>CM077844.1:0-4800000 GCA_039776855.1 Mylabris sibirica
ACGGGATGGGATGAGCCGGGACGTGACGGTACGAGACGAGACTGGACAGTACGGGACGGGACAGGACAGGACGGGACGGGACGGGACGGGACGGGACGAGACGAGACAAAACGGGACGAGACGAGACGGGACGAGACGAGACGAGACAGGAAGGAAGCGAAAGAACTAAAGATTGATCGAAAAAAACAACGATAGAACGAAAGCACTAGCAAAAATAAAGTGCGAAAGAATGTGCGAGACGAGACGAGACCAGACAAGACAATGCAAGACGATACAAGACAAGACGAGACCTGGCAAGACAAGATGGAACAAAGCAAGACAAGACGAGACAGAACCAGATATTACAATAGAATGTCACATGTACCTTGTCACCGTTGACTCAAACTCTGGCAAGGCCGTCGCTCACCAGAACCTCGGAGACATCTTCAACAGAGAATCTGAAACTAGACAACAATTTGTAATCTATAATAATATAATAAAGACAAACATAATAAGAAAGATTGTGGAATTTCATGCTCAGAAAAAAAACATTGTCCCGAGTCTCCAAGAACTGAGGAGACGTAGACTGACATCGTCACAATCGGTAAATGGTGACGAAGGAGAAGGAGAATTGGAGGAACAAAGAAAGAAACGAAACAAGTACGACCAGGTTAAGTCATAATCCGGAGAGAAACCGAACCTAGCAGAAATCGTGTAGGACATGAAGAAGCACATGAATACAAAACAAATGGGAGTACAAATCAAGGCTGTAAAAAATATCAACGACAAAATTACAGATTCTTGTTTCGAAAAGTAAGGAAGACGGATACCTTGATCTTAAAAAGAAAATTGAACACCAGCTGCAGGACAAATTTACGACACTAATCACACCAAAAAAAAGGAAGGCACTGGTCATTAAAGATCTAGATGAATTCACAAGCGACAACGAGATAAAAGAAACTATCCAAGACATTGTACAAGTAAAACTTCAACAGGTCCACAGTGCTGCCGCCGAGACCGAACAGAAAGGGAAGTAAAAGAACAGCAACCGTAGTTGTCCCAGTCGAAGCGGCAAAGATGTTAAAGGAAAAAAGGAGACTGAAGCTAGGATGGCTGTGATGTCGAATCGAAGATAAAATAGCTCCACAGAGATGTTATAAGTGCTTGGGTTACGGGCATACAACTAAAACATGCAAAAACGAACGATCTATGAAAGGCAAATGCCTAAAGTGTACCGAACAGAGACATGATGCCGTAAATTGTCAGAAAGCCCGGTATGCTATGAATGCACGTTATACCGTTAACAGGTAGAAACTATAAAACAAAAATGAAGTGAAAGATCAGACCAAATAGGACAGGATTGGACAAGATTAGACAGGATTAGAACAGATTAGACAAGAACGTAAGAACGAAAGAACGAAAGAACAAAAGAACGAAAGAACGAAAGAACGAAAGAACGAAAGAACGAAAGAACGAAAGAACGAAAGAACGAAAGAACGAAAGAACGAAAGAACGAAAGAACGAAAGAACAAAAGAACAAAAGAACAAAAGAACAAATGAACAAAAGAACAAAAGAACAAAAGAACAAAAGAACAAAAGAACAAAAGAACAAAAGAACAAAAGAACAAAAGAACAAAAGAACAAAAGAACAAAAGAACAAAAGAACAAAAGAACAAAAGAACAAAAGAACAAAAGAAAGAATGAGCGCAACAACGAATGAATCAAAGAAAGGACGTAAGAAACAACGATAGAGAGAACGAAATAAAGAACAAAAGCAGAAACACGATTAGGCAAGATTAAAAAAGATTAGACAACACTAGACAAGATAAGACAAGATTTGACAAGATTGGACAAGACTAGACAAAATTGACAAGATTAGACAAGTTCTTTTTTGGGTCAGGTCAGGTCAGGTCAGGTTTTAGTTGTTTTTTTTCAGGTCAGGTCAGGTCAGGCTTTATACTTTTTTCTCAGAGAAGGGTAAAAAAAACTTAGATCTGACCCTGACCTTAGAAGAAAAAAAATTATTTACTAATTTTTTAGTCTACGTCAGGTCAAGTTTTAGGGCTTTTTTTCAGGTTTTCGTTTTTTCAGGTCAGGTCAGGTTTTATTCTTTTTTTCAGTTCAGGTCAGGTTTTAATCTTTTTTCCGAGAGGAGGGGGAAAAAGACCAGACGAGGCGGGACAGGACAAGACTAGACGGGACGAGACGAGACGGGACAAGACACAAAGAGACGAGACGAGACGAGGCAATCCAAGACAAGACAAGACCAGGAGGGTCGGGACGAGACTTGACGCAACGGGACGAGACGGGACGAGACGAGACGGAACGAGAGAGGACGGGACGGGAGGAGACGAGCTGAGATGAGACCTGACAAAACGAGACAAGACCTGACCAGACAAGACAAGACGAGACCAGACGGGTCGTAACGAGACGGGACTAGACGGGACGAGTTGAGACGGGACGAGGCCAGACGGGACGAGATGGGGTACGGGAAGAGAAGGGACGGGACGGGACAAGGCGGAATGAGGCAGGACGGGACGAGACGAGACGATACGGGACGAGACAAGACAAGACAAGACAAGACAAGACGAGACGAAGCGTTCCTAGATGAGACAAGAAAAGACAGGGTGAGACAAGACTTGTCTTGACAAGACAAGGCAAGACGGAACAAATCAATACAAGAGGAGACGAGACTAGACGAGACGAGGCCAGACCAGACGAGTCAAGACATGACAAGACTTGAAACACTAAAGGAGGCTAAGGCAAGCGGAAGGAAATGACGAGACCCACCCCTGATATGCCCCAAGTGTAGGGAGAAAAGGTGAGGTGGAGTTTTAGTGGGTAGGAGAAAAAAGCCAGGTCTGGCAGCGGCAGTGGGAGAAGTGAATAGCACCTCAGTAACTCGCACAGGGCGTGGTGAGGGAACGTCGTGCTGGGATCACGAACGGGGGGCTTGCCTTAACCGGCTGGTTCGCGAGGAGACAACCTCTATAAAATAACCGTAACCCTAAGGTCTGTTGGTAGGACAGGTGCCGATGGGGTAGTGGGCCTTTATGGCCCCCTGGTTGGCACGTTAGGTCAATCCCCAGCGTAGTCCTCCCTATGGGGCGCCTGGCGCACCCCATAGTATAAATGCCTTCCCCTAGGTATGGGCCCACTGCCTGGGGGTGACCTCTTTTGGCCCCGACTCGTGGGAATAGCATGGCAGATCCACACTACAATTATAACCTTAAGACACCAGACGGCGCGACTACGTCTGATGGAGATGGACAATATAGAGAATGGACAGCGGTCCCTGGAACAATATTCGATGAAAATATAACAGATCCGTTTAAGCCAAGGCCCTCACTACAGAGGACTCTACCGGGCAGAGACAGACTGAACTCTGAACCGATTCTGACCTCAGACAGGACAAAAGAGAACGACGAGATAACAGATAGTATGGTACCCGAAAGGTACCGAAGCCTGGATACTAGTTTAGCAGTTGTCGATATAACTAGTGCAGACGAAGACTCTTACGGCGATAAATAACACGAACAAGAGACCCAGAAAACGAAAAGCAAAAGACAGTCCTGAGATCATCAGACAAACAAGAACAATAGAGCCAAGCACTGCGGTGCTCAAGATGCAAACGAAGATACGTGAACTAAAACAGTTCTGCAGAGAAAACAAAAATGTCCACAGGGACATTAAACATTTAGACGAGGTAATGAGCACTCTCATGAAAGAGGTTGTTAAGATCGATAAAAATAATAAACTAGAGATCGAGAAAATGAAAGATCAGATATCAAACCATGAAAAACAAGTGGCACAAATGAGGTTCTCCTCGGTGACAAGTAGTAAATCTACTGTCACCCCAGAGGTTCTACAGAAAGTAGACACATACAAAGAGTTCATCACAATAAAGAAGTGGGTATGGCCGGATCAGATATACGAGCACGTTAACGTAGTCGTTGGAAACCCACTAGAAACAACCGACGAAACTCAATTGGTACTGGTCGAAGAAGCCGATATCAACCTAACGAAGAGCATACAAAATATGTATGCAGGTAGATATCCGGAACTAAGAGATGAGAGTAACGAAAAAATCGAGACCCTAGAGTTCACAACAAACATTACAAAAAACAATTTACAGAAGACCAACAGAAAGGTAACATCGACAAATTAGCAATGCATTTAGCTTCACAACTAAACGTTGACATCATGACGAAAATGATACAAACGATTTTCGCCAGTACCAAAGTGAACGTCACCTTGTATATACCACAATCCGTTAGGTATGTACTAGGTCGTGGGAGGTGAGGGATGAGGTATCCCTCAGCGACCACAGATTTATAAATTTTGAAGTATTAGATAAGAGTTTGTAACAATTAAATTGTCCGCATAATCTTTTCAGTAGAGTACGCTACAATTAGACACCTTTTAGATTTTGAATTTCCGTTATTTGGTGACCGCACTTAGCTAATTTCCTGTGGATTTTTGATCATGACCTTTTGGCTAGTTGACCGTTGCGCAGGTCAGGATTCGGCAGTGATACAGGTGTCACATTTTAAGAATTCATTGCTGAAGATGTGGTGTTTGGTGATGGTTGAATTCGTTCTTCATTCCGCCATATCACCCATCTTACAGTAATCCAGTTTTATCGTGTTAATTGTTGGTCATCCCGTGTCTTACCGCCCGAATTACCTAAGTAACTCTACTGAAAATATTATTGTCGTGAATATTTTCCTATTATTGTATTATATCTCATAGATTATCACTATTAGAAGCCATGTTGTCACGTGCCGGATTTCGTTTTCCCTTTCTAGCGATTGATAATGCTGAAACCCTTTAATGAAAATTAAAGGTGAGATTAAAACAAATATCGTGCTCATCATTTTAGTTATTTTGATATATTCAGGGTTTTTTTTGGATGGTTTACGTTTTTCTGGACTTCCTTTTTCATGGACGTTTTTGGATGACTCCTTTTCTGGTAGTTTCTCGTGGTGGTTTTTCCTTTCCGTATTGTATCGTTCTTTAGTACTTTCCTGTACTGTATCTGTTCATGGAATGTTCTGTGCCATTTATTATCATCATCGTTGAGTATTGAAGATCATGGATAGTATCGTGTTTTTGGTTGATATCTTATCGTCATTTATGGGTTCATCTGTTTCTTCTGGATATACTGGTTATCGAGAACTCTGAATTATGGGATTGGTTTCCCGTGGGATAATTCATGGTTATATTTATGGTTTAGGCGTTTCGATGGAATATGAATCTCCATGTTATGCCGCCCAGTATGATTCAGGTATCGTTTTGGTATTGGTTGGGTTCCAGTACTGTTTTTGAGAAATTATCGTTATCGTATCTTCTTACCGCTGCTTATCGTCGGAATCCCTTTTTGGGTAGATGGTGTCGCTGACAAGACGTCTTACGGCAGCCATTTTGATTATCGAGGACAACGACAAGATAAGTAGAATTACCGCATTTTATATCCATCTCTTCGCTTTAAGGTAATCGCCAATTCCGTGATTTGTCTGGTAGACTCGCGATTATGATATGACATGGTACTTCCGGTTCACGTATCGTTATTTATATGATGTGTTAATATTGTGATTCTTTTTAAGTAATTTATCGTTTATCGCTATAGTCACAATTATAACATGATCGTATCATTATCGTAAATTTCGTTATTGGTTATTTGTTTATTTATGATTATTCTTGACTTTCGATTGATTCACTATCGATCAAATGTATTACCGAATCTTAATTCGAATTCTTTAGAATATTTATCGATCTATTCTTTATTGGAGGATTCAGATATCAGTCTAAACGACAAGTTAGTTAACGTCAATCTAATGTTAATTGTTATATTAATAAGTTGTGTATCAATTTATTGTTTGTTGATTCATTATCGATGATACACTTCTTTTTATCGTTTGTGGTTATGGACCACATTTAATTGTATCGTATGTTATTGTTTAAAGTATTTGATTAATTAACCATTACCGTTTCAGTACTGAAATAATATCTAAAAGATCGATCGCACTTTTCATTTGCTTATTAAACATTACAGTTATAGTTCATCATTTCATGATTTATCGATTAATATATTTATTTATCGATTTACCAATTAATCGGTTTTTTAATTAACTCATCGACTAATTGGTTTATCGATGGTTATTATTACTTATTGTCCAATTATTGTTTGTTATTATTTAATTACTTAATTATCATTTGTAATCATTTCGTTCATGGATACCTGATGTATCCTGATTATTCTTTTTCAGGATTGTTATTTTATTTTTATTTTTATTTGTAAACAATAAATGTTTAGTTTTCTGGATACTGTCAATGCCTCACCACTCCACACTCAAGCGTAGTCCAGTTCCGTGACTCTGGGTAAAAGTTACGTGGCGCCCTAAACCGGTTATCTTAAATCCACCTCTTTTGAGCAACGGGTAAAACAACGTTACAAGTTCCAATAAGAAACCGAAATGTGATGTATTATTAGACATGTCGCTTTGTGAGTCTTTTATAGATATGAATGTTGCCTGTTACAACAATGATATGGATGTGCATAGTGTGACTAGGATGTTACAAAGGGCCATGAAAGATAGCACACACAGAAGACAAAGCAACCGTAGGAAACCGTACTGGTGGACTGACACAATTCAAAACCTGCGTACCTGCGTCTTTCAAAGTCGACGTAGATATCAGAGGGCGATGAAAAGGCACCTTCCACAAGTGGAACAACTGCACAGTGTATATAAAGAGCGAAAGAAAGAATTGGTCAATGAGATTGCCCGATCAAAAAAGAAAAAGTGGGACGATCTGTGTAGCAAACTTCATGATGATGTCTTCGGAGACGCGTATAAGATCGTAACGAAAGAATTGAGGCTCCCAGATCCCAAAGTAGATCTCACTACTGAGGCAAGGCTCCAACTTTTTCGGGAGATGTTCGTGTGCACCGAAGGTTCTAAATTTCAAAAATCGGGTGTGCTGACTGATAGACTTTTTACGATCTAGGAGGTACAAGCCGCAGGTGCCAAGTTGAAGAACAAAAAGGCTCCCAAGCCGGACCGAATACCTCCCGAGGTTGCAAAGATGGCTATTATAAACCATACTGAGTTCTTTCGACAGCTGTTCAACACACTATTAACAAATGGGTACTTCCCTGTAGAATGGAAGACGGCCTGCCTGGTCCTGATCGAGAAACCAAAGAAGAACTGGGATGATCCCACAAAGTATCGGCCTATTTGTCTCATCAGTGTACTGGGTAAGGTATTCGAAAATTTAATTAATTCTAGGTTGGTCTAGGAGATCGAACAAAAGGGGAACTTCTCTGAGTGTCAGTTTGGTTTCAGAAGGGGTAGATCAACAGGTGATGCAATCCGTGAGGTCCTGAAATCAGTCCAGCATGAGGGTAGGTTACTGAAACCAGGGTTTGCGGCATTGATTTTGATAGACGTCCAGAATGCCTTTAATACCGCATCCTGGGATCTAATTATTAAAAAGTTGAACAAAAGGGGGATCTCGCCTTATCTAATCGATCTAATTAAAAGTTATCTGACAGATAGGTCTATCATCGTGGACAAGGACCATACAATGACAATCGGAGGAGGGGTTCCGCAGGGTTCGGTCCTTGGGCCGACCCTGTGGAACGTCCTGTATGATGACATCATGGAGTTGAGGTCGTCGCGTGGCGCACGGATAGTGTGCTACGCGGATGATCTCGCATTAGTCGTATTTACTGAGGATGAGGATGATCTGGTACGTAGGGCCAATATGGCACTAAGCAAGATAAGCGCATGGATGACCGCAAACCATCTGAATGTAGCTGTCGAGAAGACAAACGCCGTAATGTTGAATTATTGCAAGAGGAACAGGAACATACAATTTGAACTGGATGGGTGCCCGATACTTCCGACACAATACGTTAAATACCTTGGCGTTACGCTGGACAAGCAGATGACCTTTGTCAAACACATAGAAACGGTGGTAAGAAAATCATTTAAGGTTTTGAATGTTCTTTTCAGGCTCCTACCCAGAACTGGCGGTCCTGATACCAGTAAAAGACGGGTCCTCTGCTTGGCAGTGCAGTCGATACTGATGTACGATGCACCGGTATGGCATAGGGCTCTGCGTGTACGTAGAGCGAGGGAGATGCTTACCTCTGCGCAACGAACGATGTGTCTGCGGGTCGTAAGCGGCTACAAAACGGTCTCGGCGGAGGCTGCAGTAACCCTGGCAGGCATGATTCCAATCCATCTCTTGGTGGACGAGAGGAGACGGATATCTGAGTCAGCGGCTCCAAATCATGAAGAAGAGCGCTGCAGGACGATGCAGGCATGGCAGGAAGAGTAGTCATCCGATACGGGCCGTGCTGCTTGGACCAAGCGCCTGATCGGTGATGTCAGCACCTGGAAAAATACAAAACACGTGAGTCTAGATTACTATACTACTCAGATACTTACAGGGCATGGGGCCTTTGCTGCGTACAGCCGAGTGCACTGAAAATGTGACGATAGCTGTGAGTCTGTGTAAGTCAGGCCAACCAGGAAGGTTCTTCCAATACGGCGGATGTCTAGCAGGTCAGAATTTAGAAGGAAAAATATCCAACCAAAAATCGTAGGTGGGACTAGGGGTGTTGTCTTATTTATTTACAGAACATCAGGCAGAAAGTAGAAAATAATTAAAGATTTGAATGTCAAACAGAATTTAGAATTTGAACTAGATTTTTTTAAAACACATTGTTAATAATACTAACCGAAAAATTCAGGTTCAGATGATGTATTTAATACTAATAACCAAGCAACGGACATAGAAAGCTCTGTGTTTGTGCCCTAATATACGGCGCGCGTGTCCGGCGTTTGTCGTACGTCGGTAGCCATCCATTGGCGTGGGGGATCGTTCTAAATTTAAAATCCACAAACACTTACTTATATTTGATTACATCGCAATTTGTGTCACATTTATTGTTTAAAAACACATCTTGAATCTCTTCAATATGCAGAGATACATTATACGTATTTATACGCAATTAAAGCTAGAATAGATTCTTGATAATTTTCTTACAAAATTAATATTTAAAAGAATAGAAAAATGCAAAGTCAATTTATCAATATCAAGTACAATTATATATTGATTAAATTAAACTTGAATATTAATTATTTAAATAAGAATTTTCTCTTTCATTCATTTCGTGAAACTTTATCTACAAAGTTAAAATAAACATTGAGACAATCATCAATAAACAAATCGAAAAAAAAGGAACATTACACTAGATAAAAACAATAATATCGAAATTCGTTATTTCTCCCTGATTGAGGTCTATTGTCTATTGTTGTTAATTTTCTACAAGCCGAATATTAATAATCGTATAATAATTTTTAAATTGCCAATTACCTATCTTAAAAATCCATAAATAATATTTCGAAAATTTCGTTTACTTTTTTGTTAATTGATTTGATATATGTAGGTATTTTTTTCTATTTTGTTTAAAATATTCCAACAGCCAGCCAACCTCACTGTGGCGCTCATGAAAAGGCAGTATAAAATCAATTAAATCAACAGATATGGAGCGCTGTGGGCCACCTGTTTATTGTGCGTGACGTCGATCTCTTACTTCAATAACTATGTTGACTGACTGTAATGTTACAAGCACGGCGAATAAACGTATAACTGTGCAGAGAGATTCAGAGCGATCGAGTTGTAACTATACAAGCGCTCACATGTGTGATAGTTCAGCGTTATAATCTCATTGCTACCGTGCGGTATAAAATGTCCGTTGCTAACTAATAACAATGATCTTTCTGGTTACACTTTTTAATAATATTTTAGAAGAAATATTATTGAAACACAAATAATCGGATAATCGAACAAGAAGGGATTGAATATTTTCTTTGTTTACTTTCTTAATAAATCTATGCAAAATATTTTTAGTTTAAATCTTTGGTGTGTATTTATTTAGTTATGATATATTTATTTACAACGCCTTTTGTTGTAATAAATTGTTTAATTATACATATACTTATTCTGATCAACGACGGTTGTATATCTGTTTACTAGCTATAAAAAGTTTAGAGAAATTTCCGACTGCTTAAAAAATTGTAAATCCGATGATTTCATTAAAACATTCTGTTACTGCATTTTCAAAATTCAAAAATTTATATTTCACTGTAGTTCTCAACATTACAGAGTGCAGATGGAATTTTATATTATGTTTTTCACTCATTTGTGACTGTTTTATCTTCTTTTTCTATCGATTATTTAACATATTAGTGATTGTTTGATTGTTTCAATTTTATTACATTATTTTTAATTTCACTTTCATTGTGAATTATTTGTTGATATTTTTTTTCATCGATTTTTGTTTTGATTTTCCCATATTTTTAATACATGGCACCACATTTATCGGAAATTCAGCAAAGTAATAATTTCCAATTTGCAAAGTGGTTATTTTATTTAATTCTATTATATTCCATCATTATTGTTAAAAAAAATGAGAATGGTTTTAACATTAAACAAACCACCCCTATCCGTTTCCATCGCTACACCTTCTTCCCTCTAAGATGGAGAAAGTTTGGTCTACACAACTAAATGAAGCGGTATTTCGCACTCAAGAGTCGTCACATTTTCAGTGCACTCGGCTGTACTTGAATCGGTTGGGTCGGTGGTCGGATGATCGGTGTCCGGAGTGCTCCGCGGTGGACGACGTGGAACATACGGTCTTCCAGTGTAAAGCGTATGACGATCTAAGAATTCGAATTACCAATGAGGTAGGGGTGCTGACCCCAGAAAATCTGATCCCGGTGATGATAAAGAGCAACGAAAATTGGAGAGTTGTAAGCCGCTTCTTCCGTGAGCTGATCGTCCGAAAGAACACCGTGCTTAATAATATACGGGCTACAAGACTATAACGAGTCGTTCTTGGTTTCCCCTGCCCCTAGGTAGGGCGAGTACTCAGCTTCTCCACCGCGACAAGGTGGCGACTCTTCGGAGAAGATTAATTGATTTAAAGCAAATTAAAGCCTGGTACGTACCTTGATAAATGATTGCCTATTTACTCACCGTGATGATGATGATTCTTATGTATGTCCCCCTCACCGAACTTACCCTGTAACCTTGGTCTTTCTCTCCGGATATAGGAGAGGATTACAGCAATGGATGAGTTATTAATTGAGTGTAATAAATGGACAATACCTACCTCGATGCAATGCTTCGGCGGTCCCGAGGTAGGGAGAGGAGATGAGGAAGGGTTTTAGTGGGTGGGCTCCGAGGTGGGGCCTCGAGGAGAGTCTCACACTCCCAGTCGACATTGGGTCGACTGGGGCGGGTCTATAAAAGATTTCCCCTCCTCCCAAAAAAAAAAGTGGGAGAAGGGCCAACCTGACGGCGACGAACAATTTACGCCACCACTTTCTGTGGCAAGGAATGTGAGTATAGTAGATCTTGCATGGTGCGAGTATCACTTTTAGGTCAGTAAAGCGCCAGAGAGAGAGAGTGATAGGACACTTGAGCCTAGGCAGGAGACATCAAGCGACAAACTCTACAGTAAGTTCAAGAAGCTATTGACGAAGCTCGAGAAAGATGTTAAATTTCGCTTTACAGTATTATGAAGATCCCACTTTTTTTTAAGATAAAAAATACACTGTTTAGTTACGTTAAATTTGGCAGCCGTGGCTCCTAGAGACCATCCATTTTCTATTAGAGCACTTGTTCTTGTTTTCTCGTTTTCATTGAGATGTCGCATTTTAGCAGTAATTAGCACTATTTTTCACTTCTACTACGATATTCACCACTGGAATGTCTAACACCGAAATGAAGCAATTAAAAAGAGTATTTGCAAAATATATTTACAATTAAAGAAGGAGGCAAATTACCTGAATTCGAAAATGTTGTCACAGTTAGCATGTATTTTTATTAAAAGGCTAATGACAATAAAACCAGTTTTAAGAAAATCGTCTTAAAATTACAACTACGTTGCCGGCACCCTTTGATTATCGAACTGGGAAAATCCGGAAACCAGTCGTAAATTAGAAATTTTTATTTATATTTTCGCTATTTATGATATCGATATGAGAAATAATAACCGGAAGGATTATTTTTATCAATGCAAGAAAATAATACCACTACAATTTGAATGTTTTTGTTACTGCACTTCAAAAACTTCCCATGTTGATAGAACGAAAATAATTCAAACTCCATTACTGTTTTATAAAATTAAATAAAATCCCAAAATCAAATCCCATAAAATTATACTATAAAATTAAGGTAGATTACATAGGTATGTTTCGGGATTTTTAATTCCACCTGTAGATCAAATTAATATAAACAATGAAATAAAAATAATAAAAGATAAAAATTGAGCGGATCATTGCAAAAAATTTAAAAAAATTGGATCATAAATCAATCTTAATATTTTTGAAAATTTTGAAACGTGATTTTTGGTTTTCGAATATAAAGTCTCCATTATTTGTTGAAATGTCAGCTATGGGGGTGTGGCGTATTTTTATTTTGAATCGTTCCCTTCTTTCTCTCGATAGCCAATAGTATGTTTGTTCCCTTCAAGCGAAAGTCTGGTTTACACCATACAATGCTCACCGTTAAAATTCTTCCGCACTGACCTATACATGTATTTTGTAAGAAGTTCAAATTTAGTAACCAAGTAATATTTGCTGCATCAAGTGGCTCTGTAAATTTTTGAAATGGAAGAAGTTAGTGAACGTGGCTTTAAACAGTTGCTATTAGACAATTTTAAATTTTCTAAAGCAAGAGAAATGGCTACGGGAGAAGTAAAGTGGCGATGCACCAAGAGAACCTGCAAAGCTCATTTTTTCACAATCAGAGAAGCCCCCAGACTACAAGTCACCAAATAAAATAATCAACACAACCATAGTGCTGACTTACAGACGATTCAACGTCAACTTATCAGTGGTACAGCAAAGCGGAAAGCCACTGAAGAATTAAGCGAGAGACCTACTAAAATTGTTCGTGAACTGATAAATTCTTCACAAAACACTAGTCATTTGCAGGTTAACGATTTGGCCAGTGTTAGAAAATGCATATATCGACAACGCCGTAGAATACTCCCGCAATTGCCTACATCTTCTCAGGAAGTACACGATGTTCTGGAAAATTTAAAATTAACGACAAACAAAGGCGAGAACTTCTTATTAGTGAACCATAAAGAAAAAAAGATGGTGATTTTTTCATGCAAAACTATTTTGCAGTGTTTGTGCAAATCAACATGTTTATATCTAGATGGAACATTTGAATATTGTCCCAAGTTTTTTCTACAATTGTTCACCATACACGGATATGTGAATGGGCATTATATACCACTTTAAAAACTGCGTCGAGTGCTGCAAAGCTCGTCAAAATCCGTTTATTTGTTCGCGAGATATCGTTATGGATTTACTTCGAAAAAAATGTTTTCTCAACATGACTTGGAAATTTCTTAACCACCCAAATTTGTACCACTCACAATAATTTTACAGCGTTAAGGCGCGTCCACATTATGCTGATCGGCATCATTCGGCTTGAGCCGATCTGCAAAGCCGAATTAGTGTAGACGTGCCGGTAGGCCTCATCGACTTACCAGAAGCCGACCCGAACGATGCCGAACCCAAACCGATCCAAGTCGATCCGGAACAAGGACAGACGGACCGTACCGAACCAAAATTCATCGTGTGGACATGTTTGGACATGTTGACCTGTTTCAATCCAGCTTCAACCGCCTGTTGCTTTCGAAAATATTTTTCTAGTTTTTATTCGTCTGGCTTCATTAGTGCGAAAATGAGTGAAAAGTTGTCTGATAAACAGACATTATCATTTATTGATTTATATGGCGAACGTGTGTCACTCTGGAATTCCACCAACTCTACATTTCTCCAACAAAGTGCGCACCTATTCACTGACGCGGGCAATTCGGGACGTCCAGACTATTGGAAGAATGTGGACGTCTTGCCTAACCGAACGCGCCGACGGACCTGTTTCGGCATAATGTGGACGCGCCTTTAGAAACTGCGTCGAATGCCACAAAGCTCGTTTGATTTGTTCGCGAGATATCGTTGTTGGAGGTATTCCGTAGATTCAAAGAATTTTCGAAATTTAATGAAAAATACCAAATTTTCGTTTAAAATTGAGAATTTTTGAAATTTGACATTAGGATACTAGGAAACGGTTGGAGGTATTCCGTAGATTCAAAGTATTTTCGAATTTTAATGAAAAATGGCAAATTTGAGTTTAAAATTGAGAATTTTTGAAATTTGACATTAGGATATTAGGAAACGGTTGGAGTACTCCGTAGATTCAAGGAATTTTCGAAATTTAATGAAAAATAGCAAATTTTCGTTAAAAATTGAGAATTTTTGAAATTTGACATTAGGATATTAGGAAACGGTTGGAGGTACTCCGTAGACACAGATAGTAAACTATACCGGTCGAAGCATACGCAACTTAGTGGTGGGGTAGAGCGCACGTCGTGACGTCACATTAGACCAGGTGTTGTCATTCAAGCGAGAGAATTAAACGCTTGTTGTTTTAATATTGAAGAGTTTTTTCAAAATTTTTCCTAATTACCTACTGACAAAAACGTACCCCATATTTCATTGTCTAATGTAAGAAGAATTACTGAAGCTTGACAGTTTTTTTCTTCAGCACGACATAGTTTCTTATATTATTAATATCATTCATGAAAAAACAAGAACTTGTAAAATAATTTCCCAAAAAGTTGTTAAGGATGAAAAATTCTGAATTTAAAAGTTTACGCCCTTCAGCTAGTAACGCCTTTAATCATAAGATATGAGATATGAGTATTGTGAAATTAGACACCACCAATGGTAGCGACGTATTTACGATAAGATTTTCTTCATTTTATTATTCGTAAAAAATTGAAATTAGAAATTAGAAATAATTTAATAATTATTTTTTATTCAAATTATTAGTACAGTTTTTGCATGACAATTTTTATAATATATTTTTTGTAACAATTTCAGGTGCCAAATGCTCTATATAAAATTCAATTAATATTGGGAGCATTTCATTTCTCCATAAATTCTCATCCCGATCGATTTTTTCTATAAAAATATCTTGTCTTGAATTTATGTAAACAACAAAATAGCAACAATCTCTGTGACAGTGGTGCTATCCTAGCGGCCGTTTTTGGCGAATTTAAGGTGTCAATCCCGCCTTAAATGGTATTTCATGTTTTGTAAGATGTCTTGAACATATTCAGTGAATTTTTTTCGGTTATTTTCTGTGATCTTGACATTTAGGTGCTGTTTAATTTCATATTAAGTAGGTATATTTAACTACTATTGTCTTATTGAAAAGTAAGAAATTATAATTTATTATAAAATATAAGTAAGTAACTAATAATTTTTATACTTAATTATGATTAGGTCATGCCAGGAACACGATGTGCTGTTGCTTCGTGCAACAACAGCCTTGCTAAAACAAAAAAAAGTAATTTAAATATTTCCTATCACAGTTTTCCTAAAGACAAACAAATTTTTAAAACTTGGGTAAATGCATGCTTCCGAAAAGATGAATGGAACCCACACACAAGTGTCATTTGTAGTGTACACTTTAAAGAAGATGACTTTGAAATTAATTTGATGCCACAGCTAATGAATATAAGAACTAAAAGAAAATTGAAACCATCAGGTAACTTTCTTTATCTGGAATTCAAACTCGTTAAAACATTTTTTTCAACCTTCAGTTGTTCCAACTCTATTACTTAAACCTAGAGTAGAGACTGGTGAGGCCACTAGTTCGTCACAGGGTTCTAGTGCAAGAGAACAGCGTTCAAAAAAAAAAGATTCAAAAATCTCTTGTCGAGGACATTTTAGCAAAAGCATCCGATCACACAGATTCAGCTGAAAATCTTGTGGAACTCATAAATCAAAACACGACTGAAATTCCAGAGTCAAAAGTGGTGTCTGTTGAGCAGAAGTTGGAAAATTTAACCAGACATTTTACAATGTTAAAAAATAAATACACTGCTTTAAAAAACACATATGATCGCCAAAAACTGGACTTAGAAAAGGCACAGAAGCTTGTAAAAGAGTTAACAAATAAATTTGAAACCGAAAATCACAACCGGCGCAACTTAGAAGAAACGCTTGGTAGATCTAAAGAAAAAAAATTTTTATAGAAATTTTATATTTTTATTTTAGGTGAAATATTTACCACATCACAAAAAGACTTGATAATTAATAAAAAAAAAGAAAATTAAATGGAGTTCGAAAGATATCTCACGAGCATTTACAATCAGGTACCTTAGTAAGCGGTGTTATTTGTATCTGCGAAACACCCTTAAATATCCTTTGCCCCACGTCTCAACTTTAGTAAAATGGGCTAGCACGCTACGCGTCAAATCGGGTATTTTGTCAGTTGTTATAAGGATAATGAAGATTGCTGCCATGGATTTAACTGCTTTTGAAAGAGTGTCAGTACTGCAGTTCGACGAAATGAAAGTGTTCTCTGCTTATGAATATGATAAAGCCAGAGATGAAATTTTAGGTCCACATGCCCAGATGCAAGTATTAATGGTTAGAGGATTGTTCCGGAAATGGAAACAACCCATATACATTGCTTTTGATCAAAAAGTGACAAAAGACATATTAAATGAGGCTCTTACGCATATGGATCAAATTTCCTACGATTGTAGTTGCCTGTGTCTCAGACTGTGGTGGTGGAAATATAGGACTATGGGGTCAGTTAGACATTAGTATTGAGAAAACTTATTTTTCCCACCCGGTTACTCAAGAGAAAGTATACGTGTTTGCAGATAACCCTCATTTGCTAAAATTATTGCGGAATTGGCTTTTGGACACGGGTTTCTTATTGGAAGATGGAACAGTTGTGAATAAGAAACCGATAGAAAGTTTAATTGACACCACTATAAATTCTGAGGTCACCGTCTGCCATAAGCTTACTAGAAAACACATTGATTGTCAAAGAACAGAACGGCAAAATGTGAGCCTTGCTGCTCAATTAGTTAGCCATACAACAGCCACAGCTTTATTACATTATTTACCAGGGGATAATAAAAGTCTTGCAGAAAATACTGGCCACTTTATTGAAACAATGTCAACGTGGTTTGACATAATGAATTCGTATGCTCCAAGTCAAACGTTACATATAAAGAAACCTTACGGCATGTTACTTGAACATCAGAATAAAAGTCCTGATGAAGCATACCATTTAGTTAAAAATATGAAATGTGTTGGAAAATTATCAATGCAAACTTTCCAAAAGGGTATTCTTATAAGTATCTCGTCATTAAAATCTCTATTTGAAGATATGAAAAGAAAATTTAATTGTGGGTATATTATAACATCTAGATTAAATCAGGATAGTTTAGAGAGTTTTTTTTCCCAAATCAGAAGCAGAGGTGGTCTTCACGATCATCCTTCTCCATTGAACTGTATATACAGAATCAGAATGATTGTTTTGGGAAGAAATCCAGGTGTTGTTCAAGACAAAACGAACATACAAATTGAAGCGGAGACTGAACACATCGAAGAGTACTTATTGACAACAGTCTTAAGAACTGCTGATCTAAATATATCCAACCCTGTAAGTGAGACACAAGAAATCTCATTTTTGGATGAAATTAATTCAGACAGCAGCCTTTCTTCAAACTCCAGTCTTTCGTCTGTACAAGAAAACGAATACGATGGGTTCCTGTACTTGTGTGGATGGCTGGCCAGAAAGTTAAAAAATAAATATCCTCAAATGGGGCGTTACACTAAAGACAGTGAAGAATCACATACATACAGTATGCCCACATGGATTCAACATTTGTCATTCGGTGGACTAACTGAGCCAAGCAACGAGTGGTACATCCAAGCAAGGAAATGTGAAAAGCTTTTTAAAAAATTTCATAGAAACGGATTACAAAGAAATAACCTTATCAAACGTCTTTTAGATATGGCCAAAAAACAAATACCAACAATTCCTGAAGAAGTTCTCCGTTCATTTTTTATCCAGAGAACATATATTCGACTAAAAAGATTAAATAATAAAAATTTAAATAAAGAGAATCTTAAGCGGAAAAGGGATTCTGATGATAGAAAAATTTCAAAAAAAATGAAAAAAATTGTTAATTGAATAAATTGTTGAATATACGGGTTCATGTAGGTATGTATATTTTGTTAATGTAGCAATACTCTAATCATGTTCAATTTTCGCTGAATTAAACAACTCTGTATATGATTGGAATAAACTGTTATTTTAATTCTTTTTTGAAAACTTCTTGTAATTATGTGAATGTATTTTTCGCGGCATCTTATCGATAAAACACAATTGTATCAGATGTTGCCTTTAATCGATGAGCGGTACTTCTTATTAGCGTATTGTGTTGAAATGGAGTCACTACAGTTTGCTAATTCAATAAGAACACAACAAGGTTGGCAAATATTTTTATTTTAGGGGCGGTAAATATCTAAAGCCGTTAATGGCCGGTATATAGTTAAATTGAGTAGCGAACCCCAATTCAGTTTCACTATGATACAGGAAAAGCGTGTACTGAAAAGAGAAGAGGCTCGAAAGAGCTGGCAGTAGGGTCTAATGTGACGTCATTCTGCACTTGACGATTTTCATTGGCTAGCGTTCGAATGCTTCGACCGGTATAGTTTACTATCTGTGCTCCGTAGATTTAAAGAATTTTAGAAATCGAAGAAAAATAGCAAATTTACGTTTAAAATTGTAAATTTTTATAAATTTAGCATTTGGATATTAGGAGAGGTAGGTATTCGGCAGATGTAGACGAATTTCAAATTTTCTCTATCGTTTATTATTATGGATACAATAAAAGTCGTATTACAATTATCAGCTATAATTTACGACACAATTGGCTTTGTCTTCGGTATCTTAGCTTGGTTCAGCCAATTGAAAAATAGCTTAAACAAATATCAAAAGTGGTCATATGTATAAACTAAGCTACGACACTACGTTAAGTGTACACTACACTAATAATAGTTGTTTTTATCTTTTAAATATGCCAAATCTTCATAGATCATAGAAACAAATGTTCATACATCAAAACAATACTCGTTGGTTAAACATGCTGATCTCCTGAACCATTCTAAACTGAAAAGTGATTGAGACATCTTCCAATTGTTGTTAAATCTAGAAAACAAATTTATTATAAGTTACACGATTTCAAATAATGGTTGAATAATAAATAAAACTTACATTTTGAGTGTAATTTCGAAAATGCACATCATCCCTGTTCCTTTCTTAATCGTTTCGCTACGTCAATTTTTCATTTATGAATATGGACACAACGTCACGGATTGACATTTTGATGTTTTCTTTCAGATTACATGTTCGTTTGGAGAAGTTCTTGATTTTATTTACCACCACCATTATTATTATTATTATTATTATTATTATTATTATTATTATTATTATTATTATTATTATTATTATCTTCAATGAAATTCCACAGAATAATAAACAATCAGAATGTCAACTCTAGCTGGCGGGAAAAGTCCGCGCATCTTAACAGTCATGTAATCCGCCATGTTCTGGGTATAGAAAAGCACCGTTGCCAAGTCTATGTTAATACCGTATATGTCCAGAAAAATGAGTTAAAATACGGTATACGGTCCCTATGGCGTTATCAGACAGTTACAATGGATGATATTCTATAAAAAAATTGAATGTTATCAAATATTTATTTCAAGTAAATAAATAGCTACTAGTCACTATCATACGTATGGCAAATGCGCGCAATTTTTCTATACCCACAAGATGGCGAAGGACAATAATTTTGTCTGAAAAAGATCAAAGTAAATTTGCCGAGTTAACATTCTGATTGTTTCTTATTCTGTGGAAATTCCTTCTTCTTCATTATCTCCAATTTGTTCCTACTGTTTAAATTTTGAAATGCTGTTAAAGTTGTTGGTAATTGATTGCGGTATCTAAAAATTTTAAATTTAAATAGATTAATGCAAAACAAATACATATACAATTACATACCTGATAAATTACTAATTTATCAATAATACTCTTAAAAGAATTAATCAAATAAAAAAAATCAATGAAAATTATATTTTAGTTGGCACTTTTTCTACTAGATGGTACTCATTACCATTGAAATTGAAAGTTTCTCCACTAGATAGAGACTGCAAGCATTCAATCATTTCTTTTACTACAAGATGGCACTCAAATATAGCTATCAAGGCGATCTTAATTAAAAATTTCAAATTGGTTATAATACAATACCGAAAGATGGCAGCAAAACAAAATCTCAGATAGATCTCAGAAAATTTTAATAGCGGGCATTTCAAACAATTGAAAAAGAAATTAAGAAATTTCTAATGTTTCTTACATTTGTAAATTCAATTATTTTCCAAAAATCGATATGACGATGACATTCTATCAAATAACACAATGAAACTGATGAAAATTAAACAATTTAAATAAAACATCAGTATTAAATTGTGAATATAAAAATTCTGATGGATTGATGAAACAACAATCAACATTCTAAATCTTGTTGAACAACCGTTCATTAAATTTACTTTTAAATAAAGTTGGTGAATCGATTAAATTTTCAAAGTTATCCCAAAAACATGTTGTCCAGACAAAAAATATGAGAAAAAAAAACATCGTTACTACGATTTAAAAGTCCAAGAGCGATGCTCGATGACTTTAAAGGTATTAGTAGCGTGCCTAATGATTTTATTTATAGGTAACATGTTTGAGGGTTAACCAATTACAAATTTTACTGAATAGTTCGAATGGTATTCGGAAAATTAATGCATGAAACCAATCATATTGAAATACAACGATTAAAATACTAACTTGGTGTTTAATCAGCGTAAAACAACTCTGATTGGTCAAAATTCAAATTTTTGGGACTTATGATTGGTTGAATGCATTAATCAACAGCAAATTTAAATTGAATTCATCCACAGATTAAATTTAAATGTACAGGGTGAGGCAAATTCGATGTCACTATAGGCTATCTCGGTAACCAGAAGACATAGAAAAAAACTAATGGCACAATACCGATCTACTTTTTCCCGACTAGTTTAATGGTAAAAACAAAAGTGGTCTATTTTCTTTTGTTTTCGAGTAATAAGCAAAAAGTCAATGGGCCGTATTCTCTCCCTTCGATTAAAATATTGATTAGACATTCACTAACTAAATAATTAATCGATCATAATAGAAGTTTTAAACAAAATTTTAATAGATGCCCTATTCTTTCCTCTATTTTGACAATCTATTAGTTAGTGGATGTCATTAGTGTCGTTTTTGAAATTTGTTTAATGTAATTTGGGCTTTTTGCACATGTTGCTACAATTCCAGAGAGCACATTTGAGATCATCAGATTTATTTTTATTCTTCAATATACCTACTAATATACCATTTTTAGTACAGAACTGTATAATAGAGTAATTAATAGGTGATTCTTTTGATAATATGATATAGTAGATAATATAAAAATATAGATAAAAAATAAAAATATAAATATAAAAATATAAATAAAAATTGCTGAAGCTTAAGATCTACCTAAGTATGTATATCCCATGAAGATCACCTATTTGGATACACACGTTTGCAAAAAAAGTGGTACCTCTCCAAACGCGAAAACATTGCAGTAATTATGTACAAGGGTAAAATTTAAGAGCTGTTAGGATAAGTCTTCAAACGAATTATGAAATTTTCAATAGGTTCTATTCAACTAAATATAGGGAGTGAGTTGCAATAAATTCCCTATAATTCTTTCATTTATGTTAAAAATAAAATAATTGTTATAAACAACTTGAAGGGAACATCTATAGTCTGCATAGAAATTAAAAGCAAAAATGTCCTTCTGAAATTTTTGAAAATGGGAAGAATTGAAATTATGTAAAATGACTAACGTTAAAAAAAATCTTTCCTATTGAAAAATTTTTGAATATTGAAAAATTCCAATTACTAATAAGAAAACCAACAATAAGACAGGGAGCCCCGTCTTTGCTTCTAATAAATTTCTACCTATCCATCTTTACGATATTTGCAAATATTTGTTTGATATTTGACATCTGTCAATTTAGAGAATATTTTAAACACTACTTGACGTCTATTAAAACTTTCATTAAAATTTTAATTAATAGACGTCTTTAAATCCTTAATCAATAGGAAAGAATAGATCAAATTTTAATAGATCTATTAGTGAATTTAATTGATGTCTCTAACGCTAATCAAAGGGAGAGAATACGGCCCAATGTTCTTTTGCCACCCTATGATTTTATTGCTTCCAAAGCCACCTTATACGTTTATAGTTAAATTCATATGATTAAAGAATTTGTAGTTCTTTAGTAAAACAGTTACGTTTCTTAAGTATTTAAACAGCTATACGTGTAAAATTTTCAGAAATTAAAGAAAACAAACCGAAATGTTAGGAAATGAAATAAAATTTGGGGATGCGTATTTAGAAAAGTCAAGTATGGATGCCTGGACTTTAAAATTTTTTGCATATTTAGTTGTAAATTTAAAAAAAATAACACCATTAGATTTAAAAATACATAAACAAACACAAAAAAAAATCTCCAAAGGCAGCAAGTACCTTATATAGCGAATTTTTTTATGTATCTACATACTGAAATATTAATTGCAAAACATTCTTATGATACTGACAATTAATATATTTTAATAACATTGAATCAACTAATAAATTCATTTCCCCGATGTTATTTTAATATTTATGATTTTTATTGAAAAATACTTTTAATCCACAAACAATAAGAAACACTAAAAAAAAAATAATAATGATGTTTGTTGTTTGTCTAATACGTCTAATCAAGGCCTGCTTGATTTTTTCAAGCGAAATTCTCTAGCAGGCCTTGCGTCTAATATTAACTGTCAAAATTAGTTGCCCCCCCGCGATATTCAATTTTTTTTCTAATATCAATAGTCAGAACATATAGCCACCTGAGATAATCGATTTTACTGCTTATACTCAAAAAAGAGATTTTTGCATTTTTCTTGCGAACCAACGAACCGATTTTGATGATTTTTTTTCTGGGTCATAGAGAATGGTCGGCTCTACTGTTATTTTAATTTTCATCAAAATCTAAGCAAATGTAATATTGAAAATGATTTTTTTTAACATTTCTTCAGCTCTTATTCCAAAAGTGTTGGCCCTACCAGTCTGGCCAACGAACTCATCCAAGCTATCACAAAGACCGATTTTTGTACCAAGTTTCATTAAGATTGGTGTATTTTTACGGCAGTTATCGTGGATATACATATATAAATATATATATATATATATATATATATATATATATATACAGTGGTCGCCGTTTATTAAACTCGCGGATAATTGAATCAATCGGATATTAGTGTCAAAACTACTTGGTCCCAAAACACTCCATATTAAACAATGTAAAAATATGCCGTTTATTGCAATCAGAACTTCGGTTATTAGTATCGATTAAAAAATAAATAAAAAAAATAACATTCTTATTCAATGCTTTTAGAAGAATCGCTAGACAGCAAGTCAGCAGATTATTTATTTATTTATTTCTATTTATCAGCAGATCGTTTTACTTGACGTCTTATCGCTCTGCTAATAAATTTTCATTACATAACATATTGAAATCGTTAGTTTTACTCTGAAGTCTGTTGAATACAGTAAACTTTGCTTTGAAAATGTCGGCCGGGAAACACAAACGCAGAGATTTGTCTCTTCAAGAAAAGAACAAAATCTTAGAGTGCTACGATAAATTGCCCAAAATGAGTCAACGTAATGCAGCTGTGCAGTTTAAAATTTCTACGTATTCTTCGTCGTGGTGTCCAACATAAAGCAACAAATTTCGATAAACATTATGAATATGAGATTTATATTCAACAAATAATAGAATCTAATAAACAACAGACGACAATTGATAAGTTTTTCAAATAATATTATGTAATAATATTCATAAAAACAATAGGTAACATGTAATAATAAAATGATTTGTTCGTATTAAATTGTTTGTTTTCTTAATCTGCCGCCTAATTGATTCAATCGGTCATTGGCATCAAAAAGAGTCGGTCCCAAAGTGAGTCCAATAAGCGGCGACCACTGTATATATAAAAATTTTAACGAACGGTGGATATGGGTTCCTGAGGTTCCAAAACGAACTTCTGTGCAAAAATTTTTAGGAAAATCAAAAGTGAGGATCTCGTCATTAGCTAATTTTTTTAAAAAAAATTCGCTAAAAAAATCGATTATTTCCGCCATTTTGGATAAAATGACAATGTCCAATACATTAATGGAAAGCTATTTTCTTGTAGCATTCAATAATCATAAAAAATGGACACCATTGTATTTGAAAAAAAAAATTTGATGTGACTTCCGGTTAAACCGGAAATGAAAAAACAAATTTAAGTCTGTCAAAAAATGGCAAATGATGTGTCCTAAAATTTTTAAATTTAAACTATACATCTATTTTTTCAAATAAAAAAGTTAGCTATTGTCACACGTTTCCGTGGTCACCCGGTAGAGCGCCAGCTTTGATGATTATCTTGGTGATTAATTAATAAACCAATTCCATTATTTCTCCACTAATGATGTGTTGTTTTCCATAAAATTGTTAACTTTAAAAATCATCATTGCAGTTTTATTTTGACTTATTACTTTATTACTTATTAGTATCTCTGAGATTATATTCGTCATTCGAGTTTACGTATGTATATGAACAAGACTGTTTAAATTAGATTATTGAGCTTATGTTCCAATCAACTATAGATAACCTAAAATTTTAAGCAAATTAGAACAAAAATCAGAAATTTAATCAGTTTAGCATCTTATAACTCACCTTTATAGAATTATCAACTAATTATTTAATTCAAACACTCAAATCCATGACAAAACAATCTGCTCAGTTTAAACAACTTCACGGATGAAAATTCACAAGGAAAACAACCAACCCAGCACGAATATGAATTTATCGGTATTACAGCATGTGACATTACCGATACCATTGGTAACACAGCATGTGACATTACCGACATTGCCGGTAATGCAGTATCCAACATTATCAATGTTGATTTTAGGAATTGTCACATTCGATAATATATTACCTAAAATCTTGAGCAAATTTAAACAAGAATCAAAAATTAAATTAGCTTATTATATAATGTTTAAGTAATTATTCAATTTAAAAACACTAAACCTACGTCAGTGCCGGTAATACAGTATCCAACATTACCGATGTTGATGTTTGAAATTGTAATATTTAATAATAGATAGATAACCGAAGATTTTGAGCAAATTTAAACAAAAATCAAAAATTTAGTTATCTAATAATCTTATAACTCACCTTTATAAAATTTTTCAAGTAATTATTCAATTTAAAAACAAAAAGCCTACATTAGCGACAGTGTCCAACATTGACAAATGATAGTGATATGTAAAAACTCAACAATTAGTAAATCTAACATGTAAATAAATTAATGTAAAACACAGATATACAATTACCTGATAAATTACTAATCCTAATCCTAATAATCAATATCTATTTCTAATTAATTATAATGAACTATCTAGAACCATTATTTCCACTATTTTCAATCATCGTCAATTCCAAATAATACAATTGGTGCTTTCCACAAGCTTTCTTTACTCTAAAAATTATCATTTTAATGAAACTTAATATGGTATTCGATTCAATGGAATTACAGTATAACTTACATGAATTTCTGTATTTAAATCAAAAAAAGTACCATACCTAATAGTTTTTTTATTTTTTTTCTATAACAATCGTTTCTGTGGTAATTCATACGATTTTTCATTCTAGCCATTTGAACAAAATTCTTTGGTTAGGTTGTTGTTTTTTGTAGTTACATATGTTACATTCACCAATTGGTACCCTAAAATTTTTTATCAGAGTGACATCTTGTACCGATATGTTATAACTAAGAATTATGTTGGCAGTAGTGTATAACAAAATTAATTAGAATAGAATTTAATTTTTTGCTATAATTTTACTAGATACATATTTAAACCTAAATATTATAATTTGTCTTACTATTTGTTAAGATCAATAAATAAATAATTATAATTCTTTGAAAATAAATCCTTGGTTAGGTTGTTTTTAGTGATTATGCTACATTCACCAATTGGCACCCTATTTTTTAGGCAAATTAAAACAAAAATCAGAATTAGGGTTAATAGAATTATCTTATACCTCAAATAATTCATAGGTTCACAGTTTTCAAATAAATATTTATATTTCAAAAAATATTTATCAGGTAGATAATAAATTCAGGTTAAACAATCTTACAAATAAAAATTTACTAGAAAAATTACCAACCTAAAAAATGTCGGTAATAAAGTATCCTACATTATCAATACAGTATATTTATAAAATTCGTGTCGTTTGATGATTTTATTCATCATTTTTCAAATTAATTTATTTAATGAATAATCCCAATGAGCAATAATAAAATCATCAAAATAAATAAGACTATTATTTGAAATAAAATCTTTTTATTAGAGTGACATCCTGTACCGATATACTATAACTAAGAATTATGTTGGCAATGATGTACAACAAAATTAGTTATAATAAATACGTCCAAAATGCGCACTAAATTGGAGGAAAATTCAAAATTTAATTTGGAAATTGGAATAATTAGTTAATTAAATCGAATTTTTGGTCCTGCATTCGGTCTAAAAATTTAAGGAAATAATCGATAATTGTATTATTTGTGTATTATTATAATTGCTATAGTAATAATTGGTTTTAAATAAAAATTCCCTAAATGAATGATTGACACAACAACATAACCTCGATTTTTTTCTTATATTCTACTACGAAAATTTCTTTATCAATTTTTTTAAAAAAGAAACCTACCAAAGATAATTTTAATAAAATAAGAATTTATATTTATTTATATAAATTAATAGAATAAAATATTTATTTTATTAAAAATAGTGTGGTAGTGCAAAATGATTGATGCAAAAGATTCAAGTTTTAAAAGTTACATTGTCGATGAGGTTGATGAGAATGAATTAGAAGTGGGTTGTTTTATATTTATTTATAAATATTTTATTTAAAAATTATTAAGAAGCGATTTCACCAATGTACATTAACTTATAACAAACAAATAAATCATAGAAACAATTGTTATCATTATAGCAACGATTGTTTTTAACTGTTCATTATATGCTTAACTGAAGTTGGTGAAATCGATCCTAAATGTATTGTTGTTTTTTTATTTTTATTATTATTATTAATTGTTATAATGTTTTAGTCGATTAATCTAACAGATGATCAACGTACAAAATTCTTAGATGGTGAAACAATTGTATGTGAAGCAAAACGTGTCTTATTATATACACCATTAACTGATCGTAAAAAAGCAACAATTGGTCTATTAACTATAACAACATTTAAATTATCATTTATTAATTGTGAACATAATGAACGTAGTAATCAATCATTAATTGATGAACATGAAGATTTATATCAACAAAATCTATTATTAGGTCCATATGATATTTGTTTATCATCAATTGATACAATTTATCAAATTAATGAACGTACAAAAAAGAAATTATTACCTGGACAAAATATTAATGGAAAAATTAAAGAATTATTAATAATATGTAAAAATATGCGTTATTTTGAATTCAATTTTAAATTATCAGATAAAGATAGTGGTAAAAATATAACAAATGCATTATTACATCATTGTTATCCAAAAAGGCATAGTCTACTCTTTGCTTATGATTATAAGTATGTATACATATATGTATAATGAATTTTTTTTTATATTATGTACATATCTTTTTTTTTTTTTAGAGAACCATATATTGGTACTACAACATTATTAAAAGAAGTACGTTTATTTCGTAAACGTGATGATTGGAAACGTGAATTAGATCGTACAAAATGTAAAAATTGGCGTCTATCTGTTATTAATGAAAATTATCAAACATCACAAACATTATTATCAACATTAATTGTACCACAATCAGTTACAGATAGTTTATTATCATCATCAATTGAATATTTTCGTAATCGTTATTGTCCATTATGGGTATGGGGTACAAAAAATGGTTCAGCTTTAGTACGTATGGCTGATTTATTACCAACTGTATTACCAGATCGTACACAAGAGAATATTTTATTAGAACATATACGTAAAAGTCATCCAGATAAAAAACAACCATATATAATTGATTTAATGAAAGATTGTCCAACACCAAAAGATATACAACAAAGTTATTTAAAATTACGTGAATTATGTATACCAGATAATATAAGAATATTTAAAAATCAAGATTTTAAATTTTATGGTTTATTAGATACAACAAAATGGTTATTATATGTATCAATATGTTTAAAAAAATCTATAGAAGCTAGTGAACAAATTATAAATAATAATTATACAATTGTATTACAAGAAAATAATGGATATGATTTAAATTGTATTATATCTAGTTTAATACAATTAATTCTAGATCCATATTATCGTACAAAATATGGTTTTCAATCATTAATACAAAAAGAATGGATTGTTATGGGTCATCCATTTGCTAATCGTTTAGGTCATATATTAGATAAAGATATTGAACAATCACCAATATTTTTATTATTTTTGGATTGTGTATGGCAATTATTACAACAATATCCAATTGCATTTCAAATTAATGAAACATATTTAACAACAATATGGGATTCAGTACATATAACAATATTTGATACATTTTTATTTAATTGTGAACATGATCGTGTACTTGCTGAAATGGTAAGTAATAATAATAATAATAATTATTATTATTATATTAATATTATTATTATTATAGGGTACAAATACTGGTCATGGTCCATTAATATTACGTAGTATGTGGGATTGGCATGAACAATTTAATGATAAAGATATAAATTTATTTTGTAATCCATTATATGATGATAGTTTTAATGAAATTTTACATCCAAATACAAATATATCACAATTAGATATATGGTTACAATGTTATTTTCGTTGGTTACCTGATTTAGAAATACGTAATGGTGGTAAACCACAAATTGATTTATTTAATCGTTATTTAGTATCTGAAATTTTACAATTACAACAATATCTTAATCAACATCAACATAATATAGTTGAATTTAATAATCATAATAATAATGATAATAATAGTAAATTAAAAAAATATACTAATAATAATAGACAAAATTATTTAGAATTATTAAAAAAAGTTAATAGTTTCTATCCATTCAGTTATAATAATATAAATAATAATAATAATAATTTATGTGGTAATAATAGTAGTAATGATGGTAATAATCATCATATGATTGTACCATTAAGTAATATTTTACTTACTAGTGGTGATTTATTAGATACACAATCTATACTTAATTTAAATAATGATTAATTTGTACCTAATTTCATTTATTATTATTATTATTATTAATTTAATCAAATATTTGGCATTATTATTATTATTAATTACCAACATTATTGTATAAATCTAGTGATACAGAAAAAGTATTTGTGTTTTGTTTTCTTTGGTTTATTTTAATTTTTAGTTTAATTTGTTTAATTATTCCATCGTAATTAAGTAACTATGTATTAATTAAATATGAAAAATGATGTTGTGTAAGTTGTACTTCTACTACTGTATGTTTTGAGAAAATATTTTTTTAATTTAACGATTGATTTATTATTATTATTAAGTCGAATTGATGTACAATTAATTAATTTTGTCTATAGTAATGAAAACCAAATTAATTTATCTAGAAATAAATATAACTCACTATTATATAGAAGAACAATAATTTATAGAAACACATATATTTATATATATACCTGAGTTATCCTCTTGTTTAAACAGCTTTAACCTGACCTATGGACCTTTATGCGGGATCACTTATGTGGGCCATAGTGGAAGAATTAGAACGAAAACACCAACTCTATACTGAGAGAAATCAATAGGAATGATCATATCAAAGATATTTCTGCATTTTTCAAACCGTAGAAGACCCAAAGAACTACTTAGAACTTAATAGGAGACAATTAAAAGATAGATCACAACCCTGAAAGTAAAATGATGTCTTAATGAATTCTAAAAGAGTTCTTATTTACGATTAAGACGTCAGATTTAACACCAAAAATGAACTTTTCAAGACTACGTCTCAGGTGAGACGTACTCTTGAATGAGAATAACTCTTTTCTGACTTAGAAAATGACATCAAAAAGAACTCTTTTTTAAGAAAACTTAAATAAGAGTTCTTTATGCGACGTCTTATTTTTTTATGGTAGGGGCCACAGTACAAAGCCATCTACTGAGTAAATCTTTATCAACTTGCAATACACTTTAGTGCAGCTTCCAAAGAATTCTTATTTACGAACTCAGAAAAAAGAATTCACAAAAAGTTCCTTTTTAAGAAGTCTCAATAAGGAGCTCATCGTTAGGTAGAATACCTAGAGATGTCATAAATCTTACGTCTTAAACAAGACTTCTTAAATTGCAGTTCTTTAAAATGATGTTTTTGGGAAGTCATATAGTAAGACGTCTCCAAGAAGTCTTTTAAAAGACTTTGTGAAGAAGTCTTTCTAATTTGCTTGCTGCTGTCAGGGAGGACTGCTCACTGGACACTGTAGACTGATGAGGAAGCATCTCAATAATATTGGGATTGCAAAAGACCCAACATGTAATAGGGCCTGCTATGAAGAGGAGGATGAAACTTTTCTTCATATATTCTATGTTACTGTGAGGTACAGGTGGGGCACGACGAACCACGGCTCGGGTATGAGGATCTGGAAAGGACCTATCACAAAACGAATAATAATAATAATAATAATATCCTCTTTGTTTTCTACTATAAGAAATCATTATATGGATTTATTTCAATTCTATCATCATCATCATCAAATAATAACAGTGATACCAATCTACATTTTATTTATTATTCAACAAGAATCTTCCATCAATATAATATAATTCTTCTTTGCGTAAAATTTACAAAAAAAAAAGGAAGTGAATTTTATTTTACACTACATATATACGTAAATTCACAGCTTTGATTGTTTCATTTCTTGTTTGAATTATTGTGTAAATAAAATTAACATTGATAATAATAAGAAGGATACAAAGAATATTTTTTTAAGTACAGACAACAATATGGAGAGAACTTAATATTAAATAAACACCACAAACTTTCTCTATATAAAAATATTAAGCAGATATATTTTTTTTGTTTCTACATATAAATCTTGATTAATTCAAGTATTCATCACTTAATTGAAATCATTTAAATTTACAATTTCTAATTGATTAATTATAATGCATAATATACTATGTAATTGTAAACATAGAGCTTTTCATTTAACACTACCTCTATATAGTTCTTAAAAGAAACTTCAATTCATTATAATAAACGATTCGAAGAATATTTGTAATAGTAGACTATCAATCGAGATCATGTTAACAAATTTTGAACCTCGTAGCTTATTTTTAAAAAAAAAAAAAATATGAACACACACGAAATGACTTAAGAATCCTCCTAATATTGTTCATGTTTGCTTTAATTTTCTCTATTTTATTTATCTTTCAAATAAGCTACAAGATTCTAATTATGCTAAGATAGTTCTAAATGGAAAGCCCTATCAGATAATATGACTTGTCAAAGGTACCTAGTTTTAACAAATAAAGCCTATTAATTAATGTCATCATCATCATCATCATCATTAACAATATCTCTAGATCTAAACAAAAAGGGCGTAAATTAAATGTTTTAAGTACATAAATAAATATGATTTCTAATAATAAGTGGATAAAATTAAATTAATAACAACAAACAACAATAAAAATTATAATATAAGAATAGCACAAATGTTATGAATTCTTGTTATCTAATAATTTCGTTCCTTCTTCTTCTTCTTCCTCTTTAACATCATCAACAGGACTTGATTTAATTGATCCATTAATATCACGTTGACTTAAACGATGTTGTGGTGGACTTATATTTGAATATAATGATGATGGTGTACGTGGACTTGTATTTTGTGATAATTGATGATTTGAACCATGTGTTGTTGTTGTTGTTGCTCCTGTTGTTGTTGTTTTAGATTGTTTACGTGATGGTGTACGTTTACCACCACCAACACTATTACTCTCATCATCATCATCTAAATAATGTAAAATCTTATCAACTTCCTCATCAAAATGTTCATTATTATTATCACCACGTTGTGAACGTTCCATTAATGTTGCACGTTTCGCAGCTAAATATAAACTACGTTTAATTTTCAAATAAATCACTTCTGTACTAGCACGAACTGTATAATCTGGTTGGAAAGTATGACGTAACATTGCATCTAAATTCAATGAATCTAAACTACCTAAAGTTGAAGAAATTTGACCAGATGGTGATTCAGCTATAAAAATTAATAAAATAAATTAAACCAAATTATTATTTAAATTATTATTAAAAAAATCTATTTACCAACACCAATACTTTGTATTAATGCTTGTGTACCAAAATATGTAAATGGACCACCTTCAAATGTTAAATTCTCTTTACCAATATTCACTTCAACATGTCCTTCTAATATTAAAACAAAATAATCAGCCGGTTTGCCCTGTTGATAGATAATTGTTGATGGATCTGTACGCCATTCTTTACATTTCTTTATATGATAGATAACATCTTGTTTCAATAAACGTTTCAATATTGTTTCAGATATAACACTAGGTAAGAAATGTTCAATTGCTACAATTAAAAAACAAAAAAGAAAATGAAGATTAATTAAATTAAAAATTTAAGTAATAATTACATGTGCTTAAGAATTGGAATGCCACTAATGTCATCTGTGGACTAATTCGTATTTTATTACTTTCACCTCTACGTTCAGCAAAATAACTAAAATCTTGACGACGTTCACCATTTCTACGACGTTTCGTTCGATTATCAGCTAAAACAAAAAAAATATGATTATTTTATCATTATATAATTCTAAATACAAAGTGATTCAAGAGGATGGGCCATAAAAAGTATAACAAGTTCTAAACCTATGGTCTAAACCTGAAAATTTTTGAGATATTTCAGTTTTTAGTGCAATTTTTAAAATTTGCAGTGTTTAATTGAAAAATTCATATTTTTGAAACTATAACATTTAAAATGTTGAAATTTGGAATTTAAGTAGTAGAAATAATGTACCTTTTATCAATTAAACAGAATTTAATTATCTTTCAGCGTTTAGTTGAAATGAATTTTTCTTTCAGACAATTTTCAAACCCTAATATCTTGCTTATTTTAAATGGAACACTATCTTTTTTCTGTATATGGTTGGATAGAGAATAAAATTCTATATCAAACTGTAATAACATTCCCTATACCTATCTTTTATAATTTTTCAGTTATTCAGAATTTACGAATTCTTCCAATCACCTCCCTTGAAAGAAAATTTAATCCGTCTAGTCGCCTATGCCATACTAATTCAACTATAATGAAATGCATAGAAGGCTTAGCAAAATGACAAAATATCACAAATATCTTAATTGTGACAATTGAATTGAAGATTGTTTTGCTACGATTTCTATGTTTTACATTTTTTTTCAGGGGGAAAATTAGACGAAACTGAAAATTTGGAATAACTGGAAAATTATTAAAGATAGGTATAGGGAATGTTAATACAGTTCGATGCAAAATAATTTTCTCTATCTAACCATATAAAGAAAAACATGGTGTTCCATTTAAAATAAGCAAAAGATATTACAGTTTGAAGATCACCTGAAAGAAATTAATTATTTCAACTAAACCCTGAAAGATAATTGAATTCTTTTTAGATTGACAAAAAGTACATTATTTCTACTACTTAAATTCCAAATTTCAACATTTCAGATGTTATAGTTTCAAAAATATGAATTTTTCAATCAAACACTACAAATTCTAAAATTGCATTAAAAGCTGAAATATCTGAAAAATCTTCAGCGATAGACCATGGGTCATGTTATCAAAGTCCCCTTAGTTTTCATCAAAGAATTGAAAAATGTAATAAAAAATATAGCATTCTATTTAAAATAAGAGAGTAGAATGCACTACCCCATTAAAGGAGGGTAGTTAAAATAACAAAAATAATTTTAAATTGTACAGAATGGAATTACGGAGGTTCCTCGTACCCCTGGGGCACCCTGTATATATTTAAGAATATTAATATAAAATAATAAAAGATTACTTATACATACTGACAACATCAGTTTCATCCATAATTTCAGCTTGTATCAATTCTTCAATAACATCTTCTAATGTAATTAAACCAATTGTTTCATAAAATGGATCACCTTCACCTTCATTATTAACACGATGTACAAATGCCATATGACCTTTATTACCTTCTTTAAATATTTTAAACATTACATCTAATGTAACATCTTCAAATACAAAATTAATTGGATTTTGATAAAATTGACATAATGTTTTTAATGGTGTATTATCATCTGGATCAACAAATGCTAAATCTTTTATATATAACATTGTTACAATATTTTGACGATTCTTTTCATAAACAGGTACACGTGAATAACCACTTTTCATTATTTCTGATACAGTTTCAAAATCTAATATTGCTTCATAATCTAACATAAAAACATCTTCAATTTTTGTCATAACATCAGCTACAGTCTTTTTACGTAATTCTAATGCACCACTTATTATATTCACTTCATCTTTATCTAAATCATTTTCACCAGTTGTTATCTAAAACAAAACAATAAATAAATATTACAAATTTAATAAATTTAAATATGAATAAAGAAAAGATTTTCAATTTAACTCTCTATACATATAAAAATATTAATTATAACAATCAATTATAATGTAATTAATTTAATCATTACTAAGAAAAACTATAAATAAATAAAGAAATTTTCAAATATAGATTTTCTTCTACGATATCCTTGCAAGTTTAAATTTAGTTATCGTTTAGATGGAGGATAAAAATATAAATAATAATAATAATGAATTATATACGTGGTATTTTATCATTTATAGTAAATATATTTTTAACAAAAAAAAATCTAAGATTGATAAGCTATTATCAATAATTAATATCGATCTAATTTCGTTGATTTTTTTTTATTCAATTTAAATATTAATTTCATCATATAAATTAAAATTACATAATCGACAATATTATTATTATTATTTATATAGTAAATATTAAATAGATAGATAAAGATTATATTAATAATAACAAAAATATAGAAAAAATTGCTGATATCTCTTATCAAATTGTGTTTTTTTAATAATAATAATAATAATAATAATAATAATAATAATGTAGCAGTTATTTTGTGAACATTTTCGATAGTAAGTAAATATGGAAGATTTTTGGCATTATATCAATTTTTCTATTAATAAATTGTTGATAAATTTAAATAGAGAGAGAGAGAGAGAGAGAGAGAATCAGAATATTCTATCGAGTTTATAATTTTTAAATACACTACATTAAAAATAATACAAATAAAAAATATAGAGCACACGATTATTATTATTATTATTATTATTATCCACCTTGCGTTCAATGTTTTATTGATTAATCAAAGGAAGGTGTGTTATTCTATTCTTAATGTTATTATTATTGATGATGATGATAATGATGATGATAAATACAAACACACAACAAAAGGTTTTCCTTTCCTATTTTAAAATGTTCTTAGAAGAAGAAAAACATTGTTTAAATATTCTTAAAAAATTGTTCACCGGTTAATTCCCCTTTTAACAAGAATATAACCAGACAGATATAGTTTTTATCCTCTTATTATTATCGCCAGACAATTTGAAATATAGCCAAATAATAATAATAATAATAATAGTTGAGTGTTGTTTTATACAGGATGAGCCAAGAGGATGGCCACCTAAATGTATATAAGAAGTTCTAATTGATGAAACTCTATGGAATTTGATATTTGGCCGTAATGGCACTTGAACTAACTTTGGAAAATATTTTTGTTGTTCTATCAACCCCTGTTATATAGGGTAGTGCATCCTACTCTCTTATTTTAAATGGAATAGTACATTTTTTATTGTATTGTTGTATTCTTTGATGAAATTTAAGGAGACTTTGATAACATGACCTATGGTCTAACCCTGAAAGTTTTTGAGATATTTCTGTTTTTAGTGCAATTTTTAAAATTTGCAGTGTTTAATTGAAAAATTCATATTTTTGAAACTATAACATTTAAAATGTTGAAATTTGGAATTTAAGTAGTAGAAATAATGTACTTTTTGTCAATTTAAACAGAATTCAATTGTCTTTCACAGTTTAGCTGAAATAAATTTTTCTTTTAGGTAGTTTTAAAACTGGAATATTTTGATTATTTTAAAAGGAACACCATATATCTTCTTACATTTTTGGATAGAGATTTAAATCAATATTAATTGGATTTGTTTTTTCTGCATGTAGAATATCTTAAGATATAAAAAAAAAACATGTTAAATATTCAATAATTAACGTCATTTGTGATGTTTTGTCATTTTGCTAAGCCTTCCATGCATTTCATTATAGTTGAATTCGTTTTAAGGGAGGTGATTAGACGAAACTGAAAATTTTGAATAACTGAAAATATATCAACGACAGGTATAGGGAATGTTAATACAGTTTGATAAAGAATTTTTTTCTCTATATAACTAAATAAAGAAAAATATAGTGTTATATTTAAAATAAGCAAAATATTATAGTTTGAAAATTGCCTGAAAGAAATTAATTATTTCAGCTAAACGCTGAAAGATAATTGAATTCTGTTTAAATTGGCAAAAAGAACATCATTTCTACTACTAAAATTCCAAGTTTAAACACTTCAACTGCTATAGGTTCAAGAATATGAATTTTTTAATCAAACACTGCAAATTTTAAAATGACACTAAAAGTTGAAATATCTGAAAAACTTTCAGCACTAGACCATAGGTCATGTTATCAAAGTCCCCTTCGATTTAATCAAAAAATCTAAAAATGTAATAAAAAATATACCATTCCATATAAACTAAGAGAGTAGGGGGTTCACCACCCCATTTAAGGGGCGTTTCTAGAACAACGAAAATATGTATTTTCCAAAGGTAGTTCAGATGGATAAACGGCTAAATATCAATTGAAACTTCTTATACATTTAATGTCCCATCACTAGGACACATCCTGTATAAATATTAAGTGTATGCATACATTGTATGTATAAGATGTGTATGTACAAAACGGTTGGCCATATGCCTTTTTTACATAGTACCATAACTTGATTCATACTTGACATTATTTATTAATAGAATTTTACAAAATTTTCCGAATCAAGCTACGATACTACGTCGTAATGATAAGTCACTACAGCCAACTATGTTATACCATCTAGTCCCTACATGGTGTTTTTTTTTTTTTTTAAATATACACAACTTACCTTAACGAGTTCTTTGAGACGTTCACGATTATAAACAGCACCAATCTCTTCACCTAATATACAATCTAAAAATTTTGATACAGGATATGCTAATGGAAATGTTAAAATCATTATAAATTTTGTTATTAATATTGTTTTAGCACCAACAGCTAAACCATGTCTTGAACATATAGCTTGTGGTGTTATTTCACCAAATAATACAATTGCTAATGTTGAAAAAATAACAGCAATTAAACCAGATGTTAAGCCATCTAATAATATTGTAAAGATTGAATTAACAAATACATTTCCTAATAATATACTACATAATAAATAATTGCCATGTTCACGTACTGGTTGTATTGTTTTTGCATATTTTTGTTCTTTTAAACTACCAATATTACATAATATACGTAATTCAGTACGATCTAATGCCATTAAACCTAAATTTAAACCAGAAAATAATGATGAAAATGTTAAACACATTAATATTATTGCTATTGATGCCCATAATGGTAATAATGGTGTATGTACTTTAATTTGTAACCATTTATGTGTACCTTGATGTGTAAATTTATCATCATTTGAACGTTTTATACATAAATAATATGTATTTGAATCATCACGAAATGGTGGTAATGATATATCAACTTTTACTGATTCTGATGTTATATTTGATTCATCAATCTATAATAATAAATAAATTGTATTAATAGTAAATAATAATAGAAAAATTGTAAAAAGAAACTTACAAGAAAACCTTTAACAGTAGGATATTCACATATATCCCCATAACTACCTTTATCTGTTGTAAATGTTACATACATATTTTCAACAAAATTCTGACCAAATAAACGTATTGTATGTGTACGATCTGCCATTAAATCTGGTATACCATCAATATCTAATTCACCTTCTTCTGTTTGTTCTAAACGTAAACCAAAAACTTGTAAATGTCCATCAGTCTTTGTTGTTTTTGTCATAATTGTCTTCATTGTCGTCGTTGTCATTTGACGACGTACTCTTCTTCTATTATTATTATAATTATTATTATTATTATTATTATTATTATTATTACTAATTTCCATATTGGAAGAACTAAAGACAAACAAAAGAAAAAATTTAAACAAAATGATTTACCAATAAGAACATAGCTAAGCCCTACGTTCTTATTTAATATACCAATAATGATGTTAAAAGTATCATTATTATTATCATTAATCAAAGAACTAATCAAAGATTAACGTAATAGAGATATAAGAACCAAAACTAATACTCCTATTATTTATACCCTCCTCTCTATCTGTAGTAAACTACTTCAAACTGAATCAATCTGGTTCAAATTTATAATAAATCATCATGACATGCACAGGTAAGTAATAAGTGAGTAAAAAAATTATAAATTTTTTTCTCAACAATACACAACAATTTAAATATGCTTAAATTGCAGTAAAAAATACTATAAATAAATAAATAAATAGTAGAAACATCAACCATTCATATTATTTATTTTTAATATTAATACTTCACCATTAATTAAATTTGTCATTCTCATATCTTTCTGCTTATCAATTTCTCTTATTATTCATACAATTAATAAAAATATACAACAATATTTTATCACCACGTAATTGCTTATGCTATTTTAGTTACATAACATCATAACTTGTTAAGATTGTTTGTATTAAAAAAAAAAAAAAAATAACACCAATGAAAATCAAATGTAATAAAGTGTATGAACCAAGCTACGACCTTCTATACATACGATACATACATAAATATAATATAACAAAGACATGACTGATTAATATGTAAAATATCCAATAACTATCGTGTGCGATACATTAAATTTGTTAACAGAGTAAGCGTTGAAACTGTCAAGACATGCCTTGAATTGAACCATCATTCATGACAAATGTCACATTTAATGACCATTGTAATACAGAAACATGATGGTTCAATCAAAGACATGCCTTGACAGTGTTTCAACGCTAACTCTGATAACAAATTTAATGGATCGTACGTTAATAATTAATTATACTCAAATCCTTAATAACTCTAGTGATTAAAGTGTTACAATTTAAGTATTTAAGAATCATTATATTATTATTATTATTATTATAATCAAATAAAACCTACATTCATTAAAACATTACTATCATTATCTTTAAGTAATATCAATTGTCTTTTATTACAATTAATACAAACTAGATGTATTCTTATAATATACGAATAATAGTAAACGTATATGTATACTGAACTGGCAAGATTAAATTAAAACACTTTAAATACTGAAATTTTTAAATGGTATATTCTAGTAAGTTCGTGTTTCCTTATCGTATTTTTTCTTTTTTCTATTTTGTAACTTATTTTAATTAGAGAATTTCCTTTAAAATTATATTTTAAAAATGTTAAATTATAAACTTCAAAGCAACAAATTATGGAAATTTGATCAAATCAAATTAAAAATTTAATGAATAATTATGAAAATATTCCAATTGTTAAACTATACAGTACGGGGACCCAGCGCTAGGAACATTGGAGAAACTTTGGCCACGCCTATTTAAACTACTTACATATTAGTTAGAAAGAGACAAAGAGAGCGTAGGTAGTCTAAAAATTAAAAATGATGGCGGATTTTGCCACCCATCCTTAGTCCTTCGACCAAACACAGCAATTTCTTTTATACGAAAGAACCTTGAAAACTTTCTATTTTAAAAGATAACAATAACCAGATCTGGTTTGTGGATTTGGTATTTCTGTCTGTTATTCATGAAATATGTGATTTTGACAAAGATGGGATATGGGCGGGACCAATGTTTCTCCCATGTCTCTATTGAAATTGAATTTACCTGTATACTCAATTTTACAGAGATATCCCAAGTATGTTTTAATTCAAATTGCCTATACTGTATAAACAAAATCTACTACAATACTTCAATATGATAATGAAATTAAATTGTCAAGTTGTAAAACATTTTGATTTGTATCAATTTATTTTTATTAATCGTTAATTGAATTGTTTAAAGGAACGCGTGGCACACTAATTTCCTTTATTTCTTTTTTTAATTATCATTAAATTAATTCAATAATGATCATTCTATATACATACATACAAATATTTACACAATTTTGTATACCGGATGTTTTATTCATGATGACTTCTTGTTAAAGTATTCTTAAAATAAGTATCATCAATATAATAAAATTATTGAAAAATATTGTGCAAATTATAATAATTAAATAAATAAATAAATAAATAAATAAAAATATTAAATATGAGTCAACAATAATCCTTTTTTACTATTATTTATTCAAGAAAAAAAAACCAATAAACCACAAACAAATAAAGACAATTGTTATCCACATAGAAGATGGGCGGGGGAGAAAAAAGTATTGATATACATATTTGTAAAATATTGTAATATAGAATCATTCTATAAATAAGTACACAAATAAGAATTGCAAGAGAATTCGAGTATCTAAGTTTAGAGACCTACTTTCCTAAAATTCCCCTCCGCGCCCCATATACAGGATGTAACAGACAATAATATTTAACATTGCAATTCGTTATACTTTTAATTAGATACATAGGTCGTAGTTTAATTCATACATTTGATTTTTTTCTTCATTGATGTTATTTTAATGAAATAAAATCTACCTATAGATATGATACTACGTTATCAAAATCATAGCCAACTATACATATAATAAAATAATGTTATATTGTATACACACACCCTGTATATGTGAAGAAATTCAGTTTGATTCAAAAATAATTGGAATTATCCAGTTTTATAACTGGATATAGTAGGTACTGATGTATTTATGTATATACGTACTTATAAAACCTTCAATATATTGTTAGTAAATACGGAAACCCCCTGATTATTTTTAGGAAAAACGTTATAGTGAACAATGACGTCATTTGGTATAATAATTACATATTACCCAGAAATTAGACAACTACAAGAAAGAAAAAAAACGTGCAATGAATCAATGACGTTGTATTATTTTTTTAAATAACACATTAAAACAATATATTAATGGAATAATAACAAATTAATTATAACTAGATGATAAATAAATAAATAAAAAGACACTTACCAATTATATCCATTATCATTATTTGATAATGGTATTTTAATAGTAGGCCCTTGATGATGCCATCGAATTGGTGTATGTTGTTCATTATAATTATTATTATTATTATTATTATTATTTTTATAGGATACACATAAATATAAATTATGATTAATATTATTATTAACACATTTCGGCACTATTAATTCATATAAAGCTAATTTGTAATCAATTATTTCTATTTCATTTATTTTATAAGAATTATTATCATTAATATTATTCTTCAAGTCCACCAATCCATTGTTATTATTATTATTATTATTATTATCAATAATACACAATGTATTCGTTTTAGCCAAGTTCGTTGTAATTTTAATTTGTGCAATTTGATTAATATTCTTTCCATAGATCTTAAATAAGACTCTTTGATAATTACCATTGTCATTATTATTATTATTATTATTAGTAATAATTGTAGAATTTATTATTTTTAAATAATCAATATTACTATTATTATTATAATCAATTTGTTTAGTATCAATTGATATTGCTAAAGTTTGATTAATTAATAAAATTAAATAAAGAATTATCAATTTTATTATTAAATATGAAAAACTACATGACAATCTCGCCATATTACACACACATACACAAACTAAAACACTTTAAATCCAACTAAATCGATCATAGATAACACTAAATCGATTTAAAATAAGACTTTTTCTAAACTTACACTTTTATAACCTACAATTATCCAACCAATAATAATAATAGTAAGTTATAGCACGTGCGCATTCATATTTTATAATGTGCAAAACATGAATGTTGTCAAATTATACAATAACTGTCAATTATAATAATTTATAATTATACAAAATTATAAATAAATTTTACTTAATTTATTATTTATAAAAACCAATGATATTGAATTTGAGTTGAAATTTGTCATTTTATTAAATGTCAAAGTAATAACAATACTTTTATTATAGTTTTTTTGTATTATTGGCAACGGTGTATATATATTAAATGTACATACTATGGTTACAATAAAACTATGGTTATAACGTGCCTGTAACCACCAATAAAATTGTAATTAAATAAAATTAATCAATTTTCTAAATATTTAAAATATATCTCTATTTATTTAAGATTAGAATATAAATTTGCTTCTTTATGATAATGTTGTAAATAATTATAAAATAATTTCTTTGATTAAATATGGATGTGGTTACGGTGCTTATTATAAATGCACCTAAACTTATGCAAGCCTATATACTTTAATGTTTTTATATGTGTATACACACTAATATCCAATTTCTACAGACTGTTTACATTTAAACGTTAAAATGAATAATATTTATTTATAAACATTTAATAAAGTATTCTTAAGGCGATGGTATCACTATACCGGCGTATATTGAATCCCATGTAATTTCCATAAGAGCAAACTTTTCGTTTATTTCCTAATTGATAAGAGATAAATTGCTGCTGCAAGTGAATTTAGTTGTCAATTACCCTGTGGATCCTTCCTTGAGCGAGTTTTTCTGGAAAAATCACTTAGATTTTCCATTAAATCTTAAATACTAGGTTTTTCACCTAAAAAGGTATGGTCAAACTTTTTCGTTTAAATCGTTATTCGGTGAAATAAAAGCTATCTAATTTATATGAATAGATTGAGAAAAGTCTGACGATCCTTCCTAGAGGACAAACAATTCAATTTTCCTTTTCATTATTCTTGGAAAATGCATTCAAAGTTATAATTTTTCTCAAAATTTTAAGAAAGTAGGCAACTTAACCATCATAACGAGATAAGTGTGGTTGCAAGGTCTAAGATCTCTAGTTGATATGGATCGCCACCAGGAGTGTTGTATTCAATATAGTCGGCCACATTGACAAGTGCTCAAAGATCTAATCAAAAACAAATAGTTGTTAGTCATCATTTCAATTGACCTACTACATCATTGGATATATCGAGTATCGTAAAAAAAATAAGATAAGGCATTGAAATATTTGTGATTTTTACAATAGTATATTAAAAAACGAGTTTCAGAAGTCGACAATTCCTGCATGAGACCAATATTAAAAAACGAGCCGCGAAGCGGCGAGTTTTTTAATGGTCGAATGCAGGAATTGACTTCTGAACCGAGTTTTTTATACTATTTTTCCTATTTTGCACCCCCTTGCACCCTATTTGCAAAAAAAAATAAATTTTGGAAATTTAGGGAATTTTATAGGAGTTGGTATTGTAGGTGTGACCGATATTCAATTTTTGTATCTAGTATCCATCAAGTTGATTTTCAATTGTTTTAGTCTCCATTTTCATTACAATTTTTAAGTGAAAATGTGTGACCACTTATCGTGTACTCCACCCGAACTGTGGGAAATTGTTGAAAATGCAATGGAGAAACAATTTGAATTAAATGAAATAAAATTTTTATTTAAATTGACTGTTTTTAATATCTGTCAAAAAGTGACATTTCAATAATAAGGCAAGTGTTACCAACTTCTAAAAAATAAATTATCCTAGATATTTCTACACTCAAAGTAGTTAAGAAATATTTCATTTCCACACTACTTTTTATGTCAAAATAAGTCTATTTCCAACGCAAAATAGGAAAAAATAGTTACAATACAGACATACATACAGGATGTGTCCTAGTGATGGGACATTAAAGTATAAGAAGTTCTAATTGATGGATGTTTCTGAAATTTGATATGTAGCCGTATATCCATCTAAACTACCTTTGGAAAATAATTTCATTGTTCTATCAACCCCCCGTTATATGGGGTAGTGCACCCCACCCTACTCTCTTATTTTACATAAAATGGTATATTTTTTATTGCATTTTTAGATTTCTTGATTAAATCGAAGAGAACTTTTATAATATGACTTATGGTCTAACGCTGAAAATTTTTCAGATATTTTGACTTTTGCAGTGTTTAACTAAAAAATTCAGATTCTTTAAACGATTATTGCTAAAATGTTGATATTTGGAATACAAATAACATAAGCAATGTACTTTCTACTAACGCTTATAGTATTCAATTATCTTTCAGTGTTTTGCTGAAATGAATTTTTCTTTCAGGCAATATTTAAACCATAATATCTCGCTTATTTTAAATGGGACACCGTATTTTTCTTTGTATGGTTGGATAGAGAAAAAAATCTGTATCAAACTGTATTAACATTCTCTATACCTATCTATATGATAATTTTTCAGTTATTTCAAATTTTTAATTTCGTCCAATTACCTCCCCTGAAAGAAAATGTAATACGTCTAGTCGGCTATTCCAAACTAATTGAACTACAATGAAACGTATTGAAGGCTTAGCAAAACAACAATTTTGGATAACTGAAAAACCATCAAAGATAGGTATAGGGAATGCTAATACAGTTCGACGCGGAATTTTTTTCTCTATCTAGCCATGTAAAGAAAAATATGGTGTTCCATTTAAAATAAGCGAGATATTATAGCTTGAAAATTGCCTAAATGAAATACATAGTATATTAAAAAACAAGTGTCAGAAGTGGGCAATTATTGCACGAGTCCAAGTTTAGAAAACGAGCCGCGAAGCGGGAAGTTTTCTAAAAAACGACGACTTCTGACAGGTGTTTTTTATTTTTTTTTCTATTTTGTCTATTTTGTGCCCTTTTTCACAAAAAAATTTGCGATTTTTGTAATTTAGGAAAATTGTTGGGAGTTGGTGTTACTGATATACCTACCTAACAATTGAACATTCAGCCGGGAAACTTTTTATTTATTTAATTTTTCACTCTTAATCTTAATTTTTGACAGTTGTCAAAACAATGAAAATATTACCAACATTAAGGGAAAAAAATTACTACATTTTCCATTTTTATACAGTGTATCGAAATAGACCCATTTCGATACACTAGCAACTTAGCAAGTGTTGAAATAGCGCTATAATTGACGCGAAATAGAAAAAATATATTTTAGCTAAACGCTGCAAGATAATTAAATTCTGTTTAAATTGACAAAAAGCCCATTCTTTGTACTACTTAAATTCCAAGTTTCAACAATTCGAATACAATAGGTTTCAAAATATGAATTTTTCAATCAAATACTGCAAATTTTACAGTGACACTAAAAGCTAAAATATCTGAAAAACCTTCAGCGCTAGACCATGGGTCATGTTATCAAAGTCCCCTTCGACTTCATTTAAGATTAGAAAAATGCAATAAAAAATGAACCATCCCATTTAAAATAAGAGAGTAGGGTGCACTACCCCATATAACGGGGGTTGATAGAACAATGAAAATATTTTCCAAAGGTAGTTCATATGGATAAACAGCTATAAACCGAATTTCAGAAACATCCATCAATTAGAACTTAGAACTTCTTATACTATTAATGTTCCATCACTAGGACACATCCTGTAAGTATATGTTTATTTATTTATCTTTCGCTAGGTCGATATGTTTTTATTGCTTTTTTTAATTTTTTGTTTCTTTTTAAAAGACAAGGCACCTTTCTAGCATATGTTATAAGTTAGCAACGGACATTTTATACCGTACGGTAGCAATGAGATCATAAGGCCGATCCACACACGGAGATATATCTTAGTAAGACGGTCTCATGGTACGGTACAGTGATATATATCTAGCTTTGTCTATACATGATACCGACAGAGATAGATATATATCATTGCACCGTACCATGAGACCGTCTTATAAGATATATCTCCGTGTGTGGATCGGCCTATAGCGCTGAACTATCACACATGTGAGCGCTTGTATAGTTACAACTCGATCGCTCTGAATCTCTCTGCACAGTTATACGTTTATTCGCCGTGCTTGTAACATTACAGTCAGTCAACATAGTTATTGAAGTAAGAGATCGACGTCACGCACAATAAACAGGTGGCCCACAGCGCTCCATATCTGTTGATTTAATTGATTTTATACTGCCTTTTCATGAGCGCCACAGTGAGGTTGGCTGGCTGTTGGAATATTTTAAACAAAATAGAAAAAATACCTAGATATATCAAATCAATTAACAAAAAAGTGAACGAAATTTTCGAAATATTATTTATGGATTTTTAAGATAGGTAATTGGCAATTTAAAAATTATTATACGATTATTAATATTCGGCTTGTAGAAAATTAACAACAATAGACAATAGACCTCAATCAGGGAGAAATAACGAATTTCGATATTATTGTTTTTATCTAGTGTAATGTTCCTTTTTTTTCGATTTGTTTATTGATGATTGTCTCAATGTTTATTTTAACTTTGTAGATAAAGTTTCACGAAATGAATGAAAGAGAAAATTCTTATTTAAATAATTAATATTCAAGTTTAATTTAATCAATATGTAATTGTACTTGATATTGTTAAATTGACTTTGCATTTTTCTATTCTTTTAAATATTAATTTTCTAAGAAAATTATCAAGAATCTATTCTAGCTTTAATTGCGTATAAATACGTATAATGTATCTCTGCATATTGAAGAAATTCAAGATGTGTTTTTAAACAATAAATGTGACACAAATTGCGATGTAATCAAATATAAGTAAGTGTTTGTGGATTTTAAATTTAGCACGATCCCCCACGCCAATGGATGGCTACCGACGTACGACAAACGCCGGACACGCGCGCCGTATATTAGGGCACAAACACAGAGCTTTCTATGTCCGTTGCTTGGTTATAAGGGTTGCGTATTTAAATTCACTTAGGCGCAGCAAACTAATAGTGGACTTACACACTCGACGATAATTTTGACGCAGCCTAGCGGTACCATGTCCTTAATAACTTTAATAGTGTTTTCTTTAAAATGAAACAAGCAATATAAAAATGACGCACAATTTGTGTGTTTTATCTACTAGATGGTGATTTTTAAATTAATACACTTAACTTAAATATCTTTAAAAAGATGTTATTTAAAAATTTAAATTTATCACTATTTCTTCATAAATTGATAAGAAAGTCTTCATTAACATTATGTTGTCGATATTCAACAATTACGGTAATTATTTATACATTTTTTTTTTTTTTTTTTGTAAAAGTATAATACAAATTTTATACACTAAGTAAGTATTTATAACCTTTTTTTATTATAGGAACAGAAATTATTAATACAAAATCAAACAATCAATTATATTAAAACAGGACATGGTAATAAAACAATTCTATGTTTACCAGGTGCTCTCGGTACAATATGGAGTGATTTTCAACCACAAATTAATAATTTTGATAAGAATAAATTTACATTAATTGTATGGGATCCACCTGGTTATGGTAAAAGTCGACCACCATCTAGAAATTTTACATTAAATTTCTATGAGAATGATGCAATTATGGCTTATGAATTTATGAAGGTGTTATTGTTGTGTTTTTTTTTTACATTATTTCCCATCAATACTATAAAAAAATAATTATTTATTGTAGGAATTGGGTTTTTTAAAATTTTCATTATTAGGTTGGAGTGATGGTGGTATTTCCAGTTTGATACTAAGTGGAAAATATCCGGATAATATTGAAAATTTAGTAATTTGGGGTGCTAATTGTTATCTTTTATCACAAGATATTGAAGCTTATGAAAGTATAAATATAGAATCTTTATTTAATTCTATCTTCTTTTTCATTTAATTAATTATAGAAATTCGAGATGTGAGTCAATGGTCAAATAGAATGAAAACACCATTAATTCACTTGTATACAGAAAAAGGTTTACAAGATTTATGGAATAATTGGTGTAATACAATGAATGATATTTATAAAAAATATGATGGTGATATTTGTAAAGATTCATTGAATAAAATTAAATGTCCTACATTGATATTACACGGTGATAAAGATCCATTAGTAATAAAAGAACATCCAGAATATCTCTTACGAAATATCAAAGGAGCAAAGTATTATTTATTTTAAAAAATTATTATTTTATAAAAATTGATTATAATTTTGTAGATTATATCATTTCCCTAATGGTAAACACAACATTCATTTAAAGTATGTTGAGGAATTTAATCAAATTGTTAGCAATTTTATTTTAGGTAATTAAACTTTTATTATTATTATTATTACAAAAAAAAAAATGTTATTTATAATTAACTCATTGATTATATTAAATAAAACTGGAAAAAAGCAATTGATTATTCGCGTATTAATAATCTTAATATTGAAATACTTGTGTATTATTGTATCAATTTAAATTATTTAATCATACAATTCACCACTATCCATTGCATGTTTATAACTTTTATCTGGTTTTTGTTCTGGATCTAATTTAATCATATCATCAATACGTAAAATTGTAATTGCAGCTTCTGTAGCAAATTTTAATGATTTTATTTTTGATATAGTTGGTTCTAAAACACCAGCTTTTTTATTATCACGTACACAACCATTTAATAAATCTAAACCAATCCATTTTAAATGTGTATGATCAATTTTTGTTTGACTACTATTTTGATAAGCACGTAATTTTGCAACTAAATCAGTTGCATCCTGTGCTGCATTATAAGCTAATGTTTTTGGTATAATTAATAAACTTTTTGCATATTCAGCTATTGCTAATTGTTCACGTGAACTTAATGTTGTTGCAAAATTTTCTAAATAAATTGATAATGCTGCTTCAACAGAACCACCACCAACTACAACACTCTTTGATTCTAATACACGTTTAACAACACATAATGAATCATGTATTGAACGTTCCATTTCATCACAATAGAAATCATTGGGACCACGTAAAATTATTGAAGCAGCTGTACGAGCTTTTGGTCTAATCATCAGAATAAATAATAAAAAAAAGTAACAAAGTCAATTATTATTATTATATATACCCTTTAATTAGGATGAGTTCATCATCAGAGATTCTCTCTTGAACGACTTCACTTGCCTCACCAACCATATTAACATCAAAACATTCTTCACCATCCATATTTGTTAATGATGTTAAGAATTGTGCACCAGTAGCTTTAGCAATACGTTTTAAATCACTTTTTTTAACACGTCTTATAGCCATTGCACCATTTTCAATGAAATATTTCATACATAAATCATCAATACCACCAGTAAGTAAAACAACATTAACACCAGCTGCTAAGATTTTTTGTATACGTTCTTTTGTTATATCCAATTCACGTGCACGGATTGCTTCCAATTTTTCCGGATCAGTAATAAGAACCTATAATAATAATAATAATAATAACACAAAGATGAGAACAAAATAATTAATAATTAATTAATTACTTGAACACCCATCTTCATTTTAGCTTTTTGTAATGAGAAATCCAAACATGCAATTTTAGCATGAACAATCTTCTTTGGCATCAATTGACTTGCAACAGTACAATTTAATGCATAACCTTGTATTAAAATACTCTCACTTGCACTACGTCCATGTGCTTTCAATATATTAACAGCATTAATTGGATAGATTGTATTTTTTGAAGCATCAACAATTTTAATTGCATTAGCTGCATCAACTACCATTGCAGCAAACATATCAGCATCACTAAATTTTTATAAAAATAATAATAAAATTAAAATTAAATAATAATAATAATGATAAAATACATACGTTCCAATTAATTTCGAACTCATTGATGTTTTTGCTACATTAATAATACATTCTCTTGTTAATTCATCAATCGGTATTGTTAAATTATCTTGTATATAACGACATGCTTCTTTACATGCTAAACGATAACCACTTATAATTGTTGTTGGATGTATCTTTTGTTTAACTAATTCATCAGCATTTTTTAATAATTCAGCAGCAATTATAACAACACTAGTTGTACCATCACCAACTTCTTCATCTTGTAATTGTGCTAATTCAACTAAAACTTTTGCAGCTGGATGTTCAACTTCTAATAATTTTAATATTGTTGCACCATCATTTGTTATTGTAACATCACCAATATCATCAACTAACATCTTATCAAGACCAACTGGTCCTAATGAACTTTTTACAATATTTGCAATTGAAGCAGCTGCAGTAACTATAAAAAAAATTAATTTTTTTTATAATTATTTAAATATTCTAGAATCTAGTAACATGTGGCATCATACACAAAATGCCGGCCATACTATGTACATATATTATACGATAAGATAAAAGTAGTTTATAAAACCGTTTTATTATCGAAATTAATTTAATTTTTCTTACCATTTTGTGTACGAACTGGTGCTCCAGATGATCTGGTACCAGCTACAGATAATGGACTTGCTAAAATCGACATCTTCTTAAAGCATGTGATGAACAATTGAAATGAGCAATCACAAAATGTCGTAAGACAAATGAATGTGACAGATGACACATAAATAGTATTGCCAACATTCGTTTTGATTTATTAAAATCACAAATAGATGGCACTAAAATAAATAATATTTTTTAATTCAAAATTCAAAATTGAATTATGTCAATTAATATAGTGATAATATACATATAAAGTATAGTTGAAAATTAGCAAGTTTTTTTTGTATATTTTACAATAGTTTATAAATCAGTTACATGTTTTTGTTGACAAAAAAGTGTGTTGGAGGGGTTGATAGTATTGCCAACTTCATTCTTAAATAGTAAAGCTGTACATAGATGTCGCCAACAATTATTTTTTTCTTTAACATAATAATATATCAATAAATATGTTATATAATAGATTATTTCAGTAATTTTGTTCTAATTAGATTGACTTCGTAGCGTATTATACAATTTTTGCTTACATTTTACAATACATTCAAAATTATTCTATGATGGCTCGTGACGTACTTCTCAGTGACGATTCAATTAGGTGATTAACGTGACGTCAACTTTTTATTGTATAGTACTGGACTTCAATTTTGTGGTCCATAAATTAGATTTCTCTCAGCGGCGCGTTATCCTATGGGCAAAATGGGCAATTGCCCGGGGCCCCATCAGCAGGGGGCCCCAAAGTCTCCAAATCAATATTCTCATTTTTGCAGTTAAAAAGCCGATTACATTACTAGTATTTTTTTATAGCAGACAGATATAATGCAAACGTGTGGCATATGAAATATAAGCTTTTTTTATCATTAAGATAATAAATTTCAGTAGCATGTGTTTTGGTTATTGCTGATAACCAGTCAATATCATCTCTCGCTCTCTCGCTATCGCTATCGCGCTGTCTCGCTTGCTTTATCCCGCTCGCGCTCTAGCTTGCTTTCTCTCGCTCGCCCTCTCACTTGCTTTTTAGCTCTCTCACTCTCTCGCTATCGCTATCCAAATTTCAGAAAAATTAAATGTCATTTTATTCAAAATTCCATGAAAACGCCCACCTTAGGCCTACTTGTTGAAACTACTGTGTTAATTATTTTTGTCGTTGCCATGGTTTTGTTTACATTTGACGGAAATTATAATGGAAATACAATTTTCTGATTGGCTGATGAGGAGGGATATTTATTTATTTTAAGGCTGACTTTCATCAGAACTGAATGCTACCAATCACATGTAATTTCCATAAGACAGTTAAACACACTTTTGTCTTAAACGGTAACAGATAGTGACCTGGAAATAGTTGATTTCAATTCCAAAGACAGTTACATATATACAAAAATACACGAGTGGATTTTTGAAATTTTGGCAGGATTTTCTCTGTATAAGGAAAAAGTAACTTTTCGTGCTGAAACAAGTGGTTTACTAAAACACACAATTCCCTGTGTAAAAGTTGATAATTTTAATAGTCACGTATATAAAAATATCGAGCAAAATTCACTCTACAAAAATCAACGCTTCGATTTTCAATTGTCTTTACCGGTTTTTCATAATCTGCATCCAAAGTAATCTATTTTTTCCGAAATTGAATTGAAATAATACGGACAGACATGAACTCGCATAGAAAGGTGGGAGAAGTGGTGAAAGACTAGGTCGTCTTTTGGTGGAAGCGGCGCGACTATGACAGTCAGCCTTAACTCCCTAGGGATATAAAATAGGTCATTATATTACAAAAATCACAAGTATGATGATCACTTTATATAGATAAAAGTATATACCTACTAACCAATTGAGTTAATTTATGACTTTTTTTGTGGACTGTATGTCACTTTAAATAAAATTTTATCGACAATCTTTATTTATCGTTTTGCATATGTAGACAATAACACAATAAGAGTATATCCAAGGACAGGGATTCTTTCACGAATAAAAATCCAACACTACATATGGGGGCCCCCAAATTCAAAATTGCCCAGGGCCCCATGAAGCTATAACGCGCCGCTGATTTCTCTATACTTCGATTATGATTTTTTAACACTCACTAAATAAAAATAAAAAAACTTCAATTTTCAAACTGAAGTTTGAGCTTTCCGCCAATTTAGTGCGCACTCTGGACGTATTTTATTGTAACTAATTTTGTTGTACACTACTACCAACATAATTCTTAGCTATAAACATATCGGTACAAGATGTCACTTTATTAAGACGTGTTAATTTTGAATAATAGTCTTATTTATTACAATATTGTTACTAAAAATTGTTTATTAAATAAATTAATAGAAGAAATTGATAAATAAAATATTCAAACGACTCAAATTTTATAACTATACTGTATTGATAATGTAGGATACTGTATTACCAGTAGTTTTAGACTGGTTCGACTGGTTATTTTTCTAGTGAATTTTTATCCGTAACGTTGCTTAATCTGATTTTAATTACTTTTTGGTAAATATGGCGGTTGTATCAAAGAATACATACTCCATAGAAGCTCAGATCTCGGGGTTTTGTGGTTATCAAACTTTTAGTACCTACCCTGACTCACGAAGGGCGACACTTGTTCAATGTCGGTCGGTCGTCGACACTGTTGCCGACGACGTAGGAAGAAAATCTACTAAATGGTCACGTGATACCCACTAGAAATCCATTTAGTTTATTTTGAAGTCAATATTCCTTTTCTACATCCAAATATGTCCATTATAAATATAAGATAAAAAATTATATAGGTAAATATCTCCAAAAGTTATATTTAATTAGACAAATCAACAAAAAATATTCGAAAAAAAAATCTACCAATTTTCTACTTTTCTACCAGACATTCTACTTTTCTACCAGATTTTCTACTAATCTACTAGGCGGAGATTTATCCACAAGACGGGTCGAAATTCCACCAGATCTAATAGAAATTCGCCTGAATCGGCAACCGTGGCCATGAGTTCGGTTGATAAAATCGTCGTGCTTAGCATGTGCTTACCGACATTGAACAAGTGTCGCCCTTCGTGAGTCAGGGTAGGTACTAAAAGTTTGATAACCACAAAACCCCGAGATCTGAGCTTCTATGTAGTATGTATTCTTTGGTTGTATAAATTAAATATTTGTTAAAAATTATATACTGATGAATTAATTGAGATGTAAGAGAATTCAATTTCTGATTTTGGGTTTTATTTGCTTAAATTTTAGGGTGCCAATTGGTGAATGTAACATAGCCTCAAAAAACAACAACCTAACCAAAGATTTTTGTTCAAATGTCTAGAATGAAAAGTCGTATGAATTACTACAGAAACGATTGTAATAGAAGTAGAATAAATTAACTCAGTAGTCTATTCTTATTCCAATGTGTTTAAAATTTTAGGTTATTCATTATCGAATGTAATGAAAATAAAAAATCATAGATAAGGTAGAGTCCTGTATTACCGGCAAAAAGTCTGTAATGTTACAAACTGAATTACCGGCAATCGTTGATTATATCGAATACTGTATTACCGGCTATAATCGTTTAAGTCATTTTTTATATTACCGACGGTAATCGTTATAGTCATTTTCTGTATTACCGGCAATAATTGGTAATGTCACACACTGTATTACCAATAATTTTATTTACGTTTTATGGTTGGTTCTGTTTTTGTAAATTTTTATTCGTATTTTGTTATGGATTTAAGTTTTTACATTAAAATTACTTGTAAATTCATAAATGGCGGCATTTGTATTAATCTGCCATTCTATTGGTTGTATGGCATGGTATGGCTGTACTCTTTAATCTGTCACAGTGTCAGATATCTTGATTTTAAATTCAATTTCTCAATGTCGCCAACTTATAGTTTCAAATTCAAATGTCCCCGTAAATTTCTGACCAAATTGGCGTATATTGCGGTACTGTATATACTTAGTACAGAGTTTTCGCCAGCCACCGTTACGCACCAAAACGTTACCTTGAAGCTTTAATCTTTACGGTGAAAATTTTCGTTTGCGCTGTACTCAGCCCATTGTAAGTCTAATGGACCTATAAAAATTAGTACTATTATGACATCTATTCTCCCGCATGAAAGATAAGTAGTTCAAATATCTCAGTAAAGATGCCGTAGTACGATGTTAATTTTAAATTCCGGAGCAAATCATAAATTACTGTTAAAATAATTCAATTACATTTCTTTTATTATTTACCTGTAGTCTGTATCAATTTTAGATTTTATTAATTACAATTGATTGTTATTTTAATCACCTCGTTTAATTTTTTTTACGACGTTATTTAGGTTATGTTCGTCAAGTCATTGTAATTTTGTTAAAATTCAATTAAGATACAGATTTCTGTTATACTAACATTAGATTACTGTTATATTGACAGTAACGATCAATTGATCGCATACCCGCCATATTGATTCAAGTGCACGTGGGGGTATGGGGTCACGTGTTTAATACTGACAGTTTTTCATTGGTTCCCTTATTTTCATGATATAGCGTCAAAAATCGTCTTATACGGTTAAGAATCTGGACCTTGAAAGTTCAACGGGGAGATTTTAACGTACCGGTGGCTGGCGCAAACTCTATAGTAACTGTATTTAAATATTATAGGGTTATTTATTTGTAAAGTTTTATAATTATACTATTAAAAAAAGAAACTGTCGTATTTACATTCTTATTATTATTTTTGATTATCCAAACAAGATTATTTGATTTAATTTTAGTTATCTGTCGACAAAAAAATGAGTTTTTGACAATTTAGATAGTTAAACATCACGTAGAATCGATAAAAATATTGATAAGAATCTATTATTAACGGCAAATATGTTAAAAATTGATAACAAGTAATTTTAGTTATACATAGGCAACTTCCTAGACAACGCAATGTATTGCGTGTTGCATATCAATAATTACTGTTGAAATGAACTTTCTAATATGTTATCGCTGCATTGCGCGTGCGCACTATCAAGATGAACATTCTTTAATGGTATCGCTCTGTTGTCTTACAAGACCTTCAAAACACTCATACATACCTGATACAAAATCGAAAAATTTTCATCAAACATGGCGGATATTCGTGAATTTGGCTATCAATATTCAATGATTATAGACATCAGAGGATAGTTCAATTCCTATGCCGCTGTGTTATCCGGCGACTTGTCCCCCACTGTCGATGCGTGACGTCACGCCCGGGCCAGACCCAGACCAAACAACGTTGTGTGAGCTTCGTAGTAACGGTTTTCCGTGTTTATTGTGTTTGTTGGTTGTTAAATTTGTGAAATTCACGTAGTGAATAAAATATTAAACATGCCGGGACGTCTTTGTGCGGTTTTTAGTTGCAACAACAGCAAAATTAAAACAAAAGCAGCCGGTTTAGATATCGTATTTCACGACTTTCCCAAAGGAAGTGATATGGTGTCAACAACAATTAGAAATGAGTGGGTGCGAAGGTGCAAAAGAGCCGATAAATTCAATCCTTTCACAGGCCAAATTTGCTCCATTCATTTTACAAATGACAGCTACGAGCGTGATGTAAAAAATGAACTCTTAGGTATGGCTCAAATACAGTGTGACCCAAGAGGCCTATTAGACGTTTAAGGACTTTTTTTGATGTAAGTTTCTGAAATTTGGTGTACACCTGTTTTTCCACCTGAACTACACCTGGAAAATATTTTCCGTTGGGGTGTAGAACACCTTTTTTTTATTCCATATTTAGATTCTACGATGAAAATGAAACGGATTTTGATTACATGACCTATGGTCTAATGTTTACAATTTTTCAGGAATTTCAAGTTTTTTTGAAAATATTTATTTTATGTTTGATTAAAAAATTGATATGTTTGTAAATATCGACGTTAGATAACCCAAATTTGAAATCCCAATAGTTCAAGCTATGTACTTTACGCTAGATTTTATAGAAACGAATTATCTTTCAGCATTTAGCCGAAATAGATTTTGCTTTCAGCCAATTTTCAAAGTGCAATATCTTTCTTATTTTAAATGGAACGATATTTTTTTTACACGGTTGGATAGAGAATAAAATTGGACGCCGAACTGTATTAACTTTCCCTATACCAGTGATGGCGAACCTATGACACGCGTGTCAGCGCTGACACGCCAGCTCATTTTTGGTGACACGCATCTTCAAAGATAAACGAGTTGGAAAAGGGGCCGAATCGAAGACCCGGCCTAGCAACTTCCCCGACTGATCAGTCCCAGTAGTTAATCATTAATTAGAAAAAAATTTTTCTACGATCAAGAGAAAATTGTCAAATTTCTGCGAAAAGCACAGTGGTTGCGCTCTCGCCTGACATCTGTTTGCTACGGGGTTCAATTCTCGCCAGAATAACTTTATTTTTTTTCTTTTCAATTATGGAAATAATCATCTTTACTATTTTGTTATTTTATTCTTAACAAATAGAAAACTTTAGTTTACTTACTGCCTCTATGGATAGTAAAAGTATTATTACTCATTATGTTATCCATTACAATAAATTCACAACAAAAGATTAAACAAATATTCCAGTAAAGCTTTTAACAAAACCAAAGATGTCAAAATCAGCACCGAAATTTAAAAAAAAAACAACGCAATTATTTACACCTACTCGATCTTTCACGAAACAGTCTTGTTGCTAGACAACGGCCGTAAATCCTGATTTATATTTGATATATTAATGTCTTATTCTTTTGTCTTGCGTACATACTTGATTAGTAAAGAATCACTGTCCATCTAATTAATTTAATCATTATAAGTCGCCAGATTGAAAAATATCGCACATGATGGGTATTATTTCTGACATAAAAGCACATGCCCTTTCGATTGGTGATATCAAATTAATACGTTATCTTACATTTTTTTCAATCAACCCCCTCCCCCGTCCACCCCCGTGGTCCGATTGGCACCAAAAACTAATCAACTCGAAAGTCCACGGAATAGTTGATGCTGGCCAAATTTGAACGCAATCGGTTAAGCCGTTTTTGAGTAATCGTTGGAGAAACGACAGACGCACACACACACACACACACACACGGACATCATGCTAAAAACTTCAAAAACGTGTTCAGGGGACCCCAAAACGTAAAGATCTGGTGAAATCTCGAATTCGAAATTTTGGTCCGAAACTAATAACTTCCCTACCCTCTGGTCGGGGAAGTTAAAAATTCATAATTCAAATATTTGTCTCTCATAATGGCCAGAGTTGATTATTAATAATAATATTATTACTTACGTTAATAATAAATAATTTAATTCTGAACCAGATGTGCATGTGCAAGTATAATAATATTGCGTAGTAATTGTAATAAATTTACATATTAAAAACATTTAAATACATTGTTTCAATATTGATATTAGAACAAAAATTCAAATTCAAGTGCGCTCGGCGACATTCGGCAAACGTACGCACAGCGCACTTGATCGCCATGTTACCTGATTGGAAGAAAAAGATGTTCAGTGCAACAGTACTGTACGAGACACTCTTCGTGTTGGAAAAATATCTTCGGTGTGTTTGAATCTTATGATACTAGTAATCAGTAATCAGTGCAAGAATAGGTAAGAAACCTATCAACTTTTTATAACAAATGCCGTGATTTCGATTGATATGTTTTTGCAGTCCTTTCGATGGAGAATCAAAAAAATAAAAAACGAAAATTGACTGATAAAGGGAATGCAAGTAGCAGTAACCGTCCATTTCAAGACATATGGACCGAAATGTACGGGGTTGTTGACAGAAACAACAGATCATTGTGCATACTGTGCAATGATACGGTAGTAAGCAGAACATGGAATATAAAGAGACATTTTGAAACTAATCATAGTCAACATTTGAATAAAAGTCTCGACGAAAGGAAGGAATACATTTCTAGGCAGTTACAACTCTATAAAAATCAAACAAATTCAATCGTTAAATTTGTAAAAAGCTCTACAAATTTGACATCAGCAAGTTACTGTATAGCTCACTCCATAGCTCAGCATGGAAAACCCCTCAGTGAAGGAGAATTTATTAAAGAAACCTTTCTTAAATGTGCACCAACCCTATTTCATGACATGAAAAATAAAGATGAAATTATCAAAAGAATTTCTGAGTTACCACTCAGTAGAAATACTATCAAAGACAGAATAATAGATCTAAATAAAAATATACAAGAACAATTAAAAAAAGATATAACTAGTTGTAAATGTTTTTCGATTTCTCTTGATGAAACTACTGATGTCACATCAAATGCTCGATTGGCCATTATTGCTAGATATTCCGATGGTCTCACGATAAAAGAAGAGTTAATAAAGTTAGAGTCAGTGCCAAAAGGTACATCAGGAAGTGAAATATGTAAGGTTGTTACAAAAGCATTTAGTGATTTAAGCATTGATACTTCTAAAATTGTGTCAGTCACGACAGATGGGGCTCCAAATATGGTTGGAAAAAATGTGGGATTTATAAAATTGTTTACGGAAACTATTGGACATCCAGTTGTTCCTTTTCATTGCATTATCCATCAGGAAGTGTTGTGTGCCAAATCTGGATTTTCGGAACTTAATGATATAATGTTAGTTGTAACAAAAATAGTGAATTTTATAGCTGCTCGGCCGCTTAACAAGCGAGAATTTTCTGCGCTTCTACTGGAAGTTGAATCATCCTACAATGGACTGTTAATGTTCAATAACGTGAGATGGCTGAGTCGAGGAAAAGTATTGGAGAGATTTGTGGAGTGTTTTGATGAAATTTTATTGTTTATTGGAGATAAAAGTCAAATGAACGTTCCTCAGGTTAAGAATCACACCTGGATCAGTAATTTAATGTTCTTTACTGATCTCTCTGTTCATATGAATGAACTTAACTTAAAATTACAAGGTTTGGGCAAAAGTATTGAAGTTATGTTTGGATACATCAAATCTTTTGAAAGTAAACTTCAAATTTTCAAGCGAGATATTGAAACTAAAACATATAAGTATTTTCCTCGCATAAAAAAATATGTCGAAAAGAGAGCAACACCGTGTGAAATGGAGTCCATAGTTCTGTACCAGAATATAATAAACTCATTAATTCTACAGTTCAGTGAAAGATTCAACCAGTTTAGAAGCCTAGAACAGACAATTAAAATAATTAAATATCCTGATTTAGTTGATTACAATACTTTGGAATTGAAGGACTTTCAATGGATGCAAATTGACGATTTAGAGATGCAATTGGTAGATTTTCAGAATAGCATTTGGACTCAAGGATTTGTCGAGTTAAGATCAGTGGTTGAAAATATGGAAAGAAATCGTTTGAATAATGAAAATGAGTACAACTACGAAGAAGAAATTTTGAAGGTTTGGAACAGATTACCTGACACTTATAACAACATGAAAGACTTAGCAATGGCTTTGCTCACAATTTTTTCATCTACATATTTTTGTGAGACATTGTTCTCAGCATTAAATAATATTAAAACAAACATACGGAATCGGTTAACAGATGAAGTCAGTGGCGCTTGCTTAGCCTTGAAATGTACCAAGTATAAACCACAAATAGAAAATTTAGCAGACAAACTTCAGTACCAAAAAAGTCACTAATTTTTCATATACAGGGTGCTGGATCTAAAAATGGTCTGTATATTTCTTATATAAATCTTATATTGTTTTTCCGTTTTTGTTGAATTCTATAACTTGATTTTTTGTGTTGAGTGTCAATGAAATATGTAAAATATGTCTCTAAATGTAACTCATTGGTTAAATTACAAAAATTATAAATATGTATTACAATTTTTTTTTAGCCTTTTCTTTTGTTATGTGTGACACGCCACGAAAATTATGTTTCGACTTTTCAAAATTTTGACACGTCGAGCTCAAAAGGTTCGCCATCACTGCCCTATACCTATCTCTAATGATTTTCAGTTACAATTTAGAATTTTCAGTTTCCGTTAGTTTTCCCTTTTATTTGAAAATGTCTAACGTCCAGTTGCCTATGAGTTGAAAATTCACAAATAAAAAAAACATAGTGGGTTTAAGAAAATGACATTAACTGTCACATTTGAGATTAGCAATGATTATTTCATATGGTTTTTTCAGCGATTTCAGTTAATTTTACATAAAAAGGGGGGTAAATTATTAGAAATCGGAAATCTTAAATAAATGAAAAATTATTAGGTATTGGTACCTATACCAATACCTAATAATTTTCCTAAAATGCTATTGTGACTCGATCAGAATTTTTTTATATTTTCAAACCATGTATCCATTCTCAAATATGGGATAAATAACTAAATAAAATAAAATGAAAACTCAAAATCGAAATCCCATATAATTAATAATTAAATATAACAAAAGGTAATACGTATTTCGGGACTTAAATTCCCATCATCAGACCAAATTTAACAAAAAATTATTAATTGGTTGTATAAAGGGTGTAAAAAAGTTAAAAAATAAAAGATAAATTGAGAAAAAACCGTGAAAATTCAAAATTCTATTTGCAAATTTTTTTAAATTTGAAATTCGAATTTTGAATTTTCGCGGTTTTTTCTCAATTTCTTTTATTTTTTAACTTTTTTACATCCTTTATACAACCAATTAATAATTTTTTGTTAAATTTGGTCTGATGATGGGAATTTAAGTCCCGAAATACGTATTACCTTTTGTTTGTATTTAATTATTAATTATATGGGATTTCGATTTTGAGTTTTCATTTTATTTTATTTAGAATTTTTTCTCTATTCAATCGTGTAAAGAAAAATATACCATTCCATTTAAAATAAGAAAGTAGGGTGCACTACCCCATACACCGGGGGTTGATAGAACAACGAAAATATTTTCCAGGTGTAGTTCAGGTGGAAAAACAGGTGTATACCATATTTCAGAAACTTTCATCAAACAGAACTCTTTAAACGTCTAATAGGCTATCCTCTTCCGTCACACAATTTGTAGATAACTATTTACATAATCTACCCAAAATTTCTGTTTTTACATAGGCTTGCCTCTGAAAAGAAAATTAAAGAAAACTGCTGTGCCAACATTACACTTGCCATCAATTAAACAAAACCAACAAAGTTCTGGTGAAGGTACTGACCGGGATAGGCGGTTTTTGAAAAGACAGCAAAAGAGAGTGATAAGCGAGTTACTTGATAAACAGCCTGAAGGAACTACTTCAACCACGCAATGGACTAATGTAGAAATCGTGAGCCCTAGTTCATCATTTCATTCTGCTTCCAGTGGTGCTCCGAAAGAGAAAAATTCATGTGAAGTTGAGAAACTTACGAATGAAGTTACTAAACTTCACCAACAATACGAAACATTATTAAAAGAACATAATGATTACAGACAGAAAGCACAAAGAAATATTAAGCTGTTAAAAGGACAATTGAGATATTATAAAAAAAAGCCAGAAAAGAAAGAAGCTCAAGATGAAGGATTAAGACTGCTAAAAACTATTTTATCCAATAATCAAATTGCAATTTTATCAGGCAAGAAAAAAAGAGTAAATTGGACAAATGAGGAAATATCAGTAGCATTTACCATTCGCTACTATAGCAAAAAATGTTATTTGTATTTGAGAAATAACTTGCATTACCCATTACCTGGACTGTCGTCTTTAAGAAGGTGGGCATCAAGAATTAAAATGTCCCAAGGCATATTAAAGGATGTTTTAACGCTTCTGAAACTCGGTGGAGAAAATTTAACACCATTTGAAAGAACAGTTGTTCTTCAATTTGATGAAGTTAAGGTGAAATCAGTTTTAGAATATGATGTAGCTGCAGATAAAGTAATAGGTCCTCATAATCAAATGCAGGTGTGTAACGCAAGAGGCCTATTTGCAAAATGGAAACAGCCTGTATATTCCGCATTTGATAAAAAAATGACAAAAGAAATTTTGTTTGAAATAATTAGCGAGTTGCACAAAATTAATTACAATGTAGTTGCATGTGTTAGTGACTGTGGTGGCGGTAACATAAGCTTGTGGAATGAACTGTCAGTTGATATCGATAAAACATACTTTGAACATCCCCACACTGGGGAAAAGATTTTCATGTTTGCCGACGCACCACATCTACTAAAACTCATAAGAAATTGGTTAATTGATAAGGGTTTTACAATTGGTGATAAAACAATTAACAAAATACCTTTACAGTGTTTGATAAATCGTACAGATACTGAAGTGAATGTCTGTTATAAAGTTACTACAAGACATGTTACCTGTGAAAAAAGTCAAAGGCAGAATGTTAAAATGGCAGCCCAGCTACTTTCAAATACGGTAGGACAAGCTCTTATTCGTTATAATCCTGGCCCGGATAAAAATTGGCTCAAGATGTGGGTGAATTCATATGCGACGTAAATTACTGGTTTGACATCTTTAACAGTTATACGAAGCAAAATGTAAACCCTTACAAATGTGGGTACGGTGTAAACTTGGAGTTACAAGAAACTCATTTAGACAAAATGTTGAATACATTTTTGTACATGAGAGCGGAAGGCAAAAATGTAATACAGATATTCCAAAAAGGATTGATAATGTCAATAAAATCTCTGAAGAAACTTTTTGAAGAAATGAGATCTAAATTCGAAATAGAATATTTATGTACCTACAAGTTAAATCAAGATTGCTTGGAAATTTTTTTTTTTTTCAATTAAGAAGCAGGGGGCCCAATGAACATCCTTCACCGCTTGAAGCAGTAAATAGAATGAGGCTGATTATTCTTGGAAAAAATCCTGGATTTTTACAAGCAAATGTAAGTATTTTAACACTTAAGACAATAATAATATTTATTATCCACTAATTTCTAGGTAAACACAGAAGAGCGAGTAACTGATGAAAATTACGTTGCAGCATCAGTTATAGAAACTGTAAAATTGAATATAGACGAAGGAAAAGGAAATTCAGATGAGCTTCTACAAATGTCATTAAGTTCAAGTGGAAGTTCGCTGGCATCATGTGATACAACATCAACTGAACCGACAAGATTGTTTGAGACAACAGATGATGCGTTAGAGTACATCGCAGGCTATCTTGCAAAAAAATTTAAAGACACTTTACCAACCCTCGGTGTCTACACCGGAAAAATAAAAAGTGATCACACTTACAATTTGCCCACTTGGGTGCAGCATCTTTCCTATGGGGGACTTATTAAACCTACTTCTGACTGGCTAAAAAAAGTAAAACGTTAGAATATATACTTTAACCATTATCATGGAGAGTCATTTAGAAATGGATCTTGTATAAATAAACGGTTAGCAATTAAAATTAAGAAAAAAGATAATATGCCACTAGATATTATTATTGCGTTCTGCAAACTTAGAACAATTATTAGAATGAATTTTCTAAATATTAAACGATTAGAAGAAAAAAAAGAACAAAAACGCAAACGTAAAGTTGGAACAAATATTTCACTGACAGATGAAGACGAAGACAGAAAGAAAAGACGGAAGTTAGAAAAAATTGTCAATTAAAATTATGTAGGTCTGGTATATTTCATTGACTTGTTGGCATTGTGTATAAGTCGCCGGTTGGTTTTAAATAATTTAATTAATAATTATTTTCGTAACTTTCAACAGGGCATTGTATCAGTTTTCTTGATATTCCGTTGGTTAAAATTTTCTTTAACAGTGTGTTAGTTTTTGATTGAAACTCATAATAAAATTTAATTCGCTTTCAGTAAAACGACACTAGTTTTATGTATGTATTTTTTTTACTACTAAATTATTATTAATATACTTTGTTATTAATATTAATAAACATATTTCGAATGTCTTGACTGACAACATAATTTTTATTATTACAAACCCGAGTATAAACCTTAGAGTTAATTCGTAAAGAAAGCCGCGTGCGAGTCAGTGAGGCCCGGGCGTGACGTCATCAGGTTAACGCCTACCGGCTGACAGAATCGCGCCATGGAGCTATCCTTCTCTGTTTATAATCATTGATCAATATTGTTATAATTTTATTATTACAAAATATTGTCAAGAGATGTCACTGTATATTATTTAAATATTATTGTGTTATTTATTTGTAAAATTGTAGAATTATTGAGTTACTATTAAAAAAAGAAATATTTTAAAGAAACTGTCGTATTTACATTCTCATTTTTATTTTTGATTACCCAAACAAGATTATTTTCATTATTTGATTTAATTATAATTTTGTGTGTGTGTGTGTGTGTGTGTGTGTGTGTCAAAAATTGAGTTTTTGTTAATTTATATGGTCAAAGAGCACATAGAAACGTTAGAAATATTCAAAAATCATGATAAGAATCTATTATTAACGGCAAATATATTAAAAATTGATAACAAATAATTTAAGTTATATATAAGCAACTTCCTATACAATGCAATGTATTGCGTGTTGCATACAAACAAACATAGTTAAAATGAACTTTCTAGTATATTATCGCTGCATTGCGCTTGCGTAGTTTATAGGTGAACATTCTCTTATACTATCGCTCCATCGTTGTAGAAGACCTCCATACACTCATATATTCCTAATACAAAATCGAAAATATTTCTTAAATATGAACGCTTATTCATGAATCTGATCGTTATCATTATTATTATTTTATTATTTCAAAAGATTGTCAACAGAGAGCGCTGCTAAATAAAATAAATATCGACTATTCTTGAAACTTTACGATTTTTCAATAATTTTTTTGCAGTATAAAACGACTGTGATAGGTCGAAATTCAAATTTTTAACGTTTATGATTGGTTGAGTGCATTAATCAGTGTTTTATAATAATTTAAAGTTTATCTCTCTCCAGATCCAGACGCATCCACCATTCTTCACTATTTATTCTAATTTTCTTATATTTACGTCGTCTATACTTGAATTATGATTTTCTAACAGACACTAATTAAAAAAAAATAGAAAAAAAGAGCAAGTGAGATTGGGCAGTCATTCTTCTACTCTTTTCAAGGCTTGAAATTTGGATTCAATCGAATTAAAGTTTGTTGGTATAAACAGCGATTAATAAACTGTCATTTCAATCCGATTCAAATCTTAATCGGATTGAACGTTACGACATAAACAACGTAGTCGATATACATATTATATTCGATCTTAGACCATACAAAATCATCCCCTGTTTTTTATTGTATTTACGGGTAAAGAACTCCTAGTAATACTTTAAGGATTTTAAGGAGGCCTTAGAGAATATTTGAGCAGAAGCAGGACCTCGTAAATCATTGGAAAATGGGTGAAATCCAATGTAAAAGTGTTAAAATATTGCAATACGTTCGTAACATTTAGATTTTTGAAGATTGTCTTTTAAATCCCGAAAAAAAAATTTACAAGCCGAGATTGACCGTGAAACATTAAAACGCACAAATCCTTCACCTCTCTGTATCTCGGTCATTCTTCTCTCCCATCAGTTTATTATAAACGTCTATAAATTTATTTGCTTCTTATAAGTAACCAATGTTTAGGATTTTTTTGTTAAATCTTGAATGAAATAGCTTTGAGTTGTAGTGATAATAAAATATACATTAAAAAAAAAATGCTTTTGGCCATTTTGCAATTTGTTTTGAGAAGTCTTATCATGTAAGGGACACGTAATTCTTTTCTTGATTGTTTTTTTTTTTGTAATTAGTTCTTAATCTATGTTTTTATCTCTTGCAAAAAGAAAAAACTGAGTTCAAATTGTAATAATAATAATAATAATGATTGCCAAAATTTTGTAAGAAAAAAAAATAAATATTTGTGTTTAGATAAAATGTCTAATTAAATACTAATACGTAATTTCATAATAAATAAACATTTTCTAGAGCACAATGAGAGGATGTGACGCTGAACAGAGTAGTGTTGCCCTTTTTGGTACAATTGTACTAAAGTCAGTACATGTTTACTAAATTCAGTACGTCAGTATTTTGGAGAAAGTTCTAATTTCAGGGCAAAATTCGCTTGCTGTTATACACAATGAAATTCCTAGTAGTTGCCGGACAATTCGAAGAATATTTCAAGGATTTGTGGGAATATGGCCCTGGAGACTATTTTAGCAAAACTAGAACCTCATAGCTCATTTCAAAGTTCGTCCTAGTTTCTGATAATGTAGCAATCATCAAAAAAGAACAAAGCACACAAAATAACTATAAGAATGACTCGTAGACACTCCCAACAGTGTGATTATTTTCATTTTTCTCCATTTTATTTTTTCTCAGAATTACAAATTTTTTAACCATTAAACTGCAAAATTTAAAATTTTACCTCGAAGTTGAAATATCATAAAAACTTTCAGCATTGGGTCATATTATCAAAGTCCCCTTTGATTTTTTCAAAGAATTCAAAAATGTAATAAAAATATACAGGGTGTCCCAGGGCTACGAGAAACCTCCATAATTCCGTTGCTATACGACATATCGACTTGCTGTTTTTTAGCGAATTTTTTTAAAAAAAATTAGCTAATGACGAGATCCTCACTTTTGAATTTCCGAAAAATTTTTGCACAGAAGTTCGTTTTGGAACCTCAGGAACCCATATCCACCGTTCGTTAAAATTTTTATATATATATATATATATATATTTATATATATATATATATTTATATATATATATATATATTTATATATGTATATCCACGATAACTGCCGTAAAAATACACCAATCTTAATGAAACTTGGTACAAAAATCGGTCTTTGTGATAGCTTGGATGAGTTCGTTGGCCAGACTGGTAGGGCCAACACTTTTGGAATAAGAGCTGAAGAAATGTTAAAAAAAATCATTTTCAATATTACATTTGCTTAGATTTTGATGAAAATTAAAATAACAGTAGAGCCGACCATTCTCTATGACCCAGAAAAAAAAAATCATCAAAATCGGTTCATTGGATCGCAAGAAAAATGCAAAAATCTCTTTTTTGAGTATAAGCAGTAAAATCACGTATCTAAGATGGCTATGTGTTCTGACAATTGATATTAGAAAAAAAATTGAATATCGCGGGGGGTAACTAATTTTGACAGTTAATATTAGACGCAAGGCCTGCTAGAGAATTTCGCTTGAAAAAATCAAGCAGGCCTTGATTAAACGTATTACGGGAAATGAATTTATTAGTTGATTCAATGTTATTAAAATATATTATCTACGACTTATTTCTACATGTACAGGTACTTGTGGTGTACAAGAATATTTACCTTCTTAATCATTTTCGATTCTAAAATCGCACAAAAAATTGACACTTATTTACAACTGTTTGTTGAAACTGTTATTTATTTTTTGTCGTTACCATGGTTTTCTACATTTAACAGAAACTATTATCTACTACCAAAATCGTCTTCTTTAACACTTTCCATTGTAAATACAACGAATTTTCTCACAACTAAGTATTTGTTCGAAATTTCAGAAAAGTTAAATGTCATTTTATTCAAAATTGCATGAAAACGCCCACTTTACGCCTACTTGTTGAAACTATTGTTAATTATTTTTGTCGTTACCATGGTTTGTTTACATTTGACGGAAATTATAATTAAAATACTATTTTCTGATTGGCTGATGAGAGGGATATTCATTTACTTTATCTCCCTAGGGATATAAAGTAGGTCATTACATTACAAAAACCACAATTATAATGATCACTTTATATATAAGTCGTAGATAAAATATATTAATTGTCAGTATCATAAGAATGTTTTGCAATTAATATTTCAGTATGTAGATACATAAAAAATTCGCTATATAAGGTACTTGCTGCCTTTGGAGATCTTTTTTTTTCTTCAACAGTAGCTATACAGACATTCTGTACAATTTAAAATGATTTTCGTTATTCTAACTACCCCCCTTTATAGGGGGTGGTGCACCCTACTCTCTTATTTCAAATGGAATGGCAGTTATTTTGTGAACATTTTCGATAGTAAGTAAATATGGAAGATTTTTGGCATTATATCAATTTTTCTATTAATAAATTATTGATAAATTTAAATAAAGAGAGAGAAAGAGGGAGAGAGAGAATCAGAATATTCTATCGAATTTATAATTTAGAGCATACGATTATTATTATTATTATTATTATTATTATCCACCTTTCGTTCAATGTTTTATTGATTAATCAAAGCAAGGTGTGTTGTTGTATTCTTAATGTTATTATTATTATTATTGATGATGATGATGCTGATAAATACGAACACACAACACCAACGTAAAGGTCTTCCCTTCCTTTTTTTTAAAAAAGTTTTTAGACTAAGAAAAACATTGTTTAAATATTCTCAAAAATTGTTCACCGGTTAATTCCCCTTTTAACAAGAATATAACTAGATAGATATAGTTCTTATCCTATTATTATTATCGCCTGACAATTTGAAATATAGCCAAATGATAATAATAATAATAATAATAGTTGAGTGTTGTTTTATACAGGATGAGCCAAGAGGATAGCCACCTAAATGTATATAAGAAGTTCTAATTGATGAAACTCTATGGAATTGAACTACCCTTGGAAAATATTTTTGTTGTTCTATCAACCCCCGTTATATGGGGTAGTGCACCCTACTCTTTTATTTAAAATGAAATAATAGTACATTTTTTCATTGCATTGTTGTATTCTTTATTTAATTTTAACAAAATTAATTAATTTAAACAGAATTTAATTATCTTTCAGCGTTTAGCTGAAATGAATTTTTCTTTCAGGCAATTTTCAAACCCTAATATCTTGCTTATTTTAAATGGAACATCATATTTTTCTTTATTTAGTTGGATAGAGAAAAAAATTCTATATCAAACTGTATTAACATTCCCTATACCTATCTTTGATAATTTTTCAGTTATTCAGAATTTTCAAATTCATCTAATCACTTCCTTTGAAAGAAAATGTAATACGTCTAGTCGCCTATGCCAAACTAATTCAACTATAATGAAATGCATAGAAGGCTTAGCAAAATGACAAAATATCACAAATATCTTAATTGTGACAATTGAATTGAAGATTGTTTTGCTAAGCCTTCTATGTTTCACATTTTTTTTTCAGGGTGAATATTAGACGAAATTGAAAATTCTAAATAACTGAAAAATTATCAAAGTTAGGTATAGAGAACAGTAATACAGTTCGATGCAGAATTTTTTTCTCTATTCAACTATATAAAGAAAAATATGGTGTTCCATTTAAAATAAGCAAGTTATTATAGTTTGAAAATTGCCTGAAAGAAAAAATCAATTTCAGCTAATCGCTGAAAGATAATTGAATTCTGTTTAAATTGACAAAAAGTACATCATTTCTACTACTTAAATTCCAAATTGCAACATTTTAAATGTTATAGTTTCAAAAATATGAAATTTTCAATCAAACAGTGTAAATTTAAAAATTGCCATAAAAGCTGAAATATCTGACAAACCTTCAGCGCTAGACCATAGATCATATTATCAAAGTCCCCTTCGATTTCATCAGAGAATTCAAAAATGCAATAAAAATTATATCATCCTATTTGAAATAAGAGAGTAGGATGCACCACCCCCTATAAAGGGGGTAGTTAGAATAACAAAACTATTTTTAAATTGTACAGAATGTCTGTAGTTACTGTTGAAAAAAAAACTGCAAGTCGATATGTCTTCTAGCAACGGAATTATGGAGGTTTCTCGTACACCTCATTTAAAATAAGAGAGTAGGGTACACTACCCCATATAATGGGTGTTTCTAAAACAATGAAAATATTTTCTAGAGAAAGTTTAGGTAACATAACGGCTACATATCAAATTTCATTAATTTGCATCAATTAGAACTTGTTATATTTTTAATAGGCCATCGTCTTGAATCATCCTGTAGAAACATAGACAAGTAATTTGAAACAACCAGAAAAAATTGTACAAACAATATTTGTATTACGCAAAAGAAACGATATTTTATCAAAGTGACCACAATGTTAATGTTTACTTTAAACAGTGGCGGGTTGACTGATGACTGATGCGTAGAGATCATTTTAGCAAAAAAACAGGACCTTGTAGCTCATTTGATCAAAGAACGACTAGAAAAATAGTCGAAAAATAGTCAACAACAGAGAAGGTTACTCATACTTGATCGATCTCCATGACATTTTTATGAGTCACAACGTATCACTCTTAGTCGTTTTACGTGTGTAGTTGGTTGGCAAAGATAATGACATTGTCGAAAAAAATCGTTTTTTGGACCAACTTCCAATATTTTAATAACTAGTGTAATAATAATAATTAATATTATTATTATTAAAAATGTGAAATATTGTCAAGATTATACTTTGGTGTTAATTTTTCAAAATAGATGAATTTTTTTCGATATATTCTTTTCTTAAAAAAAAAATGGATTCCTTAACGTTTTATTGCAGAGGTCACTCCAATAAAGGAGCCTCTCCGCCACTGACTTTGAAAAAGTTCTTAAATAAGATTATATATTGGATAACTCTCGAATTTCACATATATAAATGCCAACAAGAAACCCTTAGAAATCAGTCTTTTAGTGTTAATTGTAACGACAACAATAATCAACAATGTCATCTAATAATAATAGTAATAATAATAATAATAATAGTGAGAATCGTCATGTTATCATTATCGGTGGTGGATTGGTAAATAGAAAATTCCATCAATTTACATCTATGTAGTTTTCAAAAATTTTCCCTCCATACATTACAGGTTGGATCCCTTGCTGCATGTTTTATGGCGAAACGAAACTATAAAGTTAGCCTTTATGAGCATCGTGACGGTAAAAATTCATATTTTAAATCAAATTTTATACAGTAGTGTGGCTGTTTTTTTTTTTTTTTTATTAAATAGCATCCATACATTTTTGTAGAAAAAAATACGATTTGTTTTAAAATCACAAAAAAAATTATGGTTGCTATTTTTTTTTAAAAAAAGTTACTTCCATAGGAACAAAACAAAAAAAAAATAGGAACAAACTAAAAAAGTAACATGCATGTTCTTAAAACCAAACAACTTTTATTTTGAATACTCCTTCATAACTTTTCAAATTAAAAAGTTACAGCTATTATTTGATAACTTTATCTCATTCTGTATATCGCATGAGCCAATTAACTGTTCCTAGTTCTTATGGTAATTCCCATTATTTGGCTAGCAATTTGAAAAAAAATCAAGGATTTTTAAGGGAGTTGTCTGAAGCAAAATTAGAACCTCATAGCTCATCAGGAAATTGTTCAAAAAAACACTAAAAATTACTCGATCCTTCCAGCATTGATAGTGTAATTGAATTTTCATTGCCTCAAAATTATATTTATGTTTAAGCTACAGCTTAGGCATACAACTTAGGTAACTTTATTTCAAGCCAACTCCTCAGCCCTAGTTGGAAGGTTTTTTTGAGTCTTTGTTAGTCGTTTTACGTGTATAGTTGGCTCTTGAAAATTCTAATCTTGTCCTTATAAACAAGCGTTTTTCAACCGACTTTCAAATGAGCTACAAGATTTTAATTTTGCGGGAATTAAGACAAAATAAGCATGCTTAACACTTTTCAGATACACGTGTCAATAAATTAAGCAAAGGACGTTCAATTAATTTGGCTTTATCGCATCGTGGCCGTCGTGCCTTATCATCAGTTGGATTAGAAACTGTAGTACTTGAACAATCTGTTCCAATGCAAGGACGTTTCATACATGAACCATCTGGTCGTACAAGAACTATAAAATATGATTCATATCAAAATCAATGTATCTATTCTGTTGGACGGAATTTCTTAAATGAAACAATATTAGAAGCTTTAAAAGATTACGAAAATGTTGAGATTTATTTTAATTACAAATTGATCAATGTGAATTTAGATGAAGAGACTGTCACTTTTATCAAGTTAGTATTTTTCGCTATTTCATCGTGTATAATAGATCGGATTACAGTCACTAAATCGGTATATACAGTATCGCAATTCTATGGGCCAATGTGTTAGAGAGAGAAAAAGCAAATTTTTTGTCCAAAATGGCGGCATTTGTAATAATCTGCCATTCTATTGGCTATACTCAATAATCTGTCATTGAATCAGATATCTTGATTTTAAATTCAACTTCTCAATGTCACCAACTTACAATTTCAAATTTAAATGTCCCCATAAATTTCTGTCCAAAATGGCAGATATTGCGGTACTGTATAATACATACTCCTTTAGTAACTGTAATGTTATTATTCACTCAACGCTTCAAGTCAATTTCCAAATAAGCTACAAGGTTCTAATTTTACTAAAATGTCATCCTCTAAATTAATATAATTTTCAGTCTAAATACGAATGTGACGAAAACTTGTACGGCTGATTTGATTATTGGTGCAGATGGTGCTTTCAGTACATTACGTAAATCAATCCAACAACGACCATTATTCGATTATCATCAAATGTATATTGAACATGGTTATTTAGAATTAACAATACCAAAAGAGAATGGTGAACGATTATATCCGAATCATCTTCATATTTGGCCACGTAAAGAATTCATGATGATTGCATTACCAAATCTTGATAAATCATGGACTGTTACATTATTTATGCCATTCAAACAATTTCAACAATTAAAAACAAATAATAAACAATTATTAGAATTCTTTCAAACAACATTTCCAGATGCTTTACAATTAATTGGTGAAGATGAATTAATTAATGATTTCAATCAAAATCAACCATCATCATTGATTTCAATCAAATGTAATCGTTACCATTATGGTAATCGATTTTTATTAATTGGTGATGCTGCCCATACAATTGTACCATTTTATGGGCAAGGTGTTAATGCTGGCTTTGAAGATTGTTTGATTTTCAATCAAATATTAGATAAGAATTGTGATGATTTTATAAAATCGATCAATGAATTCACACAGATCCGTTGTGATGATGCACATGCTATTTGTGATTTAGCTTTCTATAATTATATTGAGATGCGTGATTTGGTAATAAGACCATCATTTAGAATACGTCGATTTTTCGATCAATATCTCTATAAATTATTCCCAAATCAATGGATACCATTGTATAATTCTGTAACATTTACTGATATCAATTATAGGAAATGTATAGAGATGCGACAATGGCAAGATAAGCTTTTAAGGCGATTATTTTGGTTGATTACAGGCATTATACCATTCATAACAATACTAACATTATGGTATTCTTACTGAAACACCAGCAACCAACAATACATTTATTATAATAAATTGATTCCTCTTATTTTTTCAAGGCTTTTTCTTAATTGATCCTTAATTAAATTATTACCAAATCTACATATAAAAAATGAATAGAAGAAGGGAAGGAAATTGTTTGAACTTGAACCAGCATAATTGCAACCGGTTATAACGGCAATCATCATCATTTAAATTCCAATACAATAGTTTGATTTCGTTATAACCGGTTTCCAAAACTGTTTATTTATTAATAGAGTTTGGTTGTTGTTGAAGTGGGGTTTTGAAGTTCAAACATATTTCACGTACCTAGGTACATAAATTTTTTTTTGTTTGTTTGTATCTTATCTGAATGAACGTGTTTGATGGTGAATTGTTTGATTAAAATCTATACAAATAAAAATGTACATTAGATTGATTTTATATGTTTAAAAAACGTCTTTATATTCGTGAAAATAACAGTTAATTTTATTATTTTCTAAATAGTTGTGGATAATATTGTGAATAAGGTGAGATTTAATATAAATTATTCGAATTTAGGTAAATGGAATAATTGTATGGAAAATTCGCTTAAAATCACTGTATTTTATGTAAATTTTTTACAAATATAATCAGTTATTAGAAATTCAATGTAAATTCGATTGAATTGTACAATATCAGTAAAATATTCGAATATATTACATTATCAATATTATTAAATTATCGTTGATAACTGTGATAACACTGATAACTTTATAAACGTAGATGATAATCAAGGTAAATACTTTAGAATTTAAATTTCCCGCGCAATTCTAGCTGTCTAATTGGTGGTAATGAAGCGGTAGTTTTTGAAAATGGAGAAATGGCGCTAATTTTAAATAAATGTTCCTGTTGTAAGAATAAAAAAATTTGATATTCAATTTACAACAATCAATATTCGATTAACACATCGATTAAAAATTATAACAGCCAGTACATGGTTTATTATATTTGCTTTTGATATAAATATATGTAAAATGATAAATAAGTTTTGTTTCTTTCTATTTTTGTTTTTCAATAATTGAGAAAAAACATGGATTTTTATACTTTTTTCCAGTACTGTATATGATAAACTTCAGTCGTTGAGTGAATAATAACTAATTAATAACATAGAAAGGCCCATGCTTTTTGTGCAATTGAAAAAAGATCTCCAAAGGCAGCAAGTACCTTATATAGCGAATTTTTTATGTATCTACATACTGAAATATTAATTGCAAAACATTCTTATGATACTGACAATTAATATATTTTATTAACATTGAATCAACTAATAAATTCATTTCCCGTAATACGTTTAATCAAGGCCTGCTTGATTTTTTCAAGCGAAATTCTCTAGCAGGCCTTGCGTCTAATATTAACTGTCAAAATTAGTTGCCCCCCCGCGATATTCAATTTTTTTTCTAATATCAATAGTCAGAACATATAGCCACCTGAGATAATCGATTTTACTGCTTATACTCAAAAAAGAGATTTTTGCATTTTTCTTGCGATCCAATGAACCGATTTTGATGATTTTTTTTTCTGGGTCATAGAGGATCGACGACTCTACTGTTATTTTAATTTTCATCAAAATCTAAGCAAATTTAATATTGAAAATGATTTTTTTAACATTTCTTCAGCTCTTATTCCAAAAGTGTTGGCCCTACCAGTCTGGTCAACGAACTCATCCAAGCTATCCCAAAGACCGATTTTTGTACCAAGTTTCATTAAGATTGGTGTATTTTTACGGCAGTTATCGTGGGTATACATATATATATATATATATATATATATATATATATATATATATATATATATATATATATATATATATATATATATAAATTTTAACGAACGGTGGATATGGGTTCCTGAGGTCCCAAAACGAACTTCTGTGCAAAAATTTTTCGGAAATTCAAAAGTGAGGATCTCGTCATTAGCTAATTTTTTTTAAAAAATTCGCTAAAAGAACTTCCAAGTATAAGTATTCCGGCAATCAGATGACGACACTATCAGAGTACACCAAGCGATAGTAATACAATTTCAGACACGAACCATCACTAAGTACGTCTATTGTCCAAAAGAGGGCAATATTATCGCTCTCTAAAAGCATCTCCTGAGCAAATTTATTCGATTACAATTCTCACATAAGCTTAAAATCTCTATGTTGTTATTCACTCAACGTTTCAGTGATTCAATTTTTAAATCTCCCACGCAATTCTAGTTGCCTGATTGGCGTTAGTAGAGTGGGACTTTTTGAAATCGAAGAAATGGCGCTAATCTTAAATAAATGTTTTTCTTTTTTGTAGAAATAAAAATGGAAATTTTTGGTATCCGATTTGCACCAATCAATATTCCATTATCACGTCGTTTACAAACATTAGCAGCCGGTGCATGGTTTATTACATTTGCGTTTGGTGGATTTATTGGTTTATTTTTAGAGATTTATTTATTATTCTTTACAAAATATTGGTGGTTAGCATTAATCTATCTTATATGGATCTATTATGATAAAGATATATGTGAGAATGGTGGTAGACCATTAGAATTTGTACGTAATTGGTTATGGTGGGAATATTTCCGTGATTATTTCCCATTAAATCTAACAACATCAACGAAAAATTTACATTTGAATCCAGAACGTAATTATTTATTTTGTGGTTTCCCACATGGTATGTTATCAACTGGTGTTTTCAGTGCATTCGGTACGAATGCAAGTCATTATAAACAATTATTTCCATTACATCAACCAAGAGCTGTTGTATTAACACAACATTTTTTAATGCCATTCTTTCGTGAATTAGCCTTATCATTAGGTGGGATTGCAGCTACATTTAAATCAATTTATAATGTTCTAATACGACCAAATGGTGGACATATTGTTGTATTGTTACCGGGTGGTGCTGCTGAAGCTTACTATTGCCATCCTGGACAATATAAATTATTATTAAAGAAACGAAAAGGTTTCATAAGATTAGCATTAATAACTGGTGCACCTTTAGTACCAGTTATATCATTCGGTGAAACGGATGTTTACAGTCAATTGGATGGACCGAATTTGAGGAAATTCCAAGAATTCTTAAGAAAATATATTGGAATGGCACCAGTGATACCAGTTGGTCGTGGATTCTTACAATATTCATTTGGATTGTTGCCACAAAGACGACCGATTACTACTGTTGGTAAGTATATGGGGCCCTTTCGAGACTAAATCCGCCACTGTATGCATGCTATGGTACTATGATTAGATTTTAATTGAAAATTTAAATTTTCCAGTTGGTGATCCTATTGAAGTTGAACGTATTGAAGAGCCTACAGTCGAACAAATTGATGAGTTACACAAGAAATTCACAGAAGCATTGGTGAAATTGTTTGAAGAACAGAAGCATCTCTATTTGAAAAATGCCGAAAATATTTGTTTAGAATTTTAAAATTGTTGTTATAATATTTTGGTTTATTATTATTATAAATAATAAAAGTTTATTATCAATGAAATTTGTGTATTTTGTAAAAAAAAAACAACAAACAGGACCAATTATAAAACCAACACCACTAAACTAAACTCAATAATAACAAAGAACAATTAAACGATTTCTAGAAATGTTTTATCAGGATTTGCAACATATTTATGTTTGTGTGTTTCAAATAATTGTGTTAATCCATCGATAAATCGTTGATGTAACTGATTGATTTGTTCATCAGTTGGTTTTTCGATTCGTACCTCCACATCAATCGGTTCTCCAACTGAAACATTATAACAATCTGAATTAATCAACAATTTGAAAAATATAATTGAATAAATAAATCTTATCTACGACTTATATATAAAGTGATCATTATACTTGTGGTTTTTGTAATGTAATGACCTACTTTATATCCCTAGGGAGATAAAGTAAATGAATATCCCTCTCATCAGCCAATCAGAAAATAGTATTTTAATTATAATTTCCGTCAAATGTAAACAAACCATGGTAACGACAAAAATAATTAACAATAGTTTCAACAAGTAGGCCTAAAGTGGGCGTTTTCATGCAATTTTGAATAAAATGACATTTAATTTTTCTGAAATTTCGAACAAATACTTAGTTGTGAGAATATTCGTTGTATTTACAATGGAAAGTGTTAAAGAAGACGATTTTTGGTAGTAGATAATAGTTTCTGTTAAATGTAAAACACCATGGTAACGACAAAAAATAAATAACAGTTTCAACAAACAGTTGTAAATAAGTGTCAATTTTTTGTGCGATTTTAGAATCGAAAATGATAAAGAAGGTAAATATTCTTGTACACTACCAGTACCTGTACATGTAGAAATAAGTCGTAGATAAAGTATAGTATACAACTCGCTTATAATGAATGCTAATTATAACCTCGAATGATTACAACACTCGCTCGCTCCGCTCGCTTGTGTTGTAAACTTCATTCTCGGTTATAAAAGCATTCATTATAGACTCGTTGTATAATATACTATTAATTATAAATATTGATTGTAAATTCTTTAATGAATATTAAAATTAATGAATAGAGATTGAAAAAGTTCACCGATAGTTCAATGGTAAGAGCAGTTGTCCCCGGTTAAAAAAAAGGTCGTTTTCTGCCATTAAAACGATAATGGGTCCAATTCTGTAACTTTTCTGTTATTATTAAGAACAAATTATAAATTAAACACCAGTTATAAAGCCAAATGTGGTATTCTGGTAATCTCACTCATGTTAAACTCAGGAATTGAGTGAATAATAACATAAAGATACCCGGCTCATGCTTTTCTTACTTAAGTATTCCTAGTTGATGAGTATTCCGACAACCAGACGGCGACACTATCGAATCACATCGATTACAATTTTAAACAGGAACTATCATTAAGTACATTTATTGCCTCAAAGAGGGCAACATTTTCGGTCTCTCAAAAAAAAGAAAAATGTTAAGCTTGAGAATTGATTATTTGAAAATAAACAAAAAACTGAAAAAGAAAATTGTTTCTTTTCGGTTCAAGTATGATGTTTTTTTGGCATACATATAGGTAATAGTTCATTCTATTCTAAGGGATGCGTATTTTGTTGCTCACAGCCACACTTAAGTATAAGAGAGATATTAGGGGTTAAAGTTATCCGTGTAAAATCAGTGTTTTGTTTTAAATATCTCTGTAAAGACTCAATATTTTGGAAAGCGTAGTAACCGCAGGTCGATCTATCTTAAGGTAGTTTCTGTCTTAAGCGCCTGATTTTATTGGCTTCTAAAAACTTAAGCTTCATTTATTTAAAATTCATTAATTAATTTGAAAAATTATTTGAGAAACTTACCAATAGTAATAATGGGAACACGTTTCGGGCAAATTAAATATCTACCAATCGGTATGACTAAACCAATCTGTGTCAAATTCTTAACAATATTCTGAATCATTGTAAAACCGAGAAAATTCAACTGATCGAAAACATCAATTTCACCAAATGTGTAGACTGGCACTAATGATGCACCAGTTTGTAAAGCCAACTTTACAAAACCTTTCCGTTTCTCTAGGATGATTTTATAGCAATTCGGTTTGCTATATTTAGCTTCATCACCACCACCAATCATCAATGTTACAATCCGACCACCACCACCATCATTTGATAAAAGATAACGTAATGATTGTGCAGATACTGAAACAGCACCAATAGCTAAATACAATTCACGTAGAATTGGCATCAAAAATTGTAAATTTAATGCAGTTAGATACGCTGTATGTTTGGGGAAGTATTGTTGATAACCATCAACAAAACCAGCAAATGGTCCAATTGGAAAAATACCATGTGGAAAACAACCAAATAAATAATTCCGTTGTGTATCTAAACTAGTTGTTGGTGGGATGAATTTATAATTGAAATAATTCTTCATTAATCGCCACCATGACCATTTACGGATGATATCAATTGAACGGCCACCATTCTCACAAATTTTTCGATCATAAATTGTCCATAAAATTAGCAAAATTGGCAACCACCAAACGACCGGACAGAAGATGGTCGTGATTGTAAAAATGATGGAAGCAAGGAAACCGGCAGAGAAGATCCAAAACCAGCTTGTTGCCGCTAATAATTCCAAACACTCTTCAGACATCACTTTTTTTATTTTGTATCTACTTAGGTACAATTAGTTATTAATAAATTGAAAATTTAGTGATTTATAAAAAGAATCGGTTATTGTTGTTGTTCGGTTAAAGAACCGCCTAGTCACTGAACGGGAATTATTAAATGGAAAGTTCGATGAAAGTTCAAGTATGACCAGTGCCGTAACACGACAAGTTTGCGCCCGGGACAAAAGTCACATGTAGCATCCTTAATTTTGTATGAAAAGAGCAGAAAAATATGAGAATAAACAGTGTTCAAGACTTTAAGGGTGCTGTCTAAAAGTTGTACAACCAAACCAGTTTCCGTTAGTTATGCAATCTTTTTTATGATACTCATACGGTAACCACATAAGCCCGGTTTTTCTTTCTCTATTTAAGCTCAACTTAGAAAAGCCATGCCTTAAATTGAGCAAACAGTACATTTACACACATTTGGGTGGGAATCCGTCCATATATACAGTTGCCAATTCAAATGTCTGTAAATTTAAGTCGATTTAAGAAGGCAAGGCCTTGCTAAGTGTTAAGTAGGGAAAGAAAACGATGCCCAAGCTGCACATTATGCCATCAAAAACATCCATATCGAAAAATCACAAATACCGATTACCTTTCAACTTTGTGGTTCTTAATGCTCATGCTTATCAATAATAATAATAATAATAATAATAAACTAGTAAAAATAGAAATTTTGGTTGTAAATTCATGGTTGAGACATTATTTCAGACCAAAGCGCTATGCATAAATATACTAAATCTATGGGTTATCTCGTATTCAATGAGAGACAAAATATGTATATTTTAGAATTTAAATATTCATGTATTTTTATTTTTTTCATTAATACGACCTATCACATACACTTAAATATAAAAACATTGATTACAATTAAACAATTTTTAGTGTTTCAAGGTATTTATTTTTACAGTTGGCTGTGTCTTTGGTAACGTATTATCATAACTTGGTCCGGACATTTGAAAAAGACATTAACAATTATGTCAAGTATGAATCAAGTTACGATACTATGTTATCAAAAATATAAGCAACTGTGAGAATAAATACCGTGGTACACCTGGTACATTAATACAGATATAAATTTTTTTTAAAAAAAATTGAATATTTACGAGCTATAATCGGTATTTATAAACAGATCAATCAATTGTTTCAATGTCACTTTATTCTTATCCCAATCTTCTAAATTTGTACTCATCGCTCTCTGAATACTCTCCTCAATTGTATTCTTTATAAAGAATTTATGTACAACTGTTGGTCTACAAATAAATAAACAATCGTTTAAAATAAAACAAATTAAAAAATTATTATTATTATTTACTTTGTTTGTCCAATACGATGAATACGACCTATTGCTTGTAATTCATCACTAGGATTCAATAATGGTTCAATTAATACAACATGTGTTGCTTCAATTAAATTTAAACCTTTTGAACCTAAATGTATTGGTAATAATAATGTTGTAATACCATTATTTGGATCTTTAAATTTTTCAATTTGTTTCTCTAAATTACCATTTGTTATCAAAATATTTGTTATATTATTCATTATTAATGCATTCGATAAATAACCAAGTACTGATAACCATGTTGAAAATATTAAAATTTTCACATTTTCATCATTATTACGTAATTTTAATAATAAATTAATAATAGCTTCAATTTTCGTTGAATAATTACCTTGAATACGTTCGATTGTTGTATTATCATTTGTATTATTATTAGTTTGTTCACCGAGTTTAATATAAGAAATTTCAGTTGCTAGATGATTAGCACGACATACTGAACATAAGACATGTGTACTATTCGTCTAAAATTTAATTAATTAATCAATTAATTAATTTAAATAATTAAATAATTAAGAATACTTGTCCGATAAGTAATTGTATACATTCTAAACAATAACTATGTCCACATGGTATAATACTCCAATGTTGTTCTAATGGATTTTTACAAATTGGACATGGATCTGGATTACTATTACCATTATCGTATTGTTGTCGTCTTAATGTTTCCAAATATTTTCGTATACCTAAATTTTTTTCTAATTTATTATAATTTAAACGTTCTTCATTTTGTAATAATGTACGTTGATAATCTAATTCATGTTCATCTAATAAATTAATTGTTTCTAATTTATTTTCTAAATTATAATTTAAACATTTTAATAATGATTTAACTTTCTTTAAATCTTTATCATCTGTTTCATTTTCTTTAACACGTAAACGTACTTTACACATATTTAATTCATCTTGTGCACAAATTTGTTGATCTAAATATGTCCATAATTTACGTATTTCTTTAAATTCTTTTTTTATTATTTCTAATAAATGTATATAAACATCACCATCACGTATCCAATCTTGATTATTACAATGTTTCATTTTACCAATTGATAATAATGAACGAAATACTAATTCTTCTGATGTTGGTTTCCAACTACCTTTTAATGACATTTCAGTAAATGTTTTTGATCTTTGTGACATTGAAAATAATTTTAATTCATAACGTTTTAAATGATCATTAGCTTCACATAATGGACATTTCTTTTTATTATTATTATTACTACTACTACTATTATTATTATTATTATTTGATTTTTTATTTGTTTTCGATGGACGTAAATGACAATCAGTGGCTTTATCAACAATCTCCTGTGCAATTGTTATTGTAAATTCATCATCTGGACAATGTGTGAATAGATTAAAGATTATATCGATGGTTTTATCACGTAATTCGGTGATATCTTCATCCCATGTTGCTATTGTGAATAACAAACTTCGTTCATTTCGTAAACTTTAAAACAAAATTTATCAATTTTTATTATTATTTTTATTTAATTAATTAATTAAATAATTAGAATTAAATAAAAACTTACTTGATTGTACATTCAACATTAGCACCACTATGTGCATTTGATATTTTTGCTTCTAATTCCTGTTGGAAATCATGGATTTGTATCCAATTTAATAAATCATAATACCATTGGCCAGATTTTAATATAAAACTACCTTGTAGATTATCAATATTATTTGAAAACATTATACAATCTTGATAAGCTATCATTGACTAAAAATAAAAATAAAAAAAAAACATAATCAATATAAAAATCATTGTAATTATTTTATTATAAAATAATAATAATTAATTAATATCACACTCAGTAGCGGCTCATAGCTTCAATTAGTAGGGATGCTGTACTCACGAAAGAGATTTATCAAGAAAGAAATAAAAAAGACAGTAAAGAAAGAACGAACAAAGTATGAGGAGAAGAGTTAATGAAAAGTAGGAGAGAATGAAAGATAAGATAGGAAGAGATATTAGAGAAAGAAGAAAAAGTAAGGCAGAAGAGAACAAAAAAGGGGCATTATAGAAAGAAAGAAATGCAGTAGAGAAAGATAGAGGGTAAGGAAGAAGGGTAGAAAACAAAGAAAGAAAAATTGAAGGGGTGGAAAAATAAAGGACAGAAAAAGAGAAAAGAACGAAGACAAGAAAGAAGGAAATAATAAAATTACTATTATTACCACACCTTCGGGACTAAGCATTGATTTGTTGATGAATCAAGTAGACACATACGTCAAATTTACCACAAGTTAAATTACAAAATCATAGCAGACTATGCTGATTCATTGATATTATAACGTTATTATAATACAGGATATACAACAATATTTCACCTCACAGTTATGGCCATGTCTTTGATTACATATCATCGTAGCTTGTGTTTCTATTGAAAAATAAAAAGGCATGTTTGATCTTTCAGCTCAATGATGTCTATCAGGCATGTGTGTACTTACGACAATTTTCGTAAATATAGTAATACATGAAGTAAGTTACGATACTGCATAATAAACACATGGCCAACTGTGTGTTGAAATAGCGTTGTACATCCTGTACAGGATGGTTTATTATCGATGGTAATTAAGAATATCTCATACATGTATAAGCAGTAATGGCACAAACTAACTGATAACAGTGATAACACATTCTTGTGCTATATTTTCATGGCTAATCACATTTTTGCTAGGTTCTTTTGTTTTCCAGGGTGTTTTTTTTTCCATTTTTTTCACTATATATAGAAGACACTTTACAGCTTCGCATCAATGCTTATATGATAAATCCTTAAATACCATAGTAAATAAACCGTCCTGTATTTTGTTTTATATTCATATGTATTAATTAACCACATACTTGTTGTATAAATTTCTTTATATATTTCTGTTCTAATTCCTTATAATCTTTTATTAGATGTTGATCATTTAATGTACGTCCACAATTTATATCAGGAAATATTGTTAATGTTTCATTTAAATTATACATTGTATGTATAATTTGTAATGTATCAATTGTTAATTTAATACAATCATTTGTTGTTGTATATTTTGTATATAATTGTAATACTTTACGATATTCTTCAATTGCTTGTATTGGATTTTGAAATAATAAATAAATACCAGCTAAACCATTTAATGAACTAATTATTATACGTAAATATTCTTCACATTCATTTGTATTCTTCACAATTAATGCTTCTAATAAATCTTTCATTGATGTTACTGGTTTTTTTGTTGCCAAATATCGACGACGTGATGAATTTGGATAACTACAAACTTGTCGTAATGATAATAATGGTGCTAATAACTATAACAATATTAAAATTAATAATTAATGGAAAAAAAAAATATTCTAATTGATAAAATTACAGATTTTAATGTTCGTTTATCGAGTGATGATAATGTTGTTGTTTGATTAAATGAATTTGTTTTTTCTATAAATGCATTAGAATTCGAATTATGTTCACATTTATAAAAATAATTCTCAACAGCTGAGAAATCCAACCAATGCTCCTCTATTGTTTGTTTTGGTATTTGTATTTGATTGATTATATCATGTTTTGATGAACGCCACATAATTTTTGTTAAAAATCGACACATTGCATCAATATCACCATTTAAATATGGTTTTAATAAAACATACCGCCATGTATTTATATCATTATATGGTTCAATTTGTAAATAATCAATTAAACCATATAAATCAGTTATATTTTTTGATATTGGTGTACCAGTAACAGCCCAACGATGATATGATGTTAATTTTTGTGCCATTGCTGATACGATATTTGTTGTTGTTTCAACAGTTTGTGCTTCATCTAAACATAAACGCCACCATTTAATTCTCGATAATGGACTACCATAATTTGAATATTTCTTTTGGCGACGTAAATCGAGAATTTTCTCATTTTCAGTTAAACGAAATTCTGATTTTAATACACAATATGTTGTTAAAACTATATCATAATTACATAATTTCTTTGGATAAATATGTGTAATTGATGAACCACTATAAACTAAAACTTTTAAATCACCTTTAATATGATTTAATATCTCATTACACCATTGTGTACGTAATGATATTGGTGCAACAATTAATGTAGCATTTGTTTCAATTAATGGTTGATTTATCCAACATTGTGGACAATAATAATCACCATATGATTGTTTATAACCTAAACAATCACTATGTTGAATTTTACCACAATCAATACATTTAACATTATTCTTTTGTATATCATTACCACAAACACATTGTACATTTGGACCTTTATCAATAACAATACGACGATTTACATCTTGTAAACATGTAGTATACCAATTCTCTAAAGCTAAACGCATTTCTGTTTTATTCGATGATTTCACCCAATCAGATCTAACTTTGATTTTTTTAGTTTCAATAATAGATTTATTATTATTATCAACAGTATTATCGATAGATTTTCGTTTACGTGAGATACGTTCAATAATTGGTGATTTTTTCAAAACTTGATTATCTATTTGTATTTTTGGATTTAATAAAATTAATGATAATACCTCAATAGTTTTACCTAAACCCATATCATCAGCTAATATACCAAAAGTACAATCAATTGGTTTTATTACCGGTTTATTACATTCAACATAACCTATGTATTTATCATAATAAATAATACAACCTGATTGTAATGTTACAGGTGTATATAATGGATGTAATTCATTATCAATTTGATGATTTGATGATTGTTCACGTGTTAACATCCATTCAATTGCTTTCTTTTGATAAGGACGTAATGATGGTTTTAATCGGTAATGTTGTACGTTATTATTTACAATATTTTCATCGTTTTGACGATATTTCTTTAAATTTTCATACAAATTATTAACAGCATTATTATCATTAATCTCATTATTATCACCATTATTATCATCATCATCATCATCACGGTAGATTGGAAAATCATAGAATAATGAGAATAACATTTGAATACAAGCACCGATACGTTTATTAAACTTACGTAATGGTAATGTTGTAAAATAGATATCGATGTGGATTTCATTCGAATTTTTCGATTTAATTTCAAATTGAAATAATTTCGATACAATTAAATCTTTAAAGAACTCTATATCGATTAATAATTTTATAAGAATTGATAATGAATCTAATTCCATTAAAATTGATTGATTTTCTTCATTGTTTGATAAAAAACAAACTTTACATGTTTGCCATGTTTCTGGTAATGTATTATCTGTTGTACCAATATATAATTCACCTAGATAATATTGATTATTATCATTTTTCATTAATAATACATTATGATAATTGGTTTTATTTCGTTTCTTTTGTCTTCTCTTATGTACTGGTATATAATCGATTGGTTGCATACACCAACTTGGACCATCATTCTTTGTTGGTACAGATTTCTGACGACCCATATTTTAATAAATTAACAATACAATATAAAATTAAAAAAAAAATGTAAAATAGAAAATATATGTATAAAAATAATAATAATTGATGAAAGTTAGGTTACAGGAGAATCTGACATTTATATTATTTATGGAGTGGGGAGAGAGCGTCGCTTTACAAAAGATTTGATTGGTCAATGCCATCAAAGTGGTGATTGGCTACTATGGCAACTATCAAGGCCTACTGGTCATTATAAATTGCAGCTCTAAAGCAGGGGCGGCTCGTGCTTCTCTATGATGCCACTGCAATTTCAATTGAAATTCTCACGAGTGCTCACGAGTAGAAACTGAACTCTCTCCCCCCCCCCCAACCGCGCCAACGATATCACTTTTATTGTTATAGTTGAATTATTTCCAGAATAACACAAAAACGCTGCACAGTTAATCAAATTACGTAAAGAAAGTCCACTTTCAAATTTTCAGATGTTAAAACTTGCTTTTAAAATATCTTAGACGTGTTTTTCTTTTTTTTTATACAATTTTTTTTCCAAAGCTACCTTATATGTATTTCAATGTGTGACGTCACTCTAAGAGGATCGATCACGTGACGTTTATAAAATAATTCCATTATAAAAGCGCCGATTTGTATTAACTTATCTTGAGTCTACTATAATTTTTTATAGAAATATAATTTTAAAGTAAATAATAATAATACAATTAATTGAAAACTTTTCAAATTTATTCATTACAAAATCAAAACAAGTAAATAATTATGAAAATTTATACAAAAAGAAATTAATGAATTAATCATTGCCTTCGATAGCAACTTGAGTGATACCTTGCACATAAAATGGCCCTTCTTTAACATAATTCTGTAATCGTTTCAATATTAAATCATCAAAAATCAAACAATTCGCCAATGATTGAACAATTTGATATTTAATTTCTTTACATTCTTTTGTTGTTTCAGTTTGTCGATCCAATAAAAATTCAATTAAACCTGGTGTATTTTTAACAATTTCTTGTCCCCATGATTGTTTTATTATTGCTAATAAAATATTAAAAGCACTTAAACGAAATTCAACAAATGGATTCTTTGCATAACGCCAAATAAAATCAATTGGATCATCATCAATTAAATGATACCATTTTTTTGTTATTTCACTGCATTGTTTATTCGGTTCATTAATATTTAAAAGATTCTCTAAACAATTAAAAACACGCACTTTAATCTCACTTGGATATGATGGTAATGTTTGTGATATTGTTTTAATTGCATTATCAGTACGTGGATTTAATCCATCTAAAGCAACTTTACCTTCATTTGTTATACCAATATAACCGATTGTATCCAATGATACACCAACAATTGTAAAATCTGTATTTTCTAAATTATCAAATAAACGTTTAACAATCGATGGGTACTTCGATAAGATTTCTATCGGTTTAAAATGTGCCATACAACCAAAGAATTTCAATATACCCGGTTCACATAATTGTACATGAACCATATCATTACTATCCAACATAATTAATAACAATTTCATTATTTCTGATATTTGTAAAAATTCATAACCATATTTACATTCAGTTAGACGTGTTAATAATTCAAGTATATTTAAACATAACAATACATCATTATTCTCTAATTCTGTTATGATTTGTGTTAATAGACCTGTTGATTTTAAAATTGTAAAATTTAACTCTGATTGACAACTGATACGAATTAAAACATCATAAATACGTAAACGTGTTATTTCACTTATAATCATTGTTTCATGTAATACTTTCAAACCATCTGAATTTGTTAAATATTTTATACCAATATCAGTTATACCTAAGTTAATTAAAATATCTGATGTAAGATTAGCAACTTCTAAATCATCATCAGCAATACATTTAATTAAATTATTAAGTAATGTTTGTTTTTTACTTAAATCTAATAATACATCATCATCATGTATATTTCTTTTAATCTCTTTTAATGCCATTAATTTAACATTTGTTGCTGGATGATTTAAAGCTCTCTCCAAAAATAAACTGTATTTTTGTGTTGTTTCACCTAAATTTAAATTTTGCATACAGATTGTTAATACATCACAAGCCAAATTAATTTGTTCTCTAAAACATAATAAAAATAATTAATTAAACAACAACAATAACAACACAGCATTTATGAGATTAACTTACTTATTTGAATCATTTAAACAATCAAAAATCAATGGTAATTGTAATGAATTTGTTGTACGAACAATTTCCGTACGTGGTATTGATTCCAAATGTTCTTTCATTTCTTTTAACGTACTTAAACGAGTTTCTTCATTAATTAATTTTGAAATATTCTCTTCACACCACTCATCATTAGACGAAGCCATTTTTAAAACAATAATGACTTGTGTTTTGTTTTTCTTGCTTGTCTGTACCAGTGTTGCCAAAATTATTGTTTCTAAGAATAATTTTATCTAGATTATTAAAAAAAACACAAAAGAGAATTATTTTAAATATTCAGTTATAATTTTTATTATAATAAAATTGAATAGTAATAAAAGAGAACTTGAGAAGTTTTGAATGTTAGATTAATTTGTTGAAATCATTAAATCTAATGAATTAGAAATAGATGGCAACAGTGTTATAGTTATTTGTACACGCGGTAAATTAATTTATGACGCCTATTTTACAACTCATGGCATGCTTTGTTTTTCTTATTCCAAAGACAGTTAAATATTAATAAATATAGGTATGATTCCCAAATTGTATAAGGATTCTAGAAAAAAACCGAAACAAGTGACTAGTAGCGCCACAATAGGGGATGGGCCGGCTGTACTGGGAACTATTTTCTATTTAATTATTAATTATTCCACCTCCGAAACAGGCTAGAAAAATGACAGTTTCTGTCATAGTTTCTGTTAAATCGTAAAATAATAACTATTTTAATTTCCTCTACTTATTAAAAAACTGAATTTTGGAGCAAATAAATATCTAGGGAATTCTAGGGAATTTTTTTGCTCAAAATTTATATCATAGATAAAATGATCTAATACACTTGGCAACGCTGTTGACATGCGTATTTTATAAATCATGGCATGCTTTATTGTTTTTCTTATTCTTTCCAAATAAACAAAACAATTTCTTACTATTTTCATTTGTTTTTCTTCTTTAAATAATTAATTAATTATTTAATTAGAATTGTATGTATATAATTTGTTTTGGAATATTCAAATTAATTTAAATTTATTTGTTAATAATATAAGAATTGCACATTTTTATTTTTTAAATAACAACAATGGATTGTGATCGACACGTAATAAATAATTTACGTTTCAGTCAAGATCATGGTGAGTCTCTTTAATTAAATTCTAATTTATTTTCATTATAATAATTATTAATGTTTTTAGATTGTTTTCTTTGTTCATTAGAGACTGGTTTGAAGATTTTCAATGTTGATCCATTATTAGAGAAATCTCATTATGGTTTGTTCTTTTAACTTTTATTTTGTATTATTTTAATTGCATTAATTAATTGAATTTGTTTTTAGATATTTCATATTTTGGTAGTGTGTCTAAATGTGAAATTTTAACAAATTCAAATCTATTAGCAATTGTATCAGGTGGTTCACGTCCAAAATATTCCGATAATATTCTATTAATTTTTGATAATGCTGAAAGGAAAACTGTATTAGAGATAACATTTCCATCATCGATACGTGCTATACGTGCCAGAAAAGATAAGTTAGTTTTAATACAGAATACTGATAAAAGTGAACAGAATGTGGTAAGAGTAAGATTGCTGGGTTCTGAAGTTAATATAAATCGTACAAGAAAAAAAAATTGAGATACAATAAGAGGGTCATTATAAATCTAAAAATTTAAAATCAACTCCCTAAGTTCTTACCTAGTGGATATACCACCAATGGGGGTAAGGTGATTTTTTTGATTGTCACTAATTAGTAATTATGCCAAAAATTAACACTCAATGTGTAAATGTCGGCCAGCGATTTTTTAGTCGCTCCTTTGTACATACTACCCGCAACCACCATACTGCCACCGCTCTTCGGAGAGGGCTTATTTTTTCATGGTTGTTTCGTATTATTTTATTAAAGCGTTGTACAAATTTTCATGGAAATCTGGCCGATGAAAATCGCAAATATCTATTGTTAACGCTATGAACAGGTGGAAATTTAATAAAAAAAATTGCGTTGATAGACGACTCATCAACTGTGAGAGGAGGTAGATGATTTTTTTCAGGATTGTTCTGTATTATGTCAGACAGCCATAAATAAATATTTTTTGAAGCTTTTCCGATAGAAAAGCAGATAATCTTACAAATATTTGATTGCAGTAGAGCGACTAAAAAATCGTAGAGTGCCAATAAACATCTGAAAAAATCACACTTACCTTTGATGGTGATATTTTTATGCACTTAACACTGCCTTCCTTCCCCCCATGGGAGTAACCTATGGGGTTGATTTTTTATTTTTAAATTTATAATGAACCCTTTTATTATACCCAGAAAATTTTATTTCGTGTACGATGTGTACAAACTTTATAACTCAAGAACCATACTCTTATCCAGAATGGAATTTAGTTTAACTTGTATTTCCAGATTAGCAGTGGCTCTTTTAAAAGAAATCCATATTTATTCATACCTTGTACCAACACAAAAATTATATTCAATCAATACAATACCAAATCCACGTGGTTTATTAGAATTAAGTTCATCGGACTCTTGTGAACGTGAAATTTTAATATTTCCCGGTTATAAAACTGGAACAGTTGAAATTTTAGTTAGTTAAAACTCCTATATACTTTTACAAATTAGTAAATAAATAAAAACATTAAAAAATTGTAGGATTTATCATGTATTGAGATAAGCATGTCTCGACCACCTGTTCGTTTAAATGCACATCTTGGTGAATTAGCATGTTTAGCATTAAATCCACAAGCTACAAGATTAGCAACAGCGTCCGTACAAGGCACATTGATACGTATTTGGGATGTAGCAACAAGACAACAATTATTAGAATTACGTAGAGGTACAGATCCGGCTTCTATTTATTGGTAAATTTTAGAATTTTTTTGTAAAAAATTTGAATTTAATTTTTTCAATCTTTTTCTAGTCTTAATTTTAGTAGAAATTCGGATTATTTGTGTTGTTCAAGTGATAAAGGAACAATACATATTTTCGCTCTAAAAAATACTGAATTAAACAAACGGATGCTGTAAGTTTTAATGTTGCTTTTTGTATGACTAATAATTTCTAATTTTTATAATTAATTATAGAATATCAAAGACAAGAATTTTGGGCGGCTATTGTGATTCACAATGGGCATTTGCGACATTTACTGTACCACCAGAGAAACCGTGTATATGTGCTTTTACTTTAAATAATTCAGTAATTGGTAATTGATTTTTAAAACAAAGTGTATCACGATATTTATTCTCGCAGTTGACTGTGCTTTTTTTACGTAGTATCGTAACTTGATTCATATTTCACTACATTTGACATTATTTAATGTATTTTTCAAATAGCTGCACTAAGCTACGACACTACGTAACCAAAAGCACAGCCAATTAGGAGAATAAATACCGTGATACACTTGGTATGTTTTATTATTTGTATAATAATTTTTATAATTCAATGAATTTCAGTTGCTTGTCTAGATGGTACTTTTCGTCGTTATATTTTTAATTATGATGGTAATTGTTATCGTGATGCTTTCGATGTTTTCGTTAATGTAGAAGATGATGGTGATGATGCGTATTGGCTGTGATCGTTTTTATTTGTTTTGATTCAATTAACTACAATTACAACAAATATAAATTGTCTTCTTTTTCTTCTAATTATTTACATGTAAATATATTTGGTAATTTTTAAATAATATATGCTAAGAAGATGACGAGTTTATTCCTTTTTCCTATCGAATGGATCACTCCAAACTTTCATATCTAGAAATAGATATTTTAATTTTATTAATTTTAAATTAATCATTAAACATACTGCCTGGTTGTATGTCTTCTTGTCGTATGCCAGCACGGGTCTTTTCTTGAATTTTCTCTAAAATAAAGTTTCTAGTACAAAATCAACAAGTATCACAATTAAATTGGATACATACTATATTTTTCTGTATTTATCATCGGATCTATCACTATGGGATATAAAGCGAATGATATTGTACCGATTATACCACCAATAAAAGCTGCATACCTCCAACCAACTAATAATGCCATTATTTATTTTATTATTAAATTGAGTAATAATAAAATTCTAACCTAAGATTTATTTGAGGTTAAATTTCTCAAAGACACATAGACTTGGATATATAGACTGCCAATGTGGGTAGAAATTTGTAGCCACCATACGCACTAATATTTTTTGAGACTCATCTGTTGTTTCTTTTTAACAATGCAACAACTATATTTTCTGTCTTTGTTAACTTGTCCGCCACAGTGTTTTACGCTAGCGGATAGTCAGTCAAATTGAGGAACAGATAGTGATAAGTAGTTAGCTAAAAAGAGTAAGACAAACTTTCGAGGTCATTCGAAGTTGGTTGCATTATAATTCGATACAAAACATAGGACATTAGCAATCTATTCCCTTCTAATATCTTTGCAAAGACATAGTGACATTTGACAACATGGTAAAATACATTTCTGAATTTATGTTGGCAATAAATTTAAATAATACGAATGTATAAAAATGATGCTAATTTATTGACGATATTCTCTAATAACATCCAAAATGTGTACATTTATTTGATTAAAATTCGTTAAACACAATTCATATATATTGAATCACAAAGCTTTTCGATGATATTCCGGTGATGCATTACCATAATCTTGTAAATTAAATAATTGTGCACTATTTTTTACTAAATATTTTAAGAAATCTTGTATATTTTGTAATAATAATTGTATACTACGTTCATCTAATGGTGTATAAGCCAACATTGGTCCTAATTTAACAAATAATCGTAATAAATGTGTCGCACCATAAATTTCTGACATTGTTTTCTCTGGATAATTTTGTAATATATCAGCATATTGTGGACGTTCAAATTTATATAATAATTGTGTACCTAACATTACATTAAAATATTCTTTGATACCTTTCATTATTTCAATTGTTGCTGATTCTTTACTTGAATTATTCGATTTAATTGATTTTTTATAATTTAGATAATTATCAAGGATTTGTTCAACAGTCACTTTAGATGGTAGATTTGCTAATTTCCGTTGGCGTGTTATTAAATCCCAATCATCAACTAACCATGGTTTTAATTCATCAGGTATTTTAACTTTAATTTCGACTTTATTTAAAAATTGTTCTTCAGATTCAACGGTTGGATCTAAACGGCCACGTTTCTTACGAGGTACATCTGAACTAGAATCTTGACCACTTGATGGTGTACTTGTTGTTGCTGCTGTTATTGTTGTTGATGATGTTGCTGCTGTTGTTGTTGTTGTTGTAACTGTTGCTGATGTTGTTGTACCACTTGTTGTTGATGTAGTCTGTTTCGTTTTTGTACCTTTGCTCAATTCATTATTCGGTGTACTTGAACGTGAATCGATATCTTTTGTGGTTTCCGATTTTGATGTTGTCTTCTTTGTTTTCTTTGTTTTATTCGGTTGTGTTGAATGAGCTTTTTGTACCTCTTTCTGTCTGGCAACATTAGCCTCATTGTATTTTAGAACACGACTCTCTGGCACCCATTCATCCCAACTACAAAATAACAATAAATATTATTAAAATAATTATTCAACGTTTTTTTTTTAATAATAATAAATTCCGTTACTTTTTATTCCAACCAGCATAATGAATAAAATATTTAACTTGTTTATCTTTAGTTATAGTCGATTTTAAACATTTAGCCTCATAGATGAGAGGGCCATGGAAACATAAAACTTTCTCACCTACAATCAATTCGAAAAAACGAAAATTATAAATAAATCAAATAATGGAATCCTACCTTCTGAAAATTTAAATTTCGGTGGCATTCTCAATTAAAATAATTTAATTCAGTTATAATAAAAAAATAATCAAATGATGCTAATTCAGAATGACAACAATTGTCACTTTTCTATGTGATAAACAAAGAGAATACAACATACATACAATACCAGATGAGATAGACTGAGATAGACAAAATAGAAAACAAATAGCGCCATGAGCCATGAAGTTACGTCACGGTGTACAGAACTGCCAACACAATTTTTAATTATATTACATTTACATGAGATGTCGCCCTTAAAATAAATTCTTCTGATTCTTCAAATATTCGTCTTTCTATTTTAGGGGCATATATTTAAAATGTAAAGAAAAAAATCAACTAAATCAATGAATAAAATTTAGTAAATAAGATATTTAAGCGACACGAATTATACAGCACACTATCGATAACGTTGGATACTGTATTACCGACGTTAATGTACCGGTTATTTTTCTAGTGAATTTTCATTCGTCAAGTTGCTTAGTCTGATCGATTAATATTTGAATCGATTTAAGTGTTGTAAGATTTTTTGTTTTTTTAAATTAAATAATTACTTAAAGGTGAGTTATTATATGATAAATTAATTATATTTCTGATTTTTGTTTCAATTTGCTCAAAATTTTAGGTTATCCACTGTTGAATGTAACATAACCTCAACAATCTACTTTAAACAATTTTATTTTTATAAACGCAAAATGGAGTATTAAATAGAAAGTAAAAGAAATGGTTAATTAAGAATAAAACTGGAATGGTACTTTCTAAGTTACATATAAATTTCATGTAAGTTGTATTGTATTGTACAGCTGTATTTTAAAACTGTATTATACACACATCATTACTTTGCTACGGCACTGATCAGAGCAACTACTAAAGCAGTATCTACACGAGTATAAGTTTGGATAGCTATAGTTTTGTAAAATTTCAACTATTAAAAAAAATTCCATTTGAAAATCCTCTAATGAGTAAATGAGTAATGGCGAACAGCGAACAATTGTCAAATCAACTCCTTTTAAGTAGGCTAATTACATGAAATTTCATAATTGGATCCACAACGTGTAGTGTAAGCACCGCTTTAGCACTTTTGTGGAGAAAATATTCAAATACAAAAAATATACATTTACTTTACTGATTGATATTTGTTTTTATCGGGAAAATACTTAAATCCTATTAATTGTGATAAAATTAATTAATATTTATTGTTAGATAAATATTATTATTAGTTAATAGGATAATAGCATAGATAAAAAATATCAAAAGTAGGCTATGTTAGAATTCTGTCAAATTTTTTCATTTATTTGAATTTCCCCAAAATGTTTCAAAATTTTTTAATTTAGTCATTTTTCTAGAAATTTCTCAAAGTCACACGTCCTCCAAAAAGAAATCATTCAATAATATTCTATAATACATCAACGTCAATATTGATTATAATTTTAAATTAACTACATGCAAACTTGAATAATATAATAATTAATTATCGTGTAACATAACCTCAATATTTTTCATATTTCTAAAAATTATTAATAATGTTTTAAAGTTATCAGGTAAGATAAAACAGGTAAATTTTCGATTAGATTGATAAAAGATATATATTTCATTTAGTTTTGTCTATCTTTTTCCATTTAAAATTTAAATTTTTTTTAGACAAATATGTATGCTTGGGGTAGTACAATACATGGTCAACTTGGTTTAGGTGGTGTTGAAGTGGAACATGTCCATACACCAATAGAATTGGAATGGTTTGATGCACAAACTGTGATTAAAGCTGCCTTAAGTGATAATCATACATTGTTGCTAACTGATACAGGAAAAGTGTATTCATGTGGTAGTAATGATTATGGACAATTGGGTCATGATCAACCAAGAAAGCGGCCACGTATGTCTACATTTAGTATGTTTAATTATCAAGGATTTGGGGCATTTTCTTCTTAAATTACCAATTCTTATTTAATCCTGAAAAGTAGATGATTTAATCATTCTTTTAGAAATATTTATGAATTTATACATTAGCTTCAGATTATTAAATCTTTTGGCAAAACTTTGCGCTTTTCAAGCTGAATTCTTGACTTTTAATCAAGGTTTTAAAAGATTTTTGTCTTAAATCGTCAACTTTTTGCTAATTTTTGTTGTAAAAATTAAGAGATTCACAACACTTTTACTCAATTTTAGAGATAAAGTGTTGATTTGTGGTCAAGGTTTTAGGGCATTACGGATTTTTATCGAATTCTATTATCTTATCGTGAAAAGTAGATGATTTAACCACTATTACTTACTTTTTTAGAAATATTTTGTAATTTATATTTTCAAACAGTCTTGCTGTAAATCAGTTTTGTTTTGAGTAAACTTTGAGTTTTGAAAGGCGACTATCCAGTGACTTTTAGTCGAATTTCAAGCTGAATTCTCAACCTTTAGTCAAGGTTTTAAGAAAAATGTATCTTAACTTATTAATTTTTTGCTGTAAAAGCGATGAGATTCAGACGATTTACCACATTCTTGCTTCAAATCATCAAGTTTCAAGACTATTGAGTGACTTTTACATGAATTTCAAGCTAATTTTTTCACTTTTAATCAAAGTTTTAATTTTATTTTTGTCTTAACTCATCAACTTTTTATTAACTTTCGTTGTAAAAATAAGGAGCTTCCAACACTTTTAGTAAATTTGTGAGATGAAGTTTTGACTTATAGTTAACGGTTTAAGACATTTTTTTCTTAAATTAATATTTTTTTTTCTGAAGGTTGTCATTAAATCGCGAAATGGAGATAATTTAAACACTTATGGTCGATTTTTCAGAGTTTTAGTGTAAATTTTGGAACAAATCATCAGTTGTTTAGACAGAAGTTATTATTTTTATGGAGACTATTCAGTCTATTTTAGTGGAAATTGAAGTTAACCTCTTGACTTTTCAATTTCTGTTGTTAATCCTTTAAAAGAAAGCGATTCAGATACTTTTTAAGTCATTTTTAAAGCCGAATCCTTAGTGTTTTTTTTTAATACGTTTGTGCCGTGAATAATCTTTTAAAACAGCTGGTTTTAAATATATGGAGCTCCAAAGGCTAATATGTAATAATAAGAATACTGAGTCGTCGATTTTGAAGCATAGTTTTTGATTTTTAGTCAAAACTTCTAAATGAGCTAGGAGAGGTTCTAATTTTGCTGAAATGATTTCTAGACACCCTTCTATAAATCTTTGAAATATTTTTCGAACAACTTGCCAACTAATAGGAGTGTCAAACGAATCAGATTTATTTAGATTTTCATCCCTGCATAATTCTAGTATCAATTTTGAGACATTTTCGTCCTAAATTACCAATTTTTAACTAATTTCAAGTCTTTTGAGAAGAATTTTTGAGTTGAAGTTGTAGGTTTGCGACACTTTTGTCACACTTTTTAGGAAATCTTACCTTTAAGTTTAAGTGGTAAAAGAAAAAACATTTTTTGGTCTGGATTGTAAATAATTGCTGCCCTAAATCGTTAGTTTTATGTAATTTTTGCTATTGAGCTCTGACAATTAGACGATTTATTGAAAGTGAAAAAAAAATATGTCTCAAATCAATATATTTTTTGACAGTCGATTTTTAAGACAGATTTTTAAGTCTTAATAACGATTTTTAGACGTTTTCTTCATAAATCATTTTCTAGTGAAGCACTTTAAAGCTATATTATCATATTTTTTTCTACGCTTTTCTTTCAAATTTAAGGGTTCAACTTCTTTTTTTATCTAAATTACATATTGCTTCTTTTTTGTTGATAGAATTGGTATCTGGATTGGAGGCACATCCGATAATTAGTGTTGCTTGCGGTGCAACACATTCAATAGCATTAAATAAATGGGGTCAAATTTTTACATGGGGCTCAGATTCTTATGGACAATTAGGCCATCAATTAGGACAAAATTTACAAGCAACACCAAAAATTTTAAAATCATTAGCGACAAAACATGTTATACAAATATCAGCTGGACAATATCATTCAATTGCATTAACAAATAGTGGTGAAATTTATACGTGGGGTAGTAATAATTATGGACAATTAGGTATTGGTAAACAAACATCACATGAAACACAACCATCATTATTAATATCATTATATGGTATACCAATATCATTTATAACATGTGGTGGTTATCATACATTTGCATTATCAAAATCTGGTGCTGTATTTGGTTGGGGTAAAAATAATTATGGACAATTAGGTTTAAATGATACTGAAACAAAATTATATCCAACACAATTACGTACATTAAGGAATATACGTGTACGTTATATATGTTGTGGTGAAGATTTTTCAATGTTTTTAACATTAGATGGTGGTGTATTATCATGTGGTGCTAATATGTATGGACAATTAGGTCATGGTAATAATACAAATGAAATATTACCAAGGCAAGTAATTGAATTAATGGGTTCAACTATAACACAGATTGCTTGTGGTCGTCATCATGCATTAGCATTTGTACCATCTAGAAATCGTGTTTATAGTTTCGGTTTAGGTGGTTCAGGACAATTGGGTTTACGTAAACCAACAAATACATCAACACCACAAGTTGTATTATTACCATGGTTATCATCATCATCAACAACGGATAATAACAATGGTAATAATTTTATTATTAAATGTATATATGCCGGTGGTGATCATTGTTTTGTTACTACAACAATGATAAATAAGGATGATGATATAATTGATTCTGAAGATTTTCGTTATTGTTATTATAATAAGGATGAACAAATATTAGAATTGAAACCGTCATATATTCAACAATGTATAGAAATAGGACCAGATCAATGTGTTGATCAAGAATTATTGAGTTATTTAGAGACAGTGTTTAAAAGTTTAATGTGTTTGAATGGTTCATTTCTATTAGATAATTATCGACATTATTATTGTACAAGTAAACATCATGGTGTTAATATTGAAATTGCTGAAAATACATTTTCAATGATTGCACGTATTGAAAATACAACAATAAAAGAATTGATACGTAATTGTATAATTGATGATATTATAATGAAATTAACAAAATCACCACCTGATGTTGAAGCATTACGTATTTATTTATTATTACCATTATATTACGAATTTAATAATTGTAAACAATATTTGAAATTACATACACCATTTGTTGTAAATTTATTACAAATAAATGAACCAGCAAAACGTATAATTGGTATGTGGTGGATTGATATGAATGTTGATTATTTTGAAAAATTAATAATTAGTTTTAAAATGGTTGTAAGTTTTATAATAAGACAACAAAAAATACCAGAAAATAAAACAGTAGCATATGATACTAGTCTTGTTGCAATGTTAGATATTTTATCATTTTTAAATCAATTAAATCGTAAAATTGATGGCCTTAAAGTACCATATGATACATTTCATATAAATGATCTACATGACTATCTTGATGTACGTGTTGATTATGTTTTATGGTTACAAGATCCAAATACTGGTAAATTATTTTTATGTAATTATCCATTCATATTTGATGCACACGCTAAAATACAATTATTAGAGACTGATCAATCAATTCAAGTAAATAATTATAAAATTAATTTAATAATTTCTTTTAAAAAAATTAAAATATTTACAGATGCATAATGCAATGCAAAATGCTGCCCAACAAGCATGGTTATCAATGATGTTAGCACCAACATCAATCCATAATATTCAACAATATCTTGTTTTAAATGTAACACGTGAACATATTGTTGAAGATGCCTTACGTGAATTAAGTAGCATTGATGCTAACGATTTAAAAAAACCATTACGTGTAAAATTTTGTGGTGAAGAAGCTGAAGATGCTGGTGGTGTACGTAAAGAATTCTTTATGTTAGTATTACGTGAAATTTTAGATCCAAAATATGGTATGTTTAAAGAATATGAAGAAACTCGAGCTATCTGGTTTTCAGATGCTACATTTGAAGATGATGATGTTTACTTTTTAATTGGTTTATATTATCAGTTTAATTATTTTGAATTTTAATTAAAATTTTAATATAATTTTTAGGTTTAATATGTGGTTTAGCTATTTATAATTTCACTATAGTTGATGTACCATTTCCGTTAGCATTATATAAAAAATTATTAAATGAATCAATAGTTTTATCAGATTTAAAAGGTTTATCACCGACAATAACAAAATCATTACAAAGTGTACTCGATTATAATGATGATGATCTATTTGATGTATTCAATTTATATTTTGAATTAACAACAGAACGTTGGGGTGAAGCTGTAACAATTGAATTAAAACCAAATGGTTCAAATATAAAAGTAACAAATGATAATAAACATGAATATATTAATCTTTATATAGATTATATATTTAATGAATCAGTTAAAAAACAATATGAAGCATTTCATACTGGTTTTATGAAAGTATGTGGTGGACGTGTATTAAAATTATTCCATTCACATGAATTAATGGCTGTTGTTATTGGTAATGAGAATTATGATTGGCATGCATTAGAAGAAGCATGTGAATATAAAAATGGTTATAAATCATCAGATCAAACAATTAGATGGTTTTGGGAAGTTATACATGAGATGTCATTAGCTGATAAGAAAAAGTTTTTATTATTCTTAACTGGTAGTGATCGTATACCAATACAAGGAATGAAAGCAATTAAAGTATAAAACAATATTAATTTTTATATATAAAAATAAAAATGATAATTTTTAGATTATTATACAGCCAGTGAATGATGATAAATGCCTGCCGGTTGCTCATACATGCTTCAATTTATTAGATTTGCCCCGATATCAAACCAAAGAGAAATTACGATATAAAATGATGCAAGCTATACAACACACTGAAGGATTTACGTTAGTTTAATATACATAAAAAAAGGGCTTACAGGTAATAAACGATAAAGACACACCAAATCGATCAGTAATGGTATATTATTGTTATTTCTATTTAAATATATTTTTTTTAAATTGTGTAAATTATATACAAATCGCTATAAGATAACAGTAATTATTGCTATTTTTAATTATTTACCAGACCATTCGCTTATTTTACCATTATCGAAAACTAGATTATATCGTGGTAAAGGGACTAAACGGCCACGTTTAATTATCTCCATGTTCTCACCAGGCCGATACTTTAATTAATATTTTATAAATAGATTATTTTTGAAGAAAAAAAAAACAAACAAACCTACCTGACACTGTGATATAAAATCTAGAAGAACTTCACCGAGTCGTCGACTGGATTCAACCAATTCCTGTAAACTGTCGACATTGCGAAAGGTACTATTATTGTTAAAATCAATAAAAAATTTGTTTTTATTAGTAGTATATAATAGTTAAGACGAACCTTTCTGGATTTGTTAAGCCACCAGAAACGATAGCATCGCAAATTTTAGTACTTGTATTAACATCAAATAATGGTACACCAAAATGGCAATCTAATAATGTCCACACCTGGTATTTATTTGTAAATCAAAATTTAATGAACACAGGGTTAATTGTTAGGTTTAATTACAATAATTACACACAATTTTTGATAAACAAGTCTTACCTCTCCTTTATTTTCAACAATTTCTTCTTCTACTTTATTATCATCATCATCAACATTATTATTATTATTACTAGTAGTGGTAGTTTGTTCTTCTAAATGCCGATTAAACATGTTGATATTACCATCAATTGGACTTAATAACGATTCGACTGATGTTGTATGTTGGAAATCAAGTGATAATTTCTCATTTTCTTTACACAATTTATCGATTTCTTCTTGTAATAAATCTGAACTTTCTTTACTTGTAAAACCGTTAATTGGTGATGAATTTTCACCATCAATTATTGATGTTGTTATCTTTTTATCACCGATTTTTGAAAAACTATAATTTTCATTTGTTATCGTTAATGGTGTATTATTATTGATATGTTTCTGTTGTTTCGGTTGTTGTTGTTGATTATCTAATTGTACAGTTTTTGGTCGTTTTAAACAACCAAAATCACAAACACCAGTATTAATGAATGTTAAATAACCACAATTGTGTTTAAAATCAACAACATCAGATAAATATCGAATTGCTGGATGTTTATAAAATTGATAATCTTGACTATCTGTATTTTGTAATTGAAATGGAAATGGTATAAATTGTATATCGACAATGGTTTGTTCAACACTATAAGCTTGTATAAGTACAGGTGAATATTGTGTTGCTGCATTTATATGTAAAATATTCGATACTGGTATAACAGATGGTTCATGCAACCATGTTGTTACTAAAATTCGAGAATAACCCAAAAACATATGAGGTAATCGTTTTAATATTGTTCCTAGAAAATTATAAATAAATCAATTTTTTACGTAATTTTTTTTAATGAGCGTACATACAGCACTGTTGCTTTAAAAGTAAACGATTCCTATCAGTTGATGGGAGATTCGAACATTTTTTAAGGATTTATAGCAGGGTATCTAGAGAACATTTTAGTAAAATTAGAACCACGTAGCGTAGTTGGAAGTTGGTCAAAAAAACGCTCATTTCTGACAATGTTGCGATTTTTCAACAACCAGCTACTTAAAACGATTATGAATGACTCAAGGACGATCTGCGCACTGAAGATCAGGGATCTTCGCGTTTTGAGTCATGTTTATACTAAAATTATTTCCCTTCTTCTTGAAATATTTTTCGAATTGCTCACCAAATTATAGGAGCTTCATACGAATCGTCTACTTTTAATAGAGCAACATTGTATATCACACATCTATTTTTTTTTACACACACCTTTTGCTAGTAGAAGTGACGGTGGACCATAGCCGGTAATGTGGTATAAAAACAATTTGAACCACAAGGAGTTCACTTCAGGTACAGCAGGTCCAAGATGTGGTGGTGATAAACAACCAACTGATCGGACTTCACGACTCAACGGTGCCATTGATACTAATAAACTTGAAAGAAAATAAAAATATTTACAAAAAAAATACAGAATGTTTCAGCTATTTATGGAGAGTGCTCATTACTCTCTTATCTCAGCGAAGAATAGCATAATTGATAAAAAGACTATAGAAATTTGCAAAATAAATGATATAGAAGAATATATGAAATACAAATATTCAAAGAATTTCCACTAATTCAGAATTTCATCAAAATGTTCCAAAAGAGAAAATACCCTTGGATTGTCACATTACACATTTCAATATTTCAAACAAGATATCGACTATTAAAGATTGAATTTTTCAGACTCTGAATCGAAAATAGAGGTAGAGCGCGTATCAGAATTAAAGGACATAGTTGAGATAAAGCACGTTCATCTATAGCCACGCCTAATCTGTGGAGCAAAAATTGTATTTAAACGACCAGTGTATGACTTTTTATGTGAAACAAATAAGTGAATGACTTTTTTATATGAATTTAGATTTAATCAAAAGTATGTGATTATCTCCACGCCACTGAATAGTTTACATGTTTTACATTATTGTTTTTTTTATTGGTTAACAGTTAACAGTTCTATTGCTCCACCTATTTTTAATTGGAATTTTTATTAATTTTTGCCTTATCTCATCAATGTTCTTTAATTATTGCACGAGGTTTAATACAAAGCCTCAATAGTTGAAACACCTAATACACAATAAAGCAAAAAAGAAAAAGAAAATTACTTGTATTTCTTTTGTAACAAACGTAATCTTGTAGCTTCATCTAATGAATGTAAACTTTCTAAACGTATCAAATCTAGACCATGTCCAGGTAATTTCTTTAATGCTATTATTGTTGATTTTAAAATAACAGCATGATCGAAAAAACGGCGTGCTTCACCTTCACCATCAGCATCCAATAGTGAAACATTCTCCAATTCGATTAATAAACTATCAAGACCTTCATCGCATAATTTACCAACTTCAAACATTGTCACTGCGTGTTTTTTTAATCCCTGTCGAATATAAAACAAAAATTAGTTTTAAATTATAGCAAAACGAGTAAATTTACCGGTGATAGATTGCCCATCATTAAAAAGGCAGTTAATGTTGAATCGAACAAGAAAGCTACACGATTCTTTTTCAAATTCGCACCATCTTGACTATTATCGGGCTCTTCAAACAATGAAATAACTTCTTTATATTGTTGTTGTTGTTGTTGATGTAATGGTGGTAAATTATCCCATGTTGGATGTTTGATTTTAATTAAACCAATCTCTGTTTGTAATTTATATGCAAATTGTAAACGACAATATAATGATACAGCTTGTTTCACTAATTCTGTATCAACTTGTAATACATTTGCTATTTCACCAACTGTTGTATGTTTATCAATAGATACGAAAATTTTATATAATAATGTTTCAAAATAATCACCAGTAACACGATTCATTACGAAACCTTGTAATGGTGGTACATGAATACAATCAACTGCTGTTATTGGAACATCCAAATAAATCAAACCTTTCCTGAAATTTTACTTAATTTAAGAATTGAAATTTTATTGCGATTTCAATTTAAAATTACTTGTATAGATTTAAAATTGTGTAATAATTCAATTCGCCTGCAGTTTGGGATCCTAAATCTATTAATTTATCAATTAATGCTAATTCTTCTTCGTTTACCATCTAATAAATGTAATAAATTAATAAAACAATCAACATAATCATAAACAGTAGAGGCTCATGACTTGAATTATTGGAAGTTCTGCTTACAATTAGTGTTATCATGTAAACAAGAGAGAAAGAAATATAGGCGAGAAAGAAGGACAGACTTCCAAGTGAACTACAAGGTTCAAATTTTGCTAAAATGTTCTCTAGGAAAACAGTAAGGGTGACAAGACACAAAGTTAGAAGAAAGACGGGGGAGGGAGATGAGAAGGAGAGAGAGAGAGAGAGCAGTGCAAGTTATTTGATAAAAATTGAGTGGAAAAAAAGTGATGCTACAGTTTCTCGGTGGTTATAGATGAGCCGCTACTGATCAAAAAAAAAACACTGTTATACTTTAATGTCGTCTTCTAAAACTAATCCAACTTCTACACGCCACCATGGTGCAATATAAATATCGCATGGTACTTTCGGTAATAATCCACGTACATTCTTTTTACCAAATAAACGTGCTTTATTCGAACGTGCACGATTCATTAATTCAATATATTCATTACGTCCAATACCAAGAAGACGTAAACCTTTTAAAAAAAAAGAAATATTTTACAGAAATTAACATAAATTACAACAAATAATAATAAAAGAATTCCTTACAATCAGCTGCTGTAAAATTCGGTAATGTATCATAGCTTTTCTCTGTTTGAATTAATCGTTCAACAACTGAAATATAATAATTGAACGGTGTTATTCTTAAACCTTTAACAATCATATCAGCTAAATGATATGGATATAACATTAAACGTTCTTTACTATAAGCAACAATACGTTCATAATAACGTTTCTCATCACGTAACACATAACGTACTAAATTACCACGATATCTTAATTGATTCTTTATACTAAAATTAACAATATAACGATCATAATCTTTCGATGAATTACCTAAAATCTGTATAAATAAATTAATAAAGTCTTGTATTAATTATTGTGAATTATATACCTGTTTTATATGGGTGGGTAATTGTGACCATGGTACTTTATTGCGTATATTATCTTCAATTTCTTGATTCATTTTCTATATTTATATTTATCAATGTATGTACATAGGAGAAATTGTTTATTTATTTAATCCACATTTATACATACGTGTTGTATTGTTTTATTTCGTTTAATTATCAATTGTACTATCATGGAATGTATATAGGTACGACATATACAGTTACCTTTATTTTATTTTTATAAATTATGATAATTACTGATAACGTATTTGTTTAAAATAAAAATAATAGAAAAATATTATAGAAATTCCAACCTCTCTTCTTATCACTTGAAACCATAAAAAAATCTGTCATAACTCATAACATCAACACAGGTATAGTAGCGACATCTATTCAATTTTCAAGGTGATTAGTAGAACAGTACTGTAATAGGGCAAGTTTGCGCCCGGAATCAAGAAACTATACCTTATTTTTAAACTACGAGGAGTAACTAGATTGTTTTGGCGGTAAATTTAAATATTTGTGTACCTTCATTACTTTAAATATCACATATTTAGCTCCCTATTGAAAATTAAGTTTTGCTAATTAAGAATTTCAAAAAAAAAAAAATTGGTAAGTTAGAACAGACCTGCAAGATTTTGACTAAAAATTAAAAAGCTTGAAATTCGGCAATTCAATATTCTTATTATTAGTCTATGAAGCCTCGTAAATTGAGAGTAGCGACTCTTGGTGTCAAACACCTTTTGCGTCCCTTTTGCTATGCCTCTGGTGATTACTATCATTGAATGTATCAAATAAGTACAATCAGAAAGATTTTTATAAATTCTTTTCAGCTTATGAATATTAATTATCCATATTTTCTTTAATAATTATCAGCATTTGTTACAATTGTAAATTATTCATTTATACACTTTCATACTCTATTTTATTTATAAATTCCAATGTTGTGAATTTTTGCCGTTCGATGGCGATAGTATCAGTTATTTTTACAATAATTTGACAATAGATGGCGTTATTACTACAAGCATTATTTTATACTTTTATTACTTACATACTACTATTGTGGAATGTGACACAAAAAAATTGATCTATGAAAAACTTTATTTTTCCAAATTTGTAATGGCGTTCTCATACAATTTTTTCAATAATTCTTTGATTTAATTAATTAATTGTTAATAATTAATGCCCTGTACAATTATATTTACTAGTCATATAATAGTTTCCTGTTGTAATGTTTTTGTTTTCTTTTTTACGTGATTCGACTAGTTAGAATTTTTAAACAAAATCATGATTATTAAAACAAAAACATTTTAAATAAATAATGTTCTTTCTTATACACAAAATAATAATAATAATAATATAAAAACGCTGTAATAGAGTAGTTTTTAGACTTTTTTTTTAATCTTTGTTTCTTGTTTTGGGAATACACCTTTTTTAATTTGTATACGTACGTATATGTATATAGAAGCAAAACAGATAATAAAAATGTTTCAGTTAGAAAGAAAAAAAACATTTTAAAAATTAAAACCACCCATTGGTACTGATTGATCAGCATTGAAATGATATTGCTGTTGTTCGGTATTAACCGTTGGTGCAACATTAGAATCTTCTTCATCTGTACCAAAGAAATGTTCAATAATATCAAAAGCTTTCTGATAAATATCCATATTCACATGAGATTGTAGAAATTCAATTTTATCTAAACCTACAATAAATATTATAATTATTTATAAAAAGGTTGTATACATTGTTTACTGTATTTTATCCAACACCCGAATAAAAAATAATAATTTCATCTATGACACATATAGAAAGTGATTATTATACTTGTGATTTTTGCAATATAATGAATGACCTACATTAATCCCTAAGGGATTAATGATTCTCGTAAGCCAATCAGAAAATAGTATTTGGATTAATGTTTCTCTCTAATGTCAAAAAAACCATGGTAACGGCAAAAATAAATAACACGATAGTTTCAACAAGTAGGAGAAAAAAGAAAAAAATACAGACGAGATGTAAAGATATTAAGAAATACAGGGGAGAGAGAGAGAGGCGGATAGAGAGAAAGATAGGGAGACGGATAGAGAGAAAAGACGATAGATAAAGAAAGAAAGAAACAAAGCAAAAGGAGAAAGAAAATACAAAAAAAAATTGAATACAGGAGAGAATGAAATAACAAAAGACAGGGGATCCTTGCAACATTTTTTTTTTTCGTTTTTCTCCATTTTATTCTGGAACAGATGGAAATCTTACACATGTTTTCTATAATACAATGGAGACAAAACGAAAAAAATCACTATTGGAACGATCTACGAGTCATTCTTGTATGCTTTGCTCGTTATTGAAAATTCCCACATTGTTCAAAACGATCGTCTTTTTGACCAACTTCCCGATAAGCTACGAGGTTCTAATTTTGCTAAAATGTTCTCCAGGGACCATTTTAGAAATCCTTTAAATATTATCCGAATCGCCCATCAATTAATAGGAGTTTTATACAAATTTAACATATTTACAACAGCAACTCTGTATTATACGGATGTTGGATAAAATAAAAAGAATTAAAATATAAAATTACCATAACATTGTTCAATTAATACAGCATATGGATTAGTACCACCATGATCTTTAGCATCTTGTTCACCTAATCGTAAAATATTTTCTAAACCATTTAATGCAACTTGTACAATTTTAACATCCATTACAGTTAATAAATCACATAATGGTCCTATACAACCTTGATCAACTAAATAACGTATTTGATCTGGTGTACCACCACTAGTAGCATTTGTTATAGCCCATGCTGCTTCTTTTTTCGTTTTATATTCAGCTTTACTTAAAATTTCAATTAATACAGGAAATATATTTGCATCAATAACAGCTTGTATTTGTTGTCTATTACCAGCTGTTATATTACTAATTGTCCAACATGCTTCTTTTTTAACACTTTCTTTATTTGATGATAATAAATGATGTAAACAATGTAATGCTGAACAATTTAATATAACTTGTGTTTGTACATCATCACCAGTAACAATATTACCAACAGCACGTAATGCAGCTGATACAACATTTGGTTGTTGATGTAATAATAATTCAACTAATTTTCTACATACACCAGCATCAATAACAGCTTGTATTTTCTCATTTGGACCATCTGATAAATAACTTAATGCCCAACATGTATCTGATAATACATCAGGATCAGAATGAAATAATAAACGTGCTAATACAGGTAAACATGGTGATACTTTTATAAAATCTGGTGGTGGATTTTTACCACGACATAAATTTGATAATGCCCATACAGCATTACGGGTCATTGTTAAACGTGATGATTTACTTAATAATTGTAATAATGGTACTAAAATGCCTGAATCAAGTACATGATCACGACATTCTGGTGAATCACCAGCTATATTACCCAAAGCCCATACAGCTTGTTCCTTTTTTTTTAAATCATAACAATAATAATAATTAATAAATCAATAACAATTGATAATTACCTGGACATCTTCATATTCACTACTTAATAACATGATGAATATCGGTACAGCACCAGCTTCAATTACCATACGTGTCTGTTGGGATGTACCTGAAGCTATATTCGTTAGTGCCCATGCTGCTTCGAACTAAAATTCATGACATTACTATTGATTTGAGATAATTTAATAAAAAACAAAAAAAAAACAAAAAAACAATTACTTGTAAACTACAATTACTAGAATTTTGTAAAAATTCAACAAATCTGGGTACAATTCCAGTTTGTATAACTTCATCAATTGGTGGATTTGGTTCACGACTTAATAATTTACGAAATTGTTGTGTCGCTTCTAATTGTTGTTTTATATTACTACTATATAATGCTTGTACTAATTCTGGTGTTATAGCCGGTGTACCTGGTGATGTTAACATATCATTATCCAACTAGAAAATTATTAATCATTAATTAATTTAATTAATTATAGATTATTTGGTAAGAGTAGGGCTCTTAGGTTTTAAGTTTTATATAAATCAACCCCCTTGGTTTTCCCAAGCGAAGCTTGTGCGATTTTGTTCAGATTTTTTTATGCCATCTAGCGATTTTTTAGTCGCATTCCTATAAACATGCGAACCACCATCAGTCCTCGGAGGTGGCTATTTTATCGGTATTGTTTTGTTACTAGAACATTTTATAAATTTTTAATCGAAATAGGGTTGATAGAAACAGCGAACTTAATGTTTTTACTGCCTCATAAGTATGTTGATTGCAGGAAAGCGACTAAAAAATCGCTTGTTCCATAATTTCTAACGTAATTAACGGCCATAAGAATCTGAGAAAATCATATTCAAGACGGTTAATTTTCAATTTTTAAATTTTCTAATAACACCCTGATTATAATATTCACAAAAATTTGAAAACTTTGAAATCTAAGTGCACGACTCTTACCGATTATTTTATTGATTTAATTACCCTTAATGGATCATTTTCATCTGGTAATAATTGATTAATATTAACATTTCGTCGTTTATTTAATTGTTGTTCACGTTTCTGTTTCCTTAATTGTACACCTTCCTCTTCACGACGTCTCCGTAATTCAACACTATCCAAAGCGGAGTTTTTATAACGATGCTTATGTGCTGAACCGGACATCTCTTTATTTATTCAATTTTTGGTAATATAAAATAGAACAATTTTCATTAGAAAAAAAAAGAAATCTATTAATAATTAATCAAATAAAATGAAGGGGGTGGACAATAATACAAAAAAAAAATGTGCAATATGTCATTAACCCGTGATGATTAATTTATGATAATTTTGTGTAAGATTAATAATTAAATTAATTAAACTTACCTGTAGTTTTCGGGGTTTTCTCTTTAGCTCGATTTTCAATATGAAAAAAAAATAAAATATCATATAAAGTAAAATGACAGAATGACGACCATTAAAGAATTTTCATGAATATGTCAAATGTGATTTTCCACCAAAATTAAAATCCCTAGATTATATACCACATGTCCCATTATAACATCAACTTTATTAATAATAATAATAATAATAATTTAGTAGACTTATGACACAATCTTCAATTATATCGATAAACTATATAGGTTAATTGGTTAATATGAAACTATAACACTGATATTTTTATCTGATTTATATATATATATATATATATATATATATATATATATATATATATATATATATATATATATATATATATAAAAATTTGGTAATATTTATGGAGCATGCGGTATATAAGTCAATTTAAAAGCGCTACATTTGTGTATAACTAGTTGCCTATTTTAAAACGTGGTAACAGCGCTCTCTTTTCAAAAAATTGTAACAATATTGAAAAGATATCTGACAATATTGTGTTAGTTACAGTAATTATTAAGAGATGACGCACTCATTGAAAAATGGCGCTATTTTTAATTACTTATCTATTTATAATTATCAGCAAAATGTGTTTTTACAAATGATTCATTTTTATTGTAGATTCATTTCCATTTTGTTGATAATATTATAATAATCTTAAATATGACTAACAATGGGTATTTCCTTTGTCCTTTGTTGTGACTGTTTGCACACACATGACCCGTGATTTAAAACCGTTTGATGATATTTTTGAAAATTCAAGACAATAAAAATTTTCGTTATATACATCATCAATTCATAATAAATTTTGCTAACAACCAACAAATGGAGACAATTTAGAAACTTTTAATCTATGTACTTTTGAGCTAAATTATTGACTTTATGTGAACTGTTAAAAAATATTTGTCATAAAATAGCTGCGGTTTTAATTTAATTTTATTCTTGAATTTAAAAAGACAAAATTAAATTAAACTCCACCGATTAGGCGTAGCTATAGAAGAACGTGCTTTATCTCAACTATGTCCTTTAATTCTTATTCGTACTCTAGTAAATACGTCAATAAATATCAAATTTAGTAAAGTACATACATAAAGTTACGGCTTTACGTCTGTTAACAGACAGCAAGGCCAACATCTGAGGCAAAATCGATAAATTTTTAATTAAAATAGGCAATTTTATATTGCTTTCATATAAACGAGCCGCCTATGCATTTATAAAATACAAAAAAAAATCAATTATAAAGCTTTCCAAGAAATTCAATTACGTAGAAATTGTAATCAGATTAGCCAAGTTTTAAGTATGTTGTTGAAATAATAGACGGAAAAAAGTGATCGAAATCAATGATTAAAATTTATGTCAATTAAATCAATTAATATTTAACTTAAGGATTCTAGTAACATAGTTCAAGTTTTGTTATTTATACAGAGTTGTTTATGAATAGATAGGTGATGTATGAATCAAGCTACGACATTGCATAATTAAACGACATGGCCTCCAATGGGAGGTGATATAGATTTGTACACCTTGTATATCAATTATTGTTACCAAGTGTAAAATTTAAAAAACTTTTGCTTTTAATGATTGATCGATATCATGATTATTGATTATACAGTCACGTATCAGATTAAAAAATAAAAAAAAATGGGATTACACAATCAGTTGCAATACTTGAATTTTTGATGTTCGTTTGATAAGATTTTGTAAAAACCTCTTAATTATTAATATGGTTTACAATTAAGCTGTTGTTGTTGTTATTCAATACAAATACAATTACTATAATAAGATTTTATTAATTTTTCAGTAAATATTGCTACATTTTAATAACAATGACGTATTAAATTTTTATCACATCATTACTACAACATGTATTAGAATAAGACAAATAATAAGAATTTATAATTTTTGTAAATATTCATCAAATAGGAACAATGCTAGAGCACTATCAGGTGAACGTAACATTGAATTCAAATCAGCTGTAAATCCAGATAATTTCCGAATACTATCAGAATGTTTATTAACAAATTCCTCTTCTATCCATGCTGAAATATGTGGATCATGATCTTCTTTACGACGTTTAATTGCTTGATCATGTATATTAAATGCTTGTTGTGCCATTTGTTTCTCCATATCTAATGCTTTAGCTAAACTTTGTAATTCATATAATTCATAACTTTGTTCTGGTGGATTTACATTAACATCATCATTATAACGTTGATTGAAATCCATACGACCACCACGTTTTGTTATATATTTAATAATATCAATAGCTTCATCCCATTTTTTATCACTATAATGACGGAATAATTTTTCAAAACCTTCACGATTCTTTTCATAATTAGCAAAATGTGTTGACATTAATAAATATTCAAATGAACGAATTATATGACTGTTGGCGAATGATTGTAAATATGGTTCGAGACGTGTAATTGAACCATAATTAGCGTTACAATTCTCCAATGATGTTGCTATCATTAAAAAAAAAACACGAAAATTAATTAAACAATTTAAAATAATTAATTAAAACTTACTTTGTTTAGTTGCTGAACATGCTTCTAATACATCTTTATAACAATATTTTTGATCAGCAGCTGAAGTAATTGCGACGATAGCAAAGAATGTAACAATGAAAGCCTTCATGATCCCTGTTATCATCACCATCGAAAATCAATTATTTGATGATAATAAAATTATATTAAAACCTACCTGGTATCTCGCCAGCGTAATCACAAACGACTTGTTTTAATATAAAATAAAGCTCTTAAAAATCTTTAAAGTACTTCTCCTGCCTCCTTATTTAAGGAAAATTCGATATCTTTTGATTTTGACCTCAAATAAAAAAACACAGTTGGCTGTTGTTGTTGTAATTTTCCAATAAACATACACGTAGATGCGCAATTATTCATACGCACTCTTGTAGAAAACAAAGGAACATGCAAGTCATCTAGAGTAGGGATAAGATTTCCACCAATAGAATACGTTGGAGTTTGCGTTGTTGTTGTAAAGTTGCCATCTTGTCATCAATACACCACCAATAAGTGATTGACAAACAAATGCAAAGTGCGTAAATTGGTAGAGTATCTAGATTATTGTCGAATAAAAATTGTTATCAATAGTACGTGAAGATTTCATTTAAATTCTTCCAGTTGTTTTTTTATCTGGGAGTTTTAATTAAGTCGTAAGTAATAGTCACCTTCTGCACCAGTGAGTGTAAAGGCAGACTAGTTTACTACAAAACAACAATAAAGCAATAGTTCTCGTCAATTCTGATCAATTGATAACAAATACAACCAACAAAATGAAAGTTTTTGCTGTTATTTCCGTTATAATTGCTGTTTTGATCACCTTTACTACAGCTGCTGATAATTTAAAATGTAAGTAAACCGAAATTCTAGCCCTGTATTTGGCTACTTACGTCTCAATTTGATTTGTCTGTTTTAATTAAACTACGTACAATCATTTCATAGAGTATAATTTTTATTTGTGAAATTTTAGGTGAACACCCTCAGCCCCAAATCCCAAAAGATTGGCTGGATATGGTAGAACCGTGTGTGAAAGCTATGCGTGATCAAATCAAACGTGAATTGCACGCATCAATGCAATATTTATCAATGGGGGCACATTTTAGTCGTGATGTTATCAATCGTCCAGGTTTTGCCAAGATGTTTTTCGAGGCGGCATCTGAAGAACGTCAACATGCCATCAAATTGATCTCATATCTGTTGATGAGGGGTGAATTAACAAAATCTGTTAGCGATTTAATCAATCGTAATGTACGCATATTTATTGATAATAATGACTGTATTTCACTTTGCATTTGGCCATGTTTTATGTAGTATCGTAGCTTTGTTCGGCTGTTTGTCGTTAATGCAAATTACTGTCGAAATTAATGATAGTAATCTGTATTACCGATAAACAGTCGAACGAAGCTATGACACTACTTGAGAAAAGCATAGCCAATTGCGATGTATAGTCTCTGTATATGAAAAAAAAATTAATCGAAACAAATAATTATAGATTGAAGTTGAGAAAACTGAATGGCCGTCTGGTGTGGCAGCACTAGAAGATGCCCTAAGATTAGAAGCTTCAGTTACGAAAAGTATCAAGGGTTTGATTAAAATTTGCGAGGAAAGCTTTAAGAATGATTATCATGTAAGTTTTTCGATTTTTATATTTGTTAATAATTTATTGATAATTTTTTTAATTAATATAGTTGGTTGATTATTTGACTGATGAATTCTTGGAAGAACAATACAAAGGCCAACGTGATCTAGCTGGTAAGATATCAACATTAGATAAATTACGTGAACGTCATGGTGCTTTGGGTGAATTCCTATTCGATAAGAAATTATTAAATGGTGAACTTTAAATAAAAATGATTAATTTGTCGATAACTTAAGTTATACGTGTGTAGATGGTTATGTAGAAGACCTATTATTTTACCTAAAATAAACTTATTTCCTTATATTCCAATTTGAAAATTGTATTGCTCGTTATTTACATGAATAAAAAGTAATTTCATTTTTAATTGTAACGTATAACAATCTATATTCAGCCATATCGTCCTCATTATCCCTATAGGGTACTCCATGTCAGAATCGTACAATAGCTTTGTCGTAAGTAGTATGCATCGTGGTGTGAGTATTATATGGTGGAACGGCGCGTGGAACGTATTTCGGTATATACTGCGCATGACGTCATCTTGGTCGTGAAACTTGAAAGTGACATTTCAATTTTCAATGTAAGCCGGTGTTTATTTTGGTGTATATTTGGTTTTATAATATATTGTTGGTTGTTTATAAATAATTGCAATCTTTTAATTAATTAATAATTGTTGTTTTAATTATTGTAATATTCATTTTAATAAATTATTGTTAAAATGACATCGTGCTCTGTTTTTGGGTGTAAAAACTCATCAAACAAAACAAAAGAAAAAAAAATTAAGTATTTTAGTTTCCCAAAAGATGATATTTTATGTAAAAAATGGGTTTTGGCATGCAAACGGAGAGATAAGTTTAATACTAAACATGGTAAGTGAATAAATTAAGTAAAAATAGATAAAGTAATTCATGCAGATTTATTGTTCTTTTAGCTCGTATTTGTTCTGTTCATTTTACCACTGAAGATTTTTTTGTACCACTTCGTCAACAACTACTAAACTATACACCGCGGAATTGTCGAAATTTAAAGAAAGATGCCATTCCAACACAATTTTTACCAATACCATCGAAAAATAAAACACAAACATCTATTGAAAGAGAAGAACGAATGCAGAAAAGAAGTAATCATCTTTTAGTAGAAGCATTATTAAAAGAAAACCAAGATACTATCCAACAGTTGGAAGAAATAGATGAAATAGGCAATTATTGTATTTCCGAAACTTTAGTTGGACATGACACGTAAGTATTTTTTTAAATTCATAATTATATATAGAATTAATTTTTTATTTCTGTTTTTCACGTCTAAATGGTAATCAACACACTTGAATTGAGGAGCATTGTAATAATAAAACGTGGAGCGCATCAATTTTGAAAACATTAATTTAGTTTCTTAACTCTTCATTACATTTCTCAAGTATGCTAATACATAAGTTAATATATTTATTATATTATCCGCCCTGATAAATGCTCCAGATACTTTTCTTTTCCTTGTGGCTCCAAATTTATTCCGTTTCATGTTTCATATAATACCCAGTGTCCCTTTATACTTATCGTATTTTGACCATTTCCTTTATTTGAGATTTAAGCTTTCTAAGTTTAAATCTGTTGTATGTAAATTGCAGATTTAAATTAAAGGAAATGTTTTTAATAAAAAAATACTCTGTAAACTAATTACTATTTTTTTTTATTAGAAACAACCTTGATCATGAAAATCCTTTAAAACAAAAAATTAAAGAATTGGAAGAAGAAATTGTACGTTTGAGAAACGAAAACATAAAATTAATTGAACAAAATATAGAACTAAAAAATAATACTTCTAAAAGAATTGATGAAATTTTAAACAAATATTTCACTCCCGGCCAGATTAAGAAAATTATTGATCCAGACAAAAAAATTGTAAAATGGAATGATATTGATATATCGTCAGCCATGTCTTTGCGAGCGGTAAGCCCTAAAGCTTACCGATATTTGAGAAATATTGGTTATCCATTACCTGGATTAACAACTTTAAGACAGTGGGCACAGAAGTTGGACATTTCTCAAGGTATCATGACAGATATGTTGAAATTAATGGCAGAAAAATCGAAAACCTTTAGTGATATAGAACGTGTAACCACGTTATGTTTTGATGAAATTTTTATTTCTAATAGGGTTTGTATAGATCCAAAACTTCAACAAGTTGTAAGACCTCATAGAACTTGTCAGGTGGTTATTGTTAGAGGATTGTTTGGACATTGGAAACAGCCCATTTATTATGATTTTGATCGGTCTATGACAAAAGATATTTTATTTGATATTATATCTAAATTATACAAAGTTGGTTTTGTTGTTATATCAGTTACTTGTGATATGGGAAGCAAAAATCAATCATTATGGTCTCAGTTAAACATTAAGGAAGATAATTATACTTTTAAACATCCAGAAAATGATAATTATAAGGTGTTTGTCTTCGCTGACACACCGCATTTGTTGAAATTAATTAGAAATCATTTTATTGACGAAGGCTTTCGTATGGGTGATATGGTTATTAACAAATCTTGTATTGATAAAATCATTAACGCTTCAGTTGATGATCTAAAGATTATTCATAAATTATCCCGTTATCACTTGGAAGTTCGTGGATCGGAACGACAAAAAGTACGACCAGCTGCCCAATTATTCTCAAACACAACAGCAAAAGCTATCGAATGGAGTGGCCAACAGGGTTTTCTTGATAACTTATGCTGGAAAGCAACTAGTCGGATTTTTAAATTAATTAACGACTGGTTTGATGTGTTTAATTCAAAAGCTAAGTATGGTACTCATCCAGGAATAAATGGTTTTGGCACTGATTTACCGCGACAAACAGAAATATTACATGATATGACGAATTTAATCAAAAAAATCGTCGTTGGTAAACATATTAAAATGATCCCTTTTCAGAAAGGTATTGTCGTTAATAACAACTCGCTATTGAACATGTTTGATTATTTAAAAAGCTTATACAACATTGATTACATTATAACTTATAAAATTAATCAAGACGTGATTGAAAATTTTTTCTCGTATATACGTGGAATGGGTGCTACAAATGATCATCCTTCTCCGTTAGATTTTAAATATAGATTACGATGGTACATTCTAGGTAAAAGTTCTTCTACTATTTTTACAACTTATAAAAATACAGAAGAGAATACTACTGAACAATGTCTCTTACAACCATTGAACTGTGATTCAGTAAATGATAAATGCATATCGCATGATTTATTAAGAAACTTAGTACAAGATGATGAGCAGGTCGTAAATGTTGAAGAGATGGACCATCTACAAATTGATGATTTTATAAGTTTTAATTATAATGAGGCTATATCAGCCGAAGCTGATTTAACAGGCATTGTATTAGACCCAGAATTGGAGGATCTGTTGCAAAATTTTGAGGAATTTTCTTTTGCGAATACTATGTTCGAGGAAGCAATAAAATATTTGGCTGGCTACATAGCCCACAAATTTCATGTAAAATATCCAGATCTCCAATTAGGAGTAAAAACCTATACCATTAATTCAGTCAGCACACCGGACTGGATAATGTGTTTATCTAGGGGACACTTAATGTATCCTAGTAAAGAGTTGATCGAGGTTACAAGAATTTTGAATACAGTCTTTCTTTTGGTCCATAAAAATTCATTTTCAAAGGAAAAAAATATATTTGATAAGATCGTTGATTTGACTTTACAAAGATTGCCAGCTGAAATTAAAATGCCTAAAGATGTTCTTCTGTGTCTTGCGAGGACTCGCACGTATATAAGATTGCGGGAATTAAACAAAAAAATTGGTTTCAAGAACAGCCAAAGAAAATTGGCTAAAAAAATGAATAAATTTATAAAGTAATTTTCATCTAGAACAAATCCAAAACAAATCGTGTGTCTTCGCATTATCTCTAGTTGTTGATTGATTGAAATATTGAAAGTATAGAAAATTTTGTTTCTACATATTATTATATTATTATTATTATTACTTTAGAAGAAAAATAATAAGTGAATTGATTATGTCGATGCAGGCCTGTGTCGATGAATGTTAAATATGAATGTTTGTTAATTTGTTCCTGATTTGATGAATTTGGTGTGTTTTATTTAATGAACATACATATTATTGAGTAAGCCAATTATTATTGCCTATGTTATTGTCTTTTACTTTTTGAATTTTCTAATATTTTTTTTCTAACTTAAATAGATTTTTCTAACAATTCATTATTTTTATTTTATCAATAATAGAAATTATTTCGATTTGTTTTTTTAAATTTAATACATATAATAAATTAAAAAAATCATTATATTAATGCAAAATTTTGAACTACCCTGTTGATTTAAAAAATTCGACCAAGCTGACGTCACAATTGTGCGAGAGAGATGGAAGATCATGCGCGTCGGCACACCATATAATATTCACATCACGGTATGCATCAGATGTCGCTAATTTACGACAGTAATCTGTTTACCCACAAACGGTAGAATAAAGCTAGACAAGAAAGGCATGGCCAACTGCGAGGTGTTATAAGCAAGCAACGGACATAGAAAGCTCTGTGTTTGTGCCCTAATATACGGCGCGCGTGTCCGGCGTTTGTCGTACGTCGGTAGCCATCCATTGGCGTGGGGGATCGTTCTAAATTTAAAATCCACAAACACTTATATTTGATTACATCGCAATTTGTGTCACATTTATTGTTTAAAAACACATCTTGAATCTCTTCAATATGCAGAGATACATTATACGTATTTATACGCAATTAAAGCTAGAATAGATTCTTGATAATTTTCTTACAAATTTAAAATTTAAAAGAATAGAAAAATGCAAAGTCAATTTAACAATATCAAGTACAATTACATATTGATTAAATTAAACTTGAATATTAATTATTTAAATAAGAATTTTCTCTTTCATTCATTTCGTGGTACTTTATCTACAAAGTTAAAATAAACATTGAGACAATCATCATTTCATCAATAAACAAATCGAAAAAAAGGAACATTACACTAGATAAAAACAATAATATCGAAATTCGTTATTTCTCCCTGATTGAGGTCTATTGTCTATTGTTGTTAATTTTCTACAAGCCGAATATTAATAATCGTATAAAAATTTTTAAATTGCCAATTACCTATCTTAAAAATCCATAAATAGTATTTCGAAAATTTCGTTCACTTTTTTGTTAATTGATTTGATATATGTAGGTATTTTTTTCTATTTTGTTTAAAATATTCCAACAGCCAGCTAACCTCACTGTGGCGCTCATGAAAAGGCAGTATAAAATCAATTAAATCAACAGATATGGAGCGCTGTGGGCCACCTGTTTATTGTGCGTGACGTCGATCTCTTACTTCAATAACTATGTTGACTGACTGTAATGTTACAAGCACGGCGAATAAACGTATAACTGTGCAGAGAGATTCAGAGCGATCGAGTTGTAACTATACAAGCGCTCACATGTGTGATAGTTCAGCGCTATGATCTCATTGTCTAATTATATGAGGATACGAGTACGGTATTGTAGTATTTGTTGAGTTGTTGCAATGAACAGTTCAGACGAAGAATTTGTAGGCTTGTAGAAGAAGAAGAAGAAATTAAAAGAAAAACTAAATTAATTAATAATTCGTCGTTCATATTGGACAATAAGCTAACATATTTGAATGATTTATCAATTATCAGTCTAGTAGATACTAATTTCCACATTTAATTTTTCATTATTTACTTCTAAGAGAGTATTTTATGTGTAGTAGAGTATTGGAGGGGACTGCGGAACCTCGGAAAAAATCGTTCAACTAGCAATCCAAGCTATTCCGTTCCGTTCCTTTCCATTCCGCGGTAGTGTGTGGACTCTAACTTAAAACCATACTGTTTGATTTTTCCGTTCAATTCCATTCCGTTCCGCGATAGTGTGCTTACTGCTATAACGTTGTATTTTTTTAGTACATACACCCTGTACATATAAATGAAAAGGGACTCGTGGAACTTTTTGATTTATTCACTAATAGAAATTTTACTGTATTTTATTTATTAATTATTTAGTCGTTAATTAATACAAATAAGCGAAATAGATTAGAAAAGAAAAAAAAAACTGGATTAGAGCTATTGCTAACAATAATCATTTAATAAACACATTACATTGGTCTGCCCATACCACGTCCAGCTGGCATAGGTGGTGCTTCAGATTTCTGATTTTTTATTGTCTCATCTACCGACAATATTAAGCATGTAGCCTCCGATGCTGCAATTAATGCATTATTTTTAACAACAGCTGGTTCCCAAACGCATGCTTCTAAATTATCAGTAATATCCTCTTTATTAATATCAACACCATACCAACAAAAATTCTGTGCATGTTTTTGACGTAATTTATTTAAAATATTTGTTGCATCAAAACCGGCATTATCACATAATTGCCTTGGTATAATCTCTAATGCTTTTGCTATAGCACCAATCAATAATTGTTCTTTACCTGCTATAGTACGTGAATAATCACGTAATATTTTTGATAATTCCATTTCAATAGCACCACCACCAGCTACAACAGCATCATTTTTAATTGTACGCCTTACAATCATTATAGCATCGTGTAATGAACGTTCTGTTTCTTCTAAGAATTGTTCAGCACCACCACGTAGAATAATTGTGCAAGTTTTAGCATTTGGGCAACCTTTAAAGAAATTGAAACGTTCACCGCCAATTTGACGTTCTTCGAAATAATCACAACGACCCAAAACTGTATCATTTAAATCATGTACTGTTGTCATTACAGCACCACCGCATGCTTTTAATGTACGTTTCAAATCTTCATCGGGTACACGACCAGCACAAAACATATCACGATCAGCAAAATATTGTGTAGCAACATCACCTATTGGTAATTTAGATAATACAACATTTGCTCCAGATTCGTGAATTTTCTGCAATTTTTGATATAAAATATTCCATTCAGCATCGACAATCTTTTGATATTCTTTTACATTATCCACACGTATCTCAGCATTATCACGTTCAGCTTTCAATTCTAATTCGATATTTAATAATGCAATTTTACAATTTTTATAAGTTTTCGGTTGCATTTCAAAGCCAGCATAGGAAAAAGTTTTTTTAAATGCTACTCCAGCTACTAATAATGAATCTTCTAAAGCACCCCCTTGCACCTTTTTTATACCAATCATATTCAATGGTAATAGATCGTCTAATAATAAAACAGCATCGACGACCATTTTCGAAAAGAATTCACGCTGTTGATGGATCAATTTTGAACTCATTGCAGTTGATGCACATTTCGTTAATAATGTTTGAAATTCATCTGGTTTTGCTTTATCGACTTTTATCGAAATTTCATTGATTTTATCTAAACATAATTGTAATGCATGTCGGACAGCTTTGATAATAATACGTGGATGTACACCCTCTTCCACATAAGGTTTGATTTGTTTTAAAAATTCACCAGCTAATAGAACAACACTAGTTGTACCATCACCGACCTCAGCATCTTGTGATTTAGCTATATCGACTAGACTTTTTGCTGCCGGATGGACGATATCCAATAATTTTAAAATAGTTGCACCATCATTCGAAATTGTTGCTTTACCATTCTTATCAACGATTAATTTATCCATACCACGTGGACCTAGAGTTGTCCTTACAGCATCAACGACTTGTTGACATGCATTTATATTTGAAATTAATTGTGGCTTGCCTTGAGATGTATCGGTGCCTTCTTTCAATAATAAGATTTGTGGTTGCTAATTAATAGAAAATTAATGTTAAAATTACAGGTGTGCCGGCATTATTTTAGAAACTTCTAGAAACTTACCATCATCTTGCAATTATTACCCTTATTTTATTAATTTATATGAAAAAAAAAATGATGACAATTGAGTAATAATTTGTTTAATTTTAATTGTTGTAATAAACACAATTGATTGGATTTCTACTGAAGCTGAAAAATCACATGAAACAATAATGTCGGAATATGTGACTGTCAAATTAACTTTCGAAATTCCACCGATAGATGGCCAATCTAGTGGAATTTATACCAACCCAATAAAACTAAATACTCAGGTTACTTGACAGTGCCGTAGCCGAGCAGATTTGTGCCCGGAACCTACAGTCACTAAATGACTGTACGTGTACAGATCATTTTTGAAAATCCCTACTTTATCCAAGACGAGTGTTTTTTGTGATAAATTTTTACATGAGCTACAAGGTTCTAATTCTGCTACAATTTATCTACAGGGGACCTGTTACAAATCTTTGAAACTATTGAATAGCTTGTCAACTAACATTATTGTAGGAGGATCCCCAGAGAATATTAAAGCAAAATTAGAGCCTTGGTGAAGAAATTGACCATTCTTAATCGTTTAGGATGTAAGAAAATCGGGAAAAATCAAATTTTCCATGGATCCAAATGAGGAAATTGGGAAAAATCAATTTTACTTTGCTTTATGTCCAAATTGAACGTTTTTTGACCAAATTCTAAAGTTATTGTAATTTTAATTGATTATAATCAATTATACTGATGTAAATATATTTACATCAGTATAAAAGAAATCTTATCAAGTCCATCTGAAATAAAACTTATGTTTATTATAAATTTGTTTATTGCTGAAGTAATTTGTTTACAGATTATTATGCGATCTAACAGCGATAATCTTTGTAGATGAGAATTGTTGATCTTTGTATGAGATGATCAATATCTTAAAGTTATTGCAACAATAAAAAACTTCAACCCTCTTGAGAATTTAATGCAAAATAAATTGATAAGAATTGCATATAAATAGGTGAATCTTTTACAAACAAAATCAGAAAGAAAGAAAAAATTAAGTTCACCCAACAATTCAATCAACAATAATGAAATTCATCTTATTATTAGCTACTGTTTTGGTAGCAACTTCAGCTGTACCACATCCACGTATGGTCCAACAAGAATGGGACAGTTTTAAGGTAAAATTTTTCTTCTTTCAATTTTCTATAATTTTGTATCAAATTTTTTGTTGTATTATGTAGTCAAAATTTGTTAAAGTCTACGATAGTACCGATGAGGAAGCTAAGCGTTTAACCATCTTCCATCAAAACTTGATCAAAATCGAAGAACATAACGAATTATACAAACAAGGCTTAAGTACATTTAAAATGGGTGTTACTGCATTTGCCGATATGACATCAGAAGAATTCATGGCATATGTTAATAAATCAAGTCTACAAGGTCGTCCTCAAGTTCGTGGTGAAAAAATTGTACTTCAAAATGTGAATGCACCAAGTTCAGTCGATTGGAGAACCAAACATGTTCTTACACCAGTTAAAAATCAAGGCCAATGTGGATCATGTTGGGCTTTCTCTTCTGTAAGTTTAAAGTTGATTGCTTAATTTTATTGTTATTGTTATGGTTTTTTTAGACTGGTGCAATGGAAGCTCATTATGCTTTGAAAACCGGCAGATTGATCTCATTGAGTGAGCAACAATTAATGGATTGTTCAAGAAGTTATGGCAATATGGGTTGTAATGGTGGTTTGATGGATTATGCTTTTGCATATGTACGCGACAATGGCATCTCCTATGAAAACGGTTATCCATATGAAGAAAGAGATGGTCAATGCCATCGAGCTACTCCTTCCCCAGTTAGAGTTCTTAATGCCGTTGATTTAAACCCAACTCATGGAAATATTTGTAATGCTGTTGCCAAAGGTCCAGTTGCTATTGCTGTCGATGCTACATTTAGATGGCAATTTTATAGTGGTGGTATTTTGGAAGATACTTCATGTAATCGTCGAGAAACCAATCATGGTGTTTTATTAGTTGGTTATAATGAAGTTGGTCAATATTGGATAATTAAGAATTCATGGGGTAGCGATTGGGGTGAACGTGGTTACATCAGACTTGCATTCACGCCTAAATGTGGTGTTGAAGATAATGCTAGCTATCCAGTTGTTGCAGAAAATTTTAAATGATATACAACTATATCTACTGTAGATAAATAAATAAATTTCAGTAGTAGCACCTATATTTAAATCTTTCATTTCTAATCTGAAACGAACAAATAGGACTATTCATAACAATATTTTCATGCTGTATCTGTAATGTATCTTCTATTAGAATCCATGCTTAAAAACAGAAGATAACTTAAGCGACTCCCGAATGAGCGAATTTTGCTAAAATGTGCCCTAAGAGGTAATTTAAGGGGTGTATTTGCTTTGGTGCTTTAAGCGATTGATTAGAGCTACAAAGCACTGTTTCGCTTGCCGCTGTAAACACGCATCAATACTTTTATGATGTCATCATAATAGCAGCATGACATCATCAACAATGCTCACACTTGCTTTCTGTCATCTATTAATAGATTAATATACTAAACGAAATGGTGTTGCCACGTTTATTACATCTGAAGTTTCTCTCATATCTATCAGCAGACGCTTAAGTGCTAAAAACCAAAACTTTAAAGCGTCAAAATAAATACACCTTATAACTTATTAAAATATTTTTCGAATCTCTCGCCAACGAATGTGAGTTACTTAAGTATTCCTGAGTAAAAGCTCTATGCATATTAAAGATAACAATAAGGTAATTACTATTATTATAGTCTAATTTTGACCTACGCCGAGAATACCCGAAATACGGATTAAAAAGCGCAACCCGTACTTGACTTCAAAGGTGTACTTGGAACAAGCATTACTCGAGGGCAAGCTTGAGGTTGGTTTGAAATTACAGACATTTAGTGACTGTCAGATTCACTATTTTTATGCGACGACTATAACTTCAATTTCTCTGTCAAAAATCTATGCGCATGGCTCTTTGGCTCATGGCATATAATTTGTGGTTAGGTTTCCCCAACGATTATGAATGCTTAGAAGGATTGCTCACGAACCACATTTTTTCCAACGATTGTAAACTTACAATGATTGCTCATTGCCTATACTCTCCATATAAGCCAAATATTTGACGTCATTGACGGATAATTAGCATACCTACATATACATGATAGAGACAGGCATAGCTACCTGTCTCTATCGATGTCTATCCGTATCTGTATGTACGCGAATGACGTCACATTAAGCTGGCGCTATATTTTATGGGGACCATGTACCAAATGATAAACCTTTGTTTTATTTTCTATTATACACAAGTTATCATGGAGAATTTCTGATTTGTTTTGATTGAATAGTTTGTTGGTTTCAAACAACATGAATTTAGTGGTTTAGCAAGTACCACATATGATGATGATGATGATGGTGATACACTACTTATGTTTAATTAGCTGCTTGGATAATTTGGGTAAATAAAAAAGAAGGTAAGAATGTTGCATTTATTCTTTTTTTCGTATGCATTTATTTTTTCTTCTATTCGGTTATTGATCAAGATAAAAGAATTGAGATGAAACTTGAAGATTATTGAATGATAACAATTTTTTTGAGAACCTTCTAATGGTTTTATTACCTAAAGTAATAAAATGATAAATCTACGTAAGTATATCTGTGATTCGATTACAATAATTAATACACATAAATAGGTAGTATATTCTTATTGTTGTGTATGTTTAATCATCAAAATCTCCCTCGTTTTCTCAGATATTGAAATGGTGTAATCACTCAACGATTGTAAACTTATAATGATTGCTCATTGCCTATACTCTCCATATAAGCCAAATATTTGACGTCATTGACGGATAGTTAGCATACCTACATATACATGATAGAGACAGGCATAGCTACCTGTCTCTATCGATGTCTATCCGCATCTGTATGTACGCGAATGACGTCACTGGAGACGACAAGAGTGGGGATGCCGAAAAAATGTGGTTCATGAGCAATCCTTGTAAGAATTCATAATCGTTGGTAATCACTGCCGTTGAATCGGTTCATTTTGAAAAATTTTACAAAAATTGTAAAGTACAGAGGAAATTCTTAGAGCTTGACAAAAAATTTACTAAAAGGTTTGTTCTACAATTTTAAAGAGAAAATAAATAAAACAAATCTCAGTTGTTTGAAATTCCCGCTATTCACATTTTCTGAAATTTTATTTTGCTGCCATCTTTCGATGTTGTATTATAGCTAGTTCGTTATTCTTGATTACAGATCGTAGTAGTAGCTCTCTTTGAGTGCCATCTTGTAATAAAAGGAGCAATTGGATGGTTGTAGTCGTCATCTAGTAGAAAAAATGCGAACTGGAATCTTAACATTTGATTTTCGTTGTTCATTTGATCAGTTAATTAATTAGAAATGGATATTCATGGATTAGTAATTTATCAGGTAATTGTATATCTATGTTTCACATTAATTTATTTAAATTTTAGATTTATCGCTATCATTTATCAATAACACCAACACATGAAAATTTAAAAAATAGAAACATAATTGGGAATAGTAGGAAAATTATATAAAGGTGAGTTATAAGGTTATTAGATAATTGAATTTTAGCTGTTTGTTTTAATTTGCTCAAAATCTCCGTTCATCTATTATTAAATATAACAATTTCAAACATTAACATCGATAGTGTCGGACACTGTATTACCGGCACTGATGTAGTATTTGTGTTTTTAAATTGAATAACTACTTATAAATTGTATAAAGGTGCATTGTAAGATGATTAGATAATTAAATTTTTGATATCTGTTTCAATTTGTTCAAAATTTTAGGTTTACCTATTATTGAATGTACCAAAATTTCAAACATCAACATCGATAATGTCCGATACTGTATTGCCGGCACAGATGTAGGATTTGTGTTTTTAAATAGAATAATCACTTGAAAATTGAGTAAAGTTGAATTATAAGATTATTAGGCAATTAAATTTCTGAATTTTAGGTTATTTATTATCGAATGTACCAAAATTTCAAACGTCAACATCGATAATGTTGGATACTGTATTACCGGCATTGATGTAGGATTTGTGTTTTTAAATTGAATAATTAATTAAAAATATTCATAGAGGTAAGTTATTAGATGATGGGCTAATTTAATTTTTGATTCTTGTTTTAATTTGCTCAAAATTTTAGGTTATGAACAACATTGATAATGTTGGATACTGATTTAACGACAATGTCGGTGATGTCACATACTGTGTTACCGATGATATTGGTAATTTCACATTCTGTATTACCGATAATGTTGGTAATGTCATATACTGTATTACCGATAAATTCATATTCGTGCTGGGTTGGTTGATTTTCTTGAGAATTTTCATCCGTGAAGTTGTTTAAACTGAGCAGATTGTTTTGTCATGGATTTGAGTGTTTGAATGAATTAAATGATTAATTAAAAATTCTATAAAGGTGAATTATTGGATGATAAACTAATTATATTTCTGATTTTTGTTCTAATTTGCCTAATATTTTAGGTTATCTATTGTTGTATGGAACATAATCTAAATAATCTAATTTAAACAGTCTTGTTCACATACATACGTAAACTGGAATGTCGAATAAAATATCTGAGAAACTAATAAGTAATAAGTCAAAATAAAACTGCAATGATGATTTTTAAAGTGAACAAATTTATGGAAAACAGCACATCATTAGTGGAGAAATAATGGAATTGGTTTATTAATTAATCACCAAGATAATCATCATAGCTGGTGCTCTATTTTATGAGGGCTCTGTACAAAATGATAAGCTTTTGGCTTAATTTCTATTATACACAAGTTATCATGGAGAATTTCTGATTTGTTTTGATTGAATTGTTTGTTGGTTTCAAATAACATGAATTTAGTGATCCAATTAGAACCACATATGATGATGATGATGATGCCGATGATGGTGATAATATTAATAATAGTGATACACTACTTATGTTTACTTTGTTTCTTAGATAATTCAAACTAAATGAAAAAGTAGGTAAGAATTTTGTATTTATTCCATTACATTCAATTTGTTTAAAATTTCCTGAATTGAAAATTATTGCCATCTTTAGGTTATATCCTGTAACTATTTTTAAATTCTCAATTACAGGTGTCATTTATAGCATCGTGTGAGCGCCATCTAGTATAAAAGAGACTACTAATGTTTAGTTAGATTGCGACATCTTGTGGCAAAGTGATGAAAGTCGTTATCTAGTTAGGAGGAAATTTGAAAATTGATGTCAGAAAGCCTTCATGTGACGTTAGTGAAAAACATAAATCTATCCTAAGATTTTTCTTTGTATACGTAACATGAAAAATTGTATAAAATAATAGAGAAATGAATAAAAAAAATTAAGAATAAAACTGTGATGGGCCTTTCCAAGTTCCACATCGATTTCATGTAAGTGTCATTATAACGAAATTAATATTTTAATTTTCATTAAATTGTTGTTTTTAGTGTTAACAAGTTGATGTGGGAAAACAGACACAGTATTGTTTGGATGAGATAAGATTGTTTTGAAATTGAAATTCATCTCAATTTACATTTATAAATGACGATGGAAATTTCGATAAAGTGGTGTCTTCTTTCTTCAGTCATAAGAAAGTTACACTTTGATTGAGTTGTTTTCATTGGTTTTAAACACGTTTAATTTAATGGTTTAACAAATTTCACATCTGATAACGATGATAATAATAATATTACTGGTTATTCCCACTACAAATAATGATTTAAAAAATGTAAACGAATCCAAAATGAAGGTAAGAATTCATTCCTTTTTTTGGTTTACATGTTCTTCTATTTGGTTTTCAATCAAACTCATACGTCTTCCAAGAAAACTCAAAGATTTTTGAATGACAGGAATTTGTATCGAAATCAATGAAGAAAATAGGAAAAAAACAGCTTAATACGAGGCTAAGACGTACGTCCCTTTTCATTTTTTCTTCATTATCACCTTTCCATTGACCGTTTTATTCTCTCTCGATGTTGTTGTTAGTTCTCGAATCACTTTTTTTTTGTTTCATTCACTTACTATTAGAGACACTTTGGTATTTCGAGTTCTTTCTATAAAAGATCTTCAGTTATAATTAGATTTCGTCTTTTAATTGAATACTCTCTTTGTTGTAAATTTCATTAATTTTCTTTCTTTACTAAATTTAAATGATCTTTTATTTATTCATTTAATTGATTCCATACTCATCATCAGATTTACTACATTCTAAATCTTAGCATCTGTTTGTTTTATTATCAATTCAAGTAATATTTGCTATTGATTAATACATTCAACCAATCATAAACTCGGAAAATTTGAATTTTGACCAATAAGAGTTGTTTTACACTGATTAAACAACAAGTTAGTATATTTAATCGATGTATTTCAATGTGATAGATGTCAATATGATTGGTCTTATGCATTATTCTTCCGAATACAATTTGAAATACATAATCAGTTAAATTTGTAATGTTAACCCTCAAACATATTTTGCGTTTAGGAAAAATCATTCCAAAAAAAGATCACCACTAATACGACCTTAAATTAAAAGTCATCGAGCTTCGCTTTTGGACTTTTAAATCGCTGTTTTTTGTCATGTTTTTACCCAGACAACATGTTTTTGGGTTAATCTTGCAAATTTAATCGATTAAAGAACGATTCACCAACTTCATTTATGTCTAATGAATGGTTATCGTTGCTATGATTATAAAAATCGTTTCTATTTGCTATATTTGCTTTTTAAAATTCAACAAATTCAACGTTATTGACTAAAATTTTGTAAATTTGTATGTTGTTAATTACAATAGTAGGATCAATTTTGACTGTTATTCTCTTCAATAAGAATTTTTATGATCACAATTTGACATTGGGGCTTCTTTTAAATTGTTTCATCAAATAACATTGATCCATTTGATATAATGTGATCGTCATATCGATTTTTCGATAAAAATTGAGTTTAGAAGCGTAGAGACATATAAATGTCTAAATTCCTTTTTGTTTTTAGAGAAACCCTAATTATTTTAATTAAACGTTAATGAGCACTATCTAGCAGAAAAAGTGTGATCTATATGTTTTTAGATTTGTTTTGTTCATTTGTTAAATTAATTTAAAAGGGATATTAAAAGGGAATTAGTAATTTATCAGGTATGTAATTGTTTATCAATAACACTACTAATAGTTGAGAATTTTAACAGTAAGAAGTTGAATTTGGAAATAATAAAGAAGAAAGATAATAGTAATAATAATAATAGGAGTAATAATAATGGTGGTAAATGAAATCAAGAACTTTTCCAAACGAACATGTAATCTCAAAAAAACAACGAAAAGTCAATGAGTGACTTGTGTCCGTATACATAAACAAATCGTCGTGCCAAATTTCAGCGAAACGATTGAGAAAGAAACACACACAAAATGTAAGTTTTATTTATTATTTAACCAATAATTAAAATCGTGTAACTTATAATAAATTAATTTCTAGAAGATTTAACAACAATTGGAAGATGTCAACATCATTTTTCAGTTAAGAACGGCACAGATGATCAACGTGTATTGTTTTGATGTATGAACATTTGTTTCTATGATCTATGATTTATGATGATTTGAAATATCTAAAAGATAAAAACAACTATTGCTGTAATGTACACTTAACGTCGTGTCGTAGCTTAGTTCATACACATGACCACGTTTGATATTTGTTGAAGTTATTTTTCAATTGGCTGAACCAAGCTAAGATACCAAAAACATAGCCAATTGTGTGTAAATTACAGCCTGATAATTGTAATTCGACTGTTATTGTATCCATAATAATAAACGATAGAGAAAATTTGAAATTCGTCTACATCTGCCGAATACCTCCAACCGTCTCCTAATATCCTAATACTAAATTTCAAAAATTCTCAATTTTAAACGTAAATTTGCTATTTTTCATGAAATTTCTAAAATTCTTTCAATCTACGGACTACCTCCAACCGCTTCCTAATATCCTAATGTCAAATTTCAAAAATTCTCAATCTTAAACCTAAATTTGCCACTTTTCATTAAATTTCGAAAATTCTTTGAAACTAAGGAATACCTCCAACCGTTTCCTAATATCCTAATACCAAATTTCAAAATTTTTTAATTTATAACATCCTCATTAGAAAAAATCTCCAAAGGCAGCAAGTACCTTATATAGCGAATTTTTTTATGTATCTGCATACTGAAATATTAATTGCAAAACATTCTTATGATACTGACAATTAATATATTTTAATAACATTGAATCAACTAATCTTAAATTCATTTCCCGATGTTATTTTAATATTTATGATTTTTATTGAAAAATACTTTTAATCCACAAACAATAAGAAACAATAATAAAATTTCATTCGTTTGAAGTTTGTTGTTTGTGTAATACGTCTAATCAAGGCCTGCTTGATTTTTTCAAGCGAAATTCTCTAGCAGGCCTTGCGTCTAATATTAACTGTCAAAATTAGGTACCCGTCGCGATATTCAATTTTTTTTCTAATATCAATTGTCAGAACACATAGCCATCTGAGATAATCGATTTTACTGCTTATACTCAAATAAGAGATTTTTGCATTTTTCTTGCGAACCAACGAACCGATTTTGATGATTTTTTTTCTGGGTCATAGAGAATGGTCGGCTCTACTGTTATTTTAATTTTCATCCAAATCTAAGCAAATGTAATATTAAAAATGATTTTTTTTAACATTTCTTCAGCTCTTATTCCAAAAGTGTTGGCCCTACCAGTCTGGCCAACGAACTCATCCAAGCTATCCCAAAGACCGATTCTTGTACCAAGTTTCATTAAGATTGGTGTATTTTTACGGCAGTTATCGTGGATATACATATATAAATGTATATATATGTATATATGTATATAAATGTATATATATGTATATATATGTATATAAATGTATATATATATATATATATATATATATATATATATACATTTATATATGTATATCCACGATAACTGCCGTATATATATATATATATATATATATATATATATATATATATATATATATATATATATATATATATATATATATATATATAAATTTTAACGAACGGTGGATATGGGTTCCTTAGGTCCCAAAACGAACTTCTGTGCAAAAATTTTTCTGAAATTCAAAAGTGAGGATCTCGTCATAAGCTAATTTTTTAAAAAAAAATTCGCTAAAAATTTGGGTTTAAAATTGTAAATTCTTGTTAAGTTTAGTTAGTCTTAGAATATTAGCAGACGGTTGGAGGTATTCGCAAATTTAGGGACGAATTTCAAATTTTCTCAATCGTTTATTATTACTTTACTAATATTTTGGATACAAATGGAAAGTAAGACAATAGTTTATCATTTTATACAGGGCCAACGCCAGCTTTGATGATTATCTTGGTGATTAATTAATAAACCAATTCCATTATTTCTCCACTAATAATGTGCTGTTTTCCATAAATTTGTTCACTTTAAAAATCATCATTGCAGTTTTATTTTCACTTATTACTTATTTATTACTTTCTCTGATATTTTATTCGACATTCCAGTTTACGTATGTATGTGAACAAGACTGTTTAAATTAGATTATTGAAGTTATGTTCCATACAATAATAGATAACCTAAAATATTAGGCAAATTAGCACAAAAAATCAGAAATATAATTAGTTTATCACCCAATAATTCACCTTTATAGAATGTTTAACTAATCATTTAATTCAAACACTCAAATCCATGACAAAACAATCTCACAACAATCTGCTGAGTTTAAACAACTTCACGGATGAAAATTCTTAAGAAAAACAACCAACCCAGCACGAATATGAATTTATCGGTAATACGGTATATGACATTACCAACATTATCGGTAATACAGAATGTGACATTACCAATATCATCGGTAACACAGTATGTGACATTACCGACATTGTCGATAATACAGTATCCAACATCATCAATGTTGATTTATGGAATTGTCATCGATAATGAATAACCTAAAATTTTGCACAAATTAAGACAAGAATCAAAAATCGATGTTGACGTTCGAAATTTTGGTACATTCGATAATAAATAACCTAAAAATCAGACACTTAATTACCTAATAATCTTATAATTCAACTTTACTCAATTTTCAAGTGATTATTCTATTTAAAAACACAAATCCTACATCTGTGCCAGTAATACAGTATCGGCACACCGATGTTGATGTTTGAAATTTTGGTACATTCAGTAATAGGTAAACCTAAAATTTTGAGCAAATTGAAACACAAATAAAAAATTTAATTACCTAATAATCTTATAACCCACCTTTAAAAAAATTTTCAATTTAAAAACACAAATGCCACATCAGTGCCGGTAATACAGTGTCCGACATTATCGACGTTGATGTTTGAATTTATTTTATATTGACTAATAGATAACCAAAAATGTAGAGCAAATTACCACAAACATCTAAAATTCAATTATCTTATAACCTGATAATTTTCCTACTTCATTATTCCCAATTATAAGTTTCTATTGTTTAAATTTTCTAGTGTTGGTGTTATTGATAAATGATAGCGATATGTAAAAACTTAACAATTAGTAAATCTAAAATTTAAATAAATTAATGTGAAACATAGATATACAATTACCTGATAAATTACTAATCCATGAATATCCATTTCTAATTAATTAACTGATCGAATGGACAAAGAAAATCAAAACCAAAGAATACATACTCCATAGAAGCTCAGAAGTCGGCTTTTTATGTATCACGAAAATCTTAGTACGTACCCTGAGTCACGAAGGGCGCCACTTGTTCAATGTCGGTATTGTAGGAGATTACCAATAGAACTCAATTACAGTGTTGCCAACTTAACGGATTTACCGTCATATCTGACGGATTCAAAACGAAGGCAACGAAAGAAAATCGTAGTATTTTAGTTTAGTTCGGTTACTTGAAAAATACATTGGCAAATGTCAATTGTTATTAAAATTACGATACTACATTCATTACCAAAGGCACAGCCAACTGCAAAAGGAAATATTATGGTACATCCGGTATAAGTCTTAAAGGGGGTATGTTGAATAAAAGAAAATATTTTGATTTATTATGGAATCTATTTTATTTTACATCTAACGGAAAAATTAGATGGAATAAAACATTGTTTTGGCGGATTTTTAACGGAATTTCAAATTTCTTCGTGGCAACACCGTCGGCGACTGCTATTGAGTTCTATTGAAAAATCCCCTACAATACCGACATTGAACAGGTGTCGCCCCCAATTTTCAGGGTAGGTACTAAGATTTTCGTGATACCTAAAAACTCGACTTATGAGCTTCTATGGACTCTGTATTCTTTGTCAAAACCAAAGAATACATACTCTATAGAAGCTCAGATCTCGGGGTTTTGTGGTTATCAAACTTTTAGTACCTACCCTGACTCACGAAGGGCGACACTTGTTCAATGTCGGTCGGTCGTCGACACTGTTGCCGACGACGTAGGAAGAAAATCTACTAAATGGTCACGTGATACCCACTAGAAATCCATTTAGTTTATTTTGAAGTCAATATTCCTTTTCTACATCCAAATATGTCCATTATAAATATAAGATAAAAAATTATATAGGTAAATATCTCCAAAAGTTATATTTAATTAGACAAATCAACAAAAAATATTCGAAAAAAAAATCTACCAATTTTCTACTTTTCTACCAGACATTCTACTTTTCTACCAGATTTTCTACTAATCTACTAGGCGGAGATTTATCCACAAGACGGGTCGAAATTCCACCAGATCTAATAGAAATTCGCCTGAATCGGCAACCGTGGCCATGAGTTCGGTTGATAAAATCGTCGTGCTTAGCATGTGCTTACCGACATTGAACAAGTGTCGCCCTTCGTGAGTCAGGGTAGGTACTAAAAGTTTGATAACCACAAAACCCCGAGATCTGAGCTTCTATGTAGTATGTATTCTTTGGTCAAAACTTAAGATTCCAGTTCGCATTATTTCTACTAGATGGCGACTACAACCATCCAATTGCTCCTTTTATTACAAGATGGCACTCAAAGAGAGCTACTACTACGATCTGTAATCAAGAATAACGAACTAGCTATAATACAACATCGAAAGATGGCAGCAAAATAAAATTTCAGAAAATGTGAATAGCGGGAATTTCAAACAACTGAGATTTGTTTTATTTATTTTCTCTTTAAAATTGTAGAACAAACCTTTTAGTAAATTTTTTGTCAAGCTCTAAGAATTTCCTCAATACTTTACAATTTTTGTAGAATTTTCCAAAATGAACCGATTCAACGGCAGTGGGTACACCATTTCAATATCTGAGAAAACGAGGGAGATTTGGATGATTAAACATACACAATAATAAGAATATACTACCTATTTATGTGTATTAATTATTGTAATCGAATCACAGATATACTTATGTAGATTTATCATTTTATTACTTTAGGTAATAAAACCATTAGAAGGTTCTCAAAAAATTGTTATCATTCAATAATCTTCAAGTTTCATCTCAATTCTTTTATCTTGATCAATAACCGAATAGAAGTAAAATTAATGCATACGAAAAAAAGAATAATTGCAACATTCTTACCTTCTTTTTTATTTACTTAAGTTATCCAAGCCGCTAATTAAACATAAGTAGTGTATCACCATCATCATCATCATATGTGGTACTTGCTAAACCACTAAATTCATGTTGTTTGAAACCAACAAACTATTCAATCAAAACAAATCAGAAATTCTCCATGATAACTTGTGTATAATAGAAAATAAAACAAAGGTTTATCATTTGGTACATGGTCCCCATAAAATATAGCGCCAGCTTTGATGATTAATTAACAAACCAATCCCATTATTTCTACATTAATGTTGTACTGTGTTCCATAAATTTGTTAACTCCATAAAGCATCATTTCAATGAAAATTAATGCAGTTACAATACAACTTACATGAAATTTATGTGTAACTTAGAAAGGACCATTACAGTTGTTTTATTCTTAATTAATCATTTCTTTTACTTTCTATTCAATATTCCATTCTGCGTATGTATAAATAAAACTGTTTAAAGTAGATTGTTGAGGTTATGTTACATTCAACAGCAAAGATATTAGAAGGGAGATTAGAAGGGAATAGATAGCTAATGTCCTATGTTTTGTATTGGATTATAATGTAACTAACTTCGAATTACCACGAAAGTTAGTCGTACTCTTTTTAGCTAACTACTTATCACTATCTATCCTTCAATTTGACTGAGTATCCGCCACTTCCGCCAGCGTAAAACATTGTGGCGGATAAGTTGACAAAGACAGAAAATACAGCTGTTGCATTGTTGGAAAGAAACAACAGATAAGTCTTAAAAAATATTAGTGCGCATGGTGGCTACAAATTTCTACCCACATTAGCAGTCTAGTACATCCAAGTCTATGTTCAACAGTGGATAACCTAAAATTTTGAGCACATTGAAACAAAAATCAGAAATATAATTAACTTATTATTTATCATATAATACAGAGTTTTCGCCAGCCACCGTTACGCACCAAAACGTTACCTTGAAGCTTTAATCTTTACGGTGAAAATTTTCGTTTGCGCTGTACTCAGCCCACTGTAAGTCTAATGGACCTATAAAAATTAGTACTATTATGACATCTATTCTCCCGCATGAAAGATAAGTAGTTCAAATATCTCAGTAAAGATGCCGTAGTATGATGTTAATTTTAAATGCCGGAGCAAATCATAAATTACTGTTAAAATAATTCAATTACATTTCTTTTATTATTTACCTGTAGTCTGTATCAATTTTAGATTTTATTAATTACAATTGATTGTTATTTTAATCACCTCGTTTAATTTTTTTTACAACGTTATTTAGGTTATGTTCGTCAAGTCATTGTAATTTTGTTAAAATTCAATTAAGATACAGATTTCTGTTATACTAACATTAGATTACTGTTATATTGACAGTAACGATCAATTGATCGCATACCCGCCATATTGATTCAAGTGCACGTGGGCAGTGTTGCCAACACTGGGAAGTTCCATTCCTCTAAATGGGAGATCAAAATCCACTAGAATTCCACTAACTACAGTAAACACATTTGTTAGAAATTGTTTATTTCTAAGAATTATAAGATTTTAACAAAATATATGCAGAAGACAAAAAAGCGAACATACAAAAATATACTTACATCTAAATAAAAATATCGAACTCATTGATTAAAATGTGCATCTTACCCCAAAAAAATAACAAAAACAGTGCAGAAAACAAAAAAAACAAACAGAAATATACCACCATTTAAATAAAAATATCAAAGTCTGTATCTAGCCCCAACGTCAAATCAGAATTATAACTTTCAACTTTCATTACATTTAATTTGTTTTATAACATTCGCAGGAAAAGCATAATTATAACAACAACATCCTTCTCTTTGCAATCCTGACCTGATTTGAAGAATGGATTTTAACATTGGCAATTGCATTTTATTCCTGAGTTTAGATTTAATGCTAGGAAAAAATAGAACTTAACACTTTACAACAAAAACAAGAAATGCAATATTTATGATTGTATTCTTGAATAGCTTTTTCAAATTCTGATGCAGTCATTCTGATTAGCGAGTATATCATGCTGATCTTATAAGTATAATTTCGAGTATATTCGCCACAGAGATAAAAAAAATGGCAGTTCTATTTTCGAAAAAGGGCAAATAAAGAGTTTTTAAAAATTATACGTCATAATAATAAAAAAAAGTGGAGTCAAAAAGTTCTCAAAAGAAACATAGACAGTTAAGGGATTAAGAAATCCATTCCACCATATTTTCCACTGTACCACCAACTGCCAAATCTCGCCACTAGACGGTGTTCCCAATCCACCAGATTTAGTGGAAATTCCACCAAGTTGGCAACACTGCACGTGGGGATGTGGGGTCACGTGTTTAATACTGACAGTGTTTCATTGGTTCCCTTATTTTCATGATATAGCGTCAAAAATCGTCTTATACGATTAAGAATCTGGACCTTGAAAGTTCAACGGGGAGATTTTAACGTACCGGTGGCTGGCGCAAACTCTATAATAACTCACCTATATACAATTTTTAAGTAATTATTTAATTTAAAAAAAAATAAAAAATCTTACAAACTAATCGATTCAGATATTATTCGATCAGACTAAGCAACTTCACGAATGAAAATTCACTAGAAAAATAACCGGCACATTAACGCCGGTAATACTGTATCCAACGTTATCGATAGTGTGCTGTATAATAGTCTAATTCGTGTTGCTTAAATATCTTATTTACTAAATCTTTACATTTATTTAGTTGATTTTTTTTCTATATTTTAAATATATGTTCCTAAAATAGAAAGACTAATATTTGATAAATCAGAAGAATTTATTTTAAGAGCGACATCTCATGTAAATATATTTTACCTAAAAATTGTGTTGGCAGTAATGTACACCGTGGTATTAATGTTCTTCAGTCTGTTCATAATAAATTGATAGTGTAATGTAAGATAAACATGTTGCGCAGTAAACGTCTTTATGTACAAATGTGTATGACGTTGTTGTCAATTTATTTTGAATGGGCTCTACATATAATAGAATCATAGATATTAGAAGGGAATAGATTGCTAATGTCCTATGTTTTGTATTGGATTATAATGCAACCAACTTCGAATGACCTCGAAAGTTAGTCTTACACTTTTTAGCTAATTACTTGTCACTATCTGTCCTTCAATTTGACTGACAATACGCCAACGTAAAACACTGTGGCGTAAAAATCGACAAAGACAGAAAATATATTTGCATTGCTTGGAAAGAAACAACAGATGAGTTTCAAAAATTATTAGTGCGCATGGTGGCTACAAATTTCTACTCACATTAGCAGTCTATATATCCAAGTCTATGCGGTATACATTTTCCCCTTTGACAGCTGTCATTCTTATCAATATTATTATCTAATTATAGTTTATTGTTTATTTGTTTTTTGAAGTGAGATCAATGGAGACGAAATTGATGAAAAATAAGAAAACGAAAACTAGAAATCCAAAAGAAGTAATTTTTTTTATTATTAATAATAATAATTCAATATTATTTTTATTATAACCAAATATTGTGTTTGATTTCAGGAAACGATATTGAATCATTTAGAAATCTCCGTTTCAGAATCTGAAAAACGTGCAAATGGTACATTAAATTTACGTGAATATTACACAGTATATTTGATTGAAACCAAATTATTGAGTACAGATTTTCAAGATCGTTTCTCTAAATTAACAACAGTATGGCGTCGTTATACAGAATTTGAACAATTACGTAATTATTTAGAATTAACTTATCCATACATTGTATTACCACCATTACCTGAAAAGAGGGTAATGTTTGGTTGGCAAAAGATCTCGAATGATACATTCGATCCAAATTTCATTGATCGTCGACGTGCCGGCTTAGAAAATTTCTTATTACGTATTGCCTCACATCCAATATTAAGTTGGGATAAATATTTCATTGAATTTCTACAACATGAAGATGATTGGAGATTATCATCAATAAATTTAAATAATGGTTATTTACAAATTATGGAGAATAAATTGAAAAATTTCAATTTATCATTATTACGTTCACGGCAAATTGATGTACGTTTTGATAAAATTAAAGATTACAGTACAGCATTCCAACAAATTTTAAATAATTTGTTACGTGTACGTTCACGTGTTGCTGAGAAACAATATAATGTTTATAAATTACATGGTAATTATGGACGTGTATTTAGTGAATGGAGTGTTATAGAAAAATCGACAACAATAGGTGATGGTTTACAGAAAAGTGGTCATTATTTAGATTCATTAGCATCAAGTATTGATACTAATTTAGAAGATGAAGAATTATTAATGGATCAATTAAAAGAATATTTATTTTTTACAAATTCATTACAAAATATTTGTAAACAATATGAATTATTACAATTAGAATTAATTAATGCTGAAGATAATATAACAAATAAGAATATTGAAAGGAATAAAGCACAACAAGGTAAAATTAGTTTAATGTCACGTCTCTTTGGTGCTGTTGATACGGATGAGGTGCGGGAATTAAAAGTGAATTTATTAGATCAACAAATACAAGAGGGAGCAATTGCTGTGAATAACACAAAAACAAATTTAAAGTAATTCATTTTTTATAAAAATCAAAAGTGTAAATAAATACTTTTTACGAAAAAGGGGAATCAACAGGGCATCGAACCGGTATTTTTTGGTTCATTTTCTATTGAAAGCTCTAAATTATAGGCGAAAAAGGAGACATACTTAATTTTCATAATTTGATTTTAAGTGAGCTTCATGTCTTTTCTTCTTATATCAACTTTCTAAAAACGAAATTATGATTCTGTATCTTTAAAATTATGTATAGAATCAATGTTCATTTTTTTTTTTTTAATTGCTCCAATTATTGAAGAAGTAACAAACCTAACGGAAAAATTCTTAAAGATTTAGAAAGCTCTTTCAATTTTCTATCTAATTTTATTTAAAAAAAAAAAAATAAAAAATATTTTTTATTCCCTTTTTTTTCGTAAAAAGTATTGGTCTACAACGGTTAATTGAATTGTTTTTCATTTATAATTTATTAATTTTTAGTGATTTTTCAACAAAAGCTTTGGCAGATATTGAGCGCTTTCAAAATCAGAAAATTATCGATCTGAACGAAACACTAACAAATTATGCATTTCTACAGTTGAAGGCTGCAAAGAAAGTAAGTAAAACTATTTCAAATATGTCCAAATTTCGATGGTATTTAATCTGTGGACAAACAATGACTTAAGTTGAATTCGATTATTTCATAGTTATTTAATAATTACTAGATAAAAAAAATGTATGTACATTAAAAAATTTCCAAAGCCCAATATTAGTTTAAGCTTCACTTACTTACAAAAGCATCAAATAATGTTGAAATACATTTATTATTAATATTAATTGCTGGAATTTACAACAATTACCATCGAAATTTGGATGAATTTCAATAGTTTTAATTAATTATTATAATTTTGTTTATGATTATTAGGGCTTACAAACATGGACTCAAATACGGGATTGTCTACAAAACATTCCATAATCATAATATTTTAATTTATTATTATTATTACTTTTGTTTAAATGTATTTATTTATATACGTTAAGTGCATAGTTTAATTGTTATATGTATATTAATGAATCCAATTATTATTATTATTTAAAGTAAATATGTAAATAATTTCTTTATATGGCCACGTCTACTATTAGTAGTGTAGATCGAAATTGATCACATTGATAAAGAATTCATTGACATGATTTGCAGGGTCGTACTTATAGGCTGGCTGACAAAGTACCTATTTACCAATCGAATTCTCCGATTAGTAAATAAAACTTACATGTTTTGTTGGCCTTAGTGGAAACCCGACTTAAAAAAGAGACATCATCAGCAACTCAAGTAGTAAATGATTTATTTTTAAGGGGCTAATTTAAAACTCTAGGGAGCTAAATAAGCCACTTCCCCTCTTTGTAAGTCCGCTACTGTACATAATTGTTTCTTAACGATCAGCTAATCAAACTGTCTGCTCTATTAATTTTCTATTAGTATCGATGAATTTCAGTTTAATTTTATAAAGAACACAGCAATTCACGTATAGTTTTAGCGTGTTGTTATGTCGCCTGAAAAGAATAAAAATGATGATGAATATCGTTTAAAAATGGGTATCAGTTTATGGTTATCAATTTGTTTATTTTTATGTGTATGGTTTTTGAGTCGTTTCATACGTGGTCGTAGACAATTACGTAGGAATTTGCATGTAATTGAAGATGGTTTGAGGAGAATGCAAACTGAAATTGATCGGAGACAACGTGAGAACAGCATCACATATGGACAAGGCAATGAAACATTTGGTGAATCATTACAGAAACATTTAAATGATAAAATGGTAAATTTCATATTGATAATAATTATTCAACAAAAATAGTAAATTTTGTTATTGATTAGTGATGATTTGTTGTGATTGGGGGGGAAAGTTGCGTTACTATCGAAACATTGTCATAATTGTCCAATATTTTTCCTTTGTTATTATTAACCATACCACAACCATTATTATCCTTATTATTACGTGTTGTTTTTGTATGTTGTAAAATGCGTACACAAAAAGTGACTGTTGATATTTTGAAAATGTTGTATTCGTCATGCTCATATTTAATATTAGCATTCACTTTATGGTTATTAATTAAATTGATTTATGCTTGTTTCTGGTTTCCGAAATATCTAAAGAAACAAAAAGAACAAGAAGAACAACAACAGAATCAAGATGACAATCAATATAGTGATGGAAGTGGTCATGGTGGTGATGGTGATAAGAATGAATTAAAACAAGTTGATGATAATACAACAATAACAACGACAATTATTGTTGATAAGAAGAATGATTAAAAACAGTATTTTATATTAAATAATCAATTATATATGATTATATTTGTTGTTAATATATGTAGAAATAAACATGTAGATAATAATAATTTGAAATTAGAACAAAATTTTTATATTCTGCAGCAGCAGTCAAAGGCGTAACAAAGGGTATCTTCACCATACATTTGACTTTAATGTCCATATAGATAAACAAACTTCAGACTCAGCCTTAAGTCTTGCTAGGACAAGCACGGCTTCAACCGCTCAAGCTCTGTTTTGTAATTCGTACTTTTAGAATTCAGTCAGGATTCAGGATTGAGTGAGTACATTGAGAGTAGAGAATTTGTGAATTAACGCTTATGATTTGTGTTTTTTAGACAATACATATTGTCTAAAAACATCTATAGATATACTAATTGTTAGTATTTCGATATTGTGGTGGTCTGGTGGTCGAAATATTCACAACGCTGGTAGTATTTTGACAGTGGCGCTGCCTGGTGATCAGCGTACTGTTTTCAATTACATAAAAAAAACCTCTAAAGGCAGCAAGTACCTTATATAGCGAATTTTTTCATGTATCTACATGTTGAAATATTATTAATTCACAAACAATAAGAAACATTGTTTGTCTACATAGATCTAGTATGTTAATATTAACATACTAGATCTACCTATGTTTGTCTAATATTAACTGTCAAAATTAGTTGCCCAGTGCGATATTCAATTTTTTTTCTAATATCAATTGTCAGAACATAGCCACCTGAGATAATCGATTTTACTGCTTATACCCAAAAAAGAGATTTTTGCATTTTTCTTGCGAACCAACGAACCGATTTTGATGATTTTTTTTCTGGGTCATAGAGAATCGACGGCTCTACTGTTATTTTAATTTTCATCAAAATCTAAGCAAATGTAATATTGAAAATGATTTTTTTTAACATTTCTTCAGCTCTTATTCCAAAAGTGTTGGCCCTACCAGTCTGGCCAACGAACTCATCCAAGCTATCACAAAGACCGATTTTTGTACCAAGTTTCATTAGGATTGGTGTATTTTTACGGTAGTTATCGTGGATATACACACATATATATATATATATATATATATATATATATATATATATATATATATATATATATATATATATATATATATATATATAAAATTTTAACGAACGGTGGATATGGGTTCCTGAGGTCCCAAAACGAACTTCTGTGCAACAATTTTTCGGAAATTCAAAAGTGAGGATCTCGTCATTAGCTAATTTTTTTTAAAAAAATTCGCTAAAAGATGGACTCGAAATCTCTATGTCATTATTCGTTCAACGGCTTAGATTTCGTAAAAACGAGCAGATAAAACCTTGTGTCTTATAGTCACGTTTTTAGGACCTTTTCTGCTTAAATTATCTTTTTTTCTTCTATTAAATCCTATTATAAAATTGTCGAATGGACATACTGCAAACACTCTTAGGTGTATTTTGAAGTTTAAGAGACGATTTTTTTGTCTTAAAACATCAGGTTTTCTTTAACAATTTTTCATATTTAAATGGTGACTGTTTTGTTGCGGTAGTTTCAATCAATTTTAATTCATTATCCTATTCATTTTGCTTTTTTAACCAAAACTTAAAGGTACTATCCTTAATTTTTGCCCTTCTTTATTTTTGATGAACTTTAATAGGTGCCCATATGTCTGCATCCTATTAGGTTAAATAACGAGCCGCCACTGATTATTAACAAATTTACAATAAACCAATCAATTCTATTGATTATAAAATAAAATCGTCAATGATTGGTTGATTTAGAAACTACATTATACATTTTATTGGTCAATAAACATCCAATAAAATTGTTAAACATAATTAAATTATTTGTTTAAATAAATTTGTCGTCTACATACATATTTATTTTTAGATTAAAATTGTATTAAAGTCCAAATAATTATTAAAAATTATCTATTATAAACCTTCTATTTTTGCTAATTATATCTAAAAAATACCACACATCTACTAATAAGATAGCATGTATATTTAAAAATATTTATAAATTTCACCTTCACAATTCTATTTTTGAATATCACGTATCTAATTGAACTACAATACATAGAATTTTAGTTTTGTTTGTTTTATCCTATCGATCGTTTCTCCCTAAAAGTTTAGGGGATGTTGTTGCTGTTAGCGAACATCCCTCAGTTAGCCGACAGATGTCCATCAATCCTACAATACCTCTATAGAGAGAAACTGCAAGACAACAAGATGATTTAATTGAAAAATTAGTAAATTATCATTCAAAATAATTTAAAAATTGTGTAATTTAACGATTTATCAAAATGATTTTACGTTGAAAACTGTACAAGAACTGAAATTCAACGTATATGTTTGTGTTTGTGTGTACGGGTGTATAGGGGGTTGGTTATTTTATTGAATAATTTGATGATTCCATTGAAGCACTTGTGTGTTCTTTTACTTGATGGGAATTCAATTGTTGTAATTGATCTCTGAAATGGAAATTGCAAATCTCCATTTAAATTTTATTTATTGATTTACACCCACATTTATTTACATATATGAAACAAGGAAGCTCAAATTAACGATATTAACAACAAATAACCAACAGACTCATGTAAGTCAATTTTTAAATCAACTAATTAATAAAAAAGATGTACATAAATAGAAATATATATGATTGTGTATAGACAACACATAATACAATTACTTATATTGACATATGTAAATCGTAATGTATTATGTGTTGCCTAACCAATTAAGAAATCATGTTTGTGTATACAGGGTGAAATTGAATTGCTTTGAAATAGCTAAGGGATAAAATTCTAAGACGAAAAGTCCTATACCATTTTTTTCACCTCACGCACAGGTGATTAATAATCAATTAAATTAAGTAGCCAATCAAGCCGGATTTGACATCATAGGCGTGCGAGAGGAAATATAATCTCTAGAAAAAATTCAATGTAGCCAATCGTGTATGTTCACTACAACCACATAGTCTTGACATAAGTTTGACTGTCAACAAAACGAACCGCTCTATATTGATAGTAAGCGAAAGTTGAAAATATACTAGACCAATTCTAATACTCCTGTTGATAGAGCGAGATCATTGCTAAAACGCAAGTGTTTGGTTTTAGTAAATTTGTCCATGTAAACAGTTATTTTCTCATAGTAACTCAAGCAACTTAAGTTGATTCATATTCGATAATAAATAATAAATAATCTAAATGAAAAAATTATCTACACTGATTTATTAATTCTATTAAATGTTAGTAATGTAAATAATTTTTGAATTTAATTCATTATAATAGATGTAAAATTATTTGTATATGAAATAAAAAATCAACTACACCAATGGCGTGGTTTGTCATCGTTGAATTTTTTATGGGAAAACTGTAAGTCCGTGTTGTTATTTAGGCAACACACAATACACACTATCAAGTGTTCATAAGTGTATTATAAGTTGACTAACTTGCCAAAAAATTACGATTGAATGGTAAGAGTATTTATACACAATTTAATTAATAATTATAGAAATTATTATTTATTTAATAACCAATAATAAGAGCTTATTACTTTTTAAATTAGCTAGTATTTAATTTAAGTTTATTTTTATAAAAAATGATGGGTCAAAACAAGACAAAGCGCGCTATTTTCAAATATCAACAGTGGCGTTCGTTCAACTAATTTTTAACTTATTTTTTACTAATACTAGTAAAATGCTCTATTTCACAAATCTCTAATATATTTATTATTTATTTTTAAATTCTACTATTTTGTCTATATTGCTTTTTATTTATTACCAATATTCAATTGATTTGGATTTTGTAATTGATTAGATTTGGCTATAATCCATATACAAAAGTTATATAAGCGTTATTTCAAACTCCAATTTCCTCTTTATGTTTAATTTAGTCTTGTTCTATTTAGATGTGATCGAATACCCTAGTTTGTGTGTTTATATTTATTAACATTTCGATTTTTTTCTTGATATAAAACAATAAAATGGCAATGTTCTCGAAGAAATCAAACAATAATTCGTCAACAACAACAACAACAACAACAACAACAACGATAATAAAACGTGATAATATATTTACAACAATAACTGATATGAATCAAGTATTGTGTTTATTTGTAATTGCACGAACAATTCATCAAGCTTTTCAAGGATTCTTTAATTCATAAAGAAATATGAACGAGTTTTATAACAAGTAGAAAGAAATAATTACGATTGAACATTTAAACGACATTAGGAATCGATGGATACAACTAAAATAAAAATAAATATAAAAAAAAAACAGAAAAGGAAACGACAATCATCCATTTTTGGAACAATCAATGTACATTTACGTAGAAGTTGTATGAATAATAAAATTTTAATTTGAAATAATAATAATAATAGTCTTTGTGTGTATTATTGGAAAATCATTACATCTGTTTATAAAGAATTCTGACGTTATATAAACGATAATCATTTTTCTTTCATATCATCAAAGCTCCTTAAAGTAATCAATATAGAATCATAGTGCTATTATAATAACAAAAAAACTTGAAATCTGCTGTAGAAAAAAATCGTGTATTATATAACGAGTCTGTAATTCTCGGTAATAATAGCACTCATTGTAGCGAGTTGTATACTGTACTTTATCTACGACTTAATTCTAATTGTAAGTGTACATAATGGACCATTTTCGATGGTATTTGAGGATATCTCATATAAGCAGTGATGGAACATATTAACTGATAACACATTCTCGTGCTACTTTTTCATGGCTAATCCGATCGTGTAATTAGATTTTGGCTATGTTCTTTTGTTTTCGAGTTATTCAACTTTTTTCATTTTTTCACAATTTCAAAGACTCTTTATATCTCGTAAGTAATCTTAGAAGAAAATGAAACTTTTTCTGATTGTTTCTATACAGGATGTTCCATTTAAGTAATTGAAGTTGATGCTACTTCCGGTGAAACAGGAAGCAGCATTGATTTGAAATCTGTCCCAAAACATAGATGATAATAAACTGTGCAACTTTGTCCCAAAAAGTTCTGTCATATCTTTAAAAAGAATGGAGTTATGGCTTGGGGCCTTTTTATAATACACACTGTATATAAATTACAATTATAGTAAAAATCTAGAGTTACGTACCCATGGGGTGTGCTGACGATAATCGGCCGACAATCTAAAATAAATTCACGATTCCGCTACTAACTAATCAATATAAAAATATCATAAAAGTATATCTAATTGTCAAAATATTCTATTCTTTGTAAAAGTGCCAACAGTACAGGGTGTGAAATGTATAATGTTTTGTTTTTAATTGATTAGGGTCGTAGCTTGGTTCAACTGCTTATTTATAATAGAAAAATAGGTCAACAAATGTCAAATTTACAAAAAGATATGAATCAAGCTACAGCCCTACGTAACCAAATTCATAGCCAACTGCTAGATTTACATACATCCTATATTATAATTAGATTGAATAACGGTAAATATGGACAATAGATGAAAGAACAAAAGCAAAAATAAATAAACGCTTCGTTGTCTGCGCATAGCAGTAATAATGAGAGTATAATCATAATCATCCTTCCTGCTGGTGTGTCGACTTTATACCTGGCTGAATAAAGTGAGGAGAGATAATTCAGTTATTCAGTTGTTCGCGTAACTGGCTAGTGGACGGATATTTGTTCAATTTCTGTTTGAGTTTTTCTTCATTGTCGTCTTTTTTTAATTATAAATGAAACAATCTAAAAATATCGATCGAAATAATGTCAATTTTAAATGGTTTTAATACAAGACTGATGGTGTAGTTTTTATCTTCTTCTTCTTCATATTATTATAGAAAAAAAATGACGTTCATGTCGAAAAAGAACAACAATTGTAAAATTTCGATATCACCAATTGAAACTAAAATGAAACAGGCATGGTATGTTAAAATGTACGTGTATTGACCCCTTTATTGTTTTGTTTATCTTTTGTTTTATTTTTTCTGTGATTGTTCCACAAGTATATTGATATTGATTGTACTTATTTTATAATAATTTTTAACAAATTAATTTTAAATATTTATATGTATATGTGTGCCTCTGTGTAACAATCCTGTTTTATTCAACACAGTTCTAGTTTTTATTTGTTTTTTCTTCTTTTTTGTTGTTGCTTCTTTGAATAGAAATGAGCGGTTAATGACCGTTGTTTTATAACCGGTTAAGTGAAGATTCTGCTACTGCAAAATTGAAGATTTTTTTTTTAATATCAAAAATTAACTGTTTTTTCTTCTCTTCATCATTAATTTTTAACAAATTTTCAACCTTGTTCATATTTTGCTAAATTATGTATGTATTATGATTTCTAAACAACAACCATGAAAAAATAACAGGAAATGACACCAATTTTCAGTTATTTTATTGCATATTTCCTTTTTTTAAATAGTTGAAAAATCATGTGTAGCATTCGGAATATTTAAAAATTCCATATTCAGTGGGATAATGTACAGGGGTGGCTCTTATTTAACCAGTGTGAAACTACTGCACCGTCTGCATTCACTCAAAATTTCTCAATAAAATAAAGGCTCGTATTCTGTAAGTTGTAAGAGGCAGTGCCTATTCACAGTTAAAGTTAGAGTTTACCAAAAGATATACCGTGTTTATGACACTCTTCCGGTATTTAACTTTTACAAATTTTTATGAGGGTCTAACCACAAACGATGCATTTCCAGCCTTTGATAAACTCACCCAAACACGTGCTCTCAATGCCGCTCCAGGTCCTCATTCAGTTTTATATTTAGGGCTGACGTTGAAATTAGTTGCTTTTCTTGGATGCTAGTCAGATAGATAACTAAGCATGTTATTAGGTATTTCTCAGAGCCTCAAATAGATATATTCATACGAAATTTTAAAGAAATGTGCATACATTTGTTATTTAAACGTGTCAAATATAACTAATTTCTACAATACGGCCCTGCTTAGAGAGAACGGTTTTTGGATATCGAAAAGACCTGTTTGTGTTATTTATTGGGGGAGAGAAATGACGGTCTGCGGTTACACCCTCATAAAAATTTGTGAAAGTTAAATACCGAAAGATGTCATAAACGCGGTATATCTTCTGCCATACTATACTATACTAAGTGACAGTGACAATTTCACCAACTATAGTTAAGCCTAATGAACAGTTAAAAACAACTGTTGTAATACTTATAATAATCGTTTATTACGACATTAAACGAATTAGTTTCTAATTAAAGTTAAAATCCAAAAAAAAAAAAAAAAAATTCACAAAATCGCAATAAATCACAAATGCATTCAATTAATAGACGCATTCCACTAGCAAGTGAACATTGAAAATTGATTGTTGATGATGAATATCAACGGAATGTCTGGCGTATCAAAGCGATCGATATTAATTACATCTGTCGCATATACACAATTAATTATCAATAATATTGCTGGATTCCAGTGGCTGTAAAAATCTTGGCGAAATTTTCAATCCCTTTCGCTCGAAGCTCTGTAAGTAATTTGAAGATTGTCAGGGATTCCGATTACACCCTGTATAACAGAGGATCTCAACTTTTTTTCATCCAAGAGTCTCTTCCGGAATCTTGTAAGAATGTCATTGCAGAAACTTCTAACAAAAAAAATTCACATAAATCTTTTGAAATGTGTATGCAGGTTATGCACTTTTTTTTAAAATACTAAAGTTTCACCCCGGTTTAGAACCACTGCTCTATAATTAAGATTATTACAACAATAAAATTTCTTACAGATTGTCATTGTGAGTCATTCTGTATATTGCGTGTAATACTTGTTAATAAGATAGGAAAAAATATTTTAATTAAAACCATAGAGAATAATAACAACATCAGTTTTAAATTACATTAATTACATGATACAATTAATAATTAAAAAGGATGATTTATCAAATCGGACTTATTAAAATTCTCTTAATTATTACTTAATTGTTATTTTTTTTTGTAAATTAAAAATAATAATAAATACTCTGTATGCCATATGCACTTCTGATTGTGTTGTGTGTTTTTTTTATTTTCTATTGTAGTTGTTGAATTTCAATTAAAAAGATAGCTTGTTGTTTTGATATTATCTATATGCACACATATTTTCAGTTCAATGAACTTTAATTATACATATTTAATGTATGTATGTATGTATATGAGTATTTTATACGAGACAATAATAAAGAAAGATAAAAATACAAAATATGAAGATTATATTTTAATTAAAATTGTAATAATTTTCCATCAGTTGATTATAAAATACATACAGGATGATTTACCATGAAAAGAAAAGTTCTTATGGCAACTCCCGTTATTTCACAATTATAGCCCATGTTTTTCTTTCTCTACTTAAGCTCTCCTTAGGTAAACGTTGGCTTAAATCGATTTAACAATAGATTTATACTATTTAGGACTGTGCGAATAATTCGAAATGAATCGAATCGAATATTTCGATTTAATATTCTTTGAGCCAAATTATTTAAAGCTTTCATATTATTTGAATTTGAATTATACCAAATGGTATCCATAAACAAAAATTAGGGAATAATTTTTCTCATTCGAATAATTCGAATGAATATCGAATCAAATAACTGAATTCCAAATATTAGTAACCTCACCTCCTTCTTCTGATTGGATATCTTTCTACCCAAATTCTGAAATGTTATGATTATGTTACATTGTGTCAACTGCACTCATAAGCTTGTTTTACACAGACGCACAAGAGGTGGTCTCTTTTTTTTTGATTGTCAGTGTACATACATACATACACATTTACAGTATAAACTGAGGCACGTGGCTTTTTCTAGGGTAAACGCTAGAGAATTGATTTCAATCGATTGAAACATTGTTGAAAATTTAATCAACTTTTCTATTAAGAAAATTTAATTGAAATATTCATTCTTTATCTTTAATTTATAGAATTTCCATTTTTTTTTATAATACATCTATAGATTAATCGAAGGCATCATAGATTCAAACAATTAATTAGATTGTGAATTGTTTCAAAATTTTAACCAATAAATTTCGTGTTTCTATGGTAACGCTAATAATGATGGCTTTCTACTGCATTATTATCTTGCTCTCTCTCTCTCTCTCTCTCTATTGGAAAAATACCGCTTTCTAATTAACATTAAGTTATCTTTGAAATTTATTGAGGATGAATTCAAAGTAGTCCATACACTAACAGTTTTGTTTCATTTGAAATGAATCATTGATAAAATGAATTGTTTTCAATCAATTCCTATGTAGGAAGTTTCTTTGAAAATAATTACTCAATTCTATGATCTATATTATTATTATTATTATTCCTATGTATTATTCTTATTCTTATTATTAATAATTTGGATGAGTAATTGGCACTATTTTTGTATGAGAAAAATCCATTCGAAATGTTTCAAAAATAGTTTAGAATATGTTGGTCAAATAATATTTGTGTGTATTTTTATATTAATCCGATTAAAGTCAACCAAATTAATTCTTTTTTTGTTGTTGTTGTTGCAGGCCTAATCAAAGTGAATCGAAAACATTGGATAGTAGTAGTAGTTGTAATAGTAGTAGTAATAACAACAATAATAATAATAATAATAGTACAACAATAAATAAATTAAAGTGTCCAACACCGTTGACCCGTTTAAGGGTTGAGAAAATTGAAGGTGGTCTAATGGTAGCTGGTGTTGTTGTTGCTGCAAATTGTCAAATTATTTTACCAGTATTTGGATTTTTATTCCTATTAGTTGGCTGTGTTCTTACTGGTAAGTTGTTATTAAAATTTTATTGTAGGTAGTAAGTTTTAGAAAAAAATATGGTGATTCACTAATGCCTGATGTTTCAAAAACATCGTGCGATTCATTAAATTTGTTATCAGAGTTACAGTTGAAACTGTCAAGGCATATCTTTGATTGAATCATCATTATTCTGTATTACAATTGTCAATAAATGTGACTTTTGTTGTTATGGTTCAATCCAAGACATGCCTTGACAATTACAACGCTAACTCTGATAACAATTTTTTCAGCCCTTAGCGCTTAAATCGGAGAGTACTTGATTATTTAAAACTTCTGATAGGCCATAATCGTAAAACATCCTGTAGTACCTACTACCTATTACCCAAAACTTTCTCTTATTTATTTCTGTAAAACACGTGTGATATAAATAAGTAATAGTAAAAGAAAAACAACATGTTTCGCATTCTTATTGAATATCACATAAAAGCCTGCTTTCTTCCCGTTTCCATAGTAACTATTTTATTTTCCTGTTTGATATGGTGTTGTTATATTGCGTGCGCAACTTATGTTGCTTGTTAAAATTTCACTCTCATAATGTGCCAAAAGAAGTATGGCTCTAAAAATTATTCTACAAAATAATAATAAGAGTAATATCGATTTTTATTTAACAAGAGTGTATAATTCTATGTCTATTTAATAATAATGGAAAACGTTTAGAGTTTCTCTTTTATTTGACCTTAATTCTATATGTAGAAAGATATCGAATAACGATAAAAAAATAATCAAAGTGGAAAGCGGTACCAGGCTTTTGATGTGTGGTGGTGAAACAACTCTGTAGTCTGTAACTGTAGTAATAATTATTATCATTTTTATTATTATTTTTATACAAAAAAAATTGATCGATTTTTTTCTTTCTCTTTCTTAATAATAGCTGCATCGTATCGTGGTCCTGGTGAAGATGAAGCACCAGAGAATTATGCTGCACGTATTGCATTCACTGGTAATTCAAGAATTTTAGGACCAGCATGTATTGTTTTTGGTATATTAATGTTAATAGCTGGTTGTATTTTATGTATATTGACAAGACGTGCTACACAACAACAATGTGAACAAACGATTGGTTTTCACTGCCCATTACATGGTGATTTCTATCCACTTAGCCCTATAACTAGTTCTAGGACAATTGGTAAGTATAAATTAAAAAAGTAAGGCTGTTATATACAGGGTGTTTGGTCTAAAGATGGTTTTGATCCTATGAAACTCCTATTAGTCGACGAGTGATTCGAAAAATATTTTAAGGATTTGTAGGAGGGTCCTTCAAGTACATGTCAGCAAAATTAGAGCCTCATAGCTCATTTGAAAGTTGGTTAAAAACGCTCATTTCTGACGATGTAGTGATTTTCAATAACGAACTAAACACGCAAAACGACTTATGTTAGAATGATTTAAGGATCCTCCCAAAATTGATTTTTTTCGTTTTTCTCTATTTTATTCTGGAACAGGTAGAAATATTTCGTATTTTCTCTGGAATACCATGGAGAAAAATGATAAAAATCAATGTTGGGAAGGTCTTTGAGTCATTTTTAGTCGCTCTGCGTGTTTTGTTCGTTTTTCAACTTTGGAATGAGCTACGAGGTTCCTAATTTTGCTAAAATGTTCCCTAGGGAGTCTTCTACAAATACTCAAAATATTTTTCGAATCGCTCGTCGACTAATAGGAGTTTCTTAGAACTAACCATACTTAGACCAAACACCCTGTATAAAACAATAGGCTGTTAGGTATACATAGATGGGACATACGATAGCTTTACATCCTGTTAAATTTTATATGAATTGAATGTATAATTTATTAAATACAATTTAATGATGGATATAAATTGAAACTTCCTTTATAGATCCATCCGGTTTTTGTAAAGAAAAAAAGAACAGATAGGGACATACAGGGTCTTTCATGTAAATATGGTTAATTGCAATAAATTTGCTATAACTCTTTAAATTAATAATAGAATAAAATGATTGTTATAAAAACTTAAAGGGAAACATTTAGGCTGTGTATTGGAGGTAAAAATATCCTTCTACAATTTTTAGAAATAGGAGAAATTGATGTCAACTTTTGGAAATTACGTAATATTGAATGAAAAATTGCTATTATGTGAATATTTGAAGAGGTGAATAAACTGTTCTAAAACTCTAGCTCAATGAATCTCTTGGCCTAGCAGCTATAAATTCAAACAGGAAGAAAAGATGTAATAAATCTTGAAGGACTACCCAATTTTGTCAATTTACTCTTTTTTGTTCAACTTGTGTGGTTAGTCCTTCAAATTTTATTACATTATTTCTTACTTTTTAAATTTATTACCAGTAAACTAGGAAATCAACTGACCTAATTAATGATCATTTCCAAAATTCAAATATTTTTTATTCTTTTTGCCAAGCAAAATAAAGTTACAGAAGAGAAATTTCACCTTCATTACATAGTCTAGGTCTTCTCCTTTAAGTTTTTTTAAAAACTATTTTATTCTAATAATAAATGAAACACTTACAACGAATTTACTACCATGCTTCACATTTACGTGAAACACTCTGTATTTTTGATTCTCGTTCTAACCAACAATCAAGTTTTTATTTACTTCTATTGATCCCGGTAGGGGAATTAAATATTTATTTTAAGTCAAACCAACAAAAAAAAAAATAGTCAAACTAGGATATACAATCTAATTACCTATTTATGTTTTTTTTATGTATTTTTTTCAGCTGTCATCGAGAGTGGTGGTGGTACCTGTTCATTATGTTGGCCCCGTAAGAAAGCCCCAGGCCATGCTGTAGCCGTTGGACCACCACAATGTCCACATAGTCAAGTTTCCAGTACACGAAGCTCATTAGCCAGTAGTTCACCACATAGTCAATGTCCAACACCATTACCATTTCTTGTCCATTCTGGATCAATTGGGTAAATTAACAATCGAATCTAATAGTTTAATTATTAATAAAAATAATGGTTAATCTATTTGTGGAATCTAAATGGGGGCGAAAAAAGAACGAAGTAATAGAGGTCGATCTGCCCACACACATTGACTAGTATATAAAGGAGACCACTTTTATTTTGGCTGTGTGTAAAACAGGCTTTTGAGGGTGGTTGTGACAAAATTTTCACAAGTCAGACTTTGGGCAGAAAGATATTCAATCAGAAGATCGGGGTGGGGTTACTGGTGCCATTTTGGGTGTTTTCTTTTTCTAACTATTCTATAAATAGAGGAGCTAAAATTAACACATTTACCTCTCACTATTTATGTCCTTTATTCCTTTTTGTTCTTAACAATATAAGTTGTGATTGTTGCGAAACAATATAATACTGCAAAGGTGTGGCGATACGTAATAATAATAATATTTATTCCAATCCATTGTATGTTAATATACCTACAAGATTATTCACCAGAAAATATTTTTCATTGTTTTAGCAGTCCTCATTATAGGGTTTTATTCATCCTAAATTCTTATTTTAAGGTATTTCAGTTTGAAAATTGGCTAAAAAATAATAATAATAATCTACCTTGCAGTTAGAAAAACATCTAAAATTTCTGATTAACTATTAGATCACAATTCAAAATACATACAGGGTATCGATTCTGTCAAGTCTAACCTAATGAACGACTAAGAGGAGTTATTGAAAATATGCCACTTTTACGTGTGCCACTCAACATTCATATAGTTCGAATTGTGACGTTGCTGTCTCAAATTTTGCCCCATAATCTTTTACTAAATTATTACATGCATTTCAAGTGTCGTCAACTTTAGATAAGTTTGTGCTACTATAATCATTCACATTTATATTTAATGTTTTAAAATTCACCAGTGGCGTATGTTTGTTAATTAATTAATTGTTGTTTTTTTTTTGTTTAAATTTTATTTACAGTGGTATAGTACCTCAAACAGCTCAATTATCACCAGATCAACCATTTGGTTCAATACGTTCATTAGCTGTAAGTCGTGAAGTTGCCAGTTTCCCATTATCAAGAACACCCACACCACCACCTTCATCAACATTTGAAAGGTAAGTTGAGTTATTTTTTTCTTCTTCTTCTTCTTGATATCTACCTATAAGATGAGTATTATAGAAAATAGATAATATACACTTATAATATACAGGGTGATTTTCGGTTATAACTTATTGAGAAATATACACAGCTTGGAAGTTTTAAAAACGTGAAATAAAAATTTTAAGGTTGAACTCTACTGAATATTATTACGTTTCACAAACGTTAGTTAGCGTTGAACATAATTCTTATTTTAGCTTCATTTCTAATTCAACTATAGCGTGGGCGATTAGATCAACAAAAATATATTTCAGAAAAATGGCTATAAGCTAAATTTTATAATGTTCCATTACCTAGAACCTATCATAGAGGATGAAATCAAATCGCCCTTAATCCGAGAAGCCTCGTATAGGGTCCGAAAAACTAAGTCGATTTGTATAATATACCTATTATTTGTATATTATATTTTGAAAAATAAAGAGTCTAATAGCCATTGGAATCAAGCAACGTTATCTTTAGTTAGTAAGTAGATCAACAAGTGTAGCTTAATGTGAAGGAAATCCGAGATGTATTATAATGGTATCTGCTTTCTTTTATCAGCTCTTGTCAATAAATTACGGTAGTTTGGTATTGATCCAGCGACCATCAAATAATGGCTCAAATTTTGAGCTGTTTTAGTCAAAAATTTATATGTATTTCTCTTACCTTTATTGTGTATCTGTAAATTTAAAGGCAATTCTAATTATAGATCTCCTTAGTGAATCACCCTGTATAAGTACAGTCTTACTAAATCAACTTAACTAGTGATTAAATGTAAATGTGGCTAATTGTAAGAAAAAAACAAATAGGATAGGATAGTATTATTAAATTAACACGTGTCAGTTTCTAACACGTGTATATAGCATTATACACACACATACATAATTATATTGATTAATAATTTAGTATACAGGGTGCGTCACGTCCTGCACATCTTTTTAGGCGCAGATAAGGGATAAAGTTATAATGCCCATATTTATAAACCATACTTGAGATGGTCCCGATGCTTGAGTATGAATTTGCTGTCAGATTATGTAACCAAGCCAAACACAGCGATACTTGTGCTCAAGATTGGGTTCTCATCACCATGATTTGCTAATTAAGTTAGTTAATTACTAATTACCTGTTCGTCAGGTGGAAAAATAATGAACGCCCTGGTGGAAAAAATACCAGAAATCCTAATTTATTTCCATTTTCTCACTTTTTCCGAATTTTTAAGAGAAAATAAGATTTTTTAGAGAAAATAGGAAATTTTCAGAATTTTTCAGAGAAAATAAGACTTTTTAGGTGTTTATTCCAAATTATTCCCATATTCTGCCTTTTTCTACTGTATTCCGAGTTGTTCAGAGAAGATCAGACTTTTTCAGGGAAAATAAGACTTTTTAAGTGTTTATTCCAAATTATTCCGAGTTTTCATTTCCACCAGGGCGACTTTTAGTCTTAGAATTTCATGCTATATTCTTATATTCAGTCTTAAAAGAATGTGCGGGACATCTTGAATATCTATAATAAATGTACATCCTATACATATATTTATAATAAATTTGTTACAGTTTAACAAATCCAAATCTAGTCCAGATACCTGATGAAGAGAAACTAGTGGATACAACATATGATGATGACGATGATGATGATTGTGATAATGATAATAGAAATGTTAATAATTCATCATCAATTGTATCAACATCAATGATTAGAAATGGTCCAAGAAAATCAGTTTCGATCGTTCTACCAATAAATGAAGGCAATGGTTGAAACAATCATTATAAATAATAAAAAAAAGACACTAATTTTATGTTTATATGATGAACATTTTCTAGAAAGACATTTCAAAACAATTCAATTAAACAATCAATTATTGGAAATTCTTGATTATTAAAGAAACAAATCACATTTAAAATAATTAGAATTATTATTATCATTATTATTATTATTATATTATTTAAGGAGATAAAAAATTATAAAGACTAGAAACAAAGACAATTATCAAATTTTCAATGTAAGTTTGTTATTCGTAAGCAATTACGAAAAAAAACAATGTTATAGTAAATACAGGGTGATTCACGATTATTGCTTACCAAAAATACCAGGTGTACCACGGTATTTATTCTCACAGTTGCTTGTGTTTTTGGTAACATAGTAACGTAATTTGATTCATACTTGACATAATTGTTAATGTATTTTTCAAATGGTCGAACTAAGTTACGATAATACATAAACAAAATATATACCGTGGTACAGCCTGTATGTACCAGGTGTACCACGGCATTTATTCTCGCAGTTGGCTGTGCTTTTGTTTACGTATTATCGTAGTTTGTTTCGACCATTTGCAAAATACATTAACAAACTTCAAGTGTGAATCAAGTTACGTTACTACGTAAACAAAGGCACCGCTAACTGCGAGAATAAATACCGTAGTACACCCGGTATGAAGAGTTGGAATTTCATTATTTTAGCTATGTTAATCTGAAATTTTAACCTTTTAGTAACAACAGTTTCTGAGATATGAATTTTTCATTTTAACACTACGAAACAGAACTTGTAAAAATAACAAGGATATTTTCTATAGAGAGCTTCTATTTACAATTGGGCATGATCGTGAATCACTCTGTATTTATACAGGATGTCCAGCTTGAGTCGTTTCCACCTAAATAATACAGCGATTTAGATTATATCTTAAAGATTTGTAGAGTAATCCCTGGAGAACATTTTAACAAAAATTAGAACCTCGTAGTTTATTTAGAAGATCATAATGATTGTCGTTATGATCCTTGTAACATACAAAAATTTCCTGATATTTAATACTATAAAGTAAATCATTATGGTCCTCTTCCGATAAGATGAGACTTTATAATCTTCAAATTTACATTTATATTACTTTACAACAAGCTAGTACATAAAATATTTGAATCGCTTTATTAGTTTGACGGAAACATCCAACATTGTATTCTCCTACGCTGGACACCCTGTATATGTGCATGTCTGTTGTATGTATGTATTAAACGATTGATTCTATTTATTAGAAATATCGAATGATTCATTATTAATTGACGGAAATGATGAATAATTAGACTGAAATTGAGATTTTTGTTCGTTTACAACTCATGATTAAAAACGTAGAAAGACACGACTACATTACAGGATGTACAACGGTATTTCAATCTTGCAGTTGGCTATGGCTTTAGTACATAGGTTTTTGTTAGAATACAATATAAAAAAATCTGTGTCATTTGTTTAGATTGTAGTAATGAATTATCTTTATTTTATTTGTTATTGTTAAATTGTATTTGCGACAGTAGTAATCCTTATTACCGACAAACAGCCGAACCAAGCTACGAGACTACGTAAGACAGGCACAGCCAACTGCAAGATAAAATACCGTTGTACACTCTATATAAACACCATTATTGATATGTTGATAATAATTTTCCACGGTTTTTCCGCTTTTTTTTTGTAATTAAAATATAAGAAAAAAAAAACAATAAACATTCAAATAATTGTATTTTTTATATGTATATAATATTATAGTATTATAATTAACATACTACTATTTTAAATCAAAAATAAATATTTGTTCCTTTAATTGTAGTAAAGAATCGTGCTGCTGATGGATTAACAATAACAACAACGTTAAGTATAATAATTAAGACTGATTTTATTTGTAAATTTAATTAAATTAATTATTTAATTAATTAAAACAACATATCAATTTATGGATTGATTGAGGAACAAATATTTTGACTTTAACTATAAACTCTTTTCAATTTTATTGTTTTATTTCTAAATTAATTAATTGATTAGTACTTAAGTCTATATTATTGTTTTAATATTTTTATTATCACATTTATTATTATTATTAATATTATTACAATTAAATGCAATGAGATTTATTTAAAAATTATGATTTGTGTCCGTCCCCTAGTGCCAAATAAATTCGAATATTGTGCAATCTAATTTCAAAGTTTCATTCAAATAAGAGCCGATTTCACCAACGTTTGTTAAATTTTAATCATCAAATAGGACAGAAACATTTTTTATATATGTAATCCTAGCAACGACTGTTTCTAATAGTTCATTAAACATAACTGAAGTTGGTGAAATTGTCTCTAAGTCAATTGTAGTGGCATTTTTTTTCTTTGATAATTATGCTTATTATTGAAACATCTCATTGCAATTATTATGTTTATTATTATTTATTATAGAATATGTAATACAATAATAATTGTAATAAAGTGATATGTATGTGTTGTTTGAGGCTGATTTATAATTTGATTTTACTTAGATTGTTGATTTTTTTTTTAATAAAGTGTAATCATTTCAATACTCGAATCTTTAGAACAATAATAACTAAGTATGTAATAGGTTTAAATTTTACTTGCTCATGCTATAATTGATAGAATCATGTGTTTATGTAGCAATCAATCTTTATTATTTCTAGCAAAAGAAAAGTTTTCATGTACCTATTGATCAAATAAATAGAAACCACTATAATATTTTGTTTTTATTTTTAATCTCTGCTATTTAAAAACAATAGCCTTGGTCATCAAATAGAAAATATATTAAGAATCAAAAGTAGTACATTATTATTTAAGTAGTAGTATATTATTTAATCTCACAGTCGGCTATGGATTTGGTTACTTAGCATCGTAACTTGGTTCATACTTTATTACCATTTAACATTTGTTAATGTATTTTTCATATTGTGCATCACCTATTCTCTACAATGCTTAAAAGTTCTTACAGCAAAGAGAAATAACAATATGCTTACTCCGTGTGAATCTGTCCTTCAGTATTTAATGTACTGAGGTACTGTACACTGCAGTGTAAATACTTATCACTTATCAATCTATACTTTGTTTTCATTGAGTTAATAGATTTGGCAAATCAGTCGTTTACAGTGTGCCCATAGGTGTGCCTTTATTTCGCCGTGTTATACGAGCCACTTTTCGCATGTCCACTGTATAACAGGATCAATAATAAAACAACAATAAAAACTCAAAATTATCGGTGTTTTTGTTTAATTATTTTTTAAATATGTATTTATTCTAACATCACTACTTATGACTTACTTTGAAATTAATGAAAAAATATATAACAGCCATACATTATAAATTATTTTACAATAATTATTATTTTACTACATATATATAATGTTTTAATTAATTGTGTTTTTTTTTATTTCTTCTTCCATGATGGATTATATATGTACATACAGTAGTTATAGTAGTAATTAAGACAAAACCCTAAATAGGTGCCACAATAGACAGCTTTATTTTTATTTTTTAAAGTTTAATATTTTTTTTTTGTAATTTTTAACTAATCAAATCAATAATAATGTTATTTGTAAGTCAGAAAACATAAATTACACTTCAATCTTTACTTATAACAACATTACTAACATAATACGTAGTAAATAAGAGAATTCGGTAAAGTAATTACTTTAAATTCTTAAATGTTATATAATAAAATCTATATAACATCTATTTGTTTATTTTTAATGTTTTATTAATTTGATTTAATTTAATTCAATTTTATTGGATTATTATTGTTTATTATTATTATTATTATTAAATATATAAACCTTCTTGGGCAATTCCATTCACTGATGATTTAATTATTTAGAATTTAAATTAAATAAATTCGTAATTTTTTTTTGTAAACATACTAAAACCACCGTCATTATTGCTAATATAGAAAAGCATAAAAATCGTTTTGTTTTGCTTTTTTTCCTATCCAAAATTAAACGATACCTTTTCTCTTTTTATTATTTTAATCATATATATATATATATATATCTATATACAATAAATTTACTTTGTCGTTATAGCTCTATGTAAAAACAAAAATCCGATTTTATATAAATACAAATGTAATTAAATTGCAACTCGCCATTGCTATTTAGAAAGATACACATACAATATCTCAAAAATAAAATAAAATAAAACAACGAAAAACCATTGCAATCCATGCAAATATTAATTACAATTTATGACCGACATTAATTACTGAATTTCTTTTATTATAATAAATTATTTAAATTAATTTAAAAAAAAAAATTGATCTCTACCGATTTATGTAAAATAAAGAAATAAGAAATATTGAGATCAATTTTCAACCTGTTTAATAACAATAATCATAATCAATGTTATTATTTATAATATGTAACGTAGATGTAGTAAAATGGCAGCGTTTTTTTAATGGAAAATTCCAAAAATTCATCAAATTTTCATTAGATAATAATTACATGTCAATTTCTACTATATACAACAATTGAACCCCGGGGAAAAACAAGATATTTGACCAATATAAACCCATTTTCTCCAAAAATAAATAAAAAATAAACACCAAACATTACAAACATGGTTGTCAGAGTTGTAACTGGAAGAAATATAAGATTGGATAAAATTGATGAATTCCTATCGTTTTCACAACAACATAAACAAATCAATTAAAAACATTATAATGTACATTTTTTGTATTGTTTTAAATTAATTAACTATAGCATTAACATATTTTATGTTAATAATTTTTTTCTTGTTTTTTTCCTTCTCTTTATCTCTCTTTTATTATATAAATGCCTAAATTTAAAATTACTATTATAATTATTACTAAAAACCCAATTATTTCTGTACATTTGACATTTAACAACAAAACTCTATATACAATTGTGTGTATAAAAACGTAATTATAGTAAATTAATACGAATAATAATATTAGGAAACAATAAGGAAAAAAAACTATATGAAAGATATAATTACCACATTTTGGAAGCCTCAAATAATTTTGAGTCATACAAACAATTATTGAATTCAATCAAAAATTGAAAAAATACGACTTCTGTTGTAAAATATATAGTATATCACTAGTCATTCTAAGTTTCCTGATATTCTCTTCTTACTTACATAAACTCTCTCTTTCACACACACACACACACACACATATATATATATATATATATATATATATATATATATATATATATATATATATATATATATATTACATAAACATAATATGTAGAATGGGTAATCATTATAATGAACCTTCAAATGCAGCCATCACATCACTTTGCATGTTCATATCGATCTTATTTGCCAACTGTAACGTAAAAAAAATAAGAATCAAATAATAATGTTAGTGATAATAATAATAATAACATACCACTTCACGTCGCCTCCTTTCTTGTTCTTGCAATCGCTGACGTTCACGATCCGTCTTTTCCGAGCCTGAACTTTGTGAATTTGGTGAAATACTACCTTCACCAGGTGATGAACGTAATTCTTCAACACGTTGATTTGTCAATGTTGATTGTTGATGATCAGCTACAGCTTTCCTAATTTGATAAAAACAAAAAAACTACAATTTATTCATACTCGACAAAAATCACTACTGGGAGAGCCTACGAGTCATTCGTATTGTTAGTAGTTTAGCGTGCTTTGCTTGTTTTTGAAAATTGTGACATTGTCAGAAACGAGCATTCTTTTTTATAGATATAACATACTAGTGTGTTACATCTATAGTACACTAGTGTGTTATAAGGTGTTTTATTGATTCAAATCTTCTAAAGTATGAAGCAAGTTATTTACCTGGCTTTCTCTAATGCATCTTCTTCTTCACGTTCACGTCTCCGTTCATTTTCAACACGCAAACGTTCCTTTTCAGCTTGTTGTTTCTGTTGTCGTTTCAATTCTAAATTTTCTAAACGTTGTTTCTCACGATCAGCCTTCTCTTTTGCTTTATTTTGGAAAGCTTTAAAACTATCCATAACTTGTTGTCGACTACTCGTTACATTTGTTGGTGTAGTTGCATTTTGTGGTGATGTTGATGCTTTTGCTAAACTTGACCATGAACTAGCATTTTTAACATTTGGTTGTTGTTGTTGTTGCTGTTGTTCTTGTTTCATTTTATTAAATGTTGTTGATGGTGTAGAAGATGATGGTGGTGGTGTTGGTATAAATGATGATTGACCACTACTACTACTACTACTACTACCATGTCGATTATTATGATCAACTGGTGTTGGCTGCTTACGTTCTAATGTATTCTCATTAGATTCATTTTTCATATGTTGTTGTGGTTGTTCTTTCTTTGGTTGAATATTATTAATTTGTTGTTGTTGAGACGGTAATGGATCAAACATCGATGGTATAGTGACATTCATTGGTAAACCACTCATTGTTGTCAAATTATTATTATTGTTATTGTTTGTCGTCATGTCATATTCATTTTTAATATTACCAAAACCATTATTACTTTGTGTATGTAATAAACTTTGATTAGTTTGCTGTTGTTGTTGCATCATATTTGGATCATTTTGTATTGAATTATGTATAGGATGAACAATAGAATTTGTTGTTATCATATTACCCATATCGATTGGTTTAATATCAACCATATTTGACTGTAACATTGGATTATTTAAATTAGTTGGTGCTGTTGTTCCAATTGATTGTTGTTGTTGATTAGCGCTTAATTGTGGCATAGTTGGTATCATTCCACTTGCTGTCATTGCATCTAATGATTCATTTTTGATAATATCATGTTCCAAACTAGCCAATGATTGTTCTAATGGATCTGTATAAGTATTTATTGCTGTTGTTGTTGTTGTTAATGGTGAAATAATATTTGGTTTAGGTTTATCAGGAGATGGTGTTGGCAATGAAGCTAATTTAGGGGCTGTTTGTGGTGGTAATATATTAGATGACATTGTTAATGGTTTATTATCATTGCTTGGTACTATTGATGACGGTTGTTGTTTTACTATATTAAGTATTGACGATGCTTGTTGTTGTTGTTGTTGTAATGACGGTACAGGTGGAATTATTGTTTTATCCATTATGTGATTTGGTACATTAATTGGTTGTGCTACTTGATTATTGTTTGGGAGACTGGTGGTAGTGTTGTTTGCTGATGAGATAGCAGTGTTGGGTGCTAGGTCCGATTTCTGCAAATAAAATGTCAGAAAACAAAAAAAAAATAGAGTAGAAAAAACAACAAACATTACATACATATAAAAACAAAATTAAGCATGGAAAGTGCTTTTTATCACAACAACCACCATCCATAATAATCAACAAATTTTATAAGAAATATAACTATAAACAAAAAAGGAACTTACCATAAGTGGTAGGTTTGTGTTATGATTGGGAGACTTTTTCGTTTTCTTTTTGACTTGCCGTACATTTGCACCTATAAAACTCAATAATTTAGATGACAAAAATTCAAACTGATATATATTTTTTTAATTACAGAGCCTTGAGAACATTTTGAGATCTTACCACCACTATTTATCATCACCACATCACAACCAATTGAAATATGATAATTAATAATAAAGAAAATAAATAAAAAATTACAATAGAAATATATTTTTATATTAAAAGTTTGCCAAGTACATAGAAACAAAAATGATTATAAAAGAACAATATTTGAAAATACATGTGCAAAATTAAAGTATTTATGTAATAAAAAAAATATTCAAATCAAACCAATCAAATGAGTCTTGGGCATGTATAACCATACCAGAATTTTATTATTAATTAATCTTTTCTTTCATATTATTTTGTTCTTTCATTCAATTATAACTTAACTAGTTTGTGAAAAAAAAAGATAGATGATAATGGCATATTATACAACTATTCTCAGAAATACTTTACTAAATAATAGTAAAACAAATAATAAATGATGACAATTAAATTACATGTGAAACTTATATACATTTTACATATCATCACAACGAAATATACTTGTGTTCTTTTTGTTGTTGCTTTTATTTATTTTTTAATAGTGATATGAACAACTTTCGTACTCTAAATATGCTTTGCCGTTGTAATCCAAAAAGAAACCTAACCTGACTTGCCTCTAATTTATTTTTTAAAAAAAAAAATCGACTTTTTTCTCCCTTAAGATATACAAAAGTTTTACTTTTTTTGTACATAACCCCCTGAGTGCAAACAATGTGAATGGAGGCCAGCCAAACAAACAAATAAATAAACAAAAAATATAACCATACAGGAAGATAATTAGAGAATGTAAACAGTGGAAATAACACAACGTGTATAGATTTGCAGAACTTTTTTTTTTTTGAAAAATTGAATAATTCAGCCGCCACACACATTGTCTGCATTTGTTGTAGCGCGAATCTATCACTTATCTTTTTTTTATCGATTATTTTTAATATTATTCTCAAAGAAAATATGATAAAAAATGGTTTATCGTTAGAAAATATGAAAATATAAAAACGAATCGCGGTAAATACAAGTAGTGGTGGTGGTGGATGTGGTGTGGTAAGACCTCTCATTCTGTATGGTTGGTCCGCTGCTGGCAGACTCCACACATAATATGCACTCAAGGCTATCACTAAAAAAAGAGAAATTTTATAGAAGCAACCAATCTAATCAATTTAATTATTAATAGTTACAAAAACAAACAAAATAAAACAACAAATATTATACAATTGATTCAAACATTGTTTAGAGTGGTTGTTCTATGTTTCTTTTTTCGAACAAAAAAACAAAAGAATTAGGTTTACGTCCAAGATTAGGCTCCTATGTAACTTATTTTGTAGAACATTGTTATATAATATGAATTAGCAACTTTAATATTAAAGAAATTTAAATTTCAATAATTTAAAAAAAACACACTATAATCTCTTTGAATTATAAAATTATAAATAATAAATATTCTGCTATAGTACCTATATGAGATAAAATTAAAGAAAAAAAACCTTAATTGCATCGTTATTTCTTCGAAACAAAATATATCTATTTACATTTATGAAATAGAAGTCGAAATATAAGCACCAATTAAAGATGCTACTTTAAATACATAAAAATGTCAATCTCCTTATTGTATTTTCTTTATCTTTATCATAATAACTTATAGTAGCATATTTGCAGTATTATTTCATATAAATGAGATTTGTTTATTTTACAAAGAAAAAAAAATGCCAACATTTAATTATCATTCACAATAATAGTATGCAATTCGTTTCTTATTTTATTAACCACAATTGAAAGATTTCCATAATAATAATAAAAATAAAGCAGCAACAGCAGCAGCAGTATTTTCTTAATAATATTAATTCTTTAACCTCAAATAATATGATATTCCATAAACAAATAGTGTTCGAAGATTAAAAAGTTTAATAAATTCTTTATCATAATATACCATTAGAATTTGATGTTTTTTAACAAAAAAAATAAATAGAAAAATTACCATCACATCCGGATAAAAAAAAATCAGTCTTTTCAACTGTAAATTAAATTATGCAAGCCTTCTCTTCTTTATATTTATTATTAATAATAATAGTTGAAATAATAGTGATAGTAGTGCAAATTTATTTTCTACTTATTATTTAAATGGCAACTTACAAAGATGATAATATTGTGTGGCATTATCTGAAACATAATGCCCAAAATAATTTTATAATTTTTAATTTAAAGTTTCAGATAAACCATACAAAAAAAAACACACACACACGTACAACTACTATCAATACTGTAATGGTGTCTGAATACTTTATAATTTTTTATTGTTTCCTACCAAACCCTATAAATTTCGGTTTTTGTTTTAGCTTGTTCTTTGCATTTATAGAGCATAATCTTGGTTTATTTTGTTAATATTGAATTATAACAAATAATTGCACAATATATGGATGTATAGTTTATGTTGAATAGTAAATAACTGACACATCAACATATTTTTAATAAATATGGGCGTCAGTTGACTAATAAATTTTCTTAAAAGAATGGAACAATAAATAATATAACGATAATACAATTTCTTTATATATAGGGCGTTATTTTACTTGAAATCTGGCAGGGTTTATTATTTACTATGATATTATAAATAATTAATCGCCCTCTACATATAGGTACTAAGAATTGTAGCAAGAACCAAAAAAAAAACTTATTTTGATTTGTTTGGAATATCATTTACTTATTTATTTTCATCTTAAAAAATAACGATTTTTTTTTCTATTCAATTTTTAAATTAATATTACGGAATTATCATTTTAATTAGGATAAATAGAAATTGTTTATTTGCAATAATGATTCTAATATTTGTTTTGTATTAAAGCTAACCTGCTTCACTGTCACTGGAATCGCTCGAGCTGCTCGATAAACTGGAGCTACTACTGTCCGAATCCGAACTACTGGAACTAGATGACATACGTCCAGATGGACCACCTGAACCTGTTGGATCTACTCTTGATTCTTCTGTAAAACGAAAAATAATTTTATTACCAATTAATAATTATTAGTTTTAAAATCCCCACACATGAATGTAATATTTTTTTATAGAAAATATTTGTTTCACATGTGAAATAAATATTTCGCATTAATGTAAAGGGAAGAATTAAATCATCAAATATATGCATACCTTTTTTCGGCGCTTTAGCCTTAGAATTTCCTATTTTATCGGTAACATCCATTAAACGTTTCTCCAATTCTTGTTTCTTTTCAGCCATTTGTTCGTCTTTTGACTTGCCAGGCATTTTTTTATCTATAATAAACGTTTCGTTATTAGAAAACTTTTAATTAGTACATATATTTAATAAACAATGTTCTAAGACAATGTTCATGAATATGCCCATAACATAGAGAAGCTTTTATTGTTTTAAAAAAAGCATACTGGAAAATTAACCAAATCAAACCAACAAAATCAAAAAATAAAGTAAATAATTTAGCATATTGTTAAGAATTTAGTAAAAATTCATAAACACTTCATAGAACAATCAAAAAAAAGCTAATTTCATTTCCAGAAACCAATTTTTCCCATTCCAACTAATGAATGAATAAAAACACTTAAAATAATAATAGTTGTTACAACCAAAACCACGAGCACCAACGTCTACCATGCTTAGAATTGAATACAATGTAAAAAAAAGTAGTTCCAATTACGTACGCCTGTAACATGCTTACTGATTGTAACATTTTTTTTTTTTCAAATCTTGTAAGCATGTTACCCTGGTCTCAGCGGTCTGGTGTGTACACTAGCCGACCGGTAGACGTTAAGTAATGGAACTTACAGTAAGGCTTACGTGGCTTTTTACGTAGACATGATGCAACATAACTTTCCAATTCTCTTAATGTAGATGGTTTTAATGTTTCAAAATCAATTTCAATTTCATCTGGATTAGAATCACGCAATGATGGCTCTCTTGATTGAATTATATGAACCACTCGTCCAAGTTTATCACCTATGAAATAAGATATTTTATAAGAAAATAACTAAATGTAACACAAGGATCATTTAATTATTACCTGGCAATTTATTAATATCCAATGATAGTTGACGTTTTTCATCATAAGACATCGGTTTCGCATTGTCTTCATCTTCTGAATCAAATGCCATAGCTGCAGGTTGTGTTGTTGATTTTTTACGTCCAGCATTACTTTTATTTGTAGTTTTACCACGTTTTTGAGGTGCATTAGATGCAGCAGCCGGTTTAGGACCTCTCATTCCTGTTGGTTTTAGTTAAATAAAAAAAATTAAGATTGAAAACACCTATCAAAATGAAGTTATTAAAAATGATAATGATAATGAATATACATATAAATGATTGGCCACCCGAAAGTTGAGTATTTTCGAATAAATTGTCAATACGTTCACAGATCACGCATGAAGTTAAAAGCTAGCAGAAAGAGAAAAATCTTTGCACAGTTCTCCATTTATTAATAAAAAGTCCATTACAAATGCTACATATTTTTTAACATTTTAATAAAATTCGGCCAATTATTCATTAGTAGCGTAAAGCCCCCTCTAGACGTATCAACAAGTTTGTAAATCCTTCTACAATGCCTCGATGGGTTGTGTGTACACCATTGTTTCAATTTGTGTATATATCGCTGCATATTATTAACTTTGGATCGACCCGAGTATGTGCCGCAAACGCCTAGCAATGTCTGTACATAGCTTAAGATTTGAATGTACATAATAAGTTGCACAAACAAAATTATGTACTACACTTTACATGTGACTCATAAACATATCTAGATAACATGTTTTTTTAATGTATTATTAGAACGTGTAGGGTACCTTTTGGTAAGTATGAATGATTTGTGTTTTCAAATACAAATCTAAAGCCTACATTCAATGACAACTTTATCCATACTTGATGGTTTCAATTGTTTGTGAATACTTGCTTAAAAGTGTAAGGATTAGAAATAAATAAAAGACATTGAGGGTCGATTTCATTAACATCTGTGTTAAATTTTAACGAACAAATAAGTCATGGAAACGATTTTTATGATCATAGTAACGATTGCTTTTAACTGTTCGTTAGGTTTAATTCAAGTTGGTGAAATCGTCCCTTAAACATGCAAAACAGTATTTACGTATTTGCGTCCACAGTTTATATCCAAAGCTTTCGCTGGACGCATATACGCGCCCATAGCACTCAAAGGGTTTATTACGTAGGTTGTGTGTGGGTGTGTGTTCTCAATAATTAAGTTAGTACTATCGTGCGATCCATTAAATTTGTTATCAGAGTTAGCGTTGAAATTGACAAGGCATGTCTTGGATTGAACCATCACGACAAACTTCACTATTAATGACCATTGTAATACAGAATAATTATGGTTCAATCAAAGACATGCATTGAAAATTTCAACGTTAACTCTGATAACAAATTTAATGGATCGCACGATATACAATATGTATGTGTAGTTCAATGTCATGGGAATATGTTATACTGATACCTGCTTTCTTATCAACAATAATATTAAGGTAGGTCAATACTTAATCAACGACCATTAAACAATAGTCGCAATTTTGCTCAATTTTAACCATTTTTTTTTGTTGGCCCTTCAAAATAAGTTTATTGTACTCTATACCACATAGAGAGAGTGAGGTTCCGTATTTTAAAGCAATCCAATCACCCTATATGACAACCACCGCTTTGTAGGAAACCCTAGATTTACGAATGATGTCATACCGTACTTGATTTTGTCATGATTACGAATCGCAAATCTGGTTTTCTTTTTTAACTAAATAAAAATTATTTTTTTTCAAGTGCCGACCTGTAAATTTCTTGATAGCCTTTTAAGGAACAATAACTTTTACGAGAAGAAACATTTTCTTGTGTTGTGGGTAAGAAAATATTCATTTTGAGTGTTTAAAATTCTTCTTTGGGCAAATATCGGTTCCAGAACAGACACTTGAGAAACACTGTTTTAAAAGCTGATAATAAACCAATATGAGAGAACAATGATCGACACAGAGACGCGAAGGATTTTTGAGTTTCAATATTTCAGACAATCTCAGCTTGTAACTTTTTTTAATTTCATTCGGAACATAAAAGACGAACTTCCAAAATACAAATGTAAGGAACCTTAACGTATGGACAAGGCTCTTAGACCTTGCTGCATTTTCAAAATTGATTTTGAGTGCATCTATTTTCAACCGAGTTACGGGATCCTGCTTTTACTAAAATGTTCTCCAAGGACCTCCCCAAACACACACAAACCCTTAAAATATTTATCAAATCTTTCACCAACTACTAACAAGGGAAGTACCCGAACTCGAACACAAATAAACGAACCATATTTTGTAAATAAGTTGTTTTTAACTATTTAATACTTGTAGTGATAATCATTCGCCCGTAAAACGAAGCATTTGTCCGATATTTAGTGTTAAAATTCTTGTATTATTTTTTTTTAAAATTCGCGCGTAAAATTACTAACATGGAGACTATAATTATGTGACAAGTAAGTTTATCACAGCTCACAGCCCACTATGCATTTTATGATTTCATATTCATGTATGAATGTACAGCCATTGGATGTGTACTTTTTTCGGCAATATAAGCTTTTTGCCAAAAGAATGATTCATTATATAAGACTAAAATTCACTCAATCGCAAATAAAATTGCATGATAGAATTTTTATCATTAAAATGCATTCGTTGATTTATAATCAATTTTGTTCACCTCGATTTTGTAATATGTTGCAGTATGCTTGGAAAAGGTCTGGATACAATATAGAAAATAGTTCGAAAACATTTGAAAATGTCATACAAATTTCATTTGATAATTTACAAGAATGTAATGATAATGATGAATCTTTAGAGGACGAAACAGAAAAATGTGATAATATGGCCTTAATTACTTGTGCCTACTATTCGGACCCATTATGTTTTGATCCTTTCTTTGAAAAATTACATTTACATTTTTAGGTAATTTCTTTATGATTCACTTTTCATATTATTGAATTAATAATTTTAAATAATTTTGTCTGTTTTAAAAGTAATTTTATGTGTATTTATTTCATTTATAAAAAAAATTCATACATGTATATGAAATCATAAAATGCATAGTGGACTGTGATAAACTTACTTGTCACATAATTATAGTCTCCATGTTAGTAATTTTACGCGCGAATTTTAAAAAAAAATAATACAAGAATTTTAACACTAAATATCGGACAAATGCTTAATTTTACGGGCGAATGATTATCACTACAACTATTAAATAGTTAAAAACAACTTATTTACAAAATATGGTTCGTTTATTTGTGTTCGAGTTCGGGTACTTCCCTTGTAAGTTTCGTTCGAATTGACTATATTTAAAATGTAAACCTTGTATGTATAGAGGTAATGCTGAAGGACCGTGCTGAAAATACTCAAATTTGAGAAACCGCCTTTTCAAAATAAATATAAATCAGGAGAGAAAAAACAGTAATAAAAAGAACCAAAAAAAACCGACAAAACAGGTGAAAAATAGACAAAATTCAAAAAAAAAACACCAACCATCTATCAAACTCGTAATAGAAATAACAATTCAAAGAAAAAAAAAATACTAAAGACAAAACAAACTGGGATATCATTATCTGGCATGTAATGAATTTACCTTTACTCTTGGGTGGCTTTACAGAAGATGTATTAGCACTGGTAGACATATTATGATGCATATTAAGAGATTTACCAGCTACTGAATGTTGAATATCACTAGGCATCTTGAGATCGGCTCCAGATACAACACTGGCTATACTATCATCCACTGTATCTGACATAACTGAATTAGAAGTCTTTGTTAAACCACTATGACCACCACCTGGTTTACCACCACCCATTGTACTACTATTTGCAATCATTTTCTTACTCTTCTCTTTCTCTTTTTGCTTCTTCTTTTCCTTTTTCCGTCTCGTACTTTCTTCTACTAATTTCTTCATTTTCTCTTGTAAACCTAACAACTGAAAAAAGAAAGTGTATGTGTGTATGTTTTTAAACAGTTTAATTACAGAGTTATTCACGTCGGATCTCCATAGACTTCATGGAGATTATTTTAGCAAAATTAGAACCTCGTAGGTTATTTAAAAGTTGGACAAAAAACGATCGTTTCTAACAATGTCGCGATTTTCAAAAACAAAGTCAACATGCAAATCCACTTACAATTAGAATGACTCGAGGAGCCTCCCAACATTGTTTTTTTTTTTCGTTTTTCTCCATTTTATTCTCGAACAGGTCGGAATATTTCTCATTTTTTTTTGTTTTGCGCGTTTTTTGGAAATCGTGCCCTGTCCAAAAAGAGCGTTTTTTCAACTTACTTCCGAATGAGCTACGAGGTTCTAATTTTGTGAAAACAATCTCCTGAATAACCCTGTATAATAAATCTATCTACTTACTTCTTTTTCCAATTGTTTTAATTGTTTATTACGATTTTCTTCTTCTGAATCTTCAGAATCACTAGATGATTCTGAACTAGAACCAGATGAACTTGATTCAGATTTTGATGTACCTTCTGTTCTATTTATAGGTTCGTCAGGGATTTTTGCAAATCTAAACAATTTATATTTATAAATAAATTTAAATTAATAAAATGCATAATATTTATACTTACTTAACTTCAAATACATCTTGTAATTTTCTAGCCATAACAACAACATCATGATCTGATGGATTATATTTATAACAATTTGTAAATATCAGTCTAACATCAGCTGCAAATTCTTGTGCTGTACGATATTCCCTATTATCCATTTTTTGTTTAACAGTACCCAAATCCATTGGTTTTTTAATAATATCATGATAGTCGTGTAAGCCGAGTAATTCAGCATCAACTGGTTTATAAAACGGCCATGCATAACCCTACACATTATATTTTTTATTATATAACATACAAACAATAAAAAATAATAATGAAACAACTTACAGAATGTTTCCTTGTAAATAATTCTTTCAATATTTCATTACATGCTTTCAATGGTTCTGATAATTTTTCTTTTGCTTTATGTTGTTGTTGATGTGGTGGTATATTATTTACATTTGATAATAAACGTGATATATTCCCTTGATGATACGGTACTAATCCATCTAATTCTGGTCGTATTGGTTTCTTAATTTGTCTACCCGATTCACGTCTTGTTGATATTTTTGCTGATTTTGCTTCTATTGGTGCATTATTATAATCATATGCTGTAGCTGTTGGTGTTGTTGTGTCAGCCTTTCTTTTCACGCCTTTTTTCATTTTAGCTGGTTGTGATGGTGGTACAACATTACCAGGTAATATAGATGTATTTAAATTGTTTTCTAAACTATTAACCATTGGTTGTGACGTTACATGATAGTTGGCAGTTGGTGCCATTTGTTGTTGTGGTGGTGGTGGTGGTGGTGGTGGTTGTGGTGGTGCTTGTTGTTGTTGTTGTTGTGGCGGTGGTGGAAGAGAGCTATGATTTGTAGATGGAACAATTGTAGTTGTTGCTGTACTGCCAGGTATTGTTGATGGTGGCTGAAGCGGTAAACCAAGAGATCCTGTTGTTGTAGCTACTGGTGTTGAAACAGTTGATGAAACAGCAGCTGGTGGCCGACCACGACCAACACCACCAACACCTACAGCGCCAGAAGTTCTACCTTTTTTACCTTTAGCCACTACAATCTCCTCTTTTGGCATATCAGCAACTTTTGTTAAAAATACTTTCTCTAATGCTTGTGCCATTACAACAACATCCTCACCAGGCTTATTATAAACATAACAATTTGTAAACATTGTATTGAAATCCTGTATACATTCTTTGCCTGACCAATAATAATTATTGTCCAATCGTTTTTTAATTGTTCCCAAATCCATTGGTTGTTTAATTATTTGATGGTAATCCTATCATCATCATCATCATTCATTAAATAAATATTTCTTTTGTTTTTAACAAATTACTTACAGGTAAATCTAATTTTTTAGCATCAACAGGTTGCCGAAATGGCCAGGAAAATTTATGACTCCATACAGCTTTTAATACAGTTTTTTGTAAAAATTGTAATTGATTTGTTATACGACCAGGCCGATCATGTGGTGGATGTACAGGTGGTTGTACAATACCATTTATTGGTTCTATTTGTGGTTCAACACGTGGTGGTGGTTCTTTCTCTTGATTTGGATCGTTCATTTTCTGTTGTGAAGCCTGCAGGAACGTCATCTTAGATAGGAATATATAAAATTATTATTTATTATCAATTAATTTAATATTAATACCTAATTAAAAATAAATAAAATTAATATAAACTTACCGAATTATTTTGAATTGGAGTATCGACTTGCTGCATTGCGTCACACAATAATATTCTGAAAATTACAACACAAATTTGTAATTATACAATAAAATAACTCATTTAATAATTAAAAAAGAAAAAGAAAAAATGTGACATTTTTATGTACATTTTGTGGTATTTGTCATTTATTAAAATGAATTACAGGGTGTCCAACCATCTAAAATATACAATTTGGCAGTTTTCAGCAAGGTACAAAAAAGTTTTCAAGAATTTAATAATACCTAATTAGTTTAAACACAATTTTGTTGGAAAACTAATAAATTAAAAAACACACAAAGCAGGTGTTTTTGGTTATTTTTTTACAACACATTCAACAATTAAAACGAGGTAAATAACTCAAAAATCCGTACATTTTGGATAGGTTTATTTGATCCACAAGACTCGATTTATTCTTCAGTGTGGCAAATTATCAAAAAAAAGTTGCAAACTTTTGAAAGATTCTCCATTACCTCTATTGTAAAGTTGTATATTCAAATTGTATATTCTAAAGTTGGATACTCTAAACTTAAAAATTTAATAACACTACTACTGATAAGTACTACAATAAGAATCAGATTACTGAGATTATAACCTTTCTATAAATGATAACATAACAATTAAATAACATTTAGATTTCATATAAAAAAAAAAACATTAAAAATTATTATTTCTAATCTTACCAAAATATTTAATTTTTGTTTTTAAATTAATGAAAAATCAAAATTTGTGGACGACACAAACACACACACAAAGAGATTTAAAAAACACACTGGAACGTGTGTTTTATTAATCAGCTGATACGATATTCTATTAAACACAACAGAAATCCCATTGTTTGTTTTTTAAACTGTTTTTATTTATAGAGCCATCTGTAACAAAAATTAGAGAAAACAATGGATCAATTTCCAAAATTTCTATTTTAAAAGAAAGTTAACGTTTGTTTTGTTAATTAAAATTAAGGGAAAATAGGTATTTTGATAATCTTAAATAAAGAGTGGAGTATTTTGGGAAATTACATTAATTTGTAAAATTTACAGGAACGAAATTTTCTCAAGACCTTGCTGTTTAAATCCGTGTTTTTTTTTAATAATAATTGTCTGGAGGTTGTTCTTGTTATCTATCTACACATATACATACAAACACACACACACACACACATATAAACATAGAAGAGACAGATAGAGAAAACGACGACGCTTTTGACGTTTCAATGGAAATTGTATTTTGACGGTTTGTAACGCGGGAAACTAACACAAAATAACCTAAATTTCAATGAATTCAATTGAAAAATACCATCGAATTTTATATGAAATTTTCCAAAAAAATTCCAAAAATCACATATAAATAATAATTTCTATTTTTTTCTCAGTCGATTTCACAACATGGCGCCACTCTCAAAACTTAATACAGACACACACACCACCCAAGTTAGTTTCAATTTTTTCACATTTTACCATCAACAAAACATTGAAAATACACTAAAAAACTTTAAATAAACGTTTTATAATTAATTTTACCTGTTTTATATGAATTATTATTGGTGAAAAACGTATAAATTTCTTTTAAAAAGAAACACAACACACACCACAAAGTCCTACTTCCCAAGCTCACGTACAACATCGGCGCATTAGACAACAACACGAAATCATAATGGCGGCCATGTTAAATGGCCTCCACTACAACCAGTGTTAATCTTGTTCGTTTTCACTAATTTTTCACAAAAAATTCCAATAAAAATAATCAACACATTATGATAATTATTAATTCCAATTAAAACACATCAATTTCATTTTATTCCAAAACGGATGATTACAGATAAAATCTATTGTAGATACAAACAATATGGCGACTATGCTACTATACATCCAAGTTAGCCTAGAAATTCATCATTATTTTTCTTCCAAATGATTCTTAATTTTTATCTATTGATATTATTTAAAATCCATTTAATTACATTACCATATACGAAAAATTATTTAAAATTTATTAATTTTGTTATAAAATTTTCAATATTTGTATGTAGCAAGAAAAAAACGAGTCAACACAACCTAGAAAATTCTACGTCATAACAATATGGCAGACGGAAGTAGATAGGCGCGAAATTTAAAATTCTTAACCCATTTCAATGAATTACATCATTCACATCGAAAAAAAAAACAACTGAAAAACTAATTTATACGTTTATTCCTAATTATTAGTGATATCTTTCTTAGAATAAAAAACTGGTTATTATAAATTTGATTTATTTTTAATATCTCTATCTCAACAAAGTTTAATTCAGTATTAATAAATTATCATATTTATAAAATTCTCGATTAAATTTCATATTTTATATAAAGATATTAATTAGTATGGGTATTAATTTTTAAATTAAATTAAATTTCCATACACATAACTCTTTACGTAGTTTCCGTCGTGTGGTTAAAGTTACATCGCATGATTTAACAGCATAACCTCAAATTTGTATACGGTGTTTGTATAAGCATCAATTTTATATAATTTAGTAGTTTTATAGAAAACAATTGCCAAAATGGATAATTTAGAAGCAAATATTATGGATAAGTCGATGCGTTCGGTTTTCGGTGAGTTTTTTCCAAATAATTTTCAATTTTTTTTGAGAAAATGTATGTTTTTCTTTTTTGTTCTAGTGGGAAATATCCCGTACGAGGCTACTGAAGAGAAACTCAAAGATATTTTCGGTGAAGTTGGTCAAGTTTTATCGTTTAAGTAAGAATGAAATCATTACAAATTTGAATTTAAAAAATTAACCACTAAGATCACTTGCGAGTTGAGTTGGGGCTCGCCAAGTGGGTAAAAGTAGGGCTCTTCGGTTTCGAAATTTGTATTGTGGGTAAAATAAGAAGGTCATTAGAAATTAAGAATAAAAAATAATGCCTCTAGGTTTCTGCCAAGTGGACCTACTTACTATAGGGGAAGGATGAAAATGTTAGTACATAAAAATACCATCTTCTTGAGTGTAAAGTGTGATTTTTTTCATATGTTTATTGCCACTAATTATGCCAAAAATTAACACTCCATAAGTGAATGTCGACCAACGATTTTTTAGTCGTTCGACTGTAATCAAATACTTTTATGACTATCCGGTTTTCTATCGGAAAAGTTTCAAAAAATGTTTATTTATGGTCAGAGTAAGGCGTTTCACTCCCTGTAGGGAGTGATAACATCAGCGTCTTATTCTAGGATCAAAGTCACCGGGACGCTCCAGCCGCCTGCTGCCCTCTCTGATGAATGGTGATGGCAGTATGGTGGTTGTGGCTAGCATGTATATAGGAGCGACTAAAAAATCGCTGGGTGACATTTACACATGAATTGCTCGTTAATTTTTGGTATAATTAGGGACACTAATAATCTGAAAGAAATCACACTTACCTTTGAACATGCTTTGCTGAAGATGGTGATATTTCTATGCATTAAGCACTCCTCTCCTTCCCCCATGGGAGGTACTTCCACTTGGGAGTAACCTAAGGGGTTGATTTTTTATTCTTAGATTTCTAACGTATCCCGAAAAATCCCACTTTTACCTCAATATATTTTAATTATTTTTATTTTTATTATTATTGTATCATGATATTGAATAGGTTGGTGTTTGATCGTGAAACTGGCAAACCAAAAGGTTATGGTTTTTGTGAATATCGTGATCAGGAGACAGCATTGAGTGCAATGCGTAATTTAAATGGTTATGAAATTGGTGGACGTAATTTACGTGTTGATAATGCATGTACAGAAAAATCACGTATGGAAATGCAGAATTTATTAAATCAACCACCTGTTGAGAATCCCTATGGTGAACCAATACAAGCTGAGAAAGCACCAGAAGCTATCAGTAAAGCTGTTGCTTCATTACCACCAGAACAAATGTTTGAATTAATGAAACAAATGAAAATATGTATACAGGTTTATTATTATTTGAAATTTATCGAGGTTTTTCTTCTTAAATAATTAAAATTGTATTTTTTTTTTTGTAGAATAATCCAACAGAAGCACGTCAGATGTTGTTACAAAATCCACAATTAGCATATGCTCTATTACAAGCTCAAGTTGTAATGAGAATACTTGATCCACATACTGCTTGTGTAATGAATTTAAATAATTTTTATTTGTTACGAAATTATTGCATTTGTTTATCTTTTTAGCAAATATTATATCCACCAAATCAAGTACCACCAACACTGGCACCAACAGAAAAAGTTTCAACAAATCATCTACCAATTAATAATAATTTTACAGCAAATCCAACAGTTGTACAATCACAACAACAACAACAACAATCTTCATCTATATCAAGATCTGAATTTCAACCAGTTCCACCACCAGCACCACCACAGAATCTTTCTAATAATCAATCAACTGTATTTAGTGGTCAAGATGTTGATTTAAGATCATTAGATCCAAGATCAACAACAACAAACGATCCGAGATTATCAAGAATGGGTGATCAAGATATGCGCACATTACCAGGATCATTACCAAACCCTCTACCACCACCACTTGTTGAAAAGTAAGTATATCGAATTATTAAGAGATTTCATTAAATTTAAAATAAATTTGTGTAAATACAAGTTTTCCTAAAGTGGATACAAAAATCGATAGGTAATAATTTAATTCTAGTATTACTTCAAAGCAGAAAAATAGATATTGATATTTTTTTTTCTTTCTATAGCTTCAATCGTGATCCAAGAGAACCTCGTGATCCTCGTGATCCTAGATCAACATCAGGCTTAAGTCCATTCTCATCAGATCCTAGACAACAACAACAATTACCACCACCACAACAGCAACAACAACAACAACAACAACAACAAAGAATTGATCCAAGACAGAAACCAATACAACAAAATCAATTACCACAAGCAGTTAGACCACCAATAACAACAGCCGCACAATTACCACCACCATCATTACCATCACAACCACAATTACCACAACAACAAACAAATCTACGTCCAAGTAGTGTTGGTGTATCGGCAAATATTGGTCCAGCTGGTGCTTCTGATCAAGAGAAAGCTGCATTGATTATGCAAGTTTTACAATTATCTGATGAACAAATAGCAATGTTACCACCAGAACAAAGGAATAGTATTTTAGTATTGAAGGAGCAAATTGCTAAAAGTACACATCGTTAAATAATTAATTAAATTATGTCACTTTATTGTAAGTATTTGAGGTATACAAAATCATTATTCTTTGGTAATATTAGTAAACAAAAAAAAATAATAATCACAAAATAGATGTGGGGCTTATTTGTTTCTTTAAAATCTACTAGCTATACCACCTCCTCTACTATCTGAATGTGAATTTAAATCATCTTTGATCTTTTCAACAATATTACAACTTGAATACGGTTCAGATAATTGTATTGTTTTTAAATATTTTAATGAATCATCACTAAATAATGGTGTATGATAATTTTCAATACCTATACTTTCATTATTGTTTAATGTTTGTATTAAATGAAACCTTGGTGCTTCAATACTATTAATTAAATTCTCACCACCGATTACTAATTGCATAATCAATTGTGTAGCAATATCTAAATTTGTTGTACCGAAAATGAGACGACGTCCACAAATTATATTGGCATCATGTAATATTAATGGTAAACGGCTAGATTGTTTGCGATTTCTTTTATCTTGAATATAACCATCTGTTGTTAATTCACCAGAACCGAATAAACCATATAAGCCACTATTTTAAAAATAAAAATTGAATTAAGATTTAATTATATACAATGCTTTTTTACTTAGCAGTTGGGCATGAATTTAGTTACGTAGCGTCGTAGCTTCGTTCGACTGCTTGTGTTTCTGTTGATTAATGCATTCAACCAATCATAAGGCCTGAAAATTTGAATTTTGACCAATCATAGTCGTTTTACAATGACTAATCAAGAAATTGCTATTCAATCGGCGAATTTCAGTATGAAGATGATGTCAATTTGGTTAGTTTCATGCATTAAACCTCCGCATACCTTGAGAACTATTCATTTAAATTCGATTAAATTTGCAAGGTTATCCCCGCTTACCCCGACAATATGTTGTTTAGGAGAAATCACGACAAAAAAACATCTCTAATACTTTTAAAAGTTTTTGAGCTTCGCTTTCGGACTTTTAAATTGTATTATCGGTGTTTTTTTTGAAAAATACACCAAAGTCATGGCCCAGTGCTAGGTAAAACAGCGTTGTATATCCGGTGTATGACTAATAATTCGACTTACGTTATAAATGAGACGTAATTGTCATTTAAATCCATTACAGCTATATTCGTACTAACACCTTCATGATAATATTGTGTTAAATTCGAATTATGATAAATTGTTTGTGTTAGATTAACTAAACGATAAAGATAATTTGATTTCTTTAAATCATTTTGTGTAAAGTTCTCATTTTCTATACGTTCTAAATTTGTTAAAAGTAATGGTCCTATTTTTGGATAATCCGGTACATAAATATCATACTTGTAAAAGTTACCTTTTAAACTGTTTGATAATTTCGGTAATTGTCCATTATTAATTAATCGATACAAATCTTCAATTATAATTAAATATATATATATATATATATATATATATATATATATATATATATATATATATATATATATATATATATATATATATATAGATTAAATTGATAGAATTATCATCACTACATACCGTTTTCAGATAGATTTGCGATCTTTTCTAAAGTATTACTTAATGTTTCTAATGTGAGCATTTGACCAGGTTCAAGACGTCCATACAGATCTTCAGTTTGGGTTTGTTTGATAGCTTCAGTTAGGATTTTTGTTATTAGAAAGCCTTGTCTGAAAATTTGTTTTAATATTAGTAATAATAACGAAAATTGTACAACCTGTTTCAGAAAAAATAATCACTTTTATGGGTCTGTGTAAAACAGACTTTTGAGAATGGTCATGAATATAACAGAATTTTTACAAGTTACTGGTTTAATTTTATGTTAAGATGATGGTTTGGCACATTTTTTATGGTGAAAACTCTCTCTAACCTGCACGAAAGAAACAATGTGACTCAAGATTTGGTCACATTCTAGTTAAAACTGGTAGTATGTAAATATTCTATACCTAGCTAGTTGAATTGATGGTTGTACAAGTGTTTTCCATGATAAACTACCATAATATTGATGGATATAGCCTAAACCGACAACAAGTCTTGGTAAATTCAATTTACTAACATCATCAATGTTGAAATCGATTAAAATTGGTGGTGTTCGTTCACGATGATTATAAATTAGTAATTCACCACCACTACAATTATTAATATTATCAATTATACCTATAGGGTGTACAAGGATATTTCACATCACAGTTGGCCATGTTTTTTAATTGAAACAAGTCAAATGTAGTAAAGTATGAAGTAATCTACGACTCTACATAACAAAATCATGGCTAACTTTGACGTGAAATAACTTTATATTATGTAGTGAGAAAAGGGTATATTTACGCATCTAAACTAGTTAAATGCGGTACCACTACTGATAAACAGAAAGCACTAGCTATTGTTGCATCAATTGCATTACCACCTTTCTTTAAGATTGCTGTACCTATTTTGGAACATTCTAAACTATCTGTAGCTACACTACCATGTGGTAATACCTTGAATATTGATCATTAATTTTATTACTTATTCTGATAAATTTATAAAATAATTACTTGATAATCACCGTAATAGATTTGTAATAATAATGCTATTGTTATAATAATTGTTAAACTACCAAATGCTGTATTAATAAATTTTGCTTCATTAAAATATTCATCAGATTTCGTACAACAGTTCCACCAATTTGTTTGCCTTCTTATATTTTTTAATGGGATATTTTCTCTTGTATCAATTACTGAAATAAAAAATTACAAATATAAATTAAGCATTATTAATACTAATCATAATTACCATTATTATCGTGAATTGTTGCCATTTTTCGCCTTAATTAGTTCACCAAATTTACAGTGACAACTAAACATTTGTATGACATATATATATATATATATATATATATATATATATATATATATATATATATATATATATATATTATAACTGTACTTAAGACAAACTTGGCTAACTTAAGTAATGGTGGCGCTGATTCAGGTGTGTAGGAGACACCTCAAACTTTACTTTCACTGTTGAAGCGTTCTGATTTTCTTTCAAATAAACCGCCAATACAACGCCTATCAAGTATACAACCAACTTTACTTACATGTATTCTTATTGTTAGCGTGGGGTCATTTATGTTGCTACATTTCTCATTATCATATAATTTAAAGACACTTAGCATAATCTCTTGATTTTAAATTATACTAATTAACGTATTTTTAAAAATGTTGATTTAGGCGCTGTATTCATCGAACGTCACCTACACAGTGCCGTAACAAGGGGGCGGCGAATGGTCCTTTAAATAGACGATTTAGTCAGTTTCCAGCGATCAAGTCTTGATTTATATTCAAGGTTTCAAGACACCTTAAATTATCATTTCTTACTTAATTTTGATAATAAAATTTGATTGTTGAAAAAAGGCGTTTCAGGCTAGATTTGTATCATTTATTAATTAGTCGTTTGTTTGTGCCGCCGTTTTCTCACCAAGATTTGGAGAGCCACCATCTGTCCTACCTCGGCTACCCCTGTTAAAAACGAAATACCCTGATTCTTTTTTGGCCAGCAATATTCGGGAAAACTACCTACCCAGTTAGCAGAATGACGTCTCTTTTGTCTTTTCACGTCATTTCAACGTGAAAATTTGGTGAGATTCATCACCATTTCATCACTCGTCGTTGGTAGACCAATAAATAACGTGACTGAGTCGTCAGGTATTCACCTATTTACACCTAGGTAGCAGAAGCACGTGAAAATGACGTGAAAACATGGTCATGAATTTCACGCCTTTAATTTGACATTAGAAGCCAATAAAAAAATAAAGAATTTACTTATTGGCCGTCATTATGTGGTCGATTTTTGATGAACTGTGGTCTTGTGACGCCGAGTAATCACTAGATGTCCACGTCATTATAACGTACGTCTGCTACCTGAGCAATCACGTAATAATGGCGTTTACTTTGAAAAATTTCAGGGTTTTGAAGCTATCAGAAAACTTAAAGATATGGAACTTTGAGAAAATTCATGGTAAATGTATTTTTTTATTATTTAAGGGCAAATGGGTGTCTACGTCGTTGTTGTCGATACTTTAGTTTCTAAATAAATTTGTTTATTACTAGATACAAATTAGTTGTATATCTGATCCTAATCCTTTTACACACAAATATCCTAAATAAAATACTCAAAAGCCAATAAAAAAATTAATTTATTTGATGGACGTCATTATATCGTCACTTTTTGGTGAACTGTGGGGTCTTGTGACGAGTAAGCTCCAGATATTCACGTCATTATAACGTGCTTATGTTACTTGGGCATGCAACTTCTTAATATACATATTCTATAGATACATACATATGTGTATAGATATAGTATATGGAAAATTTGATTATCTGAAACGGGCCTTGTGTTATAACAAATAAATAGTTAATGCTTCATTAGCCACCATCTAAAAACTCAAAATGGTCACAAATTACTGGTGTATTCATTTAATCTTTTATTTAATTATTAATACCTAAATATGGTCAGATACATACATACGATATTTAGGTATTTTATACATCTTTAAGAAGTAATAATGATTAGGATTTTTTTTAATTTTCAAAATAAAGTCAGTTTCCATTAGTAAGAAAGGAAATAAAAATATATCAAAGTTAAAATCGCTACACATGGCGACTGGCGGTACGGTAGCAGCAGGTGTCCACCTGTGGTTTACTGTCTTCATAAGATAGAGTGGGTAGGCAAATTTCACCCTAGTATTATATAGATAAAGATAATGCCACTTCACTCCATTACAACGTGATTTCTTTCATTGGGGTGTCTGTGCATCTGCCAGGTGAATGGCATTTATAATAAGATTGAATTGAAAGCTGAAGACGTTCAATTATATCAATTATAAATTTATTTGCAGTCGTTATATGTATATTTATTAATTATTTAGCTGTTATTACGTATAGGTATGTATAATGTTCACAAATTTTAAATAGTATAACAATTAAATTTAAATAAGTATGGTAATTGATAAATTATAGTGAATGGTAAAAATTGTACTTAATAAAAGCTATTGTGGTTGTATGGTCTGCATGTATTTTTTAAATTTTTATTGATGATGGCATTATTAGGTGTACAGTTTGGAAATTCTGATGATGAAAGTGGCAGCGAACTGGGACTATAGTTCATCGCAGTTGGCTGAGCCCTAAAAAAGACCACGTGTGGTGGCCACCCTACAAGCAAAGATCTTTATTTGACAAAGCATTGCGAAAAGCAGAAACTCCGGATGAAAAAACGTGGACATTGTTTAGAGTTTCGCGATTTTTTTTTCAAGGAGGTATGTTTATTTTAAAAGTTTCGCTTAATTTCGTTCTCATTTTGTAAAGAATATGCGTGACTAGATGAGCTGTTGAAAGCACAAAAGAAGTTACAAAAGGCTGAGCTTACATCCGATGTTCAAAGTGAGGACGAGAGGCCTTTAAAAAAACGAAGGTCAGGACCACCAAGACGTTTCATTAATTCCGAATCCAGTGAGAACGACGATCTACCCAGGAAAAAACCACTACCACTTCCTCCCAAAGTGCCAAGTGTACATTTTTTAAATACAATTGAAATTCAGGACAATGATGTGTTATCTGAGTCCTCAACTGGTCCTACATCTGATACAGGTAAAAAAAATACTGTTTATATCTGTGGTAGTTCAAAATATAATGTAGTTCTAACATGTCTTCCTGTATTTAAGATTTAAGATGAGTTCTCCGCCTTTCCATTCGACAATTTCTTAGGTCGACTAAAGCGTTTAGTAAAATCCCCACATAAACCATTGGAACAAATATATCGTAGACTACAAGAATTATATTCTGCATTTTTAACTAATAATAGTGAAACTGCCAGAAATATTATAAAACATGAATTGGAGCATAATACTGGTCCACTGTTAACAAATGTTTCTTGTAAACAATTTAAAAAGTTACATCTAAAGAATTTTATGCTTGCTGTAAATTCATATTCTAGTTCAGACGCCTTCTGTTTTACTGAGGATAATGTAATCCAAATAGAAAACATAAACATATTTGACCAAAATGGTGATACTAAGGTTATTGGTAAACAATTTAACACTTACTCATCTTTGTACGAGTATCCACTAGACTCTAGAATTTTAAAAATTTTCAGAGTTTCCAACTTATCGAAAAATTTAAAGATATGGTCTCTTGAAGAAATAGGTGGTAAATGTATTGTTATGCCATTTAAAGGCGAATGGGTGTCTACTCCATTGTTTCATACAATTGAATGATGTTTTTTTGATAATGTTGATACATTAGTTTTAAGATGTTACCTTTTTTTTTCATTTATTTGAGTATTTATATTTATTTTATTATTATGTTCAGAGTTATGTATATGTTCAGAGTTATGTACTACCATTATTTTGAGTAAATTTGTTTATGAATATTTCGTTGTATCTCTAATCCTAATCTCGAATCCGTATATCCATATGCCTAATAAAATAAGTACTTAAATTGGGTTCAATAAGACGTCGCGGTGACGTGATCAGGCGACACTATTCGACGGCAAAATAACGTTATTCAGTAACGGCAAAGTGACGTCATTCAACAACGACAAAGAGACGTCATTCTGTCACCACAAAGTGACGTCATTCAAGAACGACGAAAAGACGTGATTTAGCAACGTCTAAATGACGAATTTTTATGACGTCGATTGGCTGTGACATATTATCGTCATAATTTCGACACAATCACGTCACTTTTTTTGGTCGATCTGGGTCGATCGACGTAACGAATGACTAAAAAATCACGTTTAAAAGACGTAATCTTGCTATTTGGGTACAATTTTAAATGTTGATTTAATTAAATTTAATTAATTTTAATAAAAGTAAAAGTTTTATAGTCAATTTAAAAGGAATTTTGACTTCCGACCGTAATTATCATATTATGTTGTTGTTTTTTTAATCCAAAAATTAAGGGCGCCACGTTGATTGATTTTATTGATGCTCCGGGCGCAAATTCACTATGTTACGGCTCTGCCTCCTCATGTAACGATAGCTTACTAAGAACTAACGATGACTTACTCTGGTTTTTGAGCATCTATGTCAAATGTATGATTTTTCTGTAAATCCGCTGACAATAAGGTTATTGCTTTCACAATAGTTTGTTATGTTGATTTTACTTAAAATTCTTATAATAATAATTAATAAAATAATAACTTTCTAAAAACACATTTGTGTTAAATTCTATCGATTATTAAAGATATTTCATAATGGGCATTTGGCAACATTGTCATTTTCTTTAACATAACCTTAATTTGTTAGATTTCAAAATTCTCACAGTGAATTAAAATGGAAAATTCGGAATGTGAAAAAATTGTGTTTCTAATTGAAAACAAAGAATTAATTTGTGATAAAACAAATTTAATGGCTAAAAGTGAATATTTCCGTACAATGTTCTCTGGAAATTTTATTGAAAATAATTTAAACAAAATAGAATTGAAGGTAATCAATTTTTGAATGATTAGAAGCAAAAAATAAAAATTAATTTTTTCTCCTTTTTAATAGGAAATTGAATATAAAACAATGGAAACATTAGAGAAATGCTTATGGGATATAGACATAATTGAATATTTAGATATTGAATTATTATTGAAAATTTATAAAGCATCAAATATGTTTTTGATCAATCATTTAAAAGAATATTGTTTGAATTTAATAATAAAACAACTATCTGTAACAAATTGTATACAAATATGGTTATTAGGACAATTATATCAAGATGATGAAATTATAAAACGTGCAAAATTTTTATCGATTTTAGAATTTGAACGAATACGTAAGACTGAACAAATATATTTGATGGATTTAGAAACATTATTACAATATTTAAGCAATAAATATCTACAATGCCAGAATGAATTGAATGTTTTTGATACTGGTATCTTATGGTTAAAGACAATCTATCAAAATGGCAATGAAGATGAATTTTTGTTAAAATTATTATTCTGTCTAGATTACAATTGTTTAACAAATGAAAATATTGATGTGATATTAAAAAATTGTATTATTGTCGAATATGATCGAATTGTAAATATTTTAAATTGTGTGAAATGTATGAAAAAATCAGAAAATCTCGATATATTCGATGAGAATTGTTTGAAATTCTCTAAACAATTATTAGAATCGAAATCACGAGATTTCGATGGTTCCCCATGTTTTCTAGCCGATAAAAGTAATGATTATCAATACAATCACCAGTCATCGGTAGCATATTTTGGTAAATTTTCAACAAATTATAATTATAACATTTTAATTAAAGGACATTGATGAGATAAGGCACGTACAAATTCACAAAAATTCCAGCTAAAAATAGGTAAAGAAACAGAGCTGTTAACCAATCAAAAAACAATAAAAACATGTAAATTATTGATGAACGTGCTTTATCTCAACTATGTCCTTTAATTCTGATTCGCACTCTAAAACAAAATTTTAGATACTTATCGACGTAAACGTAAATGTGTTATTATCAATAGCGATACGAACGATGATAAACGATATAAAAAGAACGATAATAAATTAGTTGTAATTTATTTAGATCAACGTACAAATGAATTAAGGAAACTATTAGAGATTGATGCTAATTTCCATGTACAAGGTTTCAGTATTATCAGTTATCGACAATTTGTTTATATTTTCGGTGGTGAAGAAACAATCGGTAAAGGACCATGGAAACAGAAGGGATGGAAATATGATTTGATACGTAATATTGGCACATTTTTCGAGTATTTATTATAAACTAATTGAAAATTAAAGATTTTCAATTAATTATAATTAATTTGTAGTTTTCCATATAAACGACGACATTTTCATTGTTGTATTGTTGATAATTATTTATTTATAATTGGTGGATTTGGTCGTTATCGTATTTATGAAAATAATCTATTTTATTATGATATAATCAATGATAGATGGAGTAATTTAATTAATTTACCAACAACAAATCGTTTTATTAAATGTTGTTCATATCGTAATCATTTATTTTTGTTTGATATTGATGGTGGTTTTGGTTATTTATATCAACCTAATAATGAAGAACAGACATGGCAATTTTATAAAATTACAATTTTACCAACAAATACTGGTGCATATAGATCTAGATCATTATTTTGTTATAATAATCATCTATACTCATATAACGGTAAATGAATTGATTTATTTTCCTCCCCATTTCTATTTATACAGATCGGGCAGTTAATTTAGGTACATTTGAAAAACTTTTGCCCCGCCCATCTGTACCACTTACATATGTGTTAGAAAGAGATAGAGACGTAATAGGTTATAGAGAAGCTGAAGTCGGTGCTGCTAATATGACGTTACTTAAAATTTAATTAAATTTTACCCTGTAGCTACAGTGGCGTCCTCTTAATTTTATACATATTTATGCATAGTTTTTATACACTAACATGGTTCTCCTTATCTCTATACTTTATGGTTTGTACTAAATAATTAACCTGCCATGAACACTAAATGTTAAGGATTTAGTATCTTTGTCGTATGGAATAAGAATTGTTCGTAAAACATCCCGTTATAAATGCATCAGACAAAGAAAGGACTATTCTCAAGATACCGTTACATTCCCACTCCTGTCACAACTTCATCATTTTATAGTCGAAAGAAAATACAAATAACGGTCTCTTGGGGATAGTCTCTTCTTTGTCTGTTGCATTTGTTGATGAATGTATCACGTTCTTAATGACAAGGATAACAAATACTAAGCATCTATTTGTTTATAATAAAATCTGAAACAGGTAATCTTAAAGTATTTTTCTCTATCTCTTTCTAACTTATATGTAAGTAAAACGGTCGGAGGGGGCTATATTTTCTAAATGTACCTATTTCAGTGGCCAGTTCTGTATATTTCATAGAATATTTTACAGGGTGTGTTGTGATAATGGGTTAATAGAAACAAGAAATTCGACTTGATGCAAGATTATGAAATTTTGATTGAAATCGTTTTGCCATTTGTTATACCTTTAGAAAAAATTTTCGTTTTTCTCATAATTTTCATTATTAATTACAGTTTAAAAATTGCCTGAAAGAAAAATTAATTTCAGCTAAACGTTGAAAGATAACTAATTGCTTGAAGATTTGATGGAAAGTGCATTATTTGTACTATTAGAACACCTAATTTGAATCCGTTAAAGACAGAAATCTCTAAGATATGAATTTTTTAATCGAACACTGCAAAATTTAAAATTTCATGATAAGTCGAAATATCTGAAAAACTGTTAACTCTAAACCATACATCATTGCATCGAAGTCGCCTTAGATTTAACTCTCAAATCTAAAAATGGAATAAAAAAACCCTACTTTCTTGTTTCACTTGAAACAAGAAAGTAGCTGGGGTTGCTAGAACAATGAAAATATTTTCTAAAGGTAGTTCAAGTGACAAAACGACTATAAACCAACTTTCATGAATTTCTAACAATTTGAATTTCTTTGTCTTTCACGGCCTAATGTCAAGACACATCCTGTATATTTTACAGAGTCTTTCTTAAAAAGATGATTAATTCGAGCTAATCTCCTAGTACTTGGCGAGTGATTCAAAAAATATTTCAAGGATTATTAGGGGGGAGAAGGAGACCATTCTAGCAAAATTAGAACCTCGTAGCTCATTTCGAAGTTGGTCAAAAAACGCTCGTTTCTGACTATGTTAAGATTTTCGAAAACTTACTACACATTTATGGTGACTAGAGTGCCCTTCCATTTTTTTTTTCATTTTTTCCCAACATACTAGAACAGGTGGAAAAACCTTCCATTTGTAGAAATGCAATGAAGTGAAACGAAAAAAAAAATGTTGAGAAAATCTTCGAGTCATACTTATACAGCTCATTTTTGACAATTGTAATTTCGTCCAAAACGAGCGTTTTTTGATTTACTTTCAAATGAGCTATGAGGTTCTAATTTTGCTTCAATGTTCTCCAGAGCCCACTCTACAAATCATTGAAATATTTTTCGAATGGCTTACTAACTATGATAGGAGTTTTGCTCGAATTGACCATCTTTATAAAGAACCCTTTAAAGTTTTTAAATTTTAATTTTTCGATTGTAGATGGTGATGATTTAATTGAAATAATGTTCGAAAATCATCAGATTCATTTAAAATATTTAAACGAAGCAAAAATTTATACATGGCGTGAGAAGAATTCAATTTTATGTTATGATAATCTTTATAATTTAGTTGATAATACAAATAATATGAATGATGATAATAATGATAATTATAATGATGATAATACGAATCAATTAAATATTTCATTAATTAAATTCAATTTAAAACAACAAAAGAATTTAGAGATATTTCGTTATAATGTTGGTGAAACGTTTTCAGTCAAATTGACTGATAATAGAATTGAATATTATCGTATGAGATCAACTTTGCATTTATTTAAAACATTCATCATGGAACATATCAATGAGAATATCAATCAATTACCACAATAAATTTCTTGTGTTATAGTATTAGCGCCATTTATTCGTATTTTATAGAATTACAAATTTATAATAGGCATTAGTAAACAGGATGTGCAACGATATTTCAACTCTTATACTTGCCCATGCCTTTCTTATGCAATATCTTAGCTTTGTTCGACCGTTTGTCGGTAATGTAGATTACTGTCTTAAATTGTCGACGCATTTTTCAATCGAATGTTAAATTAGAATACACTATCTGTGTTGTTTCTTTAGATTGTAATAATTTTTTTTTATCGTTTATTGATGTTAAACTGTAAATGCAGTATGCTATTTGCTACAGTAATCTGCATCATCGACAAACGGACGAACAAAGCTACGATTCTACATAAGATAGACATGGCCAACTATGTGGTGAAATACCGTTATACACCCCGTATTTATTTAAATTGTATAATTTGTAGATGATTCACGTTGTTTTTTATTGTTTTTTTCTTTTGTTTATTTTCCATTGTAATACGTGAGAAAACTCGATATTAAATTTAAAAAAAAAGAGATATTTTGTAATTCAACACAAAAGTTAGGAATTTTTAGTTTTACAATAATAAAAAATCTATTTAAATTTGGAATATTGTGAAATTATTGCTAAGTAATCGAAATTTTAAAGAGGAAAACTATGTAAGAAGACGAAGAAAAAAAAGGTCAAAAGTCAAATGAATGGAAAACAATGAAAGTGCAATATTCTAATAGTGAGAAGATTCATATATATCCATCTCTTTCTGTTTCGGTCAAGTGAGAGTACGGAAATCAACAATTATATGCCACAAAGAAAGAAGCAGACACATTAAATCATCATCATCATCTTCCTCTTCTTCTGTAAAGTTTAACTGGCACCTTACTGTATTTCAGATTATTTTTAATCAAAGTCGTAGCATATGGGAAGTTCATTATTTGAAGCAAAAATCAGAAGTGCCATCCTTAATTTTGCGAAAAAAAGTATGATAATTGAGCTCCAAAATCAGTTAAAACTTGAGTAAATCCTCACCTCCCTTCATAAGAAAATTCGTTAAATAAATGCTGATTTAAGAACATAATGCTTAAAAGGTCATAATTAAAAGTCGAAAATTGATTAAAAGTGTCTTAATTAGGTATAACTCGTTTACAATTTGTTATGATACTCCTTAAAAATCAATCATTTGGAACAAATATTTCTTTAAATGTTTACAAATTCGAGAATTGAACTCAAAAAATGATGATTCAGATTAAGGCAGATCTTGCCTTAAGATTGACATTGAATCGTAATTTTGCCGCCCCTATGAAGTGTCGTTGTCTGAGCTCTGGTTGACGGCTCTGGGTACTCCACGAAAGATGGAATTTCGCTTTCCATCCCCTTGCTACGCCACTGTTTCTCATGCTGTATAGACAGGTGGATGAACAGATTTGAACTGCCACTCGAGTAAAGCGTGTATGTGAATTTGTTACAGTTGCGTCACTTCATTATTTAAACTAAAAAAAAAAAAAAATAGAGAAGAAACTATCTCTTTATACTAGAATGATGTAAGATTATTTTAATTGTGTAAAAACTAGAACTATTGTTTTCCCCCCATTCTTAAGTCGACTTAAATCACAATAAAATCCATTATTTTCAAATACAAGGAATGAAAAAAAATTCTATAGTGTCAACATGATAGATGAGAGTCATTTTTTCCATTTAAAGGTAAATTTAACACATCGATTTACGTAATTTAAAGGTGAAAACTGAACATGCAAAGTGACCAATGGCCGCAAAATTTCTTTTTTTTTCTATTCTTTATCCTTATTTTGCCCCCAAAAATGACCAGAAGAAAATCTTGAAATAATTAACACTTCATTCGAATAATTTCGTAATTGATTCTCTATGTCTATTTCGGCTGATTGTACAAGGCTATACAATCATCAATAATATTTTTAAGTAAAACGATTACTTAATCAAAGTATGACAGTGTTTTTATCAAACAATCAATAGGAGAAAAAAGCTACAAATAAGTATTGGTGGTACCCTTCACTTCTTGTCTATATGAAACAATACATATCCAGATGTATATTTACTTGAAGAAGAAGAAGAAAATTTGAAATTATTTCTCCACTTCTCCACATTTATGTCTGTAGGCAGTAAAAAAAAAAGAGATACACCTTTCACCAGAGTTGGAATTATATAGGAAATGAAGACACAAAACCGGAAGTCTATTTGTTGAATAAGACAAATACAAGAGATTCTTATCATTATTATTATTGTTGGGGTTTTACTCTTTCTTCATTGAATCTATCACATTCGACTAAATAATTTTTACAATAAAAAAAAAATGACGTGTTGAATAGAAAGGATGTCACATCCTTGGTCTTTATATTGCTAAAAATTGATTATTTTCAATAAGTTAATTTCAAGAAGAAAAAAACAGTCTAAATAAAACAACCTTGTGATACTTATTTGTTGTTTGTAATATTAAATAATTATTGAAAATCAAATTTAGCAAATAATAATGTTTAAATTTCGCGCTACAATACAACCAATTAGATCAAACATATAGAAATTGTATCAAATAAGTCTTGTTACTATTGGTTGAAATAGGTGGCAAATTTGAATTTGTCTTAAAATAATTGAAAGTAATGTTAAAATATTATAAATAAATATTTTGTGAAATTATTGTGTAAATCTATGTATTAATAAGGAAAATAATCTTCTCATTATATTGATAAATTAGAAAATATCATCGATGTTTTTCCTAGATGTTTAATTATAAAATAAATAAAAACAATTTAATTCTCAACTTTCACCTTGTTCTTCTCATCATCGTTGTCGTTGGCAATAAGGATCAAGTTCATTCTTGATATTATCATTGTCTAGTCACATGTTTGTGTTTATGTGTGTGTGTGTGTGTGTGTGTGTGATTAACTTTAATCCAAATCAGGGGACAAAAGAGAAATGATGTTAAACAGGCTTTTAATATGAAAGTCTTGCCTCCTTCCTTTTGTAGTAACAATAACAACAACAACAACTATAGACGACAAAAAAAAACTACCGGGAATTTTCACATAATTTCTTGATTATTAAATCAATAATTACTTCATCTGTAAAGATTGTACAGGTGAAATGAAACGATTAATTATCCTAATAAAATTAATTAAAAACAAATAGTGTTCATTCCAATATTTGTGTATTGTTATTCAGTTACACAAGGCTTATTAACAGTAGCGGCTCGTTAGTTGGACTATTGGAGGGTGTTGCCTTTATGCATGCAAGGAACGTCATCAAGAAGGAAACAAAGGAAGACAGAAAAATAAATTAAAGAGAAAGAGAGAAAATGACAGAAGAGAAATAAAGAAAGATAGGAGTAGAAGACAGGATAAGAAGAGAAGAGAAATTATGAAAGAAAGTCTGAAAAGAGAGAAGTAAGCAAGAAAGATAGAGGAGGAAAAAGACAGAAGGACGGGAGATAGAAATGTTGTAGAATTAAAGAAAAAACTGCACTCGCCACTAGCCTGTTAGATAGCGTTAAGTTGAGAAATCAAGCAGGTCTTGATAATAATAATAATAATAAATCATGACAATTGAATTTATTATTTAATTGTTTGTTTATTTCAATTATTATACCTATAATTGACACAAATTACTATGATTGTCATGGAAAAGTTCCGCACTCTTTACGCTAACATTTCCACAATGAATAATGGTGATGTTTTTTTTTCTGTATTATCTAATAACAAGGAAAAATAGAAAGAAAAATTATTGATTATATAATAAACAGTGTAATATGTGATTATCGAAAATTAATAATAGTCATATTTTGACATGATATTAGTTAGATTTGTATTTACGAGAATTTATTTGAATAGATTTTCCATAATTCACATTCTCAATTTTTCTTTTAAATAATAATAATAAGAATAATAATAATGAGAGAAAAGAAATGTTGTAATCAAATTTCAAAATCTACACTTTAGACAGCACATCCGGAACTGATGATGTTAGAAATTTGAGACCAATTTATTTCTTTCTATTACTAAACTGATTTTTTTATATATTAGAAAAAGGATAAGTAGGTACCTATAAAAAAAACACGAATTAGAAAGATATTAGACAGAGATAGGTATGTAAGTACAACCTTGATCTAATTCTTTCTATTTGTGTATTTCATTCGCATCAAGTGTCACTGTTTCGTTTAATATTATGTATCAAGTGAAGACTTACGTTTCGATTTCAATACAAATTTTGCCAATCATACATAACGTATCGATTACAGATATCTTAATTATAATTACGTAATTCTAACTTTGTTTATTGTGTTTTTTATGTTTTGTTCGTTGGTAATAATCTACACGTGAAAATTTTTTAATTGTAATTGTTCAGATTCTATTCCCATTGGATTACAACATAATAAAAAGAAAAATGCAATAAAAAAATAATAATTAAACCAAGAAAAACCAGTAGAATTATAATTAATTTGTTCATCTATATGTTAGAATGCTACAAAAAAGACATAAAAGAATGTTTTAGGATTATATTACGTATAGCTACCAATGTTATTTAGGCTTATGTAATAAAATTCGAATTCTTTAGTAATTTATGGTAGAAATAATTTTCCATTTGATTAACGAGGGAAATCCTGGCGTTTTTATGGGACATTCCGTATTTTTTTTTTTAACAGAATTATAGCCTGAACTTTAATTGTAAATAGGATAAAATAAATGATGGGCTTTAAATGAATTAACGATAAGCAAATGGAGAAAGGTGGTGATCGTTTAATATTTTAACGATTATTCTACGCTAGAAGGAAGTGATTTATAAATCATTACATGTAATCTTCAATCGGTGTTTTTTTTTATTTTTAAATCAAATAACAAAAATAAGTAAAATTGCACAATATTATCACATATCGATGAAACAAATTTAGAAAATTAGAAATTACACTTTATCACATTATATCTAGAATATTGATTATCTGTTATTTTATTCTGTATTGTAATAACTCCCCTAGAAATTGTATTTACAAATCTCTTAGAGATAATCTCTTTGTTAACAATAATATTGATTTGTATATGGGAAGAAGAAAATGACAAATTTTAGAGAGAAAGATAATCGTTATAATTGATTGGATATTTCTTTCGCTAGAACTTTTTCAAGTTGGAATTTTGGCGGATGCGCTGGGGAACTCCGATTTATTCGGGTTAATTGTTAAAAATCAATCAAAAAATACGATATTGGCAATTTTATTAAAAGAAAGTCATTGATTATTAATTCCACTTTCTTTATAATTTCAAAAAAAAATTTTATAATTTTCCTCAAGTTGAAGTTTTCTTGAGATTTCCAGTGGTTACTGTCTTGATCGACCGTTGAAGTCTCTTTTAAATCAACCCGTACTTCTTTTAATTTGTTGTTGTTATTTTTGTTTATTTGCTTGTGTACGTGTATATGTGTGTGTGTGTGTTAATTTATGCATGTGTGTGTGTGTGTGTGTGTGTTGTATATGTGAAAGTGGTTGATGATGGCATCCTCGAAACTGAAGACATTACTACTACTACTTTATTGTTCCCACCCTGTTCTTAAAATTGGCCGAGTATAAAACTGAGAGAATCATCTCCAAATCGTCACAGTCACCACACATACCAACCGGTCAACAAATAAGCATCATGAACAGATTTACCGTGGTAAGTGGTGGTTTCTATTTGATTTCAAGTGGTTTTTCCCCGTGTAACAATAAACGAATAGAATACAAAAAAATACGAGTGAATTAATTCGTGTGGGAACAATTTATAAGTCGGAAAGAAAGTAGCTGTCGACTTTCTCGATTGTCTCTTATTTCTTTTTTTTGTTGTTGTTAATTTATGTTTTTGCCGTCCAATTTTAATTGGTTTTTTTTTTTTTTGTGAAATATTTAGGCTTTCGCCTTCGCCATGGCTGTAGCCGTAGTAGCTGAACCACCATCTGGTTATAGTTACAGTCGTCCTACTGGTGGTGGTGGCGGCGGTGGTGGTTATTCATTTAGCGGTGGACTGTCCGGAGGCGGTGGCGGTTATCAAGCTGTCTCATCTGGTTATCAAACATCGGAAGGTGCCTCTGTAGATCCAGCATTATTAGAACAAGTCCGACAAATTCTATTGAAAGAAGAACAAAATACAGCATCAATTGGTGGTGGTTTTGGTGGTGGTAGTGGTGGTGGTATCAGTTCATCATATGGTGCACCATCACAACAATATGGAGTACCATCATCTAGTTATGGTGTACCTGGTTATTCACAACGTGTCGTTGGTATTGATTTAGAAGGTATTAAACAAGCAATACAAGTCGCACAATACAATCAAATCTCATCGTTTGGTGGTGGTGGCGGTGGTGGTTATCCAAGTAGCACCTATGGTGCACCTAGCCGGCCATCCAGCACCTATGGTTCACCATATTAAAAAGCTCTAAGAGCTAACAGAACTGATAAACAACAAAATAAAAGTGTTTCAATAAGATACCAACAACAACAACAACAACAACGATAAACACGGGTCATCATGATGCATTGAAATCAAAATTCAATAACATCAAAAATCTATTAAAAAAAAAATCACATTTTTTTTTTATTTTTGTATAAAGCTTTTTGTAGGTTACGTTTTTTTTATAAAAAAAAATACATTTGTCACCGTATTTGCTAGTTTTATTCCAATAATGTCCACCTTCACATTTGAAAATCAATAGAAAGTCTCTACTTTTAAATATAAATTCGTCTTCAATTAAATTTCCATCAATTGAAGATGATTGGTGAAATTTTTTCTTTCTTTTATTTCTATTCCTTTATTGGAAAGTTGCAATTTTTCGTCGATTACGAATCAACATACAGTGAAAAAAACAAAAAACAAAATTAGTTTACAGCGAAATCGAGTGGAAAGTATATCCACATATGTATGTGTGTGTGTGTGTGTGTGTGTGTGTCTAAAAGTGTGTGAATGTGTGATACTTTATCAGAAAAAAAATGACGCAATATTCATTTTAATCAGAGAAAGTAAAACGTTTCAAGTTACTTAATTAAAATCTTCCAACTTGTTCAATAGATAAGCTGTATTACCACACAACAATTAGTTACTTTATATACAGGAGCGGACTGTTAACTTTGTAGGCCCTAGGGCTAACACTGCTTGGAGACCTACCAAAATGAACGAAAAAAAAAGAAGAAAAACAGGATCCAAGAGTTTTCTTTGCCATTCAGAATTTTATCACATGTTTCTTTAATGGAAAACTTCAAGACATGCACCTTAAAATGCTCTATCTAACGCACGTTTACTTTTTTACAGTATCTCAAAAAACAAGCGAAATATCGATGTTTGAAAAATGATAAATTTCGCACGCCATAAAGCCCTTAATATGTAATCCAAGTATTTAAGGTCTACTGTACTCATTATAAGCCCTTCTCTCTCCTTAACTATACATTGCTCGGACAATCAGGGTGTATACATTCATCGCCAAAACTAAGTGACCACTTTTTGTGCGGCTGTGTAAAATAGGCTTACGAGGACAGTCATCACAATGTGACAGAATCTTAACAAGTCAGAATTTGGAAAGAAAGATATTCAATCAGAAGAAGGGGGTGGGGTTGTTGTTGTTATTTTGGATATTTACCTGAATAAAATTTTCTGTAAAGAGGGTGGTTCTACGAATTTGCTATATGGCTGAAACTTGTTGCAACACTCCCTACCTAGCCACCTTATTACCTTAATACGAGAAACAGCCTGATTTACACGAACGAGAAAACGTGATATTCTCGTTAAAGACTCGGTCACTTAGTTTTGGCAATGACTGTACTGTTACTGTACTAAGCATAACTTAATATTTTTTCTTCACATTTCAAGTGCTTCAATTTTTATTCTTAATTATGCGTAGTATAGTGGGCTCTTTGATTGATCATTGCCTAAATCATTCTTAAATCTTCCCCTTTTTTTATGATAGTAAATATTTAATAAGTTGAAGTAGCTGTAATTAGAAATTTAATTAGAAATTGATAGTGAGGCTCTTTTTTTTTGAAAAAGAATCGTGATTCTTCACAAAATGTGAAATCCAATCGCATATAGCTGAACATTATGCGAATGGACTCCTTTCAATTTTATAAGCACTTTTACTGTGTTATTAAGTACAATGCTATTTCACTTCGTAGTAGGCCATGTTTTGAGTTCCATAGGATCGTATATAGCTTGGTTCGAACGTGTTTTTCTTTTCATTGTAAAAAAATACATCAACAAATGGCAAATCTGTGTAGTAAAATATGAACTAAGCTACGACGTGTAACCGAATGAATGAATGGGCAATTGCAAGGTGAAATAGAGTTATACAATTGAGTACAGAAAAAAGAGACCGACTCTTATTGAACAAGATATTGCATATTTATGTTGCCCATATATTTTGTTTTCTGATACTCCTGAAATTTTCTTTTTCGTCCCGAAATTCTGTAAGTACGCAAAATGGCGCTAGTAATACTAGTGTCAGAAATAGAGAATTTACAGTTGAAACCGAATTTTCCGCTTCGGTCTCAGTTTTGGCTGAAACCGAAACCAAAACTTATTTAAATATGTTGAAATCTAATAGTGTATGTTTTACATGTTATATAGTTAATTCATGTTAAATTAAATAAAAAGCAATCATTATAGTATGTAAGAAAAAAAAACACACACAACCTCAATTAAACATTAAGTATCGGTGCGGCCAAAGTTTCGGTTGGTTTTTGGCCGAAACCGAATTTTCGGTCATCTACTACTAGTAATCCATTGACCCCGTCTTATATTTGAATATCTTCAGCCAAAAATTCTGATGTGTTAAAATTCAGATATATATTGTGACGACCACCATCGAAAACCGCACATAAAGTGGTCTCTTTATTCTGCTCTTAATTGTACATCTTGTGCTTTTATTAGGGACTTATTACATAAATTATTTGGTGCACCGCTTGCCATCCCTTTAGTACGCCTCTGAATGTATGTATGAATGTATATACAATCAATTAAATGATTTCTATTTTATCGGTCAAAAGACGTAAAACACAAGGAGAAAGGATTTTATGTGAATGTAGGTCGATGATGAGAGAAGAATAAGAGGAAAATAATTCAAAAATGGTGATTTTGATGATGATGATGATGATGATGATGATAGTGAAGATTGCTTCCGGGTATTGCACACATTTTTATAATCAAGTCTAGTCGCATACAATTTCTTATAAATTAAAGAGGAAAAAAAAAACGTATATTGATTGATTATAAAGAAAGTGTAAAGAATTTTTATACGATTAAATAAGTAATTAATCGTTCATATAAACAATGAATCATCTATTATCGATAAGTTATAATTTCGCTTTCTTTTATAATGACAACAGTAATAACAATAACAACAACAATAACAACTGAGGAATGTATTTTTATCTTATATTGGAAAGTTTAATTTTCGCAAATTATCAACAGTAATCATTTTTGCTATCAGCTTGTCTGTCTATCTCTATGTCCGATTATATTTTCTTCATCTGAACTGTATAATTTCATCATCAATTTAATTCAAATGTATGTAGGTTAATTATTGTTGTATCGATGATGTTATATATATTTTCACTTTTTTTTTTTGTACTGCCTTCTCTGTATTTCTTTACTTTCATTTAGCAATTACAACATACATATGAAAAAGAAGAACAAAAAAATGAAGTGATTATGCAACCCATAATACTATGATGTTTTAAATAATATTAAATTTCATCTCGAAGTTGGCCATACACTTGGTTACATAACGTCGTAGTTTTGTTGGGCTGGTTATCTTTTTATTGAAACATATCAAATGTATAGATGGAACAAACTAAGTTTGCCAAAAACCATGGGTGCACAGTAGATCTTGCTTGCAGCATAAGTGCAATAGAGTGTACTCTCTCTCTCTCTCTCATCAGTATCTCTACACTTACAATTGGAAATATGTCATAGTTGAAGTATGGTATATAACTCGCTATAATGTGTGCTATTATTACCTATCATTCTCAGTAATAATAGCACTCATTATAGTTGCATCAATATGTGCATTTTGTGAACTGCACTAGAGCACTAGTCCATGGGGTCACTAGTCTATGGAAAAGTCAATTTAAGAGGTCAAAAATTTAGGACTAAAACAACGAAAAATATGAACTAGTAATAAAATTAAAAATTAACTTTAAATTGATATAATATTGGAAATATTCAACCTAATTAAGCGAATCTATTGTCAATTGACAGCTCTTTTTTTCTATTTTTATGTGCTGTCTATTAGAAAATTGTAATTTAACTACAGATTACATTAAAGAGGAATATAGCGAAAATAAAGTGACAAATGGTGGATGCGCCGGGAGAGAAATCAACTTTAAATTGATATAACATTGGACATATTCAACATAATTAAATGAATCTATTGTCAAATGGAAGTGCTTAATTTGATTATTCTTTTTTGTTGACAAATTTGTTTTTAAACTGAATAATTACTTGAAAATTGTATAAAGGTGAGTTACAGTGAGTTATTATAGATGATAAACTAATTAAAGAGAATGAATGAAGGTAAAAAATAAATGAAATCACATTAACCATTTATTATTATTTTATCTTATTATATACACATATATTACAAACAAAGAAAATGTTATTAGAAACTCTCAACTTCTTGATAAATATCTGAATCTGATACGAAACTTGTACCTGTTAATATCATTTCACGATAATGAACATTTGGTATTTTACGTTGATTTCGTAATGAATTATTTGATATAAGAAAACGTTTAGCTGGATGTTGTTTTTGATATTTCATTAAAATTGGTTCAATTAAATTACATGTTTCATATGATAAACCATCAAAATAAACGAATACTAATTGTGGATTCTTTAAAAGGAATCTTTCTAGAATTTTCAATTCAGATAATCCCCAATTTTCATTTTTATTGTCATAGATAAGACTGATACGTTCCAATTTCGGATTAACAATAGAATTGAAAGAATTTAAAATTTCTATAATTAATGGAGAAGTCGGATTTTTATATCGGAAATCTTTCAAGTTTCTTGCATTCTTTAAAGCTGTACATAAAGCAACATTTAACATTTGATTATTTCCATTCTTAGATACAATTCCTAATGTTTCTAATTGCTGACAATTATTTAAAACCTAAAAATAATAAGAAAAATTAATTAAATCAAATAATTAAAAAATTAAAACTCTTACATCGATAAGAAATTGTCCATTATCAATCTCATGAATATGTAGTTTAAATAGAAGATATTTAAGATGTTTCAATTGAGAAATTATTGAAAAATTGTTAAAAAAATCTGATGGTAACTTTGTACAATCTAAAAAATATAAAAAACTTATTGTTTCTATTTCGAATTTGATTAAAAAATATTTTACTTACAATAACAGTCATAAATTTCCAAAACTTGTAAATTTTTCCAATTTTGTAGTGAACCTGACACATCTTCTTTTTGATATAAAATATAATGTAAATAACACATTTTGATTGCTAATTTCTTCAAATTTTTCGTATTCGATCTTGATAGGATTGTGTTAATTGCTTCAAATTTTTGCTTTGAACACATCCCTGAAGTATTAAAATTTAATTCATCTAACATTAAATCGTCAATATTCTTCTCTTTCAAAGCCTACAAGAAAGTTTATAAAATTTCAAAAAACTAAATCAATTTTCATAATTCTTTTCTTATTAATAAACAGACTAACTGCTCTAATAAAGCGAGCAATTTTTAAGCAAGCTAACTTATTTAGTAAGCAAACAAAAAGCTAATGTATACAAAGAAATACTAAGTTTGATTACACCAACGCCTGTTAAATTTTAACTAACAAATACTTTGAACTACTGCTTATCTATTAGATCTAGATCTCCTTTACTATTGAATCTAAGCGGCAAATTTTAAGCCAAGCTATTCTGCCTTAACTGAAGTTGGTGAAGTCATTTCTAAAGGATGATAAATACTTATTAACTTTCAACTTACATAAAGAGTTCTTAATGGATAAGGTGGTAATTCATTCAAAATTTTCCATTCTTCTGGCCATACATTTTCAAGCTTCTCTGGTAAATTTATCGAATCTATAAATTTATATTAAAGAAATAATTAATATTTGTTGTTTTATGATAATTTGAAGAAATAACTTACCAAACAATACTTCACAATTTTGATTGTTTCTTTGAGATTGATATTCATGTGATCCAAACGCGTTTAAATCATAAGATGCTTTATGCATTGATTTTTTGAGAAGATCTGTTCTTAATGGGAAATTCCAATTGGATGCATATTCTTCAAACTAAAATTAATTAGAATTTTGTTTAATTGAATTGACATACAGGGTGTTTGATCTAAATATGGTCGATTCTATGAAACTCCTATTAGTCGACGAGCGATTCGAAAAACATTTTAAGGATTTGTACAAGCGCCCCTAGGGAACATTTTAGCGAAATTAGAGCTTCGTAGCTCATTTAGAAGTTGGTCAAAAGTGATGGTTTTGGACAATGTTGCAATTTTCAAAGAAGAATTAAACACACAAAAGGACTAAGAATGACTCGGAGATCTTCCCAACATTGATTTTTTTCGTTTTTCCCCATTGTATTCTAGAAAAAATACGAAATATTACCACCTGTTCCGGAATAAAATGGAGGATCCTAGAGTCATTCTAAGTCGTTTTTCGTGTATAGTTTGTTTTTGAAAAATCGCTGCATCATTAGAAACGAGCATTTTTTTGACCAACTTCCAAATGAGCACGAGGTTCTAATTTTGTTAAAATGTTTCTTATGGACTCTCGTACAAATCCTTAAAATATTTTTTGAATCGCTCGTCGACTAATAGGAGTTTCATAGAACCATATACTTAGATCAAACACCCTGTATAAATAATAAAAATCTATAAATTTACCCATAAAGTTTTTACTCTAGGAAATATTTCATCCAATGGTAACATTTCATTTATTTTTAATTTTATAAATAAAGTTTCCACTGTTGGTATTTGTATGTTTGTACAAATTTGACGACGATTAACACTAATTGCAAGTTTTTTTATCTAGAAATTAATTTAGCATTTTTTTAATTATTAATTTAATATAATTTTTTTTTTTCATAAAAAATTACCTTCAATTGATGATACATTAATAAATCATTCTTTACTAAACTTAAAACTGTATCAATTGCAAATAAATTTTCTAAATTTTCCAATCGATATAGAAAACTTCTTAAATGATTTGCTTTCAACCAATATAAACCATTAATATTTACTGTTTTAATATAAGAAAAATTTAATTTTCTAAGTGGTTGTAAATTTCTTAATTTGTAACATTTAGAAAGATTAATTTTCCTGAAAATTGATCAAAATATAAACAATAAAATTATTAATAATTAAAAAAAAAAATAATTTACCTGACTAAAGCATTAACGTTAAAACATTCGTCTTCAGCATTGTAAGCTTTACAGAATTGTAATAAATCACATGTATTAATATTCTGAAGTATTTTAATTAGAATCTCATTTGATAAAAGAATAAAATATGAATTTGTAAAATTCATATTTTTAATTTTTATTAAAATAAATAACAATAAACTTTTATTTAGTTTCAAATAATTGAAATTTGACGAGCTTTCAACTACCCTCAACTAGGTGTATTAGCCAAATGGCTTTCTTCTTTCTTCCCCATTTCTTTAAATACTTATTGCTTGGGCAATGATTTGAGATTAGATAATAAGAAGGGTTGGATTAAGTCAAGGTCATGAAAAATGTTATACCTACCTCAAATACTTAAGATAACATAGAGAGAGTTTAAATAAAGAAAAACTGAGAATTCTTAAAGCTATTTTCCATAGAATATTCTTTAACATAAAAAAGATTCAAATTCTCTACATTAATCTAAATTTTATGACGTATTAGTAGTTCTGGATCATCAATTTTTGAGCAGTAAAAGGTCTTTCGATATTATAAATTTTTGAAAATAACAAATAATTCAATGAATTAAAATTTTTCGAAAAAGAAATTTCTTTCATATTAGAGAAGTATGTAGTTAGGTACTTATATCAACTACAAAGAGTACCTATAGAAAGCGGTCGTTTGAGTATTCTAAATTTTCTTTAGGAGTTTTTGCGAAAATACCGGTTTTTTTTGGGTTCAGTTCCGGTACGATGCCTTGATTTTAAGAAATAGACCAAGTAATTGACACAATAATTGTTGTCTTTATGCTTTATTTTCTAATTAGATGTGTGTATCGAGTATTTCTTTTTAGAATGCTATTTAGAAAATTATTAAATAATGTTTCTAAAAATTGTAAAAATTGAAAAATTTAAATGACAACAAAACAAGTAGGCCTTGAGATTAAAGCTTAAAAATTGAGTACAAATGTTATCAATTGATTTGTTCCATCATTGCTTACACATGAGATATCCATAAATACCATCGAAGATAAGACTATAAGAATTTACCATTGATTTAAAAGTTTCATGTAGGTACCTAGTTTTTATTGTCAAAGGATTATATGTCACTCTTTTATTTGTAAACAGGTAGAATTCCATCAAACCGTAAAATTTGTTTATTTGCCGAATTTCTAAAATTTGTAATTATTCCTACTACGTAAATTTTATAAGTTAATCACTAAGAAGATATTCGTGAATTTATTTTAGATTGTCGTGCGACTATCGTCAGCGTACGCCATTCGTGATTCTCCATTTTTACTATTATTTTCATCAAATACTTGAACTTATATCCACTTGTTACGCGCTTACGAAAATCTATCAAGAGAAGCGCAAATATTAACTACAGTAGACCGTTTATTTATTATTTGTGACGTCGTTGATTCACTTTATCAACTATGTTGAATGATTGCAGTGTTACAATCACAACAAATAAACGTATAATTTCATTGAGATATCGATGGAGATTGAGTACGATTGGAGAGCTTTAACATATTAGACAGTTTAGAGCAATTACGTCATATGCACGTAAATGCGGACAAATCTCGTTGCTAATTAATCTTAAATGAAATCTTAAAATACTTAAGAATAGCTAACAATCGCTTATTCTCCGACACTTAGAGACGATTTCATCAACTTCAGTTAAGTTTAATAAATAGTTAGAAACAATCGTTGCTAAGATTATAAAAATTGTTTCTATGACTTATTTGTTCGTTAATACTTAACAGACGTTGGTAAAATCGACCTTTAGACCATTATTTCACCTAAATTTGCTCTTATTTCAGCTACATACATCAAGTATTTTTAACTTATAAAGAGAACATATCAAATTCAAAAATTTATATATATTTTTTTAATATACATAGGTACATAAATTGTAAATAAAGAAAATGTTTTTAGAAAATCTCAACTTGCTCGTAAATATCTGAATCTGAAACAGTACTCATATCCATTATCATATCATGATAATGAACATTTAGTATAGAAGGATCATAATATCTTAATGAAATATTTTGTGTAACAAAACATTTAGCTGGATGTGTGGTTTCATAATGCGTCAAAATTGGTTCAATTAAATTACATGTTTCATATGATAAACCATAAAAATAAAGAAAAATTAATTGTGGATTAATTAAAAGGAATCTTTCTAAAGTTTGTAATTCGTACGGTCCCCATTGTCCAATTCTAGACCAGGTAAGACTTAGACGTTCTAATTTTGGATTTTCAATAGAATTGAAAGAATTTAAAATCTCCATAATTGGTATAAAATTAAGATTTTTATATTGGAAATCTTTTAAATTCGTTGCATTCCTTAAAGCTGTATATAAACTAATAGTTAACATTCGACTTGTTGACATTATTTTTAATGTTTCTAATTGATGACAATTATTTAAAATCTAAAAAAAAATCAATTAAATTAAATAATTAAAAATTGAATTACTTACATCGATAAGAAATTGTCCATTATCAATTCATAGCGCACATAGATTAAGTTAAAGATATTTCAAATCTTCCAAATGAGAAATTATTGGAAAATTGTTAAAAAAATTTGATACTAACTTTGTACAAGCTAAAATATGTAGGGTATAAAAAAAATTATTATAACTTCGATGTTGATTAATAAATATGTTACTAACAGCAATAAAAAATTTCCAAAGCTTGTAAATATTTCAAATTTTGTAAAGAATATCTGTCTAAAAGACAACATGCTACATCTTGTTGTTGTTGTTGTTGTTGTTTTGTGCAACATAAAATATAACGTAAACTACATGTATTAATAGCTAATTTCTTTAAATATTTCGTATTAGGTGATAATAAGATTTTTCTAATTGCTTCAAAATATTGTCTTGTACACTTTCCTTTAATATGAAAATTCAACTCATCTAACATTATATCATCGATATTCTTCTCTTTCAATACCTTCAATAAAGTTTATCAAATTTTATGGATCATTTAATTCTAATTAATAGTATGTGAGATAAGGGTGAATTAAAAAAAATTGTATTCGCAAAAATACATTAAAAGAAGAAAGAATTAAAATGCTTTAAATGATACTAGATTAATTTGATTATCTTAAAAATTGTTAAAGTTATAACAATTTAAAATTAATTTTTCTCCCGGCGCATCCACCATTTATCACTTTTTTCGCTATATTCCTCGATAATTTCAAATATATTTAAATTACAAATTTTGAGTGAACATTGACTAATAATAGAATAAAAGAGCTTTTAAATGACACTAAATAACTTAAAAATTTTCAATGTTATATAACATTTATCACATAAAGATAAACAATTATGGAATTTCAACTTACATAAAACGTTCTAAGGGGATAAGGTGGTAATTCATTAACAATCTGCCATTCTTCTGACCATATTTTTTCAATCTTTTTAGGTAAATTAATTGAATCTATCCAATTTATATTTAAAAAATATGTAATAATTATCAACTTTACTCTTTTTTTGGGAAATAATCTCGTGAAAACTCACCAAACAATACAGTATTTTGTTGTTTTTTTCGTCTAGATTGATATTCATGTGATGCAAAATTTTGAAAATCACTGAATGTTTTATGCATTGATTTTTGGATAAGATGTGTTTTTAATGAGAAATTCCAATTAGTTGTAGGTTCTTCAAACTCAAAATAATAAAAATTATGATAAAATTAATAGAGAAATTAGAATAAAAAAAATTAATTATAAATTTACCCATAAAGTTTTCACCCCAGGAAATATTTGATTAAGTTGTAATTCTTGATTAATAAATAATTTTATAAATAAAGTCTCAACTGTTGGTACTTGTATTTTTTTATTAGTACTACCTGGTTTAACACTAATTGCAAGTTTTTTTAACTGGAAATTAATTAAGCGTTTATTATTAATAATTTGTTTATTTCCATCTTAGAAATTACCTTTAATTGATGATACATTAATAAATCTTTTTCTTTTAAATCTAAATCTGTATTAATTGCAAACAAATTTTTCAAATTTACTAATTGATATAAAAAATTTCTCAAATAATTTTCAGTCAACCAATATAAACCATTAATATTTAATGTTTTAACATAACAAAGATTCAGTTTTTTTATTGGCTCTAAATTTCTCAATTTGTAACATTTAGAAAGTTTAATATACCTAAAATTAATCAAAATATAAACAATAAAATTATTAACAATTAAAAAGAAACAATTTTATATACCTGACTATATCATTAATATTAAAAAACTCATCAGCATTGTAAGTTTCACAGAATTGTAATAAATCGTATGTGTTGATTTTTTCCAATATTTTAATTAAAACCTCATTTGATAAAAGAATAAAATATGAATCTGTAAAATTCATATTTCTGGTTTTTCTTTACAAAGAGACAGTAAAAAAGTTAAATTTTCCACAAAAGTTCACAATTCAAACATGATTATCTGCTCTTAAATATTGTTAGAAATGATAAAAAATCAGGTTTGTCGTGATAGACTTATCGTTATAAATGCTATTTATTTGTTATTAAGTATTAATAATTTTCTTTGGTTTATCAAATAAACATAAAAAATGGGCCGTATATGCTGTACCGTCAAAATATGATCGTTTCTGAAAATAAGGCAAATTTCAATAGGTAATGAGCAAAGCACGTAAAACGACTAAAAATTGTAAGAATGATTCGTAGACCCTCCCAAAAATAATTATTTTCCTTTTTCTTAATTTTATTCTGGAATAGGTGGGAATTTTTTGCATTTTTGCTAGAATTCAATGGAGAAAAACGAAACAAATCAATGTTGGGGGGGTCTGCGAGTCATTCTAAATCGTTTTGCTTGTTTAGTTAGTTTTTGAAAATCGCAACCTTGTCCAAAACGAACATTTTTCGACCAACTTTCATATGAGCTACTAGGCTCTAATTTTGCTAAAATGATGTCTAGACACCTTTCTATAAATTCTCGAAGTATTTCTCGAGTGGCTAGCCAAATAATAAGAGTTGGTATAAGATTTTTTCGTCCGACGTGAATCACCCTGTATACGTATGTACGCAAAGTCGTAACATAGGCTTATTTTTTCAATACTGTATTAAACTCGGTATTAAACCTTTATTACATACGATATTTATTGTATTATACAGCTGTATGATACACACTCACATCACTAATGCCCGTATTTATAGACCGATGTTGAGACCGTCTTGGAGCTTGAGCTTGGCCTTGAGGCCAGAATATGTAACCAAGCCAAGATTGGGTCGTAGCTGCCTTGAGACGAGCTTGACTTTTGCAGAAAGTGCGCGTGCGCACAAAAAGAAAAACATGACCCTGTAAAATGTAACTAGAATTCGCCAAGTTCTCAACCCTCCATATACTCAATCCTAACTTCCACCGAAAATTGCCGAAGCAAGACTTATAAACCAAAACGCGTGCTTGGAAGTTAGACTTGAGCTGGAGTCTGAGATCGGTTTATAAATACGGGCATAACACGTATTGTACAAAAAAATAAAATACCGTTAATAGTAATGGTAGAAATTTTGGTTGCCTACCCATGATTACCATATTATTGCGGTATAAAGGGCTATCAATAGATATGTATACTAATGACAGCGTAGAAATTATTATGGTAACACTGTAGATCTGGAAAACAACGCCATGCCGACACGAGTGACACCTACAGTAATAGTAGTGTACTAATTGCTGTTCAATATGTTTACGCGTCTGCAGAGATGGAGCTAATATTTTTCATAAATTTAAAAGAAAAGGTCAGTAAATAAACAATGGATAATATTTATAATCAATTTTAATAATTATTATCTGATAATTAATTATAATAACAATTAATTGAATTAATTTATAAAATTTATAGGTTTGTTTATTGTTTACAATAAAGAGTAAAATGATTGTGTTGCCGAAATCTGGCAACCATTATGTTGAATTTTATAAATTAAATTTGTCTTAACTGTGTTTAGTTTTCTTCTAAACGTTTTCATTTTATATATTTTTTTTGATTTTGGTAAAATTATTCCGTATTTGATAAATGTTTATAATAAATTTTGATATTTTTATTTGTAATATTTTTTTAGGTTATGGTATATTGAAGAAGCTTTGTGGTCTGTTGTATATGTATGTGTGTGTCTATATGTGAATCGAATAAGAATCAACAAAACATCAGTGTATTATTGTAATAATAATATGAAATTTAACAATAATAATAATAGCAATAGTAATACAGTAAAGATGGCGGCAGATACAACAAAACAAGTCCGTGTTGATAATTGGGCTGTATTCTTTCTACAACGTTTACAATTATTCTTTAGTAAAACAGACTATTGTGATATGACATTGCAATTTAATGGCAATGTACAATTAAAAGTACATAAATTAGTTATAAATGCATGTACTGATTATTTTCAATTATTAGAACAAACATGTTTAATTGATGAGAATACAATATTGATGCCATCTGATTTACAAGCTGATGTTATTGTACCAATTATCAATTTTATGTATACAGGAATGTTAGAATTCCAATTATCATTATATGAGAAATTATATAAAACAGCACAAATCATGAATATAACAATATTAACAAAATTATTAGAAGCACAAAAATTATCAGTAAATACAGCTTTAAAAGGTGGTAATAACAAAAGGAAACAACAAATCGATATCCAACAACAAACATATTTATCTAGTAGTAGTAGTAGTAGTACTAGTACTAGTAGTAATCATAATACGAATACTACTACAAAAACAAAAGCAATTCAACATATAGATTTACCAACACCATTACCTGGTCGTAAATTACCAATATGGAAACGTAAAAGTCTACCAACAACAACAACATCATCATCATCATCAACAACATCGACAACATTTACACATCATCATCAACATGAGAATAAATGGAGCTTACCACCAGATCCATTATCATTATCTGATAATACACCAAAACCAACACGTTTTGAATGGCCAGATGATGAATTACCAAATTTATCATTAATGGATACAAGTTATGAAAGTATATCATTAACAAGTAAACCATTATTAACACAAGAAGAAGAGGTACGTGGTACTAATAATAATAATAATACAACATCGACTATATTTGATGATTTAAAACAATTACCAAATGCTAGTCATACAACAACATTGAAAACAAAACAAACATTAAAAACAACATTAGATATGGAAGAGATGAAGAATTATATTAAAGAACAAAAAATACGTATTGGTTTAAGTAATACAACAAATAATGGTGATGATGATGATGATAATATTATTGATAATGATATTGATGATTATAATTCAAATGATTCTAATTCAATTGGTGGTAATAATTCTAATAGTAATAAACGTAAAATTGATGAAAAAACAATAAATAAACCAATGAAACGTGTACGTTTCAATGATAATATCATTGATAATAATAATAAAACAACAATTAGTGTTACTACAGATGGTAAATCGAATAGTAAATTAGATCATAATAAGATTGTTACTGAAATTTTAAAAAAATATCCACAATTAGTTAAAGAGAATAAAAATATACGTTTGAAGATTATGTCGAAGAATAATCGTAATGAAAAAGAACCAAATAAAGTTATTACAACAAATATTAATAAACCAACAAGAACAACAACAACAACACGATTTAATAAAATTGTAAGTGTTATGTACTATTGATTATGTCTCTTTCTAAGATCGAGTTTCCATTGTGAAAAACAAAACTTGCTAGTTTCTGGATTATGCGTTAAGTCCCCCCGCAAAGGTCTTGACTTAAGTCCTCGCCTATCGGTGCATGGTTTATTTACATTCGCTTTTGTTGATTTTGATCGTTTCTTCAGGTGAATTTTCGAGTTTAAATTCCAATTTTAAGATGGTTTCTAGATTATACTTTTTTTTGCAAGTAATGCGTTTAATTGTTTTAAGGAGAAAGTAGTAATTTAATTCGTGATTTTAAGATATTCTCCTTCTAAATTATCCATTTTTGAACTAAATTGCTCTAATGTAAATTAAAGAAATAAAGGAAAATTGTCCTTTTAGTGAATTTTGCAAATAAATCCTAAATCATTTTTTTTATATATATTTGCAAGATTCTCAATCGATTGTTGAGTTAAATTTTCAAATTTTAGAGTTTTTTGAACATTTTCGTCTTAAAAATCATCACTTTTTTAGCATTATGATGAATTTGAATGATTTCGTTTTAAAGCCTCCCCGCACTATTCCAGCTGTTTAATTGGCGCTAGCAGAGCGGGAGTTTTAAAATTGAAGAAATGGCGTTAATTTTAAATAAATATTTTTGTATAAACAGAATATTTAGACCTCCAATTTACACCAATGAATATTTCATTATCGCGCACTTATGGTGTGGCTTAAGACGGATTAGCTACCTTGTGCTTCAAATCAGCTCCTCCAAAAAAATTAACCAATTACGTATTGAAATTTATTGTTAATTTATTATTTTAGGATATCGGGGAATCATCATCAACATCAATACCGTCGTCGTCGTCATCATCATCAATGAAAGTTCGTAAGAAAAAAGATCAACAATCAACAACAATATCAAATAATGATACTGAACCATGGGTATGTGTCCATTGTAGTACACCTGATGAGACAGTTGAATTTGTTTTATATTATTTATATCGTAAACATATGACTGATTATCATAATGAGAAATTCGATGGACGTTCGTGTAAATATTGTGGTTATACATGTAGTAAAAACAATATGTTATATTATCATTTATATTTAAAACATGGTATAAGACCACCATCACATTATAATTTTCCAAAATGTAATCTATGTCCATATATTGGTTTAACACAAGATATATTAAATCGTCATCGTTTACGTCATAATATCAATGAACAACAATGTAGTGAATGTAAATTAGCATTTACATCACATATAGCCTTAACAAGTCATATACAAATAACTGGACATACTGGTAAAACGAATAAAACAAATTTCGATTGTCAATATTGTACGAAACGTTATCAATCTAGTGTTGGTTTATTTATACATGTACGTATGCAACATAGAAATGAGGCAATGCGTGATGGTATTGTTAGTATTGATGAAGTTGATGATTATTATACTAATGATGATGATGATGATGATGATAATGATAATGATGGTGATAATAATAATAATGATGGTACTGATGAGAATGAACAGAATGATGAATATATATTACCTGAAATTGTTAATACACATCAAGGTAAAAAAGTTAATATATTATCAAATGTTAAAGTTACACCAACACATCAACAACAATCTCAATCAAATCAACAACAATTATTAGAACCAAGTTCAGAAGCTGAAGCTTTAAATAATGTAGCAAGTGGTATAGCAACTAGTTTAGGTTTAGTTGATATTGTTGTATTAAATGATAATCAACAAATATTTTTACAATCATCAAGTGATCAGCAAACAAATTTTGATCATAATCAACAACAACAACAACAGGAAGAAAATGAACAACAGACTGAATTTATATTACCCGAATTATCAACAACAACAACAAATAGAGATGAACAACAACAACAACATAATCAAGTTATAACAACAGATGGTGTTATAACACAATCAATGTTAACAACTGATGCATCAACTGATGAATTAGTAATGGTATTAACCGATCATGATTATGGTGATGGTAATCAAGATGAAATTAATAACGATAATTCAAATATTGTTGTATTATACAGTCATCCTGTTGAAAGTGGACAACAAGAACAATATGTAACATCACAAGTAATAATTTAAATTTTTAATTACATTATTATAATAAATATTATTATTTTGTAGGGTAATATTATGGTTAATTCACGTACTGGTATGATTGAAATAAGGAATAGTGCTGAAGTTAATTCAACATCTACAAATCAACAACAACAAATCGATATAGATCAACAACAACAACAACCAGAGCAACAACAACAACAAGAGTCTCATATTGAATCGATTGAGATGATACAACGTGAAATTGAAAGTCACACAAATGATACAACAACAACAATTGATGAGGATAAATCAAAAAGTGAAACACAAATTGATGATAATGATGAAGAATTTAAGAAAGATAATCAAAATATTGATAATGAACAAAATAATGAAACTGTTGATATTAAAGCAGAAGATAGAGAAAATAATGATAATAAACTTAATCAATCTACAGTTGTTAAAGAATGTACAAATGATGATGATGATGGTGATGGTAGTGATAATCGGGAAAGTAATGATGATAAAATTAATAATGATGAAGAAATAGTGCTAGAAGAAGATAAAGAAAAGGAAAAAAGTAGTGATAATGAAGAAATAATTGTTGAGGTATACAATACAATAGATTTATTTAATAATTATTAATTTTTTTGTGTATTTTTCAGCAACAATTACCCGAAAGAAATACAGATTTAACAATAGATAAAGAAGTTGAAAAACAATTAGATAATAGTATAGAAGAAATAACACCAATAGAATCAATAGAAGTTGTAGAGCAAGATAATGAAAAGAAAAATGAAGAAGAAAATCAAAAGAACATATCAGATGATTTGGATGATAAAAAAGAAACAATTGATAGTCAAAATGATGAAAGAATTGATGATGATAAAATGGATAATGATGGAATAGCAAGTGATAACAAGATGAATGAAAGTGAAATTAAAGATCAATTACACGAAGATAATTCAGATTCATCAATTATATCACAAGAATTACGTCTTAATGATGGTGATAATGATGATGATGATGATGACGGCAATGATGAAAATAATGATACTGATAAACAACAAACTACTATTAGTGATGACAGTATGAAGGAACAATCAAATAGTTCGATGAAAATTGCTATATTGGACGATTGGGAGGATACAGATTCACAACAATCTGATAATAAAGATGATAGAAAAACAACAATAAGAGTAAATACTACTACTACTGCCACCACAACTGCTGTTGTGGCAACAGCAGCAGCTACAGAGGAAACTGTAAATAAATTAATGGACGATTGGGCAGATGAAGATGAGGATGAGTTAAAGAAAGATTAGTGTGTGTAGATTTGCTTATTTCTAATTGGTCGAGTATTGATTGTGGCTATCATTTATGAAAAATGGATAATTGTTTTATTTCGTTTCTTTCTTTTATATTATATGGGCCATGGGCCATTATTTGATTTAATTTTTATTTCAATCTGGAAGTTTTTTTTTTGGACTTTCTATTTCAGATTTATGTAAGTTAGTTTTATCTTTATAATAGTTTACATACATAAAAATTATAAATAGTTTATCATATTCAATAAATATATCGTTAAACAATCAAAATAAAATTTTATATGTAAATTTTGAATTTTACCGCGGAAATACGCCATTTATTGCAAAAATTTTGGAACTAAGAAATAAGTTGGCCATATGTACATTACTGCCAACACAATTTTTAGGTATAATATATTTACATGAGATGTCGCTCTTACAATAAATTCTTCTGATTATTCAAAAATTAGTCTTTCTAGTTAAGGGACATATATTTAAAATGTTAAGAAAAAATCAGCTAAATCAATGTAAAGATTTAGTAAATAAGATATTTAAGCAACACGAATTATACAGCACACTATCGATAACGTTGGATACTGTATTACCGGCGGTAATGTGCCGGTTATTTTTCTAGTGAATTTTCATTCGTGAAGTTGCTTAGTCTGATCGAATAATACCCGCAGGCCCCACCAACTCTTATGGGCGGACCAATGAGTATTAAAAATAGTTGGGTGTATGAAGCTTAGGTGGCGCTGGCATCGAAAATTTACGAAAAATGCAAGTGACATCTATATAACATTCTCTGAGATAATTAGTATGAATTTCTCAGTAAAGAAGTCGCACTTAGACATCATGTCATTCATGTCACATCACAGAAACACGATTTTTAATGTTTGAATTTAATTTTGCGGTAAGAGTAGGGCTCTTGGGTTCCGAAGTTTCTATAAGTGATATGTTGATGAAATTTTGTGAGTGTATTGAAGGGGTCGTTATGAATCTGAAAAAAAATCATCAACCTCCTCAGTTCCCCCTAAGTTGGAGAACACCCCCCGCGGGAAATGGGGGGCAGTGGCACCTGCACAAAAATATCACCATCATAAGCGGAGCATGTTCTAAGGTAAGTGTGATTTTTTCTAGATTTTTATTGCCGCTAATTACACCAAAAAAAAAAAAAATTCAAGCGTAAATACGATATCTAAATATGTTGTAGGATCGCAGGAGAGCGACTAAAAAATCTCTCTCGGTGACATTTACGCATGAATTATTATTTTTTTTTGGCGTAATTAAGGGCAATAAAAATCTAGAAAAAATCACACTTACCTTTAAACATGCTCCGCTTATGACGGTAATATTTTTGTGCAGCTATCACCGTCCCTCTCCCCCCACGGGGGGTGTTCTCCAACTTAGGGGGAACCGAGGAGGTTGATTATTTTTTTTCAGATTCATAACGACCCCTTCAATACACTCACAAAATTTCATCAACATATCACTTACAGAAAATTCGGAACCCAAGAGCCCTACTCTTGCCAATTTTGCCGATCGACGATTCATCAAGTTTATTAGGGTGCGATTTGTTGAATGTAAATAAGTAAGTATGTACATAGTATATTACAAATATTTTTAATACACGAAAACAAACGCATAATTAGTTTCTTATTAGTAATTAGAGTAATATACATGTACAAGTAAACGTAATTTGATTATAAAGATAGTACGTATATGATAATACTTCTAATATGATATTTTTTAATTATTCTAATATTAATATTTTTTGATAAAAATCAATTTTCAAGAATTTTTATTTGTTCGTGAAACAGAAAAAAAATAGGATGTAAACAATAAAGAGGGTTGTATCGAACGAAGGTCACAAATGCATGTTGTAAATTGTAAATAAATCACACTTCACACTCTATCTCACTTTTATGTACTTGAAATATAACAGAAAAGTTGAAACAAAGACAACCGTGTACTGTTGAAAACATTTCTTGTTTATTTATTTAATTTCACTAATTATATTTTTGTTATTTCATTGATTTGTCAGAGACTCATCATTTTTGCCATTACTATCATTGTTACCATTATTATTGTTTTGTACATTGTTTTTGTATTTTATTTTAATATTTTTCAATTTCAATTTATTGTTGTAAATATTGTGTAATAATTGTGTATTTCAAATATTAATTAGAAAAAATAAGGTATAATTTTACTAAAATGTATTTTGAAAAGGTTTGTTATTTCATTATTGTTATTTATGTTTATTTTTTATTCATTATTTTTATTCTTTCTTCTTATTTTACCATTTGTATGTATATTTTGTTATACTTAAAATTACTTTTTTTACAGAAAAATAATTGTCTTTCATTATTTTGAATTCCTTTGAATGTGATTTTGAATTTCCCGCTAATTATTTGTATGATATATCGTGGATTCAAACCGAAAATAATCTTATCTACAGAATCCTGTAGTGGCTTGAAGCTGTCATCAGCGCCCCCTGAACGTTATGTTACTTTCGTTTAAGCCCCCACCACGGATTAAAATCAGTATAGTAGTTGTGTATCTATTTTATCTATGCTAAGCAACTTCACGAATGAAAATTCACTAGAAAAATCACATAACCGCCAGTAATACAGTATCCAACATTATCGATAGTGTGCTGTATAATTCCAACGATTATGGATGCTTACAAGGATTGCTCAGGACCACATTTTTTCGGCATCCTCACTCTTGCGGTCCACCAGTGACGTCATTCGCGTACATACAGATACCGATAGACATCGATAGAGACAGGTAGCTATGCCTGTCTCTATTATGTATATGTAGGTATGCTAACTATCCACCAATGACGTCAAATATTTGGCTTATATGGAACGTATAGGCATTGAGCAATCATTGTAAGTTAACAATCGTTGGTATAATTCGTGTTACTTAAATATCTTATTTACTAAATCTTTACATTTATTTAGCTGATTTTTTTTCTATATTTATGTTCCTAAAATAGAAAGACTAATATTTGAAGAATCAGAAGAATTTTACAGTCACTAAATATACACAGTACCGCAATTGTATGGGCTAATGTGTTGGAGAGAGAAAGCAAATTTTTGTACCAATATGGCGGCATTTGTAATAATCTACCATTCTATTGGCTATACTCAATAATCTGTCATGGAGTCAGATATCTTGATTTTAAATTCTACATCTCAATGTTACCAACTTATAGTTTAAAATTCAAATGTCCCCATAAATTTTTATCCAAAATGGCGGTCATTTGCGGTACTGTAAATATTTAGTGACTGTAAAGAATTTTACAGTTACTAGAAATATACAGTACCGCAATATCCGCCATATTGGTGCAAAAATTTATGGGGACATTTGAATTTTAAACTATAAGTTGGTGACATTGAGCGGTGAATTTAAAATCAACATATCTGACTCCATGACAGATTATTGAGTACAGCCAATAGAATGGCCGATTATTACAAATGCCGCCATATTGGTGCAAAAATTTGCTTTTTCTCTCTCTAACACATTGGTCCATAGAATTGCGGTACTGTCTGTATTTAGTAACTGTAAAGAATTTATTTTAAGAGCGACATCTCATGTAAATATATTATACCTAAAAATTGTGTTGGCAGTAATGTACACCGTGGTATTAATGTTCTATAGTCTGTTCATAATAAATTGATAGTGTAATGTAAGATAAACATGTTGCGCAGTAAACGTCTTTATGTACAAACGTATGACGTTATTGTCAATTTATTTTGAATGGGCTCTACATATGATAGAATTGCCTACATAACCTATAATTTTCGGTTCATAACCTTATATAATCGTAATTATTATAAATTATAAAATCAAATAATGTTTTTAACGAATGTTCTATTTAAGCGTGCCAAAAGCAAGTGAGTATATTTATTTTTTTGTAAATTCTATAAGTTGCATATAAATAAAATTTTGTGATGTAAATTCGCAAACCACCAAGTTAGTCTTCAGGTAAGAGCAGGACTCTTTCGGATAAATCGTAGAAGAATAAAATTTTGTGCGTATCATAAGGGATCATTGGAAATCTAAAAAAGCAATAATCAACCCCCTAGGTTCCCCTAAACATGTGGTATCACGAAAAGGGCGGAAGGAGGAGAGTCGTAGGTGCACAGCAATATTATAATCTTCTTCAATAAAATTTTATATATGGTTGTATGGACATTGTACAAAATTATTCTGAATTTGACTGTTGCGGGTAGCATGTATACAGTAAAGCGACTAAAAAATCGCTGGGTAACATTTACATATGAATTGCTAATTAATTTTAGACATAAAAGTCTGAGAAAAATTACACTTATCTTTCAATATGCTCCTCTCAAGATGATAATATTTCAATGCATTTAACACTTCCTCCCCATGTGAGGTACAATTTAGCAGAACGTAGGTGGTTGATTTATTTTTTTACGTTTATAATGAAATAATGACCTCCGTATTATACCCATTAAATTCTATTATTGTATGGCTTATAAAAACTTCGAATCTCAAGACTCCTTATAGGGGATGATAAATGCCCAAAAATCTTGTGTTATTGACATTTTTAAGGGTGCTTTATCTGACATCGATTAGAGGATTGTATAAAAGCCCAATGGGGTATTTCATCACCTTGTTGGTGATGTACGCATATAATTTTATTAATCAACGACTTATTCAAAACTTGAAAACTTAATTCTTATCTTTTTTAAAAAAATACGATTTATTAATTTATTGAATTTAAAAATTGTATTGTTTTGTAGAAATATAATGGTCCAAATGCAGAGTGTTGTTAGCGGGCATACATTTAATAAAATTCGTGAACGATTAGCGGACAAATTGGAAGTAATTAGATTTGACCCTTGGCGTAAGTATTTCTAAATTTAAAAACGTTAATTATTTTATTTATCGTTGTTTTTTCTACAGTGCAGAAAGAATGTTTATATAGAGAGAAGAAGAAAGTACGTAGCATGGATAAATAATTATGGTATGTACGTATATAGTAAAGGATTTGATAAAATTACAATTAGTCACCCAATTTTTGTTTTGTGTATAAATTAATTCAAATAATATAATAATAGAATATAATCTAATAAAGCACCCTGTTTTTTTTTTATTACTTCTCCTCTTCTTCTATTTTCAATTTTATTATTGTTTTCTATCAGCTGGACGTATATATTTCTTACCACCATGTTTCTCCCATTCACGATTGAATTCATTTTCTAAAATTTCAGCACCACGTTTACGTGTCAATCCAGTTTCTTCTAATGATAATTCACACATTTGCATATCATCTTTACCTAAAGTTTTTCAATTATTAACAATAATTTTTCAAACATATACAGGCTGTTCCGTAAATCGTGCATTTCTTCCAAAGGGACAAATAGGGGATGAAATTCAAACACGAAAAGTCTGGCCCACAGGTAATTAGTAATTAATTAAATCAAGTGCTCGCTATAGTAATAAAAGAGAAAAGTATAAAATCTTAACGACAGCCGTTTAAACATAGAGAGCAGTTGATTGGCTAATTGATTTAGTCAAATGAAGAAAAAATGGTATAGGACTTTTAGTTTTCAGTATTTCATCCCCTACTGATAGGACAGGCAAATGCACTACTTACGGGGACAGCCTGTAAATATAAATGTGTACCTGCTACTAATAGAATAGGAGCTTTATCTGGATGTAATTCAATTTGTCTAGCAACATATTGTCCATCAAAATGTGCATACCACCAACCACGTTTACTATTATCATTACAACCAGGCCGTACAAATGGTATACGGAAATATCTTTGTGTATTATTATCTAAAATTGGTTTAATTTTTTGTTGTTGTTGTTGATGTTGTTGTAATTGATATTGTTTTGTTGCCGATTCTAATACTGAACGTGGTGCACGTTCATTCTCATCCATAATTGTACGTTTACGATTCTTTGCTTTCCATGCATGATAAACTTTTAAACGACGATGGAATTCATGCCGGCATGCTTCCAATAATTCAATATCACATGATGTATTGATTGTATCACGTAATTCGGAATATTTCCATTTTGTTAAATCGTATTTGCCTTTAACAAGAGCTGCTTGTTGATTTCTTGCCGCCTCCGACCTTTAAATCAATTAATCAATGAATATATTAATCAAATTAATAAAGTAACACAAAAATAAAGCTTAAATTACAATAGTAAAATAATTAGTAGGATTAGTGAATTAATTTCTATATTACTCTATCGATTTTAGTAAATGTAGTTAATTGTTAATTTTTGAATATTTACAAAAATTTTGATTGTACCTGACGAGTTTGTGTGACTGCCTGGTTGTATCTGTAGGACCACTGTATCATGGAAATAAACAAGCATTGATATTGAACAGCATGACAAAACATATACATTACATACATAAAGTGAAGAAAAATTTGTTAAAAATTAATATACAGCGTTGCTTTTTTAAAATGTTCACGATTCGTATAAAACTCTTATAAGAATTGATAGTGATTCGAATAATATTGGTACCAAGAGAACATTTTAACAAAATTAGCACTACGTAGCTTATCACTATCACCAATCAACTGAATACGTAAATTGACTTATAAGTGGAGTTTCATACGAATTATGTACATTTTTTTTTTTTTAAAACAACACTGCAAAACAACAAGAACAAAAAAAACATACTTTCTAATCATTGGTGGACTATCTTCAACTTGATCATTACTCTCTTGTGCTAAACGTAATGCTAATTCATGATCTTGTCGTTCTTGTTCCAATTGTTGTTGATATTGTCTTTCAGCTAATTCTTCCTTCTCTTGTTGTGCTTGTAATAAAAGTGCTGCTTCTAAATCGGCTTTCTCCTGAAAAAAAAATATTTTAATTATTAAACAATTAAATAATAATAATAATAATAATAATTGTACTTGTTTTTTACGTTCTTCTTCTTCCAATTTACGTCTAGCTTCAATTTCAGCTTTCTTCTTACGATTCTCCTCTTCTTCACGTAAACGTCGTTGTTCCTCTTCTTTGAGTTTCTTTTCACGTTCCATTTGTTCTTGGATTTTACGTAAACGTTCCTGTTCTTCAGCATTCTTTTGATCTTGGATTTTCTTTTGTAATAATGCCATTTGTTTATCAACTTTCTCCAATAATTGTGCATATAGATTCTCCAATGAATTAGCTTGAATCTTATCATCTTTCTACAAATAAAAATAAATTTAATTTATAAATTTTCTTATATATTAATTTAATTATACTTTAATTCGATTAATAGTTGATGTAATTTCATTTTGTAAACGATTGATATCATTTTTAGTACTTGTAGCATCTTGTTTCAATTGTTTTGCTATAGTTTCTATTTTTTCTAAATTACCAACAAGACTTTTAATTTTAATTAATGCTTTAATTCTAGGTCCATGATGCTTCTTTGTTAAATAACCTTTTACATGTTTCTGTATTGTTATCAATGCTTGTCGTCGATAAATTATCTTATTCTTCACTATAATTATAATTGTTTTAATTACAATTTTAATCAAATTAATATAATTACTCACATTTGATTACAGTAAGTGCACAAAATTGTGCTTTAATCCATCGTGATCTTAATAAGAATTTTTCAACATCATTAATGATAGATTTCAAATTATCCGGATCAGATTTCATGATTTTATCGAATTCTGCAAATTTACCAGGACGGAAGAAGACACGTGTTATACCAAATTTGAAATCTCTATCACGTAATTTCAAACTATGTAACATAGCCTAATAATAAATTAAATTAAATTTTTGATAACTTTACAAATGATAAAATTTACTTCACAGAATATTTTCGGACTTAAAGCTTTCAATTCATTTGGTAGATAATCTTTATACATGTTGTATAAATCAGTGAATTGTGCCCGACTAGGATAACCATGTTCCATCAATTCTAAAACAGCCGTCATACCAGAACATTTCAATTGCATTAAACATAAAGCCCCATCAAATTGTTGATCAATCATTTTATTATTCGGTTTAATACATCTGATAAAATTTGTACCCTAAAATTTATTATTAAAAAAAAATTAAACTAAAATTTATTAAATTAATAAACTTACATTCCCTCTTAATTTCTCCATTAATTCACTTAATTGTGTTTTAAATCGATTACCAACACTAATAAATGTTAATTTGCCTTTTTGTGCTATTGATGTTGTAAATAATGTTTGTATCAATTTATTTTGACTATTTTGTATGATGCCTTCTAATGAGGCATGTAATGCATCATTATTTTTATCAATGAAATGTTTTGTTTGATAACAAACAGCACCAGCAAAATGTCTTATAAGGAAACCTTCATCATCACGTAAACTTCGATGTGCTTTCAATTTTGATGAACGTGGTAAACCGATACGAAATTGATTTGACCAATGTTTAAATACTTCCATTGTAAAATGTGTATATGATGGTTTTGGTAATTTTGATTCTTCATCTAATAATGTTAGAATACCTTTATTCTTTGTTTCAATCAAATCTGTAATATAAGAACAATTTTGAATATTGAACTACAGGGTGTCTCATAAAACCCGTGCATTCTTTTGGGTAGAGATAGAGCATGGAATTCTAAAACGTACAGGTAATCAATAATCAATTAAAAAAATGGTGTTAGAAATCCATGCCCTAAGACAGCTTATATTTTAAGCCTCTTTCTTACCAATACAATCTTGATTATCAACGAAATTAACTTCAGCAACACTTAAACCCTCTTTTTTGTACAATTCTTGTTCGCATTTCAATACGATTTCATTAAAGAATTGTTGTAATTTCTCATTACAATAATTAATACAGAATTGTTCAAAACTGTTGACAGTGAAGAATTCTACAATATAAAAAAAATGTCAATTTTACAGGTTTTTAAACGTCCATATGATGAAAAAACAAACCAAAACCGGCAATATCTAAAACACCAATATAATAACTGGATGCTTGAAATGGGATACTTTGATTGATACGATTTACAATATGATCGAATAAATTACTGTAAATTGCTTTAGCTAAAGCATCACGTGCATTATTTGCTTCATATACTTTCAATGGTACCCTGTAATCAAATTGTTTCAATTTATTATTATTATTATTATTATTGTCAGTGCCGTAGCAAGGTAAGAATTACAAGTAGCGCCCTTCATTTTGGATAAAAAGACCACAAATATACACAGTGTTTTTATTTAAATGCGGTCAATTCTTATGAAACTTCTAGTAGTTGGCTAGTGATTCGAAAAATATTACATCAAGAATTTCTAAAGGCCGAGGACTAGAGACTATTTTACAAAAATTTGAACCTTGTAGTTCATTTGGAAATTACGATAATGTCGCATTTTTCAAAAACGACTAACAATAAGAATGACTCGTAGACCCTCCTAACAGTTGTTATTTTTTTTGTTTTTTCCCCATTGCATTCTACAGAAAATGCGAATTTTTCCACCTGTTCCAGACCGCACTGGAGAAAATCCAAGCAAATTAATGGGAGCATTCTTAAGTCACTCCAAGTCATTTTAAGCGTATAGTAATTTTTTTAAAAAAGATTTAAAGCTTGAGAATTGTATCCCTAGACGACTTAATAGTAACATTAGTTAAAAATAAATAATCCAAGAAAAATGTGTATTAAAAATCTCAAAAATTTAACTCAAAAAATGGACTACAAGTGAGTAAATCTATTCATGTAGAGTACTTGAAAACATAAAATGATAAAGGCATTGACTAAATAGTTTCCCTTGAATAAAAAACCTTGCCAAGATGATTTTTGAAAAGTAAATTTGATAAACTCGAAAATCCTGCTAAAATAACTACCAAAACTGTGAATTTCTTGCCTTTTTACGAATGAACACCAAAATTCCTTAGAAAAATTTTTTAGAGCGAAACTGTAGCAAAACTTAGGCTGAAACATGATTTAAAGCGTCAAATTGGCTAAAAGTATCGGATCTTAATTTTTTCACGATTGAAGATCAAAAAATTGACGAATTAAGACACAAACTTGTTAAAGTGAAAATTATGTTGGAAATTTAACTAAAAGTGACTAGTTTTATAAATAGCGAAATTTTACAAAAAAAAAAAAAAAACACTGATAATTTGAGACAGAAATGTTTCAAAATCTATTCATAAGTCAAGCAATACGCCAAAAAAATCGTCCCTGTTTAACAAGTCAGTACTCTTATTATTATTATCATTCAGATACCAAATATTGACAGACACCCCCTGGGAGTCAAACTTTCTGGCATTGAAGCACCACTTGCTACGTCTCTGATTAATATTATCAATAATAATAATTATAATAAAAGAAGATATGTACATACATGATAACAGTGCCTTTAAGACCACCACGACTACTTTGCATAACACGTGCTTCTAATGCTTGTTGTAATTCATCACCATCAATACATAAAAGTTTCGATGCAATTTCAAGTGATTTTAATGTTGATTGTGATACTTTACATCCACCACGTGTATCTTGTGGATCATCTTCAAATTCAATATTACCAAGATGTAAGACAGCACTAACAGTTTTATAAATTTGTAAACGTTCTTCATCATTTATACCTAAACGTTGTAATGCTTTATCTAATTCAATAAAACCATCAACATCATCTAATAATACATCATGTAATGGACCATTATTTAAATGTTGTTGACTTTTTTGATTTTTTAATAATTTCTTTTCACTATCAATTTTTGTAAAAAATCTTGTACAACCTGTTTTCAAATAATTGTAATCATCTGGTTTTGTTAAATATAATTGTTGTCTTAATGATTCAGATGCACCAGCCATTAACATATAAAATATATGATAACTACGTTCATCATCTTGTGCTGAACATATACGTGATTTCTCTAATAAATAATGTGATATATGTCCACCAGTTACATGAAATTTACGATCAAAATGTACTTCAATAAATTTACCAAAACGTGAACTATTATTATTTCTTGTTGTTTTTGCATTACCAAATGCTTCCAAAATTGGATTAGCATCTAAGATTTTTTGTTCAATTGGACCAGCTTGATGTTGATCATCACCACTATCACATAAATATTTTAATAAATGTTTTGTTGATTCAGTTTTACCAGCACCAGATTCACCACTAACAATAATTGATTGTGATTGTTTTAATACTTTCATATCACGGAATGCTTTATCAGCTATAGCAAAAACATGCGGTGGCATTTGACCTAATGATCTACCATGGTATGATTTAATTGTTTTCGGTGAATATAATTCAGGTATGTCTTTATAAGGATTTACAGCTATTAGAATATTTGCAACATACGACTGCAAAAACAAGAGAAAACAAACAATCAAATAAAACAAAAAGAAAATTAAACAACTCTTACATAAATCTTATTTTTATAATATCTAACTCGAATATTATTCAACAAAGAGCCTTCATTAAGGAACATCATTTCACCTAATACAAAATAAAAACAATAAATAATTATTAACAATTTATGTTATAGAGCCATTCGAAAAATATTTAAAAGTCTCAGGAGAACATTTAAGAAATATTTGCTCATTTTTTGACTGATGTCGCGATCTTCAAAAACTAAACTAAGCACACCTAAAATGACTTAAGCTAAGGGTACACAGCTTCTTTAGTCGCGCAGTTTAGGAGTTGCGCATTATTCACACATATGCCTAAAGTAGCGTAAAGCATGCAGGTTTTTATACTGTACCTACCCTTTAAAACTTCATTATAGTTGCTCAGATTTTGTGCTGCAATGTCTCCTAAGACACACATTTACTAAGCTTAGCTTTAGAATGACTCAGAGATCCTCCCCATATTGACTTTTTTCATTTTTCCCCATTTTAATCCGAAACAGGATATTTCGCATTTTTTATAGAATGCAATGGAGAAAAACGAAAAAAAAAATAATCAATCTCGCTAGGGTCTTTGAATCATTTAACGTGTGTAGCATCTTTTTGAAAATCGCAACATCGTTAGAAACGAACGTTTTTGTGACCAATTTCCGAATGAGCTACGAGGTTCTAAGGTTTGCTAAAAATGTTCTCTAAGGACCGCACCTTCTACAAATATTATTTGAATTGCTCTATTAGTTTAATGGAAACGGTATTGTCAAATCAAACAATCTGTACTTACAATTATCATCGTAATCTTTATTCGTTTGCACATCTTCTTGTGCTTTGAAAACATCATGAAATGGTAGAACACGTTTTGGATATTTTGGATTTAATGGTATCACTTCAGCACCATCAGCTAATAGTTCAGAAATTCGGCCTAATATGAATCCTTCTATTGGGTCTCTAGCCCATACAATATCCATCCTATAATAATAATAATAATAATAATAATAATAGTACGTAAAAATAAGAACAAAAAAAACAAAACAAATAATAATAATTGAAGCATAACTGAAAACTTTCTCGTCATAAATAAATAAAATTAGATTAGATTCACTTTCTAATAGAAAAATTATCTTTCTTTTTTTTCACACTATTTTTTAGTGAAAATTGTTTGTAATTATAACGGTTAATTGCTAAATAAAAAGTAGAAAGAGCCTCAAAAAATAAATAAACATCTGTTGGTACACAACAGTTATGTATACCGGTATTTCACCGTTTTTGGTTTGTTTTTTTGTCTAAAACTGTCACATTAACAGATGTATGCACGTATATAGAAGATATAATCTTATCTATTGAATCAACAAACAGTTAGATAATTATTAATAAAAGACTCTGTTAATCAAAATAAAGCTTTTAGGTTTTAGGCAATGAAAATCTTAAAAAATCAACCCTAAAATCGTCTCCAAAGAGGGCTGGCAAAACGACATGAACGCACAAATCTTATCTTTGATTTCACAAATTTTTGTCACAGTATCCAATTCAGCCCTTTCCACGATTAAATATAAAAAAACCAATAGTAATTGATGACTTTTGGTTAAGTACCTACTGATTATAAATCAACACATTTATGGCCGTAACTAGAAGAAATTGGGGGCGGGTTGAAGTATCATTGAGGGTTTTCTGGTTTGAACTCTCAAAACTATACAGGGTGTTTGGTCTAAGTATGGTCAGTACTAAGAGAATCCTATTAGTCGACGAGCGATTCGAAAAATATTTCAAGGATTTGTAGAAAGGTCCTTAAAGAACATTTCAGCAAAATTAGAACCTCGTAGCTCATTTGGAAGTTGGTCAAAAACCGCTCGTTTCTGACGATTTAGCGATTTTCAAAAACGAACTAAACACGCAAAACGACTTAGAATGAGTTTAGGATCCTCCCAAAATTGATTTTTTCGTTTTTCTAAATTTTATTCTGCAACAGGTGGAAATATTTCGTATTTTCTCTGGAATGCAATGGAGAAAAACGAAAAAAATCAATGTTGGGAAGGTCCCTGAGTCATTTTTAGTCGTTCTGCGTGTTTTGTTCGTTTTTTAAAATTGCGACATTGTCCAAAACGATCGTTTTTTGAGCAACTTTGAAATGAGCTACGAGGTTCTAATTTTGCAAAAATGTTCCCTAGGCACTCTTCTACAAATCCTCAAAATATTTTTCGAATCGCTCGTCGACTAATAGAAGTTTCTTAGAACTGACTATACTTAGACCAAACACCCTGTATGTATGTTTAAAGATGAGTGTGAATTTTTTGACATTGGTATCGATGTTACAAGAAAGATTACAAAAAATTCATGCTCACTGTATGATTTGTTATTAGATCCAGGTCAAATGGCTAATATTAAAATGAGCATCATCATCAAAAATTGATTGAGTGTTAATCACTAACTGGTTATTGCACTCTCTGAAATTCCATCATTTCTGAAAAGAGACAAGTATCCAATTTAGCCCTTTCCACGATTTAACATGAAAAAATCAATAATAATTGATGACTTGTGTTGAAGTAGGTACTGACTATAAATCAACACTATATCTACAATTAGCTAAAATTGCCTTAATCTCCTCCTTGTTGTTGCCAAAAACGCTTTAAATTCTAAACTTCAACTCGAAAATTGTCTCTAAAAGGTCCAAATACCTCGTCCTCTTTTAACGCTTTATTAAAAAAATCAAAGAAATCACAATACTATTTCACCTCACAGTATGGCATACATTTACTTACGTAGGACCGTAGCTTGGTTCAACCACTTATTTTTTTCTTCAATAATATCAAACGTGGTAAAGTATGAACTAAGCTACGACACTACGTAACCAAATACATGTTCAGCTGCAAGATGAAATGTCGTTGTACATACAACTTGTATTAAATGACGTCTTAAGTGACTTTCAAATCTAATGAACAAACACGAATGAACAACCAAAAACAACAAACGAACACGAACAAACATACGCAAGCAGAAACAAATGCTATGACCATAAATAATAATAGAGACTTCTTATCTACACTATATGAACATGAACGAAGACATACGGGCAGTTTCCATTAACGTGCCGACATAAGATTGGTAACTGTTTACGTTCAGTTTACCGCCCACACCTAATAATTTGATGGTTGTTTTCGCTCGTTCACATTTGTTCGTTAGACGTGTTCGCGGTATTACATAGTCAAGCAACTAAGGCTACAGTACCGCTCGCTAACTTCCTTGCTACGCCACTGTTAATTGAAGCCTTACCATTATTAATTGATACAATAAAAAAAAGTTTATCTTTGATTAGATTAATATTTTGTTATCTCTATAATATAGATCGTTAATAACAAACAATAATTACAATTGACAAATTAGTTTAATTAAATTTTATCATTGTTTTGAGATAGTGCAATAATTAATAAATCATTATTATATAGTTTTTTTTTTATTAATGGTGCAATAATGACGCTTAACTTATATACATACATACATATGTAAATAACCTTGAAAATTATTAATGTAAATTACAAAAAATACTTTTGAAATCAACCTTACACCCACATTACAGCAACTTTATTATAATTTAAATAAATTATGCTGAATATTGTTTGCTATATTTCTACTGAATTTCTTTTTCTTGTAATAAATTTCGTAACTCTTTCACTGCGTTTGTCTCTTGTGTTCTAGTTTTTTTTAAAAAAAAAAATAAAAAGAAAGAACAATCGTGATGTTGATAATGAGCATTATTTGTTGCATTACATTTCGCTTGAGAGATCACTGAACTGCTGTGTTGTTCAGAGAAGTCTCTTATATTTCTACTTTTTTTTTCTTGCCTTCTTTAACAATCCTGAAAGATATTATTTGTCTTTACTAACTCTCTATTGTATGCACACCTGCCTATGTTAATTATAATAATTAACAATATAATAATCTTCATGTGATAGCGTGTCATAAAGTAACATTATTTAGATAAATCTGAAAACTAGAAAAGTCCACTTTATTAGACTAAAGTCTATAATCATTTACTTTATTGAACTAATTGTAAGAACTATTGTAGGATTTATTTCACTAGTACCATAATGGTTGACGTTAAAATCTTTGTAATATATTTGAAAGTCTACTATTGCGTCCAGTTAAGCCAAGCTCTTACTAAAGCGAGCTTAATTCTTTCCATCCGATTGCAATAATCCGGCCCCTCCAGTAATCCGCTACAAATTGATTTGTTTTTGTGCTAGATTATCGAGATTTTACTATACTTAAGCTAGGCTTAATAAAACCTAGGTTTAAGTCTATTTAAATATGAATTTAGGAACTTGCATATGTAATCTTCGATATAAGCCAAGATTTTACTAAGGCGAGCTTAAGTAAAGGAAGAAATGTTTAGTGTAAGTCGTTTCCACTTCATCAACTACTGTTCTTATTGTTATTATTATTTGGTTTTTGATTTTGATTTAGTAGAGTATGAGCTAAGCTGCGGCCCTTTCCTAATTGTAAGTAAAGTTATGCTCAACTAAGAAACGAAATAGTACAGTATACCCTGTATACATATAAATAAATTTTGAATGCTTATACACGAGCCGTCACTGGTAGAAGCGTAATGATTCTTATTGATCCTAGATTGTGAAACTTCAACAATCTATCATTACATCTAATTTTAGGTTAATTAAGTATTGAAATAAGCTTTATTGATAAAAGTTATAAATCATCGTCAATATTAACGGAAATTTTACTGTCCCTCGATATAACAGTTATTTTAACTTTATCTCACTCTCTCACTACTCCCTAGTCTAGCTCATTTGAGAAACAACAAAAAAAGGGTTAAAGTAATCAAGGCGGAACACTCTGTATATACACCTATACCTATAGGATGATAAAAAAATAGTTCCGGTTAATATTGTCACCGGACGTTGTATCTATCGTCCCTCTTTCTATACATCAAAACAATAGAACTTTAATAATATGACCGGATTTGCGGTGGTAACAATTTACAATAACAATACAAAAAAAAGCCCTTTCACTCTCTTAATGTATAGGTGACTTTAAACTATAATTAAAAATTATCGTTAAATTGAGTCAAATAATCAAATCATGATTTCATACAGGTATACCTATATTAAAACTATTATCATTAAAGATAAGAAACAGGTGATACAAGACGTGGCTAAATTTTATAAATTTTCAAGTAAATAATATGAAAAGGGGCGTAAAATAAATTCCAATTAATTGCATTTTATGACAATATCAATCAATATACATATTATGTAGGTATTTAAAGGTTTGTAAGTAGTTAATTTAATTATCAATTAAAATAGTAAACATATAAAAAAATAATATAGAAAATAGCAAACAAAAATTGAAAATTACCTGTATAATTATTTGATTGTTGTTAATTTTCTTCTATTAATAATCTTAACAATAGTAATGAAATAAATAAAAATAACAATAAAACTAAAGAATATAAGACACTCTGTATACTGGTAACAGACCAATCACTTGTATGGTTTACTAAACAATGCGCACACGTAGACGAGTTTGTAGGTTTTAGATAGGTGTTTCTGAGTAATGATAATAATAATAATAATAATAATAATAATAATGATGATGATGATGATGATGATGATGATAATAGTAATAATAATGATAATGAATTTTTAATAATTGTTTATGGAAATGGTAGAAGGTGGGACGTGGAGTAATTCCCACACTATCTGCATTTAAAACTACATAATTAAAAAAAAATAAACAAAAAACCAACCCTTCATATTAGTAATGAAATGATTAAATACATAATTTAAATTAAGTTAGTATAAGTATTGCTAATTAATAATAATAAAATAAAATTAAGAGTTTGTTTTTAATTCTGAATATTCAACTCACCTGATTGACATGTATTTTGTGTTGCCGCCATTACTAAATAAAAGTTTCCATAAGTACCAACTTAACACTGAGAAAATCACTAAAGCTTATACTTGTAAGATTTAGAGATTATTAGCGTGTTAAGTTGGTAAAATTATTAAATTATATTTAATAATAATTATGTGATTCTGATTATACATATAGGATCGTATTTGTATTTTTTTTGAGCCAGAATTTTCACGGTAGGTACACTAATTAGAGAAATTCTATATAAAAACTCAACTCTTTTTATTTAAATTTATATTATTTACAAGAGATTTATTTACATATAATGTTCACCTAAAAAATAGAGATTAACTTAATCTTAATTGTTTAATTTGTGTCATTGTTTATATACGTTTTTTTTTTAATATAATTTTATTGTTGCCATTAATTGTTCTTGGGAATGATTGGCTGCACACAATTTTTTTTTGGTATTTTCTTAACAATAGATGAACATTTTAATGGTAATTGGATTTGGTCCAGGATAATTTTTTCTTCACTTGTTTTCTTATAATCTTTTTTTTGTTAACAGTAATAATCATAATAAAAAAACAAGAAACAACAATTTTAATTTATTAACATTATTCTTTGAGGATTTTTTGTTCGTTCTTTTTAAAATCATTCATTTTACACACATACACATTTACCTACATACATTCATACATGCTTTCAAATGGACGAACACAGTACAAGAATTTCGATCACACCTATGTAATGATGATGAGGTTGATAATGATGATGATGTTGATGATAAGAGCGATGACAATATTGGTGTTGCATGGTGCTTCTTTTTTTTTGCCTTTAAGTTTGTTTCTGGTGTGGTACAATAGCTTGTGGTTGTGGTTTGAAACATTGTAATAAGAATGCTGTATAAATAATAAAGGCAATGCTTAATGCAAACAATGCATACATGAAAATATTCAATTCTGGTTGTCTAAAACGATTTTTACGTAACCATTCTAAAACATCATGTTCAGAATATAGATCGCCACGGTAAATACTTGGAAAACGTCGACGAAAATATACAATAGCTGGTAGATTTGTAACACCCCATTTACGTGCATACCTTGGATCAGCCATTTTAACAAATTTTATATCGAAATTATCCAATTCACTGTCGATATTCTCTAATTTTTCCATAATTATTTTACTCTCTTCCGAATTGATGTCATCTAAATATTGGACGATATACATAGATACATGTAGAATATACATATGTTTATCTACCTACTGTTTATTAAAGTTAGTGTTAAAATAATGGCCCTTTTCATATTCCTTATACATATGATGTAGAAACATTGCATCTGGAACCCAAACCAGAAGCAACGCTCTTAATTTTTGATAAGATAAGCAGCACTTTAGCAATAGTAATGGTTCGTGGCTTGAATTACATAAAGATACATAGATAGAATGTCATACATAAGCCGTAAGGAAGAAACAAAGAAGGACAGATGAGACACATAATGAAAGGTTGTAGAGAAAGATAAACAGTAGGGAAAGTAAGAAAATACAAATAGGAACAGGAAACATAAAAGAGAAAGAAAGAAAGAAAAAATTAAATGTCGAAAGAAAGACTGGACAGAAGGAAGAAAGATAAGAGAAGGTAAAAAAGGCAGAAGAGGAGCAAATAGAGAAAGAAAAACATGGAAGAGACAAAAAAGGCAGAGAAGAAAGGACAAGGAAAGAAGGGAATGAAAGAACAACAGTGAGAAGAAAAATGAATAGAAAATAAAAAGACAGACGAGAACTAAGGATAGTAAGAAATACAAGAGTAAGAGAGAGGGGGATAGAGAAAAAAGGCAATATATAGAGAAAGAAACAAGAAAGGAATGAAGACGGGTAGGAAGTAAGGAAAGAAAGAAGGAAGGGAGGGCAAAAGAAAGGAGGTAAGAGGGACAAAAAGAAACAAAGAAAGTTAGAAGCGAAACTAATAAAGAAAGAAAGAAAGAAAGAAAGGCAAAGAAGAAACAAAAAAGGGGGCAGTGAGAGAAAGAAAGAAAGCAAAGAAGGAAAAAAATACAGGAACTTGAATGTAAAAAGTAACACAGGAGAGAAATAAAGAACAAAAGACATGAGAGAAAGAAGGATAGAAGAGAAATAAAAGAAAGATAGTCAAAAGAAAAGGAAAAGCAGAAGAAAAACGAATTAAAAACGAGTGACAAAAGAAAAAGGAAAGCAAAGAACAAAGGAAGAAAGGCAAAGGAGATAGAAAATATAAAGAAAATCTAAAAGAAATACAGAAGAGAGGTATAAAAGACAATAAAGAAAGAAAGAAGGAAAGACAGGGGAGAAGGGGAAAAAAGAATAGAAGAGCAAAGAAACGAAAGACAAAAGAAAAAGAGATGCAGGTGAGAAAGAAATAAACAAAGAGTGGCAAGGAAAAAAGAAAAGCAAGGGAGAAAGTCAAAAAGGCAAGAAAGAAAGAAAGAAATACGCGAATGAAAGAAGAAAAGAAATACATTAGAGAAATAAAGAACGTGGGTTAAAAAATGGGCGAGAATAAAAGATAGCAAGAAATACAGGAGTGAAACAGTAAAGGAGGATAAGATGAAAAAGAAAAAAAAGGCAAGAGAGACAAAAAGGAAGAAAGAAAAAAATAAAGAAAGAAGAGGAAGGACAGGAGAGAAAGAAAAACAAAGGAGAAACAAGAAATGATAAGTTTTGAGTGAAAACAGGAATACTGCAGTTAGGCTGTGTTTATAGACAAGCCGCCCCTGATAAGTGATTTTTTATGACACACAAAATAACGGCCAATATTTTTACAACCAACTTAACACACTGCAACCCTCAATTTACACGGAAATCAAAATCGTGCAATTCGTATACCGTGTAAATCTAAAGTTACATGTACTACATATTTTATTTAATATACAACTTACAAAAGAATACGGTGACGAATTCATTTTCTTCTAATAATTTCTCCAACATTTTCTTATTGACTTCTTCAATTTCATTTTTAATTTCGAACACATCCTGTGATGTTAACCATTCCAAAACTTTATCGGATTGCATTAGATCACCTTCATAGACCATTGGTGTTTTTTTACGGAAAAACATCAAAGCTGGTAATGTATGTAGACCTTGTTCAATGGCAGCCTCTGAACTACAAATTTTAACAAAATCAATACCAAACATATCAGCTTCACCATCGATTTTCTCTAAATTCTCAAGAATCTCATCGCACTCTGGACAATCTTCATCATCTAAAAGGACAAATATATATGTAGATATTGCATTCTTGTTTGGTTTCAGTAAATACAGAGTGATCCACGATTGTGGCCTATTAGAAGTAGTTATAAAAAAGTTTTAATTGGTGAAATTTGAATTAAAATTGTTTTGGCATCTGAATCTTTCCTAAAGAATATTTTGGTTGTTTTATTAAAATCGTTTATTTGGGTCATTTGGCTTTTAAAGCTTTTAGATCTTTGGCCATTGTGATGTAATGCTTGTAACGCTCTACCAATTGGAGTCCCACAAATTGAGCCTCAGATCCTGTTTTGCTATTAATACATCGGTTATTTCGCTTCCTTTTATTATCTGATGCCCTAGCACCCAAGTTAGTTTACCTTTGTCAAGGCTATAGGTGTTTAGAGTCTGCCTGACCGTTAGTCAGAATGTTTCCTTACAAACACTTCCTGGTCCATTGACCAGGAATTATTAAAGATGACTTTCTTAAAGCTATGCATGCGCCATTTAGATGGTTTCTTATATCTTTATTTCAATCCGTTTATCAGTTTTTGATCTAGCTGTATGGAGGGTATACAAGGTAATTGTTTGATCCAGTTTCACACCCTATGGTGGTAAATTTACGACCATTTTCAAGGGGAGTTTCGAAGTCAAATTTCCTTAACATGGAATCCGATGGGATCAGAATTCCCAGATGTTCTTGTCAATCTTTTGGCTTGGAATTTTTAATCTGTTACAGCTTTAAAGCAGTGAGAAGTCCTTTGTATCCCAACTTTCTTTCTTTCTAGTGAAACATTAGAAAAAATTAGGGCAGTACCTTTAACTATTTGAATCCCATGTTTTGTATTTTTTTGGAACATCAAATTTTTGGCTATAAAATTCAAAATTTTGCCAATTTGAAAAATTACCAATTTGGACCTATTGTGGTTACAATCAAAGTCCCTTTGAATTCAATCAAACATTCTAAAAAATGCAATGAATGTTGCACTTTAACGAGATTTGCTATAAATGTTGTATGCTTAAAGATCAGATGCCAAAATCATACTGTTCTACCATTTTTTTTTTCTTTAACACTTCTATTAGCCAATAATAATTGTGAAGCACTGTGTATTTTGATAGTTAACGTACAAAAGAAGACAGCCAAGAATGGTGATTCGTTTAAAAGTCGCGTTAGCATGCGTTCATTAACTGCTTCAATTTCATCAGCTAATTCACGATTATCATCATCAATTAACCATTCCAAAACTGATTCTTCATTCTGTAAATCACCTTCGAATAATAATGGATTCCCATTACGGAAATAAACTAATGCTGGGAATGTTTTAATACTATAACGTTTTGCCAATTGTGGATCCTGTATCCGTACTAAATGTATACCATAAACATCGCATTCATCATCAATCTTTTCTAAATCTTCTAAAATCTGTTCACATATATGACAATTTTGTTTATAAAAATAAACAGCTAAATATTGTGTCTCTTGAACCATATTCTCTAACATAACACGTGTAATTAATTCGATTCGATCTTCTTGATGTTGTTGTATTAACCATTGTAACACTTCTTCTTCTTCTTCTAGATCACCTTCAAAAACACCACCAATACCATGTTCGAAATACATCAATACAGGAAAATCAGTAGCACCATATTGTTCAGCTATTTGTATATCTTGAGTTTTTACAAATCGGATACCGTGTCGTTCACAATCATCATCGATATTCTCCAATTCTTCCAAAATATGAGCACATTGTTCACATTCGTCATTGTCTAAAAGATTAAACCTCATAAAAAATAATTTAAGAAAAATTAAAACAATACAATTTTATTAGTTTTAAATATGTTTAATTGGGTGTGTGTGTGTGTGTGTTTGTGTTTTCCCAACAAAAACAACAACAACTATGTAGGTACTACAGAACAGGGTTTTGAGAGTTAATTGGAAGAATATAGCCCGACTAGAAATTGTTCTTATTTTAGCCTGAAATACCATGAGAACTTTATCAGATTAAGATAAGTTTCGTCTTAATAAGGTAAAACTAATAATAATTGTTCTATATCAAGATAAAGGTAAAAAGTTATCGGCCATAAGATTATCCTCATCTGATTCAACCTGAGACACTCCTCATGCCTCATGATAATTATTCTTCTAGATACTACCAATAACAAGCCCTTCAAATGGACGTCACTACTCATAAAAGTTCACTTGTAGTACCTTTAACCCTTTGGAAAAATAACACCAACTTGATCAGGATATTCTTATATACATACATAGATCTCTATAAGGTAATCCTGACCTGGACTTGATAAAGACTTGATAATTGATCCTATGCTGGATCCAGTGGCGGCTCGAGGCTTTAATTCTTGTGTGTTCTGCTCTCACGCAAAACTTAATCAAGAAGGAGATTAGACAAAGAAAGGAAAAAAAACAGGAGAAAACGAAAAAAAAAACGGACAGGAAGGAAACGATGATAAAGAAAGAGAAAAAGGCAGAATAGGAAGAGAGAAAGATAGTAGTAAAAGAAAGAAAAAATAAATACAGAGGAGAAAAAAGGGAACACAGAAGAGATAAAAGAAAAATGAATGATAGAAAAGAAAGGAAGAAATACAGCAGAGAGGGCGGAAAAAAGAAAGACAGAAGAGATAAAAAGAAGGAAAAAGTACAAGAAAAGGAAAAAAAGAACAAGGGCAGAGGGGAAAAGTGATAGAAGATAAAGACATGAACGAGTACAAGACAAAATACAGAATAAAAAGAATGAGCAGCATATGTGAAAGAAATATAGGAAAGCGAGAAAAAAACAAAAAAGGCAGGAGAGGAAGAAAGAAAGAGAAGATGACGCGAATAAGATAAAGGCAAGAAAAAAGAAAGGAAGAACGGCAGGAGTATAAGAAAGAAAAAAGAAATACAAGAGAGAAAAAGAAAGAAGTATGAACAATGAAGACAGAACTACAGAAGAAGAAGAAGAAAGACGACAGAAGAGATAGAAATAAGGAAATGCAGGAAAGAAAGAGAGAGATTAAAGACAAAGAAATAACGAAGCACAGGATTAAAAAAAAAAGAAAGTCGAAGGAGAAAGAAAGGAAAGAGAGGACGAGAAAATAAATGCAAGAGAGTGGGAAAAAAAAACTTTACATTGTACGTTATTGATAAATTTTGAGTGAAAACAGGGATGCTGCAGTTATGCAGTGCTTATAAACGAGCCGCCCCTGGTTGTATTCTTATGAAGTGTCTTAATTCGGACCTTATTAGTACGAAAGTTTAACCTGATCAGGCCCCTATGAAATATTCTAGTCGGGAAAGGAAATGGAAATCGAGTCATTTATGGAAACTTTCATGTTTTCTTTTTGGTCTCAAATTTAAATTATCTACTACGGGGTTGAGATACCGTCTTTATCGGAATCTTCACCAGATGATGATGAAGAAGAAGAAGAAGAAGTCGTCCGTATTTTGTGAGCTTTGCGTCCATGTTGATGTTCTTGTGCACTGCACAAATCACACAATGTCTTGTTCCCTGCACATAGATTTCAATTTTTTTTCTTTTGCGAAAAAGAAACGAATTTTTTATTCGAGTGGGTTAGGGAGGATGGAAAACACCTTTTTGCAATTTGGTTGTTTTTTAAAAAAAAAAAAATCAAAAATTAATTAACAACTTACAGAAGTATACAGTTAAAGCTTCCTCTTCTTCGATTAATTTCGTTAAATCATTACCATCAACTGCTTCAATGACCTCACCAGATGGATCTTTTTGTGTTAATAACCATTGTAAGATTTGTTGTTCATCATATAAATCACCGGCATAAATTACTGGTTCTTTTGTGCCTAATTTAAAGAAAAGTATTGCTGGTAATGCAAAAACACCCAATTGTCGTGCCATCTCTTTATCATCAATCTTTACAAAATTGATGCCAGCTGAATCAGCTTCATCATCAATATGTTCAACTTCAGCAAGTACTCGTGGACATTGTTTGCAGTCGCTGCTGTCTAAAACATATCACCAATTAAAAAAAAATAATAATAATTAACATTATTTTTTTTGGTAAATTTGAAGTTATGATTGAAACATACATAAAAATACAGCAACATAATCGGAACGTTGACGTATCTTTTCAAACATTTTCTTATTGACACGTTCAATATGATCAGTTAATTCCATATTTTCCGGATCAGTTAACCAATCCAAAATCTCTTCTTCATCATCAATATCACCATCATATTTAATTGGTTTACCTTTACGGAAATACGTGATACCAGGTGGATTGCGAAAACCGTATTTTTTTGCCATTAGACGATCTTTCATTTTGACAATTTTAATACCATATTCAGCTGCCTCATCATCAATCAACTCTAAATGCCTCAATATACGTGGACTATCTGGATCTTCTTCTTTATCTAAAATTTAGAAAAATTGCAAATTTCAACTGTATAGAGAGAAGAATGTTCAAAACTGGTCGGTTCTTATGGCAGCTCATATTTCAAGTATTTGGCGAACATTTTGGCGACAAGTAGGAGTCGATGGAAAACGAAGTGATATTTGCCAAAATGTTTACTAGGGGTGGCAAATCCTTGGGAGTCATTATGGGTTGTTTTTTCGGAATCGACCTCAAAATGAGCTACAGATCCCTAGTTATGCCAAGTCTGTTGGAGGTTTTTGGATTTGAACTGAGAGGACTCTGAAGTCATACTGAGTTGTTTATTTTTTTGGCATCGACTTGCAAATGAGCTACAGGCTCCTAGTTATGTCAAATTTGTGGGAAGCTTTTCGAATTGAACTGAGAATATTCTGGAGTCATTCTGAGTTGTTGTTTCTTTCAGTTTTGGTTAATCTGAGTTTGCCATAAGAACTATCGTCCAGTCTTGAATATATGTTTTAAAAGTTAGGCGAAAATTTACAAAAGATAACAGCAAGGAATTCTTTAGTTTCAATATAGTTGAAGAGTGTATCTCGGTCGATTTCTTCAATACTTTCATCATTTTTTTGATCGCTCATCCATTCCAATACTTCATATTCATCAAATAGATTACCTAAATTTACAGAAAACACATAATATTATTAAATAAATAATATTTCACAATAATAGTAATAATAACCAAAAATTTTTTGATTGTAATCAAAGAGGACAATAGTTGTGGAATGGCGTTTGTTTGAATCTTTTTTTATTTCAAATAAATTAATTAATAATTAAATAAATAAATTGTTAAAAAATACACACACAAGCACACACACACACACACACACACAAACTTACCCGATTTGATAATTACGAAACATGCTCGTAAAATTGATAGGACATTATTATTATTATCTTTTTTTTGTTTGAAAAAAGAATCCATAAAATTAACAAATATGATTTTATTACTTAAAGAGTGTCTGATTTACATGTGTATTATTGTATTGATGTTGTTATTCTTGTTGTTTAAACAAAGAACCATGCGAGGTGTTTGGCAGTGATTTTCTTTTGTATTTTCAGCACAAACACCAACTGTTCTTTTTTTCTTTTGATTAACAACATACCTGAATAGAACTGATGCAAACACGTAGAGCCTTTTTTATGATTTTGTTGTTGTTGTTGTTATTAAAGTTAGCTCAGAAGTATTCAGGTTGTTTGTTATTTTACAAAAAAAAAGAAACATTCATGCTTAAATACAATTGATGTTTAATGATGATGATGATATTATTAACAAAATATTTAACAAAAATCTATTTACAATATGTTTAAAATTTTGAAAATATCTTCTATAACAATAACAAATAAGCCAACAAAAAGAAATTTTGGATTTGCAGATATAGTTTAAAGAATAAGAGAGATAAAGTAGAGAAGAACACAACAAAACAAAGCAGTTTTCTTAATTTTAAATTAAATTAATTGTGGTGGTGTGTGAGAGTCCATTTTTATTTTTATTTATTTTTGTGGTGTTTTTTTTTTAATTTTTTTGAACAACGCACTCAGGATTTGTTCACGCTTTACATGAAAATTAATTTTTGATTAGATTTAATAATTGTATTCTTTTACCTACCACCACCATATATATTTACCCGTCCCGAAAAAGCCTTTCTTTCCTTTGCCCTTATCCTGTTTATTTAATAGATTCTTCGTTTCTTTTATTGGATGATTCGCTTTGGAGACTTGAGCGAATGGTTTTTGTTCTTTTTTATTACTCTGTTGTTGTTGACGATTGCTTTTCAATTGTTGTTGTTGTTGTTGTTTGATGCCTTTTGGTGCTAATTTAGCAACTTTTGTACCACGACTCGGTTTACTAGGGCAACATTTATAAGGTTCATACTTATTAGGTTTAGGTAATGGACCTTTTCCACCCATTCCAATGTAGAAACAACCATCGCCTGCAGCACAGGAAACATAATGTCAGAATTCACTCGATTTTCTATTGATATTTTGTTGTGTATAATGTATATATAGGTATAAAAAAACTATTAAAAATATACAGGGTAAATTTTTTAACTTAGCGCATTGAAGATTACCACCCTTCATTGTACTAATGAGTATTAAGAGATTTAACTGTAGCTAAAATATACCCTGTTGTATTCTTTCTAGGGATGTTACAGAGTTCCGTATCCGTAACCGAAACCGAGTCAGAAATCAAAATTTTGGATTTTATTTCAAATAATGGCGATAATTATACTCCATTGTTATTTTATATCCGTATTCGTATCCGCAATTTCATATCCTTAACAATCCCAATTTTTACCATGTTTCTATCTAATTTAGGTGGCAATAATGAAATTTAACCTGTATATAAATAGATAGCATTTTTTTTTAGCTTAGTTAGTAATTGTTGAATTTGTGTATAATCAGAGAAAAAATGATGAGAGAACAACCTCAAACAGGAGTGAGTCTGACACTATGTCCTGCATGCAGAAAAAATTAAAATTAAAATTGATAGGTAGTAGTAGTAGGTAGGAAAACACATGCATAGACTCTAGGACACCCACTCCATTCCGCAATGTAGAAGAAGTAGCAACTATAGGCTCCCGGTATCTTGGAGAGAAAATTGGGTCCATCTTTAGGTACTCGTCCACAGTTTACCTGAAAGGTGTCCTTTTAAAATATCTGTATCGTCATCATCTTCATCATCATCATCATCATCATCATCATCATCATCGTCGTCGTCTTCATCATCATCGTCGTCGTCGTCTTCATCATCATCACCTAGGACAAACATGCAGCAATCATGCAACAACACACGCACACACATAGAGAGTGAGAGAGAAAAAGACACCCGCACTATCACCGAAGCACAAGCCAATTTTGGCCGAAATTTTATGTGAAATTTACGCGACGATTAGACAATTAAAAAAAAATAAAAGATTATGAAAATTTAAATTAAAATTATGACTCTTACTTTTTTGTTCAACTAGCCATTCCAGAACTTTGTCCTCGTTTTTAAGATTCCCTATAAACATATTAGAATTGAATTATTTCAATCTTGCTATTAAATCTTATTTATATATAAATAAAATTAACATATGAAGAAACATAAACAAATAAATTTAATAAACAATCTTGATGTTTTTCTGTAAAGAAATTATTTTTTGAATTGCTTACCATCATACATGATCGGTACACCAGTTTCATAATAAACAAGTGCTGGGAAACTGAAAATACCAATTTCGGATGCTAATTTTGTATCTTTTGATTTAACAAATTGTATTTGATGTTTATCAGCATCATCATCAATATTCTCTAATTCTTCTAAAACTTGTTCACATTCATCACAATCATCAGTATAGAATAAAACAGCTAAATGCTCAACATCATTAATTAAAACCTAAATAACAATAATAGACTGATTAACTAGTTTGTGGTGTAGTAAACCAATGTTTCTCAACCGATCTAGAGAAAGCTTTTTTTTTTATTAGTCTTTAAAAGATTATAATAAAGTTATTTATTGATTTGCACTTTTTCGAAAACGGTTGAGAAACACTGATCCAAAAAGAGTATGAAATTATTACAAAGTTTCAATGATTGAACGGTGGTAATAAAAGTGTTTGAGTAAAGAGATGGCATCTTAAATTCTTAGTCTAAAATTTCAATTTTGTATTAGTTCAAGTGCTATCATTTCTTTATATATTGTCACAACACCAAATTTCGCAAAATTTAGCACCTTTAGGCTAAAATATTAAAATACTTATGTGCTAAAGATCATGTGAATTTTTAAAATTTTCAATTATAACTCTTGTATTTTCTTATTTTTTCGAACACGTAACACTGTTTTTAAGTCCAAAATTTCAAGATGTGAATGAGAAATTTTGCTCAATATCAAGCAGCTATTCTTTTTTTACACTGTTCCAGTCCAAAATTTCGGAAAATTTAGCAGTTCTAGTGTAAACTTTTAGAATTATTCTAATATTCTTGCAAAAAATTTAACTTTATTTTAAGTATCTATTACATTATTTAATCACAATATTAAATTTCGAAAAATTTACCATCTTTAGGCTAAAGTGTTAAAATTCTTAAAAGATTCTCACGATGTAGGCCTTATTTTAAGTACCTATCTATAACTGTTTCATTTAATTCTAGTATTAAATTTCGGAAAATTTGGCATATTTAGCTCAAAGTTTCAAGATTTATATGAGAAATTTTGAATTATTTCAAGTTCCTATTATTTCTTTACTTGGTTGCAACATAAAATTTCAGAAAGTTTAGCACTTTTAGTCTAACATTTCAAATTTTTGATGAGAAATGCTGCTTAATTTCGAGCAGGTCTTATTTTTTTTTTCATAATCAATAAATTTTGGAAAATTCAGCAATTTTATGATCTTACACCAAAATTTCAAGATTCTTATGAGAAATTTTCATTTATTTCAATCATCTATCACTTTTAATCCCAATATGAAATCTCGAAAAATTTAGCAGTTTTAATCGAAAATTTCAAGATTTTGATGATAAATTTTGCCTTATTGCAAAGACTTCTCACTATCTTATTTGGTCTTAGTACAAAATTTAAAACACTTTCACGACTTCCTTCTTAATGACGCTGAAGGAAAATTATTTTTCCAAAGTATGAATTAAGAAAATTTCAAAGAAAAATGTTATCTTTTCTCTGCGGTTAGAGAAAGCTTGAGAAACACTGATTTAAAGTGTTGTAGAATCTTAAAAGAAAAAAAAATTGTGATACCTGTAAAGTTTTTCTATCGACACTTTCAATAATATCCGGTGCTGAATCACGTAATTCTAATACCCAATCAAGTATTGCCTCTTCATGCATCAAATCACCATCATAAATATCACGAAAACGATGCCTATAAAATGCTAATGCCGGTAATGTTGGTAAATCATATTCTTTCTCAATACCATCATCAGAAATTTTAATAAAATCAATATCTTTATCTTCACATTCATCATCGATATTTTCTAATTCTTGTAATATTTTCTGTGATTTCTTATCACCTTCTTTATAAAAATATACAACAACATATTCATTTTCTGTTAATATCTTATCTAACATTCTTGTATTAACCTCTTCAATACGATCTGGTATTTCTAATGTATCTTCATCAGTTAACCATGCCAATACTTCATCTTCATCACCAATATCACCCGAATAAATCAATGGTTCTTTATTACGGAAAAAGACCAATTTTGGGAATTGTTTAATACCATGCTTCTTTGCTAAATTTAAATCTTCTGTTGTTACAAATATTATACCAGAATCATCTAATTCATCATCAATATTCTCTAATTCTTCTAAAATATCATCACATTTATCACCTTCATCACATTTACCACTAAAATATACAACAACATATTCATGTTCTTGTATTAAATCATTTAAAATTTCATCAGTGACTTCTTCAATTGTTGCTGTTGTCTTTTGTTCAACCAACCATTGTAAAACTTCTTCTTCATTCATTAAATCACCTTCATAAATTGATGGGATTTTATCTTCGAAATATACTAAAGTTGGTAAATGATCAATTCCTATTTCTTTAGCTTCAGCATCATTATCCATACGTACTATTACAATACCTTCTCTCTCTAAATCATCATCGATATTTTCTAATTCATTCAATACACGAATATCTTGTTTATCATCTTTATCATCTACAATTATCAGATATTAATATTTCTATTTGTTATTATTTTAAAATTATTGATTACTTACAAAATAACACAGCGAGATATTTGGTTGATTCAATTAATTTCTCCATCATTTCATCAGTAATATCAGGAATTTCACTGTGTTTCTTTTGATGTAATAACCAACCTAATAATTCTTCTTCTTTAGTTAGATCACCTTCATAAAGATGTGGGATACGTTTTTCGAAAAATACTAAACTTGGTATATGATCAATACCATATTCTTTTGCCTCTTCTGGATCATCGATTTTAACAAATGCTATATTGTTTTGATCGCATTCATCATCGATATTCTCCAATTCATTCAAGATCTTTTGGCTTTTCTTTTGATTTTTATCATCTAAAATTTGAAAAATCCTACATTTACACCACTACGATTAGGTTATTTTCAATGGCGGCTCGTAATAACCCAAAAAAGTGAGAGTGCTAATCTTAAGCTAAGGGCATATACAGCTACTTTTGCTGAGCATCATTAAGAAAGTGAGATAGGAGCAAAGATAAAAAGATAGCGCAAAGGAGAAAACATAAAGAGAAAGGAAGAAAGAAAAGGAGGTGCTGTATTTTGGAAGTTTTATATACGAGCCGCCTTTGGATATTTGATTTCTTCCTTACAGAATAATACAGCAACGAATTGTTTTTTATCAATAATCAAATCGAGCATTTCATCAGTGATATCTTCAATTTCATCCGATTTAATTTGATGTTCTAACCATTTTAAAACTTTCTCCTCATCCTCTAGATTACCTTCATATAATGTTGGTATACCATTCTCAAAATATACCAATGATGGTATTTTTTCTATACCATACTCATGTGCTTCATCATCATTATCAATCTTCACAAATGCAATACCAAGTTGATCACATTCATCATCGATATTCTCCAATTCATTGAGGACTTTTTGCGATTTCCTTTCATCTTCATTATCTAAAAAACAAAACAAAAAAACAATCGAATCATCTTTAGATTAACACATCATAATTTGTGAATCATTTTACAAAATAATACGGCGATATTTTTGCCTTCATTGATCAATTTATCCAACATTTCATCAGTAACATCTTCAATTTCATCTTTTTCCAATTGTTGGACCAACCATTCTAAAAACTCATCCTCTTCTTCTAAATCACCATCATACATATTTGGTATACCTTTCTCAAAATAAACAATAGCAGGTAAATGATCTAAACCATATTCATCAACAGCAGCTTCATCATCAATTTTAACAAATTGTATCCCATATTTATCACAATCATCATCAATATGTTCTAATTCTTCCAATACTTGCATTGAATCCTCATCACCATGATCATCTTTAATATAAAATCTAAATTTATAAAATGATATTTTAAGGGGGTGGGGGTAAGGGAGTAGGGGATATTAAGACTCACAGAATAAAACAGCTAAATGATCAACACTTGTTATTAATGTTGTTAATGTCTTCAATGTAACATCTTCAATAACATCATCTTCATCACCAGTACTTTTATGTTGTACTAACCATTCCAAAACATCCTCCTCTTTAGTTAATTCACCTTTTATCGCCGAAAGATTAAAATAATCTTTATTTATTTTGTAAAATAATAAAAAAAAAACGTAAACTAACCTTCATAAATGATGGGTATTTGATGACGATAATAAACTAAAGCTGGTAATGTACCCAAATTGTATTCTTCAGCAAGATTCTCATCATTGATTTTAACAAAACCGATACCTAATTGATCAGCTTCATCATCGATATTCTCCAATTCCAATAAGACTTTTGAGCATTTCTTGCATTCCGGCTTATCTGTTATCATTTGCCAAAAATTTCAGTTAGTTATAAGAAAAACGTTATCAAGAATTTTAAAGAAATATGTAGATATGTATAGATAGGAATTATGTTGGGAGATTTGGTTTATTGTTTGGCGAAAATTTGGGAAGATCTACAGACTGTCGGATTTATCAGAAGTACCTAAAAGGGCCCTTTCACTAGCAATAAACTGCATACCCGTACCCTTAAATTGTCACATTGTTAAAGCATCAAATGATGCCCCAAAATCAATTTTGCCTAAGGCACCCTCAAGTCTTTAATGTGTCACTAATTTTGACTAGAATTGTATGGAAATATAAGGATGAGCAAAAGAGGGATTATTGTACATGTCCACAATTGAGAAATGACTTCAAATATGTGTAAATTCTACGAAAATTTGTGCATTTTACACAAAACACATAGTGATGTTAATAGTTATTAAATAATATACCGGGTGAGTCACGTAAAACGAAAAGTTCTGATGCCAACTCTCAATATTTGGCAAATGATTCGCAAAATATTTCAAGAATTTGTACGGGGATTCCCGCAGAAAATACAAGTTCATAGCTCATTTTGAAGTTGGACAAAAAACGGTTCGTTTTAGACAAGAATGCAATTTTCAAAAACAAGCTAAACAAACAAAACGATTAAGAATGATTCAGAGACCCTCCTAACATTGGTTTTTTTTCATTTTTTGCCATTTCAAATCAATGTTGAGAGTATCCTCTAGACATTCTTAATCGTCTTACGTGTGCAGCTGGTTTTTGAAAATGGCAACATCGTCAGAAACGAGCGTTTTTAGATCAACTTCTCAATGAACTACAAGGCTCTAATTTTGTTTAAATGTTCTCAGAGGATTCCTTAAAAATCCTGCAAATTTATTTTAAATCGCTCGCCAAATAATGGAAATTGCTATAAAAACTTTTCGTTTCACATTAATCACCTAATATGTAAATAAAGCAAATAATCTTGTATAATATTCACTAAATAATCATTATGATCAAATGATAGTCTTTGAAGATGATGATTTTATTATTATTAGTGAATACTTTGAAACATGCTTGCTTTTTGATTTCTCTTGGTTTCAATTGATATTTTTGAAACACATTGAAACAAGCAATTTTTTTATTTACTTACTGACTCCTTTACTCGAACATGTATCTACATCAGGACCTGTGTACATCATTAGTTAAAACAATAATGGTTATTATAACAAATTAGGATTTTGTTTTATGTTTTAGTCAAAAACACATAAATTTTTTTTATCATATTTACATTTTTTTTTGTACTACTTACAAAATAATACGGCAACATAATCAGTTTCTTGTACGATCTTATCTAAAATTCTAGCATTCACTTCTTCAATACGGTCTGGTAGATCCATAGCTTCCAGACTAGTTAAAAAGTCCAAGACATTCTCTTCATCCATTAAATCTCCTGTATCAAACAGAATCAGAATTAGAATCTCATTATACGATTTAGGACTAAAATTAATTTACATTGTGAAAAAAATGTATGTCATTTTTAGTCGTTTTATATGTGCAACTAGTTGGTAATTTAAAAAGAGAATTTCTTGAGAGTTTATCAAACAAAAGTGAGTTAAAGGTCCTTTTGACTTATTACTCGAATCGGTGTACGAAAATTGACAATTTTCAAATATCGATCTTTCGCTTGTTTTTTTTTTTTTGAGATATTGTGAAAAGTAAACGTGCGTTGCATGTCCTGAAGCTTTCTATTTGAGGAAAATTCGATAAAAATTTTGAATGGCAGAGAAAACTCTTAGACCCTGTATTTTCGTGCATTTTTCTTCATAACTGACTAAAACATAGCCAATATTATTGATCCTTAATGATTATCAAGCGGATTCAAATAGAAAATCGAAAAATCTTTCCAGATCTTCAACAATTTTTCCGATAAATATTCTTGTATGTACACCAACAGTACCTGTACATTTAGAAATAAGTCGTAGATAAAGTATAGTATACAACTCGCTATAATGTGTGCTATTATTACCGAGAATGATTACTTTCATTCTAGGTAGGTAATAATAGTACTCATTATAGACTCGTTGTATTATACGACTATTATAAGACTTTACAACAAAATTTGATAATAATTTAAGTAACTTAAGAAAATTCCTAAAATTTTGACCATGAGTCAATACTTTGTCCCTAAATTTGATCAAAATGGTCAATAAAGCTTAAGCTTTCAAATTCTCGTTGAATAACGACTAAAGCTGTCTAAATTGCTACTCTATTCAGTATTCTTAAGTACTTTTCACTCTCAACCCTATTGCTACGCCTCTGTCTATTTATTTATTTATAGTGTATAGGAAGTTCCTCTATTTTATGTCTACATATATTCCAATACCTTTTCGATAATTAAAGAGGTAATTAAGCAAAAAAAGAGAATAATTAATCATTGTGCCCAAAAAAAAAACACACCAATTTATATTCGTCCTCATTTATATTGTTTTGTTTTCTATTAAAGTTTATCCAAATCAGAACTGTAGAGAATTCTTGGCATTCGTTATACTGTTTTGTTGTTTCTAAATCAAATCAATTTGAGGTATTTTTTTTCTTTTGTATTTTTTGTGTGCCCTGTCAATTTTTTTTTTTTGGAAAATTTTATAACTCACCTTCGTAAATAATCGGTTGTTTCTCCCTAAAGTACGTTAGGGCTGGAAATTTATTAATGCCATACTGTTTGGCTAATCGTTTATCGTTAATCTTGACGAAATCCACACCAAATGAATCTGTATCGTCGTCGATTTGTTCCAATTCTTGTAGTACTCGATCGCATGTGGTACAGCTGCGAGCATCTACAAAAAAAAAAAAACAGGGTAAACATTTTTTTACAAAAATTATCCACAATTTTTTCTCTATATGAATTAAATCATCTAAAAGGAGTGTGGTCATATTTTATTAATTCGTGCGGAAATTGAAGGACAACATAGCTTGGCTAACGTCCAAATTTTTGATTTTCAAACAGGAGGAATAAGAGAAAAAATATATTGGTGCTTTGATGTAGATGTGGAGAAATTTTCGTAATTTCTCTTCTAATTTTATTAAATTTCTCCTATATTTTTTTTTTAGTGTTAATGATGGAGCTATATTAAACAAGGATAGAATAGATGGACGTGTAACATATTTCTTTGTCTATTTTTAATCCACTACAGATTTGCTTCACAAATTGTTAATGCCTGGCTATGATTTGCTAACATGTGTCTCTCTGTAAATGTATTATCGTGTAATTTTAAATTATTTTTTTTTTTTTGTCAAAATGTAGCCTCTATTTTTAAAATTTGTAAAAATAATAATAAAAATAGTATCAATATGTATATATGTATGTGTGAGTGTGCTCTGAAAATGGATCATAGTGCGGGAGGACTATGTGTGTGTGTGTGTGTGTTCATATAAAGTGATCCACAACAGTTAACGTTCAGCAGGACACTGTTAGACGAGCCAAATCGGGATATGGCATGTTCCTCTCCCGGATCGCGAGACACTTTACACTCACTGACCGTCATCGTCATTATTTTAACTCACTCACACACACACACACACACACACACACACACACACACACATATATATATATATATATATATATATATATATATATATATATATATATATATATATATATATATATATATATATTTAGATAGTTAAATATTTAGATGGAGAGATAGGTGAAATTTTAGCCGTCTTCACAGGCTGATAGTACTTGAGGCAAAAAAAAATTTAACAACACACACACATTGTTTTTGGCCCTATAAGAAGGGCAAAAACCAAACAAAATATTACTTACACCAAAACACGGCCACATAATCTTTTTCACTTAAGATCCGTTCCAGTTGTTTGGCCGTAACTTCTTCAATAATGGACTCTTGGGTAGACGGGGCACGTTTCGCCGTCACCAGCGCCACAAGCAGCAGCCACCACCACATGCTGCCGTCGTCCACTACTGTGTCGTTGTGAAATGGGAATAGCGTCGCGGCGCTTCTAAACTCCCACCACTACATAGACACACACACACACACACACACACACATTTGTGGTATAGTAGTAATGAACATATTTACAACAACAGCAACAACAATCACGTTTATCATCATCTGAGCTAACAATAAGCATAGACGACTCCCACAATTTTTACCAAATCGTACCATGTGTGAGCAGCTATTATGATTTAACGAATTACTTTTGCAAGAGAAGAAGAATGAAATTAACGGCTGATTGGACAAAATAAAATTCCATCTCGATTTTTTCTAAAGGTAGGTACTGCACAGAGAAGGTCCTGATAAATGTCATTTTTGACTAGAAATATTCATAAGGAATCTGATACGAACCAGATGAGATTATAAATAAAGTCCAGATCTTAATCCTTTAGTGAGAATCTAATAAATATCGAACGCAAATCATCAATCAACTCCTTGTCAGGATTACATTTTATCTTCTAATTACATCGTTAATAATAACCCTAGTTGGAAGGAACCATTGGGCAAGCCATGGACCAAGCCTTGGCCACTCCTCAGACCAATGTTCCAAGCCTTGGTGTGATTCTTGGGCAGGCCTTGGCTGACCATTGGGTGAACAATGATCCGAGCCTTGGATGATGGCCATGTTGCAAGCCTCGGGGAACAAATAGCTGAGCCTTGAGCCGCTACTTGGTAGACTAAGAAAAATAACCTGAGGACCTATAGCGTTTACGTGACATGATGTCAACAAATTCTTTTGCAGGTTATGTTTAAACACAACCTGCAAAAGAATTTGTTGGTGTAGCAGAATAAAACTATTGGACCGAGCCTCAGCCTAGCCTTGATCCGATAGTTACTTACCAAGGTTTGGTTATACGATATCATACAACTGAGCCCAGGCTGAGCCGAGTCTTGGCCCAGTTCTGACTATCCAAGGTTCGACTTAAGAATACTACACCATTGGCCTAAACCTCGGTCCAGCCTTGGCTCAATGGTCACCAATCAAGGCTCAACAAGTGGCCATTTGTCAGAATTGACAAATCCTACCTGGGAACTTTTGATAACTGCATAAAAAATATGTAATTGTAATATAATCAAATAATCACATAGTGCATATTGGTCGCTGCAGATAATGGTATTATAGCAACGGATAGGAGGTACTACATGTTAACTGTAACAAGTGGTGCCATCTAGTTGGGATTGAATGCTAGTTATATAATTAAATATTCTATAAGGCTATCCTGTGAATCACCTAACCTTATCAGGATGGTCTCATGAGAAACAACTCTTTATTACATAAGGTTATTCTGATAGTAGCCTCAGTATTATTATTTTAAAATATTATAAAAAAAGATATTTTTAAAAAAATTGCATTTTTTTATATAATTTAACGTTTTGAGGTGCAATCAAGTTTAAAGTGACTCATGATTTGAGAACTACTACTCTAAAATATTCATCTGGTCTATTAATTTAAATTACTCAAAAATATTTAAGTCAAAAGTCATTCTAATAAGTTATTTAAACGAATAAGTTATGATAAGGCATTATTTGACGTATAAATAAAAGTATATTCCTTATCTATTTATTAATTATTTTTATGACATTTACCATTTATAATTTCTTTTGTTGTAATCATAAATAATTAATTACTATCAAATTTATGACTTTAGTTTGTACTGTTTCTACTTGAAATTAGTCCCCCACTTCCCTTTAAACAACAATATTGTTAATTATTAATTAAATTTGGTGTCATCAAATGAAGCTACAACTTTTTAAAAATTTGCTTTAAGTGAGAGTTACTTTCATGTACACATATAAATATTCTTTTAGAGAAGATAATAGCCATCATAAAATCATCTATGAAATTATTTCTTCTTCAAATAATTCTTGGATTCCTTAACAACTTCTTTAAAGATTTAGAAAGTTAATATAATCAAGTAAGTCCTTTCAGAATAGTTTATTGTTAGTAAAATTTGAAGCTCGTAGCTTAGGGTTGGACAAACCGTGGCTCGCGAGCCACATATGATTTTTTCGCCCCTTGATTGTGGCTCTCCCGTTAGCTGTAACGAAATTCTATTTTTGTTAAATTGTATATTATACAGGGTGTAATGGCAATCAGTGATAATCTTCAAGCCACGTGTATATAGGACCTGGAAAACTGAGCCGATTCATGTAATATATTAGGCAGGGCAGTATGGCTGCGTTTTCGAGAAAAAAGGCTTTAAAATAATTGTGTTTAGTTGACATGTTCAATTGCGAGTGCAACGGGAACGTTGATTAGTTGTCTGTTGTTCTAGAACTATATAGAAACCAAAAAGTATATTCAGTGGCGGTCAAGAATCTCGAACAGCTGCAGACTCAAATTTGTGACGCAATTCGGCAACTACCAAAAAGTGCAGCGTTTTTTAGAATACTTATCACTTAATAGAATATTGACAGTCATTTTAAACAGAACTACCTATTAGGTTGCACTTTCTATAAAATATGCGTAATAATTTTTGCCAATTGCAATAATTGTATGCATCGTTATTATGATGTTTCGCATATATTTGTAAACAATTGATTTAATAGAAAAGAATTAAACAATATGATGATGCATTCAATTAGATTTTTAAATGAAACAACTTGTCCAACTTCCCCATTGTTTTTAATAGGTAGATATAACTAATTCACAATGTACCTAATTATACAAATAACTGATCGGTATAAAGGTCAGAATGATATCATAATGTTATCAAAATATAAAAAAAGGAAGCCTTTCTGAGCTTAGAAAAATGTTGTCTTTCTGATAATTTTCTGTCAAAGTCATTTTACTGATTGTGAAATGAGAAAGCTTACTCTTTCAGACCTTAGAAAGATGTTGGTAGTTACTAATTATGTTTATGAGCTCTTTTGATATCTTTTTGTCCAACGGGAACGTTTCGATTGCAAATATTTAAATTGCACTAAAAGCTGAAATATCTGAAAATATTTCAGCGCTAAACTATGGGTCATGTTATCAAAGTCCCCTTCGATTTCATCAAACAATCTAAATTTGTAACAAAAAATATAGCATTCTATTTAAAATAAAAGAGTAGGGTGCACTACCCCATATAACAACGAAAATATTTTCTAAAGATAGCTCAAGAGGCAAAACGGCCATATAGCAACTTCCATAAAGTTCCATCAGTTAGAATTTGTTATAATTTTAGTAGGCCATTTTCTTGGCTCACTCTGTATATGAAATAAAAGGTGGTAAACAGATCTCGTCTAGGTAAAATACGTACAATTTCAGTTGCAAGGTGACCTTCGGTGTGCAGATCGTCTAAATGGACCCAACTGAGATCGTGTTGATGTTTACTACCCGATTTAAAAATATTGTCATCATTCTGGGAGCGCCATAGAGTTCACACTGCGGAGTGGCAAGTTTACAAATGTTTATGACGCAAATGTCTTATATTTTTAGGACGACGTTTTCAACATCGGTGCCGGTCGAATATCTCCGATAGGTTGCTTAAGCCTCGCTTTCATGCATCGTAGCTTGCTTCTGAAATTGTACGTACCCTATAAAGAGATGAAAATCTAAATTTATACGATTCGTGTCAAACTCCTATTAGTTAGCAAGCGATTCGAAAAATACTTTAACAATTTATAGGAAGGTGTCTAGAGAACATTTTTGAAAAATTAAAAATCTCGTAGCTCAATAGAAAGTTGGTCAAAATTTGCTCGTTTCTGACGATGTCGCTTTTTGTCAAAAATGAGTTAAATGCACAAAATGACTCAAAGACCCTCCCAACATTACTTTTTTTTATTTTTCTCCATTGCATCGTAGAGGAAATTGAGAGACGTTTATCCCGCTTCAGTATAATATAGAGAAAAACAAAAAAATCAATGTTGGGAGTATCCCTGAATCATTCTAAGTCAATTAACGTCCATAATTCGTTTTTGAAAATCGCGACATCGTCAGAAACAAGCGCCTTTTGATCAAATTCTAAATGAGCTACAAGGTTTCAATTTTGCTAAAATGATCTCTAGGCACACTCCAATAATAGGTGTTTCACTAGAATCCTATACATTTAAATTTTCATCTCTGTATATACTCTGTGTTTACAAATTAATTAATTAATTAATTGTGAGACTATTACGCTAGAATTAGAAAACTTGTTATCAATCGTAATTAGCAAGGTATCATCAATTAATTAATTAATTGATTAATTAATTAAGAGGCATTCGCCCACACTAATTAATTTATTAATAATCATTAATATTTTCACAAATTAAATTTGTTCACACTTCATTGGTAATTAATTACATTCAAGCTCCAAATAAAACAGTTAGATATCAACTTTTAAGAGTTTTCCAATCAGATCCGTAGTTGAAAATTTCAAAAAATTCTTGCAATTGAAACATTTTATGTATTAATTTCTGTATTAGTTATAATAAAAACAATGGGAACAAGTTCGACAAGTTGTTTCATTCAAAAATCTAATTGAATGCATCATCATATTGTTTAATTTTTTTTTTTTTTTTATTAAATCAATTGTTTACAAATATCTACGAAAATCCGTAATATATCAGCATAGTAACGATGCATACGTAATTGCAATTGATCAAATTATTAAAGATAGTGCATATTGTTGAATGCACAATTAGGTAAATAGCTCTGTTCAAGATTCTATTAGATGATGAGTATTATTATTATGATTTGTTTCATGAGAGGTTTTTTCCAGACCCTCAAACCCGAGCCCTGGTTCGCGCCCCACTGTACCCCGGTCTTTAAGGCCTTTTTGTACGCTCGTCAATTCACCTATTTTGGGTTAAGTGTCTTCCCCCAGTAGTCCCGTTCTCTTAATAAAGTTCAGGATACTGATCAGGAAAGTAGTTTTTTTTTCATTCGAAGAGATATATTCCACTCACAGGTACCACGCTCTGAGATCCTTCAAGGCTTCACAGTAGCATACCCAGGTAGGAATTGCCAAGGCTGACGATTGGCCAAGCTTTGGGCCAGTCGTTATTTGCCAAGGCTTGGAAACTGAGTGTCGGTCCAAGCTTCGTCCCAAGCCTGACCCAGTGGTCAATCTCATCGCACCCAAGCCTTGAAAACTAAGCATTGGCCCAAGCTTCGCCCCAAGCTTGGCTCAGTGATCAATCTCATCGCACCCAAGCCTCGAAAACTAAGCATTGGCCCAAGCTTCGCCCCAAGCTTGGCCCAGTGATCAATCTTATCGCACTCAAGCCTTGGAAACTAATCATTGGTCCAAGCTTCGCCCCAAGCTTGGCCCAGTGGTCAATCTTATTGCAACCAAGCCTTGGAAACTAAGCATTGGCCCAAGCTTCGCCCCAAGCCTGGTCCAGTAGTCAAACTCATCGCACCCAAGCTTGGGAAATTAATCATCGGCCCAAGCCTGGTCTCGAACTTGGCCCGATAGTTAATCTCATCGCACCCAAGCCTTGGGAACTAAACATTGGCCCAAGCTTCGTCCCAATTCTGGCCCAATGGTCAATCTTATCGCAAGCAAGCCTAGAAAACTGAGCGTCGGCCCAAGCCTTGTGTCTGTCCAAGCTTGAAAGTCTAAACATCGGTCCAAGACTTGTCTCAATCCTGACCCAATGGTTAATCCTATCGCACCCAAGCCTTGGGAACTAAGCATTGGCCCAAGCCTCGTATCTAGCCTGGCCCAATGGTCTTATCGTACCCATGCAAGCCTTATGCATGAGATTGTGTGTGCGCTTGCGGGGACACTTATTTTAACATAACCTAGAACTTTCATATCTATTACTCTTAAAATGAGTTTGTCTCGTAAGCTTGATAGCTTATCAAAGTCATATTATAAAATTTAAATTCACATAGAGAAAACGTAGATAATAGTGAGCCTCAAACTCCCTTAAGTAAGATTAATCAAACTTGGTTCATACTTTATAACATTTAACATTTCTTAACGTATTTTTCATGTGACCGAAGCAAGCTACGATACTACGTAATAGGGAAGGCGCAGCCATCTGTGAGGTGAAATACTGTTGTACTCTGTATGTACATATAAATAAAATAATAAATATTTTCTACAATACATAAAGTGTTTGTTATCATTAATTTTGGTCAATATTATTATTTTTATTTCCCAAGGATTGGTCCAACGTTGGTTTTCTCGCTGCTCGGGGCTAGGACCAACGTTGGTTCATTGTTTCTCCGAGGCTTGGGCCAACGTTGATTTTCTGATTCCCGAGGATAGGGCCAACGTTGATTTTTTTGTTTACAGAGGCTGGGGCCAACCTCGATTATTTGTTTTCAGAGGCTTGGGCCAACTTTGATTTTTTGTTTCCCGACGCTTGGGCCAACCCTGATTTTCTGTTCCCCGGGGCTTGGGCCAACATCGACTTTTGATTTCCCAAGGCTTGGGCCAATGTTGATTTTTCATTTCTTCAAGCTTGGCCCATGGCCATCATCCAAGGCTTGAACCAACCCCGCCCCAATGCTCAGCCAAGGCTTGTGCCCAACCTCGCCCAAGGCTGGTAAGGCTCGGCCCAAGCCTGGTCCAAGCCTTGGCCTATGGATTTTTCCTACCTGGGTAGAATATGAAGGGAAGTTTCATGCTCCTCTTCACAGGCCCTTTTGCAATCCCAATATGCCACAGTGTCCAATAAGCAGTCCTGTAATCTGTCTTAATTGTCACCTATTAAGTTCTAGGAGTTCTTTGTGTCTTCTACGGTTTGAAAAATCCAGAAATGTCTTTGACAGGATCATCCCTGATGATTCCTCCTAGTAGAATTGGTGTTTTCGTTCTAATTCTTCCCATATGGCCCCTTTAGCGTCCCCATAAGCGATCGAGCATGAATGTCCAGGTTTAATTAAAGCTGTTTTGGCGGCATTCTTTACTAAGCAGTCCGCCTTCTCATTTCCTTCAAACCTTTGATGAGCCGGCACCTATCTTAGGTTGTTATGTTCTGCCAGCTCCTCAAGTGCTTCGAAGCACGGCTCGGCTAAAACAAACAATTCTTATGATAACTCCATTTATTTGCCGAGTAATTCGAAAAATTAATAATTTTTGGGGAGGTTCCTGGAGAGCATTTAAGCAAAATTAGAAACTCGTAACTCATTTGTAAGTTGGTCAAAAACGTTAGATTTGGACAAGGTTGTGATTCTCAAAAACGAGCTAAAGACGTAAAACTACACAAATTGACTTATAGAACCACCCAACTTTGATTTTTCCAAAATAAAATTAAGAAAAACGAAAAAAATCATAATTGGGAGTATCCTCGAGTCATTCTTTGTAGTTTTACGTGTGCTGTTGGTTTTTGGAAAATTGCGACATTGTCAGAAGTGAGCGTCTTTTGACCAACTTCCAAATGAGCTACAAGGTTCTAATTTTGATAGCAATCCTTGGAATATTTCTTGAATCGCTCACCAAATAATGCGAGTTGCCATAGAAACTTTTTGTTTTATAGGTAAATCACCTGGTGATAAATTATTAAAAATTAAGAAAATACCACCGCAAAACTCTTCAAACGTAATACAATAAACAATTCCATACATAAAGTTTTTAAGATTTCATTAATTGTCAGCTAAAATCATGCAAATAACTTTCTGTTGTGAAAGTAGTAATGGAGAATTACATTCGACCTAGATGTAATAATAAAAGAACACCCATTAAAATGGTACATAAGTGAAATTGGCCGGATGAAGATTATGGGTGAAGTGTGTGTGTGTGTGTGTGTGATGTTCAACTACTTATTTCAATCCATCATAGAGATCAAATTTTAAACATTTACCGTTCTTCTTAATAAACAAACAAACAACCAATCAATTGAAGTAATACAAAATTAAAGTCGGACAATTTTTCGTGTGTTATATTATAAAAAAAAGGGTATAAAAAAACAACCAACAATAATATTTCTAATCAAGCGTCTAAAAGCTCTCGATTTTGGGGGGAGAAATAGAAAGTGGGGAACGAATAAAACCATGTAAAACTTATAAAATAAGTTCAATTTTACATTTTTACTTATTTCGTTAATATTCAACAGAATTTTTTTAAAGTGAATGGTTTAACTATAATACAACATTATTTTTAATTAACCATCTATATACTACAACTATTATTAACCTATTCTATAATGTAAGTATTACCAGTAATTAATTAATTAATTAATTAATCAATAATAGTAGCTAAGTAATTAATGAATTCATATGAAACTACAATTAGTCGGCAAGTGATTCGATAAATATATAAAGGTTTTGTAAGGTAGTATCTAAACAACATTTTACCAAAATTAGAACCTCGTAGCTCATTTGTAAGTTGATCAAAGAATGCTTGTTTTGGACAAGATGACAATTTTCATAAGCTAGCTGTACACATAAAACGACTAAGAATGACTCAAAGACTTTACTTACATTATATTTTTCTTTTTCGTTTTACACTATTCGACGAATAATTCCAAACATTCCACTTGTTCCAGAATGCATTAGATAAAAACGAAAAAGATCAATGTTAAAAGGATTATCAAGTCACTCTAAGTCATTTTAAGTGTGTTGTAAATTTTTACAAATCAGAAACGATGCATTTTTCAATCAACTTTCAACTTTCAAATGAACTACGAGGTTCTAATTTTGGTTAAATGATCTCTAGGAATTGCCTACAAAGTTTTTAAACATTTTTCCAAGTGTTGGGCAACTAACATAGAAATGACCAAATTTAGAGTGTCAGTGGCTTAATTATGGGTGGTAATCATTATTCCCTTATTATTATCAAGATTAAAATAATTGTTATGAGGATTTAAAGGGAAACACGTAGGAAATATATAGTAGATAAAGATGCCCTTTTGGTATCTTTAGAAATGGGAGTAATAAACTAATAAGCAATACTTAAGTCGTAGATGTTTATTTAGCTTATCGTTTTAGTATAATTAACATTTTTGTTATTGTGGTTATTATTGTTATTATTATTATAATAATAATAATAACACAGTAAAGTTATCTATTTTTTTTTTTTCGTTAAATTATCACTCACGTAAGCAAGGAGTGATAAAAGAATTGTTCGTGACTCATTCATTTTTTATTAGTTAGGTATGCCTAAATAGTTTAAGCTTCTTGTTAAGTTGCCTTTAATTTTTTGCATTCTTAAATGTGGTTATTCTGTTGTGAGAATTTTTTTTTAAATATATTCTTAGGGCACTTCAATTTGACAGGCCTCACCTTGAACTTATAAAGAAATAAAAGGACAAAAAAAATTAACAATATTGGAGACTATTTTAAAGTGTGCCATCGATGGTGAAAGCTTTCTCTATATTTTAAAGCTATTAAAAAGAGAAGAATAAGAAATGAAAATGATTGAGTACCTAATTCAAAAAAAAAAAAATTTCTATCTTTTGTTATTAGAAACCTACATTTGTAGGAAGATAAAAGGTGTGGTAATGATGGTATAATTAAATTTCTTATTGATTATTGTCATAATTAACTTTCAATAAATTGATTCAACTATAGTTTGAAGAAAAGTGATAATTTATGGCGCAAGTGTGTCTCAAATTTTGACTGAATATCAAAAATATCCCTCAAAAATATTTACAAAACAATTTAAAGCATTAAAGTGTGTGGCTTTGCACGATTTAATGGCAAAATTTATGGTAAAAGAATGCCTTAAAACATCAAAAGTTGACTTTAAAGCAAAAATTACAAAAATATATTTCAGCTCAAAATTTGACTAAACATGACCAAAGAGTCTCACTTCTAATACTAAAAGGAGAAAAATTTAGTGTTAAACTCGAAGATTCTCCTCTAAATGTGATCAAAACCAGTATTTTAAGGTAAGTTTTCGAATAGGAACTGAACCAAAAATCGATAACAGGGAAAAACCGAAATTTTGACCGGAACGAAACCCAGAGCTGTACCAAAAACAAAAAACGATTTTTTTTCTCTTTTATTCCTCTTTCTATGTTTTTTTCTCCCTGCCAAGGAACTACGTCAGCAACACTTCAAGGCACTTAACACAATTTTACAAGAGAATCACCACAGATCAAAAGTCCCGATTACAATGATTTTTAGCTTACAGGTAGTTAATTCTATTTTAAGTAATGCGTACTTTCTCGTTCGTTCCCATATTCAAGCTTAAGGGAGATATTTGGGGTTGAAGTTAACTCTGCAAGATTTTTTTTTTTCAAATATCTCAGGAATGTCTCAATACTTTTCCGTGATTTAAGAACTAGATGATTAAGATTTGCTGAGGCTATCAAGAGATGTAAGCCGAATTTCCATCCCTTGTTTGGGGTTGAAGTTATAGATGATTATATGTCATTTTTATTGGCTGTTTTTTTTGCAATTTTTTACCCCGTGCTGAAATATTTCAACCTGATTTTTGTACCTCTTACAATTAGAGTAAAATTTAAGTATTTGAAAATTAATTATTTTGAATTGAATTGAAAACTGAAAAAAAAAACGAAGCCCTATTTGTTACTTGGTTATTTTCACTTTTATTTTTGTGTTTTCAGCACGATGGCACCTAATCTTTTAGGCAAATCTTTATTGTATGAGGACGAATTGACATCAGCTGAACCAGTACAGATCGTCTCAAAGCCTGTATATCGACAACATTCAACAACAACAACAACAACAACAACAACAATAAAAACGAAACATGCCAAAAATGATGACACATTTAAAACTGAAATCGTTTGGCGGAATGTTTTAATATTTATTTATCTACATATAGCAGCATTGATCGGCATTTATTATGCATTTACAGCAAGTTCATGGAAGACGAATCTTTTCAGTAAGCTGAAAAAAAATTCCAAACTTTTTCTAATTCTTATTCATTTCTTTTTTTTTTTGAATTTTTTCTAGGCTATATACTTGCTTTGCTAGTATCACAAGGTATAACAGCTGGTGCACACCGATTATGGTCACATAAAGCCTACAAAGCCAAACTACCTTTACGTATAATTTTATGTATTTTACAAACAATATCATTACAAAATCATATTTATGAATGGGCACGTGATCATCGTGTCCATCATAAATTCAGTGATACAAATGCTGATCCACATAATGTAAATCGTGGTTTCTTCTTCTCACATATGGGTTGGTTATTATGTCGTAAACATCCTGATGTTATCAATAATGGTAAAAAGATTGATATGACTGATTTAGAACAAGATGTTGTAGTGATGTTTCAAAAGAAATATTATTTAATACTTGGTCCATTATTTGGATTTATTATACCTGTATTAATTCCATGGTATTATTGGGGTGAAGATTTATGGATAAGTTGGTATGTTTGTGGTGCTTTAAGATATTTATTTCAATTACATGGAACATGGTTGGTTAATAGTGCTGCACATATGTTTGGTACAAGACCATACGATAAGTAAATCTATTTATCCAAAAAAAATTGATAATTTTATAATTAAAAATGTTGTTTTTAAGGAATATAAAACCAGTCGAATCAGCATTTGTGGCTTTCTTATCAGTTGGTGAAGGTTGGCACAATTACCATCATACATTCCCATGGGATTATAAAGCAGCTGAATTAGGACCAAATATGTTAAATTTCACAACATTAGTTATTAATAATTTTGCAAAAATTGGATGGGCATACGATTTAAAAACAGCATCAATTGATATGATTAGAAAACGTGCCTATAGAACTGGTGATGGTACATGGACATTTCAATATTGTAATAATAATAATGAAACAGGTAGTGGTTTTAATATTAATAAGAATCATGGTTATTTATGGGGTTGGGATGATGCTGATATGAAAGAATATGATAAGAATTTTGTTGAGATACATAATCGTGTTGAGTAGTATCATAGATCTTGTACATTTATGGATAGCGCTTCATTGTGGAATAGTGAGGCACTCATGGATAGGCAACCAAAATTACTATAGTGGAACCGGTGGAAGAATAATCCCAATTTGGGATATATTAATAAAGATGCTAAGATTAGAGAGAGCGCTATCCATATCTATATTAGATCTATCATTCGTTTTATGTTAGTTTCGCTTAATTTATTTGTCTGTTTTTGCTTTATTCTGTTTAAATATTTGTAGATATCTTGTTAATTAATTGATTATTTAATTAATTAATAAAAATAAATCATTATCAAAGAATCTCGTGTTGAAATTTCAAACTATTGAAAACCTCTGGTTAATCTTTACGCCTAATAGATAGAAAACCATCAATAATATTATTATAAATATAAAAACATCTATAAGAATAAAAAAATTATAGTAGAACAAGAAGAAAGAGGAATTGAGTAGCTAAAATGTGGCACTCAACATGATTGATCCCTCAACTAATAAGTGATGGAATAAAGAATACTTTATCATTATCAATTTTTAAATAGTTAAACATTAAAAATAATAGTTAACGAATTTATTTGTTGATATATACCGGAGTGGCACTTGGAACTATAAACATTCATTAAAAAAAATTAAGTTTACATTCTTATGAATCGATTTTACCAACATCTGTTAAATTTTAACAAACAAATAAGTCATAGAAACGATTTTTTTAATCTTGGTACCATCTTATCAAACATCCACTTTACACTTACAGAATTGGCAATTGAGTCTAGAAACATAGACAGAACTTAAATTCAAAAGAGAGGGATAAGGAGAGAGATCAATAACGAGTCGATTTCACCAATGTCTATTAAATTTTAACGAACAAATAAGTCATAGAAACAATTGTTTCTAAATGAAATCGTTTCTCAATGTTATTGTTTCAAGCAACTAAACTGTCTTAACAAATGTCCACTTTATACATATAGAACTGGCAATTAAAACTAGGAACATAGATTGAACTCAACCCACGAACTTCTAATAGAAGTTCGTGACTCAACCATATTATTTTGTTCTTTATAATTGTAAGATACGTTAGATTGGTAGAAACATACAAAGTTTCAGTGTAAAGAAATAAGAGGAATTATATAAATGTATATTTCTACTTATAATTACCAGTGCAGTATATTATTTGCTATTTCTATCTTACTGGTTGTGCGTAATGATAGTTTTGCCATACCTGTATAAGTAAGCCTCTGTTGTTTTGTAAATTTATAACTGAAAAAAATAAAACGAGCTAATTAAAATCAATTAATAAATAACGGTAGATTAATTAATATAAATTTTTAAAACTGCCACCACCATTAATTAATTAATTAATTAATTAATTAATTAATTAATTAATTAATTAATTTAGTGATAAATAGATCAAATGTACTGAGACTTTTTTTCAATGTTATAAAAATTATTGGTATCAGAAAATAATACATGAGGAAAATAAAAGAGAAATTGTTGTTAATAAAATTAATTTAATTTTTTTCTTTTGCCTAATGAGTTTTTGAATTGCCGTTATTTATTCGTAACGCAAGATTTTATTCAATCTTTATTTTCTATCTAGTAATCGGTCAAGTTTCCAATTTAGAACATCATACGCACATTCTTGAAAAATTGCGAGAAAGCAAATTTTGTGACCCAATCACTAGATAAGAAACGAACCGGAGATGCCACATACAGATATGGCAATATGAACTAGAATCAAAAAGCTGTATTCTTATATTTTTCTAAAATATTTTATCTAAAATTAACTCAAACTTGTAATACTTTGATACTTCTAAATAAAGTAGATACAACACAGTAGCTATCAAGTAAAATGACAGTAGTGTTTTTGGTGACTATTGCCAATGCTGTATAGACAATTTACTCGATTTACCGATTCTACAAACAACAAGACTCAACCTGAATATTAATGAACAACAAATGAGACTTGAACTTAACATTGAAAAATTCGATGGAAACAAACGATGAAATAAACAAAAATTGAAGAAAAAAAAGAAATTTTTGTATATTCAATTGTTTGCCGTATCTTAACAGTTTCCAAAAGTACCTCTTAAGAACAAGAAATTAAAGAAATACCATATTAGGGTAATATTTTTTATAAAATCTAAGAAAAAGAAAGTGGTTTTTTTTAAAATGTATGCCATTATAGACGATGTTAATCAGAACATATACAACAACTATGTGTGTGTGTGTTTGTTTCTGTAGAATATAGAGTGATAGTATTCAAAAGTCGTACAAAGTAAAATATCGGATGAATGGATGATGATCATGATGGTGGCTTAAATTAAGTCAGTAAGTTATTCAGTCAACAGTATCAGTTACAACTGAAAAGACAAGACAAATATGAAGTGAATCAAAGAAAAAAAATAAGAAAAATGAAGAATTTGTTAAAAATTGTATTAATCACTTTTATAATTTTAAACATTTTCCAACTAATTAATAGTGCTATAATCAATAATAATAATAATAATAATAATAATAATAATGATAACGATGAATTGAATAAGAAAGAAGATATTGATAAGAATTCAACAATAAATCACAACAATAATACATCATCATCATCATTGAAATTAATTGAAGGTAATTTAAATTAATTTATCAAAATTATAATAAAAATTTGAAGAATTCTTAAAAAAAAACACGGATATTTCAGAATCTAGAAAGAAGAAAGAGAAGAAAGATTTAATGTCACGTATTTTACCAATGATGATTATGCCATTTTTAATATCATCATCAATGATACCAATGTCATTAATATCATTAAAATTGATGTTATTGAAGAGTATGTTTATTGGTAAAATTGCTATATTGTTGATGTTAATCAGTATGTTTAGAAATCGTCAAAATAATAATAATGGTGGTGTTTTTTATCATAATATTGATAATTATGATAATAATCATAATAATAATAATAAAATAACAGAATCATTATCATCAGATCATTATGGTTATAATGGTGGTGAAGAATATGGTGCTTATATTAATCATAGAAGAAGAAAGAAATAATTCATATGTGTATTTAATTTAATTATTTATTAATTTTTATAATTTAATTAAACTGTAAATATAAATTTAAGGAATAAACGACAATATAAAATTTTTAATGTAATAACTGTAATAAGTAATAATAAAATAAGAGAATAATCAATTAGCAGCAGGATCGTAGATTCATTTTAGACTGTCGCACGATTATCGTCGCAGCACTTGAACCTATCCACTTGCTACCCTTACGAAAATCTATTAAGAGAGGCGCAAATATTAATTACAGTAGACCGTTTATTTATTATTTGTGTTACTGATTCACTTTATCAACTATGTTGCATGACTATAGTGTTACGATTGTAACAAATAAACAAATAATTCCATTGAGATGTCGATGAAAATCGAGTGCGATTGGAAAGCGCTAACATTTAAGATAGTGACGTCACCAGCACGCAAATCCGGGCAAATTCCGTTGCTAAATAATCAATACTATTGACAAACAGTTGAGACACCCTGTATAGCCGAAATTTAGTGTTTACCGTATTCTTTCCATGTTCACATTTCAAAGTGCCATCACTGTATATCTTTACAAGTTTTATTAAAATAACAGCGGATTTTTCTGTAGAAGACTTCCTTATTTTGAGTACTTACAGAAAACAACAAACGATTTAATGATAGTTATTCGACCACACTTCTCACGTTCTATTTTGGAAATTTTCTCAATTTTAATGAAAACACGTACGAATTGTTAAAGTTTTTCAACAAAATTTCTTTGAAAAAAAAACAACATGCCAATGTTTGGCTTGTTGCTAAATTCAAGTTTGAAATTTGGAGGTCAAAGTACCGGTATTCTTTAATTTTCAATCTCACAACAATCAGACGGAAGAATTTCGACTACTTTCGTATTAATAATTTATAAAAGATTTTTTTCGCTTCTTTCCCTTTTGCTCTTTGTTCTAAAAGAAATCGAATTTTTATTTAAAAAAAAAACAACTAGTTCCTTTCTCTTTATAAAGACATGCTGTTTTTTGACTGAGATGTTCATAAATTTTTATAATTTTGATCAAAGTTCTTCTCCAGTTTCAATTTCAAAAAATTAACATTTGGGGCTCAAATATGATTTTTCTGCAATAGTTTGGGTTTCGGCCAAGAAATAGCCGAAACTTCAGCTATTTCTCAATATTCGTGAATGATCGCACTTTAATTCAATTTCATTTAACACAAATTAACTACCTATATAGCATCTAAAACACACTAGATTTCAGTGTGCATTTTAAGATATTTAAATAATAAGTTTTGGTTTCGATGTCGGCCGAAACTGAGACCGACACCGAAGATTTTGTTTCGGTTTCGGCTGTACATTCTCTATCGGTCGGATACTAGCTAGAAATAACATTTTTTTATTAAGAGTGTTTCTGTTTCGGTCAGACATTAGCCAAAAATAACAAGTTTTTACTAAAAATGCTTATTTATTCTCAGAAATTAAAATACTTACAAGCTAAAAACAAAATACTGTGGGATATTTGGCAGTTTTATGTAGATATAACTCAACTATTAAAACAATTTGGGATCATTTCATTTGTAGTACCGAGTGTACCACAATATTTCTTCTCGCAGTTGGCTGTGTTTATAGTAACGTAATATCGTAACTTAGTTCGACCATTTGAAAAATACATTAACAAAATGTCAAATGTGAATCAAGTTACGATATTACGTTACTAATGACACAGCCTACTACGAAAAGAAATATTGTGGTACACTCGGTAGGTAGTACTAGCATAAATTCCGTTTTATTGGCACAACTTTATTTAATAAATAAATAAATTAATTAATAAATAAATAAAAATAAATGTGGATGAAAATATTTACAATATTTAATCTCTGAAAAATTGCTATTTCCCTTGTACATTATTATAACGTGTATAATAAGCTAATGGTAATGAAGCACTAGTATATTTTTGATTATTATCACTATAATTATTATCAATATAACTAATAGTTGTACCAATATTCTTATTATCACTAATATAATCAGCACGATCTAACAATTGATGATGATGATGATAAGATGCTGGTACTTGAGCAAAATATGGTGCTGGTACTATTGCTGGTCTTCGACTAATTCCATTATCTTGTAATCGTGCCAAAACACTACTTAAACCAACAACAAGTAATAAAAATCCAATAAAACCATTATTTATTGCTAATAATGTAATTAGAACGAGTAATGTAAATGCTATGCCCAATTTAAAAAAAATTGCTGGTAAGATTACCATGAATCGTTTAACAGTATTGTGTACTAAAGTACGACCTTTTAAATAAAAACCACAAAATTAATAATTCGCACAATTATAAATTGTAATTAAAATTAAAATACCTTGTTCTATTGGTGTTTCTTCATTTGGTGCTAGTTTTACAGAATTCTCATTGAAATTCTCAGAATACACAACATTTAGTACTGTTAATATAAGAAAAAGTACAAAAATTTTTGAAAAATCCATCTCTAATCACAATTAAAGTGTTGTCTATCACTATATGAAGGCACAAAATTGTATAAAAATAATAAAGACACCAATGACCGATTGAATTACTGTTATATACCCATGTGTAATAATAGAAAATCAAATTTTTCAATTCATATCACATATTGTTTTGAAACAATAGTGGAACAAGAACAAAGACAACAGATAAAAATCAAATTACAATTATTTGTGCTAATTAATCAATGATTTGTTTATCAAGTTGGCCAAATTTAGCGAAATTAGTTGACTAAATTGTGGGACCGGATGTATGTTAATTGAATAAAAAACATGCACGATTATGTTCAAAAACGAAATGTAAGTAAGTAAGCTTTTATTGTTATTGAATATACAGAGGTGTCGGTTTTAAAGCACCTTTACATTATCCGATATGTTTATATCCGAATTCATCTCGAATCCGAAATCTTTTCATCTTTACATTATCCGAGTCAGTTGCATGTTTACGCAGGTGCTAACATCTCCGATCAGAAATCGGATGGTGTAAAGACACAAAATTTGTCGCTTTATTTGTTGGGAACAAATTTAAAGTGGACTTTAAGTGTGTAACCAATTCTAATCAAACTCCTATTAGTTGATAAACATTTCAAGATTTTGTAGTCTAGTCCCTGAAGACCATTTTAGCAAAATTAGAACCTTGTAGCTCATTTATAAGTTAGTGAAAAACGATCGTTTTTGACAATGTGGCGATTTTAAAAAATGAGTTCCATACGGTAAATGAATCGAAAATCCTCTCAACTGTGATTCTTTTCGTTTTTCTCCATTATATTTAAGAAAAAAATATAAAACATTCCCACCTATTCCAGAATAAAATTAAGAAAAACGAAAGAAATCAATGTTGGGCAGATCCTTGAGTTATTCAAAGTTATTTTACGTGTGTAGCTCATTTTGAAAATCGTAACATTGCTAGAAAAAAAGTGCTTTGAACCAACTTCTAAATAAGCTACAAAGTTCTAATTTTGCTGAAATAATCTCCAAGGACTGCCCTACAAATTATTGAAATTTTTTTTGAATCGCTCATCAACTAATAGGAATTTCATAGTAGAAGAGTAGAATAAAAGGAATTTGTGTTTCTAATTGATATTGCCAATACAGTATAAAAAATGTCTCTTCAAATTAGAAACATGATAGATTCGAATATTTTCTAATCTCATTCACAAGTAGATTAATTATTATTGAATAATATTAAATTACAGATTATAGACGAAATATACAGTGCTTGCAATTTATTTTTAAATTAATTAAATTGCCTAATTTTTAATTAGATAATTTTACATTAATTTAAACTAAAAGATCTAATTAGAATTTAATTCAAACCGTGTTAGGTACTAATATAATTATTCTAATTGAACTAAATATTAATGTATATAGTTCATTAAATTTCACAAACACACCTGATACACATGCAGTGTAGTGAAACGGATATATCATTAAAACTACAGTAAAAGTAGTTCATTTTGTGGTGTTATCTATAAAATAATAACCGAAATTATTGTTATTTTTGCAATTTCTACAATTCAGTACAATCTAACTATCAATTTAATAAATAAACTACTTTGTACTAAATTTATAATTAAACTATTATAGAATAAAGTTCATTACAATACAGAAAGTTATTACGCAGTCGCTAAAACAACCAATCACCGTACAATATTTGATGTAGTTACCATAGTAACATCTCTAATTTAAATTAACATATAAGATTTGAATATAAAACTTTATACACGTGCTAGATTTGTATAATAAAGTACGAATTTTAGAGACACATGGTATATATATTTTTTGTTACTACTACTACTACTACTACAACTATCTCTTTTCTGTATTCCGTTCAGAAAAAAATCTGGGACATCTACAAGAACACCGTCCGATTACACATTTCCATTTCCTATCAAGAATCTGTACAAAATGTATTTCAATTTTGTGTTTATTCTAATATTTATAAATCAATCATTTATAATAAATGTGTATTGTACGAATAATTGTGTAAAAAACAATCGAACTATTTTACCAAATAATAATAATAATAATAATAATAATAGTGATAAATTAATTATTGATAGTGATTATCAATTAAAATTACAACAAATTGTTAATGAAACATTCAATATTTTAATAGAACAACAACAACAAAATAGTTATATTAGTGAATTTGTTAATGGTGGTAGAAAAATGAAAATGCCTTCTTCAATTAATAAAATAATACCATATTTAATTGTACCAGCATTATTTATGTCTGGTATAATGCCATGGATTCTGCCTGGTATAAAAATGATAGTGATGGCTGTATCAATGGTAAATCAAATGGCATTTACAGCCTCATTATTTGCATTGATAAGAAGTTATGTGTTTGATACAACCAAAGAGGAACATATTGTTTATATTAATCAAGGTTATCAAAAACAACATCATCATAGATGAGAGTAATTCTATTTCAATTTATTATGTACATAAATAATTAAAGTTTAAACTTAGTTTAGTTATTTGTCGAGTTTTATTAATAAAATTCCACCTTATCGATTATCCATTGTATTTATTGTTATTGCGATTAGTTCACAATTCACAATTTACCAAATAGATAGCGTGGTCATTTTTCTCTCTGTACTATGCTTAAGAGTGCAGCGTTGCCATACATCGTTTGTGTTTATAAATGAGACCACACCTTCTGCTTCTATTGAATAAAATTGGTAGAATGGAACAATTCTTCCAAAGACCACTTAACAATGGTTATTTTAAGGATTTGTAGGATGGTGTATAGAGAACATTTAAGCAAAATTATAAATAATTTTATTTTTTTCCAACAAAAACGATATACAATTTATTAATTTAAATAACGATAATGTTGTCCATGTTGTTGTATATTAATATTATGACTATATAAACCACCACCTAAATTACTCCAATTTCTTATTATATTAAATATAGAAAAGAATATGGCTAATTTCCCTAAAAATGTACTATTAATTAATGTAAATTTCATACCAATTAACATTATTGGTAATAGTGTTGTTGATAATATAAATGGCATTGCAAACATTGGTAAAATACGTTGCATTAGATTTTCTTCTTTTTTTCTAGCAATCACTAAAATTTATAAAAAAAAAATGATAACAAAAATTATATAAATTTAGAATTATTAACAACATACTTTCTGTTTTATCTTGATGATTATCTATTGTAGTGATGGAGGTAGTTTTTATCATTGTTTCATCAATAGCTGATAATAACCAAAAGAAATTACCAGTAATTAGATAAATTTCCAAAATTACCACTACTACTCCATATCTCATAATGTCTATCTCTTATTATTAAATAATATAATAATTGTTACTTTATTAAAACAACAGTTTACACTTGCTAGATCATTTATAGAATGTAGACTTCTTAGTGTTAAGTGCTCTTTCACCTAGTTTTAATTCCGATGTTTTCTTTCTCTTAAAAGAGTAGAAACACGAAAACATGCAAAGAAAAAATTAGGTTGCAGACACAACCAATTTAAATGATAGAGAATTATCATCGATTTTACGTTATTATAACGTTACGATAAAACTTGAATTTCCGTTACAAGCCTACAACAATTTTTTGACCCACATTTATTGAAGATTCATGTCTAAATTAAACGAAAAAATAATTGTTCAGATGTATGATTATAGTTATAAAATTAACGGTAAATCCATACAGAATACGAAAGATACAAGTGCAGAATAAGCCAAGAAAATACGAATTTCAGTACAATGTAGATAATACTATCAGGTAATTATATAGTGAAATTTTTTTGATAAGAATAGAGGTCAATTTTTATTGTGTAGGTAGGTAAATAACAAAAAACACTACATTGCACTAAAAAAGTTCTGTGGAGAGGCTTAGGACTTGAAATTGTAGGCAAAATAATCCGCTTAACAGTTGACCATACATGGGCCATACGTGTGAAGACGTAAGTTGTCGTTTAGTTCGGCTACTTATTCGCCTATTGAGAATACATCAATGTAGTAAAGTATGCATCAAGCTCTTTCTACATACCTAAAATTTAAGACCAATGACGAAATAACATTGTATTTATCTTTTTTTTATCAAAATATATTTTATTGTAGTTATAACTATAACTTTATTTATATCTTACTCATTTAATACTCGCCTATTGATCTCTTTTTTTTTATCGACACATCTCTTATTTACTTATTTTATCTCCTGTACGGTAGGCAACTCTAATTACGTTAGTGTATTGCTAGTGCTGGAGAAAAGTTCATTTAGATTGTACAGATTGGCAACACTGCTACTATATTAGGTTAGATTTCCATATCTGTCAATTTGACATTTGACGTATGCAAATTTAATCCATAAAAATGGTATTTGAATTTTATGAAATATTTCAATAAGAATTACTTTAATAACAATTTTTTTTAGGATATTAGCGTATTTTCTGATGATAATTTCGATACAAAAGCTTGGGTTAATAATATATTGAAAAATGATGAAAATACTGATAAAAATGAGGTTATTATATCTATATACACAATAATCTACAATTAAATTAATTAAAACAAAATCAATTTAATTTTAGAATTATACAATGTCAATTGTAATGAAATTACAATTGTACGTTCAACAAGTTAATAATTCATTAGAAGAGACCAGTCAACGTGTCTTACAAACATTACCAAAAATCTTACGTGATACAAAAAATTTATATGAAGAAGCTGGTATTTTAAAACAAAAAATGATTATTGTACGTGACGAAATTATAAAAATTGAACAAAATACACGACAATCAATCAATACAATTGAAAATTTGGATAATATTGAGAATAAATTGTGTTTAGCTAAACAAAGTTTACAAGAGAGCGATAATTGGACGATTTTAGGTTTTATTATATGATTATTTACGATTATTATTAATTAATTCAAATTAATTTGTTGTAGTTAATGATATTGAAGAGATTTTCGATACGAAAGATATCGAATTAATATCAATGAAATTGTTGAAAATGCAGAAATGTATCAAATTATTAGTGAATGTTAATGATTATGAACAACGTAAATTACAATTAGATGGTTTAAAAAATCGTTTAGAAGCTATAATTAGTCCACAAATTGTACAAGCATTTAATACAAATAATTTAGAACAATCATTGTATTATACAAATATTTTTAAACAAATTAATCATTTACAACAATTAATTAAATATTATCATAAATGTCAGAAAGATAATTTATTAAAAGAATGGTGTAAACAATTGGAAAATATCGAAGATGATAATATACAACAGATAATTCATAATTTTTATGATATATTATTAACAAATTGGTATACACAGAAAAAATGGTTTAAACAAATCTTTAATGATGAGAATTTTTATAATTGTATTATTGATATTTATATTGATGTTTTAAATAATTTACAACCGAATTTTAATGAATGTATTGATGCTGTATTAAAACAAATTGATGATAAATTGATATTTTTAAAAGATATAAGACAGATTACACAACAATTTTGTGAAAATTTATTAAACTTGATCGATATGAAACAAATCAAACAATCTAAATTATTATTATTATTACAAACAATTTACAATTATTTTATTATTTATACGAATAAATATAAAATTTATCAACAAAATGATTTAATAAAAAAATTAAATAATTTAACAATAAGTAATAAAAATAATGATGATTTAAATGAGATGATACATGAATTAAATTTATCTATAACGAAAGTATTTGATTTTGTTAAAGATGCACAAAAAATGTGTGAATTAATTAGTGAAAATTGTTGTATATGTGGTTTAATTCAAGCTTTACGTTTATATTTTTTGAATTATTCAGAAAAATTTCGTTTTATTTTAAATGAATGTCGTAAATTGTATAATAATAATAGTAATAATAGTGATGATTTAAATAATTTTCAATCATGTTTATTATTATTACAAAATTGTGGTGAAGTTTTATTAAAATTACAACAATTAGAATCTGATTTAATTAATAATATAATTGAGAATGATTTAAAATTAAAACAACAACAACAATATGATTATAAATTATTATTATTAACAAAGAATGATTATGATGAATATGAATCATTGATACGTTGTATAAATGATGGTACGAAATTATCAATATTAGATCATGTTTTAAATGAATTTAATAAATTATGTATTGATATACATAATTTAACATATCAAATTGTATTTACACCAATTTCCAAACAATTAGATTTTATACAATTTAATAATTTATCAACAATACAAACAACAACAACAACAGATTTACCTGATTATAGTTTTACACCACAAGAATATATAACACAGGTAATTCTATAATTAATTAATTAATTAATTAAATTGATTAATTATTGTTTTGTTTAATCAAGATTGGACAATATTTGATGACATTACCACAACATTTAGAACCATTTTTATTCCAAGAGAATCCAGCTTTAATGTGTGCTTTTAAAGCAGCCGATCAAGAATATAATTTATTAATTGATAATAATGATAGTAATAGTGATAAGAATAAAGATGGTGATTTGGCACATGTTTTTTTAAGAATTATAGCACGTGGTACATGTCAAAGTTTTTGTGATCGAATCTTATCAATATGTGAATTGAATTATACAGCTAGTCGACAATTGGCACACGATATTGGTAAGTTTTCTTATATAATCTTCAATTAAGACAGGGGGAGATTAATTAAAAATTAATTAATCTGACTTGTATATCGTAATGAACGTCATTACAGTACAGTTTATGAATAACATGTGCATAAGCCTCCGTTTTTATGTAGTTATTTAAACTTGCCATATCTGTATATTCTATAATGATATAATAATAATGAATTATATACCTAGTCGATAATTAAAGGATAATTGTCTGATTTGTATATCGTAATGAACTTCATTATGGTACAATTTGTGAATAACTTGTACGCAGGTCTGTGTGTAATTAATTATATTCTATAATTTCAGGTTATTTAAATAATGTTCTTCAAGATTTAGGGATTTCTCTATCTGAGAATCTTCAACAATTAGCTTTATTATTAAAATTACCAAATGATCAATATCAGATACAAAGTGCAGGATGTTCAGCTAGATATGTGGCAACAATACGACAGATACGCAATATAAAATCTAATTAATTAAATTAAGATTTATTATTATCAAAAAATAAAAGAAATTAAAAAAAATAATTATTTCATTTCTTCTGGTGACCAAAATTTAAACGTTCTATCATATGAAGTAGTTGCAATAAATTGATGATCCATTGATACATCAACTGACATAATTTTACCATCATGTCCTGATAATGTTTTTAATGGTTGCCATGTACGATTTGTCCATAATTTTGCTGTATTATCATATGATGCTGTTATTAAATAATCACCAATTGTACGTTGAAATTTAACATCTGATATTAGATTTGTATGTGCCGGTATTGTATATAAAACATTACGTTTACGTAAATCCCATATTTTACATGTATTATCTTCACTACCAGTTGCTATTTGATAACCATTTGGTGAGAAATCAATACCTAATACAGCTTTTAAATGACCTTCTAAGAACATTATACAACGACCAGTACGTAGATCCCAAACTCTACCAAATGAATCGAGACCGCTGCATGAAATAATCCAAAAAAATTAATTTAAATTTACCATAATTGAATAAAAATATAGAGATTTCAGGCACATGCTAGCAATGCTACTGTCGAAGTACTACAAGCATTATCAATATTCCCACCACTAGATGGCGATAGTATTGAAGTATTTCCAACGATTGAAATACAATTTCAGGCAAGAACCATCATTAAGTCTATTGCCTAAGAGAGGGCGATATTTTCTCTCTCAAAAAGCAAACAAATTATAAAAGTTGATTCACTCAATAGGATATATCGAAGAAAATTCACAAATCAAATAATAGAATTTGGATGCCACTATACCAAAACATATAAATCATAGACAAGATTAAGACCGTTAGTCTAAAATAGAAAAAGATTGGTTTTTCTTAAAAAGTGTAGAATTACAATTATAACTCATAACATAACAAATAGATGGCAGCATCTCTCCAGCAAATTTTTCAATTACAAAATAGATGTCAGCATCTCCCCGGTAAATTTTCATGTTAGAAATCTCACATAATGCTGAAATCTCTATCTTATTTGAATTACCATAACTATATAAGAGTTTTGTATCCCTAATAATATAATAATAAATAATTACCCTGTAGCACAAACCGAACCATCAATTTGAAATGTAATACAATGTACAGGTTTAACATGTCCTTCTTGATGTAACACTTCTGTACATTGATGCAAATCCCATAAACGCCACGATGAATCATAACAACAAGTACCTAAAAAACGTCCAGATGGATGGAAGGCTAATTTTGATACACGATGTGGCATATGTCCTTCTATATCAGCTATTGGTTCTTCACTATAATTTATTTATTGATTAATTTTAATTAAAAATAAAAGAAATTGTACCTATCGAAACTCCATAATTTTACAGCACCATCAGATGCACACGAAACCATATTACAAACTGATGTTTCTAAATTTAAAGTCGATTGTGGATGGAAAACAATTGCTCCAACATTACAAGTGTGTCCTTTTAATGTTTGTTTTAATGTACAATCCGGAACTGACCATATTTTACACAATCCACTCCTGTGCATATTATTTTATATAAATATACAGGGTGTTTCAGTAAAATGATCCATTATTAAAATGAGTACCGCAGTGTACCACAGTATTTATTCTCGTAAGTAGGCTGTGTATTTGGTGAAGTAGTATCGTAACTTGATACACACTTGACATTTCCTAATGTATTTTTCCAATGCCTACTCGATTTTACAGCTAAATGCTGTCTATCAAACCTGTGCATTTTCTTCCATAAGATGCAAATTATTGAGAAAATCCCTATTTTTCTGACATAATTAATGACAGCTTAACAGTATGAGTAAGATAAAGATGGAAATACTTGCTATTTCTTTTCTTTTGGTGGTTACTAGCGCCAATGTGGCGAAAATTGACTTTTTTTTTTAATTAAGCAGGCCTTGTTTTTTTCAAATGGCCAACAGTGAGAGCAAATACCGTAGTACACTCGGTATAAAAAGTTACAATTTTAATGGTAGCTAAGTTTTGTATAAGGGCTAGATTAATTGATATTCTTATTTAATATTTTGAAATTCTGTGGTTAAATTGAATGACGCTTTGTTACAATCTGTACAAAAATCACCCTGTATACGTATACGTATTTATAAAAAATGAATGAAAGCAAAAATTACCAAGAGGCTGTTGCTAATAATTTCGAATTTGGACTAAATTGACATGATGAAATTGGTCTTGTATCACCAATTTGACTTGAATAAATCGACATTAATTGTAATTTCTTTTGTATTTCTTGTTTTTTTGCTGTTTTTGTTGCTGTTGGTAATTCAGAAATTTTCCTTGCTTCATCTAAACGTTGTTTAGCACGTGGTAATGAATAATTTGCTATCCATAAACGTGCTGTACGTAAACTTTCAGGTCCTTCATGATACCATGTTGTTTCTAAATCTTTTTCAAAATTTTTACGTTCCTCTTCAGCTTCACGACGTATTACAGTATCTTCACCAATACGACTAAGTATATCACGTAAACGTGAACGACGATCAGCTGGTCCTTCACCAAATAAACATATTGGTTCACCTAATTGACGTAAATTACGTTTAACTTCAGCATCATCAGTTGAAACATTAATTGAACGTGCTTTTCGACGTCTTTCAAATTCTTCTAATAATGCCTGTTTATCTCTAGACATTGCATCTTCTAATTCCATATATTCTAAAATTAAAAACAAATATTGTGATCCTCTCAAATTTAGAAATTTAAACGAATCCGGTCCTAATTATAATTACTATTTTTATATTAATTACCAGTAGATGTATGAATTGTTGTTGGTGTTGGTATTGTTGTTGTTGTTGTTATTGTTGTAGATTGTGGTTGATTTGAGGTGGTAGTTTCACCACTATCTTTACTATTTTCATCTTCAATAGCCGCTAATCGGGCTCGTTCCACTTCTTCCAAAGAACCATAATGAATACTTTTTGATTTTTTAACAAATTGAATTTCATCTTCATCAGACATTATATAAAATTTTAATATAAAATGCTTTATTAGACGAATTAATTAATAAATTGTCCAAATACAACAATCTAAAAATTATTCAAAATTAATTAACAAATTTTTAAGGTTATATCAATTATATTCATAGGTTATATTAGACTGATTAAATCGACTATAGCATAGTTGCCACGTTTACTTAATTCTTTCCATTCTTTCCAATATCCGTTGCTAGATGTCGCTGTTACAGCAACAATTAAACAGTTATGAAATACAGCGTGAAATCGAATTGCCTTTATATACGTAAACCACACCATGCCTATGTGGAATTAACCAAAATTGCAACTATTGTTTGATGGTTGGTGGTTATTAAATACTAACCTACCTTCATATTTTTGTCGAAAATTGATGAAAAAGAAGATGGGTGATAGTATAACACATCTAGAATTTCCATTGAACTACCCCCGCACAATCTACTAGTTTACATACTCAACATACACACAACACATTTGATTAAAAACTATAAGAATAAAATACGTACCTGTACATCCATAAATTCGAGTCAACAATTATTGTTCGACTTTTTCGACCGGTACTAAATACACTAATAATCAACGTCCATGTCACAATTAAACACTTGACATTAATTAATATGAGCCGAGAATCATTCATTACGTTTGTTGATTAAATATTTTGTTGATAATAAAGCAAGTGTCAGTGAAACACATCACGGATATCCATTGAACTACCCATGCTAATCTTATGGACCTATCTATTTTATTTAAGTATAATACGTTTTATTATAAATTATTGATAACACTTCTCGTTTGCAGTAGTTCTGAAAATGTTGGCGAAATTTTCAACTCGTTTTTTCTCGAAAATGGAGCCATACCCAGCAACCCTCTAATATATTATACAGATCAGCTCAGTTTTTCGGGCCCTACACGTGTTTTAACGATATCACTCTGTATGCTCAATAAAACTGCATAATATAAGTTGGCATAAATGAATTTTTAAAGATTAAAGAGCGACGCCTGGTATTTAAATTAATAAGAATTCTGTTGTACTAAAGTCAATATGCCAAGCGAAAAATTAACGGGCTTCTTATTAATAGTTTCGGTATAAAATGAAGTAAAATTTCATTTCATTTTCCTGTTTGAGCTTTCATTTCCTTACAAATACAATAGTATAAATAGATATTGTAATATAGACAACACAAAATACATGCAATAGAAGATCTACTGAACATGCAGTAAATTTGACAATGCTGGACATAACAAAAAACTAGTGAGAACTCTACAGGTTAGGCAATACACTAAAATTAAAAATCTCCAAAATTTGTTTACTATCTCTCTCTTATAGAAAAAGTAACTAAATGAAAATATTTTGTTTTCTTTACAAATTCTATACGTCTATCTTTGTTTAATTTTCTTTTTTTTTCGAAAATATTCCATGACATTCTATGTTATTCATTCATCATTTACAAACAATCGTGGACTAATTAGTTAATTAATTAAGTTACAATATTTGATAATCAGAAATCGATTATTAATTTGAAATGATGCGATCATTGAACTTTTATCGAAGTAGGTAGGCGCAGGCAATGTCGGGAGATAATTTTCTCTTTCTGTTTCTTTTTTCCCAGGCTATGTGAAAAATCTCAAGTTTTTTTATCTTTTCTTTTCATTATTGTTGTTGTGTTATAAAAATAAATATGAGAAAGGCCCAATTACAGTTGTTGAGAGTAAAGAGAAGAGATGATGTTAATGTTGATGATGATGACGGTCGGCTTGATTTTTGACCCCGATTCTTTTTTAACACTACCGATGATTTTCGTTGTTGGTTCTCTGAGGCCGCCGTTCGATTACGGAAAATAAATCGAGAGAGGTAGGAAGAGAAAAAAAAGGCAAAAATCGAACGGACTGTGCGCGTTCGAAACGTTGAGAAATTCCAAAGATTTTTTACGTGCTTGTGCCTGTGTGTGTGAATTTTTTAAGAAGACGTCGACGACGACGACGACGCTACATACGTCCGTACGGTGGTAGTTGGTGGTGATATTGATTTGCCTTAAAGGCTTGGCCCGGCGAATACTGTGGTGGTTTTATTCATATATACATATAAACACACACACACACAGACCTTTAAAAGGGGGTATCTTACGTGCTTTCTATTGGCTAACTGGCTCATAAAAAAAATAAAATAAAACGAGACGAAACTAAAAGGGACACTACCACAAAATTTTTTTCGCCGTTTCTTCTTCGCCTTCTTTCCCCCCTTATAATATTTTTACACACAAATACAAACACACCAAGTTGGAATTTTCCAAATGACTGAACATTTACATACGCGTCTCCGAATTTTTCAGAAAATTTGGACTTTGTTTTGTTCAATAATAATAATAACATAATAAATCGAAAAGAAAACTGTGTTTTGTGTGTGGCCGGAAAATTAATATAATTCTAATTATAATGTGTTTGTTTTCTTTTTTGTTCTACAATTCTAGTACAATTATGGAATTTTGAAAGACGAAAATTTGACCAAGTATTGATTTATTTTTTGCTGCTTGCCTAGTTTTTTTCGTTGTATTTACGAGAGTGTTTTGAAGGTCTCGATTGGATGATTCACACAAGATTTTCATCTAGCAATACAACAAATTGACTTGAATTCTAAATTGAAAAATTGGTTATAAACATAACCAAATTTTTATCGTTGTTTGAAGAAGAGTTTTAAAGATTGAAAAATAAATAATAATAATAATAATAACAAAAATGTTGCCACAACAGTATTGTTTAAGATGGAGATATCATCATTCAAATTTACAAACAATGTTTACACAATTATTAGAAAGGCAAGCATTTTGTGATGTTACATTAGCATGCGATGGTAAAATAATTAAAGCACATAAAATTGTTTTATCAGCATGTAGTACATATTTTGAAACAATTTTATCACAATATGAAGAAAAAGATCCAATATTAATAATGAAAGATATTAAATATATTGATATAAAATGTTTAGTTGAATTTATGTATAAAGGTGAAATCAATGTTGACCATGTAAGTTTTACTTCTTTTGTTTTTTCATTTATAAATTTTAAAGGTTATCAAAGCCTACTATTTTCATAATTTTTAAATAATCCGATTATTACTATAACATAACCTCACTTTTTATATTATTTATTTATTTATTTATTTGTTGTAGTGCCATTTAGCGACATTATTGAAGACTGCAGAAGAATTAAAAATAAAAGGCTTGGCTGAAGTATCATGGCGTGATGATGATAATAACAATAATAATAATAACAATAGTAATAATGGTAATAATCAAAATGGTGATAATTGTTTACAATCATCAGCATTACAACAAGTATCAACAGTTATGGATAATCCTAAATCAGATACACCAATTAATAATAATAATAATCATTATCATCATAGTAATAATAATAATAATAATAATAATAGTAGTAGTAGTGGTAATATTAATAATAATAATAATAAAAGGAAACGTGGCCGGCCACCAATTGATGATTATGAACAAACATTTACAACACCAAAAATAATGAATGTTACTGGTAATGCTGATGAAACATATTCAAATGATGCAATGTCAACAAGTGATCATGATTTATCAATATGGGAAGAAGATCATCAATTATCAGCAAATGAATATGGTGGTAATGGTTGTGTTGGTGTTAGTGGTGGTGATATAACAGAAACAGATGAACCAACAATTAGAATTAAAAAAGAATCGAATGTAAGTAGATTTTTTTTATATACATATATAATATTCTATTTGGGGAATTTCGTTTTCGTCTATTGATATCACTGATGTGTAACTAATTTGAATTTCTAGTAAAGTGACAAAGTTTTTTTTACCAACTATTCATTTTCTTTAAATCGGTGTTTTTAAAGCATCACAATTTAATAACTTTGTAAATACAGCGTGTTTTTTTTTATTCCAGTGAATTTTATTTTAAGTAATTGGTATTACTGATATACAGATTGTACAATGTTCTTTCACCACTCAGTTGCGTAGCGTCGTAACTTTGTTCATATAGTTGCCGACTGGAAATAGTGAATCTTATAAGAAAGGTCAAGTTATAGTGATAGATTGGCAGTAGTGGACTCTTATAAGAAAAATCAAATTACTATATTGTTGAGGCATTGTAAATCCTGTGAATAGAAGCTGATAATTTACAACTTATACAAGAGCCGAACAACAATAATTCTTTAAAAGCAGGTAGTTTAACACCTACGCTAGTCACAGATTTTAGAGTGGACAATTTTCTTTGTGTGTTTCAATCATAAAGTAATTCGACTTTTCTTATAAGAGTCCACTACTGCCAGTTTACCACTTTTTAAAGTACCATCTTTTTAAAGTACATATACAAAGCAAATTGTTAATAGTTTGCTTCTAAATTCACAGAATTTACAATGAACAAATTCAATCGTAAAGAATTTGATTTTTCCTATAAGATTCACTATTCCTAGTCGACAACTATACCTACATTACACCTAACATTTTTCAATGAAAAAGTAGCAGAATCAATCTAAGACTTTACATGGCCAACTCTGATGTGAAATAGCCTTGTATGCCTTGTAATTAATAATTGAATTGTGATAAATTTCCGATTTTTTATAATTTTCTTTATTCAAAATATTTCACTTATGGTACCAATTTTGAAAAAATAAATAGTTAAGAAATGGCCATTTTTAAACTGTATACAAAAAGAATCGTATGCAACTTGATTGTTTTCTATTTGGGGAATTTCGTTTTGGTCTATTGGTATCATTGATGTGTAAGTAATTTAAAATTCTTATACCAAAATAAAAGTTTTTCAAATGTTTTTTTGACTATCTACTAATTTGCTTCAAACCAGTATTTGAAGCATCAAATTTTATTAACTCTTTAGTAAATTAATCGTGTTTTTTTTTTGAAATTTCTGTAAATTTTCGTAAGTTATTGGTATTACTGATAGAGACGGTGTATAGTCTGTCGATTTTTCTAAGAGAATGACTAAAGTAATAAAATAAAGTCAAGTATATTCAACAATGAATGTTCAATTGCAAGTAGCACCTCATAAAATAATAAATCAAAAAAAGGACCGACAATTTCACCATCTGGTTGGTATTCGAACAAAGCAGGTAAAAACGAGTGTTGACAAGGGATTTTTACAAGATGGAATTTAAATTGAACCTTCATTGTTGAATATACTTGACTTTATTTTATTACTTTAGTCATTCCCTTAGAAAAATCGACAGACTATACAATCTTATTCCACCTCATAGTTGCCCATACTTTTGGTTACGTAACGTTGTAGTTTTGTTCATATAGTTGTTGACTAGAAATAGTGAATCTTATAAGAAAAGTCAAATTATTTTCTAGTTGTAGCTCACTATAAAATTTGCTAATAGCTTTGTACGTCTTAATTATAAAGTAATTTGATTTTTCTTATAAGATTCACTATTCCTAATCGACAACTATACTTTACTAACATTTTTCAATGAAAAATCAAGCAGTTGAATCAAGCTACGACTTTACATGGCCAATTCCGATGTGAAATAGCCTTGTATAACCTGTAATTAATAATTAAAATTTGACAAATTTCCGATTTTTTATATATATTTTTTGCTTCAAAATTTATAAATCTTTAAAAAAATGATCTTTTTTTGTCTTAAAAAAAAATGAATATTTCAATTATACTACAATTTAAAATAAAAAATCTCCAAAGGCAGCAAGTACCTTATATAGCGAATTTTTTTATGTATCTACATACTGAAATATTAATTGCAAAACATTCTTATGATACTGACAATTAATATATTTTAATAACATTGAATCAACTAATAAATTCATTTCCCCGATGTTATTTTAATATTTATGATTTTTATTGAAAAATACTTTTAATCCACAAACAATAAGAAACACTAAAAAAAAAATAATAATGAAGTTTGTTGTTTGTCTAATACGTCTAATCAAGGCCTGCTTGATTTTTTCAAGCGAAATTCTCTAGCAGGCCTTGCGTCTAATATTAACTGTCAAAATTAGTTGCCCCCCCGCGATATTCAATTTTTTTTCTAATATCAATAGTCAGAACATATAGCCACCTGAGATAATCGATTTTACTGCTTATACTCAAAAAAGAGATTTTTGCATTTTTCTTGCGAACCAACGAACCGATTTTGATGATTTTTTTTCTGGGTCATAGAGAATGGTCGGCTCTACTGTTATTTTAATTTTCATCAAAATCTAAGCAAATGTAATATTGAAAATGATTTATTTTAACATTTCTTCAGCTCTTATTCCAAAAGTGTTGGCCCTACCAGTCTGGCCAACGAACTCATCCAAGCTATCACGAAGACCGATTTTTGTACCAAGTTTCATTAAGATTGGTGTATTTTTACGGCAGTTATCGTGGGTATACATATATATGTATATATATATATATATATATATATATATATATATATATGTATGTATATATATATATATACAGTGGATGTAAAAAGTCTTCGTACACCTAGGTGTATCCAAAAAAGGCTTAATTTTTAAGGCTGTCACGGAAGGTTTTTTTTAAAATAAAAATTGTAAAATATAGTTCACACATTTCTTTATTTGTCTATGTATACAAAGTTTAAAAATAATCAATAGAATAATTGAAAAATAAATAGATTTATTACGAGTACTTAAAATCATGCGCAAAAAGTCTTCGTACACTCTAGAAATTAATTTAGCTGAAGTATCTTAGGAGACATGATTTCTATTTCTACTGTGCAATTTTGTAAGCAATCTAGGAAATACATTTCTTAGAAGTCAGCAGTTTAAACAAAATTCGATTAATTCATTTGCGATACAAAAATGGAACAAAAACGTCGTGAGACAAGTACAGATGAAAGGAAATTAATTATTAATTTGCATAATCAGTGTAAATCATTAAGTACAATAGCTAAACTAGTAAATAGACCACGTTCAACAGTACAGAGCATAATTGACCGGTATTCTGTAAGTAAAACGTTTGAAAATAAACAAAGAAGTGGACGTCCAACAAAATTAACAGAGAATTTGAGAAGAAGAATTGTACGAGAAGTGAGGAAGGATGCCAAAATAAGTGCTCCTCAAATACTGAAAAACTTAAGTAACACCGATACAATTAATATTTCTTGTAGTACTGTCCGTAATGTACTGCGTGAAGCCGGGTACCATGGGAGATCTGCTCGTAAAAAATACTGGGTTAGTAAGGAGAATAGAAAAAAAAGATTAGAGTTTGCTAGAGAGCACAAAGATAAGTCAATCGAATTTTGGCAACGCGTAATTTTTACAGACGAATCTAAATACAATATTTTTGGGTCAGGTAAACATCATATGGTATGGCGAAAAACCAATACAGAACTCAATAAAGAAAATTTATTACCTACGGTGAAACATGGTGGTGGATCAGTGCTCGTATGGGGTTGCATGAGTGCGTTTGGTACCGGAAAACTTGTATTTATTGACAATATTATGGACCATAAGACTTATATAAATATCCTGAAAGAAAATTTGCATGCTAGTGCTACTGAAATGGGGTTAAATAATAATTGGATATTTATGCAGGATAATGATCCTAAGCATACCGCGTGGAACGCAAAAATGTGGATTCTGTACAATACACCAAAATATCTCCAAACTCCTCCCCAGTCACCTGACATCAATCCGATAGAACATCTTTGGGACTATCTCGAAAAAAAAATTCGTAATCGACAAATTTGCAATAAAAATGATTTGAAAACAGCTCTCAGCGAGGAATGGGCGAATATCCCACCTGCTTACACTTTAAAATTAGTTAATTCCATGCCACGTAGACTCCAAGCGATTATTAATGCTAAGGGTGGACCTACTAAATATTAAAAACGATTTTGGTTTTTCTTATTTAAAAAATATAATAAGTGTACGAAGACTTTTTGCACGTGATTTTAAGTACTCTTAATAAATCTTTTTATTTTTCAATTATTCTATTGATTATTTTTAAACTTTGTATACATAGACAAATAAAGAAATGTGTGAACTATATTTTACAATTTTTATTTAAAAAAAAAACTTCCGTGACAGCCTTGAAAATTAAGCCGTTTTTGGATACACCTAGGTGTACGAAGACTTTTTACACCCACTGTATATATATATATATATATATATATATATATATATATATATATATATATATATATATATATATATATATATATATATATATATATATATATATATATATATATATATATATATATATATATATATATATATATATATATATATATATATATATATATATATATATATATATATATATATATAAAAATTTTAACGAACGGTGGATATGGGTTCCTGAGGTTCCAAAACGAACTTCTGTGCAAAAATTTTTCGGAAATTCAAAAGTGAGGATCTCGTCATTAGCTAATTTTTTTTAAAAAAATTCGCTAAAAAATAAACAGTTTGAAATGGCACATTTTTAAACTAAATACAGAGATAACTCGGTTAGAGAACAATTTAAAATACAAAACGAAAATATTTTTGAAAAACTTTTCTAAAACTGTTATGAAATTAATTGTTTACTATAGATAAAAAAGTCAACAATAAAGGAAAACAATTTGAAAGAATTGTGTATGAAGGCTTCTAGAAAAATGTAGATAAGATTAATTGTTTACATTCAAAGAACTAAAAAAACAAATAAGAATTTCAACAACTGGATGGGATTGTACTTTTCCTCTATTTTTCTTTTTGTTCTCAAATTTTTTTACTTGGAAACTATAAAATTATACAATAGTTCATATCAATAAAATTTTAAAGCCAATTTAATAATGATGTTAAAATATACAAATTTTTTTTCGTCTTCTAAATAAACAAAAATCAAGTTTTCCATATTCTTTAAGTTAATGTGAACGCTAAATAACTGCAAAATTAAACAAATTATGTTTACGTATTATGTAAACTTAAAAATCTTAAATAATCCAAAGTATATACAGTGTTGGCAATTGTAACTAGACACATATAAACTACTGTACAAATTATTTTTTGGTTTAAGAGAGATTAAATGTTGCACCGTTAATTCGGTGCAATAATTTTTACTAGTAATACAATTTTCAAAAGTTTGTTATTAAAGAAATATTTTTTTTTAAAAAAAAACTATTAAGAGAAATTTTATCGTAATTTGTGTCTTTATAACCTATTTGTGTCATTATTAGACATTTTCCGCATTCTTTTATTAATAATAACAGCTACGATAAATATGATAATAGTTGGGTTCAAAATTATACAGACAAGGCTTTCTAAATGGGTAAATAGGAAGCAATAAATGTGCTGTCCCACTCTTCCGAATTGCGCATGAATTTCACAAAATTAAAAGGAAAATATTTTGTGTATTTGTACAAATTCTCCACTATCCCCTATAAAAGAAAAATTTAGCTATGAATACCTAATCATAAAAGGATGAATAATACTAAAGATTTATTTTCTATGTACTTATATAGAATGCCTTACCGGTATATTTTCTGTATCCGCGATTATAAATTTGATGATAATCGAGAGTACAACGGATATTTCCATAGAAAATCTATTTAAATTCGGCAAAACGTAAAGTTTCTATCGCAAAAATCGAATAATGCGGTATTTATACCTTAAAAATCCAGCAATTTTTTTAAATTTATATGAATAGATAGATGAAAATCTGTTGTTGAGGGGAGTAAAGGACCTTTTATAAGTTTTTGCTACATTTTTCCCCCAATTTTATTTTAAATTCATCCCCTCGACATACGACCCTTAGAAATCGTTAGTCTGACGAATTGAAACTCGGCAATATTTATCGATTTTTGTCAAAAAAACTGAAAGAACTACGGTTTGATCAACAAAAAGAATCGTCCACAACTTGTCGTTTTCTGTTTTGGAAAATCAAGCAATCGGCCTAAAACTACGTGTATTGATAGATGAAAGTCTATTGATAAGGGGGTAGAAGGCTGTTTTTCATTTTTTTCCAAAATTACATAGCTAACTATAAATTGAATATTTGTTGTTCAGATAAGATACATAGACTAATTATCAATTTAGATGTAGAAACTAGAAATATTCTAACAAAAATAATTTGCTAAATTTCTTTTAAATTACTTGAATATTGTTGGATATTTGAAAATCAACTGTTACCTTGAAATATTCTGTTTTTGTTATAAGAAAGACAGGAAGTTCTTTTATTTAACCGTTTTTTTTTTGTTGGTTATTTTTAATCAACAACAACCCACATTTTTTCTAGCATTCTTTGGAAATTATGTTTTTTCCTTTTTTTATAATGACGCCATAAGTTTTTTTTTTATAAATTTTTCTTTTAATGGAATTATACGATAAAGTTTTTCGAGAAATGATTAAATTATAATTTAAAATTATAAAGAATTTATACAATTTTTTTTTGTTCTTTAAATGTAAAAATAAGAATGGGTGCAGTCCCATGAATTTAACTATTTATTATTATTATTAAAAAAAGGTAAAAAATCTAATTCTGTAAGAATTAACATGCTATGCAATCCAGTTTCTATCATTTTAATTAAATATTCATGAGATTATAACAAATATACCACTCTGGCAAATGGTAATAAAAATATAACATTAGTAGAGAGATAAAATTGATACTAAACTAGACTAGATTTGAGTATAATGATTTCTTTTTTGTGTTCCATACAAAAATAAGGAAGGTTTGAGGAGCTTTCTTTAAAAATTTGCATTTTCTTACAATACAAAGCGTTTCATGGATCGTTCACAAAGTTTTTAACTATTTGGTAATTATTAATTAATGTAAAGTGTGTGACGAACAGCCGGCTAGTTAGTTTTTTGAATAAAATCTCACATAAAAAATATTCAACTTCAATTATTAAAATTTATAATCAATCAATAAATGTACCTACTTGTTTATCGACCGAGTGTATTTTTTATTGCTTTGTCTATGAATAAAATCGATATTGAAATTAAATTTTAATTTACTCTTTCATTTAAAAAAAAAAGATCTCCAAAGGCAGCAAGTACCTTTATAGCGAATTTTTTTATGTATCTACATGCTGAAATATTAAATGCAAAACATTCTTATGACACTGACAATTAATTAATATATTTTAATAACATTGAATCAACTAATCTTAAATTCATTTCCCGATGTTATTTTAATATTTATGATTTTTATTGAAAAATACTTTTAATCCACAAACAATAAGAAACACTAATAAAATTTCAAATTTCACTCGTTTCTAAGTTTGTTGTTTGTCTAATACGTCTAATCAAGGCCTGCTTGATTTTGTCAAGCGAAATTATCTAGCAGGCCTTGCGGCTAATATTAACTGTCAAAATTAGTTACCCCTCGCGATATTCAATTTTTTTTCTAATATCATTTGTCAGAACACATAGCCATCTGAGATATTATTCGATTTTACTGTTAATACTCAATAAAGAGATTTTTGCATTTTTCTTGCGATCCAATGAACCGATTTTGATGATTTTTTTTCTGGGTCATAGAGAATGGTCGGCTCTACTATTATTTTAATTTTCATCAAAATCTAAGCAAATGTAATATTGAAAATGATTTTTTTTAACATTTCTTCAGCTCTTATTCCAAAAGTGTTGGCCCTACCAGTCTGGCCAACGAACTCATCCAAGCTATCCCAAAGACCGATTTTTGTACCAAGTTTCATTAAGATTGGTGTATTTTTACGGCAGTTATCGTGGATATACATACATATATGTATATATATATATATATATATATATATATATATATATATACAGGGTGAGCCAAGAGGATGGCCACCTAAAAGTATAAGAAGTTCTAATTGATGAAACTCTATGAAATTTGGCATATGGCCGTTATGGCACTTGAACTACCTCTGGAAAATATTTTCGTTGTTCTATCAACCCCCGTTATATGGGGTAGTTCACCCTACTCTCTTATTTTAAATGGAATGGTATATTTTTTATTACATTTTTAGATTCTTTGATGAAATCGAAGGGGACTTTGATAATATGACCTATGGTCTAGCGCTGAAAGTTTTTCAGATATTTCAGCTTTTAGTGCAATTTTAATATTTGCAGTGTGTGGTTGAAAAAATCATATTTTTTAAGCTCTGGCATTTGAAGTGTTAAAATTTGGAATTTAAGTAGTAAAAATGATGCACTTTTAACCATTTTAAACAGAATTGAATTATCTTTCAGAGTTTAGCTGAAATAATTTTTTCTTTCAGGCAATTTTCAATCTATAATATCTTGCTTATTTTAAATAGAACACCATATTTTTCTTTAAATGTCTAGATAGAGAAAAAAATTCTACATCGAACTATACTAGCATTCCCTATACATATCTTTGATAATTTTTCAGTTATTCAGAAATTTCAATTTCGTCTAATTTTCTTTCCTGAAATAAAATATAAAACATAGAAGGCTTAGCAAAACAACCTCCAATTCAATTGTCACAATTAAGATGAAATTAATTAATTAAATTTGGACTATCTCAATGAAATAAAATGGAAGAAATTAATAATTAATTAAATGAATATTTATTTCAATTGCTTTTTGTGTATGTTGGATGTCCTAAAGTTGTAAAAAATACAGGTAAAATATTCAATATTAGCGTCATTTGTGATATTTTGTTTTTTTGCTAAGCCTTCTATGCATTTCATTGAAGTTGGATTAGTTTGGCAAAGGCGACTAGACGTATTACATTTTCTTTCAAGGGAGGTGATTGGACGAAATCGAAAATTCTGAATAACTGAAAAATTATCAAAGATAGGTATAGGAAATGTTAATACAGTTCGATGCAAAATTTTTTTCTCCATCCAACCATATAATAAGAAATATAGGGTTCCATTTAAAATAAGCAAGATATTATAGTTTGAAAATTGCCTGAAAGAAAAATTCATTTCAGTCAAACGCTAAAAGATAATTAAACGCTCTTTAGTTTGATAGAAAGAAAGTTATTTGTGTTATCAGAATTCTAAATTTCAATCTCTTAACTGCAATAGTTTCTATGTTATGAATTTTTTATTTAATCACTGCAAAATTAAAAATTTCATGAAAAGTCAAAATATCTGAAAAACCTTCAGCGCTAAGCCATAGGTCATTTCATCAAAGAATCTAAAAATGTAATAAAAAATTTAAAATAAGAGAGTAGGGTGCACTATCCCATATAACGGGGGTTGCTAGAACAACGAAAATATTTTCCAGAGGTAGTTCAAGTGCCATAACGGCCACATACCAAATTTCATAGAGTTTCATCAATTAGAACTTCTTATACTTTCAGGTGGCCATCCTCTTGGCTCACCCTGTATGTATATAAAAATTTTAACGAATGGTGGATATGGGTTCCTGAGGCCCCAAAACGAACTTCTGTGCAAAAATTTTTCGGAAATTCAAAAGTGAGGATCTCGTCATTAGCTAATTTTTTTTAAAAAAAATTCGCTAAAAACGGCAATTTTTGTCATTTTTTTTTTCTCTAGAAAACTGTCTGACCTAGGGTTGTAATAAAAGATTTCTTATCAAATGTTGGGATACTGTTTTGTCGTGTATATTTCCTCACATGATAAGAGTATGAAAATTCATCATAAAGTAATATTTTCAGCAAAATATACAGAGTTGGCAATTATAAACTATTACACTTTTTTACTTCTCAGCATGGAATAACGCGAAACTTTAACGGTTTAAGTTAGAATTGCCAGTTATGTATAAACAATAAAATATTGTAATGCATATACGTAGCTGGCAATTTTAATTGGAAACATATTTTTCTAATTTATTGTTTTTTTTCTTCTTCCAGCTACATGACGATGATGGTCTATTAGATGATACAGTTGGTCAATATTCACCAACTGATAGTAAACATGACAGTACATCACGAGCTGGTTCAACTAAATCATTAACAACAACAACAACAACAAATGTGACAACATCTGGTACACAATCATTCCTGACACCAGCATTAGAAAAAGAATGGCCAGATGTTATAAAAATGAATGATTATTTGAATACAGGTAGACGACAACAATTTTGGGAGGAACCATTTACGAAACGTGTTATGGATGCAATTAAAACGAAAAATTTAGAAATGAAAGTTGCCGCTGAACTATTAGGTGTTTCTTATGGTACATTATATGGTAGATATCGTGATTCTTATGGTTGTTTAAAACATCCATATAGGTCAGTATTGTTTGTATGTTTATTTTTAAATAAGATATACATAAGTGGGTTGTACTTCCCCCACCACCAGCACTACTACTACTATAAATATGATTGGTTGTTGAGTAATTCACCCCACTTCTTTTTTTTGTCATACAAGTAGTGTGGGTTAAGATTGTACCTACTATCTTAGTGCACTTATATTAAAAAATAGAACAAAATAAAAATCGTGTTATATGAGGGAGTACGATAGTAGGTACATTTAAACAATGAAAACAACCCTGTATTAAAAAAAAAACAATGAAATGATCATTTGTTTTCTTACATCCAATAGAGTTCGTGATTTTTGGAGTGAACAAGGACCAACTGATGTACTATTGAAATTAAAAAAGAAAGAGATAACATTATATCGTGCTGCTGAACAATTAAATGTAACACCACAAACTTTATCAAACTATTTAATATCAATGTCACAAATTGAAAATAATGACACAAATTTCAATAATAGTAACAATAATCAATCAATGGAATGTTACAATAATAATAATAATAATGGTAATAATGATGATGATGGGGATGAAGATGAAGAAGATGATGATCAAGGTGATACAGATGATGATGATGAGGATGATGATGATAAAACAGCATTATCATCAAATAAGACAAGTTTATTTAAAAAATTCTTATCAAATCAAACGACAAGTAATACAGTATTGGCAAATTGTCCTGATATTACAATAATTAAAAAAGAGAAACATGATATTAAAATTAATAATAATTCTGATCATTCCGATAATAATAGTGATCATACAAAATAAAACACATTTAATTAAAAAAAAAAGAACCGACTTAAGTCACACATAAAAAAAACATTTCCACTATTAGTATTTGATACAGACCAAAGTAACTTTTATACTATTTTTTTTCTTCTCTGTTTATTTGTTTTTTATTCGTCTTTTTTTTGTTTATAATAATAGGAATAATTGTAAAGAAAATTAGTGATATGGGAAATACCAAAATGATTTCTAAAACATAACATATTTGAGAAAAAAATGCTGCAATATTATTATTATTATTGGATTAAGATTAAAGCATGAAAAAATGAAGCAGAAAAAATTAAAACACAAAATTAGTTTAGTTTTAGGATAACATATCATAGGATCTACAGTGGTGGCAATTCGAACTAAAAACATAAAATTACATATTTGTGTTTCTAGTACGATTTGTCAGCCATGTATACACATTGCAATCCTAATATTATTATTATTTAATATTTGGAAAAATAGTGCTTTAATATATGTAGGTTTTGATGATTATTATGGTAAAACAAATGTATTTACTCCACTTTATTACAATTCAGTATTTGTCTTTTGAGTGTGTATTTGTTTTATTATTAATTAATTAATTAATTAATTAATAACGTATAGAAGGTTACTATAATATATCCCCAATTAGAATTAGTATTTTAATATACTGTATTGGCAATTATAACAAAAAAACATATTTCGAATTGCCAATACTGTGTGTAATTAATTATATTCTTTGACATTTTATTATTTAAGTATATACCTATGTATTAATTGTAGTCTGTATGATATAAAATAATACAGGATGATTGACTAAAATAATTCACCAAAAAAATAAATTTAAATCAAGTATTCATTAATAAGTATGTACAAATACACGCATAAATATGCAGACTGTTGCACTTAAATCTAGTTACTTTTTTCCCCATGTTTTAATTTAAGTACTTTAGTGATTAGTAAGCCATAGTTGATTAATCAATTGTTTTATTTATAGTATCTCATCCTGTATGTATGTATGTATGTATGTTTGTATAGTTTAGGATTTGTCATATATTTATAAAAGAAATAAATATGGAAATTTTTTGTAGAGATCAACAGGTAAGAAATCAACAGAAAAATAAACATGTTTTCCTATATAATATACAGGTGAGGCAATTTGAAATCGATACATCATGACAGGTTTTGTGAATCTCAGTATGTATGGATTTACCAATTGTTTTTACAGTATATTAAATTCATATATGATGAACTATATTTATACATACACAGACACACATGATTATTTGTTGAGTGCCTAATTGATAAGTTTTAATAATTAAGAATTCTTCTTGTCATTTTTTTTCGTTTATTATTTTTTTTTATTTTTTTTTTCTTCAATGATCTGTATTATTAACATATCCTCTCTACTGGTATTAAGGATGATAAGAATATGATTGGTACGACAAAATATACAAATTTTTCACTTATATTTTCTGTCAAAGACAGTTTAAAAATTTATATATGCTATATATACATATAAAGTACCTTATAATAATATTTTGTTTTTGTGTATTGTACAATTTATGTAGTTTTTTTTATTTATTAAACATTTTTTATATAATAAGAATAATTTTATCAATCAGTATAACTTAAATCATTGTCTGCATGCCGTAGTTCTATCAGTATAGATAGATAGTACTTAAGTAAGTCTTAACTTGTTAGTTATGTTCATTAGTATTGTTCGAGTTGGAAACAAATGTTTTCTTTAAACAAAATATTTGGCTAGGGACTTTAATTTTGTTCAAAATCTTTACTAGAGCTACTTTTGTTTGGGGTCTTAAGTCGCTATACGTCATTCAGCTTAAAGTATTCCTGAGTCAGTCAAAAAGTAACAAAAGTACTAAAGTTTGAATGTTTTAGAGGACGTTTCATTTTGAAAAGAAACACAATTATGGACTTGCATCCTCTTTATTTAGAAAATTTTTGTCAAATACACTTTAAAAAAGGTTTACACAAAAAAATTCACAAACAATTATTATTAAAAATAATAATACTAATAACTAATAACACACAACGTTTCGGTTGGAACTATAATCTCCTACCGTTTTCAAGTGATTATTGACCAGACCCGTCCGCTACTGTCCTATTTATACTGATGTTCATATCAGCGCGACGGTCAGTCAAGCGTGATTGTCCTGTATCCAAGGCTAACTCGGGTATTTTTCTTAGCAAGGGTTTCCAGATGTTATGAACTTCTACTGACGGATTGCTCAGAATTTTGTCATTTTCGGATATATATGCCGCTTCCTTGAACTTCCTCTTCCTAGTGTTCGACTCCCAACATAGTACCGACACCTCCGACCACTGGATGTTGTGCTGGGTATCCCATGCATGTTGCGCGATGCCTGATTTGGATATCTCTCCTTGTCTTGTATATTTCTTATGCTCATCCAGCCTTTTCTCCAGGGGTCTCTTAGTTTCTCCTATGTAGGAAGCTCCGCACTGGCATGGTACACGGTAAACACAATCTTTCGTGACTCTGCTACCTTCTGGTTTTGTCTTAGTAAGTACATTTCTTAAGGTCCTGTCCGTTCTGAAAGCTGTGTTGATAGTATATTTCTTCGCTATGCATCTAATTTTTTCTGATGTTCCTCTAATATATGGTATAATTAGCCTCTGTTCTCCTGCTGGATGAATGTTGCTTCGAGGTTCATTGGACATGAGTTTCATAACCCAGTTGTCGATGTGATGTTCTTTGTACCCATTGCCTTTCAAGTCTCTCTTGATGTTTTGTAATTCTTTAAACAGCGCCTCTTTTGAGCTACATATCTTTATTGCTCTCTCTACTAACGACCGAATAACTCCATTTTTTGTCGAGCCAGAGTGGTTAGAGTGAGAATTTAAATACTGCCCTGTATGAGTAGGTTTTCGATACACTGTGGTTATGATACTAGAATTCCTTCTACAGGCGAGAACGTCGAGGAAGGGGAGCTTCCTGCTCTCCTCTGTCTCCATTGTAAATTTAATCGTTGGTCTAAGTCCGTTCAAAAACTTTAGAAAATTGTCCAACAGTGCTCTACTGTGGTTCCAGATCACGAAGGTGTCGTCCACATATCGCAGCCACAACTTCGGCTTGTGCTGTGTTTTTTCCAGCGCCTCCTTTTCAAATCCGTTCATGTATATATTCGCAATAGCTGGCGACAGTGGTGACCCCATCGGCAATCCGTCCTTCTGTGTGTAGAATACACTATCTACCTGGAAATAGGAGTTCTTTACACAAAGTTTCAACAATTCCATTATACCCTTGATAGGGGGTGTTGTCCTTTCGGCTACAGACTTATCGTTAGTTAATTTGTCTTCTATAATTTTGAGGGCTTCGTCAATGTTAACATTAGTAAAAAGGCTCTCTACATCAAAACTAACCAGCATGTCGTTGGAAGTCAACCTCACAGCTTTTACAATTTCTACAAAGTGTGCGGAGTCTTTCACATATGACACGCTGTCGTCCTGAAGTGGTTTGATTATTGGCAGCAGGAACTTTGCTAAGTTATATGCAGGAGAACCCCGATAACTGGTTATTGGTCTAAGAGGTACATTGACTTTATGTATTATAGAGATTATAGTTCCAACCGAAACGTTGTGTGTTATTAGTACTAAAGTTGTTGGTTCTTAACCTAAAATTCAGCCTTCTATAGAAACCGACAAATGATTAAGGGAGGAGAGTGTGAATTTTGCCTTTTTGATTTGCCTCGTTTTTGCACATACTCAAATCCAAAATTAGAGTTTTTCATGCCCCTGCTCACCCCAAAAAGAAAAAAAATCTCAGTAACAGGTTAATATTTTATTACAAATTAAAAAAAAAAAAAAATTAATAAATTTTCTCTCTAACAAGATTCTCATTGATCCAGTTCTTAAATCGTATAACATTTGTATAAACACCAGGTATATTAATTTGACCACAACCAATACCCCATGAAACAATACCAACTTGTTCGTATTGTTTTTTATCATTTAAACATACCAAAGGTCCACCACCATCACCTTTACAAGAATCTTTACCTTGTTCACCACCAGCACACATAAATGATTCATCCAAAATAAATTCAGATCCTAATCGTGTTTGCCTTAATTGATCTTGACATGTTGCAAATTCAACAATTGGTAAATCAATTGTTTTTAATATTCTCTTATCTTCATTACCTTCATTACCCCAACCAGCAACAGTACATTTAGTGAAATGTTGATTAATTTCAGGTAAACAAACTGTATTGATTGATGATGTTATTGTTAGATTATAAGGTTCATTGAGGATAAGTAAACCGATATCGTTGAATAAACCACCTGAGTAATATTTAGAATGTTTGATTATTTTGGTAATATTACGTTCGTAATGTTCTAAAGGGCCAATAGATTGACCTAAAGTACTACCACTAGCTAGCACTTTCAATGTTTTTGGTTTGGAACTGTGAACAAATTATGATTAAATTAGTTTTCGATGAATTTGACAAAAATTTTGCAAAACTTAGGTAAGTGTAAAAAGTATGTCATCGATGATGAAAAATGAAAGGAGCTACCAGAAGAGGCTTTGTAAGAGGAATCCAGTCTCAGGCTACCTTATAAAAGAGGCTTACAGGGGTCCAAAATTTTGCGTCCACATAGGGGGTGCTTAAATTTAAGGGTAGGAATGAAGTACTTCTCGATTTTGTATACCTTATCAAACAATGGGCAGCAGTTAAAACGATTTTTGGATGTATTAATGAACCAGCACATTTAAATTTAAAATTATCTTGTTGTTTTTGGAATATGGCTAATATCCATGGTATTTCACCAATTAGGGCACCATCATCTGTATTCAATGACTTAATTCGTACATCAAAATATGGTAATTGTTGGCCACATTTTAAATCATTCTTCCATGGTGATTTTTCAACCACATCTATCTTATCAGTTGTTGTTGTTGTTGTTGTATCATTTGTTCGAAGACGACAACACCAATAATTCAGATTCGTACAAAGAATTCGTTCAATAGTATTATCATGTAATCTACAAAATTAATCCCTTAATTAACACTAATTAAAAATAATAATAATTAGAATAATTAACTTTACCTTACATCAATGAAACTTTCACCACTTGTCCTGATATAATTTTGATTATCACACAAATAATAAAGAACACATTTACAATTATTTGTTATTTCAATGTTTCTATCATTATTTTCGAAATTTTCTTGTTGAGCCAACACAGAAAATTGATATAAAAACAAATTAATTAACAATAAAACAATCAAAAAAGACATTGTTTATTATAATAACAAATCGTATTTAATTAACCACTAATTACAACAATTTGAAAGTTGTTTATTTAATTGGCAGTTAAAGTTTACTGATAACGATACCAGCAGTAGGTCAAAGGTCCTTTAACAACATATTCATAATAAGATTATACAAAATTTCGAAAATTATAATACTGTAATATCGTCTATTACGATACAGTTTTGTATTGCGCAATGTCATAAAAAACTAATTGTAGTGCAGTATTTCGTGTTCGGTTGCCATAAATATTTGTTTATGGGGTTTATAGTATGGAGTTTGCATTTCATTTAGTTTACTGTTTTTGAGAAAACGTCAATTTTGACCGCATTAGCGCTAGTTACTACCACATGAAAAGAAATAGTTAGTATTTCCATCTCTATCTTACTCATACTGGGTGAGTCAATTGCTACAAGTAAAATAGAGACGGAAATATACAACAATCACTTTTAGTTGAGTGTGCATTCGGGTACGTAATATCGTAGCTTGGTTCATACAATACATTTCTACAATAATTGATTAATTTAAGTAGCGAACTTTCACTTGAATTTTATTAACCATAACTACACTTAAATAAACAATAGATTTCTTATATTCCACAATTCTAAAAGCATTCCTTATACACTTAAACTTTTTTATTAAGTCTCACTTAAATTAAGCAACAGACTTTCCTTAGAACTAAACTTAATTATCTATACTTACATTAGAAACATAAAATTTCTTACAATTTCTCAACTAGCTAATCATTCACTAATTATTACACTCATTGTTTAAACTCCACTTAAAATTAAGTATCTGTTGTGTATTTCACATAAATTTATGACTAAAAACTTACTGCTCTGTGTATGTACACTTGATAACAATGGTAACCAGTACTCTACACTTACGCTTACTAATTAAGCTTCACTTAAAATAAGCAATGAACTTTGTTTAAAACTTAATTCAATTATACTTATTATCTACATTCAAAACCTTAATTTTCGTCATTTCCTAATTATTTTCACTTACTCACTTATTTTTTCTCTTTAAACTGCACTTTAAGTTAAGTCATTGACTTTCATAATTTGATTAAAATGGCGCAATAAAAATCATTTATAGCAAGATTTAAGTTTTGTAAGTTGGCTTAAGTTCTGTTATCGCTAATCTAATTTAGTTCATTAATTATCGAACTTGTAATAGATACAAATAAATATAATGAAAATCTAGAAAAAATTAATATTCAAAACTCACCCTATAGTTGACTGTCCACCATTAGTAAGCTTCAAGTTGTTCGCCATTGGTGTACCAACTACTCAATTACCACTAACACTCACTGACATTAATTCATTAAGATCACTTAAAAAATTTCACTTCTTTAATTCTCTATTCACCCACTAGCAATAAGTATCACTTACATACTTACACTTTATTATTAAGCCTCACTCAAATATGTTTTAAAATTTAACTTTTACACAAATTACTTTCTAAAAACTACAGGATTGTCCACCGCTCTACGTTGTTCCATTTTTATTAACCATCACTTTATAATTACACTCACTAATTAAGCTTCACTTTAGCAATAAAATTTCCTTGTAACTAAACTAAATTATCCTTATTTACACTTATTGTTAGAAACACAATTAAGTAAACAATTTCAACAATTTGCTTTTAATATTATTAATTTTTAGTTATTATTATTAAACAATAATTTTCCACCTTGTCGCCATTTTTCATCCCATAACCTAATATTCGTGAAACATACGAAAATCTATTAAAATCACCAACACTATATTGATAAACATTAAAATAACTCATAAGCACAATTTTTCTTAATTTTCCGCACGAATTTTCCACATTTTTCAATCAAAACACCACACAATCAAGACAGCTAGATCTAACCGACTACACGAAGAAAAATTTCTTGTGATTGGTTGAAAATGACATCATAGAGCACCTATCAAATAAGCAATGTTATTAATTAGCAAAAACGATAATAATTAACGACAGTTTATGGATAATTATTGTATTAAATAATGTCTAAAAGATAATATTATGGATAAATTTACATTTTCTTCATTTTTCACACGAATTTTTCACATTTTCCAATAAAAAGACCACACAATCAACACGGCTATGTATACTAATCGTCGCGCAACACGAAAATGAAAAACAAGGAAGAAGGGATAAAGTTTTTGGCGCTTATTCTCAATCAACTCTTCTGATTGGTTCATATAGTAATGAAACAAATGAACAATTTTATGAATTTGCAAAAATTATAATAATTAACCATATATAAAGGATAATTATTGTATTGTATTATGTTTAAAATGTAATAATTTAAATGAATTCAAAATTATAATTTATTCATGCATTTTTCTTCAAATTACCGTTTGAGCTAGAGCTACAATAAGACAAACTGTCAATGACAAATGGCGCCAGCGCCAACTCGAGTTTTTCACTTGTAAATAAATTCAACTCAAACAGAATTATTTAAGTATTAATTAATTAATTAATTAATTATTATATAATAAATAAGGTAATAATTATAACTAATTAGAAATAGAAATTAATTGTATTATTTATTTTCTTTTAGATTAATGGATTTATTTGTTGTATTGACTGTTTATTGAATTAATATAACCTCCAAAATTTCAGAATCAAAATAAATATGAAAATTTTGCTTCGTTTTCATGAATAAAACTTATTAAAGTTGCTTTAAAATGGTAATAACCTTAATAGAGTTAATTATTTTGATGATGTTTTCAAAAAAATGGTATTAAGGCATGATTTTTTAAACAAATTAGAGACTACATTTTTCTTCATTTATAAAATTGGTGGTTGAATCTGTTGAAGATTTAATCAGTTTATTCAGTGCAGGGGTGCAGGACCAGAAACTGTAGAAGACACTGCACTTTACAACCAAAATAAGATTTTTGGTCGTGGAATTTCGATGCCTCACATGCAGGAAAAGTGTTAGTATAGTGAAAAATACATTTTTTGGAAGCTAAAAACTGCCAATAAAACATAAATTTTATTTAATGTAGAACTGGGCTTGTGTGGTTCAACTGGATCACAGTTTAATATACCCAGGCAGACTGGTATTTCCGGGACATTTGTAGTTGGAAGCTGTGTTAGCAGAATTATTCAAACTGAATGGTCCTGGTCATGTCGTTCATGTCGGCGAATCAATAGTAACCAAACAAAAATACAACAAAGGCTATAAAGGAAAAGGTGTAATTCGTTTCATACGTAACCGATCCAGGGAAGTCTTATAGGTAAGTTTCTTTTGTGCCTCATATGGATAATCATTATCATTATTAATATTATTACTCTTGATTATACATATATTGAATTGATTTACCTATCCGGATAGCCACCATTACAACCATCATTCTCATATGGTGATCCACTCGAACAATCTAAAATACTTTTTTGACTTAAATTAAGTAATTTTCCAGTTTTTTTTTTATCGATTTGTACTCCATAGCGGCTGCCTAAAAGAACAAAATAAATATTTAAATGACTGGAAATGTGAAACTTACAGCACTGAAAGCATTGTTTCTGATGTTTAATCGAACCAATTGAACCCTTTTGTCGCCAATCAATGTGTGTTTTTTTGAGAAATACAGGATTGGCAATGGATATTCTTACACTCAGGTTAAATTTTTCGTTAACTTGTTTTCTACTGTATTTTCTAAACTTTATTTTATGTCGAATTATTTCTTCATATTCACAAAAAATGGTATTTTGAATTTTGATAAGAAAAGCAATATTCGAAATGGAATTCCCCATACAAACTGGTCAATATAACCAGGTCAAGTATACAAGAAATCCCCAATTTGTCAACATTAACAAAAAAATTATACCAAATTTTGACTTTGAAACCCAAAATTCTTACTTTCGCCAAAATTTTCATAGTTTATAAAGTCCGAACGAAAACAATGCTTTTATAGCTAGAAACGCATCGTTTCATTTCTACCAGAAATGACAGCCTAGTGTATTTTATTTGCTTACAGTTGGTATAACAATTGAAATAAAAATTCTAGTATGTAATTTCAATTGTTTTATAAATAACAATTCAACAAATTTAATGTATTAGAAAAGATTAATTTTTGATATCTATTATTTATGAAACGGGAGAAGATTAAATTAAACTTAGATTCTTTATTTAGTGAGTAAAATTTTAAGCTCCGATAGCCGTGATCGTCTAGTGGTTAGGACCCTACGTTGTGGCCGTAGTAACCCAGGTTCGAATCCTGGTCACGGCAATGCATCAAGCATTGTCACGGGGAGCTCACTTTTTTCATATAATTTTTGTTAATTTTAATTTCTACAAAACTACCCTATTTTTTACACTTCTTTTAAAAAATAAAATCTCTATTTTATTAAACAAATCAAATTACTTTTAATAAATTAAATCGACATTTATTCGTGTTGGTCATGCTGGATTTCCCGTGATAATAATCTGAAACGCTGTGTAAATTTATAAATAACCATAATTTATTAATAATAATGAAAATCCTATAATTGTTATCAATGTTATTTTTATAGATTTTTCAATGATAACACTGTAATTCCTAGTAATACTAATAGTGTATTTATTCGGAATTTTAAAAAAAATTATACATATACAGGATCATTCACTAAGGGACGATTTCATCAACTTCAGTTAAGTCTAATGAACAGTTAAAAATAATCTTAATTGCTCGTTAAAATTTGACAAGTGTTGATGAAACGGTCATTTTTTAACATAAATCAAGTTCAAATTTATTAAATTTTCTCGAAGAAATATAAATATGTTTTCGTTTGTCATAACAACCCCCTATTATAAAGGGTTACTACCCTCTCATGATCTCATGGGGTACTCCACCTATATGTATATATTAAATACAAAAAAATCATATCTCTTTTATAAAATTTTTAGAATGTATGATTAATTAAAATAAAGGTGTGTTTGTTGATGATATTACTTAAATTTTAATCTTTTGAGTGTATCGTAATGTTGTCTATTACAAGTTTTTATTATAAAATATCTAAAGCAATAAATCGTACCATTTTTTTTTTTATATTTGCACATTAATACTGTAATGACCATTATTATGGTTTTGTTAAGATTTCTCTTTTATTTTCGTTAATATTCTTAGAAAATGAAAGAGTATATTGTTTTTATTTTAATTAATAAATTAGCAGGTGTTTATTTAAACAAATAACTACATGATGTGTTTATTGAGTGTTATCATCAATTTTATTAACAACATATGAAAATATAAAAAAAAGTCATGAAATATTAAAAATATTTAAACCTTGTATTAATTTTAAAATGTATAAAACGAGTTTTCTCCAAAAAACATATTTTAAAATTTAAACTTATAAATTCCAGCATATTGCCCTCTAAAACAATAAAGTAATCTGTAAATATGGATAAAAATACATACATATATAAAAGATCTACTAGAGTAAGCGCCATATAACGTTAGAGAATCGTAATATCCCTAGGTATTATTCTATCTTAATTCGAAGAAGTTGATGAATAATTGAGGAATTATATAATAGCTATTTATACAAAAAGTGTGTTAGGGGGCAAATAAAACGCGAGAGAAAAAGTAATTTTTTTGAGCGTTTTATTTGCTCCTTAACACAAGAGTTGTATACAAGATTTTATCCAACACCGAATACAAGCCCATTTAAAATAATTTTGAAAAGTGTAATTTCCAATAAATTTATTTGAAAAGTAAAAATTTAGAACAAAGAAGACTTGATTTTTAGTTGCCATGGAGAGTTACTATTTTATCATTATACCGTGGTTATAACACTGACATCACGACCAATAGAAATGCAAATTTCTACAACACATTAGTGTGTTATAGATATAACATATTAGTGCACTATTAGGTGCTTTATTGATTTAAAATCGGTATAATTATGGCCGCTTTATACAACGGTGTTGGATAAAATCATTAAATTTCTTATCATACTATATTTAATTATTAACAATTGCATTGACCTTTATTTGTTTGTTTGTATGTTTAAGAACAAGTTATACGAATAAATTTACAACTTATTTCTTCAAAGAAATCAATGGTCTCCTTTTTTTCTTCTTGTTTCTTTTGTTTCAAGTCTTTCTTAAATTATTGTTGCAGAATTTGCATAAAACAGTTTTAAAGACGACATAATTTTGATTACAACAAAAATTCTTCGACTTTCCAATCTTACTTCATTCACGTCATGGGTTTTTTTAAGGGGGTTAAATTTTTTGTGGAGAATTTTCCAATTTTGTTATAAATACCTACAGGAAAATACGTAAACTGCACTCGATTTTTATTTAAAAGTGCTTTTTTGTATGTCAAAAAAATACGCCAAGAATTTTACTTTTTATTGGTTCAAAAAACAATAGAAGTGCTAGGAAAATTTTAGATTTAAAATAGAAAATAGATGTTTTTCTTCATTCAAGATATACCAAAATTATCGCAAATTCTTCAATTTACAAATTCCTCTTATTATCAAAAACAAAAATAAAAACCAAATTTAAAGAAGTGGTACTAAAAAAATGTTAGAAGCACACTACAGTATTGTCCAAAAAGAATTTAATTTATCGTCAAGTCTTGTTTATTACATTCGTCAACAATTAAATATTAATTATTGTATTTTAATGTCAATATTTTTGATTAAACCAAATGTCTGAGTCAATTAACCAATCAATACTCGTATAGATTTCGTTAAGAATTTGTCCTAGAACTTACCGATAATATGAAATATGGGATTCCAAAGAAGAGATAATATTTTGAATCTTGTTAGCGACGTCAGAGAGTGTGTGAGAGAGAGAGAGAGAGTGAATGAGATACAACAGAGCTTAGTTCAAGGTGCACCAGTAGTACCCAACTACCAGCCATAGAGTTTGGAGTGTTTATTTGGAAAAGAGTAATTCCCCATCATTGAAAGTTAATGGTTCGTTCATTTAACATAAAAGACAAAATAAAAAGGAATTTGAAGAAGAATTATTTGCAAAAATCTGTATAGTGTTATCATTTGATTTTGTTAAATTTTGAAAAAAATTAATCAAAATGGTGTTATCATCGATAAATTTAATGTTTTCTTTAGTGTTATTTATAACTTTTGTTAATACACAAAATGCTCCAGATCTTGATAAATTAATCGATCAGGTGTTTAATATGAAAGACGGTGATACTCCAGCTAGTACTGTACCGAATAGTCCACGAAATCCTGAGCCTGTTACACAAAATCCTGGTATACCAGGTACTGATTCCTGTACTTGTGTACCATATTATTTATGTAAAAATGGTTCGATTATCACTAATGGTGAGAATCTTATCGATATCAGGTAATTATTATTATTATTATTATTATTTTGATGATTTTTATGTATTTTTATTTTGTAGGATTCAAGACGGTCCATGTGAAAGTTATTTAGATTTTTGTTGTGGCAAAAATGATCAACTTGATACACCAACAACAACCCAAACACCACCAATTGTTAAACCAAAAGGTTGTGGTTATCGTAATCCAGAAGGTATAGGTTTTCGTATAACTGGAGCATTGGATAATGAAGCACAATTTGGTGAATTCCCATGGATGGTGGCTGTATTACGTGAAGAATCCGTCCAAGGTAATCCACAGAAATTGAATGTGTATCAATGTGGTGGCAGTTTAATTCATCCACAAGTTGTTGTAACAGCTGGCCATTGTGTTAATGATAAAACAAAACAATTTAAAATACGTGCTGGTGAATGGGATACACAAACAAAAAAAGAGATCTATCCATATCAAGAACGTGATGTTGATTCAATTATTATTCACCCACAATATTATTCTGGTGCTTTATATAATGATATTGCACTTTTATTCTTAAAGACACCTGTTGAAATGGCTGAGAATGTTAATGTTATCTGTTTACCACCAACTAATGTTATTGCTGAGAATGTTCGTTGTTATGCTACTGGTTGGGGTAAAGATACATTTGGTAAAGAGGGTAAATATCAAGTGATTTTAAAGAAAATCGATTTACCTATGATGGCACATCAACAATGTGAAGATGCATTACGTACAACACGTTTAGGCAAATATTTTGAATTGCATGAAAGTTTTGTTTGTGCTGGTGGTGAACCAGGTAAAGATACATGTAAAGGGGATGGTGGTAGTCCATTAGTTTGTCCAATTAAAGATAGTCCAAATCGATTTGCACAAGCTGGTATTGTTGCCTGGGGTATTGGTTGTGGTGAAAAAGGTATACCCGGTGTTTATGCTAATGTTGCAATGTTTCGACAATGGATTGATGAACAATTACAAGCTAAAAGTATCGATATTAGTACTTATCAATTCTAATCTGTAAACATTTTTTTGATTTTTTAACAAAGAAATAAAAACATTTTTTTTTTTAATATCTGTAGTTTTGCTTTTATTAATCACAAAGAAAACAACTAATGCATCCATGTCCAAATTTTTTTTTACACATTTGAAACCTTTAAGCAGCTCATTTTTGATCCAAGGTCGGTTCTAAGGCTAATTGAACAAGGCCGAAATCTTCTAAGGCGCTTGTGCATTATTTTACACGAAAATTCTTGGCCCAAATAAAATTTTGGCATCCTTGAGTTGCCAAAAGAACCTACCACGATTCAATTTTAACTCTTGTAAAACTTTTAACACTCGACCTAAATTATTGAGGCACCTTTGTAATAATTCTATGACTTGTATCTGGGCAAAAAGTACCAAATTTAGTTCTGTTAATATCTACTAACTGTAATAGCCTTAAAATTCAATTGTCACATAGCCCCTAAAGGTTGCGTTATATAATTTTATTCATTATCAATGCTAATTATAAATATAGGACCTGCAAATTATCAAAATGATTTTTATCAACCAAAATTTTAAAATAAGGACAAAATATTGATTACCATATTTTACATTATATTTTTTTGTTTTTAGGTAAATTTAAAACAATGACTTAAAAATTAATACTACATTAAAAATGCAAATTTAAATCTATCTAAGCAATATTCACTGAATCGTGCCAGGAAATGTAATTAAAATGGGTGGGACCTTGCTATAACACATACGTACTCAGTCATCGTTACTTGGACTTAAGTATAAGGCTCAGGTTCCTTTCCCTACTTAAGCTCGTTTTAGCAAGAACTTGACTTAAATCGAAGTGGATTTACTCATATTTAGGTGGAGGTACAGGTTCTCATACAAATGTCTGAAAATCTAAGTTTAGGTCGATACAAGTGCTAAGGAGAACTTAAGCAGGGGAAGAAAAACCGGGTCTAAATCTAAAAAATCTCGCATATGGCTCCATTATTTCAATACATATGCTACTTTAATCTTACAATCAAAGCTGAATTGTTAAGGATTTGACATGTTTTTTTTACTTTAAACCCTTTAAAACCTGTTAAACTTCTTGAATTAGTCCAAATCAAACTTAATTCGCTAATTAGTAGGCATTAAGTCATTGTTTGTATTAATGTAGATGGTGCTTGCATTAAATGATGTTCTAATGTTTTTTGTTTTTGTTTTTTAGGCTGTAATTAGTGTTGCCAAAAGTATATTTTTAGCCTCGACTTCAAACTTTTTTACGTCTGAGATTGGAAAACAAAAAATAAACAGCGAAAAGTATTCGGTGTCTTTTCTGGTAGTTTAAAATTACAAAATCAAAAAATTCAACTATCAATGAAACTTAACAAAAACCAGTTTTTTTTTCATAATTACGATTTCTAAAAATTATTTAAAAAAACATACAAAGAATCCGTCTAAAGATGTTAATTAATAATAATTAATTCAAGGCAACAACAATTTACAGACTGCACAAAAACACCTTTTTATTGGAACAAAGCAAAAGTCCATTTTTATCATCAAAAGAGCATATGCGGTGTGTTTGTAATCTGGATTTCCCCAATCTTTTCTTATGTTTGATATTTATTCGAAATTCTTCAATAGAGGAGTGGGAGAGTATCTTGAAGTTTTAAACAAAATTGTAATCGACTGGAACTACAACTTTTCAGTCAGTTAACCACTCAGTCAGTGTTTGTGATCACAATTATTATTTTTTTAATGCATCGTTGAATATTAAAAAAAAACATGAACTCAAGGTAAACAATAAATGATACTTCTACAGCAATTTCAAAAGGAGAATTTAATTTTTTAAATGTTTTTACAGATTTGTTAAATTCTACTACTATTTATTAATTTTAATTGGAATTTTTGATACAATTAATGGGCAAATGGATGGTTTTCTACCAACTGGTTATGAAATTGTAACAAAATCAACCCCTGGTGGATTTGGTGCACTTGATAAATGTGGTGAGGGTGAAACAGCCGGCACCCATATTTGTGTCCCATATTATATGTGTGATGGTAAAACAAAAACAGTTGTACAAAATGGACAAACTGATGGTTTCGGTATCATTGATATAAGGTATTTAGTACCTTTTTGTTTTGCACCAATGTGGTTTTATTTTTTATTATTATTATTATTCTTATAATAGATTTGGATCGAATTCTTGTACACACCCCTTAGATGTTTGTTGTAAGCTACCATCATCAACAGATTCAACAACAACACCATCTACCCCTATAACTATACCAACAATAAAACCACCCCCACCAATACAAAATATTTGCGGTATACGTAATAATAATGGTGTTGATTTTAAAATTACTGGTAATACAAAGAATGAAGCTGAATATGGTGAATTCCCATGGATGGTAGCGGTATTAAAGAAGAATTATACACCGAGCATTGATCCAGTTTTGGCAATTTGTGGTGGTTCCTTGATCGCCCCAAATGTTGTCCTAACAGCTGCCCATTGTGTTCAAAAGTAATTTAATTCTTCTACCTTTTTATTGTTTTACTAACAATAAAAAAAGTTTGGAACCCGAACGTACAGCCTTAGGTTCTATACACCACTGCTCTAACTCTAACAACTGAGCTAAGAGGAATTAGCTCGGTTGGTAGAGAAGTGGTGTACAAAATCAAAATTCGTAGGTTCGGATACTAAACCTTTCTTAGTTATAAAGCGATGATAAGGCCTTTTAATTGATTAATTTTTTCTAGATATACAAGTGATGAATTGAAGATTCGTGCTGGTGAATGGGACACACAAACTGATAAAGAACGATTACCTTATCAAGAACAAGATATAACTGAGATTATAATCCATCCAGATTTCAAAAATGGTCCATTATACAATGATGCAGCTCTATTAATTTTGAAAAATCCGGTAACTCTAGCTGAACACATCGGTACAATCTGTTTACCTCAACCGAATGAACCAATTGAATCTAATGAATGTTATGCTACCGGTTGGGGTAAGAATGTATTCGGACGTGAGGGTGAATTTCAAGTGATTTTAAAAAAAATCCAATTACCCTTAGTGGAACATGATCGGTGTGAAGAAGCATTAAGACAGACACGTTTAGGGAAATTTTTCAAATTGGATGCGAGTTTTACGTGTGCCGGTGGTGAACCGGGACAAGATACATGCACGGTATTAATTATTGTGGATTTGTTATTGTAAATATACAAAAATTTAATTAAAATTGAATTTTATAGGGTGATGGTGGCAGTCCATTAGTATGTCCAGATCCAACAACTCCGAAACGGTACGTTCAAGCTGGAATAGTTGCATGGGGGATTGGTTGTGGGGATGATGGTATACCTGGTGTGTATGGGGATGTGACGAAATTTCGCCTGTGGATTGAGGGACAATTTCAAAGACTGAATATTGATACAACCCCATTTATTGTTTAAGTGTACGTTTGAGGAAAAAAATCAATAAATTTTTATTAATATTATTTTTGTTAGTCAATTATATTTTTCTTTCAACAATTATTTGAAAATTATGTCAACAAAAACTTGTTTTTCCCAGTTCGTAAAAGAAAAATGTTTCAGCCTGGGGCAATTTCTATCATAACAAACACATTTAATGTTTTCCACAAAAAAAAACCACAACAGAGCCGGAATAACTATTGGTAATATACAGTGATGGCAATTTCAACTAGAAACATCTATTTTGTTCGCTTTTTATTATTAATTTAGTTTTGTTTAAGCTTATCAAAATTCAAAATTTTAATAAAAATAAGTGTTATATTAAATTACTCTACCTGTAAGTGAAAGATTATGTTTGTTCTTATTTCGAACTGCCAAACCTGTATAATAAATTTTAGTAATTTTTATTTAGGACAGATATTTCTGGTTTATTCGATAGATAAAAATTATAAATTTATAAGTAAATAATAATAAATTGAAATTAAAATTTTATCATCAACCAAAAACCACTGACTTGTAATGAGAGTTGAAGGTCAACCAATAGAATTGTCCAGTTTAGTAATCTCTTTTTCGTTGAAATAGAAGGAGGGAAAAATCAATTTACATTTGGGGATTTTGCTGACGCCATTTTACAGACTTTATTCTTAATCTTTATAACGATAATGTGTTGTTGTTAATAATTAATAAGAATCAAAAGTTGATTGTGTTTATAGTGATTTTAATACTCATCGTCTCTTATTACAAAATGAAATCATTAACATTTAATAATTTATTATTATTATTATTATTGGTAATTATAAAAGTTGTAATAAGTCAAAACAATAATAATAATAATAATAATAATGATGTTGAAACGGCAATTAATACAATTTTTACAAATTCATCGGATTTTCTACGTGATTATGAAGAAGTAACACAACCACCATTAGAGAGTTTAGGAGCATTACCCAAATGTGGTGAAGATGATACAAATCTTTTATGTGTTCCATATTATAATTGTAATCCACAAACAAGAACTGTAATACAAACAGAAAGTCGTTTTATTGATGTTAGGTAAGCATGTACAAAAGTATGCTATTGGTACTGATTAACCGTAAACATTGAATACAGTGATGACAATTAGAAGTAGAAACATTTTAAAAAGTGTTAGAGACAGAGAAAAAGCTAAATGGCCATTATAGTGTTTCCATTTAACATCGCCACTATTGTTTTATTTTAGCGTTAGAATAAAAATTAACCATAAACATCAAATACAGTAATGGCAATTAGAAGTAGAAACATATTAAAAAGTGTTCGAGAGAGAGAAATGGTTATTTTAGTGTTTTTACTTCCAATTGCCACCACTGTATGATTTAGCGTTCGAATAAAAACGAAAGATGGGTAAGTAACTTATTCGCCATGCTAGATTGATTCCATTTCCATAAATTATATTAATAAATATATGATATATGCATATTAATAAACATATATAGATTGTATATCCAAAAAAATGGCCTTGGTATCGTTCCATTATTATCATATCAATTATTATTATAATTACCAAAAATTTACGACAATTTGAGGAAAATATAGAAATGATTATTGTATAAAATAGGCGCAAAAATAGATGAAATCACACTCAAATAACTTATTCTTTGTTTCACTTGTTTGTAATGTTGATATCAAGGCTTGCTTGATTTTTCATCTCAACACTGTCTAAAGGCCTGGTTTCGTTGAGAGCTGCCGGCAGCGCCCGCCAGCTGCCAGAGCGGCTGAAAAACGACTGCTCTTATGAGAAATACGTGTTAACGGTTTCGTTCACGCCGCGCTGCCGGGCAGCAGCCATCAATAGAAACCGCCGGCAGTGACTGCCGGCAGCTCTCAACGAAAACGGGCCTTTACATCTAACAAGCTTATGCATTTGATTTGAATTGCCGCTTTTGCTTCCGAAGCGCCATCTGAAAGTATCAATACAAACTAGTGAAGTGAGAGAGAGAGAGAGAGAGAGAGAGAGAGAGAGAGAGAAATTTGGTTCGCAAGCGCCTTCTGAGAGTATCATTATAAACTACTGTTGAAAAGAGAGAGGGTAAGAGAATGAGAAACTTGCTTTGTAGCGCCCTCTGAAAATATCATAAGATAATTATCACGTGACCGGTAGACTACCCCTTCCATTTAAGATAAAACTTACCTTTTACATTTGATTTGAATTACCGCTTTTGAGAAAACGCCAATTTTTGCCATATTGGCGCTACTTACTATCTAACTAAAAGAAATAATAACAATTTCCATCTTTATCTTACTCATACTGCGTGATTTAACTGCCACAAATTATGACAGTAAAATAGAGAAAGAAATAGTGTTTCTTTTCATGCATTGGTAACTAGTGATAATGTGGCCGAAACTGGCATTTTCTCAAGAGTTTACTTCTTATGGAATTTTGAAAAAAAAATGCACCCCATGTGTTCTTTCAATATTTATCAATTACACACACTTTAATAGTTACTTTTTCTTTTGCCTTCTATTTCTTTCTTCATTGCCTTCCCATCACTCCTGCTTTTTTCCATCTTCCTTTCTTTTTTTCTCTCTACATCTTTAACTCTGGCCATATTGTTGTTTTCTTGTCTATCTTTCTGTAATTTCTTTCTTTCGCTCTTCATTTCCTTCTTTCTTTTCTATTTTTTTCTCCTGCCTTTACACCTTTCTTTCTTGACTTTCTATCTTTCACTACACTATTTTTTCTTTCATATTCTTCTTTCTTTCGGCATTTCTTTCTTTCATCCTTTGTTATCTTCTTTTCTATCCTTTTCTTCTATCTTTCTACCTTTATTCCTTGTCTTTCTATTTTTCACTACTCTATTTTTTCTTTCTTTCTTTCTTTCTTTCTTTCTTTATCTGTTTATCTTCTGCTTTCCTTCTTTCATGGCTCAAAAAAGACGATTGTATAGGTAACTAAATGTAGAAGTAAATCAAACCAAATCAAATATTTCAACTACATGCATAGCCGTCGACTGGAAATAGTGAATTTTGACTTAAGTCAAATTATTTTGAAGAAGTAAAACACTATTTAACATTGATTTCTTCTTTTTTTTTTAAATTATAGATCGAGTGGAATCGACCGTAAATGTGATCATTATTTGGATGTTTGTTGTCAATTATCAAATCGAACAACACCAACAACATCTCCAACAACAATAATAACAGTAACAACAACAATAACAACAGGTCCACCAATTAATCGTATAGAACCCGAAGATAGTGTTGTTGAACGTTCACCAGCTTATTGTGGTATACGTAATATTAATGGTATTGATTTTAAAATTACTGGAAATACACAAAATGAAGCTGAATTTGGTGAATTCCCATGGATGGTAGTGATATTAAATAAAACATCCAATAATGAAGAAACAACAACAACAACAAAAGTATTATGCGGTGGATCTTTAATTGCACCAAATGTCGTCTTAACTGGTGCACATTGTGTTAATAAGTAAGTAAAAATCAACTAAAATTAATTATAATTATTTTTAATAAAAACGTTAATTATGTTATTGTAGTAAACAATTGGATGATATTAAAATACGTGCAGGTGAATGGGATATTTTAACAATAAAAGAACGTATACCGTATCAAGAACGTAATATAAGAAAGATTATAATACATGAAGATTTCGGACCGAGAACATTGATAAATGATATAGCTTTATTGATATTAGATCGACCATTATCTAAAACGAAAAGTGTCGGTACTGTATGTTTACCACAACCAAATCAACATTATCAATCGAATGAATGTTATGCCACTGGTTGGGGTAAAACTTCATTCGGTGATGAAATCCCATATAATGCTATTTTGAAAAAGATCCAATTACCTTTGGTAATACGTGATAAATGTCAAAAAGCTTTAAGGACAACACGTTTAGGTGAAATTTTCCATCTTGATAAGAGTTTCATGTGTGCAGGTGGTGAATTTGGTATTGACACGTGTACGGTAAACTTTATTATAATTACTATTATTATTTTTAATTATTACTAATAGGGGTAAAATAATTGATTTTTTAGGGTGATGGTGGTAGTCCGTTAGTTTGTCCAGATCCAAGAAATCCAAATCGTTATCTACAAGTTGGTATTGTTGCTTGGGGGATTGGTTGTGGTGAGAATCGTATACCTGGTGTTTATGCTGATGTAGCTACATTTAGACATTGGATTGATAAGAAATTAGGTGAAGAGAAGATTAATACACAATCATATCAAGTGTAATTGTCCTGAGATACATTAATGAACTGAAGAAACATACGATATAAAAAATTAAATAAAGTCTAAATTATTAATATTATTTTCATCTTAAAATCACTATTATCAACAATACTTTACCCTATTTGCCTGAAAAGAAACGAAAATAACATTCACTTGAAATATCCCACTATCTACACCACTGGTAAAAATTAAATCAACGCCTAGTGATTTTAAATATTAGACAACCAACAATACACAAAAGTATATACGGGCGCATACGAATATATTTAAAGGTCATTAAAATCGAGTTATTTTTTAATGAAACAAACAGTCGAAACAACAATCAATTGTTTGTTATTTTAATCACGTTCATTTATTTTGTTTACTATTTCATAAACAACTAATGTTATTTATTATCGAGAGTCCTTAAAAATAATTGAATTTCTATTTAAAAAAAAAAATCAAAAATTTAGATTTAGGAAAACTAATTAAGTATGTATATTAAAATTTAAATTTTAATTAACATTTAAATAATTATCACTAAATAATAGTAGTAATCATCAATAAAAAAAACAATTACTACAAGGTATATACCGGTATTTAATCAATTGTTTTTTTTTGTTTTTTTTTTGAGGTTAAAAATCTTTCAATAATAATCTAGATAACATTGAATTTATATCCTAAATAATAGCGTACGTACAGCATCCCAATCCCAACCACCACCGTACCCCACCATTCCACCTCCTACCCCTATCTACACTGTATCCTCATCATCATTTGTTAAAATTACCGATTGTCAACGGACAAATACGGCTTTTTACGATTCAGTGTAAACTCACTCACAAGCTGGCTAGATTCATTTGGTTGGCCCAATGGTTTGTTACTTAAATTATATGTATATCTATATATATAAATTTATCGTGACGTCATATAATTATATGAAGTAAATACAACAAAGTTGGCGATGGTGTCAGCATGTTGTTTTTGTTATTTCATCAATGTGTGTGTGTGTTTGTGTATTGTCTATGTGTACTGTGATTAAAAAAAATTGTTTGAAAAAGAAAAATAATTAAATAACGACAAATCAAACAAAAAAAATATGGATAATAGTGACATACAGGTAAATTAATTTAAATTTAATTAATTCAATTAACTACTTTTTTTTAAAATTTTTGTAATTAGTTTAATTTATTCATTTATTTTCAAACATTTACACAAATTACAGCCAACTTGGTTTTGTTGATGTAATTTCGATTCAGAGTGGCGGCGAGGGGTGAAGGGGAGCATAACAATCAATTAAATTCCTGTCAACTTTCCAATAATTTATTTGAATTTTCGTTGTTTTTTATCTCCATTTCTTTTTATAATTAATTATAATTATAAATTGTCATAAATAGGAACTCACTCTCTCTTTCTAATAATAATAATAATAACACTCACTATCATCTTACAATTAGTTAATTAATTATTTAACATTGATTTTTTTGTACTAATTAATTTAATTTTTTTTCTAATTGATTATTATAGTTAATTGGTAGTCCGTGCGGCCAACATGGACCATATACATTTTATAAGGCATTCAAATATGAGAAGAACGGTGTTAAACGTATAGTGCAATTAAGTGAATTTTTCTTTGTTAAATTATGGATAGATACAGATTTATTATGTATTGGTGAATTGCAATTATTATGGTGTGATAAAAATAGTGAACAAATATTGGCTAGTTTACGTTTATATTTTTTACCTGAAAATACACCAGAAGGACGATTAGATCATGGCGAGGTAAGATTATCGTTTAATTATTTAAATTAATAATTAATTTTTAATTATTATCAATTGGTGTTTTTTTTTTTGATAATCTAAATACGAGAATGCGCGCGATTTTCACTAACGTAAGTTCAGGGTGAATTGTAATGTGGTATGGTTGAAATAGCGAGTCGGGGGGAGTACTAGAGAGGGGGCGGTAATAACTAGATTGTAATCATTAAATTATCTCTAATAACTTTCATTGAATTGATAATAGATGGGAATTTAAATTAACATTTACAACTACAACAACAACACAAATGTTGAACCCTTATAAATATGAAGCAGATTTTGTTGTATATTAATTAAAATTGTACAAAGAAAAAACAGGTTGAAATTATTGCCGCTTTATATTGATAGTAATCTAATATTATACGATACCACACTTGAGCCGGTTCATAAAGATTATCCCATTCTAGTTTTATTTTTGTCTCTTTCTTTCTTTCATGCCTTCCTATTTATAAATAAATAAACAAATTAAATTAAATTAATTAAAATAAAAATTGATATTCTTACAATTTGTTTTCTTTTTCAATTATTTTATAAATTCAGTAAATAATTAAGTTAATGTTGTAATTGACAATTGGATCAATTAATTAAATTGGAAATAAATTTGAAAATTTCCATAGCCTTCTAAATTTTCTAAGTCACGTTCAATATAAACAGCCATCATTAATTATAGAAAAAAGTCTTAAAAATAAAAATAGGTCTTCCTATTTTATATCAAAACTTATTTCACACTAACACAATCTTTCTGAATTATCAAATTTATTATTATTATTATTATTCAATGTAATTATAGTTAAATATTTATTTCTTAACCTTACTATTATGAGTATTTTATTGTTTTGTTATTAAATAATTTCTTTTGTTTGCTTGTGTTTTCTCTCTCTTTTGTGTTCGCTCAAAAAAGGAAATCAATAAAATTAAACAAAACAACAGAAAAACAAAAGAAAATGATAAGAAGAAAACTAGTTTTGTAATTGGAATTTTAAAAATTAAAAACATAAAAATAAATATAAACACACTGTATTGTGATACATGTATCGATTCATATGTCCAGATTATAAATTTTATTAATATTGCAATGTAGCGGCAAACATTAAATTTTAATCATACAATGTTAGGCAACGTTCATACTAACGCCTCCTACTATTCATAATTTTAAGCTACGTTCACACTAAGTAGAATTACTCAAATTTGTGCGTACTCAATTGTCATTAAGTGACAATTGAATATCTAATGGTTAATGATGTAATTTTCGACGCATACGTATACGAATAGATGTGATATTGTTAAGTGAGACATTCTGTATAAATATTTCTTAAAATTTTATATACTTAAATGAAATTTAAATTATCAGTTATTGATAAGATTTAAAGTCTCTTCTAAATGTAAAGAGATTAATTTTATTTTTTATTTTTTTTATTTATCTATAACAAGAGAGAAAATTGCGTACTCCACAATTTTTTTGAGTAGTTCTATCATCATCATCATCATCATTGTCATTATCACGATCTGACCATACGCAATAAATTTGATTATAGCCCAATTTATAATCAATTTTATTGTATATTAAGACTTAATTCATTTTAATTTAAAGTCTCAATATTACAGAATTTTAATTGGTGAATTTATTTGAAACTTTTTTTAAATAGCAGAGTAGCAAATTTACAATAATGATGAAAAAAAGATCAAAGAATATTGCAGATAAAACATTTTATAAGAGAATATAAAAGAGAGAGAGAGAGACGTATGTACGTGACTTTTCAGAGTTATTTGGTAGTAACGTTTGTACAATAATGAAATAACAACAAAGAAATAAAAACAACAAAAAAAACATGAACATATTATTGCATTGTCACAGTAATTAGTGGAAAAATTGTATTTTACTAAATAAATTGGCTTTTATCTTAATTCTATTAAATTTCAAAACAAAATTGATAAAATAATTCTTAAAATTTCTATTTTAGAATTTTGTTGTCGCTATGACGTCATTGTATTGTTTGTCAACTATGGCGCCATCTATTATTATTTTTATAATTATACATGATTGTGACGTGGCACATGCGATGGAAAATTGTACTTTAGTAATGTCAAAACGTTTTCTGTCTAGTGTGCATTCACCATAACTAATTATTAAACATTTCCAAAGTGTACTTTTTTCTCCATTTTTTTTTTGTTAATTAATCTTTTTGAAATTTCGAGGAAACAACAAAAATTACATTTATTTTATTAATTTACAAAATATATAATTTGTCTTTTCGTTTTCATTGTGAAAGTTTTATTTTTGTTTTTGTTGTTGTCTTTATTTTAGAGAAAATTAGAAATTCAATTTTTTATGTACATTATTATTACTTTTATATTATCGTTAATTTGGTGGCCAGAAAGAAATTTATCTTTTAATTAAAAATAAGTACACTTAATCTATTTTTCTTTGTCTTTCGTTCTCATTTTTCTTCCCTCTCTGTCTTTGTCATTAGATAATCCTAAATTGGTATAGTGTGAATCAGAATTAAAGGACATAGTTGAGATAAAGCACGTTCGTCTCTAGCCCCGTCTAAACGACCAGAGGTGTGTGCGACTTTTTATGTGAAACAAATAAGCATTTAGATTACTTTTTAAATTACATTTACATTTCTATATTAATTTTTTACTAATAACTCACTGAATGAGCTATGATACTCAACGATAGATGACTCTTTTGTATTAATTTAGATTCAGTCAAAAGCATGTGATTATTTCCACGCCACTGAGTAGTTAACATGTCCTCCATTATTTTTATTTTCTTATTGGTTAACAGCTCTATTTTCCCACCTACATTTAATTATAATTCCTGTGAATTTGTACGTGCCTTATATGTATATTTATTATTTATCATAAATTGATACGATTTTTTAGATTTAATATACTGTATTGGTAATTGTAGGTAGAAACATTAAAAACACTCATTTTATCTTTCATTATAATCCTCTCGAATAAATTTATAAGAGATACATCTAATGTGTTTCTAGTTGTGCTTGCTGTAGCGATATTTTTGAAGGTTATTCAAATGATAGCATCAATTCTCATTTTTATCTGTCTGTCTTCTGTTTTGTTGTCTTTCCATTTTTTTTTTCAAAAATATTCTTTATTAAAAAAAATCTTAATCTAGGTCAAGGAAGGTTCTTCCAAAATAACAATTTTTCATATTTTTCTTACTCTTTTCATTCATTATTATTAAATTGAATTGTATTTTCCTCCCCCCTTCACCTCCTGCCTGTCAAATACATACAATATATTTGTGTGGATATGATAAAGTTTTTCATAATTTCACCTTGAGAGAACTTATTGATTATTGTTTTTTCGTTCAATGTTGTTATTTTCAATTAAAGACAAAAAAAATTCGTATTATTTTATTTAATTTTTATTAACATTAGAAAAAAAATTAATAATTTTATCTAATGTCAACAATTTTAAATTTTTGTTAAATATTCTTGTTAGTGATAAACACATGGTTATTATGATAACATTTTCTATGAGTTTTTTGTTCGCTTTTTATTTTATATAATAATAATAATAATAATAATCAATAATAATAATAATAATCAATAGGTAAATAAGAGTTTAAAATAGATCAGTAGTGTAACAAGTTAGAAGGCTATAAAACACGCAAATTATACATCATAGATCAAATTTATATTGAGTTAGAAATAGAATAGAACGCCACTGGAAACTTAGGAGTTTATTTTTAGCTTTGATATTGTTCTACTGAGCACCTTATTTTAGTATAGTTTCAATTTATGTGCAAATCATAAATATAGATAAAAACATTTATTTTAAAGACAAAGTGAACCAAGCGCCATCTAACGTTTGAGAAAGGTAGTAATCGTAGGTAAAGAACAATCTTAAGTTTTGGAAATTTACTTGATGTTAATTATCAAATTTTCTTGCATCCTTGATGATATCACGTTCTTTTATAATTTATGTCAATAAATAATTCCAAAAATTTAAATAGAGAAACTTGAGTGATTTTATATTATTTTTGTTACTTTATAACTGTGTTTAAATATTTTAAGGACATAATAAATTATTTTAATACGAAAATAAAATCGGCAACAATGACCGATTTGAAAACGAATAAATGAACAAAATCTGCATGATCATGTTGTAATCTTATAATGGAAGAATTTTCCTGTTGTTTTTTTTTTTTGTTTTTGAATTTTGAATAGAGAAATTCTTTTTATTTTTATTTCTCTGTCTCTCTTTTTTTATTAGAAATAAATTAAACCACTACTAGAGTCCAGATTCTTTTTCTCTCTCTCTCCCTCGATCTGTACATAATTTCTATTCTATTCTTTCTTTTTTCGTTTCGATTTTTTGTCCTCTCTGCAGGTATACAATACCATGAAACTACCTTGTTATAAATAAATAACAAAGCAAAACAAAAAAAAATAAAAGGAAATCCTAATTGGACAATGAACTTGATATATTTTATTACTCTTATTACTTTAGAAATATATAAATTAACAAATTTTCAATAATATGTACTGTAATTGATTCATTATGGTACACTTCCCCCTTATTCTCGCTACAACGAGATAGATTCGTAATGGACAATAACTAAACTAAATAGACCAATCATTTTCGTGTATTTCATTCGGTTACTATGGTTACATAATTTGTTTTTTTTATTTGTAGATAACTGACGTTTTAGATTTAGAATTGATTATTGTTTTTCTTGCTAGTATTCAGTAACTTTTGTCAATATTTTACTAATAGTTATTTTGTTGATAAATAGAAAATGTAATAGGGGTTGTACAATTTTCAATTTACCTTTTTTGTCTATTTTATTTTATCATATCTATATATATTTCACTCTTTATTGTCAGTTTTTAGTATTGATTTTATCCTTTTCTCAAACTGTATGCATAATTCGTATTTCTCTCTTTTAGTCTCTGTGCTTTTCTTATTATCATGTACTATAATAATTTTATTATGAAAATGAATCTAATGGAAGGAAGGGAAATAAAAGTGGAAATACATAAAATAAGGGTTGATAATGATGATGGGGATAACTTTTAGAAATTTCCACCCCAGTTTTTGAAATAATTTACAACATTCCAGAATTTATGTTGTAAATATGTATATCTGTTTAAAAATCTTGTACACCTGTTCATATTGTATATTTCTTCTTCGCTTAATTAATGAATGAGTGAATTTAATTAATGAACAAAATCCATATTTAAATTTATTTTTAATTGTATTATGTTTCATACATATTGCTGTTTACTAATAATAGAAAAATTATTAATAGAACTACATATGTTTATTATTATTATTATTATTATTATTTAATTATTTTTAAATTTTCATTTTAACATTCTGGAATTATTTTGAAATTAATAAATGATAAAAAAATTAAAAATTTTGTTGTCTTTTGTATTTTTGAATTGTTCCAAAACATGTTTTTATTGCGAAATAACCTGTTTCTGTTTTTTATAACTAATAATAATAATAATAGTGATAAATATAATATATAATGTACTTAAGACAACGTCTATTCTACAAATAGTTGATTTGACCTGACCTGACTGTTTTTGTACCACAAAAACGAGGAACTCCATCTTCTTTATCGCCTTAATCGTTAAATATTATTGTTCATTACGCATTAATTTTATTTTGATCTAACTTATTTTAAGTATTTAATAAACGAATCAGTTTGAGACGTTCTATATTATAAACCGCCATTTTTAGCGAATTTTTTTAAAAAAAATTAGCTAATGACGAGATCCTCACTCTTGAATTTCCGAAAAATTGTTGCACAGAAGTTCGTTTTGGGACCTCAGGAACCCATATCCACCGTTCGTTAAAATTTTTATATATATATATATGTATACCCACGATAACTGCCGTAAAAATACACCAATCTTAATGAAACTTGGTACAAAAATCGGTCTTCGTGATAGCTTGGATGAGTTCGTTGGCCAGACTGATAGGGCCAACACTTTTGGAATAAGAGCTGAAGAAATGTTAAAAAAAATCATTTTCAATATTAAATTTGCTTAGATTTTGATGAAAATTAAAATAACAGTAGAGCCGACCATTCTCTATGACCCAGAAAAAAAATCATCAAAATCGGTTCGTTGGTTCGCAAGAAAAATGCAAAAATCTCTTTTTTGGGTATAAGCAGTAAAATCGATTATCTCAGGTGGCTATGTTCTGACAATTGATATTAGAAAAAAAATTGAATATCGCGGGGGGGCAACTAATTTTGACAGTTAATATTAGACAAACATAGGTAGATCTAGTATGTTAATATTAACATACTAGATCTATGTAGACAAACAATGTTTCTTATTGTTTGTGAATTAATAATATTTCAACATGTAGATACATGAAAAATTCGCTATATAAGGTACTTGCTGCCTTTAGAGATTTTTTTTTTTTTTGAATATATTTTGTTATATTTTTGGAAACAAAATGCAGTGCAAATATACATATACAGGGTATCCCGTAAGTCGCACCCTTGCTCCTTAGGGACAGATAGAGGATCATATTCTAAGACAAAAAGTCCTGTACCAAATTCTTATCTGACGCACAGGTAATTATTTATTAATTAAATTAAGTAACTAATCAGGGGCTCCCTTAGTATGAGCGGTTGTCGCGCCAGCCTGCTAAATCCCACATCTTACCGTCAAGATTCTTTCCTTCTCTCTTTTTTTGCTATAGCGAGCACCTGATTGGTTACTTAAATTAATTAATAATTAATTACCTGTGCGTCAGATAAGAATGTGGTACAGGACTTTTCGTCTTAGAATTCCATTCTCTATCTGCCCCTAAGGAGCAAGGGTGCGACTTACGGGATACCCTGTATATTTGTTTTAATTTATAAAGTAATCAAAACAAAAATGAAGTAAAAAATAAATAATGGAACAAACAAAGAATCTCAATAAATTTAGTATTATTGTCAATGATTCATGAAAAATCTAAAATTAAAATTACATTGTTTCCAATGGTTTTTGTTTGGTTTTTTAATCATCAAAAAAAAAATGAGGTTGAGAAGTTGATTTTTTCTAAATAAAACTAACTACATAGTATATCTATTGATAAGCTAAAATTATTTTAATTATTAATTTAATAAAAGAGAAAGTTTCCTTTTTATTACTAATAAATAACAATAAAATAAATATGCATGTTTAAAATATAAAAAGAAATTGTTTATATTCCAAGTATAGAAATTAATAATAACAATAACAATAAATTAATTGAGATGAATAGTAGTTTTTAATATGTAATTCTCAAAAAAAAACCATAAATAATAAATACATATACAGGGTGTTCAATGCTAGTTCATTATATAGTTGCTATATCTTATTGTTGGTTTACGTAACGTCGTAGCTTAGTTCATATTTTACTAAATTTGACATTTGTTGACGTATTTTTTAATAAAAAAAATTAAACAGCTGAACCAAGCCATGACGCTACGTGACATTAAAAACATGATCAACTGCGAATTTGTACATTCCATATACTATATAAGGTCATTTTTCAATTAAATATTAAGATAGAACAGGACCGGCTATTGAATATTTCATGTCCCAGATTCTTCTTTTAAAATAAAATTAATAAATAAATAGGAAAAATTAACTATAACGTTTTATGTCAATAAAAAACAAATTTGCCGTATCATATACCGTTAAATTAAGCTAAAAATTAGATTTGTTTTGTTTGTTTTGTTTTTTATGTATGTGTGTATGTCAACAATAAATACGTGTTTAATTGCAATTCAAGTTCAATTAAATAGTTACATTTTTTTTTTTAAATAATTTATTATACATACAAGTATGGCGTTACACATAGTTATACATTATACATTTGAGATTATTGTTTTTAATTGGACTAATCATAACTAGATAGCGTTAAATTGATTAAATTTTGGGCTACTTAAAAGTTAAATTTCATCCTTAAAGTTGTTGATTGGAGCTGTACTTAATTTTAGCGAATTTTTTTTAAAAAAAATTAGCTAATGACGAGATCCTCACTTTTGAATTTCCGAAAAATTTTTGCACAGAAATTCGTTTTGGGACCTAAGGAACCCATATCCACCGTTCGTTAAAATTTTTATATATATATATATATATGTATACCCACGATAACTGCCGTAAAAATAGTCCAATCTGAATGAAACTTGGTACAAAAATCGGTCTTTGGGATAGCTTGGATGAGTTCGTTGGCCAGACTGGTAGGGCCAACACTTTTGGAATAAGAGCTGAAGAAATGTTAAAAAAAATCATTTTCAATATGACATTTGCTTAGATTTTGATGAAAATTAAAATAACAGTAGAGCCGACCATTCTCTATGACCCAGAAAAAAAATCATCAAAATCGGTTCGTTGGTTCGCAAGAAAAATGCAAAAATCTCTTTTTTGAGTATAAGCAGTAAAATCGATTTTCTCAGGTGGCTATATGTTCTGACTATTGATATTAGAAAAAAAATTGAATATCGCGGGGGGGCAACTAATTTTGACAGTTAATATTAGACGCAAGGCCTGCTAGAGAATTTCGCTTGAAAAAATCAAGCAGGCCTTGATTAGACGTATTAGACAAACAACAAACTACATTATTATTTTTTTTTTTAGTGTTTCTTATTGTTTGTGGATTAAAAGTATTTTTCAATAAAAATCATAAATATTAAAATAACATCGGGAAATGAATTTAAGATTAGTTGATTCAATGTTATTAAAATATATTAATTGTCAGTATCATAAGAATGTTTTGCATTTAATATTTCAGCATGTAGATACATAAAAAAATTCGCTATATAAGGTACTTGCTGCCTTTGGAGATTTGTTTTAATAGACATATTTATTAAGAATTATTATCATTTCCTGTAATTATCATTTAATATTATTTATTTTTTATGAATACTTTATCGTTAAGATACTTTAATTTTTTTTTGTTTATTTTTGTATTATTTTACTTTATAATAATTAATTAATTATAATATTTCTCATTATTAGTCTAGAATATTATTATAGAGCAGAGTGGATAAATAGAATATGGATAATTTGCACTATACACAATAATCAATTTTTGGTATAATTTGATAATTCGCTCTATAATTATAATTATTATCAAATCTAGTGTTATTCATTTTTAATTTTTTTTTTGTGTTTGTAAGTAGTTTAAAGGCCGATCCACACACGGAGATATATCTTAGTAAGACGGTCTCATGGTACGGTACAGTGATATATATCTAGCTTTGTCTATACATGATACCGACAGAGATAGATATATATCATTGCACCGTACCATGAGACCGTCTTATAAGATATATCTCCGTGTGTGGATCGGCCTTAACAAATATTAATTATTTACACAAGATTAGATAAGGATGATAACGATATTTTGGTTTTATTCTAATTTTTATTTTGTTGAAAATGAGAAGTTTTTCTACCGTTTTTTTCCTTCTCTTTTTTTCTTTCAATTTTTCAATATTTTTTTTATCCTTATTGCCGTCGATTTCATCATCTCTTTTAACGATAACAATAAAATGTAAATTGAATTTCATGTTTTTAAATAGAATTCGAAATAAGTTTCGATTTTTATTCTCTCACTCTGTCTCTTTATCTCTCGCATCTATCTCTATCCCCTTCTGTTTCCATCTATCTATAGATGATTTGTGATATTATCGTATTTTATGGATTCAATGTGTGTAATTCTTTATAATTATAATTTATTAATCGATTTTGATAAAAAAAATTTCAATTTTACTACTGATAAGTTATCAGTATTTAGTATTTTTTTTCTATTTTCATTTTTGTTGATTTTTTCAATATTTATACAGTATATCCTGATTTTTATAACAATGAAGCCTTTTTTCAATTAATTAGTTATTTAATTAAATTCATAATTAACAAAAAAAAGTCAAAGCAATGTTGATTTAAATAAAATCGTCGCCTTTCTTGTTTTGTCATTTTGCTTTTTTGAAGTGTTGAGAAATTGATTATACCGTACTGGCAATTTCAATTAGAAACATAAATAAATTATGTCAACAAATTGTTCTAAATTTAAGGACCAAATAAATATTTTTTTTAATGTAATTATGTATTAATAAGTGAATTAAATTCAAGGTAATCTATGTCGTAATTTTTAATTTCTTTATTGTTTTTTTTTTTTTTTTAAAATTAACCCATTATTATTTTATAGAATGATATAATTTTTTTCTCCGTAACATTTGACTTTTACAATTTGATTCAAAATTAAATATTCTTAGAATTACCAACAAAAACGTTAGAGATTATACAATTAAAAAAAACAAACAGGAATTAAATTATAAAAATTCCTGAATTAACCCTTATTTTGTTTCTTTTTAAATTTTTGTACTAATTTTAAAATAATACCAACACTGATCCTATTTTTATTTATAACACATATTCTGGTTTACATTCAACAAAACGCTTAATTCTAATTTTAGATGAACGTGTTGTTTTTTATCATCATGTATATGTGTGTGTGTGTGTGTGTGTAGTTTAATTAAAAGCATTATTAAATTTTGTTGTAAGAAACGCGATTAGAATGATTGCCATTACGGCACGAGTACGTGGTAGCTATGGTAACCGTGTCAAATAAACAGTAGCGCGTAATTTAAAAATCTGATTGTAATATTTTTATTTTATCTTTAAACAAGAGGGTTTCTTTGTTTTATTTCTTCTCCATTTACTGTTAAATTTAAAAAACACCGCCAGATAACCTTCAACAAGACATGTCAATGACATTAAAACTAAAAAAAGTAATAGAAAAGAGAAAAAATTTGAATTGTTTATTGTGAATAAATTCAATTAATTAATTAAAATATTTGTTTGATAAAAATTAAATATTATTGATTACGAAAAAAAATTGCTTTTTTTTAATCGAATCATTATTTATTATTTTTAAAGTGATAAGTGATAAGATAAAGATTGAAAATAGTTTTTATATATTACAAACTTATTGATTACAGTTGAAACATATTTATTTTAATTTAATCATTAATCAGTTAAAAATATTAATCAATAAATATAACGTGATGGCAATCGGAAATAGAAACATGTTTTAGAATATAATCATTGATCTTTCTTTTTTTCTTGTTATTTGAGCTATAAAGCTATGTTTTTATTTGAAGTTGCAAGTCATTCTACATAATTATTGAAATCTGTAGTTCGATTTTTTGGTGTTGAAGTAATGAAGTTACGCCACTGTGTTTTATTAGAAAATTGCCTATAAATAAACCCTTATTCTTTTTAAAATTATAAAAAAACAATGATTTTTTTTAATTCGATTCCGACATTTTTATTTTTATTTCTTAATTATTTTTACCATTTTTTATTTATTTAATTTATGTTTCAAAGACAATATTTTAAATTTAATTAATAATTCTATAATTTAATAGTTTTTAATAATGAAATCAGCTGTGTGCTGTGGTTAAAAATATAAATCAAGTCATTTTCAAGGATTTCTAAAATTAATAATAGCAATTGTAACATTTATACAGTATGTTCCATCTAATTAAGACTGAATTTGATTTAAAAAAAAGCTGTTTGATTTGCGCATCATCCTAACATTTGACATTCTCTTCCTTTGTCTTTCTATGATATTTAATTGATGACTAAGATGTTATAAGCGTGTGAATAAGATGCAATTGTGTTTGTAGTTGAAGCTGCCAGTGCAGTATGTCGTATGCGATTTTTTTAATTAGTATTTTTTTAAGCTACATTAAATAAGTAACTAGAGAATTAAAATGTGTATAGTGGTGGTAGTGGTGTCATTTTGAATAATTTATGTTCCATTTAAAATTTCGTTGAAGCATTACAAATCTGACAGGAATTCCGCTTTTAATTATAATTTATTTTGTATTTATTTATAATTTACCCTATTACAAAATTATTGTTGAAATAGTTTAATAAAACAAAAGAAAAATGAATTTAATTTGAAATTAAATTATTATTAATCGTGGTGATTATTCTATAGAATTTCAAAACAATTCAACGATTACAAAATCAATATTGTACAGAGATTATTATACAGAACTGGCGATTGAAAGTAGACGCTTTGTACATAAATATTTAATTTTTAATGATTTACCATGAACTTTTGGTATTGTAGATTGTGTCTAATATACCTAATCGGCAATTGGAATTGGAAACATAAAAATATCATCATTTGTTATTTTTAAGTCACATTTGAGCAGACGCTGTAAATACTCCACACTCCACCTCCACTACGTTGAAATAAAAATGAGCAGATTAATTTTATCCCCCACTACTATATTTGAAAGATTAACGTTTATGTAATTTATTGTGAACTGGGCTTAGAGCTTTGTGTACGTTTTTAATTTATTTAAAATTTGGCATAATTATTGAACTTAATTTAAATTCTTTTTTTATGGTTTTTTTTTTGTTTGTTAATTTTTTAGTTATTTTTTTTTGGTCTCTAAAAACTACAACATGTAAGATTAAATTACATTTTTTTATACGTATGGACGTATGTACATATCTCAACTGCTAGAAACTTGAGTCATCATTCTACTTACTGTTAGTGCATGTTTATTTTTTTTTTAATAATAAAAAATGTAATCTAAATAAACAATTCTATGAATTTTAGATTATTTTTAAAGATAAACTAGAGAGTTGTGAGTTGTGATAAGAAAAATTAAAGGCAAATCAATTTTTTTTGTTGAATTTTTTCGCTAAAACTAGTTTATGTCACACTTACATATTTACTTATTTATTCTCATTATTATTATTATTAATCTTATTCATGGAAGATGTAGAAGAAGAAGAAGAAGAATTTAGTTTAGTTATTTATAATTTAAAATGAGCTGGCTTTTTAATATACAAAGATTATTTATCTCCTTGAATTTATAAATAGCATTCTATTATTTTTCTTATTTTCATTATTATTATTATTATTACGGATAATTTTTATAATTTATCATTAATTTTAATAATTGAAGAAATGTGAAAATTTCAGAGAAAGTCCACAGTTTCATTAATTTGAACGATAAACATTTAGATTTAGTTTTTAAAAAGAGTTTTTCCTTTTATAACAACATTAATGATTGTTACGAAACACACACTTTATGTGATTAAAATTTCTTTATCAGTAATACATACTTGAATAAATTGAAATTAATTGGTACATAATAATGTGATTATAAATTAGACATTATTATGTCCATATAAATACAGGGTGTTCCCCATATAATAATCCCCAAGTTTATTGTATTTATTGCGCATGTGCATCAGATGTATAGCGCATAAATACAGGGTGTTCCCCATATAATAATGTCCCAAGTTTATTGTATTTATTGTGCATCAGATGTATAGCGCATGATCAGAACAAATCAGTCTCATCACGTGATTTATTTTCAGTCAAGTCAAGTCAAGCTACCCAAATGTGCCGAAAATGGCATTAGCACACTTGATTTTTATTATTGTAATGATTATTAATTATTACTATTCTATATATAATTTAAGTAATGGTTTATAATATTATATTAATAGTAATAATAATAATAATCATAATAATAATAGTATTGGCAATGACATTAATATAATCTTATGAGTCATAATGTAATAAAATTATTTTGTTTTTATTAATCATTGTTAGTACTATTAGGCGGAAGTTAAATTTTAAAATTAATTTAACTAATTGATGATAACCAATTTTTTTCTTTGTTCAACATTTTTTCGTACATGACTTTAATTACATTTCCTAATGTCAAGAATATTGTCTTTTATTGTATTTTATTACTATTATGACTTAATTTTATTTACAAATATTTAAACAACCTTGATTTTATTGGTTTTTTTTTATTTGTTAATTTTTGTTTCATTTTATTTAATTTAAACAAAAACCTTACGGTTTTTTTTATTAAAATAATTATTGACATTCAAAAATTGATAATTATTCTTTTCTATTCTATAATGAACCTCATTACGATACAAATATTTATTTGTGTGAAAATACAGTGATGACAAACATGGAGAATGAGATGGTAGCCATTTTCTTGTTTTTAGTCGACATTGCCGAAATAGTATATTGTAAAATTTTCAAATTTCATTAAAATAATCAAGTTTGTTTATTGATTACAGCTTCTTTTTTTTTAATTCGGCATGTACGCATGTTGAGTTTTTTGTCTCTTTTCTTCTATCGTTAATTAAATTTGTGTGTTAATTGATCTCGTCTTTAATATTTGAACCAGACAGTTGAATCAATGTTTTAATCATAAGTTACTATTAAAGCATAGAGGATGATGAATAAATATTTCTCTACCCTGTTTAATATTTCAGATACTTACATATTTGATTTATATTAGAAAACTTACTCTAAACTGAAACAAATAGAAAATAAACTGGGGTGGGAGAGAATTTCTAGTTTTATGATAAGTAAATAAATATTACTTGCTCTGTTATTTCATATCTATTTTTTGTTGTTGTTTTTGACTTGTTCTTTTTCTGCTGTCGTTTTCGTCCAGACAACTCTCAATATGATTAAAGTTTCATGATTTTCTTTTTTGTTGTTGCTGCCCGCCTGCTATATCACCACCACCACCACCACCCTTTAATTTTTTATTGCCTTTAAAGTGGAAATTTTCCTGAACTTTACTTTGAAATTTAGTTAGAAAACATTTAATGATACCGTGAGTGAGATAGATACATTTCATATTATTTCTTTCTTTTATCCAACTCGGTATGTTCATTGTACAGGGTGTATAAAAGTATTTCATCTACTAGTTGGCTGTGTCTTTCTTACGTAGTATCTTAGCTTCTTAGTTGGGCCACTTGACAAATTCATTAATAAATGTCAAATGTTTTAAAGCAGCAGCTGGATTTGCGTGCAGGTGACGTCATTATCTTATATGTAAGCGATCTCTAGTCGCGTTCGATCTCTATCGCTCTGTTAACGGATTTATCGATTTATTTGTTGCAATTGTATAGTCTTGAAAGTGACTTAAGGCACTGACTAAAGTAATAAAATTAGTTGAGAATACATTCAATAACAAACAACTTGAGAGAAGTATTGAAATATTGCAAGTACATGACATTTATTGGAAATTTTATCTGCTTTGTGGAAGAACGATTCTTTTTTAAATTTTTATTAAAAACATTAGGTTGTATTTTAGTACCCTTATCAAGTTGTTTGTTGCTGAATCTATTGTGTACTAATTTTATTACTTAAGTCGGATTTTTTAAATCACTGTATAGACTATAGTTGAAGAAGTGAGTGAGCGACGTCACAAACAATCAATAGGCGGTCTACTGTAGCTGATTTTTAGCCTCGCTCTTGCTACATTTCCATAAGCGCAGTAAATGGGTGGGTTAAACTATTTGATGAAATACAAACATATAAATTATGGTTATAATAAAAATCACGTATGTCCATGGCATGCGCTGACGATAGTCGCGCGGCAATCTGAAATAAATTTTCGACCCCGTTGCTAATTGTAAGTAATAAAGTATAAACCAAATTACGATACTATGTATGTAAGAAAGACAATGCCAACTGCGAGAAGAAAAACCGTAGTACACCATGTATAAATATAGTATACAAGACGGCCCACCTTAAATTTTCTATTACATTTTCGCCTTAACCTTTCTTATTGATTCCAATTTTATGTACTTAATCACTTTTTTTTTATTAGATGAAACAGTTTGTAATTTTATGTAAAACATTCAATAGAAGAACACACAATAAATTTATCTTATTGATTTTCTTATTTAATGACGAAAGGAAATCGTGTCTAAAAAATTGGGTCATATTAATTTTATCAAGCATGCAAAACTAATTTAAATCTTCAATTTTGCTTCCTCTTTACTTTTTAATAAGGAAAATTGTTCTTTTTTTCTTCTTCTTAAAATACAATCATTATTTATGTAAAGCAATTTAATTAAAAAAAACATTGAATTTTTTTTGATTAAAATTATTTAATTTTGTGGTTTATACAAAGAGAAAAAAGTATATTCTCGTTTTCCTGTTTGTTTTTTTTATTGGTTTTTGGCAATGATTCAAAATATTTTGTGTAAATAGTTTTTTTTTTGTGTATAATTTGTCGCACGCGTTGTTAATTGAAATAATCGCACATAAATCGCCCATAGAACTGCATAAGTCTTATAACTGTGTCTATGTATCTATTTGAATTGCCTATACGGTATATAGAATGTAATAATCCTAGTAATATTTAACGAATCGATAATTTCAATATTGAATAAATAATAAGAATAACAACAGTGAAAACAAAAACGAGTAAATTTTCTTGTAACTGAACCAAATAAACGTAAAATAAAGAAAATTAATGGTTTTAACAAATTAAATGTCATCGTATTGGATGTTTGCCAGATTTATGAAGTAAATTGTGATTAATTAAAATTGAGTGAGTAATGAAAATGTATAAAATAATTATAATTTACACAAACAAAATACACTGGAAAATATAATGAAAGAGATTAGAGAATTTCATATTAAACAAATAATAAATAATTACTTTTTTCGTTTACTACATTTTGATTGCTTTTAGTGAATTTTTTAAAAAAAAATTAGCTAATGACGAGATCCTCACTTTTGAATTTCCGAAAAATTGTTGCACAGAAGTTCGTTTTGGGACCTCAGGAACCCATATCCACCGTTCGTTAAAATTTTTATATATATATATATATATATATATATATATATATATATATATATATATATATATATATATATATGTATACCCACGATAACTGCCGTAAAAATACACCAATCTTAATGAAACTTGGTACAAAAATCGGTCTTCGTGATAGCTTGGATGAGTTCGTTGGCCAGACTGGTAGGGCCAACACTTTTGGAATAAGAGCTGAAGAAATGTTAAAAAAAATCATTTTCAATATTACATTTGCTTAGATTTTGATGAAAATTAAAATAACAGTAGAGCCGACCATTCTCTATGACCCAGAAAAAAAATCATCAAAATCGGTTCATTGGATCGCAAGAAAAATGCAAAAATCTCTTTTTTGAGTATAAGCAGTAAAATCGATTATCTCAGGTGGCTATGTGTTCTGACAATTGATATTAGAAAAAAAATTGAATATCGCACAGGGCAACTAATTTTGACAGTTAATATTAGACAAACATGGGTAGATCTAGTATGTTAATATTAACATACTAGATCTATGTAGACAAACAATGTTTCTTATTGTTTGTGAATTAATAATATTTCAACATGTAGATACATGAAAAAATTCGCTATATAAGGTACTTGCTGCCTTTAGAGTTTTTTTCTTAATATTTAAACATCAATTTAAACCACATTTAGATTCCAGCCAATAAAAATAATTATACGCTGTTATGATGCGCAGACAAATGCGCACTTTTATTAGAACTACTGACAGTAGAGATATGGCGCTGTTTGGATGCCGTACCTGTATAATAATAACAAGTACCTAAATAGGGCAATACATATATCTTTATCTAGGTTAATGAATGTTAAAAAGAATTAGCATGTAGTCTAGTATCATGAAAAATTGTTGTGATTGGTCACTTTAGTTGTTACATAATGAATAATATGTCAGTATCGTAATGCACGTCATTACAATACATCAAAGATTTTCGAAATTGAATGTTGTCAATAAATTTTTCTCTCAAGTTGACATTGCTTTATTATTGCTTAAAAAAACAATAGCTATAACAACAACAGCAACAACAAATTATAGTAATTTTCATTTAATCATAGTTTATTTGATAAAGGTAATAAATTTTTGTTTTCGTTATGTGCAATGGTTCAGCGAACTAAAAGCATTTTATAAGATCGTTCTTTTTTAATAAATAATATCGCCTATAGTTTGGATTTATTGTATTATTTTTCTAAAATAAATAAATGTCTTGGAATTTATAGAGGTACTTTGAACGCTATTATAAACAGGGCTGTAATGAAACAAATATGCATCTCTAGGTAACGTATGTTTAATGAATGTTTTATTAATAATTAATAAATGAGACCACACCTTCTGCTTCAATTGAATAAAGTTCAAACATATTCTTTTCTCCGATTCATTTCTCTTTTTTGGTTTCCATTATGTTTATTTATTTCATTTTTTTTTTTACATTACTTAATGTTTTTATCGTTATATTAGCGGTTGCTATAAGCAGGAGACGTGGTCTCATTTATAAACATAAACAATACCTGGCAATGTTGAATTCTTAAACATAGTACAGAGATAATAATGACCACACCATCTGTTTGGTAAATTGCGAACTAATCGCAATGACAAATAAACAAACGCAGTCTAGCTTGAAACGGATTTGTTCGGTGTAAAGACCCCTAACGCACTAGGCGGCCAGGCCGCGGCGGCTGGCCGCCACGGCCACAATTTTAGCGCGGCCAATTTGTGCGGCCAACATAAACGACAGATACGTTACTGTTAAAATGGAAGTAGAGGGGATAGCAGTGATTTCGAATTTGTATTTTTTTTAAATTTTATAATAATAATTTCCTACCTTTTTCTATTGGCCGCTCTTTGGCCGCAATACAAGTGAGTGGAGGTCCATATATTCCCGTGCATTTTGTTGGCCGCGACGGCCAGCTGGCCGCCTGTGTATCCGAGCATAATTTCGTGGCCGTTGCGGCTAGCTGGCCGCCGCGGCCAAGTGCGCTATGGTGTATAGGTTTTCAGTGTAAAATGTGTGATCTCGTTGGCCGCGGCGGCTGGCCGACGCGGCCTGGCCGCCTAGTGCGTTGGGGGTCTAAGTGTATATTGATTAGGTTTTGTTTTTGTGTGGAACGTTCTGTATAAAAATCAAAGAGACATCTAATCAGCATTTTTCTAAATATAACCAAATGTTAACAATTAATTATTTCGATAGAGAAAGAGAGAAAACGACATAAAAAAAAATTGAAAGAAATACGAATTACAAATTATATTCTTTCAATATAAACTGGTTTTTTTAAAAAAGAAAATGAAATGAAATGAAATAAACGACAACAAAGAAACGAAACGAATTAAATTCCTGAAGTTCATTGCCTATTTTTAACACTCTACACAACTAACACCTACATTTAAAATGATAAATTAATAAATATAATATAATAAAAGAAAATTGGATTTTCATTAAATCTGCTATTATTGCCTTGAACGAATACCTAACTTTTATTAAAAATAAATAAATAAATAAAACATCAGATATCAGTTGCCCTTGTTAAAATAATAACAAGTTGATGATGATAATGATGATGATGATGATGTAGGAATAATAAATTGATTACGTAAATTATAAAATAACAAATGATTGTATTCACTAACTTTATGGAGACTGGTTACTGTCACCCAAGCAGGATACTAATAATGTCACTTTGAATAGAACTATCTAGTATCTCACTCTCTACAATTGCATTGTATCTAATAATTGAAAAGAGACAAGTATAAAACAATTATTGTGCAAGTTATAGTACAACTAATTCTGTATAGATGTTATGGTTACTATCTTTGTAAAACATATGGGACAAGCAGCCGATACAGTAAGTTATAGGTTATTGTCTCTAAAAAGTTAGTGAATACCACCCTTAAGGATCAAAGAAAGGGTATCCTTTTCAATGAGCCTTACAATTAGTGTAGTATATGATAGTAAATTTGTGTGTGTGTACTTTCACCCATAACTCTTCTAAAACCGATGTCAAGGGTCACTTTAACAACAAAGATATTTGTGCATGTGTGTGTGTGTGTGTGTGTGTGTGTCATAATTATAAACTTTGAAGTAATTTAAATGTTAGCGTTTTAAAATTCGTCCCATTAAAACAAATTACAGTAATTAATAATTGTAATGATAATAATAAAAAAAAAAATTAAAGAGCACATTATTATTTTAATATAGAATTGTGAGATAATAAGTAACTAGGTCTTTGATAATTTGAAATTTCATTTTTTTAGGTAAACCATAAAAATTGTTTAATATGCTTAAAAAAAAATGTTTCTTATCAGAGATCTCATTTATAAATTGATTCAGAATTAATTGTAAGATCCTACATGACGTCATATGCGCAAATCGTCATATTTGATAAAAACATGCGCACTACCTAAATACTAACTGATTTTGAGTACTGCGACTAAAACCTAAAAGAGACGCTACTGTTGTGTTTTTGTTAGGGAAAATAAATTATTATAAATTTTAAAAATAGACGAATCTGCGTATTTTTGTAATTTAAAATAATTTCCTCTTTGAATTAGGTACAAGATTTATTTTCATGTTGTGTATTATGTATGCAATCATTGAATTTTTGAATAAATTTATGTCTATGTTATTATGCCAAAGGGCCATTCACATTATATACTTTATTACTATTATCATTACTATTATTATTGTCTATCTTTATTTAATTTTATTGTGATTATATCAGGACATTATCGTTTTTGTTTAGCTATGAAAAAGAACAAGATGATTTATTACACGTTCATATTTGTTTTATTTATTAATGAGAGATGTATGTACGAATATGGTGGTGGTAGTGGTAGTAATAGTTTAGGAACAAAACAAAAGCTAGAAAAAAAAAACCAAATTACAAAACTACAAACTTTGTTAATTAAACTTTATTATTCAACCTATCTAAATGTTACTTTGATATTGTAGTAGTAATAAATAAGTTTATTTTCATTTCATTTTATTATTAGTACATTGGATAAGAATTCTAAAATTAAGAAAGAATATTTTATTTCATTTATTTTCTTAGAAATTATTTTGATAGAATGAGATAGATATATTTGGGTGTGTAAGACTATAGCGTTGAGTGAATAATAACATAAAGATTTCAAACTTATGGAAGATTTGTATATAATCGAAAAATTTGCTGAGGAGTAGCTGCCACCTATTAAAACTCATAATTCTAACTTTGTGCTTTAGAACTTTAGACTAACGGTTTTAATCTCGGCTATAATTTATTTGATTTGGTATAGTGACCTCCAAATTCTATTATTTGATTTGTAGATTTTTTTCGATATATCTACTGAGTGTATTAATGCTTATGATTTGTTTTTTTGAGACAGAAAATATCGCCATCTTGTATGCAATATTGTACTTAATGATGGTTCTTGTCTGAAATTGTCCAATCGCTGGTAGTACTTCGATACTATCGCCATCTGGTAGTCTGAATACTCACAACGTTGGTAACACTTTGATACTTTTGCCATTTGTTGACATATTTTTCAACAGGCAAAAATAAAATAAAAACAAAGATACATAGAGAGAGGGGGTAATACTTCAACTAAATGCTGAAATGTTGCCATATCATCATCTATTTACGTGTAATGTTTCTAATTGCAATTGCCAACACTGTATATTTTAAAATAATCAGCTAATTTGTTGTAAATTTGAAAATTGTTAATAATTATCAAGTTGTGACAGGAGTTGATATGATTACTACAGAGGATTGCTGCAATAGATAAACTTTAAGCTTAGATTATCCTTCCTACTCTCTCTCTCCCCCCCCTCTCTCTATCTATCTAACTACTAGCGATAAAAATAAAGAACAGTAGAATTAGAATTACAAACTGCATACGAATTAGTAGAATTAAAATTATAACGAGTATTAACATAAGAATATATAGAACAAATGTACAAAAATAAAAAAAGAATTTCAATTATAGCTTACTTAATCAATATTATTTTGTACCTACATTACATACAAAATATTTATCATTAGTTTGATTGGAAATTGTAATTAAGACGATATAATACCATACTACAATATCATTAAATAGTTATTTCTATAATCAAACATACCTAAATATCAATAAACAACGGAAATCTCATCAATATTAAACGAGCACATCCGCAGAATAGTTATATCAATATTTAAAGAGGCCGCACAATCAGCCAAGACACATATTAAGCCCCGTCCACATTACACGAACGAGCGCGAACGAGCGTGAACAAACATCAAAATACGGCGGATCTCCACAAACACCGACAAACATGCGCATACAGCACAAAATGCCATGACCGTAAATTCGTTTGTGATCGGCTACATGTCACAATTTATGTAATAATACTAATAATAATAATAATAATAATGAAAAAAAAACGTTCAACGCGGATTATTTGGTAGTATATACTACCAGATAACAAATTGAAAAATAATAATAATAACGCTAATCACAAAAAAATTTAGACAATAACCGTAATAGTAATATAAGGAAAGCGGACACCTACAAATAGAATGACCGTGGATTAGTTATTATGGCCCGCTAAATTATCATAACTTGATAAATTTGTCACAAATGTGTATGTCTGATTTTTTATTCTTGATAAAAAAATCATCGCAATCACAAAAATTTAGATTTGTGACAATTAATACAAATTACTGTATTTTTTAAGAAATCTGTGAATATTCTATCAAATTTACACAAAATCTCTCGATTTTGGTGATCGTTTTTACTTTTTTACCCAAAAAGTGGTATAAACTGAAATTTAGGTTATGTTACAACAGGCGATTGATAAGGAATTTGATTGCTTTTTAGAAAATTCTATAGGAAAAATTCACAAGATTTACATGTCAAACAGGCCAACCTGGTACAACAATAATTTATTTATGATTTATTGTTAATAATAATAACAGAAAAAAACTAAAAGCAAATGATTGAGGTTATGTGGTAGTGGGAGTTTTACAAAAATTCAACCACAAAAAACACTTTTTGAACAAACATTTATAAAATATCCATTAATTTAACAATGACCTCAATAATTTACAAAAGTTGAGATTTTTTACAATTATTACAAATTGTATTTATTTAATAAGTCTGAGTATTTCCCCAGTTAACCCATAATTTTTCATATTCCAAAGAATTCTATGGCACAAAAGAACAGTATCATCTGGTCATTTCATTTTTACACAACAACAACAATAAATAATGCAATTACAATAATAAAGATAACTGTAATAATAATAAAAATAATAATAATAATATAGATAATAATTATAATGAATCTATCCGCGGACACCAGAAATTTGCAATGAACAGCGCAAGCGCAAGAACTGAATTCAGCGAACAAGACAAGCATCGAAAAATTCCCGTCCACACTAGGCGAGCGCGAATGAAGGCAAAAATACAGTTTCCTTTGAAGTACCGCCAAGCCATGGGTAACTGTTCAGGATGTATTTTCACGCTCGTTCGTGAGCGGCGGCCCGTCCACACTACGCGAATTGTTGTTTACATTTGTGATCGTTCGCGCTCGTTCGTGTAATGTGGACGGGGCTTTATAAATACAGCACAAATAAAAATAAGTATCAAGGCCGTAACTAGAATGGAGGGGGGGTGATTATGTAAGAAACTTATTTGCTTTATATATAAGTTAATTAATATGTACATATTCTTATATGTATAGAGATAAGTATATATTGTAATGATTTCCAGGGGTGGGCTAGGGGGGCTCAAATCCTCGAAACCCGTCTTAATTTATCGATTTCTTATGCACTCTATTTATATGCCATCACTGTATAATATACATTCAGAGATTTGAGATTGAAAAACGATTAAGTTTTTTCCTATGTTTCTACCTCCCCACTTGACAGAGTAGTATAAAATTTCCACCAAATTATCATCTCTTGATTCACTTTTGATTTTTATATATATTTTTTTGTCACAGGTAAGCAGCTTATAGGATAAAATATATTTAAAAAAAAACATCCCCTTACTCCTACACATTAAACCCATACAATAAAGTAAGTTTCAATAATATTGGATTTAATTAAAATTCAAAATATTGTTGGAATATTCACTGCAGCAATTATATAAAGCTCATCTTCTAATTCTCGTAGATTAATAATAACTGTCATTCTAATTCAGTTTTATTATCTATTAGTTTAAATCTACAATAATAAAGTTAGTAGAATTATGCTGTAAAATGGATATAAATCGTTAAAATTATTATTTTTTTTTTGTGAAATTTTTAATTAAAATATACTCAATGATGGAAGGGTTGAAATTATAAAAGTTTTAATATTTGTGAACCTTACAATTCTTTTGTTTTCCATTTTATTTTTTATTTTTAAGATTAATTTGAAGTTTGTAATACAAACTTAAACAGATTTAAATCTCACTACAAGATTTATAACTTTTACCAATTAATTTAATTTAATCTTTTAAGTCGATTTTTTAAATTATAAATCTATTAATTTTATTTTTCCAATCATTAATTAACAAATTAATTGATAGTAAATTAATTAAATTGATATAATTGATAGAATAAAATTATATAATGGTAGTAGTAGGTACACAAAATTGGATATTTCAAAGTGAATTGCACAATGTAAATATAAGTAACCCCTTTCTGTTTTATTATCGATTATTAGTTTTAGGGTAGTATGGTGGGTTGAGGGTAGATTTAGGAGTATGGAGGTGGAGGTGGAGGACAATATAAACGACTATCGTGTATTTAACTTTCATATGGTTGAGTAATTTCATATTGTTGTTTATATAATGGCAATATTAAATAATTATGTCATTTACAAAACTAAATTCAATTTGATTTGTGATTTTGTTCATAGTTACCACAGACTTTTATTATTATCATTATTATTATTATTGTTTTTGAATTTTAAAAATTACTCTAAAGCATGCTTCACACAAAATGTACGTTTAGTAAACTTGGGCACTATTTAAAAATCATTAATAATGGATCCTATGTATGTGTTCTCAATTACCAGTACTGTAGATTTTATAAATTCCTTATAATTTGAATTTTATAATACAGCATTGTATAAAAAATATTTTAATCATGGTGGAAAATGAACAGAAGAAACACCACGTGTTTTACTCTTCTTCTTCTTCTAGTCTAATTTAAACATAAATCTTGCATCGTTAAAGATGAAAGAATATTATTTATATTTAAGTAGAGAGAGAAAGAGAGAGGGTGAACGAGAAAGAAAAAGAGGGGGTAGAGAGGAGAGAGAGAGAGAGCGCTTATTTCGTTCAATTTTTAAGGGATGAAATTTGAGAAAAGTTATATGATGTTATATTTTATATATACAAAACAGTATTATTGATTTTAACCATCGAGTCTCTGAATTTAAATGGAGAAATACTTTGAATAGTCTATTCTATCTGGGAAATGGGGGTGGTGAAGAAAGAAGTGGTGGGGGATTAAGGGTAGGTGGTAGTTGGAGGTGGATGGTGGTGGGCCACAGACATTTTATCAGATAATAACAAATTTGGTATAATTAATTTTGTATTTAAGCTTAAAATTTTGAAATTCCTTCATGATAATAAATAGCAAGTTCATTTAATAATAATTACAATTAAACGTTAATAAAGAATTAATATAGAAATTTATTTTTATGTATTCTAAGAAAAACGAAAATTATAGATTTATTTATTGAAAAGGTTTCCATTCTATTTCAGTTGTTTTAGAAATTGGAAATTTTTATTATCCGATTCAAGCTATTTCAAGATTAAATTGAATCATAAAATTACTTTAACTTAAAGCCGTGTCTGTACGAACGCGTTTTCGTTGTGTGCATACGTCTTTCTGTGTTGAAACATGATTAGTTTTGATTAGTTAGTTACCCCCCACCCCCACCCACCCTCTAGATTTTGTGTTGTTAATCTAACCCCCCGGTCGCACACAGAGGCCCGGACAAGTTCGTAAACATTGGCTGACATTGGAGTTGTTATTTTTTTTACAACGTCGAGGCAATGGAGACACCGTGGGCGGCAGATCGATTTACGCCGACCAAACATTACACCAACACTGTTTCTGTAAACAATCGGACCTATGTGTGGGACCGACTTAATGTAATATTTATTTTCTGGCTTACACGTTGATGTTTTTATCACTACTAAATTGTACTTAATTGGAAAATTTCACAAAGTTACTTAGGAACGATTCCACCAACTTCAGTTAAGTTAGAAACAATAGTTTGTTTGCTATGATTATTGAAACCGTTTTTATGATGACTTTGTTGAAATAGAGCCTTAGTGTATAGTATATTCTTGAATATTTAGGTATATCAATACAGACTTGGCAACTATTACTAGAAACATGAAATAGTTTTATAATTATTATACTTTGTCGTTGTTCTTTTTAAATTTGAATTGAACAGCGGAATTCAGACATACATATGTATTTCCCTTTCCTCTCTAATCTCTCACTCCCTCTTTCTCCTTTCTCTGTCCCTGTCTCCTCGCACTCACTCTCTCCTCTCTGTCTGTCTTTCTTTCTTCCTTTCCTCGTTTACTTCTCTTGCTTTCTTGCTCTTCTCGTCCCTCTGACTGTCATTGATGTTACTAGTTACAATTACCGGCCCTGTATAGAAGATACGATAAAAGAAACACACTTGTATAAAAACAAGTAGAAGGGAACAAATAAGCAAAGGGAGTAGTCCCTATTCTGTGTTTTTGTACATAAATCATTACAAACTGGATGATTTCATAAAATAGCACAGCAATTGTGTTCGTTGTTCTCGTCATCTCTATTTTAATATTTGTTGTTAATAAATCTTATTATGTATATACTTTTGTTTTGTAAAGAGAACAAAAAAATAACAAAACCTTTAGGGACAATTTATCTTAGTCGCACAGACATTTCTAGGGCTTTATCCTCATAAATATTTTAAGGGAGAGAATTTCAAGATAATTGAAAACACACATTCATACAAGCACACAAAATTATTTATAAATAAATAAATAAAATCAATATTAATTTTGTCATTTAAATACCTTGAAAATAATAATTTAGATATCAAATTTATCGATTTAAGAATAGTCTTATTCTTCTTCCTTTTATCTTCTTTTTATTCCATCTTATTATACGGAAATTCTAATCTCCTATAATATTAAAGTGTAATAATAATTGTAATTTAAGATTAATTAATTATAAAAGTAATAACACTAAATTAATAGATAACGCATGCGCTCTATAATGGAACTCTCTCATACAAACAAAATAACTAACCCCTCGTATACATACAGGCTGTTCAATACTGTTATATCTTGTAGTTGACCATGTTTTTTATTACTTATTGTTAGTGTCGTAGCTTAGTTCATATTTTACTACATTTGATATTCGTTGACGTACATTTTAATGAAAAAACAAGTAGCTGAATCAAGCTACGATCCTACGTTATCAAAGACATTTTCAACTGTGAGGTGAAATCTTATTGTAACATCCTGTATATGTACAATCTTCCGATTTCAGGGATCTGTAATTTGTGTTTTCAATTTTCAGGATATACAGCATACAGATAGATATATTTATATATGGAAAGTTGCTTTTTATTTCTCACTCTCTATCTCTATTCTACAAAATACCAATTTATTTCTTCTATCTCTTTTTTTATAAATGAAAATTGTATCATTAAAAGGGAACGACGTTTATCCATCCATCTACCTACCCCCCCCCCCACCCGTTATTATTTGATAATTTTCTACATTATCTGTTGTTCTCTTCTATTATAATGGAGTGATATTAAATAACAATTAGCTAAAATTCAGGTTAATCAATTTTAATTAAAAATTGATAGCTTAAATATTGATTTATAATTATATAAGAATTTAGTTATTTATTCATATATTGTTAAAGTGTACATTATGGTTGATTTTTGTGTATTATACAGTCTTGGCACGTAGAATTACAAACATAGAAAAGTATAACTGTTAGTTTTTTCCGTTTTATAATAAGCTAGAGAAAGAGAGGGAGATCTACTTGATTTTGTCTCTTTTCCATTCCTCTCTTTATGTTACACATGTGTATACTATGCTGGCAAATAGAACCAAATCCATACAACAGTGTGTTTCACTTTTACTTTGCTGTCCCCTCAATAATTTCCTTTGTTAAATTAATTATGTTCACATATTCATGTTGTATCAATTATATTTTAATATACAGTAACGGTAATTCATATAAATACATAGAGGACGAAAATTATATGTATCAAATAAACAATTCATTTAGGTATATAAATATAGGTGAAATCTTAGTACTCTAATAACACTTAAGTTGAATTTAAGCCAATTTTATGTTCTGTAATGTTTCGATTGTGATTATTTATTTTTTTCTGGTGATCTTACAGGATGAAGTTCTGGCAATTTCTGAGAAAGTTGTATTACGTGTTGAAGATTTAATTACATGGATAACAGTGGATGCTGAATGGACATGGGGCCGTTTAGCTAAATGTGAAAAAGATATAAAAGAAGCACCAGATACAGAAGAGAATCGAAGTATAATTAGTAATTCACTTTCAGAGAGTTCATTGGATTTTTCCGATGTAAACAAAGAAAAAAAAGCTTTATTAGGTTGGTAACAATTATTTATTTATTTATTTAATTGTATTTTAAATTATTATATAGTGATGGTGGTTATGGTAAAATACAACATACAAAAATATAGTTTAATGGGCAATCAACGCTAAAATTGAATTATTATTTTTTTTTAAATAGACATTTACTTAATTTGAATTATAAAACTTACTCACTGTTGATTTCACCATAGCATTGCCGCCAATTCATACACTTACATGGTTTTCCATTATCTAAATTATTATCAATACTAATTTCTTTTGTTGTTATCATTTGATAATTTATTGTAAGAACAATAAACATCAACATAATCCAAATCAAGTGTTTTGACATTGTGAAATTGATCTGAAACTAGTTAATTACGTTTAAATTGAATTTGTGGCTTACGGCTCGGTTCTTTTTTAACTGAGTCTCGACATAAATCGACCTAAGTGTAGATTTAAGACTAAGGTGACTCAAAATTTAGTATTAAAAGAGGAATCGGGCCTAAAGCATCTCTTGTGTTACAATTTGAGTATGACACTTATGATAGAGTTTTATTGAACTTACCTTAAAATTTAGTTTGATTGAAATTGAATCAATTACTAAAACTAAATCAAATCTACTCTCGCTTATATACTATTTTTTTTATTAGGTTAATTATATTCAGATAGAGATAAAAATTATTGTAGTCGATATAAGTGTTTATTTTCATATTATTTTTGATTATAAAGATAAATATGTTTCTGGTAGAAGAACAAACAAGAACAAAACGAGTCATATTTACGATATTTTTTTTTTGTTATCGATATTACTCAAGAGTCACAAGACAAGTTTATATAGTGAGCAGCTCTGTGCTGTTTCAAACAAAAGCACTATGAGCTTTGAATTTTTTACTTATCAAACAACTTTTTCTCACATTATTTGAGCTGAAATTAGCACAAATGATTCCAAATGAGACAAGTTATTCTAAGAACTCGTATACAAGACCATACCAATCCCATAATACTAAAGCCGACTCGGTTTTCCGCGCCCTACACATGATCTGCAGCTTTAAAGGCAATTCAATTACACCCTGTATTATACGACTCGGCTCAGTTTTTGGGTTTCTACACGTGAATTAAATATTGTTGTATAAAATAAATTTGTATTTTTTTTTTCAACTTATATTAGGCATAAATTAAATTTTTTCAATTTCTTTTCTAGATCACAATACAGAGAATGATGGACCCTTAGTGATAATTTTAAGTTATCCACGATATTGTCGTTATCGTGCAATGATGCGTCGTTTAGAAGGTGTAGAAGATGAATATTTAAAATTTAAAATTGTACGTGCATTAGGTGGTTTTACAAGTTATACAAAAAATACACGTGTCCTATTTTGTAAAGATACATTCGATTATCCAGAATTAGAAGGGCATGAATTGTTGTGCAATCATTTAGCACCGAAATTAAAAGGTCGTCCACGTGGTAAACGGAAAAAACGCAGCGTCTCACCTGGGTCAGAGAGTAATGAGTCTGAATCATCATCAATATCGAATGTTGTTTTCCCTACAATCACCAATGTATGTTTTTTGTTATTTTATTATGAGGATTGTTGATGTAAATATATTAAATTCGTATGAAACTCCCTATAAGATTTTAAGTATCTGTAGGGTGGTTCCCAGAGGACATTTAAAGAAAAGTAGGATCCTGTAGCTCATTGAAAAGAATTTTACGAGAGTCTTGGATTCATTCTGAGTCATTTTATGTGTACAGTTGACTGGTGAAAATTTCGACATTGCCGGAATAAAGTTGTTTTTAGCCAACTTGTAAATGAGCTACGTAGCTCTACGTTTGCTAAAGTGTTCTCTAAGCACCGACCTACAAACCCTTGAAGTATTGTTTGAATCGCCCACTAACTAATAGGAGTTTTATAGGAATTTGATATATTCACAACAACAACCCTGTATTATTATTTTCTATTAAATTATTGATATTTATAGGAAAAAATCCCAATTGAGAGTTGTAGTACTAGTAGTAGTAGTAGTAATAATAATAATAATAATAATAATCGAAATGATTCACGTTGTGGTGATACAAATCTACGTCGTAGTACACGTTCAATTGATAATAATAATAATAATGAAAGTAAAGAATTTTTAAAAGAATTATATAATTTTATGAAGAAGAATTATACACCAATTGGTAAAATACCATCATTAGGTTATAAAGAAATTGATTTATTTGCATTTTATAAAAAAGTACAAAAACTCGGTGGTTATGATTTAGTAACAACGAATCGTTTATGGAAATCAATTTTTGATGAAATGAGTGGCCATCAAAATAGTACAAGTGCTACAACAATAATTCGTCGACATTATGAACGTTTTTTATTACCATATGAACGACATATAAAAGGTGAAGAATATAAACCATTACCAGTATCAGAACGTAGAAGATTGAAAAGTAAAAATAGTAATAATAGTGTTGGTGGTAGTGGTGGTGGTGGTGGTAGTAGTGGTGGTAGTGATATTGAAACAAGTGAAGGTGCATCATCTAGTCGAAGTGGTAATAGTACACCTATACCACAATTAACAATCCCAATAACACCTGTTGATAATAAAGAATTCAATATTCAAATAAAGACAATATCAGAGAGTAAAACATCAACATTAAGGAGTATACGTGTAAAAACTGAACGACAAAAAGATAAATCAAATGAAAAATTAAATAATATTGAAAGTGTTGAAAAAGAAGTTGATAATATTATAAATAATATTAAAAATGATAAAGATAATGAACCGTTAACAACAGCAATAGCACCGATTGCTATCCAAAAATTACCAACAACAATTGAGAATTGTAAAGAAGAAGCACCACCACCAATCATCGAAACTGGTGATGTACCAAAATCACCCCCAATACAACCACCACCGCCATTACCACTATCACTACCATTACCACCACCACCAACAACAACATTAGAAATTATCGATTTAGAGAAAACAACAAATTTAGATGATAATGATAATGATGAACATAATTTGAAAAAAGATAAATTGGATATATTAAAAGAGGGTGGTTTAGATATAACACCGATACGTACATTTATAAAAGACGTACGTCCATCTGTAATACAACCGACTGGGGTTGTTGTACAACAACAGCAACAACAAATGCCACCACCACCACCGCCACCGCCATCTTTAATAAAATCATCACAGTTACCACAAGCTTTAAATGTTAAACAATTAACAACAAATCCGGCCAATTATAATAAAAAATTACCACCGTACACGACGAATGGTCTTATCAGTAATAATAATAATAATAATAATGTGCCATCGAAAATTGTGCAATCAAAATCAATCTATTCATATTCATTAGATAAGACAGTTTATGGTAATCCACGTGAATTTAATTATACAACAATGAATTTATCAAAGAAACATCCAGAAATAATACAACAATCACGACAAAATAATTGTGATATTTTAGATTTAAGTGTAACAAGTAATAGAAGAAAAAAATTACCATCATCATCAACATCACCATTACCACCATCATCATCATCTTCATCATCAACATCATCGATAGAGATAATGAGAATACCGAATTTAATTAGTAATAATCACAATAATCACCACCATCATCATCATAAGCAACAACAACAACAACAGCAACAACAATATCAAAAACTAAATCACAATTCAACAACATTTAATAAACAACAAGTTTATAATCATTTACTTGATGGTAGACGGTTGGGGTCGAATGTTGAAATCACATTAGTTAATAATAATAAAAATAATAATAATCATAATAATAATAATCACAATAAAGTGAATATACCATCACAAATAACAACAAATCGTTATTCACACAAACGATCATCAAATGATATTTATATGAATCAAAAAATACCAAAATTAGATGAAAATTATAAATTATCACAATCAACAACACATCGTTATAATAATCACAATAATAATAATAATCATCATCATTATAATAGTTTAAAAAGTGATTATAGCTCATTAATGAAATTACCACAAGTAGCACCAATACAAATACCACAATCAAAACCAACATTACCATCGTATTTATCACAATTATACGATAATGGTAATAATAATAATAGTGGTAAGAGTTTACTACCACCACCGCCACCATATTTACCATTCTTAGATCCATTTTATTATTTGTATTCACATAATAATTTGACTACACCACCAATACCACCACCACCACCAACAGTAGTACCACCATCAGGATCAACATCATCATCATCATCATCATCATCAGTACCACCAACACCACCAATTCTACCATTTTTATCACAAGAACAATTGAAATTTTATAGTGATTTAATGGTACGTAATAATAATAATAATACACGTTTAAATTTCCCATTTACAATAAATCCAAATGATCATTTTAAAAAAACATAAATATGCATATCAATTTTTTGTATTCATATAAATGTATTATTATTAATTAATTATAATTATATTAAATTAAATTAAATTGGGAACTACTATGGTAATCTGTAATGTTGCTAATAGTAACAATAACAACAAGTATTAAAACCAAGACCTGCTTGATTTTTCAGTTCAGTGCTGTTTAGCAGGCTTCTTCTTGTACATTTTGATGTGAATTGTTGTTTTTGAGAAAAAGCCAATTTTTACCACATTGGAGCTAGTTACTATCGCAAAAAAAGAAATAGCCAGTGTTTCCATCTCTATTTTACACATATACTGTGTGATTATGCTTGTCATTAATTATGTTAATAAAACAGGGATAGAAATATTAACTATTTCTATTTATGTGGTGGTAACTAGTGACAATGTGGCCAAAATTTGCGTTTTCTTAAAAGTTTGCTTCTTATAAGATGGAAAAAGTAAAATGTACAAGCCTGATAGAAAGCGTTGAGCTGAAAAATTAAGCAGGTTCTGATTAAAACAATTTTTTAAAATTTTTAAAGAATTTCTAATGTTTCATTGTTAGATTTGTAAATAAATTGTTATCATTGTTGTAAATTTAATTAATTGATTAATTAATTTATGACAAAATGGTGGCCAGATTAAATTTTTTAGTATATATATCTGTGATTTTATAAATATTTTGTATATAGTTAGTTATATATAAAATATAATAATTATACCAAAATTTATTTGTAAATATTTAAAATTAAATAATTATAAATATTAAATGAATAAATGAATGGATTTTCCTATTTTTTCGATTCAGTCAATTATTTAAGTTTTTATAACAAATATATAACATATATGTGTAAATATATCGTTCACTTTTCTAAAAAAAAAAAAAAAAATATTACTTTATAGTTTTAACAATGTTAAGCTATATTGCCATTATAAATAAAATAAAATAAAATTTAAAAAAGAAGAAACAATATGGAGAAATGTTGTAATAAATTTGTTTGAGTTTTATTAATTCTGATTTCTCTCCTTTTTATTACACAGTGTTGGCAATTTCAAGTAATAACATATACAAGTGTTATAAGAAAACAAATAAAACTACAAACCGGGTGTCTTAATAATAGTGTATCTGTCATTTTTGTGTGAAGATTTTTGAAATTTTTGTATCACTATGCCATATGAATTAGTTGGAGGTAGGTAAAATCTCTTAAATTCTCCTGGAAAAGTAACAATTCTTTCAATTTTTTACCTACTTTTTCAAATAAGACTTTTAAAATGTTTATCTACGACTTATACAGGGTGTTCGGTCTAAATATGGTCGATTCTATGAAACTCTTATTAGTCGACGAACGACTTTATTATTATAATGGAAAATATTTTGAAAACCTGTCTATATATTTGAATTTTTAGTCGATTATGTTTGTGGGAGTATACCAGATCTATCTGGTTTACCTATATAAGATCTATCAGTATACATTGGGGACTAAATCATAACAACACAAACATGGTCGACTAAAAAATTAATTGAGGTTTAAAATTGGAGCAAATCTTCTCACTATTAAAATATTACTAACTTTTAAAAAGGTCTTAAGAGGGAGTGAATGAAATCAAGTCGAAAGATTTATTGTTTTTCCCTTTTACATACAAATTGTAAATAGAGTAAATGTTATCAGAAAATCTCAACTTCCTGATAAATATCTGAATCTGAAACAATACTCGTACCTGTTAATATCATTTCACGATAATGAACATTTGGTATTCTACGTTCATTGATTAATGAATGATGCGATGTAAAAAAACGTTTAACTGGATGTTCTTTTTGATATTTCATTAAAATTGGTTCAATTAAATTATGTGTTTCACCTGATAAACCATGAAAATAAAGAAAAACCAATTGTGGATTCTTTAAAAGGAATCTTTTTAGTATTTGCAATTCATACAATCCCCATTGTTCAGTTTCCCAACAGATAAGACTGAGACGTTCCAATTTTGGATTTTCAATAGAATTGAAAGAATTTAAAAACTCTGAAATAGGCATAAAATGACGATTCGAATATTGAAAATCCTTTAAATTGTTTGCATACTTTAAAGCTGGACATAAAGCAATATTTAAATATTGTTGTAAAATATTAATTAACTTTGTATTATATTCACATGTTGATTTAATTTTTAATGTTTCTAATTGCTGACAATTATAGAAAATCTAAAAAATAGAGAAAAATCAACTAAATGAAATAATTAACAATTAAAACTACTTACATCGACAAAAAATTGTGAATTATCAAACCATGGTCTAGCTAAACTGAACAAAAGATATTTGAGATGTTTGAGTTGAGGAATTATTGAAATATTGTTAAGAAAATCTGATGGTAACTTTGTACAAGCTGAAAAAATATAGAAAAATTATTAATATTTTGAATTTGATTAAAAAATATTTCACTAACAGCAATCAAAAATTTCCAAAACTTGTAAATTTTTCCAATTTTGCAAAGAATATTTATCTAAACTGCAACATCGTACATACTGTTCTTGTTGTTTCTCTTCTTTTCTTATACAACATAAAATGTAATTTAAATGACATATTTTGATTGATAATTTCTTTAAACACTTCGTATTAGGTGATGATAAGATTTTTCTAATTGCTTTAAAATATTCAGTTGAACACTCATTTCTATTATTAAAATTCAATTCATCCAACATTATCTCGTCGATATTCTTCTCTTTCAATACCTTCAACAGAGGTAATAAAATTTCTAATTAGATGTCAGACTAATCGCTGTAACAGCTAAAAGCGCCTTTACATTATCCGATTACACATCCGATTTTTTGTTCCGAGCGAATCAAAGAAGAAATTTGTATCTTCACACCATTTGATTTCTTATCCGAGCCGTTACATCCGATTTTTTTGACAATAGAACGGTCTCCAATTACATCTGACTTTTCATCCGATTTGCCAAAAAGTGTCTTGCACAATATACTGTTTTAACAATTTATAGAATTGTACGCAAGTTGAATGTATGGCGGAGGCAATACAACCCACTCGTCTATAATGTAAAGATGAAAATTTCTGGGAATCGAGATGAATTCGGATATAAAATCGAATAGAAAAATCGGACAATGTAAAGGAGCTTTAATTTTTTAATAAGCAAAATGTCTAAAAATTAGTAAAAAAATAATGGACGCTACTACCTATAGCCGATATGAAAACGTTTTATAAACAAGTTCAAAGATAGTCAGAATAATACAATAAAGATGATTATGGAGTCGTTCATATTTCGTTAAAAAATGCTTAAAACTTACATAAAACGTTCTAAGGGGATAAGGTGGTAATTCATTAACAATCTTCCATTCTTCTGGCCATATTTTTTCAAGCTTCTTTGGTAAATTAATCGAATCTATACAATTTATATTTTACAAGAAAATAAAAATAATCAATATTTATTATGTATTAATTTCATGAAGACTCACCAAACAATACAGTAATAGGTTGATGGTCTCGTTGAGATTTATATTTACGAGATCTAAAATCGTAAATATTACCACGAAATGTTTTATGCATTAATTTTTGAAAAGAATCCGTTTTTAATGGCAAATCAAAATTAGTTTTAGGTTCTTCATACTAAAATAATAAAAATTATAATTAAATGAATAGAGAAAAATAAATTTAAAAAAAATCTATCAGCTTACCCATAAAAATTTTGCTTCAGGAAATGTTTCAGTCAATGGAAATATTTCATGTATATGTGATTTTACAAATAAAGTCTTCACTGTTGGCACTTGTATGTTTGTAAAAGTTTCATAATTATTCACACTGATTGCAAGTTTTTTTAACTAGAAATTAATGTTGTATATAGGTATAATTTTTGTTATTAATTTGTTGGTAAGAGTAGTGCGTTTGGGTTCCAAAGTTGGTATAAGTCATAACTTGTGACTTATACCAACTCGCTATAATGTGTGCTTATTATTACCTCGAATGATTACAACTTTCTTTCTCGGTAACAATAGCACTCATTATAGACTTGTTGTATAATATACTAATATATATATATATATATATTTTTTTTTGATAAGAAATTACCTTTAATTGACGATACATTAATAGATCTTTTTCTTCTAACTCTAAAACCGTATCAAGTGCAAATAAATTTTCCAAATTTTCCAATCGATATAAAAAACTTCTTATATCATCTTTTTCAATCCAATATAAACCATTAATATTTACTGTTTTAATATAAGAAAAATTCAATTTTTTAACTGGTAGTAAATTTCTCAATTTGTAACACTTGGAAAGTTGAATATTCCTGTGAAATTAATCAAGATATAAACAATACAATTAATTATAATTAAAAAGATCGATTTACCTCACTAAATCATTAACATTAAGAAACACATCAGCATTGTAAGCTTCACAAAATTGTAATAAATCGTATGTGTTGATGTTTTTTAGTACTTTGATTAAAATCTCATTTGATAAGAGATTAAAATATGAATTTGTAAAATTCATATTTCTACAAACTTCTATTTCGTTTAAAATAACTAAAATTTGGCGAGCTTTCACCTACCCTCAACTAGTTGCATTAGAAGAATGCCTTTCTCCCTGACTTATTACTTTGGCAAGAATTGAAAAGAGACAAAAAAGAGGGTCGCATTAAGGCAAGGACAAGTCATCAAAAAGTATCATTCTTCAAATAGTTGAGATAACAGAGAAAGTTTAAATAAAGAAAAAATATTTTTTAAAATCATTTTTCATTATAAATCACTAGATTTTCGACCAATTTTTCGATAATATCCTTTAAGAGAATTTAATTAAAGAGGGACAAATTTAAATGAAAGAGGTTTTGTTATGCAAGAATATTAAATAAATCGAGAAGATGTTTGTATAAAATTTTTACTTGCATTTGACTGGGTAAAATTTTGAATAGTAGAAGTGTTAACAATAGAGCTATATTTAACTTTTGTCAGAGGAGGTTGTTTATGACCCATCTTATTGAAAAAAATTTGGAAGGAACGAAAATAATCTTAAATATATGTACCTATGTTTCTTTTTTTATTACATACCTACATAGGTACTTTCTATTATTCTTACTTTGTCTATGTTCCTAAAATTTTAAAGATTGTACCTTTCCGTCTACCTGCTCATTACTACAGATGTTTGGATTCTATTATTCAAAATTTTACTCGGCCAAATGATTGCCACGAGAGAGAGAGAGAGAGAGAGAGAGAGAGAGAGAGAGAGAGAGTATAATAATGTTTATACAAATTAATTAGTCAAACATCGATAAGAAACACATTTATCTACAACTTACAAAGTGACTATTACACTTGTGGTTTTTGCAATATAATTCTCTATATTATTCCCTACTATGGCTTACGACAGGGAATAATGAGCTCGTAAGCCAATCAGAAAATTGTATTTGAATTTTTTATGTGATTTTGAATTATAGCTGCTATGAAATGTAAGAATGCCATGGCAACAAGAGAAAATAAATAAAACGACTAGTTCAATCCTTGTCTATGGACTAGTGATGTAAGTGTGTATAATACAGTTGTAAAATAGAACAAATACAATAAATATCTTATGTATTAAATATTTAATACCGAGTTTAATACAGCATTGCAAAAATAAAGCTATGTTGATATAATGTTTACTCCTTGGGCATCTAGCAACTACACATTAGTGAAATGATAACAGAAAATAGGAATTTGAATTTTTTTCTTAATTTTAAGCTTAAATTTCAACATTTTATTCTTTCTATCCTTGTCTCATCAACTTAACTTAAAGAGAAACACTAGACATTTTTCTCCGTCTGTTCAATGGAGTTAAATGAGTATTAGGAGGTGGAATAAATATCCCGCCTTAATTTGCTCGACCTCTTTCTAACACATGTGAGAAACAACAGCGGAAATGAGAGGGATGATTCTGTAATGTTTTTATCTTATATTTTCTACCGGTATATTGTATTGTATTGTTTACAATCGTTGTTTGGAACCAACCTAATAATGCCGGTAATACAGTATCCGATATTATCGATGTTGATGTTTGAAATTGTTACATTTGATTATAAATAACCTAAAATTTTAAGCAAATTAGAACAAAAGTCAGAAATAGAATTAGCTTATCATCAATAATAACTCACCTTTATACAACTTTCAAGTAATTATTCAGTTTAATAACATGGCCTTTTGGCGTTCTTTTTTTTTGAAAAAATTGAAATGAAAAGTTGGCTGTTAGATGACAAGATGTCGGATAGATGGCATCTTTAGATTAGTAATTAAGGAAAACAATGCCATCTATCGCCAATGCAATTGATCAATCAATTTGGAGCTTAATTTAAACTTATTTTTTATTGATAAGAATTCAATAATAAAATCAAAACGAATAATATTAAAAATATATAAAGTAATTACATTTCAACGACCAATGTACTATCACAGTTTGGACATTTTAATATAACATTTTGTAAAACTGATTCTTTCTTCAACATAGAAAATTGTTTTGAACATTTCATACATTGATAATCAATGTCTGTTTTTTCTGGTAAACGTGCCTCAATTGTTAATTTAATACATTGATAAAATCTTTCTATATCATCGTCGAAAATATAAAAACGTTGTTGCCTATCACGACGCATTGTTTCAAAATCAATTTGTATAATATTTCGATTCTCTTGTAAAATTTGTATATTTTTTATACTACGTAGATGCCAACGCGTACGTTCACGACTAGTTGAACATTCTTTCTCTACCAAATGGGTTTTCGTTATTAATAGAAAGATTTGTTCATCTTCACCTTTACGTGTTGCTAAATAGATTGATTCTTCACCATCTAAATCAACATCATCATCATCATCATTATCATTATCGGATATCGCAACAATATTATTATCATCATTATTTGTTGAATCTAGTGCTGTCATATAACTTGTTTCAGATTTATTATTCGTATGATCATCATTAAGTGGTCGATGATCATTTGAATGTAATAAGAAATCAACATCGTATGGACTTGATGATGATATCGGTGGTGTTAACTGTTCTAAACCTAAAACATTCTGTACAACCATACCAGAATCTGAATGTAACCAAGAATCACCGTATTGTTTACGAAGATTTTCAATTTGTTTCTTTGTTTCTAAATATTGTTGTGATACTGATGTTGAAGTTGATGGTGTTCTTTGTATTGTTATCAATTGATCATCAATTTTCCCACAATCTGTTGTATCATCTTCTATTTTAACATGGCGTACTTTACGTAATTTATTTGTTGTTGTTGTTATTGTTGAATTCATTGAACATTCCATTGAAGTTGTTGGATTTATAATCGGTTTCGCATATAAACTACCAACTACACGTTTCTCATCTTTCGTTAAATTCTCATTATCTAAAATGAAATTCACCAATAACGTATTCATATGTAGATAACTAGCAGTTTTGATACGATGTAATGGATGATAACTGATTGGATTCTCATTTAAATTCAACCATTGTAATGTCATTAAATGTGATAACGATAATAATGATTTATGATTAATTAAACAATTATTACTTATATCTAACACATTTAAATTTGTTAATGTTTGTAAGCCAGTAAGATCATCAATGAAATTATTCTTCAATATCAACTGTCGTAAATTTAAACAGATTCGTCCATTAAATTTCGGTAAATTCTCTAATTTATTATATGATAAATTCAAATGCTTTAAATTGATTAAATTATTGATAATATCGATATTTTTAATATTATTATGACTCAAGTCTAATGTATGCAACCATGGTACTGTATCAATACTATTATCAATTTCATTAATTCCATTATTAATCACACTTAAATCTTTCAATTCATTCCAATAGAAATGTTCACTTTTATCACCACCACACAATATTAGAATATCATTAAGATTATTTAATGTACGATATAGGATGAGTTTATTTAATTGTGAACGTAATCTTTGTAAACCTCTCAATCGATTCACATCGACTTTATGTAATTCTAATATTGTTAAATTTTTAAATTTCGCTAAATCGATCAGATTCTCATCTAGATAATTATCAAAATATAATTTAACAGCCTTCACCTGTTCAATATACTTTTGTAAATAGTATAAATCATGTAATAATTGTATTTTTATACTATTGTTAATTGTAGTAGAGCGTGTATGAAATGTTGTTGTTGTTGTTGATGTTACTTCTAAATTTAATTCGTCACTGTATTTCTCGAAAGTTGTTGATAATGTCGATAATAGATTTGTTGAAATTGTAAAAATATTCGTTGTCTTAGATGGTGATAAACGTACAACACCTGCTAATTGTGATATTCGTTCAATCTCCATTATTAAACCTAAAAATTATAATTTTTAATTAATCTTATAAATTTTTTATTGATAAGACAGTAGACTAACATGTCTGTGTTGATTGTTGTTGTTTTATTTTAATCAATAAATAATGTGCAAATTATCACTTGTAAATTATTCCTTATATAATTGTTATTAATAAAAATTACAAATTATTTTTGGAAGACATGATAATAGAATATAGTATGAAATTATTTTTAATGTTATCACTGTTATCAGCGTTATCAGTGACAGATGTCAAATCGATGTGTCAAATTAGTCAAATAAACAAAATGTAGCCTAAAAAGTCAGCTACGTTGCCAGCTTGCAGTATATTTCCAATATTTTCCACTGTTTTGCATAAAATTGTAATAGAAAAACTTTGATTCCCTATAGAAGTTGAAAATTCGCATTTTCATTTTTCTAATTTTTTCGTAACTCATTTATAATATTCGATACAATCAGATAATTGTAGCTCTAAGCCTAGATGTCTTATTTACAGCACTGCCAACCTTCTCTGCAATTCTGTTTGTCAGTACAAAATTCCCTATTAAATTTGTATTTTTCTATTGAAATTGCAAATTTTGTACGTTTTTCATCATGTTTTCGTATATTATATATTAAATAATTGCAAGAATTTGCAAGTTATAAGAATTAATTGTAGCTCACAAACATAATATCACGTTTACACTGATTACAGCATTTCCAATCACAATTACAACTTGATTAAAATAAAAAAATGAGTATTCGGTAGTCAATTTTGTAATATTGTACTGTTTTAATTACAAATTTTGAATAAATGACGAAAATAGTAATTAGAAGTAATTAATTGTAGCTCAAAAGTCTGTTGTTACTTACCTAATATACAACGTTGTCAAATTGTCGCATAAATCTCTAAATTTCAAGTATTGATAGATTCTGGGAGCCTTAAGGCGCGTCCACATTATCCCGAAACATGTCGGCCGGCACGTTCGGTTCGGCAAGATGTCCACATATATAAGTCAATAAATGATAATGTCTGTTCATCAGTCAACTTTTCACTCATTTTCGCACTCATGAAGCCAGACGAATAAAAACTAGAAAAATATTTTCGAAAGCAACAGGTGGTTGAAGCTGGACTGAAACCGATCAAAACGTCCAGACATGTCCAGACGATGAATTTTGATTCGGTTCGGTTCGGCTTTCTTTGTTCCGGACCGACTTAGATCGGTTTGGGTTCGGCATCGTTAGGGTCGGCTTTTGGTAAGTCGGTGAGGAATACTGGCACGTCTACATTAATTCGGCTCAAGCCGAATGATGCCGATCGGCATAGTGTGGACGCGCCTTTAGACTAAATAAATTTTTCTGTACGATTCCAGGGGCGTAGCGAAGATTTTGTGCAACCGAGATAACTGCGCCCATCTGCCTTCACTCTCTCACTACGCCACTGTACAATTTATTTGCAAAATTTTCTGAAAACTTATAATTTATGACAAAAATCTCAAAATTTAATTAAGAAAAGTCTTCATCCTCTCATTTATACGATTAGATAACAGAAACCAATGAATGATAATGAAATTATCATAAGAAGGGAATTAAAACTGGGCAATTCTCCGCAAAAAGCAAATGTCTCAGGACCGTTTCTTTTTCCCCTTACTTAAGCTCACCTTAGCAAAACCTTTGCTGAAATCGACTTAAGCATGCATTTACAGATATTTGGGTATGGGCATCTACATATGAACTGGCGTCTGACATGAATAACCCTGTATGGCCCCAATTGACGAATCTAGCACGTGCGGGCAAAATTAAGGTACGCCACTGTCCCAAAGAAAAGCAAAAAAAAAATTAATTTCGACACATTTTCGTAAATATATAAATGACCCGTAGTTCCCTATTTACAAATAGGATTAAATTGTAAATTATCAATGATAGGGGTAGTTTTCAAACTCAAATGTTTATTGTTGAACAAATACAATAAGACCCGTTTATATACCTGTTAGATACACAATAGGTGGTAAATAAAAGCAACGTCTGATTAAAATTATAATTTTTATCTTAAGAAATGCGTATACAGGATGTCCTGTGACTCTACTAGGGGTAGTCTTATAACACTTTCATTTGACGCCAGTTTATTGGTCCGGTACCCAATCTCTCACCATCAAAATTTCTACAACGCTCATCTGATTGGTTACAAGACTATAGAACTTCATCCCCTGTCTCTACTCCTAAAATTATGTGTAGTTGTGGTACTTACGTGACACCCTGTATATCCTTAAATATTGTTTCAATTGAATTAGAATAAATGCTTCTTACAAGAAGTGGTAAAAATTTATTTGCTCATTTCCTGTTCACATTCTACATTGTAAAAGAATCGACACTTTTATCTCTTTTGTATGTATGTAAAATTTTCGAATTTTCGTCTCTCGTTTATTTCCGAAACTCATTAACAAAAATCTACAAATACAAAATGTGCCGAATGAAAAGTTTCATTCATTCACGAATTTTCAACAAAATTTCTATCCCACAATTATTATTATTATTATCTAAAAATGTTTTTAAAGATATGTATGTTGATTTTCTTATTTTCAATAATAATTAATATAACATCATCTTGGTCATCTGTGATTAATACAATATTAAAATCATCAGCAACATTACCAACAACTGTAATTTAATTAATTAATAAATTAGTGATAAATTTGTTAATTTGTGTTATTAATTAGGGTGATTTAAAGCCGGATCTAATTGAAGCTGTTGCGATAGGTGCCCAAATGGCAATTGATGAATGTCAAAATGTATTTAAATGGGATCGATGGAATTGTCCGCAATCATCATTTTCACGGTAATTAATTTGTTAATTTTTTCAATTTTTAATTATCATTTTTTTAAAAAAGGAAATTCAAACAATTATTAACAAAAGAAAAAGCTTATACTGAAGCTATCGTAGCTGCTGGTATTGTTTATTCAATCACTAGAAATTGTAGTCGTGGTGAATTAGATGATTGTAAATGTAATCATAATCATAAGAATCAAACAATTAATAAAATTGAAAAAGATTGGATATGGAATAATGATAATTATTGTACAGATTATACAAATTATGGTGAAGAGATTGTAATGAAATTTCTACAAAATTCAAATGATAAAAATAATGGTGATATTCAAACATTTATCAATCAACACAACAATCGAATAGGACGACAGGTTATCTATTTTAATTTAATTAAAATCAAATTTAATTTTTATAATTCAATTAGATTGTTAGTCAATCAATGGTACGTCGTTGTCGTTGTATTGGTATCTCTGGTAGTTGTTCATTACAAACATGTCGGATGCAATTACCATCAACATTTACAACAATAGCACAAGATTTACGTGAACGTTATCATAGAGCAATCCGTTTAACTGATAGTAATCGTATCCGATCAAATTTTTTACAAAGATTACAATTAAACCATGAAAAGAATCTCATCTATTTGGACGAATCTCCAAATTATTGTTACAGTAATAATAAAAGCGGTAATTATTACACTAATATTATTGTTATAGTTTTAATTAAACAATTAATTAATTAATTAATTAAATGGTTAGGTTGGCCTGGAACAATGGGACGAATCTGCTCAAAATCTAATGGAGAATCGGTTGATCTAAACGAGAGACGAAGTTGTAAGAATTTATGCCGTTCTTGTGGTTATAAAGTCCGTAAAGAGAAGAAATCATTGAATTATCGATGTAATTGTAAATTCATATGGTGTTGTGAAGTTAAATGTGAGATTTGTACGAAACATCATGAAGAATATTACTGTTCTGTATAAAAATTATTTGTTCATTTGCGGTGGTGGATTCATCATAGGCGGTCGTACAGGTCCAACTGGACCCATTGGTCCCATTGGCATCATACCCATCATTGGTGGCCGTACACCCATCATCGGTGGCATTGGTCCGTGCGGTCCCATCACCATTGGTGGCATCGGTCCATTCGGACCCATTGCTACAATAATAGTAATATACATGAAATTAAATCCGATCAATTGTATATGTTGTAATAATTATACCTGGTGGTACCATACCGGGAGCACCTGGAGCACCCGGCCGTTGACCCATTGTTGTTAATTGTGCTGGTGGTGGAATTGCTACACCTTTACCAGGTTGGGCGAATGGATTGTTGGCAATTTTGCCGGCTTTAAAGGCGGCTGTTGTTGCATCAATTAGATGTTGAGCTTGTTCTTCCATCCATTTCTGATAATAGAATTTTACATTGTCTTTATGTTTACGGCCAGTACAGTGTGTTTTACGGACACTTGGTGAATCGTGTGTTAAATATGTATCACAATAATCACAATAGTATTTTGGCATTTTTTTAGGTTATGTTTATATAGATATTTACAAAATTTAGGAAACTATAATTTCCAATAAATACAATTATTATACGATTAAATAAATTATAGTTTTTATTGATTTTTCCACGATATTTTCCAGAAAATTCCAATAAACGAATATTTTCTTGTATCAGTTTGACATTTGAGACTATATCATGTACACCAACCAACAGATAATAAACAAAAAAACCCAGATAATAATACCTAAACTAAATGTAGCTCTAATGCCAAATTAAATAACTTAAGAAATTTATTCATTTTTAAAAATATACATGCACAAGTAGCACTTATTGAATACAATTACTTACTCTTAAGTATCAATTACTGTTAAAATATACCTGATTTACAAGAATGTATAAAATTTTATTACTAATAGGGCTACAATTGCTTCTTCTAAGCAAATACCAATATAACAAGCTAAAAACACTGTAATAGAATTAGTGAAACCAATGTTGTCAGATTGTCAAAAACTGGCAATGTTAACCACTGTTGCCAACTAAAACTATTCGAAAATTGCGGGATTTTTAAAATTGAAAATTATAAATCTAAAAACAAGTATGATTTTATTTTTAAATACATATATGTAAAACAAATTGAATGTGGCTTAATGTAAAAAAGTATAAATATAAAAATCTTAATCATTGATAATATAAACAATAAAACAGAAAGAAAAATGTATAAATTTGTAAAATTATAGTCTCAGTTGTCATCATCTGATGATGATGATGATGAAGTTAGACGAAAAAGTCCAACAGATCGTTGTTCATCATTATCTCTTGTATTTTTTCCATCTTTATTGCAATTATTTTTGTCATTATTATTTGTACTGAACGTCTTCGATAATGGTGTACAATGATAACATTCATAAATCTTTTTTTGCATATTATTATCAACATCCAATTCAGGATAATGTAATTTATAAATTAATTTCTTTCGAAAATGTTGTTTTAAACTTTGCCAAGTTCGTTTTAATTCACTGTTCTCAGCCATTTCCTTCCACAAACGATCACCTTTTAAGCGTGTAAATTCATTATTTCTAATAATATAATTAATTATTTTTTTCTCCTCATCAATTGTATATTCTGGACGATAACCAGACATTCTACCTTCATTCACGTTAGGCTATTGTTTCGAAATTATATTAAATCATGAAAAAATAAATTAATTAATTATTTAATTATAAATGAAATTAATTTTACATACAGTTTTAGAGTTTTACTGAAAAAAACAATAGAAGTCAAGTAAACACTAAAGCGCCATCTAATGGATTATCAATCGTAATAGATGCAATGTTGTCAAATTTCTCATTTCTCTTATTGATATGATAACTTATCATATCACTGATAAGTTTCTCATTTTGTCCTACAACGACGGAAATTATATTTTGTTAGAAAAAAAACTTTTCCAAAATTATTATAAATACGTTCGTTTTTTTAATATTAATTAAAACAATAAGACGCTACAATTAGCTATGTAAAAATCTAAACGTTTGTCGATTATTAAATTGGATAATACTCATTTAGAGTTGCCAAATTTACATATAATCCAACACTAGGGTTCAAATTATTTCTGTATTTAAATTGAATTAAAAAAGTCATTAATATAGAAATAATTGGAAAATATAATAATAATATGATTATTGTTTTTATATAATTATCGAATCGTTTTCAATTTTCGGACGATTACAGTTAGATATGGCAATATAGCTGAACAATGAACGATCACCACCCAATTTTTAGACAGAGATAGGGATAGTTAAATGTGGAAATTTGTCGTAGATTAGTTAGTTTGTAGTAATAATAATTGATTAGATATTTGTTGTTATTATTATTTTGTATTAAACAATTAAAAGTATGTTCTACCTTAGCAACAACAACAATAAAAGTGGTAGTACTAGTGTTTGATTTAATTAAAGTATTAATGATTTTATAACCTCAAAACTATCCATAATAATAATAATAGTAATAATGGTCTAGTCTGTGTATGTGTTTTTATTATTATTATCAATGTTCTGATAAAAAAAATACTGAATAGCGACATTCCGATTTGTGCTGTGATAATTTGTAAAATAATATATTTTTATTGATTTCTACTGATAAGGAGTGGAGACGATAAATCATGTCATCCATGGTGAATAGTGGTGGTGATAATAGTAATAGTGAAGTACCACAATGGAAGAAAGATTTAATTGCACGTCTCCGTAATCAAAATCGACGTACCGCTAGTTGTTGTGATGGTATTCTTATTGAAAAACATCATCATCATCATCAACAACAACAACAACGCTCCCCACAAAGTTCTGCAAGTATGGTCGCCGTCATCACCGCTGAATCATCATCAACACCATCATCATCGACATCAATCCAACAATACAAACAGTGTGAATCAGTCCGTTGTAGCAGCAACAATAGTAAAAAGAAAAAAACAAATAGTGAATGTTTGGATGTGATTAAATCATGTAAAAAAATGGTTCAAGATAGTGTGATTTATGATAATAATTGGGATAATTTTGATAATCATCAATATAAACATCACCATCAATATAAAAACGGTAATAGTGGTGATCATAGTAATAGTGATGATAATGACAATAATAATGATGATGATGATGACGAAAATAATGATTCTGATAAGAATTCAATTGATGATCTTCATTATGGGCCTGGTATTGTTAACAAATTAAAAAATAAATATTTAAGTTTAATATTAAGAGAAAGTAATAATAATAGTAATAATATAAAACGATTACCAATGCGTAAAGCTGCATCATTAGAAAATATTTTAGATGATTGTCATGATGCCGATAATGATGATGATGATGATGATGATGAAAAACACGAAGAAATCAATGGGAAATTATCGAATAATCACAATAATAACACTGAAAATTTATATAAAAAATTCAATACAAATAATAAAAATGAAATAAATAAAGTTAATTGTCGTTATAGAAAAATGACACGTGGCAATGATAATAATAAAAAAATAATTGTGAAGAGAGCTCGTTCGGTTGAAACAATTTCACGACACAATCGAGAAATTGATGATTTAGGTAATCAACAACAATCACAACAACAACAACAACAACATAATAAACAACGTGAATCTATGCCTGAAGAAATACTTATCAATTTCAATAATAAACAAGAATTGTTGCTAGAAAAATGCGGTGATAATAATCATAAATCATCATCATCATCATCAATAACAACAACAACAATTATAGCAACACCACGAATAAATAGACCAAAACGTATACAGCCAGTTGTTAATGAAAAAGAGAAACCACCTGTTGATTTTGTTAAACAAACGAAATTAATGTTCGAACGTCATCGTCCCGAATTGTATAAAAAATCATCATCAATCGGTAATAATAATAATAGTAGTAGTAGTGATGTAGCAGCAAAAGTGGCAAATTATAAAAATATTGTCAATAATAATAAGAATAATAATAAGCCACCAATTAAACAGAAACCAGTACTGTTGAAAATTAATGAAAAATCAACAAGAAAATTGAAACATCATCATCAATATGATGATAGAAAAGTGATAACAACAATAACGACACCACCTCCAGATGTATCACAATTAAGTGATATAAAAATGAATCAGTTATCATCGGATACACCGGATCTTATTATAACATCAAGTCCTTTATTATCATCACCACCATCATCATCATCATCATCATTATCACCTATTTCTGTTTTATATAATTTAAAACAGACAACTGAGGATTTTATTAAAGAAGAAATCCGAAATAATTTCAATAATATACCATTAGAATTCGTATCAATTAAGGGTAATTATGTAAAAAATGAGAAATTACCACCACCAACAGCAGCACTAGAAGAAGACGAAGTGAGAGATTTAACGAAAAAATCAGAGGATGATTGTGGTGGTGGTGGTAGTTTAAAAAAAATCTCACCACAAACAATGATAAATATTGATAAAGTATCAACAACAATAACGTATAATTTTATAAAAACGAATAAAACTACCGAAAATTATTTACCAACAACAACAACAATGGATACAAATGAGAAGAAAATACCAATAAATCAACCACTTAAATTAGATACAACAATAACAACAACAACAGTCACATCAACAGCAAGTCCGAAAATTATTGAAAAAATCAATAAACTTGTATCACCACCATTAAGATCATCTGTATCATCATCAACATCATCAAAACCATCACCACCACCTGTATTAACAATGTTAGAAATTGAGAAAAATATGAAAAATACTGTAAAAACATTAGAACAACCGAAAAGTATTATTAGTATTAATAATAATAATAACAATAATAATAGTAATAATAATGATAATAATAGTGTGAATTGTTTACAAAAAGTGCCAAAATTAGTAAAAAGAAAACCATCATCAAGTAAACAACAATCTGATAATAATTCAATTGTGTTCAAATTTACTGATCGTAAAGATGTTCCTGATTATTTACATCATGATGGATTAATACGTGTTGGAAAAATTGAACGACCTAAGGTAAGTTTCCAATCCCTATCTCAATACGTATACCTACTAGAATATGAATCAGAATTAAAAGACATAGTTGAGATAAAGCACATTCATCTCTAGCCACGCCTAATTAGTGGAGTTTAAATCGTAATTAAACGACCAGTGTACGACTTTTTATATGAAATAAATATTTAGATTAATTTTTAAATTATATTACATTTCAAATTAATTTTTTACTAATAAGTCAATACTCTACCTACTTTTAACAGGAATTTCTGTGAATTTGTACGTGCCTCATCTCATCGATGTCCTTTAACTATTGCATAAGGTCTACTAATAGGTATACTTATGTATGTATGTACAGTTGAGTGTAGAAAAAAAACACCACTTTTTGTGGTCCTGTGTAAAATCGGCTTTCGAGGGGCGGGCAGTCATAACAATACTGAGATGAAAATATAAATGTATACGATTCATGTGAATTCTAAAGATTTGTAGGAGATGCCTTGGAGGTCTTTTTAGCAAAATTAGAACTTCGTAACTTTTTTGGAAGTTGGTCAAAAATCGCTCTTTTCTGACCATGTGATTTTCAAAAACGAGTTATACACGTTAATCGAGGATCCTCCTAACATTGACCTTTTTTGGTTTTTCTCTATTTTATTCTGGAGCAGCGCCAAATGTCTTCCATTTTTTCTAGGTTGCAAAGGAAAAAAATAATGTTGGGAAGGTCTTCGAACCATTCTTAGTCGTTTTGCGTCTTTAGTTCGTTTTAGAAAATCGTGATCATGTCCAAAATGAGCGTTTTTGTCCAACTTCCAAATGAGCTATGAGATTCTAATTTTGCTGAAATGATCTCTAGGCACCCTTCTATAAAACCTTGAAATATTTTTCAAATCGCTCGCCAACTAACAAGAGTTTCACACGAATTTAGATTTTCATGCCAGTATAACCAAATTTTAATAATTTTTCCGTCTGTGTGTATCAGACTTTTTCTCGTAAGGGTACCAAATTTATAGGAAATATTTGTCTATCAAGGTAAATACCCAAAATGGCATTAATAACCTCCTAACCCCTATCTTCTGATTGAATATCTTTATTCCCAAATTTTTATCTGTGAAAATTTTGTTATATTGTCACGGCCTCCCTTAAAAGCCTGTTTTACACGTCACTACAAAAAGTGGACTCCTTTATTTGCTTATCACTTTACATATATCCGTGTTTTTTCATCCTGTTTGTTTTTGTTATCAAAAAAAATTAGAATTTCTAACGGAACTTGCATGTATTTTGCGTTTTTCCCCAGGTTGAAAAAACCCACATCCTCTTTGAAATAAATACAAGAAATGCCTTAAATTTTTTTGTTGTTGTTATCAATCTTAGTGCCGTAGTTCAAGGGATAATTGAGATCGACTAACGTCTTCATTTTTTTTTTTATATTGATTCCATAATACAATTCACTAGAAAACTGTGATTTATCTCAAAAATCGATTAATACAGATAAGGGTAATATTAATAATTAATGATATTTAGGTTGATAATCTTTCCGTGAAAATTAATAAATAATAAGGAAAGATTATCAACTTAAATATCATTAATTATAATCGTTCTATTTATCGTTGATAAGATTCGTTAAAAATCAATGGATATTATTCAAAATCTAGAACTAAAAATAGCTAAATTGTCTATTTTAAAGCAGAATTTGTCAAAAATAAAACTGATTTTTTAGAATAAGCAAGAAATTCTCCACAAAAGAACTGTTAAAAAAAAACTATCTAAATGGGTTCCATTTTAGTCAAGCGCCGGGGGTTGAAGCACAATTCGTCATCCCCTTGCCTCTGTTTTTTTTTTTAATCTATAAATCACATTAAATGGTATTTTATCATTAGTAACATTAGTAGCACAACAAAAAAAGAGTAATATTTATGGAGTTTATACAGGTAGATAAATTACTGATAAATTATTGAAAAGTTAAATGACAATAAATTAAAAAAAATATAGATATACATATGTATATGAGGGGAAGAATTTGTATTTATTACATAGTATCTATTAATAACTATTTATCATGTAAATAAATAAATTTAGAGGTAAGATTACTCAATAGAAAAGGTGTGACTGTTACCAATTTCAATTAATCACTCAATCAATATTGAAACCTTTCTTTTTTTAAAAAACAAAAATTCAATATCAAGCAAATCTAGATAATTATTTAATTTAAATTAAATTAAAATAAATAATAAATATTCAATTTTTTCGAATTAGTCACGACACCATCGTTATACAATTTTTAAACAACACACACCTTTTTCTAATATTTTCTTGTTATTTTAAAAGTTATCTGTATACGTAGTGATTGGATAAGAGAGTAAATAATTAATAGATTTCCATGTTTTTTTTTTAACTATTAAGGAAAACTTTCATCAGTCATTATGATAAAAAAGAATTTCCAATTTAAAATCGATATACAGGATAATTGTATAATGTATAACTTTATTTCACCTCATAGTTGGCCATGCCTTTGGTTACGTAGAACTGTCGCTTGGTTCAGTTGCTTGTTTTTTCATTGAAAATTACGTCAGTAAATATAATCTAGTAAGCTACGACCCTTTATGACCAAAGGCATGGTCAAGAGCGAGGTGAAATAGCGTTATCGTTATACACCCTGTATATGTATTTCTTCTTTTGAACTATATTTACCTGTTATTTATTTATTTATTTATTCATTTATTTATGCACGTATACATACATAGGTCATGTGTAAATATTTTAGTTATTATTACATATAAATTATTGACATAATAATATTAATAAAATAACCAGAAAGTAGGTGATTTCAACATAAGTTTTTAGTAAAACATATAATTGAAAATAAAATTCTAACAAATGAAAATTAAATTTAATTAGATACTCTACAGGGTGAAATTAAATTGCCTGTAAGTTCGGGCTGTGCGAATAACGTCCGAATCGAATCGAATTATTCGAGTTATTCGTATAATTCAAATGAGCCATACCGACCTTCTAATACATATATTAAACAAATCGGCTCTGTTTTCCGAGTCCTATAGTATGTAGTCTACATGATGAAAGGCAATTTGATCTCACCTTGTATATTTCAATGAATATTCATTATTTTCTTGAATTATGATGGAAGTAGAAACTGTGTGATGATACTGATGATAGACAAATCGATAGTAAAAATTCGATTTAAAAGGGGTTAATGCTATTAAAACAAAAGGAAACAGAAGAAAAACTAGATCAAGGTTTCTCTGTTGTGTATTGTATTGTTTTGTATTGTATTGTAATGTAAAGAAATAAAACAATACATACACACATCGTTTTATAAAGTAATCAAAAGGGAAAAAAATGTAATAGAAGAAGAAATAGAAAAACTTACAAGATTACGAAATTACTGTGGAAGTTGTGCGTTTTTTTATTGAACAACAAATACAAAACGTTTAAAAGAAAATCATGTCATTCACTTCTTAATTGTTGTCTTTCAATGTATTTAACGTAAATGTAGAGAATACTGAAGCAAAAATTTTTTTACTTAAGTGTTATTAATAATAACTAATATTTAATAATAATTTATTATTAAATATTACAATATACCTACAAGGTGTTTCACGTTAGACTAGCTACTTCTTGTGGCCACTCATATTAGTTGCATTATATTTTAAGTACCTATTTGTAAAGGGTAGCTCAGCTTTTAGGGAGCATTTTAGCAAAATTAGGATCCTGTAGCTAATTGTGAAATCATTGGGGGGGGGGGGCAAACAATCTTTTTTCTGGCAATATAGCGATTTTTACCACGTAAAGTGACTTGAGAGTGAGTCGAAGATCCTGTCAACATTGATTTTTTTTGTTTTCCTTTAATACATTCTGGAACAGATGGAAATGTTTCTTATTCTTTTGATGAATGCAATGGAGTAAAACAAAGAAAAAATAAATAAAAGGGTTTTTGAGTTAACTTTAGTCACACGAAGGTTTTTGATCACCTTCCAATTGAGCTATGAAGTTCTAATTGTGCTCAAATGTTCGCCAGCGACCTTCTTACAAATCCTTTAAATATTTTTCATATCGCTCATCCTCATTAGGTAGTTTCATACTATCTGACACCGTGTAGATAGTTGACCGAAATGTGCTGTAATTTTTTCCAACAAATGAGCTATGAGGTTCTAATTGTGCTAAAATGTTCACCAAAGGGCTACACTTACAGATCCTTGAAATATTATTCGAATTGTTCTATTTTTTTTTTTTTTTTATGGAAACGACCAAATTGTTTACTCCCAAGCTGGACACATTGGAGATATAGAAGATAAAATTTGTAATTTTATTTCCCGATTTTTGTTTTTTAATTATGTCCGACCATGACCTTCTATAGAGTTCTTGTTGCTGTAGCTATAGGTATATATAGATATCGAATAAATTTGAATCTAATTTAAATATTTCAAATGACAAGTTTCAAGTTTGCTATCGTTTTAAATTTTTTAAATACCATACTTTCATTTTTATTAGCAAAAATCATTGTATAGTAATGATGAAAGGTAAAATTAAGGTAATTAAGGTAAAATTAAGGGATGATTGCTAATCTTTGATAATTTCTTATCATGACTTTCAAATAATGACAAAATCAAAAATAAGCGAAATAAAGAAATGAACAAGAAACACCTACTTATTAACTACTATCTGTATCTAATTTAATTCAAAAGGTAGGTGGGTAGGTGAAAATTATTTGATTTTGTCTTTTTTTGATAGTTTATAGATAGTGAGCAAAAATTATATGACCATGGGCGTATTTCGTAAATTTTTTTTATTATATTTTCGAAAAGATCATGTCCTAATCAATCATCATGCAAAATATTATACTACTACCTTAGCATAGCACCTTCATAACAATAAAATTATTGAATTGTGACATATTCGAATCTCTGACGTCATAAATATTCAATTTTAAAAATTAAACACCTTCACAACTGTTTATTTACTCAATAACCAATCGATTTGTGTATAAAAATAGTACAAAATTAAAGTAAATACACTAAATAAGCCTATTCACTGTTATCTTAATCCGTTCTGTAAGCTTCAAATAAGGAAGCAGAAGAGGGACAAAAAAATATTTACCACTATTTCCTTTAATAATAATAATAATGATGATGATGATGATTATGATATCATTAAATTTGATATGAATAGAAAAAATAAACTAAAGCAACACGACTCTAGCGGTATTCTCATCAAATACGGAACTAATTATCAAAGGAGTAAAGCGAAGCGCAAAAGTACAATTTTTCTACATACATATGTACAGTTTTTCTTAATTTTTATTTTTTCAGGGCTTTTTTCTGTTGATTATATGTTTCAAATGATTAAATGGAACATTATGTATAACGGTACTTTACAAAATGTTATAAATAAAAAGAAATTATTAAATAATAAAATTGTGAATGTCTAGGTCGTATTTAATTTTTTATTTTATTTATTTATTGATGTGGGAATAGATTGATAAAATTTATATATACATGATTACCTCATAATTAATCAGTTAATTCAATTGGAGTTATATAAAAGGTGTTCCATGTTAAATTTGTAAAGTTTTTAGACATTTCATTGAAATAATGTTTCAAGTTACGTTATACGTTCATCGTTCATTGATTCATAGTATTGGTTATTAGCGAATTTTTTTTTAAAAAATTAGCTTATGACGAGATCCTCACTTTTGAATTTTCGAAAAATTTTTGCACAGAAGTTCGTTTTGGGACCTAAGGAACCCATATCCACCGTTCGTTAAAATTTATATATATATATATATATATATATATATATATATATATATATATATATATATATATATATATATATATATATATATATATATATATATATATATATATATATATATATATATATATATATATATATATATATATATATATATATATATATATATATATGTATACCCACGATAACTGCCGTAAAAATAGTCCAATCTGAATGAAACTTGGTACAAAAATCGGTCTTTGTGATAGCTTGGACGAGTTCGTTGGCCAGACTGGTAGGGCCAACACTTTTGGAATAAGAGCTGAAGAAATGTTAAAAAAAATCATTTTCAATATTACATTTGCTTAGATTTTGATGAAAATTAAAATAACAGTAGAGCCGACCATTCTCTATGACCCAGAAAAAAAATCATCAAAATCGGTTCGTTGGTTCGCAAGAAAAATGCAAAAATCTCTTTTTTGAGTATAAGCAGTAAAATCGATTATCTCAGGTGGCTATATGTTCTCTGACTATTGATATTAGAAAAAAAATTGAATATCGCGGGGGGGCAACTAATTTTGACAGTTAATATTAGACGCAAGGCCTGCTAGAGAATTTCGCTTGAAAAAATCAAGCAGGCCTTGATTAGACGTATTAGACAAACAACAAACTTCATTATTATTTTTTTTTTTAGTGTTTCTTATTGTTTGTGGATTAAAAGTATTTTTCAATAAAAATCATAAATATTAAAATAACATCGGGGAAATGAATTTATTAGTTGATTCAATGTTATTAAAATATATTAATTGTCAGTATCATAAGAATGTTTTGCAATTAATATTTCAGTATGTTAAGTATGTAGATACATAAAAAAATTCGCTATATAAGGTACTTGCTGCCTTTTTCTATTTTTTTTTTTTGAAAATATACTTTTAATCGGGTGTTTTTTTTGTTAGTGTACAGAGTGTTCCATTTGATTTGATCTAATCGGAATTAAGTGTAGGATAATTTTCGATAATTTGTCTCAGAATTATTTAGTTTTTTACTGTTATTATATTTTTTTTTTGTTTTTAGCGAATTTTTTTAAAAAAAATTAGCTTATGACGAGATCCTCACTTTTGAATTTCCGAAAAATTTTTGCACAGAAGTTCGTTTTGGGACCTCAGGAACCCATATCCACCGTTCGTTAAAATTTTTATATATATATATATATATATATACAATATTTATTTATATATATATATATATATATATATATATATATATATATATATATATATATATATATATATATATATGTATACCCACGATAACTGCCGTAAAAATACACCAATCCTAATGAAACTTGGTACAAAAATCGGTCTTTGGGATAGCTTGGATGAGTTCGTTGACCAGACTGGTAGGGCTAACACTTTTGGAATAAGAGCTGAAGAAATGTTAAAAAAAATCATTTTCAATACTACATTTGCTTAGATTTTGATGAAAATTAAAATAACAGTAGAGCCGTCGATCCTCTATGACCCAGAAAAAAATCATCGAAATCGGTTCATTGGATCGCAAGAAAAATGCAAAAATCTGTTTTTTGAGTATAAGCAGTAAAATCGATTATCTCAGGTGGCTATGTGTTCTGACAATTGATATTAGAAAAAAATTGATTATCGCACAGGGCAACTAATTTTGACAGTTAATATTAGACAAACATAGGTAGATCTAGTATGTTAATATTAACATACTAGATCTATGTAGACAAACAACAATTTTTAAACGAGTGAAATTTTATTAGTGTTTCTTATTGTTTGTGAATTAATAATATTTCAGCATGTAGATAAATAAAAAAATTCGCTATATAAGGTACTTGCTGCCTTTGGAGATTTTTTTTTTTATAATAATATGTTTGTGTGTAGATGAAATAGACCGAGACACCTCTATTATTATTGTTGTTGTTATTTAGATGTTAAATAAAATTATTTGCTTTACATTTCTATTTTGGTTTTGATTGAGGAATTGTGAAGAATTTTATAGAACTTTCTATTTGATTTATTTGTGATTTATCGTAGAAATTGATTTTTCAAATTTCTACAATCATCTTGCTTTAGATTAAAACGAAAGTTAATAGAAAAATATTGAAATTTTCTTCTCGATCAATGTTAATATGCTTGAAGGGTCTTAATCCCTTAAATTTAATTTTTCAAAGATAAAAGGTATTTCTTACTTTTTCCCTTCTTTCAATCGTGTATTCTCGCAGTTGGCTGTGCTTTTGATTACGTATCATCGTAACTTGATTCACAATTGACATTTGTTGATGTATTTTTCAAGTGTCTGAACCAAAACTACGATACTACGTAAACAAAAGCATAGCTAACTGTGAGAAAAAATAGCATGATACACTCGGTATACTCTCAGCTCGGACATCCTGTATAATCAATTAACAAAAAAACAACAACTTATTGTTAGAAGTACTGATAGCAGCAAATATTGTATTAATGATTTATTTGATTGTTGTACATAATTACGAAATATTTATTATGTAATGTTTTACTTTTTTAATAAATTTTTTTGATTGAATTTCTTTGATTTCTAGGTCGGTGAAGGCGGAATAATTTTATTGCCAGGTGCTTCAATTGAAGAATCTTTTACTGATGCTGATAATGATGATGATGTTGATGAAATAATGCGTTCATTAGAAGCACCCCCAAGTCCATGTGATGTTACATTCATTAATGATAATATATTAATTGATGGTAAATCTAGTCTAATTACACAGAAGAAAACAAGAAAGAATAATAGTAGCAGTAGTAAGGTAATAAAAACAATTTCTCTTTTAATTGTTGTCACTTTCAACAAATTTCCCTATTAAATAACAGGAACAAAAAAAAGGAACAAAATATTATTATTTTTTGTATTGTTAATGATTATTTCCGCTTTTTTCTGTATATGGAAATATAAAAAAATACCGAAATTATTATTATTATTATTATGTTTAGTAATAATTGTATGTGTTCATTGGTGCTTATACATACAACATACATTAATTTTCATGAGTTACATTAGAAACAATACCCCAAAAAAAAAAAAAAATAGAAATAGAAGCAAATTAAATTTTAAAAATCATAATGTATTTGAATTCAATTTTTATACGGGGTGTTCAGCGATATTTCACTTTGCAGTTAGCCAAACGTCCGAATAAAGCTACAACACTAGGTATTAAAGGCATGGCCAACTGCAAGGTGAAATATCGTTGTACACTCTGTATATATTAAATAATAATTAATTAACATTATTGTTATGTAAATACAAATATGAAGAATAAATTAAATTTGTAATTACTATGTACTTTCACTATTTTTCTATTGTAATTTATCTTAATTAATAGTTCGTTTTGTTACAGTTGAAGATTTCTTTCGTTGAAGATGGTCCAGAAGTTTACGAATATCCATCTGAATCATCATTTTCAATTGAAGAAGTTCTTAAACAACCACAACAACAACAACAACAAATAAGTGGCCATACAACAGTATTACCATCATTATCTGGTAAATTTCTGTTGTTTTTATTATAATATTAACAATAGTTCAATTTGACGACTTATAAAGATACATTTTAATCGGATTGAATACTATAATGAATAACTTTATCGGACAGATTAGCATAATGAGATTTGTTTTACTTAAATTAAGTAAGAAAGCGAATTTTTAATTGTTTGAGTTTTTTAATTTTATAAATGTCAAACAAAATCTTGGATTGTAACTAATTATTATGGTACACATATTGTTATCTTTACGACTAGTACCATAATGATTGATGTTATGATCCTTGTAACATAAATTACTATTATCAATCATTTTTTTATGTGTGTGTAGGTTCATCGTTAGGTAATTATACACCGAAAGGTACAGAAGAATTCCATCCGGGTGTTACACGTACATCTTCAATAACGTCATCGTCATCATCATCATCGTTGGATGAAAATAAATTAAGTTGTAAGAATAATGATAATAATAATAGTAATAATGAGACAATTTTACAAGAAACTGAAAAACCAATTGTATTCAGTGCTGGGACCAATTCTGATATATTATTCTAACAATAATAATAATAATAATGAAGAAGAAAAGTAGTAGACAAAGAAGAATATAAGCATTCCATTTTTTATATAAACAGTAATCGTAAAATTAACAAGAGGCAAATTATATTGCGTGCTTGCTTTTTCCTTATAATCAATCAATTGATTTTTTTTTTGTTAATGATGAGAAGAAATTAGTTCTTTTTATACAAAACACATACATACATACATACGATATCTCTCTATCTGTATCGTATTATAGAATTATGTGCTTATTTCTGTTTTTTTTTTTTGAATGCATCATTTAGATAAATATCCAACAAGAAAATTGACTAAATGAATTTCTATAATTTGTTTTATGAAAGCTGTGATTGCTATTACTACAACTACAAAAATATTTAGCTTTATGTTCTGTATGTGTAAGAGGAACCGCTGATTCTTCTTAATTTTTGTAATTGCTTCCATTTTTTTTTATTGTTTGTTCTGTTAATCTACGAAATGCTGTAAATGTACTTTTTGTCAATAATTTTTCAGTTTTTTTTTTTTCAAAGTAAAAAATTCACTAATTCAAATATACTGAAATAAAATTAATCGAAAATTTTTAAATACAATAAGAGAAAATTTATTCAATATGTCCTTACAAAAAAAAATTAATTATAATTATGATAAAAATATAGAAAAGATAATGTAGATTTACATTATATAATTGAAAATGAACTTGTAGTGATTTCATCGAATCGATTTAGTCAAAATACTGGGTTTCTCTTGTATTTTACCTGTTGTTTTTGTTTTGCCTGTTGTACCATGTGGATTCTTTTTAACGAAACATTTCCATAAACGTAATGTTTCATCAGCACCAGCCGATAAGACAGTTGTACCATCTGGTGACATTGCTAAATGTAATACTCTTGCTGTATGTCCTGTTAATTCGGCAATTTTTGTCATTGATGGATATTTCCATATAATTAATTCATTATTAGCAAAACCATGTCCTGATATTAATTCTTTATAATTAATTGACCATAATAATGAACATACTTGTGATTTTGTATCAACATAATTTAAACATGTACCAGTATTACAATTCCAAAAACGGATATGTCGATCAGCTGTACCACCACCACTAGCTAAAAGATTATTTTGCCATGGACACCAAGCTAATGCTTTAACAGCAGCTTGATGGGCAGTAAAGACATGTAATGGTTGATTATTTGTATGATGGTATTGATTATTACTACCATGACCATTACCATGATTATTATTATTAATACTTTGCCATATATTTAAAACATTATCATTACCACCACTAGCTAAATATCGTCCATCTGGTGACCATTTCAAACCGCACACTTCTTGTGTATGACCTGATAATGTTGTTATAAGATGGTCACGTTGTCGGACATCATGATGAATAATTTGACCACTACGACTGCCACTTGATAATATATATGAATTCCAACTTAATGAACCAACACGTGCTGAATGTCCATTCATTATACGTAAACGTTTAATACGTTGACAATCCCATAATTCGACTGTACCCATTGTTGTACCAACAGCTAAATAATCACCTTCTTGGGTCCATGATAATGAACATACATAATCATTACCACCTGGTAATTCTAATAATTCTTCAATATTACCAGTACCTGGAACAAATATAAAAAGTTTGACATTTTAAACTTTCTTCTAGGGCTTCAAAATAACATTACAGTCTCGGTTATCATTTCTAGCGACTAATTTTCAAGTATCACCCGAAAATGTACAACCCTAAGAGCTATTTAGAGGGTAAAATGTACTTTATTTCGTAATTTTCTACTAGCAGAAGAACTTTCATAGTCATTTGTTTGAACATAGGGTAAGAAATCGTAAAAAAATGCGTATAATCATCCCCTAACAAAGGATGAAAACACGAATCTGCATCAACTAGTTTTTGAAAAACTAAAAAATATTGAGCCTTTACAGAGATATTCAAAAAAAAGTCACCCCATTAATTTAATAAAAAATAAATTACCAGCATTCCATAGGTAGACGTGTGGTCCTAATGCTGCTGCTAGAATATTCGTTGAACTCCAATCGATTAAATTCAAATAATAATCATCGATAATATCCGGTGCATCCAAGATACGATCAGGTGCTTGCGGTATATAACGGCTATTACTACTTTTGATACTGCTTGGTGTTTTGATTTGTGTATAAAGAACACGCATAGGATTTTGGAAGCCTTCCGGTGCTGTTGGTGCTTTATTACGATACGATAAAATCTTCTGTTGGCAAATATCTTGTCCATGTAAATTTTCACACATTGCTTTCTGTAATTCTTTTTGGTGTGTTGGACTACCACTTATTATTGTTGTTGTTGTTTCTGTTTTTACAATACCATTATCTTTATCATTAAAATGATTATCATCATCAGTAATTTGTTGATTATTAATTTTATAATGAGCTAAATCGAAATTTGTTGTATTACGTGTTGGTATAAAACGATCAGCTGTTGGTGTCTTTGTTAAATTCTTATTTGGTGTTGGTGTTGTTTTATTATTATTACTATTATTTGTTGTTTTTAACGGTGTTTTTGATGGTGTTTTCTTCAATTTTATTACAACATTCTCATTACCAACATTCGTCTGTTTTGTTGGTGTCTTTGTTGTTGTTGATGCTGATGATGAATTCAAACTTAAACTGGATAATGATGATTGATGACGATGATGATGATGATGATGGTGATGATGAACAGATTCTTGTGCTTTACGTTCCCAACGTGGTGGTGGACCTTTTGTTAATGGACCATCCATTGTCAATAAACTGTTCATTTCATTGAAAAATTTAAATTGTGCCATTGATTTGTTGTTGTTTTGTTTTTTCGTCACCAACACACTCAATTCTACAACACAAATAATTGATTAATTAAATAATGAATTAGAAAAGTAGAGAAATTAAAAAATAAAAACGACACATACGATTACTGATAAAATATCAACAGAGATTTGAAAAGAAATTCGCATAAAAAACGACCGTTATACCGGTATTTAAAAACTTTTTAAATCTAGAGAGGTGTGCCAACGTAGAAATATTCCCCTAGAACTTATCACTAGTTGATTTATAATTAATATCCAAACAAATAATCATGACTATATTATTATTATTACTTATTATAATTATTGTTAAATTAATGGAAATAATGGATAAAATTGTTAATATATAAATAATAACAATAACGCTAAAGAAATCTAGGGACTTTTAGTTGTGAGCAAATGTACCAACTTAGAAACAAAGTATATAAAAAAATATCTAGGGACTTTTGGGAAATTATAATCTAATCTAGCATTTTTCCGCGTAGAAAACGAAAATTGAAAATTATATAAAAAATCATCAACAAAAAGTCTATTTTTATTGTTGGAAAACAGATTTGAGGACAATATTGTACAAATTTCAAGATAATATAAAGAAATTTAGAGATTTTTCAATAAAAGTGACGTAACCTCAAAAAAGTAGAGCTAACCTAAAAATTTTCGCCGCACATGAAACGGAACATTTTCGGAAAGCATGAAACGAGCAAGAAAAAACGCCGATGTTAATTTTGAAATTACACCAATTCATGTAAGTTTGATTGTAATTATTCGAAAATTATTTTAATTTCAATTACTTGTTTTTTTTTATAGTCAACACCAGCAAGTCCTGTAAAACAACATACCGATGATTGGGAAATATCATTCTTAAATTCATATCAAATTGTAAGTGATGATGATGATGATGATGATGATAATCGAATATCGAAGAAGAAGAAGAAGAAGAAGAAGAAATTATCGATAAACTCGAAAAATCATCAATCAGATAGTAGTAGTAATGATGACGATAACAATAGAGTGGTTGTGTTAAAATCGGATGAAATTCAATATTTTTATGGTATGTGTAAGTTGACAGTGATTCATGGTAGTGTGGAAATTCTCGGTTATCATCTTGATCAATCATCAAACCAATCAGTAAAGATTTATTCATTTCGTGGACATTCTTTATTATATATCAGAAATATAACACAACAAATTGATGATGATAATAATAAAAAAAAGAAACAAAAAGTATTTATAAATAAAATTGGTAATAAGAAATTATCAAAACCGATTATAATTAAAGATAATACAGCTGTTTTATTATGTGAGTTAATACAAGAGACATTTATTAATTTTATTATTAAACATATATCACAAAAGATTCTACCACAAGAACAAATTACATTTCAATCAGATAATGATGGTGGTGATAGTGATTGGAATTTATTAAAATTTCATCCAGATTGGCAGAATTTAATCGATAATCAATTCTTAAATAATAGCGATATAAAGAAATCGTTAAAAATAATGATTTGTGGTGGTAAAAGTACAGGAAAGAGTACATTTCTACGTTATTTAATTAATACATTTTTAAATAAATACAAGAAAGTTTATGTGATTGATTTAGATCCAGGACAATCAGAATTTACATTACCTGGTTGTATTTCAATCCTTACAATAGAACAACCAATATTTGGTGTAAATTTTACACATCTTTTAACAAATATAAAAAATATAAAAAAATCATTATTAACACAAATTAATATATCAAATGAACCTGAATTATATTTGAAACAAATTCAACTATTATTATTAAATGAAAAATTTGATAATATACCAATTTTAATAAATACAATGGGTTATACACATGATATTGGTATAAATTTAATTGCATCAATAATGTGGTTAATAAAACCAAATAATTTAATACAAATTAATAGTTGTAATATTAAAAAGAATTTTCAAAAACGTTTAATTACTAGTGTAATTGAAAAAAATTTACAATTATTTAACAAAAATATAAAACAACTTGATTTCTCTTATAATTTATATGAAATTGATGCAATGAATGATGATTGTAATGGTTGGCAATTTGAAGCTAGACAAATACGTGAAATGATGATTTTATCATATTTTAGTCGTACAGTTAATAATGATGATGATGATTTGATTTATACAGAAAAACAATCATTATATGAGTAAGATTGATTATTTATTCTTTTTTAATTTGAATTAATTATTGTTTTTATTTTCTCAAGAATTAATCTACAAAATATTGGAATTGTAGATTGGAAAGGTAGACGATTACATCCGGCTGTTGTCAATGCAAATATTGTCGCTCTATGTTCAAAAGAAACGATTATCAATGATGATGAAAGTGGTGATGAAACGATAATCTTTCGTTGCCATGGATGGGGTAATATTAAAACAAAAAACTAACATTATTTTATTATTATCATTATTGTAGGTATTGTACGTGGTATTGATGTAGAGAAGAATAATTTAGTTTTAATAACACCAGAAAATCTACAAGATTTACAAGATAATGTTAAATATTTAGTTGTAAATGGTTTAACATTACCACCATCTATTTATATGACAACATCTGATGATATTCTGAATGATACTGTTAATAATAATAATGCTAATAATGTAATCATACCGTATGTGAATAGTGGTAATCTTTTATATTTAGGACAATTAACGAAACGATCAATTGTATCGTCTAAGAAATTAAAAGGAAGGACGTATAAGTGATAAACCTAGCTTTATTCTTTTTTTTTGTGTATATTTCAATTATGTTTCCAATTAAAATCAGATGAATTTAAAGAAATTGTTTAAAATTCCCGCAATTTCGCATGCTACAATTACAGATCCCATTTATAAGTGTTCAGTACATTGTAGCAACTTAATTTTTAGTTGTTATAGTTTACACTAGATATCTTTTAAATTAACAAATTTATGACTGTACAAATTTATTATTAATTATTATTGCATTATTACCTTGTGGTTTTTTGTTTTGTGTCTAATTTTCTAGATTGCTTCTGAAATTATTGAATTGATTCATCGATTCCTTGCAATTCTTAAAAAACATATCATAATAAATCTTCATTTTCAATTTTTTTTTTTAAATTAATAATAATTAAAATAGTATTATTATTATTTATATTAATTGGAATTAATTAATTAAGTAATAAAATAGGGTTTATTCAGTATATTTGCCCTTTTAAGGATTAAATAATTGTTGAAAATTTAGCGCTATCTAGTAGCTTACTTGTCTACTAATTGACCATACGATGAAATCGTCGGAATTTCCAATTTTGTATCAGGAACACATGAATCGATTGAGGTATACAATATTAATATACTATTATTATTATTATTATTATTTTGGTTTTCAATAATTGTACTAGTTTGTCACTAGATAGCGTTCATTGTTTACATTGCGGGAAATTTAAAATGTTTCATTTGTAAATAGAAAGCGTTTTTATTATATTAATAATACATTGTTATTGTTTTGTTTTTTTTTAGATTAGACAAATTCTTGTTGTGAAAATATCGTTAATTATTGAAATAGAAGGAAGTGTATTTGTTGAAAATGGTGAAGAGGATGTGAAAGTGGGTCGAATAGAAGAGAGCAATAACAACATAGTTTTATGATAGTTTTTACATAAATTTCACTAAATTTGTTGAAGAAACACTTCAATAAAATAATGGAATATTCAAGAAATGGTGAACAACATTTGAACGATTTAGAAAAGATTAAAGAATGGCTATTGAAACAACCACATTTACCGCAAAATATTGGTAAATATAATGAAATTCAATAATTATTTTTTTCATATATAATTTCTATGTTTATATTTCTAGATGATGCATTCTTGAAACGTTTCTTACACGCTTCCAATTACAGTCTAGAACAGACAAAGAATCTGATTGATTTATTTTATACGATTCGATCGCAAATACCGGAGCTTTTTGCGAACCGTGACCCCACCGATCCGGCCATTTTACAAGTCTTTCAAATTATGTATGTAAAAAAACAACAGAAAATTCTAAATTAATTAATTAATAATTTTGTTTGTATATAGTCAAATGGTACCATTACCGAAATTAACACAAGATGGACATAAATTATTAGTGTATCGATTCATCGATAGTGATCCAGATAAATACAATTTTTTGGATACAAATCGTGCTTTCTTCATGATGGCTGATACACGTCTAACTAATGATAATGAATTCAGTGATGGTGAAATACCAATCTTTGATATGGCCGGTTATAGTTTGAAACATTTAACAAAAGTCCAATTGCCAATAGTAAAGAAATACATGACTTATACACAAGAAGCCCATCCAATCAAATTGAAACAGATCCATCTATTGAATGTACCACCGTTTCTAGATCGATGTTTAGCATTAATTAAACCATTTATGAAAAGTGAAGTTGCTGCAATGGTATAATTTTAAAAGAATGATCACCCATATTGTTTATCTAATGTGTGTGTGATGATTTCAGTTGAATTTCCATTCACCAAATTCACAAACACTCTTCAATTATATTCCAAAAGAATTATTACCAGAAGAATACGGTGGCAGTGTTGGGAAATTAGCTGAATTGCAAAAAGGATGGATTGAACAATTGTTGAAGAAACGCGATTTTTTTCTCGATGAATCCAAATGGAAAGTTGATGAGAGTAAGCGACCGATACAAAATAAAAATAGGAAACAATTATTTGGTATACAAGGGTCATTTCGTACATTAAATATTGATTAATCTTGAATTAGAAATAAATATATCAATACCTATTCTCAAATATTTTAGTACAATTAAGAAATCACTCAAGACTCTTATAAATCTTAAAATTATTGGAAAATTCCATCAATATTCCTGGGAAAGGCTTCATTTTATACAATGATGCAGTGTAATACACCCTTAAACATCTCATTTCCTTCTAAATAACTAATAAGAGGATTGTAAGTAAGCCCTACAACAAAAGAACACATTTTTTATTCATTAGTGAAGGCTGAAGCGAGTGATGCCGAACCAAACAACCATATGGAATATCTTTGTCGTTTCTTCTAAAATAACACAGCAGATGTGGTCTCAACTCTTCTGAAAATAAAAATAAAAGGCAACAAAAATCAACTTGAGAAATTAATCATCAAAATCAATCAATGATTTATTGTCTTCTTTGTCTTTTATATACATTGTAAATGAAAAAAACAACTGTTGTTAGAAACTTTCAACTTCTTGATAAATATCTAAATTTGAAACAATACTCGTATCCATTACCATATCATGATAATGAACATTTGGTACTGTACGTTCAAAATATCGTAATAAATAATTCGATGCAACAAAATGTTTAGCTGGATGTTGTTTTTGATATTTCATTAAAATTGGTTCAATCAAATTATGTGTTTGATAAAAACCACGAAAATAAAGAAATACCAATTGTGGATTTTTTAATAGGAATCTTTCTAAAATTTGCAATTCATACAATTCCCAATTTTCAATTTTATCACAAAGTAAACTGAGACGTTCCAATTTTGGATTTTCAATCGTACAGAAAGCAGCAAATATCTCTGAAATTGATGTAAAATAAAGATTCATATATTGGAAATCTTTTAAATTTTTTGCATTCTTTAAAGCTGTACATAAAGCAACATTAAACATTCTGCTATTTTCACATGTTGATAGAAATTTTAATGTTTCTAATTGTTGACAATTATTTGAAATCTAAAAAAAAAAACACCACTAATCAATCAATTAAATTAAATAAATTAAAAATTAAATTCTTTACATCGATAAGAAATTGTCCATTGTCAATTTTATGTCTATATAGCCTAAATTGAAGATATTTAAGATGTTTCAATTGAGGAATTATTGGGAATTTGTTAAAAAAATCTGATGGTAATTTTGTACAAGCTAAAAAAGTTAAAAAAAATATAATTTTGAATTTGATTAAAAAATATTTCACTAACAACAATCAAAAATTTCCAAAACTTCTAAATATTTCCAATTTTCTAAACAATATCTGTCTAAACTACAACATGTTACATCTTCTTCTTTTAAAATATAATGTAAATAACATATTTTGATTGCTAATTTCTTTAAATTTTTCGTATTAGATGATGATAAGATAGTTTTAATTGCTTCAAAATATTCAGTTGAACACTCATATCTATTATTAAAATTCAATTCATCCAACATTATCTCGTCGATATTCTTCTCTTTCAGTACCTTCAACAAAGTTTATAAAATTTTATTAAGTAAAATTAATAGTTTTTGTGCAGTTGAGTGCGGAAAAATGTTAACCATGGGGATTGTATGGTGTGAATCAAACTTTCGCTTAAAGGAACCGCAGTTAAAAGAACTCCCTTAAACAGTATCCTTGGACTTAATTTACAAAAATAGAAGTGTACTAACAAATGTTTAAATAAATTAGCTTTTAAGTGATGATAAATACAATTTTGTAAAAATCCAAGATTCTCAACAACAAATTTCTAAATTTTCAACTTACATAGAGCGTTCTAAGTGGATAAGGTGGTAATTCATTAACAATTTTCCATTCTTCTGGCCATCTTTTTTCAAGCTTCTCTGGTAAATTAATCGAATCTATAATTATACAATTTATAGTTAAAAAAAATCAACTTTATTATTTTATTCGTTGAGAATATAATTACATATAAAGACTTACCGAACAATACAGCATACGGTTGAACGTCTCGTTGAGATCCATATTCATATGATGAAGTAGCTTGAATACAACCAAATGTTTTATGGATTGATTTTTGAATAAAATTCGTTCCTAATGGAAAATTCCAATCGGTTTCAGGTTCTTCAAACTAAAAACAATAAAAATGTACAATTATATTAAGAGAGAAATAAAAATAAAAAATCTATCAATTTACCCATAAAGCTTTTACACAAGGAAATATTTGATGTACTGGTATTTCTACATTTTTAAATAATTTTATAAATAAAGTCTCTACTGTTGGTACTTGTATTTTTGTACAAGTTTTACGTTGTTTAACACTGATTGCGAGTTTTTTTAACTAGAAATTAATGTAGCATTTTACAAACTTTGGAATCCAAGAGCCCTATATAGGGCTTTTCTTACTTTGTTTTTTTAATAAGAACTTATACCTTCAGTTGATGATATATTAACAAGTCTTTCTCTCCTAAATCTAAAACTGTATCGATTGCAAATAAATTATCCAACTTTACTAATCGACATAAGAAGTTTCTCAATTGATATGCCTTCAACCAATATAAACCATTAATATTTATTGTTTTAATATAACAAAGATTTAATTTTCTAAGTGGTTGTAAATTTCTCAATTTGTAACATTTAGATAGATTAATAACCCTGAAATTGATCGTATAAGTTAACATATAAGTATTAACTCTAATTACTTAATAATTAATTTACCTGACTAAATCATTAACATTAAGGTACTCATCAGTATTGTAAGCTTTACAAAATTGTAATAAATCATATGTGGTAATTTGTTTAAGTATATTAATTAAAATTTCATTTGATATAAGATGAAAATATGAATTAGAGAAATTCATATTTGTGATAAAAAAAGAAACAGTAAAAAGATAAGCTTATCACGAAAATTTTCAAATTAAAAGCGATTGCTAGATTGCAATATCGGTTACTAGATGTCGCTGTTTTAAGAAATTTTACTTTATTCTTTAATAATTTAAAAAAACAATATCAATAGATTCTACTATTAATTAAATTATTAATTATAATCTAACATCTAGATAAACGATTATTGCAGGATTTGTTGTTTAAATATAAAATCATAGAGCGCTACAATTAGATACGTAAAGTATTAAAGAGTTTAAAGTTGTTAGATTGGTTTTCTGAAATTTAAAAAGTTGTCGATTTATGTTGTATTTCTATTGAACTATTTGTTGAATGATCTAAAAAGTTAATTGAAAATATTAGAAAATAGAAAAATAACATAATTCTATGCAAACAAGCATGCGATCTGCTTATCGTTAGTTATACTATAGATCTAGTATTAATTTTGATAACGCTTATAGTGTCAACCATATAGGCAACACATTAAACATTCTATACGAAAATCTTGAAGATTTTATATGAATTGAAAAAAATTTGTACATATATCGTTTAGTGATACTAAGAAAATTGTTGTTTCTAGAATCCATATCAAAATATGTATCTTAAATACAGTTCCACTGTATGTAGTTTTTGATGTTCATGCTTATCACTACTTATATCAGTAATGGTAGAAAGTTTGGTTGTCTATCCATGGTTGCCTTACCATTCCGGGACAAAGCGCTATCACTAAATATACTAAATCTATAAGTTGTACAGGTTTACCAACACACTTTTTGGATAGGCGCGCAATTTAAAATGTTTATTTATATAGGATAATTTGTAATTTGAAATATTAAATAGCAATTAACATCAAAACATCTATTGTTGTTGTTATTATTGTATAGAAATAAATAAATTAATTCTCATCATCAGATAATCCACCATTTTGTTCAATATTTCTAGCCAACATATGATTATCCATATCAATTGAACGACAATTATAGATACTGTAACGTAAACGTTCTGCCATTATTTCTATTGAACTATACATTGGTAAACGTAATTGAAAGAAACATGTTTGTGCTGTTGGTAAACCATTTATAGCTTTATCAACTTTCATCACTTGAAAACGTTGTGTTAAATCAGCTAAATTTGATGGTAAACGTGAACGTCCTGATACAAATCTCATAAATAAAACACGTTCATCTTCAGTAAAATTCTCTAAAATCTCCCATAACCATTGAACAATTTGATGATTCTCATCAAATTCACGATAACGTACAATCTTTTTTAAAATATCAATTGATATATGTGATATACCACAAACAAGTTGTTCCATATAATCAGCCATAAATAATGATAATAATGGTACTGGAATTATATTTGACATACCATCTAATATACAAGCAATTTGTAAATTGAATTCTTCTAAACGATATTTGATAGCTTGCTCAAAATATTGTGTACGATTATTGAATGTTAATGGTATATTACGACCACCATAAACTATTGGAACAATCTATAAAAAATACATTTTTTTTTAAAGAAAATTCTTACTATAAAAATAAAATTTTCAAACTTTTCCAGTACAACTGGTGCCTTCGAAACATTCTAATGGTATAACATCATGGAAATTATCAGCATTAACACCAGCTAAATGAATATCACGTATACTACGTAAACTTTGTACGTACATACAATCGACATCTTCTAAATCTTGAATCGTTACAGGTTCACCAACAATCAATTTCCACATCATTGGCGCTAATGTTATTGCTAATGGTTTCCTTGTACGTATCGCCACACCAAATAATACACCTACAATATATACATTTCAATAGTAAATTATACAACCAGTCTAATAATAGCACACATTATAGCGAGTTGTATACTATACTTTTAAGCGATTTTAGAATCGAAAATGATGAAGAAGATAAATATTCTTGTACACCATCAGGAATTGTACACGTAGAAATAAGTCGATGATAAAGTATAGTGTACAACTCGCTATAATGTGTGCTATCATTACCTCGAATGATTACAATATTCATTCTCGGTTTAAAAAAGAACATGAAAATATTAATTACTAATAATTATATAAGATGTACCATAGTATTTCCTCTCGCAGTTGGCTGTGCTTTTCTTACGTAGTATCGTAGCTTGGTTCGTCTACTTCAAAAATACATTAACAAATGTCAAATGTAATAAAGTATTAACCAAGTTACGATAATACGTAACCAAAGGTGGCACAGCTAACTGTTAATTTATTGATAATGTGTTTAGTTTTACCTAAGAATTTAAACCATTGTGGTTGATTCAGTTCTGGATTGAATAAATAACGATCACGATTGTATCCTTCATCATTATTACAATTCGGTGTTGGTATCAATAATGGTACACTACCATTAGTGATTTCTTGACACATTTCTGTGATTGTATCATCAAAAACACCACCAGCATCATCAGCACCTTCACCAACTAATTTAATTTTCCATGCACGTGATGGTAAACATAAATCTTGTAATTTAACATTATTATCAATGATTTGTTTAGCAATTTGTATAAAGATTGGTTTAATTTTATTTGTTGTATTATTATTATTATTATTATTGGTACGTTCATAATTTATACGTTTAACAATAATTTGTGGTCCATAATTTTTACCTTGTACCATTGTTTTACCAATACAACGTACAAATGGTAATGTATAACAACGTGATGATAATAATGGACGTAATTTTGATGATAATAAACAATCTAATGGTGGTAAATTCATATCATTTTGTTGTTGACTTAATGGCATTAATTGCCAACATGAATATAATTTATTTGAGAATAAATTTAAAAATTTTAAACGTTCATAAATTGATTTCATTGGTAAATCAATTAAATGATCATATTGTATTGGTATCTGTTTCGGTATATTAAAAATTAATGTTCTTGTTTGTCCTGGTATACGTTGTGGTAATAATGGTGCTGTCCATGCTGCACTATGTGTACGTCCTGTTGATATTTGTTTAATATTCTTATCACTTAATTCAGTGATAATATCCGGTTCACGTACTAATGATATATGTGATAAACCCAATTGACCTTCACAATTTAAACCCCATCCTAATACTTTATTACATGTTGTTAAAAATAATACATGTTCAGTACCAATAGCAAAATCATCAATTTTATAATCATTTAATGATGTTAATAATTTTGGATGATAATCATTTGTACAATGATCACGTAGAAATGTTTGCCATGGTACACAATCAATACCACAAACATAAATTCTACCATCAAATGTTAGAAATATTGTTAAATTTGTACCACAACCAACTTTCTTCATACCAATATTACATAATGATTCAACTTTTTGTGGTATTGATTTAATTGTTGAATAACCTAAACCTAATTTACCATAATCACCTTCACCAAATGTCCAAACTAACATACCATCATTTGATATACAAGCTGTATGATTTAAACCACAAGCAACTTGACCAATTTTATAATCATTTAATGCATGTACACGTTCTGGTAATTTCTTATTAACTGTTGAACCTAAACCTAATTTACCATGATCACCATTACCAAATGTATATAATTTACCATCAATTGTAACACATGCACTATGTTTAAAACCACAAGCTATCTGTATAATTTGTTCATATTGTAATGCTTCAATTTGTCTAGGTCGACGTTGACGATCACTATTACCATGACCTAATTTACCATAATCACCATCACCCCATGAGAAAACTTCACCACTTTCAGCTAATGCTAATGTATGACCATCTGAACCAACTGATGTTACTAAATCCGTTATAATAAAACCTTGTAAACTTGATATTATTGTTAATGTATGTAAATCATCTGAATTGCCTTGTCCTAAACGACCATAACTACCTTCACCACATGCTAAAACAGTACCATCTGATTGGATAACAAATGTACAATTTTGACCACAAATTATTTTACGTGCCGTTGAAAATGATTCAATTTGTACTGGTATTGATGTACTATAACCTAATTCAGCTAATTGTCCATGCCTATCTGAACCCCATAAATATGCACGATATTTACCACCAATTTGCCAATCAGATGGACGTTTATTCACCCAATCAATTATTTGTTCATCTTGTTTTAATGTCCATTTACTATTTTGTATTATTGATAATTGTGATGATTTTAAATCATTACTAACATCATCATCATCATCATTTTTCAATAAGATCTCATCTAATAATTCATCAGATAAATCGATTCGTTTAATTAACGAATCAGCTAATTGTGTTGTTAAACTAAACGTATATAACCATTGATAATCAGATGATAATAAATTGATATCATTAATTGGTCGTATTTGATAACATAAAACTTTATCAATCTCTAATAATAAAACTAATGATGTTAAACTCTTTAAATACATTGAATACATTAATTGTACACCGGTTTGTACAGGTAAACGTTCATAATTGTATTGTTGTTGTAATAATTTCGGTAATGATTCTATTAATAATTTGAAAAATTGTGCTGATTTCAATTGTTTTATATCATTTTTTAATAATACAGTCCGTGCTCGAGCTAATGGTAATATTTGTTTAAATAAATCATTATTATAATGTAACACATTTAAAGTTTTTGTACGTGAAAAACTTATTATCAATAAAGAATCATTATTATCATTATTACAACACCATATTGTTTGATTTACACTACCATTACCCATGATTGTTTGTAATAAACTACCATCATATAATGACCATATATTAACAATACCATTAATACAACCACTAACTAGATATAAACCATTTTCATGGATATTTAATTGTGTGACACGATTAAAACTATGTCCTTGATGATTAAATATTAATTTTGGTAATAAATTTCTATTACAATTTGATAATTTCCATAAACATACAGTACCATAAATTGTACCTATTGTTAATAATAAATCATTAGAATTACCAATAAATGGTGACCATTTTAAACTAATCGGTTCATATGTTTGTATTAATGTATATAATAAATATAATTTAAAATTATTGATAGACCATATTTTACAATTTAAATCATTTGAAATAGTTGCAATCAATTTACCATTTGGATCATATTCTAAACCATTTAAATTATTATCATGAGCTTTTATTGTTATAACATTATCATTATTAGAATTAAGCCAACTTGATTTTAATGTACCATCATTAAAACCAATTATAAAAGCTTCATTAACATTAAACCAATCAATATTGATAATTGGTGATGTTGTTGAGCAATTAATTAAAATTTCTAAATTCTTATCAAATTTATCAATAGTTATTAATATAACTTTACCATCAATACAACCAATTAATAAATGATCTTTTAATGTATTATTTTTAAATTTTGGCCATTGTATTGATGTTATCAATTCATTACAATCATTAATATACCAATGTTGATAACCATAATCACTATTATTAATATCATTATATAACCACCATAAATTAATATAATTCTCCATTATTGCAACAATATAATCACCATTTGTTGAATATTTTAAATGATTAATTGAACGACCATATAAATCATTACCATATAAATTTTTTGTTATATGAAATACTAATGTTGTATCTAATTGTAATTGTTGTTGTTGATCAATTAACCATAAATGTATTGTACCATCATAACCGGCTGTTGCTAATTTATTTAATTTATTATTCCATGTTATTATTGATATACGATTATCATGTCCATTAAATTCATCACATTTTAATTTTGGTAAATAATTTGTTAAATCAGCTAAATTTACATTAGTATTGATTGTTAACATTTTTAATTTAGTTGATATACATTTAAATAATTGTAAAGATGCCCATTCACGATGTTCATAACTTATATGATTTGTTAATAAAAATGCTGATAAAGCATTAATTAATAATAATTTATCAATATTATTATCATTAATTGTTAATAAAACATCTTTATCTTGTTGTTTATTATTTGCTAATAAACAACCACCATATTTTGTTAAAATATTAATCAATGATTGTGTTACAATAAAACTAGGTTGTATGATATTTAAATTAATTGATGTTGTTAATAAATCTCTTGTACACATATCTAATATTAAATTTGATGAATTTAAATCATTTTGTGTTAATGCACATATACTTAAACTTAAATTCTTTAAATATAAATTAATAATAGGTGATTGATTTTGTATATCATTCATCATTATAAATTCTTGATAATAACCAACATCATTAATAATATCATTAAATAATTGTTGTTTTTGTATTATTGTAATATCAATACGATTCATTGCTGTTAAAATCATCAATTTAACAACTTTACGTATATCAGATAAACCGATCATTTCTAAATTTTTAATTAATTCTTTATTATTTGTATTCATTGATAATAATGATAATATATTTAATATTATTGATCTTGATAATAATATATGCATAGAAATTGTTAAATGTTTTAATGCTGATATACGTTCGAATGGTTTTATCAATAAAAATGCTTGTTCACCGATTGGTTCCTCTTGTTGTTGTTGCTGTTGTTGTTGTTGATTAATAACTTTCCTCACTGATAAACTGCCGAATGGATCATTATTATTAATCTGTAATACATCAATATTACAATTATTACCATTACATAAAAATTGTATTTTCTCTAATAATTCATCATAGCTCAACGATGAAAATTTAATATTACTTATATCTTTTTCTGTTGTATCTGTAATAATAATAATAATAATAATAATAATAAAATAGATAATAAATTAAAATAAAGATAGAATCATTACCATTTTTATCCAAGAAAATATCCGGTGCTAATACATTTAAAAAATTCGATGTATTTATCTTTTTTACATATTTTTTATGGCATTTATCACATAACATAAAATATTTCTTTTGTAATATAGTACCACAAATGATATTATCATATTCAATACTACAACCAGGATGACATGATAACATATGTCTTTTTATATATGGTGATAGATGTAGACAATATGGACAAAATCTGCATGAATTTTGTATATTATGAAAACCTAATGGTAATTCTGTTGATGTTGTTGTTGTTGTTGTCAAAACTGTAGCATTATTAGCAACATTATTATCATCATCATCATCATCATCATCATCATCATCATTGTTATCATCATTATTATTATTATTATTGTTATTAGAATTTACATATTGACTAACAAGTGGATTCTCCAACATCCATACAATTAATGCACTTACTGATTGTACATTAAAATTTGAACAATTTGTTCCACGTACAGCTTGTAAAATATGTTCTGGTGGGAAACCCATCTCTGATAAATGCATTATTATTAATGGATATTGTTGTTCTTGTTCACTAGTATCTGAATCAAATAAACGTCGTACAGTTCGATGTTGATTACGATTATCAACATTCAAATTATTATTAATAGTAGCATTATTACTACTATTACTAGAGCATGCTTGTTCAGTTGGTATTGATTGTGTTTGTGTTGTTGTTGTTGTTGTTATATTCTCATCTAATTTAAAATCTAATTTTTTTAAAAAATGGTTCTCATTAATTTGATATTTAATAAAATTTAAATGTAAAACACTTTGAGCCCTTTCAAATTCATCTATTGTTATTATATTACTTAATTTCAATTCTTGTATACTTTTTTCAACTAATGCATACATTATATGTTTAATTGTATTCTCATCATTCTCTTTTTTATCACCTTTATTATTATTATTATTATTATTAATTGAGAATAAATTCGATGTTAATAGAATATTTAATACTTTTAAACTTGTAAATTGTAAAAATGATAATTTTAAATAACACATTTCAATATTTAATAATTTCCGTTCCAAGTCTATCAATCTTTGGTTCTTTTCTTGTTGTTTATTATTATTATTATCATTATTGTTATGTTGTAATTGTTGTTGTTGTTGTTGATTTAATAATAAATGTTCAATACTATGTTGTTTACTTTCACATAAAATATTTGTAACAATCTCATCAGCTAAAGCGTCCATTGTACGTGGTTGTTGTTGTTGTTGCTGCTGTTGTTGTTGTTGTTGTTGTGGTGGTGGTGGACGATTCGATTTACATTCAATAATTCGATCATTCTTTAATGTTTGATTATCAATCTCATTCAATAAATGTTCTTCATCATTTGTTAGAATAATTATAGGAAATTGCATTTCATTTGTTATACCACTAATTCTAGCTATTTGTAATAATAAATTTGTTGTTAAACCATCCAATTTATTACAATCAAATTCTAAACGATTATTAATTGATTCTAAATTCGTTATTGGTATATCATTGATTGTATTATCACATACATATTGTATATTAACTGTTGTTGAAACTTTCTTTAAAACACCAAGAATTATAGCACGTTTATCTGTTGTTGTTGTTGTTGATGATGTTGTTTTTATTCTACAATAATCACCCATTTTTAAACCTTGATCATAACCACCAATTACCACCAATACTGGCCATATATTCAAACATAATTCATCAATTTTATCATATAAATTCTGATTATCACCATTACTAATATCATTATCATTATCAATATTATTAATTAAATGTTGACCAATTTGTATTTTTGTTAATATATCTTCAATACAATTTAAACGTTCTATTATAATTGTATTAATATGATCTGTCCAATTTTTCAATAAATATAATTTACGTATTAAATATATATATGATTCAGTTATTATTGCTGGTAATGGTGCTAAATATGGTTCACCAGGTAATAAATCTTTTTCATTATTAAACATTTTCATATCAGTTATTTTAACTTTTTCACCAGGTGTTGTACTATAGAAAACAACACATGGATATAATAAATCATTTGTATCAATATTATAAAATGCTACACGTGGTTCATCACCATTTTTACCAAAACTTAATGTACGTGCATCAATATCTAAAATACATGTTATATAATCACCTTGTGTATAACATGGAAATGATCCTTGATGATGATTATGATGTTGATGATGATTACAACAACAATAATCATCACGTTCACCATTATGATATAAACTACCATTATATGCACGATATAACCACATATCTGATGTTGTACGATGATTTGAATCTTTTATTGGATATTTTGATATACCAATACATGTACCTTCATTACCACGATTCTCTTTAACAATTAAAATTTTCCATTGATAACAACCGGATTTTATTGATTGTAAACTTAAACCATAACCACGATTATTTGTATGAATTAATGTTTGATTATTTTCAATTAAACAATTATTACATTTATCTGGATCGAAAGCCATCTCTTCTATTGGTATACATTCTTCATCACTATTATTAATGATATTATTATTATCAAATTGTATTTTTGTTTTTTTATCAATATGTGGATTCTTCCATAATTCATTATTTAATTGTTGAAATAGACGATTTATTATCAATTTTTTTAAATCAATTGTTAAATGATCATGTTGTAGATTTGATAAAATATTCTGTAATAATTGTATTGTTATCAATTTCGGTCGTAATAATTTCAATTTTATCGTATAATTCATATGATTCGTATCTAGTACGTTTAATAAACCTAAAATCCATCGATTTGTCGATAATAATGTTTGTATATATTGATTTGATGAGATTATGCGTAAAAATATAAGGAAATCAATGAAATTCTTATCACAAATCTTTACAATACCATCATTTGTTGTTGATAATAATCGTTGAAAATTCTCATATAAACAATCAACAATATGTTCAAAAATATTTAAATCTATATCATTGGTATGTTGGCATGCTGATAGAATTATAATACGTTTCAAACGTATTATTGATGAATTTATATAATTATCATAATTAAATTGTAATAATAATTTAAACAAATTCTTCTCCATCAACAATTTCAAATCATTCTTTTCATATTTGATACTTAAACTGAATATTATCGTTAATATTAAACTCTTATTATTATATTTTTTTAATAAATCAATTAATATAACATAAATTTTATAAACATATTGTTTAATTTCCATTTGAATACGTTTTGGTGATACTTCAATATTTTCTAAATAATGTTTTAAATAATTGAAATATTGTTCAAATTTATAATTACAAAAACCTAAATAACCTGATAATAATTGTGGTAAGATAATTTTCAATTCAATTAAATTATTATCTTTTAATAAGTCGTATAAATATTTTAAACTATTTAAACGATTTTCAGCACGTTGTTTTTGTATTATTAATGTTTTATAAATTATCGTCGGTTCTGTACAATTATTATCATTATTATTACTAATTGTATTATCATTATTATCATTCAATATTGGATCATTGCATATAAAATTTAAACAATTTGTACAGATCGTTGATAAATTATTGAAATTACCATCAATTCCAATACCTAAAATTCAAAACATCACACATAGATGGCGTTATTACTATAACTATAATACAAGTGTGTTGTGTACTGGAAATGATCCATTAAAAATACAAAAAGTTCTGATTGATCACAGTTTATGAAATTTTTTATATAGCAGTTATGTTATTTAAACTATAATTGGAAAATATTTTATTCTAACAACCCTCTTTATATAGGGTAGTGCACCCTACTTTCTTATTTTAAATCAATATGTATATTTTTTATTGCATTTTTCTATTCTTTGGTTAAATTGAAGGGGACTTTAATAATATATTTTGATTTTTCATGAAATTTTAAATGTTGCAGTCATTGATTAACAAATTTATATCTTTGAAAGCATTTTAGTAAAAAGATTAATATTTGGAATTTGAATAGTAAAAATAATATACTTTTTACCAAATCCTACAGATTCTAATTATCTTTCAGCATTTAGCTGAAAATCATTTTTCTTTCAGGCACCCTTTAAACTGTAATATCTTGGTTATTTTAAATAGAACACAATATTTTTCTTTAAATGGTTGGATTTATTAACATTCTCTATACCTATCTTTGATAATTTTCAGTAATTTAAGATTTTCAGTTTTATACAAATACATTCCCTGAAAAAAATCTAATCCATCTAGTCGTCTATGGCAAATTAATTCAACTGTAATGAAATGCATAGAAGGCTTAGCAAAATAACAAAATACATATCACATATGAGGTTAATGTTAAATATTTCACATGTTTTTTTTTACAATTTTGGTGCATTATGCATACAGAAAAAAATTCAATAAATATTAATTTAATTAATTATCACTTTCTTCCATTTCTCTTCATTGAAATAATTTAAAATTAATTTTCATGTTAATTGTGACAATTGAATTGAAAGTTGTTTTCCTAAGCCTTCTATGTTTTACATTATTTTTCCAGATGAGAAAATTAAGCAAAGTTGGAAATTTTGAATAACTGAAAAATTATTAAAAATAGCTATAGGGAATGCTAACATAGTTCGATGAAGAATTTTTTTCTGTATGTAAACTTATAAAAAAATATGGTGTTCTATTTAAAATAAGTAAGATATTATAGTTTAAAAATTGCTTGAAAGAAAAATTAATTTCAGCAAAATGCTGAAAGATAATTAGTTGCTGAAAGCTTTTGCAGAAAGTATATAGTTTATGCTATTTGTACGACAAATATCAACATTTTAGCAGCAATAGTTTCAAAAATATGATTTTTTTAATGAAAGACTACAAAAATTTGAAATTTCACTAAAGTCAAATTTTCTGAAAAACCTTCAGCATTAGAACATAAGTTGTATTATCAAAGTAGCCTTCGATTTAATTAAAAAATTCAAAAATGCAATAAATAATATACCTTTCTATTTAAAATAGGAGATTAGGGTGCACTACCCCATATAACGGGGTTGTTAGCACAACGAAAATGTTTTACAAGGGTAATTTAAGTGGAAAAACGGCTATATGGGAAACACTCATTAATTAGAACTTCTTATACAGAATGTACCACGGTATTTCCTCTCGTAGTTGGCTGTGGTTTTGGTAACGTAGTAACGTTACTTAATTCACACTTGACGTTTGACAATGAAATTTTTCAAATGTCCGAACCAAAAGCACAGCCAACTGTGTGAATAAATACCATGGTACACCCTGTAATTTTAATGCATCATCACCAGGACACACTCTGTATAACTTACCATTAATGAAAATTAATAAAAATAGACAACGTTCGATGATTTTACAATAATATATATCAAAATTTTCATCATTTGTTGTTGAATATTGTAAATTTAACAATTTCCTTTTTAATAATTGACAATATTTCGTTAATTCATTAATAATAATTTGTTTTAATTGTTTATCATTTGAATATTTTTGATTATCATCAATAAGTTTAGTATGTTTCAATAATACAATCAAATATAGACGTGTTATTAAATTGATATTATCATCAAAATCATCATCAATATCAATATAGATACATTTTAATAATAATTCATCAATAAAACCATCATTATCATCATCATTGATTATAGCACAAGCTTCATCATATTGTTTTGGTAAATTTAATGATAATCGTAATAAATTCATATCATATGATTGAAATTTCTCAATAAATAATAATAAAGAATTTTGTTCTTTTAATAGAATCAATTTTGTTAATTCTTTTAATAAATCAATTGAATATTTCTCATCATTAATAATACCATTTGTAAAAATTGATATTGTTAACCAATTCTTACATAATTTCTCATATAAATTCATTGTATCATTATTACAACAATTAATTAACATATGATTTAAACATTGTCCAATTAATAATGAACATGTACGTTGTAAATCAATAATCCATATCCATGATTGATTTGTTAATTGTGATAAAGTTGGTGTTTCACATCTTGATGTTTCTATATCATCATCATTATCATCAATAATTACAATATCATTTGATAATAAATGATTGAATTTATCTAATATTTTTAATAATTCTATTAAATCATCTAATAATTGTCGATTAATCTCCATTGGTATTAATAATAATGATGATAAAATTTTAAATAATATTGAACCAGATACAGAATCTAATAGAACATTATATAATAATTGTAATGAATTTGGATAATTCTCTAATATATTAATTGATTTCTTTAAAACATTAATTGATAATGGTAATAATTGTTTTAAATGTTTTAAAAATATTGTTAATATTGTTAAATTATTACCAATTAAATTTGCTAATAAATGATTTTGTAATAATGATAATAATTTACGTAAATGTACAGTTTTTGTATTATTACAATTATGCCATTCATTACCATTAGAATTCACCATAAACATTTCAATACTAATTAATGTTTCCATTGTATATTTAAATAAAGTATCCAATAAGATTTCCATTAATGTTTCTGTTGAATTATTAAAATTATCACAAGATTTATGATTGTGTTTCAATAATGTTGCTATATGTACCGGATCTTCTAAACTATTTATAATAATATTTAATAATAATTGTTGACCATGTGTTAAATGATCATTTTTAATTAGATGTTCATAAAGGAAATCGATACGTTCATTTAATTTCGGTAATAATAAATTTGCACCGATATTAATTAATTCGATACAAGTTGTATGAATATCATTAGGTGTTGTTTCAATATCGACTAATTTAAATAAAATTAAACGCAATTGTTTCATATGTTTCTCCAATAAGATTCCATCATTGAATAATTGTCGATTATATTGATATAAATTTAAATGTGTTGTTAATAATTTCAAACATAATAAAATAAAATGTTGATGTTGTTGTTTCATTTGAAATGGTTTTGGTTGTTGTTCATTAAAATCATTAATGTATTTCTCTAAGAAACCTTTTAAAATCTCAAATGTTTTTTCATTTAAATCAATACAATATGGTTTATGTTTAATTATACGATAATGTTCATTTGGTATTGTTGTCCATGCAATTGAATGTGATGTACCTGCACTAATTTGTCGTATATTAATACCATCTAAACCTAAAACTTTTTGTGGTTTTGTTACAACACTAGATGTATGTCCTTGTCCACATTGTCCCATACTATTTGTACCCCATGCAAATACTTCATTATCATCATTTAATGCTAAACAATGATTATCAGCACATGCTATATCAATAATACGATACATTTTTAATTCATCAATTTGTAATGGTAATAAATTAATAGCATCAATTTGTCCATGTCCTAATACTGGACCACTACCCCATGTATAAATTTGTCCAGTTTGTGTTAATGCTATTGAAAATGTTGTACCAGCATTAATTTTTTGTATAATTAAACCTTGTAATGCTTGTATAATTTGTGGACGATATGATTTTAATAATTCACCAGTACCTAATTTACCATGTTCACCATTACCAAATGACCATACAGTTTTACCATCTTTTGATAAAACTAATGTATGTGAACTACCACATGATACTTGTCCAATATCATTTAAACCAATTACTTGTGTTGGTATATAACGACTTTTATTATCACCATGTCCTAAACGTCCATGATCACCTTCACCCCATGTATATAATTGACCATCATTTGTTATAGCAGCACTATGTCGATAACCAGCATTAATAAATTTAATTGTTTTATCAATAAATGGTCCTAATATACGTTCAGGTTGTTTAAATGTTGAACAATTACCATGACCTAATTTACCATAATCACCATCACCCCAACTATATACATGTCCATTATCAGTTAATGCTAATGTATGTCCATCACTACCTTTAGAACTTGATAATTTTTTTATTTTAATACGTTCATCTAATAATAAACGTTTTGGTAATGTTTGATTTGATGATTCACCTAAACCTAAACGTCCATAACTACCTTTACCACATGCACTAACTGTACCATCTAAATGTATAGCAAATGTACAATATTGACCAGCTTCAATCTGTTGTATATGATTGAAAACTTTCGATTTAATCGGTATTAAGATTTTTTCTTGTTCATCTTCAGCTAATTGATGTGATGAATTACTACCCCATACATAAACATCATTTGTTTCATTCAATATTGTTGTTGTTGTTGATTCATTATTACAATCAATAGATTCAGTAATTGTACAAAAACCACCACCATAATCTGTTGCCATCACACAAATAATCTCCATTAAATATAATCCAGTTTCATATATCGATAATTCACCATTATCATCATCATCATCATCATTGATTAAATCGAATTTAATTTTCAATTTACTACAATTCAATAATTGTAATAAAGCTTTTTTAAAATATTGACTACGCATCTGTTTAAATAATTCTAAATCACATGAAGCAACCAAACATAAATCAATCCATTCTAATAAATAACGTAAATAACCACGTTGTAATGCTAATAATAATAATAATTCAAATGATAATAATTTGCCTTTACGATCAACATTGATTGTATCATTTAAAATTGTATCTTTTAAAAATTCAATCACTTGTTCTAAACTATTACAACCTAATTGTGTTAATTGTATATCATTTGATAAAGATAGAGGTGGTAATTTTTGTAATAAATCAATTGATGTTTCTAATACTGAATTACATAATGATGGTACACCTAATATATCGCTAACTTGCCAATTTTGTTTTAATAATGAAAATAATAAACTTAAGCCAGTTTTTATACCAATCTCTAATAATGCTTGTGAACCATCAATTATTTCTTTATTATTATTACTATTGACTGTATTATTAATATGATTGATATCATTGATGATTTGTTCATGTTTATTTTCTTTATTTACAATTGTATGATAACGCATCATTATAGCGTAATAAATACGTTTCAATATTAATAAACGTTGTTTTAATACAATTGTAAATGGTGTTATTGAACATAAATTTCTTGCTAATTCAAATTGTACAGTCAATAATTGATTAATATATTGATTAAATTTAGTTTTTGTTATTTGTTTCTTATCATCATCATCATCATCATATTGATAATAATTGAACATTTCTTGTATATCATTATTAATTATAGGTATTGTTGTTGGTATTGTACGTAATTCATGATTTTGTATTAATAAATCATACATTGATTGAACTAAATCACGATTTGCTATATTATCACAATCTTTTTCTGACCAATTCACATTCGTATGTTCCAACCATTCCATTTCAATATTACCATAAATATTTTCCATGATTATTGATTTTCTTTCTTTTATTTATAATTCTATAAATAAAAATACAGAAATTACATAATTTAATTTATAATTTATAGTTAATTAATTAATTGATTCGAGTTTTCAACACAAATTTTCACTTTAATTACACTGTATCAAAATTACATATGAAAATTCTAACCAAAAATGACAGATTGTAATCGTTACTGGTCGTCATGCTATCTATCGGTGAAAATTGGAACAAGCAATACTTCAGTGTTACCAAATCTAGAAAATTTTCCTTAGATTTAAAGAATTTTTACTTGTTCAGGGGAAATGGGAAATTTTAATAGTTTTATTTCTTGAATCTAGAGAAATTTAGGGAAAACTCAGAAAATATAAATTTTTCAAAAACTCGAAAAATACCGTATGAAACCGTATATTATACATGTATTGTACAAAAAACATAAAATGAAGTAAATCAACATACAATTAAAATATTAGAACTAGTAGCGACATTTCTTTGTTATAAAGTTGATGTACCGGTTATCTGTCGTCTCAAATTATATTTAGTTGCGATAAATATAAATATATAGCATCTGATTTGATATAAATTCAATTTTAATTGAATTGAATTGAAATTATTATAATAAACAAAAATATATATAAAAAAATTAATAAGTATAATAGTTAGTAGTCTGTATTACCGACTTGAGCAAGATTACAAGATCAAATAAACATTGCCATCTATTAAGAATAATCTTAACAAGTAAGATAAAAATACCTGTACTGCCAAATAATCATTTATTTTGGTTATTGTTAAATTTTATTAACTAATTATACTTATTGACAACAAAATAAATAAACTATAATTTTATTCTTTTAGTTTTTTTTCAAAAATTACCCTCTACGCGTTTTTGGTTATATAATCTATACACTTTCATACTTAATAACAAACTAAATTAATAGAGGACACTACTAGCTTTGATGTTTTAATAAATTGCCTCAAAATTTAAACATTAATCCATGAGTAATTCTATAATTTGTTACATTGATAATAATGATTTTAAAATCGAATCTTTATTATGTATTTTCTTAATTTAAATAGATAAATTAGATAAGGTTGCAAAATTATTTTTTTTTTATTTTTTATTGCTTATAAACACAATAGAACTATAAATATTTTTATTTTAAAACATTTATTTCCATAAACTATCAATTAATTAAGCTTATTTCCTTCAATACAACTTTTATATGAGAAAGATAAGAATTAATTGTGGGCATCATTATTCTTATTGCTTCATAATCTTAAAAATAGATAGCGTTAAGCTTTACATCAACAAATATGTAATATTTATTTAATTTAGTTTGTAAAATATAATTATAAATAATTAATTAAATTTAAATTAATCAAAATTATTTTTAAAATATAATAAATTGAACAAAAATATCGGCAATGTGTATTGTTGGTTGTATAACCGTCATCGATGATAATAGTACAATTGTAAATTGATAGAGGTCACTACTATGCTATCGATTGCGTAACAGCGCAAAATTTAAATTTGAACTTGTTAGAACGGAGATAATAACGTTTTCAAATTGTGTAAATTCAATTAAAATCATTTAATTTTGTTTGTATGTGTGTGTGTGATTTAATTATTATGCCTTTTTAGTTTCTTTACATTATTTATAAAACGAAATGTGTAAATTAATGGAAACGTTATAACTGTTTAAATGTGGAATTTTGTGTACTGTTATGATATCGAAATAAAAACAAATCATGTCTTCTTCTCCTTTTTTGCGCCTGTAGAATATCGAAGATGTTACCTAATTTATTGTTCGATCATCAACGTTTCCAATTAAACTACACAAGACAAAAAAAAAAAAAATAATAATTAGAGTCGTTGTAAATTTTCCAAGTTTATTTCCCTCTAGTCTACTATCAAGAAGAGAATTACCAAACCCATATATCATCAATCATAATCGTCTTTGTTTGCATTCTTTAACATTTCTTTGTTTATAAAACAATATTTATACCTATATCAATATAGGTGTTTTCATAAAAACGCACGCACACTATAGCTATATCTGAATATTCCTTTTATTATTGAAGACGATTCAATTGCGGTATATTGAAAACAGAAATTGCAACTACATTATGGACATTGAAATTGCATTAACAAAAACAGGTGAGACGTCTATACTTTATCAATTCTTAATTGTTTAATTAATTAAATTTGTGTACCTATTAATTAATTACAGGTTACGGTCGTTTTCATTATAAAATCTTAATAGTGTGTGCTTTAAGTTTATTAAGTGTTGGTCTACAAAGTAACATCTCAAGTTTCATCTTTCAATCGATACAATGCGAATTAAATCTAACATCATTCGAATTAGGTATTTTAAATGTTGCTTATTTATTTGGTGGTAGTTTAAGTTGTTTTTTATGGGGTATAATTGCTGATCATTCCGGCCGTCGTCCAACACTAATTATCGGTCATTTATTAAATGTTATTGTTACATTATTAACAGCATTCATCAATAATATTACAATATTAATTGGTGGCCGTTTCTTAACTGGTTTCTTATCAAGTGCACCAACAAGTATAATTTTCTCATATTTATCCGAATTTCAACCAAATCAATATCGTTCTATAATCCTATCAATATTAAGTTTATTCTTTACATTAGCTTATCTAATATTACCATTATTATCATGGTTAATATTACCAATTGATTTAAATTTAAAACTATCATTTCTATTGATAAGTCCATGGCGATTATTATTGGTAATTATTGTAATACCGGAATTAATTGTTGGATGGTCATTGATTTATTTACCTGAAACGCCGATTTATTGTTTAAATCAAGGTGATATACAAAAAACTTTAAATATTTTGAAATTAATGTTTATTACAAATACTGGTGAGAATCATGAGAAATATCCAATAAAGAATTTAATGTACAAACGTAAGAATCAAATTGATATTGTTGATGGTGAACATTGGAAGATAACACGGATTTTTTATCGGATTTTACAACAATTTAAAGAATTATTTCAACCACCATTATTACAATTAACAAGTCTATCGTGTGGTGTTAATTTTGCTAGTCTCTTTGGGTAAGAATATTTTTATTTTTATCATTATTATATTAAAATCTTGTTTGTAGTTTATACGGTTTAGGTTTATGGATACCGGAGTTCTTTGTTCGTTTCCAATTATATGAAAATCAACATCCTTTTAATAAAACAGTAACAATAAAAGAATTAACACAGATGAAAATTAGTAGTAGTAGTACAAATGCTAATATTGAATGTAATCAATCTTTAGATAATTCAGTGATAAGAAATACAATTATTGTTGGAATTGTTTCATTAATTTGTAGTCTTATCACTATTGCAATAGCAAAACGTGTTCATTTAAAATTCATTGTCTTTATATCAATGTTAATTGGTTCAATTTGTACATTTCTATTATATTATTTAAATACATCTTTACAAAATTTAATAATTACATCAATATTTCAATCAACAATGATTATTGGGAATGTACAAATTGGTAGTTTAGTTACAAATTTATTTCCAACAGATATTATAGGTTTATGTTTATCATTAGTTATATTTAGTGGACGTTTAGGTGCTATAGTTAGTAATCTATTTTTTAGTTATTTTATGGATGATTATTGTGAAATACCAATTATTGTTGTTGCAATATGTTTATTAATTGGTAGTGTTTTGTGTTATTTAATACCGAAGAATAACAATAACAATTTAAATAATTGTAATAATAATAATAACAATTGTATAGAGAAATCAATTGAAATTAGTGTAATTAAAAGTGAATCTTGATTATATCCATATTTGAAATAAACTTTTTACTCGTCTAATTTATTTTTAAAATTACCACCTTCTCCACATAAAAACGTTGCCAACTTTGATCTTCGGTCGCTATTATGAATGTGTATAATACAATTGTAAAATACAGCTGTATAATACATTCTATGTTGATATACATAAATCTTACAATTTGACCTTGCTCGTGATGGTTCAATCCAAGATTTGCCTTGACAATTTCACCGCCGACTCTAATAACAAATTTAATGGATCGCTCCTTATAACTCTAATAGCCTATTATGATATGCAATATAGTCTCTTCTACCGCCAATTTTTCTAAGAAATACGGCAAAAATACCGTTATAAAACGGTATAATACACACGTATTATACGAGAAAATACCGTAAATTAACATCTGTTAATGACTTATCAGGTTGAAATCTAATTTACAAACTTTTATTAACTTCAACAGGTTAAAAACAACAAACTTGATTTCATTTAATCGTCAAAAAAAAATATGTATTAGCAAATAAGCATACGAACATTTTTAAATTTCGCGGCTTAATAGGGAGCTACTTTTTGCCGCGTAATCACGGATATCGACTTTAGTAACTTTTCTGTCATTTAGTATTTTTAATTTTACTGCTTTAAATTTTAGTGTCTTACAATCCTGTGCATTGGGTGCACTGCTTGTCAAAATTGACAGTTACAATTTTGAAAGTTTTAACGAGTGTGGTGTTATTTTATAACAAAAAAACTAGATTTTTTTCAATAAATATCAAAAAAAAGTAATTGATGGATTCATTTTATGATGCACCACGTCGACCACCAACACCACCAAGATTCGAAAAAGTATAATTCGGCTAATAGAATTGATCAGAAAAACCATTAACAAATTTGTTTTGTTGTTGTAGATTACTGCCGTTAAATCATTGCCTGTACCGGAGATTTCGATAATTTCCAATGAGAAACCACAATTGAACAATATTGATACAATATTAAAGCAAAACAATGAGATTCTCCTCAAAAATTCGCCACAATCGAAACGAGTCCATTTCCATGGACCGTTAACAATAAATAAACCTACACCGATGATTGTGGAACGTTATAATAACAATAATAATAATAATAAAGAGAATCGACCACTTGAATTATCAAAAAGAGATTTCAATTTAAATGGGAAAACTTTCAAGCATATCTATATGGCGAATATACCGAATCGTGATCTAGATTCAAGTTTATTAGAACCTAATGTAATCGAAAAACCTAAAATTGTTGATAATTCGAAACCTTTGGATGAAAGTGTAGATTTTGGTAAGAACTTTCGTGAATTTAAAACGAAATTTCCAACAACAAATACAAAAACTTTATGTAATCATAAAGAATTTGAAGTAACATCAATACAACAAATATCGAAAAAAGTTGATAAATCTGTAAGTTGTTTATTGGAAACAAACAATAATTTAGAACATTTACATCAACAACAAGAACAACCAACAATTAAAGATCTGTTAGAAATAATTAAACAACAAAATCAACAAATTATGTCATTACAACAACAATTATTCAATTTGCAAAATCGTTTACAACATAACAATACAACAATAAATCAACAACAACAGCAGCAACAATCGAAGAAATTCTCAATAGATTTGAAAGCGACAAGTTTTGAAGTATCGTTTCGGCCACAAAAATCACAAAAATTCCAACATCACGAACCGACAATTCAAGAAATTACCGAATCATCAAATGATAACATAACAAGAAATCAAGATGATTTATGTTTAAATCTACAACAATCGATTGATATAAGTGATGAAACTTGCCCAAGTCCTACACCAAGTATACGAATTGATATGGAAGATATTCAAGATTATAAGAGTGATGATAGTAGTGAATGTGAGGAAGAGATTGGGGTAACTTTATATGAAAATATAATGGATCAAGTTAATAAAATGTTAGAAAATGTACGTAATAATCAACGACATACTGATAGAAGAACAACAATAGTACAAGATGTAAAAGAGGCGACAATACGTTATTTGAATGATGTTGGTGTAACTAACACGAACGATTATCGAAAATTACGTTATAAACCATCAGAAATTAGTTTTGCTGTTAAACAATTATTGATGAAATATCTACCTGATGAGCAATTAGTTGATTTTAAATTAAATCAAACAAAATCACCGAAAAGATTACGTCGTAATAATGGTGTGAAAAATAGCGAATTTTCAATCGCTACATTGGAATATATGAAAAAATATAATCTATTAAGTGGTAATGATCGTAATTCAAATAATAATATTTTAGATATTTCAACATTAAAATTACAACCGAAGCTTTTATAGATTCCTTTTAATTTAATCTATATTTTAACAATATTTAGACTAAACGAATAAATAGATTCATGTTTAAAATGGTTTTTTTAAACATTAAACGATTCACCACAGCCACAAGTTCCTTTAATATTCGGATTGTTGAAGATAAATTCCGATTTTAATTTATTCTGTACATAATCCATTTCAGTTCCTAGTAATGTTAATTGAGCTTTTTTATCAATAAATATCCGTACACCATCTTGGACAACTTCCTCATCCATTTTCTCTTTGGTTTTTGTATAATCTAAAGTGTATGATAGACCATTACAACCACGTTGTTTAACACCAATTCGTAAACCAATCTGCTAATTAATTCCATAAACTTTCATTATTTTAATACAATAGTATACTTACATAATCTGATTTATCTTTAAGTAATTGTTTAACTCGTTCTACTGCAGATGGTGTCTAGAAACGTTTAGTTAATAATTAAGTAATGATTGAATTATTACTTACTAAAATTAGAGCTGCACGATTTGGAATCACTTTACGTCTTGTTATCGCTCTTACAGTAGCCGTTGCTATTGATTTTGTAGCCATTTCAATTTAGAAATTTTCAAAATTTATAATTCGCCAAACATTATTAACAATTCAATGTGTTTTTATTTAAATAATTGCAATTTTAACAAATATTCAAATGTTATGATTGTAAAATGTTAAAATTTTGATAGAATTGCGACACTAAAATCAACACAAATAACCTATAAAATTTTCCAATTAAAGTTTGGTTATATAACTATGATTACGGCATCTATCTGATTTTAAAACTATTACAACTAGTGATTTTTATCACCAACTGTTGGTATTATTTCAAAATAGTAACTACTAGTTACGTTAAAGTTATATTTAGGTTGTTTTCGTTTAAAATATTTCTATAATTATTATCAATAATTACATTATTGTAATGTATTAATAATTTTGCAATTTTTCTATTAATAATTGTAATATTTCTTTAATTGTAATAATTCTGTGACGTCACTTCTTGGTAAGGTATAGTTAGTGTGGTTAGCTTAGAAAAATGAACAATTGAAAAGGAAATCTATAAAATTTCTTGTTATCCACAGCGCATGCGTACAATCTACAATCATTTGTTATCTCTTGTGATTGTAAACACGACTTTGTGGCTTTGTTTATGTGTAAAAATAATTTACTTTTTTCTGAAAATTATATTAATTTTTCATTAAATTAGTGTTAATTGTGCTCATCTATATGTGTGTGTGTTGTTGAATTAGAAAGAAAAAAGACGTAATGGATGATCCAGCAAGGATGATGGCACATAGTGGTAGTGGTCTGATGCCGCCACAGCCCTACGGTATGAATCCCCAGGGTGAGGGCCAATCTGGTGGTGGTGAGAATGAACCACGTAAACAGGACATTGGTGAAATCTTACAACAAATCATGAATATAACTGATCAAAGTTTGGATGAGGCACAAGCTAGGAAGCATACATTGAATTGTCATCGTATGAAACCGGCATTATTCTCTGTTTTATGTGAAATTAAAGAGAAGACTGTATTATCATTAAGGAATACACAAGAAGAAGAACCACCTGATCCGCAATTGATGCGCTTAGATAATATGCTGATTGCTGAAGGTGTAGCAGGTATCTAAATTAATTTATAAGAACATTAAATTAATTTAAGAAATGTTTTACTTAATTTAAGGTTTTCTAGGGCCAGAGAAGGGTGGTGGTGCTGGTGCTGCAGCATCTGGTTCAGCTGCTGCACAAGCCGGCCAACCGGATAATGCGATCGAACATTCAGATTATCGTGCAAAATTAGCACAAATCCGTCAAATTTACCATCAAGAATTAGAGAAATATGAACAAGCATGTAATGAATTTACAACACATGTAATGAATTTATTACGTGAACAATCACGTACAAGACCAATAACACCGAAAGAAATTGAACGTATGGTACAGATTATACATAAAAAATTCAGTTCAATACAAATGCAATTGAAACAATCAACATGTGAAGCTGTTATGATATTACGTTCACGTTTCTTAGATGCAAGACGTAAACGTAGAAATTTCAGTAAACAAGCATCAGAAATCTTAAACGAATACTTTTATTCACATCTATCAAATCCATATCCTAGTGAGGAAGCTAAAGAGGAATTGGCTAGAAAATGTGGTATAACTGTTAGTCAAGTATCAAATTGGTTTGGTAATAAACGGATTCGATATAAAAAGAATATTGGTAAGGCACAAGAGGAGGCCAATTTGTATGCAGCAAAGAAAGCAGCCGGTGCATCACCGTATAGTGGTACACCAACACCAATGATGTCACCAGCTCCACCACAAGACTCAATGGGCTATTCGATGGGATCGGCATATGATCAAAGTTCGGCTTATGATGCCAGCAGTTGTGGTTATGACCCAATGCATGCCCAAGAGCTATCACCATAAAAATCATACAAAACAAACAAAAACAGACAACAAATGTATACTGGATGAATTGTACCTACAATGTATACTTATACCGAGTGTACCACCGTGTTTATTCTCGCAATTGGCTGAGCTTTTAGTAACATAATAACGTAACTTGACGTTTGTTAATGCAATTTTTTAAATGGTCGAACCAAACTACGGTACTAAGTTACTAAAGCCACAGCCAACTGTGAGAGAAAATACCGTGGTACAATCTGTACAATTTTTACTTAAAAATGCGTGTTAATTAAGCGGAAAATTCAAATTTTTTGTCAGCAACAAAACGTGCAATATTATGTTATTAATTAATTGACTACAATCTCTGTTATCATTTTTGTTTTCTGTTTAATTTACTACTTATCGATTCATTCGTATTTTTCTCCTATTATTAATTATTATTATGATTATTTTAATTGTAATTTCGATTTGATTTGTTAAAATTCGATAAATTGTATAAAAAATTGCTTCTTCCAGACAATTATTGGAATCAAATTTGATTGCAATAAAATTGTTCGACAATTAAATGGTAATGGTGTGGATTTTTAAGAGCATTATATGTTTTTAATCTTCTTTTTTTGTGAATATTATTGATTGTACTTCATATGCTTGGCAATTTGAATAAAAATACAAGTAGGAAATGGTGAAGGTAATTATTTCATAATTTATTTACAATTACTTTAATTTATTTATTCATGATTTTCTTTTCGTTTTTATTTTTGCTAGATATTAACAAAATTATACAAATTATGATGGTGCTATTTTTTACCTGTTCTTGTATAAAATAGTGCCAACAAGTAATCAATTTTCTTTAAAATACAGAAATTATTAAAATTGTAATTGTAATTTTACAATTATTTACATTGATACAATGACATCGTTATTATTGTTGTTGCCTATTATCGAGCACAATTTTTTTGATAAAAGAAATCAATGATTTACAATCATATTTACAGGCATCAGTCTCTTTTTTGTTGTTGTTGTTTTCATCAATTCAAACACACAAAGATACGAGATAATCTTGTAAATTATTTCGAAAGAAAAAAATCAATCTTTCTCAATTGAATTCTTGTTTGATACAATTAAAAAAAAAAAAAACTAAGTTTAATAATAATAAAGGCAATTGTGGTCAATATGAATGCCGCTAACTAGACTAGAACTTAGAATAAGAACGAATTACATCGATAACAGACAGAAATTAGGCGCTAATTATTTTTAATTAAACAAAACTAATTAATTAAAAATGATAGATAAATTGCTAAGATGAAAATTATACACAGTTTTCTTTATGTAATACAATTACAAATTAAAAAATAATAATTGGCAGTGACTCATTAGATTTTTATTTTGGCAGTAAATTTGAGGGCATCCAATAGGAAATAATTGTGTAAAGAAGCCCATGATAACATCATCATTACCATTATGTATATTTATACTTATCTACAATTTTTTATCTTCTGTTATAACATAAAATAAATTAGAGAGTATGCCAAAATTTAAAATAAAATCTTTGGTCGTTCCGAAAGAAATTTTGCACATTTTCCATCAATCAATCAATAAGTACAAATGAAAATTTATATTTGAACATTATTCTTTCCATTAATTTTATCCAATCCATATTTTGGTATACAATTTTACATCACTTTAAGCAGTCAAGTCAATATTTTTTTTAATAAATAATTAAAATTATTATAAAATAAAATAGACAAAAACACTAAATTAAATTAAAAATAAAATAAAATTAGAAGAAGAGAACATATTATTGCTGTTCCTTCTCTATCAATATAATTAAAATTGTTGCTAATAAATCATGTCATTCCATTATTAGTACCACCATCCCATTCAATTAAAAATTCCAATTTACCAGACGGTCCGATACGTTTTGCTTTTATTGTAAATTTCTCACCGGCAGCTATACGATTTGCAGCACCAAAATAAATATTCACCGAACTCTTCAAATCGACTATATTTATACCATCTTTTAAATTATTACTATTATTCGTATTATTATTATTATTATTATTAGTGTTACTTTGATTGATTTTTGTTGTATTATCTTTATCAATTTGTATTTTATCAGGCCGTTGACGTAATTTACGTCCATTAAAACTATAATCAGCATTATTATCATTATTTGTTTGTGTTGTTGTTGTTAATTGTTTCCATTCTTTTGCATCCGGTTTTACTGGTAATATAGTTGCTGTTTTACTAGCTGTTTGACCAACATTATTATTATTTGTTAAATAATTTGTACGATTTCTACGTAAACGTTTACGTTTCACTTCACCATTCGGTCCAATAAATATATCTTTTTCGCTAAGTTGTCGTTTTGTTGGCCGCATTAATGGTTTACCAGGTATCACAGCTGTTAATGGCAATGGTAATGATGGTTGTTGTTGTTGTTTTTGATCTTTCTTATTTCGATTTTTCTTTGTTGATGATTTTAATTGTTGTTGTTGTTGTTGTTCATTTGTATTACATTTTAATAATGTTAAAAATGGATTATTTTTACCTTCGAAATCTTTTGGTGGTGGTATAATTAGATCTAATGTACTTTTTGATGATGTTTCATCACCTGATGTATCATACGGTATATTATTATTATTATTTAAATTTTTATCTAAACTATTTGAATTCTCACCAAAATCATTACTAATATCCGATAATAATGTTGTTGTAGTTGTTGAACTTAATGCAGGTGGTGTTGATGGTGCTGATACTGATGTTGGTGGTGTTAATGGCAGTGTTTCATTTTTTTGATAATTTCGATTATCTAAACTTAATCTAGTTGGATAACCTCTTGTTATCAAATCATCTTGTATCATTATTCTATCATTACCATTATTATTATTACTTATACTATCATCATTTGAATTATAACATCTTTGTTTTGATTTCCTTAAGACACGTTCACGTCCATTTATTGTCAATAATCTTTTACGTCTTGTAGTTGTTGTTGTTGAAACAGTTTTTTTAGCACAACCTCTAGTCATTGGTAGATGATTATCATAAGTATTATTATTAATATGATTATATTCATCTTGTTGTTGTTGTTGTTGTTGTTCAATTTCAGGACTTGGACATGGTGAATCTGTTTCAGATGGATTATTACTATTATTATGCTGATATGCTACGCCCATCATAACATTCTTCATATAATTATCACACGGTATCAATTTCTTATATTTATTATTATTATTACTAGTATTACTATTATAGTATTCATTTTGTTGACGATGTTGTTGTTGTTGTTTATGGTGGTGGTGGTGTAATAATAATGATGATGGTTGATGTACAATTGATAAAAATTGTAAACGCCGATTACCTTGCCAATGTTCACGTAACTTCTCTTCAGTAACTTGCCCATTAAAATTCAATGATATTGTTGGTGTTGGTGGTGGTAAACGGATACGTAAACCCCATATTGTTACACGTTTCTTTATCTCACGGCCACATTTAAAACGATTACGATTACTTGTCAAAATTGATAGAATAGTTTCACGACGTTCTGATTCGCTTACATTCGAAATCTATAAAAAAAAATATATTAAATTATACAACAATTAATTGTATTATCTAAATATTACCTTTGGTGGTAATTGTAAAGCATGCCAATTATCGTTAATGTATGGAATGATAGTTGTATCTAAATCGTAATATTTCCTACTATTATATGCAGTCAAATTGAATAACATTAAATGTACCAAATCAACCCATTTCATTTCTAAACGTCTAACAAACTCTTTACCATGATTACAAATTGAACAGACAAACACATAGAACCTTTTAAAAAAATATAAAATTATTCTTCTTTGTAAATGTTTTAATAATAAAGTTTTTAATATTAACCTATCACCACAATATAACGGATATTGTAAATTATCAATACATCTCTCATGGAACCATTGTTTACAACGGCCACATTGTAACATTTGTTTATACCATTCACCAGTTTCACCACAATAACAATAAATATGTTCAGTATTGACACGATGATTTGCATCCCAAATTAATGAATTCAACTAAAAAAATTCATATAAATTACAACAATATTATAGAATAAACCAAATTCTATGCAATTATAAGCTATATCTGTAATCAAAAGATATAGAAAAAAACTAATGGCACAATACTGATCTACTTTTTTCCAATATTAGTTTAATAGTAGAAACAAAAGTGGGCTATTTCTTTTCTTTCGAGTAATAAGCAAAAAGTGAATATTTTCTAATCTTGGATATCTATTACAGATAGTACATTCTACAGGCACTTTTAAATTATAAATCAGTGGTGTATTTTTTTGAGAATTTCAGACTTATAGTACAAAGTTGTATTTTCTTAAATACAAACTATATTTTAAAATTAGATTATCAAAGAGCTTATTTTTGCTGGTCTAAAAAATATATATAATATGTAATTTTATCTGAATCAATAACGAAGATATCAAATTATTTATAATAAGGTTTCTTAAATTTAAAATCAAAGTTGGCTATGAAAATTCAATTGTGAACGTACCATTGAACTGTAAACCAATAGTTTAATATTTGAGTTTATGTATATAGATATACAGCAAATGGATAAAAAAATTGTGGTATGTTCACAATTAATTTACCATAGCCAACCTTAACTTAAAGTATATAGTTGTATATACAGGATGTCCCAGAGGTACGAGAAATATCTGTGATAGTCTCCCCAAAGTATAAGTGATTGCCAAAATCACAAGATATTCACTTTTCGCTTATTACTCAGAAAAAAGTAGATCGATATTGTGTCATTAATTTTTTTCTATATCTTCTAGTTACCAAAATAGCCCATAATTGTATCGAATTGGTTCACGCTGTACAATTATTAAATATAATTACATCATATGGTAAAACTTTTGTTGTTGTTATTGTAGATAATGAAGCATCACTACTGCTACAACTACTAATACTACTACTACTACTTGATGATGATGATGATGATGTTGATGATGACGATGATAATTTTGATTTACGATTCTTTATAAATTTAACATCAGCTTTACGCCATTTTTCCGATTCAGCATTTACACAACGTCGACATAACCAAACAGCATCTATAAAAATTAATAAAATTTTAAATTAAATTATAAATTTCATTAATAGAAATATTAACAACCTTCTTTTTGATATTCTTCTGGTATTTTAGGTTGATGACAATATTGATGATAACCACGTCCACATTGATCACATATTGTTATATCATGTTGATGTTTCGGTGATGATTTCTTACATATAACACATAATAGAAAATTCTCTTGTTCTGATGTATTTAATTTTGTTAATGTTTTAAATTTTGCCCAACGATCCGTATTATCACCAAATTTAATTAAACATTCTTTACTTAAACAACTAACTTGAACAATTGTACCTAAATAATAACGACCATCTTTCTGTTTAACCAAAACATCTTCACCAATTTGAAAATCATTCATATCTTTATCGAATTGTAGTGTTGTTGTTGAATCCGGTACAACAACACAACGATATTGTTGTTGTTGTTGTTTATTATCGCTTTTATCGTTATTGTCAATTGTTTTTATCAATGGTAAACTATTCCTTCGATTTGTTTTCGTATTATTATTATTATTGATAGTAATATTAGTGTTATTGTTTAGGTAACATGATGGTTGTGTAGTAGTAGCAGCACCAACACCAATTGTAGACGTCATTTTCCGATTTCTCTTTCATTGAAATACCACCTAAAATTTACAATTAAAATACGCAAATTAATATCAAATATCTATCGATATATTTAGTCCGCATTTAAAATTGCTACAATTATGTAAATTTCACAAGAAAATTCATCAATTTATTGATAAATCTTCAATGATCACACCCCAAACTTTATAAACACCAACAACATTGTATTAATTCAATTCTATCCAATTGAATCATTATTAATTAAAATTAATTATTTCATCAAATTATTAATTAATGTAAATTAAATTTGAAATAAATTTTCATACCTGAAATTCTCATTAAATTCATCAACGTTCAAGTCCATTGAGAGATGTTAAAACATTTGCGGCCATTAACAAAACACACACGCATACACACATACTAGATGTATGTGTGTGTATAGAGCCCGCCAAATTATAATCATTCATTAATTTCGTAATAATTATAAATCAAATATTTTTTAATTTATTAATTTATTGATAATTTAATGATTTTTCAATTATTTCAAGTGAGTTTAATACAAAAATCTTATATAATTTCTATTTATTTTATCGTCTCGGTGTCTTTTAAATCTCTTTTTTTTTCTATGTAACGATATTTTAGTTGATTTAAATAAATAATACTAGATGACGCTAGTGGTGATTCTGTCAAAATCCACCAATAATAAGGCCTCTAAGTTACAAGTAGACCTCATAAATAAACACGCAAATTTATCACATTTTGAATAAATTTCACCAAATTAACTTAGAAATTAGAACAATTATGGAAATAATTTTAATTTACTTACCGATTAAATTTGATTTCTCCATTTATTTTCATTCATTCTTTGCGATGTAGGCTATAGATAGTCAAAGTGGTGGGGATAGAAGTGTCAAGTCAAGACAATCAGCGCACTCTGTTATCAAGTGCTGGAATTGTTATTCGAGGAAATTAGATGATACAATTTTAATCATTTTCTCGAATTTGTAATTAATAGTATTGAAATTTGATAAGATTGGTGTACAGTTAAATTCTAATTATTCTAATAATAATAATTTATATAGATTCCTGTTAAATTGTAGTTTTATCTGTGTAAAAAAGATAATTGCGTCGCCAGTCGCCATTTTGTCGGCAATTGTTTATTTTTGTTTTGTTTGTGATAAAGTAGTGAGCCTTTTTGATTTAAAGATTTCTGTGATTTATCAATCACAACGATAAACAATGAAAACGTATAGCCGAAAGAAATCTGGTGAAGCACAGGATGTTATCCTTGATTTGAATGAATTATGCCGTTTATGTATGACTAAAGAAGATGAATTAATACCGATTTTCAATAATGATGAACCTATACCGCTAACATTACGAATTATGGCGTGTGTTGCACTCGAAGTATACAAAAAGAAAAACACAATTAAATTGCCTTTTATAGAGATTAAATCATTTTTTTTTTTATTTTAGGTATTTGAAGGTGATGGTTTACCGAACAAGATCTGCCACCCATGTAAATTCCAATTGGAGAAATCGTACAATTTCCGTAAAAAATGCGAGAATAGCGATATGAAATTACGTCAACATTTAAAAAGTTTACATGAGAAAATGGGTAGTGATGTGGATTTGAGTACAAATGAAGAGAGTCAATCATCATCTGTTGTTGATCTTGATAGTGGTACAACAATAAAAGATGATTTACAAATTGATCAAGATATGATGAGTACAGAAGAGGATCTAGTTGGTGTAACACAAGTTGCATATATTGAACCAGATTTGGAACCGGAAGAGGATCCAGAAAATATCACATTACCACCAGAAACGGATCTATTGAATAAAACAGCATGTACATTAAAAACGAAACAGGAAGTGAATGATGATGGACCAATTAATGATGACGAGGAAGATGATGATGATGGTAATGATCATAATGAAGGTGGTGGTAATATTGTTTATATTGATGAGAATAGTCAAGAAGTTGAAAATCAAAATTATGGTGCAATCGCGGATGCTGTTAAAGCAACATTAGCAACACTCCAACCAGGTTTCGATCCATTATCTAAATTACAAATGAAATTCATCTCAAACAATGGTAAACCAACACAAGTTGAAGTAATTGCCGAAGATGGTAATGTAATTGTTATGGAATTGATGACTGAAGAAGACAATGAATCATCACAATTGAATGATGGTGATATGGAAACAAATGAGTCCGAAATGGCTGAAGTGAATGAAGATGGTGAATTGAAGATTTTCAAATGTCCACAATGTCCAAAATCATTTGCACGACGTATCCAATTACGTCGACATGCATCCGTACATATGCAACAACGTGGTTTCAGTTGTGGTATGTGCGAGAAATGGTTCCCAACACGTTCAGCATTAGTACGACATGAACGTATCCATACTGGTGAACGTCCATTCCAATGTGAAATCTGTCAGAAGAGTTTCGCCCAAAAGGAGATACTCTATCGACATTTGATGACACATTCTGGCCAGAAACCGTACACATGTACACATTGCAATAAAGGTTTTACACAACGTGAACCATTACGGATACATATGCGAACACATATGGCAGAGAATGCACATGATATTAATTTACATTATTGTTCATTGTGTCCGAAAGTCTTCTGTCATGCATCTGGATTAAGTCGACATTTGGTTACACATACTGGTAAAACGTTTAAATGTAGAGATTGCGATCGATCATTTACTGATAAATCATCATTACGACGACACCATAAACAAACGTTCCATCAGCCATAAATTATTTTCTATTGGTTAGAATAGCTTGTTTTTTAGATTTATTATCGAAATATATTTATGGAAATTCTAATTATATTTAAAATAGAAACGGTTAGCTTTCATTATTTGTATTTTTTATCCCTGTACAATAGTGGAAAAAGTATAAAAATCCACATTATTTCTCAATTATTGGAAAACAGAATTAGAGAGAATTTGCTTATCATTTGATTCTAATTAATGGTAGGTGAGAAAAGGTGAATTTTTAAAATGTAGGTTCTATTCTTGTTTTCTAGTTGAGAAAAAACATGGATTTTTATACTTTTTTTCAGTACTGTTCTTGTTCAATTATGTTTCTTTTTCCTTGATTTCGCATCGATTACTAGTTGGGCTTGTCGCTTCAAGTACGTTCTGGATGGTACTTCATCGTCATCCTCAGAGCCTTGTCTTGTAGGTGGTGGAATCGGTGATGCATTCTGTTGTTGTTGTTGTGGTAATGGAGTTTTCCTCATTAAACTATTATAAGGTGTTGGTAATAGTCCAAATTCATCATTTATTATTAAATTTTCATTATATTGACGAAGTTTCTCATCAAGTTTCAAAAAATCTGTCATTTGAATTGCCACACTTAGATTCTCTTTAATTGCTTGTAAAATTGTTGATAGTTTTGTTGTACCATCACAAATACGCCCATATGGATCAATAAACGAATATAAATCTCTTACAATTGTATAGATCTTATTTAAAGATTCTTGACGATTTTGTATACGAATTTTACAATTTTCGTAACGTTTACGTTGTTCTATTAATTGTCTTTGAATGGTTTCCAACCGTATTGTTAGATTTTCACTATTATTATTAATATCACCATATTTGAATTGATCTAATTGATTTGTTAATACATCTATTTGTTTCTCTAATTGTTTCTTATTCAATTCCAATTTCATTCTTAATTGTAATAAACGTAAATTCGTATCGTATTGCATAACGAATCGTTGATGGATTTCTTCAATACTTGTTGCACCAGTTGCTATTTTCAATTCCTCAAAAATCTGAAATAATTCATCATCTTGTTGTTTCGTTTCAGATATTATTTCATCATTATCAATATCAACAACATCACTATTCTCTTCAGGATTTGTTGTTGTTTTCATTGTAATTTTCTGTGTTTGAAAAACAAATTTCTCCATTAATTCCAATTGTTCTTTACCACTATTAACTAGACGTTGTCCTTCTAAAGTTTGTTTATCACGTTTATTTGCATTAATTAATGCCCTCTTTTCTTCATGTAATAAACAATTTCGTACATTTGCACGCATCTTTGTTGCTTCTTCAACAATCTTGTAAAAAGAATATAAGCGAAAGTTTGGAAAATTTCAAGCTCTACTTACTTGAAATAATTTATTTAGTTGTAAATGTTGTTTATCAATTCGTTTCATTACAGTTTCAAGATTGCTTTCGAATCTTGTTGAATCGTCTAATAGTGAATGACGGATCTCATTATAACGTTGATTAATTTGATTACCTTCATTGAACTGTATTTCAATAGCATGAATATTGTTTTGTAGATCGGAGATTTTCTAAAAAAAATAGAACTATTATAGATTTCATTGTGATATTATTCGTTAGTTAGTACAGTTTTTAATGGAGCATCAATATTATCATTGGTAGTTTGCGAAGACGACAACTTTCGGTATTCTTCAGCTAGATTGGCAAGTAATTTTTTATTCTACAACACAAATTTTATTAATATAAAACAATTATGATTGTTATTATTATCAATTACCCGTTTTTGTTTAAAATTCAATAAATCCAATAATTTCACTTTATCAATGACTTGTAAACGTAATATCTCCTGTATTTCATCGAATGTTTTATTCTCATAAACACCGATAATTGTTTCTAAACGTTTCCCATATATTGGTCGTTTGATTTGTTTTAAATTATCCAATAATTCTTGGATTTCTTCTTTTAATTTCTGTATTCTCTCAACATTTCGATGATTCTCACTTTCGCATTCTTCGAAAATCGCCTTTCGTTGGCCCTCTATAGACATATTTTAAATAATTCAAATTTGGAGGAAATTAGAAAAGTAAGACTCACCAGAAAGTTGAATTTTTTTCTTAATCTCCAATATCTGTTTATGGACCATTTTGATGCAACGGTATCTTTCTCTTTCGTTCTTTCAACCAATTCAAATTTCATTTTTCTAGTTGGTTACAGTATTATTGATCAAATATTATTTGAAAGAATTTGTAAACATGGAAGGGGATGGCTGATAAAAATATATTACATTTCCAATAAATAAGAAAAATCTCAAATGTTTATTAATTACTTTCCAACAGTATACAGTATAATAATAATTAATAATAATTGGAGAATATATTTCTTTTACAAATAGAACAAGAAGAAAGAAAGTAATATCCGGGTAAATATTTCATAAAAATTATTATATAAAATATAAATCGATATTTTTCGTATAAATTTTGATTCTTGTGTATAATAATTTTTCAATGTGTTGTAAATGTGTATGTGTTATACATGTGTATATTATTTATTATAAAATAAATCCATTAACCATTTTTCTATCAAATATATAAATTCTATTCTCCATTTCATACCCTCTTCAACCCACATACATGCTTTTTCTAAGTAATATTAAACAAAAAAATTAAAAGACAATTCATTACATACTCAGTAAATATCATTAAAGGCAACATGGTCAATAGTAATAATAATAATAGTGTTTTACATTATCATTTCAAAATCAATAAAGTTATCAAGAAAAATCTGTGATAAAAACAAATATTCAATTACCATTACTACAAATATTACCAATTTTTCATTATAACTTTATTTGATCTTATAAAATATGATAAGTAATGATGATAATAATAGTGAACAATCTGATATTCGTTTTTAAGTATATTTACACAATATAGAGGAAGCACTAGGCCCGTTTTTTTTAAATTAATTGCAAAACTACTTAAAAAAAAACAAATTTCATATTTTTATTGCAAAATAGGAGACAAGGCGAATGAATAATAGAAAAACAAAATTTGAACGGATTTATTTCTTTCCATCATAGAAAAAATACCACAATGCCTTCTATTTCTATTACACACAATGAGTATTTAAAGAAATCTTCCATTTTTTTTTGTGTGTTTTAATTAAAAATCCAGAATATTCGACTTAATTCTGAAATGATGGTCAATCAATTGTAGCATTGTGACATTTTTTTTAATTGGTTTATTATTGCTGACTACAAAAAAAAAAGAAAACAAAATAGCCCTTTAACCAAAATGGCACTAAAATTAGAAAAAAATAATAATAAAATAAACAAAACTACCATTATTTGGAATGCGTTTCTCCTCCAAAAATACGATAAATTTTCCTTTTGTTTAATTAAAAAAAAAACAGATCTCTATTATAAAGCCTTATAATGTAACAAAAAAAATCATCTACAATGTACCAAAAGAAAAACTGAACAAACTAACTAAATGTAAGATTAATAAATGCATATATTAGCGAAATATAATAATAATAATTAAAAGTATAAGAAGAAAACAAAAAAGACATCACTGTTGTTTGTTTTTTTCTTTATTTCTCCTATTGAGCATTGTAAATAGGTGTAATTTTTTTCTTGTTTTAAATTGTAAGTGTGAGGTTGTAAGTAATTTTTTTTATCGCTTGATTTAGAAAGTCAGTTTTTCTCTTTTTTTCTTCAATTAAAAATATCTTACATATTTTCAAATTGATCTACACGACGTTTAGTGTTACCTTTACGTATCTCACGTAATGTCTTATACTTATCTCGTCCTTGACGCACATTCTCTCTATGGATCTTATCCATTGCAGTTTCTTTTGTTTCATCTCTCGATTGTGCCAAATCTTTCTTTAATGCCTACAAAAATAAAACAATTAACAATGATAACCTGACTATTATTATTATTATAATATTTACCAAAAGTTGATCTTGTAGACGTTCATTACGTTCAGCTAATGTACGTCGATCTTCAACTGGATCAATAATATTCTCATCAGTTGCTAAATCTTTACTAACATCACCATTAATAGTTTCATCATCTTCATCATGATTGTTCTCTTCTAAATGTCCTTTTGTTGCATTGGCAGTTTGTTGTTGTTTCAATTCTTCTTCTTTACGACGTGCTGCTTCAACTTCCTCTTGTAAACGTTTCGTTTCATAATCTTTAGCTTCGACTTCCTCTTGAATCCGTTGTACTTCTAATTGTTTAGCTTTAATCTCGTCTTCTAATTTTTGTCGTTCAACAGCTTCCATATTTTTACTTTCTTCTAAACGTTCCATCATCAATTGTAATTCATTTTGTTTCTTTTCCAATTCTTCTTTAGCAGCTTGTAATTGTTTTAATTGTTCTTCTAAACGACGTATAATCTCTTGTGCTTCTAATAAATTAGCTTGATTACGTTCCATTTCTTCTTGTAATTGTTTAATTTTATCTTCATATTCTTGTTGTTTCTTTTCAGCACGTTCACGTGCCGCAATTTCTAATTGTAATTTTTCACGCTGTTGTTGTTTAGCTAATTTCTCTTCACGAGCTTGAGCTTTCATTTGTTGTACATCAATTGTATCAGGTTTACGACGTCTCATATATAATTCATGATTACCCATACATAATGATAAGATTCTTTTATTGATACGTACACGTGGTGCAAAAAATACAAAATCTGGTGCCTTCTTATCAATTGGTTTTATTATAAATTTACGATCATTAAATGATATATTACGAATCTCTGACCAAGGGAAACCAATTTTTGGTGTTAATCTAAAAAAATTTAAAAGAAATCAATTAATAAAAATGAATATAAAGAAAATCAAACAAAACGTACTGATCATCTTTCTCATAAATATTTAAACCTAAAGCATCAACACCTAAATATAATTCAGTGCCTTTTTTATTACGAATCTCGAAATAATTGACACCGTACATTTCTAAATCTTGAGCAATTTTTAAATATTCCATCATTGCATCTTCACGCATCATACCACGATGCTCTTTCCACCAGGTCATTATACTTTGCTCCCATTCCTCCTTAGACATTTTATGTTGATCCATTACTCTGTAATTTACAATAACAAAAAAAAAACACAATTATCTTCAATTATAATAAATTTAATATAGGAAACAACCTTTGTGGTAATAGACGATCATTTGCCAAGAATCCAGCATTATGTAGACTTTTATTATAATCACCATGTCTAGCTTGTACAGCATATGATGCTAATAATACAGATGTTTCTGGTGGACAATAGATTTCATCTGATAATATTGAATTTTTCACTTGTAAATAGAATAGACGTAATGTTATATCTTGGATTAATTCTTCTGCAACATCTTCTGGATAGAATTTTGCACGGAATTTGAATTGTAATGGATTCTCTTTCTTTACATCTTGGCTCATCACCTAAATTTTGAAAGATAGAAGAGAAGAAAAAAACATAAATATATTGCAAAAAATAATAAAAATAGAATAAAATAATAATAAACAACATTACATTATTACTATAAAATTACGAAAAATAAAAAGAGTATATTTATTACTGTACATTACGCAATTATAAAAATTACATCCTATTATAAAATGATCAATTAAGAAATATTACAGATAAAAATAGAAATTAAAATTCGATATTATTTAAAGAGAAATCTAAACAATACAAATCACTAATTGGTGTTTGAATTAATACTTGAAAAATTTGTTGACGGTGATGAAAATTATCACATAATTATTTAAAACAAATATATCTAATGATAATAATTATTCATTATTAAACCTTGAAAATTTTCAAATAACCTTCTACTACCAATAATGTAAATTACTACAACTACATTGATGTAATTTTAGTTAATTTTCATAATAGAAAAATCACACACTTACCAAATCATTACAATATTCATCATCATGTTCAGGTATTTTTAACGAATTATATATAACATGTTTAAAACATTGAAATGTTTTATGGAATATTGAATCCTGTATATTATCATTGTGTTGTATGCATAAGAAATTTGTTTTAAAGATGTAAAAAAAAAACACAGGAAAAAATAATTATTTTTAAAGATATAAATTATTAAAGACAATGAAGGGTTTTTATAATAATTATACTACAGATAGGAAAATCAAATTAAATGGAAATTTATAGTAATTTGTCAAGATAATAATAAGAAAAAAAAACTTTGCTAAATATATTATTTTTTCTTCTCTATTATCTATTGTAATTCTATTTTTATTTCTTCGACAACTTTCATTTTAATTTATCTACAATTATACTAACCAACATTTCTAGATGGATAAGGCAATAAATAAAAATGCATTACCAATTACGATAATAAACTTTACGATAACAAATTACAGGACCACAATGAATCATTGTTCTAATTTGATTTAAAACTAACAAATAGGTCATTTTTGTTTAAACTAAAGCGAGTACTTTAGTCCCCCATTACAGGGATTAAAGTATCACTTTTAATCGCTAGGGACATAATATTCATTTTCAACATTTTAATGTACCATATCTCTACCTGTTTAATAATAATCTCTAAACTATATGTTAAAATAATTTCAACGTTACTAATCCACACTTAATTTACCTTTTTATATAATTTGATCCAGGTGAGATCACCTTTAGAGTCCGTGTATTGTAAACCAAAGAACCATACTTCACGTAAACCAATTGTTTTAACAACTTGATCAAATAATTGTTTGCCGGATGTTGTTTGCTGTATAGCAAACTCCAATTCGGCATCCATTGTGGTCACTCGGACATTCATCTGTAATTAAGGGTAAATAAAAAAAAACATTTAAAACATTTGTTAAAATTCTATAAATATTCATTTTAGTGAAATTGATGCTAGTGTAAGTATTTTCGTTTTTGTTGAAGGACAATTTATTGGCCACAATTTTACCCACATTTCCTTATCAATTTCATTTATATTTCAATCATATAGAAAAGGCGATTTCCCTATTGTATATGTATATACAAAGAAATACCATGGCATGATTATAAAAAATTCCTTAATATAGTATATTAATAGTAAATACTTTTCAATGATTTATTTTCAAGATAAGTGAAGGTCGTGTCTTACTTTTCAACAATAATGTTAGATATGACTCAAACAATAGTAACACTACGGTTGAATTCATAATAATCCTTCAAAAAAATGTAAACAATTCTACGATAAAAATTCCTCATTACGTGTGTAAGAAAAATTAATATATAGATTAATGTATACATATACAGGGGACATTGGAAAAAAACTCTTAATATAGAACCGGTTTTTTTCTATCTTTTTCGTCATATATCAATAAAAAAGAATTGGTTGATAAAAAAATACTAAATTATGGAGGAAATATACGTGAGATTATCAAAACGACGTGTTAATGGAACATTTATATAAGTCTATGTATATTGTACGTGTACATTGAAGGAACACCTGTTATGTCATCGTAATTTTTAAATTTAGAGGAAACTAAAAAACTATAACCAGATAGAAAAGTGTGCGTCATTGAATGAAACACTCTTACATCATTCTGCATCTTTTTAAAACTGGGAATTAATGACTCATTTTTATACTCCATCGTTATCCGTCTTGTTTTTTTCTGTAAATATTTCGTAGGCAGATTATTTCGGCGACAATTCAGCCTACAATATTGAAATCATCATTATTAATATCCAAAAAAAAAAGTAAAGAATGTAATAAGAATTCTATAAAAAAGGTTAATTGCAACCGATTTTTAGTGCTAATTTCCATTTCGATGATCTATCAAGTATCCATTGGAATTACAAAAACAAGGTCGCAATGTTACCAACATTGGGATCCCAATAATTTTTTACATAAAATTATGGTAAAAAAAAAACCGATTGCATGATTCAACAATTAATTATATGTACATACAAGTAGGAAAAACCGTTATCATCTATTTACTACAATACAATTTTAATGTTGATGTCATCTTCATTAACTTAATTTGGAATAAAACAAAAAAATACAAATTTTCAACTGTCCACTATGAATGAAATCCCGAATGACGTTATCATTAATTCAACTATGGTAACTAGATTCTTTGATTATACTCACAGATTTCGGCATTTTGCTGTTACTATTTCTCGTTTTTTGATCCACAAAAACAAACAAATCTGAAACAAATTAGAGAATAAATACAATTTTTACCAATAATTCTAATAATTGACACGTTTCGTTTTGAAAATGGATGTAAATACCCTCATTATATTACAACAAAACATGTCCCATTATAATTGAATTACCTTCGAAAATCTTCCAAAATATTAAAAATAAATTTTACATAATTTCAATTTAAATAAATTGTTAATTTGTTAACAAAAATTGACCAAAAATTAGGACAATACCGGTACTTGTTGCCGTACATATAAACTTTTATTAACCCATCTGAAGTTGGATACTTACTAGACAAAAAAAAAACAAGAAACCAACGAAAAAAAAGGACGATCGCACACACAGACAGTCAAAGGTGTACAGATTCGTGTTATACTAATTAATAAGGCACTAATTTTCCAGATTTATAAGAACAAAAAAAAACACGCACATATACAAAATGAAAATCTTCTCGATTCTAAAAGTACACACCCTTTTCAAATTATTTTATTATACAGACACACACACACACACACACACATATGCATATACACCAAATAACGGCAACTTTAAAGATAAAAATATCGAGAGAAAAAAATATTCAACGATTGGCGAACAATTCATCAGTTATAATAATAGTTGAATTGATGTACCGGTAGAGGGCGAATACCTGCATCTGTGTGGCCATCAGTCACGTGATCTATCTGAATTTTTCGAAAAAGACCGGAAATCCGGTCTATAAGAACATCAAAGTTTATGTTTTAAGATCAATTATTTATGTATAAATATTAATAAATATGGATAAATTAAGAAAATTTTGTTATTTCTTAAAAAATTCGTTGAATTATTCTATCGCAATGTTGAAAATTTCGCGCAATTTTGCGCTAGTAATACCAACTGTAAAATTCTAGTGAATTTTTATTCGTCAATCTAGTAAAAATGAACGATATTAAACTTATGAAGATTGATAGTTTTTTGATGCTGCAACGTTGTTTGTTGGAACAGGTGACACAAATCAGTGTGACTGGTTTGTGTCTTTCCACGAAAAAAAAACATATTCTGTCTTCGTCTGTTATTTTAGTAAATTACCAATTGTGTTAAATCACTTCATTATTATTATAAAAAAAGACAAAAAGCAATAACAATACAGCTTTTTTCTTAAAATTCAAATAACTTCATATTAGTTATTGACTTATTGTATATTACCTCAATTTGTATATTTCTCATGGAGTATATGAAATTAAGAAGGCGCCACTGCAACTAGATTAACTTGCAAAACGTCTACTTTAAATAATTGTTTCTTCACAATCGAACAAAAAATAAAGATTTGAACTGTTTTTGACCTAAAATTATTAATTTGGCCAAATCTTTAAACTTGTTGTTATGATAATACGATTTGTGTTTGGAGGAAAGTATTAAGAGTGGCAACATTGAATATGTGACGTCATCCAACCTCGAAAGCAATCTCGCAATCTTTATAAGTTTAATTTCGTTGGTTGCAGTTAACTGAAAAACGAAAATAGAACACTTTATTATTAAATAAATTTCAGTTACTGTTAAAATAATTGAAAGAAATGTTATTGAATCTAAGCTATTTATTTATGTTCAATGTCCAAGAATAACCGTTTATGTACCTGTATTTGGAAAAATCAAAAATCAAATTTGCGTTATAAAACTTAAATATTTATTGATATTATGGATTATTAATATAAAACGATGAAAATGTGGGAAATTCGAGAAAATTGTACGATCAATCAACAAATCACTTTAAATTTTCCATATTCCCGCCATATTTAGTCGTACCAACTGTCAAATTCTAGTGACTTTTATTTCTCAATTAGTAATAATAATTATTGGAGAAAACTTTTGGAAATCTTGCATTTATAACACGAATTTTCATAATATGATAAGAATCGTTTGTATAAAAATGATAATATTTAGTTAATTACAAGAAAATTAATTAATCTGCGCTATTTTGCAACAGTAATACCAATTGTTAAATTTTAGTGACTTTTGTGTTTATCTAGTGACAATTACTATTGAAAAAAGCGAAAGTAAAAGAACGCTTTATTATTAATTAAGTTTTAATTGTTAAGATAGTTTGAAGAAAACTAATTAAAACTAAACTAATTGTTTATATTTGAGAGATATTCGTGGATTTTATTTGTTTGGATTTGTGTTTGATTCAAGTTAGGGCCGTGCCCATTTTTAGGTTAGAATACGAAATTTTCTTATAAATCTTTGTATTTTTAGGTGTTTTATTTACAACAATGTCATCAGGACGTCCAATTAAATGTGTTGTTGTTGGTGATGGTACTGTTGGGAAGACTTGTATGTTAATTTCATATACAACAGATAGTTTTCCTGGTGAATATGTACCGACTGTGTATGAGTTTCTATCTTATTTAATTTAATCTCTTTTTATTAATATTTTATATTATAGTTTTGATAATTATTCAGCACCAATGGTTGTTGATGGTATATCAGTTAGTTTAGGTCTATGGGATACAGCAGGTCAAGAAGATTATGATCGTTTACGACCATTATCCTATCCACAAACAGATGTTTTTCTAATATGTTTTAGTGTAGCTTCACCATCATCATTTGAGAATGTAACATCAAAATGGTATCCAGAAATTAAACATCATTGTCCTGATGCACCAATGATATTAGTTGGTACAAAGATTGATTTACGTGATGATCGTGAAACATTAAATACATTAGCTGATCAAGGTTTAAGTCCAATAAAAAGGGAACAAGGACAGAAATTGGCAAATAAAATACGTGCTGTTAAATATATGGAATGTTCAGCATTAACACAACGCGGTTTAAAACAAGTCTTTGATGAGGCCGTTAGGGCTGTATTAAGACCTGAACCGCAAAAACGGCGACAACGCAAGTGTCTTTTAATGTAAAAAAAAAATAACACGGATAATTTACGTCGAATTTTCGGGTGTTTTTTTCTTACATATACAAATATATATTTTTAATATTTTTCTTTCACTATTCTTCTATGATAAATCAACGATCAACGACTGAACTGAAAACACCCAATTCTCAAATATATTTTTTTCTTTTTATTTTTTGATGATAGTTCAGGGCATTTATAGTCAATAACGACTCCAAAACTATATTAATATACATATATTTATATCTATGCATATTAAAAATGTTTACGAATTCTTTTAAGAAATGTATAAAAGAATTCTCTTTTTTTTGTGATTAGTTTTAACGATGCTAATATTTTAATATTTGGCTATCTATTTAGGTTACAAGAAAATAGTGTTTTATACAAAAATTAAACGCACTACAATTTGTAATAGTAAGAAATATTTCAACAATCTGTGCCATTCTTTTAAATATTGTTGTAATTATCTTTTTTACAAATAATTCGTCTGTTTTTATTGATATGGACGAAATCGTCGAATACTCACGATTATTTTTGATTATAATTAATACAAAACCGTCGAATATTACTAAAATCAACGAATCTCTCTTAATTAATAATTATAACAACAAATAAGCAGCTTATCTATTTTTAAGTTTAAAATATGTGGTATTTATTTATATGTATTTGTGTTGTATTCAAAAAAAAAAGGATAAAAGAGAAATTTTATATTTAAACCAAAGCAAAACACACAATGTAAGAAATCTAGTCACAAATATTTCATTATTGCATTTCACTTGTATTTTATTTTTTATCTTCATACTCTTTTTTTATCAATATATTAACATTATTGTAACAAATTATACACATCTGCATTTGTTTCATGTTTTTTTTTTCAGCATTAATTTTTTATGTGAGTTATATTTATAATAATAAAAAATATTAAGTAAACGATCAGTTTTAAATTAAGCGCCAGTCACTACACCTTTTCCAACTGTAGTTCAGAAAGTAACAGATTAATTTCAGAAATCCTCAATTGTATTTCAGATTAGTCAATTGTATTTCAGAAATCGTTAGTTGTATTTCAGATTAGTAAAATGTATTTCAGAACTTGTGAAATGTAGTTCAGAAAAATAAAATGAATTTTAGAAAACGTCAATTGTATTTCAGAAAATTAAACATATTTGATCAACGTAGGCAAAGTTTTACGCTACCTAAGTAACCATCATAGCCAAAATAAAGTGAAAATGGTGAAAATAAGTAAAAAATGAATTTAACAGATAATTGTGGAATTTGCAGGATGTCCATGCTAAGAAATGCAGTTAAACGATTAATTCCATGTAGGCACCTTCTTCATGTCAAATGTGGTGAATATTTAAATTACGTACCCAGGAGTGTTTGTCCTGTTTGTAGGACAAACATATACAAAAACTCATCTTCGAGTTCCAGATGTTAGAGGCATGGGTGTTGGAGAACAGAGACTTTCTTTATTTAGAAGAAATAATAGACAGAGCAAAAGACATAATTGTTGGTGGAGATTGTGCTCGAGCAGCACAGCATACAACAATTTTTCATGCCGCCGCTTTAGCGATGCAAAACATAGAAGTAGGACGTTAATGTTAACACTGCAATTCTTCCTTGTTATATTTCTATTGTTATGTATAAATGTACCTAATTAATTAAAGTTTTGATTTACAAATGATACTTTTTGAACCTCACATGATATTTTATGAAATGCAAATGACGATTTCTGAAATATAATTTACTAATCTGAAATACAACTAACGATTTCTGAAATACAATTGACTAATCCGAAATACATTTTACGATTTCTGAAAAACAATTCACTAATCTGAAATACATTTTACGATTTCTGAAATACACTTGGAAAAGGTGTAATTATCATTGTTGGTACTGTTGGCAATACTGTCACATTCAAATATAACTGGTTTTTATGATTATGATCGACCATAAATAGCATGACTTGTAGATAATTTATAAAGTTTTCGATACTTTCAATATTGATAAAAATACTAAAATTACAATAAATAACGATGCTTATATTCTAGAAAATTCAATATTTTTTAATTGTGTTTTTCTACTTGACCAAAATAAGTCAAGTCGAATATGGTTCATTATATTATTGATGACTTGTTAAAATAGAGGGGATAGACAGATAGAGGTTATCTGATTGGTTGAAAAATATTGGATTGTTTATTTGTTATTCCACTTTCCACTTTTATCTACGTTTTAATCGTTTTAATTGTTGATAAGCATTTGATAAGTGTGTTCTGGTCAAATTGTTAACTTGTCTTGGCAAATTTATGAATGTGATTTCTTAAAATTCCGTTATTTTATTATTCGATATTTCTGTTTTGTGTACAGGTAAGATGAAATTATTTAAAATTTCTACGATTTAATTTATAACCTAACCTCAGATATTTTATCTCTTGTAGTAGTTGTTTTAATTTTGGATTTTAACAAAAGATAACGATGGAGAATTATACAAAGTAAGTTGATTATTATGATGATGATGTAGGGAAGAGTACAACTTTTTATTGAAATGAACATCGATAAAATCAAATTTGATAAGATTTATTTTTGTATACGTATCGTTTTTTTCTTCAATCTTTTTGGAATGCTATATCATGACCTTAAAGATCGATTTTTATTTGGACTTATCTCGAGCCATTATTAGACATAATAAAAATCAAGTTTCACGTCATTTCCGTAATGGTCATGGAAAAGTAATTCGTTTTGATGTTGATCATTTTAATATTCTTTTTTTATTAAACACCATTGTATTATATAAGTATACATATATAACCACACAGATTTTATTTCAATAATAGTATATTATACAACGAGTCTATAATGTAATGATATTATTGCCGAAAATGAATGTTGTAATAATAAGCACTCATTATAGCGAGTTGTATAATATACAGGGTGATTCACATCGGACGAAAAGTTCTTATAGTAACGCTTATTATTATTGCATGGCGAGCGATCCGAAAAATATTTCAAGAATTTATGAGGTGTCTTGAGAGAACATTTTAGTAAAATTTGAGCCTTATAGCTCATTTGGAAGTTGATCAAAAAACACTCAGAACGACAAAGAATGACTTGTAGACCCACCCAACATTGATTTTCTTTGTTTTTCTCAATTTTATTCTAGACCAGGTGAATATGTTTCGCATTTTTTTCCTAGTCGAGTTGCGTCTTCAACTCGTATTTTAAAAAACGAACGTTTTTGACCAACTTCCAAGATTCTCATTTTTCTACAATGTTCTCTGGAGACCTCCTATATATCCTTGAAATATTTTTCGAATCGTTCGCTAAATAATGGGAGTTGCCGTAAGAACTTTTCGTTCAACGTGAATCACCCGGTATTAGTCAAATAATGACAAATTATAAATTATAACAATCGATTAGAATCTTCAGAATCTTAAATCTGTACTCTTACCTGAACAGTTGATAATTATATTAATGTATTTTTTTTTTGCTATGTATAGTCCTGAAGAATATTTAACTTGTCCATACGAAAAATCGCATAGAATTCTACGTCCAAGGATGCAATATCATTTGGTTAGATGTGCAAAAAATCACGGACCACAAAAAATGGTTATGTGTAAATTTAATGCAGCTCATATTGTTCCTGAACCAGAACTTTTAGTAAAAATTTCCACATACTACATACATAATTAATAATTGTTAACTATTAATTAAATATTATTTTAGTATCATCATCAAGTTTGTGGTGATCGTAAATTCATTGAAACTCAATTGTATGAACAATGTACTACTGAAAGTAAATATCCAATACCGAATATTCCTGTGGAAAGTGAGGAAAATTGGGATAATGTAAGAAAATTTATTTAACTAAATTTTAAATTGAAAATATTCACATAATCTACATAAGAAAATTATAAATTGACTAGTTGCAATTGAATTAGCGACCTTCTGTTGTCTAGATGGATGCTCTACCAACTGAGCTACCGGGGCCACAACTTATCTCCTTTAATACATATCCTCAACATGAATTAGTTCTACGTTGTATGATAAATTATAAGATATGTCGCGGAGAGCCAAATTTAAATATCCATAGGATAGGTGTGCCAGCGGTAGCTTAGGTGGTAGAGCAACCATTTAGGCCTAAACGACTGGATAACGGTGTATAATGTATGAGAAAACTTTCACCCTTTGAAATTTTATTTTTGTTATCAAACGATATTGTTGTTATTAGGAGTATGTTCCAACATATAATCCACAAGAATATTTGGAGAAAAATAAAATTCTACGTTCATTAGATGTTGCATCAAAAGCTCAACGACGCAATTTCCGTATGCAAGAACGTCAACGTTTTCATGAATTAACTCAACAAAAAGGTGATAATGTTGATATGCTACAATCATCTATAAAAATTGAGGTAATAATTATACTTTAATTAATATTTAATTTAATTAATTTTTTATTAAATTTGTAGAAGGTGAAATTACCAGAACATCCACCGGCTATTGATGAAAACGAGAATGTCTCGCAAATTCGCGAAAGAATCCGTTTGGGTACAAACAAAACATTCTTGCAATATTCAAATATAAACAATTAAATGTCATTGGAATTTTCTTTAATTATGATTTACTCGCAATTAATGTGACTTGAGTTTTTCTTTTTCAATAAAGTATACTTTTGCAATGTGAACCGAGCTTAAGATTAATACTAATCACGTGTATGGTTGTGGCTAAAGTTACATATTCGTTTAGAAAGAGATGCTATTTGACTGCTTCAATGTGTTTGAGAGAAATAATGAATGGTTGTGTATTAAATTTTTTGACATATGCCATTTAAGTTAGGCAATCATCAATACACGTCGGCTATTCAAGATGCTGTCAGTTTTTTCATGACAATAGCAAAGATCGTTGTTCATATAGAATGTAAAATATTGGAAATTTTCAATTTTTTTCTCCATTGATTCAATTTGTTAGTTTTCATAAATGTTTACGTTTTAATTTTCATTGTTTTTGTGTGTGTACGATTTGATGTAAAATTATAGTTTTATATCATGTGGAAATGTCACAAGTGCGGCAAACCCGTTTATTTTGGTAAATAATACATTGTCAATTATGATTATTGGTTAATAATTGTAAAAAAAAAAATTATAGCTGAAAGAAAGCAATCATTGGGCTACAATTGGCATCCGGAATGTTTACGTTGTGAAGAATGTGGTAAACGTTTAAATCCCGGCCAACATGCTGAACATAAAGGTGTCCCCTATTGTCATGTACCATGCTATGGTGCCTTATTTGGGCCGCAATTATTCGGTCATGGTACACGTGTTGAATCACATAAGAGTTTCGGTCAACCGAGAGATATTTTAAAAGTTACACCATCTTTTCCATGGACACAATTAGAAGCTAAACTTAAAGTAAATTTAAATCTTGAATTTATATTTCGATTAATTTTTATTTATAATTTGCAGACTTATAATCAGTTCTTTGAAGGTAAAAGTGGTGAGATTCGTAGTCGGCAGGTGAATGGTCGTTTAATTTTAGAAGGTTCATTACGTATCTATTGGGGTGTACAGGGTGTGATTCATTTGAAAGAGAACGATGATCAACGTACTGTTGTTACTGTAAGGAAACGGAATTCTTGTCGTTTATCAACATCATCATCATCATCATCGTCATCAATTGATCAAATTAATGATAGTCAAACTACTACTACTACTAAAACAACAACAACAACATGTGATAATTTAACAAATAGTTTAACCGATTTAAATATCACCAATGATGATGATGATGATGATAACAGAATAAATGATGGTATTGTGAAGAAACAACACGATGATGTGATACCGAAAAGTGTTACATTACCATCTAAACTAGTCGATGTAAAGAATCTAGAATGGGATGAATTAGATGAATTATTACAAGTTGAACGGAAAATTAGCGATTCAGATAAATTGTATCAAACAATGCCAATACCAACAACAATAACAACATTCACAACAACTGTAACAGAACAAACCAATGATGATAGTGATACTAAATCACCAATTATCAATGATGATGATGATGATAATGATTGGTTATTGCAGAAGAATCATTTGAATCGTTCAATGTCCGGTCCGGATAGTTTAGATCGTATACGTACTGATGATAATGATGTTAATGTTAATGATAATGATGATGATGATGAGGTAGTGTTGCGACGACCACGTAAAACCGGCTCGACAGCAATTCGTCGCCGTCCCGGTCGGCGTTTATCACGCAGTAAAGTGAAACGTCGTTGTTCTATCAATGGTCATTTTTATGATCGTGAAACGAGTTTTTTTACACCACCACATGGTAGTCAAATGAGTGTATGGATAACATCATTAGTAAATACACAGGAAGTGATCAATTTAATGTTAGAAAAATATAAAGTTGATAGTGATGCTAATAATTTTGCATTATTTGTTGTACGTGATAATGGGGAACAACGACGTTTAAAAGATGATGAATATCCATTATTAACACGTGTATTATTAGGACCACATGAGGATGTAGCAAAATTATTTCTTATGGATAGTCATAGTACGTGTGAAGTTAGTAGTGAAGTGGCACAATTTCTAAATTTATCATTAGCTGAATGTCGAGCGATATTAAATCAATATTATTCACAAGAGGAACGTGAAGTAGCACGAATTAAAGAAAAGTATTATAATTTTAATTAATTAATCAATTAATTTTTAAAACTTATTTTCTATTTTAGATTCACTGAATTAAAACGACGAATATTATATAGAATTGAAGAAATGAAAATTCACCACCAATAGAAATCGAATATGTTTTTAATTTCTCATCAAATCGATAATCTCTTCCAATTATTATTAATTATTTATAATTATCCTAATTTTTTTACATGTGTGTTGTTGCTTTTATTATTCTCTCTAATTTTTGTAACCTTTGCTTTTAATAATCTCAATATTCTTTTAAAATTATTTTTATATCTCTATTTAAACTCGAAATTTTCATATACTATAGTAATTATATATTTAGAATACTAAAAGAATTTGTTAAATTACCATCATTAATAATTAAATAATTTTATATTGTCTAAAATTAATACGAATTAATTTCAAATTTCCCGCAATTTACCAAAATAAACATTGGTACTACTACTGTTTAATTATGGTCATTATCGTCCATAATTCACATATTTATGTACATTCTATGATTACAAAGATTGTAGAACTCATTTAAAGTGCAGTTATAATTGTAATTAATCAATAATTAAATAATTAAGCTATTTTAGGGTTTTTATTTACACAATGTTGGCATTAAATTTCTTGATATATTATATGTTGTGAGGTAAAAAATAACTCCTAAAAATTTGTTGATTATAGAAAACATAAAAATGCTCGATATTATTGTAATTTGCAACAAATTTATTATTGCAAATTGAAGAATTATTTAATTCTCTCGCAATTTACTAGTTACTCTGCTTTTATACAGTTGGTATCACTACAGTCATAATTTATTAATTTTATAATTTACCAATTCCACAAATTATAAAAATTACTTATAATACTGTCATACTCATAATTACTTATGACTACTAATGACTAATTAGAATGTTCTTAATTAAGAAAAATTGTTACTCTGACACTGGTATAGTGTTCTTATGTTTATAAAGTTGGTAGTTGGTACAACCATTTTCAAGGTTATGTAATGTTTACATTTCTAAATTGTAGAAAATACTCTATAATAATTTAATAATTGATTAATTGAATTGAAAATTGCCAAATTATTAGTGTAAATTGTGGTGAAGTCGGTAAAATTGAATTAATGATAAATTAATTAGTGTAAGTATAAAAATTATTTATCTGGCACTTTACTAGTGGTTTCGTTTTTATACAGTTGGTGTTGCTTCAGCTGTATCAAATATCAAAGCGATCAAAGATAATTAATTTCTCAATTTATATATTTACTGATTCCATACCTTATAAAGATTATTTATCATACTATAATAGATTTAATTGCTCATAAATATGTAATTAATTGAGAAATGCTGTTAAAGATTTACCATTTGTGTAGTGGTTTTATATTTATAAAGTTGGTACAATTGTACAAGCATTTTGGAGGTTATGTTATTGTTTATTTTTGTAAATTGTATAAAATATTGATTAATTTAATTAAAAATCTTGATAAAATGTCCGGAATTGTTGCTGTACATTGTGGTAAATTCAATTGACTATAAATTAATTAATATTGATTTGAAAATTATGTGAAATTATAGGAGCTGGACACCATGGTAAGCGAGACCATATCAGATACAATAAATTATCAAAGAAAGCATGTAAAATTGGTGTTAATCTCTTAAAACAAGGTGTAGATTCATTGCAAGTAATAAAAGAAGTAATATCAGGTTGTATATTGGAATTTTTCCAATATTATTCATAAAGTAATTATTTTTTTTTTTAATTTTAGTTTTAGAAGATGATCCTTTAACAAATGCTGGCTATGGTTCGAATTTAACATTAAACGGTTGTGTAGAACAAGATGCATCAATAATGTGTGGTAAACATTTGATTTACAGTGGTTGTGGTGCTGTTAAAAAAATTAAAAATCCGATACAATTAGCTTATAATTTATGTCGAAATCAAATTGATTTAATTGAACAGAATAATGATGGGAAATTACAATTAGGTTTAATTCCACCAAATCTATTGGTTGGTAATGGTGCATTACAATATGCTAAAGAGATCGGTTTAAAAATCTATTCAAATCATAAATCATTGATTAGTTTAAAAGCAGCTAAACAATATCGTAAATACAAGAATCTTCATGATATTGTTAATGGTAATAAACCACCATCATCTAAATTAGATACTGTTGGAGCTGTATGTGTTGATAATAATGGTTGTATTGCAGCTGGTTGTAGTTCTGGTTAGTGTGTTATTCTACATTAATAATGAATTTATTGAATTATAATTTTATTAGGTGGGATAATTTTAAAGAGACCTGGCCGTATAGGTCAAGCTGCTTTATATGGTTGTGGTACATGGGCTGAGAATTCAACAAATAATCAATTTGATATCCCATCAATAGCTGTATGTACAAGTGGTTGTGGTGAATATATAACACAAACATATTTAGCAAAACAGATCTGTGATGATTTAAAGAAGAGTACATGTCCTACATTAGGATTAAATCAATCAATGACTGATCATTTCTTAAGTAATTTACAATCTGTGTATTAATTATTAATTAATTTTTTGTATTGTCAAGATTCTAGATATCTTAAAAATATCAAAGAGAAACTTGTCGGTGCTCTAGTCTTACATATCAATTCGAATAATGATGCTGTCATCTTATGGGGGCATAATACGGAGACGATGAGTGTCGGTTATATGCGTACTAGTGATGAGAAACCAAAAGTAAGATTTATTATTATTATTATTATTAATTGTAATATTTATTTTAATTCTCTATATAGGCTCTTATTTCAACACTACCGAAGAATGTTGCAATCGGCACAACAATTAATGTAAGTGGTTCGTATTTCTATAAATCTGACTGATTTTATTCTTATTAAGAAGAAACAAAACTAAATTTATGAATAAATAAGTTTTTTTTATTACTATTATTATTATTAATACGAAATATTCTATTGTTAAATAGAAAAAAAAGTGCTACATTCAAACCATTGCGTGCTTTATCCTTTTTTTTATTGTGAATTATTTGGGCTTCTTTTATTAGCAACGACGACAACAAGAACAACGACAGTAGCTTACCTTCTTGTTCAATTTTGAAAGTGAGGTAGTTTTAAATTAATTTTAAATGAAATAATATCAAACACAACCGTATTCATACCATACTGCTGTTTCTTTAGAATTCTCAATTCTTCTCCGATCGGTATTTATCGATTGTTGTCCTGTTGTTGCTGTTGTTGTTGGTGTTATTGTCGACGTCTCTATCGGTTTTTGTATTCTTTGATTATCACCAATAACGGTGGAGATTCGATTATAAACAAGTAATGGTGGCGGTGGAGGTGGTTGTTGTTCTTGATTATTAATTTTTGTATTTGTTGTTGTCGTTGTTGTTGTTGTTGTGGTATTTGTTGTCGAATTCGATGGTTCATCTTCTGATAAATAAACGGTACGTCTTGAACCTATCGAACCTAAACTCAATACACTATTATTATTATCACCCCCACCAGTAGTAGCAGTAGCTGTGGAAGATTCACGTTGTGATCGACGTAAAGCAATCTCATCTTTTGGTTTATGTCCATGTATTGATGATCGTTTAAATGTTTCAATACGATTATTACAATCATCTAAACTATTATCAGAATCATTACCAATAGATTCACCAGAATTACCACCACCACCACCACCACTACTAGTAATAACAACAAGTGGTGTTGATGTTGCTGTTGTTAATCGCGATGTGTCTTCATGCCACGACCGACGATTCCTTGTTGTTGGTACTTTATTGATAATATCAGAACCAGCTTTACGAACACGGCGTACTAATGTTGCTCCAAAACTTTTCCTTTAATTAAACAAATTACAACAATAATAATATTTAAAAAAACATACAGGGTTATTCAAGAGGATGGCCAATTAAAAGTATAAGAAGTTCTAGTTGATCGAAGTTAATGAAATTTGGTATACAGGGTTTTTTTTTAAAGATGCTCAAGTCGAGCAAAACTCCTCGTACTTTTGTTAATCCATCCTTTTGAATCACACTGTATAAAATTGTAATACTTTTTCACTGAAGCATTCTCTAATTTACGATAATGCTCCATAATTTTCTCCTCCAATTTCTCTTTTTGTCTACATAAATTATTAACTTTATCCGCATACAATTTCTCTTCTAAATGATAATGTTGTTTATCTTCCAATGAATGCGTTAATAATGAATGATATTGTGATAATAATTGTGAAACATGATCCATTAAAGCTCGCCGATCACTATCCAAAGTGTGATTCATTTCAAATAACATCTAACAAAAAAAAAATCATTTATATAAAATTATAATCAAATATTATTTAAATTACATCACATTTTTGTTGTAAACGAGCATTCTCTAATTGTAAACCAGCAACTAGATCAGATCTTGTATTTAATTCACCTTGCATCTCAGTTTGTCCTAAACGTAATGTTCTCGATTCAATTTTCATTGTTTTCAATTCATCTTGAGCTGAACGATATTCGAGTTTTAAACGTTCACTAGCTGTAAACAAATTACGAAAATCATCCTAAAACAAAAATTATCATCATCATCATCATTAATATTTTGAATAAATTACTTTTAGTTTTGAATGTTCAGCACGTAAAATTGTTAAATTCTTTGAATCATTCTTTAATGCAATAATTTCATTTTCATACAATTTAATTTTCTCACAATAATTTTGATTCGTATCTTTCAATTGACGTAATTCACTCTTTAATTCACGATTTTGTCTCTTCAATAAATCTTCATCAATTTTTAATTGTTCATATTCTTGTGTTAATTGTTCATGTAATGATTGTAATGTTTTCTGATCAGTTAATAATGCATCATATTGATTATCTTTAATTAATTGTTGTTTACTTAATTCATCTTTTTCAGCAACCAATTGACTGTTAGCTAATTGTAATACAGATTGTTGGGTTTGTAATGATTGTATTGTTGATTTTAATGTTGATATATCAACTTGCATTTTCGCATTTTCAGCTTGTAATAATTGATTAATATTTTGTAAATTGACAATTTCATTCATCAATTTTTCATCGTTATTATTATAATTATTGTTTGCAATTATTTTATTATTATCATTGTTATCATTTTTATTATGAGAACTAATTAGAGTTGTTACGATTTTAACAATTTCGGTATTATTCAACAATTTCTCTAAAATCAATTCTAAATCATTCTCTTCTAAAATATCAAAATTTAAATGTAATTTCTCCAAATTTTTCTTATATTTCTCATTACAAATCTTTTCTAATATTAAATCATTCTGTAATGTTGTTATAGTTTCATTCAATATAGCAATTTGTGATGATAAATCTTGTGATTTCTTATCAATTTCGTGTAATTTCTCATTTTGATTGTGTAAATTATCAATTTGTTTCAATAATTTTTGAATTTCTTTATCTTGTTTTTGTAATTTATCCACATTCTCATCTAATACAACATCTTTATTTTCTAATAATTCTTTTAATTTAATTAATTCACGTTGTATATTATTTAAATCTTTCTCTAAACACAAATTTTTCTCTTTTAATTCATTTGATTGTTGTTCATATTGTTTACTTTTATCTAAATCTGTATAGAGATTTGTTAATTGTTCTTGTAATTTATTTAATGATTTTTCTGTATCATCAGCACGTTTACGATTCGTTTCAAATAATATTTGTATACGTTGTTTTTCTTTCGTTAAATTATCACAATTCTTTTCTAAATCATTAATTTTACAACGTTCATTCTGTAATTCTTGTAATTGTCGTTCAGATATTGTACGTATTTGATCGAGATTATCTTGTAATTTACGATTCTCTTGAATTGCATTCTTAAATAAATTCTCTAATTCATTATTTTGTAATTGTAAACGTTCATAATTCTCTTCTAATTGTTCACATTTTAATAATAAACGTTTCTTTTCTTTTTCCAAATCTAATACACGATTACAATTCTCTTCAAAATTATTATCTTTTAATTTTTCAATCATTGTTGTTAATTTCTTATTTTCTAATTCTAAACGTAATACTTTTGCTTCAATATTTGTTGTTAATTGTTCTGATAAACTAACATCACCTGAATTATCACCATTACCATCATCTGAATCAATATCATCATTAATTGTTGTTGTTGTTGTTTCTTGTAATGCTGATTTTGTTAATTGTTGTAATTGTAAATTCTCATCAATCAATTCTTGTATTTTTTCTTTATCTACATCACGTTCTAATACAATCTCATTATATTTCTGTTTAAAATTGAATAATTCTGTTTCTAATTCAATAGCACGTTCAGCACGTTGTCGATTATGTAATAATTGTTGTTCTAACATTTCTCTTGTTTCAATTAATATACGTATATCTTCACGTAATTCATCAACACGTACTTTATAAAATTCAGCATCAGTTAAACGTTCACGATAACGTTGTATTTCTATTTCTAAACGATCAGTACGTTCAGCACGTTCACGTAAAATATCAATTTCATCACGATAAATTTTTGCACGACGTACCTCTGTTAATAGTTCATTATTTTCACTTTTTAATTTTAATATTAAATTATTTGCATGATCTAATTCTTCACGACATTCTGTCAATAATTCAGTCTTCTCTTCCCTGTAATTATAACAAATTTTTTAATTAATTTGAAAAATTAACAAAAATCTTACAATTCTTGTCGTTGTTTTCTTAGACGTGATTTCCAATCGGCTAACTCTACAGCTAAATGATTCGATTCAAAGCCTTCTGTTGTTGTATTTGGTGTTATAATTGTTGTTTTATTATTATTTGTTACATTATTATCATTTGTTGGTAATTCATTAATCCATTGTTGTAATAATTGATCACGTTCATTAATTAAACAACGTATATGTGAATATAGATTAGTTAATTGTGCTTCATTACCAAATTCTGTTGTTGTTGTTGTTGTTATTTTACTAATAACAACACATTGATCATCTGTAACTTGTTTAATACAATTAACAATATCATGTTGATCATTAACTGTAAGATCTTTAATTTTTGTTATAAAATATTCTTTAGTTGGTCCTTGTACAGCACAACCTAATAATAATAATAATAATAATTGGAATTGTTTTAAACCATGATCACTATTAGGTGAACGTCCCAATATAATACAATCAGGTAATTTGATAATCATTTGGCCTAATTCTTCTTCATAGATTATTTTTAAATTATTAATAATATAATGGAAGATTTGTGTACGAATTGTTGTTAATGGTAAGCCTTTAAAATCATTGAATGTTGGTATTGGTTGTATTGGTTCTGGATCGATTTGTAATAAAACTTCAATAAATGGACCACCATCGAAGAAGGTTTCGTAAATTTGTAAACTTTCCGGATTCTTTACACATGTACTAAGCTAAAAAAAAATGCATTTATAATAATATTTATATTTTTATCGAATTTACCCATGTGACTAATGGTCCATTTAAGAATTCTTCAATACTAGTTACAGAAGCTGCATTAATTGTTGTAGTTGTTGAACTTGCTGCTGCTGTTGTGGTTGTTGTTGTATCAGTACTAGTTGCCATTATTGTCTTTACTACAAAAATTTCGTAATAATTGTAGAAAATTGTAAATAACAAAACATAAAAGATTTGTAAATAAATGTAGAGATTATCACAATAATAGGCACTTGTTATTCATTTTTTTACTTCTTATATGATAAGAATTAATGATAATTTCAGGTGATATTAACACATTTCACTTGGTCTGTTCTTTCAAGATTTTCCCATTATTGTTCTTCGGCGTTTTCTTCTCTTCTTTACCTCTTGTCAAATTGACACCTACGAAAACAAAGCAAACACCAAAATGTTTAGGGAATTTTCTTAGCCATAGTTGGATAAATTGTGATTTTTGACACACTGTGTTTTTGACAGGTGGGAGCGCTATCTATTGGTAAAAATAATATCAAAATTAACGCCAAATTTAAAAATATTTTCAATTAACTTCGATACAAATCAACAATATAATTTAGAAAATAATTAAAAAGAACCCAATAATTGGAATAAACTACAAAAAACGTTAGGAACAGATCATGTCTTCTAAAAACAATAGATAAATATCAAATAAATTAACTCAAAAATTTGCAATAAATACAACAATAATACTGAATTAATCGTGTAAATCCTAAAAAATATTCAAATTATTTAAACTATAAAAGATTTAAAACAAATTGTGTTACTCTTAAATAAAATGGACTCAATGATGTTATATCAAAATATTGACGATTTCGACGATTTCCACGAAATTTATAAACCAATAAACAAATGGCAGTAATTACAATAAAACCACCGATTATTCCACCAATAATTCCGGATATATTTGTTTTATTTTGATTTTTTTCTTGTTGTTGATAACAGATCGATGGTAGATTGTATTCGAATATAATTCGACAATTGATATTTTTACGAATTTTCAAATTATATTCTTTACTACATTTCAAAATCATATCAATATTATAGATGACTAAAAATTGAGTAATTTTAATTAAAATAAGCCAGTTTAATTTGAGAAACTTACGGTTATCTTGACAAATAGTCCCTGATGGAAATTCTAAATTGATCTCATCATTATAACGAATAACAATGGGACAATTTGTTGAAAATGGTATCACAACACTATTGTTAATACAGAATAAACCATAACAACTTTGAATAGTTTGATTAAAATTTACCGTATACTTTGTATTTGAAAATGTAGTCTAGAATTTTTAAAAATCAAACAAAATTATATAATTTCAAATCGTTAAACTTACACTTAATCCAGGTAGAGTATTTAATAATATCGGTTGGTTATTATTATCATTAATTAAACAATTTTCAATTGTTGAGTAAAAATAGTGAGATTCATTCGTTGTAATTATTTCTACTTCATGTTGTTCTTTAATCATTATTGCTGTTGTTGTTGTTGGTGGTGTTTTAAAACCACAAATTAAATGCGTTCGAATTCTTTGTATTAAAATACAATCCTTCAATGATTCATTCTCAAAATGTTCATTATTAACAAATTGATTATCGCACAAAATTTTAAAAATAATTGTATGAAAATCAGTAGATTTCAAACAATCTCTCATTAAATTCAATTCAACATTAACCATATCCTGTTTTAGTGAAATTGTCCGTTTTAATTGTTTCTCAATACAATTTGTACCTTTAAATTTATTAATTTGTAATATGAAATTTTATAATCATAAGTATGATAAATGTGTCTTGATGATGGGCCATTAAAAGAGTAAGAAGTTCTAATTAATGATACAAGTAAGTGCACCCTATTTTATATTTTTTTATTGCATTTTTGAATTCTTTGTTTAAATTTAAGGAAACTTGTGGTCTAATGTTCTCAGCTTTCAAATTGCAGGGTTTTATTTGAAAAAATCATATCTTTGTTATTATCGCCGTTGAAAGGTTGAAATTTTAAACTAAAGTAGCACAAGTAATACACTTTCGATCAAATTTTAAAGCATTTAATTATTTATCAGGGTTTAGCTGAAATTCATTTTTCTTTCAGACAATTTTCAAACTGCAATATCTCTCATATTTTAAATATAACACCAGATTTTACTCTAGTGTATACTTAAATAGAGAAATAATTCTACATTGAACTGTATAAATATTCCCAATCTCTGATAATTTTTTAATTATTAAAATTTTTAAAGCTCGTCTAATTGACCCCTTGAAGAGAAATGTAATAAATCTAGTAATCTATGACTTAATTAATTTGCTTAAAATTAAAAACATAGAAGGTTTAGGAAAACAACTGTCAATTCAATTGTTACAATTAACATCAAAATTATCAATTAATTGTAGCTTTTCGGAATGAAAAAGAGTGAGAGACAGTATTAATTAATTAAACTAGAATTTAATTAATTTATTTTATGCATGTAGAAAGTGCTAAAGTTTTAAAACAAAAACAAAATATTCAACTGTTACAGTTATTGTCATTTTGCTAAGCCTCCTACGTATTTTATTAAATACGAATTCATTTGGCATAGGCGACTAGATGTGCGGTATTTTCAGACTGGGGTGAAATAGATGAAATTGAAAATTTTAAATTACTGAAAAATTATCAACTATAGGTATAGGGAGCGTTAATACAGTGATACAGATTTTTTTCCTCTGTCCAACCATATAAAGAACAATATGATGTTCTATTTGAAATAAGTAAGATATTACAGTTTGAAAATTATCTGAAAGAAAAATTAATTTCAACTAAACGCTAAACAATAATTAAATGCTATACGATTTGATTGAAAGTGCATTATTTATGCTATTAGAATTGTAAATTTCAACCGTATAGAGACAAAATTTACTGAGACATAAATTTTTTAATCAAACATTGTAAAATTTGAAATTTCACCAGAAAGTCAAAAAAACTGAAAAACTGTTAGTACTAGACCATAGATCATATTATCAAAGTATCCTTCAATTTTATCATAATATTCAAAAATGCAACATATATCCGACTATTTAAAATAAGTGAATAGGGTGTACTATCCCTTATAACGGGGATTGTTAAATGAACCTGTAATTGTCCATCACCAGGAGACACCCTGTAGATAAAATACCATTATTGCATTGTTTATATTTGTCTTCACATAAATCAAAACGCTCTTTAAATGAATCTAGATCGATTTCCACTTGAGTATTCTTCAAATTTCTCAAACTTACACTTGAAAATAATTAAATTTTAATATTAATTAAATAAATAAACACTAATTAGTAATTAGATTTATACTTTGTGTTGGGTATTTGGCATTGCTGTTTAGGGCAAGCATATGGTGTTTTCCATAAAAATAAATACAATTCATTTTTTTGTATTAATTTTGGTAATTCATCATAATACGAACATTCAAATTGTATTCGACTCTTATAAAAACCATAATTTGAATAATCACCTAATGTTTCAATTATTAATGAATTATTAACGAATTGTGGTCCGATAACACTCCCTAACGATTTAAATCTATAAACAATAATAATTTTAATTTTTCCATTATAATAATTAACAAGATCTACTTGATTTTTCATCCCAACGCTGTCTAATTGCATTTTTTAAATCACATAAGAAACAAACCACCGCACAAAAAGAAAAAGTTGGTATTTCTATCTTTATTTTACTGTCATAATAGTTGAACCATGCAGTATGAGTAAGATAAAGATGGAAATTGTTGCTATTTGCGTCAATTCAGATCAAATACAGAAACCTGTTAGACAGCATTGAGTTGAAAAATCAAGATAATTAGAATTAAAAAAAAAAAAATATTACGTACTGTTGTTTTAAATTCAATTCAGTTCGGTTGAACATACACACCATTGTACTACCTTTACATAAAGCTAATTGATTTGTAACAATAGGCCCACAGAGATTTAAACTGTATACAATATTATTATCATCAATATCATTGATAATATAATTGCGATTCTTCAATATTAACGGTGATAAATCATAAGAATTTCCATTGTTGTTTGCAGTAGTTACATTACATTTTTCGAAATGTCCATCTGAGAGACACGCCAAACGCGTATGGATTGTTAAATTGAATTTACAACTATCTTGAATCTATAAATAATAAGAATTAACATTTTGATAGAATTAATCAATATCTAAAGCCACGGCCACATCTGACAAACGAACATAAACGAATGCGAACAAACACAAGTGAATCTACAGTCATTTGTTTTTGTTTATTCATATTCGTGAATGTTTGTTAGTTAGATGTGAACGAGGCTTAACTTACAATATCAATTTTTGGTGGTTGTTCATTATAATCACAAATAAAATGAATAATAATTCTACCATAATCACGTTGATTTGGACATAAATCACCATCTAATTCTAATCTTAATTGTCCATAATCACTAATCAATCTACGTTGATCAAAACCTAATATATATTCTTTTCCATTATTTTTTCTATATAAACAAAAACTAACATTTGTATAATTTGAACAAGTATGCTGTAATAATGGTCCACATAAATTATAAATAATACTATCAGTTGAATTCAATATATGGATTTTATCAATATGTTGATGTAAATTTTGTAAATTACGTGGACTATATGGATCATGAACTATACAATTATCACCTTGATAGAATTTTTTTGGACAAGCATATGGTGTATACCAAATAATAAATGTTGTACAATTAATTATGGATTTGTTTAAAATTGGTTCTTGTTCTATTGATGAACATATTAATGTAATTTCAGTCTTGTAATTTAATTTAATTGAATCATTACATCTACCACCATTATTGATAATTACCATAATAATACCATGAGATTCTATTTTAAATCTTATTAAACTACCAAGATTTGTATAGTTACCATTATTGATTTGGCAAATTTGTGAATATTGATCTTTAATTAAATAATTTAAATTTAAAATCATATAAGTAAAAATATTATAAATTTACCAGAACATTGATTTTTCTTATTGAATTGTAATGGTCCACAAAGATTCAACAAGATTTTTGTATTATTTAATGTATTTCGTACCAACCAATAATTATTATGTCGATATAATTGTTGTAAATTATATTTTAAACCATCTCTAGTTAAAAGGCATTCTTGTGGTAATTTTATACAACCATAAGATGATTCCAATTCGAATTTATAATGTTTACCTTGAATTTGTGGTGGTTTATATTTAATATTTGCAACAATTTCATTCCAATTACATTTAAACAAAACTTGAATATCTCTACTTACTAAAACAAATAAAATTATTATAACATAAACAAAATTATATAAAATAAAAATAACATAAACAAAATTATAAAATAAATAATCTTATAATATGTGAATTGAATTTCTCGTTATGAAACTAGAATATATAGACAGGGACGTATCAGGACATAAATGGGCCCTATTAGTAACACTGAAAAGGGAGAAATAACAAAAAATTGCTTAAAATTCAGTCTACAAACGTTATATATTGCAAAATAAATAATATTGTCTAAATTATGAGAAAAAAATGCCTGTATTTCAAATTTCAGCCAAAAGAGAGTTTAAAATGTAAACATCTTCAAAGCAGGGCTTAAATCGAGATTATACTGAGATGTTCTTCAATTTAAGATTTAAGGCAAATGTCTGAAAATTTAAGCTCGAAAATCGTCCTGTAATTCATTAAAAATTCGTCAATAATTAATAGCTTAAGGCTAACTATAAATGTCTAAATTTCTTTCAACTTTTGGTTACTTAAATTTCGCCAAAAAAATATTTATATGAGAATTTTAGGGAAAGAACAGATTTTAAACAAAAATGTCTCAACATCCATTTAAAATTCGAAAAAACTTTTGAAAAAGCCCCAACTATTAAATTTTCACGATTCAATATTACTACAAGGTGTTTCGTGTTTCACACTATTTTAACGTGCAGTTGGCCATGCCTTTAACTGCATACGTCGTAGCTTTATTCATACATCACAACATTTGACAGTCGTTGATCTATTCTATAGGGTTTACAACGCTATTTCACCTCGAAGTTGGTCATGTCTTAGATTGCAAGAAACCGTAGCTTGACTCAGTTGTTTGTTCTTCATTGAAAAATACTTTAACAAATGTCAAATCATGTAATAAAGTATGAACCAAGCAAAGACCCTACGTAACCGAAAGCATGGCCACTTACCAGATTGAAATATCGTATTCCCTGTATTATTATCATAATTTTCAATCAACTGTGTAGAAAAGTCACGATTTCGAACCGATCTGAGCCGACAAAAAAAAAATCCGTTTTTTTTCGGCTCAAGCATACTACTTAATACGATCATTTTCACTTTTTTTCTTTTATTCTCCTCTTTTTTTTCCTGATACAGAACTGCATCATCAATACTTGAGGACACTTAACACAATCTTACAAACCACCCGAAGTCGAAACTCTCGATTTCGATGATTTTTGTTACCTAGACCTGTATTATTTGCGTATTTCACTTCATTTATCGTTCATACCCATAGTTAAGTTTAAGGGAGATATCGGGGGTTGAAATTACCCCTACAAAATTAGTTTTTTTATATAAATCTGGAATGATTCAAAAAATTTTAGTGTCTAAGAAAGGGTGTAAACAGCTTTTTCATCCCTTTTTGGGGGGTTGAATCATAGATAATTATATTCAATTTTTTATGATTGCATGCGATTTTCTACCCTATGGTAAAACATATAACGATTAAAATTATTTCGCTAATGCAAAGATAAAAATAAAAAATAATCAAGGGTTATTCTGTATTTAAAATTATTACCCTGTAAATATTTCTTAAGGGTTGTAACTTTAGGGTAAAATTTAAAAATTAATAATTTAAACAAAAACCAAAACTGAACCAATATTTTTTTAATTGAACCGGAACGAAAAATAATTAAATATTCGCAGTCCTGCAAATTGTTTTAATATAAATAAACGGATAAATAGTGCAAGTTCAAAAGAAACACGATACTGCTAGCTAGCTAGATTATTTCCTGTTGTTATCTTACTATATGAAATTAAGATAAAAATACTTACTTTTCCCTGACTTATATCGTCCTCTAACTGTTAATTCCCCTTTATTTATATCATAATTAATCGATTGACTATCAATATCGGCTAATGGTATAATTTTATTATTTAACAATATACAACTACTAATATCAGATAGTTGATTATTGTCAATAATATTGCTGCAATGATGATTTGTACCACAAATTGTTAAACTAAATGTTTGATTTTTTGGTGTTGTTAATGTTAGATTTTTAGGAAATTGTCGTAAATCAATTAAATAACGATCATCAATCAAACCGGTACATTTCAATCGACAATCAAGTCTTATCATCTTTATCACATAGATACAATTTGATGATTTTATCAATTGTGGCCCCATATGGGCATTATTACGACAAATAAAATTTACAATCAATGTATAGCGAATCGTTCGTTTTTCATTGCATTGCTCACCATTAACTGTTTCAATATGTAAATCACCATTGTTATTAACTGAAAAATACGCAAAATTTTAGTTATTAATGGTGGTGTTTTTTTTTTTTTTTGATATACCAGGTATAAATCTATCCCCTAAATTGATGGTTTTATTTGTATGGTGATTGCGGATAAAGGATACAGTTCCGTTTCCACATAGATTGTATTGTAGTGTAAAATTCGTATTGGAGATTTCCCATAATTTCCTACAAAAAATCATTAATTAAACCATTGAAACATTAATTAAAACGAATATTTTACCCAAGTACTGTTAAAGATTCACCGTTGAAATTATACACACAAGTTTGATAATTTTGATCGTAAATCAACGGTGTACCAAAAACATTATCAATAATTATCACAAAATATAGTAATAGAAAATGATTCATTTTCAACAATAAGCGACCTACACATATCACAGCTTATCTGTTACAATTACGAATGCCGACTAAACATAATTATTTTTCTCATTCCAGGAAATCAACATCGAATCTACCGCTAAAGGAAGTTTAACATAACCTTTAATATTACGCGTGTAATTGTACGTTTTGGCTCGTTGCCGGCGATGTCCGAACCGACACGAGCACATGTTCGAGTTACATTTCCGATCGATTATTAATTATATTTAATCGATTACAATTATAAAAAATTAAGTAAAAACGTAAAGCTTGTTTTTTTTTAAATTGTACAATTGAAAATAATGCAAAAGATTGTAATTAAAATTCAACAATTCAATTCGAGCACTGCTCCATAGACAAGGACTGCTCGAGCAACTGTATGAAACGCATCGGCTAGTATTACCATCTATTAGCGATTATTTTAACTTTAATTTTCTTATAATTTTTGTATTTATTCGATTAATTTACATTAATTTGTTTTGTGTAATTACGCGTAGATTCGTTTTTAATTAGTTTGTAATTAGTTATTACTAATTAGAGTATTTAATTCTTAATTATGGTAATTGTAGCAATCAAGGTAGTGTAGTTTTCTGTATTAATATCTAGATGGCGTATTATTGTGACAGTGTGACTTTTTCTTGAGGTTAGCTACTAGTTTTTCTTATTTTAAATTAATTTTTCATTAGTTTGATTTAATTTAAATCACCGATTTTCCAAAAATTTTCCTACAGATTAAATCTTAACGGTATAGTAGTTTATTATTGGGTTATGGCTGATCCACGTCTTAAAACAATAAAAATCAGAACAGGTGTTGTGAAACGTTTGACCAAAGAGAAGATTGTTTATGAAAAAGAAGCTGAACAACAACGTAATCGTATTAAGAAATATAAAGATGATAGTCGTGATGAATATGAGATACGTAAACAAGAGGAAGTTTTACAGGAGGCATTAATGATGATACCGGATTGTCAACGACGTTTAAATGTGGAATATGAGAATTTAAAGAAATTGTTAGAGAATGAGTGTGATTTAAAGGAAACTGAAGAGTTTATTTTGGCTCAACAAGTATTAGAGAGTGCAAAAAGTGAATTACCACAAGAGGCATAACCTCATTTTTGTCGTGTCATCGTTTTTGCTAACATAACCTTACTTTTCATTTTAATTATAATTAATATTTTTCTAATTTGTTTTTTATAATATTTTAATAATAATGGATCAATACAGCTATCAAGCAATTAATGATCCACGTTTAAATAATTCGAATCAGTTCATGGAAGCATCCACATCGTCATCAACAACACAAAAAAATCAACTATGGAATTTCGATGATGATGCCAATATTCAATTTATTAACACATGGTTGATGGAACGTGGTAAATTTCAATTACCTACAAATTATCTATTGTGTGATATGAATCAAAAATTATCAAGAAAGAATCGACAAATTTCAATCAATTTTGCTAAACATTCCATACAAAATTGTTTATTAATTTTACAAAAAATGAGTGCAACACAAGTTGAATTACATAAAAATGTTGAAACAATGTCGACAATTGAATGGAAACAAAAAAGTTTAGAAATTGGTAGTTTACGTGATGAATTTGATAAATTATTGATGCGATTTGAAGATAAAGATGGTTTAAATCAATTAAAAACAACAATTAAAAAACGGTTAAAAAAACGTTGCAATCAAAAGAGAAAGAAACAATTTTTACGTGAAAAATATTCATTGAAACAACAAAAACGTTTAATTAGACATAATCAAATTGATAAATGGTTAGAGAATAAAAAGGAAGAAACGGAAAAGATTAAAATGGTAATTTTGTTATATTCATAGATCGGGTTGTACAAAAAAATTAAACGAAATTGTGAATTTCCAGGAGGAGAAATCAAAAAAAGATGCCGATTGTGTTCTGTATGAAGTCTCTCGTAAGAAAACAGAAGCTCGTAAACATCTCTCATTGATTTCAGCTCTAGTTAAATTACGTACAGTTCGTGATAATATGGCAACACAAAGGGGTGAAAAATTATCATTAGAAGATCGACAAGCTTTCGGTTCTGTTACTGGTCCATATCTTCATTAAATAATAATAATAATAATTGTATAATTTTTTATTTTTTTTGTAGAGAAATTGATCCGTACATGGGAGAATTGTTATCAGAATTATTGTAAAGAAGAACAAAATCTACGTATGAAATTAGAACAACAGAATGCAACAATTGATACAGAAACATTAAAATTGACACGTTGCAATGAAATTAATTTAGAATGGGAGCAAGTGTTGTTTGGTTATATGACAATGAATGATTTACAACAATATCGAAATAATCCAACGTATTGGGCATTAACTAGTGCTGATCGTGATTTAGAAACATTCATTGCAATCCGTCGAAGTTGGGATACTTTTTTGAATCATACAACAAATGATTTAGGCAACAATAATAATAATAATAATAGCAATAGTAATGGTACTTCGATACCGATTGGATGTATTTTACCACCATTGAATCCTAATGAGAAATGGGGTAAATATGCTAAAAATTTGACTAATTGAACTGTATTCGATAAATTAATAATTAATACTTGCTTTATATGAAATAAGTTTTATTTTAAAGACCCAAAATTTTGACGATTTTATTAAAAAATTCAGAAAGAATGTGTAGGTAAGTTGGTTAAAGTCAATTTACTTAACAACTCCTGTTTTTGTTCAAAATATATCAAAAACGTTGATTTTTTTTGTTTCTCTTTATTTTTCTTTTGTTGTTCTTTCTTCTTTTATATTTTTTCTTCTGTCTTTCTATTCTCTTTAATTTACTTTTTTTGTCTTTCTTTCTTCAAACTTTTTTAACTACTTTCTTTCATCTTACCTTTTTTTCTATTTTTGTTTCTTTCTTGATAACGTCCTTCGCATATTTTCACACGCGATCAGCCCCTCCACTGATTGGATTCACGCACCGCTACTGCTTCCATTTAGGATGAGTGTAATTTTCTTTTCCTATTTTAGCAGTAATAAAATTAAAATGTTCTACTGAAGACTAGCTATATGGATGTTGATTAATTTAATTCGTGTAGGATTTGAATAGAAATAAGGCCACATCATAATTCAGTAATGTTCAAAATTTTATTCAATTTTTGGGGACAAAGCCAAGACGAACAAAATTCAAACCAAAAATATATCACAGGTATTTTTACTACTATGTATATGGATTTTCATTATTTCTTTCTAAATATTTCAATTAAATAAAAAACTAGTTGAATTAAATTAAAAGGAATTAAATTGGAAATAACAAAATTTTAACCATTTTTACAATATTTAGACCGTTGTTGGTGGTTAATTTTGTTTCATATTTCGCTCTCTTAAATTACAACAAAGAGACATCAAAACGTTCAAATACTTATAATACATAATTGTATATATATATATATATATATATATATATATATATATATATATATATATAAAACAATATGTTCTTTATTTGTTTGTTAATAATTAATAATATACAGAGTATCTTGTAAATTTAACATAAATTTAGATCACTCTGTATACAGTCGGTGAAACTTAAAAAAATTACATTACAAAACAATATACATAGAAGAAGGGTGTGTTGGAAAAACAATAAATAAATGCAACGGTTTTTTAGAAACAAACAATTTTTCAGACAAGTTATTTTTGCATTCTCACCTGTTAACAATTATCGACTAATTGAGCTTGCAATTATCTTCAAAACATGTGCTACTTCATCCATTATTATTATTATTATTATTAATTTAACAAATTATATTAATCAAGCCTAAAATACTGCAACAATTGATGATGATATAGAATTGTTGTGTGAAGAGAATCTACAATGCAATATTCTAGGAACAGGTAAGTGTTGTTTAATAATATTTTTTTGGCAAAAATCATCCACTGTGTATTATTTTACTAGTGTTATCTTTCAACAACATGCTAACTATTCGTTGTTGTGTCTTGTTGTTGTTGTTGACGATCTGGTGTTGTTGTTAATAATGCTGATAATGCTTCTAATGATTGACGTACTTTTGCTATTTGATCCAGATTTGTATCGAGGAAATTGTGTACAGCACCAGCTGATTTTGTATGCAAATGTGTTTGCCATTGGTATAAATTATTATAAATCTCATCATTTTTATTCTTATTATTATTATTATTGTTGTTATTATTATTATCATCCTTATTATTATTATCATTATTACTATTAGCATTATTACCATTATTATCATTCTTATCACTATTTAATATTATTGTATCATGTAAGGCAGATGAGAATCTATTTTGTATTTTACTAATGCGATACAATAGAACAGCCGCTGATAAAAATAATAAAATTAATAATAATGTTGTTGCATATAAAATTAAACTTTGTCTTGGTAAACGGGAAAATTTGGAAATGTTCTGTTTTAATACATTCATTATTTCTAATGAAAATCGACTATTATTATTATTATTACTATTACCAATACTGTCTTTAATAACTGCCCCTAAAAATTAAATAAAATTGAAATTAATCAAACAATTTGTAATTAATCTAATTAATACCTTCTTTATGTAATTTTGTACTACTTGTTGTAGTTATTGGAATATTCTCACTAATTGGTAGACGATTCGTCATCGTCATTGTTATTGATGGTAATGGTGATTCACGTCCACTCTCACCATCCCTTGTCTCTGAACTATCACTATCAGATACTTGGATAGGTTCCTAAATTTGATAAGAAATAATGTAATTTTTCTTTATAATTAAACTAGACGGTGTATACAGCATTATTTCATCTCATAGTTTTTTTACGTAGCGTCGTAGCTTAGTTCGACTGCTTGCTTATGTTTCAACCAGTGGCGGCTCGTCACTTGAATTATTAGTGGGGTGGTGGGGATTCTACCGTTACCTCCCAAACATGCCAATGTTAATGTAATAGTAATGATGTAATGATTAACAGCAGGAGAGAGAAAGAAGGCATGAATGATATGCATGAGAAAGAGAACGAAAAAAGATAGACATATAACAAAGAAGGAACGATAGGACCAAACCAAAACAGGAGAGAATGAGAGAAATAGTGACAACAGAGATACAGAAAGAAAAAATGAAACGATGAAAGACACGAGAGAAAGAAAAATAAGATCGAAGAGAAAAAATGAAAGAAAGGGTGACAAGAGAGAAAGAATGAAATGCATGAGAAAGCGAAAGACATATAAAAAAGAAAGAAATGGTATCGAGAGAAAGAAAGTATGAATGGATTATAGGAGCGAGAGAAAAAAAAGAAGAATAGAAGAGAAAGATAGAAAGGAAGAAGGATAGGAGAGAAAGACAGGAAAGAAAAGAGGAAGGGAACACAGAAAAGAAAGGATATGAGAGAAAGAACAAGAACTACAGTAAATAAAGAAGGACAAGGCTAATTATTACAGTTTATGTAATTTGATGAATTTTGTATGAGAACAGGGGATTCTGCATTTCCGCAATGCTTATGCACGAGCCGCCACTGGTTTACTTACATTAATGATAGTTAAATGTAGTAAAAAAATATGAACCGAGCTACAATCGTACAGTGATGAGCATATAAAAGAGAGCAAGTCTTGAGTAAAAATACAACACAATGGCGCAACCAAAAATATTTCTTGGGGGGGGGGGGGGGGTCACAACGACATATATACCTATACATAAGGGATGTTCCATTAGGAAATAATCAATATTTTTTATGTGGAAACATTCTAACAATAAGAAACTTTTAGTGAAAAAAATATCCAAAATGGTACTTGTAACCTTCTTCTAATTAAATATCGATTTTCCCAAAGTCTTACTTTTGACAATTTAGTTAGATTATCACAATCGCCCGCAAAACCCTGTTTTACACAGTCACAGAAAAAATGGTCTCTTTTATATGCTCATTATATGTACATTATAACAAAATCCATAGTCAACTTTATGGTGAAATAATAATATTGTATACAGCATGTATAATTTACTAACAATTTCCGGTTCAACAACCAACATTGAAGCATTCTGTGCTATTTCCCATACTTTAACCATATAACGATACGTATTATCACGCGACATTAAACTACCAAACACATGTTTATCTTCACTAGTTGCTATACCAACAGCATTCGGTATGATACGGGCTGTTTTTTCTTTTGTTATCTTCTCAACTGATAACATTGGAATTAATAGCTATAAACAAATAAAACAAAAAAATTATTATCATTATCGATTAGGATTGTGATTCAGGGGTGCAATAGGGGATTTACCCGTGCGTTCAAGTTAAAACCAGGGCCGTAGTCAGAAAACTATTCCACGTGGGGGGCGCTTTTTTTTTAAGTAACAATGATTCGGGGAAAAGTTCTTATGGTGTAGTAAGTGCGCCAGGTGTCCCGCATGCATTACTTACTACAGCCCTGGTTAAAGCATCCCTGTTATCATTTATTACCTTTGTAACATATCCGAAGACGTTCGAATAGAAAGCGAAATAATTTTTGGTAATGTACAAATGGCCTTGCAATAAAATATCGCCAATTAAAGCACATGAATAATCTGTAAAAGCACAACAAAACGAAAAAATATTTCAAAAATATTGAAATTTTGATAGAGAATAATTTAAATAATTTACAATTGAGAACTTTCTCATCATCAACTGATGGGAAATGCCGACTAAATTTCTTCTGTCTAGATTTTAACATTGTCGGCATTTTGACCTCTTTTGTTGTTGTTGTCTTTGGACTTGGTGGTTCCGGTAGTTGAGCCTGTGCTGTCATTGTTGGTGTTGATGTTGATAGATGTTTTAATGATGCTCTAAAACAAATTAAAATTCATTTATTAAATAATAATAATAATAATAATAATAATAAATGAATCGATATTTCACCTCGTAATTGGCTGTGATTTTTCTTACGTATAACTAGAGTGCGAATCAAAATTAAAGGACATAGTTGAGATAAAGCACGTTTATCTCTAGCCACGCCTAATCGGTGGAGTTTAAATTGTATTTAAACGACTTTTCATGTGAAACAAATAGACATTTAGATTAATTTTTAAATTACATTACATTTCTGTATTAGTTTTTTACTAATAACTCAATAAGTGAGCTACGATACTCAACGATGAATGACTTTTTAAAATTAATTCACATAGTTTTTTTATTGGTTAACAACTCTATTTCTCCACTTACTTTTAACTGTAACTCGTGTGAATTTGTTCGTGCCTTATTTCATCGATGTCCTTTAATTATTGCTTTAAGTCTAGTATCGTAACTTGGTTCGGACACTTGAAAAATACATTAACAAATGTCAATTATAATAAAGTATGAACCAAGTTACGTTACTACGTAAGTTAATTACGTGGTGAAATACCGTTGCACACCCTGTATCCAATAAATATTTTATTGGTGTTATTTTTGAACAAATCAATTATTTCCTTACAAATTCATTTGACTTCTAGTAATAGAACTACTACTATTACTGTTACTACTACTACTTGTACTCTCTTCATTTCTACGCTTCATCTTCTGTGTGATATTTAACGTTTTTTTTAAAAATTTCACAGCTTTGCCACGTTTTAATGGCATTAACATAACACCCTCAATATTTATTTGAAACTAATACCAAAAAAAAACTATTATTAATCATTATCTTAAATATCAACACCAACATCAATACAGCTGGATGATTAAATAACTGATTATAGTTTTCAATCGAAAACTATAATTAAAAAACACATTATCACACGATATTACTACACGAACAAAAAATAAAACTGATAAGAACATAACTATTAATACGTGTAGGTATACAATTTAATATGTTACCTACCTACACCTTCATATTTTATAAATCAATTAGGAAATTTTCTATGAATTATTTGAAATACAATAATGATAAAAATCATGTACATCTTATCATAATTTATCACACGTGTATAGTGATCTTTAATTTTCATAATTTTTCACACAATATGTTTGTGTAGAGGAATAAATGAAACACTATTGTTATCAGTAAAGAGTGCACACCTGTTTCCTGGCTCTGATAAGTAGAAATAAAAAAATAAAATTGAATGGATAATAAGATCAATCACACAACTATATGTACACAACTCACAAGGACAATGTTGTAGGTTGTAAGAGAGTAAAAACAACATTGATAACATTGACCTCTTTCTATTATAAATATTCAAAAATTGTATGACCTCACTCTCTATCTCTCCCCATACAGGGTATTTATTTTAAATGTGGTTAATTCTTATGAAACTACTATTAGTTGGCGAGTGAATCGAAAAATATTTCGAAAATTTGTAGGTAGGTCCCCAGAGAACGTTTAAGCAAAATTAGGGCCTTGTAGCTCATTTTGAAATTAGTCAAAAGACGCTTTATTCTGTGATTTCTCCAACTAACTACACGCATAAAGCGACTAAGAATGACTCGTAGAGCATTGTAAAATTGATTTTTCTCATTTTTTGCAACTGTATATTTTGCAAAAAATAAAAAAAAGAACCTTGGTGGAGATCGATCTTGGAAAAAATGAATGAATCTAGTGTGAGTAACCTCTTTTTACTATTTTTAACTTGATAGAGTGAGATTGTTTATGTTAATTCCGACTTTGTTTCTTTAAAGGATAATTCTTGGATTCATTAGAATCAGAATAAGTGCAATAAGCACTGAATTAAGATAAACAATCTTACCCTATCAAGCGACAAATAGTAAACAACAGAAAGGTTACCCCACATACTAGATTTATTAATTTTTTTCCACGATTGATCTCCTCCACCTTTTTTTCTAACTTTTCTACGATACAAATGAGAAAATCAATTTTACGATGTTCTATGTTCTACAGTTGGTTGGCGGGAATCACGACATTGTCAAAATAAAGCCTTTTTCCAAATGAGCTACTAGGCCCTAATGGTCCTTAAATGTTCTCCAGGAACTTCCCTATAGATCCCTGAAATATTTTCGTCTGACTTAAATAACCCTGTATATTTCTAAATTCAATACCATCAATAAATTGTGAAATCAATCAATAATATGAATTGAAATTACTTGTCGCACTTGGTGAACAACGTGTGACTAGGACTACGTTGTATTGATGGTGATGATAATGATGTGCATCCTGGTGTAGTGCACGGTTGTAATTGTGATGATGGGTCTATCCCGACACCACCACCACCACCACCACCACCACTACTACCACCACAATTACAAGGGTTGGTTGTTGTAGTTGTTGGTATTATCACTGACTGTTGTACGTGTTGTTGTTGGGGTGTACTAGGAGCTGAACGTGGCCCCGTCGTACTTCCAAAATTACTAGATGACCTACAAAAAAAGAAATTATTAAATAATAATAATAATAGAAACCATAAATCAGTGGCGTGACTTTGTAGAATTTCTCTTCTCCCCCGCTATATACAAAAATATAAACAAAAGTATTAATAAACAAAATCAAAACCAGAATTAATACGTTTATACAGCTCTACGGAATTGGATAGAAACATTAGCAAAGTATACCTATCTATCTCCCGCTTTCATCATTCCATCTCATGTACCTATTTATCGTGTGATCCATTAAAACTGTCAAGGCATGTCTTGGATTGAACCATCACGACAAAACTTTACATTTAATGACCATTGTAATACAGAAATATGATGGTTCAATCAAAGACATGCCTTGACAATTTCAACGCTAACTCTGATAACAAATGTAATGGATCGCATGAAGGAAAATGGCTATGTTTCCACTTTCTATCCTTGTCTCATCAACTTAACTTAAAGAGAAACAGTAGATATTTTTCACCGTCTGTTCAATGGAGTTAAATAAGTATTAGGAGATGGAATAATACCCCGCCTTAATTTGCTCGACCTCTTTCTAACACATGTGAGAAAATGCCGCAGAAAGGAGAGACATAATTCTGTAATGTTTCTATCCAATATTTTCTACCGGTATATTAGATAAGCATATGTAGGGTTTTTTTGGAGAGCATTTTATCAAAATTAGAACCCTGTAGCTCATTTCGAAGTTGGTAAAAATATGATATCGCAATTTTCAAAAACGAACAACTAAAAATTACTCGTAAACTCTCCCAACATTGGTTTTTTGCGAAACATTTCAACCTGTTCCAGAATAAAATGGAGAAAAACGAAAAAATGAATGTTTGAAGGGCCTACAGATCATTCTTAGTTGTTTTACATATGCTTTTCTCGTTTTTGAAATTTGCAACATTGTAAGAAATTAGCGTTTTTAAGCAACTTCCAAATGAGCTACGAGGTTCTAATTTTTATAAAATGGTCTCTAGTCCTCCTTCTACGAATCCTTGAAATATTTTTCGAAACACTCTCCAACTAACCACTTTTTAAAAAAAAAAACATCCTGTATAGGGGCCCGATAATGACGAATCTTGAGTGGCTCCCAAAATTTATAGTAACGCCACAGGTTCAATATATGTAATTGATAAGAATAATTGTTTTTTTGTTATTAAAATAGTATTGTAACAGTCAATGGAAATTGTAAAAAAAATTATAAAATACTCAAAGAAATCATAATAAATCAAAGACATGAGTTTAATCCTTTTTTTCCATATTTAAATATTAATATAAAAACAAAACGTAAATATAAAAATGTTAATTTTATAAATACCTTGTACTTTGTACGTTCGTTATACAATAATTTGTTCTTATTAAAACGACAAAAATTAATAATAATAAAAAATCTTTATCATTAGATACAAAATTGATAAAGTAATTGATGAAAATTATTATCAAAATCATCTATGCTTTAGATGTTATAATACCTTCGTCTTCGTTTGAATCGTCTCTTATAGAATAAAGCCAGAATTGTCAAAATAAAGGACACGTCCAGTTTTACGGACAAAATTGTTATCTTTCACTACAATTAAATAAAGTGTGTAGATACTAAATAAAACACGACTGAGATGAGAACACACAAAAATTCGAAATGACTGTCCGACCATTCAACTGAAAATATATTTCTAGGATGCGCATTTCAATTTTTAGAAAATGTTATTTTTGAATTAATGCCAGATTTAAATCATCATCATCATAGGAAAAATGTGTATTTCATTGGATTTCCCTCGTAATTAATCGATTTCCATGTAATTGAATTAAAGGGGTAGAAATGAAGAATTAATGTCAATGTCACCAATATCCAACAAATATTGGAATTATTGGAGAATGAATTGATTTTCTTCATCATCATCATCAATCAATCATTATTTGACCTTATTATTTTAATGATTAGAAACTGTTGTTATTTGCGTATTATAATTTATTCAAGAGTTTTCTTTTTCCATGTAATTTTCCATTAATTTTAATAATTTTTTCCGATAAAAACACAACAATTATATTTATTTAATCTTCGACAATACACCTGTACGAATTTATTATTAATCATTTAATTATAAAAAAAAATTAAGCTGTAGGTAGATGATGTGGTCATTATTGTCTCTGTACTATGTTTAAAAATTCAATATTGCCAGACGTTATTTATATTTGTAAAGAAAACCACACTTCCTGTTTATATCAGCTGCTAATACAACGGCAACATACAAAAATATTGAAATAAATACACAAAACTTTCCAAATTTTATTCAATAGAAGCAGGAAGCGTGGTCTCATTTATAAATGTAAACGACGTCTAGCAACGTTGAATTCTTAAACATAGTACAGCGACAATAATGACCACACCATCTATCTGGTACATTACGAATTAATCTCAGTAATAATAATAAACACAAACATGGTCTAAATCGAACTAGATTTCGCGACTTTTCAAAATATTTTCCACTTATAAAGTGTTTGTTTTCAATAACTAGGCTAGTTCTTACTAGTTTATTGCCATAAAAATCTGAGCTGTGTTGTAATATTAACATCCGCATTCTAATCAACTCTTAACAATAACATGACGGTAATTTTCGTATTTTTTTTGACCCTTTAAAACACCTTTATTGTCCTCAATTCCATATAAGGATAGTGAGATTTTCGTATTTAAAAGTAATTGTAAGTCGCTCTGTAGGTACTATTAGTAGCATAAAAAGAGACTAAGTCTTGAAGGAAGAATTTTACGTTTTTTTCTCGTGTGAGTCAGGCTTTTATCGTAAAGGTAAGAATATGGATAGTTAGAAAAGCTAGAACGAGTTTCCACCCCCTTTTTCTGATTGTCTTAAAGTCTGAACTGTGGAAATTATACTTATATTATTATGATCACTATCAAAAGTCTGTTTTACATAGACCCAAAAAAATGTCACTTTTAAATGCTTTTAATAGTGCTTTTAATAATTAGGCAATGAATCACTCTGTATATAATTCCATCTTCTTAGAATATGAATAATTCATATTTTTCCCTTTAAATAGTTCAATTTGTATATCACAGTATTTCTATTTTAAATTATAACACGTATTTATATTGAAATCTATTTCTGTATTAATAACAATCTTTAACAAAATAAGATAGAATCGATATAATGAAAGGAATAGAAATAAAATAGATATTGAAATTATTCTCGAATCGTTGTAGATTTGGAGTGATCCACGTCCTATTTTATTGACAGGGCAAGATAAACACCAAAAAAAGAATACGTCACACACACACAAATTGACCCAGATAGTTCTTTCACGTCTCCCAATAATATAAAAAAAAACACTACTTATTAACAGAGTTATACAATTAGAGAAGCCCTAAAAATGACCCAAATTAACGCCTCTTTTTAAATTTACAATAACGACAATAACGTAATTAAAAATAATTAATAAATGAGCTTTTCAATATTTTTTTTCTTGTGAGAAAAACTATTAAACTACAGGTGCTACAGATAGGTATACAGTTAATATTTAATAATAATTATAGATTGATTTCTTCAAAGTCTACGTGTAGATAATTATACCACAGAGGGAAATTAAAATACCTCAACTTTTATTACTGATTCACTTTGATAATAGTCGATTAAAAGTACTACTTTTATAAATGTTTCTATCAACATTTATCCCCTACTGTGTGTTAAGAAGAAAGTTAAACGCAACGCTCGAATTATATGGAAATTCCGTAAGAAAGTAGAACATTTATTTCGAAAACGATTACAGATATCGAAATGGTTAATATCTTATAAGATTTTAAATGTGATTCTATATCCTTGTAGCATCATCGATTTTTGGAAAATAGACTGGATTTTATGAAATTCCGAAAAAACACGTTTTTCTACTAAAATAATGGTTTTGGTGAAACATAAATATCTCACTGTTAAGACAATAAATTGAAATGAAATTTATATGAATAGATAGACGAAAGTTGGCTCTATAATTGGAGCTAACTGGATTTTCAATTTTCATTTCTATTTTTTCAGAAATCTACATCCAAAGTAACCTATCAAAATTATTTTATAAGTTAGAATAGCCAATAATAAGGAAAACTGGTCTTGTTTGCAATAATTTGTACAACTCATTGTCAGCCGTGATTCCTATAAGTTAGCAAAACTTCAAAACAAACAATCGTATGAGAAGGAATGATGCATGATGCTGAGAATGAAATAGATACAGAATGAGATAGATACATTTAGCAATGTTTCTTTACATATACATACCTACAGGGTTTAGAATCTCAATCTGGTCGATACTATGAAACTTCTAATAATTCAAAAGCGATTCGATAAATATTTCAAAGATTTGTAGGGGGCGCCATGAAGATAATTTTAGCAAAATTAGAACCTCGTAGCTCATTTGACAGTCGGTCAAAACCGCTTGTTTTGGACAAGGTTACAAATTTCAAAAATGAGATAAACACACAAAGCGACTATAATAGGAGTTTTCAGAGAATCAACCATATTTACATTCAACACCCTGTATTTATCCAACTCGATATATTTTTACAAAGTCTGTAATATTGAATCATCCTGTATGCATACACTAACAATAGATGAGATTATTGATCCTCTTTATAGCACAGAGCACTTTAAAAATCGACAAAGATAATAATAAGCATTTAAATTTAGATTTGTAGCATTGCAGAGAATAGAAATATAGGATACATATGTCCTCCTTTATTTTTGTGCCTGCTTATTAACGTGTTTACAGGGTTTTCAACAATCAATGGGACACTTTGGAAGCGAAAACACTCTTCTACGATATTTGGAAACAGGAAAAATTGACGTAAATTTTTGGAAATTACGCAATATTTAATGAAAAATTACTATTTTGTGAATATTGAAAACCTTCAATGAATGGCATTACAAACTAGAGACAAAAAGACTGGAGTACCTTAAATGTACTAAATTTACAACGTACATGTCGATTCGATACACTAAACAAAAGTTTACAGTCTTGAATTAACAATTGCCGGTATTCCCATCAAAATTTTATTACATCTTTTCAAGCTTTTTAAATTTATTACCAGTCAACTGGAGAATTCTCTGACTTATCAATTCAATGTTTTCCAATAATCATAAATTTTACCATTTAATACTGTGTAATTTCCAGAACTTTATGTCAATTTCTCGTATTTACAAAAATCATAAAAGAGCATTTACACTTCTCGATAGATAGCCAAGGTGTTTCACTTCAAGTTCTTGTAACAATTATTTTATTCGATTAATAAATAAAAAAGTTACAGCGAATTTATTGCAAAACTCCATAGATATCTGAAAGAGTCTTTCGCCTATCACCGATACGTTATAAACTCACCGTTAGAGCTTATTAAGAGCTAAAATCATATCATTTAACGTATAACTCCATTGACAAGTCGATGGAGAGCGAGCATGATTGGAGAACGCTAACATATAAAAAAAAAAAAGTTCAGAGCAATGACGTCATCTGCACGCAAATGCGAGCAAATCCCTCTGATAAATTATAATAGAAAGACATTTCCGTTTTACATGAAAATTCAAAGCTGTTATAATGACAAGTGGTATACATTGAGATCATCGCTACGAGCTGTACGATCAGCATTCGCCATGTTGAATGTATTGATTCACGTATGCGTGACGTTACGTGGTTTATTGTAAGCTCTAACGGAGAGTTTATAACGTATCGGAGGCAGGCGAAAACTCTTTAAAAAGTTATAAACTGTACTGTAAAAATTGAGGTATCGGTGACGGGCGAAAACTCTACAGGGTATACCGGTACATCCTGTAGACATTTGTTAATGTATTTTTCGAATGGCCGAACCAAGTTACGATACTACGTAATCAAAATTATAGCCAACTGTGAGAATAAACACCGTGGTTATATTTATATAACGGAAAACGCAATGAGGGGGGTCGATGCGAGGTGGAACAGCCTGTATAGAATTAGTACTATTGTATGTATATTTACAATATAATTAAGCCAACCTACTTTTCAGGTAAACAATACGGAAGTACTTTAATCTTAACAAAATATCAATAATAATGATGATGGTGTTGGAGAAGGTAAAATAAACTTACCGAGATTTGCGTAAGAACCGATTCTTTACACTAAACAATTTCGTTTCTTTCGTCTTGTTATTATTATTGTTGTTATTTTTATCATTTGCATCAAAGCCTTGTATATAACATAACATTTCTGTAATACAATTCACACTATGATATCGACTGTGTGTTTTAACCAAATGTCTCGTATGGGAATTCTTCACGGTTTTTGTTGTTTCAGGCACTATTATTCGATAAATTTTCATTATATTATTTAAAAAAAAAGAAAGGATGGTAGTACACTCACCCTGTATATCCGGTTGTTTCGCAAACATTTAACACTGTTTTTCAAATAAAATTCGATTAATACGCACAAAACAAGACAAAAATTATTCAAATATCGTATTTCCTCTTTTTTTCCATTATTTAACAATAATTATTGCAAAATCTTTAATAACAAATTTGAATTGTGCTTTAATTAAATTTTCCATTGTTGTTATTGTTTAAAGATGTTGCGGCGAGACGGGGAGAAGTCTCGACAGTTGTATGTAATGATTCTATTGACCCTTGCTTGCTTTTCTTTCGTTTTGTTTTGTTGTAATTAGAATTTGCACTAAATTATGTTCTTGTCCACATTCGACGACATCATCACTTCAACTGAAAATTATCGTTGTTGGTTGGATGAAGGCGAGACAAAGAGAGAGAGAGAGAGAGAGAGTTGAAGAACTTGTCCGTTCGCCGTGTATGTGGCGTTAAAACGGTTTTCACAAAAACACAACCGTTTTCTAGGAAGCAAATAAACGAATAAACGAATCATCAACAACAACAATAACAACAGCGGTTTCGTAGTGGAGATTCGGCCGAGTCGGCGAACCGAGCTGGCTTTTTTCACAACACACCGTTTACATTCTCTCATCAGTCTTATGTTCTTTCACATTCTAATTACGTAAATATAATCGTTTATTACACATACCTATGTTTTAATTAGAGGAAATACGAAAATTCACGAGCCGCCTATGACGTCTACAATTATAATTCCAATGACCTTTCTATAAATGATGTTACTGATGATGATGATGATGATGATGATGATGAAATTGTCACTGTTCTAATTAATTCCAATTCTTAAACTATAACTCATATTTATACAGGGTGTCCTCCAAGTACCGCACATAATCTTACAGGTAGATAGCAGATGAAATTCTAAAACGAAAAGTCCTATACTATTTTATCACTGGACGCACAGGTAATTAATAATTAATTAGATTAAATATGTAGTTATCCAAGTGCGCGGTCAAGCGATATTGAGGGCATGGATCTAGTATATCTATCTATATATAGTGCTTAATCCCGGAATAGTTAGACAAGCATAGATAGGCAACTAGAAGTTCTACTATTACTGATTTATTTTACTGTCCGACCGAAACAGGATTTACGGCAGAAACCGAAATCGAATCTTCAATCTCGGTTTCACGAGTTTCAGTGCGGCCGAAGTTTCTGTTGATTTTTAACCGAAACCGAAACTATGTCCGCGACTAGATAGTTTAGCCGAAACTGGCCGATTCCGAAACCGAATCTTCGGTCGGTCACTATTCACTATATGTATATTGACATTATTACTAATGAGCATAATTTATAATAAATTTTATTTCTATCAATTTACATATTTATTTATGGGATATTTAATGTGTTGCCGAAATGATTGGCACACTAGGTGCTTTAGATGAAACTAGAAAAAGTGCTATCCATATGTATACTAGATCATTATATTGAGGGTGTTACGTGGGAGGCGAACGAGTGAAGCAGACTGACGCGACAACCGTTTAGAGTAATGGAGCACCTGATTGGCTATGTAATTTGATTAATTACTAATTACCTGTGCGTAAGGTGCAAAAGGTACAAAACTTTTCGTCTTAATATTCCACCCCTTATGTACGCACGTTTTGTAAGAAGAAATGCGTGACTTAATGGACAGCCTGTATTTTGCAAATATCCGGAAGCAGTATTTTTAAAAATTCCATTAATTTTGTAAAATAACACAACAATTATGTAATTTTTCATTTGGCTTATTAATGAATTTAAAAAAAAAAAATGAAAGACCAATTTTGTAGGATCAAATATTTGCATATTTTATGTAACTAACATTTATACAGGCTGTCCTTAATTGAATAAACAATAAAAAATAAAGGTGTGCCCCTATATACCACTATTACCACCACTAATAATGAAATCATACGATTTACCTTAGAAATAATCGATTTCTCTATTATTTCAAGGGTTGTAAACTACATGCCCGTCACCCCTCTTCTTCTACAACTTACTACCCTGTTTAAAACCCCTAACAGGTTGATAACGTTTGTTGTAACTAAGAGAGAGTTCAAAGAGGTGAATCAATAAAAGTGCAATTCTGCATTGAGGACTGGTGGTGGTGGTGGTCGTGGTGGTGGGAAATAAGGGGTGAAAATAGATTTTCTCTTGTTTTTTTAAAACTCAACAATTGTATCTCTTTAATAAATCAACCGATTTTTATAGCTTCATTTTGATATACAGGGTGATTCACTATAAATGTTGAAGTATGAAATACTGCATGTAATAATTGTCCAAGTTTGACACCCGAATTCGCTCTAGAAAATGTTTTTAGTGTACTGAAAAACTAAAAACCCCTGCTCTAATTTTAAATACAACAATATACTTTTTTTTAGTATTAGTGTAGATTTCAAGGACAGAAAATGGATTTTTTTCAAATGAGTGTGCCGCTACAGCTCATATAGTAAGACTCACGGTTTTCGAAAAGACATTTTATGTCCAAATAATGTACAATTTTTTTTCCTCTGCAGTCAACTAGAAAATGATATCTTCGAATTATGCTTAAAGTTTCGAAAATGAGGCGTTGCTAAGCAACCGGTACACAACTGGTTGCGAAAATATTTCCACACGGTGCGGAAATAATTCCATACTGCACATGCTTAGAAATCTTACATTAACCGCGTTGTATGAGTACGAATTGCAAATTGTTTGTCGCGTTATACGGATTCGCGTTATGGTGAAGCGCGTTATACGGGACTTGATAATATTCGTGCTGTAAAATGCGTTTTCCGCATTGTAAATACTAATTATTTTTACAACTATTTCTTGTAAATTTCGTGAAATCTACCTATTATTCAAATACTGTAATTGGGACACCAAAATCTCTTAATCCAAGGGCGGTCAAACTTAACAAGCTAAGGCTTGGAAGCTAAAATTTCGAATTTGAATAGCTAAAAGTATGTTATTTTTGTCAAGTTTTATATTATAAATAATAAGTCAAGAGCGAGATTGTGAATTTATTTTAGATGGTCGTGCGATGATCGTTAACGCACGCCATAGACAAACGTGACTCGATTTTTTACTATAATCGTAATTTATATGTTTGTATTTCAACAAGTACTTGAACCCACCCATTCACTGCGCTTATGAAAATGTAACAAGAGGGAAGGTAAAAATCAGTTACAGTAGACCGCCTGTTTATAGTTTGTGACATTACTCACTCAGTTCATCAACTATGTTGGACGATTTTAGTGTTATGGTTGCAACAAATAAATGAATAACAATGTTGGGAAGTCGATAGAGATCAAGTGGGACTTTAGTAGAACGCTTACGAATAGGATAGTTTGGAACAGTGACGTCAGAGGCCCGATATCGTGGCGAATCCTCTGCTTATTCATAATTTTTAATTGCTTTATACCTTTGTGTGAATAATATCTAGAGAGTCGACCTTTATGGCTCATTCGTAACTGAAAAATTTGTTATGCCATCTATTTGTTGAGACCATAATTCTAACTCCATGTTTCTTTAAGAAAAATAAATTCTGTTTCTATTTTAGACTTTTGGAATAATAGCCTCCAAATTTTACTATTTTGTTTTTAGATTTTCTTCAATATATTTATTGGGTTGTAATATGATACGATTGTATTAATTAACGCTTATGATTGGATTTTTTTTGAGAGAAAATATATTGCCCTCTCTTAGGCAATAGATGTACTTACAATTAGAACATAATTCTTGTCTGAAACTGTATTCTATGTAATTCGATGGTATTGTCATCTGGTGGTTGGAATACTCTCAGCGCTTTTCGGAATACTTATCGATTACACAAAAAAGCATGAGCTCGACATGTCTATATATTATTCAGTCAACGCTTATAAAGAATTTCTTAAGGTGCGTCCACATTATACCGAAACAGGTCGGTCGGTCTATGCCGGGCGGCACGTTCCGTTCGGCATGCGGTGTTCGGCAAGACGTCTACATATGGTATATAGGTCAATAAATGTTAATGCATGTTCACCAGTCAACTTTTCACTCATTTTCGCACTCATGAAGCCAGACGAATAAAAACTAGAAAAATATTTTCGAAAGCAACAGGCGGTTGAAGCTGGACTGAAACCGATCAACATGTCCAGACATGTCCAGACGATGAATTTTGATTCGGTTCGGTTCGGCTTTCTTTGTTTCGACTTGGATCGGTTTGGGTTCGGCATCGTTCGGGTCGGCTTTTGGTAAGTCGGTGAGGCCTACCGGCACGTCTATATTAATTCGGCTTTGCAGATCGGCTCAAGCCGAATGATGCCAATCGGCATAATGTAAGAGTATAGTAAATCATCTTGTATATAGTTCCGTTTGTCAACGGTTCTATTTTTGTAACTAGATTTTGTGTGAGTGTGTGTGAAAAAATTGTAAAACTGTAAACTTTGGTATTTGAATTAGAAAAAAATCCACTAATATTTAACAATATCAATCAACTTAAGTTTCTATTGTTAGTGTTGACTTGGCCTTATTTCACTGAAGGTGTTCCAAAATAAAGACAATAGCTCATAATAAAATTCGACAATCTTTCGTAGAATTTGTAATGTTGGTATAGAAAAGAAGAAACAATAACAGTAAACTTAAATTATCATCGTTTATGAACTATAAAAAAATAAAAGACTTAGGTCAACATATCGACAATTTGTCATATGAGATATGACCTAGAAAAAAACAGCAGTTGAAAATTTATAATTCATACTACATACAACTGATACAACAAATCCAGATTAAATTTAAAACATGTTTTCTTTTTGTTAAACAAAAAGAAACATACAGGCTGATACAATACGATCATACATTGAATTGTAAATCAAGTTCTAATTTCTAAAAACTTAACTTCTATTAGTGAAATTTTCAGTATGAAAATCTCCCAGCTCAATAATTACCACTGAAAAAAAATTTGAAAACTTGCCAATTTTTTTTACAGATTCTGATAATGAAAACAATTGTTGAGTAATGAGTAATTTTCAGGTTTCAGATTTTACTCTAAATTTTCTACGGTTGAATAACGAATATACAGGGTGAAATCGAATTATCTTTAATCTGAGAAACCATACAACGGTCAGAATTGAAATAACTATGTATAATAAAATCTAAATTTCCAAAATAGATACAGGGTGTAATGAAATTGCCTGTCAAGATGCAGACACGTGTAGGGTCCGCAAAACTTAGCCGTCTTGTATAAAATATTAAAGTTCGGTTTTCGAGGAAAAAAAAGAGTAGGAAATTTCGCCAACATTTTCAGAGCTACTGGAATCGAGTAACATAAAGATTATTTATAGAAAAGAAAACATTACGTTATATTTGCATAGTAAAGACTACTAGATTTAAGTATAAAAAGAGAAATAGGAAGTATTTCAACTGATTGTGAAAGGTGAAACACCTTTGAACACCTTGTATAATAAAGGTTTTTGTATAGTTACTAAATATATACAGTACCGCAATTCTATGGGCCAATGTGTTAGAGAGAGATAGCAAATTTTTGCACCAATATGGCGGCATTTGTAATAATCTGTCATATTATTGACTGTACTCAATAATCTGTCATGGAGTCAGATATCTTGATTTTAAATTCAACTTCTCAATGTCACCAACTTTTAGTTTCAAATTCAAATGTCCCCGTAAATTTCAGCACCAAGATGGCGGAAATTGCGGTACTGTATGTATTTAGTGACTGTAGGTTTTTGAAACAATGAAAATATTCCTTTTGGGATAGTTTAAGTGGTAAAATCTAATAAAATATCACCAATTTGACAACTTTGCTTATTCGGGCATCGTGAATCATCCTGTATTTATATTTTATTATTTATTATATAAAAATCTCAACAGTAAATTATGAAAAAATTAGACCAAGGTCTGCAAGTGGTAAATGTCAACGTTTTATACACAGCATTTGGAAAAACATGTAGAGAAAGACTTATTTACAATTATATAACACAATATTTATTGTTTTAGGTTTTTCTTTTTTCCTCTCATCGAAGTACAGGTGAATGTACTTATTATTACAACTCTGGTTGCGATAAGAATAATTTTTTTCTTGCATTAAAGAATACAAATATTTATTGACGATTCAAAATACAGGGTGTACAACGCACATTTAGTCATGCCTTTAGTAGTAATCTGCATTACCGATCGTTTGTCGGTAATGCAGATTACTGACATTTGGCATATGTTGATGTCTGTGTGTTGTTTGTTAAGATTGTAATAAATTATATTTTCATTATTTGTTATTCTTAAACTGTAGATGCACTGTATTATTTGTAACAGTAATCTACCTTATCAACAAACGACCGAACAAAGCTACGATCTTACATAAGAAAGCCATGGCCAACTGAGAGGTGAGAAATCATTATAAGTACATCCCCTATTTAAGTAAAATAATAAAATGTACATCTACATCGCGTTTTTTTGTAATTTATTTATCTTAAAATTAAATTATTGTTGTAACATACAGAGTGTCCCATTGTAATGAAACTAAAACCACTTTTAATGGTTGTTTTAAGATTGTAAACTTACCAAATTGTACCGAATGATCGATTCGATCGTGTACGATTTGTTAATATTACTTTTGTTATTGGTAAACTTAAACTTCTTGTAAAATTTCTTGGCAAAGGCGATATTTCATTAGGTTCTGTTTCCATATTTGTATTATTGTATAAAAAATTTGATCGAAATTTAAAACACTTTCACTAATCATAAATCATAGGACACACTACTACTTTATACTTTGTACATATTTCTATGACTGAGTATGTGTGTGTTAAAATGTTAAATTATAAACAAAGTATTTATAATTGTTTGAACTTTGATTAGATGAAATTATAAAAATAATATTGTTTTGCTTAAATTATAATTATAAATTAATAATAATATTAATAATATTACAAGCAATTCTTTTAATGGCTTGCACGCGCATGTATACAAAAAAACATCATCAAAACAGAAACAAAGAGAAGAGAGAAGCAGAAGAAAAAGAGTGAAAGAGGTAAGACAGGAGTAAGGGAAAAAAGGATAAGAGAGAAAGAAAGGGTGAAGATAAAGAAAAAAAGAAAGATAGAAGAGGAAAGGGAGAAAGGGTGATAGAAGAGAAAGACTGGCTAGGGGTAAAGAAAGATAGTAAGAAAGACTGGAGTGAACGAAAGAAAAAAGAAACAGCATAGATAAACAAAGAAAGACAAAAGTGAAAGAAAGAAAACAAAGAATACAGGAACAACACCGAAAGATAGAAAGAAAAACAGGAGAGAAATAAAAACAAACAAAGACTGGGGAGAAAGAATAAAGAACGAAAGAAAGGGAAGACAGAAAGACAGAAGGAAGAAAAACAAATGAAAGATAGAAGAGAAAGAAAGAAATACAGGGGAGGAAAGGTAAGAAAACAAAGACAGAGTAGGAAGAAACAAGGAAAAAAGACAAAGAGAAAGGAGGAAAAGGACAGAGATCATGAGGGTAGCAGTGAGGAGGAGAGAGAGATTAGGAGAGGGAGAAAGAAAAAAGGCAGGAATAAATGAAAGAAATGGGAATAAAAAGGAAAAAAGAAAGGGTGGAGAGAAAGAAAGAAACTGGCATGGTAGAAGGCAAGAAAGATGGACGATAAAAAACAGAAGAAATAATAAAAGACAAAAAAGAAAGGTAGGACAGTAGAGAAAGAAACAAAAAATGACAGAAGTGAAAAAAAGATAGGAGTGATAGAAAGAAAAGACAGAAGAGAAAGAAAAAAAACACAAAAAAGAGAAAAAGAAATTAAAGGTAAAAAAGAAAGAAAGAAATACAGAAGAGAGAAGAAAAAAGAAAAACGGAACAGAAAAGATAGGAAAATAGATAGAAGAGAAGGGAAGGAAACAGGCAGGCGAAGAAAAAAGAAAAATGACAGGAGAGAAAGAAATACGAGAGTGAGGGGGAAAAGAATCAAGAATGAAATAAACACAAGAGAAAAATGAAGAAAGGTAAAGAAGAAATACAAGAGAGGTAAAGAAAACAAGAACTGTAGGAGAGAAAGACAAAAAACTAATTATTATACTGTATGTCACTGATAAATTTTGAACGAACACAGGGGGTGCTGCATTTCTGCAGAGGTAGAGATTGGTAGAGATTGGATCGCAAAGAAATGGAAAAAATGAAATATTTACCCATTAAGGAGGGTCAGATCCAATGGTGTTGCTTTTATGTCGTCCAGATCGGATCCATTATCGGAACTTGGTGGATCTTTAACCAGTAGCGGTGTCGTTGGTTGCCTAGAAGAATTTATAGAAAAAAAATCATTTTTTTTTCTATTCTATTCTAATCAAAATCATTTAAAAACATTTATTTACAATTAGACAAACAATAAATGAAATGTTAATAAAAAATTATAAGAAGAAATAGTATTAGAACAACAATAACAATCCAGAAACGTGCATTAGTGCAAGAATTTTTATTGTCTCAAGTGTTGTTAATATTGTTTCGTTAACATTGTGGATATACAGAGGTGGCAAATTGTACTAGAAACACAGTGAGATTATACATATCTGTTTCCTTCTTTTATTTTATGATTGTTTTACTTTATCTCTCATGGAAGTTTATTTAAGATAGGATATTATAAACGAATGAAGTAGATATGCAAATTCGTGTGTTATTAATACAAATTGCCGGTTGTGTATACAGCATATACAACGGTATTTTACCTAGCAGTAGGCTATGTTATTCTCAGACGCTCTTTGTCGGTAATGCACATTACTGTCGCAAATAATACACTAGATTTACAGTTTAACATATGTCAAGAAATGTCATGTCGGTCATTTATAATAGTAATCTACATTACCGATAATCGGTCGAATAAGGCTACAATCTATGGCTACAATATTACATAAGAAAGACATGGCCAACTACGAAATGAAATACCATTGTACACTTTGTATGCTTTATATTATAATTATTTTTAACTTTTATCAGTCCATCACATCACATAAAGATAATGTGATACCTGAATGGCATGTGTTAAGAGTTTTTCATCGGCTCAGCATCTGAAATAGAAGAGAAATAGACGATTGTTTCCAATTTCATATTGTTTCTTTCTTGTTTTAAATCAAAATTCCAACTAAATGACATCATAAGAGGATGAAATTTTTCTTATCTTTGTTTAAATGGAGATTGAATTGCACATGAATTGATTGAAATGAAAAATTATTTGCAATTTTTACTTTAATTGTAACTATGTATTTCGATTCAACTTTTAAGCGTATCGTATCAGATTCAGATTTCATCGCTATCAACTTTTCCAATCAAGTAGTTTTTCTTCATTAATTAAAAATTGAATCGATGATTTATCTCCGATAGTTTCTATTCTTTTTAAATTTTTAACAAACTTTTATCCGATTCGACCAATTCTAATTTCTAAATTTCCAATCGGATCGTAGCAGATTCAAATTCGATTTATCTCATTCAATAAATAACTCTATTTTTCTTTAAATTGCAAAATCGAATTCCAATTTTCTCGTTTCCTTGCCTTTCTTTTCTTGAAAGTTTACAATTCGATTGGAATTTTAAATATTGTAATTATTCGAATATAATTTATAACTAAATCGGATCGGAATACAATTTTTCTCACTTAATATAATTGAAAACTGCATGCAATAGGAATGGTTCAAAATAGGTGATTGTCTGCAATGTCTAAATCTGATCTGAAGATAGTCTTTCAAAGCAATAAATAGCTTTATCTCACTCTATACAGGGTGAAATCAAATTGCCGCGTGTAGGGCCCGAAAAACTGAGTAAGTCTGTAAGTTGATAATTTCGTTAACATTTTCAGACCTATTGGAATCAAGTGATGTTATTGTCAGATTGTAATAAAAATATTTTTCCATTGAAAAATTAATTTTCTCTTGCAAGTAAAAATTAAAAAAAATATTGTAAATATTGGAAGGGGTGATTGAATTGCTTTAAAAATCAAAGTTAGGTGATTTCCTAGTTTGATGGTAATAAATTTAAAAATCAAGAATGATGTAATAAAATTTGAAAGACTAATTTTTCAATACTCAGTTTTTGAAGAAGAATACAAGTTGATAAAAAGTAAACAAGACAGATAAAGAGGAAGAAGTCAATAATAGAAAAATAGATGTACAGTATATTGAATTGACAATCAAATTTTATTACATCTTTTTTTGCTTTTTAAATTTATTGCCATTATTTCGATACAATTTTCAATGAAAAAACTTAATTTTTACACTTTGATTAACAATAAGATAGATGAATGAATGATGAGTGATTATCATCCCTAATGATAATAGTAATAATAATAATAATAAGTATAATTAGTAATTAGTAAAATTAAAATGATAAGCATGCTCACCCACTTGAATGAACCAATTTTAAGAAATGTTTACGTTCTATTTTATTCATTGAAATTCGTACGTACACTGTGCGTGTTTTTGTTTACAATTATTATGTTTGTTTTAAAATAACCCCAAATAATTTTCGTTAATTACTTACAAATGTAACCCACATGCACACTAACACATGATTTTATAAATTTTAATTAAAGCAGAAAAAAAATCAATTTCTCCTTCCTTCTATATGTATTTTTTATCTTCTTTTTATTCACTTACTCTATTACGAGTTACGTAAAATGTTGATTATACATACAATATGTGTATGTATTTGTGTATCTGTGTTAACATGTAACATTGTAATAGTGTAATTGGAAAAAAAGCGCATGTCATCATTAATTGGATTATCCTGTAATTTAACATTTACGACCTTTTATTGAATGCTGTCTCTCTATTTATTATATACCTTTATGTGTACTTGCTTTAATCACAAACAAAAAAACAGTTACCCTCCTGCCGTCTCCTATCAAATTTAATTAAATTTCAACAACGAATAATTAAATCTGTGCCCACTCGATTCTGCACTAAAAATTAAAAAAACCATACATAACTATCCCAAATGTCCCTCAGCGATTCTCTACTACTACTACTACTACTACTACTACTTCTTTATGCCCCATTAAAATCTAAAACATGCCTATTTTTTTTCAACTCTAAGGGATGAAACTACATCCCTAATTAATTCAACAATTGATCAATTTTATAGTTTCTTAGACCTCCATATCCCTAAAACTCAATTCGCGTATAATTAAGAATCCCAAAAAGTGTGTAGATTTAGCTAAGAAGAGGGTAGGGGTGTTTTTTCAACACTGTGATGGTGTTTTTTTTTTTATGGGTGAATTAAAGAAAACTAGTTTTGATGGTGAAGAAAATTGGAGAGGGACACCTGGAATGTTTTCCTTGTAAGTATTGACCGGGTCAGTTTTCAAGGCTGTATCGAATATTTTATCAAATCAATTGATGACCTTATGACCTTGATTTAATCATTTTTTTTTTCTACCGCTCAATTATTTCATTATTGATGTGATTGAATGGTTGAGCAAATACGAACTCACCCTTAGATTATTGCTTGTTGTTAATGTCTCTCTTTAATGCTTATCATTAGTGATTGTGATGTAACACATAAATAAACACAAACACACACACACACACACACACACAAATTTTAGATTAATTGTTGTGATTGATCAGAAATTTTGTGAAATTATCGCGCTTTCCGTTGTAATATTGATAATGTTGATAAAATGATAGTGATGGTGGTGTATTTGAGTGTGGAATCTGGATGGTTTGGTATTGGCTCATCATCTACTAGGGTGAGAGCAACCCGGGAACTTTTGGTGGAAGAATTCGCCAAATCCAGTGGTGGCACATTTGCTAAAATCACCTCAGCTAATCTCTAAGAAAAATACCAATATAATCAATAATTCAAATAGTATTGAAAATTCAAAATTTCTTATCACAATTCAAAAAAAAAATCAATTTTGATTAATTTATGAAGAAATCTTTAAATTTTAATTAGAATTTATTTTATAGACCGTCACTGGTACGATTCTTTACGCGCTTGCTTACAATTATTGATTCGGTTGCAGCAATACAACACGGATATCTCTTGTTGTACAGAGACGTACACAGAGTTAAATGGGGCCCTTGATGTTACCATCAAGAGTCTCTTTTTTCGTTTATTAATAGTATATTATACAACGAGTCTATAATGAATGCTATTATTACCGAGAATGAAGTTTACAACACAAGCGAGCGGAGCGAGCGAGTGTTGTAATCATTCGAGGTTATAATTAGCATTCATTATAAGCGAGTTGTATACTATACTTTATCTACGACTTATTTCTAATTGTACAGGTACTGGTAGTGTACAAAAATATTTACCTTCTTTATCATTTTCGATTCAAAAATCGCACAAAAAACTGACGCTTATTTACAACTGTTTGTTGGAACTGTTATTTATTTTTTGTCGTTGCCATGGTTTTTTACATTTAAAAGAAACTGTTATCCTACTACTAAAATCATCTTCTTTACCACTTCCCATTGTAAATAATACAACGAATATTCTCACAACTAAGTATTTGTTCGAAATTTCAGAAAAATTGAATGTCATTTTATTCAAAATTGCATGAAAACGCCCACTTTAGGCCTACTTGTTCAAACTATAGTTAATTATTTTTGTCGTTACCATGGTTTGTTTACATTTGACGGAAATTATAATTAAAATACTATTTTCTGATTGGCTGATGAGAGGGATATAAAGTAGGTCATTATATTACAAAAACCACAAGTATAATGATCACTTTATATATAAGTCGTAGATAAAATAATTTAGAAGATCTTAATCAGGGCTTTAAACCATTATACTTTTTGTTTCGGTTTTCGTTACGGTTCAATTAAAAAACAGCTCCTCAGAGATATTTACAGGGTAACTATTTTAGGTACAGAAAAATTCTTAAACGTGCAACTTTTATTTTGTAATTTTCTATTAGCAGAAGAATTTTCATGGTAATATGGATTAACGAGTTGGAAAAGGGGCCGAATCGAAGACCCGGCCTAGCAACTTCCCCGACTGATCAGTCCCAGTAGTTAATCATTAATTAGAAAAAAATTTTTCTACGATCAAGAGAAAATTGTCAAATTTCTGCGAAAAGCACAGTGGTTGCGCTCTCGCCTGACATCTGTTTGCTACGGGGTTCAATTCTCGCCAGAATAACTTTATTTTTTTTCTTTTCAATTATGGAAATAATCATCTTTACTATTTTGTTATTTTATTCTTAACAAATACTACCTCTGTTTCATAATAAGTGAGCCATTTGCGTTTTTGTAAAATTTATTGGCAATTATTATTTTCCTCAATTTTCTTTCTCATATTAGTAATACACTTTCAATTCTCAATATAGTCCTTATAAAATACTAAAGTGGCTCACTTATTTTAGAAAAATATAAAATAGGTGGTGGCTTACTTATTTACGAAACGTAGGAATCACTTATTATGGAAAAAATTAAACCCAGAAATGGCTCACTTATTGTGAAACAGAGGTAGTAGAAAACTTTAGTTTACTTACTGCCTCTATGGATAGTAAAAGTATTATTACTCATTATGTTATCCATTACAATAAATTCACAACAAAAGATTAAACAAATATTCCAGTAAAGCTTTTAACAAAACCAAAGATGTCAAAATCAGCACCGAAATTTAAAAAAAAACAACGCAATTATTTACACCTACTCGATCTTTCACGAAACAGTCTTGTTGCTAGACAACGGCCGTAAATCCTGATTTATATTTGATATATTAATGTCTTATTCTTTTGTCTTGCGTACATACTTGATTAGTAAAGAATCACTGTCCATCTAATTAATTTAATCATTATAAGTCGCCAGATTGAAAAATATCGCACATGATGGGTATTATTTCTGACATAAAAGCACATGCCCTTTCGATTGGTGATATCAAATTAATACGTTATCTTACATTTTTTTCAATCAACCCCCTCCCCCGTCCACCCCCGTGGTCCGATTGGCACCAAAAACTAATCAACTCGAAAGTCCACGGAATAGTTGATGCTGGCCAAATTTGAACGCAATCGGTTAAGCCGTTTTTGTGTAATCGTTGGAGAAACGACAGACGCACACACACACACACACACACACACACACACACACACACACACACACACACACACACACACACACACACACGGACATCATGCTAAAAACTTCAAAAACGTGTTCAGGGGATCCCAAAACGTAAAGATCTGGTGAAATCTCGAATTCGAAATTTTGGTCCGAAACTAATAACTTCCCTACCCTCTGGTCGGGGAAGTTAAAAAATGGCAAAAAAACATTAAAAAAATGGCCTATAATCATCTATAACTTCAACCCCCTAACAAGGGATGAAAACGTGGATTACACCTTCTGATAGTTCTAGCGAAGCACCCACTAAAAAATATTGAACCTTTACAAAGATATTTGAAAGAAAGTTGATTTTATAAGGGTAACTTCAACCCCCAATGTGTCTCTTAAACTTGAGTATGAGCACAAGAGACAAAATACTTATCCCTTAGAAGAGAATGAACTACCCCTATACATATACCAAAAAACATTAAAATCTGGAGTCTTAAGTGCCCTAAAATCCCTATTGCTGATGAATTACCGTGGCAAGGGGTAAAAAGAAAAGATAAAAGGCGAAAAAAGAGAGAAAAAATCATCTTAATTTCGAGCTTTGGCTCACTTCTGGTTTGAGGCCCTGATTTTAACTGAGAATTGTATACCAAAACAATTATGGCAAACTTGCCTGGAGTTAAGTCTACAGAAGTGGACTAAAAATTTTTGTTTTTCTGAAGACAGGACTAGGGTTGCCAACTTGGATTGATGATTCAGGACATTAACAAAAAAGTCAGAACACCTAGTTATTTGCTTTTCTTTTATTAAAAAACTATATGTAGTATATAAATTAGGAGATCGATTAAGTATCCGCAGTAGTTAAGGTAGAACCTGCCTCAAAATAAACCTGCGTTTATTACGTTTCTCAAACTTCAGATGGCGTTAGCTCCACGTATTTATTTGATACTGAGCTTGTGAAAGGATATACATACATTAATTATTTCAAAAAAATTAATTAATTAAAATTCTGACTTTAAAATTGAGGGCTAAAATGTCTTCAGATCTTTATACCTCAATTCGAGAATCATTCTAGAAAAAGAACACCTGACTAGTTTCTTGTTATAATTTGAACGCTCCCGATGCATCCTTGTTCTAGATGCAAACTATTTACACCGTATCCCTTTAAGGTTATCCGTAATACTTACATTTTACTTGTAAGTGTAATGTAAAGGATTTTCGATACTGCTGTTGTAAAGAAACGTAATGTGTTTGAACGCTTGAGTGGAACTCTTGACTCTTCATTATTTTTTGCTATAAAACTTGTTCTACGGTGCCGTATCGATAACGAACATCGTAATGCACAATAATTAAAACTTCCCGATTGTTCTTGTTGTTGTCTGATTATTTCAACTTTTTTTGTCGTTTCCATCTCATTTTCTTTTGGAAAATTTTGCATTTATTACGACCAAAAATAAAATAATCATCGTAATTTCTTATCAATTGACGGAGGATTACCAAAAAAATTGTTGTTGCCAAAAATTAAAAACAAACACAAATTTTAATTTATCAATGCTAAAGATAAAACTGAAATGTTGAAAATGAGAAAACTATTATCTATAAGTGTTGTTATTTATGTGTATACAGGGTGTCCTGTAAGTCACGCATTTCCTACTAAGGGCCAGATAGAGGATGAAATTCTAAGGTGAAAAGTCCTGTACCACTTTTTCATTTGACACACAAGTAATTAGTAATTAATTAAATCATGCAGCCAATCAGGTGCTCGATATAGCGATAAAAAAAGAGGAGGAACGAGTGTTCAAAGTAAAAAAGTACCTGATTGGTTACTTAATTTAATTAATTACTAATTACCTGTGCGTCAGATAAAAAAATATTACAGGACTTTCCACCTTAAAATTTCATCCCCTATCTGCCTCTTAGCAGGAAATGCGCGACTTACGGAACACCCTGTATATCTATGCCTGTGTGTGTAATTCTGTTATATTTAATTATACTTACGACAACGTAATAATTAATAATAGTTTTAATATACAGGATGTACAACGCTCTATCCATTTTACCTTGCAGTTGGCTATGCCTTGGGTTACAGTTACGTAGGACAGTAGCTTGGTTCAACCGCTTATTTCCGTTCAACAAAAAATATTAAATGTTGTAAAGTATGAACCAAGCTACGACTCCATATAACAATATCATAGCCAACTACGAAATTTTACATTCTGTAATTAACACCAATTACTTTTCGTTAATAATTCAGGATAAATTTGTTTTGAAAGAAACTTTTATAACATTTATTAAACTTAATTGTTTTCTTTTTTAATTTATTTATGTATATACATATACAATTATAGCTATTTTAAATTAATTAATTACAAGAAAACAAAAACAACAAGCAGATATATTCTTAAAAATTAAAAAAATACAAGAAAACAATGAGTGATTTGAAATTTCCCGCTCTATTATTGTAAGAGAAATAGTGCAGGTCTCTATAATCGATTTGTCAATTTCCAATCTTAATTAATTAAGATTGAATGAATTAAGAACGTAAGTCGTAACTTATCATAATCATAAATCAATATTTCCATCGACATTTATTCATTTATTGTCCATAAAAAATGAATCAATAAAACCAATTATTAATAAAATTTATCAATCTTTGTATTAAGTTAAGCCTTACGTTCTAAATCCAGAGTTTGCTTTGATTGAAAACAATTGTATATCAACGATATTTAAATCCCTATCTCTATCTCAACGACATAGGTATGGAGATAACGATTTAAAATCCATCAACTCATTGTGATATTGATAATAATAACAATAATAATTTAAAAATAATAATGATAATAATACAAAAATTTTGCTATACATACATATATGTATTAACTAATAGAAAATCCAGCTTATTTTTTAATATTATAGTTATTATTATTATTATTATTATTACATAATTCTCTATTACGAGTATTTTTATAGCTACTAAAACTTCTAAGTTAATTCTAAAATTTTGCTGTTGGATAGATTTTGTGTGTTTTTCTTTGCCTGTTTCCTCTCTAAACCATTAACAATAATTGTGTAAAAATATATTTGTTGATTATTGTTTTGTTTAAATTCCATTAATTAAAAACAGAAAGGAAATTCGGTGCTCAGAGTAGTACTGTGTGCGTATCCTTCTAGAATTTTACTGATTCGTTGTAAAAGAAGAATGTTTCAACAAATATATTTTTAAAGAAAACTGGATTGGTGGTGGTGGTGGTGTTGATAGGGCGTAAAAAGCACAAAAAAGACATAAATCAATAGTGCACCATTAACATTAATTTGGTACTTGTGGTACTATAAACTAAGAGAAGTTTTGCTTTAATTTCTACATATCACAAACCGTTTTTTTTTTCCTTGGTTCAGATAACAAATTTTGTTAATCTTTTGTTGCGACCCTGCCACTTTTTTTCACTTTTCTTTACTCAAGTTATTAATTGTAATTTTTAATTTTATCGAATGAAGTACACTTACTGTCACAAAAACGAGCCGAATTTAGTGGGGCTGTGTAAAACAGGCTTTCAATGGTGGTTTTCACAAGCTAACAGTATTTTCACAGGTTAGGATTTAGGAAGAAAGATATTTAGTAAGAAGAGGGGGTGGCAGTAGGGTTACTGGTGCCATCTCTTATCTTCACGAGAGAAACTGTCTGTATCTTATAGGGCTTCTTTTTTGTGTCGGTAACTGTACATTAATAAAACTTTTGCAAAAAGCTTATCTGATCAGCAGTACCTACCTATCTAGCTTATCTAAAATTTGACTATTACAACAAGTTTTTTCAATTCTTATAAACATTTATCGTTTCTATATTTACAAGAAGAAGAAAAAAGGAAACCAATCTTAAACTTGATCAGTTTGCTAACGATAAATTTTCCTTTATTTGTTCTATAATAGGAAAATTGTATCGAATGTAAACTGTAAAAACTTTCTATCTTACAGATCAGTCCATATAGTTTATAATTAATTAACGTATTGATTAATTAATTAATTAATTAATATAGTTAAGCAGAGGAATTTTTGGTGTATCTGTGTAAATGTTTTGTGTATTTGTGTAGGTGTTTTATTATTTTTGCTTTATTTTATTGTTAGATTTATTCTCTAAGTTTATGCCAATCGGCAATTTGTCGTCTAGCTGAATTGCAAACTTCCTTCCAATGATTCAATGCTGTTCCTGTACATTTCGGACCGCCCATTTCAAGTCTTCCAATCACCTTGTGTTTCAAAAAATTTATTAATTAAATATTTTTAATTATAATATTTATAAATACCTCATTTTTGGTGACACGATCCCAATCTAATAATAGAAATTCTAAACTAACATTATCAAGTGCTTCACCACCATTATTACTACCATTGGTAGTACTACCACCAGCTGGTATATCAAAGACAAAACTCTCATTAAATACAGGACTTAGGGTGCGTTTCTTTACATGTGTCTTCTTTTTAGCAATTCTCTGACCATTGTATAATAGATAGATTTTTACATATGGATCAGCTAGACCGGTTACATCCATTTTGGGTAAGTTGCGTGCTTTCAAGACAACAACAGTTAAACGATTTGCTGCCGGTTGCCAACATAATGATACCAATAATTCACCACGGCCTTGAGAACGAATCTACAACAACGGAAGTTGATTAGAACTAATAAAAAATAGTGGTGTTTTTTTTCGTGTGATTATTTAAGTAGACTTGTGTAGGACGACCAGTGTCTCCGGTTCTTGTAGAATCTCAAAATGATAATGACGAATCTCAAAAATGAGACAATGTGCCACTTGCTTTTCGAAGAAGAATTTCGACTGAAGCCTATATTTTTTTTTACTAAATTCCTGAAAATCGGATACCTATACACCTTTAAAGCCTTCTTTTTTTAAATTCCAATGGTATATACTTATTATTTTCTAATGCTTTAAAGCTTACTAATTTCTGCTGAAAATATATAGAAATTTACTTCCTCAGATTCAAATAAAAACTTAAAATTTAACATCATTTTAAAGAGAATTTGTTATCGTTTTAAGCAGTCAAATTCGTATTTCAATAGCTTTTATATTTTTAAAGAAATTAATAAAAATTTCGAGGTAAATCTTGAAAATGTATAAATGGTGGATGCGCCGGGAAAACGCCTTATGTAGATTTCTTGTGTTTTAACACTTTTCTTTCATCTGTGGTTAATATTGCTAAATTTTTAGCTAATTTTCACTATTTTGTGAAATTTAGCTTAAATACAGGTTAACAATATAATTACTTTTTGTTTTCTGGATATGAGATATTGAAAAAAATTAGAAAAATAATGGATGTGAAGAGTTAGATTTAATATTTTTGCTGTTTCTTGCATAATTTCGCAATTTTTTGATTCATTTTTAAAATTACTGTTAAATTTGAGCTCAACTACTCAAAGCTTTTGCTATTCTGTTAATCTTATGGATGAACTTTTTAACCATTTACTCTCTTTACGCTATTCGTTCAAAGCTTGACAGAAATCTTCTAATTAGTAAATTATAATCAAAAATTCAGCATTATTTGAAAGCTAATTTATTGAAATATTTAACAACAATAAAAAATTTACGTATCTTTTGTAATTTTAAGAAAATCGAATAAAATCTATTAAAACTACGAAAGAGCACAAATGGTGGATGCGCCGGGTTAAATGTATATTTTTCTCCCATTCATGTCTTTATGATATTGTCAATAATTTCTGGATATCTTTGAAACTTTTTATTGAATTTGGTTGTAAGAACTGTTACTGTTTACAATTTCTACCATTATTTTGCATTAAATAATTAATATTTATTTCCTCTCCTAACAATTAGCATGAAACTTTATTAAAGGAAATGCAATACAGATAGTTATCTAGTGTTTAGAATTGTTTTAAAGTTATAGTGGAAATAGCTGAGAAAAAATAAATTCGCATGTTTCATAAGCTTAAATTATGTAATTCTCTTGTAAGTTATTAAAAATCCGATGAAATAACTCTTCTTTATCGATATTCCAATCTTTAACTAACATTGCTAAAATTTCAACTAATTGTTAATATAAATTAATGAAATTTAGCTAGAAAAATAGATAAATTAATTATTTTTTTTATTTTCGTGATATGTGATTATTGAAAATTCATTGAATAATTTTGGGTTGAAATAATAGTTTTATGTTTGACACCAGTTTTAAGAGAATTTATTGTAGTTTTAAATAGTGAAAACCAGATTCCTATAGATTTCATAGTTTTAAAATAATCAATAAAAATTTAGAAGTGAACTTAAAAAAAAATGCTTCAAATGGTGGATGAGCCAAAAAATCTCATCTTTTAACATAGGTTTTTATATATTTTAGGTCAATTTCTAAATAATATTGCTAAAATCTGAACTATTTCTCACTGTAAATTTATAAAATGTAAATTAAAATAAAAAAATTATAATTTTCTTATCTAGGCTTATGATTATTGAAAATTTCATAAATTATATTAGTGTTGCAGTAAGAATATCATGTTTGATACTAATTTTAAGTGAATTTATTGTAGTTTCAAATAGTACAAACTAGATTGCACCAGCTTTTATAGTTTTGAGATATTTAATAGAAAAATAGATTTAATTTAAAGAGTGTATAAATGGTGGATGCGCCGAGTAATCACTGTTGTGTGGATTTATTGTCTTTCAACATAGCTTTTAACACATTTTTCGTAAATCTTTACGTAGGTAATATTGCGAAAATATCAATTAATCTTCAAGAGAATTTATCGTAGTTTGAAATAGTACTAACTCGATTCCTATATTGTTTTACAGTTTTAAAGTAATTAATAAAAACTTATAAATAAACTTATAAGTGTATAAATAATGAATGCGCCAAGTAAACGAATTTGTGCAGATTGCTTATTGTACAACATAGGTTTTAAGACATTTTTGGCCAGTCTTTGATTAATTATACTAATATTTCAACAAGTTTTTACTATAAATTTGTAGAATTTAGGTAAACTATATGATGTGTCTGTATGTGTGTGTGATTATCAAATAATTCTTAAGTAATATAAGAGTTGAAATAAAAATTTCATATTTAGCACCATGTTTTAGAGAACTTACTGTAGTATCAAACAGTACAAGCCGGATTCCAATTGCTTTTATAGTTTTAAAGTAATTAATAAAAAAAAAATAGAGGTAAACTTAAATAGTTCACAAATGGTGGATGCGCCGGGGAAAACACCTTTTAATATGGGTTTTAAGCAGGGCATCGAACCGGAACTGAACCGAAAACCGAAAACCGGAATTAACCGAAATTTTGGCCGGAGCGAAATCCGGAGCTGAACCGAAAGCAAAAACCGTTTTTTTTTCGGTTCAAGCATAACACTTTAACACGATTTTTTTCTTTTCTTCTTTTTCAATCTCCCCTCTCCTTCCTGCCAAGAAAATGAAGTAAACCACCCGAGATCGAAACTCCCGATTTTGATGATTTTCGGTATATAGGTAATTCATTATATTCTAAGCGATGCGTGTTTTGTCATTAGTCCTCACACTCAAATTTAAGGGAGTTATTGACGGTTGAAGTTACCCCTGAAAAATCAGTTTTTTTCCAAACATCTCTGGAACCGCTGAATATTTTTAGTAGTTCAAAAACTGGATGATAGAGATTCACGAGGGCTATCAAAAAATGAAAACTGCGTTTTTATTCTTGGCTAGGGGTTGAAGCTTTAGATGACTATATGCCACTTTTCATCATTTTTTCCAAATTTCTGCTCTATGGTAAAATATATCAACATGAAAATTCTTCTGCCGATAGAAAATTTATAAAATAACGAGTTACCTGTCCGAGGATTTCAGGGCATTTGAAACACTTACCCTATAAGCACCTTATATGGGTCGTATATTAAGGGGTGAATTTTGACTACGTATATTATTTTTGAAAATTAAAATTATATGGATTTTAAAGACGGCAAAAATAAATTGTTTATATTTAAAAATTTGAAAATGAGTCACTCGGAACTGAACCGAAAACCGAAAACCGGATCAAAACCTTTATTTTCACAGGAGCGAAAACCGGAACTGAACCAATAATTTTTTTTATAATTGAACCGGAACGAAAAAAATACGGTTCGATGCCCTGGTTTTAAGACATTTTTGATCGATCTTAATGTAATATTGCTAAATTTCCAACTAATTTATACCATAAATTTGTTAAATTTAGCCTAAGATAAAAGTACATATTTTAATTTTTTTCTTGATGTGTGATTATTAAGACTTAATAAAAATTAGGGTTGTCATAAGAGTATAATATTCGATTAGATTTCCAAGATAATGTTTGATATAGGTTAAAACAGTGCAAGCTAGATTTCTATAGCTTTTATAGTTTTAAAGTAATTAATGAAAATGTAGAAGTAAATTTAAATAGTGCATAAATGGTGGATGCGCCGGGAAAGCGTCTTTGAACATAAGTTTTAAGTTTTTTTTACCGGATTGTATTATTGAAATGTCAAAAGTAGAAAATATAATCAATTTTAAAGTAGGACTCTTGAATTTAATTCTAGCTTTTACGTTGTCTTTGACCCAAATAAAATGAGTTGAAGAAAACTGTGAAAAATTTTGGATATATTTTAGGAAACGTTACACATTAAGTGCGGAAAATGGTAATTTTTTTGCGATCAACATTAAATAACTGCTATTGCTATTTTTAGTGTGTCACACAAATTAAGGGACGATTACACCAATTCCAGTTAAATTTAATATATAATAATTGAAAACAATCATTGCTATATGATTGATTACAAAAATAGTTTTTATGATTTATTTGTTCGTTAAAATTTAACAGACATTGGTGAAATCGACTCTTAAGATATTTAATTTAAGTCTTATCCAATACCTTTAAGCTTCTAGGTTGTATCTCTCTGCATAGAGCCATTTGTTGATTTTCAATTTGTGTAATATCAACCGTATTCAATCCACAAAAAACTTCACCAATAATATCATCACGACTATATCGATCGAAACTCAATACAACAAAATGTAATGTAATATTTGGTAATTGATTAAAATTGATACCATAAAATGTGAAATCTTCATCATAAACAGGATTCCTTGTCTTTCTTAATACTCTAGTCTTGACTTTATGTTGTTTATCTGGTAATAATTGAAGTTTAACATATGGATCACTGGATCCTAGATTTGGATCTTTTGCTGGTAAATCACGGCAACGTACCACTGATACAATCAATGCATTCTTATCATGTTTATATCTAAATCAAAAATATTAAAATTATTTTAAATTAATAATTGTATTTATTTTATTGATATTACCTCAATTTGAACACTAATTGTCCTAAATATGAAGCATTCTGTTGTAAATTCTTCTCGTTTGTTTCCAATTCTTCTTTAGTTGGTGTATGTGTTTCATTCTCTGTTGCATACACATCCTTCATTGTTGGTGTTGTTTCATGTTTATCAGTATTAACAACACCACATTCTAATGGACCAGCCATACTTCCAGAACTTCCAGTAGGACTTGGTGTATGCGGTGTTGACATCTTTCATAAGCAAAAAAATGAAATCAATTGATAATAAATATATTGATAATAACTCACAATTCCTGGTGGTGTTTTTGATGGTCCAGTAGGACTAGGACTTTTCTTTAAATAATGTGTTGGACCACCAAGACCAACACCACTAACACCACCAATAGTACCACCAACGGTACCACTACCAGCTGGACTTTTAACGGCTGTTGGTCGTCGATGTGTATGAAAGGCTAATGGTTGATCAGGTCCATGACGTTTCATGTTTTGTCGTCTTTGACGGTAACAAAAACATGTCACAGCAGCCATGCATAAGATGAAAACAACACCACCCAAACATAATCCGACCAATGTTGGGGAGGTTACTAATAAACAACAATAATTAAAAAAAATATATATATATAAAATTAATAAAAGTAATCAACTTACCGCCATCAATGGCTTTAATTTGTGGCTCCTCCTCAACCATGGTTATTTCAATTCTATTACACTGCTACTGTTAAAATTGTATCGTCTTTTGATTAACTATCACTGAGAAAATGAATGTAAATTGGAAATCTTCAGAGTGCAAAATTATTGTTTCACAATAGACTGACTTGTTGGAAATTTTCTGTATTTTAATGTATTAGTCACCGACGACAATTCAACAATCAATACAAATTGTAACGCAAGCGCCGCGACGCTTGATGACGTCATCGAAAGCTGATGAAACCTATCAATGGAGCTGCGACGATGACAATTTCTACGCATCTAGAAAGAATAATAATAATAATAATAATAAGGGAAAATTAATATTCTCTGTTAATAATTATTGGAAATCTTATGATTTTAATTAATTAATTATTTAAATATAATAATTCATCAATTAATTTAATTTCAAGGTATTGAAAGCCTATATATGAGCTTTCTATAAGCACACTTATTATTGAAAAAATAAGCGGAAGGTTCTTTGTTATTATACATTTAGTTGAAAGTTCATTTATTGCAGTATTCATTGGTGGAAAGCATTTTTATAATTTTTGTAATTTCAAAGAAATTTATAAAAGTTACACATACCTTCATATTTTATGAAAAATATCAAAAAAATGGTGGATGCGCCGGGTTAGAGTTAAATATAATTTTTAACACCTTTTTGTCATTAATTTACCATTGATTGTAAATTATTTTTGCATAAATTGGATGAAATTGTAAGCCTTTTTAGAATAATCTAGAAATTTAAGGGCCAACAGTAGTCAATGCTCTCCGATGTTAAAAAAGTGCACATTCTTAATCATCGATTTCTCGCTTTTTTCTGAGGTATTCAAACGCCGTAAACAAGGTTGAATCGGGAATTTTACGGGGCATACAATGCCATATTTTGCTTTGAATTTTCTTGACAAGGTTCTGAATTAGAAAAGAAAATTTTGCAGCATGTAAAAAATTTCTAAATATTGCTTTGAGTAAAATTTAAAAAATAAAATATTGTACAACAGTTTGCTTGAAAACTCATTCATGGACAGAGCCCAAAGAATTCAATTTTGGAAAATAAAAAAAAACAAAATTAACTCTTTTGTTTTATTGGAAATGATTACTTTTTACCCATGGATATGCTTTCAAGCAAGTTGTCGTACGATATTTTATTTTGCATGCTGTGAGATTTTCCTCTGATCTTCAGAACTAGGTCAAAATTCTCCTAAACGGGAAATGTACCGTGAAATGCCAGATTCAAGGCTAGTTACAGTGTTTTAAAATCTCAGAGGACAAGAAATCTATAATTAAATTATTTTTTTTCGGACATCGAATTGAGAGTTAACTATTGCTGTGAATAAAATACTCGAAAAGGCAGAAAATAACAAAGTGTCCTGTCTCCTATGAAAGCTATCTTATGGAATTATGCGGTAAAGAAAGGCTCATTTGTATAATCTTTGTAATTTAAGAGGAATTTATAAAAAACTGTAGGTGCGTTATAATTTATAATAAAAATGGTGGATGCGCCAGGTCAAATTTATTTTTGTACATGCTTTTCTTTGAAAATTCGTATTTTAATGTACATTTCTTAGTGTTTTTTTTTTTTTAACTCAATTTTCAACTTAATATTTCCCTATTTTTCGATTTTTTAACATTTTATTTTGATACCCTAAACTGAAACTTAAAGAATTTGTAAAAAAATTCAAAACGTAAATACCAATGTGCGTTTACAAGTAAACTTTCGAACTTAAAACTACCCATTTTGATAATTTTTGGTATATAGGTACCTAGTTGATTCTATTCTAAAAGATGAATAATATGTCGTTCGTGTCCATACTCAAGTTTAAGGGAGATATTTGGGGTTGAAATGTCCTCTGAAAAATCAGTTTTTTACAAATATCTCTGGAACGGCTGAATATTTTTCAGTGGGACCAAAACTAAACGATAGAGATCCACTAAAGCTATCAAAAAATTAAAATTGAGCTCTTATCCATTGTCGGAGATAAAAGTTATAGATGATTTTTATGCCATTTTTATGGTTTTCTCCGATTTTCTAAAACTTATCATCATGAAAATTATTGTGCGGATAGAAAACTAAAAAATAAAAGTTACCTGTCCAAGAATTTCTTTATATTTAAGATATTCACCCCCTAAACAGTTTATAAGGGTAAAATTTGCCTATGTAAATCGTTCTTCAAAATTTAATATATATGCATCTTAAAAGTCTTTAAAAGATCTTTGAAATGATTTATAACCCTTTATCGAAGGCTATAAATTTGTCTAATTCCATACAATTAATAATTCTCTTTATAATAATTTATCAAAATCGAGAGTTTTAAATTCGAAAAGCTTACTTGTTAGTATCGTTCGATAGCTAGCCTACTTTAGTACTTTGTACTGAATTTTGGCTTATTTTTTCTAAGAATAAAGTAAATTTCTGTTTTTGTATTGTACATTGAAACTTCAAGTACATATTATTAAGCTTATCAAAGTGACTCAACATTAAAGTGCCTTATATTATTTGAAAGTTTATTTATTGCATATACTGTAAATAATAAACATAAAAATGGCGGATGCGCCGGGGTAAGTAAAATTTTTATTTTCAACAGTTTATTAATTTCCTAATAATTTTCAGATTTATTTCTTTAATTTGCATGGATTGCCTTAATTTCTATTCATTTCCAGTGCTTCATTATTAGAATACGATACAAATTTATTTCTACATTGTGAGTTAAAACTTTCCCAATTTAGAAAATAGATTAAAACAACAATAGAGTATTTAGAACGATTTTAAAGCTAATTTATTGTATTCTCAAGTAACTATAGTAAGAAATAGCAATCAGAAATGTATTTGATGAAAATCATTCTAAGATTCTAATTAAAATCCAGACTCCTAGAACAGAACAACTGATCAGGAGAACAACTAATAATTATAACTAACATACTGTTCTGATTAGGTGATTTTTCTCATCTGGGAAAAGTAATGAATATGAACAATAGCAATACGATAACATAAAGATTTTATTTTTATTTTTTATATTATTGTTACACAATTTACCTATGCACAATAAACAATAAATTAGCAAATTTTGTTTTCCTTTTCCTTTTTTTCCCTCTTTATGGACGTGTAGCGGTTGTAATAATTCTCTCATATAATATTAACAAATAAAAGAACCAAAAAGAAAATAATAAAGAAAAACAAAATAATTACATCATAAATAAATAAATTAAATTATGAATTGAAGAAAAAGAAATGTGCGAACCAATTAAACAACACATTCTTATAATGATTGTTGTTGTTATTATCATTATTACGATTGTTGATAAAATTATTATTATTATTATTATTATTATTGTTGTTGTTATTGTTGTTGTTATTTAATAACCAGCCAATTCTGCAAATGTCGAATCCATTTCGTCAGCAAGTGATTTATATCTATCCTTGTTGATACCAAGTTCATCTAAAAATAGAAGAAATAAAATAAAATAAATGTAAAAAAAAAGTATGAATAAACAATAAAATTTATCACAGCAACAATTAGTGACGATAACAAATTCTGATAACAAGACAAGCCCATAAAATTTAATACCTGAGAGAAAGCATGGAATTCAGCAGAAAGCGTAGAATTAATTTGGAAATAAAAAGTATCTGAAGTATTATAAGCATACTTATTACTATTATTATTATTACTATTAATTTGAAACTATAATTTTAACTAAATGATAAGAGAGGAGAATTAGAATAGATTTGTGTGTTTGTATGTAGTGTGAGTTAGAAGTGAGAAGGCAGCATTAGCATAAGCGATGATGGAGTGTCTTTTATTTCTTTTCAGTTTGTGACGACATTTCAACAAATGTTTTATCAATGTCGGTCACAATTTGATGATATTTAGCTTTTTCGCGAAGCACAAAATCTGCAAAATAAAGAATAAAAGTAAAGCTTCAAATAAAGCCAAAAAAAAAAAAATAGAATTATTGTATTTCCCCCTATGTCGTTATCACCTTCAAGCCTATCGACTTCCTTCTGCAATTTCTTAACAGTTTTCTCAGCGAATTCAGCACGAGCTTCAGCTTCCTTCAATTTAACAGTTAATGTTTTCAATTGTTTCTTGAATTCTTCAACTCTTTGATTGGCCTTCTCTTCAGACACCTCCAATGATTTCAATGAATTACCGACAACTTTCAATTCTTCTTCCAATTCCATGATCTTAGCATCACCACCTTTGACACGATCTTCAGCTACTTCTAATTCATCTTCAACAAATGCCAATTTCCTTGATACTTCATCAGATTTATTATCAGCATCTTCGGCCAATAAACGGGCCTCTTTCAATTGATTTGTCAGTTGGTCCATACGTTCCTCATCTTGTTGTGCACGATTCTCCAATACTTTGCACATACGTGAACTTTCATCGGCAGCTTGGGAAGCCTCAGCCAACTTTGTGGTAGCTGTAGCTAAACGTTCTTCAGATCGTTCCAAATCCTCTTCAATCAATTGAACTTTACGATTAAGTGCTGCAACCTCGGCTTCAGCCTAAAATTGCCCAAAAATAAAATCTGTATATATACCAACAGATTGGATAAAATAAAATAAAAAGAAATTACATTAGCAAGAGCTTTCTCTTTCTCTTCAAGATCCTTATTGGCTTGCTCCAAAGCATTCTTATTTGCAACTAAATCAGCTTCAACTTGTGCCAATTTCTTTTGTAATTCACGCACTTCTTCATTGACCTTTTCAGCACGTAGATTGGCATCTTTAGCTTGCGCCTCCATCGCATCAGCTTTATCAGCTGCATTATCTTTTTCAAGCTTCATCGCTTGCATTTTCTTCTTGATCGCGTCCATGGTGGCGGCTGTTGGTTACTTCTATTACCTTTATAAAAGAACAAGACACAAGGGATAGGGCTGAAAATTAAACAATTAATTAATTAATTATGTTTATTAATTGAGAAGGTGTGCAAATTTCTTTTTGTAAATTCTGTTAAAGTGACTTAAAGCTATTAGTGTAATAAATGCGTGTGTGTATGTGTGTGTATAGATGAGAACCGGCTGTATCTAAATTTAGCCCGCTCCTAGTTTAGACCGAATGAATTTCGGTGTTTATGTCATGTGGGATTACATGTCCCGTTTCAATTTAAAACGCATTCCCCGATATCGATAATGTTCGTGTATGTGGAGGAGGTGGATCGATGGAAAATTTAAAAATAAACGACCCACATAATTAACAATTTTTAAAATTTTCACCCCAAAAAATCGAAAAAATTCGATTCTCATCCATTTCTGTTATTTTTTGGAAATTTCAATTGAAATAGTCGACATTCATTCGAACGACTACCCAAAAATCATGGAATCAATCAAGCTTTAGAGGCGCTGTAGTTAAAATTTCAAATTAGCATTAAGAAGCAAAAAAAAATCAGAATTCAATTCAAAAAAATAATTAATAAAAACACACCAATATCTCAATAGATCAACCTACCTGTGTGCTGAGCCTGAAGACACGTTCAGAGGCTGATGCTGTCCTAAAAGCTACAGGCGTCGCGACGGCCGTACCCCGACGACGATTCCCCTAGAAGCCCCACTCTTTTCCTGTTGATGACGCCAAAAATTCCCCATCGGGTGTTTCTCAAAATTTTCGCTTGTATCATCAATGAAACTTAATCTATTTTCACCATTTAAAATTTTTGGTAGCAAAAAATGAAAGTTATAACACAATTAACATTGCTGTTTTTTTTTTATGTGTATATAGGGAGATTAATTTTGACCTACTAACCAATATGTTTGATGATGAATTTTAAAACAACTCTAATCAATGCAAATGTGGAGATTTTCGTTGAATTCCAAGGGTTGTTTTAAGAATTTCCAAAAATTTCCAAACGAATTTCAACCGATCTTCGGGAACGCTTCCAATGGTGTCCTTTTTATGAAAAATTCTCCCAAATTTCCCGGAATCTTTAAATAATTACCATATTTGGTATAAATCTGAACCTAGATTGTAATGGTAACAAGGTCGATATTCTTTTACGTGTCTTTTATATGTTTTTTTTTTATTATTTCTGATGAAACGTGCATGAATCACGAATTGTGTGGTTTGTTGTATTCTTTAAAACTAAAACTGTAAATCCGACGTGATATAACCAAATATTGACGTTATTTGAATGATAATAATTAAGGAAATTGTTGTTGTTGTTGTTGTTGTTGTAACATTTTGACAAATTCTGGTCTACATTTCTAGATACTGTTTTTAGATTTTTTTTTAGAATAATTAAGGGGACTCTATTCTTACAATTAGTGGCAGTGGTGGTAATGGTAGTGGGGCTGTAACACCCAGTAAAGGCGACGGGAGACGTAAACTGATAGCCCCCGTCTGGATTGTTGAGTTGGTGAGAAACTTTAGTCGCTCTGGTACTTTACGTTGTGTTCAGCCGGTACACAGAGAACTCCCTCATCAGCACCTTTTTGTAAGTATAAAACATTTTTTTTGTGTATAAAACGAAAATTTTCTCAAATTGTGCATTAATTTTGGAAATCTTCACTATATTTAATCGATTATTTTATTCATTTTCTTTGTATTTTATTATTATTATTATTATTATTGTTACGTTGATGTCATCAGCATTATCGGAAAAACTGGGTCACGTTATTCAAAGAATTCAAGGATTCTTCTTTTTATTTACAATCAAAACTATTTACAAAAGAGAATCTAAATAATAAATATTTCAGTGTATTCGTGTAAGTAAATCAACAAACAACAACAACCACCATGGATGCCATCAAGAAGAAGATGCAAGCGATGAAGCTTGAAAAAGATAATGCCTTAGATAGGGCTATTTATAACGAACAATTAGCCAAAGATGCTAATTTACGTGCTGAAAAGGTATAATTAATACATACAACAAAACAAACAAAATTGTAATTAATAAATGATTGTGTGTTAATATAGGCAGAAGAAGAAGCGCGTACTTTGCAGAAGAAGATCCAACAGATTGAAAATGACTTAGATCAAACACAAGAACAATTAACCCAAGTTATGGGTAAATTAGAAGAGAAAGAGAAGGCTCTACAAAATGTAAGTTGTGCTATTCCATTCATTGTTAACGAAAAAATTAGGAATTCTTATATAAAACTCCACCACAATTATTGGCTCTATCGCTCTATCTCTCCGCTCAATCTATTCTCCATAAATTTGTAAATTATGTGAAAACTTGATTATTTCTGGAATTTGACTATCGTATGCATATGTGTGTGTGTATATTTTCTAAAAATAAATTAAACGCAACCGGATCGGTGGCCAAATATGGATCGGAGACTTTTCAAATAATAAACTCTCCCTCTATTTTTACATATCTGTGATTGTATGTATGTGTATTAAGACTCGGGTGACTGCGTCATTATTTTACACAGTATTTACAACAATAACACATCAATACAGTCGATTTCAATTATGTTAAATTGAAGAAAAAAAAATTAATCCAACTCGTAATTGTCGATTTTTTGAATTTTTTCTCAATAAATATGTATTGTTGGTTGTCTATAATCGGATGAATGTTATTAACGATGGTGGCGTAACATGTGATAGAACAATGAATTAAAATTGACATACGCAGTTGTCGAATATGGTGACGGATGGTAGCCCCCTTGAAGACGAACTAGTCGTTGTGTGCTCGTAGTGTGTGGTATTTGGCCCAAAAAATGGCCACGACAACAACAACATTAAAAAGAAAGTGTGTTTGATAAGAATGTCACAAAGGGCCAGCCCATCTGGGGCCAATATAAAGAAACGTGGCCACCAACATCATCCACGCAGTGACAACAATCGAAGAAGGGCCGCCCTAATTGCAGAACAACAGCAACAAGAACAACAAACAACAAATCGAATCGAACAACCATTAAGTCCATACAGTTTTAATAATGTTTTAACAGCAGCAACAACAACAACAACAAATCAACAACAACCTAAACCTACTGTGATCGAAAGTGCCTCAACAATAACAACAGCAACAACAACTGTCAACGAGAAATACGCATTAGAACAACAACAACAACAACAACACGAAACACCTCTAGAAATTGATAAGAATAACAATGATGATGAAAATATTGATGATGATGATGAGGATGATGTTGATATGTCATTAGTTTATCGTCCAGCAGCTGAAGGTTCTAGTCAAAGTGATAACGATGATAATGATGATCCAGAAATACAAGAATTAGCACGTCTACGTTGTACATCAGAACGTACAGAAGTTATAGCAGAACGTGAAATACGTCGACGTAATCGTCGTTGTGCTGATTATCCTGGATTAGCATTTGCTAGTTCAATATTTAGTTCAGATACATTAATGAAATTCTCAATAATACGAAATGAATTACACAATATTATGAATACACAATTGAAACGGGTAGGTTTTCTTTTCTAATTTTAATTGAAATTAATAAAAGGAACGATAGAAGGGGGTGAAATTTAAAAAAAAAACAATGATAAAACAACTAATCATGTTATCTGTGGAAAACAGCTGACATTTGACATTTTGATTAACAGATGTCAAATTGAAATTCCAATATGGCTTGATAAAAGACAATAAATTGGAATAATTGAAAAAAAAATTAATTACTTGCACATTCTTGTGATTATCATTAAATTAATGATAATTTATGGGAAAGTAACTGTTTTTTTTCTCATTTGAAATCTCTAACCTAATTGACAGGTCACTATTACCAACTTTCTAAATAATTTCACCAGAATTGGTAATATTGAATTTTAACGATTTTTCCATATAACGTGATATTTATCAATTAAATTTAATAAATTGTATCATTTTTATTATCTAAATTTACTTATTTGATTGATATTCGTAATTTACATAAATTATTATTATTGTTAGGTTGGCTAGACTGTACAGGTGTGTGAATGTGGTCTATTGATTGCGCATGTGTGAAAATCGCCATTTTGTTTAGAGCCGGCTCGCCCAGTTGATTACGATCATTGATGTTGGTTTGTTGTGTGTTTTTGTGATTTTTCTTTATTTCTTGGAAATTGTGAATTTAAATTTTCTGATTAGAGAAAGTGTTTTTCTGTTAATTCTTTAAATCGATTAGTTTTTGTTGTTTTTTTTGTTTTATCTTGTTAATTAAGCTATAAAAAATTTCTTCAATCAAGATGACTACAAATATACCTCAGGGTTCATTATTGGATGTATTAAAGAAGAAAATGCGCCAAACTAAAGAGGAGATGGAACGTTATAAAGATGAATGTGAAGAATATAATAAAAGGTTACAAGCTGAAGTTATGCGACGTGAAGAAGTAAGAGATCTCTTCATTATACGGTTATTCTTTTTTTTTTTTTGGGTTGATCTTTCGTGTGTTGGTGGATTTTAGAATCGACAGGTTGGCGAAAGTGCCGGCCTGACAACCATCTAGCGAAGGCCGTTCGTCGCCCTCCACACACTCTAATCGATTTTCCACCAAAATTCCCTTCTAATTATTAATAATTCGAATTTTTTTTTTTCGCTAAAATTAATCGTAGGTTTTATATTAGTAGAATTACACAATTTGTCCTTTGATTTTGATAATAATCCCACTTCTCATGATAAGGAATTTCGTCGGTTGATCTATTTGACTCATGATGATGATGATAATGATGACGTCATCGTGAAAATTGTCAGTAAAATCAAATTATGTGGGTGTAATGAGGAAATCATTCCAAATGTAAATTCAAAAAGACAAGTTGAAATGTTTGCTGGAGATGATAAGGACACAAAGATCTTACCACCTGTGAAATTTTTATCACAATTCATGACCAACAAAAAAAATAATTTTGCAATAGAAATTTGAACAAAGTGAGCAAAAAACAATGACTCAAAGGACCAGAAATTTACTATTTTAAAGTTTTACAATTGCTTTCAAGATAATACTTTTATGGACACCGTATTCACCACCCAGCGGTTGATTTTGTTTGGTTCACATTTTATGTTATTTTCTTATAGAATTTCAAATTCCGAAAGTTGTACTCTTATCATAATTTGTCATTATAATCAAAGATTAGAGGATAATGGAGGAATTAATGTGAAAAATTATCACTTTTTAATATGTTCTATTGATAATAATTTACAAAAATAGGTGCAGCTAATGTACATATGTATACACATAAAAATGTGCAAAATGTGAATCATCAAAACTCCTTACAAAAAATATTTCATATCATTGACTAAATATGGGAAAAATCAAATATTTCTCCTATTCAATTGATCTAATCAACATTATTGCCCTATTTTTAGACGTAAATTTATTTTTCATGATTAAGAATAATAATTGTATCAATTAACAACAATTGATTGATTGATTGATGATTGTGTTTACTCAATAAAGGAAACACGTAATTAATAAATAAAAAAGAAAAACAACCATAGAGAGATAGAGCATAAAGGGTGGAGTATTTTTAAGAATTATTGAAATTTGTGTTAACCGGAAGTTTAGGGTCTATTTCCTTCCTGTTTGTTTGTTTGTTCTAAATGAATGATTTTTTTTAAACCATAACCAATGTGTAATAACAATTTAATGATTATTACTATTTGTTTTTTTTCTCTTATTATTGTTTTCAGGCGGAATCTGAGGTTGCCGCTTTAAATCGTCGTATACAATTGCTTGAAGAAGATTTAGAACGTTCTGAAGAACGTTTAGCAACAGCTACTGCTAAATTAGCTGAAGCTTCTCAAGCTGCTGATGAAAGCGAAAGGTTCGTTTTGTGGTTTTTATTGGTGTGAAATGCAATAGTAATTAATTACATACAAAAAAAAGACATAATATGAGAGAGGAAAAAATGATCAAATCAAATTCTTATATAAATGTAGAAAAATGTAGAAGTATTGTATGTTTATTTGTTTAGAAAGTCAATTGCACTTCTATATTTTTCCTTACACTCTCTCTTACCTTATTTGTTGTGTTATAAATCTAACAATTTCAATTTGTACGTTTATCGATTAATTTGGTATTTCGCTACGGAGTCGTCTACTGAGCTGGCGATGCATTGTAGAAACACTTTTCATTATTTGAAGAAATTGAATGATATACCAGATGTATAGTGGTGGAAACAAAATAGTGAATCTTATAAGAAAAGTCAAATCGAAAGCAGATAATTTCCAGTAAAACAAGAAGTAGAGAACAATTTTTTAAAAGCAGATACCTACGATATTCAAAGATTAAACAGTGGACAGTTTCTCATCTGTGTCCAACGATATAGTAATTCGATCTTTCTTATAAGATTCACTGTTTCGTTTCCACCACTATACCACAATAATTTATCCCGCAGTTGGCCATGCTTTTCGTTACGTAGCGCCGTAGCTTTATTCGGACACTGTCTGTTTTAAATGTGGTAAATTCTAGTGAAACCCCTATTAATTGGTGAGCCATTCGAAAAATATTTGCAGAATTTGTAAGGGGGCTCTGTAGGTCATTTGGAAATTGTAAAATACACGCGTTTTTGACAATTTCGCGATTTTTAGGAATGAGCTAAACACGTAAAATGGCTAAAAATGGTTCAAAGTAGCTATTTTCACCTTTTCCAGAAAACTTTGAAGGAAAACGAAAAAAGTCAATGTTGACAGCATCTACGAGTCATTTTTACTCGTGTTACGTGTATAACTCATATTTGGAAATCGCGACATTGTCCGAAACGAGCGTTTTTTGATCGTCTTCCAAATGAGCTACGAGTTTCTAATTCTACTAAAAAAGATCTCAATCAATTTCAATCATAAATAAAAATAATATTTTAAGGATTTATTGGATAGTTCTTGGACAACATTTTAGCAACATTAAGACCTCGTAGCTCGTTTGGAGGACAGTCAAAAAACGCTAATTTCTGATGATGTCGAGATACTTAACAACCAGCTGCACACTAAAAACGACTTAGAATAAGTGAAGGATACTACCGAAATTGATTTTTTGTTTTCCTCCATTTCCTTCTGGAACAAATGGAGAGATGTGGAAAGAAACAGAAAAATCAATGTTGGGGGGATTTTCGAGCCATTCTAAGTTGCGAAATTGTCCAAAATGAGCATTTCTAAAATGTTTCCTAGAGTCTATCCTACAAATTTTTAAAATATGCTTTGAATTGCTATATTATTTTGATAGAAACGCCCAAATATTATACTTCAAGTCTGCACACTGTATACCTTTATTTATAGTGTTGGTTGGCCCGCAAACATTAGTTCTCCCCGGGGCTAGCTGAATATCTCATCGGCCCTGGATACACATGTTCTTTTACCAATGTTTCTAATAGTGCTTACCAATTCGGCAAGAATTTTAATTCAGCAATAGTTATGCATGAAATTACCATCATTTTTTGTTCTTTATTCTATTGTTTTTCTTCAATTAAGGTTTATATTACACTTGTCATTCAAGTTTCTATAACGAGTCTATTTAAATTCTATTTTTCTCCACTGTGTTTTCAATGTAAATTCAACCTTAATTCATACAAAATTCAACTCAATAGTCTTGTCTTTTCTTCTATTTATAGTTCGATAATAATTAGTATGCATTATACAACGGTGGTTCGTAATTTTGTTGTTTTTGGTTGTCTTGCATTTATAAATGATGTTACATGTATGTAAAAGATGACCAAAATTGGTTAAACAGACATTGAGACAGGTCACGTTATACAATTACAAAAAAAAAGTGTCAAATTTCCATAAATATATGCTTGTATTGTTTTAATTCAAAAGGCAAAATTATTACTTTCACTATCTGAAGTGTTTCTAGAATATTGTCATGATCTTATTTTCTAATTATTAAAAAAATAATTTTTAATTCTAATCATTTAAAACAAAGACAATGATTTAATTTTCCTGTCATCCAAAATCGATAAACGTATAGACACTACGTCAATTATTGTGGTTTGCTTTATTTCGCCCCTCTGTATGTCTACAATGCATTTTTATAAAACTTAATTTAAAAAAAAAAAAAAAAATTGAAGAACCAAACTAACATAATTTTTGCAACATTTCCAAATTATGTTTGTGTGGTACCTTCTTTGAAACACGCACACAATTTATAGGATACGCAAAGCCTTAGAAAACAAGACGAATATGGAGGATGATAGAGTTGCCATATTGGAAAGTCAACTAGCCCAAGCTAAATTGATAGCCGAAGAGGCCGATAAAAAATATGAAGAGGTACAACAACAACTATATAATGTCCTCTTTATTTTTTTATTTCTCTCTCTGTTTTACAAATCAAATAACTAATAATTAATTGAATTTTAATTATTTCTAAATTGTTTCATATTAGTGTAGAATTGATTATTGGTTATTTGTTGATGATACTTTACAGGATATTTTTCAACAAAATTGCAGCAAGGAGGTTGATTATATACCACCGTAATACTGATGAAATCTGTTTAAATTCTCTTTATTTCGATAATAATTTTTACAGATTTCATTATACACAATTATTTCTATTTATTATTGTTTTTGTATGTGTGTGTTTCTGCTTTGTTTTGATTCATTATCCACTGTATATTTAGTTTCTTTACTTTTTAATTATGATTTTGTTATTGTGTTTTTTTTTCACATTTCTATTGTATTATTTAGGCAACGCAAAATACTCGAAAATCGTTCCCTTGCTGATGAGGAACGTATGGATGCATTGGAAAATCAATTAAAGGAGGCCCGTTTCTTGGCTGAAGAAGCCGATAAAAAATACGATGAGGTGTATAAAAATTTGACTTAGCGTTTTGCTGTTGTTGTTGTTGTTTGCAGTGATTTTTATCATTAATCAATTTGATTGATTGATTGATTGATTATTTCAAATTGTTGCTGCTGCTACTATTACCAATACTACTGTTGTTGTTGATGATGATTATGATGATAATAACTATTGAATATCTATTATTATCAAAAAAAAAGATCCAAACTAATAAAGTGTGCCTTATAACGATGCTACTACTACTATTAGAAAGTGTTTCTAGAGAACAAATATAAAAGCAGAGATCAAAAAGCTTTTAAAAATTGCTTGGAATAATTTTTATAAAATTTAATAAATTTAGAAAAGAAATATATACCATGGAACTAATTACACATCTTTAATGATAAAGAAACTATAAACTATATCGCGGGATTGTGTGGAATTTCTAATTTAAATCAGTTACATCAAAATTGTTAGTGGTTCAATCAGTGGGTTTATTATTATTATTATTACTATTACGATTTTGTGTTATTAATTGTGGTTCTTATTTTGAATAATTAGTGAAAAATTTGGAGGAACATTTAGAGAAATGTGCCTCTTCCTATTGTTTAAAGTGTTAAATAATCGTTTTAATCAATTTTCACAAAGTTATTGTTTTATTTGTAAATTTAAATATTATCTAATGTGAAAACGAATTGTTTTAATTCCATCAATTAACAAAAGAATTTTGTATTTGTTAACTATTATCAAAGAGGAATGTTTATTTATTATTAGATTTATGTCGTTGTTGTTTGTTGTTAATAGTTTTTATTGTTACATATTGGAATAGTGTCTTTTTTTTTTAACTTCAATTTCGTTAATTATAAAGAATTTTTGGATTCTATTCATGGGATGTGAAAAATTATGTTTTATCAACATTTACTTACAACTATGGCAATTTAAACCAGTGGCAACATTTTAGATGAGTATGTTCCATGGTGTTTTTCTTTTCTTTTATTTAAATTATTATTTCATTGATAATAATTGGGTTGAAACTATAATTTAAAAGTTTATTTAATTAATTATGTAATCAATCCAAATATTATCAAGAAGTGTATCTATTTATTTAGAGAAATCTTATGTCAAAACAAATTAATTCATTTCTTTTAGTGATTATTGTTATTATTATCAGCCAATTAATCCAACTAATTTTTCTTTTTGTTGCGTGACTTGTTTGTTATATCAATTAATTTAATTATTTTAAGATTTTTTAGAAAAAAAGACTTTATTTGTGTTTTTTCTCTCTTCGTTCTATATATAATTAATATAGGTTGCCCGTAAATTGGCAATGGTTGAAGCTGATTTAGAAAGAGCAGAAGAACGTGCTGAAGCTGGTGAATCGTATGTTTCCGTTCTATTTTTTAAATGTGTTGCTTTAATTTTATTAATTTTTTAGTATAATTTTTATTTTTTATTTTTTTTATTAACAACCGTTTGTTGTGTTAAGTGTTCTAGCTTGTGATTATATTTTAATTTTAATAATTAATTAATAAATTTAGGAAATATGGAGACTGAGGAGTATCTCGATCGTGTATCTACTACAGTTTTATACTAAATCAATTTCTAATTTTTTAATTAGTTTTGTTTTGTTTTGTGTTTTAATTGCTCTGCATGAATTTTTTATAATAGGTTGCCCGAAAGTTGGTTCTTATGGAACAGGATTTGGAACGTGCTGAAGAACGGGCTGAACAAAGTGAGAGGTTAGCTAGCTTTCTGCTTCATCTTTTTTTCTATCTCTTTGATTATTTGGAGAGATTAAATAAAAAATAAATTCGTTGTAATTCAATTTAATGTGTGACTAATTTGTCGTTTTTTTCTCTCTTGTTCTTTATAGCAAAATCGTAGAACTTGAAGAAGAACTTCGTGTTGTTGGTAACAATCTTAAATCACTTGAAGTTTCAGAAGAAAAGGTGAGTTGAATTTTTATTTATATTAAATTGAAAGATTTCAATACAATTTTTTTTTATACAAAAAAAATCAAACAATTTTTACCACAATTATTAATATTGTTTGATTTTTTTTATATAAATTATCATTAATTAAAATGAAACAAATTATGAACATTTTCTATAATCAATATAGGCTAATCAACGTGAAGAAGAATACAAAAATCAAATTAAGAACTTGACAACACGTCTAAAGGAGGTACTGGACATAATTGTCGAGTTTTTCCCTCAAACAAATATTTTTTTAGCAACTAATCTTTGCTGTTATTTGTTTTAACTACAACAAATGATGTTTTGAAATCTTGGCGCATTTTCGTTTTTTTTATTTTTTAATTGATATGTTTTTTGAATGTGTGTTTGTTTTCCTATTAATTCAATTAATTAACAAACTCCTACAGGCTACATTAAAGGAGGAAGAGTATGCGGTCACTTTAAAACATGTGGAACAACAGTTAAGAGAGGTAAAACGCCTAAAAAATTAGAGAAAACAGAAAGGAATATTTTTTTCCATAGCTCCTCTTTTCTTTTTGTAAATTTGCTCTAATTCTATCTTTTTCTGTATATGAAATTATTGTAAATAAGTTGTGTTTTTGTTGCTCGTTTTCTTTAGTTTAATTTTTGAAATATTAATTATTGTTAAAGAGAATTCTTATATTTTTTGTTTATTAGAAGATTGCCTGTGCGTGTGGACATCATTCTATCTGTTGTTTTTTTTTCTTGATACATTTGTTTTTCATTTTAATTGTTGCTTTATTTCTATTAGTAGTTTTTGTTTGTTAATTCCAAGCATGTTGTAAATTTGTTATGTACAGGCTTGTGTTACCCGACAACATAGCGAGGATAAAATCCGTACCATGTCTGATAAATTAATTGAAGTAAGTTGATGTAAAAAGAGTAATATGAAAGTTTCTGCAATCGTGCCGTGTGTCAAAATTTTTAAATCATCACACACTACCCCAATTCTACATGATATTTAATACAAAATTACCCTATCTTTATTGAAAATACACTAATTTAATTCTCATAATAATTTTTCATTACATAACAATTTACCTATTTTGATTATGATCCATCCATAAATACATAATTTGAAATGCACACCTGTCCTTCAGTCTACGTGGATTATCCGTTCCAGGTAGATTCATTTTACGCGAATAAAAGTCATAAGCTACCATATTAAAAAAACTCCCGTAAATTGAGGGGGGCGAGTGTATTTGTATTTTAAATACATCCATTTGATTAGTAATCAAATCATGATCGAAAGTTTGATACACCGCACAATTCGGAAGAAAATTAAAGTATCTCCGATGAGAAAAATTATAAAATTTAGTAATTTACATCTAAGAATAGATTCATTATTTTCATTAGAAACAATGTAGTATCAGCATGTAAACATCAGCAAGTCAAAATACCTTTAGCTTTAAAACTTTGTGTTAATTGCTCAATTATCAATTACATAATACAAAAAACAAAAGGGGAGCTTTCCTTAATTCTTCACATCTTTTTTGTAAGTACATATTTATTGCTTTGGTGTTTGTTATTTTAGCTTATTAAATGCTTATATTTTAATTTAAATTCCTTTTGCATTGTTTGTTAAATTGTGTTTCGCTTTATAACTCTAAGCTTTTTGTTATTCGTTTTATTATTAACAATTTGAACAAACATTCTTATATTACTGTTACAATAATTGTTTGTAACTTGTTATAATTTAATTCTGCCATGAAATTTTGTTCAAATTGTTTGAAATATCTGATAATAAAGAATAATGAATTAATTAATTTTTGTTTTCGATAATTTTTAGGCTGAAGCCCGTGCTGAATTCGCTGAACGTTCCGTTCAAAAACTACAAAAAGAAGTCGACAGACTTGAAGGTTTGTTGTTTGTTGTTTTTATTCTATCCATACAAAAAAAAAACATCCAAAGTTTGCAATTTTTATTTTAATTTAATTTAATTTTTATTTTAACTGTTTGGCTACAATTAACACTCAACTTACAGACGACTTATTGGCAGAAAAGGAAAAGAACAAACTTTTAGCCGATGAAATGGAAGCGACATTACACGATATCCAAAATATGTAAAACGAACAAAAAGCGACCTAAAATTGTTTTTTTTTTATCAAAACAACAACCATACAAAAAAATCATGTTTCATTCCAAAAATCGATTCCAACGTTAAAATGTGAAAACATTCCGAAATTTTAGCTACGGTGCTTATACTGCTTTTTGCATTTAATATTATTATTATTTTTATTGTTTAATTTATCAACTTTTGTTCAATTATTTTTTAATGGATATTTGTTGAGAATTTCTAAATATTGAAGAAGGCAAACAAAAAACGAAGCGATTAATAGCAATAATTACATCATTCTTTTTGTTGATTGATCTCTATCAATTATTTAAAAACAAAATGTTTATTTATTATATTCTACTTTGTTTTTTGCAATATTATTATTATTATTATATCATTGAACACTGCCATAGATTTGCACAAAATTAGATCAGGCATTTAATTACTTACAATTAGAAGTGAACAAAAACGCTTCGTGATATTTTCGTTTTGCAACTGGTAGCATGTTAATGATGACACTTTATTATTTTTTATTTTTTTTGTAAATTGTACATTTCTCCCCCATGCAGGATGTAGTCAATTTTTTTTTGTTTTTGTTTTTTTAAAATTAATCGGGCACCATTGTATGTGAAAGGACTAAATTAAAAAAAAACAGTTTTTGTTTCTCTTTCCACGGTTTTGGGAGTTTGATATTTATTATTATTATTATTATCTATATTACTATTATTATTGTCTATATAATAATTATATATTTTAGTAGTCCATTCACTTACAATCTAAGCTTTATTTTCGATTCGGTTAATTTAATGGAAAAAAGAGAAATATTTACCTAATTAATATAAAAAAGAATAAAATTTATTAATATATAGTATATATAAGATAACAATGAAAATGAAAAATGGAAATGCTGTTTATATAGTATACACACACACACACCACATAAATAATAATTCTATATGTGTTTTATGTAGTTAAACTAATATAAATATTTTTTATTGATAAGTTTTGCACCGTTTTTATTTTATTTTTTGATTATTTTTATTTTCCTCCAATTAATTTAATGTTCCTTTCCTTATTTTCTTTATTATTTTTTAATAAACAGTCAAGACTAACGCTGATGTTGTTGTTGTATGTTTGATGATTGTTTTACAGATTAACCAAAAAGCTTTCTTTACAGAATCGTTAAAATTGATAAAAATATATTGATCAATTCTTGTTTTCGTTCTGATTATCTGATTTACAGATGAACTCGTTGCCGAGAAGGAGCGTTACAAAGAGATTGGTGATGATTTGGATACAGCCTTTGTTGAGCTTATTTTGTAAAGATTTGAGAAGAGTAAAGTTCTACGTTGGTGTTTTAAAATTGTATTAATCGTGTAATTATATTCATTTTAAACAATCATGACAGTCCAAGTAAATAATTCTTAACAAAGATTAAAACAAAGAATGACACAATTTAGATATTTCATTGTTTTTTTTTCTTATTACTTTATTTTAGTTTGTTTTTATTTTCTTCTCCTTATTTCATCCACTATCCAATACACAATTGTTAAATTAACAGTCACTCCAATTACTAACAAAACAATTTTCAGATGAATTAGTCGAAGAGAAGAGTAAATATAAAGAAATGGCTGATGAGATGGGTCGGACAATTGCTGATTATGCTGGTTATTAAATAGAATCTTGTGATTCTTATCTTTTATGTAATAAATCTAAAAAATGCTTTGTTCTTTCTGCAATTTTCATTAATTTGCTGTTGTGGATTTTTAATTTATGAAGAAAACGATTCGTTCTCATCTCACTGCCCTTCTAAGTATCAATGTAGCAGATTGATCTATTAATTGGCTCAAATTATTTCAAACATGCTTATCAGAGTCAGCTCTGATCAACGTTTTATTGTTTAATCGGATAAAATTATGCGTATGTATTATGTGCAAAGATAAAAATTTTGATATTTTAAAAGAAAATTAAAAAATTCTTTTTAAAAATATTTAGTTTTATTTCATCTATAATTTTCTATTATTGAAATATTTGAAAATCGCGCCTTTTTTGTTGAGAAATTACGTCATATTGTATCTAAGATTACATTGCATAATTAAATAGTTGATAAAAATTACTTAAATAAATACCTATAATTTTACTCTAAATTGATGACAATTCAAGCGAATTATTTGTAGAACATCGTTCATCCAATTCGTTTCAATCAGTGGATTTACCGATTTACTATTAATAAAATATGCTTATAATGTCTAAGGTTATACATCTAAATGCAAAGTACATAACCTCAAATTCTATTTATTTAAATAACAATTAAATTAAAATAATTATAGTTGCTAGAATTTAGAGTAGTTTGAGCTCGATAATTTATTTAATAGATCAACTCATATTTTTTTAACACAAATTTCTATTTCTTGAACAATTAAAAATTTAAAAATTGCGCCATAGCAGCCAGCAATTACATCATATTGTGTTTAAGGTTACAGTAGTCGACTGAAAAACATAACATTGAAATAGTCATAATTAGTAAATTTCGACCATTAATTTACTTAAATATATGATTTGTGAAAACTATTCTATCAAATTATTTGTTATTAATATATAAAATATATTTGATTTTGAAATATAGTGTATAAGGTTACATTCTCAATACCAAACAAAAAATCTCCAAAGGCAGCAAGTACCTTATATAGCGAATTTTTTTATGTATCTACATACTGAAATATTAATTGCAAAACATTCTTATGATACTGACAATTAATATATTTTAATAACATTGAATCAACTAATAAATTCATTTCCCGATGTTATTTTAATATTTATGATTTTTATTGAAAATACTTTTAATACTTAAAATACTTTTAATCCACAAACAATAAGAAACACTAAAAAAAAAAAATAATGAAGTTTGTTGTTTGTCTAATACGTCTAATCAAGGCCTGCTTGATTTTTTCAAGCGAAATTCTCTAGCAGGCCTTGCGTCTAATATTAACTGTCAAAATTAGTTGCCCCCCCGCGATATTCAATTTTTTTTCTAATATCAATAGTCAGAGAACATATAGCCACCTGAGATAATCGATTTTACTGCTTATACTCAAAAAAGAGATTTTTGCATTTTTCTTGCGAACCAACGAACCGATTTTGATGATTTTTTTTCTGGGTCATAGAGAATGGTCGGCTCTACTGTTATTTTAATTTTCATCAAAATCTAAGCAAATGTAATATTGAAAATGATTTTTTTTAACATTTTTTCAGCTCTTATTCCAAAAGTGTTGGCCCTACCAGTCTGGCCAACGAACTCATCCAAGCTATCACAAAGACCGATTTTTGTACCAAGTTTCATTCAGATTGGACTATTTTTACGGCAGTTATCGTGGGTATACATATATATATATATAAATATATATATATATAAATATATATATATGGTATATATATATATATATATATATATATATATATATATATATATATATAAAAATTTTAACGAACGGTGGATATGGGTTCCTTAGGTCCCAAAACGAACTTCTGTGCAAAAATTTTTCGGAAATTCAAAAGTGAGGATCTCGTCATTAGCTAATTTTTTTAAAAAAAATTCGCTAAAAGCTCAATACAAAGATATTAGAAGGGAATAGATAGGTAATGTCACAGAACACTCATTATTAGAAATGAAAACTCCCTGTTAAATCAGAGAAACAAACGCCACGCAGTGTCCAACTGGCCCTACTAAATTATAAGGCGCCAAATTTAAATGAAAATTGAAGTAATTTTTTTGGCGCGAAATATAAATACACATTTTAGCTTTACTTTAAATTAATTTTAAATGTTTGGTGATAAGGAATTAACAAAAATCGGCTTTGTAAAGAACAACTTTTATTAAACAGCAATAAAGAATGTAAAATCAACAAATATCCCAAAACATGTTTTATATGAAAATTTTATCACCATTCACTATATTGACTACAAGATAAAGATTTTTATAAAATAAATCAACAAAAAAAAAACAAAAAAAGTTTATATTACAATGTAACCCACCACCACCACCACTTCTAACACCTCCTAACAAAGTATGACACAAATTGTGAAATAAAATTTAAAAAAAAGATTTAAACTCAATATTGAGATGCAAAATACATTTAAAAAATTGAAACAAACAAAATCAGAGTTAACTGTAAAAAATGTACAGCTACAAAATCAAACATTTCTATTATTAATGTAAGCAGTATTTAAAACTATGTGAAAAATTAGCAATTAGAAAAAAAGACCCACCACCAATATATACAAACACACCTGAACAAAATAACACTAAATAAATATTTACAAAACTGTTAATACAATTAACAATAGTCAAAAAAACATAAACTGTTAATAAAATTAACAATAGTCCAAAATAAACATATAAACAAACTGTTAATAAAATTAACAATACTCAAAAAAGTCAATATCAGGTACAAAAGACAAAATCAGGTACAAAAACATTGCACATCTACGTCAAAATCAGGTACATACATTACAAAACAGGTGCAGGTACAAAAAAGAGCAAATTAAAATGAGTCGATTTAAAAATAATGAAACATGTTTTGACAGAAGAAGAGTAAAAAGGTAAGGTTTTCAGTTATTTTTAAACCGCTTCACTTTTGTGAGATGGCCATCACTTACATTCTTTCTTTTTTTCCTATCCTTAACATACTTAAAAATCAAAAATGTCACACATTTATCAAGAAGTAGGTTGTCGCAATCATGGATCTCGCAATATCTTGGTCCAAATGCAAATTTCAATTTATATAACGATTTAAACTGAGCCTCCAACATCGGCTGGTGACCATTTTCGTCCAAAAAGTTATATAAATTGTCATGAATATTCTGAACCAACGACATTACATGTTCATTTGCATACATCAATCTCATGTCACCATCACACTCTCGAAAAGATGTATACAAATGATGAGGTAAAACCTCTTTAGCAATCAAATGATTACTACAGTCATCACAATCAGCCACATTGATTTGTTTGAGAAGATAACCAGCCACATAAGCAAGACCTTGACTATCTTCAGGAACAATTTGATCTTCCCCCGAAAAGCTCAATGATTCTGCCGATTGTAATGACTGCAGAGGTATTTCCTCTTTTCTCGAATCCACATCACTACCATACTTGATGATATGTTCTAGATTATCCAACGGCGTACATCCATCTTCTTCACAATTTCCCTCTGACGTTGGTGAAACCAGTTTGTTTACCACTACAGTCTTCAAGGCGGCGGTGAATTGATGACAAGTTGGATTAGTGTTAAACGCTCCGTGTTGGCGAATGCTAGAAAAAAGATTCTCGATAGGATCTTGGTTCAAACTTCGCAAAATTAAATACTGAAAGTCCGGAATATCTTTCAATTGATTCCACAAAAACATCACAGATCTTATGGTTGTTTGCCATCCACGAATGAAAGAATACCGATTGGTACAATCAACTCCCGTATTAAGATCTATGAGTTTCCAGTGATCCATTGAAGACAATAATTTTGACCACAAATTCCAATGAGGTGTATTTTCCCTCAACGCGCAATGGTATGGTTTTTGAATTGATGCGATAGGTTTCGACCCATTTAACGAATCAAACAAATTGTCAATTAACTTAATAAACTCTGACGTGAAAACGGCTTCACTGGGCAACAAGTCTGTGAACACTGAAAAAGTTTCAATTGCACTGGCAACAGACGAGCTCAGCTGAGCTGCAGCAACCTTTACCTTCATTTTCATGAAAGAATCTTTAAAGTTAAAATGTTGGGGACGTAAATTTGGAAGAGCTTTACACGATTTTGTTTGGTCAATACGAAAGACTTTTTCTATATATTCAAATTTCGCAAATTTATGAGGTTCAAATTCCAACTTACATTTCAACAACGCATTACGTGTGTTTTTAAGTAAATGTGGCACATCATAAATAGTAACAATTGGCTGGGAATTTACAAAAAAATAAAAAGGGCTCTGTCTAGGGTTAGCTTCACTACAAAGTCGAGTCAAAGCTGACTGATTTGTGGAACCTTGGTCACAGACTGTAGCAACAACATTCAAACCTATGGCTTGAAGCTGACTTATTAAATCTTTGAGAATAACCTTCAAATTAATACTAGATATGGTGTTGGCGGTGAAATAATAAGCGACCACCTGTTTCCATTGTTTCCTAAGTCCTCTCAGCATAAAGACAAGAGCATGGTTAGCTTCTTTATTCTCTCTGCCGTGAGTCCCAAGATCTTGGAAGCCTACAATTTTTTGGAGGTCTTGAACATATTGAAATCCCTCCGATACTGACATTTCATCAAATACAAGAGAACAAACCCGATTTGCAGCTTTCATTTTATTGACTTCGTTACTGAGATGTTCTAAAATGGCGTTGTTAATACCTGTATCAAATGGAATTTTTGATAAAATTGATTTTAATGTTCGAACTGAAGGAAGCTGAAAATAAGCTTGCAAATATCTATATAAACGAGGGCTTTTCTTATAAATAGAAAGAGCAAAGGCTTTATCTTTATCTGTCCAAATACGTCCATAAGGTTTACGATCGACATTACGAAGTTGAGAATTAATAAACTCTTTTGTTACAGAATTTAAATTATCATCTATAAATTGAAACTTGTTTGAATCATACAAATCTGTTAAAATTTTTAATTGATCGCGTTCATGACTTAACAAATTCTTTAATTTGGAAATTTTTGAAGTGGTACTTCGATGAACTTTATACATTAATTGTTTATGTGGACTTAAATCATTTTTTGAAATACCAATTTTTCTTAAAATGCCACTTTGATTTTCATCTAAAAATGAGTATTTGTCACATCGCTTGGGAACTTCAATATATGAGCTACTACAATAATTGTGCTCTAGAATAATTGAATCGTCGCTTGTTACTTCATTGTGACCTTTCGAATGAAAACAATTGCATGAAGTAGATGTAGAAGTTGACGGACAAATATTACAAAAATAATCTGGTTCCAGTTCATTCACGGAATTCTGAATAGGAACAACGCCCGGTCGCAAACGATTTCTGTTTTCATTCGTAAAGTCTGCCTCAGCAAAATGATCCTCACAAATAACATAACGAGCGCAGTTAATACTCCCCTCTATCTGGCAAACATTTTTCCACAACTGATGGCATTCTTCATCTTTTGGGAATTGGAAATAATGCTTGTTCTCCATATTTGTTGCATATGCATTACTGCAACCGGGATATTTGCAATACATCTTCTTCTTGCTCTGCGTCTCCATTTCTGCAATATATACAAATAAATGGAGCGAAGTGTATCTATTCTTTTATACTTATCTTATCCTGAAGCTTCCTGCAATCAAATGCCACTTTTTCTTAAAGACCAAACCACACAAAGCTGATTTGGTGCGTCATATAATATAACAAAGCAGTTTCTTATTGCGCATGTGCGTTCTGCCACTTTAGGCACACAAAATATTCCTAATTTTTAATAGTAATATTTAATTTTACACTAAACTGTCACGTGTCACCTCCCTTTACCCCGCTTACGTCTACTGGCCCCAACAAACTTGTGTTTCCCTTTCTCCAATCTAGCTTTCACCCCCCTGGGTAATGTCGTTGAATGAATAATAGTATAGAAGATTTTTTTAAATTACACAAATGTAATCCAATAATATTGGCAAGCAAGTGCTGTCACCTATTTGTGAATGGCAATAATTAATTATTGAAACATATCATAAAGAAAACTACATGTTAGTTATCGTTTTACTCCTCGCCCTCCTCACCAGCGTAAATGAATGGGTATTTCAACGCTTTGTGTTTTGGTAATTCAATGCTTATCAACTTTGATAGTTGTATAAAAAAATATAAACAAATATAATTATTTTTAAACCGGCGAATGAATAATAAATCTAGTAATAGAGCTTTATTATAAATTATAATACAAACCTATATTTGAAATTTAAATATATTAAAAAGCACTATTTTTTAATGAAAAAATTAATTAAAAATAAAAATAAAAAAATGGCGATCATTTGTAATTTACATATGTATGTACATAATACATATACATAATATGTATGTTTAAATAAGACCTATTATCGAACTTTAGTATTTTCACTTGCAATTTGCAATTCATCAAAAAGTAGACTTTTCTCATATTTATAACAGTATTTTGGAAAACGAAAATTTAAACCAATAATTCTAATAACATAGGGAAGGTGTACTGGAAAATATTAAAACGAAAGAGGAAAAACAATCTTCATTCATAAATTTATTCAAAAAACAAAGTACCTAAATAATAATCATAACAATAATAATAATCATAAAAATAATCGTAATAATATAATAATACCTAATTATAATTACAATAATGATAATTTGATAATATAAAAATTACTTCTCAATATTATTCATCAGTTATTTTTATTTTGGAAAACCAAAATTTTTTTTTTAAATATTCATTGTCATTTTAATTAATCATCCCATATTTGACTATTTGAGAATGCATTTTTGGTTTTCCAAAATAAAAATAATTGATGAATAATAATGAAAACGACTGTAGTTCTAATCCAAGGTATATTTAATAAAATTAGGTAAATTGGTCATAATCAGTATCACGTCAAAAAGCTGTTACAGATTCCAACAAAGCACATCAAATTGTTTAAAGATTAAAATTCAAACTCATTTCCTAAATCGACGTAAATTTACCTAATTTTATTAAGTATACCTTGGATTAAAACTAGTTTTCATTATTGTTACAATTATTAATAAAAAATTATATTGTAATAATGCTGTGAACCACCTCTTCAGATCATTTTAGCAAAATTAGAGCCTCGTTACTCATTTGAAAGTTAGTCAATAAACGTTCGTTTTGGATTCTCCCAACATTGACTTTTTTCGTTTTTCTTCATTACATTCTTAGAAAAAATGCTAAAAATTCCCACCTATTCCAGAATAAAATTAAGAAAAATGAACAAAAATGTTGGGAGGGTCCACGTCGTTGTTTGACCACCTAATGAGCTACAAGATTCTAATTTTGCTGAAATGTTCTCTGGGGACCTCCCCTATAAATCCTTGAAATATTTTTTGAATCTATATATCTCTAAATTATGAGAGTTGCCATAAGAACTTTCGTCCGACGTGAATCACCCTGTATAGGTTAGAGGGGATGTATGCAATTGCTTTTTCAAATTTCGGGTCTACAGTATAGAAAATTCATACTTGACATAAATTATTAAAATAACAATAGTAATAATAATAATAATAAGAAGAAAAAGAAGAAGACAGCATATTTATTTTCTTCTTTTATAAATAAATAACATATTATGTACATATGTAAATGATACGAATTATTCCTGTGAAATAAATTAATATTTTTCAACCGCAATTGAAGCGAAAATCGGAAGAAAACGTTATTTTTGAAAGAACAAAAACCGGAACTGAATCGATAATATTTTTTCAATTGAATGGGATCGAAAACCGGAATAAAACAACGGTAAAAATGTAAAAATCTCGACAATTTTTAGTCATTTATTTCTTTGTTTGTTATTTTTTAAAATATCGTTTATATCACATACAAGTCAGTTGTTTCTAATGTTTATTGAATGCCAAGGATATTCTTTTAAAAAAAACAAATATTGAACACAACACAATATTTGTATTTTTTTTTTACGTAAAATGATGCCCTCTTTTAGGCAATAGTGAATGTTGCTGTCTGCCATTATATTATTATATGATTATTATCGCCTGGCGTATTTCGATGATCACGCCATCTGACGGTGGGAATATTTCTCCGTCAGGAATATTGTCTATCCTAACGGCCTCTGTCGGTTGGAATACTATTTGGATTATACTTTTTAACACGGGGTCGACATGTCTATATATTATTCAGTCAACGTCTTTACATTGATTTAGTTGATTTTTCATCTCTATATTTCAAATTTATGTCCCTTAACTAGAAAGATTAATATTTGATGAATCAGAAGAATTTATTTTAAGAGCGACATCTCATGTAAATATATTACACCTAAAAATTGTGTTGGCAGTAATGTACACTTGTCGACTTGGATATATTAGTCTGCTAATGTGGGTAGAAATTTGTAGCCACCATGCGCACTAATATTTTTTGAGACTCATCTGTTGTTTCTTTTCAACAATGCAACAACTATATGTTCTGTCTTTGTCAAATTATCCGCCACAGTGTCTTACGCTGGCGGCATACTGGCGGATAGTCAGTAGTCAGTCAAATTGAAGGACAGATAGTGATAAGTAGTTAGCTAAAAAGAGTACGACTAACTTTCGAAGTTAGTTACATTATAATCCAATACAAAACATAGGACATTAGCTATCTATTCCCTTCTAATATCTTTGTATTGAGCTCTTTGGTATTGAGAATGTAACCTTATACACTATATTTCAAAATCAAATATATTTTATATATTAATAACAAATAATTTGATAGAATAGTTTTCACAAATCATATATTTAAGTAAATTAATGGTCGAAATTTACTAATTATGACTATTTCAATGTTATGTTTTTCAGTCGACTACTGTAACCTTAAACACAATATGATGTAATTGCTGGCTGCTATGGCGCAATTTTTAAATTTTTAATTGTTCAAGAAATAGAAATTTGTGTTAAAAAAATATGAGTTGATCTATTAAATAAATTATCGAGCTCAAACTACTCTAAATTCTAGCAACTATAATTATTTTAATTTAATTGTTATTTAAATAAATAGAATTTGAGGTTATGTACTTTGCATTTAGATGTATAACCTTAGACATTATAAGCATATTTTATTAATAGTAAATCGGTAAATCCACTGATTGAAACGAATTGGATGAACGATGTTCTACAAATAATTCGCTTGAATTGCGATCAATTTAGAGTATAGATATTATATTCTCTTTGTTTATTCAAATAAAATGTTAAAAACCGATGCTAGGATAGTTTGGGATAGTTTAAAATCGATAATTTGCATTTATAAACCAGCACAGATATCATGTGAACGTATTCGTACAACAATCATTAATGCTATCGTTACAGGTATTTGTTTCTATATAATTTTAAAAAAAAGTTTTAATTAATTTTATCTTTTTAATCTTGTATAGATCTAAATCGTATGGATACACGACCACCTATCGATCACGTTCATATAAATGGTAATCCATTAAACAAATTAACAGTTTCTGTCGAACCAAATCTAGCTGATCATCCACTTGTTGTTGGGCCACGTTATCAACACGATGATTTAAAATGTTCATGGTCGAATTATTTAGGTAAAAATACTAGTGGTGTGTTACGTATGTTATTGATAAACTGTTACTTTTCTTTCTTAATTAATTGTTATTTATATAATAGTTTTAGGTTTAAGGAAAGGTACAAAAATAGCAAAATATATACGTGAGAATCATCCAACACGTACTTATCATATACGAGCACGTTTAGGACATGCAACAGAGAATGGTTATGTTGATGGTAAAATTGTGGAACGTTCTACATGGCGACATGTACGTTATCAACATATGGAACAATTATTATCATCAATACAAGCGTCACATCAAAAAGAAATGTTTAAATCTAGCGGTGTTGATTTACAATCACAGACTGCTTACGATTTGGCAATACAAGGACCAATCCGGCCGGCTACATCAAAACAGCCTGTAATTTACGGTATTAAATGTGTGGAATTTCAACCGCCCGATTTCACCATCGGTAAAAATTGAAATTATTTTAAAAAAAAAAGAAAACATTAATTATTTTTTAAATGTTTCCAATTAGAATTGCAATGTATCAATGAATACGAGGTATATTTGAGGAGTTTAATCCATGAAATTGGTACAAGATTACATTCAACAGCACATTGTACCAGTATTCAATGTATACGACATAGTTATTTCACATTAGATCATGCTTTATTAAAGAAACATTGGATATTATCGCATATAGTTGAGAATATGGAGAAGTGTAATGAAATTTTGGAACAACACGATAATTTATTGTGGCAAAAAAGTGCAATTTTGCAATGAAATTATTTTATTTGATAATATTTGATTATAATTTTAATTACAACAAATTCTCATATTGATCGTGTAATCGATTATAGTAATGATTGTATATTCTTGGACCATATTTTATATATTCAGGTAACTCTACAGTTCCATGTAATATTAACACAATATCGTTGACATATCCTTGATTTCCTTGTGGGCCAATCTGAAAATTTGTTGTTAACAAACAATAGAAATTTAAATAGAGAGAGAGAGAGAGAGAGAGAGTGAGTGAGAATACTTTATCGAAAATAGTTAATGTCCAAATACCGGCAGCAGTCTCGCCCCATGTCATCACCGACATAAATGTCCAATTATGGAAACCATCTTTCGATTTGTCATACTTACGTTTACCTAACAATTCAACTCGACTACCAAATGGTGATGTTAAATACACTTCTAATACACCACGGATTGGATATTGGATCGTTATTGTTAATTCAACATGTTCAAGATAATCGATGTGATCATCACAAGCATCATTAGTGATTATTTGGATTGTTAACGGTTGATTGTGTACTAAAGTTTGATTGAATCTTTAACAAAAAATCTATTTATTTATCCATAAAAGAAAGATGAATTTGTTTAAATTAACTTACAATGTGTTTGGTACAGGAATTCGACACGTGTGTCGTATTGGTACTGTTGTCCAATTCATTGCTGCTTTAACTAAACCGTAAGCATTCATTAAACCAAAACCGAATTTTGTATTGAACCAAAAACCGGCCGCATTCCTTTGCCATCCAGGATTTTCCTGTAATGGAGCAATTTCCGATGTCCACACGATCAAATGTTGAACATCTCGCCATGTTAAATCAGGACTATCGTCAACAATAAAATAATTAAGAAATATTGAGTCATCATCACTAAACAACAAACAGCAGTTTTACACTAAACCAAAGGTCGTGGGTTCGCATCCCACTAAAGGTCCAAACTTTTTTTAGTGGTTTAGCGGTGATAAGAGCTTGATATTTCTCAATAGTCATTAATATTTCATTAATAAAACAATAATTTTATTAGAATTTTAAAAAAAATATGCTTACTTTGCTTCCAATGCTAATGCAATGATGCCAGCGGCTAATGGTGCTGATGCTGATGTTCCTGTATGTTTAATTGTGCATTCATTGTGTAAATCTGTAGTGGCCTGAAATTTTTCTATTGGTAATTGTTGAGAAAATATCAAATTTTTGTTGTATTTTTACAATCATTTGGTCTTTATAAGCACCAGATGAATATGTTACAGCTAATGTTGAAGCACATACTTCACCATACCATGGAAATTCACCTTTCTGTGAAGCACTACCAATTGAAATTGTAAATGGATTAGTTAAATAACCATCACAATTACAATTATCATCTTTACTACCACCATTACCCGATGCCCATACGTAAATAGTGCCTTTACCATTACGACCCTAGACATTAAAAAAATGGAATTGCTCTATATTTTAAATTTATCAACGCTGTAACGAGTGTGGAGCCTCAGGTGCAAAGAAGACCAGGGCTTCGAACCGAAAACGGGAGCTAAACCGAAAACAGAAACCGTTTCTTTCAGTTCAAGCATACCATTTAACACAATCCCCCTCCCTTTCCTTTTTATCTTCTCTTTTGACCCCCTTGCCCCGGAAATGCTTCAGCAGTAGGTACTTTGAAACTCAGGCGGTTGATTGCAGTCAATTTCAAGTCCATCACCAGTGGGGAACAAAGAACAGAAAAGACATTATCAGATCGCCAGTACTGAACAAAGACAGAAAAATTTGTCATACAACTGGTGTGCGTTTGTAGTCGTAGAGCGACAATAGAAGGAAATCTTAAGGCTAGTTTACTATTCCTAACGTTAGTCATTAAGTAAGATTTTGATGAGTAGAGGGGCCTTTTTATTATATTATACAACGAGTCTATAATAAATGCTATAATTACCGAGAATGAAGATTACAACACGGGCGAGTGTTGTAATCATTCGAGGTAACAATAGCACACATTACAACGAGTTGTATAATCGCAAAAAAAAACGGACACTTATTACAACTGTTTGTTAAAACTGTCGTTTTATTTATTTTTGTCGTTACCATGATTTTTTATATTAGACAAAAACAATGATTCAGATACTATATTCTGATTGGCTTACGAGAGATGGTTTAATGTTTTTAAATAACAAAACCACAAGTATAATGATTAATGATCATCTTATATACATATAAGTCGTAGATAGAATCGATTTAAATACTTACATGAAGTATTCCTTTCTGGATAGCTTCTAAAGCTAATCGTCCCGGACCATCGACTGTTTGACCATTATCATTTGGTCCCCATGAAGCACTATAAATATCAACGTAATCTTGTGCATAACTTAAAGCTGTAGCTTCAATACGATCAGTTACAGGACCATCTAATAATTTTACACCACCAATTCGTGAATTGTACGCAATACCAACACCACATTTAACATTATTTGCTGCCATTGCTATCTCACCAGCACATCGTGTACCATGACTATTGTATCGTTTTGGATCGTATCGTGGCATTGGATCTTCATCTTCTTCATTGCAATCATAACTAATTGATGGATCCTATAAAATATCAATGTATAGAGGTCACCAAAGAAAAAAGACCGAGTTTTGAGCGAGAATATCACATATTATATTTTTATTCGTGTGAGTCAGGCAATTTCTATGGTGAGGGTAGGTAGTTTCCACCATACCAAATTTGTAGAAAAGATTTGTCTGTTAAGGTAAATACCCAAAATGGCACCCCACCCATACTTTCTACTTGAATATCTTTCTTCGCAGACAAGTGCGGAAAAATATTGACGATGAGGATTGTATGGTGTAAACCAGACTTTGATATAAGGGAACAGCATACTATTGGGTATCGAGAGATAAGAGGAGAAGATTCATTGATGTACGTGAATAAAGAAAACACCACAACCCCCATAGCTGATCAAGTACCACCCTCTATTTATTTATGATTCAACAGCTACTATTCAACAAAACAACTAAAGCAATAAGGCAGTTTGGGTTCATCCCCCCACTACTACCAATAGTGCAAGAACGACTCAAACTATAGGTATAAAACAGACGCCAAATTTCTCAATAAGAATCGTTTAAAATTTTTACGCACTCGACTGTACATTGTGATGACCGCTCTTATAATCCTATTTTACACAGCCACAAAAATGGTCTCTTTTTTATGGCCGCCTCTGTACAGGTATTTTATGGTGAGTTATAGATTATCTGTGTATGTACAGCTAGATGCATGTAAAAGGTAATTGTGAGGCTGTGTAAGTCAGGCTAAAGAGGAAGGTCCTCACAATATTTAGCAGGTCAGAAAGATATTCAAGCAAGAATACGGGTGTTATCTTGTTTATTAATAGAGTCCTAGATTGTGCTTTCAATATGGAGAAAGCTTGTTTTACACAACTAAAAAAAACTGGTATTTCTCGCTCAAGAGTCGTCACCTTTTCCATGCACCTAGTTGTACATACATAATTATCTTTGAGATCATCGTGTGTGTATTCGATGCCATCATCAAGGATACTTATACGAATATTTCTACCAGTAATGCCGGATTTATAGACTGGTAGTACGTTCAAATCGAGTTTTGGTAGATCGTTTCGTGCTCGAGTATCTTGCTAGAAGCAATTAACAATTAATTCTTCTTATCACTCTTATAATTCAATGAAAACTTACCATATACCATTCTTGTGACCACAATTCATCATTAAACGTATTATCTATATTTGGATGTATTGGTTTCTTATAGATTTCCCTAAAACGATCATAACTCCTTGATAATTCTGGATAGTAATCGGCGTTATCAGCAAATGATAGAAAATCACGTTTTTGTCGTGATTTTGGATATTGTGTTTCCGCCCAAATTACACCACTATCCTCATGCAATAAACGTTTCTCTATATCAAATCCATCACGTTTCTGATAATTTGGATAGATATGATTTTGCGGTATAAAGATGTACGTATCATCGAATCCAGGCATCTTAAACAAAGAATTCATTGTAATTATGTTATGTTATCGTTTTGTCTCTCCCTTGGTGTAACAGCTGTTCAAAAATTCTATTATTATCATCATCATAGTTTTTATCGATCAGTACGGGCGTCGTACGGCGTCAGTCCATCGGCCACAGAACCGGCGCGCGAAATTCGACGCCGAATATCAGGAAAACAGCAAACCTTCTATGCATATAGAGGGGGAACATTTGAAATTATAGATCAAATTTGTGTAAGGGTGAAGGGGGAGAGTATTTTTAGATAGTCCGCCCTCGCCCTCTCTATCGCTTCATTCATGATTCAAACACCCCCTAAAAATAGATTAATACTGAATTGGTGTGATTCATTAAAGTGCCCGTTCCCCCCACTTAACGTTTCTAGTGGGCTAATGATGGTCTATTTACAACTCGTAAATAGTAGCCTAGCTATTGATAAGCAAGATTGAGCAATATCCAAGGGCCTATTTGCTTTAAGGGCCAATTACTATTTGATTTTTGCACATTATATTTATATAAAATATTGGTGGAATAATTGACTGTTGTTAGTTTTAATGACAATAACTCCCATTATTTGGCGAGCGATTCGAAAAATATTTCAAGGATTTGTAGGGGACCTTGGGGATTATTTTAGCAAGATTAGAACCTCGTAGCGTTTTTGGAAGTTGGTAAAAAACCGAGTAATGCACGTTAAGCGATTAAGAGACTATGTCCAAAACGAGCGTTTTTTGACTGACTTCCGAATAAGCTACAAGGTTCTAATTTTGCTAAAATGGTTTCCAGGGACTATTCTATTAATCCTCTAAATGTTTGTCTAATTGCTCGCCAAATAGGAGCAATAGGAGTTTCTTAAGAATTGATCACATTTAGTATTTAATGTCTGAACAAGCTGTCGGAATTTACAGAAAGATTCCTAGAGAACATTTTTGTAAAATTAGAACCTCATAGCTCATTTGGAAGTTGGTCAAAAAACCTTGGTTTTATGTCGCGCAAAACATCTAAGAATGACTCGAATACACTCGCAACATTGACTTTTTCCGTTTTTCGCCGCTGCATTCTCGAAAACGTATGAAACATTTCCAGGTGTTCTAAAATAAATAGGAGTCATTTTAAGTGTGCAGGCGGTTCTTGAATATGGCGGTGAGGAAAACAAAAAAATATATAAGAATCTTAAAGTCATTCTAAGTCATTTTACGTGTACAGCTGATTGGTGAACATTTCGACATTACCGAAATAAATTCGTTTTTTGGCCAACTTCCAAATAAGCTACAAGACTCTAATTCTGGTAAAATAGCCTAAAGGGGACCTTCCTATAAATCCTTAAAATATTATTCGAATCTCTTGTCGTTTAGATGCAGTGTTTCTAGTTAGAATTGCCAGTCGGGTATGTTAGTTCCAATATGATAAGAATTCCTATACATCTCTTCTCTATTGATTAATTTATTTGATAAAATATGAATTTCCACGAAAACTTCTCTTGTTTATTTTATCTAAATGTTAATATTAATATAGACCCATTTTAATTAACAAAACATATCAAATAATAAACACTACACCACTGTTATCAATGATTGAAGTTGATTAAAATTGAAGAATATCTATAAAAAATCGATCACTCACCATGCCTTTATACCAATGTCCAGTTTCTTCAGCTAAACGTTTTGCTTTAACTTGCCCACCTAATAATTTCACAACAATCTCATTCACTTCTTCTTTTTGTAGGATAACATTTGGTAGAATTAATGAAAGAATCAAAAGGATTAAATTCATCATTGATTGTCCACACATTTTTTTTATTTTTTATCCGTGTCTATTCCACTAACAATACTAAAAAGTAGTGATCCACTCCATCATTCACCTCTTTCTCCTCTCTACCATTGTCACGTCGTAACTTCCACTACCAACATTTTACCGAATAACAAACAGCAACAAATAAAAACAATCAGCCTTATCAATAGGGATCAACAGCATGACAACGGATGGATTAACAGCAAAAACGTGGATTATCCATCTACCAATTGGATTTGAATTCATCAAAGATTAAAAGGAATGAGGGACGTGATAGATACGTTTATTGTCATCCAATTAAAATTGGGTTTTTTTATCGAGACTAATTATCGAGGCACAAATTGATTTGTTTGTAAATTAATTGCATTATAAAAGAGAAAAGTCGCAGATTAAGATTTATAGTCAATTAAGGGCACAGGCTAGAATATTTTACGACAAAAGCGAAGGCGAAATGTGAGGAATATGCATGGTTGAAATTAGAATTTTAAGGTGCACCACGAGGTCGTTTCAATGCGGAAAATTTTGATAAAATTCAAAATTACAAAGGAACATCTTGGAGCATGTTTTCTTTATACCGCCCTGTTGCTCTAAAAGTAAACGATTCTTATGAAATGCCTATTAGTTGGCGAGCGTTTCAAAAAACATTTCAAGAAGTTATGGACGGATTCCTAGAGATCATTTTAACAAAATTAGAACCTCGTAGCTCATTTTAAAGTCTGTCAAATATCGCTCGTTTTGGTATTAGGTATACGTTATAACTTAGGAACGGATTTTGGGACAGTAACGTCACTACTTGAACTGTATGAAAGTTGAGCGCTACAAGCTAAAGTGGCGTATTTGCAGTTTTTAAAGCGACCTTAATTGAGAAAAGGAAAACCGGGCCTTAGAGAATTCTCTGCAAATACGCCATTTTTATGTGTGACGCTCAACTTTCATATAGTTCAAGTTGTGACGTCGTTGTCCCAAAATCCATTCCTTATTTATAGATACATAAAAGGGGACGTTGTTCGAATAATTCGAGTAAATGCGTTATGGGGTTAATTTATTATTCATTTAGAATTTGCGAAGGGGTGGTAATAGGGATGGTATAGGTGTAAAGATAACGTCTAAATTACACAAAAATTATTTATTTCTTGTTTTCTTCATTACAAAAAAAAACAAAACATATATTTGTGTGTGTGTGTGTGTGTTTATTGGTCATTTGGTGGTGATTTTCAGATTGTCAAATGTTTTACACATAAAGGATTAGTGGAAGGAATTTTTATATTTGTTATCAATTGTTAATATCTAAATCTAATTGACAATTCCATGAGATAAGTCACAATACGTTCCAAACATTGATATCATGGATATGTTCTTATCATAAGATTAGTGGTTGGTGGTTAGTGATAATAATAATATGTAATAGTAGTGGGTTTTGTATGTGTACTTCAACAGATAACACAACGTAGACATTTCTTTCGTGTACCACTTTTGCGCCTTGCTTGATTCTCTCGATCGATTTTCCTACGTATTTGATCTAAATAGCAAATTTTTTTATATAAAATCTTCAAATCTATTTTAAATACTCGAATTCGGTTTTTCTTCCCCTCGCCTTAGCAAGACCTATGACCTTGCTTTAAATAGACTTAAGCGTGGATTTATCGATATTTGGGTGGGGACCTGCAAATGGACGGACCCTTGCCCAAATGTTGGTTCAATTTAGGCATAAGTCTCAGCTTAGACCGTACTTAAAGTGCTACCGATACTTGAGTACGAGTACGCAACCAACCTCAAGCACCAACCCATGCTTGGACTCAAAGTTGTGTTTAGCTACCTTAAGACGTGCTTAAGCACTCGCCCGTTTAACATTGTATTTGCGCGTGCTCACCAAGAAACGGTAAAACCGACAAAAGTAATTAAAATTGATCTTCCGCTAAGAATTTTTGCTGTAGGCGAATAATAGAAAAGGACCAGTACTTGAGGTTGAAACCGACTTTGTCCGAGCAAGAATTGAGACTGACGAGAGTCTAAAGTTTGTTTATAAATACGGACATTAGGAGAGGAAGAAGAACCGGCCCTTTGAAATACAAACCAGCTAAAGGTCTTCGTCCGATCGCTGTTAAACTATCATACAATTCACGAATCGGATTCATATCTGATGTTAAACCATAACTCCATATCAACATCATACGAAAACCGTGCTCCTTATAACTTGAAGGACCTAATTATAAATAAGTATCTATTGATTTTATTATTGTTTTAATTGAAAATACCATTGTATTGATGTTCGATAGCTTTAATTTGCTCTTCAGTAAATAACCAATGGTGTGCCAATAGTTTCCATTCACCAGGTGCTAAATGTTTGTATGCAATTTTGTAGAGGATCTCACGGAAACGTTCGTTATCTTTTAAACAATTCGTCGTCGTCGTATAATCATCATGTTTAACATTATGATGATTATATTGTTGTTCTTGTTGTCGTGTTGTTATTAATGCTGTCTTTGTACCATCCTATTATTTAAAAGCATTGATAAATAATTGAAAATTCTATCAATAAAGAAAAATCATACATGTTGTTGTGTAGAACATTCATCTAAACGTGATGTTCTAATAATCATATCAACAATTGCTGTAAAACTACCACGTGCCGCTATATATAAGGGTGTACGACCACATTGTTCCCTTTGTTCGATATCAGCACCAGCTGATAAGAGAATTTTACAAATCTCCGTATGGCCCATCTCTGCTGCTATATGTATTGGTGATTGTAATCTCTGTTGATTCAATTTTCTTATAGAATATTTCTATAATTCTATTATTAAAATTTTTTAAAGTAGTACTTACATTATTTAAAGAATTCAAATCAGCCCCCTTTTCGATAAGAATCTCAACAATTTCAACAAGATTCGCTTGACATGCTAAATGTAAAGCTGTATTGCCTATCTGTAAATAGATAATTATATGATGGTTTGTAGCTTGAATTAATGAGGGTGCAGAAAGGAGAAAGAAAGGTACAATAGAAGAGAAAGAAAGAAATGCAGGAGCGAGAGAGGAGAAAACAGAGTTATAGAAAGAACAACAGGGAAAAATTGAAAATACTTGACGAGAGAGAGAGGCATGAACAAAAAAAGTAAAGATTACTGGAGGGTGAGACAGAAAAAACAAAAAAGACATAAGAGAAAAAAAGAAAAAAGGCAGAAGAGTGAGAAGAAAATGACAGAAAAGAAAGAAAGAAATAAAGAACAAAAGATAGGAATGAAACAAGACAAAAGAGGAAAAAGGACGAAAGAAACCCAGGAAAGACAAAAGAAACAAATATAGGAGAGGGGAGAAAGAAGAATGAAAAATAGGAGCGAAAGAAAGACTGAAGAGAAGGAAAAAAAGGCAGGAGGTGAGAAGAAAAATGACTGAAAAAAGACAAAAGAAAGAAAGAAAGACAGCTGCCTTTCTCTAGAGAGGAGCAAAGAAACAAATAGGTACAAAAGAGGGGGGGGGGCAAGAAGAAGAAAACAAAAACAGGAGACAAAGAAAAAGACAAAAGAATGGTAGGAAAGATAGAAAAAGGAAAGACTGGAGAGACAGATAGAAAAGACGAATCATTACACTCTATGACACTGATTGTGTCATAGAAAACAGGGGGTGCTGCAGTCCCTCAGTGCTCATAGACGAGTCACCCCTGGATTTATACCTAGATGTAGAATTATAGGGAATCTAACAAAAGTTAATTAATTAAAATTGAATATGTATGAATGGTTAAATATTCAATTCAGAGTCAGTCTGTGTGTATTGGCGCTTTGATGTTGCAGAGTTCTCTTGTTAACATTTTAATTAAAATCGAATTTTAAACAAACAATAAAACAACAATAATCAAAGGGCGAAAGGTGGAGGCTACAAGTGGTGGAAAAAAGTTCAATTCAAAAGTTTGTTATCCACTTTTTATCTCTAAGGAGCACGATATTTGTGGCGACAGCTTTATTTCCCCAGGGTAGATTACAATTATACAAGATGTAATTGAATTTCCTACCAATCTGCAGATCACATATAAGGTGCAAAAAATTGAGTCTATTTGTATGATATATTAGAAAACAGAAGGTGGATATGGGTAGTTTTCGAGAGAAAAAACAGGATTGAACATTTCTTCAAGATTTTCAGAGCCACTAGAATCAAGCAACGTTATTGTTAAGCAATATTTACATCAAACGACCGAATGTGTATGAACAACCAAAAACAACGAATTCTCACCAACATTCACGAATGTGGACAAACATGCACAAACACGAGCAAATGCAATGACCGTAAATTCACTTGTGTTCCGTTAAGTGTACCTACTATACAAACACACAAACGAAATACTAACACGGGATGGGTAAATTTACGTGATATTCGTTCATGTTCAACCAAAATCGAACGAATAAGAGCACAAGTGAATCTACCAATCAGTTACGGTTAACCAATGCGGGCAACTGTCCGTCCACACTATACGAACGAAGGCGAATGGACAATTTCCTTTGAAGTATGTACTAACGTGATGTTTGTTCGCCTCTGGTTAAACCATCCATACTTAAAATGTTGATATTTACATTTTGGTTTATTCGTCTTAACGAACGCGTTAGATGTGGACTTGCGCGATGAGTGTTTTATACTTGTCTCTTATCAATTATTAGAAATAATGGAATTGTATAGAGTGATTTAGATTTTTATTAATGTGACTCTGTCAGAGTCACACAGTCACGATAACAAGTCATTAATAATTTAAATAAAACAGCCTCATTTAGGGATTTGTATCAGGCAATTCTAATACACCCTGTATTGAAACTTTAATAATGAAACATCTTTCTAACAAAATTGGGAACTTTTCATCTGGAAGAAATTTCACTTTTATAAAGTTAATCCTATAAATAAATTCCATTAATGTAGATTATCCTTATCATATCCTTTTCGTATTTGAGGGTTAAAATTTATGAACCCTCACACATAATAATAATAATAATAATAATTAATGACGTATAATTTTAATTTTATTTTTTAAAGTGGGCGAGGATTCGCAATTATTCAAGCAATCACTTGTTTCTTTCATCAAAAAAAAAAATCAGGCATTTTAATTGTGAATATTTCATGAAACAGGGAATGTGAATTGTATTTCATTTCCCCAGTGTTTAATTTTACGAAAAAATTGTTCAAGAATAAATGAAAAAAACTCCCGTTCGGGGATCATATGAAGACCGTTTCTGCTTATTATTATTATTATATACAGGATGATTCACGTCGGACAAACAGTTGTTATAGGAACTCCCATTATTTATCGAAGCTTTGAGAGCTGAAGATTATTTTACCAAAATTAGAACCTCGTAGCACATTTGGATGTTGGTCAAAAAACATTCGTTTCTGACGATGTCACGATTTTCAAAAAATTGCTACACATGTAAAATGACTTCGAGTCACTCGAGGATCTTCCCAATAACATTGATTTTATTTACTTTCTTAATTTTATTATGGAATAGATGACATTGTTTCGCATTTTTTCTAGAATTCAATGGAATAAAAATCAATATTGGAAGGGTTTTAGTTGTTTTGTGTCTTTAGCTCACCTTTAAAATCACGACATTGTGCGAAACGATCATTTTCAGCTAACTTCCAAATGAGCTACGTGGTTCTCATTTTGCGAAAATGCTCTCTAGGGGCTCTCCTATAAATCCTTTAAATATTTATCGAAACGCTCGCCAAATAATGGGAGTTGTCATAAGAACTTTTTGTCCTCCGTAAATCACTCTGTATAATAATTAAGGACTGGAAAATCCAGTGGCGTAGTGATACGTTAACAAGTCAGTGTTCTGGTTCACAAGGCAGGCCCCAAGTTTATTTATTAGTTATAACTTTATGTTTATTTAACCATAATTTGCAGATTTTCATTCAAAGCCGTTTTCCGATTTAGAAATTATTTTACCTAATTCTCAAGTACAGGCGAAAATCTTAAAGCATATTTTTTTTGTATAATTTCCCCTTAAGTGGCCTTAACTTAGCTAATATAATTTATTTTGCAATGATTATCAGGTAGTAAATAGAAAATTGAAAGCGCTTTCCAAATCTGCAAGAAATTTTCCGATAGGCTTGTTAGTTTTCCTAAAAATTGAGACGATTGTTAAACTTCTGTACAATTTCAAAGATTGTACGATACTTTGTTTGAAAGCTTATCCATGAAAAACTTTTCCTATAATTCTTGTGTTATTTTCACCTATTAAAAATAATTATTTTACAATAAACTTTTATTTGTTTTAGAGAATTTTATTTACTTTTTATCGTTGTAAAATTTTCGAAAATTCTCGGAAAATTCGTCCTGAAAAGAGACCGACTTAGTTCGCAGGGTTTGCTAATTTGAAAGTTACCGTCAATTTATTTAATTTCTAAAAAATATACACCGGTACTTTACGCCCAATAGCTTATATTTTTCCTATAAATAAGGGCATATGGAACACAAACAACACCAGAAATGTGTCTCTAGAAAGATACATTTATGGATTTTTTTTCATAAAAATATAAACAACAACAACAACAAAAACGAATCTAATAATCAATACTATACTTGTTCAGAACAAAATAAATTTATGGATAAGTTTAATTATAATTACCTTGTTATGTTTGTTGAGTTGTGCACCGTGTTTTAGTAGAGCTTCCAATATTCCATGACTACCTAAACTGCTAGCAATGTGTAAAGGTGTTGTACCTTTCTATAAATTAATTTTGCAATTAAAAAAAAATAATAAATTAATTAAATAATGATCAACACTAACAACATCTTCACAATCAGGATCACATCCTGTCTCTAATAATAATTCAACAATTTTCGTTTGTTGATATTGTGCAGCTAAATGCAACGGTGTATTCCCACATATATCTTTACATTCAATATCAATTTCTGTTGTTAATAATAATTCAACAACATCATAATGACCACGTTCACATGCCACATGTAGAGCCGTCTGTCCGTCCTACAAACAAGTTTTTTTTTTTGTAAATCAGTATGTTTTTCTAAAATATTAATTAATAAAAAAATATATGATTATTTCATTAAAATTATATTCAACTTTATTGCGTCTATCAAGATTAGCACCCAATTCAATAAGCCGTCGGACAACATCAATATGCCCACCCATTGATGCATGATATAATGCTGTTTGTCCATCAATATCAATAGCATCAATACGTATATCCTCTAATGTATCAATTAAATAATCAACAACAGCTAAACGATTATTCTTCGATGCACACATCAATAATGTGTAATGTTTCTTATTTGTAGCATTCGAACATGCTCCTGTATTAATGAGTAATTGAACGGCATCCCGGTGACCATGCCAACATGCCATCAATAATGGACGCATTCCATACTATATTTATAACAAACATTAAATAATAATAATAATAATAATGTTGATATCAATAGAAGCTTACTTTGTCTCTTGCTTCAATATCACAATTAGAAGCTATAAGCATTTCCATGATTTCAATATTACCACGCGATGAGGCCCAATGTAAAGGAGCTCTACCATACTATAAAGCGAAAAAGACAAAAAAAAAAAATTAATTTTATGAAGACCCCACAACAACAACAACAACAAAATAAAAGAAACTTTGTGAGAATATGACTTTATTGAATTTCGATAAATCATAAAAAGTTCAATTATTGGAAATACATTAAAGGTTGTTGTTGATGATGATCATGATGATGATGATGATAAAACGTGTAGAAAGACAAATTGTAAGTATGCTAACGAAATGAGTGTCAATATTTATTATTTGTTGATTTCTTCCCCTTTCATTTTAGAAGTCTAGATAATCAAACCCTTATATTTGATGTGAAATTGCCCATTTATTTCAGGATCAATACAACCTTTTATACTACATGTAAGTATAAGAGAAAGAGCAACGTAAATTGCTTAAACTTATTGTTAGTGTGAAACTTTGGAGAGTGCTACTATAGGAAAATAGCAAAGTTTGAAGTTTAAATAATAAATCGAATTTTCAGATTACTTACATACAAATTTTATCAACAATAATCTTGTAAAAGGTTGAACTTCAGTGGATCAAAATATAAACGTGATATTCAGAAATTTTGAAAAAATTACCTGTGCTTAGTATTAGTCTAAGTCTAAGCATTACTTATAGCAAATTTTAAGCAAATCTGTCGTTAAGTTTTTGAAAAAAAGTGAAAAAACCATGTTTTTTGCACTATTTTATTTTTTATCTCGAAAATGAGACGACAGATTTACTTTAAACTTTTTTATCATATCCGAGTTAATTTTATTTAGCTTCTGAATTTTTGTGGATAACGCTGAATTTTCCGTTTTTGCACCAAAAAATTAAAAAGAAAAAATGTCGAAATACAATGAAGAAAAATGAAAAAATAACAATGTTGACAGGATCTTCGAGTCATTCTGGCAAGAAGTCATTTAACGTGGGTAGCAATTGTAAGAGTAATCTTTCATTATAATTAGAACCTCATAACTCATTTAGAAGTCGCTCAAAAAACGATCGTTTCTGATGATGCCGAGATATTTACCAACCAGCTACAGACTTAAAACAACTTAGAATGGCTGGAGGATCCACCCAACATTGATTTTTTCGTTTCTAACTATTTTCTTCAGGAACAAGTGGCAATTTTTTGCTTTTTCTCTAGAACGCGCCATGAAGAAAAACAAAAAAAATCAAGAAAATATACTCTATGTATGTAGTTTTGCGCGTTTAGTTCGTTTTTGAAAATCGAGACATCGTCAGAAACTAGCGTTTTTTGGGGCAACTTTTAAATGTGCTGCAAAGTTCTAATTTTGCTAAAATTGTCTCCAGGTAACCCCCTAAAACTCCTCAAATTTTTATTCAAATTTCTCGCCAAATAATGGGAGTTGCCATTACTACTTGAGTCGCCGTACCTACATGAATAACCCTGTATACCTTTATAGGGTTAAGGATGGGCTAAAAACTGGGTTTCCTCGGGCATTATGGTAATTATGTCGGCGGTTTTGCAAGGCCAAAACTGACCGTAAATTGTCTAACTTTCAAAAAAATTGACTTCGAAGCTATTTGTTTAATTTAAATTTCCAAAAAGACGAAGAAAAAAAAATAAGAAACACTCACATTATTCCTAGAATTGACATCAACTGGTTCTTTCAATATCCGCCGTACAGCTTCTGTATCATTTTTGATAACAGCTTCATGTAATAATAAATCATTTCGTTGGATCAATGCACGTCGCTCTAATTCTTCTGGTGTACTATTTGGTGATGGACAACGTAACGGACATTTTTCATTACAAATTATCGTCGCCATCTCTAATTGACTCTAAATAATTAATTTTTAATTATTAATTAATTAATTAATTAGAAAATCTTACATTATTCTCTGGTAGATTATCAAATACCATCATTATCGTATACTGTTGAATTGGTCATTAATCAATTTGTAATTTAACTCCATCCAAAAATAGTTAAAACAACCCTATATTGGAGAGGAAAATTTAACAATTGATAACAGAGATAGAGTAGATTTTTATCTGTTTTCTTTGCAAATCGATTGTTCAAATAGAAACTGAAATATTCCCATTGGTAAACGTTATCGGTTATTGGACAAAATTCATATTTAAATGTGGACGCACCCTAATAATATTTGACATTATTACACCCCCCATCGAAATAATACATTTATTGATATTTCCATTTATTAAATTGCTTTAATGGAGAAACATTAGTTCGTTGTTTTGAAATTCATATTATATCCTACGATATTAAATGGGGTGAAATTATTCGAAACTTCAATAATAGAAATTTCTAAACAATAAACGAAAAAATGAAACTTTTGAAAGTACCCGAAAAAGAATGAATTTCCCTACAAATACATTCGAAAATTTGAAACTTTATTCCAATTAAAAATCGTCAAATGCTCAATTGAAAATTTATCAGTAATCGTTATGATTTACCTGTTGTTATTGTAGCTTTTGTCGTGCCGGGAAAAACAGGCAAGCAAGACGACGTGAACAGGTGGATGGAATTGCGTCGCGACGCCCACCACCACCACAACAACAATAACGACAACGGTGATAGACCAGAGATATGAATGTTGATAAAAGGAAAACGTACGGTTTTCATTATTGTAACGCACGCGCTATTATCCTCAACAATTTCCTCTCAATTCTTTTATTAAAGGAGCTAAAAAATAGTATTTGAAATAGAGGGGAAACATTTTTAAGAACAGGATAGGATCATTCGAATTGATTGAATTGAAATATTAAATGTTAAATATAAATGAATCTTTATTCTTTTTTATTATCTTTAATATCAACATCCTGTTCAACTTGTTTCCTTTTTGATAACATACCAGGTCTATAGATAGCAATCGATGGTCTATCTTTATTTCTAATCCGTTTCTGTGTCTGTTGTGCCTCATTCATCTCTTTAATCTTCTCATCAATCTTCAATTCTTTATCATTTTTATCTATATTATCATTACGTTTTTGTTCTTGTTTTGTATCATTTGAACTACTTGGTTTATCATCATCAATTTCATTATTTTTTGTTGTCTTTGAATTATCACCAATTTGTTCCTGTTTTTCCAATTCCAATTTCTTTAAAGCTTCCATTTTACGTTCTTCGCGTCTCTCGCTGTATTTCTTCACTTTTTTCTGTTGTTGCTGTTGTTGTTGTTGATGAAATTGGGAAGCTTTAAAATCATCTTTATTTTTATTATAATCATCATATTTAGATCGATTATAATCGCGATTGTAATCATCACGTCTATTACTACTCTTAAATTCACGTTTATCCACATAATCTTTTTTTGGATAACGATTCTTCATGTCTCTCTTTTTATCTTCATATTTCTTATCACGACTTTTATAGAAGACAGTTGTTCTTTCGTATTTTTCATTATTTGTATTATCATCAAGTTTCTGTTGTTGTTGTTGTTGTTGTTTTGTATCACTTTGATTCTCATCAATTTTTTTATTTTTATATTCATCAACATCATCATCTTTATGTTCAACATATTTAACTTTATTTGGTGATTTCTCATCATCATATCGTTTCTTTCTCGTATTCTTTTGTTGTTCTTGTTGTTGTTCTTCTTCACGATATTTCTTCCGTTCATATTCTCTACGTTTCCGTTCTTCGCGCCGCTCTTCACGTATTCGCATACGTTCGTGATGTTTCTTCTTTAAAAATTCCAACAATGGTGTAGTTGTCGGTTCATCATTTTTATTCTCATTTATTGTATAGGAATATTCCAATTTCTCACCACTTGTACCATCATTCTCTGCCAATTTATTAATCATCTCAACAAATTCTAAATAATACGAATCTTGTTCGATTGTATTACATTTCGGATCGATACGTTTCTGTTGTTGTTGATGATGGTGATGGTGGCGACGTTTTGGTATCTTTTGAAATGGTGCATATTCAACAACAGCCGGATATTCATGTCCTGCACCATCTAAAAATACATAATTATCGAATCTCTCTTTAAAATCGTAAATATCTTGTTGATTTGTGAAATTTATATAAGCACGACTAAATGAATTCTCCCCTAAACTACCATCACCTTTCACCATATAGAAATAATCATAATTAGGTACTGGAGAGATTTGATTTAAAAACGTCTCCTGGTCTATTGTTGGTGGTAGACGACGGATTATCACTTTTGTATATTGCTTCTCTTTCTTATCATTACGTTGATTATTATCACTTGACGATAATTTCTTATCAGTTTGTTGTTGTTGTTGTTGTTCTTGATCAGCTAATGCCATTTTTCTTTAAAATCGAAATTATTTTCACAAATTTCAACCAACACTAATTAAAACAAACGACAAATGTCAAATAAATTGAGATTTTTATTTTGTAATATTGCAAGCACTGGTCAAGGTCACGACCGTTATTTAGAATATACTATAATGCCTCGTTGTCTTGATACAGATAATTTAAAAAAAACGACAATTAAATTTAAATACTTTTAAATAATTATCACAGATATTATCGATAAATTTGCGATTGATATGACACAACTTTCTGAATAATTATAAATTTCGATTAATTTAAATTCAGTTAAATTATGGTACATTTGGCAACGTTGCGATTGTGTTCTTTAACAAATCATAAACTTAAAGATAATTAACAGATAAAATTCCAACAACACACAATTTATAACGTTCTTAAAAATGTAAATATTATCTAATAAGTAGCAATTATTGCAAATATTCACAAATTATTATAAATATTTCAAAAATTATATAATTTTAGAGATTAATGATAGATAGCGCTAGCTACAAGCATGTGTACCAACTTAATAGAACGATATAAACATTTTCAAATCAACGACAATTTTGTCAAGGCCTATTGTTCGCAAAATTATAAAAAATAATGGAATTTAAAGAATGTATAGAGTCGTGTCGTAGATTTATTGAAAGTTTAACAAATATACCTGTTGAAACAACAATAATTCTAAAATGGTTTCAGGTAATTTTTATATCATTTATAATTAATGGATAAAATTTTATTCTTACGTGATTTTCCAGGATCTTTGCCGAAATTTCATCGATATCATCAATACTGTTGGTAGATTAAATCAAGAAAATAAAGATAAATTCAATAAATCAACAAGAAATTTGATTGTTTTATATTTAACACAGTTGATAACATGCCTAGATTTATTGAGGCGTACCTTTATAGAAGAAGAAAATATCAAATTAATTTTACTTGTAATTATGTTATTTTATATACAAATTGTTATAATTGATAATGATTTGTATTGTAGGAGGCACGACGTTGTGTAAAACAACAAATTCTATATTGTTTCGATTCATTAAAAACAACAATTTTGAATGAAACAATACACATGAATCCTTCCGGAAATTTCGTTAAATGGATGGATGATGCTTTAAATACAATCAATCGTATCGATATTATTGATAATAATCAACAAACAATGAATTTGTTGAAAGATACACGTGATTTATTTGAAGAAGTTTTAAGTCATGCTATGTCAATTGCTCAAATTTCATTGGAACAAGATTGTAAAATTATCAGAGCCGGTTGTCAAATTGTTATTAGATTCTAATTAATTACGAACTATTTAAACAATAATTTGAATTTTAGGTGTTGAAATCGTTGAATTCTTTAACGGAAGAATTGAAGAAAACTAATCCAGATCCATCTGTTGTTGATCTATTCGTTGATGTTTGTTGTAATAAATTGTGTGGTTTAGAACGGAAGGTTAATATGGCAGTTTTAAAATTGTGTTTAAATACGTTTAAACAATTTACAAAACCATTAGAGATAATCGATAATTATTGTTTGAATCAAGATAATGAAGGAGAATTATCAAGAAATCGAGATGATTTCGATAATTACGTTGCCGATTTCGATTTACATGTCGATAGAATTATGCAAATTGGTCTATTTGCTGTCTCCTGTTCTAATGATACACTACGTAAATATTTCGGAATAGGTACAATTACAACAATAATAATTTTATTAATTTTAGGTGGTATAAAGATTCGTAGTTGTTTGGCAAGCTTAGAAGCATTAGAAAGTGAATTAGTGCCTTCATTTAATGCTGTATTGTTTGATAAACGACAACAAAATGTATATTTTGCACGAATTTTAAAAAATCATTGGATCAATCGAGCTAAATCTTTACAACATTTGATTTATTTAATAATAGATCCGTTCGCGTTTTGTCAAGTTTATCACCCACATTTTAAATATTCTTCATTCTAATAAAAATTACAATTTTAGATAATTTATGAAGAATCTAAAGAAATTGTTGATAATCTAACAAAATTAACAAAAAATGGAGAATTATTAAAAATCAACGATGTTAACAATTTGATTGATATTGCTGGCGTTTTAAAAGATTTCCTAAATCAAGCACGACAAGAATTCAATCAAATTGAAATGGATAAAATCGATGCTAAATATGGAGATTTTGAGAAAAGTATCCAATATTTATAATTCCATTCATTAAAGATAATAGTTTTTGTTTCTAGTTATGAATGAAATTCGGAAAGCTACCGTTTTATTGAAAACAAACACTATTAATGATAGTTTAAGAATCTTGAAACGTTGTAAAATTCTTGTAACGATGATAAAACGATTATGGTACAGTTTCATTGATGATTCTACCAAAGAAAATAGATCCGGTTAGATTCTTATTCGATTTAAACTATTTATTTTTATTGAATTTTGTTTTAATTATAGAATTATTGGAGAATTTCGATAGACAATCAATAAGAAATCAATTTCTTGATCATATAATTGATCGTGGTAAACAAATACTAGAACAAAGAAGTATTTTATATCGTTCAACAATTGAAATAAATCCAATTATAAGGAATTCTAATGATAATCATGAATTATCAATGAAACATCTAAGACAATTGAGTTTCATTAATAATCGTAGTAGAAAAATTGATAATATCGATAATCAATTTACAGGTAATTGATGTAGTTATAGTCATAATAATAATTGTGATTTAATTTTAAAATTAATTCTAGTACTTTTGGATGAAATTACAAATTTATCAAGGGTACAATCGTAAAACTATTTAAAGATTATAAGAAATTAATGAATGATCACAATATGTCAATGATCTAGTATTTTTTTGTTTCAATACTGGTAATAATAGGCTAGTTTTACCGATAATTAGATCTTGTCGTATCGAATTATTCGTTTTAATAGACGATTGTTGTAATTTTTTGTGTAATTTAGTACCATCTTGAGGCATTTCGAAAATTTCCTGGACTTTTATTGGAATCCTTTCCGATGTCTTAAAATCATACGAGATCCTTCTGCGTAATTTCGATAACATCACTTTGATTTTAACAAAATTGTAATCTTGTCTTGATGGCGTTATCGTTGCAGTTTCTTCATGGTTTCGCTGGAATACAATCAGCGAATCACCGAAGATTTCGTAGTAATTATTGTAAATGATTGAATCAATCATGCGTGTTTTCCACATAATATTATAAAGTTCCTGTAAACAATTTTAATTAATTAACAAATTAATTGTAATTAATTAGGGGTACGAACCAAAATGGAATAGATTAAAATTGGGTCTTTCTCCTGTATAATTTTCGTTAGAAATAGATTCATATTTGGTAGAAATATTAAACGTATAGCATCTACATCAAAATTATTGCAAATCGTTAGAATTGACAATGAATGTGTATTGAAGATTTCTGCGAATTTTTGTTGAATTTTCATTAGAACAAATTCACGTAATGGTATACGATAACATAGAATCTTTAATGTAAAACACATCGGTTTCAATATCTCATCGATAATTGTTGATTTTAATAATCTTTGTAATAGTAAACGTATCAATAATTTTAAAAATTTCTCATCGATATTTACACGACACATTAAACTATTCTCTAATGTATTAATTAAATCTAAAGCGTATATTGTTAAATTATCATAAGTTATATCTTTCGATAATAGAATATAACTAAATTTGTAAAACCATTCAATTATCGGACCGATTTGTCTATTCTCACTAATATTCTTTAAAGCAAATCGACGTAATGCTATATCGTTTGATATAACAGTTTCGCACATTGTTGTAAAATAATTTGTTAATTTATTTAAATTTTGTTGTTCCGGTAACCAAGTACGTGTGATTATTGTATCACCGGATTGTTGATAAATATTCTCATTTTCAGCAATTTCAACAAGATTTACTTCTCTATCCTGAAAAAATAAATTGCAAAATTAACATAATTGTTGTAGAATTATAATAATTAATACGTTTAAAAAGAATAAATTCTGATAACCGAACGGTATCCATTCAGGATTCGATAAAGCACCATAAACATGATCGATACTTAAATTCTCAAAAGTCTCCTCTAGATCATGTGAACTGATTGCATTTCTACCACTTAAACGAGCCTTAATTAGAGCATCCTGTAAATTACAATAAATCAATTAATACGAATAATAGAAATAGAAACAACAAACATTAATAATATAACGTAGTTTATAATTAATATCTTCAGTTAATGTATTCGATATGTCATCGGATAAATGTTCGAATGCTGATTGTTCAGCATAGATAGCTAATGATTCACCATCAATACCGGCATATAATCGACTACCAGATTCCTTAAATTATTTCAATTAATTCATTATTTAATTAAAATTACTAATAATACTTTAGTTGGTGATCCTTTCTCATTAGAATTGTGATTTGTTATCTCTGTACTACCTGGTGATTTACGTTTATCACGATCTTTCATTGGTTTTTTTAATTTCGAATTTGTTGATTTTATTGATTGTAAATTAGATTTCATATTTTATTCAATAATTTTATTACAATTTTAAAAACATCTTTATTTACACTCGATTTAAACAAAACGGTAAAATTTATAGGTTATAATCATGTTGTGCAACTACAACTGAATAAAATCACTAGATTACTGAATCTTAATTGGTTCTCTATAGTGGTTTTATTGTTTTGATATTGGTTTGCTAATTTTTTTAATATTATATCAAATTTGTTATCATTGTACAATATTTCAATAATTTTGATAATACTGAAAAAATCACAATAATTTTACTTAATTTTATAAATAAATAATCTAGTCTACATGCTAGTCCTAACATTTAAAATGTACTAGTTGTTTAAATACGTAATGTTGGCATGACTGTCATTTCTTGTTCATAACCTATAATTTTTAATGGTATTTTAATTTTTGTTCTATTTTCTATTAGTGGGATGTTTTGTTGAATAATTCTGATTAATGGCATTTCCACAGCCTAACGCTCAAAGAGGTATTTATTTTAATTTTAATTCAATTATTATTTAATTAATTTTATTGTTTAAGAGTTGGCAAATCGTAAACAAATTCTTGAAGATCTTCATTTAAGGAAACAATTATTATTAAAACAAGGTGTAGTTGCATCAACATTAAATACAACATCAACTATATCATCATCTATTGCTGCTGCTACTATTGGTGATGTTGCATCAACAACAACAACAACAACAACATCAATAACAACATCAACAATTATACCAAATGAACAAACAACAGATTCGATAAATTCTGTACAACGGCAAGCTTTAAAAACAGCAAATCAACAATCAACTGGTTATTTTATTGCACAAGATTCATCATTTGGTAATATGATATTACCAGTATTACCACGTTTTGAAAATAATAAGTTAATTAACTAGAAATACATTAATCATAATAATAATAATAATGTGGCCGTGTATGAAATTAAAACATTTACAACAACATTTACAATCAATATCAACATTTGAAAAGCCGAAGATTATTTTAGAACAATACGTAACACCACCACATTTGAGTTCACATATGTTACACACAATTCAGGTGGTGATGATTCCACTAAATTCTTGATAATTAAATTAAATTTGTGTATGTTTTAGTCACAATATGGAGATCTAACTGGCCGAATTGTTGCCGATTTAGGTTGTGGTTGTGGTGCTTTAGCAATAGGTGCATCAATTCTTGATGCTGTTCATATTATTGGTTTTGAAATTGATAATGATGCACTTGATATTTGTCAAGAAAATATTACAAATTATGAATTGTTTAATATTGATTTGATACAATGTGATGTTGTTAATGGTGTATCAACGGATTTTAATCGTAAATTTGATACAGTTATAATGAATCCACCTTTTGGTACAAAGAATAATACAGGTGTTGATATGAAATTTTTACAAACTGCACTACGTTTAACAACAAATACAGTTTATTCATTACATAAAACATCAACAAGATCTTTTATTATGAAAATTGCTGAAAATTTCAATTGTACAGCTGAAGTATTAGCTGAATTGCATTATAATTTGCCGTCAACATATAAATTTCATAAGAAAAAATCTGTTGATATTGAAGTGGATTTTTTTCGCTTTACAATTAAATAAAAGATTGTTATTTTCATTGATTTTTTTAAATAACAATCACAAGGCCATCTCTATCTTATCCATACAGCGTTATTGAACTGTCTTAAATTTGTACTAACTAGCGCCAATATGTTGAGCTGAAGAATTAAGGCCGCGTTCGTTTTGGGCGCTTATGCGCTTAAAGCACTGTGAGCGCCGTTCGGTTTGGCACTCTAAGCGCTTACAGTTACTTTCATGACGTCACTACGACGTCATCATCAAACGTTCACAACGCTTGTTTCTGGGCGTGTTTACTTTGGCGCTTTAAGCGCTTAAAGCGTTCCACGCTTATAACGCTTATTTTAGCCATTTACTTTGGGTTTTTGGCGCTTATGCGTCTGTTGACAGATACGACAGGAACCGTTTACTTTGAAGCTTGAGCGAATGTAAGCGTAGGAGCTCTGTACATAAAAATCAGCTGATTTATACAAAGTGGACGATGGACGATGAGATCGAATAATTTTTCTATTACTATCTGGAATTACAATCTTACTACACCTTTTCCAAGTGTAGCTCAGATATTTTCAGTCGTATTTCAGATTAGTGAATTATTATATTTATTTCATTATTATATTCAAATGAGGTACTGAAGATGGTTGGATTCAACCAAAGCTTATATACCGAAAATAGTAAATTATTACTGCAATTTTAATAACAACATTATTTTATTGCCTATATCTGTTATTTATTGTATATGGTCTAAATTGAATTGAAATTAGGTATATATGTAAATAACAAATTATTATTTTGTAAAATTTCTTTTATTTTATTGAATTGCATTTTACTAATTTGAAATACAAATGACGATTTCTGAAATTAATTTGTTCCCTATTACTTTATTAACTACAGTTGGTAAAGGTGTAGAATTATTTGATGAAAGTGAAAATGCAAAAGCAAAAAATAAAATAGAGGAGTGTCTAATAGTCTAATGTTTTTAATTAATAGGTAAAACAAGGGCTACAACTACCCAGGCTTCCACCAATTTTTCAAATTTAACACAATCGCGCGCCACGCTTATTTTGCTTCTACTCGATGGAAGAAGCGTTGTGAGCGTTGGTAATGACGTCACGCTGCCAATATGATGATGTCATAACAGTGCTGATGAGCGCTTACAGCACCAAAGTAAACAGCACTTTAAGCGCTTTAAGCGCTTAAAGCGCCAAAGTAAACACGGCCTCTAACGAGGTAGTGCAGCAAAAGCGTGGCGTGTAAGCTTAGAATTATTTGAAAAGTTAGAGAAAGCGTGGGCGTGTGGGTCAGCGAGAGCGTTATTTTAAAAATAACTAGCAACGAATAATTGATCATTAAACCTTGGTATGCCTTGGTATAACCTCTCCGACGTAATTTTGTAATCGAATAATCGGTTTTACCAATAAACGTTTATTTAACATTACCACAAATTTTTTTAAATCGTTATTTACAACATCATCATCAAACAACTTCATAATTGGTAATTGTGCAACTAGCGCAATTGGCAGCTCCATTTTCCCGCGCTCATATTCGCTTGTGTTCCAAATCGAACGGGTTCTGTCAGAACTGTCAAGCAACTTGAAGGCGCACAAAAACTTAACCGAACGGCTAAAAATTGTAATTATAAGCGTGAGCGCTTTAAGCGTGTAAGCGTTCAAAACGAACGCAGCCTAAGCAGTCCTGGAAAAAAAATACTACCAGATGAGCTACAATTAGATCATTAAACAGTGTTGCCAAGTGTATTCATTTATCACCACATCCACGACTAAATATAAATTTTATAATATATACCATACATTCAAATATTTACATAATTATTTCAAAATTAATGAATCTGTTATTAAGGAAACCAAAAAAATTTAAATTAAATAATTTTTTATTAATGTTAAAGTTCAGGGCTACAATTAGGCGAATGATCTCACATAACCTCAAACTACATAACCTAAAAATATTGTATAAACGTGGTAGGTTTTATTTGTATTATTGATTTAAAAAAATGGGTAAAAAGCGGAAACAAGTCGATAAAAATGATGAATTAGTATACGATCCAGCACCGAAACATTTCCAAACCGGTCATTTAAAGAATCAAGAGAAACGTTTGATAATAATTTTAGAAGGTGCCCAACTTGAAACTGTTAAGGTATTAAAATTCCATATTAATAAAACAATATTAGAATTAAATAGTTCATTAATTAATTAATTAGGTTGGAAATAAATTTGAATTATTGAATTGTGACGATCATTCCAACATATTGAAAAGAGAGAATCGTCAACCAGGATTATGTCGGCCTGATATTGTCCATCAATGTCTGTTAATGTTAATGGATAGTCCATTAAATCGAGCTGGTTTATTACAAGTCTACGTACATACAGCGAATAATGTTTTAATAGAAATCCATCCACAGACACGTATACCAAGAACATTTAAACGATTCGCTGGATTGATGGGTTTGTTCTAATTTTTAATCATCTAATCGTGTTTTTTTTTTGATAAAATTACATTTGATTACAGTTCAATTACTACATAAATACTCGATAAGAGCTGAGAATGGTCCGAAATTATTAAAAATCATTAAAAATCCAGTCACAGATCATCTACCTGTTGGTGTAAAAAAATACGGTACATCCTTTAGTTCAAATAAAATAATTCAGTGTAATGAATTAGTACCAAATGGTGAAGAACCGATTGTTATTGTTGTTGGTGCAATGGCTAGAGGTAGTATTAATGTTGATTATATTGAAGAAACGATATCAATTAGTAATTATCCATTATCGGCTGCATTAACATGTACGAAATTATGTTCAGCTTTTGAGGAAGCTTGGAAGGTTCATTAAATTATTATTATTTTAATTAAATAATTAAAATTCTAAACGAAAATAATGTATATTTTTTGAGGAATTTCACAATATTTCATTAGTTATAAATATGGCTCATTGATTATATTTTGTTTCAATTTTGGGACTTATACCATAGTATTTATTCTCCAAGTTGGCTGTGCCTTTAGTAACGTAGTATCGTAACTTAGTTCACCACTGACATTTGCCAATGTATTTTTCAAATGGCCGAACCAAACTACGCTAATACGTTAACAAAAGTACAGAAAACTGCGACAATAAATATCGTGGTACACCCGGTAGATTAATAATACAGGTTTTTATAAATTCGTAACTAATACTAATAATAATAATGCCACGGTCTTTCCCTCAGTTAACTATGTCTATGGTAACGTAGTATCGTAGTTTGGTTCGGCCGTTTGAAAAATACATTAACAAATGTTAAGTGTGAATCAAGTTACGATACTACGTTACCAAAGGCACAGTCAACGAGAGAAAATACCGTGGTATACTCCGCAAATAAATAATAAAATTATCATAGTTTTTTTTTTACAAAATAATTGCAAACACGTAATGGTTATTTATGTTACAAGGATTATAACGTCAATCATTATGGTACATGTAGTAAAGTTTTAAAACACGACGTGTGCCATTAATGATTAATTGTGACATAAAATTTTATGTATTAGTGTAAAACTTTAAGAAAAACTCGAAAAAACTCGTTTTATTTTGAGTTTGACATTTTTAAAATTAGATTTGTCAAAATTTGAAAATTCCACTTGTTTCCATTGTAACCTGTTGTTTTTTTCTGCTTGATTTTAGTGAAATAAGTCACATTATAGCAGTCAATACCATAAAATAAATATTATGGTTCTCAGTCCGATCAAGTGATTCTTAATTGTCCTCAACTTTATTATACCCTAGCACATAAATCTTTAGCCACAAAAAAGAATTATAATATACACCAGTCAAAATAATTTGATCTGAAGTCATTTTTTTTGTTAAGTTCCTAGTTTTTTGTTGAAATTTTAAATCTTGAATATTAAATTAAAACAAAATATTAATTGGAGTAATTTCTCATTGTTTTCATGACATATTTACGATCAATTAAGATTATGATTGTGTTTTGTTTCGACCTATAAAATAGAATTATTTTCAATCAAAGTATGCATAAGGTAGAAAACGTACGTCGTTGCTTATAGGCCGATTATACAAGGTGTACAATAGTGTTCCACCTCGTAGTTGGCTATGCCTTTTTTGTGTATTATCACCTATTATCATAACTTGGTTCGGTCATTTCAAAAATACCTAGTTTTCCACCGTATTTCCTCTCACAGCTGGCCGTGCTTTTGTTTACGTAGTATCGTAGCTTAGTTCGGCCAATTGTAAAATACATTAGCAAATGTAAACTGTAATAAAGTATGAACCAAGTTACGATACTACGTAAGAAAGGCATAGATAATTGCAAGGTGAAATATTGTTGTACAGGTTCCTATAAGTAGTTAATCAAATTAATTGTAATTGTAAATATCTTAATTAATTATTGTAGTCTAGTCACGCTATACGTTCTCAAATCGTGCCTTACTTTGATTAGTATAAAAATTCTAATCAATTTTTTATGGTAACTTTGATTTACTTTAATAGAAAAATTAAAACAAAACAATAATTTACATCAATTGTTTTGTTATTCTGTGTTTTTATCAATCATAATTATGGTTATTTAATGATGTTATAACAATATTTAATTTTAATTCATCGCGATTTTGTCCAATTAAATATGGACTTTGATAACTATGTAAAGAAGCAGTTGGATTTAATTCATGAAATGGTATTAAATTATCAATATTCATTACACGATCATCACAATTAAATTGATGTATTTTTTCACATACTTCCATAACATGTTCAACACCACCTTGTATACCATAAATTAATACAGTTACTTTAACACGTATTGTTTCATTTAATAATTGTCGACATGTTAATGATAAACGTACAGTTGATATTATCTCTTCTGGTACTTCTAATGTACCTTGCCAAACAATCAATGAACATTTTCTAAACCATACACCTTTTGGATATAAATCAACTACCCAATCAGTAATTTGATCTGAATCACAATCAGCTGTTGACATATGTGATGAAAATAAAAATGTACTTGTATGATAACTTGGTAGATTATTAAAATTTTCAATTAATAAAACAGCACTATACATATCAGATGTATATAAACGTGGTGTAAATAATAATCGACCAATTTTCGTTGAACTTATAGTTTTGATTTGATCTGATTTACCAGAATGATAAATCATACCAATTGCCATACGATCAACAAAAAAGTCTTTATATTGTTTAACTAATGGTGATAATAATAATTGGGCTAATTCATGTGGTGTCATCATTGGGAAACGTATAAATTTCATAATATTTTCAACTAATTCTTTAAATGATTCTTCAGCAATATTACGATTATTACTGTTTGTTTCTAATAATTTCAATTTTTGTAAATCCAACCATCTAACAACACAATTATATAATACCACTTCATTATAAACAACAACATCATTTTGTTGTAAGATTCTTGCTAACATATCTTTTTCAATATTTGTAAAATCTGGTGTATTTGCAACCGATTCTAAATTCCATTTTATATAATTTTCACATTTTTTTGCAATAACATCATGTCCACATGGTATTGAATATTGTAACCATAAAAATAATTGATTATGGAATGCTGCATGTGGTACATGTTTACACATATAATCAACACATAAACGTGATAGACTTCTAACAATATATTTATCAGCTAATGCTAATATTGGCATAACATTTGTGTGTGTTATTAATATTTTTCCTGTATAGAAATATTCTAAGAAATGATTGAAAAATTTCTCACATTCCGGTAATAATTCTTGTAATTTAACACGACTTTCACGCCATTCAGACCATTCTGGACGCATTAACATTGCCTTAAATTGAAAAAAAAAAGATCAATTTAATTGTTAATTAATTTAATAATTGTAATATACTTGAAATACATCACTACAAGCACACAATATTAATCGATGTGCATAATGTTCTTGATTACCAACAACTAAACAAACATCTGCCATCAATCTACTATGATATAATGCATGTAAAATTTTTAAAAGATACTCAGAATTATTCACCTAAAAAACAACAAATTCACAAATAATTTTAATTTGTGTAATTTTTAATGAAAAAATAAACTAACCAATATTTGGCACGAATCATTGTTTAAACGTTGTGGAGAACAACGTCTTTTATTTTTATTTAACGGTTCGTTATTATGAGATTGTTCACGTTGCATTTTTATTCACATCTATTAACAATGATTAGAGGAAAAATTATCTTTTAATTTGAAAATACTGTTTGTAAAAAACACCCAAGAACTTTGCTACATAACCTTAAATTTTTGTTGATTCAGAAATTGATAATTTTCAATAAGTAAAACTACAAGAAAATGTAGTAAATGAATTTTAATATAAAATCCAATATATTAAATTAAAAAAAAACTATTTAAAAACAAGTTTTTTAATCGTTAAAAGCAAAAATATTGTTTAAATTTCTAAAAACCGACATCATAGACAACACACACCACTTCACTTTTTGCCTCGCAATTTAATTATGTATATTCAGATGGCGCTGAAGATAGCTACAGAATTCTGTAATCCGCTATGTCATTATTATTATAGGGACTCCAACGAAAACGCATTTTGAATATTTTACAATATTTCTATTAAGAATTAATTTTAAAATATGCTTCAATTCATAAGAACGTTACAATTCTGATGAAATATTCAACTGGAAATGTAATTGATAGGAACAGCCAATTTTAAGAATTTTATAACAGATGTGAGTTGTAGCCCCATCTCTGAATGTCACATAACTGTCATTAAACGTCATCTACCGATGATTATTCTATCTAGATTGAATATTATTTAATTCTCTTCTAAAATTCTAAACTTATGACAGTTATGACTTATATATAATTTTCTCAAATAATGTTTATGTGGCGAATCTAATTTAATTTGTAATTAAAATCTAATTAAACGGTAATTATTATTATTGTATACATTTTGTAGTTTAGTAAAATTCCACTAGGCAGCACACTAATTTGACATGACATAACTGTCATTTTTTACAGATAAATAATCAACAAAAGTTTTAAATTTATTAATTATATCAATAAATTAATTGATAGTAAAAAAATACAACAACAAATAATGGAGCAACAATTAAATGATAAATTCTATTACGTATATAGTTCATCGTTAACAAATCGTATACAAGTTAAAATGTATTTTGATTTTATTTAAAAATATTGTTTTATATTTGAAATTAAATAAATATATTTTAGTGGTACTTTAGAAGGTGTTCGTCAGAAATTAGAATACGATGTTCTATTAAAGGATCCAATATTAAAATATTCCGGATTGTGTCAAGAGGGTTGTTCTGATTTAAAAGTTGAATGTCAAATATTTGATCAAAATCAACCATTATCATTACCAGTAACAACATCATATAAAGCTTTCACATCTAGATGGAGGTGTTTTTTTTTTATTAATTAATTTCATTTTAATTATTATAAAATTAATTTTATATTTTACAAATAGTTGGAATGAATGGTTAACATTACCTGTACAATTTTGTGATTTACCAAGGACAGCACAATTAGTTTTAACAATTTATGATTGTATTGGTCCTGGTAAACAATATCCAGTTGGTGGTACAACAATTTCATTATTTAGTAAATATGGTTTGTTTCGTGAAGGTATGATTGATTTACGTGTTTTTGTCAATCGTAAAGGTGATGGTCATGTTAAAACTGAAACACCAGGTAAAACAAAAGGTGTTGATAAAGATCAAATACAACGTTTAACAAAATTGATTAAAAAACATCGAAATGGACATATGACTAAAGTTTGTTAGCCGATATGTTAATTTAAAGAATTAAAATAATTGTTTTTAGGTGGATTGGTTGGATCGTTTATTGTTTAGAGAATGGGGTTTAGTTAATAATGATTATAAATGTTCGTCGGATTATATGTTTTTGATGATTGAATTTCCAGAAGTTATCGTTGATGGTATCCAACATCATGTTGTTTATTTTGAAGAGAATGGTGAGGAAATCCATTCGTTTCGGGCACAAACCGATGTTGTTACAGTACCTGATCAGGAGATCAAACAGGTAATTCCATTTAATTCAATTACAATTATTTTTATGGTTTCATCAATTTTATTATTAATACTACAACTTGTTAATAGTGATTGTAATCATGTGTTTGTGTAATTTTGTAATAATTTGTTTCTATTTTAAACAGGAGAATTTAGTTGAAACTAAACATTATACATTAGCACGTTCATTACGTAGTAATTATGTAGATAAAGATGCAAAACCGAATGCAACAATTCGTGATCAATTAAATTTAATTGTTTCATATCCACCAACAAAACAATTATCAAATAAAGAACAAGATATTGTATGGACATTTCGTTTTTATTTATCTAATCAAAAGAAAGCATTAACGAAATTTTTAAAATGTGTTAATTGGACACAACAAATTGAAGTTGATCAAGCATTAAATATGATGAATAAATGGGCATTAATGGATGTTGAAGATGCATTAGAATTATTAAGTCCAAATTTTCAACATCCATCTGTACGTCGTTATGCTGTATCACGTTTAAGACAAGCACCTGATCATGATATATTATTATATTTACCACAATTAGTACAAGCATTAAAATATGAAAACTTCCATGATATACAAGAGATTTATAATCGTTTAACACCAAATCGTGAAATATTACAAAATATTGATAATAATGATAAAGAAAATCAATTAGAGAAAAGAGATAGTCGTGAAAGTTCAAGTACTGTTACTAATAGTGATACGATAATGAATCGTTCTAATAGTTATAATCAACAAGAACAATTAATTGAATCATCGAATGATTTTGATAATGAAAGTCGAACTAATAGTCTACCGGAGAATATTTTACAGAATGATTACGAATCAACACCACCACCACCACAACAGGAAGAAGATGATACTAATAGTAATAGTAGTAGTAGTAAAACTAATACATTAAATAACGATCAAGATTTAGCTACATTTCTAATACAAAGAACATCAAAGAATACAACTTTAGCTAATTATTTCTATTGGTATTTATTGATTGAATGTGAAGATCAAGAGCCGACAATTAAACAAAATGTAATTTTATTTTTATATATATATATATGTGTGTGTGTGTGTGTGTAATTTTTATTTATTTATTTTTTAGATTGTTGTACGTGAGATGTATTTAACAGTAATGAAAGCATTCTCTCAAACATTAGCTAGAGGTGATTCAGAAATGCAAAAAAGACGTACAATGTTAACAATGCAACAAAAATTTATTGATAATTTGGTAAAATTAGTTAAGACTGTATTAAGAGAGAGTGGTAATCGTAAAAAGAAAACAGAAAAATTACAACAATTATTATCAGATCCAACAATGTTTAAATTTAATTTTACAAATTTCGAACCAATACCATTTCCATTAGATCCAGAAATAATAATTAAAGGTATAATAGCTGAAAAAACTAGTTTATTTAAATCAGCATTAATGCCATCTAAATTACATTTTTTAACAACAAATAATATTGAATATGTTGCAATATTTAAACATGGTGATGATTTAAGACAAGATCAATTAATTTTACAAATGATTCAATTAATGGATAATGTATTAAGGAAGGAGAATTTAGATTTAAAATTAACACCATATCGTGTATTAGCAACAAGTACAAAACATGGTTTTGTACAATTTATTGATAGTGTTAGTGTTGCTGAAGCTGTCGCAGCTGAAGGTACTATACATAATTATTTTCGTAAATATCATCCACAAGAGAATGGTCCATATGGTATTGCACCAGATATTATGGATACATATGTACGTTCATGTGCTGGTTATTGTGTTATAACATATTTATTAGGTGTTGGTGATCGACATTTAGACAATTTATTATTAACAACATATGGTAAATTATTTCATATTGATTTTGGTTATATATTAGGTAGAGATCCTAAACCATTACCACCATCAATGAAATTAAGTAAAGAAATGGTTGAAGCAATGGGTGGTGTTAATTCGGAACATTATCAAGAATTTAGGAAACAATGCTATACAGCTTTTCTACATTTAAGACGGTAATTTTTATATTTTTCTATCTAAAAACTTAGTCAACAAGATGGCTGATTAAAATTATAAAAAGTTCTAATCTTTGGAAAATCTTTTCATCGTTATAGCAACCCCTAGCTATCTGCTGTAATATACCCTAGTCTCATATTTTAAATGGAAGTTTGATAATGTGATTTATGGTCTAGAGCTGGCAGTTTTTTTGAGATACATTGGCTTTTATTGGAATTCTTAGTTTTGAAGTGTTCGATTAAAAGAAATCATATTTCAGAATTTTTTGAAAGGTTTAAACTTGAAATTCCAATAGCACAAGATTTAAATATCTTTCATTGTTTAGCTGAAATTAATTGTTCCTTTAGGCAACTTTCAAATTGTAATATCTCGCTTATTGTAAATGGAACACCATATTTTTTTATATGGTTGAATAGAGAAAAAAATCTAAATTGAGATGCATTAACATTCTCTAAACCTATCTTTAATAATTTTTTAGTAATTTAAAATTTTCAGTTTATTGTAATTTTCTCTCTTTGGAGTAAATGTAATTAATATCTAGTCACCACTGCTAAATTAATTCGCCCGTAATGAAATATATAGAGGGCTTACGAAAGCGACTTTTAATTCAATTGTTACAATTAACACCAAAACAAGATTTTGTCAATTAAAAAGATTAATTAAATTTAGATTTTTTCATATATGGGGTAAAGTTGTACAAAAAACATTTACAATAGTGAATTTGTGTCAATTAAATTCATTTTTCTAAGACTTTTATACATTTCTTTATAGGCGAATTAATTTGGCATAGGCGACTAGATGTAAGGTAGTTTCAGACTGGTTAAATAAATTAGATAAAATTGAAAATTTTGAATAATTAAGAAATTATCAAAAATAGATGTGCTAATACAGTTTAATACAGAATTTTGTCTTTATCCAGCTATATAAAAAAAATATGGTGTTCCATTTAAAATAAGCAAAATATTCTAATTTGAAAATTATATTAAAAAAAATTATTTCAGCTAAATGATGAACGATAATTGAATGTTATAAGTTTTAAGAGAAATTATATTATTTGTGTTATTAGAATTTCAAATTTCAACCTTTTTACTGCAATCGTTTTAAAGATATGAATTTTTTAATTGAACACTACAAAATTTCAAAATACCACTAAAAGTCAAAATAGACCATAGGTCATATTATCAAGGTCACCTTCGAATTCAAAAATAAAATAAAAATACACTATTTCATTTGATATAACTTATATCATATAAGAAAATAGGGTGGACTACCCCATACAACGAGGTTTGCTAGAATAACAGGTAGTTGAGGTGGCAAAACTTTCATCATTTAGAATTTTTTATATTTGTTTTTTAATGGGCTATCCTCTGGGCTTACCTTATATGTATATCCCATTTCGATTAGAGTTGGCTTCATTTATATTGACTGTGTTTTGTTTTAATTGTTTTCCAAACCAAATAACCTTGATGTAATTATTTTTCAAGAGTCAAGAGTCACCAATAATTTACGTTAAAAGGATTTTTTTATTTATATCACTAAAATGGATATTTTGTAATTATTTAACAATTAATTACACAGAAATAATAATTCACTAGACAATATTTATAGTTATTGTGGTTGTAAGACAATTGATACTAATGACAGGTATATACAAATTTGATTGGTTTAAATTAAATTTACAATAAAACAAAACACAATCGAATTTTTCTGTATGCCAACTTTGATTTATTTAAAATAAAAATTAATTGGTTTTATTTTTTCAGCCATGCTAATTTAATGTTGAATTTATTCTCATTAATGGTGGATGCAAGTGTTCCTGATATTGCATTAGAACCAGATAAGGCTGTTAAAAAGGTTCAAGATAAATTCCGTTTAGAATCAAGTGAAGAAGAGGCTGTACAATATATTCAATGTTTAATTGATTCATCTGTAACTGCAGTAATGCCAGCTATTGTTGAACAAATCCATAAAATTACACAATATATTAGAAAATAATTATGTAAAGACTTTATTAGAAAATATGTTAATTTTATATGGGAAAAAAAATGATTAAAATTAATATGTAGAAAATTGTATAAACACATATTGTTTTTAAGAATTTTTAGTTGGTACAGCTGTAATAATACTTTTAACTTCAACATATTGATTAAGACCATATTGACCCATTTCTCTACCATGACCAGAATCTTTAAAACCACCAAATGGTGTATGTGCACCCAAAACATTGTAAGTATTTACCCAAATTGTACCAGCACGTATACCTTGTGTTAAATAATTCACTTTATTTAAATCATTAGAGAAGATAGCAGCAGCAAGACCGTAATTTGTATTATTGGCACGTTCAATGATTTCATCTAAATCTTTAAAACGAATCAATTGTTGTACAGGACCAAATATCTGTTGAAAATCAATTAGAATCAATTCATAATTGAGGTAGTAGATTACTTACTTCTTCTTTTGCGATAGTATGATGATCTTCAACATTACTAAAAACTGTCGGTTGTACAAAATAACCTTTTTCACCGTATCGTTGGCCACCAATTAATAATTTTGCACCTTCTTTAACACCAGTATCAATAAGTTGTAAGATCTTCTTCATTTGTTCCTCATCAACTTGTGGTCCTTGTTCTGTTTTCGGATCAAATGGATTACCAACTGTACGTTTTTTTGCACGTTCTACTGAACGTTCAACAAATTCATCATAAATACGATCTTCAATAAATGTTCTAGAACCAGCACAACAGACTTGTCCTTGATTGAAGAACAATGCTGAATGTGCTTGTTCAACAGCTTGTTGTATATTTGAATCAGACAATATAATATTTGGACTTTTACCACCTAATTCTAATGTTGTACGTTTTAAATGTTTAACACCAGAGGCTTGTTGGATTTTCAAACCAACCTCTGTAGACCCAGTGAATGCGATTTTATCAACTTTATCGTTTGCACATAATGCTGCACCAGCATCACCAAAACCGGGTACAACATTCAATACACCAGATGGAAAACCGGCTTCTTTTGCCAATTGTGCAACATACAATGCTGTTAATGGTGTTTGTTCAGCTGGTTTTAATACAACCGTATTGCCCATACTTAATGCTGGACCGATTTTCCATGCCATCATTAATAATGGGAAATTCCATGGGATGATTTGGCCACAAACACCGACCGGTTCATGGCGGGTATAACACATAAATTTACCATCTAATGGTATAAATTTACCATGATTCTTATCAGCCCAACCGGCCATATAACGTAGAACTTTTACAGTACCTTGTACATCAACAGGTAAGGCGACGTGATATGGTTTACCATTATCCAAAGTCTCCAAACTCTATTTGAAATAATTAAATTACTATAAAAAATTAATTAAATTTTCTAATTATTATTACAGCAATATAGGCAGCATCACGTTCAACTAAATCAGCTAAATTGTTCAATAAACGGCCACGTTCTGATGCATCCATTGTACGCCATGGTGAATTGAAACGGAATGCTTCATATGCAGCATCAACAGCTAAATCAATATCTTCTTTACTACCTTGTTGGATTACAGCAATTATTTCACCAGTTGTTGGATTGATTGTTGGGAATGTTTTACCAGATTTTGATTTGTGCCATTCATTGTTTATAAAAATCTATATGATAAGAGTTAATGATAATAACTTGAGTTTATTTTTTTCTATACGCGATTCAATATCATTATTTTGTACTATGATTAGATAGCATAAATTTAATAATAATCTAGAAAAAGAATATTTATAAATTGATAACAATTATTGTTTTGAGAATTTATCATAATCAGTGTTATATTTGAGCCGGTCTATTATCAATTAATTAACGATAATTGATAAATCTGGTAAGAGTAGGGCTCTTGGGATCTGAATCATACAAAAATAAAATTTTGTGACTATAATAAGGGAGTCATTAGAAATCTAAAAATTGGAAATTAACCCCTAAATGGGGGGTACCACCCATTGAGAAAGGGGGAGTGATAGATACATAAAAATGTTACTGTGTTGAGCGGAGTTTGATTTTTTTTCAGATTCTTATGGCCTCTAATTACGCTAAAAATTATGGAACAATCAATTCAAAAATGTCGTCCAGCGATTTTTTAGTCGCTCTCCTGCAATCTACTTGTATATAGCACCCTTAACGGCGGTAAAAAAAACTGAGTTTGCGGTTTTTCCATCGGCATTTTCCAAGAAAATTTACACAACATTTTAATGGTACATAAAATACAAAACAATCCTGAAAAAGCAGCTGCTTCTGACGACAAATGGCGGTGGCGGCTAGCATGTCTACAGGGACGCGACTAAAAAATCGCCAAGTAACGCTAAATATGGTAACATTTTCGCCTTCCCCCATAGAAGGCACCTCCCACTTAAGGGAACCTGGAGAGTTGATTTATTCTATATTTATTATTTCTAATGATCTCACGATACCCACAAAATTTTATTCTTGTACGACTGATACAAAATTCGAAACCCCAGCAGAGCCCTAATATTACGAATAATCTTTTATCAAAATTAATATGATAATCTTTATTAAATTCATAACAATAATAAACATTAAATAAGACAAATCTTACGCCAGTGTACATCACATTGGGATTTTCATGTGGTGCCGGTATAGCTTTCAACGAATAATTACATTTCTGTATTTTTTGAACAGCTGTACGAAATACTCGCAACATTTCCACTTCTACTTGGTTGAAATTACAAATAAAATCTAAGACAATTTGGAATAAATCTGTACCACACTGTGCTTTTTATTTATTGTAGGGAATTGTATTAATAATGAATAATGATAAAATAAGAAATATATGCGCAAGAGCAGTGCATAGATGGAATTTTTGAAACTATTTGACCTTGTTTTGTGATAATGAATTTATTTTTAATTCTTTAAAAGCCAGTTCTAGATTAGATATTGTTGTTGAGTGAATGATAATAAAAATATTCATTCCACGAGATTGTATAGATATATGTATACTTTGAAATATTAGTGCCATCTATTGATTTTATTGTCTATTAAGAAAATTATGTTGACAGCAATGTATTTGAATTACACATCTATAGAACAGAGAGTACATAATTAAGAGAAACTTAACTTGTTGTTTTTCTAACAAAACTTACGCCATGTATACAGACTAGTGATGTGTGTATAATCAAAGAATACATACTCCATAGAAGCTCAGATCTCGGGGTTTTGTGGTTATCAAACTTTTAGTACCTACCCTGACTCACGAAGGGCGACACTTGTTCAATGTCGGTCGGTCGTCGACACTGTTGCCGACGACGTAGGAAGAAAATCTACTAAATGGTCACGTGATACCCACTAGAAATCCATTTAGTTTATTTTGAAGTCAATATTCCTTTTCTACATCCAAATATGTCCATTATAAATATAAGATAAAAAATTATATAGGTAAATATCTCCAAAAGTTATATTTAATTAGACAAATCAACAAAAAAGATTCGAAAAAAAATCTACCAATTTTCTACTTTTCTACCAGATTTTCTACTAATCTACTAGACGGAGATTTATCCACAAGACGGGTCGAAATTCCACCAGATCTAATAGAAATTCGCCTGAATCGGCAACCGTGGCCATGAGTTCGGTTGATAAAATCGTCGTGCTTAGCATGTGCTTACCGACATTGAACAAGTGTCGCCCTTCGTGAGTCAGGGTAGGTACTAAAAGTTTGATAACCACAAAACCCCGAGATCTGAGCTTCTATGTAGTATGTATTCTTTGGTATAATACAGTTGTAAAATACAGTAAATATCGTGTGTATTAAAGGTTTAATACCTCGTTTAATACAACATTGAAAAATGAAGCTATTTTGATATAACTTTTACCACTGCACGAAAATTAAATCAAAACAGAAAATAAGAATTTGTATTTTTTTCTCAATTTTCAGCTTGAATATCAACATTTTATATGTACGTTTGTGTGTGTGTGATAGTTATCCAATCAGTTAACAATAAATAAATGTATAATGTACTTTATGGTACTTTCGTTCATTTTTAAATAAAATACAACAAAAAATACCGTTATAAAACAGTATAAAAAAATAGAATACCTTAAATTAACATCACTAATTGAGGTATTTTGTGAATTTAACGAAATTCCAAATTCTAACGAAAATTATAAAACTAATCACAAAATGAAAAAACATTTAAGCTTAATTAACTGTACTTTATTATATATAATTTAAAGTATCAGATATAAAGCTATTCAAATGCATCAATTTTATGGTTTACAATGGTTCAAATAACGTGGATATAAACACACCTCTCTAATATGATACCTGTTTAATAGCCAACATAGAAAACGTTCCAAACCAAGTCCATAACCACCATGTGGACATGTACCATATTTTCGTTGATCTGTATACCAAAAATAAGGTTTTGGATCTATACCTTCTCGTTTATATCTGTACATAAAAGAAATAAATTGATAAGTTTTGCTCTTCAAGGTTTTCCTTAAGCTCGACTTAACCAAGACCTTGACTAAAATCGACTTGAAATTGAGACCTGTACACATGGTGAAATCGAATTGCCTTTAAATACGCAAACGCAATATCCCGAGGTGGAATAGACACAACAAACAAAAGGGTAAGTGTTGGACAACTCGAGGGTTACCCTAAAGATTGCTCTATTCCAATGGCTCTAAAAGTGTTGGCGTCGTTTTCAAAGCGTTTTTTCTCGAAAATATATTACACAAACAACTCAATTTTCCGAGCCTTACACGTGGTTTATAGATTTAAAAGAATTTCGATTTCACTCAGTATGGACGGAGTTAAAACAAACGTTAGCTCGATTTAATTCAAGGTCTAACTAAGGCGAGTTTAAGTGAGGTAAGAACACCGGACTTAAGCCACACATACCCTTCAAGTAGTTCATCTAAATGCCAAATCCTCATAGATCCACCAACAATCTCACCAACATTAGGTAATAATACATCAACACTCTCTGTTAAACGTTGATCTTCTGGACATTTTGACATATAAAATGATTTAATGTTTGCAGGAAATCGACACAACATTATTGGTTTATTAATTTTATCGGTCATTTTACGTTCAGGCATCTCTGGTATATCTTCACCAAATTCATAAAAACTACCATCATCCTTTGTTATATTATTCTTTTTTAAATAATCAATTGCATCACTATAATTCATACGTAAGAATGGACGTTCTGGTATTTTAAAATCTGGATTTAATTCATAAACAATATGACCATATGGTGATTTCAAAACACGTTCAACAACATCACAAACTAAATCTTCTAAACGATTTAATAAATCATCAAATGTTATAAATGGACATTCAGCTTCAACATGAGTATATTCGGCTAAATGTCGTCTAGTTCGGCTCTGTTCAGCACGGAAACTTTCAGCAATACAATAAACATCACCCATTGATGGTAGACATGTTTCTAAATATAATTGTGAACTTTGTGTTAAATAAGCCTCTTCACCAAAATAATCCATTTTGAATAATGTTGAACCACCTTCAACTTGTGTTTGTACAATTGATGGTGGTGTTACTTCACAATAACCACGATCATCATAATGTGCACGGAATGCTTGCAACAAAACCGATCTCATACGTAACACTTTCGATGTATTTTCACCTCTCACCATAATATGACGATTCTCAGCTTGGACATCAGGTAATGCTTGTTCATTCAATATAGAATCGGCACCACCTGGTGGTGCTAAACCAATCAATTCCCAATAATCTACATGTAATTCATGACCACCAGGTGCTGATTTACCTTCTGGTATTTCTTTTATTACACCATATAATAAAACAGATGATTCTGTTGATAGAACTAGAGCGTTATAAATTTGACATAATTTATCATTGAGTACTGTTTGTAAGAAACCAGTACCATCACGTAATGTGATAAACATTAAATTTTTGCCTTGTCGACGAATACGATGTGTCCATCCATAAATTTTTACACGTTCATTTCTATATTTAACACCTTCATTGATTTTAATACGTTTCGCTTCTGGTAATGTTTTATCTTCAATTATTATAATTTTTTTTGCTTCTTCTAGATTTTTATTACGTTTCTCTGCATCTTCTTCTTCTTTCTTTACAGTATCAGCTTGTTTATAATTTTCACGTTGCCAAATTTTTTGAATTTTCTTCAATTGTGATTTTGATGCCAATTCATATTTTTCTTGACTGTTATCAGCTTTATTATCAACATAAATTGGTGGGAATGGTTCGGTACGTGCAAATCTCATTGCTTGTAAGATTGTTTTAAACGGTTTCTCTTCACTACCATTGCCATCATCATCAGAACCAAACTTCTCAGATGTATAAATTGCTATAAAACATAAGAAAATCGGTAATCAATTAATATTAAAGATAAAAAATTGCAAAATAAGGAAATTCTACTAAAAGATGATGCAATATGCATCGTAATTATCTTATGAAGAATACACAAATTCAATCATTATATTCAATAAAAATTTGAATATTTTTCAATAAAACGACGTATTTATTTAAAATTATTGAAAATTAAAACAAAAAAGGAATGCAAATCTAACCCGGTACAAGGAGAGGTTATGATACTGTAAATTTAAACTTACGAGATTTTTCTACTTCTGGCATTTTCACAATTGCTAATTAGCGCTTAATAACAATACTAATTAATAAATTAATTGATTCAAATTAGTAAATTGAGAAATTTATATAAAATTCGTCAAACAAACTTTTCTACTCAACACTCAACACCTTCAACATATGGCCCCCTCAAGTCTTATGGACCGAATAGTCATAGATAAAATATAATATAGATGGGCAACTACAATACTTCATAAATGGTGGTAAGACATCTAGCGAGATGTTCGGAAACGAAATTTAAAAAGGAGGGAAATTTGAAAATATACTATCCACTATATGCACATATGTAAATCAAAAACAATTATTTTTCTTCAAGCAATTCAATATTTATTGCATTCAAATATACAACTTTGTTTTAACTAACGTTTTTTGTTTTTTTGGTAATAATTAATAGATTCACGATATATTGAATCGTCAGCCCTTCGAGGTATCTTCCTTTCATCTTTGCCAGATAATATCTTATTAATACCATTACACCAATTATGACAGCACAATATTGCAAATTTTCGAATTAGTTGCCTCTTAATTTCACCAACATGTTCACAATTGTCAACAAAATCAAATCTTATATTCAAATATAAATAATTCAAAAGAAGTTCAAATCCACTGGGTCGATAACTGATTTTAGGTAGTAAATATAAAATGGTGTTATAACAATTACATAAACCTCTAATTAATTGAGGAGTACAATACATCAATTTGTTGGGTATTGAATCTGTGAATTCTTTCTCAACAATTAAATCATGCCACTGAGAACATTTATCAGTCGTTATTAGATTTCTTTTACAAGAAGAGCAAGTTTTTAACAATTTGATCTCCTTTATGATAAAACCACTAACATAACCAATGCACAATTTATCAATCTTTGTCAATTCAATGATGGGAATTTCTAAATCTGTTAGATCAATATTTTCATTGAAGCTTTCCTCTTCTTCTGGAATACCTTGTGTAACAAACCGTTTAACTGATGTTATCATTTGTGAAGGTTCATCATCGGTTTCACAGTTTGCTGAAATCGAGTGGCATGATACTAAATTATTAAATAACAAAGTTTTATAATGGTGTATAAATTGATCGGGAGTCGGGTTTATGTTTCGAGCTCCTTGTTGCCTAATTTGACCGAAGAAATTTTCAAGAGGATCTTGATTGAACACTCTTGGTTTGAAATATTTAATCCCAAGTTTTTCAAGATTTAAATAAATTTGATTTAAGCCACATAACGTCACTTCCCAATTCTTCAAACTAGGCGGAACAAATTTCTTACCATTTTTTTCAAAATGCATATTTCTAATTGTATTTCTAGCATCAAACCAAAAATTTATATGCATCGACTCTTTATGTACTGCACATCTTAATTTATTACCATTCCTTGGGTAAAGGGCCTTACCATTTACACTGTCAAATAAGTCATTGAAAAATTTTAAGATACGTGATGTACCGATGGCAGTTTGATCCAATGGTTCTTTCCCATCATCAGTTATTTTATTCCTTGCGACTAAAGACATAACAGACGCAACTGTATGGCTAAACACTTGTGACGCACAAGATACCTTCATTTTTTTAATTTTCTGTGGATTGACATGTGCTTCGGTTAACTTTGGCATTGTTCTTAATTCAAATGAACAGCGATCAATTTCATATGCTCTTTGGATATTAGACCATCTAGCTATGTAGTTGTGACCATCAATTTTTGCTACCAAATCGTATTTTAATAAATTGTTACGGACTCCTTTTAGTAAGTGAGGTGGATCATAAATGTGAACAATTTTTTTGTTATTAATTACAAAATACTTCAAATTATCATTTATATCGACCTTCGTGGTAGATTGCATTAAATAATTTATTGCTGCCTGATTATTGGATCCTTGATCACTTACGGTTGCTATTATATTGAGGCCTGCTTCTTGAGATTTTAAAATTGTATGTCTCAACAAATCTACTAAAGTCATACTCTTAATATTTGAATTTGAAAAAGTAAATACGATTGGTTGTTTCCACTCTTTTGTAATTCCTTTTAACATAATTACTAGAGCATGATTTGCAATTTTCGCTGTTCTAAAAGAACCAAAATTTTCAAAACCTCCAAATTCATTGTTATGGAGATTTAGTGCGATATGCGGTTCAATCGAAATTTCATCAAAAAGCAAGACACATAATTTACTTTTAGGTGTTAAATTTCTAACCCTGGCTTTTATGTTGTCAAACATAGTTTCATTTATTCCAGGAAAAATTGGAACTCTATTTAAAAGAGTTGTAAGTGTTTTTTTTGATGGTAAAGCGAAAAATTTTGAAAGGAGATTGTACGACTTTTTACTTTGCTTATGAAAAATTAACCCCATAATTTTGTCATCCAAATTGTATCTTCTTCCTTTCGGGTGAACATTTGCCAACCTAATTTGTGTTCTAACAAATGATGAAATAGAACTATTCAAAGGTTTCAAAGCACATTCAATTAGATCCTTCTTATTATAATGATGAGCTTTTTGATATTGTTTACAACGTTGTTTCAAAGTATTAACTTTTTTGCTCAAGTTTAAAATAGTTTTATGACACTGGAGGTGTTTTTCAGGAACAGGTATACTACCAGGTATAGGAACTTGTCTTCCAGTTAGAGGATCTTTGGATGTGGATGGTATATTCAAAATATCATTATCATTTGATTCTACAAAAGAAAAAAAATTACATGAGTTACTATATTTTATTAACTATAAGCAAAAAAAAATTAAAACACCTGCAAAATGTACTTAAAAATAAAATTAGAATATAGAACATGGCATCTGCTTTCACCATTTTCATATTCTTACCATTAGGTGTAAGTGATGATGGTAAAAACAAAGAAGGAATTGCATTCTTTCGAATGTACATATTTGTTGTCCTATCTTCAATTTTAAAATGTTTGTGGCACATTCTGTTGGATCGATACACTAAATGCGGATCTTTGGATAATAGTTGTTCATCTCCACACAACGAAATCCATTTTTTAAAACGTTCAGGACATTTAGACGGATCTGGAAATCGATGACGGTGGGAATTTTGGTCATCACACCCCAAAACTGAACATTTTCTATAACTGGACATTCTGAAATTGTTTATGAAGTAAATTGAATTATTTTTTTTTACTTTTTTAACAGACAAAATTCATACTTAACGTTTTTACAGTTTCTGATATAACGTAACCTAATAAATAGAGCTAATCACGTAAGAATTTCTAAAATAACAAAAATCAAACTGATTCACACCAATTTTATTTAGAATTTACCAAATTTAATGTCTATAAGTTTTTTTATTTTCAACTGTCTTTTTTAAATTTGAAATTTCTGTGTCAACAAAACGACTTGATTAATTCAAAACTCTGTCAACTCTGTCATAAAATTGTGACTACAAGCACAAGTGCTGTAACCTTAATCACAGTGATCCTATAAACGATTAGCGCGCCACCTGATGAAAAGTTCTTTAAGTACTTCACATTGGATTCAAGGTCAACCATTAAAGTGCCCACCCCCTGCCGAATAGTCCACCTTGGTAATTAGTACTATCGATCAAGTTTAGATGGCGTTACCATCGAAAACTACGATATAAACTGACATCTATAGACCAGCAATGAAGATAAGTAATTTTCTATCTCTTTCTCTCAATCAACCATAGCGTCTATGACCATAGCTTTCAACAATGCTTATTTATTTATTGTAGTGTATTTTGTGTTAAATGAAAGCGAAAATTATAGATATTTATTTTCCTTAAACAGTGCTTAATGTATAAGGTATGTGTTTATATTCTTAATATTTTATAATGTTCATCAATCTATCCAAATTTAAATATTGGAATAAGATACTAAATCATTTGTATTTTTTTTAGGTTAGATGTGGGTATACCGAAATGTGTATTCTGCGGAAAATTAGAAGATTCCAACGTCAATTTTCAACGTTTTCCAACAAATGTAAATAAGTAAGTCGTATTTTACAATAAATTCTTCTCAAAAATGAAAAATAAAAAATAAAGGGTGATTGTAGGGTTACAAGTTGTATGTATTTATATGAATAACTGTTTATATATATTTATCCTTTTCTGATATAAGATACTTTCTGTTACTCTTACTCTGTCTACAATTTTAAAGATTCCCTTTCCGGCTAATTATTAACAATTTTTTTAGTTAAAATTTACTCGACAAATTTAAAAGTTGATGTAATTTTTTTCTTATTCAACTTCTTATCTTATATTACAATGAAATGTCTATATTGACAATTATATCAATGGATGGAAATGCACTCTTTTGCTAATATTTGATTAAATTATAGTTTTTTTCTATTTATTGTTGATTAATTATTTATTCACTTTTAAATTATTTCCAGAATCACAATAATGGTGCAGAAAATTCGCAATAACTCCTGCAATCATGAATACGGAGTTACAATTAATTAATAATAATTTATATTAGATATGTATGTATATGCTTTTTATTCATTTTTTTAAATTATGTAATTTTTCAACAATATAGCATATATATACACAAAATATTGTATTGTTTTATTGTTACAAGCCCGAGATTGAATAAATAATGTTTGGAAGTTGTAGACGATGTAGAACTTTAAATCAAACTCTTTTCTCGAACATTCATTGTCTTTATTTTTATTGTTTATTTCACGTTTCGATCCGATCAATACACCGGATCGAAACGTGAAATGAACAATAAAAATAAAAACAATGAATGTTCGAGAAAAGTTTGATTTGAATAAGTAATTTTAAATTTCCCGCAAAATTTTTGTAACATATAGCCTGGTTTCAAACCATTAATTACAGGACCTCTGTAATTACAGACTCTGTCATCAGCGCCACCTGAATATTGACTTTGTTAAGAATTTGGGTGGGGGTGGACTAAAATCGTCATGGTAGTTGGGGATCTATTTTATCTATGATATGGCGGAATAACCTGCAAAATTGGGGATTTAAGTTTTGAAGTGTTGGCTATATACAAATCGCTGAAATGGTTGTGAAGGCTACATTTAGAAATCATGAGACTACCAATATTTGATCTCCAAATACCCTAGTTGTAAAATCCACCAGCATCAATGCCAAACTGTATAAATTTTCATTAAATCTACCAATTTTGATTTATTTATTCAAATAATATAAACGTAATTTTCATTTTTTTTTTGCAAAACAAAATTCTAAAGAAAAATATCAACAAGATACAGATTATGAAAGTGATTTTTTTAGAACAAGTGAACCAATTTTATTTCGATTTTTAGATTTACGATAAAATATTGGACAACTCTGTTACAAGGAGGTTGAAGACTTCAATTTGAAAAATATCAAATCATTAATAAAGTTAGTTATTTTGGCATAAATCTTCATTAATTATGATAAAAATTATTATTAATATTATATTAAATAATTTTTTTTTTAAATTAATAAGGAATTATACAGTATATTTATATAAGAGCTACATTTAAACTTTAACAGTTACACCAATTTCTCGACATAAAAGTCCCTATTCCTTATTTATAGAATGTGAGGTTATTTTTGTTTATTTGCTTAAATAAATTAAAATAAATAAGGAAAAAACGCATAAAAATAAGATAATTTGTTAATACTTTTCTTTGTATACACAGATTACGTAATTAAGATAACATCAAATTATTGATAATAGTAAATTATTGATCAAACATTCTGGTTATAATTTCTAATTAATTTTTTGTGTAAAATTGAATAAATAATGGGGCGTAAGGTGACGATAGCATGTTGTACATTAAACCAATGGGCATTGGATTTCGATGGTAATCGTGAACGTATCCTTGAATCAATTTTGGAAGCCAAAGATTTGGGTGCAACATTTCGAACAGGTCCAGAATTAGAAATATGGTAAATTATAGATATTTATCGATTTTTAATTAATCAATAAATAAATGAAAATTTTCAGTGGTTATAGTTGTGAAGATCATTTTTATGAGAGTGATACTTTTCTACATTGTTGGGAAGTTTTATTAGAATTATTACAAGCCCCATTATGTAAAGATATAATAATTGATGTTGGTATGCCTGTAATGCACCGTAATATTGCATATAATTGTCGTGTTATATTTCTTAATCAAAAAATTCTATTAATACGTCCAAAAATGCAAATGTGCGATGATGGTAATTATCGTGAATCTAGATGGTTTACATCATGGAAAAAAATAAGAACTATTGAAGATTATTTTTTACCAAGAATGATAACAAAATTAACTGGACAAACAACAGTACCATTTGGTGATGGTTGTATTACATTAAAGGATACATGTATTGGTTTTGAGATTTGTGAAGAATTATGGAATCCAAAAAGTTCCCATATTGATATGGCATTAGATGGTATTGAAATTATTTGTAATAGTAGCGGTAGTTATACCGAATTACGTAAATCCTATATTGCTGTGGATTTAATTAAAAATGCCACATTTAAATCGGGCGGTTGTTATGTTTTTAGTAATTTAAGAGGCTGTGATGGACAACGAATTTATTTCAATGGATGCTCTTGTATCTCAATGAACGGTTCAATTATCAGCCGTGGTAAACAATTTTCATTACAGGATGTTGTATGTCTTTATTATTATATTCCTATAATTAATTGATTAATTTTGATATTTTGTAGGAAGTAATTTCGGCTACTATCGATTTAGAAGATATCCGTTCATATCGTAATCAATTACGTTCACGTACACATCTAGCATCGAATAGTCCAAGTTATCCAAGAATTGTTGTTGATTTTTCATTATCATCAGATTATGATTTTTTGTTACCAACAGCAATACCAATCGATTGGATTTATTTAGATCCATGTGATGAAATAGCTTTAGGACCAGCATGTTGGCTATGGGATTATCTAAGACGTTCTGGACAAGGTGGTTTCTTTCTACCATTAAGTGGTGGTGTTGATTCATCTAGTGTTGCTGTTATTGTCTATTCAATGTGTAAATTAATTGTTGAAACAATCCAACAAGGTGATATGAAAGTTTTGTTAGATTTACGTCGTCTATTAGGCAATTCAGAATATACACCAAAAACACCAACAGAATTATGTAACCAAATTTTAGTTACATGTTATATGGGTACAGAGAATTCATCAAAAGATACTAAACATAGAGCATTAACATTATCAAAATCAATTGGTAGTTATCATTTAACAATCACTATAGATCGTGCAATATCAGCAATTATTGATATCTTTAGTTGTGTAACTGGTTTTATACCAAAATTTGCAGTAAACGGTGGTTGTCCACGTCAAAATCTAGCTTTACAAAATATCCAAGCTCGTTTACGTATGGTATTATCGTATTTATTTGCCCAATTAATATTGTGGGTACGTGGTAGACCTGGTGGTTTATTAGTATTGGGTTCATCTAATGTTGATGAAGCATTACGTGGTTATATGACAAAATATGATTGTAGTAGTGCTGATATTAATCCAATTGGTGGTATATCAAAGAATGATTTAAAAATGTTTTTAAATTATATTAAAGATAAATATAATTTACCAATATTAGGTGATATATTAAAAGCACCACCAACAGCTGAATTAGAACCATTAATTGATGGTAAAATTATACAAACTGATGAAGATGATATGGGTATGACTTATGATGAATTACAACAATTTGGACGTTTACGTAAAATTGAAAAATGTGGTCCATTTTCAATGTATTGTAAATTGATATTTATATGGCGTAATCAAAATTATACACCAAAACAAGTAGCAGAAAAAGTTAAACATTTCTTTCGTTGTTATGCAATAAATCGACATAAAATGACAATTTTAACACCTTCTTATCATACAGAACAATATAGTCCAGATGATAATCGTTTTGATCATCGTCCATTTTTATATCGTGCAAATTGGTCATGGCAATTTCGTGCTATTGATAAACAAATTGAACAACAATTGAATTCAACAAAACGTATCAATACAGAAACAACAACAAGTTCAATTAATAAAAAATTTGATAATACAATCCGAATACGATCAGGTATTCCTGTATAAAAAATTGTATTTTGTTTATTGTTAAAAACAATAAATAAATCTGAAAGTGTATGGTCTGCTTCATATCTATCGCTAACTTTTATCTGCTTATACAGGGTGTGTAACGTTCTCTTACCTCACACTTGGCCGTGTCTTGCATTACATGTGTCGTAGTTTGGTTCATATTTTACTAGATTTGACATTTAGTAACGTAGGTATTTATCAATGAAAAACAAGCGGCCGAAGCAAAGGCATGGCTAATTGCGCGGCGAAATAACGTTGTACACCCAGTACTAAAACTAACAATTATTGAATTATAAATTGTGATAAACCTTTTGTTCAATACACAAATCCTCTGACCAACTGAGGTGCTAAAGAAATTCCGATTAAAAGTATTGGTTGACATTTAATTATTCTAAAATTAATATTTTTACTATCATTCTAAATAATACAATAACTTTAATTTTTTGTATTAAATGTTTAATGTGTTGCCTACATGTCTGGCACGCTAGGAGAAACTAGATAAAGCGCTATCCATATAAATACTAGATTACGTAAGAAATTTTAATGACTCGTATAAATCAAATTCCCTAGAACTAGTGGTTTTTAATAAAACTCCCTAAAAAAATAACCTATTCATCTAGTGTAATTTCGTTTTTGATTAATTCCACTATTGATATCCGTCCTGTATTTAATCGTTCTTTAATGTCATTAAAATAGATTTGTATATTTTAGAAAGACATTATTAAAGAAATTCAATAATTTTGCTTTGCATTGTGTGCTATTTTTTTTTGTGTAATGTGCCTGTGTGCAAATAAAATTCAATAAGAAATTGTTGATTTTACTAAAAATTAAAAGACACTTAATCAATTAGAACAAAAAAAAAAAATTAAAACGAATCATTGGTGTTTTCACATATAGTGGTGGTAATCAGAATAAGTAGAAAAACAACGAGTAAATTTTTTAGATACATATAAATAATGTCGACACCAGCCAGAAGACGTCTTATGAGAGACTTTAAAAGGTATTCTTTGTTCAATTTCAAACAACAATAATAACTAATTAAAAATGCCAATAATACGGATGACTCATGATCGATTTTTGTTATTGTCTGCGTAGATTACAAGAGGATCCACCAACTGGTGTTAGTGGTGCCCCAACTGATAACAATATAATGATATGGAATGCTGTAATATTCGGTCCACACGATACACCATTTGAAGATGGTACATTTAAATTAACGATTGAATTCACAGAAGAATATCCAAATAAACCGCCGACAGTACGTTTTGTTAGTCATATGTTCCATCCGAATGTATATGCTGATGGTGGTATTTGTTTAGATATTTTACAAAATCGATGGAGTCCCACATATGATGTGTCAGCTATATTAACATCAATTCAAGTAATTGAGACGCATTTAAAAATTTGTTTTTATTAATTTTTGTATTGTTTTAGTCATTATTGAGTGATCCGAATCCGAACTCACCTGCCAATTCGATGGCTGCACAACTTTATAAAGAAAATCGACGAGAATATGAGAAGCGAGTGAAAGCGTGCGTTGAACAAAGTTTTATCGATTAGCATTATTATCGCCCAGTCTTATTCAAATAAACACACTTGCTGATGTTCAATTTCTTGTTTTTTCTCTCATTGTTTTGTGCTTCTATACATATTGTTATTATTTAAGTTGCTGTTACTTTCTAGTATACATCAAAAATTCGTATTTAAATAATCAGTTTGTCGTCTATTTTTTTTTTTGTTAAATTTCTTCCTCTTTCGCTCCTCTACTTAAAAACAAAATAATTAAATCTATCCTCGATTAAAGTTATATAAAAATAAATCTACCTTATTATAAAAAAATTGGTAGTTCTGTGTATTATAAATTACAATTATTCTTTAATAAATTATTGAAAATTTATCGACTTTTTGTCAAGGTAAAAAATTCTATTTACAAAAAACAAAATTAAATAAATACTATATCGAAAATAGATAATTAACAATTAACTTTCATCCATTAACAATTTTAATTGTTGTTTATACCGTTCAGCTTCCTGTTCTTTCTTCAACAATTTCACTTTATATTCTTCTATAGTTTTACGTGCTTCTACCAATTGTGTCATTACTGTTTCCATATCAGTTGTACATGGTATTTTATGCGATTTAAGCATCTGAAAACAATTTCTAATTTACATAAAATTAATTAATTAATCGAAAATACCAACAGTATTCGAAATCGGTATCACTTTATTCTTCTTCATAACAATTCGTTTGGTATTGTTTTTAGGTGATTTCGTCCGATTGATTTGTTTGAAGATATTCGTTCGATTTACTGTTGAATTCGTCGTCATTGCCATTAATTCTTCTGGCGTTACTGTTATTATTCTCTTCTTCTGTGTTAATAACGAATCATCGAATTGTTTCTTTTCAGATTCTTTCATTGAGTTCAATACTTCTTTACCGATATCAGTTAATACAACTGAATGTCCAGTTTCCATAACTGTTGTTAAAATATTTGTATCATCATTTGTTAACATTGTTATACCATGTTCTTGTAATAATTTCATCGATTCTGCAAATATATGTTGATTTTGTTCCTTTGTTATCGTATTATTTAAATTTAAAGCATCCGAATCGATGGAATTCTCATTCTCGTCCCCATCCTCCTCTTCCATTAATATCGTTTCTAACGGTATCGGTGAATTGGATGTTGATGGTGATATTTGATCAGTATTCTGTTGATAATCCGATTCATTACTATTCTCTGACGATAAACGAAATGTTAATGGATCGGGTATTTGTTTATTCTTCTCGCTCAAATTCAACACTTCTACAATATCTAAACGATTTATTTGTGCAGCGAGATCAGCCGGTGTTAAATCAAATTTATTAACAGGATCTGTTTCAAGACAACGTTTCAATAGAATTTTAACAACATCTAAATGACCATTCTGAGCGGCCCAATGTAACGGTGTCATTCCTAACTAAATTACAATTTATTAATTGTAATAATGTATGAATTATTGTAAATTACCAAATCCCGACAACTCGGATCTGCATTGTATTCTAATAAAATCTCAACAATACTAATATGACCCTCATATGCTGCCATATGTAGAGGTGTTTTATCGACTTTAGTGCGTGCATCTCTTGAAATACCGGCACGTAATAGAATTTCACAAACTTCAAAATGATTGTTACGTGCAGCCAAATGTAGTGGACTTGCACCCAACTAAAATACAATTCAAACTGTTTTAAAATCGCTATTATAGCTTTCAAAAGCATACCCAATCGGCTGTAAATAATGCACCTCGATTTAATAGAGATTTCGTCTTATCAACATTACCCTCAGCTGCGGCTTTTAATAATTGTTTACCTAATTCATTTACGGAAACCGTCGGTGCTATCAATCTACCACCACAATCAACCTAAATAATAAACAACAATAATAATGATAATAGAATAATTATTATTGATACATACCGGAATTAATTCGGCACCATCCAAGGCTAGATTCTCTGTTAATATCAATTTCGTTGTTAGATTCTTTTTTGTATCGTCTATATTTGTAAATTTGAACATTTTCTGTAATTATAAACATTTTGTTATAGGTTAAGAAAACATAACCAAAGACAAATTTTTCAAATTGAATAAAATAAAAGATGTCAGACAGGAAAATCACCATTTTGTTTTACAATTTCCTTTTCCTGTTCAACAATGGCCAAACGGAAGTGGATATGAATAGAAGCCATTTTCATCAATATTCACCGCCGATTGATTAATTCTAATTAATTAAAATCCATTATTAACTTACCAATTAATTAAATAAGATTAAGATTAATTAAAAAAAATCTAATATCAATTTATGTTAGTTTGTTGAAAATTTTATCGACGTCATTAGATTTTGGAAGGTACTTCCGGTACGCCATCTAGCCGATAATTCAGAATTAATCAAAAGGCGGTAAATTTAAATTCAAAATTTTTGTTCAAATATTGAGTCGTAAAAATTAACTCTAAATTAATTAAATCCGATTTGGTAGAAATGTTAGAATTATTGAAAAATTCTAAAAATTTAACTAGTTGGATTGATAATTTTTCAATACTATAATTTTAATCATTAAAGTTATCAATTTCATTTTAATTTATAGTTATATGAGTTTTAATGAAGATAAATATTAGTTCAATATAGAACTACGAAAACAGATGTTTTAATATTAATAATTCATAATCATAAATATAACAGTTTATAATTTTTAATAATATTAAAGAAAATAACAATCTGTGGCCTAATTTAGTTTTAAGCTTAGGTACACACAAACTTTCTCGCATCTAAATCAAATTTTCTTACTAAAAAACAAATCCTGAAAAGTGATAAGATTTTGGGTGTTTGTTAAAGAGTTTTCTGTTCTAGATTGAGTCTTTTATGGCCTGATTTTTAATTTATTAATTACAAGTCAGTTTTGATTGTCCATATAGTTGGAGAATGATGATTTTAATTAGGGATAAAATAGAATTTTTATATATATATATATATATAAGAGGACATCGAATGGAAACCTCATCATGCAACATTATTACATCATAAAAGCATCTGTATGATTAAATTTAAAAAATGTTTTGCAATTGTAATTAAAATTCATCATTAAACAGTTTAAATTAATTACTTTTTCAACTGAAATTGAACGAATATCTTTTCAGTTTTTCAGCTTTTAATACATTTTGATTTGAATAATAGAATATTGGCAATATATTTTATGTTAATCTACTATTTAGATCACACCATCTACTTAAAAACAAAAGTCAATATAAATTAATGGGCATATTTTATATTAATTTAGACAATCACAATTTATTAATTTTTTTAAATATAAATCTAACATCTATTTATATTTAATAATATTGACCTTTTTCCTATATTTTTAGAGCTCTTGTAATAAGTAGGTACAAAAATTGATTTTTGAATTTTTGCATCTTTTCTATTATTTGAAATTACCCTCCAATTTATAGCTTTCATTTGTTCTATATCCAGCAATATAATTGGTGAATTTTTGGCAATCATGGCGGATTTTCAAAAATCACAGCCACCTATAGTCTCTTTTTTTAATTACTATGATTTTATTAATTAGCAATAAAAATGTAAAAATTTAATAAATAAATGATGGTTTCTAATAAAATTAATCAGATAGGATTAGAATTGTTATTGTTTTTCGATTATTTTAGATATTTTGAGGTGGTAAAACAAATGAAGCTTGAGACTCAAAATGGTGGTTTGGTAGATTTTTAAAAAAAAACGCGCCAATTCTTTTTGTAAAAAAGTTATAATTTTTTTTAAAACTTTCTAGTAAATAAAGCAAAGTTCTTAAAGATTATATAGTGGGGAGATGAATTTATACTGATTTTAATTTATTCATATAGCCCCCCAGTCCCCTCAAGTCCGGGTTATAAACAATAAAAACGAGTGTTGTCCTAGTTTTTTAATTAGTCCCAACCCTGCGGATTTTCAGTTGGGACTTCAGTTGATTTTCATTGTATTTATTATGTATTATAACAATTTCTGGTGGATATTTGTGATTTTTATTGTTTTATTATTAGAATTTGTTTATAAAGTCGATGGTGGTAAACGTAGAAAAGTTAAAATTCAAGCTGAACAACCTGTTGAAGAGGTCCCATTGAATCAACAACCCGATTATGAAGAGTACGATTATGATTATGATTATGGCGAAAATAATGCAAGTTGGTGTTTTTCTTTTTTAGTTGTTTGTTATAATTCAATAATTTTTACCACTAATTTTTGTTTGGATCTCCTTAGCAACATCAATACGTCCTCCGGTACGTCGTAAAAATCAAACAAACACCTTGGATCAACCGGATAATGAACGTACAACCATTCCCCCAACTGGTACTGTAGACGTTCATATTTTATATCCAACAACCCCTACAGAAAATAACATAACGAATCGAAGTTGTCTCTATAATGGTAACACTTACCGACACAATCAAACCTGGAGCGTTGGTCCTTGTACCAATTGCACCTGTACTGATGGTCAAGTAGACTGTAAACTTGACGAACAACAATGCAAAAATATTCGACCGACTAGAGAACCCCAACCCACCTACCCTGTACCAGGTGATCGGGGTCAAATTGGGGCACAAGGAGAGCCTGGTTATCCTGGTGAACCCGGTCTGCCAGGTAGTCCTGGCCATCCGGGTGTACCCGGCTTACCGGGTCCACCAGGACCAGCACCCGATCTATCTGCATACTATCAACAATTGGCCTTATCACAAGCCGGTCAAGATAAAGGACCATCATTGCCATCATTTCCTATTGAACCGTTTCAATATTTACAAGCACAAGTCGGTCCAATTGGACCAAGAGGACCACCCGGACCGATTGGTGCAGTTGGACCGCAAGGTTTTCAAGGTTTGCGCGGTGAAACTGGTGAGACTGGACCACCAGGACCACCTGGACCGCCAGGACCAAGAGGTCTACCAGGTCCACCAGGAAAAGATGTAAGTCGAGATTAAGACATAATTAATTTTATAATCTAGATGATGTCAGAATTAGTCACATATTTATAGAAATGATTGTATTAGAAGAAATGCATAATTGCATTTTTACTATGTGCTATTTTTAACACAAATGTGTCGCCATCATAATTGATTCAATTCAATAATTGACAAACTTCTAAAAATACATCTATTGATTTATTGGATGAATAGGGCGAACCAGGAGTTGATGGTGAAAGTGGAGCCCCAGGTGCAGCTGGTCCACCGGGTCCAAGAGGATTAGCAGGAATGCCCGGCTTACCAGGTGCCAAAGGTCATCGCGGTTATCCTGGTGTGGATGGTGCAAAAGGTGAACAAGGACCAGCTGGTGAGAAAGGAGCAACTGGAAGTCCCGGATTGATGGGTCCGATGGGGCCCATAGGTCCGGTTGGTCCACGAGGGGAAAGAGGCCGTGAAGGACCACCAGGGCCGCCAGGCTTAAGAGGTGTTGATGGTATTGCTGGACTTCCTGGATTACCGGTTTGTTGCAAAATTTAATTAAATTACTATTTCTCGTAATTATTTTTGTTATTAGGGTGATATTGGTAAGCCTGGACCTCCTGGTTTTCCTGGTGTTCCCGGAATAAAAGGCGATCAAGGCAGTCAAGGTCCGAAAGGAAGTCAAGGACCTCAAGGACCAAGAGGTACTACTATAGAACATAAATTGTAACAATTTTCAATTCATTGAAATATAACTTCTATGTACTTATAGGAGAAGCTGGTCGACCCGGCCAACCTGGAGAAGCAGGGCCTCCAGGTCCAGCTGGTAGAGATGGGGTTCCAGGCGAGAAAGGCAGTCCTGGATCAACTGGTATTGCTGGCCCGCCTGGATTTCCTGGTCCACGAGGCTTACCTGGAATTAATGGCAATCCTGGGCAAATAGGCCCAAAAGGGAGTCCTGTGAGTTAATCAGTTTAAGCTTATTTAACTTAAAATTATGATGAAAAAAAATGATACAATAGGGTACACCAGGTGAACGTGGATATAAAGGAGAAAGTGGAATGAAAGGAGAAGCTGGTGCTCCAGGTTTACGAGGAGCTGCAGGTCCGGAAGGCCCAGAAGGTAAACGTGGTAAAAGAGGTATGCGAGGACCAATGGGACCGTCAGGACCACCAGGTGAAAGAGGTGCGCCAGGGGCGCCAGGATTACCAGGACCAGATGGACCAGTCGGACCGAAAGGACAAAGGGGTGATCGTGGTGCAAGTGGATTACCTGGTGTTAAGGGGTCTCAAGGTGAATCCGGTAGACCTGGACCGACAGGTCAGCCAGGGCTTAGAGGGATGACAGGACGACCCGGATCACCTGGAAAACCAGGAAATCCAGGTGAGAGGGGTTCTCCTGGAGCTGACGGAAAGCCGGGTGAGCAAGGATCACAAGGTTTGCAAGGATTACCTGGCCCTATAGGACTTCCGGGTGATAGAGGAATGCCTGTAAGTTATTATTGTACATTTTTCGTTTATATTTTAAATCAATATTATTTTAGGGGGAACCGGGTAAAGATGGTGAACCTGGGCCTCCAGGACCAATTGGTCCAAGAGGAGATGTTGGTAAAGAGGGTTCAGCTGGTCCTCAAGGTCTCCCAGGCCCACCAGGAGTTGAAGGTGCCAGGGGTCCACCAGGAGTTGCTGGACAACGAGGCTTCCAAGTAATCAATACAACTGTAAACATTTTATTCAATAATCGGTAATCATTTTCCATTAGGGATTGCCTGGAGCACCTGGAAATCCAGGTATACCAGGAAAAGATGGTGAAGTTGGCGTTCAAGGGCCTCCGGGACTACCTGGCGGATTGGGACCAAGAGGCGAGAGAGGTTTTCCTGGAGAACGAGGTCCAATTGGTCAACCTGGAGAACCAGGAGCTAAAGGAATGCCTGGTATACAAGGACACGATGGTCCTCCTGTAGGTTTCACTTCAATTGATTTTTTGCCAGTGTATTTAATAATTTTTAAGATGAACTTCTATTACTTAGGGCTTACCAGGACCACCAGGAGCTAAAGGACATCCTGGATCTCCAGGTCTTTTAGGACTCCCTGGCTTAAGAGGACAAGCTGGTCCTCAAGGCGAAAAAGGAGAAAGAGGGTCAAGTGGTCCATCTGGACCCGAAGGTCCCCCAGGCAGACAAGGTAAATTCTTAACAATGGTTAATAATCTTAATATTTGATTTAATTTTTGTGTTTGTAGGCGAACGAGGACCCCAAGGGCTGGTTGGTCCTCCTGGACCTCCAGGTGAGCCTGCTGAAAGAGGTGAACCAGGACAGCCTGGACCACCTGGAGAAAATGGTAGTCCTGGAGCACCAGGAGAAAGAGGACCCATCGGTAGTCCAGGTGTACAAGGATTTCCAGGCCCACCAGGCTTGATAGGCTTGCCTGGAATAAAGGGAGATAGAGGCTTAGCAGGAGCAAAAGGTATGCAAGGAAATCCGGGCTTGCCAGGCAGACAAGGCGAAGCAGGACCCCAAGGACCCATCGGTCTTACGGGTAGTAAAGGTGCAAGAGGAGAGCCAGGGGCAAGAGGCGATGCAGGCCTCATGGGACCACCAGGAAGACCAGGAGAAGCCGGACCACAGGTAGAATGTCTCATATACTATAGTTAGTGAAATATTTATTGATTTCAACTATAGGGTCCACCTGGTAATCCAGGCTCATCAGGTCCTCAGGGCTTACCTGGAATCAAGGGCTTCCCTGGAGAACCTGGTAGGATGGGTTTGCCTGGACCACAAGGATTACCTGGTCCGCCGGGTGTTGAAGGAATGAAAGGTGAAACTGGAACTGAAGGTCCGTCTGGTCCTATCGGCCCACCAGGCCCACAAGGTGTTTCTGGTGAAAGAGGTACTTTTTCTCTTTTTCTTGACAGCAAAATTGTTCGCTATAATCTAATTTTCTACAGGTTTACCAGGATTACCTGGTCCACCAGGTTTAACAGGTTCAAGAGGACTTCCAGGAAGTCCTGGAGAGGCGGGTGTTCCAGGAAAACCAGGAAATGAAGGTGCTCAAGGGCCACCAGGCTTAGCTGGACCTCCAGGACTACCAGGACCTTCCGGTGAACCTGGTCCTGAAGGTCTACCGGGAAAACCAGGATCACCGGGTATAGCAGGACGAACAGGAGATAAAGGACCAGTCGGTCCACCAGGACCAGCTGGTAATCCTGGATCACCGGGTCTGCCGGTACAACATAGCCACGACTCAAATATTTCGAAAGACTTATTAAAAATCTTTTTATTTTCAAGGGCCCGCAAGGGCCTAGTGGCTCACCAGGACCGATAGGAGAACGCGGTCCACCTGGAGAAACTGGACCTCAAGGTGTCGAAGGACCACAAGGAGAAAGGGGAAAACCAGGTGCACCTGGTCTGCAGGGAGCTAAAGGTGATAGAGGAGTAGCAGGAGAGAAAGGTGCTAAAGGTCATACTGGATTGATGGGATTGCAAGGACCTCAAGGTCTTCAAGGACCAATTGGTGAGAGAGGACCTATTGGAAATCCAGGTCTACCGGGCAAAGACGGAGATGTTGGTCCTAAAGGACCACCAGGACACGATGGAAGTCCGGGTGCACCTGGATTACAAGGACCACCAGGTCCTAGGGGCAGTAACGGAAATGATGGACGACCAGGACCTCCAGGACCACCAGGTAATTAAAACAAAGTTTAAATACAACATTTGAAATACCTAATAAGAAAAAAATCAGGACCTGCGGGACCACCTGGACCACCTGGGGATGGTTTAAGTTATGATGCTGCTAGTTTAGCAGCGATTTTAGCACAAAATAATCAAAAAGGACCGGATCCTTTAGGTGATGAACCTGTTAGAATTTTTGGTAAAGAAATGACACCGGAAGAAAAACGAGAATTAGTAATTAAGGCTTATGAGCAATTGAAGATATCGTTTGAAAAATTCAAACGACCAAACGGGGAAAAGAATTCACCAGGAAAAACTTGTCGGGACATTGCCAATGCTTATCCTAACTTATCAAATGGTACACAAGCCTTATCTTGATCACAATAATAATAATAATAATAATAATAATTTTGATAATAGGAGAGTATTGGATAGATCCAAATGAAGGAGATCCAAAAGATGCCATTTTGGTGTATTGCAAAATGGAAACAAAATCGACATGTATTATACCGAAACCGGCAATATCACCTGAGATCCATTATAAAGAAAAAGACCCAGAAGTATGGTTAGGTGAGATGCAACAAGGCATGAAAGTAAGCCCCTTATTTCGCCCAAATTTAAACCTCACTAAATCAAACTTGTACAAAATTTTAGTTAACTTATAAGGCTCATAGCAACCAAATTGGCTTCTTACAACTGTTATCATCGCATGCTGAACAAAATGTGACTTATCATTGCAAGAATTCAATAGCTTATTATGATGCAACGAAACATACGTATCGAAAAGGTTTGAAATTTATGGCATGGAATGATGTTGAATTATTACCAAAAGGTAATATCCGTCTACGATACCAAGCCCTAACAGATGGATGCAGAGTAAGTCATCTTTTATCATCTTAACAATAAAAATAAACCATTTTTTTTTCTCTTTTATCATTTTAGCTCCATCAAAACATATGGAATAAATCGATTCTATCGTACAAAACTGATAAGACAGTACGTTTACCTATTGTTGATATTGCTATACGAGATACAGGTAAACAGAATCAAGCATTTTGGATTGAAATTGGACCAGTTTGTTTCTCTTAAATAATAATATGTGTTTAAGATAACCTAAAATTCACTGCCATTATTGATTTTACTTTTTTATTACATAATATATATATAATTAATAAATGTGTTCAATAGATTTATTTTTAAATATACAATAATTTGTAAAATATATGTTACATTCTTTATTTTTAAAGGTGCTATAATTGTAAAGATATTTGCAAGAAAAAATAAAATATTACGGTAAGGTTATAAACGTGTTGAAATTGCCGCCGTTTTATACCAACCTTATACAATAAAATACCCTACATAAAAACGATACAAATATTCTAATTTATATTAATAAAACTATAATTAACGATAGATTATTGATTATTAATTTTTAACAGATCGATAGAATATTCATAAATCGATTAAATTTGAAATTATTGTTATTTTACAAATTAGGTCTATATTTAGTCGCAATTATCTTACGTAACGTTTAGCTATCTATCTCTATCTATCACATTGTTGGAGTAGTATTATTGTCTTTATTGCACGACTGTCAAACAAAACAATAGAACGTCGTAGATTCTGTTTTTTCTGGAAATTGTCGCTTGAGAAAATCGAATTTTCTTGTGTTTTATTTGAAGAAAAAAAAAAACAACTAAAAACCGAATCAAAATGCAGGGAATGTCATTGCAAAGCTTAAAAAAGCATAAAGCTGTAAGTATTTTATTATTATTGATAAAAATAGAATTTTCCATGACATAACCTAGAATTTATCATTTTCGTACATAATTGAAGAAATTGCAATTTATATTAATTTAAAACGCATTTTCTTGTTCTTTTTTTCAGTTGATTCCGTTGTATTTTTGTGTAGGACTTGGTTGTGTTGGTGCTGTTGCATATACATTACGTTTAGCATTACGTAATCCAGATGTACAATGGAATCGATCCAGTGGTGAGATATCGAATGAAGAATTTAGAAATAAACAATATAAAGTAATTAATTTTAAATTAAATTTATAATTTAAATGTTAATTAATATCGATTGATTACAGTTCTATTCACCAAATATTGATTATTCAAAACTTGAAAGTCCTGCACCGAAATATTAAATAATTGAGATAATTAGTAAAGATTAGCAATGGATCATTAATGATGATGATGATAATAATAATAATGTAAATTATTTACGATTAGTTTTATTTGTTTAAACCTTTATTATTTTTCCATTCAATCGATACAATATAGTAATTTACAATTAAATTAATCTACGATATTTACACAAGTGATCAACACGGAATGACTACAGATTGTTGTTGTTTTTTTTTTTAACTAAAGAATTAATTATCTTTCTTCATTCTAGTACTAGTCATACGGTAAATGATAGAATCCCTACCCGGGTCCATTGTACCAATTGCAATACAGATGGCTAACAATGAGAAAAACATAATAATACCAAACCATAAGATTATATTGAAAATTGCCGGATAATTTTTATTGTAAACTTTAGCCAAATTTAAATCATCATCATTCTATAACAAAACAAATAATTAGTCATCTAAAATACGGGGAGTATATACAACGGTAATTCACCATGCAGTTGGCTATGCCTTTCTTACTTGGTTCATACTACATTTCATAATGTATTTTAAATGTCCGAACTAACAATAAGCTACGATACTACGTTAAAAAAGCATAGCCAATTGCGTGGTGAAATAGAGGGTATATCACGGGATTCATTCTCACATCACTAAAAGCACAGCCAACTACGAAAATGAATACCGTGGTATACTCAGTATTTCAAATACTTACTTGATCGCTATCACTTTGCAGTATATTTCGTGTACGTCTTGTATGTGAATTATCACTAGTAACAATATTGATAATCACTTGATCATTGTAAATTTCACGAAATGTTACAGTTAAACGTTTAATTGCCTCATTCAATAATTGTTTTGCTTCTTTAATTTGTGTAGAATTTTCACCGTATAAATCATGAATAGCATGTAAACTACTAAATTTAAACCAAACAATTGCTTGATCATCACCAAATTGAGTAGATTTCGTCTTAAATTGATCAATGATTGAATTGAATCGATTTAATTCATCAAGAAATGCACGATCTTCATCAATTATTGCTTTCAAATAGACAGTTTTTGTTGGCTTTTCCAATTTTAGTTCATTAACATTATCAATTAAATCTAAACGAATTTTATTGATTTGTTTCTGTGGATAATGTTGATTGTAACGTTTCTCTAATGTTGAATAAATATCAGATTCATCTAAATCAGTTTTTAATGGGAAGTAATGACCATTAGCACTACACTCGAATTCTTTTACACCATCAATAGCAATAGTTACAAGAGCTGTAGGCAATTCGAATGGATCTAAAATGAATAAACCACGCCAATTTGATGATTTCATTGTCGTAAGACCTAAACATGTTGAATAGATTTCTGGTAGAAGGCTTGCTTTAACTGGATCATTACCCTCAAATCGTATACTTGATGGTGAATGAACAACGATAAATTCACCACTACCATAAACTTAAAAAATATCATTATTAATAATACGATTAATCAAAATAAATAATTCTTACCAGTTGCTATAATTAATAATAATACTGATAATATAAATTTCAACATTTTTATAATTAATTAATGTGGAAAAATTCTGATAAAAAGCTCAAAATTCTTCACCCTAATTTAATCATATGATCGAATCACAATCACCAACTTGATAACATAAAATTCACTAGAGATTTTATTTCGCTATATTGGTAATCTGTTATTTCGAATGAAATAGAGACATCAAGTAATTATGCGTTCTCTATTTAATACACACCCAATATATTGATTTCTCTATCTATAACATTGTAACCTCATTAACGATATCTTTCTTTAATTGCGCAAGCGTGTACTGATAAACTATTGAACGAGAGATTTTAAGGCTAGTTCACACATCCTAATAATTGTAAATTACGCAATTCTTTTATTTTATTTCAAAAATTTTCAACAAATAAACTACATAATTGCATTTAATTTAAAAGATGTTACACCTACTTTGATATTTCGATAATACTTAATGTTGATGGATAAGGATACATTTATGACCATGTCTACTAGCTAAAGAAACATAGCTAAAGTCTGTTGGTAGCAATGTAAACCGCGCGATTTGAAATAAGATTACTGATAATTTTGTAATCAATAGTATCTTTATCTAGATTTATTTTGATTGGTGTTTTCGTAAATGTAGGTGTGGTTGATACTCTCGATAACTATTGAATAGCGTGGGAAAAAATTATAATTGATAATTTCGATTAAAATTTCGTACAATTAATTTTTGAACTAATTGAATAATGATAATATTGAGCTTAATTAAATATGAATCAACACGGTTGCCTTCATTAGTGTATATAAATAATAATTTCGCGTGCATTGTTATTTGTTTATAAAAAGAGCTGAATTTAAATTTGGCTAAAGGCCAGATATCTTTCTATATTTAAAATTAATTTAAATAACAACAAAAATAATAATAATAAATATATTTTTATTAGAAATACAAAAAAATATGTAAATAAAAATACGGAAATGTGTGACATAACAATCAAAACAGGTATATACTATATAAAAAAAATTTATTTAATAAATGAATACATTGAAAAAAAATGATCAGAAATATAATGTTTATATACTTTTTGTTCAAATTATATTTAAAACATAAACAAAGTGAGCTATGTATGAGAACCGTAAGTCGTTACTTATGTCGATAATATTTGTATTCAAATTATCAATAATAATATCAATAATGTAACATATCTTTCCATAGTTCACTTTATTTATACAACGCTATTTCACTTCAAAATTAGCCGTCATGCATTCGGTTACGTAGGTTTGTAACTTGATTCAGCTGCTTGTTTTTCATTGTCAAATACGTCAACTAATGTCAAATCTAGTGATTAAGCTACCACCATACCTTAAGGCACAAACACAGGAGATGACAGGAGTCTCTATTTCCGTTCCGAAAATATAATTAAGGAACGGACATGGAGAGCTCTAGCTGTGTTTGTGCCCTAAGAAACGACGCGTTTGACGGGCGTTTGTCGCTTGTCGATAGCCAACCATACAACCATTAGTGTTATTGGTAACTTGATTCACATTTGACATTTGTTAATGTATTTTTCAAATGGCCAAACTAAACTGCGATACTACACTCGGTATAATTCTGTAGAAAGATTGACTGTAGGGCGCTCACATGTATTTAGTACTATGACCTCATCGCTACCGTAGAGTATAAAATGTCCGTTCCTAAGTTATAATATTTACTAACCCTTTGCTAGGTTACCAGACACAAGAATATTTGTCGTCCTAAACACTTGTCATGGCCAGAGCCGTATTTAACAATAAGTCTTACAACAATAGAAATGTCACAAAATAAAGATCTTTGATTGACAGAATTGTAAAAATATTACTTGATCTCTTAAGTTATGTGTTTAATTGATTTTTTACTTTGAATTAGAATATACACCCTGTATTTGGATCGGGAAATTAATAAGCACCATCTAAATTTGGCAACCATGTAGATTTGATCATACTATTCATACTGAAAGTCAGTCTATTAATCATCCGAATGAACTGTACATTTTTTTTTTATAAAAAATTTGAGGTCAAAGTTGAAAATATCCATTCTTATCATATTATCAGACAGTTGAATAGCTGTCAATTGAAATTAAGCATTGTTTATTCAACAATATAAAAATATGAAATTTCTAATTGTAATTTTTACGTTATTTATTCGTGTTAATTATTGTTTAGAGACACCAATTGTTGGTGTTTTAACACAAGAGAATTTTTTGAAAAATAACCCATATCCAGATGCTCACAGTTATATAGCTGCATCTTATGTTAAATATTTAGAGAGCAGTGGCGCACGTGTTCTACCAATTTGGTAAAACTTTTCTAGAATTAGAAATTAATGGGAAATTAATTAAATAAATTTCATAGGATAGGACAAGATGAAGATTATTATAAAAGAGCTATAGAATACACGAATGGGTACATTTTTATTTATTTTCTTAAAAATAAATAATCACTAATTTATTATAATTTTGTTAACAGAATTCTATTTCCTGGAGGTGCGACATATTTTGAGGAAAGTAAAGGTTATGGTGAAGCTGCGAAAATTCTTTATAAAATCGCTATTGAAACAAATAAGAAAGATTATTATCCAATTTTGGGTATTTGTTTAGGTATGGAAGTTTTAATATTTGCTGAAATGAATGGTGAAGATCTACGACGAAATTGTTCAGCTCAATCAATTTCATTACCATTAAAATTCACTGAAAGTAAGCAACATATTTGAAATAATGCGCCAATTAATCTAATTGGTTAAATAAATACAGAGCACAATTTAAGGCTAAAAGGCCCTACACATCACCCAACGGACCGACGACCCAACAGTTGGCCCGACCAAAACGGAATTGCCTACACACCACCCGACACAACATATGTATGACATAATTATTTGTTTATTTGGTCACATATCGAATGCCATTGTTAACAGTTTATGTGTCTCATCAAACACTACACCAAAAATTATGCAGTAAACAAAGGAAACAATATTGCATTTAGCATTATTATCGTTATTTTCGCTTTTCCCCGCTCGCTCAGTGTCGCCAACAATTAGTGAGAATGTCGTTACCAACCGCAAATAGGTGACTTTTCAGACGTTATTTAGTAAGAAATGGCGTTGTTGCCAGCTTGAAAAATTGAAGTTGGGTCCGACAGTCCTCCACACTACCCAACCGTGTCGTGTTGGATGGTTGAGCCAACCAACTTGTACGTGACTTTAATGTAAACAAATTCCGCACCCGACAAGCCTCTACACTACACAACACGACTCAATTCAGCCGACAATTCACCCAACCGCCCGACCAAGTTGGGTGATGTGTAGGGCCTTTTTAAGCTGGAGTCAGACCTTGTTTCGGTGTCCGAAAAAGTGACAATTCTTAACAATTTTCAATCATCGATTTTTCGCTTGTTTTCTGAGATATTCAGACATTGTAACTAGCGTTGGATGCAACTGACAGAGTTTTCCATTTTGGAAAATTTCCCTCAAATTCTAAAGTGCAGAACAAAATGTCGGAGCATGTCTAAATTTTTTCTTATCTCGTTCTGTATACAATTTTTAAGGGCAGATGGAGCCCAAAAAATCCAATCTTGGAAAATCAAAAATTTTCTTTTAGTTCTTTTCAGGAAAAAACCTTTTCAAGCTTTATTTTACAGAAGCAGGAGGCGTGGTCTCATTTATTGTCCGAAGGTCCCTTAAAACTATTATAATTCAATCAAAATAAGCCATGAATAGATAAACGTATAGCGTGACTTGATGCAACCGTTATTAAAATTGACATTAGTGATTTAAGTACCGGTCCAAGCAACGATTTACGTTTCTAATTTATGGCTTATTTTCAAACAATTCTTTTAGTGTTATTATAATTATTGTCAATTTTTAGATGCAAAACAGAGTCGAATTTTTAAACATCTACCAATGGAACTTTGGACAAAATTAGAAACTACAAATCTAACCTATAATTATCATCATTATTGTTTATTTGAAGATGTAATGAAGGAAAATGGTTTATTAAATGATTGGAAAATCTTATCAACAAATCTTGATAACAATCAAATTGAATTTATATCAACAATGGAACATATAAATTATCCATTTTATGGATTACAATATCATCCTGAAAAAAATCCATATGAATTTCAAAATAAACATGTATCACACAGTATTGATGCTATACAATATTCACAGTATTTATCGAATTTCTTTGTTAATGAATGCCGAAAAAATAATCACACTTTTCCAACTACAAATCTAGAAAAACAATCATTAATTTATAATTATAATCCAGTTTATAGTGTTGATAAAACATCCTATGAACAATTGTATTTATTTTATAAGAAAGATTATGAGAAGAATTTGCTATGATTAAAATAAAAACGAATTTATTTGAATTAAGCAACAGACTATACCTAATGTAGAATTATTTTCGATCAAAGTAAGTCATGTGATAAATGTCAATCTTACTAACAATAAATTGCATCAAGTTACGCCTTACGTTCTCAATTTATGGTGTATTTATGATCACGATTATAACACTGATGATCATGATGTGTATACGTAATATACCATTTGTAATGTTGCCAAATTTCTTCTTTAGTTCCTATGGTGCACTGCTGCGAGGTTGAGGAACTCCTCAACCGCTGGCAGTAAAATTTATACGCCAACGGTGGTGGAGTTACCACTCCTCAGAGCTGCCAATCAATTGTGCAGATAACCATATTAAATCTTCATCTCTGTTGTTATTGTTGGTATAAATGAGGCCTTAATGTCGCCGACGCGTCACTACTGAACATGAACTTGATGCCGTTTACCTCGGCCATGAAATGAAAACATAAGGACGTAGTCGGGGCCCCTCCTTCTATTCCACCTTTCTAAATCAACCTAATACACTTGTAATAATTGTTTATATTCGGCTGTTCTTTTATCTTCTTGTTCTTCCTTATTTTAAAATCCATAATAAAATTTTGTTAAATTTTCAAAAAGAATTACTTTGATTTTGATAATAATTACAATAAAACCGCTAGTCAAGGAACTTTTGTCAAATTTCAACGTGTAGGATCCACTTTAGCGTAACAATACCAATTAACCAATCACATACGACATTTTTTACGATCGACAAAGTACTAAAGCGGAACGTAAACGTTGCAATTTGCAACATTTTAGTTATAATCAATTTCAAATAAAAATTTAGAAATTAATTACTGGCGCTTGCTAAATGTTAACAACTTAACAAATATTTAATATATAAACTTGTTTGTTTGTATATTAAATAGAAAACGACTTAAAATTCTTTCCATATGTCAATAATAAAAGTGGCGCCAAATTGTCAATTATAAATCACATAGTTTTTACAGTTATTTTTCTGTTGTGATAAATCATAGAGTGTTGACATTGTTACCAACATTAAATTATTATAATAGAATTCTTCACTTTCGTCTCATATAAGATCAACGTCATGTATGGTAGGTTGTTGCCAGCAATATGTTGACCTTGAGAGGCCAACCCCACTTGGTGGTATCTGTCTATGTGTGTGCTGTAAAAACTTCTTGTCGATGCTTCAACTTAACAACCAAAGACAAAATGAATTCACCTTCGCTGCAATGTTACCCATCATCATTATCATTATTATTATCATCAAGCACAGACTTAAAACAATAGGAGAGAAATTAATTAAAATAATTACTATATCTTCTTTTGTTTTGTCTTTTCTTGGAGAAAAAATGGAGAAACATTTTTTTTTTAATAAAAGTATAAGTCAAGATAACTGTATAGACAAGTAGAAAAAACTGTTTTAATTAAAGTATCTTAGATGGTAGATAGTATAGAAGTCACATTCACTTTTTTGCTACCATCATCAGCATCTTTTCAATTTTACAATAAGTAAAAAATTAATTTCATTAGATTCTTATAATCAAATTTGGCGTTTAATATGAATAAATTTATTAAAATATAATAATAGTAAGAAAAAATGTAAGGTTAATAAATATACAGTTTCCCTTGATATTTTCATAATTTATAACTGAAATATTATCATAAAAACGAAAATTTTCAAATTAAAAAAGAATCAAGTACTGCCCTGTTCTATTATAAATAATAAAAATGGACCATTATTAATGGTGAATAAAGATAGCGCTATTTGTGCATCTTTATTAATATAATAAGAATGAAGTTATCCCTTATTATTAGTTATTAGGGCGCTGTTGCAACATTTCATTCTACTATTATTATTACTTTTATTTTCTACATTAATTATTTAATTAATATTTAAAGAAAGTAATAAATTAATAATTAAATTTGATGGTTTTTTATGCTGGAATTTTCGGGAATTTACCACAATAACCGGAAATTTATTGATTAAAACCGATAGAAATCTTGATGTAATCTAGACAGCGTTGAAATAACAGTGGGAAATTTTATTTGTTGTTGTTGGGCCACCTGTAATCGTGGCGCTCTCTGAGAAGGCTTTTTTTGTTTTTAAATGCGAGTAAGGGACAGGGCCAAACTTGATGGAATTTTTATTTTTATAATTATTATTTACATAAAAAAAATTAAAATAAAATAAGTTTTTACATACGTAACGGATGAGTCCATGTTTTTTACAATTGCCAACAATTGAATGAATGTTGTTGTTATTGATTCAAAGTTATCCACAATGTTAAATTTGAATTTTAATAAGTTTTGAAAACAATGGCGTTTTTATTGTCGGCTTAAATCTTCACATATTTCCCCCCTGTTTTGTCTGTAATTATATGCGACACTTTCACTTTCGCGATTTTCTTTAATTTCTCAAAAAATTTTATAACTCTTGTTAATTATTATCAAAAAGCATCTTATAATCGATCATGATCGATCGATCGTTTTAATAGAAGGTAAATCGGAATAATTTTAATTCTTACAGTTCGATCACAAGTCTCTAACTGACCAAGTCACCGGTGGTGGTGGTGGTGGTGGTGGTAGTGGTGGCGGCCGATGTAACAGGTGGGGAGGAATATTGTGTGTACCTGTTGTTTGTGTATGTGTGTGTCTATGTTTAAAAAGAATGAAATAAAAGAAGAAAGAAGCTCATGATAAAAAGTCAGACGGGGCTATTCTGAACAGACCGGTTTGCCGGCTTTGTTGTTAGTTTTGTAGTTATGGTATGGCTAACCTCGACAATATTATACATATAGTAGGTATACTTACTTACCTATAGTATTGTATCTATAGGTAATAAGTAAAACTGTACATACAACGATCATAGTTTATTGTAATTATACTGTAGTTGGTATTTTTGTATAAATTCTGTATGTTCCCTTTACCATACCACCACCACCACCACCACTATTACTGCCACCAATTGGCTTAACTGCAATCATTCTCTATCTTCACTTACATTGACCGCAAATATTTAACCAGAAACCACTTTTAAAGAAAGAATATGACTTGATTGTGTGTGTGTGTGTGTGTGTGTGGTTGCTATGCTATTATTCGTTAACTGTTATTGCTGCTGCTGCTGTTGCTGTTGCTAGTGCTGTCGACATTTTTCAGGAAAGAAACAAAAAAGAATGATGATGATGATGATGGTGATGAGAAATCGAACAAGAAAAAACAAGTAGCATGTCCAAGGCAGGACAACATTCACGCATCATTATTAGTGATGCATCAAGTTCAAAAAACTCATCATACACACACAACAAGTCTCACATAAACCTGTCGGATTTAAGAGACTGACTGTGTGTATGTATGTAGTTGTTGTAATAATAGTAATAGTACAACGACGATTTTACTATTATTATTATTATTATTATATATTAGTGGAGACTTTAATGATACATCAAGATGGAAACTTTTAGTTTAATACTAACGATTTTTAATGGAAATTATTGAATTACACACAATAAATCTATCAATTATAACATAAAAAATAATAAAAAAATTAGTTAGCAACAATTAAAAAAAAAAACGATTATCTTTCATTATATCCAGTAATTAATTAGTTCAGATATATACCTAGAGCGCAAATTAGAATTAAAGTACATCGATGAGATAAAGCACGTTCGTCGCTTGTTCCGCCCAGTTGGCGGAGTTTTTATTGTCTTTAAACAACCAGTGGCGTGTTCGACGTTTTATGTTAAGCACATAAGTATTTGGATTGATTTTTAAATTGCATAAAATATAATATTTACTTACAAAATAAATGGATAATAAAATAAGTGTATTCAAAAAATACGAAAATATAATAGTATAAACTTGCTAAAAACCAATAACAAACCTAAATTTATGGAAGAAATCAAACTACAGTTATACATATATGATACATTACAACAATTTACAACTATTATATAGCAAAAGCATACCATACAAAATAATTATTTTGTATTTTGATCCCCTTAATCAGAATCACTGTCTGTTAATTCCTGACCACTAGATTCTTCACTATAGTCGTCCTCTTCATCAGATGACTCTCTAATAATAATATTGAATTCTTCCATGACGCTGTCTGTCATATGTTCGCGCTCCATATAACTATTTTCAATACTTTTCACGTGACTGCAGACAGAAATCCACTCTTCCGTAGTGATTTCGTCGAATTTTTGTCGTGCTAATTGTTCTACGTCACTTAATCGGAAAGTAATATTTCGAGTAGCTACCCAATTTTTTACCAAGCCCCAAATTTTTTCAATCGGATTAAGTTCCGGGTGATAAGGAGGAAGGCGTAGGACACTATGTTCCTGACTCTCAAGGAGTGTGTCGAGTTGAAATTTTGACACCGGAGATTTGTGTACCTTAATTATATCATACAGCTCCGTCTTTGTCATGCCAGTGTGACATGGGACATTGCGCTGTTGCAGCCACTGAACCATTTGTTCTTTTAACATTGCGAAGTTTGGTTCGCTCTCTGTTTTTACATTGTGGTAAGACGCGTTGTCAACCACTAAAACTGCTCGAGGGGGAAGATTGGGCAGCAGTTTTTCTTTTACCCATTTTAAAAAATTATGGGCATTCATCTCGTGATGATAATCACCTGACGTAGTGCCCGAAACCCACATTAATAGGCCATTTGGGATGAATCCCATTTCACCCCCGGCGTGGACCATGATCAAACGCCGTCCTTTACCGATAGGTTTTTTTAAACCAATTCCGGTCTCATCTATCCACGTATACGGTTGCGTATGGGAACTATTAATATAGCTCTCGTCTGTCCATACAATAGGACGACCTTCCAGCCTATAATTACGTAGTTGCCTCAAGTAGGCAACACGTTTCTGTCTAATAGAGTAGCATTCTGTTATCGCTTTTCTATTATCAGGAGTTTTCCTCCATCTAAAACCCAACTTGTGAAGGTATAAACGTAAAGTTGACCTTCCTCCGTCAAATGGTAAGTGACAATCTCTTATACGGGCGAGAATACCTGTAAACAAATATAAGCGATAGAAATTAACTGTCAAGTTATAAGTAGGTACTATAGGTACCTATATTATGAAACTCACTTGACAATGAAGGGTGTCGTTTTTCTACAGTCGTAAAGTTATGAATCAATTCTCTTATAGCCTTCTCTCGTGCAACTACGAGAGAAGGATCTTCTCGTTTCTTAGGTCCTCTTTTCTTTTTTGGAGTTCCGTAAGTAGAGCTTTCCCCAACCTCGATGTCGACAGTTTGTTGCCGAATACTTCTGTACAATTTTTCTGAAATACCTGTCGATGTTATTGTTCTTTGTTTAAAATTTTTTATCGGAATGGTAATTCCGTTTTCCGCTTCGTTTTTAAAAAAATTCGTCACGTTAGCAACGATTTCTCTTGCTTGGCTGTTAAGGGCCTTTCCTTTTCTTTTTAAGGAAGATGTAGACTCCATGACATAGAAACTATAGGTTTGTATGAAAAATAAAATTCATGGTAAACTAAAAAATCGTAAGTACACAACATAAGCAGAAATTTAGTCGTTGCGTAACTCGTATAAACGTTGCAGCTGCAGCATGTGCGCAACGTGTTCAGACTTGTTGACAACTACTAACTTTCCGTGCTTATGCTGCAATATACTATATATTTTTACCTACCTTACTAATAATCAATTTAATAAGAACCAATTTTAATAACTAATATGTAATAAACACTATAATATAATATGTATCAAAATTCAAAATAATCAACTGTACTTAAAAAATCACACGTAAAATCAACACTGTAAACGGCTCAAAAATTCAAACCAGTGAGAAATGAATAAACGAAAGGGGAAGCCGTATATTTATGAAAAATTTTCGCAATAGCGCCTCTATGAACGAATTATGTATAATAACATTTGGGCGGGAATTCTAAAATGTATTCGAATAAATATTGTATTATGGCTTCCTTAAATAGTATATTGAGAAAAAATATTTTTCAATTTAATTAAGCAGCTAATTTGCTAATAATAGATACTTATAAACAGATACAAAATCGCTAATAATATATTTTTTAATAGGTACATAAGTATATGTAAAGAATATCAAACATCGGCAACAGTGTCTCTTGTAGATATACCAACCCAAAGATACAATGTTCTCAATGAACAAGAGCTATATGTTAATAATTTTTGGAAACTTCAGTTGGATAGGTATCTACATTTGATATTTCTGTTAAATTTAAATCTTACAATACACTAGTGGATAGAGTTTATTAATTTAGATTTAATCATACATGTGTCATTGTCTCCACGCCACTGAATAGCTTATATGTACTCCATTATTGTGTTATTATTGGTTAACAGCTGTTTTTCTCCACCTACTTTTAACTGGAATTTGTGTGAATTTGTACGTGCCTTATCTCATCGATGTACTTTAATTAGTGTACGAGGTCTACATACAGGGTGATTCACTAATATGCCCTATAAGAAAAGGTAGTGATTGTGACCCTTTAACTCTTTTTAAAACATAATGTTTGTTATTTTAAGTACCTATTCTATAACAAATCTTGTTATAAAAAATAATGCATTCTACTTTCTTATTTAAAATGAAAAAAATATAATTTTAAAGTTTATGATTAAGTTAATGCCGGATCCACACGTTTGCCTATAGGCTTGGCAAGCGCTGGCAAACTGCAAACGCTTGTTTAAGTTTGAGGAATATCCACACGCTTGCTAGTGCGTTAGTATGTTCTGGACAAGCATGCATTACGGACGTCGAGGTTGTGTCAGCCATATCCTATTTTTATGATAAAATTAATAGAGAAAATGAAAAAAAATACGACAAAGAAGAAATTGTAAAATATCCTCGTTGGACTAGTTCATTTTTATTGCAGTATTATTTTAAAAACAAATAAAATCGCACGTCTGTCCGCTGTTACTGCTCAACCGAAACGAAATCAGCACAAACGTGTGGACGCTTCGCAAACGCTTGCCACAAACTTCCTTTGATTTGTGTCAAAAAACCGACACTCGATCGAATCGGTCACAAGTGCTCCCAAGCTTACACAAGCCAAACCAAACACCCTTTCCACACGTTTGAATTTGCGGACGCTTGCCAAGTCTATACAAACGTGTGGATCCGGCATAAGACGTACACTTGAAAGCACATAAAAGAAACCGACTTTTGAACGAGGAATATCAAGTTTTTCGATTTGTGTAAGTCAGGCTGTTTCATTTGTTAGGGTAAGAATATGGGTAGGTGGGAGGTGTTAAGGCGCGTCCATATTATACCGATCGGCATCATTCGGCTTGAGCCGATCTGCAAAGCCGAATTAATGTAGACGTGCCGATAGGCCTCACCGACTTACCAAAAGCCGACCCGAACGATGCCGAACCCAAAAAAGCTTTCTTCTCAAACCTTAACCTGTGAAAGTTCTATTAAGTAGATACATTGTTACAAGTGTTTCAAAAGCCGGTTTTATACAATAGCAAAAAAGTGGTCTCGTTTATCATTTATCTGCTTCCCATTATACACCTAGACTTAGCTCAAAATTTTTAACTTTTATTTAGCTTTTATTTCTTTTATAGATTTTCTATATAATTAATATTTATTTAAAGATACTTAGTTTTCAAATTACTTGCTTATTTTAAATAAATAGAAGATCATGATGTTTGTTTTACAGATTCTGATAGAGAAAATAATTCTATACCTTCATCGATTTTATTACAATTTCTTATTAATAGATATATAGATGGATCAGTTTAAGTTTGCCCATCCAGACATCTTGTCTATTCGAATTTTTTTCAGAGTGAGGCCATGAGTAACCCCATTAAAAGTCGAAAAAATATCGAAATTTATAAAATTTGGTTTATAGCCGTTTTACCATCTGAGCTACCTTTAAACAATATTTTCATTGTTCTACCAACCCCGTTATATGGAGCAGTTCAAAATCTACAATTTTTTTTCCCCTAGTTTGAAAGTGTCATACATCTAGTCGCCTTTGCCAGACTAATTCAACAATAATTAAATGCATAGAAGGCTTGGCAAAATGACATTAATTGTCACATTTGAATATTGTTTATGTTTTGTTTTTTTATAACTTTAGCACATTTTGTATGAATGAATTAATTATGTGACAATTGAATTGGAAGTTGTTTTGCTAAGCCTTCTTTGTATTTTATTATATGCGAAATTATTCGACCTCAATTTCCATCAATCAGAACTTGTTCATTTAATGAGACATCCTCTTGACTCACCCAATTATTAACAAATTACAGTTGATGGTTCGTTAATAAAATTAGAACGAATGAGACGCCACTGTGTTTTTACTTTTACTCTTTATTCTTTATTATTATTATCATTATTAATATAGGTAGTTATTTATAAGCTTTCATCAATTGGAACTGCTTATACTTTTAATGGGCCATTCTCTTGGCTAAGGTACCCTGTATAATTATTAACAAATTATACCTTGGTTGATGGTTCGTTAATAAAACTCGATAAAAATTAATGAGACGCCACTGTGTTTTTTTCTCTTATTCTTTAGTATTATTATTATTATCATAATTATCAATATAATTTTCTATCTTGAAAGTGTATTTGTACATTTTATAATAAATACTTACTGATATCTTGTAAGCTTATATTACATTTGCCTCTTTTCACACAAGACAAGAAGAAATCAAAAATAAAAATTCTCTCTGGTTTTATAAAAGAGGCAAGTTTTTATTATACTATGCTTATATACTACATATACAAGATGTTTCTTTCTCTCTTCCTCTCTTTTTAAGTTGCTTAGTTACAATTGAATGTGCATTGCAATAACAACAACAATAATATCAACCAACTGGATAAACTTGAGTTTGAAGAAATAAATAATAAGCGAGGAGCAAAATTGGAAATAAAAAAAAAGAAAGGAAGCCTATCCTGTATAAAGTATTTATTTTATTTCTTGTACAGATTGCCCTGTTTATAACAAAGTATAATAGCATTTAATCAGAATTAATTTCAATCAAATTAAAGTTTGGACGTGAAACGTAAGTCGTTACTAAGGCCGATTTTACACATAATGCTAAATATTCAAATCAATAATAAATGTCAATCGACCCGTAGCTTTTTTTTTAGTAAAAATAAGTGTTAATTTCTGCTTTCTTGGCAATTTTTGTCTGTCACTTTATTTCAAAAAAAAATTATAGTAACCTGGATTACTATAGATAATAAATAGCCGTTTCTTATTTATACTTCGACCTGTAGTTGTTTAGATAAATAAGTGTTACAACTTAGGAAATAGTATATTTTAATAAGTTAAAATAAAACATACATATAGAGAAGTTACACTGTAGTATTATTTTACAATGTTGTGTATTACTGATTGCATACTCATTGACTATATAAACTTGGAAATTATGCAACTAACAATATTGTAATGAATTTTAATAGCGGGTCATCTAAATTTAATTTTTTTAATAATTATTAATAATTAAATAATTAAACAGTGTCTATATTTTTAATAATTCTATCGTCATTTTTTGCTGCAAACCACTAATAATAAATGCTAAAAACTTTAACTGAGGTTAGTTTTTTTACACACTTTCTTTCTAACATATCCTGAAGCCGATTTATTTTAAAACTTCCGTTAAATATTTAAATGATTTTTATTATAAATATATTATTAATACATAGTATAAAAATATACAAATTTTTGATTTATAAATACGTTATATTATTATTATAATAATAATAACAGCACTAGAGGAGACATGTATAATTCAGTTTGTCTCAAGGTCTCCAGGTAAATTTAAAGAGTAAAAATTGTCTCATTGTGGTAAACCTTGAATGAAACACATAAATTCATATTCATCTTGATTGTATTCAATCAACTTGTCAACAAATTATTTATTAATTTGCCCCTTTTTCTTTCTGCTTTTATTATACACTTTTATTACTATATTTATGATATATAGGTGTATAAAAAAATGAGAGAAATATTAGGATATCAGTATATAGGTGTATTATTATTATTATTATCATTATTATTGTTGTTGTTGTTGTTGATAATAAAGAACTGGCATCTATATAACAAAACCATCTAGATTTCTACCAGATGCAAGGTCACATAATTAAAATAGCTCCTGGCACTTATAGCGACCTTGAACTCACTACTTATACCTGTATATTATATTATGTATAAAAGTATAGATAGTTACACCTCTTTTTTTCTCTTCTCCTGTTCCTTCCTCTAACTCTTTTTTCCACCTATGTTGTTTTGTTGTTTTTATCATAAAGCTCTAGATTTGTTGTATATTTATAGTTGTTGTTTTGTTCTAATCTTTCGACATATACCATTGACTCTTGATTATTTATACGAAACTATTCGTATCAATAGAGAGCGGAGTAGAGAGTTTATATTTAAAGTGCATCAGTTGTCATCATCGATGATAGGTATGTATATAGATATACAGTGTGAGTGTGTAATAAAAAATTGTGAATGTGTAAAGTTGAAGAGAGATGGCAATTTCCCCTCCTTCTAGTATTTATATATACAGGATGATTCACTATAATGCTTGTGTAATCGTAAGTGAAGTACGACTATATTCTATTTTAAAACAAGGAGGAGTGATTTAAATTTTACGCGCTTAAATGTTAGCTTCCTATTGGCTATTTTACAGGCAAGTTTACACAACTTAAAAATTCAAAATTTTGACATTGACACTGTAAATTCTGTTAAAAGAAATTCTAATTGTATAATATACTGCATACCCGTTGGGCAAAATACCGCCTTGTTGCTCTAAAAGTTGACAATTCGTATTAAACTCCTATTATTTGGCGAGAGATTCTAAAAACATTTGAGATCATTTTAGCAAAATTAGAGCCTCGTAGCTCATTTGTAAGTTTGCGGGGTTACCGCATAATCCTAAATTTTACTAACAATAAATATTAGATTTTGTTAGTCCATTTCACTAATAATTGAGGTTTTATTTTTCACAGTGGAAACCGGAGCTTAAAAAAGAACATGATCAGTTTGATCAGTTATTGGTTAACTTTAAGGTTGTCTATATTTTATAAAGAGCGGAGGGGCTGAGCTTCCTTTAAGTATTCCCCTGCTTATGAAGGGAGCTAAAATAACAAAAATATGTTCTAATAAGAGTTGAAGTCTCAAAACAACTACAATCGAAATTTCATCAACTTTCTTCCATCAATTAAACAATTTTATATGAAGACGGGCCACACCCCCCTGAAAATTTGAAACCCCTTGTCCACCTATTATTTAGAGCTATTAACATTAATCAAATTGCTTCGAAATTGATAAAAAAAGGCTGAATAGACTAATGCATATGTATGTCCGGCAGCCTCTTAATCGTGATAATAGTGAATCACCCTGTATATGTACACTGGCGATCAAAAAAGAAACAAGTTCTTGTGCGACTGTGTAAAAGAAGCTTATGGGGGCGTTCCTCATAATGTAACAGAATCTTAAATTAACAGGTCGGAATTCGGGAAAACAGATATTCAGACAGAAAGTCAGCATAGGAGAGGGTGGAGTTTGTAATATTTGGAATGACCTGTATTTGAAATAGAGCTATTCTTATTTGATGTAAAGAGGGTTGTTCTACAAATTTGATATGGCTGAAACTGGCTCTAACACTTCTTACCTGCCCACCTTTTTACCCTCGTGAAAAGAACAACCTGACTCACACTAACGAAAATATGTGAAATTCTCGCTCAACACTCGTTTTATTTTTTTTGTTTATCGTTAGTGTATACCATGTGTCCCACTTGACTATGATCTTGTGACAACTGCCATTATTTGGCGAGCAATTGGAAAAATAATTCAAAAATTTCTAGGAGGGTAACTGAAGATTATTTTAGCAAAAATTGGAACCTTGTAGCTCATTTGGAAGTTATGGTCAAAAAATGATCGTTTCTAACGATGTCGCGATTTGCAAAAACGAACGAATCATAACTCGAAGATCCTCTCAACATGTTTCGTATTTTTTTCTAGAATACAATTTAGAGAAACGAAAAAAATCAATGTTGGGAAGGTCTCTGAATCATTTAGTAGTACTTTTGAGTCTTTAGCTCGCGAGTTTGTCCAATAAACGATCGAACAACTTTAAAATGAACTACGAGGTTCTAATTTTGCTTAAATGAGCTCCAGATACCAACAAATCCTTAAAATCGCTCGCTGAATAATTGTTATAGTTAAGTGGTACACACGGTATATGTTTAAGCCACCGTTGCCACCATCAAGCAGCCCATCCATGCTAGTCCATGTGCGGTCGCTCGTTTACTTTTCTGCTTGATGCTTTTTATGCGGATGAACCTAGCACACATATACACATAGTTAGATAGTAGATGGATAGATAGATAGACCGACACATATACACACACACAGTGTGTAAAGTCACGCTAGTTGTGAAACGCGACAGCCAGTCGACAAAATATAAACCGGCTAGTTTCAATAAATAGAAAATTTCAACTATATTAAAAAAAAAAATGTTGACTTCTACATTAAATTCTATGTCTTCTCTATTAATCCTATACGTACACAAACACAGACAATATTGTAAGAATTAAGGAAAAATTGTGTGAATAAAAATTGAGCACCAGTGGCCCCCATAATACGAGAACGGACGCAGCGCTTTCTCTGTATATATGTGTGCATACACGTGTATAATATGTGTGTGTGTGTGTGTGTGTGTATATACAGTAATGATAGTCGTCGTTGTCGTCGTCGACGTCGTGTTGTTGTTGTTGTTACTGCTGAATGAGTGCACAAAAGAGAGTGGGGTAGGGCTGTTGAGGGGTGGTGAACTTTATTGATTTTTAGGGTGACAACACTGACAACGATAATACCGCGTGTGCGAGTCTGCAATGGGAGATTTGCAAACGTAGAAAAAAAACGTCACTTGAATAAAAAAAACAATAATAAAAGAAACAGAAAAATTCACGTGATTTTTCTACATTACCCCTTCTCTATTATAATAATAACAATAATAACACAAAAAAAATAACAATAAATAAAATAAAATAGTAGAATAGTGAGAATTTACAATTAACAACAAACATACAGTGTAACTTGTGTACAGTGCAATCAAAGTGTATACACACTTGAATACAATCAAGAATTGTATATGTATATAGGTGTATTATAGATGTGTGTGTTTGAATTTGAAAACTGTAGTGGAATGTGTTGTCGGTCAAGCACAACAGCGCTGTTGTTGGCAGTGCACGACGCCTCCTGGTCGGTCGCCGGTGATAACTCAACAACGTATCAACCTATAATATAAGAAAACTTGTGTTTCTTACCCTTATTCTATACGTCTTCTAACCCTATTGCACGCCCACCCCCTCTATTGTTTCCACCATTGATTATTTAAAAAGGAAAATGACAACAATTATTCGTTATCAACAACAGGATTTTATTAGAAGAGTTTTGATAAAGAAAATCAGTTGACCCTATTGCTGCCATTGCTCCATTACGGGATAAAGCTAGCGGCACAGCCAATAAAGGTGGGCGTTTACTATTTCTAACCTTATCATCATCATCATCATCATCATTAAAAAATGTATGGTAAATAAATCAGTAGAGATAGTGTGTAATATTAGAGAAATTGCACGATTTCTGATTCTAACCTAAAATTATTGACAGCCATACATAACCTATTTCCTAACGCCGCACCTACCCTCCTAACTAATCTATAATCATAATAATTGTTTTAAAACTAGAATAATTGAAAAATTTATAATTATTTAATAATAAATCAATTATATTTGAGTATTTAACGAAAAATTGGCGCGAATTTTTAAAAATTTCCATCGGTAATACAGTTTACTGTAATAAATAATAATAATAGTAATAATAATAGTTCAACAATGGCGGCAGTTAAACATGCGCCATAGTTCAACTTCGTATACAGTGTTTACTTGATGTGTTTCTTGAGAAGTTGTGGTGGTGTGTTTAGTTACGATAAACGTCGGGGCGATATCAATACGAGATTAACAAAAAAAACGTGATAAGAAGAGTGTTTTCAATGAAAATTTCCGTATTTTATTCGAATGAATTTTCCAATTGATTCGTGAAGTGTTTATAGTGTTGTTGTTGTTGTTGTTGGTGTTTTATTTTCTCTGCTCCACTCTACTGCTGTTAGTTTTCCCTTCGTTTCAGTGTATTTCTCTATGTGTGTGTTATTTAATAATAATAATAATAATTGTAATAATAATAATAATAATTACAAATACCAAAAATGATTTTTTATCGATAAAGAGATGTTGTAGTGTATTGTTAAAAATTCTTGTTCATCTTCTCGGTTCTTGTTGTTAGATGGTGATTATGTGCGATCTATTGGTAATAATTACGAAATTTTGCAAAATTTCACCAACGTGACTGTGTAGCAGTATGAGACAAGGTCGTGCTGGTCAACGAAAATCAAGATGTAAATTTTTAGTTTTTCATCAAAATTTCCACACCAAACAACACAAGTTTTTCTTTCTTTTTTTTATTTTATTTCTTCATATTGTTGTTATAGTGTTGTAGTATTGTTGTTTATATATCTAAATCTTTTAATTTTTATTCAATACCTACCTGTATTGCTTCAACTTTAGGTTAGAAATCTGCTTTATACATAACCTAAAATATTACAATGCTATTTATTTATCTAGTGATCTATGTATGATGATGATGATGATAGTTAATGGGAAAAGGGGGTGTAACCGATTGTGTGTTTATTGTAGTAGTAAGTGGTAGTAGTTGTAATGATAATAATGTTATTGTTGATAATATTACGTCTGTATAGTTGGTAGTCGTGTATGTGTGTGTGTGTGTTATGGTTGTTTGTATGTCGTTTACAGGCCTTAGCCGCCGCGTAGCGCCCCCCATCACGCTGCCAGTCACCCTGGAGGACCCCGCCACAACGTGGAAGGGACCGCCGCCCGGCTCGGAACCACAAAATTTCCCACCAAACGCAACAAATTCATTTTCCGGACCGCCGGCGGGCTTCCAGGGACCATCACCATTTCAAGGTCCGCCGGCGGGTGCTGGATCACCAGCTGGTGCACCACCACCACAATTCCAAGGTGGTCCACCACCAGGTTCACAAACACCACAATATACAGCATCACCAGCACCATCAGGTTCATCAACACCTGGTCCAGGACCAGGACCTGGAGGACCACAAAATGTTAGCAATGCTGGTTTCCCACCACCACCAAATAATACAGGACCACCATATAATGGACCAGGACCTAGTGGACCATTTGGTTCACCATCAGCCGGTGGTGGTGGTGGAGGTGGAGGCGGTGGTGGTGGTGGACCACCATTTGGACGACCGGGTTCATCAGGACCACCGTTTGTAGGTGGTCCTGGACCACCGGGTGGTAATCATCATTTTCCATCACCTGGACAACCATTTGGACCTGGATTTGGTATGCCACCAGGATCACCATTTGGTCCAGGACCTGGACATCCGATGTCTGGACCAATGGAACCTGGACATGGTATTATGTCAAGACAAATGCCAGGACCTATACCAGTTGATCAAGGGTAAGTTTTATCGTAAAATTTTCCTTAGTTAACCTTTTACTACCACCAATATAAATCAATATTATTACTACTTATTATGATAATATTTTTTTTAAATTAATGAATTAATTAATTAATTAAACATTAAAGACGATGGATTGACATTATGTATAATAGTAGTACAGTGTGCGATATGTAAATATTTTTGCCGGCGCCTGTACGACTCTCCTTTCCACCCCCTCTTTATATACACACGTATATAAATGTATATATCTATAGAGTATATAAAGCAGGGGGTTGCTTGGTGTGGGCAGCTCAGTCGAGGTATAGGAGAGAGCGCTGCTGGCTCAATATGTCTATACTGTTGTCGGTGCGTCAGGATCTTTCCTGGTGTTGTTCTACATTCTAATATTGTTAGATTGTAGGTACATAATACAGTTACATATTTAGAGGCCTTATTATATACACATATAGGTATATAATAATAATAATAATTTAAATATCGTTACATGTTACGCAAAGTAGGAACAACAACCCCCTTAAAGTTACACAACATTTTAACATAATTATTGATTTTTTTGTCCTCTATCCAAAAATGAGCCTAATTAGACGCATAGATCGTAGGATTTCCCTTTTTTTATCGATAATTTTCACCCACTTTTATATAAGTAATTATAATTTTATAATACTAAATTATAAACAATTGTCATTTATTTATCTATTGTTATTATTATTACAATTCTTATTATTGTTTGTTTATTTCCGTTAAGTAATTGTTGTAATAATGCTAATAACAGGATAAATTGCGGTTTATTTATCAAGAAGAACACAATAATAAACAGTTAAAAATAAAAATATTTAACACTGTTAAATTGTATTATTATTATTAATATTATTATAAATAATAATAATAATAATAAAGTAAATGAAGATGAATGAAAGTAAAGGGAAAAAAGTTGTGGAAGAAGAAAAAAATTTTTTCAACCTCCTGTGTTTTATTGGCTGGTGAATTGGGTGTTCGTAACGCTACGACTTGGGTGTAGACCGTAAAGGGGATGGTTATAGCTCGGCGGGGCGCCAAAGCAGAGTTACACACACACATGTATACACATACATACATACATAGATATACTCTCACTCACGTATTTATATACATATACATATATATACATACATACACTCATACACACACGTATATAAATATATAGAATGAAGCAACACACCACCACTACTATCGCCACCGCGTTTATATGCTTTATCTCTTTCTAGTTTCTCTATCACTCACCTATTCTGGCGCGTTACTTGCCGGCCGGCATACAGGTGCACCTCGCCACGTGGTCGTCATCATCATCATCGTCGTGGTGTTGGTGGTGGTGTAGTAGTAATAGTTATAGTAGTAGTAGTAGTGGTATCATCTCTTCTTCCTCCTATTACATGGAATTATAAGAATAGAAAGATACTTTTTTTTTTCTTTGATCTCCTCTTGTCCATTTATTTCGAGAAATTTATTAAATCTTTTTAATTTTTGTGTTGACGAAAATTTTGTAGATTACATTACATTTTCAATATAATCGTACTTAATGTTTATAATATGTTCTTTTATCAGTGGAATGATTAAGAAATAAAAATAAAACGGTATGACTAGTAGAAATTACAAAAAATATAAAGTTATAAAAAATGTAAAATTATCAAGTAATTTACACTTCATCTATTTCGATTCGATCAACTTGACTTTGTTGCAATACAACTAAATATTTAAATCATTTCGGTAAGAACCGAAAATGACGTCAAGTTTAGTAAAGATCTGGTGATGAAAGTCAAGTCGTTTTATTTGAAATAGATTGGATGTAATTAATCAAATGAATAGAAGACAGAAAATACTTATTATTGAAATGGACTTCAAAACTTAGCCTCTGTACATACACTAGGAGCAAATACAGGGTCTTTCACATAAATATAGCGTATGAGAGTAAATTTGCTGTAACTTATTCATTTATTAATAAAATCAAATAATTGTTGTAAGAACTTGAAAAGAACACTTAAGAGATTTATTGGAGATGAAAGCACCATCTTACAATTTTTGTAAATAGAGAGGAATTGATGTAAACTTTTGGAAATTACGCAATATTGAATGAAAAATTGCTACTGTTAAAAATTCGTCACCTAATTAATTTGCCTTTCTGAAAAAAAAAAATGTGAATATTAGAAGGGGTGATTGAACAGCTTTAAAAAGTCTACTTTATTGATTTACTGGTAATAAATTTAAAAAGCAAGACAAATGTAATAAAATTTGAAGGACTAGTTTTTTTTGCAATGGTCCTTTTAGGAAGAATAACACAAGTTAAATAAGAAGTAAATAAGACAGAGGAAGAAAAGAGATTGAATAATTGACAAAATTGGGTAGTCCTTCGAATTTTATTACATTTTGCTTTTTTATTTATTACCAGATTGAATCTTGAGAATACATTTAATTTTTCTAACTAATCCAAAGGGGCAGCAAAATCTCTTTTGAAAAGATAGTTTTTATTTGTATACAATTTAGAACCTCTGTTGTTGAATTTATTTTGTTACTTTAGCCAATTTCTTAAATCATAATGCAGAGTATACAACTACTTAGATCATCTCGATAAGAACTAAAGATCTGGTGATGAATTCATTATAGACGAGTTTTTCTTAACTGCTTGAAAGTCAAGGCGATTTATTTGAAATATATAAAATAATTTGAGCGTAAATTACACTAAAAATAGAAGGAACAAAATATTCCCTGTACATATAATAGGAGCAAATACCGGGTGTTTCTTGTATATTTCAAGTATTTGTAGGAGGGTTCCTTCAGATCCTTTTACCAAAAGTAGAGCCTCGTAGCTCATTTGTAAGTCTATCAAAAAACGCTCATTTTTGACAACGTGGCAATTTTTAAAAAACGTACTTTAAGTGAGTTCTTCTAAGAAGATTCTTTCGGCTGGATGCGCAGTAGACCATTGGTGAGTGGGGGGTAGAAAAAAGCACGTGTAAGTAAACGTCAAACAACAAGTTCGAAATTCCAGTGGCGTTCCTTATTATGAAAGATTTTAAGTTACGATTTTATTCTATTTTTCTATCTATTTTTGTTTAAATTGCTGATTTATTTGATACTTTAGTTATGAATTTATTGTGCTGTATTTGTTATAATGTTTTCTATACATTTATAATGTATGTATAATTGCGACAAGTAAATGTGCCTTGTGCCACCACTGTAAAATTTTTCCATCTAGTCAACGAAAATTGCCGAGCGTACTTCGGAACCTGCGCCGAAAAAATCTTCTTAGAAGAACTCACTTATACCTAAATACCCAAAAAGACTATGAGTGATTCGAAGAGCCTCCCAACATCGATTTTTTTCTTTTTTCTCGATTTTATTCTAGAAAAAATACGAAACATTTCGACCTGTTGCAGAATGAAATGGAGAAAAACGAGAAAAAATTGTTATTGAGAAGATTCTAGAGTCATTTTACGTCTTTGACTAGTTGTTGAAAATCGCGATATCGTTAGGATCGAGTGTTTTTTGACGAACTTCAAAATGACCTACGAGGTTCTAATTTTGCTAAAATGATCTCCAAGGACCCTCCTATAAGTCCTTAATGTATTTTTCAAATCGGTGGCCAACTAATAGGAGTATTAGTTCCATAAGAATCGATCATATTTAGAAGAAACCCTGTATTGTTTTTAGTATTTTGTGAGACATTCTCTACATACATATGTAGTTTTTTTTGTTTTGTCATACAAAAAAAGTTAAGTTGATTTTGAAGAAATACAGAGAGAAAAATAATCGGATTCACGTTTTTATTACAATAAACTTTTCATTTCTCCCCTGTACGTTATCGGCGGTACTATTTTTTCTTCTCTCTTAAATTGAATTTTCACATTTATACTTTTCTATTTTTAAATGGCAGGATTTTAAAGATTTAAAATAGGTCAAAATCTAAATAAGCTAATAGCTATATTACAATATGTGTAGTTTTTATGATTTTCTATTTTCACCTACATATTTTCAATTCAACAACGATATTATAGGAATAGAAAATTATTTTGAAGAAAGACAAGAATTTTAGACAATGAATATAGATATAGAGAACAGAATTGTTTTTTTCTCTCTTTGTAAAACAAAAAGTGAAAATAGAAGGACAAGAGAAAAAAAAAACATAATAGTTTAAGCAATATTCGAATTTCGAAAATAGCTCAGTATATATTTTTTTATTTATAATAGATGATGTGTGGAGGAGAAACCGGTTCTTTATGGTAAATTAGTTAGGTGAAACAAAAGATTAACGAAACGAAAAACAAGTCAAAGAACTCTTGAATAAAAAAACAACAGTTGCCATATTAGTTAATTGTAACACTTGATCAAAATTGCGCCATGCATTAAGAACGTACTGCGTAAATTGATACAACGGTTAGTGATGTTGACATTTATTAAAGATTTAAGTGAGGTTAGAATTCGAGATACAACAATTACTTAATCGTATTCAGGGGCATTTCAAGCGAATTAGACGTTCATCAGGGAATCTAATAGTGAAAATGAAACGATTTAAACATTATTAGTCGTTTTTGAAACAAATTCTCAAATTTCTAGATTTTTAGCCATTTTCTCATTAACCATTGGTTTTGTCGAATTGTAAAAAAAAAGAGATTTTAGATTTAATTTTAAGTACATTTTCTTTTAAAATCATCAATTTTTAATGGAATTTTCCAATTTAAAAAAAAGACGATTTAGGCCCGATTTGTCTTTTTCTACTTAAGCTCCACTTACAATTAGCAAGACCTTAAACCGAGCTAACGTTAGGTTTATACGCATTTGGGTAGGTGGTGGTCCGTTCATGTAAAGGTCCCCACCTAAATGTCGCTGAAGTCGATGCAAGACCTTGGTGAGGCGACTCGTCAAGGGAAACCGATTTTTCCAAGGAAAAGTTATAAAAACATGCTACAACAATGTGATCATTTTGGAATAAAGTAGATGAAGACAGACACAGTTCGGGGCCTGATTATGGACAAAATTCTTAATTTTTTATTTTTAAAAGTAATTTTACACACATGAATTTATTCATCTGTAATATATACAGAAAAAGAAAATAACTACGCCAATGGTGGATTTTGAGCATTGTGAATCTTACTGAATTAACGTTCAACCCGCCCTTTAGTTATTATTACCATGTAACGGGGGCCCATTGATCGTAATTATCGAGTTTGTAAAGTAAATAATTGATTTATGAAAAATTATGATTTATTTATTAACAATAAATAAGTATAAAATGTAGACATATTAATTGTTAAATAATCATAGTAATCTATGTGATTGATCTAAACGACGACTTACGTTTCCCATCCAAGGCTCAGATTGAAATCTTCTGTCATTCAAATATATTTTTTAACAATACAATCATTAATCAAGAATGAAATTAAGTAAGTTAATCAATGAAACTTATTGATATTAGATAAAAAAATTATTTACCATCTTATAATAGATACCTAACTATGTATATACAATACAATAGTCCAACATTTCCTGTTTTACCGGAAATGTACATACACTTTTATTATTATTTATTTATTTATTTACTAGAATTATGCATATTTTCCTTAAATTTTTTGTATAAATAGATAAGATGCCCTAATAATTATTCAATTAAAAAAATGTCATCTCTAACATGTACCTTTGATGGAACAATTAAATCTTTTTGCGTATTATCAATATAATTGAAGAAAAAAAACACCCTGTATATTATTAACTATTGAAAGTTACGTGATGCGAAAGGTCATGACCTACGATAGAAGTCGGACAAACTTTATAAACTACCTGTCCCAGACTCTCTCGTACAACTCTCTTGAAACTTTCATAGTGTTGTATAGCGTAAGTAGTATGTGTTTATTTAGACGAGTGAATACGAATAAGTACAAAAAGTATACAGGTGCTTTTTTTCAAATGTGGTCTATTATGAAACTCCTAGTTGGCAAGTGATTCGAAAAATATTTCAAGAATTTATACAGACCATTTTGTTAAAATAAGAGCCCCGTAGCTCATTTTGAAGTTGATCAAAAAACTCTAATTGCTGACCATATCGTGATTTTCAAATCTGTTTAAAGACGTAAAAGGACTTGGAATAACTGGAGGATTCTCCTAACATTGATTTTTCTCTCCATTTTATCCTGGAACAGGTGAAAATGTTTCGCATTTTCTCTGGAATACAATAGAGAAAAACGGTCATTCTTAATCGTTTCAGAAATTTAGCTCGTTTTTGAAAATCACGATATTGTTTGAGGTGTGTTTTTTGAACAACTTCGAAATTTCGCTAAAATGGTCTCACCCCACAAATCCTTGAAATGTTTTTCAAATCGTTCGCCAACTAATAGGAGTTTCATAAAAATTAACCACATTTAAAGAACAGCCTGTATAATAAAAATATGTAGATATGATAAAAATGTAGTGTTTTTTTTCGGGGATTTTCTTCCTATTTTAATACTGGGTAATTATCAAACCACATGTGTTGATTAGGCAGTATTTTGTTTTTCCATTGTGTACGATTAGAAATTGTTGTTCATTTATTTGTCTATTGTTTCTTCAATTTAGCATGGCGAAAAAATTAAAGTTTTCTTATCAGTACATAGTATTTTCAAGGTAATTTTCAATGTATATCTGTAAATAAAGTAATAATCATTTCGTTCGTAATAATACAATAAACAAAAACAAAACATTATTTCTAATTAAATTTTAATCAAATAATGATATACGTATACATACGCTTATCTATCTGAATATTATTATAGTTTTACATAATTTTATTAAGTAATAACAATAGGGGTAGCGTATTTTCATTGAATATCTTTGAGGTTAATGAGTGATGTAAAGGGTCTAACATTAATTACTATCATTATTTCTATAATATTGAAGAAAAGGGTTAATTTTTGTATAATTTATCAAATACAGGTTTATTATCTGTTGTTGTTGTTGTTTTAACTATGAAACTTGTACGAGAATGTGGTTCTATTCTTTTTCTTATCAATAATTCTACTGTACGACCAAATATCAAAAAATCTCTCTCTCTCTACGTTTTTTTATTTGTTTTTGTTTGTTTATTTGAGGTAAATATACGAGAGTTATATACTTTTTTTGTTGTTTTGTTTACCTACCACCTACCCCCTCGGCCTGTATAACTACCACCTAGAATTGATTTTGTATATTACAGAATGGTAGTTCTCCTTTAAAAACAGCGCGCTATATATATTTGGTTGGTTGCTTCGTTCGTTCGTTCGTTTGTGGTGGTAGTGGTGGTGGCGGTGGTGGTAGTTCTCTTCTTACTCTTTAGGAAAATAGTATTGAGGGGGTGTATATAGATATATACGTATAGATAGATATATGTATGCGTGTAACTATAGCTACAAGCTTTAAGCTTTCTGATATAATATATAGAAGAGTTCAGTTTTGTGCAAAATTTTATTTCCTATATGCCCCATTGCTGCTCTAAATGTACTCAATTCGTTTGCAACTTCTATTAGCTGGCGGACGATTCGAAAAATATCTCGAAGGGTCCCTGGAGATCATTTTAGAAAAAATTAGGACCACATAGATCATTTGGTCAAAGAACGCTCAATTTAGACAATGTTGCAGTTTTCAAAAACGTTAAACGACTTAGAATGACTCAAATATCCTCCCAACATTAATTTTTTTCGTTTTTCCCATTTTATTCTAAAATGGGAGAAAAATTTCTAGAATGCAATAGAGAAAAATGAAAAAAATCAATTTTGGGAAGGTCTTTTGAGTCATTCTTATCCGTTTTGCTAGTTTATCTCGTTCCTAAAAATCGCGACATCGTCAGAAACGAGCATATTTTACCAATTTCCAAATGAGCTACGAGGTTCTAATTTTGATAAAATGGTCCCCAGGGGCCCCTTACAAATTCTTGAAATATTCTTAAGAATAATTTAGAGTATCAAAATAGACCACGTAGATGTTTCTAGTTTATTTGTCGATTCAGATTATTTGGCGAGCGATATGTAAAATATTTCAAGGATTTTGGGGAAGTTTATGGAGAACATTTTAGCAAAACCTCGTAACTCGACAACGTCGCGATTTTCAAAAATGAAATAAACTCGTTAAGTGACTAAGAATGACTCAAAGCCCCTCCCAACATTAATTATTTTTGTCTTTTTTCTCCATTGCATTCTAGAAAAAAAATGCGAAACATTTCCACTTGTTCCAGAATCATATGGAGAGAAATTTTAAAAAAAACCACATTGGAAGGGTTTCGGAGTCATTCTAAATCATTTTAAGTGTGCACCAAGTTTTTGAAAATCTAATTTTGTTAAAATGTTCTCTAGGGACTATCCTAAATATCCTGGAAATATTCGAATTGTTTGACAAATAGGGTGAGTTATGATAGACACCAGAAACATTTAGGTGGACCACTGAGTATGTATGATAAAATAATAATAATAATTTCTGCATTTAGTTTATGCTTGAATAAATTAATTAATTTTGTTTTACCTTGTACCGAATTTCGTAATATTTATTCGTTAAAATATTATTATAACAATAGTTTGATGTATGTATACATACACATTACGATAGTTTATACAAGTAAAGACAATTCGTAAATGAAGATGGATATAAAATTGGTTTATTATCCAGAAATTTGAATGTCTTCAGAATAGTTGATCTTTGTTTAATACACGATAAAACATAACTAATGAATTTCACGAGAGAAAGATAGACAAAGATAGCAGATATTAACCGTTATAAAAGTGGGCGTTACTTATATTACTGTCTATCTTTGTTTTATTCGTTTTATTTCTTATGCTTCTAGACTTATTCTTATTAAAGAAATACGATTAAGATTGAATTATATCACTTTTTGACTGAACGATTAGTTGTTCTTTTGTCTCTAGTGAAACAACAATATTTCTATCACAGAGTGTTCCATTTCTGATACAGTTATTTAAAAGATAATGGAACACTTTGTACGAATAATAGATTATTGATAATTTTAAAATTTAAGTAAACTTTATAGAAAAATGCATGTACATATGTAGAAAAGACGACAGTGGTTTTTCAGCTTTAATTCTATCTATAAGTGAAGTTTCCTAGGGCATACCGAACAAGTTACGTTGTGTGTTCGTTGGCCAGAACGGTCGATCACACTGGTCTTTTTTTTTCAACTCGTTTTTTTTTTGTACCTTCTCTACCTTTTAATTCTATCTACAACGTAACATATTCAATTCAAAATTATTTTTACAGAATTATTTCAAGAAAAAAATTTAGCAATAACCCGTCTACTCTTTTTTTAATAATAATTATAATAAAACTATTTTAACAACGATTCTGTCTTTTCTATACTAGAGTACCGCTATTACTATGGCAACTGTAATGCAACAACTTATGCACAGGTGAATGCATAAAATACATTCATTTCGCAACTGATAACAAATTTTGAGAAGTAATCACTAAGAAATGTCAATATGTAGTAGAAGATAGAAAACTTAAAGTTTCTATTATGAATTCCTAGAGCAAAATTCTTATCAATTCTGTTGTTAATTGTTGAATAATTACTATTATCATATTTTCCTAAATATATTACAACAATTCAAGTTTCTCTTCTGTATCTTTTGATCAATATCATACTATAGGAATACAAGAATGGTTAGATACAGGGCTTTTCACGTAAACATGGTTAATACCAATAATCGCATTATAATTCTTTTATTTATTTATTTATAGATTAAAATAATTGTTATAAGATCTTAAAAGGAAATTTAGCCTGTCTATTGTAGATGAAAACGCTAGTCTATTACCTTTTGCAAATGGTAAAAAGTTTGTTAATATTGGGAAAGGTCATTGCTACGGAATCCCCCGGTCATAAACTTGAAAGATTTAATAAAAATTTGAAAAGAAGACCCATAATTGTTAACTAAGTGCAATAAACCGTTGTCCATCACTTTCCAACATTTTCACTATTATGGGATCCTTCTGACAATCTTTAAGTTCTAGGGAAATCCTCAGTATCTATGTAACAATATTTTTATTAATGATCATTTATGGAAACAATCAATTAATATTCTTTCAGTCGTTTCGTATACAGGGTGTTCGATCTAAATATGGTTGGTTCTATGAAACTCCTATTAGTCGACGAGCAATTCGAAAAATATTTCAAGGATTTGTAGAAGAGTCCCTAGGAAACATTTTAGAAAAATTAGAACCTTGTAGCTCATTTCTAAGTTGGTCAAAAAATGATCGATTTGGACAATGTCGCAATTTTAAAAAACGAACAAAACACGCAGAACGACTAAAATTAATTTAGAGACCTTCCCAACATTGATTTTTTTCGTTTTTCTCCATTGTATTCCAAAGAAAATACGAAATATTTCCACCTGTTCCAGAATAAAATGGAGAAAAACGAAAAAAATGGTGGAAGAATGCTAAAGTCATTCTAAATCGTTTTGCGTGTTTAGTTCGTTTTTGAAAATCACTACATCGTTAGAAATGAGCATTTTTTGACCGACTTCCTAATTAACTACGAGGTTCTAATTTTTCTGAAATGTTCTCTAAGGACCCTCCTACAAACCCTTAAAATATTTTTCGAATTGCTCGTCGACTAATAGGAGTTTCAGAGAATTGACCATATTTACATCGAACACCCTGTATTTCTGAATTTGTTGCGGTGCCTATGATAATGTTTAACGAAATTGTAGGATTCTAGGGAATAAACGATAATTTTTTGAACAACTTCCACATGAGCTACAGGCTTTAATTTTGTTAAAATGTTCTCTGGGGACCCCCCTTATAAATTCTTGAAATATTTCTCGAATCGCTCGTCAAATAATGGGGGTTGTCATGAAAACTTTTCGTCCGACGTGAATCACCCTGTATTCAGTTTCATCATACCATCATCAACAGAATGATGTACAATTGTAATAATTAGTTGTGTTTTTAATATTAAAATAATAGTTTTTCTCACCATTTATATCTAATCTATTTATAAGTGTATACGTACATTCTTTTTTAATCTTTTATTAATTATAAATAAATAATAATTATAGATAACAGAAATAAATTACGTATATAGTAAATACCAGATTTGATCAAATTTCTATTATACTAACTGACATTGACCTTTATGATATTTTATAACAGAATAATGAATAATTTTTGATTAATTACTTTCAAATTTATTAAATTGACTTTTATAGATTTAATTAATTTATAACAATCAATATGTATTTATTTATCTTATCAAAGACAATAAGTAAAATAATTAAAGTAACAATTTATCAATCATATTGAGTGTATCACTGTAATTTATCTCGCAGTTGGTCATGTCTTTCGTTACGTAGTATCGTAGCTTTGTTCGGACACTTAAAAATTACATTAACAAATATCAAATCTACTAAAATATGAACATAGCTACGATTCCATATGGAAAAGTCACAAGTTACTGACATTTGATAAATACAGGGTATAATCACTGGTATTTATTCTCATAGTTGGCTGTACCTTTGGTGACGTAGTATCGTAGTTTGGTTCAGCCATTTGAAAAATACATTAACAAAAATGTCAAGTGTGAATCAAGTTACGTTACTACGTCACCAAAAGCACAGCCAACTGCGATATGAACAATAGATCAGGATGGTCTCAGTTCTGAAGGGCTGAAAAGCCAAACGACCCTGATAAACAGAGAACTGAGAGAATAAGTAGTGTAGTACACATAAGGGTGTACAAAGTTTTTTTCATCCTGCAGTTGGCTATGTCTTTGATTTCCATTGAAGAATGTCAAATCTAGTAAAGTATGAATTAAGCTACGATGCTACGTAACTAAAGCCATGGCCAACTGCGAGTTGAAATAGCTTTGTATATTTAATAATAACGTAATAATATTGATAAGACTAATCAAAATGATGTAACATACTACTTTATCATCTATTCTAATTAAACTGTAAAGATCATTTTGACTAACAATAAGTATTCATTGTTTGCATATCGTTACAATTATAGGGAAGCCGTTTTTTTTTTTAAAACAAAACTTTTGATGATAAACATGTTCTGTCCATTTATTATCGTTTCCTCTAGTTGTTGTAGTAGTGGTAGTAGTATTAGAAGACCTGTTGATTCACTATACATAGATACATCAATATACTTGTAACACATCCTTTATACAGTTTTATTTATTTATTTATAATTGAATTTTTTTGTTGATTATAGATCTTTACCAGTTCCAAGGCGGCATACACCTTATTTTGGTCAACCCGATTATCGGATATATGAATTAAATAAAAGGCTACAACAACGGACAGAGGTAAAAAAATTGTATTTTTATTTCTATTCGACTTTTAATAAATGGCGTTTTTTTTTCTTTATAGGAGAGTGATAATTTATGGTGGGATGCATTCGCAACGGAATTCTTCGAAGAGGATGCATCCTTAACATTAGCTTTCTGTTTAGAAGATGGCCCTAAACGGTATACAATAGGAAGGACGTTAATACCTCGATATTTTCGTAGTATATTCGAAGGTGGTGTAACGGAATTGTATTATAATATGAAACATCCAAAAGAATCCTTCCATAATACTAGTATTACACTAGACTGTGATCAATGTACTATGATAACACATCATGGTAAACCTTTATTTACAAAAGTATGACAGTATTTTTATTGTAAAATATTTTTAAAAAATTTGTAAAATTTATTAATTTTTGTATATTTTGTTATTATTATTGTTTAAATTAGGTTTGTACAGAAGGTCGTTTAATATTAGAATTTACTTTTGATGATCTAATGAGGATAAAATCATGGCATTTTGCTGTACGAACACATCGCGAATTGATACCAAGATCTGTTGTTGGGATGCATTCACAACAAGATCCAAGTATGTTAGATCAATTATCAAAAAACATCACAAGACAAGGCATCACGAATTCTACATTAAATTATTTAAGAGTAATTATATAAATAAATATATATAAATTGAATATTTATAAATTTAATTTTTAAATTTATAGTTATGTGTGATACTAGAACCAATGCAAGAATTAATGTCAAGGCATAAAGCGTACGCATTAAGTCCACGTGATTGTTTGAAAACAACATTATTCCAAAAATGGCAGAGGATGGTTGCACCGCCGGGTAAGAGAGGTACCACTTTTATTGCACTTGAAGATCATTCATTTACGCTACACTAAAAAATTAAATTAATTAAATTAAAATTCTGTGTTTTTTTTTTTATATATATTGTTTATAAATATATCTCGAGAAAAACGAGTAGAGTTTAGCACAAATGAATGAACTTTATAATGTAAAGCTTTAATGCACATTTTTTCTCTCCAATAACAAGTTAAAATTGCTTTATTAAATGAAAATTAATTATATTTGTTTACAATTTTAAAGAATCTCAACGACCTGCAAATAAACGACGGAAACGTAAAGGCTCCAATTCAGGCGGTGCGGCCAATAATGCCACACCAGCACCAAATAAGAAACGATCACCTGGTCCAAATTTCTCATTAGCATCACAGGTAACTTTTGAATATATAAAATCAATATGACAAGATTTTTTTTAATTCTAATTAATTAATTTGTTATTGTAGGATGTAATGGTTGTGGGTGAACCATCACTAATGGGCGGTGAATTCGGTGATGAAGATGAACGTTTAATAACACGTTTAGAAAACACACAATACGATGCAGCAAATTCATTAGATCATGATAATCATGGATTTCATGCGGACTCACCAATGCCCGGTTCAAATTCATGGGGTACAACAGGTGGCGGCGGCGGTGGTGGTAGTGGTGGCGGTGATCGTAGTGGTGGTACTAGTGGCAATGGACCTGGTGGTGGTAGTGGTGGTGGTGGTGGCGGTGGAGGCGGAGGTGGTGGTGGTGGTGGACCTGGTGGTGGTAGTGGTGGTGGACCGCCACAAGGTGCAACACCATCGAATCAAGACAATGATAAAAAATCACCTGCAGTGAGCCAGTGATGATAGTTGATGATTTAATTTAAATTTTAAATAATTAATTACGGAAAATGAATGATAAACAAATTAATAAATTAAAGATGAAAATCTCTACAAGTCAGTATTGTTGAAATTATAGATTTATTTAATTTAAACAAACAGAAAAAATATGGTTAAAACAAAACTGACGATAATAACTTTAGCCAGTGACATGTTTTTTTAATGTAATAATTATCATTATTAATATGATTTCTTAATTTAATTTTATATATATAAAAAAAGGAAAATGGAAGTAAATTAGTGCAAATTTTCTTTTTTTCTGTAATCAAAGAGTGATATAATAGTGTTGTTTTTTTGAATTTGATGAATGAAAAGTGAGACAATGCGTTATATAGAAGATACAGCACTAGAAATTTTGAAGATATACCTTTTCTTTCATGTTTCTTTAAAATATAATTTATATAAAGAGGAGTGATATTTTAGTGCTGTTTATTGATTGATAGACAAATTATCTTATAATAAAGATTGTACGAAAAATAAAATTGTAAACAAAACAACAACAAAAAATTATAATAGGAACAAGAATTGTATTATATTGCACCAAATCTAGTGCAATTTTTCTATTTTAAAATGAAATTGGTTCCTTTTGGAACCATTTACCATAGGTACCTCTACAGAGTGAATGTTCTCGATTATCGAATTAATGCAGCTCATTTGTACAGTAGATCGTTTTCTGTTTAACAACAAACAAACATCACACTCATACACATAGACAAAAATCTCATTTTTTATAATTATAATAATTATTATTTAATGTAACAATTACATCACTGTTAAAGTTAAAACAGTTACAAACAATATTTCGATCCAATATAATTGAATTTTTCGTGTATTTATTTTGTGATAGAAGAACAGATGAGGCGAGAGACAGAGAGAAAAAGCAGCTGGCTGCATTATTTTTTTTTAGTTATCTAATTTTTCAGTTGATTTGAAATATTTTTGTGACTGTTTTACTTGTTGATTTCACCAAATTTTCAAAATAATATCAATTCTCGATTACAACTCTGTTTGATACAATATTTTTTAGTTTACTCATTTTTTTTATTATTTATTCAATTCTTTATTAAATTAATAAACAAAAATATTGTAACATACAGTATTGCAGAATTGTAAGATTTTGATAATTAGTGGATGTATATGAATAAATAACAAAATTCTATACGAGTGATTAATTTTCGCCCCTATATTCAATTGGGGTGGGAAGACTCGTTTTTATTAGGATCAATTTTGTATAGTAAAAAAATTCAAATGGTATAACAGTACATATAAACATAATGTCCATTTCTTTTTTTTTCAATGATGATGATGATGATCGCTAATTTACATCTCTCATTTGTGATGTATTTTATAAACTATTACATAAAAAGAAGGAAAAAGTGGAAAAACAATGTACGAATGTTCTCCTGGAAAATTAACGAATGCCTCAACAAAAAAAATATCTGTATTGGTGTCAATGATTGAAAGTTTTAATTGTAAACAAATTAATTCAATAAAAAAACATTGATTAAAAAAATACAAGAAATAAAAAAATATTTCAGGTGTTTACTATCTAATTTGATAATTGTCAAAAAAATTGAATAACCCGCTAAGTTTTAGTGATTTTTATTTTTATAATTTGCAGCACTTATAATTTTGCTGATTTTTTTTGTTATGTTCTTATTCTTGATAAGAATTAAACAAAAAATTTTAATATTTTCATATTGCTGCTGCAATTTTGTGTTGATTTTGAAGAAAAATGAGCAAAAGAAAGTGTCAAGGTAATTTATCAATTTACTTGTAATAATTTTTGTAATTCTTTTAATTGTAGGCAAAGCAGAGAAATCAAAAAAAGGTGTATTATCAGATCTTTTTTATCAAAATTATGGAGATCCTATTGAATTCGCACGAATCAAATACATTATCGAAAATCAACTACACAGTAATATCACTGAATTGTATCGATATCGTCTAATCTCACAAATTCTACAAGATAACTCTATATACGACGAATTTATCGATTTTAAGTGTAAACTGGAGATTGTTAGATTGAGAAAAACCCTTTCTTATGATGAAATCGCACAATATGTCTGTATGTATTTCAATTCAGACGGTGGTCATACTGTACCATATCTAATTGAAAAAATTTACACCAGTAAACTAAAACAGCTCTTAATAGATCGTATCTCAGAAAAGAATTATCGGAAGATTAGTAGATTGAATAAAAAGATACGTAAGGAGTGGAATAATTTGAAGAATGGATTAGTAGATGAAGAGGATTTGATTTTGTATGCTTTAATGATACTCAAAAATAATTCAAATTAATTTACTTACATAAACATCATACAATTGTTGATTACGCAACTGTATCATTGGCTTGTTCTAAAACAGCCCCACTATACGCTAAATCCCAATAATGTTCAACTTTATGTTTCTTAAAATGTTCTCTAGCTAAACGTTCAGTTGGACAAATTTTGAATTTAATTTCACCGAAATTCCTCTGTTTACTCGTACCCTCCCATACAAGAACGCACTTATTTGGTACTTCATTACCATCTGGATCTTTCACCATATCCTCTTCCCATTTGATTCGATGCAACATTAATCGTTTATATTTCTTTTGTTGTTTTGGACCACCTTCAACAACAACAATACAACAATCTGGATATAGAACAACTGTACCAGTCATGAATAATTGTTTAGCATTTGTTTCTACTTTGAATTTCTTTGATGCTAATTCGTGTAAATCACGGATACGATATAAGGCAACATGTACACCTAATGTGGTGTCCTCTTTTAATTTACGTATTTTTTTATCGCGACGTTGTTCAGTGGTTAGTTTTCGTGCAGCATTCGCTTCTTCGTGGGCTTTTTGACGTTTTGCCATCTGTTCACGGACATGAGCTTCAATTTTTGTCGGATCTTGTACCGCTTCTGTACCCAAAGCGCGCATTAAATTCGATATACGTAATTTTGGTTCCGGTGCTGGTTCTAAACCTAAACGTATCTTTTCCTGTTCCTCTTTCCACATTTCACGGCGATTTTGACGGCGTAACTTTTTACGTTCTTTCTTCGTTAAAAATACTGGCATATAGATCGGTTTAATTGGATCGGCTATAATCAAATTTTACATTAATTTTTATAAATAATTTAAATTTCAAAATTCTTACTTGGACATCGCATCTGTGTTGGATGTTCTACTAATGTATTAATTACAGATTCTTTAATAGCAATTTTGCCATCAGCATCTACAGTGTCTAAATCGTCGACTAAAATGACGGAATCCCACCATTCCATTTGCGGTGTTTCCTCAATAACACCCTCAGATTTGGCAATTAAAGCTAGTTTTGTAGCTGAAGAAATCCCAGTCTTTTTTGCAATTTGAGAGATTTCATTTTGTAATTTTTCTAATTGCGCCTAAAATCAACAATTATCAATTATTTCAAATTAATTTTATAATAATAATAAAAAAATACTTTCATCCGAAGACGTTCGGCCATCTGTTGGAATTTACCAGGCTCATGGAATCGTAAAGCCCTTTTATTTCTTGTTGCCGGTTTAATACCAATTCGTGTATCAAAGAATTTCGTCTCTTTCTCATCTTCAATCTTATCCAATAATTGTGAACGGAATTGTTCACGTTTTTGTGCACGTATATTTGCTTTTAATGTTGGTGCAACATGTGTTAATTGTACAGCTTTACCTGTCTTATCAATTGTCCGTCCTTCATCATCCAATATTAATGGTGTTGGTTTGTTTGGTACAACTGGTATTTGAATAGCATTCGCTAATATACCAGTAGATAATTTACTTTTAATTTGAGCTTGTAATTGTGCAATTTTCCTTGCTTTATCAGCATCACCACGATTCAATAAACCCATTGGTATACCGTAAATACTCGGTTGTGGTATATTTAAACTGTTTGGTAATGCTGCCAGTTTACTATCAAGTGATCTCTTACGTTCTTCAATCTGTTTTTGTACGCTTTCAATTAATTCTCTTGATTTCGCTTTCATCGCTTGTTCATTAACTCTATTATCATTTTCATATCGTGTTGTTGTTGTTGTTGGTGGTGTAGTGGTAATTGTTGTCATTACCACTGGTGTTATTATTGATGTTGTTTTAGAACGTTTCGTATCTCGTTCTCTTGATAAATCATCATAATTGCGTTTCTTTGAACGATATGTTGTTGAATAATAATCATCAACAATATCATAAATTTTCTCAGCTAATCTTGTTGCCTTTTTGCTATCAACATAAGATGAAAGTTTGTCAATAGTTTTACGTTTATCATAACCTGAATTTAAACAATGTACAACAGTACTGACCAAAGAATTATCATTATTGCCTAAAATTTTATAAACAGTTTGATCGATTGTTGGCCGTAATTCGTCGACCTCACGCCGTGATAAATACGACATTATTTCTTTTTTAAAATCTCATAAATACAACAACAAAAATATTTTTAACAAACGTACAATAAACGTTTCAAAAAATTTAGGTTAGAATCATAGAAAGAAAGAACAATACACAAAACATATATGATAGACAGAAATAGAAATGACGACCACCGTATAACTCCTACCGGCAAAGGCTTGTATTAATCGTCTTGTCAAAAATCACTGATACCAACAGAATACTTTAGCGAAAAATATCCCTATTTTCAAATTTAAAAAGTTATTTCCTCCCTTAATTAACTCCGCAGCCATGTAGACGTATTTCCAATCAAAAATAATACTATTTTATTTACGATTGAAACCAGAACTAAAAAAGTTACTTTATCGCACAAGGGTGGACAAGTACTTTTCCATCCGCTGACGGACCAATTAACGAACTACCTCCTTATTTACATTGCTAAGTAACAATTTCTGTACGATCATAGAAAAAACAAGTTGCCCATGGAAAAGGATTAGAAAAAGCACCATTTGTGGTCATAATTTTTCATTATTTTTATCAAAACAAAATTGTTCACTTTACATAAATTATCGTTTTCTGCGTAATTGCAGTGTATTTCTGCGGATCCAAGCGGCCCGTCTAGAACCACCCTTAGTTTGTGAATATCTATGTCCTTTACCAAGACCACGTGATGATTTACCAGATGATGTTTTACCACGTAACTCACGGTGTTTATGGACAGCATTTACAATCCAATTAACTTTAGCATCACGACGAATAGCCTGATAATACAGAAAAAATAATTATATTAAACATACAATTTATAATTATAATTGTGAGCATATTAAATATTTGTTGTCAGATTAAGGGATTGTTTTCTCATCATAGAATTAAGCGTGGTGCATGAACCCAATCATCATTCTAAATTAATTAATTAAAACTTGAATCAAAACAAACACTTACTTTATGGGAAGGATCAATCAAAATAACTTCGTAATATTTATGTGAGGAATCCTGTCCTACCCAATATGAATTCAAAACACGTAAACCGCCACATCTACGTCCAACACGTTCCTAAAACGCCCAAAACAAATCAAATCATAAATACACACTAATTGGAAACAATTTTACTTCAGCAAGCGATTGTAAATTCCTGACTGGTTTCAATTCATTAACACCATGACTTTTTGGTTTACCATAAGTAGCACCTTTGGGTACTGGACGTTTTCTACCACCACGTCGTACACGTACACGATAGATAATGAAACCTTGTTTTGCACGATAACCTAAACGACGTGCTTTATCAGGACGTGCTGGTCGTGGGGCACGATGTAATCTCGTCAATTGCCGGTATTGCCATACACGAATTCTTAGTAAATATCTAAGAACATCACTCTGTTTCTTACGATACAATTCTTGAATGTATTTGTAGGCCCCCATTATTAAAGCCTACAAAATAAAAAAACAATAATTGATCACTATAAAATAACATAACCTTAGAAAATATTGAATAAGAAATAATTTAAAAAATATTAATAAACAATTATAAACTGAATCACAATCAATTAAATAAATATGAATTAATTGAATATAAATAAAGGATGATTGAAATAATTTAAAGAAATTTGAGATAAATCCATCAATAAACTTACCCACAACACACGCGTCAAGCGAAAAGAAAGTTACAAAAGAGGGCGCTTATTGTTATAAAACAAAAATAAAAGCGGAATATTTGAATCTAGGGGAACTTGGTGTTATATCACTAAAAAGCACACAACTAAACATCGTTGACAATCGTAAATTTTCGAAATTTCCAATTTAGTATCAGGAACACATGAATTGATTGAGGTGTTTTTTGATTATTATTATTATTTGTAATGTTTGTAATTAACGATATTTTCTGGTCTTTTCATTTGGCAATAGATAACGTTGTTAAATTTTAATAATTAAAATTAAGAATTATTGCTTATCAACGGATAATTTCAAAATAAATACAATGAGGTTTTGTAAATTAGAGAGAAACGTTTGATGAGCGCTTATTAAAATGGGTCTATTTTAGAATATATTTGATGGAAAATAACTATGCATATTGATTTGATTTAGTTATCAGTTTTGACCGTCCTTTTAAATGAATCAAATAGAGAGAAGGTCAAAAAGTCAAGCATCAAGACACATTATCTTCTTAAATATTTTTCTATCTCCGATTACAGATATCTATTTGTTCACTTGGTTCACTTGCTCTAGAATTTCAGGCATATCCAGACAACCCAAACAAGTGTTGAACTGAATTAAAAAGAAGAAAAATGCAGAATTTCGATAATAAAATACGTTACACTCAGGTAAAATATTATAATTTATCAATTCTCTTACGACAATTGTAAAAATATCACAGAGAAAATTTATAGGCTAAATTACTTCATTATATCAAATATTCAACTAAATAATATTGTAGAATATTTAAAATCAATTTTTTTTATAATATAGTGATAATTTGTTGAAATTATTGATTATTGTTGATTTTTCTCACCTTTTAAGCTATTTATATTTCAAATTTACCGCAAATTTTCTTGCCCTCTATAGAGTTAATATAACACTAATTGATACATTGTCGCCAGCCTAATTTATAGTTATTACATTTCGACACTAGATGTCGTTTTTGTTGGGGAAATTTGAATGATTTTTTGTACTTTGTCAGTTGTTCATCGATAATGAGTTTGTTGATGGTGTAAATGGTAAGAAATTTCCAATAATAAATCCAACAACCGGTGAGAAAATTATTGATGTTTGTGAAGCTGATGGAGATGATGTTGAATTAGCTGTAAAAGCGGCAAAATGTGCATTTTCACGACAATCTGAATGGCGACAAATGGATGCTTCCAAGCGTGGATTACTAATTAATAAGGTAATTATAATAAAGGTATAGATATAAAAATAAATTGATAACGATTGATAAAGCTTGCAGATTTAATTCAACGCGATATTGATTATCTTGCACATTTAGAAACGTTGGATAATGGAAAAACTCTATCTGATTCATTGTTCGATATGAAATGTTCGATTGATGTATTTCGTTATTATGCAGGAATTTGTGATAAGATCAATGGAAAAACTATACCATCCGGTACCTAATTGTTTCTAATTTATACTAGAATTCTTATCAATTTTTTTTTTTCACATCCTACTAGATGGTGAATATTTCGCTTTAACACGTAAAGAACCAGTTGGTGTTGTTGCTCAAATCATCCCATGGAATTATCCATTTTTAATGTTGGCATGGAAATGGGGCCCAGCATTGGCCGCCGGTTGTACTACAATTCTAAAACCAGCTGAACAAACCCCATTAACAGCCTTAGTAGCTGCTGCATTAGCAAAAGAAGCCGGTTTCCCAAAGGGTGTTATCAATGTATTACCAGGATATGGGTCGATTGTTGGTGAAGCTTTAGCATTACACACAAATATTGATAAAGTTGCTTTTACTGGTTCGATTAATGTTGGTAGAAAGATTATGGAATATTCAGCTAGATCGAATTTAAAGAAAGTCAGTCTAGAATTGGGTGGTAAAAGTCCATTGATAATTTTCAAAGATGTTGATTGTAAATATAAACGAATCGAAATATGATTTAAAAAAAAAACAAGTTTAATTATGTGAATTAATTCTAGTGGATGAAGCTGTAAAGATTGCATGTGATGCAGTCTTTTCAAATCATGGTCAGAATTGTTGTGCGGCTTCACGGACATTTGTTGAAGCACCAATTTATGAGGCGTTCGTTGAGAAAGCAGCAATTCTAGCAAAAAATCGTAAAGTTGGCAATCCATTCGATCCAGAAATACAACAAGGACCTCAAGTATATTATTTTTGCATAAATATTTTATCATAGAATTAAAGAAAAATTGAAAACATTTACAGACAGATCAATTGGCTTTAGATAAAGTGTTGAAAATGATTGAAACAGGACGTAAAGAAGGTGCTCGACTTGTCGTTGGTGGTAATCGAATTGGTACCAAGGGTTATTTTGTTGAGCCTACTGTTTTTGCTGATGCTGATGATACCATGACTATTGTAAAAGAAGAGGTAAATCTACCAGGGCCGTAGCTATGGCGGGGCGAGATAAGGTTCACCTCACTTAACGCACTTTCTTGCACTCCCTCATTTCTTGTCTACGGCCCTGATATCTACTATAATCATTTAATTATCAATAAATTACATGTTCAATTGACTCCTAAATAAAATATGTGCAGATTTTTGGACCAGTTCAAACTATCTTAAAGTTTGATAATATAGATGAAGTCATTGATAGAGCTAATAACACACCGTACGGTCTAGCTGCTGGTGTTTTAACGAAAGATATAAATAAGGCTCTAGTTTGTGCACAAGCTATACGAGCTGGATCTGTTTGGTAATTGATTTCTTTTCATAATATTAGTATTTATTATTGTTCTTATTATTATTTTTTTATGAATAAGGGTGAATTGTTACGAGGCAACAACACCACAAACACCGTTCGGTGGATATAAAATGTCAGGATTTGGACGAGATTTGTAAGTGGTTTTTTTGATTATTTATTCAATTAATTATTCAAATTAATAATAATCACTTGGATATTGTAGGGGTGAAGATTCATTGGAGTCTTATTTGGAAATTAAAACGATTTCAATCAAAGTCCCTATAAAGGCTTAACTGGCTTGAAAATTAACAAAGATTTCTTATTAATTATTACTATTGCTTCATAATTTCATTATAAATAATAGCATTTTATATTGTTTTATTTTACTTTTTACTTTCCATATATGAATATGAAATTTTTGTTATTTGCAAATTTACCGCCGCCATTGCTCTTATTACTATTATTACTATTATTATTACTGTTGTATTTTATCATAGATGTCATATGACATCTATACATATCATTGTATTTTATGCACAAAGTAGACAAAATTTTCAATTTTGTATCAGGAACACATGAGTTAATTGAGGTATTATGATTATTAGCATTATTATTATTTGGTATTTCAGAATATGTCCAATAGATAGTACTACATTCATTCATTCAATACAGTTTGTTGTGGAATAGGCAACCAAATATACAACCACAATTACAAAATTTTGAAATTATTAATTAAAAGTAAAGTAAACCATATAAATTAATTAAAATTGGACAGTAAATACATGGTGTATCTTGGCGATGGGGTGAAATATTTTCGTTGTTTTATCAACCCTCATTATATTATAACAGGGGCGTCCTGATAAGGCGTTCAAGAAATACGGACGGCCAAACTTCTAGGGGCGCCCCTGGATAATACCTAGTAGTACCTACACTTATTTTAAATAGAACAGTATACAGGGCTGTTGTTGTAAATATGCCAAATTCGTATATCAAACTCCTATTAGTTGGTGGGTGATTCAAGTAATGATTTTTAGACAACATTTTAGCTAAAATAGGACGGCATAGCCCATCGGGAAGTTGGTCAAAAAACGATCGTTTTGAATAATGTTGGAAATTTCAAAAATTAGCAAAGTTCACAAAACGACTAAGAATGACTCATAGAGTCTTCCAACAGTGATTTTTTCGCTTTTTAGCATTTCATTATAGAAAAAAATTTGAAACATTCCCACCTGTTTCAGAGTAAAAAAAAAACAATAGTACCTAAAGAACATGTAAACTATACTTTTGATTGAATCTTAATTAATAGAGAAAGAGTCATCCATCGTTGAGTATCGTAGCTCATTTATTGAGTTATTAGTAAAAAATTAATTTCAAATGTAATGTACCTAATTTGAAAATTAATCTAAATATTTATTTGTTCCACATATTGTTAAAACTTCACCAATCAGGCGTGACTAGAGACGAACCGACGAACATGCCTTATCTTAACTATGTCCTTTAATTTGGATTCCATATGGCAGCATTAAAATTAGTGAATTGGACCATTTAGGTATAAAAATTGCTATAATTTGCTTTGTACGAAAATTGAAAACTTGATGATTGCTGATATTAAAACCATTATCATTTAGTCAAAACATAAGAGATCGATGGTAGAGTAATAGTAAACGTTTTTTATTTGTATACATAAATGTATAGGTACTTAATACAGACATTAAATAACAAAACCCATATTTGTTATGAATAATGATATCTAGTTGTTAAAAATTAATAAGAAACACATAAATATCTGTAAATACTACTATATACTCAAGTGTTAAACATTACACTATTCCATAATTTATAAGCGTACAGTATATTTGTAATAAACAGGTAAATTTGTGTTCAAGGCGTGCGCTGACGATAATCGCACAACATTCTGAAATAAATTTACGATCTCGCTGCTAAGTCATTACACTCATTACACATCCTAATGTATATACAGAATGTCCCGTAAGTCGCACATTTCCTGCTAAGGGGCAGATAGGGAATGAAATTCTAAGGTGAAAAACCATGTACCATTTTTTCATCTAAAGCACAGATAATTAGCTATTAATTAAATCATGTAGCCAATCAGATGCTCTATTACTTTGAACGGCTCTCGCGCCAGCCTGTTAACTGGTCCGCTTCCCACGTCCTACCGTCAAGACACTTTCCTTCTATCTTTTTATCGCTATATCGACTACCTGATTGGCTATATGATTTAATTAATAACTAATTATGTGTGTGTCAAATGAAAAAATGGTATAGGACTTTTCACCTTAGAATTTCATCCCCTAACTGTTCCTTAGCAGGAAATGCGCAACTTACGGGACAACCTGTACACCGCCTACATTTTAAATAAAAAAGAATGCATAGTAAGTTGGTCAAAAAACGCTCGTTTCTGACGATGTAACAATTTTCAAAAACAAACTCGACATGTAAAACAACTTAGAATCACTCTAGGATCCTCCCAAAAATGTTTTTTTTTTGTTTTTCTAAAACTTTTAAAATAAGAACAGCGTTAAAATTAAGCCACTTGTTAAGGGCAATTTGTAGAGATACATCGATTCGGCGTGCGAAATTTATCAATTTTCAAACAACGATCAAAAAATAGGAAAATGTACAAAAAAACATGGTCCAACAGTTTTCTCTATCATTCCGAATTTTATCAGATTTTTCTTTAATAGAAAGCTTCAGGACATGCACCTTGAAATGCTCTATCCAACGCACGTATAAATTTCACAATATCTTAAAAAATAAGCGAGATATCGTTGTTTGAAAATTGATAAATTTCGCACGCTGAATCGATGTAACGGTCCAACTCCCCGTTAAGAGTTGTATTAATCACAACGAAGCTTATTATTATATCCACCAAAATTCAGGGTTTATTTTACATAAATATAGTCAATTAAAAAAATTAAAAGCTTTATTTAAGATCAAATTTCACACACAACATTGAACATTAACTACTTAATCAGAGTTTAATTACTGACATTAGAAAATGTATATTGTAAATCAACAATAAAATAAGCTGTAATCGTTGTTATTATTGAAAGTAACAAAGATCGATCAATAATAAAAAAATTAGCAGCTGTAATATTCATAGGATTTTGTTTCAAATACTTTCTTAAATTTTTATATTCAATATTTTTCTTAAGAACTGGATTGTTGTAAAGAGAATTCAGAAACGTTAAATAGAAGTTTTCATATTCATTTTTAACTGCATCACTTGTCATTATGATAAGCATTATTGGTAACTACAATATTTAAAATAAGAATAAATTTAGTGGTAAAATATTGGTTTAATAAAAATTGACTTACAATATCAGATGATATAAAAAAGATATTGCCAATTGTTGCAAGTATTTCAAAGTCCTTATCGTATTTTTTTAGAAGATAATCTTCGACGATAATATGTAAGAATTGTAAAGCTTTTATAATGATTTTACCAAAACCAAGCAATTGTACCCAACCAAAAATTTGATTGAAATTCTCAATATTATCCAATAAATATTTTGTAATTTTATTTGTTCGAATCATCAATAAGCTCAATTGGATTTCCCTTGTATCTTTTATATTGTTTTTGATTAATTTATTCAAATAGATAAATTTCAATTTAAAATCATTCAATAAAGTAATTGCTACTATTTGAGAGATTAAATAAAAGTAATTAAAAATTTCTTTGATTAATGTAAATATTATTTTGGTTTTATAGATTCTAATCCAATTACTGTACACAAAAAGATTCCCCGAAATATTTATTAACATGGCTGTCCAAAATATAGTTAAATACTTTCTAAAAATTTTCTTATTGTAATAGGAATTGTTATTATTGTTGATATAATTTTCAATTCTTTGAAGATTATTATAAAATTTCAACCATATTTGCTGATTATAAAAATAATTCTTTATGAATAATTGATAATAAATTAGACCCATTAATATTTGAAGTACACCCTGTAACAAGATTAGAACAGTGGAACTTATAAGTTTTGGATATCGAAGATATGAGAGGAACTGAATAATTATTATAAATATGAATAAAAACACTGCACAGATTTTATCACGTTTCGTATGAATTAAAATATTTTCATTTTTACAATATGCTGGAATTATATTGAAACGATTCGCCAAACTTAATAAATATTCTGTAAAATTCGGATACGATCTCTTCATTCTGGATTCTTCAAACATTCATTACCTCTTCAATATGCTAACAAGCTGTTAGTTTTACTAATTTGCTTAGAATTGTAGAAATTGTTAGTTTAATTATCTTTTTTTGTAAATAAATTGTAGGTATATTATTATTTCCTTATAAGAAATTCATTACAGTTCTCCTTTTATGATTAACTTTTTTCTGTAATTTGTTATTTTATTATCTAGTGTGTAATTTTTTGTTAACAGAAAGAAAAACGAGTAGCAGTTAATTGTGCACCGTGGCCAGTTTACCCTCTACTGATTGATTACATAATCGGTCTAAAAGTGACCGGTCAATTGCGCATTGAAAATTACTACCTGGCCATAGTAAGTTGGGATTTTCCACTAAAAACAAGTACATATCTATTTATATACAGGATGAGCCAAGAGGATGGCCACCTAAAAGTATAAGAAGTTCTAATTGATGAAACTCTATGAAATTTGGTATATGGCCGTTATGGCACTTGAACTACGTCTGGAAAATATTTTCGTTGTTCTATCAACCCCCGTTATATGGGGTAGTGCACCCTACTCTCTTATTTTAAATGGAATGATAAATTTTTTATTACATTTTTAGATTCTTTGATGAAATCGAAGGGGACTTTGATAATATGACCTACGGTTTAGCGCTGAAAGTTTTTCAGATATTTCAGCTTCGAGTGCAATTTTAATATTTGCAGTGTGTGGTTGAAAAATTCATATTTTTTAAGCTATAGCAGTTGAAGTGTTAAAATTTAGAATTTAAGTAGTAAAAATGATGCACTTTTAATCAATTTAAACAGAATTGAATTATCTTCCAGAGTTTAGCTGAAATAATTTTTTCTTTCAGGCAATTTTCAAACTACAATATCTTGCTTATTTTAAATAGAACACCATATTTTTCTTTATATGGCTAGATAGAGAAAAAAATTCTACATCGAACTATACTAGCATTCCCTATACCTATCTTTAATGGTTTTTCAGTTATCCAAAATTTTCAGTTTCGTCTAATTTTCTTTCTTGAAATAAAATGTAAAACATAGAAGGCTAAGCAAAAGAACCTTCAACTCAATTGTCACATTTAAAATGAAATTAATTAATTAAATTTGGACTATCTTAATGAAATAAAATGGAAGAAATTGATAATTAATTAAATTGATATTTATTGCATATGCTTATTGTGTATGTAGTGTCCTAAAGTTGTAAAAAATACAGGTAAAATATTCAATATTAACGTCATTTGTGATGTTTTGTTTTTTTGCTAAGCCTTCTATGCATTTCATTGAAGTTGGATTAGTTTGGCAAAGGTGACTAGACGTATTACATTTTCTTTCAAGGGAGGTGATTGGACGAAATCGAAAATTTGGAATAACTGAAAAATTATCAAAGATAGGTATAGGGAATGTTAATATAGTTCGATGCAGAATTTTTTTCTCTATCCAACCATATAAAGAAAAATATGGGGTTCCATTTAAATTAAGCAAGTTATTATAGTTTGAAAACTGACTAAAAGAAAAATTCATTTCAGCCAAACGCTGAAAGATAACTGAATGCTCTTTAGTTTGAGAGAAAGTACGTTATTTGTGTTATTAGAACTATAAATTTCAATCTTTTAACTGCAATAGTTTCTATGTTATGAATTTTTTATTGAAACACTGCAAAATCAAAAATTTCATGAAAAGTCAAAATATCTGAAAAACCTTCAGCGCTAAGCCATAGGTCATATCATCAAAGTCCCCTTCGATTTCATCAAAGAATCTAGAAATGTAATAAAAAATATACCATTCCATTTAAAATAAAAGAGTAGGGTGCACTACCCCATATAACGGAGGTTGATAGAACAACGAAAATATTTTCCAGAGGTAGTTCAAGTGTCATAACGGCCATATACCAAATTTCATAGAGTTCCATCAATTAGAACTTCTTATACTTTTAGGTGGCCATCCTCTTGGCTCATCCTGTATGTAGTTATCATCAGAGCCCGGATTTCACACCAAAAATGTAATCTCTAGAAAAATTTTAATGTAGCCGATCGTGAATGTTTGCTGCATCCACATAGTCTTGACATAAGTTTAACTGTCAACAAAACAAACCGCTCTATACCGATAGTAAGCGAAAGTTGAAAAATATTATTACACCATTTATAACTGATTTTTTTACAACCCTTTTTTTCTCAAAGACGGAGCCTTATCGACCTCCTTATATGTTATAAAGATCGGCTGAATTTTTTCGTGCTCTATACGTGGTTTGAAGATTGTCAGGGATTTCGATTACACCCTATATACAGGGTGAGTCAGAAGGAATGCACCAAGTTCCAGAAGTGTTTTGTCGTTGACTGAATAATATACAGGATGTCCCGTAAGTTGCGCCCTGCTCCTTACTGACTGATGGAGGATGGTATTCAAAGACGAAAAGGCCTGTACCATTTTTTTATCTGACTCACAGGTAATTAGTTATTAATTAAATTAAGTAGCCAATCAGGTGCTCGCTATAGCGATAAAAAAGAGAGAAGGAAAGAGTCTTGACGATAAGATGTAAGAAGTGGACCAGTTAGCAGGCTGGCACGACAATCGTTCAAACTAAGGGAGCACCTGATTGGTTACTTAATTTAATTAATAACTAATTACCTGTGCGTCAGTTAAGAATGTTTTATAGGATTTTTCGTCTTAGAAATTCATCCTCTATCTGCCTTTAGAGGCAAGGGCGAGACTTACATCCTGTATAGACATGTCGAGCCCGTGCTTTTTTGTGTAATCGAAAAGTATTCCGAAAAGCGCTGAGAGTATTCCAACCACCAGATGACAATACCATCGATTACATGGAATACAGTTTCAGACAAGAATCATGTTCTAAGTACATCTATTGCCTAAGAGATCGTAATATATTCTTTCTTAAAAAAAAATCCAATCATAAGCGTTAATTAATACTACTATAATTGTATCATATTACAGCCCAATAAATACATATTGAAGAAACTCTAGAAAAAAAAATTGTACAATTTATTTGGAGGCTATTATTCCAAAAGATTTAAAATAGAAACAGAAGTTATTTTTCTTAAAGAAACATGGAGTTAGAATTATGCTCTCAACAAATAGATGGCGGCACAAATTTTTGAGTTACGAATGAGCCATAAAGGTCAACTCTCTAGATATTATTCACTCAACGGTATTGTACACATAAAGATAATCAGAAAAGAACTCTAATATTGTTATTCGATTTTTATTTGTTTTCAGGCATATGACGGATTGAGGCCTCGTTTCGCTGTATGAAAATGTTACAAATTTTAATTTTTTTTAATCATCGGTTTCTCGGTTATTTTCAGAGATATTCAGAAAGAGTATTGAATTGGGCAATTCATCGTGCATCTTATAGAGCTTTTAATTTTGGAAAATTTTCATTAAATTCTAAAGTACAGAGGAAAATGTCCTAGTATGTCAAAAGATTAAAAACAATGCTTTGTCTACAATTTTAAAGATAAAAAATCGTACAACAGCTTGAACGAAAATTGAAAACTTAATGATTGATGATATTAAAACTATTATCATTTAGTCAAAACATAAGAGATCGGTAGTAGAGTAATAGCACGTAGTAAACGTTTGTTATTTGTATACTTAAATGTATAGGTAGGTACTTAATACAGACATTATACAGGGTGAGCCAAGAGGATGGCCACCTAAAAGTATAAGAAGTTCTAATTGACGAAACTCTATGAAATTTGGTATGTGGCCGTTATAGAACTTGAACTACCTCTGGAAAATATTTTCGTTGTTCTAGCAACCCCCCTTATATGGGGCAGTGCACCCTACTTTCTTATTTTAAACGGAATGGTATATTTTTTATCACATTTTTAGATTCTTTGATGAAATCGAAGGGAACTTTGATAATATGACCTATGGTTTAACGCTGAAGGTTTTTCAGATATTTCAGCTTTTAGTGCAATTTTAATATTTGCTGTCTGTGGTTGAAAAATTCATATTTTTTAAGCTATAGCATTTGAAGTGTTAAAATTTGGAATTTTTGTAGTAAAAATGATGCACTTTTAACCAATTCAAACAGAATTGAATTATCTTTCGGAGTTTAGCTAAAATAATTTTTTCTTTCAGGCAATTTTCAAATTATAATATCTTGCTTATTTTAAATAGAACGCCATATTTTTCTTTATATGGCTAGATAGAGAAAAAAATTCTACATCGAACTATACTAGCATTCCCTATACCTATCTTTAATGGTTTTTCAGTTATCCAAAATTTTCAGTTTCGTCTAATTTTCTTTCTTGAAATAAAATGTAAAACATAGAAGGCTAAGCAAAAGAACCTTCAACTCAATTGTCACAATTAAAATGAAATTTATTAATTAAATTTGGGCTATCTCAATGAAATAAAATGGAAGAAATTGATAATTAATTAAATTAATATTTATTGCATTTGCTTTTTGTGTATGTAGAATGTCCTAAAGTTGTAAAAAATACGGGTAAAATATTCAATATTAACGTCATTTGTGATATTTTGTTTTTTTGCTAAGCCTTCTATGCATTTCATTGAAGTTGAATTAGTTTGGCCTAGGCGACTAGACGTATTACATTTTCTTTCAAGGGAGGTGATTGGACGAAATCGAAAATTTTGAATAACTGAAAAATTATCAAAGATAGGTATAGGGAATGTTAATACAGTTAGATGCAGAATTTTTTTCTCTATCCAACCATATAAAGAAAAATATGGAGTTCTATTTAAAATAAGCAAGTTATTATAGTTTGAAAATTGCCTGAAAGAAAAATTCATTTCAGCCAAACGCTGAAAGATAATCAAATGCTCTAGAGTTTGATAGAAAGTACGTTATTTGTGTTATTAGAACTATAAATTTCAATCTTTTAACTGCAATAGTTTCTATGTTATGAATTTTTATTTAAACACTGCAAAATTAAAAATTTCATGAAAAGTCAAAATATCTGAAAAACTTTCAGCGCTAAACCATAGGTCATATCATCAAAGTCCCCTTCGATTTCATCAAAGAATCTAAAAATGTAATAAGAAATATATCATTCCATTTAAAATAAGAGAGTAGGGTGCACTACCCCATATAACGGAGGTTGATAGAACAACGAAAATATTTTCCAGAGGTAGTTCAAGTTCTGTAACGGCCACATACCAAATTTCATAGAGTTTCGTCAATTAGAACTTCTTATACTTTTAGGTGGCCATCCTCTTGGCTCACCCTGTATAACAAAACCCATATTTGTTATGAATAATGATACCTAGTTGTTAAAAATTAATAAGAAACAGATAAAAATATGTATACATACTACTACATATTTACATACTCAAGTGTTAAACATTACACTATTGCATAATTTATGAGCGTACAGTATATTTGTAATAAACAGGTAAATTTGTGTTCAAGGCGTGCGCTGACGACAATAGCGTGACAATCTGAAATAAATTTACGATACCGCTGCTAAGTCATTTCATTACACATCCTAATGTATACATCGCCTACATTTTAAATAAACATAAGGCATTTAAAAAAAAAATTGCGTAGTAAGTTGGTCGAAAAACGCTCGTTTCTGGCGATGTAACGATTTTCAAAAACAAACTCGACATGCAAAACGACTTAGAATTACTCTAGGATGCTCCCAAAAATGATTTTTTTCGTTTTTCACCATTTTATTTTGGACTTTTGGAACAGGTGAAAATGTTTCGTATTTTCTTTGGAATACAATGGAGAGAAACGACAAAAAATCAATGTTGGGAAGGTCTCCGAGTTATTCTTAGTCGTTGTTTGACCAACTTTATAATGAGCTACTATAGTTTCTAATTTTGCTAAACTGTTCCAAAACACCAAATCCTCAAAATATTTTTCGAATCTCTTATCGACTAATAGGAGCTTCATAGGATCGACCATATTTAGATCGAACATTTTGTATATAAAAAGACCTATTGAAAAATATTAGACGGATTGCTGAAACTTATAATTATAAAATAAGAACAGCGTTAAAATTAAGCCACTTGTTAAGAGTTGTATTAATCACAACGAAGCTTATTATTATATCCACCAAAATTCAGGGTTTATTTTACATAAATATAGTCAATTAAAAAAATTAAAAGCTTTATTTAAGATCAAATTTCACACACAACATTGAACATTAACTACTTAATCAGAGTTTAATTACTGACATTAGAAAATGTAAATTGTAAATCAACAATAAAATAAGTTGTAATCGTTGTTAATATTGTAAGTAACAAAGATCGATCAATAATAAGATAATTAGCGGCTGTAATCTTCATAGGATTTTGTTTCAAATATTTTCTAAAATTTTTACATTCAATATTTTTGTTGAGAACTGGATTGTTGTAAAGAGAATTCAGAAACGATAAATAGAAATGTTCGTATTCATTTTTAACTGCATCACTTGTCATTATGATAAGCATTATTGGTAACTAAAATATTTAAAATAAGAATAATTTATTGGTAAAATATTGGTTTAATAAAAATTGACTTACAATATCAGATGATATAAAAAAGATATTGCCAATTGTTGCAAGTATTTCAAAGTCCTTATCGTATTTTTTTAGATGATAATCGTCGACGATATGATGTAAGAATTGTAAAGCTTTTATAATGATTTTACCAAAACCAAGCAACAGTCCCCATCCAAAAATTTGATTAAAATTCTCAATACTCTTCAATAAATATTTTGTAATTTTATTTATTCGAATAATCAATAAACTTAATTGGATTTCCCTTGTATCTTTTATATTGTTTTTGATTAATTTATTCAAATAGATAAATTTCAATTTAAAATCATTCAATAAAGTAATTGCTACTATTTGAAAGATTAAGTAAAAGTAATTACAAATTTCATTGATTAATGAAAATAATATTTTGGTTTTATAGATTCTAATCCAATTACTGTACACAAAAAGATTCCCAGAAATATTTATTATCATGGCTGTCCAAAATATAGTTAAATACTTTCTAAAAATTTTCTTATTGTAATAGGAATTGTTATTATTGTTGATATAATTTTCAATTCTTTGAAGATTATTGAATAATTTCAACCATATTTGCTGATTATGAAAATTATTTTTTATGAATAATTGATAAAAAATTAGACTCATTAATAAGTCAAGCAGACTCTGTAACAAGATTACAACATTGAAACCTATATGCTTTAGACCTTCATAATATGCGAGGACCTGAACAGTCAAAAGAATTATGAATAAAAGCACAGCACAGATTTTATCACGTTTCGTATGAATTAAAATATTTTCATTTTTACAATATGCTGGAATTATATTGAAACGATTCGCCAAACTTAATAAATATTCTGTAAAATTCGGATACGATCTCTTCATTCTGGATCTCTTCATTCTGGATTCACTAACTCTTCAATATGCTAACAAGCTGTTAGTTTTACTAATTTGTTTGACAATGTAGTTGTTTAGAATTGTAGAAATTGTTAGTTTAATTAATTTTTTTTAAAGAAATTATTATAGATATATTCTTATTTCCTTATAAGAAATTCATTACAATTCTCCTTTTATGATTAACTTCTTTCTGTAATTTGTTATTTTACATTGATTACTTTATTATGTAGTGGGTAATTTTTAGTTAACAGAAAGAAAAACGGGTAGCGGTCAATTGTGCACCGTGGCCAGTTTACCCTCTACTGATTGATTACATAATCGGTCTAAAAGTGACCGGTCAATTGCGCATTGAAAAAATTACTACCTGGCCATAGTAAGTTGGGATTTTCCACTAAAAACAAGTACATATCTATTTATATGTATATGTAGTTATCATTAGAGCCCGGATTTCACACCAAAAATGTAATCTCTAGAAAAATTTTAATATAAATATATAGTTCATTCTATTCTAAGGGATGTGTGTTTTGTCATTCGTGCTCACACTCAATTTTAAGGAAGATATTGAGGGTTGAAGTTACCCCTGAAAAATCAGTTTTTTCCAAATATCTCTGGAACCGCCGAATCTTTTCAGTAGTTCAAAAACTAGATGATAGAGATTCGCGAGGGGTATCAAAAAATGAAAACTGCGTTTTATTCCTTGCTAGGGGTTGAAGCTTTGGATGACTAAAGGTATATGCAGTAGCGTAACTTGAAATTTTGAGCCCCCCGTACGATTTTAGTTTGGACCCTTGTATAAAATATTATTATAATATTTGCATGGAAGTTATACTTTTTCTTAAAATAAATAAAAATTGAGCCCTTGAAGGCTCTGCCCCCTCTCCCGCATTGCGAGCGCGCGCGGGTGCCTAATTAAGAAATTGACTATATGCCTCTTTTCATTATTTTTTCCAATGTACTGCTCTATGGTAAAATATGTACCTATATCAACATGAAATTTTTTCTATCGATAGTAAATTTATAAAATAAGAGTTACCTGTCCGAGGATTTTACTGCATTTAAGGCACTCACCCTATAAACACTTTATATGGGTCGTATATTTAGGGGTGAATTTTGACTATGGATATAATTTTTCAAAATTAAAATTATACGGATCTTAAAGGCTTTTTTAAAATTTAAAAATGAGTCACTTGGAACTGAATCGAAAACCGAAACCCGGAACAAAACCGTTCTTTTCACAGGAACAAAAACCGGAACCGAGTCGATATTTGTTTTTATTTGAACCGGAACTAAAACCGGAACGAAAAAAATAAAGGTTTGATGCCCTGGATTTGGAACAGTTTAGCAAAATTAGAAACTAGTAGCTCATTTCAAAGTTGGTCAAAAAACCACGCTAAGAATGACTCGAAGATCCTTCCAACATTGATTTTTTGTCGTTCTTCTCCAATGAAAATACGAAACATTTTCACCTGTTCCAAAATAAAATGGAGAAAAACGAATAAAATCAACTTTGGAAAGACCCTAGAGTCATTTTAAGACCGTTTTGTATTTAAAATGTAAGCGATGTACATTAGGATGTGTAATGTCTAATGACTTAGTAGTGGGATCGTAAATTTATTTCACATTGTCGCGCGATTATCGTCAGCGCACGCCATGAACACAAATTTACCTGTACAAATATACAGTACGCTTATAAATGATGCAATAGTGTAATGTTTAGCACTTTAGTATGTAGTAACATGTACATATTTTTATGTGTTTCTTATTAATTTTTAACAACTAGGTATCATTATTCATAACAAATATGGGTTTTGTTATATAATGTCTGTATTAAGTACCTACCTATACATTTATGTATACAAATAAGTTAACAAACGTTTACTATTACTCTACTATCGATCTCTTATGTTTTGACTAAATGATAATGGTTTTAATATCATTAATTATTAAGTTTTCAATTTTCGTTCAAGTTGTTGCACGATTTTTTATCTTTAAAATTGTAGACAAAGCATTGTTTTTAATCTTTTGACATACTAGGACATTTTCCTCTGTACTTTAGAATTTAATGAAAATTTTCCAAAATTAAAAGCTCTATAAGATGCACGATGAATTGCCCAATTCAATACTCTTTCTGAATATCTCTGAAAATAACCGAGAAACCGATGATTAAAAAAAAATTAAAATTTGTAACATTTTCATACAGCGAAACGAGGCCTCAATCCGTCATATGCCTGAAAACAAATAAAAATCGAATAACAATATTAGAGTTCTTCTCAAATTATCTCTATGTGTACAATACACGTCTGAAGTTTGGTGCGTTCGAGTACACCCTGTATACAGGATGTAATCGCAATCCCTGACAATCTTCAAACTACGTATACATAGATCTCGAAAAATTGAGCCGATTCTTATAATATATTAGGAGGTCGATAGGGCTCCGTTTTCGAGAAAAAAAGGGGTTGAAAAAAACGGAAAAAAAGTCAATTATAAATGGTGTAATAATATTTTTCAACTTTCGCTTACTATCGGTATAGAGCGGTTTGTTTTGTTGACAGTTAAACTTATGTCAAGACTATGTGGATGCAGCAAACATTCACGATCGGCTACATTAAAATTTTTCTAGAGATTACATTTTTGGTGTGAAATCCGGGCTCTAATGATAACTACATATACATATAAATAGATATGTACTTGTTTTTAGTGGAAAATCCCAACTTACTATGGCCAGGTAGTAATTTTCAATGCGCAATTGACCGGTCACTTTTAGACCGATTATGTAATCAATCAGTAGAGGGTAAACTGGCCACGGTGCACAATTGACCGCTACCCGTTCTTCTTTCTGTTAACTAAAAATTACACACTACATAATAAAGTAATCAATGTAAAATAACAAATTACAGAAAGAAGTTAATCATAAAAGGAGAATTGTAATGAATTTCTTATAAGGAAATAAGAATATATCTACAATAATTTCTTAAAAAAAAATTAATTAATTCTAAACAACTACATTGTCAAACAAATTAGTAAAACTAACAGCTTCTTAGCATATTGAAGAGTTAGTGAATGTTTGAAGAATCCAGAATGAAGAGATCGTATCCGAATTTTCAAGAATTTTTATTAAAACTGGCGAATCGTTTCAATATAATTCCAGCATATTGTAAAAATGGAAATATTTTAATTCATACGAAACGTGATAAAATCTGTGCTGTGCTTTTATTCATAATTATATTGATTGTTCTGTTCCTCTCATATTATGAAGGTGTAAATCATATAGGTTTCAATGTTGTAATCTTGTTACAGGGTCTGCTTGAATTATTAATGAGTCTAATTTTTTATCAATTATTCATAAAAAATAATTTTCATAATCAGCAAATATGGTTGAAATTATTCAATAATCTTCAAAGAATTGAAAATTATATCAACAATAATAACAATTCCTATTACAATAAGAAAATTTTTAGAAAGTATTTAACTATATTTTGGACAGCCATGTTAATAAATATTTCGGGGAATCTTTTTGTGTACAGTAATTGGATTAGAATCTATAAAACCAAAATATTATTTTCATTAACCAAAGAAATTTGTAATTACTTTTATTTAATCTTTCAAATAGTAGCAATTACTTTATTGAATGATTTTAAATTGAAATTTCTCTATTTGAATAAATTAATGAAAAACAATATAAAAGATACAAGAGAAATCCAATTGAGCTTATTGATTATTCGAACAAATAAAATTACAAAATATTTATTGGATAATATTGCGAATTTTAATCAAATTTTTGGATGGGTACTGTTGCTTGGTTTTGCTAAATTCATTATAAAAGCTTTACAATTCTTACATCATATCGTCGAAGATTATGGTCTAAAAAAATATGATAAGAACTTTGAAATACTTGAATCAATTGGCAATATCTTTTTTATATCATCTGATCTTGTAAGTCAATTTTTATTAAAATAATTTACAAATAAAATATTCTTATTTTAAATATTGTAGTTACCAATAATGCTTATTATAATGGCAAGTGATGCAGTTAAAAATGAATATGAAAACTTCTATCAAACGTTTCAGAATTCACTTGACAACAATCCAGTTCTTAACGAAAATATTGAATATAAAAATTTTAGAAAATATTTGAAACATAATCCTGTCAAGATTACAGCCGCTAATTTTTTTATTATTGATCGATCTTTGTTACTTTCAATATTAACAACGATTACAGCTTATTTTATTGTTGATTTACAATTTACATTTGCTGATATCAATAATTAAACTCTGATTAAGTAGTTAATTTTCAATGTTGTGTGTGAAATTTGATCTTAAATAAAGCTTTTAATTTTAGCGAATTTTTTTAAAAAAAATTAGCTAATGACGAGATCCTCACTTTTGAATTTCCGAAAAATTTTTGCACAGAAGTTCGTTTTGGGACCTAAGGAACCCATATCCACCGTTCGTTAAAATTTTTATATATATATATATTATATATATATATATATATATATATATATATATATATATATATATATATATATATATATATATATATATGTATACCCACGATAACTGCCGTAAAAATAGTCCAATCTGAATGAAACTTGGTACAAAAATCGGTCTCTGGGATAGCTTGGATGAGTTCGTTGGCCAGACTGGTAGGGCCAATACTTTTGGAATAAGAGCTGAAGAAATGTTAAAAAAAATCATTTTCAATATTAAATTTGCTTAGATTTTGATGAAAATTAAAATAACAGTAGAGTCGTCGATCCTCTATGACCCAGAAAAAAAATCATCAAAATCGGTTAGTTGGATCTCAAGAAAAATGCAAAAATCTCTTTTTGTTGAGTATAAGCAGTAAAATCACGTATCTAAGATGGCTATGTGTTCTGACAATTGATATTAGAAAAAAAATTGAATATCGCGGGGGGTAACTAATTTTGACAGTTAATATTAGACGCAAGGCCTGCTAGAGAATTTCGCTTGAAAAAATCAAGCAGGCCTTGATTAAACGTATTACGGGACATGAATTTATTAGTTGATTCAATGTTATTAAAATATATTAATTGTCAGTATCATAAGAATGTTTTGCAATTAATATTTCAGTATGTAGATACATAAAAAAAATTCGCTATATAAGGTACTTGCTGCCTTTGGAGATTTTTTATTGATTGACCATGTTTATGTAAAATAAACCCTGAATTTCGGTGGATATAATAATAAACTTCGTTGTGATTAATACAACTCTTAACAAGTAGCTTTTAGCAATCCGTCTAATATTTTTCAATAGGTCTTTTTAAATACAGAATGTTCGATCTAAATTTGGTCGGTTCTATGAAACTCCTATTAGTCGACTAGCGATTCGAAAAATATTTCAATGATTTGGACAGGGCATCGAATCGGAACTGTACCAAAAACCGGAATTAACCGAAATTTTGGCCGGAGCGAAATCCGGAGGTGAACCTAAAACAAAAACCGGTTTGATTTTGGTTCAGGCATACCACTTTAACAAGATTTTTTTATGTTTTTCTTTGCTTTCAATCTCCCCTTTCCTTCCTGTCAAGAAAATGAAGTAAACCGGGATAGAAACTACCGATTTTGATAATTTTCGGTCTTATGTAGCTGTGAATGTTTGCTGCATCCACATAGTCTTGACATAAGTTTAACTGTCAACAAAACAAACCGCTTTATACCGATAGTAAGCGAAAGTTGAAAAATAGTAGTAGACCATTTATAATTGATGTTTTTCGTTGTTTTTTTAACCCCTTTTTTCTCGAAAACGGAGCCCTATCGACCTCCTAATATATTATAAAAATCGAAAAAATTTTTCGAGATCTATACGTGGTTTGAAGATTGTCAGGGATTTCGATTACACCCTGTATACAGGGTGAGTCAGAAGGAACGCACCAAACTCCATTAGTGTATTGTACACATAAAGATAATTTGAAAAGATCTCATATATTATATATTGTTATTCGATTTTTATTTATTTTCAAGTATATGATTGATTGAGGCCTTGTTTCGCTGTATGAAAATGTTACAAATTTTAATTATTTTTAATCATCAGTTTCTCGGTTATTTTCTGAGACATTCAAACGCTTTAACCGGTGTTGAATTGGGCGTTTCATCGTGCATCCGATGGAGTTGTTAATTTTGGAAAATTTTCAATAAATTCTAAAGTACAGAGGAGAATTTCGAAGCATGTCAAAAGATTAAAAACAATGCTTTGTCTACAATTTTAAAGACAAAAAATCGTACAATAACTTGAACGAAAATTGAAAACTTAATAATTAATGATATTAAAACCATTATCATTTAGTCAAAGACTTAAGAGATCGATAGTAGAGTAATAGCAGTTATTTGTATAGGTACATAAATGTATAAATAATATCTACATTAAATAAAAAAAAACCATATTTGTTATCAATAATGATAGTTGTTGAAAAATAATAAGAAACACATAAATATCTGTATGTACCTACATACCACTATTTACATACTAAAGTGTTAAACAATACACCATTGCATCATTTATGAGTGTACAGTATATTTGTAATAAACAGGTAAAGTTAAGTTCTTGAAATTTCACAATGTTGAAAATTCTATTAATAATTTCAATATTAATCAAATTCTCCATAAATTTACAATTTAATTTTTCTATTAATGAAAATTCAACAAATATTTCTACAATAAAAAAATTATTATTAAATATTGATGATTATCAACAAATTACATACGCAACATCTAGCATGAAGTTTAAAAATTACAAAATAATCTTTGAAAATCAACATACGCACATTATTTATAATTTTAATTATACGAGATTAAATCAATTAGAGAATGAACGAAATCTAACAATCAACTGTAATTTTTATGCAATTATTGATAAAAATTATGAAAATTTACAGCAATCAATTATAAAATTATTAAATCATAACAATTTATATGTCCATGGAAAATATTTTATAATCATTGAACAACTATTGAACAATCAGGAAATTGTGAAACTTTTCAATTATTTGTTCAAAGAAATGGATATTTATAATGTTATTTTACTCAATGATAATAAATTCCTAACATGGTATCCTTATGAGAATTGTAATAAGAATATTAAAATTTATGAAATCTTTGGAAATTTATTAGAGATTTTCAACAAAAATATTCCAAAGAAATTGAATAATTGTCCAATACGTGTATCGTGGTGGGCAGCTGGACATACTATTAAAAATCCATTCAATAAAATTAATCCAGGTGTAATGGTTTTAATAATAGATCAAATTGGAAAATGTTTAAATGCAAGAATTAAATATATGAGACGTAACAATTTAAATTTATTTAAAGATATAACAAATGATATGATTGAAAATAAAATGAAAGAACATCATTTAACTGCAGTAATAACTGCTTACACAGAGTCAAATCATCCAAATATAGAACATTCAGCTTGCATTGTCAATGGTAAAAATATTTTATTCACAATAAATATCTATTATTTATACCGTAGTGGTATTCTCAATAGATACATGAAAAAAACATTGGTCCCGCCCATGTCTTTTCTTTATCAAATCACATGTTTCATGAATAACAGATAGAGATACCAAATCCATAAAACACATCTGGTTATTGTCATCTTTTAAAATAGAAAGTCTTGAAAGTTCTTTCGTACAAAAGAAATGGCTTTGTTTAGTCAAGGGACTAAAGGTGGGTGGTAATATCCGCTACTATTTTCAATTTCTAGACCACCTACACTCTCCCTGTCTCTTTGTAACTAATATGTAAGTAGTATATAGGTGGGCGGGATCAATATTTCTCCCATGTATCTATTGAGAGTACCACTACGGTATATGGCAAAAAGTTCTTATGGTAACTTGATTTGTTCTAGAATAGGTAGGAATTTTTCCCACTTTTTCTAGAATTATGCAATAGAGAAAAATGTAAAAAATCAATGTTGGGAATGTCTCCGAATCATTCTTACTCGTGTTGCGTGCTTTGCTCGTTTTTGAAAAGAGCTATCATATCCAAAATGAGCATTGTTTTGACCTATTTCCAAATGAGTTAACAAAAATTCAATTTTGCTAAAACAATCTTCAGGTACTCACCTAAAGATCCTTAATTTTTTTTTTTAAATCGTTCGCTAAATAATGCGAGTTGCCATAAGAACTTTTCGCCGTACCTACGTAAATAACCCTCGATACCTAATAAGTACACTCATAGTCAGTACTTTCTCTAAAGCCGGGTAGTTTTTTTTTAAAAAATGAATGTATCCCCAATTCTTAGGGAGTATTTTATTAATGACATATAAGTATTTAATTTTACGTAATTTGGGGGGAGGGAAAATAGGTATTAATTTCACTACTGGTACCAGTGGTACCATCGATTTCACAAGAAAGTGATTAATTTTTGTGCAATTGTGTAAAACAGGCTTTTTGAGGTGGTAGTAACAGAATCTTAACAGGTGAGAATTTGAGAAGATATTCAATCAGAAAGTAAGTGGTGTAATTATTATGGTGTCATTTTGGGTATTTATCTGAATAAAAAAAAATACTTTCTAAAAAATTGATATGATGGAAACTCATTTTAACACTTGCCCATCACCTTTTTATCTTCACTAGAGATACAGTTTGACTTACACTAAACAAATAACGTGATATTTTCGCTTAAGAATCGGTCACTTTTTTGTGAAATCCATGGTACTTGCTGTAACAGAATTCATATCGACAGATGCCTTCACTGTATATTGATCGTATTATTTTTGTTACAATAGCTGAAAATGTATGTAGAACTGTAATTTCTTATCTAATTACAGATGTTTCGTTTGATATCTTATTACCGAAGCGAAAACCATCACCAAAATGCAAAGAATTTCTTGTATTATCTTATGATCTTGTCTTATTAACAATAATAACAATTCTAATATCTAGTGTTGTATTATCAATATCAACAAAAATATCAATATTCTATTCGATTGTTCGTGTCTATCAATTATGTTTACAATTATCATTAAATACACTACCAAAGAAATGATTTGTACGTTTTTTTTTAATGGTATTATTGATTTTCATTATGGAAATATCAACAATATATCTAACAGGATTAAGTAGTGTCTTTACTAAACCAACATTGGAACCGAAAATTGAAACATTACAAGAATTAGTCGATTCTGATATACCAATTAAATTATATCAACATCTATTTAACATACTGTTTTCCCTTGTTGAACATCCAAAGAGACCTTTATCAGACACTAAGAAATATATTTCGGTACCATACAAATATATTCGTACACCGAAATTATTAGAAGAATATTGTGAAAATCCTGATGCTGCAGTCGGTCTAACTTCTGTCTTTAAAAGAGTTGTACAGAATTTCGAACAAATTGATTATCTAGAATTGGTAAGTGAAGAAATTGCCGTTATACAAAGAGGCCGTAACTATATCAATTTTAAATCAATAAAGCAACTTATAACCCACTAGTGTGTTATAGATATAACAAACTAGTATGTTATATAAATTCGCATTCCTAAAAGTAAAAAATTAAAACAAAGTAGCGTTTATTTTTAGTTGCCGTGAAAAGTTATTATTTTATCACTATATCGTGGTTAGACAAAATCATGCTCACCAAATCTGGCATCAAGACCAACAGGAATGCAAATTTCTATAACACACTAATGTGTTGTAGATATAACACACTAGTGTGCTATAAGCTATAAGGTACTTTATTGATTTAAAATCGGTATAGTTACGGCCTCTTTATACAACGGTGTTGGATAAATAACTATTATAGAAGTAATTTACTACATAATAATTTGTATATAACAATTAACAATATATTGTTTCTCATAGATGGCTACATCTTGTATAGCGTTCCTCTATCGTAAACGTGGTCACTTAAATAATTTAATTGATTATCATATAGGAAATATTGTTGAGAAAGGTCTTATAGAATACTATTTCTTTGTATCAATGAGAAACGATCGTATATATACTGTTAAGAAATATGAAAATGTTATTATTTTAAAAATGTTTGATCTTTATGGTGTTTTTATTGTATGGATATGTGGTCTATTGCTTGCTTTGGTCGCTTTTATTTTTGAATTAATTATTGGAAAGAAAAAGAAATAATAGATCTAAAAAGAAAATCTTTTTGAAGGGTATTAAAATAATTTCGATGCTATAAATATTATAACATATTTAATGCCTTCACAGCACCTTAATGATGTTTTAGGTTTCATTGTACTTCGAGTTTGTAGCTTATTAATTTGCGACTGTTGCTTCTATCTTGGAAACTTGAAGATCCTTCTTATTGATAAGAGTCATAAGCAATGTTCTTTTTTAAGATGTAACATAACTAAATAATTCTCAGCACATAATTAATATGATAATTTATAATCTTAATTTGTAGATAAATAGATAAAGTGTTAATTTAATTATAAGAAAAATTCGATTTAATTAATTGCTAATTCCAATTTAAAAATTATATTTTGAATTTCCCGCCAAGTCCAGTTCTCCAGTTTTTATGTACACGAAAATCTTAGTACCTACCCTGAAAATCGGAGGGCGAAACTTGTTCAATGTCGGTATTGCAGGTGATTACCAATATTGTCTATGGTACATAAAACTAGACTTGTGAGCCTTGTGAGCTTCTATGGACTCTGTTACTCTGTATCCTTTGCTAAAATGTACACCAAAAATTACATCTGGAGAGCGCAACAATTTGGCGGAAAATTTAAAATAAATGTTGCTGGAATAATAATAATAATAATAAAACGGTAATGTGAGTTGGTAGCATTTTTAAATTAATGTAATTCGTAATGCATTTGTTTTAATTTTTTTTTTGTAATAAAATTAAATTAAATACAAATATTTACACTGATGTTCGAAATTATATGGAAAATAAGCCGTTATATAATTCACCTAAATAATGATAATTTCCGTCCACTTGGCATACGTCCATTTTGATCATTTAAACCAGCTTGTATATAATCTAATGTTGGCATTTTACGTAAATCACCACGTGCCGCCACTGATGGTGGTGAATTTAATAAACGTTTAGCAATATTAACAATATCATCTTTTGTAATTTTTTCAATAGCATTAATGAAATATTGTGGACGTTTTCTATGACCTGTAGCTAAAACTTGACGACCAATATCTTCAAAAACAACCGGACGTGATTCTAAATTCATCAATAACATTGATTGCAATTGTGTTTTGGCTCTCTAAAAATCAAATATAGAGATAAGATTTAATTTATAAGAAATTAAATAATAATCGAATTATACTCGTAATTCTTGACTTTCAACATTTCCAACCATATTAACAATTTCTTTAACAATAACTTCAACCATATCACGTACATGATTCGGTGGGGCACTTGCATGTATACAAAATAGTCCAGTATCGTTATAGGCGTGATTATAAGCTGTTGCACTATACATCCAATGGTAGCGATTTAAAACATTTGTATATAAACGTGTATACATCCCTTTACCAGGACCACCAGCACTAAATGATCCACCACCACCCATCATCATATTCAAAACACACATAGCAATAAAATCAGGATCTTGATGTGAACAACCTTCTAAACCGATCATAATATGTGATAATACAGGTAATCCAACTGATGCAAATTGTGGTATATCACATTGTTCTTGTACAATACCACCGGTATATTGTGCTACACTATTATCAACAGATAAATTTTTATTTTTAATTATTAAATTTTTATCTAATTGCCATATTGGTGGTTTATCAACGAAATATTTCTGTACAGTTTCAACTAAACGTTTATGTTCTACACCAACACCAGCTATCACCATTCGTTCTGGTGTATAATGATAATTTAAAAATGTAAACAATAATTCACGTGTAATCTTATTTAAATTTTTCACAGGACATAATTTTGGTAAACCTAATGTATTATCACGATAACCAGCAGCATGTATTTTATCCATTAATAAAGTCTCTTGTTCTGGTCGCATATTTAATGTTTCTAATTCGAAATTGATAGCCTGTCGTGCTGCATCAATCTCATCTGGTGTGATTTGTGGTCGTAATGTTGCCTCAGCTAATAATTGGATGACTTCATTTAAACCACTTGTATAAGCCGATGCTGCATAAATGAATGTATCTCTAGATGCTTGACTATCACAGATACCACCGTGTTTCTCTAATTTGTTCAACATCTCATCTTTATCCGGATAGAATTGTGTTGACTGTAAACGAATAAAATTGTTTAAATTATTGAAGAAATTCCATAAAAATATTTTAAATACAGTACATTGAATGCTAGTTTTTCAAGGAAATGTGAAATACCAGATGGATAAGCGACTTCATAACGTGATCCAGAATCGATAATAACACCAACTGTACAAAAATCACCGAAACGATTCTCTGATGCCACACGTAAACCATTTGATAATTTTGTAATTTCTGTTGTTTGTTCACTTTCACGATATGAAGCATATATAGGTTTTGGTAGATTGGGTATTGCCCGGTCCATTGGTGGCATATTTTTTGTATATTGCCGTACATTCCGTAACCTAAAGGGAAATAATTTGAAAATTTTCAAGCGAAAAAATTGAGGTTATATATTTACCGATTATTTTGTGATAAGAATTGACTAAAATTTCCACATAAACGATATGCCATTATTGTTATTAATATTTCGAACTTTTCTATCAATTTATTCGAATTGATTTTATTTATTTTTTTTGATTTTATTTAACAAAAAATTTAGCATAAACAAATGACATTGAAAAAATTAATGTTTTATCAAGTTGGTAGAAGTGATTTTGAAAAGTTTCACAAATTAACTCATAGGTGTCACTACAAAAGAACAACAATATAAAAATAAATACAAAAATTTGTGATTGACAAGAATAAAAAAAACGTATTTTTCCTAAAGATTTCGGAAAATTCTTATTAAAACTTACTTGTCAATTCAACTAATAATCTATTATAATTATAAATACTACTAGAAATATTGTAGATTTTTTAAGTTGGTAGACTTGACTGTAGGTAGTTTTAATAATCTAATCATAGATGTCACTATAAATCAATACTTTAATCGTTAAATGTAGCTTTACAATAAATTTAAAATATATTTATTGGCAATTAAATTCATGTTTAATCAACAAATTAATAAAGAAAATACAATAAATATAAGTAGTTAATTGCTCCAATTAAAATAATTTTTTTTGGTTTATAATGAATTGCAGTGTTTATTGTGTTGCATACCTTTTAGGCGATAATTCAAGTCAACATAACCTCAATCTACTTACCAAAAACAACTTTAGTTTTCTCAAGAAATTCCGAAAATTTTATAATGGAAAAAATTTATAATCCTAAAATATTCGCTTCATCTGAACTTATCAATTTAAACGATTATTTTAATCAATATTCTAATTATCTTAAACAATACAATCAACCATTTGATAAGATTTCTGATGGTGATGATAACGAATCTGAACTTTTATTGTTAAAGAATATGATGGGTTGTGATTTAGATACTGTAAAACAACTCTCAAAAGCTTGCAGGTAAATCATAAGTGAATTATTTGTTAAAAAATTAACTTGATGTAATATTATTTTTTAGTATAGATCAATTGACTTGTGATATTGAAAATACAGCAAAATATCCTATTGATACATTATTAGATTATCGAACGTCTTGTACTCGATTAAAAGATGATATAATTATAAATACAAAACCCAACCAATTGGAAACCTTAAAAAAGAAGAAAGAATTGGATGAGAAATGTAATGTTCGACAGATGATCACAGGGAATAAACGAGGCTTCTATAAACCTTTATCAGTTAATAAAGAAATCTCTTTTCTCTTCAATCCTCTTATAATTAATAAAATTTATAGTTTCCAGATGTTAATGATGAATTAGCAAATTTAAAAGAAGCTGATGATTTCATCTTAACCGTTTTAGTATTCAGTCAATTTAAGTTTGTTTTAAAGAGGAATACCTCGACACGATTACGTTTCAATCATCAAATCTTAATATTAGGTCGTAATACATTGGAGCAATTACGTGATAAAATCTTATGTTCATTGGATGAGGGACTTTTTAAAGAAATTGAAAGTCCTGAGGTCGATTTGACCGATTTGTTAGATTCTCGAGTATATATCCTTATTTTTGTTTTTTTTTATTTATTTTTTAATAATTTATATTTTATTATCAGAGATTCTATCCATCAGGTTTTATATTTATTAACGATACATTCTATAATGATTTTCGTTCATCACAAGCTATCGATTATTCCAAAACAATAATTGAATGGGCGAAGAGTAAAAATATTGGTGAATTTACGACACAAAGTATGAGTAATGTAAGTATTTTAAAGATTTACAAACAAGTACCGAATCTGTTTGAATTGCATACGATAAATTCGAACAGAGAATGTATTTATTTATTTATGCATTTGTTGTTTGTTGATAATTTATTAATTTGCAAATTGCAAAAATTTCAGGTAACTATAAATAGTTTAGAGCTACGCCTTGGCTATCCATATTTATATATGCATCAAGGTGATTGTGAACATATTTTAATATTTTCTGATGCACGTTTATTACAAACAAATGATTGTTTATATACAAAATTCTATCCACATTTATATCGTATGAATGCCAGACCGAATCGTAAATGTTTCTTATGTAGTACAAATTCAGCTAAATGGATATGTTTCAATAGTGAACGTTTACCACAAAATAAAATCTTATTATGTACAGATTGTTGTAATTCATATAATTATATTGATGGTAAAAAAATTGGTCAATTTCGATTATATCCATATTATGAGAAACATACAATTTAAATTAAACGACATCAATTGAGAATTAGCGTAAGTCTTGGATGTATAAGCAGCTGAATCAAGTTACGACTCTACATACTGGCAAATTAGCCAACTACGAGTTTAATTATCGTTGTACTTTTATAAATAAATATTTAAGAAAATAATTGCTTATTTTATGGCGTAAAATTAAAAATTAGAATTGGGAATATTCAGCTATATCGGTGAAATCACGTGATTGGTGATTTGAATGTGTATAAAAACAGTTGTAAAATACAGCTATAAAATACATAAAATACCGTATGTATTAAGGGGAAGCTAGAGCTGTAATCGGTGTCCGAATAGAGGCCTAACTCTAACTAATCTTTAACCGATGGAATCTCGCTTGTTATCTGATATATTGCGACAGCTTTTTCGAAAGCTTATATTTCTAAAAAAATAAAATCGGAACGGAAAATAAGAATTTGATTTTTTTTAAAAAAATCAGCCCTAATGTGATTTGCAATGTAGTATCTTTTTTCGCTAATTTTTAAATAAAATACAGCAATAAATATTGTATAATACGGTATAATATGCCTGGATCTTACAAAAAAATAAAATACTGTAAATTAACATCACTAGTGTAGGCTCAGCTTTATTTCTAATTTAACAATTCCAAAACATTGAGGTTAGGTTGTTGTTGAGTTGTGAAAATACAACACGTGTATTTCACTTGAAATTTTCTAATTTTTTCAATATTAATAATAAATAAAATGGCAACAACAACGATTAAAAAGAAACGAGTTTCTAAACGTTCGAAATTATCGTGGCGTAAACACACAAAATTTGAGGATGTTGAAGAATTTCTAGAAGATAAACGATTAGAAGAACGTTTAGGGTAAAAAACAATTAAAAAAAAATTAATCATATTAATACTCATTGTTGTTTTTTTTTTTTTAATAATAGACCACCAATAGATCAAGTATCTAATGAACAATTATTTCAAATCGATACAAAAGCTGATAAGAATTTGTTATCGACGAAAGAACGTAAACGATTGAAATTTTCAAAACCACCACGATGTTTTGCTGTATTAGAATCATATACTAAAGTACCCGATCCGGTAACGAAACGTAATCGTGTCAAATCTAAAGAAGAACGCCAGAGTATTTTTGTTAAAAAGAAGAAACAAAATCACAAATTTCAATCAATTAAAAGTTATAAATTTAATGAGAATCAAGAACAATCAAAAGATGATGATTGTAATCTTGATATTTGGACAGATGGTGAGAAGACAACAATCGAGAAAAATGAATGGTTTAATAATAGTACAAAAAAACATAATCTATTAAATACTGGTGAAGTTACGCGAACTATACGTAAACCACCAAGATTCAAAACAAGTCTATTACCATCAGTTGAAATACCACATCCTGGTATGTCGTATAATCCAAGCTATAAAGATCATACAGATTTATTGAAATTGATTGCGGAAAAAGAGGAGAAATTGATTAAAGAAAAACAGCATTTGATTCGTGTTACTGATAAGATGTTTAAAAAAACTACAGAAGAAGAAAGAGACGTAAGCGAATACTTTTAAACATGTTCTTCTCATATTCTTAATTTGTTTTATTATAGCTTGCTTCAATAGTGGAAATGGCGCAAGGTTTGGTGAAAACAGAAAATGAAGATCAAGATGATGATAATAACGAATATAAACCAATCAATCCACCTGTTCAGAATAAAAAGAAAACATTAAAACAACGCCGCAAACAACGTGAACAACTCAAATTGCAATTAGAACGCAAAATGAAATTATTACAAAAAAAGAAAGTCTCCGATTTACACAAATTAAAATTGGTAAACAAACAAATTGAACGTAACGAACAAAATCAACAGAAATTAAATCAGAAACGACAACAATTAAAATTATTAAAACCATTACAAACGAAACGTTTAAATTCAATCAAATTTGAAGAGCATGAATTAGAATTCAATCTCGGACAAGATTTGAGTGGTAATTTAAGGAATATGAAAATGGAAGGTAATCTGCTGATGGATCGTTTCAAAAGTTTACAAAAACGCAACATAATCGAACCGACAAGACGGCGGCAAGCCAAGAAGGCTAAAGTTAAAGTTTTCACAAAACCCGATCATAAAGACAATTGGAAAGAAACAGTAGCCCATTCTAATGTTTGATTCAAATCATATACAATTGATAATTTAAATAAACTTTGGAAAATAATTTATTGTTGTCGATATTTCCAAAATACAAGTGACTAGTTGATGATTATGGCAAATTTACAGCGTTTATTATTATGAAGAGAATTGTCATTTTATCAATGGTTGAAATTCTTCCAAATTCTCTTTACTCTCGAATGATCATCGAATAGACTTTTCACCATTACAACTTGTATGAATCCAACAATAATCATTATACAGATTTGTATCATTGAGAATGTGTTGACTTTAAAATAATTCTCTTCGGCTATATTCCGATCGCGTGCTTCAATTGATTTTAAAATATCTTGTATATGGCGTACTTTCGATAGATGATTTCTAACATTATTCATAACATCATTTATATCTTGTACTTTCATCTCATAAACATCTTCTGGACGTAAACCGTCAATATCACCATTCCATTCATTAGAATTATCATCATCATCTTCACCACTATTATTCTCGATAATTAATTCAAAGAATACAGTTTTTGAATTGTATGAACTGAATGTGTTATCGAAACAAAAACGATAATCACCATTCAATTGTGCATCAATTCGATGATTATTTTCAGTCTTTTTATAATCAGCAACTAATATACGACCAGTTGGATCGACTAAATGAAATGTTATATCTAAATCACCATGTCCACCATCAATCACTTGATATTCAATATCGATAATATCACCGATTTTTACTGGTTGATAAAAACAATCCTCTTTACGTGCTTCAATATTTACAGTGATCTCACGTTCTAAACATAACAAATTTTTAATTGATAACAATATCAAAATAGTGTACAAATATATATGTGCCATTATTGTTTTATGAATTATTGCTAAAACACGAATTTAATTAATAATAAATTAATAAAGCACTTCAAAAAAACAATGATTTTCATCTCGTTTTCACTATCATCCAAACAAAATTGACAGTCAGTATAACCAACCAAACTAAAATAAACAACTAAACGTAGCTCCCTTAAAAATAGACAAACAACAAGAAATTATTATACCTATGATATATTACCTTGAGCTTAGTTTCTATTATTAAACAACATATAGAATTTATAAATTATCCGAAAATTGTTGTTAAATTATCAGGAAATATAATTATTTTAAATTATTAAGCGTGTTGGCGGAGTTGGCTACGAAATACAGCATTGCCAACACCTTATCAAAAATTACTATTAGTGTTGAATTAATTGTAGCGCATGAAAATAAAGTAATAAAAATAATTAATAAATAAATAAAGTGTATGACAGCTAAACTTTAGGATTGATGTAGATGTAAAAGTAGCTGTTAAATTGTACAAATATAATCATTTTTTTGCTTTTGATTATTTGTTGAAATTAAGTATTATATATGAAGCTACAATTAGAGACAAAACCAACTGTCAATATCATATGGTTGAGGGATTCTTAACCTCAAATTTTACCAAACATTTAACCTTAAAATTATTTAATAATATTTTTATAAATAGATAAAATTAGATTTTAATTATTGACGAATTAGTGATGTTTGTACAAAGATTACGTAAATTAGCAATTATTAGTACAATAGGTTTTGGTGGTTTTTTAGCTGGTTCATATTATGAACGTAAACAATTCGAACATCCGTTGAATCCATTAAAATTGTTAAATAATCCAAATTTACCAATATTTAAGAGTGTTTTAGCTGCCACACCGATAACACAATCACCACCACCACCACCGTCAAATACAAATCGAATTTCACAGATAATGAAATATGGTTTTCCTAGTCTTGATAATATACGTTCATTTGATAATTACGTGTTAAGTTATGATAGACGGAATCGTGTACCTAATTGGGTATTTGAACATTTAACAGCTGAATTAATTCAACCTAATGAGAAAGTTGATCGATCATTATGCGATTTTAAACCTGATGAAAGTATCCATCCATATTTTAGGTAATAATAGATTACAAAGCAAAAGCAATAATAATTCTAATATTCTTTAGATCGCAGAATACGGATTATCTCAAATCGGGCTATGATCGTGGCCATATGGCGGCTGCTGGTAATCATCGATGCGACCAAAGATTAGTTGAACAGACTTTTTATTTATCGAATATGGCACCACAAGTCGGTAAAGGATTCAATCGAGACTCATGGAATCGTTTAGAGAAACACGTTAGGAAATTGGCAAAGAAACACGTAAATGTCTATGTGTGTACCGGACCATTATATCTACCTAGGTAAATTTGGTTTATTTTTAAAATTTTAGTATATTCAATTTTAATTTGTGTTGAATAGAAGAGAAATGGATGGTAAAAATTATGTGAGATTTGAAGTAATTGGTGCTAATCACGTATCCGTTCCTACACATTTCTTTAAAGTTGTCGTCTATGAAACTAAAGATGGTGAATTAGAAATGGAATCGTATGTGATGCCGAATCAAGTGATTGATGATTCAACACCCCTTACAAGTTTTCAAGTATTATCGATTTTGTTTTTTTTTAGTATCATTCTAAATTAAATCATTAATGTTGTGTAATTGTAGGTACCACCGGATAGTATTGAGAAAGCTGCTGGATTATTATTTTTTGATAATATATCTAGGAGCAAAATTAGTCGAATTAATGGAAAAAAGAATTGATTTGTAAATATTTTAGAATTTTAAAACTGTATTGTTTTGTCTATACAGAGGGATTCACTATTAGGGTGTGTTGAAATTAGTGTCCGATTATTCTAGTTATTGCAATATTTCTAAAAAAGGGCCGTTATAGTGAATTGTCCTGTATAATTTTGTAATTAGATTTTATTTATATTTGATTAAACGATCTTAGAACATTTCTATTATTGTTCCACAGATGGCGCTATTATTATTTGACCAATAGCGTCATTTAAAACATATCGTTCTTATGTTCAAATAAACATTTGTAAATTTAATTAATTTTAGTAATTTACTCTAATCATATTAAATATTTAATATGTTTTATTGTATTTTTTATATTTTGTCAAGACTACAGGTTTCTCTAGTTTGTATTGATTTTGTAACTTGGCGTTTGGTAGCGTTAGTATCGTTGTGTCATTTTTTGGAAATGTCAAAGTTAATAATGCCAACTTAAAAGAGTGTAAATGTCAGTTTTATTTTTTTAGTTGGACAAAATATTGAAATGATGTGACAAAAACATTAAATTTATAAAAAAATGCATATAAAATAATAATAAATATTGATGATAATAATAAAATTTTACTAAAGGTAATAAGAAAATGTTCAAGTGTTATGGCTGTTTTAGAGAATTTTGATCGTCCAATATCGGGCAATTCATTATTAGATTCTGATAATTATTATAGTGATACAATGTCGACGGATAGTGAAGATTTAGATATACAACAAGAATTAAAGAATATTAAGAATGTAATTAGTTTAACACGTGCAAATATAGATGCTTTAAATGCTAAATTTGCCGATTATCAACATCCACCGGCTATCTATTTGAAAGAATACGATGATTTAACATCAAAATTACACGAATTAGAGGCTGAAGAACGTCGGTTAATGGAACAATTAAGTAATGGACGTACAAGTCCTGATGATGATTATTGTAATAATACTAGTGAACAATCATGCCAGACACCACCACCCCAACAACAACAACAACATCATCATATTGAGAAACAACAACCGAGATTCCTACGGGCACATTTACCAAACCAACAACGAACTAGTGTACAAGTTCGTGAAGGTTTAACATTAAGGGACGCCTTAGCTAAAGCAATGAAATTAAGGAATTTAATATGTGAGATGTGTTGTGTATATCTTGGTGATTCTGATATTGTAATTGGATGGGATATTGATATAAGTACATTAAAATGTGATGAAATAACAATAAAAATCTTAGATAAATATCCAATACCGACAAGTATTTCACATAATTTTGTACGAAAGACATTCTTCTCATTGGTGTTTTGCGAGTGTTGTCGCAAATTATTATTTCAAGGGTTTTTCTGTCGGACTTGTGGTTTTAAATTCCATCAACGATGTGCTGATGGTGTACCACCACTATGCCACCAAGTATGTATATGAAATAATCTTGTAATTTTTTTTATAATTTTATGAATTTGTTATAGGTACGTATCCAAGATGAGTATATAAAAGCCTTTTTAGCTGGTGATCCGCATGTACGGCCAACAATTCCATTAATACCATCATTCCCACAAACAAATTTAAGTATACCATCACGTCAATCCCGTCATCCGGGCACATTAGGTCATCATGATCGTTCCAGTTCAGCACCGAATGTATGTTTAAATAATGTAAAGACTACAAATGATGATTGTCAACAATCATCATCATCATCATCATCATTACCACCACCACAAGTACCACCACCACGTTCATTATCAATAAATCGTACAAATAATAATAATGATGATACATCATTGACACATTGTCGTAGTACACAAGCCTCACCTACTGGTTCATTACAACCGCGTCGGCCGCGTGCAAAATCCGCCGATGAAACAAAACCATTATTATCAGCTAGAGAAAGTATCGAAGATTGGGAAATACCAGCTGATGAAATTATTGTACAATATCGTGTTGGTTCCGGTTCATTTGGTACTGTATATAAAGCTGCATGGCATGGACCAGTTGCTGTAAAAACATTAAATGTACAAATACCAACATTAGCACAATTACAAGCATTTAAAAATGAAGTAGCCGTTTTAAGGAAGACACGACATGTTAATATTTTATTATTTATGGGTTGTGTTAGTAAACCACAATTAGCTATTGTAACACAATGGTGTGAAAGTTCCAGTTTATATAAACATCTACATATAGATGAAGCAAAATTTGCATTATTTACATTAATTGAAATTGGTAGACAAACAGCCCAAGGTATGGATTATTTACATGCTAAAAATATTATACATCGTGATTTAAAATCAAACAATATCTTTCTACATGATGATTTAACGGTGAAAATTGGTGATTTTGGTTTAGCAACAGCTAAAACACGTTATTCAGGTTCACAACAACAATTCCATCAACCAACAGGTTCAATATTATGGATGGCACCGGAAGTTATACGTATGCAAGAAGATAATCCATATAGTTTTCAATCGGATGTTTATGCTTTTGGTATTGTTATGTTTGAAATGTTAGCTGGACAATTACCATATTCACACATCAATAATAAAGATCAAATTTTATATATGGTTGGACGTGGCTATTTAAAACCAGATTTAACAAAATTACGTTCAGATACACCGAAAGCATTAAGACGCCTTACAGAAGACTGTATAAAATTTAATAGAGATGATCGACCATTATTTAGACAAATACATGCATCATTAGAAGGTTTATTAAGGAATCATCCGAAAATAAATCGTTCAGCATCAGAACCAAATATGAATCGTACACAATTACAATCAGATGATTTTATTTATGCATGCGCCAGTCCAAAGACACCAGTCAATTTTGGACCAGCTAGTAATTTCCTTTTTTATTCATCTGGTACTGGTAATATTTAAATAATTAACTGGTTATTATATATGAATTTATTTTGATTAAATAAATAAATAAATAAATCACCTCCAAGATGATAACAATAATAAGGGAAACCTCTCGTGATGACTGGTTGTGATTGAGTGAATGTATAATATAAGAAAAGCTGTAGATTTCAAAAGTTATAATTGTCAAAATGTAAATTATGCAAATATTGTTTTTGTTTTCGTATTAAATAAATTCTTTAAAAAAAATTACAAATTCCTAACCTAAATTATCTTAATTTCAACAAAATTTGAGGTTATATTTACTACATTTTTTTTTTATAATAATTTCAAAAATATACAATTATCAGTTAAATAATTCAATAAAAACCGGTTATAAATTATTTAATTTATAAAGACTGATTTATTTAAAATATGGAATTATTGATAACAGAAGTTGAGGTTATGTTATGAAATAATTGCAAGTAATATCAAATTTTAAATACTATTAAGAATTAGGAAAATATTATTATTTGTCGTTATCTAGTCGTTAAATGGTATTACGTAATTTTCATATATTTTTTTTATAAATGTCGTAAAACTATACCTATAATTCATAAAAATTTCTAAGTTTTAGATGTTTTTAAGACAATTTTATAAAAATCGTCAATTTTTGTATTTGTTGAAACAACGAAATTTCTGCATATCGACAGTAAAAATGTCAGAAATTGAGAAGAAATTCGTGTTACCAGCACGATATGCAGGCAGTGAGAAAAGCGTTTGGTTTGTTATTATTATTATTATTGTATTTGTCTATTATTTATAAAATAATTAACAAATTTTAGGGTTGAATATATACAATTAGCTTTGGATTACAAACCATTAAATTTAGGACAAGGCTTCCCTGATTATCCACCACCGAAATATATAACTGAAGCCCTAGCAGATGTTGCAAATAGTGATAATTGTTTGATTCATCAATATACACGCGGATTTGTACAATTTTTGTTATTTATTTTAAATGAATTTTCTTAATTATTGTTTTGTTATAATTAAAAGGGACATCCACGTTTAGTTCAAGCATTATCAAAGTTGTATTCGCAATTGATTTGTCGTGAAATCAATCCACAAACGGAAATTTTAACAACTTTAGGTGCCTACGAGGCATTATTTGCTAGTATTATCGGTCATGTTGATGTCGGTGATGAAGTTGTAATAATCGAACCATTTTTTGATTGTTATGAACCGATGGTGAAGACTGCCGGTGGTATACCACGATTTATACCATTAAAATTGGTTTGTTTATTTAATAATTAACAAGAGTAGTCGATAAAGTTTGATAAATTCTTTGTTAGAGAGATACGTGCACACCGAATGGACAGAAACCATCATCATCCGATTGGATTTTAGATAAACAAGAATTAGAGAGTTTATTCAATGAGAAAACAAAAATAATCATTTTAAATACGCCACATAATCCATTAGGGAAAGTATTTACATTAGATGAATTAATGCACATTGCCGATTTGTGCAAGAAATGGAATGTTTTATGTATTTCCGATGAAGTCTACGAATGGATTGTTTATAAACCAAATAAACATATCCGTATGGCAACATTACCCGATATGTGGGAACGTACAATAACTATCGGTTCAGCTGGGAAAACATTTAGTGTAACTGGATGGAAATTAGGATGGGCTTATGGGCCAGCTAATCTTATGGTCAATTTACAGATGGTACATCAGAATTGTGTTTATACAGGAAATACACCAATTCAAGTAGATTTATTAATTAATTTATAAAGGAATAAAATTTAATTGTGTTTGTTATTTTTGATACATTTAGGAAGCTGCAGCTATTGGTTTTGAGAAAGAACTATGCCGTCTTGGCCATAAAGATAGTTATTTTAATTCAATATCAGAGGAATTGTTGGCGAAACGTGAGTTTATGGCGAAATTTTTAACCGATGTCGGTATGAAGCCGACAATACCTGAAGGTGGTTATTTTATGGTAGCTGATTGGTCACCTTTAGGTATTTACAAACATAATACAACATTATAAAAAATTTATTTTTAAAATCAACAATTATTAATTGTAGAATCGAAAATTGATTTAAATTCTGAACATGATAAATATAAAGATTATCGTTTTACTAAATGGATGACGAAGAATATCGGTCTGCAAGGGATACCACCGAGTGCCTTCTATAGTGAACCACATAAACCATTGGCAGAGAATTTTGTTCGTTATTGTTTCTTTAAAGTAAATTTTAATAATTTTATTTAAAAATAATTAATAAAATTGAATTTGTTTTTAAATGTTTAGAAAGATGAAAATCTACAGAAAGCAGCCCAGATTCTGAAAGATTGGAAATCGACAAATTGATTTATTGCAGAATTCTAACAACGCCAATAAAAATAATGAAATTAGATCTATTTGTAGAAAATTTTTTTTATAAATAAACTAATTTGTTTAAACAAAAATCGATTTTTGTTGAATTTCCTTAAATAATTATCGAATAAGAGATATTTTTTAATTATGTATTTACAATAAATAAAAATTATGATTCTACTAATTGTAAGTGCTAATTGTAAGTACCACGGTATTTATTCTCGCAGTTTACCATACCTTTGGTTACGTAGTATCGAGTTTGGTTCGACCATTTGAAAAATACATAAACAAATGTCAAGTATGAATCAAGTTACGATACTACGTTAGCAAAGGCACAGCCAACAAATAACGTGGTATACGCTATAAAAAACTAAATTACATATATTACAGTTCACTTGAACTAGATTCATGCTAATTTGTATATATACTGTTATAAAAATAGAAAATAGTGGGTGATTCGAGAGCTCCCAGGAATAACTAAACTTACACCAAAACTTTACTTTTTCCTGTCGTAGTACTCTCGGTCACTCTTTTTTCATTGTTTTTTTTAACTTCCCCGACCAGAGGGTAGGGAAGTTATTAGTTTCGGACCAAAATTTCGAATTCGAAATTTCACCAGATCTTTACGTTTTGGGGTCCCCTGAACACGTTTTTGAAGTTTTTAGCATGATGTCCGTGTGTGTGTGTGTGTGTGTGTGTGTGTGTGCGTCTGTCGTTTCTCCAACGATTACTCAAAAACGGCTTAACCGATTGCGTTCAAATTTGGCCAGCATCAACTATTCCGTGGACTTACTTTCGAGTTGATTAGTTTTTGGTGCCAATCGGACCACGGGGGTGGACGGGGGAGGGGGTTGATTGAAAAAAATGTAAGATAACGTATTAATTTGATATCACCAATCGAAAGGGCATGTGCTTTTATGTCAGAAATAATACCCATCATGTGCGATATTTTTCAATCTGGCGACTTATAATGATTAAATTAATTAGATGGACAGTGATTCTTTACTAATCAAGTATGTACGCAAGACAAAAGAATAAGACATTAATATATCAAATATAAATCAGGATTTACGGCCGTTGTCTAGCAACAAGACTGTTTCGTGAAAGATCGAGTAGGTGTAAATAATTGCGTTGTTTTTTTTTAAATTTCGGTGCTGATTTTGACATCTTTGGTTTTGTTAAAAACTTTACTGGAATATTTGTTTAATCTTTTGTTGTGAATTTATTGTAATGGATAACATAATGAGTAATAATACTTTTACTATCCATAGAGGCAGTAAGTAAACTAAAGTTTTCTATTTGTTAAGAATAAAATAACAAAATAGTAAAGATGATTATTTCCATAATTGAAAAGAAAAAAAATAAAGTTATTCTGGCGAGAATTGAACCCCGTAGCAAACAGATGTCAGGCGAGAGCGCAACCACTGTGCTTTTCGCAGAAATTTGACAATTTTCTCTTGATCGTAGAAAAGTTTTTTTCTAATTAATGATTAACTACTGGGACTGATCAGTCGGGGAAGTTGCTAGGCCGGGTCTTCGATTCGGCCCCTTTTCCAACTCGTTTCTTTTTATAATTTGTAATTCTAACAAATTTATCGTTTCTCATTAATAATAATTGAGATTTTATTGATGTAATTTATTAGTTACGTATACGTATTTGATTGGTATTTCAGGTTGCCTACATTGATCGCACGTTCAAAAATTTTCCACGTGTTTTTATAAGGCTACAAACTACAACTTTTTAGTAAAAAGGGGAATGTTTGATGCATGATTTCTCGATTTTGTTTTTGAAGGTGTGAAAACTCGCCATTGGAAAATAATCAACATTGGCTGGGCTGTGGGGGGAAAATGTAAAAAATGTAAAAAAGGACATGCCCCGATACAATTATTTGTAATTCAGAATTTCCACAAAATTTTCCAAAACAGAATAATCCTTCTGCTGCACCATAATTAATTTTTTGTTTATTTTCAAAAAATAGTTAAGCCTCGTTTGTCGTTTGCTCAAAGAAATAATGGAAAAGGATTGAAATCTTGGATTACTTATTCAAAGTTAATTTTGGTGGATGCGCCACGAGTTTTCACTCTTATAATAATAGGATTATCAAATTTTAAGTAACAAAAACATGCTGGAATATTGATTTGTTTATCAAATTTAATTAATAAACAATGGATTAACATATTGTATTTATGAAAATTATTAACAATAACTCAGATATTAAGAATTTGTTTGTTTTGTTTAATCATCTTTGTTTTATCTTGTGTTATTTTTAGACTTTGTTTTGTTGTTATAATTTTTATTATAATATACTATGTAAGTACATAAAATATTTTTTCTTCAATAATAAGTATCTTGAATGTGATCTTTAGTTGCTACGTTTTTTTTTTTCCAAATCGATCCACCATAAACGCAATTCTGATACATTATTTAAATCAAAAAAGAAGCAAATCGAAAGAAAATATCTAAGACGATTCTCTTATCGACAATAAAATCGATTTAGGTGAAGAACAAGACAAAATTTGAACATTGTACGATATTATAAAGCAGTGAGTAATGAACGCATATTTGTGTTTGATAAGAAACAATAGTTGAACCTTATTTTTATTTATCTGCCACAAATTCCATTCAATTATTTAGTCAATAATTGTCTTATATAACAAATGGATGATTTTAAAAAGAAATTCCAATTACCACAAAGATACCAACAGAGTGCTTATAATAGTGTTTGGTATATAGTTTTATTGTTATTCTATTATTCTAGCAACACATAAGAAAATCACCAATTTTTTTAAAATATTTCAGGTCTGAATATATGAAATTAGCAAATGAATACAACCCAATCAATTTAGGACAAGGCTTCCCCGATTATCCACCATCTGAATATGTGATTAATGCCTTAGCCGAAGTGGCTAATAATAGTGATAAAACAACAATACATCAATATACAAGAGAATTTGTAAATCATTCTTTACCTATAAATACCTGTAAATATTAGTAATTGATATATTTTGATAATTTACAGGGTCATCCACGTTTAATAGCTGCTCTCTCTAGGTTGTATTCGAAATTAATCGGCCGTCCAATTGATCAAAATACAGAAATTTTGGTTACTTTAGGCGCTTATAATGGAATCTTTGCTGCAATTATGGGTCATGTTGATAATGGTGATGAAGTTATAATCTTTGAACCATATTTTAAATGTTATGAACATAATGTTATCAATGGTGGTGGCATTCCAAAGTTCATACCATTACAATTAGTATAATTCATTAATAATTGTTAAATTAATTCGTAATTGTTCGATATTAATCATGTAGAAAGATAACGGACAGGATGTTTTAACATCAGCTGATTGGATTTACGATCAACAAGAATTAGAAAATTTATTCAACGAAAGAACAAAACTTATTATCCTTAATACACCGCATAATCCAATTGGGAAAGTTTTTACATATCAAGAATTGAATTTCATTGCAGATTTATGTCGGAAATGGAATGTTTTATGTGTAAGTGATGAAGTCTATGAATGGTTAGTTTATACACCAAATACCCATATTCGAATAGGTATACAAATTGAATTTTTGTCAATAAATTAATCTATTAATTAAAAAATTAATAAGCTTCATTACCTGGTATGTGGGAACGTACAATAACCATCGGTTCAGCTGGTAAAACATTCGGTGTAACTGGATGGAAAATAGGATGGGCTTATGGTCCTGATTATTTAATCGGTAATCTTCAGGTAGTGTTATCAAATTGTGTTAGTGCTGGAAATACAATTTTACAAGTTAATATTTAAAATAACACTTAAAATGTTCTAAAGTAAAATAGGAATTTTTTTATAGGAAGCTGTCGCTGTATGTTTCGAAAAGGAATTAAATCTTTTACATACAGATGATAGTTATTTTAATAGTTTATCAAAGCAATTGATAAAGAAACGGGATTTTATGTGTGGAATTTTACGTGAAATTGGTATGCGGCCAACAATACCACAAGGTGGTTATTTTATAATTGCCGATTGGTCATCTTTAGGTGATTTGTTTTTATATTCTTCCAATTGTTGATAATGTTTTAATTTTAATCGTGTTTTTAGAACCTTTAATTGATTTGAATTCTGAACATGATCAATATAAAGATTATCGTTTCACTAAATGGATGATAAAACATATCGGTATACAAGGTATACCGCCATCGGCTTTTTATTGTGACAAACATAAACATTTAGGTGAATATTTCGTTCGATATTGTTTTGTAAAGGTGTGTTGGAATTATTTGAAAACTTATAGAAAACAAATTAAGATTAATTTTGAATTTTTAGAAAGACAAAAGTTTAGAGAAAGCTGCCAAAATCTTAAAACAATGGATAAACAATACAAATAAATCGTGTTTGAAAAATTTTATTTGATTTTTGTGAAGAATGAATTCTAATCGAAAACCAACTTTTACAATAAAATTCAATCTTGCTTATACAAATAGTGTAGGATTCTTTAAAACAAATTGAGACTGATTGTGAGAAATTTTTTTATAAAACTTCTTTGTTTTGATTTGTTAAAAAACATTTTGACGATTATTAAAATTATTTACTCTCTTATCACTGTACTTATTAATATTTTAAATATTCAAAATTTGTTTAGTTATATGTATAAATAAATGTAAAATAATTGTGGAGAAAAACTTTAAGTGTAATTTTGGTGGATGCGCCACAAAATTTCAATACCATCTTTTTTACGTCTATACATTTCAAATAAAAATAGACAAGTGTTGGTTAATTTTCTGTCTTAACTTTACAAAAGATTGGAAACATTAGTTAAGTAAAAAATGACGAATGACAATGCGGTGAGAGAAGTTAAGGGGTCGGACTAAAACTTTTTACGAAAAGGGGGAACGTTTATTGATACTTGATTTCTCGCTTGTTTTTCAAAATGTAGATGAAAATTTATTTATATGTATTGATAGGTGTAATAAATAATTATTAAAGATCCGGCATTAGTAAAGAACTGTTAATGCAAAATTTGTTTGAAGGCCCCGCAAGTTAAACTTGCACCGGGCCCCGCGAGTCAAACTTACAGTGAGCCCCGCTTTTGTTCAGGCCGATCCTGCTTATAACTTTTATTCTTGATGTTATTAATTTGATTGATAAATAATTCCAGGAGAATAAATAGGAAACAAAAAGATAACACTTACCATATTTAAAATTTGTCTAAAAGTGAGAATGCATTATAATTAGTTCTAAATTTACGACGCAACTCCAACAGGTGTCTAAGATTTTCAAATAAATTAGCTCAAACAATTGAAATGTTAATCAACTTTCCTTATCAGTTCAAGTCATTAAATTCATTTATAATAAAAACTTAAACTTACCAATCCATGTCCACAATATTATCTAAATCCTGTTTCTAATGTTGTTAAAATATAACTAGTAAAGATGGATTCATCGATAAAAGGATCAATTTGGAAACAGGCTAAGCTTTCTTCTACTGCTTAAAGAAAGGAACATCATTATTAGTTCATAAGATATAAGAAAATACTTTACCTGAGAAGATTTTCCTTAAATTATCTTCTTATTATTTAATATTTTTCTGAGACAGGATAAGACAAGATTCAGGTTATTATAATTTCTTCTATCATTACTATTTTTTCCTATATTTATTGCTGAATTATTATAAAATAAAATACCATAACAATTAATCGAAAATAATATGTGATTAAACTGTAAATTCAATACAAATATTTACTGTTACTACTAGTATTATTATTACTAATCAATTTTGCATATAATGTTTCCGAAGGCATTATTAATTAATAGAGGCACTAAATATAGATTCTTAAAATAATAGTAATAATAATAATAATAATATAAAAAGATAATAAGCCATAATTTTTATCGAATCATTTTACCATGGATTGCCTGGATAACCACCAGATGGTGGTGGTTGTTGTGGATAACTACCAGGTGGTGGTTGCTGTTGTTGTTGTTGTGGGAATCCACCAGGAAAATTATATGTAGTTGGATAAGGCATTGTACCATAAGGATTATATCCTTGTGGCATTGGTGGTGGTACATAAGATGGATATGGTAAATTTGGTGTTGAACCATATGGTACAGGCATTCCTTGTACATAAACCGGATAAGGTAAATTACCACCACTAGGTTGTTGTGGTGCTGATACTGTTGAAGGTGGTGGTGGTCTTGGTGGTGCTTGTTTATTTGCTCCTGCTATATTTCGTTCAAAATCAATTCATAATTAAATAATTTCATCAGAATTATAATAATATAAATAAAAATTACCAGGATCTGTATGATAAGATGGAGTTGTTGGTGGAGAAGCGGGAATTTGTCGGCTAGATTCCTGTGTTAAATCCTTCAATAATTCCTCTTTTTCAGTTTTACGTGCAAAACAATAATCAGATACTTTATTTTGAAATGTCAATAACAACTGTGTTAGATCATTATAAAATTTGGTGCCCTCTTGTAAATTATTTAATAATTCCCTAAATGCATCGTGAGCTGCAGCTAATTGACACATTTTCGTTTCACGTGCACTAGCTGTTGTACCACGTTCTTGTACAAATTGTGCATGAGCTTGCTATAATTTTTTTTTTTTAATTGTAATAAATAAATTAATATTTAATAAAATTAAACTACCTGAATTGCTTCAATTAAACTGGCTTGTTTATCAACACTCTCACGTACTTGCTTCTGTAATGGTCCATAAATTTGTCCCAAATTTTCAACAGATATCATAGCTTCACTAATAGCTCCATCTTTGGCTAATGCTTGTAAAAATACATCTTTCATATCGAATGTTGTATTCTTTAATTCAGATTCAATAGCATCACGTTCAGCTTTTATTGTTTCAACTTGTTCCATTAATTGTTTTAAAGTTTCAACAGCTGTTGAATTTGTTATATCACCTGATGAACCTTGTGGTACAGCTGCTTCTATTTCACTTGGTGATTTACTTAATAATTCAATATTGCTACGATGTTGTTCAAATTTATCACGAACAACTTTATCAGCCTTAATAATTGAAATAACAATGCAATATTAGTTTTTTTAATCAGAAAATTAATAATAAACTTACTTGAGTAGCATTATTAATAATTTGTCGATATTTTGCAGCATTCGAACGAAACATTTCAGTTAATTTATCTGATGGTGTACGTGTCCAACGTTCTTTAAACTGTTGTCGTAAAGTATCATCAGCTTGCTTTTCTTCATCCAACATTCTATCCGTCTAAAATTAAAAAAAAAAAAATAGCTTTGAAAAAATAAATAAAATTATCGAATACTTCATCTAATATGTCTTGATTTCGTTTTAAAGCGTCTGGTAATTCTTTTATCATACGATCCACTTCATCTATACCACCTAATTGACTAATAGTATTAGCTTTTTCTAGAATAGATGGTGGTAGACCTGAGCCTTCTGTTGTTTCAATTGCAGCTGGTAAATTCAACGAGGCTAAAACACTGTATTAAAACAAATAAAAGAAAGAAATTAAAATATATTTGTAAATAAATTAATTTTACCCATTCAAAGTTGTTGTAGATTCTCTTAATCTACCAATTTCAGTATTAACAATTTCTGTTTTTCTTAAATCATATGCAGCTAATGCTTGATGTACAGCAACTGGTACTAATTCATTAAATAAATCTTTAAAATTTTGACTCATTGGTTGTTGTAATTGTAAAATTTTTGCTGGTTGTGCTTTACCAATTGGTTCAATTAATTTTATATCTGGTATACGTTCATGATATATAAAATCATTATCTTTTTTTGCTTCATTTAAATTACGTTCAGCTTTATGTAATAGATCTTGAAATAATTGACGTCCACTACGTTGTTGGGATGCTTTAAATAATTCAATTGATTGTTGTAGGCGTGCGATTTCTTCACCAATTTTTTTGTTTGATTTACATACGAAACTTTGATATAATTCAGCGATGGCATGAAAGGCTGCCTGTTTACCGGCAATCTAAATTTAAAAAAAAAAATTAAATATTTATATGAATATATAGAAAAGAATATTATAGAATTAAAGAAAAATTTAGCAAAATGTAAGATTTAGGTAATGTTCAGTTCTTAAAAAATACAAAATTATAGAAAATTTACCAAAGGTATCCACTCTTTCTCCCATAAATGCTTCAAATTCTCCCTTTGGAATATTTTCAAACATTCCCCATATAAATCTTCACATTGTGATGCTAATTTCGCAACAATTGAATCCTTCATATTATCTAAACACAATCCAATTAAACAATTGAATAAAAATTAATTAAATTATGAGTACCATGGATAGCTTTATGGACGAAAATTTCTTGAGCTTGAGCTAACATTAGTGATGATAAAGCACCTAATGTATCTGGATTTAAATCAGGTGTTGGATCTTGTTGTATCGATAACATAACAGTTGATTTTAAATAATTGAAAATACCAGAGGATTGTTGTAATAATTTTGCAGCTAATTTTAAACCATCATCATTTTCAATACTTTGATTTGCTGCCACAGCACTTTGTAATGCTGCTATATTAAATAGAATACAAATTTTCTCATAAGCTAATGATGGAATTGCTGTAAAGTTTTATATAAATTATAATAATCAAGTTGATTGTTTAATTTGTAGTTTACTTAAACTAATTCTAGAGCCGAAAATTGAGCCTTTATCGAAGGCATCTTTCCATTTAAATGGCACTTGTAGTTCTTGTGCTGGAATTTTCGTTTCTAATGCAACTAACTGATCATAATACCTACAATTTTTGGCGTTTTTTTTATTGTTTTAAAAATATAACAATTAATCTTCAAAAAGTAAATAATTAAAAAGATGATTCATACCTATAGATAACCTCCAATGAACTTTCATATTTTTCAAAGGCTTTCCAAATTGCATTATTTCTTAATTTGGAAAATTCATTTATAGCATCCGTATAATCTTCTGGATGATCAGCTGTACTATAACGAGACGATATTAAATTTCTTAATGGTGTAATAATATCAACTTCTGATGGTTTTTTCAATGGGATTGATATCAATTCAGCCATCTCGTAATTTTTATTCGATTCACTCTTGTTTGATTTTTCAACTGTTTTCCTGTCAACTGAGATCCTTCAAAAACAACCAACCAATGTTGCCAAGCGCAAATCAACAGATTTTTTAAATAAATATATTTAAAAATTAAAGCAATTATTTATATTTATGAAATTGGACAATTGTACAATATTTCTCTGATTTTACAGCAATTTAAATACGTGTATTATATATTTTTATATTATAATTTGAAGAATTAGATCCGTAAATCTACTGGAAACGTTAAAGACATGACAATGCTGCAATTAGTTTAAAAACAAAACTGACGTCACCCAATTACAATAATAGCCGGTTCACATGAGTCATTCATAAGAATCGTGAATTATTATTGGATGTGATTAATTCTAATTAAATAAACCTTGATATCGACCAATGAAAACAATAAATTATTAAAATATTGCAATGACAATAGGTTTAAATAGCTGTTTAATCAGTGTAAAACTGCCTTATTGTATTCTAATTGTCGGTACTTATCACGTGATTAAACCATTCAAAAATAGGCGCTAATTTATAAATTCATTAAATTTAATTTACAATTATGTAAAAAAATAAATCTATACAGCTATTCCAAGAAAGAAGCCACCGACGAATCCAACAGCAAATGTTCGTTTACTTTTTATAAATTGTTTCATCTACAAACATTTAAATTATGTATTTGCTATTTTTTGTTTTTTTAATTTATTGTATACAAACATTATTTATAGTTGGTGTCATTTGCTCTTGTAGTCTTGCTGATTGTTCTTCGGTTTGTTTCTTCCAATCAGATGGTATAACACCGTTATATTCAGCAATATGCCATAAAATTAAACCACTACCAGCTACACCGGCAGCAACACGTCCAACAGATTTTACACAATAGCCCATAAACCTAAAATTTAAACAATTATTTTTAAATATTTTATCGAGATATAGATGAAATACCATCCTGAAGCTGTACCCAAAACTATTTGTTGCGCAAATCGGTTATGTATCAACGCCATTGTGTAAATTGTGTATGTATTTATAATGATACAATTTTTTTTTTAGTGATAAAAACAATCTTATTTACAATTCTAGAATGGTCTGTAGACGGTTCTTTAAACTTTAAAAAAGTCTAAAATTGTAACGTCAAAATTGACAAATATATGTAAAGGTAAGCGTACATACATGGGTGCGTTATTTTTTCCAACCTGAATGAATCATGAAACGGATGAGATTTAGCAGGGGCGGCTCGTCTATAAGCACTGTGGAGGTGCAGCACCCCCATTTCCCGTGTTTAATAACAAACACTGTAATGATTAGTCTTTTCTTTCTGTCTTTCCTGTCCTTTTTTATTTTTGCTTTCTTTCTTATATTTGTTTCATTTTCTTTTCTCTCCTGCTCTTCGCTTTCTTTCTTTTCCATCTGTCTTACTTTCTTCCTTTTTCTTCTGTCTTTCCCCCATGCCTTTCTTTATTTTGTCTTCTTATTTTCTTTCTCCCCTGTTTTTCTTCTTTATTTCTGTCTCTCCTGTAATCCTTTCTTATTTTTCATCTTCCCTGCGTTTCTTCCGGCCTTTCTTGCCACATTTTCTTTTCTTCTTTCTATCTATCCGACCTTTATTCTTTTCCTTTGTCATCCATTCTTTCTCTCTTTCTACATTTATCCCCGGTGTTGCTGTTTTCTTTTATTCTTTCCTATATTTTTTTGTCTCTTGTTCTTTCTCTTTCGTTCTCCCGCATTTCTTTCTTTCTTTCTCTCTATCCTGCTTCTCTTTTTATCAAATAACATAGAATGCTATGGTTATACATATAGTCTTTTCTTTCTTTCTCTCCTGCCTTTTATAATCATCTATGAATCTTTCTTGCTTTCTCTATTGTCACCATTTCTTTATTTGTTTTTCTTTCTGATATCCTTCTTTTATTCCTTTTTTCCCTGAAACCTTCCTTCTCACTTGTCTTTATCCCTCTCTTCTATATCCTATCTTTCTTTCGTCTTTCTTTTTCTCCTCTAATACTTTTTGTCATCCTTTCTTTCTTGTCACTTTTTATTACTTTCTTTCATTTTTATTCTTCTTTCTCTTCTATCTTCCTTCTTCGTTGTCTCCTTTCTGTTTTAGCGTTTTCTCTCACCTCTCACTCCTGTAATGTGTTCTTTTATTCTCCCCTGTTCTTTTTTCTTTTTCTCAATTGTCGTTTTTCTTTCTCTTCCACTCTTTATTATTTCTCTTTTGCTTGTAATTTATTCTTTCTCACTAGTCTTTTATTCTCTTTCTTTCACTGTTTTATTTGTTTTTTCCCCTGGTCTTCTTTCTTTCTCTTCTGTCCTCTATTTCTTTCTTGATGACATTCTTTGCAAAGGGGGTGAAAAGCACCCCCTCCAACTAATTCAAGTCACGAGCAACCACTGCAGATTTTGCCACTTTTCAACTGCACAACAGGTGAAATAATCAAAGAAACTATATATCTGAAACTTAATAAAGAATTTTATTCGACGACTATTTAAACGAAATTTAGTAAACGATCCGATAATAAAAAATAAAAAGAATAAATTACAAAATCAGTTTGGAAAATTCATATTGGCGAAATAGAAATTTGGTGATTGTCGAAAATTCCTTCCAATCAATCGTGATCGTAAAATATCCGGTAAGAATGGATTATTTGGACTTAAACTAGTTATATCTAACGGTGTATCAATGAATGGATTTGTTGTTTGTAATAAAATTGATGGTGTTATTGGATTTCTATCGATTGATACACTTTGATTTGTAGTAAAATTCATACCATTTGTTAATGGATTTAAATTCATATTATAACCAGTAGAAATACGCGGATGTATTGGTGTACTCGTTGATCCAACATCGAGATGATTCATTATTGTTGTTGATGTAGCTGTTTCATGTTGTTGTATTGGTTGATTTCGTATTGATGTTTCACTGTAAATTTTATTAAAAATCCGTTTACGATTACACGAACCTTGTAATTTACTCTCATCAACCACACTATTTTGATGATTAACATATTTCGATTTCTTATCGATTTTTTTGAATTTTTCATTGTAAATTTCACGTATATCATTGTACATATCGATTGGAAATAATGAGAAATCGAAATTCTTTGATATAATATTCTGTTTTTCAAATTTCAATAATTTAAAATTCTTTTTATATTCATCATGTTGATTCTCAATATATTCAATATCATCTTTTATATCTTTTGAAAAATACTGTGGTAAATATTGATCGATACTTATATCATTTCTTAAAATATAATCCAACTCGAAGAGATTTGGTGAATAACCAGCTTCAAGTTCACAAAATGCCGGACACAAATGGATATATTCAAGTGTTGTTGTAAATTTTAACGATGAAAATTTCGCCTAAAAGTTGTGAAATTGAAAACAACACAATGAATTGTTCAGAGGAGATTCGTTTTAATTTGAGAAAAATAAAAAGGTGTATTTACTTAAAACTATTTATTCATAATACAAATAAAAAATACACTTTATAAAAAGAAAAACAAAACGAAACTCCTCTATTTGTTTTAAATATTTACCTGTCCTGCATAGATAGCAAATCCTTCTTCAACTAATACATCATTAATATAGAAAATTTTATCTTGATGAGTTATATCAGCTAAATAGATTTCAATAATTTTATCATCATTATCGATTCTTGTAATTTCAGCAACTAAATCTCTATTTGTTATCAATTCACGGAAACGTTCAGTACAATCAATTTTCCATGGTGTATGTTTTGTTGGTGGTTCAATATTTGATAGACGTGTACGTATTGCTTGACAGGGTATTTGTGCAAATTTTCTTGGTAAATACCATATTTCATTTGTATCAACTTTCCATACTGTACCATAATCAATAAAGAGTACCTAAAATGAATTAAATTTATCAAATAGTATTTCAATACAACCTACGTTCATAATTTAATAGAAAATAATCCCAATTCGATAGTATAACATGATCAAAGCAATGGATAGAACACGTTGGTCGTAACTTAGTTCGTTTAGATTGATGATTTGTTCTGTTCTTATGTTAGCTATTAAGCCGGCTACACACACGCCAATTTGCAGGAACGTTTTGTAGAGGAAATAGAGTGGGAGCCCTGCAAATTAGTACTTGAATAGACACGTCGAGACAGGTCCCCCACTCTATTTCCCTTACAAATCATCGTGTATGTAGCCGGCTTTATTGCAAGGTGAATTAAGGGCATGGATCACTACTTTTTACGAAAAAGAGGAATGTTTGATACAAGATTTCTCGCTTGATTTTTAAGATGTAGAAGCTAGATAGCGTTTTGGAAAATTTCGTAAAAATTCTGAATTACAGACAATTGCCTCGGAGCATGTTTTTTTACAATTTCGGCCATAGTTCAGTCTATGTTGATCATTTTTAATGCAAATTCAATTATGAATAGCAAATTCTAAGGGTTTTCCAAATCCCCAAGAAAATTCCCGATGGGCTTGTTAGTTTTTAGGAATTCTAATAAAAACAGGCTTATGTAGTACTTTTTACAGTTTTAATGATGAAACGCTCTTTCAATAATGCTATCGCACGTAGGTCTTTACCTAGGTCGTTTATATTGAGGAGCTGTTCTTATCTTAATTATTGCAAAGTAGATTAAGCTACGCGCTACGTTCACCTTTTATCTATTGCTTATAATATGCAGATTTATTTTAAGAATTGAAAGACACAGTAGTCGACTTACTTTAACTTGTTTCGGATTATTTGGTAATAAATTAATAATAACAGCACGATGATATTGTTTCTCAAATAATGTAGTAATATATAAACCTTCTTCTAATAAAGCTTCTGGTATTTGATATTTGTTTCGTTGATTTTGAAAGAATTCGTGTAAATCTTTCATCAATTCATCTAATGGTCCAAATGTTAAATATGTCCAAAATTTTGATACATCATAAATTTCACCAACTGAAATATCAAAATAATCACCAACTTTCTTATCAATCCAATATCGTGGAATAATCTCAGTTAAATGGATTACATCTGATGGTATTAATGATTTTAACGATTTCCACTGCAAATAAAATGTAGTTTAAAATTATATAAAAACAAAATCTGAATGATTTACATCTAATTTCGGTAATGTATCACCAGCATTATCATCATCTGTTTTAGTTTCAAGTTCATCGACTTTCGGTAACGGTATATTTCGATCGAATATCAAATAATCGTCAGTTGTCGGCTGGATATAATGGAAAATTTCTGTTAAATCTGATACCATTTCAATTAATGTTTTATAAAAATACTTTTCGTAACATAAATTCTTTTGAAACATTCGTCTATAATCAATATTTTTTAATAAAATTTAAAACATGAAAGAAGAATTCACAGAAATTTACCGATACTCATCTGGCATTTCAGTACACCAAATACCATTCGGGAAATCTTTTATCAATTTTCTCAAATTATTCTGTATATCACATGGTACCCTACTTTTATACGAATATATTTCCGCCGCTAAAGATTTTTTATGACAAATATCATCATTGATATCAGTATGATTAGTAAAAGTATCTGAACTACTAGCAATAAACGATGTTGATTCATGATTAGTAACAGTTTCGGAATAATTTGTAACAAACAATGTTGATTCATTAGTTGTGCAAGAAACTTCAATTTTATTTGAACGTGTCTTTCGTAATGTTGAATTTCTACCCCTAGAAATAATAAATAAAATATTTATTTCATTAAATCGATTGTATTCTAAAACGAAATATTACTGTAGACGTCTTGGAAGTTTCTTTGCGACACGTTGTTTCGATACTAATTCATCAATATGTGCCGATTTTGGTTGGATAACTCCCTCAACTAATGCATGTAAACCATTACCATTTATCTAGAATTAGAAATTATCAATTTGTTGAATAAATATAATATATTATAAAATATAATTTACCACAACGATATCAGGTATTGATTTCAAAAATGATTCGACATTTTTGTAACCGAGTGATTTATACGGTATTGGATAACCGATTGTATTAGTGAAATCATTACATAATTGTTTTACAGTACATTTATGTGTTAATGATGTTAATAAACCGGTAATGATGCGTTTTATTTCATCAATTTGAAGGGACGTTTGATTTGCTGATGCCTATAACAAAATTTGAATAAATTTGTGAGTAAGAGTATAAGGCTCTTGGGTTTCGAACTTTGTATAAATCGTACAAGAATGAAATTTTATGGGGATCGTTAGAAATAATAAAAAATAGAAAATCAACCCCCTAGGTTCGCACCAAGAGGGAGGAATCTTCCTTAGGGGAAGGAGAAGATGTTAGCATGTTCAAACGTGAGTGTGATTTTTTCAGATTTTTAAAAATGTCACCAGCGTTCCTATAGACATGCTAGCCGCCACTGCTATATTGCTGCTGTTTGTCGTCAGAAGTGGCTGCCTTTTTCAGGATTGTTTTGTATTATACCACTGAAACATTGTGTAAATTTTCATGACAATCGCGTCGATAGAAACCGCAAACCCAATATCTTTACTGTATACAAGCAGGTGAAGCAAAAGAGCGACTAAAAAATCGCTGGATGACCATTATGAATTAATTGTGCCTAAATTTTTGACGTAATAAGAGGCCATAGGAATCTGAAAAAAATCACACTTACGTTTAAACATACCCCGCTCAAGATGGTAACATTTTTATAGATTTATCAATCACTCCCCTTTCAACCGTGAGAGGTATCCCTACTTGGAGAAACGGTAAGAGTAGGGCTCTTGGGTTCCGAAGTTTCTATAAGTGATATGTTGATGAAATTTTGTGAGTGTATTGAAGGGGTCGTTATGAATCTGAAAAAAAAACAATCAACCTCCTCGGTTCCCCCTAAGTTGGAGAACACTCCCCGTGGGGGAGAGGGACGGTGATAGCTGCACAAAAATATTACCATCATAAGCGGAGCATGTTTAAAGGTAAGTGTGATTTTTTCTAGATTTTTATTGCCCTTAATTACGCCAAAAAAAAATTAATAATTCATGCGTAAATGTCACCGAGAGAGATTTTTTAGTCGCTCTCTTGCGATCCTACAACATATTTAGATATCGTATTTACGCTTGAATTTTTTTTTTTTGGTGTAATTAGCGGCAATAAAAATCTAGAAAAAATCACACTTACCTTAGAACATGCTCCGCTTATGATGGTGATATTTTTGTGCAGGTGCCACTGCCCTCCATTCCCCGCGGGGGGTGTTCTCCAACTTAGGGGGAACTGAGGAGGTTGATGATTTTTTTTTAGATTCATAACGACCCCTTCAATACACTCACAAAATTTCATCAACATATCACCTATAGAAACTTCGGAACCCAAGAGCCCTACTCTTACCGGAGAAACCTAAGGGGTTAATTTTCGATCCTTAGGTTTTTAGGTTTACACCCACAAAACCAATTTAACCTTATTATTGTATGATTTATAAAAACTTCGGAACCCAAGAGCCCTACTTTTACTTTATGGTTATGTTTTGCAATAAGAGCTCACCATTTTTGAAAATTTTGGAATAAACCAATTACCACATTTATATTTCAAACACCTTTAATTATTATTGTGTTGATGAAACATTTATTATAATTAATGAATTAGAATTAATTGAAACCAGACATGCCAGACACCAACAAAGAGTAAAAAACGTTAATTAATTGTATTGTAGACAATAATCATAGACAAGTAATAATTGTTGAAAAAGTATAGCCAACACTGATGTAATAAAAACCCCAGCTGTAGGACTGACTACTAAATGTAGCTCTCCTACAACTGATTATTAATTAGTGATTGATTAATTTACAATTTTTTTTATCAAGAACTGAATAAACACTACAATCAAGAAGATTTAATAAAAATTATCGATTTTTTTCAATGAAATCTATATAGCCTTATTTATATTGTCGAAACGACTGTATAAAGGGTGTAAAACAGGATTTCACTTCACTATTTGTGCTAGTAATGTGTCTGTGTATAGTACAATTGTAAAATACAGCTGTATAATACTGCAAATACATAATAAATGCTTATATGTGCAAACATCTTTCTCTCATGTCTATCTTTTCCCCTCCTTTGTGTTACCTCTTTTTGTTTTTCTCTTAACTCATCTCTTTTCTATTTCTTATTCTCTTTGTTACGCCAGTCTTTCCTTATTTCTCTCCTCCATTTCCTTCTTTCTTGTCTCCTATATCTCTATCTCTCTGGCTTTTCATTCTCTTTTCATTCCTATCTTTCTATCCCTTTTTCATAAGAAAAATAAAAACAATATAAAGCCTTCCTTTGTTAGGTCTCTCTCTCTCTCTCTCTCCATCTCTCTTTCTTGTCATGTATCTATGTGGAACCTGTACCCTTACGAGCCACTTCTGTGCGTAAAACAAAATTTTTTTATCAGGACTTATAAAATTCCGATAATATTTGAGATAAATTTTGAACAATTTGCAATATCTTTAAATAGAAAATTGATCATTTTTGATCGTTTGATCACACTTAAAAATCGAAAAGATAACGTCGTAATACTCAAAAAAAAAGAAACATGAGCATTTCTTATTTGAACAGAATCAAAACAATAAACATTTACTTGATTATAATTTATTAATAAGAAACATAAACAATATTGACAATTTCCCTACAATTCGAGTTATATTTAAATATTATTTATACACAAAATAAATTATGAATATTAATAAGTATCGAACGGTGGTGTAGCGTATTTTTTATACAATTCATCCCAAAAACTCAAACTCTTATTTTCCGGGTTCATTTGCATCGATAGATCCTTTCCGATATCCAAATAGAGTAAATTATTCGTTGAATTATTTATTCGACTTGGTAGCCAATGAATATTTTCTAATAATTGTTCATTGTATGGTGTTGGTGTGTGATATTTAGCGAAATTTGTCCACAATTTCACCATTCTTGAACGCACCATATAATCATGTTTGGTACCATTATGTTGACTTATCCATAAATAGGATAATTCTTCACTATGTGTAGTACCAGGTGTTGTACGATTCTTTAAACCACTCAAATTACCCTCATAAGAGAATAGATAGTAATAAACATTTGTATATTGGCTTATTAAACGGACATATTCACGAATTGGTCGAACGAATTGATCATCACTAATAAACTGTGGAAGGAACGCAAAATGGTTAAATTATCAGAAATAGTATATTATATAACAAGGGACTAAAGTGCGACATTTCGTCCCGAGAGTGGAAGTTTCGGGCCCCTTGGGCAATAAACCACTCGAGGGACGAAAGAAAGTACTTTAGTCCCGAGTTATATAAGCTATTTTTTGCACTTTCGTATATACAGGATGGATTATAAAAAAGGCCCCAAGCCATAGCTCCGTTATTTTTAAAGATATGACAAAACTTCTTGGGACAAAGTTGCACAGTTTATTATCATCTATGTTTTGGGATAGATTTCAAATCTATGCTGCTTCCTGTTTCACCGGAAGTGGCATCAACTTGAATTTCTTAAATGGAACACCCTATATATTTTTTATTTCTGGATACCTACTTAAATTGTCTTTCAAAAATCTCTAAGGCATCATATGCCTAAAACCAATCGTTAGTGAGATATTCGTCAATTAATGTACTTATTAAAGTAGCATTTTCTATTCTTTCCATAGCCTACTTGAATGAATTTATCTATAACTATTGCTTGTTGGCATATAAAAAGTGCCTACATTAATTGACGAATATCTCCCTAAAAATTGGTTTTAGACATATGGTGCCTTAGACCTTTTTGAAAGACAATTTAACGGGGTATCCAGAAATAATAAAATATACAGAGTGTTCCATTTAAAAAATTAAAGTTGATGCCACTTCCGGTGAAACAGGAAGCAGCATAGATTTGAAATCTATCCCAAAACATAGATGATAATAAACTGTACAACTTTGTCCCAAGAAGTTTTGTCATATCTTTAAAAATAACGGAGCTATGGCTTGGGGCCTTTTTTATAATCCACCCTGTATTTAATGAGAAAATTAAGAAATTATAGATTTATTAATTTGACAAGGGATCTATTAATTTGACAATTATCTAATGTTGCTATAGAAACATATTGTGTATTTTTACTTTAGTCCCTTATTGGGATTAAAAGTGCTACTTTAGTCCCTGTTTTGATGGAGTAAAATGCTGTTTTACTCCCGAAAGTGCAAAAATAATTATACAAATTCTTACCTTCATCAAATTAATATTGGATAAGGCAATTGATCGATTGTTGAAATATGATTTATCAATTAAGTGTCCGACAATAGCTCTAGTTTGTTCATCTTTGATATTCATATCGGTTGGTGTTAGAAGATCTTGATGAAGATCGAATTTCAACAATAGTATTCTTAACAATCCTGCAAAATTTCATTGTTAATTCCTTATAAATACAAGATCCTTCATTTAAATGTTTTGAATGGCAGTAAATTTATCAATAAAATATTGGAAGTGGTGATTAATAGTATATTATACAACGAGTCTATAATGAATGCTCTTATTACCGAGAATGAAGTTTACAACACAAGCGAGCGCAGCGAGCTAGTGTTGTAATCATTCGAGGTTATAATATTAGCATTCATTATAAGCGAGTTGTATACTATACTTTATCTACGACTTATTTCTACGTGTATAGGTACTTGTGGTGTACAAGAATATTTACCTTCTTAATCATTTTCGATTCTAAAATCGCACAAAATTTGACACTTATTTACAACTGTTTGTTGAAACTGTTATTCATTTTTTGTCGTTACCATGGTTTTTTACATTTAATAGAAACTGTTATCTACTACCAAAATCGTCTTCTTTACCATTTTCCATTGTAAATACAACGAATTTTCTCACAACTAAGTATTTTTTTCGAAATTTCAGAAAAATTAAATGTCATTTTATTCAAAATTGCATGAAAACGCCCATTTTAGGCCTACTTGTTGAAACTATTGTCAATTATTTTTGTCGTTACTATGGTTTGTTTACATTTGACGGAAATTATAATTAAAATACTATTTTCTGATTGGCTGAAGAGAGGGATATTCATTTACTTTAACTCCCTAGGGATATAAAGTAGGCCATTATATTACAAAAAGCACAAGTATAATGATCACTTTATATATAAGTCGTAGATAAACTACTTTACAAACCTAAGTTAGTCGATTTCCTAGTTTACTAGTAATAAATTTAAAAAGCAAGAAAAAATGTAATAATATCTGAAGTTGAAAAAAAATGAAAACAATACGGAAGAAATAGAGAAGCAAATGAATATCGAATTAACAAAATTGGGTAGTCACTCAAATTTTATTACATCTGTCCTTGCTTTTTAAATTGATTACTTGTAAACTGGAGAATCCCCTGACTTGGATTTTTTACAGCAGCTTCTCCTATATTCACAAAAAATAAATATTTATAGTTATAGTAAATTTACTGTCATAAACCCTATTTATGTGAAAGACGCTGTATAGCAAAAAATTACCGGTAAATTTAAATGATCCTTCTAATGAATTAAAACCAACAATACAAGGGATTTTATTGAAATTGCCATTTTGTAATGCTTGATGACTCTTTTCGGTGATTACAGCATCAGGATGTTCGGGCTCTATAACTGGCGCCATAATGAAACCATCCCTTGGATTTATCGATAAATATTTCTATTAACACACACAACAAAAATAATAATAAACTGTAATTCAATAGAATTTCGATATGACTTACAAAATCAATAGCAGACACACTTTTTGTTTGTAAAAGTGTAACATTGATAGTTTTCAAGAAATTCAACAATTCCGTTGAATTCTTGGTATTAAGACCTAAATCATGACCGATAGTGAACGCGACTTCTTTACCATGTCTTGAATATGCCCATGATGATAACGATACACCTGATTCTAAAATGGCTGCATTAAACAACCCTTTAGATTTCGGTGATTGTATTAAATAAGAAATAGAAGCAGAACCAGCACTCTGTCCAAATACAGTAATTTTATTATTATCACCACCAAAATTACGAATATTCTCCTTCACCCATTTCAATGCTAATAATTGATCTTTTAATCCATAATTACCAGGAATTGTACGATCATTTGTTGATAAGAAACCAAAGATACCCAATCGATAATTGATGGTGATTATTAAAATATTTTGTTCTAAGAAATAATCAGGACCTAATTCTTTATATGTTGAAATACCAAATTGGAAAGCACCACCATGAATGAATACCATTACTGGTAATAGTGTACCATTATTATTTGGGTATCGTGGTGTGTACACATTTAAATATAAACAATCTTCTTGACCAACAATCGGTTCAGACTGTTGGGTACATGATGGGGCTTCTTCGATTGTGTCCAACACACCGCTCCAGTTGCGTTTCGGTACAGGTGACTAAAATTACAACAGTTTTTACATTAACACAAAAAATGAGTTTGTGTAAGTATTTAATGTGATTTAATAATTAATTATATCACAAGACCACAAAGTAAGCTTTTGTAAGTACGAGTACGACTGCACGACTCGGCTAACGCTTTGGCCTACAGCCTAAATCACTAATTCGTACTCACAAAGCCACATTTTAATCATTTCTTTTAGCTTAATTTGGTCTATTTGCGTTGTGCGCGCAACAAAAATTGCTTGTTAAAATTTCACTCTTATTGTTTTTAACAAAACGCGCCAAAAGAAGTATAACTTCAAAAAAAAAAATGATAGAATGATGATAGAAAATACCTCAAATCGTAAATTGCCAATCGGTGGTTCTGCATAAGGTACCCCACTGAATCTGTAGTAAACTGTACCATCACCAATAGTTTGGTATTTACGTCCACGAATTTTACCATTTTTAGTTTCAACAATTACATCTTGATTATCATGTAGTGTTATTAGACTTTTACTTAAAGTCTGTTTAATTATGTATAAAAATAATAAATTTTTCAACAACATCTTTTTACTAACTGATAAAATATGGAAATAATTCAAAGCTTTATATACTTTTCGATGTATTGTAGTGAACGGAAGGGTGTGAAGTATTGATAAAAAGTTTTATCAGTTAATTATTAAGATCAACATACAATTTTGGATAATAAGTGCCTGTAAAAATTATTATTAAACAAAGTTTTTATTGTTTTTGTTTAGATAAAAAAGTAGACTTTTATCGAATTTGTTTCGATTGACAGAATAGTGGATTCGTGCTATTGAAAGCTAAATTATGTCTAATTTCCTTTTAAAAATTCCTTTAATTTTTATCTTATCTTAAATTATTTGCAAATTTTACAACATACAAATACGCGTGATTATCATAATTTATTATTTTTTTAAATGTTCCAAATCCCTAAAATTTTACCGATTAGTTTTGTTATTGTATGTCTTTGAATAAATCACTTTTATCTACGACTTATATATAAAGTGATCATTATATTTGTGGTTTTTGTAATATAATGACCTACTTTATATCCCTAGGGAGATAAAGTAAATGAATATCCCTCTCATCAGCCAATCAGAAAATAGTATTTTAATTATAATTTCCGTCAAATGTAAACAAACCATAGTAACGACAAAAATAATTAACAATAGTTTCAACAAGTAGGCCTAAAGTGGGCGTTTTCATGCAATTTTGAATAAAATGACATTTAATTTTTATGAAATTTCGAACAAATACATAGTTGTTAGAATATTCGTTGTATTTACAATGGAAAGTGATAAAGAAGATGATTTTAGTAGTAGATAACAGTTTCTATTAAATGTAAAAAACCATGGTAACGACAAAAAATAAATAACAGTTTCAACAAACAGTTGTAAATAAGTGTCAAATTTTGTGCGATTTTAGAATCGAAAATGATAAAGAAGGTAAATATTCTTGTACACTACCAGTACCTGTACATGTAGAAATAAGTCGTAGATAAAGTATATTATACAACTCGCTTATAATGAATGCTAATTATAACCTCGAATGATTACAACACTCGCTCTCTCCGCTCGCTTGTGTTGTAAACTTCATTCTCGGTAATAATAGCATTCATTATAGACTCGTTGTATAATATACTATTATTATTGTTTTTATTTCACATTTAAAAGAGATAGTCCAAAATGTGAATTCATTCAAGGTAAATTTTAACGTGTCTATCGTATAATAAATATAATAAAGAGAAAATTGTCGAAAGGATTTAATCAACGAGTGGAATTTATGTACTTATACACTCAAAAAACGAGCATTATTAGGTATCTTTTTCAAATTCGATCCCATATATTTCGAGATATTTGTTAGATATATAGGATTGCTGCTGTAAATCTACCAAATTCGTATGAAACTCCTGTTGAGTTTTAGGAAAATTCCTGGAGGAAGTTTTAGCAAAATTAGAACCTTGTAGCTCATTTTGAAGTTGGTTAAAATAGCCTGTTTAGCTTCCCAATTTTGATTTTATTTGATCCTGAAACAGATAGAAATCTTTCGCATGGTTTCTACAATGTAATGGAGAAAAACGAAAAAAATCACAGTTGAAAGGGTCTATGAGTCATTCTTAGTCGTTTTGTTTACTTTGCTCGTTTTTGAAAATATAGTTTACTTCAATTCCCTTCAATTCTCAAAAATTCGAACAATTAATTTTGTTCTTCCAGAGTTTTGATTGGAGATTTCTTATAAAGATAAAGATAATCCCTTAAAAAAATAGGGATAAATATTTTTGTTTTTATATAAAAATATTTAAAATGTACCTAACAATAAGTATAGTGATGTAGACAACGATTAGACAATAATAAATATATACAGACAGATTTGTAGATGTAGATGCAGATAAAACACAAGACTAAAACAATAAGACAACATGAAAAAAAAATCGTATCATTTACGATAAATGTGGATTTAAGGATTAGAAAAAGTAGTCTGTAACTGTGAGATCATGCGGTTTTTTGCGAATTTTTCATTTTTGATTTCATCTTAATCGTTATTTATCTCTTCACACCCATATGATTCAATAATAAACAAAGCAAAAATTCAGTTTCTTAGAAGTAAAGTTGCTGTAGAAATTGGAAATACCATCTATAAATTTAACAAATCAAATACAGGGTGTTTGGTCTAACTATGGTCCGTTATAAGAAACTCCTATTAGTCAACGAGCGATTCGAAAAATATTTTAAGGATTTTTAGGGGGGTCCTTAAAGAACATTTCAGCAAAATTAGAACCTTGTAGCTCACTTGGAAGTTGGTCAAAAATCCCTCGTTTCTGACGATGTAGCGATTTTCAAAAACGAATTAAACACACAAAACGACTTAGAATGACTCTAGGATCCTCCCAAAAAATGATTTTTTTAATTTTTCTCCATTTTATTCTGGAACAGGTGGAAATATTTCGTATTTTCTCTAGAATACAATGGAGAAAAACGAAAAAAATCAATGTTGGGAAGGTCTCTGAGTCATTTTTAGTTGTTCTGCGTGTTTTGTTTGTTTTTGAAAATTGCTACATTATCCAAAACGATCGTTTTTTGACCAACTTTGAAATGAGCTACGAGGTTCTAATTTTGCTAAAATGTTTCCTATGGACTCTTCTACAAATCTTCAAAATATCTTTAGAATCGCTCGCCGACTAATAGGAGTTTCTTAGACCTTACCGTACTTATACCAAACACCCTGTATAAATCATTTCCTTTATGCACAAAATAAATATTTGTAAAGGTAGCTCACTGTACAAACTATAATTTCCAAATCAATAATTAGTATTGATTTATCATAATTATCATTAAAATTAATTATTTATGGAAAATTATCGAGATTTTCTTCATTTCTTTATCAGGAAACTTTTCGACATTCTTCAAAGATATTCAGGCATGTGAGACTTTGTTGGAAAGTCAAACATTTTCAAAAATTTGACACATTTTTGAATTGCGAAAGGACAACTTTTGAGTTTCAATTAAGTAGGTACTGAATAATATTTTATTTGGAGGCTTCTATATAAAGGGATATCTGAGAAAATATATGATAAATGTCAGTTTTGGAAAAATAAATGGCTTGTAAACATTAATGAGATTCAAATCAAGTAAGAGTCGGTACGCTTAATTTTTTTTTTTAATAAAATATATAGAAATATTTTTTTGATTTAAATTTAAGGAATATTTTTCTTTTGAGTACTGTTAAACTTTGAGAATCGGTACGCGCGTACAGCTAACGTACCGGCTGAATCCCATCAATGATTGTAGAAATGTACCTACCTTGCAAATATTTTTTCAATGTCAATATCGGTTCTAAGCCTAATAATGTGAGTACTGATAAAAAATTTGATAAGAAGCAAGAATATAAATATTGTTTTCATACAACATTAACATATCGCAGAGATAAGCATGGTTTACTGTAACTCGGTTAAGTTAAGCTTGTTAGATGAAAAATTGCAAAACAGTTAAACCAATTTAACCGTAACGTTTTGATTAAAATCTAAGATATGCATGTTTTTTTTTAATCTGTGAAAAACACTTCTAGAAGGTGAAATTATACGTAAAAGCTTAGACTTGTAAGTTTCACATGTTTGTATTTGCAATAATCGAATGGAACCAACGGCATTCTGTTCATTCAGGGTGAAAAATGATAAAAAATGCTCTTCTCTAGTAATTATAAGGGTTGAAATAATAAAACTCTTATAAAATCGACACTATCAATAGAATTTCAACGAAACTAGTAGCGTTTCAAAGAGGAATAAAAAGTAGAAGACACTTGTTTTGGGATTTTCTGGAGAAATTAGACTTAGGATGTACACTTTTCGAGCATATGTACATTGACCACTAAGCAAACATCAATATTTTGATTATCTTTCACCTTAATTAGTAAAGGATATTTTTTTATATATTTTTATCAGGTAGGACATATAATAGTACCTTATTTTGAACAAAGGGAGATTCACCCAGGAATACCTTGATTCTAGTGATAAGTGATAAGTCATACCCACTTGCTGGCGAGCGATTTGAAAAATATTTCATGGATTTGTAAAGTAGTCCACATTATTCGATACATAATTTTTTTCTCTAATTAACCATATACCTAAATAAAAATATGAGGTTCTATTTAAAATAAGCAAGATATTATAGTTTAAAAAATTCGTGAAACAAAATTTTATTTCGGCTAAGCCCTGAAAGATACTTAAATTTTGTTTAAACTAATAAAAAGTACATTGCTTCTACTAATTAAACTCCAAATTTTAACATTTCAAATGCTATAGCTTAAAAAAAAATGAATTTTTCAATCAAACACTGCAAAATTAAAAATTACAATAAAAATTGAAATATCTGAAAAACTTTCAGCGCTAGACCATGGGTCATATTAGCAAAGTCTTATTCGATTTTGTCAATTTTTACAAATCAAACATTCAATTTTTATTGTTATAATTACAATTAGTTAGCAATTATAGGATTTCCGCGCAATTTTCGATGATAATCATTCGATTAGAATATCTTTTTATCTCTTTACATCTTCTATCTATAGATATACATACATATAGAGAAACTGTTAGTAAAATAAATTCATATCAGTAGTAGTTTTTTATTAATTATTTATTAATAATTTAATGTTAGAAAAACTCAGTGAAAAAAAACTGTGTTTATACCAAATTATATTTTTCACCCAATGTTGTTATCTTAACAACCCCAACTCACTATATATTATTTTTATATATAGCCAACTAAATTCAAAATACCATTAGTTCATTGCTGTCTACTAACACTCCCCCTCAATGAACTAAATCCAATAATATTTTTATTTGAAGGAGGATCAACTAATGTCCATGTTTTATTCTTCAATAAATTACTATATTCTTCATTCATTGCCTTCCACCATTTTTCTTTATATTCACTAATTAAAGCATCATCAGGTGTCAATGGAATTTCTTGATTTGTTTCTATTGACAAATTACATTGTTGAATATTTTTAACCTTCTTTGGTCTTCCAATTTTTCCATCTCTAATTATACGGGGTCTCCCCCTTAATACTCTAACTTCATTATTTTTTAAATTTGTAGATGACTGATTATCCATAATATCATCATTATTATCATTGATACAATTATCAACATCACTATAATCATCATCATTATCATCATTTTCATTATTTTTTGTTGTATTAATCACTCTATCTTCATTTAATTTTTCATTAATATTAGACCATTCAAATATAATATTTGTATTATCATAACATGAAGAATTATTTTTATTATGTGATTCTTCTATAAAAGTAACATCACGACTAATAACCATTTTATCATTGAATTTATTATATAATCTATAAGCTTTTGCTTTATCATCATATCCAACCATTACAAGTTCATTTGCTTTTGGTTCTAATTTACTTTTCCACTTTTTTTTTAATACAAATGCCCTACTACCAAATATTCGTAAATAATTTAAAATTGGTTTTTTCTTGTACAACAATTCATAGGGTGATCTGCCTTGATTTGCCTTTATTGGCAATCTATTTTGAACATAATTAGCTGTATTTACTGCTTCAGCCCATAAACTATTTTTTAAACCAGATTCATGTAACATACATCTTGCAGCTTCAATTAATGTTCTATTTTTCCTTTCTGCAACCCCATTTTGTTCTGGTGTATATGGTGCTGTCAATTGACGATTAATTCCCTGAGAATCTAAATAATCTTGAAAACTTTTATTCAAATATTCTGTTCCATTATCACTTCTTAATGTTTTCAATTTTTGATTAGTAGTTCTCTCCATCAAATTCTTATATTTTTTAAATACACTTAAAGTTTCATCTTTACTTTTTAAAAAATATACGTGACAATATCTTGTATAATCATCAATAAACGTTATAAAATATTTATGACCACCAACAGATACATTTCTCAATGGACCACATAAATCAGAATGCACTAATTCAACGATTCTATTACTGCTATTTTCTGTTTGTTTCGGAAACGGTAAACAATTCATTTTACATTTTAAACAAATATTACATTTTCCAATATCATTATTACCTTTTAATTTAGGTAATATATTATTTTTTAACATTTCTTTTATATATTCATAATTTACATGACTTAATCGCTTATGCCAAATTTCAAAATCTTGATATCTTTCTCTGTTTTGTTTACACAATGCTACAAAGTCTAATTTGCTATATAACATATATAAATTATTTCTTCTAAAAAATTTACATAGTATTTTACCATTATTCATTTTTATTATAGCAGTATTTTTGTTAAACAAAACAGAACAATTTTTACTAGTAGCCTTGCTTACAGATAATAAATTCGTTTTCAATTCAGGTACATACAATGTATTAGTTAATTCAATTTTTCCAAATTTAGTATTCAATATAGCTGTACCAATACCTTCAGAAATTACTTTCTTATTATCAGCTAATACTATTGTTTCATTAATATTTTTATTAATTGATTTAAATAAATTTATTTCATGACACATGTGTGTCGCAGCACCCGAATCAAGTATCCATAAATTATTATTTTTGTTGTTTTCTTCAATAAACATAGCAGCAGCATATAATGTTTGTTTTTCTTCCTTATTTTTCTCATTTGTTTGTTTTGTAAAACAATTTTTTGAAATGTGTCCATTTTTACCACATTTGAAACATTTTATTTGTTTTTTCTTCATTTTATATTTTTTATCATTTTTTACCACCAACACTTGCTCACTTTCTTCAACTTCATCACCATTTTTATTTTTTCTCCTTTGTTCTTCCTCTAATATTTTTACTTTCAAATTCTCGAATTTTGGTAATTCATCGCGAGATTCCATAGCTATAACGAAGTTTTCATATGTGTTTGGTAAACTACATAACATTATAATCGATAAAATTTCTTCTTCCAAATTAATTTTTAATTCATTTAATTTCTCAACAATTTGAGAAAACCTATTTACATGCTCATAAGCACTTTTACCATCTATTAATTTTAAATTTAATAGATTTTTAAATAATGTGACCTTTTGAGCCGGTCCACTTGAATGAAACACCTTCGATAAGGTATCCCATGCTTCCTTAGCACTCTTACAGTTCTTCACATGAACTAATAACGAAGGTTTTATGCATAGAAGTAAAAATGCTAAAGCTTTTTGATCCTTCTTGCTTCTATTTAATTTTTGTTCTTCATTATCATCTTCTATTGTGAAAGAACTTGATATTGTTTCATCCAAATCATGTGTTATAAGCACACTTCTCATTTGAACTTTCCATATTTCATAATTGTTTTCATCTAGTTTTTCAATATTAAACGTACTGCTTGCCATATTATTTTATCATCAACAAATCAACAACAAATTCTAAATAAACTTGTTTTTTTTTCACAAAATAAATAATTTCAAAAATCACTGACTTTTCAATATGAACCACGCTCTGCTACCATGTTAGTAAAATAAATTCATATCAGTAGTAGTTTTTTATTAATTATTTATTAATAATTTAATGTTAGAAAAACTCAGTGAAAAAAAACTGTGTTTATACCAAATTATATTTTTCACCCAATGTTGTTATCTTAACAACCCCAACTCACTATATATTATTTTTATATATAGCCAACTAAATTCAAAATACCATTAGTTCATTGCTGTCTACTAACAGAAACATTGTGTTTACCTTTATAGAGGCATTGTTTTCATTCCTGCAAATCCTAGCTTAATATCCACTCTATGATAATAATTATTATTATTGTTTTTTTTTGTTTGTTCACTTTAACAAATATTTATTTTTTATATCAAAAATATTCACAAGTTTTGTTGATAAACAAATTGAAATACCGATGAACTGGATAAGATAATGGTGGTAGATGGAGCAGCCATGCATTAATAATCACATTAATCACCAATGATCGTATCATAATAAACATGTTTGTTATTATTTTATAGATCCAGTACTTTTGGAAAGTATTGAATTGTTTAAAGATTTTGCGCAATTACATAGAAAGCAGTTAAATTAAGAATAGTTTTTTAATAAAAGTGAAGCAAAAGCTTCCTTAATTTAACTCGATAACAATTCAATGCTCAACTTGTATTTCACATCAAATTAAAAAAAAAACATTTACGATTTTCGCTTCACCCCCTCATTGATAACAGCACCAGCTAATTTCTTATTTACTGATAAATAAAATTGAATTACACCCAACAATTATCGTATTTTCATTGTGACTTTGCTTAGATTTATAATTTGATCAATTTAACGCACTTTTCCTATGATTAAGAAATAATAGAGAGACCATTCAGCTACAAAGCAGAATATAGAAAGTTTAAGCGTTGACTGAATAATATATAGACATGTCGACCCCGTGTTAAAAAGTGTAATCCAAAAAGTATTCCAACCGACAGAGGCCGTTAGGATAGACAATATATCTGACGGAGAAATATTCCCACCGTCAGATGGCGTGATCATCGAAATACGCCAGGCGATAATAATATAATGGCAGACAGCAACATTCACTATTGCCTAAAAGAAGGCATCATTTTACGTAGAAAAAAAAAAATACAAATATTGTGTTGTGTTCAATGTTTGTTTTTTTAAAAGAATATCCTTGGCATTCAATAAACATTAGAAACAACTGACTTGTACGTGATATAAACGATATTTAAAAAAACAACAAACAAAGAAATAAATGACTAAAAATTGTCGAGATTTTTACATTTTTACCGTTGTTTTATTCCGGTTTTCGATCCCATTCAATTAAAAAAAAAATCTCCAAAGGCAGCAAGTACCTTATATAGCGAATTTTTTTATGTATCTACATACTGAAATATTAATTGCAAAACATTCTTATGATACTGACAATTAATATATTTTAATAACATTGAATCAACTAATAAATTCATTTCCCCGATGTTATTTTAATATTTATGATTTTTATTGAAAAATACTTTTAATCCACAAACAATAAGAAACACTAAAAAAAAAAAAATAATAATAATGAAGTTTGTTGTTTGTCTAATACGTCTAATCAAGGCCTGCTTGATTTTTTCAAGCGAAATTCTCTAGCAGGCCTTGCGTCTAATATTAACTGTCAAAATTAGTTGCCCCCCGCGATATTCAATTTTTTTTCTAATATCAATAGTCAGAACATATAGCCACCTGAGATAATCGATTTTACTGCTTATACTCAATAAAGAGATTTTTGCATTTTTCTTGCGAACCAACGAACCGATTTTGATGATTTTTTTTCTGGGTCATAGAGAATGGTCGGCTCTACTGTTATTTTAATTTTCATCAAAATCTAAGCAAATGTAATATTGAAAATGATTTTTTTTAACATTTCTTCAGCTCTTATTCCAAAAGTGTTGGCCCTACCAGTCTGGCCAACGAACTCATCCAAGCTATCACAAAGACCGATTTTTGTACCAAGTTTCATTAAGATTGGTGTATTTTTACGGCAGTTATCGTGGATATACATATATAAATATATATATATATATATATATATATATATATATATATATATATATATATATATATATATATATATATATATATATATATATATATATATATATATATATATATATATATACGAGTTGGAAAAGGGGCCGAATCGAAGACCCGGCCTAGCAACTTCCCCGACTGATCAGTCCCAGTAGTTAATCATTAATTAGAAAAAAAAATTTCTACGATCAAAAGAAAATTGTCAAATTTCTGCGAAAAGCACAGTGGTTGCGCTCTCGCCTGACATCTGTTTGCTACGGGGTTCAATTCTCGCCAGAATAACTTTATTTTTTTTCTTTTCAATTATGGAAATAATCATCTTTACTATTTTGTTATTTTATTCTTAACAAATAGAAAACTTTAGTTTACTTACTGCCTCTATGGATAGTAAAAGTATTATTACTCATTATGTTATCCATTACAATAAATTCACAACAAAAGATTAAACAAATATTCCAGTAAAGCTTTTAACAAAACCAAAGATGTCAAAATCAGCACCGAAATTTAAAAAAAAAACAACGCAATTATTTACACCTACTCGATCTTTCACGAAACAGTCTTGTTGCTAGACAACGGCCGTAAATCCTGATTTATATTTGATATATTAATGTCTTATTCTTTTGTCTTGCGTACATACTTGATTAGTAAAGAATCACTGTCCATCTAATTAATTTAATCATTATAAGTCGCCAGATTGAAAAATATCGCACATGATGGGTATTATTTCTGACATAAAAGCACATGCCCTTTGGATTGGTGATATCAAATTAATACGTTATCTTACATTTTTTTCAATCAACCCCCTCCCCCGTCCACCCCCGTGGTCCGATTGGCACCAAAAACTAATCAACTCGAAAGTAAGTCCACGGAATAGTTGATGCTGGCCAAATTTGAACGCAATCGGTTAAGCCGTTTTTGAGTAATCGTTGGAGAAACGACAGACGCGCGCACACACACACACACACACACACACACACACACACACACACACACACATCATGCTAAAAACTTCAAAAACGTGTTCAGGGGACCCCAAAACGTAAAGATCTGGTGAAATCTCGAATTCGAAATTTTGGTCCGAAACTAATAACTTCCCTACCCTCTGGTCGGGGAAGTTAATAAATATATATATATATATATATATATATGAAAATTTTAACGAACGGTGGATATGGGTTCCTGAGGTTCCAAAACGAACTTCTGTGCAAAAATTTTTCGGAAATTCAAAAGTGAGGATCTCGTCATTAGCTAATTTTTTTTAAAACGAGTTGGAAAAGGGGCCGAATCGAAGACCCGGCCTAGCAACTTCCCCGACTGATCAGTCCCAGTAGTTAATCATTAATTAGAAAAAAATTTTTCTACGATCAAGAGAAAATTGTCAAATTTCTGCGAAAAGCACAGTGGTTGCGCTCTCGCCTGACATCTGTTTGCTACGGGGTTCAATTCTCGCCAGAATAACTTTATTTTTTTTCTTTTCAATTATGGAAATAATCATCTTTACTATTTTGTTATTTTATTCTTAACAAATAGAAAACTTTAGTTTACTTACTGCCTCTATGGATAGTAAAAGTATTATTAGATACTCATTATGTTATCCATTACAATAAATTCACAACAAAAGATTAAACAAATATTCCAGTAAAGCTTTTAACAAAACCAAAGATGTCAAAATCAGCACCGAAATTTAAAAAAAAAACAACGCAATTATTTACACCTACTCGATCTTTCACGAAACAGTCTTGTTGCTAGACAACGGCCGTAAATCCTGATTTATATTTGATATATTAATGTCTTATTCTTTTGTCTTGCGTACATACTTGATTAGTAAAGAATCACTGTCCATCTAATTAATTTAATCATTTTAAGTCGCCAGATTGAAAAATATCGCACATGATGGGTATTATTTCTGACATAAAAGCACATGCCCTTTCGATTGGTGATATCAAATTAATACGTTATCTTACATTTTTTTCAATCAACCCCCTCCTTTGTCCACCCCCGTGGTCCGATTGGCACCAAAAACTAATCAACTCGAAAGTCCACGGAATAGTTGATGCTGGCCAAATTTGAACGCAATCGGTTAAGCCGTTTTTGAGTAATCGTTGGAGAAACGACAGACGCACACACACACACACACACACACGGACATCATGCTAAAAACTTCAAAAACGTGTTCAGGGGACCCCAAAACGTAAAGATCTGGTGAAATCTCGAATTCGAAATTTTGGTCCGAAACTAATAACTTCCCTACCCTCTGGTCGGGGAAGTTAAAAATTCGCTAATATTATCGATTCATTTCCGGTTTTTGTTCTTTCAAAAATAACGTTTTCTTCCGATTTTCGCTTCAATTGCGGTTCAAAAATATTAATTTATTTCACAGGAATAATTCGTATCATTTACATATGTACATAATATGTTATTTATTTATAAAAGAAGAAAATAAATATGCTGTCTTCTTCTTTTTCTTCTTCTTCTTATTATTATTACTATTGTTATTTTAATAATTTATGTCAAGACTTTCTATACTGTAGACCCGAAATTTGAAAAAGCAATTGCATACATCCCCTCTAACCTATACAGGGTGATTCACGTCGGACGAAAGTTCTTATGGCAACTCTCATAATTTAGAGATATATAGATTCAAAAAATATTTCAAGGATTTATAGGGGAGGTCCCCAGAGAACATTGCAGCAAAATTAGAATCTTGTAGCTCATTAGGTGGTCAAACAACGACGTGGACCCTCCCAACATTTTTGTTCATTTTTCTTAATTTTATTCTGGATTAGGTGGGAATTTTTAGCATTTTTTCTAAGAATGTAATGAAGAAAAACGAAAAAAGTCAATGTTGGGAGAATCCAAAACGAACGTTTATTGACTAACTTTCAAATGAGTAACGAGGCTCTAATTTTGCTAAAATGATCTGAAGAGGTGGTTCACGGCATAAATACAATATAATTGTTTATTAATAATTGTAACAATAATGAAAACTAGTTTTAATCCAAGGTATACTTAATAAAATTAGGTAAATTTACGTCGATTTAGGAAATGAGTTTGAATTTTAATCTTTAAACAATTTGATGTGCTTTGTTGGAATCTGTAACAGCTTTTTGACGTGATACTAATTATGACCAGTTTACCTAATTTTATTAAATATACCTTGGATTAGAACTACAGTCGTTTTCATTATTATTCATCAATTATTTTTATTTTGGAAAACCAAAAATGCATTCTCAAATAGTCAAATATGGGATGATTAATTAAAATGACATTGTATATTTAAAAAAAAAAATTTGGTTTTCCAAAATAAAAATAACTGATGAATAATATTGAGAAGTAATTTTTATATTATCAAATTATCATTATTGTAATTATAATTAGGTATTATTATATTATTACGATTATTTTTATGATTATTATTATTGTTATGATTATTATTTAGGTACTTTGTTTTTTGAATAAATTTATGAATGAAGATTGTTTTTCCTCTTTCGTTTTAATATTTTCCAGTACACCTTCCCTATGTTATTAGAATTATTGGTTTAATTTTTCGTTTTCCAAAATACTGTTATAAATATGAGAAAAGTCTACTTTTTGATGAATTGCAAATTGCAAGTGAAAATACTAAAGTTCGATAATAGGTCTTATTTAAACATACATATTATGTATATGTATTATGTACATACATATGTAAATTACAAATGATCGCCATTTTTTTATTTTTATTTTTAATTAATTTTTTCATTAAAAAATAGTGCTTTTTAATATATTTAAATTTCAAATATAGGTTTGTATTATAATTTATAATAAAGCTCTATTACTAGATTTATTATTCATTCGCCGGTTTAAAAATAATTATATTTGTTTATATTTTTTTATACAACTATCAAAGTTGATAAGCATTGAATTACCAAAACACAAAGCGTTGAAATACCCATTCATTTACGCGGGTGAGGAGGGCGAGGAGTAAAACGATAACTAACATGTAGTTTTCTTTATGATATGTTTCAATAATTAATTATTGCCATTCACAAATAGGTGACAGCACTTGCTTGCCAATATTATTGGATTACATTTGTGTAATTTAAAAAAATCTTCTATACTATTATTCATTCAACGGTTTAAGTTTGTATTAATTATGGTGGATGCGCCGGGTGAATTTAATTTTCATCAAAACGATTATAAGTAGTTTAGACTAAATAATTGATTTTTTTATAGGAATTTAAAATTGAAAAAATAAATTTTGAATAAATAGCAATGCCTTTGAATAGAAAATTGCTCATTGTATCATCGTTATCAAAACAATAAATATTTATATACTTGTTTACAATTTATTGTTAATAAATAACAATAATAATGACAAATACAACACAATTCGAGTTATATTCAAATATTATTTATACACAAAATAAATTATAAATATTAATAAGTATCGAACGGTGGTGTAGCGTATTTTTTATACAATTCATCCCAAAAACTCAAACTCTTATTTTCCGGGTTCATATGCATCGATAGATCCTTTCCGATATCCAAATAGAGTAAATTATTCGTTGAATTATTTATTCGACTTGGTAGCCAATGAATATTTTCTAATAATTGTTCATTGTATGGTGTTGGTGTGTGATATTTAGCGAAATTTGTCCACAATTTCACCATTCTTGAACGCACCAGATAATCATGTTTGGTACCATTATGTTGACTTATCCATAAATAGGATAATTCTTCACTATGTGTAGTACCAGGTGTTGTACGATTCTTTAAACCACTCAAATTACCCTCATAAGAGAATAGATAGTAATAAACATTTGTATATTGGCTTATTAAACGGACATATTCACGAATTGGTCGAACGAATTGATCATCACTAATAAACTAAAGAAATAACGTAAAATTTGTTAAATTATCAAAAAATAATTTTCTAAATTCTTACTTTCATCAAATTGATATTGGATAGAGTGATTGGTAGATTCTTGAAATAGAATTTATGAATTTCACGACCGACAGCAACTCTAGTTAGTTTATCATCGATATTCATATCGATTGGTGCTAGAAGATCATGGTGGAGATCGAATTGCAAAAATAGTAATCTTAACAATCCTGCAAAATTCCATTGTTAACTGTGTGTAAATTAAAAAAAAATATACCATAAAATTACCAGCAATTTGAAAGGTGCCTTCTAATGAATTAAAACCAACAATACAGGGAACTTTATTGAAATTGCCATTTTGTAATGCTTGATGACTCTTTTCGGTGATTACAGCATCAGGATGTTCGGGCTCTATAACTGGCGCCATAATGAAACCATCCCTTGGATTTATCGATAAATATTTCTATTAACACACACAACAAAAATAATAATAAACTGTAATTCAATAGAATTTCGATATGACTTACAAAATCAATAGCAGACACACTTTTTGTTTGTAAAAGTGTAACATTGATAGTTTTCAAGAAATTCAACAATTCCGTTGAATTCTTGGTATTAAGACCTAAATCATGACCGATAGTGAACGCGACTTCTTTACCATGTCTTGAATATGCCCATGATGATAACGATACACCCGATTCTAAAATGGCTGCATTAAACAATCCTTTAGATTTCGGTGATTGTATTAAATAAGAAATAGAAGCAGAACCAGCACTCTGTCCAAATACAGTAATTTTATTATTATCACCACCAAAATTACGAATATTCTCCTTCACCCATTTCAATGCTAATAATTGATCTTTTAATCCATAATTACCAGGAATTGTACGATCATTTGTTGATAAGAAACCAAAGATACCCAATCGATAATTGATGGTGATTATTAAAATATTTTGTTCTAAGAAATAATCAGGACCTAATTCTTTATATGTTGAAATACCAAATTGGAAAGCACCACCATGAATGAATACCATTACTGGTAATAGTGTACTATTATTATTTGGGTATCGTGGTGTGTACACATTTAAATATAAACAATCTTCTTGACCAACAATCGGTTCAGAATGTTGGGTACATGATGGGGCTTCTTCGATTGTGTCCAACACACCGCTCCAGTTGCGTTTAGCTACAGGGGACTAAAATTACAACAGTTTTTACATTAACGGAAAAAAATGGGTTTGTGTATTGATGTAGGCGCGTTAGAACTTATACTTCTTTAGCTTGATCAAATAGTTATTTATATGTTACGGATCTCTGTTTCTGGTTCCGCAATTGCGAAAATTTCGCATAATTGTGGAGCCCTATATTTTTGATTCTGTTTCCGCACATTTTTAAACGGAAATATAACAGAAATGTTTAGCATTTGCACTAGAGAGTTACTATTAGTAAAAAATATCAATATACAGATAAATTACACAGAGAAAAATACGAAAACTTTTTTAGTTTCTACTTCCGTTTCGGTTCTGTTTCCGTTATAATAAATTTAAAAAAATCTGTTTCCGACTCTGTTTCTACTATGACACTTCTTTTACATCTCTAATTTATATCACAAGTCTAGAATAACTAAACATTTGCTAATAGAATAATAGAAAATACCTCAAATCGTAAATTACCAATCGGTGGTTCTGCATAAGGTACCCCATTGAATCTGTAGTGAACTGTACCATCACCAATAGTTTGATATTTACGTCCACGAATTTCACCATTTTTAGTTTCAACGATTACATCTTGACTATCTCGTAGTGTTGTTATTAGACTTTTACTTAATGTCTGTTTAATTATGTATAAAAATAATAATGTCTTCAACAACATCTTTTTAGTACGACTGATAAAATATGGAAATAATTCAAAGTTTTATATACACATACGTTTGTCCATGTATTGTATTAGTAAATGGAAGGGTGATGTGTTGATAAAAAAAGTTTATCATGCACCAAATTTAAAATCAACATACATATTTTGGATAAAATAAAAATATTTTTTTTCTAAATTCGGCGATTACTCTTCTTAGACAAAGGTCATTATGATTTATGTTTAGATAAAAACAGAATTTAACCGAATTTGATTTCATTAACAGAATAGTAAATTTGAGGTTTTGAAATCAATACATACCGGGTGATTCACCTAAAACGAAAACTTCTAATAGTAACTCACTGTAAGTCCCATTATTTAGCGAGCGATTCGAGAAATATTTCAAAGAATTATAGGAGGGTAGCTGAAGATTATTTTAGCAAAATTAGAACTCTGTAGCTTATTTGAAAGTTGATCAAAAAACGTTCGTTTCTGACGCAAAACGACTTACAATTAGAATGACTCGAGGATCCTCCCAACATTGTTTTTTTTTTTTTGTTTTGAGGGTCTCCGAGTAATTGTTAGTCGTTTTGCGTCTTTAGCAAGGTCTTTAAAATCACGACCTTGTTTTTGAACGAAGATTTTTTGACCAACTTCAATCGCCAAATAATAGGAGTTACCATCAGAACATTTCGTTTTAGGTGAATCACTCGGTATAGTTTAAGCTAAATTATGTGTATTAAAATATTAGAGGAGTTGCAATTCTAATTACCTTTAAAAAACTGTTTTTATTTTTATTTTATCTTAAATTATTCGCAAGTTTTACGACATAAAAATGTACGTAATTATCATAAATTATCATATTTTAAATGTTACAAATGTCTAAATTTATGCCGATTAGTTTTGCTATTGTATGTCTTTGATTAAATCACTTTCATTGAGGCTCTAAATTGTTTTTATTTCACATTTAAACAGAAACGAGCATTCTTATTATTTAAATTTTTTCCCTAGGGAACATTTTAGTGAAATTAGAACCTCGTAGCTTATTTCAAAGTTGGTCAAAAAGGTCTCTGAGATGACTCAGAGACCTTCCCAACATTGATTTTTTCGTTTTTCTCCATTATATTCCAGAGAAAATACGAAATATTTCCACCTGCTCCAGAATAAATAATGGAGAAAAACGAGAAAAAAAAAACAATTTTGGGAGGATCCTAAAGTTATTCTAAGTCGTTTTGCGTGATTAATTCGTTTTTGAAAATCACTACATTATCAGAAATAAACGTTTTTTGACCAACTTTTAAAGAAGCTACGAGGCTCTAATTTTGCTGAAATGTTCTCCAAGGACCCGCCTACAAATCCTTAAAATATTTTTGGAATCGCTCGTCAACTAATAGAAGTTTCATAGAATCAACCATATTTAGAGCAAACACCCTGTATATGTATTTTTAAGGATTAGAAATTAGAAAAAAGTGCTTTAATGGCTTTTAATTAATTACACTTCTCAAATACAACGTCAAAGATAATTTGATATTTTTTATTCTACTCTATCAACTATACAATAAAACGATGTGTATTTTTTATAGAAAATGTGTTGAATATAAGTCTTCTAAAACTGAAAAAGTTGATTCGTGAAACTTCTCTGTACGATTCATTTCTGTTTGAAGCTTATAAAAGCAGAAATAACACTATAAATACCCCTTATAACCTGTAGAAAATATCAAAATAAGTTTGTTTTTAAGAAAATTATCAATTTTATTCACATACTTTCAATCCTAAAGAGTAATTAATTTCACATGTTTCAGAGAATTTCAATGAAACAATTCTTTGTGCAGATATTAATAAAGTTAAATAAATTTTCCGATTTTTACAATTCATCTTACACCAATCGATTTGTTGTAGAATTTCATATGCTTGTGCTGTCTATATATAAAATACAGAATTTAAACAAATATTACAAATTAAATCAAATACTTACTGTATTTTCAATAGATTGTCCAGCAATTATAAAAGCAGAAGCTGTAATTGATGCACCTACACATGTACCAATCATTTGTGTACAATCTAATAAATTATAAGTGCCCTTAAATTTATCATTTGATTAGAATTAAAATGATTTCAACATACAGGATGTCCCGTAAGTCACGCATTTCCTACTAAAGGGCAGATAGGGAGTGAAATTCTAAGGTGAAAAGTAGCATTTTTTTTCATCTGACGTACAGGTAATTAGCTATTAATTAAATCAAGTAGCCAATCAGGTGCTCTCTTACTTTGAACGGCTCTCGCGCCATCCTACTAATTGGCCAGCTTCCTACGTCCTACCGTCAAGACTCTTTCCTTCTCTCTTTTTATCGCTATATCGAGCAGCTGATTGGTTATATGATTTAATTAATAACTAATTATGTGCAAGAAATGCGCGACTTACGGGACATCCTGTAGAAATTGACTATATACCGAAAAGAGACGAATAAATATGCTGGCAACTGCCATAAATCCACAAATTGAAAAGTGGACAATAAAATTTGATATTTCATCAATTTTCTTATGACAAATACTAAATATAATATAGTTAGAACTATAAAATGTTAAGTAAGAATTACAACTATTGTTTACTTACTTTAACAGTTCTTGGTGTCGTTTAATAAAACAAATCAATCTTTCTTTGATTTCTCGTTGATATTGCTCATTATCAACTGGATGTTTCAATATCGAATAATTCTCTTTTGAACATTTCATTATTTCATCAGCATAATCGTATAAGATCATTAATTGATATTTTACATGTTGTGTATAATAGACGACTTGATAAGCATGTGCTTGATAAATTGAAAATAATGAAAGACATATGCTGATTTTGAAAATGTTTGCTAATAATTTTGAATATTTAGGTAGATAATCAACACAGATTTTCACTGGTAGAAATACCTAATTCATAATCATTTGGATTTAAATAAAAGATAAATGCTACAATAATTGTGAATGATGTGTATGTGATTGCAAAACCTTCTACAAATCTCATCTCTTTTCGAATTTTTATTTGTGTTGTAATGTTTACAACACTATCAATTGACCACAAATTGAAATCATCAAATATATTTTCAATTATTTTCGATTTTATTAATAATGTACCATAAGCTAAAATAGCCTGTAAAATTATATTTTCACACGTTTCTTTTTGTTTCAGTCAACATTTACTTACGTAAAACGTCATAAAAAACATCGGTCCATAAGTCCATATTGAATAAATTGTTGTAAATTTAATTGATATAAAAACATATAGATTTGAGCTATTTGAAAGCAACTGTGCATTATTAATTGTAAGCTTAATAGAATTTTCACGAAATAAAATTGATAGATTCCTGATGATATAAATTTAATAATTTTCAAACCATCAATTTTCATTTCTTTTACTGAAAAAAACTCCATATTTTTTCCAATAGTTCCGTATTACTGACTCATTGATAGAATGTAGCTTAAATTATGGTACCTAATTGTTTGATAACTTTTCGAATTAGGTCATTATCATTCTAATTTCCATACAGGGTGAAATCGAATTGCTTTGAAATACGCAAATCTCACTCTCCTTATGTGGTAGGTATAGACATATATGTATAGAGTACAATAAACGTATTTTGAAAGATTAAGAAGAAATTTTTTTCTCCAAAACGACCTCATAGTATATTATAAAAATCGACTCAATTTTTCTAGCTCTATACGTAGCTTGAAAATTTCAACGAATTTCGATTTCATCCTGTATGGGGGTAATTTATATAAAACTATACAGGGATGTATCAAGAGTTTTTATCGCTTAATAAAACAACAAAATTTCTCAAATTGAAACTGGAAAATTTTCCTCAAAAAACGAATTATGTATTTGTTCTGCTTTTCACAATTTATTCTTATGATGACTCGAGGACTCTGGAAGACTTCCAGCATTTTCATACCTTAAATTACTGTCCCTGTAAAACTAATTATTATTCTAATGATTAATCGATTCTACAAAAGTCTACAAAAGTAATTCACATTAAACATAATTTGTTTCAACTTTTTATTATGTTTATTAATAATACTTTTTCGAATAATCTGGAAATACTAATTTACCATCAATAATAAATTTACTTTATAACTTTAACCTAATTATTTAGGTATTTTGAATGAGGCTTTTACAATGTGGAATCAAGGATATTCTCAAAATATCTACATAATTGGAGAAATTAACGAAAAAAAATTGTGGACCTGAAAATATTTGGATGTCTATGTTACATTAAATTATAAGGAGACATAAAATTTTAAATTTACCGCCAAAACATTCTAGTGTTTTTTTCTAGTGAATTTTTGTGTGTAAATGGGGCTTCAATCACAACTCTTCCTAGTTTAGAAACAAGGTATAGTTTAGAAATTAGAAATAATTCTACCTTAAAAACAGAATATAGAAGAAGCGCTATCCATACATATACTAGACCTATGTATTTGGTGTAATGACGTAATTTGACAGATTCGAGACGGGCGCCCCAGGTACCCAAATAAGAAAATGTCATCATCATGACAACATTGAAATTGTCAATGGGGGATGGAACTCCTTGAAACTAGTGGGAAATTTAATCAATAAATCAACATTTACCAAAATTACACTTTAAATAGAATTTTAAGATAAAATATGGACGAAAATCATCAAAATAATGATACTGTGGTAAGTCTATAATTATAAAACAATACTATAGAGGTTATCTTTTTTATGGGGGCCCCCATATATAAATTGCAGCAATCAAATCAACGTAATGTTAATAATGAGGCTGTTCAAGTAATTGTCCGTTGTCGTCCTATGAGTGAACAAGAAAAGAATGCTGATTGTACACGTATTGTTACCGTTCATTCTAATCGTGGTATAATTGAAGTGGATAATCCGAAAAGTCGAAATGAAACTAGTAAAATATTCACATATGATGCTGTCTATGATTGGAAGTTTGTTCGATTTAATTATTAATCATATATTTTTGTTAAATAACAAAAAATTGTAGTTCATCTCAACAGTGTATCTATGATGAAACAGTACGTCCTCTAGTCAATTCAGTATTAGAAGGTTATAATGGTTGTGTATTCGCTTATGGTCAAACAGGTACCGGTAAAACTTATACAATGGAAGGTGATAATACTGATCCAGAACGTATGGGCATAATACCAAGAACATTCAATCAAATCTGGACACATATAAATCGTACAACCGGTTTAGAATTCTTGGTGACTGTACGTTATTTAGAAATTTATATGGAACGTATACGAGATTTATTAAAAATAAAAAATACAAAATCATTAGAATTACGCGAAATTGCCGGTCAAGGTGTAATTGTAACAAATCTACATTCACAAACATGTCAATGTGTTGATGATATGTTGAAAGCAATGTATATTGGCAATCAAAATCGTACAATTGGTGCAACAAATATGAATGAATACAGTTCACGATCACATGCAATCTTTCAAATTTGTATAGAAATGGCTGAAAATCAATCAAAATCAGTTAAAATGGGTAAATTAAATTTAGTTGATTTAGCTGGTAGTGAACGTCAATCGAAAACTGGTGCAATTGGTGAACGTTTTAAAGAAGCAACAAAAATTAATACAACATTATCATCATTAGGTAATGTTATCTATGCATTAGCTGAAAATTCACAACATATACCATATCGTGATTCAAAATTAACACGTCTATTACAAGATTCATTAGGTGGTAATAGTAAAACAATAATGATTGCAAATATAGGACCAGCTAATATCAATTATGATGAAACAATAATGACATTACGTTACGCCTATCGGGCTAAATCAATCAAAAATCAACCAATTAAAAATGAAGATATTAAAGATGCTAAATTATTAGCATTACAAGAAGAGATTGAACGTTTAAAACAATTAATTGAAAAGAAAAGTAAAGGTATTGAATGTTATGATGTTGATGATATTGATGAAGATTATGAAGATATTAATGATGATGATGATGATGATAATGATGATGATGAATGGAAGAAAGATAATCGTAAAAGATTAGAATTGGGTAAAATGGAAGTTGATGAATTATCAACAAAATTAGAAGAATTAGAAAAACAAATGGTGCATGGTGGTAAAAATATTGTTGATAGTGTTAATGAGAATGAGATACGTTTAGAACAACAAAAACTCGAAATTGCAGCAAGAAAAGTAAAATTATCTTTAATATAATATGTACCACAATTAACCATGACTTTAGTTACGTAATGTCGTAGCTTAATTCATACTTCATTACACTTGACATATGTTAATGTAATTTTCAAACGACCGAACAAAGCTACGACGCTACGTCATAACCAAAGTCATGGCCAACAGCAAGGTTAATTATTATAGTACACTCGATATAATAAAAATTCAATTGTAATTATTTTTTTCAATTTACAGAAACGTGAAATAGAAATGCAACAAAAGATTGAATTAGAAGAAGAAACTTGTAGTGAATTGAAACAAGTCTTTGCTAGTCTACAACAACAAGTTGATTTTAAACGTGAGAAATTGAAACGTCTTTATGCTAAATTACAATCAATACGACAAGAGATTAAAGATAATTATAAAGCTTATATAAATGATCGGAAAGAACTTGAAGAGGCTAATGAGGAGGCATCTTTGTAATTATTATTATTATTATCATAATTTGACTTATTTGCAAATCAATTCTACGAGGTGTACCACGGTATTTATTCTCACAGTTGGCTGTGCTTTTGGTGACGTAGTAATGTAACTTGATTGATGTATTTTTCAAATGGCCGAATCATGTTACAATACTAAGTCACCAAAAGCACAGCCAATTGTGAGATTAAATACCGTGATACACCCTGTATAGTAGTTGTTAATTAGTAATTAATTGTTTTCAGGCAATTACGTCAACGTTTCTTGATTATTGATAATTTCGTCCCACCGGAAGAACGTTCCCGTCTCATTAATTTAGCCCAATTCGATGAGGATAAAGATGATTGGATTTTAAAGAAAGAAGAAATCAATATACATTTATTGAATCGTCCATTAGCACATGATTATCGACGTCCAATATCTGAACATGCGATCAATATGGGACAAAATCTACCGAAATATCGTGTATTTATTTATTTTTATTTAATTATAATATTATTTAAAATTATTTCGTTTAGGGTGAAAATATTCTCGATTTGAAGCTAGATATGCCATTACGTATAACACAAGATTATAATTGTCCAAAAATATGTCCACAAATTAAATCAACTGTAATGAATGTGATACAACATGAGAATGAGAATAATGTGATTATTGTTAAAAGTTTACCACATAATGTGGGGATGAGGAATGCATCGAAAATGGAACATGAGGGCAAATATCGACAGGCTATCAAATCAATAATTGATATGCAAAATTATCGGTAATCATCTTTTTCTTTTAAACAATTGATTCAAAATTAAGGAAAGTTTCAAGTGGTTTAATACTGCATTATTTGGAAAAATTAGACGCTTGGATTGTTTTATTTTTTAAGAATTTCATGTATTAAAAATGCAGTATTGTGAAAATTTAATTTTTTTTCTTATAGAATAATATGCCTTAAAAGTTCAATAACAGTCTTCAATTTGTTGTAAATATTTATCGATATTAGTTGAATTTCAATTAAATTCACTCTATTTATTATTCCCCTTAATTTATTATCTAGTCCAATGTTGATTAACTATACATTGTCTTTCAGCTAACTACGGTCAATTGTTATTATTCTTCCATACAAAAATATTTTCCTTATTATCTAGCTTACTAGTAATAAATTTAAAAAGCAAGAATAGATGTAATAAAATTTGAAGGAGTAGTTTCAATTTTTTCTGTTCAATTACTGAAGAATTACAAGCTGAAAAAAAGGAAATAAAAAAGAGAAATTATTGAATAATTGGAAAATAGATGTTTAAATTTTATTACATATTTCTTGCCTTTTAAATGTATTACCAATAAACTAAAGAATCCTTTGACTTAGATTTTTAAAGCAATTTAATCATCCCTTCCAATATTCACAATTTTTTTGATTTTTTTTTACAAAGGAATTATAATTTTTATATTGAGTTAATACTCAATTTTTTAAAGTAACAATTTTTCATTCAATCTTGAGTAATTCCCAAAAGTGGACGTCAATTTCTTTGGTTTCCAAAAAATGTAGAAGCGAATTTATTTCAATTGACCATAGATAGCTGAAATACCCTGTATAGTTCAATTCATACATTCCAATAATTAATAAAAAAAAATATTTGTTTTTTTTTTGTTGAATATTGCAATATTTTTTTAGAATTTAATAAAGTACATTTTTCGGAAAGGTTATTTGAATATAGCAACGACCTACGTTTACAGATCATTAAATTATCAATGATAGATTTGAAAAATTTATTTTTTGTTAAACAGGGTGTACAACGCTATTTCCAATTGGTTATGCTTTTGGTTCCATAAAGTCGTAGATTAGTTCAGCCGCTTATTTCTCCATATGAAGAAAATTGTCAAATATCGTAAAATATGAACCAAGCTACAACACTACATAACCAAAAGCATGATCAACTACGATTTGTATAAAATTTAACATATTCAACCTCGATATTCTCGATTGAATCGCTGTAGTTCAATTGGATCCACTACAATTAATAAAAATTAATAAATCGTTTAATTAGCTAATATTTTAAAATTACATAAATATTTTACTATAGTTTTAGGATCATCCAGGTGATCGTCAACGTCTTTTATAACTTTCATCAATCGACTCCCAATTTGTGTCAAAATATTCTCATTTATATGCCGCAATAAATTATTACTTTTATTCCAATAGTAAGAAATTTTACGACTCGCTATCAACTCTTGATATTCTTTGAAAATCTGTAAAAAAAAGCAAGAGTTCAGGAATTTATAATCAATAATTAGATATTAATTACAGTCATAAATGCATAACTTAACGGTTTGTTCCAAAAATCATCATTTTTCTTGTCGCTGATCAATAAAACTGCTGTTTTGATGTAGTAACTTGCAATTTGTGATTGATTCAAAGTATCTCGCATTTTCTATAAAGCAAATGATTAAATTATTTGGGAATATTTTAAGATAATCACTTAATCACCAACCTTTAACAGTTTAATGGTCGGTTTTAATGTATGCTTTCTATCAATTAGTATACGTTCTTGTTCTTGGAATGATAATCTCCAATATCGTTCAATCCGTTCGTTGCCATTACATTTGGGTTTTTTCGGAACAATAAAGAATTCCGGCTGTAAATCTAATTCTGTACAATTCTCTTAAAACTTAAGCCATGTACAGACAATTACAGCACATGCCTCTCCATGTGTGAACATACATATTCGAAGCGAGGCGTAAGCCTGAGCTTGTTACTGCATATTGTAAACATTGAATCGACCAGAGAATATGCTGAATAGTATTTTATACCACAAATGCCTCGAGCTGAGGCATGCGTCGGTGTCATACGTGAAGCAAGCTGCACAATGTCTGTACAAGGCTTTAAATGTATACAAAACGGGCAATTTCTCTAGGTACATTTAGAAAACATCTGCGTCCCACCCAAAAAAAAGAGACCGAATCTTGAGCGAGAATATCACCTATTTTCACTTGTATGAATCAGGTTACTCTTATGAGGTTAAAAAAGTGGGCCGATACGAACTCATAAGCCTGTTTTACACAGCCGCAGTGGTCTTTTTTAATGACAGTTAGTGTACCTATTTCACTGTCCAGTACTGTATATGTATGTATAGTGTTTATTTACCTACCTTCTGTTTCGGTACTGGATTTGATTTGAAGCCATTCGTTGGCCATTTATCATTACCGAAAATAAAGCATGTTACTAAATCAATATCAATATTGAAACTTCTATTGTTGGGATTGTCTACATGTAACGTTAATGCCGGACCACCTTTACTGAATCGAACATGGAATTGTTGACCACCTTGCTTGATTATTTTCACATTAGCATTAAATGTTTCGAATTCATTTAAAGCTTTCTGTAAAATACCCTCCATCCATGCTAACACTTTCATCGTATCTAAATAATGATTCTTATCGAATAATTTACCAAAATTCCTACAAAAATTTGATAATTATTAAACAATAATTTTTATGTAATCATTAGGAATTAACTGATAATAAGTTTGACCTTCTGGTTGTTTCATGAATGCATCGAATTTCTTCATTTGTAAATGAACAAATCCGGGTTTATTACTAGTGGTAATTGTCGGTTCAGCATAAATTGGTAGTTTTAATAACAGATCCAAATCGAATTCGGATGGTTTACCAACACGTAAACCATCATAGAAACTACCACCATAAAAGACACGTTGATATAATCGTTTAAATAATTTATCCTGCTCCTTCATCTTCTCGATAATTTGGTTTAGAATCTTTAATAGAAACAAATTTTTTATATAATTCTTAAAATATCACCTCGCAGTTGGTCATGTCTTTAGTTAGGACGTAGGATCGTAGCTTGGTTCGGCCGCTTGTTTCATCATTGAAAAATTTCGCATGGCCAACTGCGAGGTGAAATACAGCTTGTATCGACAAAAATACAACTCATAATAGTAACAACGTTTTGATATAATTCTTATTTTCACTTCGCAGTTGGCTATGTCTTTGGTTGGAACGTAAGACCGTAGCTTGGTTCGACTGCTTGCTTTTTCATTCAAAAATATCTAATGAGGTAAAATATGAACCAAGCTACGACTCTACAAACTACGGGGTAAAATACACCCTGTATTGATAAAAGAAAACAACTTACATATTGTAGAATTTGATTATTTTGTTTGATTTCAGCATCTTTCAATGAGATGAAATTCTTATTGATAAATTGCAATACAGGCTCTAAACCGTTGTATTTCTTCGTATCATTCGCCATAGTTGCCATAATAAGACACAAGAAAATTAATTGTACAAACACTTTTTGATATCGACCTGGAAATGAGGAAAAGTCGACTTTATCATTCATTGTTTGATAAAATTGATTGTTATCTGATAATTTGTTTCAAATGGAAATAGCAAGGAAAACAATGATTAAATATTGAATGGTTTTATTGAATAAATTGATTGTTTATTACAATAATTATCATGATGTTCATGTAAATATACAATTGGTGTTACACAAAATTCACCGCATTCTAAACGTTTTTGATAAATTACATTGCATTTTAAAAATTGTTTTATCGATTTAAATTGTCGAATTACATAGCAACAATTCGATCTATAATTAGTTATAAATCTATCAATATTATCATTGAATTTATTAACAAATTTTTGCGTCATCATACATTCGATATAATGATGATAATTCGTTAAATGATTACATTCACCTGATGTTGTTCTTATCAATTCATAATGATTTTTTCTTTGTTGTCGATGAATAGTGTCACAACTATTTATGAATGATTGCAACAATAATAATATCTACAAAGAAAAAGAATTATTGTATTAAATTTATATAAAATTAGACAACTTACCACTATCAACAACATTTCTAATTTATGCTAAATAGTACTTTGATAACTGCATTAAATATTGATAAAAGATCAGTAATTTTCGAATTAATTCAAAGCTAATTAACCGACAATATCAATCATTAATTATATTAGTTATGAGAATGTTGGTAAAATTTAATTTTACACACACAATCACGAAAAAATCGATTTTCAATCAACTGTACCGTAAACAGGTCCATTACGATACAGATACTACACTCACCAAATTTTAAAATATTTTGTGTACACTGGTGATCAAAAAAAGAAGCCGAGTCTTGAGCGAGAATTTCACATATTTTCGTTAGTGTGAGTCAGGTTGTTTATCTCGTAAAGATAAGAAGATGGGAAGGTAAAGAGGAGTTAAAGCCAGTTTCAACCATTATAAATATGTAAAACCACCCTCTTTACAGAAAATATTAGTAACTCCACCCACTTCTTCTGATTGAACACGTGCTTTTTCAAGATTCTGTTACATTGTGACCACCGCCCTTATAAGCCTGTCTTACACAGCCGCATAAGAGGTGGTCTCTTTTTTTTGATCGCCAGTGTATTTTAAATCCACATATCTTATGCTCTATCGAAACAGTCTACAGAACATAAAAATTCAATTATTAAACAGAAATGTGTGACAATCTTGAAATAGTGAATGTGGTGATTTCAATGCAACGTTGTACTGGGAAATTGACTGTAATTAGAGGTTTTAGTAGCGGAATCGGTGCTATTACCAAACAACTTATCGAAAATGGTGTTGATTTAACTCTTTTTTTGAAGGTAATTCGTACAAGCGAAAAAATTATGTGAAGAGTGAGGCAAATTGTACACTCACGAGCACATAAAAGAGACCACTTTTTGTGCGACTGTGTAAAACCAGCTTTCGAGAGCAGTCGTCTTAATTTTAACTGGTCAGAATTTGGGAAGAGAGTTGTCCAATCGGAACAAGGGGAGGGGTGGAGTTATTGTCACTTCTCCATATTTACGAAATTTCGACAGGAAATAGAATAACAAAGCGGGCAGGTAACAGCAAGTAAATTATAACTTTCTCTAAACAGGGTGGTTCTACAAAATTTGCTATGGCGAAAACTGGCTACAGCACTTCCTACCTCTACACCTTCTTCCGCTGACGAAAGAAGGAGCCTGACGCACACGAACCGAAAAACATGATATTCCTCGCTCAAGAGTCGGTCTCTTTTATGTGCTCGTGAGTGTACAGTTACGGTCACAAAAAGAGACCGACTCTTGAGCGAGGAATATCACATTTGTTCGTTTTTGTCTCTCCTCATCAATTTTGTAAAACCACCCTCTTAACATAAATGGCACCAGTATAACTCCACCTTTCTTCTTCTCCTAAACCCTGTGTTGTGAAAATTCTGTTTTATTTGTGAAGAACGCTCTCGAAAGTCTATTTTACACAGGCTCACAAAAAGTGGTCCTTTTTTTTGTCCATAATAGTACACTGTTAAAACTGATCTGGTTAAAGAAAATGAAGTGTTTGCAATTTTCAAATGGATCAGAAAGAATTTTGGTACATGTCACATTTCGATCAATAATTGCGGTGTGATTTTGTCCAGAGAACATTTTAACAAAATTAGAACCTCATAGCTCATTTAGAAGTTAATCAAAAAGTTACGACACACTAAAAATGACTTAAGATAAGTTAACAGTACTTGCCTATAATAGCGGACGATTTCTTTTGTATGCCCCAGGCATAAAGCAATATGGCTTTTCTTAGAAGATTCACTATTTCGTTTCCACCACTATACTCAATTTCCAAAGGCTCAAAGTTTGGCAAAACTGGAAGAATGTTTTCAAAATTTCCGCCACTAACAATATCCCGTTATAATCCAATATGGCATCATATTTATTGTTTAGAATGTATTTTTAACTTTCTAAAAATTCAGACAGACTTCCTACCACTACCAACCATTTACCATCACCAGAACAAGACCCCACCAATTTATTCCATTAAAAAATCCTCATTCTCAACACAACCACCAACCATTCAAATTCATAAAGTATTGTGGCACTTTGAAAAGATTGAAACTGAATAAAAACTGTGCCACTTAAATTGAAAAATGTTGAAGAAATTTGTGAAAATTATTTCAAAAAATCAATCTTGTGAAAGTTGTAAATGTGTTTGTTTCAATGGAAAATTCAACAATATTGTGTGAAAATCAGAATTTTTATACGATTCAGTTAAAAAAACAATGTGAATTAAATTTTGTTAAAATTACCAGTGTTTTTCCAACGACAATTTCCACGTTTTTTCCTATATAATTTCCTACAATACGAAGATATAGAAAACAATGTTTTGGAATGGCTGCCATGGTCTAATTCTTTTTGCTTGGATTTTAATGCAAGGTAAAGGTGAAAGCGCTCTTTATAAAAATCGGAATCGGAATTCTTATTTTTAATTAATTCAACAACAATACAATTTAATTAAACTAATTAATTTCCAGTTTTATTGTTGTATATCTGTTACCTAATTATAGAAAATAATTAAAGAATAATTACAATTATATTGTTATTAATAAAACCATGGATGACGTTGATTCCCGGATTTACGCTTAATTATGACGTATTGTATCAAATTACCAACATCCTAATATTAAAATCAACAACAAATTTTTCAAGAATCCAAATACGAATAATTAAAAATAAATAAATGAATCAAATGAAGTAGAACCATTTCTCTTAAGGTCAAACTTTCTCTTCAAAACTGAATATCGAACACGGTTTCTAATCGACCCTGTCGATTTTTCTTCCAATTTCTTTATCATCAACGAAAAATTATCAACACTTTCTCTATTTTGATATTTTTCTTTTTCCCGCCACTCTAGTTCGATGCCAAATATCTGATAATACACCACCAACACTTTTATTGGAACGCAATTGGCAAATACCGGACACAGAACTTGTTGGTAGTCAAATTACACAAGTCCATGGCAGTGATAATGGTAAAGGACCATTAATTTATGGTTTAGAACCATTATCACCAACCATATTCAATAATGAAAATAACAAGAAACAACAAATCCAAGAGAAATTACCGTTCCGGATAGATGCACGCACTGGGACAGTGTATTTGAATGAATCACTAAAAGGCAGAGTAAGTCGTCAAAATTGAGATTTATTGTAGTTAGATCAAATTAAGTTTGCCCAAAGTAAGTGCATTCTCTTTGTCTTACTCCACATGCAAAAAATTTCGAAAACGTTCTTTGGATGCACTGACTTGGGCAAACTTAACTTGATCCATCTATATTTAAATTTTCTAATAATGTTCTCGATAGGCTGGTGAAAATATTCGTCTATACGTGACAGCTTTTGATGGTGAATTACAAGCTAAAGCTGAAGTTTACGTGAATATCTTGAATTCATCATTAATACCATCAATAGTGAACATATTACCGTTTTCTAAACGGCCGAATCTATCACGACCACCACCGGGCTTCTTGAATTATGCCAATATTCGACCGAAAATACCATCATCATCATCATCTCAGTCACCATCAACAACAGTTACACCACCATCACCACCATTGAATGAACAACCAATTTATTTTGAAGCAAACGGTCAAAAATTTCGACCAACACTTCTACATCCAGTTAAGACGGAAATTAAACAAATTCCAACTGTTATCGACAAGAATTCAAGTGATAAAGATAATTTAACGATTAATAATGAACAAATTAAAGACAATACATCTTCAGATGTTACAATTAGTATAATATCGATAGCTTTAATCTGTACAATTTTACTAGTTTTGATAATATTTGTGTTCATATTGAGGAAACTTTGTCAGGATAAGAAACTCAAAGATGGTGATGACGATATTGTAAGTATAGTAGGCTCAAGTTAAGTTTGTCCAAATAGACTCTTTCTCCAATACATTTAAAAATTTTCTCGAGTAGACACGAACTATTCTGAAATCCTTGTTTAGACACGCCGACTTGGACAAACTTATGTTGATCCCAGGCCCGACAAGAGCCGGGGGTGGGGTATTTTAGCCCGATGAATATTTTTTCTACATTTCGTTCAACACATACCTCAATATCAAGTACTTCGCAGAGTTCCTAGTTTGAAAATAAGAATAAGGAAACTAACGTTCTATTTTGTATTGTTCATTATCTTATTTATACCCTAGTTCATAGCCTCTCGTAGCTCATTTGGAAGTTGGTTAAAAGTAATGGTTGACTGAAGTTACGGTTTCGGGCAATTTCGGCTAATAAATCGTTTCGGCCAAAAATCAACCGAAACTTATTGTTCGTGAATTATCGCGCTTCATTCGGATGAGTTCGTGCCTTTAGATTGCCACTCGACGCGATTGCGTCGTGTTGAAGTTTTGTGTTTTTTTCTCACATACTTCAAGTTGTTTTTCTATTTCATTTAACTATTTAGCATGTTAACATATGCTAGATTTCGGCATACAATAGAAAATATAAATGAGCTACAAGGTTCTAATTTTGCTTAAAAATTCTTTGGGTACCTACTCGCCAAGTAATTGCCAGTATATTATTATAGTCTTAGGGGTCGCATAAAGCTCTTTCTCGGTAGCCCTGGTTGATCCATCTGTATTTCTAATTTATTTTCAATTTTTTTGAGAAAATTATTAATTTTTGAGCAGAGAAAGTCATCAACTGGTGGTGTTATTTCACAACAAGATTCAGGCATTGATGAATCAACATCAAATTGGCGTCGGATACGTGTACCAAGTAATCAATATGAATCATGGCAAAATGATGCTACCACTTTACAAGCCACTAGACATCAATTTGCTGGTTTTATATCAACAGACCGTTGGGAATTCTCACGACACCATTTGAAATTCTTCAATATACTCGGCGAGGGTGCTTTCGGACAAGTTTGGAAATGTGAAGCTACTGAAATCGACGGTATACAAAATCACTATACGAATTCTTCTAATTTTCAATAATCACCAATTATTTTAGGTAATGAAGGTGTGACTACAGTTGCTGTTAAAACATTGAAAGAGAATGCTAGTGAAAAAGAGAAAATGGATTTAGTTAGCGAGATTAAAGTGATGAAAATGTTGAAACCACATCCGAATGTTGTACGATTATTAGGTTGTTGTACAGATAAAGAACCAATCTTTTTAATCATGGAATACATAAGTAAAGGTAAATTACAAAGTTATTTACGGAATTCACGTGCTGAACGTTATTATCACAATATGCACGGTGCTAGTAAATCGTTAACATCAAGAGATTTAACATCGTTCGTGTATCAAGTAGCAAAAGGGATGGAATTCTTAACATCACACGGGGTAAATTTCATTCATCTTTAAAGAGGTTTTTGGAGATATGACTCAATTCAACGTGCGAAAATTGCCAATTTTCAAACATCGATTACTTGTTTATTTTTGAGAGATTGTGAAAATTAAACATTCATTGGATAGAGCACTTCAAGTTACATGTCCTGAAGCTTTCTATTTAAGAAAATTGTGTTAAAATTCTGAATGGCAGAGGAAGCTCTTGGACCCTGTTTTTTTCGTACATTTTCCTCCATAACTGGCAAATATTGTTGAGTTTTTGTATTTATTAAGTGATTTAGACAACAAATTAAAAGAGCTTTTTAGATCCTCAAGAATTTTCACAATACGTTTGTATATTTTAGCCGAGTAATATCTCCAAACTCCCCTTAATACAATCATGAAAAACAACACAATTCTCTTGTTTCTTGTAGATTATCCATCGTGATCTGGCCGCACGTAATATTCTAATCAATGATGAACACACGTGTAAAGTGGCCGATTTTGGTTTTGCACGTGATATTACAATATCACACGTGTACGAGAAGAAGAGTGAGGGACGTTTACCTATCAGATGGATGGCACCTGAATCACTCTACGATAATATATTTTCGGTTAAATCAGACGTATGGAGTTTTGGTGTTTTAATATGGGAAGTTGTAACATTAGGTAGTACACCGTATCCAGGATTATCAGCTGCTGAAGTCATGAAACAAGTATTTGAATTGATAAAATAAAAAAAAAAATCCTAATTAATTGTTATTATTAAAAAAAAATTTAGGTACGTAGTGGTTATAGATTGGAAAAACCGGAACATTGCCGCCGTGAAATCTACAACATTATGTATTATTGTTGGAATAAAGATCCAATTGAAAGGCCATCATTTTCCGAGTGTGTGAAATTATTAGAGAAACTCTTAATGACTGAAACCGATTATATACAATTGGAACGTTTCCCTGATCATTCCTATTACAATATGGTCAGTTTGAGCGGTGAAAAGCTTTAAATTATCAAACTCATCTAATACAATTAACTTATTTCCATTTAATTACAAGTATTCTACGAGAAATAATATAATTAATTTATGTATATTGTATATAAGCGATTAATAAACACACTTTAGATTATTATTATTGAATATCGACAGGTTTCTCAGGAATTTCACCTAGATTTTGTCCTTTTTTCAAACGTTCCCGTATCAATTCAGCCATAGCTCTCTGTGTACGCCTCTGTAATTTCTCCAATTTCTTTGCAATATCCCTTTTTAGATCCCAATCGGGTTGTCTTGGTGCCAATACAGTTAAATCCAATTGATCTATTACCATCTCCTTTTTACCCAAATCTATTAAATCTTTCACCTCCTCCTCAACATTTGGTAATTTCTTTGTTTGTATTTTATTATTATTAGCCGAATGTTCAGCTAATTTTGGATCTGTTGGCTTATAACTGCGGAATTTCGGTCTACGATATTGTTGTTTAATTTAAATCAATTAAATCTCTGATATTTTAATAAAGTAGATAAGACTTACGTTGGTAATTTAGTTTCAACAGTAGCACTATTCGATTTTTCATTGTGGGTTTCTTCACGTTTACGTTTTAGATTTTTTAATCGTTCTTGGCGTTTTTTTGCCTCTTCTTCTAAAGAATTCTCGATTTGTGTTGTAATCGGTTCAGATTCGTTCATCTTAACCTCAAATTTTATTGGCAATTTTTTGGGGGTTAGGTTATCAAAATGTCAATTAGTTGTCAAAATGGTGGACTGCGTTCAGAAATCAGTCTCATATTTTAATACAATTATCTTTGAAGAAAAAAAAAATGAAAAGTATGTACATAATTATCGCTTAATTTACAAAAAATGAAAAATGTATTGAATCAAAGCAAAAATAAAATATTTAATTAATTAATTAAAAAGAAAACAGTCGTCTCTTTTCCACTCATATGTCCGAAAACTAACGGTAGAGTGAAATGGAGGTATTCTTCAACGTTTTAAATTTAAATCATATCATATTATCAGTATCAGTAATTACACGGTATTTATTTTCTCAGTTAGCTGTATTATACAGTTGTATTTTACAACTGTATTATACAAACTTACATCACTATACCTAGATATTAATTAAAATAAAAATGGAACATTTTTTTAAATTTACCCATTAGAACATTTAGTGTATCTTTTAGTAACTTTTTTTAAGTAACCTGACTTGATTCATTATTCTGCCTAATTTAAAAGTAAAGTATAGTACGGTATAGTAATGATGAACGCAGTCTTTGATTTGTCAAAGAAAGTCAGCTAATTGTAGCTCACTTAGCAATTATAATCATAAAATAATTAAAAATAAACATTATTAATTAGAAATAATTTTATAATTCTAATGTTTTAGATAAATGTAACCTACCTGTAATACACTTGTTAGTTAACCATAAAACAAATTTCACAACAATAACAGACTGGAATTATCAATTAAACAAATGTTTTTTATGACTTAGAACCGTTTCGATCGTTCATTAACAAACAAAATTATTATAATTTAATTTTATTAGCATTGATAATTACTTGAGAATTAACTGGAAACACGTACAAAGTTACACTATAGAGAGCTTCTAATTTATTTCACTCATATATAGACCGTACTAACATGTATTTTAAAAATAATTAATCAACTTGTTATTAAATTGAGTAATTTCGTGATAATTGCTATAAAACAAACCAGTTTGAATAAACAAATACAAAAATGGTATAATTCCTAACTTATAAACATTTCTTTTTTTAAAGGCCGGTCCACACACGGAGATATATCTTATAGGACGGTCTAATGAGATATAAGATATACACTCCGTGTGTAGATCGACCTTAATATGTATAAGAATCTTATTCATATTTACCAATTTAGCCCAGCTCAAGAATATAGAATTCTTAAGAAAATAAACATTTATCAATCATACTCTTAAGAATGTTTACATTTTAGTTAAATTGTGTAGCTTCTATATAATCTAAAGATAGCTGTAATATAAAAATAGGAAACAACAAGACATGGGAAATATTGAAGAAAAATAAAGAAAACTACAGTTACGAAATAAATTCTGTTTAATGATTGTGAAAAATATTTAAAACTGAAAATTGCTTCAAACAACTAAACGATATCTTTAAATAAAATAACTGACATCAAACACATACGGTTTTTTTTTTCCATCTAGGTTCTTTTTGATAATTAAGAAAAAAATTGAGGTTTTACAATAAAGACAATGAAAATTAATAAATTGCCTCATCTATGATAATAATTTTTCTCTTTATTTGTCCGATGATTCGAACGGTCCTTACTTCGACTTCTCTTATTTGGTGGACTTCTACTTCTACGACACGGACTACGATCCCTATACGAATTCTTTTCTTTCTCTCGATAACGACTACCACTTCCACCAACGCTACTACTACTACTACTACTAGTAGTATTGGTAGTATCATAACGATCCCTAGAACGCCGTTCAACTTTCCTATCATCATCCCTTAAGAAATCACGACGTATTTCTTCACGTACAACTGGACGTTCTGCACTACCACGCGGCCATTCTCTACTACGGTCACGTTCAACATCCTGACGTTGTAGAGTGGGTGGTGGAAATCGTTCCTTTAAATTTTTTTAAATAAGTAATAAATAATAAGAATAAAAGGAATTTGTTAAATTTACATCTAAATGTTTTTGGATTTTCTGTTGGATCGGTACTGGAATTCGTGGGAATAATGTTGAAAACCATTCCAATTTCACTAACCATTGTCTTAACATTGTACCAATTGTCATTAATTGACCACCACCAGCTTTCACATCAATTTCCTACAATTCTCAAAAATTCGAATTAATATTTTCTTTTTTTAGTTAAAACAAATTAAAGTTTACAAGTATAAAATCATTATATCACTGGACAGGTATTTATACAAATAGTGTATGCCGGCACTCTACCTGTTGTTTCTACGCACCTCTTCATCGTCAAGGTACGATTCATACCAATCCAATAGATCTTTCGGTGGTAATGTATATCTAATATACATAAAACCTAATGCACGTATATATGGTGAATCGCAATGATTTATTAAACCATTTAATTGTTTCCTTGTTAATTTCAATGTGAATAATTTATATAGGAGACAATATGCTGTTGAAACAATACCACCAGCACCAACACCACGGACACCACCACACATACCAGTCTGGCCAGATGTACGACGTGAACCCTTCTCCCATGGTTCTAAATGTGTAACTTTATAATAGATTTCATCGACAACCTCATGGTATGTCTTCAATTCATATAAATTCACTACAATCAATTGATTATTATAAATTAATTCAATTATTACTAAAATTTGGTCTATATTTTACCTTTAAAATAATGTGAACTTTGTATATTTGTTAATATTAATGGATTTAAATTCATCGTACGTTCATTACCCCATAATGGTAAGATATTACTTTGTTTTGAACTCGGTTTCGAGTACGATTCTAAAAATAACAAATTCAAAAGAATATCACAAAACACAAATAAATTAATTAAAATACCTTCATCACTATTATTATGTTTACCATCCATTTTTAATTAAATCAATTAAAAATAACAAAATTTTTGTTAATTATTAGATTTGTCGTTGAAAATTAGATTTCACCAAACGCCATTTTCTATTACGAAGAAAGTTGACATTTTGGGGAAATTTCGAAATTTATGTTGGTACACACACCATGTTGCCAAATCATCAATAAAATTAACATAAATTAAAAATTTAATAATAAAATTAATTTAATTATAAATAAATTGAATAATCATATGAGGCTTATTTTACATTTTTGACACTAAACTCTTTTCTTTTAAAATTTTTGCTGATTGTATAAGCAAATGATAACAGCGGTGGCTCGTGACTTAAATTGGTACGAGTGCTACGCAAACGCATGCTAATATACGTCAAAAAAGTAATGCAGAACATGTAAGAGAAAAGGAGACAGGGAATCATAGAAAGGAATGTAAGAGATAAGGATACAAACAAGGAATGACTAGAAAGGGAAAAAAATTAAGCCAGAAGAGTACGAGGGAAAGAAACAATAAGAAAAAACATAGGATAGCAGAACAAAGACAAAAGATATAAAAAAGGGTCAAGTGGGGGGGAGAGGTTGAAGCAAGAAATAAAGAAAGAGACCAACCCGATTGGGAAAGGAAGACCAATAGAAAGAAAGAAAGACAGGAAAGAAAAATAGAAAAAGACAAGAAAGAAAGATGAGAAGAAAAGAATGAACGAATAATCTGAGTGAAAACAGATTCTCAGTGCTGATCGATCACAAGAAAAAAGAGAGATAGAAAAGAACGAAAAGCAGATAAATAACGAAAGAAGAAAAGGAAGGAAGAGCTAAAATAGAAAGACAGCGTAGACGAAAATATAAAAGAGAAAAAAAGGGGAAGACAGGGAAGAAAGAAAGACAGGCTGCGATAGGAGAGGAAAAACGGAAAGGAAAAAAAACAGGAGAAATAGAAAAAAACAGAAACTAATTATTACACGAATGTTATTGATAAATTTTGAGTGCAAACAGAAGACGCTAAGTTCCCTAGTGCTTACCGGTACGAGCCGCCACTGAATAATAATGACAGAACGTCGTTAAATCTACCGAAAATTGTGAAACTGGCTACAAAGGAAATAAAAGTGGAAAATTGGCGGTTAATTTAAATTTCATAAAAATCATCTATTTATTAAAGTTTCATTACACAATTATAAAAACCGAACACTATTTTTATATACAAAGAAAATTGAACAGAATACCATAGAAATTGGAAAATAAATATAAAACACACTAAATTTGTTTCTTAATATTAGGTACGACATAAATAGTTGCATGCAATTTTTAGATAAAAAAAAATTAAGAATACCTTTTAAAAAACAATTATTCAACATCAAATTTATACAAAAATATCATCTTATCACAAACATTCTGTACAAAGAGACAACGCAATTGGTTTCTCAGCTACATTACAAATTCATTTACAGGTAAAAAATCGGATAAAATTAACTTACACATTCAACAGGTACGTTAAACGAAAAAAACAAACAACGGAAAACAAAATTGGATTGTTAAAAGAACAGATAAAAATACGATTCAGTATTCATTTGCGAAAAAGTTCTGTAATTGTTGAACAGTGGACCGATCTAATAGACACAAATCAAAATCGAAAGTGTGTGCTGACACTTCATATCGGCCAGTTTCAGCAATCAATTGGACAACTTTAGTTAAATCGTTATTATCTTTTAAGCCCATTATTTTGTGTTGTAGTTCCCGTAATAAATTCAAATAATCCTCCTATAAACATATCAAAAATTAATAATTTATAAAAATTAATAATAATAACAAACCTCTTCTTGGTTTATCGTCGTCTTAAAATTCCTTTCAATCTCTTTATGTTCGTCTAAATTATTATTAATGTTATTATCTTTTTGTTGTTTCTCTGGTGGTTCCTCACGTTCCGAAGAATTTGATTTTCTTTTATTATATTTCCCTTGACTATCTTGATAGTTGCGTTCTTTTTTATTTGTTTTAAAATTTTTCTCATCTTTATTTTTATTATTTTCATGTCTTGTTTTCTTCTCTGCTGCTGTTGCTGTTGTCGTTGTTGTAATTGTTGAAGTTGCTATTGTTGTTGTTGATGTTGTTACTAATGATGTTGTTGAATTTGTCGATGAACTTGAACTGTCTTCATCAATCAAAAAATTTGATTTCTCTTTCTTTACTATTGTTTTATTTGGTGTTAACGGTAATGGTGGTGTTTGTTGTTGTTGTTGTTGTGAAGGTGGTTGTATTGTTTCATTTTTTTGTTTTAAATCTGATTTTTTATCATTTTTACCATACGTTCTCTTCTCTTTATCATCTTTTCGTTCTTTATCCTTCTTTTTTGATTTGTACTTCTCTTTAGATTGATCCTTATCTTTTTTCTCTTTGGATTTCTCTTTTTTTGTTGGTTTTTGTAGTTGTGGGGATGTTGGATTTTCATTTTTTATAATCTTTAACGACTCTTTTTTCAAATCTTTTTCTAATTTAATTTTATCACGATTCTCATCTAAACGATTATTATTACTACTACTACTATCATCGATAATTTGTTTATTCTCTTTATGTTCTTTATTACGTTTCTCTTTCTTCAATTTTCTATCATCATTCAATTTATCACCACGTTTATTATCTTTATCATGTTTACTATTGTTACTACTACTACTACCACTATCTTTATGTTTAATTATCAATGGACTTGTTAAACGTGCCGGACTACGTTTTGGTGAATTATTACGTTTCGGACTAGGTGTACGTTGTTCTTTTTTCAAATTTCTCTCTTTATCTTTACTACTACGTTCGCGTTCTTTTAATTTCTCTTTATTTTTCTTATCATCTCTATTCGATTTTCTTTCAGAATCGATTTTATCCTTTAATTTGTCTCTGTCTTTATCACGATCTTTATGACTGTCTTTATGTGGGCTATGTTTCGTTCGCCATTTCTCTACAAAATTACACAAATTATTGAATTCTAATACAAAAAAAATATCAATTTTAAGCCACCTTTATCAGATTTTGATAAGCTTTTTGTCTCTTTCCAACTTGATTGTGGTTTTGTATCCACAGTTTTCGATGTTGTTAAAATCGGTGAACCGAATAATTCTTGAAAATTATCATTATTATAACTATCAGAGATTTTCAATTTTGGTTTCTTTATTATATCACTACTATTAATTGCTAATTTTGGTTTATTAATCATTTGTTGTTTATCATCGAAATTTGAACGATTATCTAAATTTTCAGTTACATTCGATGAATTAACAATCTAAAATTTTTATTATTTTACAATAATTATTAGTAAATGAAGTAAGAATTAAATTTACCATTCCACCACCTTTTAAAAGTTTTGTACGAAATTCATCTGAGATATTGTTAAATACATATTTCTCTTTTTGAACTTTGATAATGGGCGGTCCGGATTGTTGTAAATGCAAATCGTAATTAAAACGTATCTTTTTCGGTTCACCATTATTTCTCAAATAAATATCGATTGGTAAATTGAAACCAGCATAACCCGATTCTTTAACAACATAGGGTGGTTCTTTTATCACTAAAATCAATATAGATTCATTATTAATTAAAATATAACGAGGTAAAAATATGATGATAATAGAACAGTTACCCCTCTTTGGTTTTGGAAATGTTTCATGTAAATAAAATACAACTTTATCAATATAATAATGAATTTCAGCACCATCACAACCTCTAACAAACACCTCCCAATCGTGTGTGAAACCCTCTTGGGTCTTTTTTGTACGTATTGAGGCTTCGTGCCCAATTTCAATATAAATTCGAACTGCCATTCTTCATGTACATATAAATAAATAAATAAATAGCTTGGATTGGTTTAACCCATTTCCACAATACCAAACAAACCAATTATAACATTAATTAAAATTATTACGTATTGAATTAATTAATTAAAATTGCTTCGAATTGAATTAAATTTGAATTTAATTTGCACAAAATTTTAATTTTTTTCTAGTTATTTCCTCTTAGTAAAGGAAGTACGAAGTACGGAAAAAAATTGAAAACAATCAATGGTTATCAATAACAAGCTTGACAGGTATGTAACCAAAATTATCATTAAACCTAACAATGATAAATTTCCCCAATAATAACCAACACAAACCAGTATTTTCCATTATTAAAACAATTTTATCACTTGAAAAATGTTGTAAAATACCTGTAAAAATGTTTATTGGTCAGATAATTCCAAAACTATCGTGTAATTTTGTTAAAATTGATAATATTTACAAGGAGATCTGGGGATATTTGATTTTTAGGAACATTCAATTTTTACCCAGCATTTTGATAGGAGAAATTGATGTTGCCACATCTACAATTTTTCAACAGATCTACTACATATCCATATACAGCTTATTCCACATTATTCAACACTTACAGTGTTCTTTGACGTTTACTACAAACTGTACAATACTGAATAGTTTAAAGTCGATAAATTTGTGAAATTGACTTAACTACGATATTTTGACGCTTCCATGAACTTTTGCAAAATTTTTCTCCTAAAATCCTACTGAATTATATTTTAAGATGCGTTTAGTTTAACAGAAAAGAGTGATTTTTTTGCAGTAATTTGAAGAAAATTTTGATGGACATGTACAATCTTTGTAGCGCCCCCTATGATCATTTTGTGTAATTATGTGGTAATTTCTGGATTGTCAAAGTGCGGCAACACTGTAGATTTTTGAACATTTATAACGGTTCGCGAAGTTGATGTTTAAACATTCAAAAATCTCTTGAATTTCAATCAAAAAAATTCACAAAAATCAAGAAAATGTGCGATTTAGATGGTGGTGACTTAGCTGAGAAATTTAAAAGAGAATTCAATGAACAATTCCATATACTTGTACGTATGCATCTCTCATTTGTATTGGATTTAAATACTGAAGAGTAAGTTGTTTGATTTCTCTTAAATTTCCGGGTAATTACGGTTTTATTAACACTTAGGAACGAGTATCTATCAGATAAGAATAAATCGAAGAAATGGTCATTAGTTCCATTCAACAATAAACGAAACAAATCGAAAAACGTAATGGATGGGGCGCCGTTAACACAGGAAGGCATCTGCCAGATTTATCAATTGATTGAATATCTTAAAAAAGAAGAAAGTATGTTTTAATATTGTTTAATTGTTAAATCGAGTGTACCACGGTATTTCCTGGCTGCATGTAGTTTCGTAACTTGGTTCACACTTGATATTTGTTAGTGTATGAACCAAACTACGATAGTATTTTACCAAAGACACAGCCAACTGCAAGAAGAAATATTGTTGTACACTTGGTAGAATGTTTTTATAATTTAATAATTGTGTTTAGATTTAAAAATCGAAGGTATTTTCCGTCGAACTGGTTCACTATTACGTCAACAAGAACTAAGAAATTTACTAAATCAAGGTATAACATTAGAATTAGAGAATGGACAATATACAGTCCATGATTGTGCATCAGTATTGAAAGGATTCTTAGCTGATTTACCTGATCCATTATTAACTGAAGCTTATTATCCGGCATATTGTCAAATTGCTGGTAAATTTCTATTTATTTATTTATTCATTGATGAGTCTTCACAATTCTGAAAACTCATTAACTTTATCGATTTTTTTTTTTAGAATTATGTGAACCTTCAACGAATTCATCTAATGATAATTCAACAAAACTATTGATAGCATTACAATTATTATTATTATTATTACCAAATGAGAATAAGATATTATTGAAGGATATTTTAGATTTATTAAATTTAACATGTTCGTATGAAATGTACAATCGCATGAATGCTGATAATTTAGCGAAATTATTTACACCACATTTGATATGTCCAAGGAAATTGAGTCCGGAACAATTACATCAAGATTCAACAACATTATATAATATTATAGCGTATATGATAAAGAATTGTAATGAGTTATTTCGTATACCGCAACGATTGATTGTTGATTTTCGTGCAAGATATGAGAAACGTAAATTAATACAACAACAACAACAGCAACAACAACAGAATGAATCAATAATCAATGATCAAAATGCTGCAAATACTGTCTATACATTTATTGATCAAGAACGTACAGCTAAAGAGAATGAAATTAATACAACTGAAACAGCATTAGCACAATTATACGCTTATATACAGACATTACCGGAATCATCAAAGAAACGTAAATTGATTAAACAATTCAATCGTGAAAATGGTCATGGTACACCTTTACAATTATTACGTAGTGGTCAACAACGAAATAAAAGTTTAGGGGATTCGATTAAAAAACACATCTTCCATAAGAATTTAAAGAAATCATTAGTAACAAAAATAACAACAGATGATGTAAGTATTATTGATATTATAATAATGTAATTGTGTAAATTAACCAAATTCTTGTGTGTTTGTCTATTTCCTTGCATTCTTTATTTCTTTCTTTATTCTATTCTATTAATAATCTTTCCGTTACAAACGAAATAAACCGAAAATTACAGACACAAGGACCTGCAACACCACTAACAACATCAACTGCACGTGCACGTTTATTCTGTACAAATTGTAATAAAAGTACTGATCAAAGTACAAATGACGATTCATTAAAAATTAATGAAAATAATCAAGAAATACTTATTGATGATAAAGAGAATTCGGAAATTTGTGATCAATTTCTAACAAGTAGTACACCATCATGTACTACACCATGTGCCCCAACACAAGTATTCCATAAAAAACATACAGATTTTGTTTTTTGTACACCAGATGGACAAAATCGTAAATCAATGTCACCAATTACAAGATCAACACAACGAATGACTAGAGCAATGCAGGTAAGTAAATGTAGATTGTATACAGGGTGTCCCAGCGATGGGCCATTAAAAATATAACAACTTCAAAATTCATGGAAGTTTATGAAATTTCTAACAACTCCACTTATCTGGGGTAGTGCACCCTTCTCCCTTATTTTAAATGGAATGGTATATTTTTTATTGCATTTTTGAATTCTTTGGTTAAATTGAAGGGGACTTTGTTATACAACTTATGGTTTAGCGCTGAAAGTTTTTCAGATATTTTAACTTTAGTGAAATTTTAAACTTTGCCGTTAGCTTAAATAATTCATATCTTGGAAACTATTAAAGTTGAATGGTCATAATTTGGAATTTAAATAACACAAATCATGTACTTTCTATCAAATCTTACAGTTTTCATTTATCTTTCAGCGTTTAGCTGAAATTAATTTTATAAAAGTATCTTAGATGGTAAAACGAATATAATATAAATTTCATAAACTCCCATAAATTAGAACTTTTTATATTTCAAATGGCCCAACACTAGGACACAGCCTTATTTCCGCTATTATCTCTATTTGCATGATTTATGTTTCTTGTAAACAAATTTAAATAATAAACAACTAATGATATTTCTGTATAAATTCTAATATTTAAGGAGACAATGATGACACCAAGAAGCCGTAAACCAGTTCTGTTGATATCGCATACAAACATTAGTGCATTACCGAAAGTTGAAACAACATCAGAAATGGAGAGTTTGATTGAAAATGAAGAGATAAATTTTACAAATGAACGATCATTAACTGAACAATTTCGTGATTATTTACAAAGTCGTAGTATTGTAACAATAACATCATCATCATCACCAGCAACAGATTCGAGTTTTTTAAGTCGAACTGATGATTTCAATTCAAACGATTTCAATAATTTTAGTGAAAATAAACTATCAGAATCATTACGAAAATGTTTAGATGGTGAGATTAGTCAAGATGATGAGGATGATAATGATGATGATGATAACAGTAGTGATAAGTTAGTATTGAAGCCAAAACAATTCGATGAGAATGGTCAACCGGTTATTTTCGAAACATTCTTCTGAGAATTACAACCAAATTTAATTTTTTTTTAAACCAAAAAGTTACAATTTCTAATTAATAAATTATCTTAAAACATATCATCATGAGTTAGATCCGGCATTAAATGTAGACCACGTTCTTTTAATGCTTTCGATACTAGTTTTTGTTGTTCTTGTTTTAATTCTTGTTCTTGTCGTTGTGCATCTAGTATCTCATCAACAGACACTTCTCTTAATGGTAAAACGGATTCTTTCTCAGCATCCTGTTATTAATTTATTACTGTTTGTTTAAATTATTCAAATAAAATTGCATTATAAAGAAGATCTTACAATTTCACCCAATAAAACAACATTCTCACCACGTACAATAAATACACCCCTTGGTATATCACCATATTCTTTACCAACATGGATACGTTCTATCGTCCTATGTAAGACTAAATTTGCGAATTGATCAACACTACGTAGATAACCGATTAAAGTTCTGCCATCACGCAACAATACCATCAATTTTTCTAAAAATACAATTTTTAAATTTACGAAAATTATATAAAAAAAAGTCGAGCATACTGTCAAGTTCGTCTAGAAGATGGGCCGTCCCTTCCAATTCACCCTTATTCATTGTATTTCTTCTAAAAACAATCCTTTTCGTTATCTATGGTTTAAATTGAAAACATTGATTGAGGTTAGGAAGCAGTTGACAATCAACCACGTCCACCAACCAAACCATTGAAAATTGTGTGGAAATTTTCAAAAATTCTCAAATAATTCCAAAAATTTTCACAAAACCAACACGAATTCATATCAATATACGTATTTAATCTATAAAAATCGAGTTTATTGGCTATAATTACAATAATTAACTATTTACAACTAGTGATATTTGTTGTGTGAATAAATGTAGTGGTAGTACTGGTTGTGGAAATTTAATTTTTAGGTTATTTTATCAATGCACATTTTATAATTATGGATATTGTTGAAGAATTAAAGAATTTGAGTCGACATGATGTTGAATTTAATAAAAAATGTTCAAAATTAGCTCATGGTAATTACAATTAAACAAAAATATAATAAGATTTAATATTAATTATTTTCTAGATATAAATACAGGTGATTTAAATATTGTACAATTAGTTGAGAGTTTAGGTGGTTTATTAACCGATAATTCACCAAATAATCGTGAATTAGGCACATGGATACTTTCTATAGTGTTAACAGAGATCGATGTGAATCAATTGAATCCACAACAACTTAGTTTTATCAGTCAATTTTATTCAGATCGTTTAAAAGACAATCATCAAGTCTATGCAGCAGTCTTTCATGGGATTTTAGCTTTAACACAATTTACACAACTACCAGATGGTGTAGTTGTACAGATTTTAACATCATTATTCCAAAATGTTGCCTGTCAACAACAACAACAACCTATTCGGCTTGTAATTTATCAAATTTTCGAAAGATTTCTAACCGGTCGAATTAATGGTAATAATCATGAATTTTTCGTATAGATTTATATTAATTTCGATTAAATTTGATAGAATTACGTAGTATGGGCTTGGATTATGTTTATGGGATATTATCAGCGATTGATGGTGAACGTGATCCAAAAAATCTCTTACATTTATTCGCATGGTATCCAAAATTTGTACAAAGTGTTAATTTGGGGCATTTAGCAGAGGAAGCTTTCGAAACTGTAGCTTGTTATTTTCCTGTTGATTTCAAAACACCACCACAAGATTCTAATGTAGAATTACTAACAAAAATAGAATTTTTATTAATTGTATTTATTTATAGAGAATAACACGAGAGGATTTGGCTAAAGCGTTAACACCTTGTCTTTGTGCAATACCCGAATTTTCTGAATTTTGTATAAGTTTAGCTTTGGAAAAATTACAATCATCACTACAGATTGCTAAATTAGATTCGTTAGAATTAATGGTTTGTTAATAAAACAATCCAAAATTGGTTTTTAATCGAGTTTTTTTTAGCGTTATGGTTGTGGTGTCTTCGAGATTGATTCGTACATTGAACATGCACGAGAGATTTGGTCACAAATCCATAAAGAATTATTAACAAACACTAATAATGAATTAGAACAAGCTTGCCTATCAACATTAAAAACGATTATAGCGAAATTATCAACGAATCAACAATTTTGTTCGATAATCTTGAAAGATATTTGTGATACAATCAAAGGAAATTTACTACCAGATGGAAAATTATTCGATTCATCAATAAAATTGTTTATAAATCTATCAATATCGTCGGAATTTTCATCGAAATTCATCATAAAAGAAATCGTACCAATATTAACAAATACATTAAATATTACAACAAATATACAACAACAACAACGATTGCTTCGTGTATTAACGAATTTCATTACGATTAATTTGAAGAATTACGAATTTGATGAATTAAAACCGGTGCCTTTATTGTGTTTGAAAGCTGCAATTGATAATGGTGATGATTTACGAAAAATCGGCTGGGAATGTTTGGCGGAAATTGTGGAAATTCTACCAGAATCTGTTCGAAATTCGATTTATTTAAATTTAAAACAAATTTTAGTATTACAACAAAGTGAAAAGATTCGTAAATCAGTACTTGATTGCTTTGAAAAGTTAGCAAATCACTATCCAGATGAAGTATACGATGGTATTATCAATAAAATCATTGTTGATGATAATTTATCGTTACGATTATATTTGGAAGCATTGTGTCGGATTGTTTTATTCGATAAATTTCGTGATTATATCGTTGAAATGTTGATCGTTAATTTAAATAAAAATCAACAAATTGCTGAAATTTCTTTGGATTGCTTGAGGAGTTTATTAAAAATGCATGAAGACGACAATTTAAAGATTCATTTAGTTTTATATGAACGGAATATTGTTGAAATTCTATTAAATTGGATGATTAACAATGAAAAAACTGTAAATCGTATGGAAATTTATGAAGATTTACGATTTATTCTAAAATCAATAATTGGTGTACAATCCGATAAACAACAACAAATTCTAATTGATACAATATTACCAAAGATATTCGATTTAAACGATAATAATCTGATTTCTATTGTTCTATTGGATGGGATTTTATGTCGATTACATCTAAATATTATCGTACCATCGTACGATCGAATTTTCGATGATTTAATTCGATTTATAACAAATAATGATGGATTTATTTGTAAAATTTCCTATGAACTCTTGGCGAATTTATTAAATAAATGTCCAGAGGAACAATTACAAAGATATTTAAATAAATTTGAGAATTATTTAAATGATGATTTGTTATTAATTTGGATTACTAAAGCTTTAATTGTTCGTAATCATCAGTTAGCTTATAGTTTTATTGATAAGGTTTGTTTTACTTATTTTGTTTTTAATTATTATTTATTGCAATTGTATTTTTTTTAAATAGTTAATGGTAAATTTGAGAACGCATCCGAATTTAGCCAATGGTTTCCGAATTCTAATGGACGATAGTTATGATTGCTTAAGTATGAAGAGTCATTGTAATCGAATGTAAGTAGAATAGGTTGTTATTTAATCTTGGCTTTATTTTTTGGTGGTATTTCAAGATCATTTTAGCTCATTTGGAAGTTGGTCAAAACGACTTACAATAAGTCGAGGATCTTTCCAATATTATTTTTTTTTCGTTTTTCTTGATTTTATTCTGGAACACGTTGGATTATTTGCCATTTTTTCTAGAATGCAATGGAAAAAATGAAAAAAAATCAATGTTTTGGTCAAATTGAGTCTTTGACTCATTTTTGAAAATCGCGATCTTATCTAAAACGAACGTTTTTTTGACCAATTTCCAAATGAGCTACGAGGTTCTAATTTTGCTAAAATGTTCTCTGGGAATGCCCCTACAAATAATAGGAGCTGCTATAAGAACTTCCCGTTTTACGTGACTTACGCCTCATGTTCACACTTATTATTGAGCAATTATGGTACGATCGTTTGCTAAAATGGGGTTAATAAAGGGTTCATTTCTAATAATAAATTATTCCAAATAGATGTACGTACTCTGTTCAATTTACTTTATTCTGTTTAAAGAAGATAGAATGAAAGGGTTAGATCTTTCTTATTTTATAACTATTCTCATAAAGGGGCCTCTGGAGACATTACTCGTGCGAAAATTACTATTTTACCTTGTTCTTAGGTAGAGTTTTTATGTTGAAAATTGATGATTTTTCCCATATTATCTCTTATTTATTGTACAAATATTAAAGTTGTGAGTTACTGATTTGTCTCAACCAGGACCGTAGCTATGGAGTGGCCAGATGGGGCTGATTCTCATCTCTCTCTCTCTTTTGCCCCCCCCCCCCCGCCATAATACCATTTTTTCCTCAAACCATTGTTTGAGGCGCCCCATCTGAAATAGTTTTGTGTCTACGGCCCTGCTCCCAATGCTTCAGTACATTTCAATGAAAACAACGTATTTAGAGCGAAAGTTTGTATATTTCTCATCTTGATATTGAGTTGATTTTTTCTTTAAATTCATCGCTGGTATTCTGTAATACTTCTAAAAAAGTCATCAGTTGTTGAAATTTTCTCACACTAAAAAAGGCGTGTAGTTATTTTGAAGATTTATTATTAATTCTAAATTTATAGTCGAATGTTATGTCGATTAATTGTGTAAGAAATCTAATGACTATCGTTTTGGGACCAAGCCAAATTGATTGTTACACATTGTCTTAATTAACTTTAAAATTAATGATTACAACAACTGTTATTTAGTGAGTGTTCCATTATTATTTCGTATCCCCCTTAGCGTGTCTGTTGAAAATTCCAATAATTCCGTCTTCTTCAACTAGTACATTGTAAAATTTTAATTTTCTACTTTTCATACAGTTAAAAAAAAGTTAAATGGAACACTGTATTTTTCGTTTAAATTGATAATTGATAGAATTAAATATTGATATAGCCCGATAAAGAACCGATTATCTTGGGAAATTAAATTTTCTTACTTTACCAATCAGATTCACGATGAGAATAATCTCGAGAATCTAGTCGGAAGGAAATCCGGTCGGTTTTATAAATGCTTACGTTGAAAGAAGCAATTACTAAGACCTGAGCTCTACTTATCTTTTCAAGTATTCAATTCAATTGACTAATCATTTAGTTTAACTATCGATTTAACTAAAGTGTCTATATTGGTATGTGTTTTTAAAATAAAAACATTGATCATTAATTGTGGATTTTAAAGAGGATATTTCACGGATTATCGTCAAGATAAATGTGAGATAAAATCAAAAGAGCCATTATTATTCTTCATCTTTTAATATTCTAAAGATTCATATTCTAGTTTGTTCATTTTTAATATGTTTCGTTATTAAATATCACTTAAATGATTGTAAAGTTTACCATTTTATAGCTGTATCATTATTATTAAGCACGACTTTTATTATCTTTTGGTAGTATTAGTTGGAACTCTTTACCACAGTCTCGCCATATTTGAGAACTTCTAATAAGGACAACTCGTATAGGAGCATTGCGAAACTACAGCACCCCCTTATATTTATGCAAAATTTCTCAGTAACATAGAGTGCAGTAATTAGTCTGTCCTTTCTCTCTGTCTCTCCTGTTTTTCTTGTTTTTTTTTCTTTCTGTCTTTATTTCTTTTCTTCCGTCTTTCTATCTTTCTTTCCTTTTCGTCTGTCTTTCTTTTTTTTTCCCCTGCCTTTCTTTTTTCTTTTCCTTTTTCATATATTTTCACTTTCTTTTGCCTTTCTTTTTTTTTATCATTTTTTCCCTGTTCCTCCCCTGTCTACCTGTCTTTCTTTTTGTCACTTGCGTTTTTCTTGCTTTCTCCTCCATTTATTTCTTTCTTTCTTTTTTTGTTGTTTTTCTTTTCTTCTCTCCTATCTTTTTCCGTTCTCTTCTTTCTCTGCTGCTTTTCTTTTTGCCATGTCACCTTTTTTTTCTAGTCTCCCACGCCTTTCTTTCTTTTTCTTCTGTCTTTTTCTTTCTTTCTCTACTGTCTTTCGTTTATCTTCCCCTATCTCTTATATTTCTTCCTTTCTTTCCTATTTTGTATTTGTTGCTCTTCTACCTTTCTTTTATGTCTTGTGTTCTTTCTCTCCTGTCTTTTTCTTTCTTTTCCTCCTGTTTTCTTTCTTTTGTCATCTTTACATTCTTTATTTCTTTTTTTTTGTTCCTTCTCTGCCTTTTTTTCTTTGGTTTTTTCCTATTCTTTCTATCTTTCTTGCCTTTCATTCTCTCCAACCTTTCATTATTTCTTTCTCTCCTATTCTTCTTTAGTTCCCCCCAGTTGATGTATTGGCAGCACCTCCACTAATTCAAGACACGAGCTGGCACTGATTTCTAATGTTGTAGTGAAAAGATTAGAGACTAAGGGTCGATTCACCAATTTCAGTTAAGCTTAATGAACCAGTTAGAAACAATGCTTGCTATGATTATAACAATTTTATAACTTAGGTATTTGTTAGTTAAAATTTAACAGACGTTGGTGAAATAGACTTACTAATAATAATAATATTGTTTTTTTTTTTAATAGGTTGCTATATCGCCAAAAGTTCTTTCTAGCTATCAGTGATAGATTAGTTGAGAATTATGAAAATAATAATGAAACGTATTTGATAGGTTTGGTTTATTTGTTAGAATTCACACCAAAAATTGCAATTCTACAACAATTCCCTAAAGTAATACAGCAATTATTAATTAATCTTGATTTTTTTAAATTAATTAAAACACAAATTTGATAATTTTCAGATAGTAACATTGATAATGTTATGTTTGGATACATTTAATAATCCACAAATACTTGAAATTCTTTTACAAATCCTTTTAGATTTCATCATCGAGAAACAAGAATGTATTGATAATCATCTAGATGATTTTTTGGTACGATTTATAAAACTTTCAACATACGAATCATCAATGGTAGTATTATATTTTCAATTAAATTATTATAATTCGTGTTTTAATTGTTAAATGAATTACAGAAAGTACGGATATTATCATTGAATTGTTTAGAGAAGATTACAGTTTATCCAATATTTAAATTGGTGAAACATAAAACTGTTGTTACAAATGAATTGGGTAAATGTTTAGATGATAAGAAACGGTTAGTACGAAAAGCTGCAGTTGATGCTCGCAGTCGATGGTTCTTATTGGATAATTATCAATAATAAAGTTATTGATTATTTACAATTTGTATTTAATTCCATTTCCTTTTATTATAAAAGAATATCCTAAATAAATATTATTTAATTATTGTTAGAAGCACTCCTTATCATCTAATGGTAATAATTTCTTGTAGAGATTTGCGAATTTTTCAAAACGACAGAAATTCTCACAATTCGGCAATTTGAATCTTCTCGGCTTATCTGTTTTATAATCTTGATAGAAGATCTAAAATGAATATTGTTTAAATTGAGAAATTATTAAAAAAAAAAACAAACTATAGACTTACTTTAACACCACGAATTCCATTAATATTGTGGATCTCGACAAGAATGTAAGCACCATAGGGTGGTACGTGTGGCTCGAATATACCTAAATATCTCAATAAATACGCTAAATTGTATTCATGTGCTGAATACAAATACATCTTCGTATGTCGATCATGTTGATGGATCTTATTGCGTGTATCTTCAATTAATTTCTTTAAGAAAAAACCGGAAGATAAACGTTTTAATTGATCCGTATAAGTGGATGAATTATAATCGAGTATAGCAAATTCACGGATTAGATCGGGGAAAAACATTTGCGTCCATTGTGGTAAAGCCAAACCATTCTCATTCTATAAATTCATAATTAAACAGGTTTATTTATGTATGAGTATGAATATGCGACTCGTTTGTGTTTTATAAACCAACCTCTAGCACTGAACGATGCGTGTTCTAGCTACTAGCTACCCTGGGACGTGCTTGAGCACTCGCCCGTTTGGTATATTTGCGCGTGCGCGCCAGAAAAAAAGTGATACGGACAAAAGTAACTAGAATTACTTGAGTTCTCAACCCTTCATATGCTAAATCATGACTTGCGTCGAGAATTCCCGAAGAACGAATTATAAAACAGAACTACTTGAGTTTTTTGCCGACCTTTCCCGAGTAAGACTTGCGGTTGAGTCTAAGGTTGGTTTATAAATATAAACAATCTAAAATACCTCTGTCATTAGGGTAAAATACAGGTCTGATAGGTGTTTTGGTGTCATTTCATAGCCAGTATTTTCGCTTAAATGTCGATAAAGATGCGTATAATTCCGATACATTTCTAAACCATCAGTGGAATTGAGGAATTCGAAATAGAGTCGATTGTATAGTGGACAATTCTTGTATGGATCACCTAAAACCTATTTCACAAATTTATTATCGTTTAAATTCCAATTAAACAACAATTCTTACATGATCATCTTTTAATGTCCAATAGTTGAATGGTACCGGTTGCCATTTTAATCTCTTCTCCCAAACTAAATCATCTTGTGGTGGAAATAAAGAGGCTAAAACTAATTGTAATGACATCTTTGTACGATTATAATCAGTACAACGAGCATCAACCGTTTCGATATTATATTTGCCTAAAAATCTGCCATATCGCTTATGTAATGCCTTACCAAGAAGGTATTCTTTCCGTTTACCAGCCTAAAATCGTATCACGATTAATATAATTGGAAATTGATAAATATTGAAAACTTGATAATTACATTCGTTAATTGACCGTAACCGACTGGATGGTAAGTGTGATTGATATGCGGATCATTGGGATAAATCACGTGTCGGTCAGGTGTTCGATCACCATGCCTGAAGAGCTAATACAGTTAATTAATTAATTTAAAAGAGTATTGATTAAAATATTAGAAACAATAAGTACTCACCACATGCACTAACTCTAAAGTATCATCATTGATACGATATCCATCAACAATAATTAACAAGACACTAATTAATATTAATGGTTGTAGATACATTTTCAAATGTAAAAGTGATTCGTGAACTCTGATTCCTGCTTATTTATTAGTTTATATATATATATAAAGTTATCAATTAAATTTGCCGGTCAGCTACTTATTAAATGATAACATTTTATTAATTTCAGAAATAATTAGGTATACGAGGGCCATCTAGAAAATAGAGACAGTTTAATTATACAAAATGAAAAACACAATATTTATTAATAGTGTTTAAATTTTTATATAAATAAACTATAAAAATTGAATAAAAAAATGAAATAATTTAAAAAGCCCGCTTTCTCACCGTTACCACAGCAACCACTTGTTTTCCCTCATAATTTGTTGGCTTTACATTGGCTTGTTGAAATTTCATTCTCATTTTTTCCACAAAACACCCTTCTTCCCGTTCCCATAGTAACTATTGTCGAAATTTCACTCATAAATTTGCACATAGCGTGCCAAAATGAGGTAAACTCGGTTTCAGAAAAACGTGACCGAATCTTAAGCCAGTTACTTTTTTTAGTGTTTCTCTCGTGAAGCTAAAACCATCCTCTTATTAATACAACATACTTATAACTTAATGCGCCCCCTTCCTTTGATTGTTTTTTTTCCACAAATCCTGACCTGTATTATTTTGTCAAGCTCGTTTCCAAAAATTTGTTTTGCATAATCCCTCAAAAGTGGTCACTTTTTTTCGAAATCGATAGTTCATCAAAATCAATTCTGTATTCTACTACATACCTGAACTTTTATTTTTTAGCGAATTTTTTTTAAAAAAATTAGCTTATGACGAGATCTCATTTTATATATTTATATATTTATATATGTATATCCACGATAACTACCGTAAAAATAGTCCAATCTTAATGAAACTTGGTAAAAAAATCAGTCTTTGCTATAGCTTGGATGAGTTCGTTGGCCAGACTGGTAGGGCCAACACTTTTGGAATAAGAGCTGAAGAAATGTTAAAAAAAATCATTTTCAATATGAAATTTGCTTATATTTCGATGAAAATTAAAATAACAGTAGAGCCGACCATTCTCTATGACCCAGAAAAAAAAATCATCAAAATCGGTTCGTTGGATTGCATGAAAAATGCAAAAATATCTTTATTGAGTATTAACAGTAAAATCGCACATCTCAGATGCCTATATGTTCTGACAATTGATATTAGAAAAAAAATTGAATATCGCGGGGGGTAACTAATTTTGACAGTTAATATTAGACGCAATAAGGCCTGCTAGATAATTTCGCTTGAAAAAATCAAGCAGGCCTTGATTAGACAAACAACAAACTTCAAACGAGTGAAATTGAAATTTTATTAGTGTTTCTTATTGTTTGTGGATTAAAAGTATTTTTCAATAAAAATCATAAATATTAAAATAACATCGGGAAATGAATTTATTAGTTGATTCAATGTTATTAAAATATATTAATTGTCAGTATCATAAGAATGTTTTGCATTTAATATTTCAGCATGTAGATACATAAAAAATTCGCTATATAAGGTACTTGCTGCCTTTGGAGATCTTTTTTACATTTAAACATTTGTATTAAGTATCTGACTACGAGCTTCAGAATTCCCACGTTAAATTCTTCTGCAGCAAGTTTATTGACCCAGGTGGTCACTGCTGTATTCTCTAACTTTTCATCGGTTCCAGAACGTTTCTTGCTCAGAAACTCTTTCAGCTTAAAAAAGGTGGAAACCTTAAGGAAAAAAGGCCCGCACTATAGAGTGGATGATCACAATGCCACTCGTGGGGGTAGTGGCTAAAAACCCTAGGTATTGGGGTAGGAGAAGTGGCGACTTAACGGTGGGTGAGCTGCGTTGAAATTTCATAACTCGGCATAGTCAACAGAGGTCTGCTAGATGGTCTCTATCAAACTAAGGTCCCTGAGGGTTTCGTAGCCCCAAGGCGATTTGGCAGCTGGGTTTTATTACACGGACTTACCCTCGGTCCCTCGTCCATCAGGCCCGTCTAGCAGATATCCCTCTTCAGTCCCTCTCCTGATTCCTGCTTTTTTTTTTTAAAGAAAAATTGTTTTTAATTTTATATAATCAAACGGTCTTTATTTTCTGGATGACCCTCGTAATCTGTGAAACAAAAAAAAAATCTATTAGAAATTAGTCTTTGGCTCTGTTTATGTCTTTGATAAACTTTAAAACGTGATGTCAATAGTTATCAAAAGTTGTAAAGAGAAATTAGCTAATTAGAAAAGCACTATATAACAATTTAGGACAGTACAGAGAATTGAGAAATATTGAAATTTGTAGCACGTGATTACAATTTTATAATTTCATGTCTAAATTTAAAAGAGAATAATTTATCTGTTATAAATTATTTTTAAACATACAATTATCAATTTTCTACGTACAAATTAAGATCTCACGTTATCTTCATATAATAATTCGTTAATTATTCCGAGGTGTATTTGAAATTTTCCATTAAGATTAACTTTTATTGCACTTGACTATAATTATTATTATTATTTATATATTATTTGTTTATGCATTTTTGGGTGCTTAAAACGTTATTGATGCATTTTTCTAATCTTGAATAAATATTTTTTTTAATGCTTTGATGTTTATTACAATGTAATCTCTTTATGTTGAAAGTTTTCAGAGTTGGATTAGCAGCGGTTTTCAAACTTTATACACATCTTGTAAACAAAGCCGGTATCCAAAAATTAATTATGCTCTTACATCGCTCCAATTCACTTATACAGGCTGTCCTGCAAGTAACCCACATCTTTTCAAGGGTAAATAATCGATAAAATTCTAAGACGAAACATGCTGTACCATTAAATTGAATAGCCAATCAGGTGTGAGCTATAGAGACATTAATGGTGGGAGGTGGAAACCGGTTCAGTTAATTGTCGTGACAACTGTTAAAAGTAAAAGAGCACTCAACTTAATTAATTACTAATTACCTGTGCGTCAGGTGAAAAAAGTATAGAAAGTTTCTGCCTAGAATTCCTATTAGTTGACTAGCAATTTGAGAAATATTTTTGGCTTTGTAGGGAGTCTTTGGAGATCATTTTAGAAAAATTAGAATCACAATTTCTAAAAACGAGCTAAACACGTAAAACGATTAAGAATGATTCGTAGACTCTCTCATAACATTGCTTTTTTTCGTTTCACTTCATTGCAGTCTAGGAAAAATGGGAAATTTCCACTTATTCCAAAATGCATTGAAAAAAAGCATCGTTGAAAGGCTCATCGAGTCACTTTAAGTCATTTTAAGTGTGTAGTAAGTTTTCGAAAATCGTGACTATGTCCAAAATGAGCGTTTTTGACCAACTTCCAAATGAACTTCGAAGTTTTAATTTTGCTAAAATGATCTTCACGAACCTTACTAGAAATCCTTTAAATATTTTACGAATTGCTCGTCAACTAATAGGAGTTTCATAGTATCAACCATATTTAGAATCGACGCCCTGTATGTATGTCATCGATTATGAAAGAAATATTTTGTGCTATATTAAATCTACTTCAGTCGTTGTGTCTCGCTGAAAAAAACCGTTGAAATTTTGGTGTTTTAATTCATAGATTTTGGTATAAAAGCTTTCTCAACAAATATTTGAAAAAACGTTTAGCTTTATTAAAATAATTCTAAGCAGTGATTTTTTTTTGACTCAAACAGAATTAGTCAATATTTTTAGAGCTTTTCTTGTTCTCTAAAAAGTGATGAATGTAATTTGTCTTTACTGTCAAATTTAATGAAGATGAACTGGAAACAGTGCAATTTCTTTTAAGCACGATCCCACCATATTTTACATATTTTAATAAAAAAAGTAAATAAAAAAAACCGGCTTATTCATAGTGAAATACACGTAGATATCCAGGTATAATATTTTTGTAAGCTCAATATACAATTTGTGCTATGAAATTTCTCCTATCTTGTTACATTTTCACAAAAATATTACATAGGCGGCTATATACAATCTTGATATTCCTGCTTCTCTGGTTCGATGAAATACAATCAACCGAAGTACATAGAAGATTCGTGTATGGAAGTAGAGACGGATTGGCTTTACTAGTTTTATGTAGAGATAATAAAATGTACAGTGACGAGTATAGAAAAGTGACTACTTTTTATGGAGCAGTGTAAAACGGGCTTTTGCGAGTGATCGTGATAATGCAATAAAATGAAGAAGATGGAGGTTTTTTTGGAGAATTTTTTGGAAAGATGAAGAAATTTTAAATTTTGAAAATTGTGTCAAAATCTTGTAATAAGATATTTATGGGATAAGATTTCAAGAATTTTATTTTTAATTTATAATTCCTTTATAAATATACACAAATTACGTCGAATTTTTCCAAAAATTCCATTATAAACAACATGCATTTTTCCAAAGAAAATATCCCTCTTAATTTAAATGAATTTATAGTTTTAATCCTTTAGTAGATTACAAAACTATTATAAATTCATAAATTTCTCAAAATTCAAATAGTTTTTCTGTAACTAAAACTTAAAAATCACCGCTAAGATGAAATTTCAACAAATTTTTATATTATTAACAATTATAATTTCTGGTGTTTGGTGTACTTGTGACAATAAAACAAATCCAGAATTGGAGACGTTAGTTTTCGTCCATACGGTAATTTTTCTAAAAAATTTTTTTTTTTGAAGAAACAATTTTCCTTTAATTTTAGATTTTTAAACATTGCCACCATACACCCGATAAACACGATTTATATCCGAATGATATCCACATAAATACAACATATGCCCCATTTGGTTATGGACAATTAACAACGGTAAGCTACTATAATTAAAAAAAAAGTGTATACAAGGATCGTAATGATAATTATTATGGTACAAGTCTTAAAGTTTATCAGATGAGGCTCATGCCAACACTGATCAACATGACATGTATTATAATGATTAAAGAAAAACTCAACAAGAGTAATTTTATTTTGAGTTTGAAGTTTCTAAAACTTAAAAAGCCCGCGTTTTTCTCGTTTCTATGGCTACTATTTATCCAGGCTTAATTGCGCGCGCAACTTCCGTTGCATTTCTAAATTTCACTTACATTATGTTGTCAAAACGCGCCAAAAGAAGTATAAAGAAACACAAGTTTTTATTTTTATTTTAGAAAGGCAAAAAGTATTGTTTCAATATTGGGCAATATATTCGCCAACGTTACGACGGTTATCTATTGGATCAATACACTAAAAATGTTGTATGGGCAATATCAACGAATTATAAACGAACAAAAATGTCTTTAGAACTAGTATTGAGTGGTATCTTTCCACCAACTATTGATGATTTATTTGTTGAGAATCAAATATGGCAACCTATTCCATTCATTTATGAAGATCGTGCTGGTTTCTTATCACCGGCGATAATCTATTGTAATAAATTTATACGAAATTATTGCCATTATCAACATTCAAATGAAGCACTAACGACTATTACATTGTACCAACAATTCTTTAGTGAATTAACAACATATACAGGCTATGAAATTCATGTACCGGATGATTTAAGTAGAATCTACACCGTACTTAAATGTCAAGTAAGTTATTTCAAATATAATGGATGTCTATGTTTTTAGAAATCATTGTAGCAATATTGGAACCTCGTAGTTCATTTGTGAGTCGACCAAAATCATTTGATTCGATTTTCACCAATCAACTACACACGTAAAACAACCAAGAATGACTCAAGGATCCTCTCATTGTTTTATTTGTTTTTTCTCCATGGCATTCTACACAAAATGCGAAACATTTCTACCTGTTCCAGAATAGAATGAGTCATTCTTAGTTGTTTTATGTGTGCAGTTAGTTTTTGGAAATTGCGACATCGTTGGAAATGAACGTTTTTTTTGACCAACTTCCAAGTAAGCTACGGGGTTCTAATTTTGCTAAAATGTTCCACAAGAGCTATCCGACAAATCTTTGAAGATATTTTTATATTATTATTTTTTTTTGGTTAATTAGGAAGAATTCGGCTTACAATTACCACCATGGGTGCACAAATATTATCCAACAATCATAGAAGAAATCTATTCGATATCGTTTAAATTCCAATCATCTACATCTCTATTAATGAAATATAATGCCGGTTTTCTATTGAAACGAATCTTGGATGATACAGATATGAAAATTAAAAATTTACTTCATAAAGATAGAAAAATTCATATTTATTCCGGTCATGATTATAATATTGCAGCTTTATTGAGTATTTTAGGTGTTTTTGAATCACATGTTCCACCATTTGGTGCTACAATCTATTTTGAAGTTCATTATATCAATGAACAATACGGCATAAAGGTTTGGTTTATTAATTCAAATAATTTTTTTTAGGGAATTAATGAATGTGAATTTAATTAAATTTTTAGTTATTCTATCATGATTATACTACAACTGATCCACGTCTATTAATAATTCCAGGATGTGAAGAATTTTGTGTTTTAGATACATTGAAGGAGATTGTTAAAGATTATTTACCATCAAAATATGATTCTTGTGAGATTTTGGGTGAATTGGATGATGATGATGATGATGATGACGATGATGATGATTAATAATGATTAATCCATTACGAATAATAAATTTACAAATTGAAGCATAATATAGTTGTTTTATTATTATCCTGTTTAAAAAAAAATTAGTATAGACCGTTGAGTTTCGAACCCACAGTTCTTCAGTTTCGTGTCGGATGCGTTGATTGTTACACGATTTTTTAAACAAAAAAATGTTCGTTTTCAGAATCCAACAAGACCAGAGGCAGTTCGTGTATAAGCATCGTGAAACTGCAACGCCCCTGTTTTCATTCGAAATTCTTAATTACGTACACTTTTTTTTAAAAAATTTTATCCAGCTGAACTTTATTTCCTCTTGTCTTTCTTCAACTTCTATCTTTCTTTGCTCCGTTTTTCATTCTTATTCCTCTTTTTCCTTTTTCACCCCTTTGTCTCTATACTTTCATTCCGCCTTTTCATCTATCTTCCGTTGCTTCGCCACTGCCTCTTCATGATAAGTGTCTGAGTGATAGCAACATCATCACTAATTCAAATCATGAGCCGTCATTGTACAAGACGGAAGTTACAGATCCATTTTATCCACAATTAAATTAAATTGAAAATTTGCGATAAATCAGTATTGAAGAAAAGGTTAAACAGACATTTTATGATAGAATAATATCGTCATTATTTAGATAAAATTAAAGTATTTTTGATAAGGAATAAATTACATTAATTGTAAATTCATTTGAAAGTCCAATCGTTCATTTATATTTGCTTTTATATTTTTTTATATCTATTACTCTATTCGAGTGGTACTTGAACTTAACGACCTTTTGTTAATTGAACGATTGCTGTCACCACTGAGCTATTCAGGGCTTTAAACCGTTATTTTTTTGATGATTAATTTTTAATTTTTCAAATTTACCCTAAACAATAATATCCCTAAGAGCTATTTACAGGGTAATTCTTTTTAATACAAGAAATACCCTTGAACACAGCTAACTGCGATATAAAATACTGAGATACACCCTGTATAAAAGACCCTTTGTTTATTGTGTGTGATTTCGCAAAGTCACTTTATCACCTACGTCGAATGATTGACTCTAGAGCGCTTACCTATAGGATAATTCAGAGTAGTGACGTCAGCTGCTCCGATTTCAGGGCAAATCCCGCTGCTAATTAATAATTAATTAATTTATACAAATTATCATCGTATATTAACTATGAAAACTATAGCTTGTCGATTTTTCTTAGCTTACCATATATACCATGATAATTGACATAAGTTAATTAATTATTGAATGTGATTAAGAATCAATCACAAAAAAAAGGGAAAAAATTTTCTATTCTTAACAATATCATTTAGGAAAAAGCTACACGAACATTCAAATTCATTTTTAGGGTCTTTATACCTATATTAGTGATCATGTGATAAGTTATCATTGATAACATATGTTACGGATTTCGATCGAATGAAAACTAGCGCAATTTTATTATTACATAGTGCGGGATTGTTCCCACCTGATTCCACATAAATTTGGGATGTAGAATTAAAATGGATACTGTAGAATTATCAAACGATCCATAAAACTATATACAGGATGACCCATAAGTCTCGCATAATCTCTTAAAGGAAGATAGAGGATGAATTTCAAAGACGAAAAGTCCTATACTATGTTTTCACCTGACGCACAGATAATTAGTTATTAATTAAGGTAGTTCTCCAGTGACCGTCTGATACAAAAGTATAGCTTAGTACATTACAAATATAAATAGGCGAAGCAGTTAGCCCCTCCTACTGGCTGTTGAAAACTTTTGTCAAAGTACAGTCTCACTGCTCTCACACATCGCATCTATACGTATGTACACACACAGAGAAACGATCGTGGCAACTAAGCTGACTGTTATTGGCAATAACAGATGCGCAATGACTTATTGCGCATCTTTGAAACAAACGTGAAGATTTCTTTAAAAACTATAGAGAATTATGATATTACTAAAATAATAAAACTTTGTTAATAAAATATTATTCCGTAATTTCATTCATCTATTATAATGTAATAGATATATAAAGTTCAAAAAGGCAAACGTTATTGAGGTAATATCTTTCTAATGTTTATCTTTTTGTATTTTGGCGTGTTTATTTCGTAGCAAAACAAAAGCGCTGTTGCCACATCATTACTAATGTTTTGATTCATTCCTTCAGTTGATTGGAAACTTCACATTTTAAATAACAATATCTCGGTAATAACGTGGTCAATAATTTTAATTTTTTTTAAGGAGGTCTGTAACTACGAATTTTATAACATACTACATTTTCATGAAATTCCTGCATTACGTTTGGAATTTAAAGCAAAAACTAATCATAAAAAACTATATTCTCCATAAAACTCTTTGTTAAAATTACCAAATTTTGATTTCTTTTTTTATGAAAACGGCGTGGTCAATTTTAAAATAATTAGGCTCATATGATTTGTATTCAATCAAAGAATAATTGGGAAAAGTTTTATTAAAATCCTGCATTAAATGCATCCACTGGAGAACTACCTTAAATTAAGTAGCCACTCAGGTGCTCTCTTTATCGATGAAAAAAAGAAAGAAGGAAAGAATCTTGATGGTGCGATGTGCGTTCAAATTAAGGGAGCATCTTATTGGCTACTTGATTTGATTAATTAATAATCACCTGTACGTCAAGTGAAAAAATGATACCGGGCTTTTCGTCTTAAAATTTCATCCTCTATCTACCCCTAAGAGATTGCGAGACTTATGGGTCAGCCTGTATTTTGATTTAAGCAGTTCCTATAGGGACTCTCGTGTAAATCCTTGAAATATTTTTGGTATCGCTCGTTAACTAATAGGAGTTCTATACGAATAGTTTACTATTAGAGCAGTAGCGCAGTATAACACATCTCGGATCTCCATGTACTGCCCCACTTGTTTAACATAAACACAACATTATAAACTATCTATTAGATTGCTTGATTACGGTGGCTCTAAAAAATATCATTTTCTTTTTTTCTCGAATACAACACCATACAGACTCCTAATACATATACAGGGTGTCCCGCAAGTCGCGTATTTCCTGCTGAGGGGCGGATATGGGATGAAATTCTAAGACGCAAAGTCCTGTATCATTTTTTCATTTGACGCACAGGTAATTAGCTATTAATTAAATGAAGTAGCCAATCAGGTGCTCTATTTGCTTGAACGGCTGTCGCGCCAGCTTGCTTTCCACGTTCTACCGTCAAGACTCTTTCCTTCTCTCTTTTTACCGCTATATCGAGCACCTGATTAGCTACATGATTTAATTAATAACTAATTACCTGTGCGTCAGATGAAAAAATGGTTCAAGATTTTTCACCTTAGAATTTCATCCCCTTTCTGCCCCTTAGCAGGAAATGCGCGGCTTACGGGACAGCCCTGTATAATACAAATCGGTTCATTTTTTCGGGTCTTACATGTTGGCTGCAGGCTGAAAAGCAATTTGATTACACGCTGTATACAAAACATTAAATAAGGAAGAAGCAATTGAAAAAATTATTGGCATGTTAGTGAATATTGACTCTCTTTCTAGATAGAGACTAGTCTCTAAAAACTCTTTATTTAACAAACTGAAAACGATAATATTATAAATTGTTCTTTTGTGGGAAAACTCAAAATTAATCAATAAACTGTGAAAATTTAAAATAATTTTAGTAAAAGTTTCCCAAATTATGTAAAACTTGTTATTTTACAACATCAATTTTTAATAAATAAGACCAAAGTTTTCTAGTGATTTATCAATGATTATTGGTTTTAATTGCTACTTGTATCGTTATTTATCATGACAAAAACAACAAATTCTGAACAAACGCCAATTTAGAGATTGCCACATAAAAAACACACAAAACTTTTACAAACTTGCATGCAATTCTGACATATAATTGTCGACATGATTCTACTCTTAAGATAAGCGTCTTTTCTTCATACAATAGAATCGTCGAGGAATAAGTCTATTGAAAAAAAAACCCATTTCATATTGCAGTATTGAAGGTTTGTATAGAGAATAATAAAACGTACAGTGACGAGCATATAAAAGCGACCACTTTAAGTGGTGCTGTGTAAACCAGGTTTTTGAGGCCGATCGTGACAATATAACATAATTTTCACGTATGTGCTTAAAAAGACAAATATTTTCTACAAAGTAATAGCCTGACTTACACTAACCGAAAAACAGGAAATTGCTCGCTTAAAATTTGGTCTCTTTTAAATGCTCGCCACTGTACATAACAAATCAGAAAAAATACATTCCATGGCTATTTTTTCCTGATAAACTATGACTGTATTTATGAAACATTGTCTACAATTAAATTGCCATTATTATACGAATCAATAATTTAACATCACTTTATTATACTACTCTTTCATTTTTCTTCTTTAGAGTTTAAATTGTCATGACGATTAACTGTCACCATCAATTCAGCTATTGTTAGGATTGTACAATGAAAATATTGCCGTTGATGGATTATCTCTGAAAGCTTGTTCGATTCTACTGTCTATTCAAATATAAGAAAACAGACTGTCTGTATATTTTTTCTCTCTCGTTGTATACAATTAAATAAATGTGCTTGATATACAGGGTGTCCCGTAAGTCGCGCATTTCAGCATAAGGGCCATATAGGGAATGGAATTCTAAGACGAAAAGTCCTATATATACCATTTTCTCATTTGACGCACAGATAATTAGTTATTAATTAAATAAAATATCCAATCAACTGCTTGCAATAGTGTTAAAAAAGATATCTGGGAGGAGTCTGGATGGTGAAACGTATGAAGCGGAAAAGTTAGCAAGCAGGTGGCCCAGACGTTGAGAGTAAGGTAGCTCTCACAACACCATAATATTTATTAATGGTTAATTTTAATTAACGGTATTGTTTGGCGTTGTGAGAGCACCCTTATTGTCAACATCTGTCGCTTTCCTTATCCACGCCTCATTAATAAGTCTCCTCCCCGCTCTGTTTTTATCGCTACTGATTGGCTACTTAATTTAATTAATTACTAATTACCTGTGTTTCAGATGAGAAAATCGTATAGGACTTTTTATCAAAGAATTTCGTTCCCTAGGCTGAAATGCGTGACTTACGGGACACCCTGTATTGATAAAGTACTTATACAGGCTGATGAATCTATCTATGACTGGTAACCATTATTCTCTTATTTTTATTGAGATTTAGAGAATTTTTATAAGAATTAGGCCAGGAGTTGGCAAACTATTGAGCGAGAAGAGCCAAATTGACAAAGAAAACAGGTAACAAAGATACGAAACAGCCATATACCTACAGAGTGTAATCAAAATCACTGACAATCTTTAAAAACTTTAATTTTAAATACACAAATTTGTTTTACAGTCGCTAGTTAAGCGCTAACCTACCGTAATTTCATTGTTAAGTAGGTGTCAGTACAACACATCAGATTTCCATGAACTACCCATTATTATTATTATTAAGGTCTTGTGTGAGGTCTTTTTCAGTCCCTCGCACACGAGCTGTAGTTCCATTACCAACAGTACAGTGTCGACCAAAAAAAAAGACCACCACTTGTGTGGCTGTGTAAAACAGGGCTCATGAAGGAGAATGTACAAAAAAAAAACAGGATCCTAGAGTTTTCTCTGCCATTCAGAATTTTATCATAATTTTCGAAAATTAAAAGCTTTAGAGCATGCACCTTGACATGCTCTATCTAACGCACGTTTACTTTTTCAAATATCTTAAGAAACAAGCGAGATATCGTTGTTTGAAAATTGACAATTTTTGCAGGCTAAATCGAGTAATATTTTCGGAAGCCCCTTAATTTTATTCATGTTTTTCAATAGGTGTACTCATTAGAGGGAATATCATATAGGATATCGTATAAGGGTAAAGTTCCGAGTTTGTAATTTGTTTGGAATAATTTGCCCTATAAATTTAACAGCAACTGTAGCCATTGAAACAACCCTACTCGCTTATTTCATTGGAAATTTATATGAAATCAGTTTGTTGAAATTATTTCGTATTCGTATTATTTTTGGATAAAATATTGTTGATTTCTCATCATTCATTACTTTATAACTGGTTTCATAATAATTTTTTTTGTTTGTGATAATAGACAAGAACTATAAATTTTATTTGTTTATGAATTGATAAGGTAATTGAATGGTTAAATGACCTAATCTGAGTAAAAGTCAGTTAAGATTTTAAAAATCAGCAGTATGATTCAATTTATATTAATTGGTATTCTTTCTGTATTTCTTTTCAGTAATTATAGTGCAACAGAATTAAATAACGAGACTGATCTTCAATTAGTATTCATTGTAAGTATTTATGTTGATTTTTATTGTTTATAAGATAAGATTTCCAACTAAAATTAAAAATTTAATTGGAAAAATTTATGAAGATCTTCAGGCATGGTGAACGAGTACCTGAAACCAATGAACAGTTCCCAACTGATCCACATCCAATTGAATATTTCTACCCTATGACTTTTGGTGAAATTACAAAGGTATAATTTTAGAAATAAATAAATGAATTAATTAATTTTTTTGATGAAATTATAGGAAGGCAAACGGCGACAATATCATTTAGGGAAGAAATTACGAAAACGTTACAATTCATTTTTAGGTCCTTTATATATCAATGATTATATTGTTACATATTCTACGGATTTTGATCGGACGAAAACTAGTGCACTTTTATTATTAGCTGGATTATTCCCACCTGATGTCTCACAAATTTGGGATGACGAATTGAAATGGTTACCAATACCGTACAATTATCAAACATTCAACAATGATTATGTAAATGATAATGATTATGTTTGAATTAATTGAAATATATCTGTGAAATTTTCTAGTTAATTCGTCGACCTGATCCTTATTGTCCACGATATGTTCAAGAATTAGAGAAAATCTACCAATCTGATGTGTTTAAGAATATTACACGGAAATATGAGAAAATCTTCATGTATATTAGTGAACATACAGGACGTGATATTTTCAATTATCATGAAATGTTACGGATTTATCAGAATATTCATGTTAAAGTCTGTATTTTATAACTTTATCTGTAGAACTATAAAATACATTCATGTAGTTTTAGGTTTTTTTAAATTTAACGATACCAGAATGGGCGAAAAATATCTATCCAGAACCAATGACAACTATTGCTTCTTATCAATGCGTCTTCGAGAATTACAATACAATATTACGACGATTAAATGGAGGTATTGTTATTAAAAGAAAAATTATAGTATTTGTAAAAATTTAATAATTTAGGTCATATTTTACAAAAATTTATACAATTAACGAAAGAGAAAATTCACAACACGTTACAGCCTAAACAGAGGAAAATGTTTATATATTCAGGCCATGAAAATAATATTGTAAACATATTGTCCGTTTTGGGTCTATATGATCAACATATACCTCCTTATTGTAGTGCTGTTATTTTGGAATTACATAAACATCGTGACAATAACGAATATGGATTCAAGGTGAAAAATTCAAATAGAGTAGTATTCACTAACTTTTTAAGACTGGTAACTGTATTCTAACAAGATACTAACAGAATCACTGTGAACATAATTATTCATCTTACTCTAATACCTCACCGTAATGGCTACTGTCTTTGTCTCTACAACTTTTTGTCAGAGTATCCTTCTTATAATGGCTATGTATTGTCTACGTAACGTCGCAACTTTATTCATACTTCACTACATTTGACATTGGATAATATAATGAATTTTTCAAGTAGTCGAACAAAACTACGACGCTACGTAGGGAACTAAAGCCATAGCCAATTACAAGGTAAATTAGAATCAGTATACAAAACTAAGGTTTGCTTGATTGTTCAACTCAACGCTGTCTAACAGTCCTGTGAATTTTTTTAAAATCACATAAGAAGAAAACTTATGAGAAAATTCCAATTTTAGCCGTATTGGCGCTAGTTACTACCGCTTAAAAAGAAATATTTCTATCTCTATTTTCGGTCATAATGTTCAACCAAGCAGTATGAGTAAAATAAAGATGGAATACTAACTATTCTTTTTATGCGATAGTAACACACGAAAATGAGGCAAAAATTTGTAATTTTCTCAGATCAAATGTGCAGGCTTGTTAGACAGCGTTGGGCTGAAAAATGAAGTAGGCTTTGTACAAAACATATGATTAAAGCTACAAAGACAGTAACTTACAGGTGATTCTCCTTGTAGATAGGGACTAGTCTCTAAAGATTTAGTGAATACCATCATAAGAATTCTAATTATTATACTGAATTTGTAGGTTTTCTATGACAATGATACATATTCTAAAGATATGCAAGAATTAACGATACCAAATTGTGAGAAATTTTGTAGTTTTAGTAAATTTCTCAACTTAACTTTTGACGTAGTTCCCAAAAATTATACAACAGAATGTGAATCTGACGTATTCTTAGATTGAATCATTAATTGGACTTGTTTTTAATAATTATTCCAATAAATAGATTCTCAGGAGATGATTTTTTGTAGTCATTCAACAGAAATCTAATTGTAAGCCTGTCGATTAGAGGTGTATGTACACTGGGGAGCACATAAAAGAAATCCACTCTTGAACGAGCGAGCTAGCGTGCGGAAAAGACCACTTTTCCACACGCTGACGGACCAATCAGAAACGATCTGCCATCTTGTTGTTTACGTTGCTAGGGAACGGTCACACTCTCTAGTAATGGAGCACTTTCACCTCCGAAACAAGGCAGAAAATTCACAGTTTCTGTTCAATCGTAGAAAAAAGTATTTTTTTACCATTTGATTAAATATCTTTCTGAAAATTCTGTTATTGTATTGTCAAGACAACCCTTAAAAGCCTGTTTTACACAGTAGCACAGAAATAGTATAGTTGTATCTAAAACCGATAATATAACAAGCAGTTGGCCATGAATTTGACTACGTATTATCGTAGTTTGGTTCGTACTTTACTACATTTGACATTTTTCAATGAAAAAGCAGGTGGTCAAACCAAACTACGATCCTACGTAATCCAAGGCATGACCAACTACGAGGTGAAATACCATTGTATACTTTATATTCAGCTCAGGCAGAATCAAGACTGACAATGCAGCATTCCCAGGTGTCCCTCTTCGATTTTGATGATACTTAGATTTGTTACTGTTTAACGAAATCTAAGGGGTGAAATTATATGTCAAAGTTAAGGTTGGCGAGGGATGCTTTTTGAGTTCCACATACTTGCAGTTGGAATAATCGAATGGGATCGACGGCGTTATCTTTGGGGTAAAAAATACTTTTGGTCTTATAAAAAAGTACGAAAAAAAACAGGAGTGATAAGGGTTAAAATTTGAAGAACTCTTATAAAAAAACTTAATAAAGTACAATACATCTCACAATCACTTTCATCTAAATCTGATAGGGACACTTGGGAACGTATTTCCTTATAAGTTATCCTTGAATAAATTCAATTGATTATTTAGTATTGATTATAGTGTTATTATTGACGTCATTTAATGTCACAAATGATGATTATCATGGTAATGTTGCAAAATTATTATTTTTTAAAGATGTTTATTGAACTTTGTCCGAATGCTTGTCTAACGTGCGTTCTTTCAAAATATGGGAATAATAATAATAAATAAAAAAACAACAAATTTCTTCAATTTTGAGCTTAAAAGCTTTATCTTAGGTCATTGTACCAAGTGTAGAAATAAGCAGATTATTTTAAAAATGTACTTGCAATACTTGATTACACCACAATTTATATACCCACATATCATTTTTAATTTAATTATTTTATTTTATTTCTAATAATATCAGAAGGTTTTTGAAATTTTTTTTTGATAAGGGTAGGTCTAATACAAAATGTTTGATAAGGGTATAATACATGTTTGGCGTCTGTAATTGTGTGCCTAGGGATTTTTAAAATACACGGTTTGCTGATAAAAAAATTATTTTGTTAAAATTTTGATTATAAAATTACCAATTTTTAATTTTATCATTGTATTTTTATTAAATCGTTAAACTCTTTGTTAAATTTAATAATCAGAAAGAGTGTTTGTCAACAATTTAAACTTTCAGCACTTTTGCCTGTTAATAAGGTCATTTTAAAATGTTTTGGCTTTGACTAAAATCTAAGCTATCTCTTTTATAATCTCTGTTTAATTATAATAAACTATCAAATCTAATTTTCTTCACTTAAAGTCAGTAGCGTAACTACTGTTCAGCAAAACTGCCAAAACGAGGCTAACTGAGGAAAGAAAAATCGAATTTTGGGCAACTTTTTAGGAGTATAGCCACAATTTTTCAAAAAATTTAGCATGTTTGAAGAGTTTGGTTTTATTTCAAGTATTTTCTACTGTTTTGACTAAATATTATCTTTCAAGTTCTTGTAATTACTACTGAAATTTCCAATTTCCAATATTCTATCTGAGATATTGTTCTATTCTAGTACTTTAAACATTTGCCATGTGCGCTTATCGTTTATTTTCAAGTATTTGTCCCTAGTAAGGATTGTATACAATATTAGAAACTAGCTCAAGGGTGGATAATGTATGTAGTTATCTCTAATAGTTGAGATAACACACGTATTTTATATAAAATTGAGAGATTCCTTTTAATACTGGATTTCTATTTAGATAGACAGATAGATAGATGGAAATTATTTTTTCAGATTTACATTACAAATTTCTCTTCCATAAGTGTCTCATACTTTTTATTGAGCTCCAGTAATTGATTGTTATTTTCAATCATTTGCAAATAGAAAATCCGTCCTTTATTGAACTTCATTTAATGAAAAAAAAAAAAAATCTTATCGATGGCATTCGTTGTATAAAATATTTGACCCAGTTTCTCTCTAAAGCTTGTCTATTTCTAATTTTTAATTAGAACTGATTAACTTTAAAGGAAAACTTCTCTATCTAATATTCAGATAGACTTGTGCTAGTCGTTTTGTATAACTTCACATTGATAGAGAAGAGCAGATTTAGTTACTAGGATGGAATACCAAACATAAAAGCGATGAGAGTTGCATTTCGCTTTATTTAAAGGATAAGAAGCAATCAAAGATTTATTGCATTGGAAAATTTACATTTTTGATTCCTCTTAGATGACTTAAAAGTTTAGCTATGAATCTTTAAGAAGATAATTTATCTTCGATTTAGTTAATTTTTAATTTGTCACAATTTTAAGAGGATAAATCGTCATATTTTGATGTTCTAATCATTAATATTGCAACAGAAAGGCCATTTGTTAACTTTTAAAGTACTTTTCCTGATAAAAATGAAGATTAACAAGCAAATTTCATCACGTGTAAAATTTATGACATTTTTACTAATAAATGCCATAATGAAAACTAAAATTCAAGAATTAAGACAAAAATTGATTAAAACTAGTAAATCGTCTTATTTTGACGTTCTAACGACAAATATGGAAATTAAAAAATGTGAAATTTTGTTAATTTCTTGATTTGTTTAAGTGTAAAAGTTCTTTTCTTATTCAACTTCAATTTGACTTTAAGACAAATCAACATTTACTCTCAAATTATTGTGTATAAATAATAGACTTGCTTAGCCTTCCCTCACATATACACGATGATAAATCTGTACAGTTCTCTGCTTTCGATTTTCCGTAGTGTATATGGCTCGCAAAAACTGTGCAGTCTTATCAGTCGAGCCAGAGTATCAGATGCAATTGCAAAGCAATTCGATTTATCTGTAGAGCTTAAACTGTGCAGATAAATCGTTTATGAGGAAGATCGATCAATTTTCACCAGATATACCACAAGGAGGACAACAAATATGGCAATTTAAAAATGTTAAATTCTGTTAATTTCTTGATTTGTTTAAGTGTAAAAGTTCTTTTCTTCTTCAACTTCAATTTGATTTCAAGACAGCCGATACAAATCAACATTTACTCTCAAATTATTGTACATAAATAACAGAATTGCTTAGCCTCCCCCCATATACACACAACGATAAATCTGTACAGTTCTCTGCTTGCGAAAACTGTGCAGTCTTATCAGCGATTCGATTTATCTGTACAGCTTAAACTGTGCAAATAAATCGTTTGTGAGGAATGAGGAAGGTCGATCAATTTTCACCAGCTGAACGACAAGGAAGACAAGAATATAGGCATGGTGGGGGAAGCAATATAGAAAGAAAGAACTGTACAGATTTATTGTTGTGTGTATGGGGGGCGGGGGGAGCATTATTAATAATAATTTGATGTAGGACTTGACAGGCTGAAATGTCGGCATTTCTGGATTATAATCCAAAGATATTCCATCAAAACTCCAGATTCGCCCCATATATGCCAGATATGTAATAAAATTGTAAATAACTAATTTAGGAAGATTTTATAATTTGATTGATCTTTTAAATACTTGTATAGATAATCCTATTAATAATAAATATTGATAATATAGGAAATTTTTCTTATGTTTTAATAACAAATATTATTATCAATAAAATTCTAAATATAGTTTAAAATTTATCAGTTTCACGGTTAGTGAGCATCATTAGATTTATTATGTATTAAAAAAATCATGATATCAATCAGTGTAATTTCCATTTTAATATATTTTAACTTATTGAAAAAGCTCAAAAATTGAAAACAGAAATTAGATAAGTTGCAAATGAAAATTATCAGACAATAAGTGACTCTTAAATTCTATAATTATACATAATTTAATAAGAATTTCAATATAATTGGATAATTTGTTGTAAAATTAGAATACAATACGTAATCTTTATTGCATTATTCTACAGTATAATCAAACTTGATTGAATCAAGTGTAATCACGTTCAAATAGAGTGTGTCGTGTATAATTTAACAAGAATTATATTTTAAACGTCCATTTAATTATAAAAACAATATCAATAAAAAGTTTAATTTTTTTGTTGTTGTTGTATTCATTGGATTTATTGTAAGTTTTAAAGGTCGCTAATACTTTTTTTATTTTGTACAAGGAAAAATGTACACGTCTTTATAAAGTTTATATAGTTGGAATACGATAAATTTCAGTACGGATCTGACATTGTTACGAGTAACATTATTGCGAATTTAAAATTTAAATTAAAGTCAGTGACCAAAATCGGAATTGTAATAAAATCTATAACAGTATAAGAATGTCGGTTGTATAGAGATTGTTCTTCTTTCTACACACTAACGTTTTCTATATTTTGTAAATCAGTATTAACATTCAATTTTTACACGTCAACACCCTTACAAATACAAGAATTATGAGACATATTATTATCATAATTTTATTCTATATTAATTATACATACAGTGATAGTAATAGTAGTTTACGATTAGTTCATGTGGTGAGTTTCTGTTATCTCTTATAAAAATAATTATAGAGTAAATATTGGAAATTTTCTAGTTTTTCCGACATGGTAGCCGTACACCAGAAGCCAAAGATATTTACCCAACAGATCCACACAAAATTGAAGCTTTCCTCCCTATGGGCTATGGCCAATTGACCAACGTAAGTCCAAATAATTGTTGATTTATCGAATTTTTAAGTAAATTATTTAGGAAGGTAAAAGGATGGCGTATAGATTGGGCGAAATTCTACGACAACGTTATGATAAATTTTTGGGTGATGTGTATACAACTGATATAGTCCAGGCACTTTCTACAGATTTTGATCGTACAAAAATGACAGCACTTCTAGTATTAGCCGGATTATTTCCACCAAGATCCTTACAACAATGGCGTACGAATCTCGATTGGATGCCAATACCGTATCATTATGAAAAAGACGCAAATGATTACGTATTTATATCAATTAGATATGAAAAAAATAATATTGATAAAGTATGATTATAGATGTTGAAACGGCCGAATAGTTATTGTCCGACATATTTAAAAGAATTGAAATCAGTTCTATCATCAACACAAGTCCAAAAAGATTTGAAAACGTACAAGAAAGTCTTCCAATACATAGCAAAAAATACAAAGAAACCAATGAATAAATTATTGGATGTTTTCAGTATTTATCAAACTTTAAATGCTGAAGAAATGATGAATTTAACATTACCAGAATGGACAAAATCGATTTATCCGGAACAAATACACAATATAGCAGCTAAACAGTGTTATTATGAGAATTACAATTCAATTTTAAAGAGATTGAATGGAGGTAAAAAATTGAATAAATTCACAATTAACAATCGATACAGGGTGTCTCTTTTAATCCTGTTAATTGTAGGATTTCTAAGAAAATTCCTAGAGACTATTTTAGCAAAATTATAACATTGTAGCTCATTTTTGAAGTCGGTCAAAAACGATTGTTATACACGTAAAACGACTAAGACTGTCCCGAAGACCCTATTGATCATTTTGATTCTTCTCTATTGTACTTCGCAGCAAGTGGAAATGTTTCACATTTTGTTTACAATGCAATGACGAAAAAAAAAAGATCAGGGAGTATCTTCGCCGAGTCATTCTTAGTCGTTTTAGGTGTGTAGCTAGTTTGTAGAATTTGCAACATAGTTACAAGATTCAAATTTTGCTAGATTCTATTCTGAAGAACACTCTAGAAGTTAATGAATTTTTATTCAATTGCCAAGTTGATAACGATTTGTTTCCAGGCCGAATGTTGGGCAAAATTATTGCAAATATGGTACAAAAATCGAACGGTTCTCTATTGCCAGATGGTCGAAAGATTTATTTATATTCAGGCCATGAAACGAATGTTTTAAATATACTGGCAGCTTTAAATTTATTCGAACCACACGTACCAAAGTACAGTTCAGCTGTTATAATAGAATTACATTGTCCGGATCGGGATGGTGATGAAGATAAATCTGGTTGTGGTGTTCAAGTGAGTGAATTTCTTTAAAAAAATAAATAAAATAAATAAATTCGTATAATTGAATTATTTATTTTAAGGTATTGTATTTGAGGCATGTTAATACAGAGCCTGAAATATTGAAATTAGATGGTTGTGATGATGAGCTTTGTTCATTAGATACATTTATACAAATTACATCACCCCATGTTCCTATCAATTATACAGCTGAGTGCAATTCTGATATCGATTTAAATTGATAAATTACACAATGAATACCAAAAATGTGATAAAATTAATAAAATTGTAGGAGATTTTGTTTAAAGATTTGTTAAAATTGAAAAAATTATTGAATTTCTCAATATTTATTGAGGCATAAATTACAAAATCAAGCAACAACGTTTAACAATAAAACAATAATTAGTAGTTTTATACAATACTGTTTAAAATCACATCTAAACACATTCTAAACACACACTTTTACATACATCCTATTTATTTACAAATAATAATGTTCCCATTAATCCAATAGGTGGCAGTCTATTTAATCTAATCAGTACTAATTAACTAATATTTATCATTATTATTATTATTATTAATTGTAATAGTTTTAAAATTTCTCTAATTATTTATAATATTACAAATTATTTTAATTTATTTACGTTATCAAATATTTAATAATTTTTTTTTTTAGATAATATACACGACATCCTTTTAATTATCCTTGTAACTCTATAACTTTTTTATTTTAATATCAATATAGAAAAAAAAAATTAAAAATGTTATATAATAATTAGAGATAATTTTAAGAGTTTGTGTTCAATAATTTAAATAATATTTTATATTAAAATTACTACATTTTTGTTATTATTATTATTATTATTATTATTATTATTATTATTATTAATTAAATTCGATAATGGCACTACGTGTACTATAGTTAATAATATCACAAAGTAATTTAAAAATTTCAACATAATAAACGTGTTTATCTAGGTATAATTTATTTTTTTCTTTTTCGGTTCTGTGTAAAATATACAATATCAATATTGATGCTTTATTTACAAATATTCAGGTAGCTTTAATTAAAATTATCAAAAATTCATAAGCTGTTCGTTTTTTTTTAAGTATTAATTATATAATTTCTTTTTATTTTTAAATCGAAATACAATTTTTTTTTTTTGAATTTGTGTACATTTGATGAATTATTATGTAATTTCGATAATCGTTAATATTTCGAAAATAAATTATTTACACAATAACAACAATGATATTTTTGTTTATTATAATTGATTAATAATTTTTGTTGTTGTTGTTGTTGTTGTTGTTGTTGTTGATAATAATAATAATAGGCGATTTTTGAGCAACTGAAAAATGATCGAGACAATAATAAATTAAACTATTGTGGAGGGCAACGGACAACAGTAGTTGTAGCAAATTCAGAAAATTTCTTATCAATTGGAATTCGATCATCGTACAATGTTGGTGCTTGTAATATTATACCGGCTGTACCAACTAAAACGGCCAATGTGAATATCCATAAGAAGAGACGATCAAGTACCATTGCCACATATTTCCAATCTTCTTTCACCTAAATCGAAGCGGTGATTAGTGAATTTATTGTCTATAATACACAACTAAAGAGATTTCTTTTTTGTTGGCAAATTTTGATAACTTTTTATGAAGCTTGAACACTTGAAAAACATCATGAAAATTGCTACAAGTTATTCAGTTTATGAAAGATGGTAAGCAATACGAAGAAAATTAAGGTGGAGCTCTACCCTCAATTATTATGTGTCGAAAACGTTAGATGGCGCTGGAAAAGCTACAACGTTTTGTATTTTAGTAAGTATGTATTTTAACAAATTACTTTATCTTTTTAGAGATCAGTAAGTATGGTGGAATTTTTAAATTAAAACCTCAAAATGTGTTTTTTAGAGATAAAATTGATGTTAATGCCAAATAATTTCGTGCATATCAATTCAATATTAAATACATGCACATGAAAAATAAAATACTGCAAAAATGATGTCTTTCTGACATTTTTTCACTATTCTCCAAAAAGTTGTGGATAGGTTTTTTTTAAACTTATTAATGATTAAGCTTATTGTTAGACGAATATGCTCTGCTAATTTTTTGAAAATTTAGTTTTTTTTATCTATTAGAGCTCAACCTTAACTATAGAATTCTCTTATACTTATCGCAAGTTCAGGAATTATTTTGAATTAAGCAATGGTCTACTTATGTTTGTTTTGATGCGAAACTTTCCGTACCTTTGTTGAATCTTCCAACATTTTCGTATGTTCAGCAATGAAACGTACACAAAAACACGATTTGTGTATCTCAGGTGGACAACGTGAATGTGAGAATGCTGGATTATGTAAAACTGGACTTTTAATACCATTCTCACCATCTGCTGATACTGTTGTTAGATCTTCTGATTCAGAATGTGGTATTGCAGCTACTGGTCCATGTATTTGACAACTACCACCAAAAGGACCACCACCGTCAGCCAAACTTAAGAAGAAGAAAAAAACATAATTGAATTACAATAGTACATAATACACTCTGAATTATTCGAACGTATTCTATACCTAGGGGATAAATCCTCTTTTGATGGTGTTCTGCTTGGATATCGTCTCTTGGGACTGCAATCATCGCGTTGTACTGTTGTATGATACGGATATAGACATGGTGATGGTTGTCGGCCACGCATCAGGAAACGGCTATGAACAGAAAATAAAGTCCAACAATCAATAGTTATTTCAACGTAGTGTAGCGTGATGAATACGGAGATAGTCCACAGTTGAAACTATACAGGCCATCCCATAAGTATCACACCCCTTTAAAGGTAGATAGCTCATGAAATTCTATGACAAAAATTGCTGTACTACTTTTTCACCTGACGCACATGTAATTAGTAAATAATTAAATTAAGTATCCAACTTTAAACAGTTGTCGCGCATTGGTCCGATTCCCACCTCCCACCATAAAAATCGATATAGCGCGCACCTGATTGGTTACTTAATTTAATTAATTACTAATTTACTGTGCTTAAGATGGAAAAAAAATGTTATAAGACTTTTTGTCTTCGAATTTTAATCCCTATCTATTCTTACTTTTCTGTGGGTACAAATCCATAATTCTTTCCCAATGACAGGTATAGAATATCACTCGAGAGTTCGATGGGCCACCCTTCAATCTTTGTTCATGTACAGAGATTCCTGTTATCACTAATGGTTCTAATAATTTATTGATTTGTTGAAGCATGTTACTGTGACAGAAGCATGCATTAATTCTAGATCAATTTGAAACAACATTACAATATAACGTTGTAAACAGGAGCAGACGTAGACATAGTCCTTATGGACCCAGTTTGCACCCAAAATAATAAAAATTATTAAAATTAAAAAAGAAAAAAAAATTATGCTTATCATTGTAAAATTTTACACCCTGATTGAACATGGAAACAGAGGGCATATTGTGTACACAAATAATACACCTTCTCCTTAATGAAAAGATGACTGTTGGTTTGTAAAATGCCGGATAGATGGCGCTGACGGTGTTAAAACTGTGAGGTTGCCGAGTCGTGCTTTTTAAATTGCTATAATATTGGATTGACTAGCTAACCTAAACTTGGATCCATTTTGTAGGTCCTCAAGCAATATTAGTTCAGGACCCCCAAAATTAATAATCCACTCCTGGTTGTGAGTCAGTGTAGAAGAAAGAAATTGATTGACTTTTATCGTATTAGATTATCGTCAATCTTATGAAGATGTCATCGAGAATTTCACGATAATCTTATTGTGTGCAAATAAAAAAATAATCGTGAATCACGACCGAATCATTGTTGTTTGAAGTGCGGAATAGAGAGAAGAAGTCTGGTTAGATTCTTATATTTGAAAAGATAAGACCGGAAGCTACCCCAAGAGTTGCATTATATTAGACAACAACTGGCTCCTTTAATATTTATAGTTTTGTATAATTTGAAAGAAGATTGATTGCTTTAAGATTCAACAAACTGTTCCTATCTCACAATCACTTTGTTAAAAGAAAATTTCAAGTAAAACAACAACAACAAAGAAACGGGAAGTTTGTTAGTTGTTTGTTTGTTGTATGGCCTTAAGTGTTCTTACACCTAAATTGAAACGAGGCTATAAATGAAAACTATAAAGAAGTAGAAATTGATATTGAAACTGTATTTGTGTGTGTGTGTGTGTTTAACATTTTCGTTTATTTTTAATTATTCGTACCTGTTTGTTTCAAAGACATATTGTGGCCGTTTCATTACCAACAATCTGGGCAATATATGGATGAAGACACGTTTCACCCATGGTGACATTTTGTGCGTTTGTGGCGACCGAAAATGGACATTCAACACCACCACTGTCACACAAATACTGTAAAAAAATCATACAATAATAAATCAATTTTTCTACAATTTTCTACCAATTTTTTTTATAAAACAAAATTACAACAAATGGTACATTTTAAGATACAAATGACACACAATTTATCTTGCAAGGTTTTATTTTATAATAAAGCAGGTTGTAGCGCGCGGTCATACCATTTGTTTAATGTTTCTTCTTATTTTTGTTGGAAACGAACCAAAAAAAAAAAATCTTTTAATACAAGAATATTTCGATATTACTACCCCTTCAATGGTGGTTGTTAGGTAAACACGTACACATCTGTCTCTTCAATAAATTAACGTGTTACACCACCATCTTTGCTTCGACTCTTGTTGTTTTTGGCAAAGTATCAGTTGACGTGATGAATTATGTGTTGACCTATATGATCTTTCTAGCGAAGAAACATATCCACCCTTATATTTTCGTGTGATTATTTTTTTTCCGGGTAGATAACCATTAAAACAAATTTATAAAAAAACAAACAATATATATTTTACCTGATCGATACGAGGATCATTGCAAATATTAAATATTTGCCGAGTAGTGGTACAACTAGAGATGTTGGTGGGATTATTTCGACAACCAATAAGAAGAATACATGAAGACTGATTAGTATTGAGATCGATAATGTCACCTGATAACAATAAATAAATAAAATTGGTTTTGTTGTAAAATTTTAAGTAACAAAAATATTGATTTTCAACACTTTAAAGCACGCTCTACTATCAGATTAATGTAGTGAAAATCGTTTTGGAGACTATATTTTCAAATAACAGTACGTGTTTCACAGTGAAGATGATTTTTAGATGGTTGAAGTTTTTCTAAGTTCTTTTTTTTGTGTTTACTGTGTCCGTTCGTGGAGATCTTTACAAGCAATTTACTTTTAAAATAATTCTTTTTCCAACTTTTATTTCAGATGAAATTGTTTATAAATTGCTTGTATTTAGAAAATAGAGCAAATTTGGTGGATGCGCCGGGATACTCCCCATTAAAACACTGTCCTTTATACGATTTATTTCTTTTTAATAATTTATTCAATTTATCCGGCAATTAGCTGATTTAATTTTTTTTCTTTTGCTTCAAGACTCGTTCGTTATCGTTTCAGAAAAGCCGTTTTAACAATGAATTAAATCCTTTGAAATGGCCATTAATACCTCGTTAATCTTTACATTCCATTAATGTTCTTTAAAAAAAAAATACTAATCGTATTGTCAATTAAATTTACAATTAAGATAATTGATATACGGAGAATTGAAAGGAATTGGTAAAAAATTGGATTATTCTTGGTGGTATTCTATTAAAAGCAATCATTACCTTTTCTCCACTGTCTGATGGTAGATAGAATGTTAAAACAGTTAAAAATGAAATTCCCATACATGGTATTATTATGTTAACTGTATAGAATAAGGTTTTCCTTCGCATTGTTATATTGAAGGTGATATCAAGATATGGTTCATCGCAGCAGGTGTAGAATTTTTCGTTCCTGTAAGAAATGCTTTTCATACAGGGTGTTTGGTCTAAATATGATGAGTTTCTAAGAAACTCCTATTAGTCGACAAGCGATTCGAAAAATATTTTGAGAATTTGTAGAAAAGTCTCTAGGGAATATTTTAGCAAAATTAGAACCTCGTAGCTCATTTTAAAGTTGGTCAAAAAACGATAGTTTTAAACAATGATGCAATTTTAAAAAACGAACAAAACACACAGAACGACTAAAAATGACTCAGAGATCTTCCCTACATTGATTTTTTTTCGTTTTTCTCCATTGTATTCCAGAGAAAATACGAAATATTTCCACCTGTTCGGGAATAAAATGGAGAAAAACGAAAATATTCAATTTTGGGAGGATCCTAAAGTCATTCTAAGTCGTTTTACGTGTTTAGTTCGTTTTTGAAAATCACTAAATCGTCAGAAATGAGCGTTTTTTGACCAACCTCCAAATGAGCTACGAGGCTCTAATTTTGCTGAGACGTTCTTTAAGAACAAATCCTTGAAATATTTTTCGAATCGCTCGTCGACTAATAGGAGTTTCATAGGATCAATCATACTTAGACCAAACATCCTGTATACATATATACAGAACGGGTAGTTTTTCTAGGTATATTTGTAAAACATCCGTCCGTCCATTTGTATCACTTGCATTTGGGTAAGAAAGAAACAGAGAGAAAATAGGTAACTATTTGGTGTCTTTTTCGTACAGTATCAGAATTGCTCGTGAAACATCCCCTTAACAATGCCTCAGACAAAGAGGGGTATTTTGGTATAAAAGAGAGAGTAATTTGTTTCACCGAAACACACCACCTATTTTCTTTCTATCTCTTTCTATTTTATACCCAAATGAAACAGAGGAGCGGGTCTGATATTGTCCAAATATACCCATTTCAGTGTCCAGTGCTGTATATGAAACATACGTAGATCTAGTATATGTATTGATAGCGCTTTTCCTAGTTTTGCCTATAACATCTAGTATGCTAATTATTAAGCAACACATTAATTATCCTATACGAAAAAATTGATAATTTTATTTACATTGATAGAAAGCTCATCAGGCATAATAACAAAGAGCTACCCATAGTTATACTACATCTATGGAAACGTACATAGATCCAGACCAAAGATTTATTTATGGATAGCGCTTAGGTCTGGAAATAGTCAGGTAATCATGGATATGCAATCAAAATTTCTGCTATTTTTAATTTATTATTATTATTGATTGAGTATGAGCATCAAAAAACACATTAAAGTAATCTCAATTTGGGTTATTTTTAACTGCAACAAAAGAAGCACTAGTTTTTTATTAGTAGCATTCAACGATACATGCATTTTTGTTGAAATAATTGCTATTTAATTAATCTATAATAAATCTCATATAAAGTGATCATTATACTTGTGGTTTTTGCAACATAATGACCTAAATTATTCCCAGAGGGAATAATGGTTCATTATTCCCTCCTCATCAGCCAATCAGAAAATAGTATTTCAATCATAGTTTCCGTCAAATTGTAGACAAACTATAATAACGACAAAAATAATCAAAACTGGGCGTTTTTTGTGAGATTTTGAATCAAAGTTGCTGTGAAATGTAAGACTGCCATGCCAATGGCAAAAAATAAATAAAACGATATTTCAAAGAAATACTTAGTTGTGAGTATTTACAATAAAAAGTGACCAAGAAGACGATTTTAGTTGTAGACAATAATTTCTGTTAAATGTAAAAAAAGATAGTAAAGACAAAAAATTAATAAAACGACAATTTTGACTAACGACAATTCTAAAGTGTTCGTTCTTTGTGCGATTTTAGAATCGAAAATGATGGAGAAGGTAAATATTCTTCGACATTACCAGTACCTCTACACTTAGATATAAGTTGTAGATGAAGTATAGTATACAACTCGCTATAATGTGTGTTATTATTACCTCGAATGATTGCTTTCATTTTCGATAATAATAGCACTCATTATAGACTCGTTGTATAATATACTATTATTTCTATAAATTTACATATTTATTTATGAGATATTTAATGTGTTACCTAAATGGTTGGCACACTAGGCGCTTTAGGCAGATCTACAGAAAGCGCTATCCATATAAATACTAGATCTATGGAAACATATTAGAGAGAGGCGGCTAAATTTTTAAAAATAGTTGTTGATTAAACAGATCACGTACGATAGAGTTTTCTTTTACCTGACTGCTGGCACTTCTAAAATATCCCATTCAACAGACATATAAAACTCTGACAAATCAACACCAACATCAACAATATTACTACCAGCTTTTTCATCCATATGCCGTAGGTCTACCTAATTTAATTATAAGAAAATTCAGAAAAAAAGAAATAGATTAAAATCATGTTAAATACAATATAATGTGATAAGAACTAGTCTAATTGTTAGATAAATAGCCAATCAAATCAACACCTGAAACAATGATACAACAAAACTGAAGCAAATTCCACTAAATTTTTGTCATAAAACACATCCGATCTCGATTTAACATAATTTTCACAATACAAACAATTTCGTCAATGTGTTGTTTATTATTTTTTTTTTTTGGTTGTTTTTTTGTTGTTCTAATTTTGATTTTTTTCGGTAGAGAACCCAGGCGCATTTAAGTTGTTCCTAATTGAATTTTATAAAAAGATTTATGATTGTTGTTTTTTTCCCCCAAACGTTTTGGCATCCTTTCCAATTCTTCGTACAAAACATACAGATAAAGAAAGAGAGAGATAGAGACAGTCATTTGTAATCGTTGAAATAATATCTTGTGCTACTGTAGAATTATTTCTACCAACACATTTGATTAATGGAAAATATGCCGTATAGTTGAGGAGAGTTCATTAATTGATTAATTAATTAATTAATTGATTAAGCTTTAATAATTTTAGTTATATTTTTATTATTATTATTATTATTATTTAAATTAAATCAACGCTACTGACCGTGTCGATCAGTTTTTACAAGAATCGAATTAAAAATTACGCTCAAAGTGTTCAGCGACTGTTTCCACACGGGCAATAACGAGCATTAACAGTGTTGTTTTTCTTCTTTTAGGTGTGATTGTTTTAAAATTTCGTATTTTTTTAAGTATGATTTTATGCCTGAGTTGTTTGCACGCAATTCTATAAACTTTTGTGTTGTTTTGAAGATGTGTTTAGGATGATTAACAACATGCTAACATCAACATACAACATACAAGCATTGACATTTTTTCCGGTCTTGTTGTTTCGTACATAAATCTAATAAACATCCATTGTTGTTTTGTGACAATCTGACGCAAATTTTTCGTATTATCACGACTTGAACCTATAAATCTTGTAATTTTCGGACTTTTCATTACATAAATTCAGTGTTGTTCATACACACACACGCACACACACAAGCTGGGATAAAACAAAAATGGACAGATTTACGCCGGGCGAGTAATTTAATGAATAATAACAGGTGTATTTCACAGACAAAACGGGGCGAAAGATTGAAGCATTAAAAAGCTGGAAGCACAACATAAGCTTTGTTTAATATCTCCCAAAAAAATGTGTCGGAATTCTTTTGAATTTCTCGCCATATTAATCTTAAAAAAATTCTCGATGATTCTAGCATAACATGCCGCACATTTTGCTTTATTCGAACAATGAAAATGAAACAATTAAATCAAAAATAAGCCACATCTATATATTACTATTTATTTATGGTTGTATAAACATTGAAAAAATGTCAACTAACACTAACCTCCCTTAATGGAAAAGGTATAAAATTTGTTTGTGTATGTGTGAAGTGGTGCATCAAAAATTCTTACACCACAAAATCAAAAATAAAATGGAAAAATACAGGATATAACCAACGCGTTTTTACACTAATCGTACTACTTAAAATCGATAGTTTTCTAACGGTACAGGCAAAGGAAGCTATAAAATGATTTGTGCAATTAATTTACAAAAGAAAATGTGTCAACATTTAGTAGAATTTGTAGAAAATGATGAGAATAGAAAAGTGCAAAACTTGAAAATAAAAATACAAATGAACATAAAAATTGTTAGAAGAATATGTAACTGAACTTTATATACAAAGCATGACAAATTCATTGTTCTTTCTATATTCCCTTGAGATCCTTTCTAAATACCGACAATACTTGAAAATTTATAAAGTGGTTAATTTTGAACTAGCAAAGAGTTTAAAAGTTCACGTTCACATCACGTTAAATTTACTTCAAAAGATCATCAAATTTTCTTGAAACAAGTTCCATTCAAGTATTATAATTATTGCAGTCTTTATCAATTTATCAGCGATAGGAATGAATCGAAACAACTTGATATAAAGACACTTACAAGAAGATCTCTACTTCAAGATAAGACATTTATGTATAATAATGCTGAATAAGTATCTCAAATTATTTCCGTGTTTTTCTAAGTTATAATTGGATTGAAATTGTTAAAATTTTGCAGAGTTTTCATTCAGTATGATTGCTCAACACTCAAAATTTAACGAGATATTTTCAAACTTACTTTCCTTATATTATGTATAAAAATAGTATCTGATATCTGGGAAAAATGTTAAAACTTCCAAACGAACAACGTGTCGGGGTGTGAATCTCAATTTTCTGTGACTTTTTACTAGCACATCATTGTCAATTTGATGATGCGAATATAAGGTCACACACCATGAAAGTTTCTACTGGATTCAATGTATTACTTAAATTTACGCTCTTCCAGGTTTTTTCTTCCGGATTTTGGTTTGTTTATAACTTAATAAATCAGAAACTTGTAACTTTCTTGTAATAAAACACAAAACAAAGCTACATTGAAGAAGTTTCATTTTTTTTAAGCAACCAAACTTTGTAGCCTGTTTCAAATTCTAAATACAATTAGATCTATTAAAATATTTTAAATCTATTAAATCTATTAAATTTTAATCTATTAAAATTTTGTGCTTTTGTTCAATATTTTAATGCAGAAATGATTTAAAATTGGAAGATACTTGAAATTTTTGTTGGTGGTAAAAATGGTGGATGCGCCGGGCGAACAACCGTAATATCGAGTGTTTAGAAATTTCATCATGATTTTTTTTTATTAAATTATACTTGTTGTGGCCTGCTTTGTAAAAATTATGAGTGAAATTTTGTAATGCAACCAAAGTTTCTGGCGTAATTTACCAACATTAAAAAATAATTACTGTGGAAACTGAAAGAAGGTGGGTTTTTCGAAATTATAGTTCTTTTGGAACAAATTGATAAGATTTCCAATTCGAAATCAAGAATTTGTAACTTTTTGTAATAACAAGAAGCTTCGTTAATTTTGAGCAACTAACGTTTTGAAATTTTGTTGGTGTTGAAAAATGGTGGATGCGCCGAGTGAACAATACTGGTCAATATCGAGTAGTTAAAAAATCTATGAGTTGATTTTTTTGAAAGTTATACTTCTTTTGGGGCGTATTGTGAAAAAAATAGGCGAGTGTAATTTTGGAATGCACTAACAAATAATTGCTTTGGAAATTGAAAAAAAAGCGAGCTCTTAGAAATTCTAGTTCTAGAAAAAATGAGAGTAAAATGTAAAATTAGAATCAGAAGCTTGTTTCTTTATATAATAAAGCACATGACAGAATCACACTGAAGACGTTTTGTTAATTTTGAGCAAGAAGAATTAGTAGCCTGTTTCAGATTCTAATTGCAATTAGTTTTAATAAGATATGCAAATATTGAATTCTTGCTTATTATTCTATTGGAAAAAATGATTTGAAACTGGAGAAAATTTGAAATTTTCGCTCACGTAGAAAGATTTTTTTGAAGCTATAGGTACTTTTTTCAGTGCACTCTGTGAAAAATTGAGATTGAAATTATAGTTCTACGATTTGTATCTTACCGAAAAAGTGTATTTTTTTATAATAAAATGTTAGTAGCCTGTTTTAGATTCTAAACATAATTAGATCTTTTAAAATGGGCTAATTTCGTGTCTTTGTTTAATATTGAAGAGAATGATTTAAAATTGGAGATTTATAAAATTTTAGAAGTATTGAAAATTGGTGGATGCGCCAGGCGTACAGCAGTGCTTGCCCACTGCTCAATATTGAGTGCTTATAAATTCCATCACGAATTGATTTTTTTGAAGTTTTGGTGGGCGTTTTTATGAAATTGTAGTCCTGCTAGCGTGTTTTTGTAAACAAAAATCGAGAGTGAAGTTTTAAGTTATAAATCATAAACTTGGAACCTTCTACAGGGTGTCAATTCTAAATACGATTGACTTTATAAAGCTCCTACGAGTGATTTGTAAAATATTTGAACGATTTGTAGGGGAATCCCAGGAGATTATTTAGCAAAATTAGAATCTCGTGGTTTATCTTAAAGTTTGTCAAAAAAGGCTCGTTTCCGACAATTTCGCTATTTTCAAAAGCTTACTACACACTTAAAATGACTTAGAGTGACACAAGCATCTTCCGAAAATTGATATTTTTAGTTTTTCTTTCTTATTCATTCTGAAGTAGGTGGAGATGTAGAATGCGATAAAGTAATACGAAACATTTCAATGTTGAGAGGGTCTTAGAGTCATTCTTCGTCGTTTTACGTGTTTAGCTCGTTTTGACCAATTTCCAAATGAGCTACAAAGTTCTAAGAATACTAAAATGGCCTCCAGGGACTATTCTACAAATCTTTAAAATATTATTCAAATCAACGTTTGCTTGAAAGATTTAGACAATGATTCACTATTAAATGGAAAACTTGATCCTACTTCCATTTGTCTTTATTTTTTTTTTTAAGGAAATTTCATTTTATTTCAAAAATAAAGACAAATGGAAGTCCGATCAAGTTTTTTATTTAATTATTCAAATCACTCTCCAAGTGATAGGAATTTCACAAAATCGACCACATTTAGAATCGACACCTTGTATAATTAGACACACGCGAAATTACACTGAAGAAGCCTTGATAATTTTGAACAACTAAATTTAGTAGCCTGTTTCAGATTGTAAATACAATTAGATCTAATAAAATATGCAAATTTCGTGTATTTGTTTAATATTTTGTTGGAGAAAATGATTTAAAAGTAAATCACTTTAAATGTTTTGCTTGCATTGAAAAATGGTGGATGCGCCGGGTGAACTTATCTACAGCTCAATATTAAGTATTTAGAAATTAGCCTTTTTTAATTGAGATAGGATGAAAATACTATACTTGCATATTGATAAAGATGCATAATTTAAGAGAGAAATTAGGGGCCTTTCAATAGCGTTGCACGTAATTAGAAATAATTACCAAGTTTTGAATAAATTCAAATAATCAGTAATTCTGTGCGTGTTCCATTAACAAGTCCTATGGGCGAAATTGTAAATCATAAAGTTTGCTAATATTAGAAAGGATAATATTATTATTAATTTTGATAAATGATAGTTGATTATTATTATTATTATTGTAGCAAGAAATTATCCAATAAAGTATGGAAAAGGTAATAATTAAAGTCATGGAATTGAATAAATTGCTTGAATCATTGTTGAGTCTATACGTTAGTGGCTCTTTGTCGGAAAATCTTTAAAATAAACAATAATGCAATGTGTTTTTGTACGTATATTTATGTAAATGTGTGGTAAGTCGGTAGGTTTATGTATGAAATTAATGCAAAGTTTAATCTTTCATGTCTAAAATCGTCTAGATTCATGCAATATTAACATTCACAATATTGTCGTCATGCAGTTGAATATCTATCGTATTTATAACCCATGAAATTATTAAATTTCGTTTCGTTAATAGCCTTTCGTCAATAAATGATGGATTTTTTTTATAATATTCGATTGATCTATAGTTAAACAAAAAAAATATTGGTAATAGAATCATGGGCTATAAAATTTTCAGGAATTATCGTGTAATAGTTGTATTGTAGAGAATCGTGTGTGTTCAGTTGGATACGAATCGATTTCTACGCCCATTGCTCGCATCCTACATGCAGTTAGCCGTATTATAAGTATTACAGTTTTACCCGCCCAGCTGTTAATAAAAAAAATAGAAAAGACGATTGAAATCATAAAAGATAGACAATTTTTATTGAATGTGTTGTTTTAATCTCGTTTCGCATTTTTTTTTTGTATAATTTTATACCTTTCCCAAGTGTAAACAGTCGATATGTACAGGGAGCGCAATTCTCTAAACAATCATCAGTCAACATTAATATCACCGCGAACCTTAAACCCATCATATGTCCAACTTCCTAACTTCAATACGCATGTTTGAACGTCGTAAGGAAAGAATTCTACATCTATAGCACATGAGGACTTATAAACAGCCGGTGGTTGCCAAACGACTAGGCCATTGTAGTAGACAGTTGCTTTGGTCATTAATGTGACCTCATAGTTGCCATCAGCGCTGTAAGAAAACATATTTTTTTTGTTGAAAAGAAAAAAATATAGCTGATGTTCAGAGATGATGCCCAGAACCGTCCACGGGGACACCGACACAATGGGTGTTTTTCTCTTTGTTATTTTATAATATAAATATATAAAATTTCCCTTTCAATACATGTGTAGAAATAATAATATGGGTCACCTTGGGGATGAGCAAATCCTACTGAAATATATGGCCATCTCTGTTGCTACCCTTTTGCAATACATGAAAATCACATTAAATAAATCAATCTACAACATTCTCAGACTTTCCAAATCTTATTTGGGAAAAGTTTCAACGAAAATTGGAGAAATTGATACAATTTTATTTCAATATATCCATAAATATTACTACTAGCATTATAAATATTTTTGATTGAATGTTGATAGGGGATATAAATGATTGGGTGGCCATATCAGCATCAGATCACCATTATGTCTCTCTCTCTCTATACACAACCATTATAACTTACCTTAAATCCATCATATGTCCAGCTACCAAATTTCAATACACAGGTCTGTTCATCGAATGGAAAATATTCAACATCAATCTCACAAGATGACTTGTAAATAGCTGGTGGCTTCCATTCAACTAGTCCTTGATGGTAGATGGTGGCCTTCGTGGCCAATGTTACTTCAAAGTTGCCGTCGGCGCTGTAAAGGCAATCAACAACGACCAGCAAACCGCACAAAACTAACAGTTACCGCCAACAGATTCATCTTTAATACATTCTCGATCTTATTTGATAGATTTATTAAAATTAATAAACAATAAGTATAAGAAATAATGGGAAAGTGCCAACAATAAAACAACGTCTTTATAGTTGTGCTTTATTATGTCGTGTCGGCTTTATGGCGCTTTTTTGTATTGTTTTGATTAGGGGAGAAGGTGGCAAATTTAAGATGCTGACAATAGTGGAAAATTATTATCGGATAAGCATAGAGAGATTTCCCGCATTTTTTTCGTGCTCTAAGGACCCTCAGTGGACCAATCTCGATGTGCGAATTGATACAATTCTGAATGACAAAGGAAAACATCGGAGCCTGTTTTTTTTTTATATTTTCCTTCATAACTTAATCAATATTTTTGATTTTCAACAATTATCAGATTAGTTAGATAGAAATTTGATAGATTTTCTTCGATAGGCTTGTTAGTTTTCCACCAAATAAAGAAATACAATACTCGATTCAGCGTGCAAAAATTGCCAATTTTCAAATATCGATTACACTCGTGTTTTTTGAGATATTGTAAGAATTAAACATGCGTTACATAGAGCATTTCAACGTGCATGTCCTGTAGCTAAATGGCAGAGAAAACTATTGAACCCTGTTTTTTTGGTACATTTTCCTTCATAACTGGCTTCAGTAGAGGCAATATTATTAATTTTAAATATTTATTGATTGATTTCGGTAGAAAATTATAAGGGCTTTCCAGATCTTTAAAAATTTTTCAAATACGTTTGTTAGTTTTCCCACAACTGGAGCAAATTAAGAAAAAAAATTGAACAATGATGCTGTACATAATTTTTTAGATAGACAATCATACTCTTATTTTTAGAAAGATAATGCGAGGGGGAAGACATACTACTATTAGTATGCACTTTTAATATCATCAATTTGTTTAAAAATAATATGTCTGAAGATGAAACTTTATGTTTCTAAACAGCTGTAACAAATAATAATATACATCTACAGGGTGTTTGGTCTAAGTATGGTGAGTTCTAAGAAACTTATATTAGTTGACGAGCGATTCGAAAAATATTTTGAGGATTTGTAGAAGAGTCCCTAGGGAACATTGAAGCAGAATTAGAACCTCGTAGCTCATTTCAAAGTTGGTCAAAAACGATCGTTTTGGGAAATGTCGCAATTTTAAAACAAAACACGCAGAACAACTTAAAATAACTCAGAGACCTTCCCAACATTGATTTTTTTCGAGAGAAAATACGAAATATTTCCACTTGTTCCAAAAAAAGGGAGAAAAACGAAAAAAATCAATTTTGGGAGGATCCTAAAGTCATTTTAAGTCGTTTTGCGCGTTGAGTTCGTTTTTGAAAATCACTATATCGTCAGAAATGAGCGTTTTTGAGCAACTTTTAAATGAGCTACGTGGCTCTAATTTTGCTATAAAATTTACTATTTCTATTTTATTAATAGAAACAACAAAGTTATTTGATATTTATAGCGTTAGTTTTTTAATCGATCACCATCGGATTGTGTTTATTTTGTTTTGTCAAATGGCGAGCTTTACATTAACATTAAAGTTGCAAACAGAAAACACTTAACAGTCAATCAGTTTATTTATTCATTTACTTTTTTGGTGTCTTGTTTCTTTTAACGTAACGAAAAAGCTTTCAAGACTAGAAAAAAAGCAATAAAAGCTCAATAAAACGGTAAACTCTAAGTTCACTACGATGCGATTTGAGGTCGTATTTACAATTTTTTTAAACATGATCTCTAATGATTATCTCTTTTTTCTCTTTACTAGACATTATCTTCATTGCTTATCCCATTTAATTTGTATATAGAAAAGAGACTATGAGAGTAGAAAGATAATGATAATCATCATAACTTAGAAGAGCAAAGTTTTCCAAAAAAGAATATCTAAAATCTAGATTTGAAGGAGATTATTTAGGCTCGGTCTTAAACTTAAACTCGCCCTAAGATCTTGCCTTCAATTGGGATAAATGGACTTACACACATTTGATTGGGGGTAAAGCTCTCCACCTAAATTTCTGTAAGTCCAAACTTCGATCGCCAGAATCTTGGTAAAGCCTTTCATACACACAACGATAAAACAGTGAGAAAAATCGGTTTAGTCCGGTTAACAGGCGATAAACTCTTGCTTCGCCCAACACGCTTATTTTAAATTATGTCTTTCAGAAGGTGAGAACTGACCGAAATGCACATACACGTGGCTTAACTGATAAAACTGCACAGTCTTCTACAGTACACATAACGGAAAATCGGAAGGTATCGATTTATCGTTGTATATATGAGATGGGGGATTAAAGTGCGCTTAAGTACGTTGAGAAGGATCATCGGACTTTAGTCACTTTTAGTCTAACTGAATTCTTTTACTTTAAGTTTTTGTCCTAATCATCAATTTTCTGATAAATTCTACAGTTTGAGTGTCTTTTGCTCATGAGAGAAAATCAATTGTTGGTATATGCCGACAACAGTTTGCTATTCCAATCTATTCCAATCATTTTACATAATATTCCACTACAAAGTGGAAGGGAATTCTATTCAATGAACATCATTGAGAGCCTTTCCAGTGGTATAAACTCAATTCTGTATAAATCTCAATTTCCGTACGCTATATTCTAGAAATAATGGGGAAATTGCATCTTAAGCTATTATTAAATGTTTCCAACTCTTAAACGTCTGTGCGTGCGTATTTTAATGTGTGTAAGATCAAAATATTGAAATTTACAATATTAATAAGATTTAGCTTTAAAAAGGGTTCGTAGTAGGTATATTAATAATATTAGGATTTCAGTCTATTATTAACAATATTGAAAATAATGCAAATTCCAATTTATGATTAGTTTCTTATATATTATGATGATTGTAATAGTCGTATTATTGATTTGAATGTTTTAGAAGACGTTTCACACCCTTCACTTCACCTATTCTTAAAGTTGTTGAACAATGGACGGCAACTTGGTTCGTTTCTGATAGGAATCGTGCGCATTCCTATTCAAAAACATTATGTAGAGACGCCAGTTAGGATCTAGATTATCTTATTCCATTTTCAATTCAGAATATCCTACGATTGATATCTTACGAGGCAATTTAATTTAAAATTCCCCTATTATTTAGTTTTATCGAATCGATAACATGTTGTTGTTATTTTGAATTTATGATCATGTCTAGTATGGTTGGCCGCAATTTAAAGACACCTTAGTTGGAAAGCCTAGTGAAGGAGGTCTTTCGTGCTGATTCCACAACCATTAACAACAAGACAACAATTATAGGGAATATTCGTAAATTGTACAATGTACGATTTTAAAAATTCACGATACACTGATAACAGAAAGAATTATTGTTGTCTAAAGAACAAATTACATGAGAGACTTGTGTGTCTAGATTGATTGAGAACCTCATCGGGGAATACCAATGCTATTATTCCAATAAAATGAATTGTGTACTGTAACCTTTTGGACAGAATCAAGCTCGCTTGATACAATACACAGGAGTGGATCGGTCACTTAAGAGGCCCTAAGATAACACTGTTTGAGGGGACCTTTGTTAAACCACTGTTTTGGATTTCAAAGTCATCATAGTGAAATCATGGTGATTAAGTCGATGTTTTGAAGTTTGATAACGAATTTTGACTTAACTCAAAAATTACTTATCAAATCATAAAATTTTATAACAAAGAAGTTACGTCCATTGAAGAAACAATCAGGAATGAGCTGCTTACTTGAAAATAACAGAAAAAATTATTGGTACTATTTAAATAAACAAAACAAAGTTGGCTGATATAGCAGCAAAACACAAGAAGATAGGAACAAACTGAAAAGATAATGTCATGCATGATAGTAAAGCAAACAATTTTTATATTAAGTATTTTTTGATACCTTTTCAAATTAAGATGTTACAGCTATTATTTGATACTCTTGTTCCACACTGTATATCATTATAACAAGTTTAAAAAACACGACTCGGCAACCTCACAGTTTTAACGCCATCTATTGTATAACTTGCGAATTACCAGTCATCTTTTCATTTCAATTTTCTCAATAAAATTAACAAGTTTTTCTGTATTACCAGTGTTATTATTATTGGAAATTCCATTAAATCATATAGAAACTTTATGAATCTTGTTGTAAGATAATCATTCTAAAAGATGAATATAACAAAGAACTCTTTGAATTTTCAAGAATTAGATATTTGAATAAATTTGGTTCTTAATCTTTAAGATTCTGTTGAAATTCTCTGAAACTTATATTTCGTTTTTAATAAGTTTCCAGAAAACTAAGAGGTATATTGGAAAATTTCTTGAATATTTGAAAAGCCCTTGTAATTTGCTATTTATGGTTAAATTTTCATTTCAAATTAGTCAATAAAAGCTGAGTTATAGGGAAAAATATAAATAAGATTTTCTTCAAGAAGTTCCTCTGTAATTCAAAAGTACCCCGTGTGACTGTACTAATAATAAGCATAATTTAATTTTGTTCTTATTCTTTTGGACCCTTTGATTAATCGATGCCCTGGGCTAGATCATGCCTAAATCCACCCCTAACTGTACACTTCCTGCTCACATCCTTCAAGTCCCTTGGGGATAAAGCAGTGTTTTTTTTTGTCGTTGCCATTGCTATACTGTTGCAATTAACCTGGTTTCCCATAAAGTTCGACAAGTTCACTTCGAAACACGTTCGTATAATGACAGTATAAACATGACGATTGTACATACATTCAACTACTGAATTTAATACTTCAATAACAATAATATCAGTGTTCGTCAACTGGTAATAGTGCTATTTACACAATTCCCTTAAATCTTTTATTGTACTGAAATCCGATTTATTTCAACTGTAAATCCATAAAGCTTTCAGGAATACACTGAAACTTGAAGTCAATTATTTTGCAACCAATATTTTGAATATCCTAAAATTCTATTATTTTCAAGAAAGCTCCATTTGATTATTTATTATCGATAATGGGAAAATTTTAGAAATTTTGAAAAAGTTTTAAACGATCTACGATAGAGATTACGTATCTTGTTTTAATTAATTTTTTTATTGAGCTTTACTATTGTTGTAAAAGTAGAATCTATTAAATTTTTAAATGAATTCGATACTGTTCAAATACTAGCTGAAATTGATCACTTCTATTGTTGTTTTAAACATTGTAAAGTTGCTAGATTATTCATAAAATTCCAAGTTAAGAATCGATCGATTCTAAAGTTTAACGGTTGTTATTTTATTGTCCAAAACAGAGATCTAAAGTCATTTTTCATATGTCTAACTTTTTACAGTTTAGTTACGAACTTTCAAAACAAACCCCTCTAGTTTATGATAAAAGGGCAACATTGACGGTATTCTCTTTAATATTACCCTTAACATTATATCCTAATTAATGTCAAGATATATGTGGATATACACTTAAAATCCATCACTAGATATAGTCGATTAAAACTGTACGTTTATAGAATAAAAGATTAGATATATTTCTTACAATTATATTGTGGTTTTATTATTTCTTTAAGCTCTTAATGATTGTGTATTAACGAATTCTATGTGCCAATAATATAGGAAGATCTATCGATTCTATCTAATGAAAGGGTGAGCTTATTTCCGGACCTTCTCTTCATAATACAATCGGTAAAGTTGTACAATATTGTCCCAGATTTCATCTATAAACTTAATCTTGCAGATAGTGCAACTTCATGTACCTATTTCATCTTATCGTATATAAAGAGGATGTCCTGTTTAAGATGAATTATTCGTATTATTATAACAATAAGAGAGACTTTTCAATGGTTCTCAGACGACTTTATATATAAATTTATGTATTATCCACAATTTCTCTACATTATATCCTTTGGAAAATTACTATATGAATTTGTTTAAGTTTCATCTATGGAGGATTATTAAAATTTTACAATTTTATAATTAATCCTTGTTGAATTTTAACGGAAGGATGAACAAGGGTTATTTGCACATGTATCCAAACAATAGTGAATGTAATTCCTTTATTATTCCACAAAAGGACATCCGTTGAATTTCTAATATTATAATAATACACAAAAACAACTGTATCGTTGTAAATTCAACGAATTGAAATTATGTTTTTAATTAGATATATTTCAAACAAAAGTTCATTAAAGTGCCACCACTATCTTACACTTAATCTATCCATAATATTGATATGGGACTAATCTATTTTGGCAAGCTGTCAATATTAAATTACATAGAATCTCTACACATATCGACAAACATATTTGCATATTGTTCCTTAAGGATTAATCTAATAATATTAGCATTTATGTTAGATTAATTCTAGTAAGTTTCCATCAACTTCTATTGTTTAACGATAATAACGAACTAATTAACCCAGAATTGTTAATTTATACAGATTTCAATAGAAACGTTTATTTTTAATTAGAATAAATCACAAGAATTTTATAACAGAGTAAACAATATCAACGATCAATGTACTTGTTTTACGTGTGATTGTCCCTATAATAGACAATCGAATATTTTTTTTTAAGGTTTATTTGTTAATAATTAAATACCGAACGTGATGATCTACTTAAGCTTATGCATTATTTATGACATGTTTATACCCATTTCAGCAACAATCTAGCTAGAAAATTGAAATAGGGATGACTTATTGTGAATTAACAAAAAGGATACGCCATCCCCAATTTTATCCACTCTGTGGCTCTAACAAAAATGACCAATAATTTCAAATCGATCGATCGCTTCGATAAAAGAACGTATTGTCTGTTAGATAAGTGGGATTCTTTGCGTCCACTTGCTACATCTTCAATTCCAAGCAATACACTTTAATGTATCTGATGGTATTGTTGATGGACACGACTATTGTCAATTTTTTACCTACGAGATTAAAGTAAATACACGTCGATCCATCTTCGAAAATCTATTGTTCTATATACAGGGTCTTTCACCTCACACTTCATAGTTCTTATTATAACTGCCACTAGTTGGCGAGTGATTTGAAAAATATTTCACGGATATCTAGGAGGATCCCTGGAGAAGATTTAAGGAAAATTAGAACTTTGTAGCTCATTTGAAAGTTAGTAAAAAATGCTCGTTATTGGCTATATCGTGATATTCGTCAATCAACTACACACGTAAAACGACTATGACTGACTCGCAGATGTTTATAAAATTGACCTTACTTATTCTGTAGAAACAATGAAAGAGAACCGTAATGAAGACCATTTGTTGAAAAAGTGAATGCATCTAGCTAGTGTGAGCAACCTCTTCTGTTATTTCAACTTTTTTAAATGATAGAGTTAGATTGTTTATGTTAATTCCATGCTTTTTTTGAAGAAAATCATTGACATTGTAAACATTACAAACAAATAAGCTTAACTTTTAGTATTTCTACATTAAAAAGAATCAGTATAGGAGTAATAAATATTGAGTTAGCATACGCAAACTTTTTCAATAAGCAGTAGCGTAAAGGAAAATCTCAGGGTCCCCAACAACAAAAGGACTTCTTTACTTATTAATATATTACTTATTAACCTTCTTGAGCTAAAATATTTCAAGAAAACAGATTTAAATTTTGCTGAGCACCCTTTAACACTGGGCACCCTCTGATAGTCTACAGTCTTAGTCGTTTTACCTGTGTATCGGGTTAGCAGAAATTACGAATCGGAAGACAGCTTTTTTTAACGTATATCCAACAGAAATATGAGGTTCAAATTCTGCTAGAATAATCTGTATTGACCCCCTTAGAAACCCTTCGAAAATTATTCGAATCAATTGCCAGATAATGGGAATTGACATAAGAACTATACGCTCTGAAGTGAATAATCCGGTATATATCTAGGTCACTTGCCCTTGCTGTTTCACAATCTCTTTTGTCTTCGAAAACTTCAGTTTCTGTTTTATTATCCATTATATGTGTTTGAAAATATATCGCTTCTATATTTGAGATTATTTTCGAATACTGATTTATTATTATCATCATCCTCTTTTAAGAGTTGTAGAAAAAAAATTACGTAAAATATTACTTCAAATGAGATTTTTGGTGGTATAATTGCATTTTCACAACAATATTCATTTGAATCATGTTGATCCGTAACAATGAAATTCGTGTTTTTCTCCCACTTTTCATCATCTTCCTAAATATGAAATTTGAGAAGTTGAAATGTTTTTAACGATTTAAGTGGAGTATAAATTTTATCTTTAGTTGAAGATTACACCGTATTTGATTGAATTGTTGAGAGTTCGTTTTGTTCAATGATAAATTATAGAAGACGGAGAAAAGTTAATATGTTTTAAGAAAGAAATACTTGATTGATTGATGGAAAGAAACAAGTGAAGAAAAAAACAATACAGTTCTTTATCAATGACACACGGTGATTAAAAGAAATGACCTACAGCTAAGAAAAAAAATGTTTCTTTTTTATCCGATAAGATTCTGCCTTCATCTCAATTAAAACTATCTCTGTCTGTTTTTTCATCAAGTATTTCCACCAAAAAACCGAATCTACCTATAAAAAACTCACTACAGTCTGTAGAAATTTTCTAATTAAGAATATACAAGGTGAAGTTAAGTTATCACATATAGGGCCCGAAAAACTGAGCAGATTTGTTTAAACCAAGTATTAATCAAATATAAACCGGACGTTTGCTTTACCCAACCACTAAGAATAGTTTGAAGCGTAATGCTTTAGCGGGGTGGGTGGGAGAGAAACTCAATCGATTTTAGATCTGTAAAGTACCTCAAAACTCACTAGTGGGTTATGAGAATATAACTCACTATTATTATTAGAAATCTATAATTTTATTGGAACAATTGTTTAATATTAAGATTAACGCTAATTAAGAATTACGACATGCAAATAGGATTTTCTCTTCTTCCTACGTTATATCTTTCTTCTCTCTCATGTAACGAAATGTGCTTAATAAACCTGACGCGTCCTTCAAATTTCACTCTCAATTCTCGTCTAATTATCGATTATCGAATCGCCGCCGAAGAAGTTTTACTTCAAAAAGTTTGTAAAAATAAAACGATGTGGCCCCGTTTTCGTCAACATTCTTAGAGCCACTGGAAACGTTATCGATAGATTATAATAACACGTGTTGATTTTACATTAAATAATGCCATAGAAATCTGAAATGTGTTATTCTGACAACTGTCAACAATAATATTACTGTAGGTTACAAGTCAATCAGCGACCATCAAACAATAGTTGCAATTTTAGTCAACCTTAGCCAATTTTTCAGTAAAGTTTGCGTATTTAGAGGCAAGTCCATTTCGCCCTGTATTTAAAATGAATACCACTTGATACAAAGGTAAGGTACCATAAAATCTTGTGTCTCCATTTACTGTTATAAAATACATACGCACACATACACAAATAGAGTTTCTTGTAACAACAATATTGAGACTTACAAGTGAACTTCGGCAATATAATGTAATTTGGTAGACAAGTCAACGACAACTAATACCAGTAAATCTTCAGTAAAGAGTAGAAACTTTCGAAAACTATACGTATTTTTTTCTTTTCTTATATCGAATTTCTTCCCAAAATGTTCCTACCTACAATGGAAATTGTTCAAGAAGGAATACAAATTTCAATATCTACATGATGTGTGGATTGAATTCGTGAAGATTTATTAAATTTTATATTTAAAATATTTTACAAAAGATATCTCGTTTAATTTCCTGTCAAATCCTTATTAAAGACAGTTTTCTGTGAGAAGCTTCGCCGAGAAAAATTCATTAAACACGTTCCTATTTGGGGAATTTTACTGATATGGTGGTTCCTCATCGATCGATGCAAGAAATTTATAAACATCAGATGCTGCTCTTTATAAATCTTCAGTTTAATACTATGATTATCATAAATTGATAAGGAAGTAATAAAGGATGATAAAGCTTGAATCTTAGAAGAAATTGCTTAATAGAGTAGTTGATTTGAAAATGGACATTTTTTTGTTAATGTCCAGAATATCACCCATAACTTGTTCATTGTGTGATTTATGTAGTAGTATTCTGTAGAGAGTCATCAGTTTTCGTTTCAACTTCAATAGAAACCCAAAACGAAGCTAAATAGAATACCATCAGCGTTTTAAAGATGAGACTTATGATTTATGTACAGTCGAGTGTGGAAAAGTCTTAATAGTGAAAATTGTATTGTGTAAGCCAGACTTTCAGTTGAAGGGAACAACATACTATTGGGTGTCAAAATAAAGAAGGAAACGATTTATTAATGTACCTGAATGAAGAAACACCACACTCCCATAAATGATCAGGTAAATTGCCACCCTCTATTTATTTATGGCTCAACTTTAACAAATACTATTCGTCAATACAAGTAAAGCAATAAAGCAGGTTAGGTTCATCTCCAATACCAACAATGATAGAAAAACGTTTCATTCTATGTAAAACAGACCAAATTTCTCATCAAGAGTCGTTAGAACTTTTCCGCACTCGAGTGTATAGTAGAGAGTAGTACTTTTTGTAAAGCTGTATAAAACAGGATTTTGTGAGCAGTCGTGATAACGTAACAGAATTTCCACAGGTCAGACTGTGAGAAGAATGGTAGTTAATCAGAAGCTGGGGGTGGGCTTAACAAAATGGAATCAGTAAATGGTGGGAACTTTCTATCTACGTACCGACCTTCTTACCTCAAGAAGCCAGACTCACATGAATCGAAAGATTTGGTCCCTTTTTATATGCTCATCACTGTACAACTAAATTTGGAAACTTTGTACGGTCGACGTAAATTGTATTAGTTACATTACAAGCTAAGGTACTTATTTTAGAAATTAGTATCAGCCACAAGAAGGTCTTAAATTTTATTGTAAAATGATTGATGAATGTCTTTTTGATAATTCATTCGTAAGAAATTCTCTAAAACTTGTATTTCTGGTAACAATTTCGTTTTGTCATTTACAATAAGAAGATCAATATCAAAGGTGTAATATCATTTGTTTCCCGTTTAAAATGGAACAATTGAATAGAATGTGCTGGAATGTGATTTCAAACAATACACTAAAGGGTAACTTTGTTCTATTTTTAAAACCAAACAAGCAGAAAAGAATGTAAATTTTGTTTAAAATGCAATTCATGATGGAATTTTTTGATGTATATGGTGATAACTATTTGAAATATAAAATTTAAAAATGATGGACATTTCAATTTAACGAAATATCTCTCAAACACATTTAGGGGTTGTATAGAAGCTGAATTAATTAAATTTGGAATTTATTTGCGTTTTTATCAATGCTGTAAAGCCAAAAATATCCTAAACTAGGCAAATATTTGTAATTAAGAGGCATTCAGATTTATTACCGCGAAACAACTAAGAAAAGTTTGGAATCTTAGAGTGGGATCCGTACCCAAGACCTTTGGTTTTGTACATCACTACTCTAACCAACTGAGCTACCAGACTCCTCCTCAGTCCTAGTTGTTAATTCATATTCAATCGAACAGAATGATAAGTGCTTTATAGCACACCATATAATTTTCCCTGTCAATGGGTGAAGTGTTTACATTTATATTGACTGAGTTAATATAAAGCAAATATTTGTGAGCATTAATGGAATTGTTAATGGGATGATTATTAATTAATAGATTTGCTTAGAGTTGATCTTATTTTCAGGTGGATTAAACAAAAACCAAGATACCTCCAAGTGTTCTTATCAATTTCATTCCTTTGATAACAACTATTGACAAATCATTGTAGTCTTGTAGGAGTTTTTTACAATTTCCTCAAACCGAGAGCAACGTCTTTGTGAGTAGAAGATTTCAGCGTTAGAAAATATTAAAATTATTGATGATAATGAAACAATACATGATTAAATTAGAAGTGAAAGTGCATCTTTTTCCATTTACTAACAAGAGTAATTCTGTCTATTAAACTTTGAGGATATTAACAGTAATTGTTTTGAACTGAAAATCATTAAATGGCATCAACAATGTTTTACAGTCAGTTAATATTCAAACAATCTCCGGTTGTAATTCTGTCGAATTCACTTGTGTATGTATGTGTGTGCGCGTATGTGTATATATTTCTGGCAATGTAAAATAATTTAACTGTGCTTTATTTCAGCGGCGTACAAGTGTTAAACGGTCGAATGGCAAGCTCGCGCCCGGGACAAAAATCTAAGATAACGCCCTTAATTTTGATCAAAAGAGCAGGTAAATATGATAATTCAGCTTGAAAATGAATTAAAATCAACTAAATCTTCAGCTTTTTGAAGATTTTATACTAAATTTGACATAAGATCTGAAATATCTGAAATTCTTTACTAAAAGTCCGTAATTCAGCTCAAAAATTGATGAGTTAGAACAAAATCATATAAAATTGAGACAAATTGTTTTTATTAATATTTCCTTTTGGCTATTTAAACATGAAAATCTTCTTCAAGAAACTGTTAGAAGCATCAAAATTCGTGATTTCTATACAATTTCAGAGGCGTAACGAGATTTTTTAGCATCCGGGGACAAACTGTTAAAAGGCACCCTATAAACTTTATATCTTTACAATTTTAAGGATATTGTACGTATGTAGTCGCTGAGCACCCCTGAAACTCTGCGTATTTACTCCCATCTGCCCCTTCGCTACGCCACGTTATGATTCATTAACAAAATATCTTAAAATCTCAAAATTCAACTAAAGAAATGACTTGTAGTGCCTGTATCTCCTCATTTATACGATTAGATAACAAAAATGGATGAATAATAATGAAATCATCTTAAAATTAAAACTGGGAAATTCTTCCTGAAAAACTGTCTAAATATTAGAAAAAACTAAGAAGTACGTGACTTTTATTATTTTTACATTACAGAAAATTAAAATAAGCACAATAATTGAATTAGGCTAACCAATATTCTCCAACAAGTGAATAGTAAACAACGATCGATCCCAACTGGGTTATATTTTTCATTCCCTTTTGTGATCCACATTAGAAAAAAAATCAATTTTATGAGGCCCTACGAGTCAGTCTTAGTCGTTTTACGTGTGTAATTACCTGGCAAAAATTGCGACATAGTCGGAAGAAAGCGCTTTTTGACCAAATTCTCAATGAGCTACGAGGCCCTAATTAACTGATTAACTCTGTATATGTATATAGGAGCCCGATAATTAATCTTGCGCGAGGGTCCAAAATTTACGGTTACATCACTGCCTAAAAGATTTTCTATTTCTCTCTCAACATTAGACCAATGTGAAAGTCTCCAATAATTGTGGTTTTCCTTGTCAATTTGTGTAAATTGATCCCACAGGAAATGTAAGGAAAATCAACTAAAATAAAAGAAATTGCCTAAACTCAACACCCGTAACAATTTCACAAGTTTCTCTTTTAGATTGTTGATTCTTTCAAACAGCTTATCGTTGTTGTCCTGTTTCAATAGCGATTTTCCAAATAATTAACTTTTAAACGATTACACATCGCCCATACATGTTTTGCAGTTGTGAAATCAACTGCGATACAAACAAGAAGAATTTCCAAGTGATTTATTTGTTGCCATTATAAAATTTAAACGATTCCCTCTATTATTTCCCTTTGTAATTTTCAAATTCTTCTCTAAACGCATCACCAATTCGTATCTTATAAATATTAATATTCGTTAGTTATTCTAGCTTTCTTACAGATATTAAATTCGGTATATTGCCTCAAATACAATTTTTCTTCAAAATTATTACCTACTACCCCTGTCTATTTAAATTATACGCCAAAGACTGGCAATTTTATGTAGCATGAAATTTATTTTCATCGTAAACTTTTCTAAAAAAAAAAAAAGTTAAAGTCACATAACGCATAATTCCATAATGATGATCGAATATTTTAACGAATTTTTTCTAGTGTAAAAATTTGTGATTGTCAGCCAAGTAGAATGATTTTTGACACCCTCTCCACCACTACCACCAACCCCCTTACTAGATTGTAATCATTTAATGAGCTTTTAATGATCGCGTTTCTTAAAACTGAAAAATACGACTATAAGCTTACGTTTTTAAAGCTTATAAGTATTGAATAATGATCGTTCTAAGGGAAAATCGTGACAAAATTATACTGAAACTGATTAATTATTCTTTCATCATTTTTATTTTTTATTGTTAATATTATCTGAGAGGTAACTGTTAGATGTGATAGATAGAAGAAGAGATATCATCTAAACTAATTTGATCGTAAAGTTGATATAAACACAATACTTAAATTGTAAGTTTTTAGAAAATTTATAGCAACTTACTTGTTGTATAGAACGATATCTGGTCGCCAGATATGATCGGATGGTACGTGCAACATATGAACACCACCATATTCTTTCGGCTCCCAGCGTAATTTATAATCGTACCATGACTGGAAATATAATTGCGATCATTTAGATAATTAAACTTAAACTTAAACAGTGTAAAGTTTTGATAGAAATTGTAGAGTGGAGAACTCTTCTTAACTATTCTACTAACTTGAAAGTCGATAAAATCATCTATAATGAGATAAATAACTCACCTGTTCTACCCATAAATTCGTTGTCATTATCTGATTCTTTAGATTCTGCAACAAAACAAAATATACCTATAAATTTCTATTTTTTTGTGTTTCTTTTTTTTTGTGTGTGAAAAATAAAGCCAAATCTGGTTTGATTGAAGTGTCTACTGGAAAAATTGTTCGTATAATATTGCTATGGATCTAGTTTCAATGCTTTTCGGTTAACGGTACGCGTACGTGTATTTCCCATAGGTAAAATTACGATATATAAAGTGAATCGACTAGATACGATACAATATCGTTGGGTCTTAATTTCTTTCTCTTTTCTGGTCAAAAAAATTGAAACAAAACCTTGCGTCGGATTATCGCTGGCTAGAGAAAATCAGAATGAAATTATTTATATTCGATACACTTGCTATACTCGAAGTGTTTGATATTCTCGTGAGTCACTCACTAATTTTAGTGAAAACAGTGAAAACCGATTATAAATACAGGTTTTATTCTAAACAATAAAGAAAGAAATAAAACTAGCGACTCCAGTCGCCGCAAAGCCACAGCGGAATGTGGAGAGCACACGCGGATCCAGTCGCCTCAAAGCTACAGCGAAATGTAGACAGCACGAACGGTTCCGGTCACCGAAAAGCCACAGCGGAATGTAGACAGCGCAAACCGTTCCAGTCGTCTCAGAACCACAATTTAAAATGATCTGATATGTTGTTCTTAAATATGCATGAAAAATCATGTTTCTTACACTATTTTCTGATCTCAAAAATGGTACATACGTTTTTTTTTTAAATTTTCTCATCACATCTACCGAACAATAGAAATTTGAAATCATAACTAAAGATTCGACCAAAATACACGAGCTTTTTTTGTACAAGATGGAAGATGTACAGTTGCGATTAAAAAAAGAGACCACCGTTTGTGTGGCTGTGCAAAACAGGCTTTTGAGGGCAGTCATCACAATGTAACAAAATCTTAACAGGTTCGAATTTGAGTAGATAGATATTCAATCAGAAGAAGGAGGTGGAGTTACTGATGCCTATTTGGGTATTTACCTGAATAGAAAAATACTTTCTACAAATCTGCTATGATTGAGACTTGCTCTAACTCCTCCTATCTACCCACCTTCTTACCCTCACGAGAGAAACAACCTGACGCACAATAACGAAAATATGTGAAATTCTTAAGACTCGACTTTTTTTTTAATCGCTACTGTACAAAAGAACAAATAGATAAATATGTTAGTTTCATGAAGAAATATAAATACTATCAGTGTCAGAAATAAGTGATAGACTCCTGAGCGGGACATATAACGTTTTCTGTTCATGTGAGTCAGACTACTACTCCCTTAACAGAAAACGACACCTACAACCCCAGCCACTTCTTCTGTTTGAATAGCATTCTTTCCAAATCTTGACCTGTAAGAATCTTGTCACATTTTCATGACAGCGATTCAAAGCCTGTTTTACATAGCCGCACAAAAATTGTCACTTTTTTCTGACACTAGTAGTACGTTTTCTTCTGAGGCATGATACTCGTTTGCCGGTTTGCCTACCATTTAAATGATGCAACGTCAGATGTGTAAATGACGACAATTTCATGCAGTCTTTACCGTCTATCATTTAATTTTCCAGTGATGAATACGTTTTGCATTTTAATTAAAATAATGCTAATTAGTTTAACATGGGAAAGTGGAGCTTCGTCATCATCATCATCGTCTCTTTCAGATCTAGTAGAACATCGTACAAGAATGCAATTTCATAATAACTAGTAGGATGACGATTAGTACATCGTGCAAGATAGGAATTTTGTATTATTTTATATTTATTAAAATAATATTTGCATTATTTTTATATTCAACAAAGCTTGAATTTAATTACATTTCGTCTGTATTCTTATACCGGGTGTCCGCTCTAAATATGGAATATTTTAACGAAACTCCTAGTAGTTGGTGGGCGATTCGAATAATAGGTACGTTGAGGATTTGTAGGGTGGACCCCAGAGAACATTTCAGCAAAATTAGAACTTCGTAGCTCATTTGGAAATTGGTCAATAAACGCTCATTTCTGGTTTGCGAGCTAAGCACGCAAATCGACTTAGAATGACTCTAGGATTCTTGTAAAATTGATTTTTTTCGTTTTTTTCCATTTTAATCTGGAACGATCGTTTTTTGACCATCTTAGAAATAAGCTACGTGGTTGTAAATTTGTTTAAATGTTCTCTGGGGTCAACCCTACAAATTCCCAAAGTATTATTCGAATCGCCCACCAACTACTAGGAGTTTCGTTAAAATTGTCAATATTTAGAGCGGACACGTGGTACTTTTATTAAAGTTTTGACTTGTCAACGGACAAAAACTCGACATAATTGCTGGAATTGTTCAAATGAATGGAAGATAATTATTCCATTAACTTTATGCATGTTGATAATTTAAGAAAAAGGGTCATTTGAATAAACAATAAAAATTTTACCATTCGTCAAGAGTCGCAATAAAAAAGTGCACGCTGTTTTTAAGAATTGTAAAAGTAATAGAAAAGATCATTCGTTGAATTCATTTCCTAAGGGGATTTCCATTGAATCCGTCCAAATCGAATGCTTGAGAAATACCAACCGTAACTTATATAGGTTCCTCTACTCTAGTTTTCTATAAAGAAATCCGACCTGATTAGTTTCCATTCCAATCCAATAATAAAGTTACAACAAGCCGCTATTGTTATGCTTTTTTTTCTGTTGCCAAGTAATAAAACGATCCTTTATTTACATATTTATATCCCTTTATATAGAACAGGATTATTTCCATATGTATCATAGAATTTTTAAATGAAATCTTCAATATTTCCACCTTATCAGTTGCACACATTCATTTAAATTCAGTTTTTATTGTGTTTAAAGCTGGAGTGATAACGTGTGCGGTCTGGTTGAAATGTTGCCAATCATAATTCAGATTCTGTAGTAGTTATAATTTTTTAATCATAGACTATAAAAGTTTTATATTCAAATTGAATATTATTCCAGTATAAAGCTTAAGAGCTTATTCAATAACAACATTTGAATCCGTTTAAGAAACTTTTAAATTATAGCATAAACGACGAATTATCTGTTTACACTATCATTAAATTTAATCAAAAACCACACAAATTAAAGAAGCTGGAAATTGATTAAAAACAGTTATTAGTTCGAATCTCTTCTTCTACTACTACTGAACGACACTTTTATTGCACAGTCCTGCAACCTCTCGAATCCAATTGTATTTCAGCACAAATGTTGATTAATACTTGTTGATTAGTTTTTTTGTAACGGATCAATGGGACCTTTTTTCTTTTTTTGTCTCTCCTTCTGTTTCGTTTTTAATTACAAACATATTTCTACCCATATTATCTCTGTATGTGTGTGTTTAGTGTGCGGTTTGTATAAAAGCTTTGAGACTTTCAAGTCGATATACAACAGTCAACGCTCAGGTCGTAATCCATACTAAATAATTCAGTAGCGTTGTATATGAGAAAACCCAGTACAGCATTTACAGGGTAGAAAAAAGCGAGAAAAACACCCTCGTGTAATGTAGTAGAAAGTCGGCATATTCTTGCAACGATACCAAAAGAAAATCGACTTTAAAGAAACATTTTATTTATAAATTAAATAAAAATTCTCCAAGTCTATATGTTGATGCAACATTTTGTGTTTCTTTTCGATTCAATTGAACAAATAAATGAATTTTTAATTTTTATTAATTCTTTACATAAAAATAATAAACAAAGCTATTTTAGGTACTTTAGAAAAAACTGGATATATAAAGGGTGAAATCGAAATTCCTTCAAATTGTTAAATCACGTGTAAGGCTCGAAAAACTGAGTCGATTCGTATAACATATTAGTGGGTCAGTATGGTCCCGTTTTCAACAAAAACGGCCTTGGACTCAAATACTTTTAAGGATAAATAATTGTGTTTAATCAACAAACGTAATTAATATCAGGCATAGGACCTCGTAACTCATTTAGAAGTCGATTGAAAGATGATGGTTTTGGAAAAAGTGGCAACTTTCGCCAGTCAACTACACACGAAAAACGACTAAGACTGACATGTGAGTCCTCATAAAATTGATTTTACGATGGTCTACGAGTCATTCTTAGTCATTTTATATGTGCATATTGTTGGTCAAAATCATAATCTTTACTAGAACGAGTATTTTTTAATCAACTTTCAAATAAGCTATGAGGTTTTAATTTAGCTTTAATGTTTTCTATGAACTACTCTACAAATCCTTGAAAAAATTCTCTATTCTACAAGTAATATGACTTTCCATAAGAATTGATAAAAATTAGATCAAGTCGAGGTGGATATCTTAAAAAGAGACTTATGTCGATTGTTATTGGTTGATTTTGTTCAATTAAGCGAATTTATTGGAAACACTTTCTACTAAAATACGTGTGTGATAAGGGAATTCTAAACGAAAAGCCGTCATCTACCTACACGGTTAATTTTACCTGAAACTCGTATCAAATTAACGTTTACATACAGTTTCTATGGTCCATTTATTTAGAACGTGGTGTAATCAATGTGCGTAATCAGTACTGATGTTTAAATTATTGTATCGAATGTACCACTGTAATTTACCTCACAGTTGGCCATGTCTTTTGTTACTTAGTATATCGTAGCTTTGTTCAGCTGTTTAAAAAGTACATGAACAAATGTCAAATGTAGTGAAGTATGAATAAAGCTACGACGTTACTTAAACAGAGTATGGCCAACTTGTAAAGAAAATACCGTGGCAGATCAGGCAGATGCGCATATTATAATGGGGAAGAACTATTTAAACGATCCTAAAAATGAGCTTTTTATTTTCATATAATTCTCGATGGATGATCGTGTGTGTATTTTTTAGAATTTCAAGCATTCATAAGGAAATATACGGTTCAATTTTGATGTCGTCGTCGTTGTCATTTTTACAACATCAATTTCTTAGCATACTCCATTTTATGACTCTTCTACAATTATTCTCCCAGTCTTCTGTAAGTTGAACATTTAGTAAAAAAAGAAATTTGTCAATTTTTTAGAATTGTATTTTTCGTTTTTTTTTTTTTTTTACATGAGACTAAACAAAGATTATGGTTGTTGCCTCTTGACATGTTTGTGCTTGTAAATCATGCAAAATTCATACATAATGCAAATATTATCGTTATTTCATGACATTTAAATCCTTTAAATATCACGGATATTGGTTATCATGTACGTGATATGATAAAATAATACGTGTACAAATCCTTAATATGACAACTGAAAGACATCAGTTTTCATGAAATTCTATACTGAGGCGATTTCAAGGAAATTATCGATTATAAAATAGAAACTTTTACATGTTGTTTCTATTTGTAATGCCTAACAGTGGCGGAGCTACATTACAGCAAAAAAAAAACTGTACAGGGGACTCTCCAAGCCTGTTTTTAGATACCTAATTGTCATTTATATTATAAGAATCGTAATAAAAGAGGTTCGTTTATTACTCATTTAGATTGAAACCTTTTGTTTTCTGCTTGATTTTATTAAAATTAAACTCATTATGGTGCTTAATATTATAAAGTAAACCATTATGGTCCTCAGTCCTATAAAGGAAATCTCTAGTCCTCAAATTTACCTACATATAGGTATAATATAACTTTTATGACACACTAGCACATAAAATATTTTGTAAACGTGCTATTGATTAAAATTTATTTTGGGTCATAGCATCTCATCTCTTCCTTCTTTGTGAAAAAAATAGTATATTATACAACTCGATATAATGAGTGCTATTATTATCGAAAATAAAAGTTACAAGCGAACAGAGCGAGCGAGAGTTGTGGTCATTCGAGGCAATAATAAGCACTCATTATAGCGAGTTGTATACTATACTTTATCTACGACTTATTTTTAAGTGTTTATGTAGTGGTGATGTAGAAGAATATTCACCTTCTCCATCATTTTCGATTTTAAAATCGCACAAAAAACGAACATTTTAGAACTGTTGTTAGTTAAAATTGTCGTTTTATTTATTTTTTGTCGTTACTATGTTGTCGTTTTTTCCATTTGACAGAAACTATTATTTACTACTAAAATCGTCTTTTTGGTCACTTTCCATTGTAAATACTTCGAATTTTCACAGCTAAGTATTTGTTTGGAATATCGTTTTATTTATTTTTTGCCGTTGCCATGGCAATCACACATTTCACAGAGCTACTATGATTCAAAGTCTCACAAAAAAACGCCCCCTTTAGGCCTACTTGTTGCAACTGTCGTTTTATCTATTTTTGTTGCTACCATGTTTTTTTATATTACACAGAAATAATGATTCAAATACTATTTTCTGATTGGTTTACAAGAGATGGAATAATGGTTTAAGTGTCTCATTATTCCATCTCGTCTATTGCTGTCTTTCAGTTCAATTAAAAGTTGTCAAAGAGGTCGTACTGAATTTTGTTTGGAGGTCCACCAGTGCTGCTAGATTTGACAAGCGTTACGATAATCGAATGTGGATGGTGGTGTAGGTACGACAAACTGTCAAGCCGCCACCCTCTATTCACAAATTCGATTCATGTGTGCGTTTGTTTGTTTGCTTGTCTGTTTGAACAAAAAAAAAAAAAACATCGTAATCCCAACGGCAGTTTTTCACTGAATAAATCGAATTCTTTTATAACACATTCAAGATTGTTGGTGTGTGTGTATACGTGCGATATCTAAAATCGAGTATTTCTTTAGATTTGATCGAAAACTAACAGATGTATATCCGATTGATATCAGTGTCCCTTAAGATTTCAGTACAGATTCAAAAATAGTTGTCTTGTAACTATAAAACTGTATTACGCTGATTTGTTGTACAGAGTGTTGAAATATGCATTGAATTTTCATGTCATCTTACAGCCATGGAAAACTTCTAAAGTACCACTTATATGCATACATCAAAGTGTTTTATTCTATATAAAAAGATGTCGAAATTATGTATAACAGTCATTCAATTAATTATTCATTTTTAAGTGTGATATATCAAGATTGCAGCATATATGCAAGTATTATCTATAGAACATGTAGTAATTAACAATTGAAAAATCAATGTCTATATTTTTGTTTAGGTTGGCAATTTTGCTTATCGACATTTAGCTTTAAACTATATGAGATGTAACGATTGATTTGCTTAGTTTGAAGAAATTATAACTAAAGCAAAGAGTGTGAACTCGGCTTAAGATCTTGTGATATTGTCGCTCTACAAACGCATGCCAGTAGTATCATAAATTGTTCTGTCTCTGTTCAAATACTGGCAATTTAATAATGTTTTCTCTGTTTCATGTTCCCTACTGGTAGATGGTGGGGGATCTGAAATTGACTACAATCGACCACCTGAGTGACATCATCACTCTCTGTAGGAAGAGAAACACCTTGTTCTGGTTACAACAAGAAAAATAAATTATATTTCGGCTCAATTTTTCCACAAAATACGCTAATAGAATCACAATTTCAAAGAGTCCGATTTCTTCCCGTTTCCATGGCAATTATTTGTTGGTGTCGCTACATTGCGCGCGCAACATCCGTTGCATTTCAAAATTTCACTCACCATTTTTTATAAATTTAAATGTTGGATACACAAAAGGAATCTGTTTCACTTGGAAATCCTTGTTAAATAATTGCTTCATTTGGTTTATGATTATTAAACTTTTTGTGTATATTTTAGGGATGGATGTTCAACCGCCTGTCGGTCCATCATCCAGATTGTAACTAGAATCTATGATATCTGTTTTGTATTTGTCCATGTGTATTTTTGTATGTGTGTGAAAATTGGAAAGTGGACCAATGTGTATTTAACTGTTATCGACAATTTCAGCCACATTCAATTCATGAGTTATTTACAATTATTGTTACAAATTTTATTTTATTTTTCCCTTCCGTATTATTTTATTTTTCATCTGCAACTCAATCAATAATTCTAAACGTATACCAAATAAACAACAAACAAAAGTTTCATTTATCATTCGTTTTAATATTGGCAACGATCTTACCACAACAACAATAACTATTTAAAGGTGTACAGTTGGCATTATTGTCGACTACTTTACAGTCAAGCAATAATGACGTATAGATATAGATGGATCAACTTAAGTTTGTCTATGCCAGCACATTCATGGGCGGCTCTTCTATGCAGCACCTCCGCTTTCACTCAAAATTTGTCAAATCACGTACAGTCGAGTGCACTGAAAATGTGACGATAATTGTGAGCTTGTGTAAGTCAGGCTAACGAGGGAATTTCTCACAATACGGCAGAATTGATGCCTAACAGGTCAAAATTTCGAAGAAAAGTATTCAACCATAAATCCTAGGTGGAACTAGAGATGTTATCTTGTATATTATTGTTTTCTAAACTGTTCCCATTGTCACACTATCTTCCTCTCAAGATTGAAAAAGCTTGATTCACACAACTAAAAGAAGGGATATTTTTCGTTCAAGAGTCGTCACATTTTCAGTGCACTTGGCTGTACACTGTAATGAGCAGTTTTCTCTCTCTTTCTCTCTTTTGTCATTTTATCTTCCTTTATTTCTTTCATTCTCTCCTGTATTTCTTACTTTATATCTTACCTAATCTCTCTCTCTCTCTATCTCTCTCTCTCTTCCTACCTTGTATTTCTATTATTTCTGTTCTTTTACTTCTCATACTTTCTTGTCCCCCCTTCTTTATTGCTTCTCTCTCCTGTCTTCCTTTTTCCATCTTTTTTGTCATGGTTTCCTTCTTTTATTTCTACCCAAGATCCTTCTTTTCTTTCTTCTCTGCCTTTCTTTCTACCTTCTCACGCTTTCTTTTTCTTTTGCTCCCACTTCTATCATTTTCTCATTCTCTATTGTTTTTCATTGTTCTTATCCCTTTATTATCCTTCCTTTATCTTTGTCTCCTGCCTATTTTCTCTTTTATCCTCTTACGTATTTTGCCTGTATTTAATAATTTTTCTCTTGTCTTCTTTCATTTTCTCTCATTTAATTTTCTTTATTTCTATTTTACTCTCTCACATCTCTCTCTCTCTCTCATGACCCTTTTCTTCTTTTTCCTTTTTTCTCTTCCATCCTTCCTTTTTTCTTTTTCTTTTTCTCCTGTCGTACATTTTTCATCTTCTTCCTTTCATTGTTTCTCCTCTACGTTTCTTCCTCTCATGTCATCCTCTATTTTTCTATCTTTCTTGTCATTTTTCCTTTCCTGTTACCAATTTTTTCTTTCCTTCTCTTCTGCCGCTCTCTTTCTCTCTCTCTTCTGCATTCCTTTCTATGTTGACTTATTCCATCTTTCTCTCTTTCTCCTGTAATCTTTTTTCTTTCTTTTTCCTCTGTCTTCTTTCTCTATTGTCACCCTGTTCATTCTTCCCTCTCCTGTTTTCTTTTTTATTTCTTTGTCTCTCCTGTATTTTTTTCTTCTCTCTTGATTTTGTACTCTATCTCCACTTCTTCTATATTTATTTCCTCGTATGTATCTACGTGAGAGCAGCACCAATACTGAACCAACTCACGAGCCGCCACTGACCACATCTAAGTAAGATTTTCTTAATAGTCCTTTTAAGTGATCCTGTCAATTCGACTTTTTTTTGAAGTATTACCAATGGAGTAAAAAAGATAGACTACAACTCTATTGCATTCCTACTATAGGCAAGATCTACTGCGCATCTATGGCTTTGGGTAAACTTAATTTGAGTCTACTATAATTGCTATCGACTTTAAATGATGAGTTCTCTTAACTGATCACTAGAAATTGTGTTTGTCTCCTATTGTCCTTCATAACAAAATATTCTGAAATATTTATAGATAAAAAGGTTTTAAAATATATAAAAAAAAAACAAAGAGTAGACGAGCATTATTGACGCGTCAGTCGTATGAAACTTGCTTACGATCTAATCGAACTCGGTATGTACACGAAACTTCTCCATCTTCTCGTCTAACAACCACTATTTGTTTTGTTAATGATTCGATGAAATATTACTAAAGTTTGTTACATGTGTAGATTAATATAAATCAAAATTTTAAATCAAACTAGTAGAAAATACAAGGATAATTTATGTGCGAAAACTTTGAAGAATCACATCGTTAGTTGAATTCTTTCCCATGTGTAATACGAAACGAAACGAAAAATATTGAGGTATTCCCATAACGTTCATAAATATATTCAACTTGTCTCTTTCGAATATTATTGCAAAACTATTTTGAATATCGTAAATATTCACCAGAAATTTGGAAATTAAATACGACACACGACAGGTGAACAACGCTGTTTTATCCTTCTTTTCTAACACTCGTTTAAATTCTGTTTTACCTTATCTTATCCTGTTTATAAAAAAGAATGAACTGGTGGTTGGTGTGAATTTAAAAGGTGGAGCTTTATGGGAGATTTCCCAATCTTTCGAGATATCAGGCAACAGATAGTGAAGTTGATGGAATTATACAAGGTGAAAGTTGAGATAAATTCGAATAGACAAAACATAATTTTGTTGGTAGGTTGGGAAAATAAATAACCAACACAAGGGAAATTGCTAAACAAAATTAGTATTCAGTTATTTTTTTATATCATTTGTACTGTAAACTTGACAACTTATTTCCCCCAGCTCCACATCCTGTCTGTTTTACGATTTATTAATCTTTATATGGATAACGATTCAACTTTCAGACAGATGATAAAATAATAGAGTTTTTTTTGTTTATTTTGTTGTAAATATTTCATTGTGGTGGACGTTGAAAAATTCCATCTTCTTTATTTATATTTTTTTTACCGTTTCTATATCACATTTTCTATTGACGTAATTATTTCCAATCCATAAACGACTCAATTGTCCACAAAAATTCCAGAAATAACACAATAATAAACAACTGTAATAAATTCCATTTACTGTTCCCAAAATGACAATTAACTTATCACATCACGACATAATCATCACATAAATCTATGTCTATTTCCAAAAAATGGTTTTTAGATATTTGAAAAAAAAAACACAATTTTATCTTTTACCACACTTTAGTTTAATTAAGAAGATGTTTGTTTCGAAGCCTTGTTCGTATTTCTCTTAACGATAAATTCAGGATAAAACAAAATTGATCGATTACCTTTTTTTTCCTTACCACCCATCCAATTTCTTTGCTGTCAATTGACCATCACTTCCATTTATTTTGGAATTGAACGAATAATGCGAAAAAAGAGTGTAAAATTTTTCAAACATGCATATATTGAAAATTTGCTATACTTTATATATGGAATTCACGTTAAAAATAGTTGAACGGATGAAGTTATTATTACGTGTCATTATAGAAAGATTGATGAGCCGTTGTCACATTCTCCCATATCAACCAGCATCATTTCTCTTCTCGTTTAACGGTAAAATGACATATAAAAATTGTAGAGTTTCCAAATAACGATGGGTCTTAAAAATGTGTTATGTCATTTTGTTATTAATAATACTAGAAAAGGGTACTATATGGGTACCAAGTAAGTACCCTCTTATGGATACTGCTGTCAAGAGAATTCATTCAAAATAACCATCTTCCACTACTTACTCTATTATACATATATGATAACTTGCTTAAAAAAGATATCCCGGCGCATCCACCATTTTTACACCTCGCTCGCTACTTAAACTTCTATAGTATTAGATAAAATTTGTGATACTTTTGCAATATAATAATAAATCACACTTTAGTGGAATGTCCGGAAGTTCACAGGGAAGCTTACAAGTATGGTATAAGATCAGGAATCAACTATTCACAGATTAGAAAGTTCTAAAGTGGAGCTTAAGATTAAAATCCAAGTTATTCCAACAGCCTACAAAGTAGAGGATATGAATTAAAATTGTCTCTCTCACACACTTCAAAACAGTTCTCGACTTCAAAAGAAAACCTCTAGAACATAGTATTTTAATGATAATAATAAAGAATCGTGAAAAATTTAGAGTTAGTAGTTTGAAGACTTTTAAAATTTAGTTTTATTGTGGACAAGTTTTACTGTAGAAAGGAATTTCAGATGTTTGTTTAAAAATTCACGAATTTCAATCGAATGAGAATTACTCGTAAAATTCGACTTCGTACACTTCAAGTTATCATTTTCGTTTAATTTCACACGATCTGTCCATGTCGGGTAAGACACACAATAGGTTGCATTTGAAAAATTTATTGGAATTGGGCCAATAGTATTGAACAATAATATCGACTTCAATAGAATATCCAAATTGAAACTTGTATATAGTGATGCTGTTTTCCACCACCTCCTTTATATTTCAACAATATACTTGTGAATTATACATTTCGATGATTGCTTCAACTGTGAATTTCTAACAATAACTTTGACATTTGAAACATAACAACAATTCGGTATTTTGTGACATAATATTTTGATTAAATTCAGTAGTGGAGTATACTTCAAAATCATCTTTGGATAGTTTTCAAAAGAAATTCAGTTTCTATTAAAACTTGTGTGCAATATTCGCCGTTTCTCTTTATTTGTTGTCCAAAGAAAGTTAATATTCGATTTCAGCAAATATTCGACGTTTCAATAAATCGACTTTTACTAAAGTTTCAATAAATCGTGCGCCAGCTTTGTTGACTGCACACACACACACACAGAAAATCCTCAATTAATTGCCAGAAAAAAGATATTTCTCAACAGAAAAAAAAAGATGAGCAATGATAAGATATTCAAACATCAGTGAAACTTTAATTATAGAACGAGTTGAGGAGGAACGTGACTGAAACGAGCTTGGAAATAAATCTGTGACAGTCGTGAAAAAAAAACAGAGTAAATAAATCACTTTTTTCTCATTAAGTAGATTTTCATCATAGACACACCAAAAAAAAAAACTTTTTTGTTACGTAATTTTTTAAACAAAAATACTCTCAGTTGACATAAATTGTGTCCTTTTTTCTACTTAACGATAGAAATCCGCCCCTTGACTGTACAAATATTTATGAATTCGATATTAGAGGATTTGTCCGTATGAAGAGAACGTGTCAATATATCACAAAGGCATTAGCAATATTGGTAAAATATACAGATTGGGCAGTTTCTCTAGGTACAGAGGCGGCCAAAAAATGCGGCTGTGTGAAACAGGCTTAATAGATTGGACAGTTTCTCTAGGTACAGAGGCGGCCTAAAAACAATAGACTACTTCGTATGTGGCTCTGTAAAACAGGCTTAACAGATTGGACAGTTTCGCTAGGTACAGAGGTAGTCAAAAAAATAGACTACTTTGCGTGCGGCTGTGTAAAACAGGCTTATGGGTTAGGTCGTAACACAATGTAGAATATTAACAGATCCGAATTTGAGAAGAAAGATATTCTATCAGATAAAAGGGATGATGCCATTTTTGGGTATTTAACTGAATAGAAAAATACTTTTTATTATTAATTTGATATGGTGAAAACTTACTCCAACACCTCCTCTACCCACCCACCCTTTTTCCCTCACGAGAAAAACAGCCTGATTCACACGAACGGAAATATGTGATATTCTCGCTCAAGACTCGGTCTCTTATTTTACCCGCCAGTATACATTTGGAAAACATCGGTCACGCCTATCTGCATATGGGTTAGAAAAAGATAAAAAACGAATTGCCAAAAATCTCTAGATCAAACAAACCACTTTCTTTTATACCAAAAATTTACTTGCTCCAAATTTTGCCATTTTTCTTTAAAACAGCCAAATGTTAAGAATTTGGTATTTCTGTCGTACAGTATTAGAGTTGCTCGTGAAGCATCTCCATATTAATGCATCAGACAAAGAAGGGACTATTCTCAAGATATCGTTATGTGTAACATTATAGATATTCTCCTTGAGTTACAAAATACTTAAGGGTTGAGGTAAGAATTTTAACTCCAACAATAAAAAATATTGAACTCAATAATTTCCAAATGTACCTATTTTAGTGTCCAGTTCTGTATAAAGTATAGTCGATTTCAGAAAAAAGTGATCGAGCCTTGAGCTAGAAGCAACACGTTTTTTGGTTCGTGTAAATCAAACTGTTTCTTTTGGTGTTAGAACGACTTTCCACCATACAAATATTTGTATATTTGGGTAAATATACAAAATGGCGCTAACAACTCCACCCCTTTCTTTTAATTAAACATCTTGATTTCCAAATCATGACCTATTAAAATCTTAATAGAATTGTATTCAACTTTGTTATTATTATTATTATTATTATTATTATTACTTATTGACAAAGCTCCCGCCCTCGTAAGAGATTTCCACACAACAATCAATATGACCGAACCGGAAAACGGACGGATTTCTAGAGAACAAAGAGAAAATTTTGATCTCGCATCAAGTCAAGCGTTAACACAAGGTATTACCGAAATGGTTTTTTTTTTCGTTATCAAAATTCGATTTGCTTATCAATGCGTCTTTACTGGAGCGAAATCGTATAATGTATGGCAATAATCAGAGGGTAGTTTCGTATCAAAATCCATGTGTGTGTCTTCACGTTTTGTTTCTTTTCACCCTACTAATGTTCAGTTAGCATTCGATTTGTTTTTCAAGATAGAGACAAATCTAAAGCAGGAAATGAAGCCTTTGTATCTGAATGTTGGAAAAACGTCAAACATTAGTTAGGGGATTATAGTTTTGAAGGTGAAAATTTTGATTTACTACCCTTAATATTTGTAACTTACACACAAAAAGTTGTTTAATCTACATAACACAATTCAACGTATTTACTGTAACTTTGGGAATAATTCAACTTTACGTTCATCATTTAAGACGTCATTTCAATACAATACTGTATTGTTTTACATTAAATTGCAAAATCTTGTTTATTTATGAACACAAACTTTGAGGTCGATTCAAATTACACTTTTCAGTGGTTTTATTAATTTACAACTTCTCAACTTTCGGCTTAATTATCTTCTAATAAATTTAATTTCGTTCTACAGTTGTGTAACAAGTTTGACTTGGAAATTTGTGTTAGAAATCTTAGAAGAACCAAAAGAAAAAGGACCAACAACAATATGTTTCTCAACAACAACAATAACGATAAAAATAAATGTCAAAATGTCTGGTTTTTCTCACAAACAACAATGAAATTAAACGAAAACTTTCAACTTATTTGACGCCAACATAATGTTGTTTGGACATTATTTTTCTACTAAACCATAATTAACATCAATGATTGCATAAATTGTTAGAAAGTTAAAGAATTAGACGTACATAAATTAAAGAAGTTTCCCTAAAAGATAGATGATACATCATGAATTATGCGGTCCATTTTTCTTCACCACAGCACTGAGAGAAGCCGGTTAATTATATTGAAAATCTTACATTCATCAATTGTGACATTTATGCAGTTTTACGATTTTCAGAAAGCTGATACAGTTCTCTACTAGTTTCGAGCTGAATAATGAGAGTCCCTATGAAAATTCACATGTGATTTCCATTAATATTGCTAGCTCTAAAGACAAAGAAAAGGATTATTTGGCAATTTATAAGAGAAAACTTGCCCGGCGCATCCACCATTTTTACATCGCACGTTATTCTTTAATAATACGTATAGAAATATTTTAAAAGTAAACTTTATAACAACGATTAGAATTTAAGTTAGAGCTTTAATTGTCGTAATTTTGAATTTAATTTTCAATTAAGATCCTGGATAATAATAATTGTTCACCAAAGCAATAGTCTTAGGCAAAATAAATGGGACTCTAATCGAAACTTTGCGTGTGATATCCTTAAATATTATTAGCTTGTTGGAAACAGAAATGGTTTATTTGGTAATCTATAGAAAGATATTTACCCGGCGCATCCACCATTTTTCTACTTACACATCATCTAAACTTTCAGTGAACTCTACTATCTTAAAAGAATCTAGAAATGTTCCAAAACGATGACTTAAGATCTAGTTTACAAGAACATTCGAATAGGAAGCCTCAATTAACAGATTAAGAAGTCTTAAAGTTGAATTTTCAATGACCTACAGTGCAAATTAGAAGTCTTCTCGTACAATAAATGTTGTCCAGTAACACTAAATTTTCAAGTGAAATAATGAAAATTTAACACAATTTTGTAGAATATCTATAGAATATTTGCCTGGCGCATCCACCATTTTTTCACTTAAACATTATCGCACGTTTTAGGTTTGATAATTACTACATGGACAATTATTTTAAAATTATGATTCAAAGTTTTCAACAACGCTGTCAGGTCGACTAGGAATCAACGCTTAAAACAGATTAAGAAGTTTTAAAGTGGGACTTGCTATTAAAATCCAACTTATCCCAGTCATCTACAATGTAGAGAATTTAAATTAAATTATATTTTTTTTATCACATTTTTTTGTATAATTTTCAATTGGAAACCAGTCAAATTAAAATCTTCCTTTTAGATATGCCAGAAAAATTTGATAGATAACGCCTATTGTCAAGACTGCATTATACAAATCTGTAGCTATTTAGCTTGTCAGCAAGCTCAATATTTCTCTAGAGCTTATTTTGCAATTTGGTTTATTTTATAACTGTCTACAGGTAGAAAGCATCGCTTATCACTAAGTATACTGCGAATTTAATTTCCTCTCATTTCCAACCGATTATAATTATCACCATCATCACCACCATCCTACTGGTTATATATTTGTGTCGATTTTTTTATAGTCGCAATCGATTTGTTTTATCTTCTAGTAATTTTTTAACTTGAACTAAAATAGGTCTAGCTGTATATTCACTTCTATTGCTCCACTATCTTTCGTGACTAGACTTCTAAACTTGTTTGTTATTCGAAAAGTACGCGATAGGTTTTAATACGTTGTTTTATTTTTCAATTTTCAATTAGAATTGTTTATTGAGGACAACAAATCGATTTGTTTGTAATTGAAACGATCGGATCAAAGAGAATTTTTGTAGATTTTTGCGTGCGAAATACAATCATTGTATTTTATTTTATCGGTGAAATTGTAACAGAATACCGGTCCAATAATAAATGGAAAAAGGGTGCTGTACACTGGGGAGCACATAAAAGAGACCGACTCTTGAACGAGGAATATCACTTGAGGGTATAACGAGCTTGCATCATACCAAATTTATAGAAAGTATTTTTGTATTCAGGTAAATGCCATAAAATGCCTAACCTGTGAAAGTTGAGTTAAATTGTTACGACTGCCATCGAAAGCCGGTTTTACACAACTGCACAAAAAATGGTCACTTTTATATACACCCTAATGTACATTTCGATTATCTACTATGTATATTACTTATTTTCATTACAATGAAAAATCCATTACAGACTAGAGGAAATTATTCAACCATCAATTATATTCTAGTATGTTGGATGTGGATAAAGATCTCGGTTTGATGAACACCTAAAACTTGCATCTAATTAACTTGATTGCAATTAGAATTCCATTGGTAAAATCAATACTACCAACATTCATGAGTTAATCGCTTGTTATGCACAATTTGTTATTTGTAATCGATTGAAAAATTGAATTTGAGGATTATTTTCAGTGGAATTTTAAAATTTATCGGATCAATAAATTTAAAACAAGCAATTTCAAATGATAAATTTCATTACTTTTAATTTCGTCGTGTAAAACTTCTAATTTAGGCCAAGTACACCTGAATGTAACAAACAAAATAATTTATCATCCGGATGAAATATTGTTGTCTTTAATATAGGACATCCCAGACAATTTTCATTGTATTAACAGGAAAAACTCCCCTTTGTAAAACTGGGAAGAAACAGAATGTAAAAGCTCACCTGATGTGTGATTATGGCAATTTTCAGAGAATCAATGAAAAAATTTGACTTAATAAAATTTAAAAACAGAGAATTGTATACGGATATCGATCTTTGTAGATTGTGCTGCCTTTTCATTTTATTCTTAATGGCTCCAGTGGCATTTCCATAATTTCACTGTAAAGGATCGAGGGTAGAAAATCGCAATACTGTCTCACTCTCTTCACTTTTATTTCCCTATCTTCGATTTAATTTTAAGTTCCCCATCAATGTCTACTATAGGGTGTTTTAATAAACTCGTCTCCAGAACTCAAAGTTATCATAAAAGAATTATTTTGATTGTTTAGATTTGATAAATATCGAAAACTTTGCTGTAAATTAAATTAGGTTCGGTAAATATTGGCCGCCACTACCTGTTTGTTTGGTTCAACCTTCCATTACAAACTTCCGTCTGTTTAGTCCAAAATTAATCTCGTCAGAATCTCATAAAATTATTAACAACAAAGTGGAGTTTTTGTATATTTTTTTAATATCTCTAAACTCTTATAGGAAGCCTTAAGCCAATACATGTCGTAAAATATAAGAATCCCTTTTATGCAATTTATAAAGAAATTATGCAAATGTTGTTAAGGATTTTGAAGTGATTCAGTGCACCTGCGTGACTGTTGTCTACCCCGTTCGTTGATCGATTATTTCGAATCTTAAAGGAAATTTTAGAAACAGGAAAGACCAATAAACAAGAATCGAATCAAGATGAGATAACAACAGATAGAATAAGGTCAGTTTTGTGGGCGATTTATGAGGATGTTCCTATACTGACTTGCTCTTGTTGTTTACTCTATATATAGAATACACGCATAAATAATCCAAGACAAATATCTTTCTCAATATGGAATAGATGAGTTTGAATATTACACTGGTGCTTAATATTTTAAACTTTTAACAAATGACACTTGGTTTTTTTTTTCTTGCCCGACCCAGTTTGTATAATTTACGCTTTCGCTTCGTTCTTTTTTTAATGAAAATCTCATTTTATTAAAAGGGCAGCAAAAATGATTGCAAACACTGTGTTAAAGTATAGAAAGAAATTAAAATAAATCGCTCCCATAAGTTCTATATTATACTACCATAATGATAAATGATAACATATGTTATAGAACAGCGGTTCTCAAGTCATGGGTCACGATAAATTTGTACTAGGTCGCAAGGTGTTAAATATCATAAAAATGCCTTTAAAAGGACATTTCGGGAAATATAAATTATAAGATCCACTAATTTATACAGGGTGAAATCGAAATTCCTTCACATCTTCTAACCACGTATAGGGCCCGAAAAACTGAGCCAATTCGTATAATATATTAGGCGGACGTTTTCAAAAAAAAAGCTTTGAAGATTTCGCCACATTCTTAGAGCAACTGGAAATAAGTAGCGATATCGTTTTATATCTAAGATTTTTGTAGTTCATTGCCATGGAAATCCGAGATGAGTTAGGTATACTTACACCTGGTTTCTTATAGACAACAATATTACGGTAGGTTAATCAGCGACCATCAAACAATAGTTGAAATTCAGGTAAATTGTCAAACATTTTAGTTTCATTCAGATTCTTGAAGCGGTACAGAACCGATAACAAGAACCGTTTCTTTTTGGTTCAAGCATGCTGCTTAACACTATCTCTTTCTTTTCCGTATTCCTCCTATCCCGGAACTGCGTTATCATTCGTGGTGATATTCTGATTTTGATTTTCTGTATTTAAAATAATTACCCTTCAAATAACTCTTAGTGTCTTTTGCTTAAAATTGAAGTATTTGAGCGAAATGAAAACCTTTCTATCTTATGACTCATTGAGTTGAGTATTTAAAGGCATTTCCATTTCATCCTGTATATAATCATTTAATAAAGTTGAGATGTACATGAAATGTTCTTATATATAGATAAACAGAAAGTGTTGAGTTGTCATTCAACAGGAAACAGAATCTAAACAACCCCCCTATAATGTTATAGGGGTGTGTATACACATATACATATCTATCCATATACACTTACTCAACATATAAGGAGGGATAGACAGAAGATGGTGTTTTGAAATTATTCATTTCAACCCTGTCACCAACAAATGTTATGTAAGCCGATAATGGCGTATGTCACAAACAGTTCAGTCAGAGTCAGTATATGAACGGGAATTATGTGTGTATATGCATGTCTGCTTTAAGTTCAACGAATCTAACTACCCCTGTTTTTTTCCTACTTATTTTTATTACAAAATTTTCTATAATTGTTAGCGTATAATTTACAAATAAAACGGTTTTATTGTTAAGTATGTCCGAATGCGGTAAAATTCATGTTCGATTATAGTTTGATTACGTGGTGATTTTTATTTTGTCACATTCACCATTTTACGATTCTACACCAGATATTGTGAATCTACAGGATGTTTGGTCTAAATATGGTTGATCTTATGAAACTCCTATTGGCCGACGAGCGATTCGAATAATATTTAAAGGATTTGTGGGAGGGTTGTTAAAGAACACGTCAGCAAAATTAGAGCCTCGTAGATCATTTGAAAGTTGGTCAAAAAATGCTCATTTCTGACGATTTAGAATGACTTTAGGATCCTCCCAAAATTGATTTTTTTCGTTTTTTTCCCATTTTATTCTGAAACAGGTGAAATATTTCGTATTTTCTCTGGAGTACAATGGAGAAAAACGAAAAAAATCAATGTTGGGAAGGTCTCTGAGTCAGTTTCTGTGTGTTTTGTTCGTTTTTGAAATTTGCGACATTGTCCAAAACGATCGTTTTTTAATAAACTTTGAAATGAACTACGAGGTTCTAATTTTGCCGAAACGTTCTCTAAGGACTCTCCTACAAATCCTCAAAATATTTTTCGAATCGTTCGTCGACTAATAGTAGTTTCTTAACACCCTGTATATGCAACCGGTCAATATTTCTACAATTTACTACAATAGTGCTCTTAAAGCAAACATCACAACTTCTTTAAATACAACTCAGCATAAAGTTGGTATACTTTGCTGTATTTCTACCTATAAAATCTGTTTGTATATATTGACTGTCTTCTATACGCTATCTAATTTGAAAGTCCATCAACATTCCTGTAATGCAAATCACACTTTGATCCGATCACTAACACTAATACTAATTGCGACCTGTGTACCTTTCTTAACTGATTAATACCGTTACAAAATAGCTTAAGATATTCTGATATAATTCACATTTAGAGTGACAATAATAGTGAAAGTTAATTTAAAAAGTTTTTCTACGACAAATGGAACACATCCCATGTGATTCAAGTGAATTATGCGTATCAAATTTTGCTTTTATACGGGAAGATTTTTACCCTTCTTCAATTCTTTTTTACAACATAAATGTTGAAAAGGATTTATACAATTTCTGATATAGCTGTATTATTTATGTAGTAGAAGTTTAAAGTTTTCTACAATTTCACCTCAAAAAATAATTTTTTCTAAGTGAAAACTCAATCATTCCAGTAGCTTTTATTACGTTCTTCCAGTGTATATTTAATGGAAAATTAGTAAAGGGTTTGGTGATAATAGCAGTGATATTATACGAAAGCAGCTGCTTTCATATAATATCATCATTTTATTATTTCATAACAAATAGTCGAATAACTTAATCAATTTGAACATCCTTTAAAATATCAGTGGTCCAATTGCAATCAAGCTTATGATATTCAGTGAAAAATGTAAAAGAATGCGATTAAATGTAATTATTGAGCCTTAAATTATGGTAGAAATGAGACTATTTGGCCATGGATTGGATTATTATTTTGAGAATTTGTAAAGTGGTCCCTAGAGAATATTTAAACCAAAGAAGGGGTGAAATCAAATATAACTATAGAATAAGTTAAGTCAGGGCCGTTCTTAGGGGTATTGCCGCCTGCGTGCAAAGGTCTCAACTGCTGCCCCTATATTTATTAGTATACAGGGTGTTTGGTCTATGTATGGTGACTTCTATTCTAAGAAACTCCTATTACTGGACGAGCGATTCGAAAAATATTTTGAGAATTTGTAGAAGAGTCCCCAAGGAACATTTTAGCAAAATTAGAACCTCGTAGCTCATTTCAAAGTTGGTCAAAAATGATCGTTTTGGACAATGTCGCAATTTTAAAAAACGAACAAAACACGCAGAACGACTAGAAATGTCTCAGAGGCCTTCCCAACATTGATTTTTTTCATTTTTCTTCACTGTATTTTAGAGAAAATACGAAATATTTCCACCTGTTCCAGAATAAAATGGCGAAAAACGAAAAACATCGATTTTGGGAGGATCCTAAAGTCATTCTAAGTCGTTTTGCGTGTTTAGTTCGTTTTCGAAAATCGCTACATATCGTTAGAAAAGAGCGATTTTTGACCAACTTCCAAATGAGCTACGAGGCTTACGGACCCTCCTACAAATCCTTATAATATTTTTCGAATCGCGCGTCGACTAATAGGAGTTTCTTAGAATAGAAGTCACCATACATAGACCAAACACCCTGTATTATACTATACAGGGCGTCCCGTAAGTCGCACCCTTGCTCCTTCGGGGCAGATAGTGAGTGAAATTCTAAGGTGAAAAGTCCTGTAGCATTTTTAATTAATTAAATCAAGTAGCCAATTAGGTGCTCTCTTACTTTGAACGGCTCTCGCGCCAGCCTGCTAACTGGTCCGCTTCCTACGTCCTTCCGTCAAGACTCTATTCTTCTCTCTTTTTATCGCTATATCGAGCAGCTGATTTGGTTATATGATTTAATTAATAACTGATTATGTGTGCGCCAGATAAAAAAATGGTACAGGAATTTTCACCTTAGAATTTCATCCCTTATCTGCTCCTTAGCAGGAAATGCGCGACTTACGGGACATCCTGTATTACTAATCGGCCACCCTTTCGGGCGGCCGCTTGTGTGCGGGGCACGCACTGCACGCCCGCTAGGAACGGCCCTGAGTTAAGTTTCTCTTCAGTTTTTACACAAGCACATAAGATTTTCTATAGTCTTATTGATAAAAAAAATTACCTATATCGGAACCACAAATTTTGTAAATCGCTCGCCCAGAAAGTTGCCAGAAAAACGCAAAGAATCAATGCTGGGAGCAGGATCCTCGATTCATTCTTAGTCGTTTTACGTGTGCAGCTTATTGGTAAAAATCGCGACTATCTTCAAAGCCAGCGTTATTTGACCAACTTCCAAATAAGCTACAAGGTTCTAATTTTGCTATAATGTTCTCTGTGGACCCTCTAATAAAACTTTGAAATATTTTTCAAATTTCTTACACCTAATTTTGTCATCAGAATGTACGAAAATACACAGATGTTACGTTTAATTTTACCCCCATTAAGGAATAAGTGAGTCTTACTACGTACTTATTACGACTCTGTTAATTCAGTAAAAGTAAATGGTAAGAATTAACTATACATATGAGCTGAAATTAAGGACAAATTTTTGAAGGTGAATTTTTCAACTCGATAGATTTATAAGCTTCACCAAACTAACCGTATAAAATCGCTACACAATTCTGTCTAACATTTAAAAATACGACAGTAAAGTTCCACAACATTGCCTCAAACTGGTTGGTTTTACTGCAACCGTTAACTACTGAACTTGAACATTCAACACAAAATGTTACATTTCCGTAATGTACTGTATTAAAACCGTGATACATAGAACATGTTTTATACAATAATAAGGGGTAGTTTTACATACTTAAATACAAACAAATCAATCAGATAATTATTTTGAAAACGAATAGAATTGGTGTTTTATTACAAAATTGTGGTATATAATTCCAAAAATTAATCACCAAAGTCAATATTATTGTACGAGAGACATGGCGAGTTTTCTGTTGATTTTCTACAAATTGTGTGTTTTAAAATCAAATAAAACAATATTTATTTATTGTAAAAACAACTCCTAGCTACCTATGTTTGTCCAACACTACGATAATAATAAAGCAAGTTAAAGGTGGGATTTTATCGAATTAAATTATGAAAAATAACCGCTTTCTATTATTTCAGCAGGCTGACTTTTTGTTCCTATCGAATAGACTGATAAAAAATTCTTTGGGTTTATAGCAATAAATCCAAATGGGAAAGTTTGAAAGAATTCAAAGTTCTAAAACAGAGATTTTTAACACGTTTTTTTTTTGTGTCCTCTGACAGACTCAGGCAATAGAATTAAAGGAGAGACGTAATGATTGTGCGTCGTTCATTCAAATTATTTTCACGATCTTTTTTTCAGCCTCTTTGATTTTCTTTTGAGAGATCATTTAGAATATCGAGTATCAGTTAGGTAGATCCGGAACTGGCTTGATCGGTTAGTTTGTATAATAGACAGAAAACGGATATTTGATGATAGTCATCCAAATTTTCAATTATTCATTGTTATCTATTTTTTCGTTTTGCAAGAAATTGACCAACAGTAGAATAATTTGAAATTGTAGTCTATGTAAATGGTATTTAATTTCAATGTAAAATAGAGGAGTTGTACCAAAATTGGTCTTATTAACTGGATTTTAGCTCCAACTACACTCGACATTTAACCACAATTAATAACTTTACACTTAATTAAAGTCTACGAACTGTATTGTTTGGTATGAATTTTTAACGTGTTTAAATTGTGGTAAGAGAACAAGTTAATTTCTTAACAGAAAATTACAGGATAAATCATAAATCTAAATGATTGCTCACCACATCGATGAGTTGTGAAAGTTTGAGTTTTATACAAACTCTTAATACATCAGATGTATTGACTACTGGTCGCACCAATTTATTATAATTTGATAATAGATCATCATATAGACGTTTAGCGTCCGGATTACCAGCAACAGCACCGTGCACAACTAACGCAGACAGGAGCCAAGCTCTTAACGTTTCGGTAACGGTTGGTGGTGGCATATCCTTTGGTGATGTGACGCGACACCCCCGACACTTTGGAGCCACACTACTGAACATTTTCACTAACGTTACGTCGATTCACCAGGCTCTCTATATACACACATACATACATAGAAAGGAGTGGAATTGAAACGATGCCGGATCGGGCCACCACCCGATCTCCTGCGAATCCTTCCCGTTCATCCTGAACAATAGTCAAAGATCAAGATTGTAAATTATCGTTTAAAAGCCCACCAACCGGCCACATCTGATATAATAACAATAGTAAAATGTGGAATTTTTTTGTGTATATCCAACAATTTTATTATAAACTACCCCCTTATTCAAACATCACAACAAATTGACTTGTAGTAGAAACTACCCTTAAAACTTACAACTATCACATTATGTAACTGACACCTATGACAATATAGATACAATAAATAGGGAGAATAGACGAAAAAAAACAGGACTTTATTCTTGTTAAACATTACCGCAATCTTTCATCCCAGGATAATCCCGAACGACACAACTGTATTCTTTAACAAAAAAGCTTTTCCCTTAATTACCAACTACACAACATTTGTAATTTGAAATATTACACAAACCACAAATATGTTCCCAAATATCAACTAGATTCTTCCTGGGATTACCTAACTACCAATAAAATTAAAGAGATTCACTCTCAATTATCACTCCTACATATCCTTTTATTGATTTCAACCCCCATTGTATCTCTTGATAGACAAAAGCTTATATTTTATTCAGTAAGCGTCAATATTTCTAATTTTTTCCAAAAAAAAATTACGTGTAATTCCTGTAATTTTAAACGACACAAGACCTTGTAAAAGATAAATAGTTTCAATATTTTCTCAAGACTATATTTCACATATTTTACCTAAATATATATGCAAAGTATAAATTATGACCATCATTTGTCCCTAACATGCCCCTATTTAACTTAATAGCATCTTTTGCATACCTCTTACATAATTGTCACAAGAATTTATAACAAGTATTGGAAAGCTTTAAGTTGTGCCATCTATGGAATATTAGCTGGAGCTTTATAGTAAACGATTTAATTTTCTGCTTGTCGTTTCCTTCGTCGTCGTCTTCTACGTCTATCTTGTCGTTGTTGACGTAGATTACAGTTTTGGTAGATTATTTCACAGTTTGCTTTTCCCAAGCCTAAGATTGAAGCTTTCAATGTATCTAACATTGAAGTCGCTGGATTTATATTTGTTGCAAGTTTACCCGATAACCAACTCATCCCAAGACTGAAAAATATTCAAATTAGATTCTCTATCAATTATAAATATTAAGCGGAGAACGTTTTTCACAAACGTGTGTCATTAGACTAGATGGATGCTTTTCCATCTGAGCTACCGTCCACTCACCTTCTCCTGTGGTAATACTACTAAACCTCTAAATTGTAAATACTCAAACAACGTTAACCATGTTAGGTATAAGAAAGGTTTAAGTTAAGACCAGATGGATGCTCTTCCATCTGAGCTACCGGCGACCCAGCTTTTCCTTTGGTAAAACTAATTATAATTTCTAAGTTGTAAATACTCAAACACCGTTATCCACATTCAACATAGGAGAAATGTAAATCAGCTTGCTTGAATTGCTTCAGCCAGCTTCCGTTGATCAGATCAATGCTGTCTCATCTGAGCTACCTCCGAGAGATAACTTTCTCCCTTTAACACAGATGCCTCACCAGAAATTAATTATCTCTAATATTTGACTTGTATGACAAGATATTTCGTGTTAGAACAAGATTTACAGTTACAGCCAATACTAAGAGATCGAGTCTTGAACGAGAATATCAAGTCAAGTCAAGCTCGCTTATTTACTTTTTTGAGTATTTTCAATTTAGATATTTAGTAACATGATTATTATTGTAATTACCTCCATAACGGTATTAAGATTTTGTTATTGCCTTCAGATTCTCTTGAGTACTTATTATTTTCGCACAAAGTTCTTCGAAGACACGTACCATCATCTTCACTGGCTAAAAATGCAGCTTCTATAGTTGTCAGAACTCTTCTAGCTAGTTCATTTAAAGCTTGATTATTATAATTTGGTGTTTGTTGTTGTGTTTGTCGTGGCAGACGAATACGAATCACATCCCTAGCACCACCAGTACCAGTACCTGTACCACCAGTTGCTGTTCCACCAGTAGCAGTTCCAGTTGCAGCAGCCGTACCACCAGTACCACCATTACCAGTACCAGCAGTAGCCGTTCCACCTGTTGCAGTTCCACCAGTACCAGTACCACCGGTAGCTGTACCAGTAGCAGTACCTGTACCACCGGTTGCAGTTCCTCCTGTACCAGTACCAGTACCTGGAATATTCCAATTATTATCAGGACAGGATGATTATTAATATTGTTAGAATGCCAGTGCCACCATCTCCATTGTCAGTTTTCCATCATCTCTGTTACCTGTTCCTGTATCACCCCCACCTGTACCACCTGTACCACCTGTACCACCACCAGTGTCACCGCCACCCGTTCCTCCGGTAGCAGTATCACCGCCCCCTGTGTCCCCACCACCAGTGTCACCGCCACCGTTATCTCCCGAACCTGCAGTGGGGCTCATACTCATTGGCATCATCATGCTGGCTGTTGTCGCTGCATTTTTCTAAAATAATCCAAAGAAAGCATTTTTTTGATAGAATTAAAATCAAACTTACTGTTGCTGAAATACACATAATGACGTGTATTAAGAATAATTTAAAAGCCAAAAATGCTAATGCTGTCAATGCTATATCGAACAAATCAGCTAAATCGTGTCCACTATCATTGGAATGGTCTTGATGGTAAATATGATATTTAGGTGCATGATCATGAATTGGAGCCTGTTGTTCATGGATGACATAAGCCGGATGGCCTGGATGTAACACAAAACACACTTTGAGTACACAAAATAATTAAAATAATCGTTTCAAACAATACCGGTGAGGCAATAGCAACTAGAAAAAAAATTACAACTACTTTTACTTACTCGACTAGAAAATTACACATAAAAATAACAGCACCTAAAATTACAATCTAATTGTCGAATATTTACTGGAAAAATTCATATAAAATTCAACTCTAATAAATTTAATTTAAACTAAATACATCACTAAAGAATTTCTACATTACCTCCATGACTAATCGTACCACCACCACCACCACTATTACCAGAGCCTCCATATCCACTATGACCGGCCTGATATCCGGTACTATGGTGACCACTATCTCCATAAGTACTGATACTACCATGCTGATAAGGGTACCCACCAGTAGCTGCATGGAGATAAGCATTATCACCACCACCGCTATGGCTCATCTTTTCAGGAGCTCTCTTCGGTTGTTGTTGTTGTTGATGATTAGGATGTTCTAATTCTTCTTGTTTCTTAAAATTGTAATCAACATCGTAATCTTCATTGATTTCTCGATGTTTATCCATCTCCTCACCAGTACGTTCTTCAATATGATTATCAATATTGTTGTAATGTCGATAGATATCTTCTAATGTTGTACTTCTAAATTTAATAAAATTTATACTTAAGTAAGATTAAAATTTTTAGATAATTTAAAAATTTATTACTTTGATAGCCAGTCTTTATAATTTGATGAACCTTCATCGAATAATAGATCATTTTTTAAAGTTGAACCAGTTTGTGATCCATTCAATGATTGTAAAACACCACTATTCATCCGGCGTTTAATTCGTGTTAAAGTCATCACATTGATGATCTGTTCGGCGAGATAACTCCGACACAAATACTCATTCATCTTCGATCTAATCAAAACCATTACCAAATATACAAAGTGTATAACGCTATTTCATCTAGCTGTTGATTACGTAGCGTCGTAACTTGATTCATACTTCACTACATTTGACATTTGCTCATGGATTTTTCAAACAACCGAACAAAGCTACGACACTACGTAACCATAGGCATGGCCAACTTCTAGGTAAAAAACCGTTGTACAGTTAAGTGAAGAAAAAAGAGACCACCTCTTGAGTTACCTATTACGTTTTTCGCAAATTTAAGCTCGTTTCTGTGGATTTTCTTGGAAGTTAGCCAGATGTTTGGATTTTTTCGCTTAAAATCGTTGATTTTATGCAAAATGTCTGATTTCTATGGGTAATAGTCCCTGTTTTATTGCTTTTTTACGAATTTAGCTTGAATTTTGAACTATTTGGCAAAAAAAGTTTTAGTAGCTTAAATGTCCTTTCTTTGTCAAAATACGTCGATTTAGCCTATTTAAGCTAGTTTCTGTGATTTTCTTGGAAGTTAACCAGATGTTTTAGATTTTTTCGCTGAAAATCGTCGATTTTATGCAAAATGTCTGACTTCTATGGATAATAGTCCTTGTTTTATTGCTGTTTTACGAATTTCGCTTCAATTTTGAACGATTTGGCCGAAAAAAGTAGCGAAAATTTTGCTATATTGTGACGACCGTCGTGAAAAGTCTGTTTTACACAGTCCCACAAAAAGTAGTCTCGTTTTTTTGCACTCAACTGTACAGACTGTAAATAAATGTTCGCATTTGAAATATTTGTGTGATAATCAGCATTAAAGATATTTTTTTTTTAATATTTTCGAGCAGATTATTATCAGTATTAGTTGATTTTGATCAAAATTAGGTGCAGCATTCTTTATTGAGCTATATTCCAGAATATTGCTGGTTACTTGTGCAAATATACTGAAAAATGTATCAACATTTTTAAAACTTGCCTTACAAAGCGTTAATTTAAAGAAAAAATCAAAATCAAACACTTATTTCGGAATTGAGTTATAACAGAGAAATAAAGTGAAATTTTACCTGTGAAAACCCATAGTCTCCATAGCATTACCAATACTTCCATCGATATTTGTTTGAAAAAAATTGGAAACGTTGAGAGTTTCGTTTGATGTTTTTGTGAAATTCTTCGGATTCTCAAGAACTAACAAAGCACTAGGCATCAATTCTTCTGATAAAATATCATCAACATCAATCACATTACTTGTATCGCTTATAGAAAATGTACAAAGTACAAAAATTATTAATTTTATTAAATATCGCATTGTTTATCGTGTCTACACTCTATGCCATCTACTTAAGTCAACTGTTGACTAAGATTCTTCAACTGTTGTTTTTTTGTTTTTATTTTAAGAGTAATCTTTCGGGTTTATTACCGTAAAATGTCACCAAATTATCCTTGTAATTTCACGGTTTAAGTGTCGTTTAAGTGTTGTGAAAGAAGCATAAACTAAGCATAACCTCTCCAGCCTGTTTCTGTTTCTAATCTCGATTTATAATAACGCCATATTATTAACAGATATACAGATCAGGCAGTTTCACTAGGTACAGAGCTCGCCCAAACTAACTGACCACTTTTGGTGCGGCTTTGTAAAACAGATTTATAAAGGCGGCCGTCACAAACAATGTAAGAATGTAACAAAATCTCAATAGGTCAGAATTTGGAAAGAGAGATATTCAATCAGAAGATGAGGGTGGGGCTACTGATGCCATTTTGGGTATTTACCTGAATAGAAAAATACTTTCTACAAATTTACTATGGCTAAAACTCGTTCCAACACTTCCTATCTACCCACATTTTTACCCTGATGGGAGAAATAGCCTGACTCACATGAACGAGAAAACGTGATAATCTCGTTCAAGACTTGGTCACTTAGTTTTGGCGAGCTCTGTACATTTGAAAAGTATCTGTCCTACTTACATATAAGCTAGATAGAGGCATTCTATCCTCTCTTTACCCTAAAAGGTACACTTAGTGTAAATCAGGCTGTTTCTCTTGTTAGAGTAAAAAGGTGAGCAGATAGGTGGTGCTAGATTGAGCTTCCGCCATACAAAATTTGTAGAAAGTATTTTTCTCTTCAGGTAAATATTCAAAATGGCATCAATAACCCCATCCTCATCTTTTAATTGAATATTTTTCTTTCCAAATCCTAACCTATGAAAGTTCTGTGACATTGTTACGACCGCCCACAAAAGCCAGTTTTACACAACTAATTTTCTATCAGTGGAAGAGTTTACATGGTAATATATCTCACCATGGGGTAGAAGATCGCAAGAAACCTTAAGAAAATGGCAGATAATCATCTATAATTTCAACCCTCAGCAAGGGATGGAAATGCGGATTACACGTTTTCACAGCCCTAACAAATCTCTATCATTTAGTTTTCAAAACACTAAAAAATATTGAGCTTTTAAAGAGATATTTGTAGAAAAAAACGAATTTTGCATTTGGTTATCGGTTCACTTCCGGTTCAAAGCTATGGTTTCACGTTATCAGGTAGATTTTTGGTATAAAATATAGTGTTTAGCCAAAAGACCCATTATGTCTTTCTAACTAAGATGCAAGTGGAAAAAAGGGGGCGGATCCGATATTCTTTAAATGTACCCATTTCAATGCCCATTACTGTATATAAAGTAAATAATATACAATAAATATTACAATAAGAGTGTCAACCCATAAAGCATAAAAGCGGGTAAACATTGACGGTGATTGGTTAGATGAGGAATCGGTGCGCGAGCATAGCTACCTCATTGAAAGCTCCCCCACTTTCTTCAACAAAGTTTATACTAACAGCTTTTATACAACCTATTCACCGTTTATTTTTTCCCCATTTTTCTCATCTCTTTTGCTAGTGTGTATGTATGTATGTAGGGCTATTGTTGGAGTATAATAAATGATTTCTGTCTGTAATAATATTACGCTTTTTCCACATAGGAATAAAACACATCTAGCAGGGCCCCTTCTTTCATTCTTAAATCGGTGAGATTTTTGGTGAAAGCAAAGTGTTTTTATATACTATATTTCAGTTTAAATGGATTTTGATTAAATTTATTTAAAATATAGAAGAAAAGACAAGAAAGTTGAGCTGTGAAGATGGAAGAGTTGGGGGTATTTAATGAATCTCCAACTATTTCCTAGAGATTCACAATTTGGAATTTATTTATTTATTTAATATGCAAACGAACATTATCTAAACAAAAGGGGTGCTTTATATTATTCATGATTTGTATACAGTGATTCTTTATTTCACAATATATTGAAACGGTAAACATTTATAAGACGGTGGTGAAGCGCAAGCTGACGAGCTTTTAGTGATGATTTATCTGTTTGCGATTGGCTGTCATGTCGTGGTTGGAAACCTACAACATGGGTGGTTATACAGTTTTAAACAGGTGTTTCAGACAGGTCTATTCACACTCTTGTTATATCGTTATAGTGGTAGTTGGATGGTTTGGTTAAAAGCAAACCTATTAGATTAGATATCAACGAAACAACAGATCATTATTATTGTATATACATACATATAAGAATTCTTCTTAATAAATCCAATTTTATACCACCCCAAATACAATTCATTATCTAGTAAATGGATGTATTCGTTATACATATAAAAGGAACAATGAACAACTGGTTGGAAATTCATAATGTAAAATGATATCAACCACTTAACTACATTTATATCATCGCTCATCCCACCGCTTAAATCGTGTTAAATCTGAAAAGAGGGTGAACATTAAATAACTAACACAATGGGTGTTAATGTGGCTATATCTTTGATGTTTATGAAAAACTCAGCTGGTTTGAGTATAGTGTGAGAGAATTATAATAGGCACGTCTGGACGATACCAGTGATTGCCAACAAAAAACTACAATAAAACCACCACCGATTACAACCCTTAAAATCATTTATAATTCGAATTTTCAAATTTCAATTATTACTACAATCTTCCCCCCCAAAAAAAAAATATTGTAAATTATTGGCAAATCAAAGTGGTGATTGTTGGAATAAATGAAAGGTTGAGGACTGCATGTTGAATAAATGTGAAGATAGATTTTTTTTCTTTCTTGTTAGGGTGTAAGTTGAGCAACACGCGAAATACCAATCTGTAGCGGCGGCTGGCAAGATGAGAAGATAACAGCAAACAGTAACAACATTTTGGGGGCGGGCGTTACAACTAGGGAGGGAACAGGTATACAAGGTGTTAGTTGATTCAAGCAAAGGATCTAATGGACCAATCTTAACACGCTACAGTAGCTGAAACATAACTAGTCGATGTAATCATCTCTTATCTTTTACATCAACAATTAAATCTATAATAATAATAATAATAATAATAATGGAGCGATGTAATAATGAAAGTGATCGTGATGTGTTGACAGATGATGATGAACAGAATTATATAGAATCAGATTTTAGTTCAGATAATAGTAATAGTAATAGTAGTAATAGTAGTGTTGATATTGTGACGACAAATCAAGAGAATTGTGTTGAAATCAAAGAGGAGAATTCTTGTGAAACTATTGGGAATCAAAATAAATTTTCTATTGATAGCATTTTAGGACTTGATAAAAAGACGAAAAATCAAGATCCAGTTAAATTTATTCGACCAACACCAATCCCAGCCGGTTCCCATCATCATCAACATCATGGAGGTATCTATTATCAAAATTTCAATTTTCCAATAAAAAAATATATTTATCTGATAAGAATTCTCGATTTATATAGGGACGACACTTTTATATTCATCTATTGTCGGTATTCAACAATATAATCGTCCAGATCCGGCTCCACCTGATGATCGTACTGTTGATACTTTATCAACAAATAAACCGTCATCATCATCATCATCATCATCACCATCATCATCAGCGATAACAACAACAATAACAAATTCTTCAGATACGTTTCTACCGTACCATCTTCATCCAAGTGCAAGTACTTCATCGTTTATTTACGCAAATTGGTTGAGTGCTAGTGGTGTTGATCATAAGAATTCTAGTCATATTTTCGGCTTACAAGGTATGGAATTTCTTAATTTATTTATATTAATTGTAAGATTATTTCAATGAAAATCGGATTGTTGTAAATCAATTTATTTTGATTGTGAAATAAAAGCGTGTACGATGGGCGGCAATAATGTGATTAATTGGAAATGATCAGATTGCGTGCACGTTCACAATGAGCCTCCCTAAATTGCTCTATTTTGAAAAGATCATTGCTTTCTAGTACTAGCAGTATAGTATTAATAGTAGTAATAGTAAAAGGGGGTTGTTAATAATTTTATTGTGTATGAATTCACGTTATATTATTTCGTATTAATTGTATTTTGATTGGTATTGAAATTAACAATATTTAAGTGCATGTTGTAATCAGTCAAAATTTATTTAAATATGCTTGTATCATTTTCGATTGTTAATTGTTGATACTTTAAAAAAGACGGTCCCACCTTATGCAATTCCTTGACCCCCTGTTTACTTTAAAAATTGCTTTGTCTTATAAAAAAGGCGCCCCATTTGCAGTTGTTTCCTGACTATGGCTCTGATATTTCCAAGCTTTTCTATAATTGCCAGAATGGTAATTGCAACGACAAGAAATAAATAAAACGGATTTATAACTTTGTTAAGATGACGACGAAAACGGGAAAAGATTAGGGACAAATATTAAAACTGAAAATTTTCAAAAATTGTTACGTTCGAACGAGTAAAATCGAAAATATTAGCTACAGATTTGAAGCTTAAAAATAACGCTTTATTCTTATTTTATCCAATACTGTTGTATTATGAGGCAATAAAGTACCTTATAACTCACTAGTGAGTTATATCTATAACTCACTCTTATAGGAATAAGATAATAACTTTCTATGGCAACCTGAAAAACAAATTATTTCAGAAAAGAAGAGTTTGATTCATAAAGGCGCAAATTTCTCCTACTTTTCAATAAGAAACAAATAAAGTTGGAGAAGAAAAAAAACCAATAAACTGATGACATTATAATTGGGATGAAACGGAAAATCATAAACGCTTTTTTTAAAAAAAAATCTGATATGAAGTACAAGTTGAGCATTGCATTCTTATAGAATTGAAAGCTCAAAAGCTCAGTATTTTGTTAGAAAAGGCACAAATTTTGAATCAGTATCCAATTTTCTTAATTCGATATATTAAACATTTATTTGTGTGCATTCTTCCTCACCTTGTGTTATTCTACGGAAATTGGCTATTGAGGAATTGAAAAATAGAACTTTTTCTACTTTGCATCTATAAAAGCAATGATAAAGTGCTTTAATACCTATTAAAGCACTTTTATAGTGTTCCTCAATAACTAATAGTGTTCTGCCAGTCGAGTGTTAAGTTCTAAACTGTAAAAAGTTATATAGAATAAAAATTTGATAAAAATTCTAAAAGAGTAACCTTGCTTATTGAATCTTTCTTTTACAATTTCTCGCCATTTCTACAGGTATGAAGAATTGAGGTATATCTAGGTGCATGAAATAGGTAACGAGTCTTGAGCGTACTTTTAGTAGTGTAAACCAAGCTTTCTCTATTTTGAAGGACAGAGGATGGAGCTATATATAAGAATCTGTAAATAAGCAAGATAACATCTTTATTCCTGCTTACTATTTTTAGTTGAATATTTCTCTGTACCAATTCTGACCTGCTAGATTTAGTGAAAACTTCCCTCGTTAGTCTGACTTACACAGCCTTACAACTATCGTCACATTTTCCGTGCACCTAGCTGTACACTCGATTTCAATAAAAGGTGGAAAAGTCGCTTAAGCGAGAAATATCACATGTTTCGGTTCGTGTGAGTCAGGGTGCTTCCCTTATGGGAGTAAGAAGGTGGGTAGGTGGATGGTGTTGTAGGTAGTTTTAGCCACAGCAAATTTGTGGAAAGTATCTTTCTATTCAAGTAAATACCAAAAATGGCATCAGTAACTCCACTCCCTTCTTCTGGTTGAATATGTTTCTTCCCAAATTCTGACCTGTTGAGATTTTCTTACATTATGATGTCCGCCCTCATAAGCCTGGCTTTACACAGACGCACAGAAACTGTCCACATTTTATTGAAACTGAGTCTACCTACATACATAAAAGTGGTATTCACTCATCATTTTTTGTAGAGTGGTTACTGCATCCAAGCGAAATACTGATAGAGTCACTAAATTCTAACAATCTTTGAAACATGAATACAGTGTAACTTCTTTTAACGAACACTTCAAGAGAGATTTCACTGTATTAAAGAGGCCAATGTTTTAACATATTGTACAAATAACGTAAATCATCGTTATGGTTGGTGTCTTGTCTTTTACGAGTAGTTGGTATGTTTTGACTTCTTGGAAAATCACTAAGGTGTGAAGAAATAGAAATATCTTCTTACTAGTAACTTAAACAAACTATTAACTACTTTAACAAATAAGATTGTTTTTTTTCCATCTAAACAAATGTATCTCTTTCCTAAATTATCGATGTTTTATACAAATTCTAATTAAAATTTTCGATAATTGTAATTTCCATGTAAATATCGATTAAATATTAATAAATTTTCTTCAATATAGACAATGTAAGATAGTATTCTATAACTAGTTGGTTATTTAACATTAATTATCAGTACGGTTAGAGTATTTAAAGTTGAATGTTGAATTTAAGTTGGATGTGTTAATTAATAACAAAGGGCACGTTTTAAATAGTATTTATCTGTTAAATTAACATATATCTGTCGGTAGGATGAAAATTTGTTGAAAAGGTGGGAAAATCACTGTGTGGTTTTCGCCTATACCACTGTATATTTTATGTTTAAAAATCGTATATATTCATTATGTTTGCTAACCAGTTTGACACTGTCATGTCACATAGCTTATAAGTTGACAATTTACCTTGATTTTCTCTCTTTTTCAACATTAATTCTTTGCTTATTTTTTTAAATATTTTTTTAAAATATAAGTTAAGGAAGACGGCAGAAGAGACACTTTAAACATCTGTCCCAAAACTAACAATCCGTTCTTGATTTATTTTTAATTTTTATTTTTATCTTCCTAACCGATTGTTTAAGTCTAATACGTTTCTCTTAATAAAATAGTTTCTCTTTGTTTTATCAGATATTAGCTATGATTAGATAATTTAGAAAAATCAACTGTTTAAATATCAAATCTGTTCATCTTATGGTGTGTTATTGTTGTATAGTTTGTCGTTTCTAAATATTGAATGACATCAATAATTTGAATTGATGTTGTCATTACAAGTCGATAATTGTGTTAATAGTTGTTGAAATGATCACATTCTTTTTTATTGTTGTTTGCAATTGTTTAAAATTAGGTACTAATTACTAACATCTGATTCTATATACTATTTTATTTTTCAATATAAGTCATCAAATAATATTTACTTGATCTGTATGGGAACAGTGCCGGATTATACAAAAAGTTGAGGGCCTGAAGTCAGTGAGGAACCTGTCGACGTTCAAATGAAATACAACACTGGCCAATGAAATAGGTACATTTGGGAATTATCGGGTCCACTCATCTGTTCCACTTGTATATGTATATGTTAGAAAGAGATAAAGAGAAAATAGGTTGTCTAAAAATTGGAAATTATAGCGACTAGTACCATCTACCCATTGTCTTTTGACCAAGTTTTGTTTTATACCAAAATGTTTTTCAGACTTTACAACTTTATGATGAACAAGCAGATGTTTAGGATAGTTCCTTCTTTATCTGATACATTTATAAGGAGATATGTCAGAATCAATTCTTATAAAGTGTGACAAAGATGCTAAATCTATGGTGGAGTCAAGCCTCGTTTTGGTGTCTGAAAAAGTGACCATTTTTAATCATCGATTTCTCGGTTGTGCATCCGACAGAGTTTTCTATCTTGGAAAATTTTTACTAAATTGTAAAATGCAGAGGAAAATGTCGGGGCATGTTAAGATTTTATAAGTCACACCATATCTACAATTTAAAATTAAAAAATCTCCAAAGGCAGCAAGTACCTTATATAGCAAATTTTTTAATGGATCTACATGCTGAAATATTATTAATTCACAAACAATAAGAAACACTAATAAAATTTCACTCGTTTAAAATTTGTTGTTTGTCTACATAAATCTAGTATGTTAATATTAACATACTAGATCTTTGTCTAATATTAACTGTCAAAATTAGTTGCCCTGTGCGATATTCAATTTTTTTCTAATATCAATAGTCAGAACATATAGCCACCTGAGATAATCGATTTTACTGCTTATACTCAAAAAAGAGATTTTTGCATTTTTCTTGCGATCCAATGAACCGATTTTGATGATTTTTTTTTCTGGGTCATAGAGGATCGACGGCTCTACTGTTATTTTAATTTTCATCAAAATCTAAGCAAATGTAATATTGAAAATGATTTTTTTTAACATTTTTTCAGCTCTTATTCCAAAAGTGTTGGCCCTACCAGTCTGGTCAACGAACTCATCCAAGCTATCCCAAAGACCGATTTTTGTACCAAGTTTCATTAAGATTGGTGTATTTTTACGGCAGTTATCGTGGGTATACATATATATATATATATATATATATATATATATATATATATATAAAAATTTTAACGAACGGTGGATATGGGTTCCTGAGGTCCCAAAACGAACTTCTGTGCAAAAATTTTTCGGAAATTCAAAAGTGAGGATCTCGTCATTAGCTAATTTTTTTTAAAAAAAATTCGCTAAAAGATAAAAAATTGTACAGCAGCGTATTTGAAAGCTTATTGATGAACAATAAACAGAAGGCAGAAGGAGCCCGAAAAATCCAATTTTGTAAAATTGAAAATGTTATTGAAAAAAAAGTAGAGAAATTTTTCTAACATCTTTTGCGTACAAGTTTTCAGTTATGAAATCGTCTATCACTAGTGTAAAACAGGCTTTTTTCTCCTACCTTTCCATCTTCTCTCCCTCAGAAGAGAAACAACCCGACTCACACTAAGCGAAAAGCGTGTTATTTCTCACTCAAGATTCGGTCACTTTTTTCTGAAAACAACTGTACAAACATATGTATATTTAATAAGCATGGGGATGTGCTTCATACTATCATAAGCCCCTGAAAGAATACGATTTTCTTCTTTCTCGAAGACTATTTCGTTAAGAAAGCTAATGATTTAGATCGAATAAAATCGGGAAAAGTTTCAACTATTGTAGTCTAATTAAGTGAATTTGATGAATATCAAAACTTTTAATAAAACTTAAGAATCATTAATTAAAATTTGATTTCTTTACAGCACCTAAGCCGACAGTGAGCCGACGTTGTCGTAAACCTGGTCTGGATCGGAAGCCGCGTCAAGCATACAGTGCTAAACAATTAGAACGTTTAGAGAGTGAATTTAAAATTGATAAATATCTAAGTGTTAGTAAACGTATGGAATTATCGAAAGCATTAAATCTAACTGAAGTACAAATTAAAACATGGTTCCAAAATCGTCGAACAAAATGGAAGAAACAATTAACAACAAGATTAAAAATGGCACAAAGACAAGGATTATTTCCACATTATTTTACAGCAACATCACCAACAACAACATCAACAACAACAAATCCACAACAGTATTCTACATTGTTTACAACACCATATTATCCAACAATTGGTTGTGTTTTCGGTTTGCCAACTATAGAGGACGCAACTTTAGGACTTGGAAATCCTGAAACAGGACGACGACAATCTACACTCACCAATATTTAAGGATATCAATAATTAAAAACGAAAATAACGTGCAATCCATTCACTAATTATAACATGGTGTGAATTAATAATGATTTTATTGTACCTGTAAAATAAATAATTAAATAAACGATCAATCAATCACCTATTAATTAATCATCACGGTCAAGACCTTGATTAGAACAACACGAATTCTATTGGTATTCTTTAATAATTACCCCTTTAGTTTAGGAATTTACGACCTCTATTTCATTAATAAATTCCCAATATGTTTTCTACAATTTATTTATCCCAAATTAGGTATAATTAACGTATTTATAATTAATGACAATTGTGGCAATAATTCATCTAAACGTACAGAAAAAAAACGAGTATCAACACTATTCCCTAATATTTGTGTATTATTAGAATTATTGCTTTTTTTTTGTTAATAATGTTGTAGGGAGAACTATAAATAATAAATAAATAAATAATTATAAATCAACAATAAATCAAAAACTTATAATAATTATTATAGAAAATATCAACAACGAGAAGTTTTTATACAATACGAGTGAAATTGACCAAATTAATTAAAGTTAATTATCACAAATAATTAATCTATAGAATTATTGTAAGAATATTTCAATCTAAAGCACCTTGGCCTGTACTTGGCAACATCAAACATAATAAGCCACTTCCTATAATTTATTAAAGAAATAATCAATTAAAATTCGAAATTATTAAATCATTATTAACTTACCAATCAACATAGTTCCGAATATAACAATGGGAACAACACAATTCAAATCGATTAGAAAACCAAATAATAAATTACCAATAAGGGCACCACCACGGCCGAAAGTGAGCGAAAGGGCCGCCGCCATCACCCTAAAATACATCAAAATTTTCAATCACACTCCCATAGATGAATCAAACTAAGTTTGTCCAAAGTAGAAGCATTGAGTAAATAATTTGTAATCAAAAAACTTGCTCGGAGATACTGCCATCTATTTGTATTGTAAGTGATGGTTCTTGTCTGAAATTATATTCCCATCGCCCGAGTACTTCGATAGTGTCGTCGTCTGGTGGTCGGAAGACTTACAAACTTAAGAGTGCTCTTTTTAGTTTGCACACTCAACGGTAGCAGTGCAATAGGGTATTATTCTCCCATGATAACACATTCAAACAAATAATCAAATAGACACGATCGGTTAAGCGGACTATTCCGAAGATCTTGTTTGAATGCGTGCTCCCACTTGACAAACTTAAGTTGATCGATCTAGATTTGAATTTCGATTGCTTACCGTAGATTCGTTGGGAATAAATCAACCATAACACAATAAACTGTACTGATTCCTAGACTAGTTAGAGCCTCAAAAATACAGGATAGTACAAGATTTGAGATTGTTGAATTGACAAAATATAGCCCGAAAGTTACAGCTCCGGCTACAATCAAACTGAAAACTAAAAGATAAATTTGTAGAAATTATAACAAAATCTATAAATAAGGTGGTTTACCTAAGAAGAATTTAGCACCTAATCGATGGACGCATAGTGGTAGCCAGAAACTTGTCGGTATACAAGCCAAACCGATGATTAATGTGTGAAGAAAAACTGAATCAGCAATTGGATCACCACAATATTCACTGTGTGTATCGATTAATGTTGAATTAGCTGTTGGTAGAACGACTGAAGACACTTCACAAACTGTAGCCCGTTGATTTGGATGTAATGATTCGAATTCTTCAAAACGATAAAATAATTCCGGAAACCAAATCATTAACGTATAATAACTTGTTGTTAAACCAAATTGAATGACACATGTTATTATTGTATAACGGAGATGTGGTGGTTTACATAAAGCTTTCGTTTGTTCCCAAATCTCTTGTAATAACAATTTTAATTCTTTCGGTTTACGAATTCGTAAACTGCGAATACTGCGTGTCGATTGTTGTGAGACGACACTCATCGTGCGTACTTTCTCTCTTAAACTAATTATCTAAAAAAATCATTAATAATTAAATTAATTGTTAAGAATTATTAGATAAATAGAAGGTAGTTACAGGAAAATTGCTAGCACTTTGACCAGTATTTGTTGCATACATATCTTTCAAGACTTCTAATGCAGCATCCGATTCACCACATTCTAATAAAAATTTAGGACTCTCCGGATAGAAAAATAACCAACCACCAATTAATAAACTAGGTATTGAGCAAGCTGTTACAAATAGATTCCAACTAGCATACTTGAATTTATTTGAAATATATTCGAATTCCATTGGAATTATAATCCATGCGATTCCTTTTTAAAATAAACAATTTTAATTATTAACAAATACTTAAAGAAATAATTATTTTTATTATCAATTAACCTGGAAGTATGATTACACCTAATGTCCAAAATAATTCCATCCAACATAGGATTGTTTCTCTGTATTTAGATGGTTGGAATTCACCTAAATATGGGAAACATATACCCATAGCTCCTGTAATCCTACAATTATTATTATTATTATTATTATTATTATTTAGTTATTGATAAGAAATTGTAAAGATAACTTACGCAAAACCGTTTAGAAATCGGAATAACATAAATAACCAATAAACTTGTGAAATACTTGATAAAAGACCACAAATACCATCCATCAATAAAGCACCAATTAGGACGACTTTACGGCCTTTTGTGTCAGCTAAACAACCCCAAAAATAGGAGCCGATCAGCATACCTGGAACATTTCAATAGTAACAAACTTATAGTAGCGTTTATTGATGCAGGGAATCCAAAATTGCTCCAGTGGCGTAGTGAGCAACTGAGAATTTTATGAAAAAGACAGACAAAAAGAGTGCTTTAATACCTGTTAACGCACTCATTTTTGGTATTTTAATAGCTAATGCATGCATCTTTCTTATTCTAACAATTACATGAGACGTACAGCTAGAATTTATCGTAATCCTAGTTACTTTATTTGTTGATAGCAAATTTTTATTGAATTTATTATTGCCACTCACATTTGTGATGGTTTCTAAATTTAAATATAAATAATCGAAGAAGTGCAGAAGAGAAAACAATTGAACAATTTTAAAATGTCGCTATAGTTAATAGCAACTGCCGCAAAATTCCCTAAATTTCAAGGGTTCAATTTTTATTTAAAAAAAAAGGTACAAAAGGGTGCAAAACAGAAAAAATAGTATAAAAAACTCGTTTCAGAAGTCAATTCTTGCACTTGACTTCTGAAACTCGTTTTTTAATATATCTACTATTACTTAAATTTGTGTATTGCTCCAAAAATTGATAATTTAGTCCCAATGTATTTTAAAACTTCAATTTTGAGGAATTCAGCTTTGACTTTGTAGCTCACGACAAATCAATAGTCTTGTTTACCGTTTGATTTTTGCTTTAATTTAGATTTAAACCATTAAATTTCGGATGGATTATAGAAGTTTAGTATACTTGCTAAACTTTATACACGTAACCAATTTAATTTAGAAGAAAAGGAATCGTTACAAGTACCTATACACCATAAAGATGTTATTCCGTTGATGATAATAAAAAAAGAACAATTAAACTCGAATCTCTATAATTAAATCTATTTATATAAATAACCAGTACCGGATTATACAATAAGCTGAGTAGGTCGGCTCTTATGTTCACATGTTTTCCTCAAAATTTCGATTAATACCGAATTGAATCTTTTTTGATTAAGTGTCCAAAAAAATGCCAGTTTTAATCAACGATAACTCGCTTGTTTTCTAAGATATTGAAATGGTTAAACCAGCATTAAAACGATCATTTCTCGGTTAATTCGAATATATTTTCCGTTTTGGAAAACTTTAATGAAATTCTAAATTACAAAGAAAAATCTTGGCGTATGTTATTTTGATATATTTTCCGATAACTGGCCATAACTCAGACAACATTATTTATATAGCAATGATTGTCAAATAGTAGATGGAAAATTGAAAGAATTTTCCAAGTCTCCAAGACATTTTACGATAAGCTTCCGGGAAATCAATTTTAAAGATTAAAACTTGTACAATATCATGTTTGAAAGCTTATTCATGGAGAAATTCGAAAACACGCTCGATTTTCTTTCTGAAAATCCGTCCTGAATTTTTCCCAACTGTCCCATAATGTGCTTTCAAAGAACAATATGTTTATGTCTTGTTCGCACAAGTAAATAAGGAGTCTGGAAAATAATATCCCTTAGAATCAAAAGACACGTAAATCCGGCCCTGTAAATCAGGCAACAAGAATAATAGACATAAGAAATGAAGATTGAGATACTTCATATTAATTGTGGCGACAATAATGGAACGAAATCAATTAACAAACAAACAATGAGACTACAAATTGCAGGAGTTAATTTAGAAGAGAAATAATAGAAGAATAAATTTGGATTTCTATAAATTACGTATAAATTTTAATCGTTCAACAAATATCGAGTCCTATATTGAGCTTCATTGATAATTATTTAAAAGAAAGAATCGTTGAATTGTTGAATGAATTTTAATATTGTTGTTTTGCAGACACTTTTAATTTAGTAATATTGATAATATTTAACGTACTAACCGACGATTTTATCAATATTTTTACAATAATATTCATTACACCATTTTGTATTGAAACAGGTGGAAAAACTTATGGAAATATGTCAAAATTTGAATATGTATCGAACAACATAAACAAAACTAATTGTTTAAACAATTGTTGAAAGTTTATAACGTAAAAATTGAATCAATTTGTAATTGAAGAACCTTCAATTCGAAACTTCCCTAATAAATCTCTTATCCTTGCCAATGTGAAAACTACAATTGAAGGTCCTCTTTATATTGTATTTTATTTATATCAGAAAGGACAATAAATCATCGAGGTTTTCCTTTAGTTTCTTCTTCAAATCATACGCTTTGAAGGTAAACTTACCGAACATGGGGGCAGCCGTTAGCCACCCTTTATCCGATGATGACATCTCGAAATCACAGGTCGCTGATGGTAGGACGAAGGATATCATCGTTATACCGATGGCTGTATTTAAATAGATCAAACCACATATTGTCAATAAGCCGAAATGGAAACGACCAAAACCTGTAAAATTATACAAATTTTGAATTAGAACAAATTTTACATGAGCCAATTCAGGTCAAGTTTATGGTCGAGGATAATACCGTGTTTCTCATCGAAAATGTCTCATTTATTTATGATGGAAATTTCCAATAATCTCATTATTTTGAAATGTGAACACTCGCACAATATGACGGGAGAAAAACATCAACAAGTTGTTTGAATAAACAGAAATCTAGACGAATGATGAATCACTTATTTTCTAATAATTTCATAATTGGAAAATTTGATTTTTTTTAATTTACATTAATTGCTTGGATTACCTGTGCTTTCTAAAGCTCGTTCGAAATCTTCGCCTTGACCCTCGATGAAATCAAGTCCTGCAATTCACCAAAAATTAAAATTACACAAAACTCATTAAAATATACTTTTCTTAAAAAAAAAAAAAAATCCAGGTAAAAAATCATAACTAACCCATCTTTAATTATTTTAAATCAACTTAATTTATGTATTGTTAGTAATAATAATAATAATAATAATAATAACACAGTAATCACTCGAAGAAAGTCACAGACGGTATTAAAATAGAATCCGGTCGCGTTTGTGTGAATATCATACCCCGGAGTATTTTACCTTCGCATAATATTGTTTTTCATTGGTCAATTGTCCATTATCAGTCATTATCTCAAGTTCATCAACTCCCCAGATTTTTCAACTTTTCAATATTTTATCGGTTTGATTTTGCCGTAAATATCAACACTACTACGTCATTATTATTATCAACGATTTTAAACAAGACAACAACGATTAAAAGTAATTAAAAGTACACCAATTATTATAACAATGAGAAGGTATTTTTGTTTTGTATTGTTATGTTTTTATGTGAAATATTCCCGTCTTGTGGCTCTTTAATAAATGCCACCCTTACTTGTTCACAACCACTTCAATTTAATATTATTGTCGTTATTTGTAACAGTATGAAAATGATGGGTGGTATTGATACAAACTCTAACAAAACTAAAAATAGAAAATGATCGATTTTATAAATTAATTCACTTAATTAGGTTTACCCACTTGTCACTTATATTTATTAAATTGTAATTTGAAGACAATTAATACGCACGATACTTGACGAATTCTTATATTATTATTTGATTAAGATTACAAAACAATAGCTATTTTTAACGTAAAAACAACGAAAATCAAGTGAAATTAAAGAGTGAATCTTTAATGGAAACATTTTGTTTCAATTTAATTAAATTGTAATTAAGATAACACGAATTTTTTTCATTGTTTCGTTCGATTTCAAAATTCAGTTGAAGAAAAAGAAGCCGCTCATCAGTCATCATCACAATTATGTTTTCGTTAATAAAAATTAAGGGAAATTTCCATTTTATTATTGGAAAATTTTCAATAATAGACAAATATGAATCATATGAGAATATCTCTTCGTAACTTGTATGATTCCTGAATCGGTCAACCTACACATTGCTCGCATTTCTTGGATTTAAAGCAGAAGAAAAAATTAATGGGATTCTTAATCCATCCAAGCAAAAGATACAAATCAATTCTTAACAAACATCGTATGTGTTGTTCTATTTCTCTGATAACCTTTCTTTAACAAATCAATATAAATGAAGCTTTGAATAGTTATTGGAGGCTCATTAAGATTCTAATAAGGTAATAAGCAAACATTCCAAGGTGTCCCTCTCCGATTTCGGTGTTGTTCTTTCTTAAGATCTAAAATTGCGTCTACATCTAACGAACGAACACGAACGCACGTTTGGTGTGGAGGATAAAACGAACAAGCATCTCGAATAGTTTTGCATCGCAAGTCGGTACTTCAAAAGAAACCCTCCGTTTGCCTTCGTTCGTGTTTGTATAGTGTGGTGGAATATTCTTTAATATCAGAATGCGATTGAATCTAAAGTCATGTTGTTTGTTTGTGTTCGTGAATGTTCTTAAGGATTTGTTATTTTTGGTTGTTCATTACACAGGTAGAAACTACCAAGGCTGACGATTGGCTAAGATTTGGGCCAGTCGTATTTGCCAAATCTTGGAAACTGAGTGCCGGCCCAAGCTTTATCCCAATCCTGGCCCAATGGTCAATCTTATCGCACCCAAACTTAGAAAACTACGCATCGTCACAAGCCTGGCTCAAACCTTGGGAACTAAGCATTCTCCTAAGCTTTGTCCCATGCCCGGCTCAATGGTTAATCTTATCGCACTCAAGCTTGGGAATCTAAGCGTAGAAAACTAAGCATCGTCCCAAGCCTGGCTCATTGGCCAATTTCATCACGCCCAAGGCTTGGAAGCTAAGCATTCGCCCAAGCTTCCTATCCAGCCTTGCCCAATGGTCAATATTATCGCACCCAAGTCTTATACATGAGATTGTGTGTGCGCTTGCTTGATCTATTCACTCTGAACATTATTCCAACTGCATGCACCTTCATTTTGGAATGCGATATCACCCCCTAGATGCGTTATTTCGTAGATAAAAAAAGTGTCTCTTGCAATCAGAATTATCGAAATCGCTGAGGGACACCTGGGAATTTTCCCTTGCAAGTTTAATTATTTTTTAATGGAGAATAAAAAGAGTTTAATAAACAAATAAATAAACATAATTTTTAACGGTTTCAAGGATTTGTTGTTTAATTATTCTCAAAAAGGTATCTCTTCAACAATTTGGAATTTCAATCCAAATTTAATTTTGTTGTTGAACAAACAACATATTTTTATAAGCATTTTTATGATTGTTATCATTTAGCAAATATTTAATGACAATAGATACTTAAAAATATATGTCTTAATAGTTACTACTACTTAATTAAAAGACAATTCTATATCTTCTAGTTATTTTCCATTTGATTCAAAGTGGTTTTTACTGGTTCACTTTTTGAAAAATTTCAATAACACACACACACACACACACACATAATTGTAGTCCTTGCGGTTATTGTTGATTTTAATTTCTCCTTTACCATTGTTGTGGACGAAGAGGAGGGCCTTCGTGTATTTCGAACAAGCCGAATTTTCGAAACGTGGGTCGAATTAAAAATGACTCGTCAATGATTTATTCGACAATAAATGAATCAACGAAGTGAAATAATTTCGATTACATTTAAGTTTTATATCAATATAACTTTCTTTCTTCCATCTAATATTAAATAATGTAAAACGTGATTTGTGTAGTTCAATGGGACTCTGTTGTAATAAAATTGAGTTCACACCTCGTTATTATTGTCTGTGGGACAAGAACACGTCCTTGTTGTATTTGTATACCTTCCGATTTGATTTAATTTAACTAAATTTATTTATAATGATAATAACAATAATTATCGATATTTGCAGATATCGACAAGTTAATCTTGACCATTCCAGTTTCCACGCATAATTTCTACTCTCAATTTCAATGATTTCCTGTATCATAATTTACAACAATTATTATAAGTCAATGATTTATTATTACCCATGTTTTTCTCATATTAATGATAATATTATGGAGGAAAAATGTTTAATCTTTGTTTATTCCACACTGATTGATTGCAAATTATTTTGTCACAGATTCTTAATTTTAAAGACCCTGTCATTGGATTTATTATTACTGATAATTGTTTTAGGGGAACGAGGTCTTCTAAGAATCAAATACATGTCTAGATTTATAGGTAGACAGTATTTTTTTTATCGTAGAAAAAAAGGTATGAAATCTAATTATTAATTCAAGAAATTCAAATTTTATACATTTGTAGTTTGAATAATAAATTATAAAGGTCGTCAAGACGTTAAACATAATGTTACGTAATCAGTGGCGACTCGTGACTTGAATTAGTGCTCTCATGTAGGTACAGTGGCAATCAAAAAAAAGAGACCAAGTCTTGAGCAAGAATTTCACATATTTTCATTAGTGTGAGTTAGGTTGTTTCTCTCGTGAAGGTAAGAAGGTGGGTATGTTGGAGGGGTTGTAAGTAGTTCAGCCATAGCAAATTTGTAGAAAGTATATTTCCACCCCCTTCTTTTGATTGAATATCTTTCTTCCCAAATTCTGACCTGTTAAGATTCTGTTACATGACCGCCATCATAAGCCTGTTTTATACAGCCGCACAAGAGGTGGTCTCTTTTTTTTTGATCGCCACTGTACATACGAAGAACGTCATCAAGAAAGAAATAAACATAGACAAGAGACAGAGAAAAGCAGGCAAGAAAAGAAATGTAATAAGAGTGTAAAAAATAAAGGCTAACAAAAAGAAAGAAGATGCTAAGTGAGAACGAAAGGGAAAAAAGAAAGAGAAAAAGAAAGGAAGAATAGAGAAGAAAAACTAAGGAAGGCAGGAGAAATAAAAGGAACGAACGACAGAGAAGAAAGCAAGACATAATAGAAAAAAGGGATAGGAAGAAATGAAAAGTCAAAAGTGAAAGGAAGAAGAAAGGCAGAAGAATAAAAGAAGGATATGAGAGAGAAACAAGAAAAAAACATGATATTCACTACTTAAGAGCGAGATTCGCTGAAAGCTCATACCCCAGGACTGTCTAAAAGCTTGTACTTCGACTCAAACACTTACCTTAAAAAGCAATTAAAACTCTCGAAATGGTTTCATTTAAACAATTAACTAATTATCAAAATTTGATAGAAACTAATGATTTAGCAAAAAAGCGACTACTTTAGAGGTCAAAAATGAGGCTCTAAAATTGAAACCTTAATATGACTACGAATTTTTGGACCCTTGTGACATTACACAGTTTTCACGCTCACGGTCTTTTTTATAACTCTTGAATTTGTATAAGATATACAAAATCTTACCGCATACTTTTAAAATGACTTAGAATGACTCAAAGATCCTCCAACATTTTATTATGGGACTTGCCTGATGGAGAAAAACAAAAAAAATCTATGTTAGGAGGGTATTTGAGTCATTTTTACTCATGTAGCTCCTTTCCAGAAAATGCCACACTGTCTAAAACGAGCCTCTTTTGACCGAATTCCTGATGAGCTACGAACTTCTAAGTTTGTTAAAATGTTCTCTAAGGAACATTCTGCAAAGTAGCTGATTTTCGCCTTCGCCTCTCTCTTGTTGGATTTTTATGAGCGCAGCGAGTAGGTGGGTTCAAGTATTTGGTGAAAGACAAATATACAAATTACGATTATAGTAAGAATCGAGACTCACATAATATGTCTATGGCCTGCGCTGACGATAGTCGCGCGGCAATCTGAAATAAATTCCCACCACTGTTGCCAAATATGATAACCGAATACATCCGATACGTTGCCTTTATGCATCTCGCGGCTCAACTCATATCAAATTTGAATCTACTATACTCACCTTATTAGAGTTTACCAAAAGATATACCGTGTTTATGACATTCTTCCGGTATTCAACTTTTACAAATTTTTATGAGGGTCTAACCACAAACGATGCATTTCCAGCCTTTGATAAACTCACCCAAACACGTGCTCTCAATGCCGCTCCAGGTCCGCATTCAGTTTTATATTTAGGACTGACGTTGAAATTAGTTGCTTTTCTTGGATGCTAGTCAGATAGATAACTAAGCATGTTATTAGGTATTTCTCAGAGCCTCAAATAGATATATACATAAGAAATTTAAAAAAAATGTGCATACGTTTGTTATTTAAACGTGTCAAATATAACTAATTTCTACAATACGGCCCGGCTTAGAGAGAACGGTTTTTGGATATCGAAAAGACCTGTTTGTGTTATTTATTGGGGAAGAGAAATGACGGTCTGCGGTTACACCCTCATAAAAATTTGTGAAAGTTAAATACCGAAAGATGTCATAAACGCGGTATATCTTCTGCCATACTATACCCTTATGAGTGAAAGGGCCTGATTCACACGGAGGGAAAAATGTGATATTCCACGCTCAAGACTTGGTCTCTTTTATATGCTCGTCACTGTACATTTAGAATCAAGACTAAAAATTGCAAAAATCAAAAATTCAACTGGTTAATGGACTAAACGTTGAAACTTCCTCGAGAAAAGATGCATTTTGAAAAAAATTGTTCTTTTATTTCCCAATAATCTTTCCGTTATATTTAAAATCCTCAGACGTGCAGTAGGTAGCTTTGATCACGAAGCCTTAAAGTTTTATATGATTATCGTCAAAATGTCTGGAATTCTTATCGTGGAATTAAATTTAGTAAGTACTTGAATTTGTTGAACAAAATAATTTCCAAGTGTTACTAAAAATAAATATGGACTTTCCATAAATAATTATCTTTACACTTATTCTAATTATTGTTTTCGAATAATTTTCATTTATTTGTTGAATGAAATAGAACACTTGTTATGTGTGAGTGTTGGTTTTATTTTTCCAGCATACCAGAATACTGTCAATTATTTTAGACTTAACGTTATCAGCTAGTTACAGAGCTATATCAGTAAAAGTTGAGAGAGACAAGAGAGAAACCTATTCAAGTCTTAAGCCAATTAAACATAACGTTCCGGACTTGTTGACAAATTGAAAAGTTGCCTCTCTACACACATTTTCATCCTTATTTCAATGTTTGTTGTCAAATGAAATGTTAATTTATTTCAAAAACTCAAATTCAACAAATATTGTAAATTACCCTCAATATTTAAATTTAACGAATTAAACTCGATTAATTTTAAATAAATTAAATCGTTGTTGTTGTAATTAAAGGTTCGGCGAGAATTTCACAAGACGCTTTCATCCAGTTGTGCGCAAAGCGTCGAAAGAAGAATAAAAAGCTCCAATATGCAGTCGAGTTTTGCAAGTAGCAAAAGCATCAACTTCTTCCACAACAATCAACATTAAAACCAACATTTATTAATAATATAATAATGGTGTTATCTACTATTAGTTTAAATTGATCGCTACACAATTACAAGAATATAATGAGCGCTGATAAATTGTACGAATATGAAGGTTTAATTGGACGATTGCATAGTACTAGAGACTCAATAAAAGAACGTTGGTCGGCATGGAAAGAAACTAATCCAGATGGTATTGTTGGTTATTTGAAACGAATCTTCTCATCTGTAAATACAGATGAGAATAAAATTGATTATGAAGATTACTCACATATTTACAGGTATTTTGTTCTATTTTATCCAATTATTATTTTTAATGTGAAATTATTAATTTTTTAAGGAAGAAGACACGTTGTGAATTGGTACGAATTTCAGCTGCTGTAATGGGTATTGAATTCTCATATGCTGCTGAAACAGCTTTCGTTTCACCTACATTATTAAAAATTGGTATTGAACATAAACATATGACATTAGTTTGGGCATTATCACCATTAATTGGTTTCTTTTTAACACCAATCTTGGGTTCATTGAGTGATCGATGTCATTTGAAATATGGTCGACGACGACCATTTATTTTCATTATGTCTGTAGGCGTATTACTTGGTAAGGCAAAATTGTTTTATTTCAATTTAGTAAGATATACATGCACATACATATGTTTCAATCAATCAAGTTGCAATAGTAATAGGGTTGTAAAAAAAGGGGTGATACAGAGGGAGAGAGAGAGAGAGAGAGAGGAAAGTATAGACATATATAGACGATTGAATAACAAAGCTGTGATTATTGGAAGCCTTAAATGGAAATTGTGCAAATTATTGAAAATCAATGTTTTCAATAGCAAATAAGCCCAATAGAATGTAAAACACAATATAAATTCAAAATCTTCTCTACTTCCTGATCATTTCAGGGGGAAAAAATGCAATATTACTTCCTGGTAATTACAAGTTCATGTAAAGCTTCATTATGACCTCATTTACATATGTAAGATTTCATCGATGACTATTTGCAAAAGCTTCCATATCTACAATTATTATTAATAGTTGTAAAATTAATTTGAAATAACTGATGATTATTAATACAATTCTTTAGGAATTTTAAAAAAACTTAGCACTTTAAAGTTTATTAAGATATGGAAAAATGGGACGAATTTTCATTATTTTTTAAATTAAAAATTGCCTTTCTCAAAAGAAATTGTTTTAAAAGCTTAGCCACAATTTTAAAGATCAACAACCTAACGATATCTTGTTCTATAGCTGATCCAAAGGCCTACAATTTGTAGTATTTGAGAAAGTCCATTTTTCGGAAAATAAATGAGGAATCGTGGAAAGTGTGATTTACTATTAATCGTGTATTAATGAGTGATACTTATAACTACTAATAAGCCTTATCATCGCATAACAACTAAGAAAACCTTAAAACCCTGAGTGGGAGTTAAATCTACGACCTTTTTTTAATGAATAACTACTGATCTACAACCACGATTTGTGCAGGCTCTGGTAGCTTAGTTGTTAGAGCAGTTGTGCGTTAAACAATAGGTACTTATTTTTCATAAATGAGCTTATCTATATATTGCATATTGTAGCCATTTAAATCAACTTTGAAACAAATTCGGGAAACAGATTTTTACGTTTTCTAACTTCACTTTATTTTCATTCTCCAATAATTTGTGGCTGTAAGTTCCCTTGATTTAAGTTCAACTTACATTTATTATCCTTTCTTTTTCAAAGGTTCCCAAAGAGATTTTGAAAGATATTTCTTGTTAATATCACAGACTACAGAAAAGTTTTTCCCTAAACCTTGTGTTGATCGAAAAAACTTCTAATAGAGGCGCAATCATAAAAGCATGAAAGCTGTAGCGCTTTTTTTGGAAGGCAAGGCAACTTTTTGGCCAACAATGATTTGAGGAAAAAGTTCTTATGACAGGGACGACAGAGAATTGCAGCCCACCTAAAGCCCTGGATTCCGCAAAAGTTTCTTTATCCCATCAGAACAAAACTAAAACTCTAAAGCTTTACAATACTTAAGCTAGCCTTAGCAAGACCTTCCCTAAGATCGAGGTTTACACACATTTCGATGGGGATTCATCAATGTACAGGTTCCCTCCCAAATGTCTGTAAGTCCACGGTAAGATCGATTTAAGGCAAGATCTTACTACGGCGAACTTAGGTAAGGAATGAAGAATCGGGCCTTAAAAGACCGTATTTTTCTAACACAGAGCCCCGTTTTGGAGACTTTTCTTTAGAGTAGTACTCCTTCTAGTACTACTCCACCAAAACTTCTACAAAAGACAATTTTCTAGGTTTGATCCTTGTCCCAAATGGAGAATCGATCGGTTACTCCTTCGGAGATCCATTACCATCCAATAAAACTCGACTACCACCAATACTATCGCATCGTGTAACTTCACAACAAGTAAATGGGAGTATTGTTCAAGGATACTCAGAACAATCACCGAAAAACTCCCATCCATGGGGAATATTTTTTACAGTTTTAGGTACTGCATTACTTGATTTTGATGCAGATGCTTGTCAGAGTCCAGCAAGAGCCTACCTTTTAGATGTTACAATACCTGGTGAGTGAGAATGATTGATGATTTTTTTGTTTTTGTTTTTTTGTAAGATACGATTTTAGAGGATCATGCACGTGGTCTGAGTACTTTCACTGTTATGGCAGGCTTAGGTGGATTCTTCGGATATGCTCTAGGCGGAATCAATTGGGATGCCACTTTTATTGGTATATCATCAAATATTTATTATCAGGCACACAAGATAAAAATATCTTTTTAGGTTTAATGTTGGGTGGGCATGTTCGGGCGGTTTTTACGTTGATTACAGGCATATTTATCGTATGTGTAGCTTATACTATAACCAGTTTTAAAGAGATGCCATTACGTGTATTAGAATTACGTGGAAATGTTGATGATTTCGTTGATTTAAATAATCGCAAAATCAATCAAACTTATGGTTCTTTAAACACTGAAAATGACAATGATAATGATAGTATTATTGATGAGGGGAATTTACAAGAGAATAATAGTAATGGTCCACGGTTGAGTATCGCTGCTCCACCGGCAGATGCTTCACTTCTTCTCTATTTAAAAAGCATCATCTATATGCCGTATTCGATTAAGATTGTATGTTTAACGAATTTGTTCTGTTGGATGGCACACGTTTGTTATTCGTTATATTTTACTGATTTCGTTGGTGAGGCGGTTTTTAATGGCAATCCGACTGTATTTAGACAACAGAATTTAAATTTTTTTTTTTTTAATTTGTACCATTTCTAGGGCGCTGATAATGATCCAGATCGTGAACGGTATGAACAAGGGGTGAGATTCGGTTGTTGGGGTATGTCGATGTACTCCTTATCCTGTGCTTTCTATTCAATGATTATTGAAAGTCTAATACAACGACTAGGGTGAGTTTGAACGATATTTAAACACCGTTATGCACGTTAAACATGGGAAATGTGTAAGTGTAGGCGGTACCTACCTCAGATGGTAGAGCATCCATCTAGACCAGCGGTCAGTAACATTTTTTGACTAACTTCCAAATGAGCTACAAGGCTCTAATTTTACTAAAATGGTCTAGAGGGGCCCTCATATAATTTTTTTTTGTATATTTTCGAATCGCCAACCAATTAATAGGAGTTGCCATAAGAACTTAAGTTTGATGTGAATTATGTATACTTACTCTTTTTCTATGTTCAATTTAATAAAATTATAATTTTTTTGATGAAATATAAAAGGGCGAAGGTTGTCTACGTTGGAGGATTATTGTTCTATTCAAGTGGAATGTTTTTAATGGCTGTTACAAAGCATAAAATCAGTGTTATTGTGTTCAGTTGGACGGCTGGCGTTATGTACTCAACATTGTTTACTATGCCATATTTATTAATAGCAAATTATCATGCCAGAGGAACGGTAATTATTACAATTATTTGTTGTTGTAGTTGATTAATTTTATGTTTTTTTTTTCATTTGTGTGTATTTATGAATAGTTTGAAATTAATGAAACTAGTAAAAGTGGTGAACAAATCCGCGGTCTTGGTACTGATGTCGCTATAGTTTCCAGTATGGTATTTTTAGCTCAGTTCATCTTATCAATATGTATGGGAACAATTGTTAATTTAAGTGGAACAACAACTGCTGTTGTTTCTGTTGCTAGTACATTAGCTTTCTTTGGTGCCATATCAGCAACACAAGTCATGTATTTAGATTTATAAATCAATTAAAAGAAAATTATTGAAATTAAATGTTGTAATTTTATTTGAATGTGTAAAGCAATAAAAATAAAAATAATTATAATATATTATTATTGCTTACATGCTGAACTCACTGACCATCAATAATATCTTCATCATCATCATCATCATCATCATCATGAATAGGTGGATAGATTTTTATAATAATATCAGCATCAGCCCATACAATTGATGGTTTATCACAATATTTAGACATTTGTGTACTTAACAATAAGAACAATAATAAAATACTGAATGAAACGTGCCAACTATTCAATTCGAAACTAATTACAATAGACACGGTTATTGCGTTATTTTTTTATAAATACCCAAAACAAAACAGTATTGATGCCAAATTGATTACAATTAAACTCGCAAATTATTTAAAGCCTTATCGAGGATATCTTTACGTACTTTCGGATAATCAGGATTTAATTTCAATACATGTTGACCAATATCAAAAGCTTCAGCATAATTCTTACATTTCAATAAATTATAAGCTAATTTAAAACCAATAGTTGGATTTGATTTACCATTAAATCTCCAAGCATTCTCATAATAATTCACAGCTTCTTTATAATGTTGTTCTTTCTCATTAATATAACCCATATATTCGTAAGCTTTATAACATGATTTATTATATTGTAAGATTCTATTTAATAATTCGATTGCTATATCATATTTGTTTGATTGTATATAATAATCTGATAATAATAACCAACATCTTTCTAAATATTCAGCATCATCAAATGTCCAAATAGTTTTAGCAACACGTTTTAATTGATTTTTTGCACGTTGTGTTTGTTTCAATAATGTATGAGCTGTTGATATTCCTAAAATTGGTCCAATATGATCTTTATAGAGATTCTGTGATGCTATTGATATAAAATCATCAAGAGCACGTTCAATATTCACTTTATCTTGACTTGCTAATAAACGAAAATTGATCAATAGACGATATTTTAATAAATCATCACTATTTTGATCTAAACGTTGTTTGTACTCTTTCAACAAACGATCCGCTGCAATTTTTAATTAATTAATTATAAATTAATAACATAAAAAAATAGTGGAGAATTACCGGTTTTTAATGCCATCGATCTAGAATCACGATATTCAGTATCATCACCATCAATAAATTGTTCATTAAACATCTCATCGTTTGGATTTAAACAAATTTCAATCATATTATATAAAGATAATTTACCCCATTCGTTATCTTGACGTGATAAATTAAAACTTCTTAAAGCACCATTTAAATTACATGAATACAATTGATATAAGCCTTTACAATAATTTAAACCTGGATGTTTTAATGGATTATCACAAATCATCTCGGCATTATTTAAATATTCCGGTATATCATTGATATTACCAAGACGGCGCATTATTTCAATTAAACGTACTAAAGCTTGCCAATTTGTTGGTTGTTTAATTAATAATTGTGTAAAATGGAATTGTGCCATATCGAAATCAATCTAAAAAAAATTAAAACAAATCTTTTTTTATATAAATGACGATAATACAGGATCTTTCAGTTATCTATGGACTATTACACTACTTTTTTTTTCAATGTAATACCCTACATTATTCCATAGTAAGGATTAATGAACCCATCAACCAATCTTATTCAAACCATGGTAACAACAAAAATATATACGTAATAATTTTCAACAAGTAGGCCTAAAGTGGGCGTTCTTTATACGATTTTGAATCATAGTTGCTGTGAAATGTAAAATTGCCATGGCAATGACAAAAAATAAACAAAATTTTTGACATTTCAAACAAATACTTATTGTTAGTCGTGAGAAAAGACGTTGTATATACAATGGAAAGTGACCAAAAAGACGATTTTAATAGTAGTGTCTGTTTTTTGTGCAATTTTAGAATCGAAAATGATGAAAAAGGTAAGTATTCTTGTACACTTAGAAATAAGTTGTAGATAACGTATAGTATACAACTCGCTATAATGAGTACTTATTATTACCTCGAATGATTATAAAACTTGCTCGCTCGACTTGCTCGTGTTGTAACATTCATTATATACCCGTTGTATAATATACTATTATTAATTAAAAGTCGATTTCACCAACATCTGTGAAATTTTAAAGAACAAATAAGTCATAGAATCGATTTTTATAATCATAGTAACTTTTTTAACTATTCATTAGACTTAACGCTACGTTTATTGAATGTAAAGTGACTCTTCTACAAATGGGGTCTCCCTTCAATGTAAAAGACAGTATTCTTTAAGGGTCGATTTCACCAACTTCAGTTAAGCTTAATGAAAACTTAGAAACAATCGTTTCTATGATTTATTTGTTCATTAAAATTTAACAGAAGTTGGTGAAATCGACCCTAAATGTCACGTATTGTAATTTTATTTTTCTTTAAAGAAACAAACATTAGTGTTAATAGCAATGTATATTCGTGTTTTTCAAAACTTTTTTTTCCAAGTGTTGATATGTAAATTTGTCGATACGGCATGCAAGAATTGTCAATTCTCAAAAATTGATATGTCCCTTATTTTTTAAGATATCGAAAAAAGTAAACATGCGTTAAAATATATAAAATTCGACTTCCAAATTCTTGTATCAATTTTTTTTACACTATAAATAAATGAAAGAATTATAGCGATTTTTGGTCATTCTCCATAGATAGCTGAAAGATTTTGTATAGAAATTACTTTTCTAAAAGCTATATCGGCCATCATTACTGAAGCTGTCTCATTATCTGGATTAATTTTTAATATATTCACACACATCTGTTGGCAGGGCTCTAACGAATTCATCTATAAAACCAACAAATTAATTATAAATATATATAACAAAATTTCACAACATACCTGCATGTAAAGTTTTGCTATAGCTACCATAATATCAATATGATCCGGTGATGTTTCTAGAGCATCTTTATAGAATTGTATAGCTTGATCTTGTTTCTTTAATAATACAGAAATTTCGGATAATTTCACACAGATATCAACCAATAATTTCAACTCATCATCAGGTATATCTTTAAATTTAGAATTTGATTAATACAGGGTCACTGCTCTAAATATACCAAATTCGTATAAACAAGGATTTTTAGGGTGATCCCCATTTTGACAAAATTAGAACCTCGTAGCTCATTAGAAAATGGATGAAATCAAATCAAAGTTTCGAATATACAGCAAAGTCCACAAGCCTTTTGTGCATTCATCCAAAGTGTCTTAACAATAAACCATCGCCACAAATGTTTATTTTCTGTTGTGTTTTTTTTTTACATTAATTAAAGGGGAGAAATAAAATTAAAAACAAAAGAATAACGAATTCAAATTTCAATATTTATAAAGAACGAAAAGTGCATCCACTAAAAGCCCCAACATTTAAAGACAACTTGGGAAATTCGAGAATCCTCGAGTCATTTCAAGTCATTTTACCTGTACAGCTGACTAGTAAAAATTTCGACATGGTCCTACTTTAGGTAAACTGTTCTCCGAGGACCACCCTACAAATCTTTGAAACCTTAATCGAAACACCCGCCAACTAATAGGAGTTTCATACGAATTTGTCATAATTAAGGAAGTAGCTTTGTATAATTTGATTTAAAAAAAAAGACAACTTACTTGTCTGTTCGATCTGTAAACGTTTCCTTACACGATTCTGATTATCTCGTGCATCTTTAAGTGTATTTAAAGCACTATTTAAATCACCAGATTTCTCTTGTGCTTCTCCTAATAATAATAAAAGTTTCGTTCTAAATTGTAAATAATTTAAATCATCTAATTGTTGATTTGTTTCACTCTCAATCTCTGTTAATAATAACATTGTTGCTTTATCATATTCTTTCAATTGTATATAAAGTGTAGCTAATTGTAATTTTAAATTATAATCAGGTATTTGTTTAATAGCATCCTTATAAAAAGTGATAGCTTTATAAAAATAATGTGTATCAATTAATGCTTTACCCATTTTTGTTATTAAATATGGATCATTCTTATCATATTGTAATGCTTTACGATAACAATCTAGAGCATCATCCGGTTCTAATATATTCATAAAAGCATCACCTAATAGAATTAATGTATCTGAATTGGGATTATCATTAACCATATCTTGATAACATTGCAAATATGCATAACGATCAAGACGATATTTTAATAGAATATTTGCTAATTTTGTTCTTGCTTGTATATAATACGTTTCATTTTTATTGATTTTATTTAAAAGATCAATAGCCGATTGAATATTGTTGCGTTTTATAGCATGATCAGCACTTAAAATCAAGATACGTGACTCTTCTTGTGTTGCATGAAAATCATTTAATGCTTCCTCTAATAATTTATTTGCTTCATCATTCTGACCGATAATGTTATTTAAATCGATCAATTCTATATAAATCGATGCTTTTTCAGTTAATGTTAAATGAAAATTATTATTACGTATTAAATTCAATGATGTTGTTAATGATTGTAATGCATCTTGATAATTATCCAAATTCTTATCAATTAAACCGTTTAAATAATGATATAATGGATTATTACGGATATTGAAATCGTTACTTAAGCATATTTCTAAATTTTGTGCTGCTCTATCATAGAAACCACTCTGTATTTGTACTTGTGCCATTAACAAAAACGCATCACTAGATTTATCATCATCATCATCACGATCTAAAATCTCTTGTAAATGTTTCATAGATTGCACTAAATCACCGTTTAAAAATTCTAATTTTGCTAAATTATATAAAGATTCGTATAGACCTGGACATGATTTCGTTACAATTCGTAAAATAGTGTCAACAATTTTCACATGATTACCATTATTTAAATGGATATAATTGAAATATTCCTCGACTATCATTAGTAGAAAATCAGGATTTAAAATTTGTAAATACCGATCAGAATACGGATAATTCTTCAGTGGTAATATATGAAGATCACTTGCATTCTTTAAAAACAGCCCAATATCTTTGGGATCTTTACAAATTTTGGCTCGTAACAGATATAAATGTCCGGATAATTGAGCCGATTCATATTCTAATAATTGTTCAATATTTTTGGAAATTTCATCAATATTATAATTATCATAGTATTGACACCATAATACACCTAATTTAGCTTCTAATGATAAATCATTGATTTTTATAGCTGTTTTGAAATATTTCAAAGCTTCTTTGTATTGTTTTTGTAATAAACATTGCCGACCTAATTCGATAACGTAATCACAATTATTTGGATTGAATTGAACAATTTTTTCGACCATTCTATAAGTTTGTTGTAATATTAATGGATTACGACTGCAAATTTTCGAAAATAATCTCGCATTCTCTATAATCAATCTACCATTCTTTGCTTCTTTACTCTCTAAGAATTTAGTAAATTTCTTCAATAGTTCACTTGCTTGTTTATAATTCGAATCACGACATAATTCGATAATTATATTAATTTTTATGGCATCTAAATCATCGGGATTTAGTTGATTTAAACGATTTATTGTCTCGACAGTTTGTTCCCAATCCTGTACACTTAATTGTAATTTCATTTTTAAAATTAATGGCAAATTATTATCAGGGAAACGTACAATTGCTTTATTGATTGTTGCTATAGCTCCATTATAATTATTTTGATAGAAATAAGTTTCTGTTAAACCTAAACAAGCATCTAAATTTCGACGATTATTTACAAGAATTTGTTCAAATAAATCTGTATTATTTTGGATGGGTTTTACATTAAATTTTTTGAAAAATATTAAAATCCATCCTTTTAAAATTTGTGCATCGATTAGATTCGAATCGAGACTTAATGATCGGTCTAGATAATCAATAGCTTTATCATACTTTTCAAATACAAACAATACAATGCCGGCATGATAGAAATCAATTGAATTTGTTATACGTCGTAATTCACGTAATTCATTATCTAATCTTGTATAAAATTCTTTATCGTTAATATTTAATAATTTATTTGCATAAATTAATGCAATTGTTGATGCTAATTTTGCATCATTCTCTGTTTTGATCATTTCCAATTCATTTATTGATTCTTCAATGCGATCATTTAATATTAATGATAATGAATATAATAAATTGATTAGAATATCATCGGGGAATTTCGTTAGATTCTCTTTACACAAATTCAACATTGTATTGTAGTATTTCTCACGTAAACAAAAGAAGATTTTCGCTTTTAAATCGTTTAAATCATCCATTGTTGAGTTTGTTTTTATTGTTTGATTGAGAGATTTTTAAATTTTTCTTCGTTTCTTTTATAACAATATTCCAAGAATTCGCAGGTTAGCTTGACTGGTTGCTCTTTTTCAATAAAATAATTGAAAATCCTCTGTAAATACAAATAATTTGAAAATTAAAAAACATTAATTCGACAAATAAATGAAATGCTCTACATCTTAATTTCATTTATTTGTGAGAGTGAGATACAGTTTTAATTAGAGGGTAGTACCTCAGCAAAAATGGTCCCTAAACCGTGCCCTTGATACTCTTCAGGTATAACAGTGTGTATTAAATCATAATAATCTTTAGTCTTTTCATACTGAACTGTAGCTTTGTTGTTATCGAACTGAATTGAAAGCACATTTTCAATGGGATTATCGTGTAAGCGTGCTGTACGTAATGAATTAATTAATCGTGGAAATGACATAGGAAACGTACAAGAAGTGCTAGAATCAGTGCAATTTAACAAAATAAAACAATAATAATTATAATTAAAAAACTTACAAAATGTTGTGAAGACCGACCTCTTTAACTTAACGTTCTAACCTCAACTGTTGACAGTGACTTCATGTGACGTTGCCTTAGAAACCATTGATGTACAACTAGTACAACTATATAGTTTAGAAATAAGGTATAGATTTAAATACGTATGTATTACATTATAACAAAAATTCGATTTAATTAATTATTTATTCCAATTGTAAAATTATATTTTAAATTTTCCGCCAATTTGTGGCGCTCCCAACACGTATTTTATTATAACTAATTTTGGTGTACACTATTGCCAACATAATTTTTAGTTAAAATTAAACTACACGAGATGTCGCTCTTGTAAATTTTTTTATCTCAAATAATAATCTGATAATTTTCAAAGTTATCTATTAAAATCATTTATTAACAACAGATAAACTGAATTACTGAGCAAATTATTATGAAAGTAAGTATCCAAACGACACGAATTGCAAAGATACTCTATCGATTAAGTAGAATACAGTGTTATCGATGTTGTTTAGCTACTACTTTTTCTAGTGGATTTTCATCCGTATAGTTGGTCAACCTGGTTTTATTGACTACTTGATAAATACGTGTTTTAAAATTTTGCTTTTTCAAATTAAATATTTATTTAAAAATTGTGAATTAATGAATTATTTGAGATATAAGATAATTCTATTTCTGATTTTAGCTCTTATTTGCTTAAATTTTAGGGTGCCAATTGGTGAATGTAACATAACCACAAAAAACAACAACCTAACCTGAGATTTTTGTTCAAATACGTAATAGAATAAATAATCATAGGCTTTGTGTTTTTAAATTGAATAATTACTTGAAAAATTCTATAAAGGTGAGTTATAACATTATTACATAATTAAATTTTTGATTTTGGTTTTAATTTGCTCAACATCTCCGGTTATCTATTATTAATTATTAAATGTAACAATTTCTAACATTAACATCGGTAATGTTGGATACTGAATTACCGGCACTGATGTAGGATTTGTATTTTTAAATTGAATAATTACTTGAAAATTGTATAAAGGTGAATTAAAAGATAATTAGGTGATACAATTTTTGAATTTTGTTCTAAATTGCTCAAAATTTTAGATTATCTATTATCGAATGTAACATTTCAAACATCAACATCGATAATGTTGGATACTGAATTACCGGCACTGATGTAGGATTTGTGTTCTTAAATTGAATAATTACTTAAAAATTGTATAAAGGTAAGTTATTGGATAATAAGCCAATTTAATTTTTGATTCTTGTTTCAATTTGCTGAAAAATTTAGGATATTCATTATCGAATGTGACAATTCCAAAACAACAGTATCCAACATTGATAATGTTGGATACCATTTATCTATGTATGTTACATTCACCAATTGGCACCCTAAAATTTAAGCAAATAAGAGCTAAAATCAGAAATAGAATTATCTTATACCTCAAATAATTCATTAATTCACAATTTTTAAATAAATATTTAATTTGAAAAAGCAAAATTTTAAAACACATATTTATCAAGTAGTCAATAAAACCAGATTAACCAACTATATGGATGAAAATCCACTAGAAAAAGTACTAGCTAAACAACATCGATAATACTGTATTCTACTTAATCGATAGAGTATCTTTGCAATTCGTGTCGTTTGGATACTTACTTTCATAATAATTTGCTTAGTAATTCAGTTTTTCTGTTGTTGATAAATGATTTTAATAGATAACTTTGAAAATTATCAGATTATTATTTGAGATAAAAATTCTAACAAGAATGACATCTCATGTAGTTAATTTCTAACTAAAAATTATGTTGGCGATGGTGTACACCAAAATTAGTTATAAGAAAATACGTGTAGGAGCGCCCAAGTTGGCGAAAATTTAAAATTCAATTGGAAAATTAAAATAATTAGTTAATTAAATTTACTACAATCTAATATACATGTAGAATAATTGAACTAGACCCATTGGCAAATGAGATAGTCATCTCATTACTATTTTAAGAGATTTGTCGCATTCAGTTTAAGACAATAGTGAGCTTTAGGATGTATGTAATTAAAAAAAAAATCTCCAAAGGCAGCAAGTACCTTATATAGCGAATTTTTTTATGTATCTACATACTGAAATATTAATTGCAAAACATTCTTATGATACTGACAATTAATATATTTTAATAACATTGAATCAACTAATAAATTCATTTCCCGATGTTATTTTAACATTTATGATTTTTATTGAAAAATACTTTTAATCCACAAACAATAAGAAACACTAAAAAAAAAAAATAATAATGAAGTTTGTTGTTTGTCTAATACGTCTAATCAAGGCCTGCTTGATTTTTTCAAGCGAAATTCTCTAGCAGGCCTTGCGTCTAATATTAACTGTCAAAATTAGTTGCCCCCCCGCGATATTCAATTTTTTTTCTAATATCAATAGTCAGAGAACATATAGCCACCTGAGATAATCGATTTTACTGCTTATACTCAAAAAAGAGATTTTTGCATTTTTCTTGCGATCCAATGAACCGATTTTGATGATTTTTTTTCTGGGTCATAGAGAATGGTCAGCTCTACTGTTATTTTAATTTTCATCAAAATCTAAGCAAATGTAATATTGAAAATGATTTTTTTTAACATTTCTTCAGCTCTTATTCCAAAAGTGTTGGCCCTACCAGTCTGGCCAACGAACTCATCCAAGCTATCACAAAGACCGATTTTTGTACCAAGTTTCATTCAGATTGGACTATTTTTACGGCAGTTATCGTGGGTATACATATATATATATATATATATAAATATATATATATATATATATATATATAAATATATATATATATATATATATAAATATATATATATATATATATAAAAATTTTAACGAACGGTGGATATGGGTTCCTTAGGTCCCAAAACGAACTTCTGTGCAAAAATTTTTCGGAAATTCAAAAGTGAGGATCTCGTCATTAGCTAATTTTTTTTAAAAAAATTCGCTAAAAATAACACTTGTGTTAACGCTGTTTATATTTCAACTTTAATAAAACACTTTTTTTAATTTTCAGATTAATGTTTATAGGTTAAGCATATGATAAACTGATCTTAAATGCTACTTTTAAGAAAATTTTAAATTCACAAACAGAATTTGTAATGTGTTCACTCATAAGAATTTAGTGAATATGTGGCGCATCCACCATTTTTCAACATTGACAATGTTATAAAATCCAAGAGAATTGCTTATAATTTTTCAAACATTTTAAAATTTACACACAACATTAAAAAGTGACAAACTCAAACTTTAGTTATTGAAATTAGCTAATGCAAATTGTAAATTGACAATAAAATAAGTTGTAATTGTTGTTAACAATTTAAGTAACAAACATCTATTAATTATGAAGAAATTAGCAGCTGTAATCTTGACAGAATTATATTTTAAATATTTCCCATAGTTCTTGTATTCAGTCTTTTTACTAATAACTAGATTGTTGTAAAAATAATTCTGATATAGTTGAAAGAAGTTTTCGTATGCATTTTGAACTGCATCACTTTTCATTATTATAAGAACGATTGGTATCTAAAATTTAAAATGTGAAATTTTTAATTATAATTATTTTCAATGAAAATAGACTCACAAGCTCAAGCAGTACAAGAAATATATTGCCCATCGATATAAAGATTTTATTGTTTTTGTCGAATTTATTTTGACCAAAATTTTCGATGATATAATGTAATAATCCTAAAACATTCGCAACTAAATTACTAAAACTAAACAAAAATAACCATCCAAAAATTTGATTAAAATTCACAATACATTCCAATAAATGTTTCGTAATTTTATTCATTCGAATAATTAATAGACTTAATTGTATTTCTCTTGTCTCTTTTATATTGTTGTTAAGTAATTTAGTCAAATAGATGAATTTCAATTTGAAATCATTCAATAAAGTAATTGCTACTATTTGAAATATTAGATGAAGATAATAACAAATTTCATAACTCAAGTGAGAAGAAACTTTGAATTTATAAATTCCAATCCAATTACTAAATACATAAATGTGCATAAGAATATTGATTATCATGAAAATACAAAATTTAATTAAATCTTGTATAAATATCTTTTTATTGTAATTATTATAAATATAATTATCAATAATTTGAAGATTATTGAATAATTTCAACCATATTTGTTGATTATTAAAATTATTCTGTATGAATAACAGATAAATGATTGGAGTCATTAATAATTGTCTCATACTATCGAAAACGCTTGTAATGATAGAAAATTTAAAAACTAAACATCTAAAATATAATGAAACAAACTGAAGAATAAATAAAATTGTAAATATTAACACTGCACAGATTTGATTACGTTTCGTATAAATTAAAATATTTCGATTTTTACAATATTTTGGAATTAAGCTGAAATGATTGGCGAAATTTAATAAAAATATCTTAAAATTAGAATGCAATCCGGCGTTTTCCATCATTCACTGACACTTCAATATGCTCTAACAAGTTTTAATAATTTGTTTGACGGTGTACTTATAGTTGCTTAGAATTATAGAGATTGTTGTTATCAAAGGCGTTGTTAATTGAATTCTATTGATATTTATTCAATAAATAATTGTGTATTTTAATTTCCTTACAAGAAAATTGTAACAATTCTCCACCTACTATTTCCTTTCTTTCTATTATAAGTTGTTGTTTTTCATCGATTTAGAAGCTTTGTTGCAAAAGTTAGGCAGGGTACAGAAAAGATTAAATGTAGAGAACTATTTTGAATCAAAATGGAACATGATTTGCAAACGTTTGTAATAAATTGAGGCAATCTTTAATAGAATTATTATACTTGAACATACGTTCATACTTTACTCTATCTTATTTACACTATTTTAAAAGATTTGTCGCATTCCATTCAATTCAATAGTGAGCTTTAGGATTTAAATAAAAAAAAAAAAATCTCCAAAGGCAGCAAGTACCTTATATAGCGAATTTTTTTTATGTATCTACATACTGAAATATTAATTGCAAAACATTCTTATGATACTGACAATTAATATATTTTAATAACATTGAATCAACTAATAAATTCATTTCCCCGATGTCATTTTAATATTTATGATTTTTATTGAAAAATACTTTTAATCCACAAACAATAAGAAACACTAAAAAAAAAAAATAATAATGAAGTTTGTTGTTTGTCTAATACGTCTAATCAAGGCCTGCTTGATTTTTTCAAGCGAAATTCTCTAGCAGGCCTTGCGTCTAATATTAACTGTCAAAATTAGTTGCCCCCCCGCGATATTCAATTTTTTTTCTAATATCAATAGTCAGAACATATAGCCACCTGAGATAATCGATTTTACTGCTTATACTCAAAAAAGAGATTTTTGCATTTTTCTTGCGAACCAACGAACCGATTTTGATGATTTTTTTTCTGGGTCATAGAGAATGGTCGGCTCTACTGTTATTTTAATTTTCATCAAAATCTAAGCAAATGTAATATTGAAAATGATTTTTTTTAACATTTCTTCAGCTCTTATTCCAAAAGTGTTGGCCCTACCAGTCTGGCCAACGAACTCATCCAAGCTATCACAAAGACCGATTTTTGTACCAAGTTTCATTAAGATTGGTGTATTTTTACGGCAGTTATCGTGGATATACATATATATATATATATATATATATATATATATATATATATATATATATATATATATATATATATATATATATATATATATAAAAATTTTAACGAACGGTGGATATGGGTTCCTGAGGTCCCAAAACGAACTTCTGTGCAAAAATTTTTCGGAAATTCAAAAGTGAGGATCTCGTCATTAGCTAATTTTTTTTTAAAAAATTCGCTAAAATAACACCAATGTTTATATTTCACTCTTTATAAACACTCTTTTTTTTAATTTTCAGATTAATGTTTATAGATTAAGCATTATCATAAACTGATCTTAAAGGCTACTTTTAAGTAACTTTTAAATTTGTAATGTGTTCACTCAAAAGAATTTAGTGAATATCTGGCGCATCCACCATTTTTCAACATTGACAATGTGATAAAATCCAAGAGAATTGCTTATAATTTTCCAAACTAAATGAAAATCATATTTTATAAACAACATTAAAAATTGATTAACTTGAACTTAATTATAGAAATTAGCGATTACAAATTGTAAATTAACAATAAAATAGTGATGGTAACTATTGCCCGTATTTATAAACCGATCTTGAGACCGTCTTGGAGCTTGAGCTTAGCCTTGAGGCCAGAATATTGTAACCAAGTCAAGATTGGGTTGTAGCTGCCTTCAGGTTTGCAAAAAGTGCGTATGTGCACAAAAAGAAAAACGTGACCCTGTAAAATGTGACTAGAATTCGCCAAATTCTCAACCCTCCATATACTCAATCCTGACTTCCGCCGAAAATTGCCGAAGCACGACTTATAAACCAGAACTCGTGCTTGGAAGTTAGACTTGGGATCGAGTCACTATTCCGGGACAAAGCGCTATCCATTGACATACTAGATCTATGATATATATCAATTAACTGAATAGAAATACGAAATATAACATTACAACTAGTTATTTTTTATAAAATACTTAATACAATTTATTAAAATGTAATTCTCTCAAAGTTTTTCTAACTATCTCAGTTTCTTTAATATTTGCATTACATTTACTTAAAGTTATAAAATAAGTCAAGTAGTTTTCATATTTTTATGAATTGATTTATTAATAATTACTACAATATGAAAGCATAGGTGTACATAATATTTTAGTGTATTTACCACGTATCGAAATCATCATATCCTAGACTATCGTAAAGAGCCTTCCATTGTGGAAATGTTTCATTCCTTGGATTTGTTTTCAACACTAAATTCTCACCAATATCTAAATAAATTAACTCACCATGTTGACCAGTATTAGTCTTAGACCATATTACATTCTGTAATAAATCTAGCAATTCTGGTGTTGGATTTCTACAAAACAAGAAAACACTCTTCTTAATGTGTCTTTATTGATTGAAAACGTGAAGAAAAAGCCAAGTCTTACAGGGTTTTCCCAAAATTAGTCCACATTTTCAACAATCGTTTATGTGTTAAGATATCAGTTTCAGGAAACAATGTTATATTTCTATTATCAATTGGATCTGTCTTGTACCACAAATACATCAATTCTTCAGCATGTCCTACCCCTAATTAAAAGATTGTTAATTGTATTACCCTTAATGATAACAATAATTAATTAACTATCTACCTTCTATATCTGAATCAATACCGCCTAGTACACCATCGTAACTGAAACGATAGAAATACAAATCTGCATATGGTGTCATAAGTTGAGCTGCACGTATTATAGGTCGAATGAAGACATTGTCACTGAAAAACTGTAATAATAAACAAAGATATTATGTGTTTGCGTATCATAAAGTCACATTATACAGGGGGTCGATTCTAAATATGGTTAAGCCGGTTAAGGGGATTCGCGAGTTTGGTTTCGATAAGGTACAATTACATGGAGATTCCATAAGCGAACTTTTGGGTCGTGTCATTTGTCAACGGTAAGAGGTATCGAACTCCAAAATACCTCAATCGATCACAAATTTTATTCTTCATTAGGGGACGTCCGACTTGAGTGGAAAACTGATTGGATTTTCCAAATATTTGAGAATATCATGACTTTTCACTTAAAAAATTAGTGTTAAGTGGGGGGCCGCACAGCTTTTTGTATAGTGAAAATAATTTAATAGAATTTGCATGAGTAAATAGAGAAAAGTCAACTTTATTGGGAGCGAGCTTCAAATTTCAATATTCTACTGCAGCTTATTTGAAAGCTTATTCATGTGCGAAAAGCATATGGTTATTGAAAAAAAAAATGAAAAAGTTGGATTTCTTTTTAATATTTGTTCAATAACTTTTTGGATTTATAAGAATTGGATTTTTGGGGCTTCATATGTCCTTTGCATATGAATAAGCTTTCAAATAAGCTGCTGTACGATTTTTTATCTTTAAAATTGTAGATAACAAGTTGTATTGAATTTTTTTGACATGCTCCAACATTTTCCTCGGCACTTTAGAATATAGTGAAAATTTTCCAAAATGGAGAAGTCTGTCGGGTGCACGGTGAAATGCTTAATAGATCTCTAGTCAAAGCGTTTGAATATCTTAGAAAATAACCGAGAAATCAATGATTAAAAATTGTCACTTTTTCAGGCAATAAAACAAGGCCCGCTTTCAAATAGCCTTAATACAATGAAACTCCTACTAGTTGACAAGCGATTTGAAAAATATTTAAAGAGAGTCCATGGAGAACATTTGATCAAAATTAGAACCTTGTAGCTCATTTGAAAGTTACTCTTTTTGGACGAAATTACAATTTTCAACAGCTAGCTAAACACCTAAAACTACCAAGGATGATTCAAAGACCCTCTCTACATTGTTTTTTTTTATCGTACTTCATTGTATTCTGTGAAAGATGGGACACAATTCCATCTGTTTCAGAATGCATTAGAAGAAAACGAAAAGAAAATTAATTCTGGGAGGATAGTCGAGTCACTCCAAATCATTTTAAGTGAATAGCCGGTTTTTGAAAATCTAGACATTGTCGGAAGCGAATAATTTTCACCAAGTTTAAAATGAGCTACAAGGTTCTAATATTGCTAGAATAATCTTTAGGGACCCTTCTATAAATCCTTAAAATATTTCTTATATCGCTCGACAAATAATGAGAGTTTTGACCATATTTAGAACCAAAAACCTGTATTGTGTTTTTTTTTTTTGTAAAACTACGGGGTTGAATGTTGAATTGTTTACTTTAACACCAGCTGTAAAATCTTCAGTAAATGTTGAATTTGTGTAGATGCTCCTTATAGTTTCACCCATTTTTAAACGATCTTCTAAGGCTGCAATTCTCATATCAGGTGGTGGTATGGTAGCTAAATCTGCATCTAAATTACGTAAAGCTCTACGAAATGTATCAGAATCTACAAAAATATAAAAATTATAATTAAATATATAACTATAAAAAATGATATCTAACCTTGTTGAGCATAAATGATAAATTCCTCTGATGTGAATCCTATTATTGTTGGTATTTTAAGGAAATTACCATCACGTAAATCTTCATACATCTTCGTCGTAACGAACGCATTATCGTGTTCAACTTCAATTACTGGACCTAATATCGCCCAATTATCACCCAATTCCTATCAAATATCTATAAATTAAAAAAGAATACTCTTCATAAAGAAAAATATCAAACAAACCGTTGCTTGAAGTTGAATACCAACTTGTTGAAGATCCTCAGCTGATGCATTTAATAAAAATTCTTTTAATACTACCGAATCATTACTATTAATAAAAGTTTCATTCAAATAACTACCAATAATGAAGGCAACTTGTCTGGCAATTTGTGTATTAGCAAAAACACATATTGATACACCACTTTCCATAATTGCACCCTTAATTATACCATCTAGTTTAGGATTTAATAATTGGAAAGATACCGAAACAGCACCAGCACTTTGGCCGAAAATTGTGATTTGTTCACGATTACCACCAAAATATTCGATATTATCATACACCCATTGTATAGCCAATGATTGGTCTTTTAAACCGTAATTACCAGGAATTACATCGTCTTGAGTTGATAGAAAACCTAACATTTTCAATAAAATTATACCATCTCTAATTTTTTTTTTTAATAATTCCATAATTACCGAAAATTCCCGTTCTATAATTCATAGTGACAATAATTACATCTTCATCGAGAAGATATTGAGGACCATAAAGAGCTTCAATAGAAGAACCACCGAGAAATTTACCACCATAAATAAATACCATTACTGGTAATGGTACACTATTATTAACATTCGGTAGCTATTATAATTAATAAATTAATTAAAGTATCAATTAAATTTCTGATAAAATTATAATTACTTGTGTTGTATAAACGTTAATATAGAGACAATTTTCGGATTGTTTTACAGTGTTGAAACGTTGATCGTAACAACTGATATCTAATTTTGTAGCGTCTAGAATACCATCCCAACTTTGTGCCGGTTGTGGTGGCTAAATTGATCTCAAATCATTTTAAATGATGACAAATAAACATCAAAGAAGCCATTGTCATCGTATAACAACTAAGAAAAGCTTGGAATCCTGAGTGGGATACGAACCCACGAGCTTTGGTTTAACAACTGATCGATGCACGCCCTGGTAGCTCAGTTGGTAGAGCAGTTATGCGCCAATCAGCAGGGTTCTAAACTTCTCTTACTTCATTGTAGCTTCATTAGATGTTCATTCGTTATCATTTGATAATCTCATCGTAATTAATTAATTAATTCTTAATTAATTAATTTACTTCGAATAATTTTACCTGAAATCGGAGTAGACCGACTGGTGGAGTCGCGTATGGTATCTTTTGAAAGGAATAATAGAGCCGATTCGATGCTGTTCTTGCTTCACGTCCTAAAAGGAATCCATTTGGTATTTGTAAAATTACATTATCTGTAAACTAATTTTCAAAATTATAAGAGTAAATTAATTACAATAAAATTTTAAATTTATACTTACTACAGAATTTATAGAAATTAGAAAAAACAGAAAGAAGATTAACTTGAAAAGTGTCATTTTGAACACGATTCGATTCATACTGATTGATTGATTGCTTTTATAACGATCTGATTTGTTATATTTCAAGTGGCAAAAATAGTTATCAAAAAGAGCATGACTGTGTAACAATTTTTAAGAAGTACAAGTGCTTAAACAATGAGCTCAGACGTGCTACTTATCGATAAGTTAAAGGAAAAAAACTTATAACAATTTATTGTGCTCTAAAATTTAGCTTATGTTCTACATTGGACGCTGATGGTTGCGGGGAACTAGTTTTGTACCACAATAGACCGTTGTAATTTTCATTGTGACATCGTTAGGTTATACTGAAGCTACGATTAGCTGAAATGTTGAGATCTAATATAGTGAGCGATTACGAGAATTCATTGCAAATACGATACTTTTGCGTGTGCCGCTCAACTTTCATATAGTTCGAGTTGTAATCTTGCAGTCCCAAATTTTGCCACCAAAAACAAGGATTGAATAAGGCAGTTTGGTTTTATATGATCTAGAAGTAGTTTGGATTAAAATAAAGTAAACAATTTATGCTAAATTTATTTTTTATTTATTTTCACAGATAATTTCCATGAACAATCATTATTTAGAAATTGCTTATCATTAATTTATCATTAATTTTTTTAGTCATTTAAAACTGCAAATGACAAGTTTTACTAGCGCATTTTTACCTGTTTACATCTAATCAGTAATTTTTTTTTTTAGATATGATCAAGGATATTTTGATTATTGCTTTTTAGCGGGAAGAGAAGGTAATAAAAACTTTTGTCTATGAATGAGAGGTTACTGTTCAAAAAAAAAATCGTATTATTAATAGTATTTAGTCTGAAATCAATCTAATGTCTATTAATGACTCATCAATCATCGCCGATTGAATCAAAGTTACACCATGCTTGTACAAATGCAGAAGAAGGAGTCATTCTGAGAAAATTTGACTTGGAGACCTTTTGGTAGAGTTCATAGAAAATTTCCAAAAGGCTAACAAATTGGATCGATCAATTATACCACAAATACTTAGGCTTTAAGAATATCCCTAATTGAAACCCAATAGTTTTGTGCTTCAAAATTCTAATGGTTATATTTGTAAGCCGTACTTGAGTCGCTGCTGATGCTTGAGTGTACGTGACTCGTTTGTGTTTTAGTTTCAAGGTTGTGTTCTGCTACCTTGGGACGTGCTTGAGCACTCACCTATTTGACATTGTATATAAAAATGTCTAGAAGTCCCCTATATTTGCTCAATTTTGACTTTTCCCAAGAAATTCTAAAGTGCGTATTATAAAACAACTCATACTTAAGTTTAAACCAAGACTTCAAGACTTGAAACTGAGTCTGAGGTTGGTTTATAAATACGAGCGTAAGTCTTGTGTTAAAAACCCTCTAGTGGCCATATTTGCAGGTACTTTCAAAATTTAAGGTTATCCTGAAGTGAGACACAAACATTATCTTCATGAAGACAACTATTTATTCTCTTCCATTTCATTATATCGAATAATCGAAAAGAGACAGTTATAAAACAATCATCATGTCATGACTATTATGTTTTTCTCCAAAACTTTTATTAATGAGTTGTATTAAAAAAATTTTTGGAGATAATCTTTAGGGACCATGCTTATCTCCTTTTTCTCCTTGCTAGCAGATCTTCAATGCTTGTCCCAATTGATGTGTTTTTAGGAAAAAGACAACGACAACAAGTTTTAGAGATGAAGACAATCTTTATAACGTTGACTAAAAGATAAGTGAAATAGATAGTTGCGTATAGTTAATGTAGTTATTGTTTTCTCATACAAATCTAATAGGACAAGAAATAAAGACAATTGCCATTAAAAAGAGAAAAATGATATAATGAAGATCATCTGTCATCTGTAAATGGGATAAGCGATGAAGATGGCTAGCAAAGCGAAAAAGGAGATGATCATCAAAGAAGTCATCTCTGAAAAATTGGTAACTACGACCCTGGGAGTGTCATCAATCTTTAAAAGTTGTTCCTTCCTTCCTTCCTTCCTTCCTTCCTTCCTTCCTTTCTTTCTTTCTTTCTTTCTTTCTTTCTTTCTTTCTTTCTTTCTTTCTTTTTTTCCTTCTTTCTTTCTTCCTTTTTTTTTTGTTTTTTCTTTCTTTCTCAGTGCCGGACGGGCAGTGTCAAAGGTGGCCAAAAGAGCTTAGGTCTCTTTTCTTGAAATATTTTAGCTCAATAATATGTAATAAATGTCTCTTTATGAATGACTTACCTTCAAACTCTGGCGAAGTCTTTAAGTAAGTATAGATGAATCAAATTAAGATTACCAAAGTCGGCGCATCCAAACAAGGTTTTCGGAATAGTCCGCTTAACCGATCGTGTTTATTCGATTTTTGTTTAAATGTATTACCATTGGCGTAAAGAGACAGACGATACATTCTATCGCACTTTTACTATAGGTACGATCTACTGCGCATCCATGGTCATTGGCAATCTTAATTTGATTCATCTGTAATATGTTAATGAATAAAGGGGCCCTTTTGTTGTAGAGGCCCTGAAATTTTCCATTACGCCACTGTCTGAAACTTGCTCTATTGTAGATGTTAGACTTTCATATGACTTGTAAGGCGGACTAACTTTTATTTTCGTCTTACCTATTACAAGAAGATGTAGTTTTTTTTAAAAAAGAAAACTTTAGAAATGAGGAAAATTTTGGGTAATTTTTGTAAATTTTATTGTAAATCAATAGGTATTAAGATTTATGATACAGTCCTAATCTACTTGGACCTCCCTATAAAAAACAATAAATACTTCAATAATGTGTAATAATAATAATAATAATAATAATAATAATAATAATAATAATATATTATCCCTTTATTGCTATCATAGAAGCAAGATAAAACATTAAAATTTCTTTGAATTAAAAATAATGTTATGAATGCTCCTCATTATTATCATTAAAAATATTTCAAATTGTTGAATTTTTATCTATAAATTATACCATAACTAATATCACAAAAAATTTGTACAATTTCATAATTTATCATCATTAAAAGCTGGATTAATTACACCAACTTTACGATTTGTTACATCATTAAGTATTGGACTACCAATCGATACTTGTTTTGGTACTGTTGTTTTAATTACATCTTCAACAATATTTTCATTATTACAACCATTTTCTAAATTAACTTGTGAATTAAGTAATTTTGCATCTTTTCTATGTTGAATATACATCCATCTAAAATTAGAAGAAGAAAAAATCAATAAAAAATTATAATAATTATTGTAATTATTGGTATTTACCCGAAAATAATCACAGCTGGTACTGTAAGTATCCCACCGAGTAATAAAAATGCACCAGGCATTACATTAATTGTTGCCGCATATGTTGCATTGTACATTGGACCATAGACTAATGGCATTAAAGCTTCACAAGCACCGAAAAGTGAATTCAATTTACCTGTAAATTTAACTTTAAACAATTTTGTCTTCTATTATTTTTATTATTATCATTACCAAGTTCATCGGATGGTACCAATTTTGAAGCGATTGATCGCATAGCAATAAAGGACGTTCCATTGAGGATTTCCACAATGGCACCTAAAATTCATGATTAGCATTTTGAATAGACAGGAAATTAATTATTTATAGAAGGACACATGAAATCATCCATACAATTATATTGATTTTTTTTTTTAATAATAAATTTGAATTACCAACCTAAATAGAACACTAATGGTGTTGTTGCAAATCCATATACGAAACTTGATAGAATTTTACTTAACGATGAATAAATTCCAATAATTGCATCATCGATTTTTAATATATGACTAAAAACACCAACCGATATTGATGTACCTTTAACAACAACAATAATAAGAAAACTGATAAAAATATGGAATAAAATTACCTATTAAATTGGTAATCATGCTGTATGTTGAGAAAATACTGTAATCGACTTCATCCCAATTGAATCGATAACGGGTGAACAGGTACATAACGTTCATTTCACCTGAAAATTGAGATTTTCATTTGGAGACTTTGATACTCGATCAAGACAGTAACACTGAATTATACAGGGCGTTCGATCTAAATATGGTCGATTCTCTAAAACTCTTATTAGTCGACGAGCAATTTGAATAATATTTTAAGGATTTGTAGGAGGGTCTTTAGGGAACATTTCAGCAAAATTAGAACCTCGTAGCTCATTTGAAAGTTGGTCAAAAAACGCTCGTTTCTAATGATTTAGCGATTTTCAAAAACGAACTAAGCACCCAAAACGACTTAGAATGACTTTAGGATCCTCCCAAAATTGATTATGTTCGTTTTTCTCCCTTTTATTCTAGAACAGGTGGAAATATTTCGTATTTTTTTAGAATATTATAGAGAAAAACCAAAAAAATCAATGTTGAGAAGGTCTTAGAGTCATTCTTTTGTTAGTCCTTTTGCGTGGTTAGTTCGTTTTTGAAAATTGCGACATTGTCCATCTTCCAAATGAGATACGAGGTTCTAATTTTGCTGAAATGTTTCCTAGGGACTTTCCTGCAAATCCTTAAAAAAAATTTCAAATCGCTAATAGGAGTTTTATAGAACAAACTATATTTAAATTGAACACCCTGTATGTATTGAAGGGAGTAAGTTTTCTTAAATGTGGCTTTTAATATTTTGGTTCAACATATGAAAAGTGTGAGTCAGTGAGCCGGAATTGAACCAGCGATCTTCCGTTAACCAGCTGGATGCTCTACCATCTGAGCTATGTCTGGCACACTTTATCCTATGTATATTTAAATCGTATTCCATGTAAGCTCATTTATAAGTTGATAATTTTTAAATATACAGAAAATAACGAGAAATTTAGAGTTTTAAAGAAAAATTATAGTTTATTGGGAACAATTTATATGATACTTCAATAAAACTGTAGATGAAAATCGGGTTTATTTGGAAATTTCAATGGTGAGTTAGAACGGTAAATTTCTATCAACCATTCTGTTAAAAATATTAATAATAATAATAATAATAAACTAATAAAGGAAGAATGTATGTCTTCGTGCTTAGCAAATTTCAATAATCAATCAATTAAGTCACGAATTAATTAACAGTCTGTATATTAATGATTGTTGGTGATTCTGTGTTATGTGGTTTTTATTCGATAATTTATAAAAATTTGCAATTATATAATTCTATCTAGGTCATGGCGAATTGTACCTATTGGTGTTCATAAATATTTCCTTGTATTTGATTATTTTATAAAAAATTAAAAATTTGATATGTTCCAGTGTTATAAAAAATGTGCAAAAAGTCAAGGATGATAAGTAAAAGTATTCAAAATCAAATCGTATTGTATTTTGGTTTCAATTTACATTCGATTAGATCATATTTAACAAATTAATTGTGGTTGAGAATAATATGTTTGAATAGTTATTGATGTCAAGAATTGTAGAACGTAACAGAATTTAATTAAAATAAGAGAAAAATTGTACTTATTGTGATGAGAAACCACAAAATATGAAACAATAGACTTGTTTGTATAGAAAACTAATTGAATGTCGATAATAACTTAATTTAAATGTGTATATTTATAAATTTTATGTTTGCAAATGCTAATTTTTAATATAAATCAAATGAATAGAATGCGGTTTTTCCCTTATTTATTTTATGACAAGTTTTCGTTGTTCCGTTATTGTAAAACTTTCCAAATAACGTTTCAAGTAAACACAATAAATTGGGGACAAAAATATTATTAATAATGTAAAATTTACCGTGCATAGGTCCAATAACAACCATAACGACCAACATGAGCAACATAACTTTCATACGTCGATTATTTTCATCGTTCTTGAAAGCAACAGTAAACGTTTCGAACAAATGTTGTACATTGAAGAAATCCCGTACAAATGCACATTTCTTATTATTATAATCCAATTGTGGTATATCAATCTTTTTCGATTCTTCAATTCTCGTTACACCATAATAGATAGCAATCAAATACATTATTGCCGATATAGAGAAGACACCATAGAAACCAATTTTCTTATATAAAATTCCACTTAATGCTAAACCAATCGGTATACCCAACGAACAGAATAGATTAACAATACCGATACGTAAAGTACGTGTTTCAATTGTTGTAACATCAGCTATATAACTGAAAACAGCCATAAACATAGTGAACCAACCACCGGTCAATGCAGGAAATAAACCTTCAATAAAACCAGCAACTTCCATTGGTAATTCATTGAAGAAATATGTACAAAATAATAAACCAATGACTGTACATAATTCACCAATTATTGGTAATAACATACAGGGTTTCCGTTGACCCCATCGATCACTCCACGAACCGATAAACATAATAAGTAAAGCTGGTAGACCACTTTGTAATACAGTCTTCCATATACCCATCGATGCTACTAATTGTTGGACATTCTTCTCTTCAATTGTATAATTTAACGTTTTACGTTGACTTAAAGCATCACAAATCTCATCTGAATAGGCTAAATTGACGCGACATGCCTTTTCTAAATTTAGATTTTGCGTTGCCAAACTGGCAAATACACACGGTATTATATAACATGCCAATAATGGCTCAACGGTTATATTATCGATAAAGAAACGATAACGTTGCCGGCATGACATATCGCTGAATTTGATCGATTTCGGCTGACTCTTATCCGAAGCCGGTTTCTTTTCTGTTGTTGTTGTTGTTGTTGCTGCTGTGGTTGTTGTTGTTGTTGTTGTTGTCTGGGCAGCTTTTGCCATTTTTGATTGAGAAAATACCTGAAATTTTTAAACACTTCTATATGACGATTAAAGTACGTTCACATTCAAGCACAAAAAACGAACAACACGCAATATAAATCGTATTAATTATCTCTAATCTTTGTTTCTATAAAATCAAACATAAAAATTAAGCATGCATTATGTTGTTGTTCAAACCCATGGGTTTGAATTTGTAATATTTCAAATTCAACACTTATAGTCGCCCGATTTGTATCCGATCAACTTGACTTCAATTCATTATTAACTACCCGATTACAACAACAAAAAATCGCCACCTGTTACTATCACTTTTACTGCATTAAAGTCGACCAAATGAAAGTAAATATGATAAACTTGACTTTCACTTGATTTGTTTTCTTATTGTTTGAAACGCGAATGAAATGCGAAATTATCACAATTACGTAAAATAATTGCAACCGGTCCTTGAGAATTTCGTTAATTATATGATGATGTTGATTATTATTATTATTATTATTTTAAATAATGACAATCATCCGGCCACAATCAGCATCCAAGGCAAGAACGTATAAGAACCATTAAAAAAAATTAGAGAAAAAAAAACACAAAAAAACGGAAACACTTATTGTAATTTTTTAATGCAATTACACACAATTATAATCAAGTTTTATTATCTAAAATTTTAATATAATTTATAACAAATTTTAATTTCTGTAAGAAAAAAAATTATAAAAGAAATTGTGTATTTACCTGACTTTTGAACGTAAATGTAAGTAAAAAAACTAGGTGATTATTTACAAGGATCGCATAATTTTTTATCAAACACTAGCAATATTATTTATCAAAAAAACGAGCAAAAAAAATTTGTTAATGTCCCGCTTTCTTATCAATCAACAACGTTTATTAAATTCAAATGAATTTCTAAATCCCCAAAGGTACTATCATTGGTATTTGTGTCCCACTCGAAGACCAATTACGTCATTTATCATCTCCCCTACCATCTACTGGTGTATAATAATTAATGTACACTATTGTTGCTATACTTATTATTATTATTATTATTCTCATTATTACTTTTATTGTTAGTGCATTTTTGTATTATAAACAAAAACAACATAGATACATAACTATTAATGGTTGTACTTACAATTAGACTTGGTAATATATTACGGTAAAAGTTTAATTAATTTTTTAAAAGGGGAGAAAAAAAATCATTATGCGCGATTGATTCTAACAATTGATTTATTAATTTTTTGTTGTTATTATATAAATATTGCAAATTATTTAACGAAAAAATCACGCTAGTCATCATTGAATTAATAGAGATTTTTAAAATTTTAAAAATGCCGCTCAATATTTTATAAAACAATAGGCGCCATCTATACTATAAACGAGTCGTTACATTGTAGTGTGAATACGCCTTTATTGTTATTATTTGGTCAATTTAAGATCAACAACATTTAAGTACGAATAAAATGAGTTTATTGGCATCATTTTTTATACGAATTAAGAAAGAATGAATATAAACAATATAATTATTATAAAAAGTTGGGAAATTAGAACCTTGAATTTTCGTAAATGCGTATTTACCTTCATATGTTATAAATGATGATCTGATAATTTGATATTCAATTAAAAAAAAAACAGCTCGGAAGACAAAATTAAGTGAAATTTTGAACATTTTAGAAGAGCTATCTTACAATTAACGTACTATGTTAAAAATGTACTATAAGTTGCACAATAAAATGACTACTTTTGTTGAGTTGTGTAAAACAGGCATTAGAAAGCGGTCCTGACAATATAAGTGAATTTTCACAGGTCAGGATTCGGGAAGAAAGACAATTAATCGGAACAAGTGGATGTGAAACAATATAGAGAAGCATTTATTGTTGAGAATAAACAGCATGGAAGACGAAATTAAGTGAAATTTTGAACATTTCAGTAGAGCTAGCGTACAATTAACGTATGTTAAAAATGTACTATAAGTTGCATAATAAAGTGACTACTTTTGTTGAGTTATGTAAAACAGGCTTTAGAAAGCGGTCGTGACAATATAGCTAAATTTTCACAGGTCAGGATTTGGAAAGAAACATAATATTAATTGGAGAAAGTGAGTGTGGTGTTACTGGGGCCATTTATTTTTGGTTATTTAAATACACAAATAATAGAAACTGACAACTCTCTGACAAGAGAAACAGCCTGACTCACACAAACCGAAAAAAGTTATTATAAACAATAAGAAAATTAAAAACAAATTCTCAAAGTCTTATCCCATAAAATTAAATTGTATTATAAATTATATTAAATACCCGAAACATATGTGGGTAATCCTATTTAAAAAATATAATTTTATCGATAATTTGTTTTTTATTTACTTATTACCTAATACATACTTATGTATCTATATCATCCCATATTTGTGAATGGATTTTTGGTTTTCCAAAAAAAAAATATTACTTATAAACAGTTGGGAAATGTGAACCTTGAATTTTCGTGTGTATTTACCTTCATATGTTGTATATGATGATCTGATAATTTGATGTTCAAATAACAAAAAAATAACTATAATTTCTCCTTTTTGTACCATGTAAAATTTTTGACAAAATGTTAAACTTACCCGAGAGAAAACGACAAACATGAAACTCCAGAATGTTTGAAAGACAAATCTAAAGTGAAACAATATAGGGGAGCATTTATTATTTAGAATAAACAGATCAGAAGACAAAATTAAGTGAAATTTTCGAGAAAATTTTGACCATTTTAGTAGAGCTGACGTATAATTAACATATGTTAAGAATGTACAATAAGTTGCACAAAAAAGTGACTACTTTTGTTGAGTTGTGTAAAACAGGCTTTAGAAAGCGGTCGTGACAATTTAACTGAATTTTCACAGGTCAGGATTTGGGAAGAAGCATAATTAATTGTAAGAAGTGAGTGTGGTGTTACTGGAGCCATTTATTTTTGGTTATTTAAATGCAAAAATAATAGAAACTGACAACATTCACAAGAGAAATAGTCCGATTCACACTAACTGAAAAGGTGGTATTTTTCGCTCAAGACTCGAGCACTTTTTTCTGAAACTGATAGCATATTTAGACAACTGAAACAAAGTATTGGTGAATGATAATTTTTTTCTTAACTGAAAAAATACGTTTCTCAGGAAAACAAATAAATCCCCAAATGTGTCCAGAGCTGTAATCAGAAAGCTATTCCAGGCGCGTATTTTGCAAAACAGGGCTACTTTTAAAGTAACAATTTTTTGAAGGAAAAAGTTCTTATGACTTATGACAGAAGGGCAAGGAATTGAGCAAGTTGGGATCCCGGTAGTACAACCTCAATTATATGAAAAACTCTCTAAATAGGAGTTGTTTTGACCTGCATTACAATAAAAATTAGTCTTATCTTAAAAATCGACAAGGATCTTCATTTCCATCGAAAATCTGTATAGAAAAACCTAAAATATGCCCCAATTACGACTTGTTGAACATTTTCTCCTTTTTATGTTTTAAAGCAAAGTTGTTGAGATTATTTCTCATTACTATAAATAAAACTTTCACGTTGCGTTTTGCAAGATAAAAGGCTGCTTTAATGTTCTTGGTATTTTTATTTATTTCACATCAATAATGGCAATTAATTGTACCTTTTATTTACAAAAGATTACATAACAGCAACATCACACATTGAATCCTCTTCATATATTTCTACATAAACTTGCAAATTTTATTAAAATCATAAAATTGTAATCCTTCCATAATTGGTATTTATTCCAGTGTATACGACTCAAGTTTTAATCTGATCACATTAAAATTCCTAAATTTTTCTTTATAAAAGAAAATTCCATAATGTATTGTTGAAAACTTCCTGCTTGTTTTGTTTTTTAAATGAATAGAATGCACATATTTTAAATAATTGGAGAGTAAAACAAATAGAAAAAAAACAATACACAATTATTAATTGTTAACTTGTTGGAAAGCGATATGTTCACACGTTAATATGTGTGAAAAAATCTTTAAAATTCGATGATAAGATAAGAAATTCATCGGAAAACAAGACGAATTTTCCCCAACAATTTAGACACTTCTTATCTGCTGATCAATATTTTTCATACCGAGTGAGTCACGTAATAAGACGAAAGGTTCTTATTGCAGCTCCCATTATTTGAGGTGAGTAACTCGAAAAATATTTCAAGCATTTGTAGCGAGGCCCCTGGACGACATTTTTGGAAAATTAGAACCTCGTAACTCATTTGGAAGTTGGACAAAAAACGATAGTTTATGACGAGCTGAAGACGAAAAATGACTAATTGTAAGAAAAATTTCCACCTATTTCACAATGAAATTGAGAAAAATAGAAAAAAAAACACAGTTGGGAGGATTTTCAAGTCATTGCTTGTTTATTTGGTTTTTGAAAAATCGCGACATCGTCAGAAACGAGCGTCTTTTGACCAACTTCCAAATGAGCTGCATGGTTCTAATTTTGCCAAAATGATATACAGATATCATCCTATAAGCCCTTGAAAAAATTTTCGAGTCACTCTACAAATAATGGGACTCTCCGTCTTACGTGACTCAAACTCCCATTAATTGGCAAGAGATTCAGAGAATATTTCAAGGATTAATCGAAGGCTGTATAGAGATCATTTTAGCTAAATTAGAACCTTGTCGTAGCTCATTTGGAAGTTAATCAAAAACTGCTTATTTTGGATAAGGTCATGTTTTTTTAAAACGAGATATAGACGAAAGACGACAAAGAATGACTCGATGACCCTCCCAATATTTTTTTTTGTTTTTCTCCATAGCATTCTAAAAAAAATGCGAAAAATTTCCTCCCGGAATAAAGTGGAGAAAAACAAAACAAAACAATGTAGAAAGGGTATTCGAATCATTCTTAGTCATTTAACGTGTATAACTCGTTTTTAAATATCGCAATATCGTCAGAAACGAGCAATTTCTGACCAACTTCAAAATAAACTACGAGGCTCCAGTTTTTCTAAAATAATCTCTAAGCATCATCCTCCTATAAATCCTTGAAATATTTTTCGAATCGCTCAGTAACTAATAAAACTTTTATCCAAACTGTCTATTTTTAAAGCAACAGGGAGGTACATACATATAAACAATTGTTTCGATATGACAGGACCGTAATCAAAAAATTATTTCAAGTACGGTGCCTTTTTTGAAGACTATGGCAGCTTCTAAAGTAATAATGATTTAATGAAAAAGGATCTTATGACATGTGGCAAGGATTTGCTCTAGGTGGCCCCCCACATAGCTGTCGCCCTGCGTTATAGATACAACTACAAAATTCGATAGAAATCGAGATCGAGGTTACATCCCAATTCTCAAAAAGTTTTTTGTAACACTACTAGTCTGTCAATGTTTTGTCGTTCTTATTGCTTTTCTAATTGAACGATCTAAATTGAATGTTTGCCGCTTTTGAAATTCAATTTCTTAGAAATTAGTGTAAATTGTGTTGAATATTCGATTTAATATCAAATTTACTTACTTCATAAGTCATGTTTTTGTCTTTGTATCACTGTCAAACGTACAATTTTACAAATTTCTATCGATAAAAAAAAAATCGCACGCGGTATTGTTATTGTCCAACTTACTTACTATCTCTACTACTAACATTGTTGCAATTGGTTAACATTAAACTATTTATTGTGTAAATTATCTTAATCATTCAAGATGATAGGAGAGCGTAAGAGTACGAGGTAGCATACACACGAAAAAAAAATGTATCCTAGATGCCTTGATTAAATTTCATGGTCCTCTATTGTTGGTAATAGGTAAACGTCTTGTCATTGTATTTAAACCGAATTCATTACTTAATATTAACAGTAATTGTTAGTTATAGTTTCAAGGAAAACTGAATCGTTATTAATCTTAAATATGTGTGTTCTCTAATCTAGAATATTTTGCAAATTTGTACAAATGGTTTAAGTAAAAGCAATCCAACATCAACATCCTCATTTGGATTGGTGTCCTTCAAATAAAATGAGAAAAAAAAATCGTCGACAGTGATATGAAAAATTACATAAAAGCAAAAAAAACAGGTCAAAAAAATTACGTGAAGGTGACCGTTTATTTTTTATATTGTACTCATTTAATTCCTCATTTCACACAATACTTTTACAATTCTATAAGAAATTTGAGCTTTAAGCTGAGGCCAGACATTCAATCGACTCGAATATGACTTTTAATTCACCCCCCAAAAAATAATTTATTTATACGACAAAACAAAACAAAAACAACCCAATTATTCTCGTTAGACAGTTTTAACAATTGTTGTGGTTTACAACATTAATCATGATAGTACTTGACAAACAAAAACAACATTTATGTCATTAAAAATAATTAAATAAAAATAATTGTATAAAAAAATGCCGAAATTAACACCAGAGGAGAAACGTTTACAACGTTTAGAAAAGAAATTGGCAAAGAAACGTGAAAAAGAAGAACGACAACGACAAACGAAACGTGATCATCTACAACGTGAAATTGTTTATGGTCAGAAAACATTGAGGAAATATGAGAAAATATGGCGGGAAATGTTAATAAGAATCTCCTTACCAAATCTACGTAAAGAAATGGAATATACATGGCATAATTTTGAACGGATCATTGATGTTAAAGATTTTACAATTTCTTTATTGTTGGATGAATTATCGTATGCAGAAGAACAATATTTACGTAATTTTAGTCATCATACAGAACAAATTGATAATTTACATCGATTATTTAGCGAATATGTGGATTTATTGAAAGACGATTTTGAGAGTACTGTAAGTCTTATCACTTCATTGATAACTTACCTAAGATTATGAGAAAGCTGGAGTTAATACCGGTAGCAATAGTATTTTATAACTTTACTAATCAAGCTACTATCTCCAAACAATACAAGGAAACTTTTCAAATTTTCGAACAAGTTCGTAAATAATCGTAAATATCTTAATAAGTACCTTATTTTATTATAAACAAATAGTAATAGTAACTTACACTTACTTAGAAATAGATGTTTGTTAGTTACAGTGGATAGAGATAATCTTTAAAAAGTTACAGAATACGAGCAGCTCTGTGCGAACAGGCTACTCGCACCAGAAGTAGAGAAAATAAGGGTGCCAATTTCATGTAATGATCATACCTAATAATCATTTAATACCATTTTTTTAAGGAAATAATCCTAAAAAGTATTAGTTGATAGTTTAACAAAAAATAATCGTTTTTTTATAATAATTATAAGGGCAGAACTAGTTCAAAGTGCTAACGAAGCAACGCTGAATTTATTGCCAGTAAAATCAAAAACAAAAAAAAAACGATATGAAATCACATATCAGATATTTATTGTTTTTGTTTTAATTTATAGCTACTGTTTTAATTTATAGTTTCTGTTGTAGTGTAACTATTTTTTAATCCTATCTGTCTTTTAATTAATTGTTTATACGTGCATGAAAGACGAGTGAGAATTGTCGCAATGAGGAAATACATAGATAATATAAAACTTTAGAACATGTAGCTTGAAATGCTCTATCTAACGCATGTTTACTTTTTTCAATATCTCAAACCACAAGCGAGATATCGATGTTTGAAAATTGGCAATTATGTTATAACTTAGAAATATATACAGATTCTTTAAAAATTGAAGACTATCATAATGTGAAACAGAAACATTGTCTCTATGAAGAGACCTATCTATTTCACTCTGTATAATTTCATTATATCCAACAACTGAAAAGAGACAAGTATAAAACAATCATTACTGAACGCGCAATATTCTGCATATCACGAAAAAAGCTTGAAGATGATACTTAGCAAAGTGAAATAATCATTATCTATAGATTTTATCTTCAAAGAATCTGTGAATACGGTTCTGTGCGTCAGTAGTATAGATCTAGTATAAATATGGATAGCGTTTTGGGTAGTTCCGTCTATAGCGCCTAGCGTGTTAACTATTTAGGCAACACATTAAACATCCTATATGAAAAAATTGAAGGTTTTTTATAAATACAATAGATGGAAATAACACACCACATTTGATCACTGTAGTTGCCGTTGTGTGAGGTTATATTTTTTTTCTCGATTGGTTAACATAGTGAGCGTCTCAGAGAACTTACTGCAAATATGCCACTTTTGCGTGTACCGCTCGACTCTCATATAGTTCGGGTTGAAACGTCGCTGCTTTAAATTTTACTTTAAAATACGTTTATAATTTTGATTGATGTTTCAAGCTGATTTTTTATATTTTTCTAGTCCAAAATTTAAGATGCGACTTGTGATTTTAGCCCCGGGAGCAAATTTTTCATGTTACGGCACTGATATACCAACCATAAAATTATTGAAACAATGTGAGAACTTAGAACTTTAGTTAGTTTCAATCACATTATTTGCAACCTTTTATACTTTTATTCTTAATTGTACTCCTCAAAACTTCTTTACATTGGCTGATTTTTGTTTCCGATTTTTCTATTCGATTTTGTATCCGAATTCAACTCGGATCCGAGATATCTTCATCTTTACATTATCCGAGTTAATCACATGTGTACGCAGACACCAATATTTAAAAATCGTTGATACCATAGATATAAAAGTTGATACTGAACGACACTAAAAAACCACAACACCGCCATGTTTTCAACTTGCGTATAATCTCAAATTCTCAAAATAGCATCATAGCAATAGTCAAATCAATTAGGCACCGTTTTATTCTACAAAAAATTGATGAGATCTTGAAAGGTTTCTCGGATACGGCAACTCGGATCAAAAATCGAATGCTGTAAAGACACACATTTGTCGTTTTATTTTCTCAGAAGAAGAAATCTAATGCAAACTCGGATAATGTAAAGTGGACTTAAAGTAGACGATAGATCTAAGGAATTTCTTATTTTAGTTTAAGAAAATCAAGGGTGATTTAGATGAATTTGCTGCAAATATTCGAAAATCTCACGAAACAAATTGTTTATATTTAACTACAATGATTGATTCAGCTGATGGAGACAAGTTAAATCAAGACAAATTAATGAAAATCGAATATTACGGTCGTATGGAAACGGAACAAACTGAAAGGAAGGCCAATTTAGAAAAATTAAAAGCTTATTTAGAGAATCGCTATGAAAATCTATTTGATCAAATGAAAAACTTTATTAATAATTTCGAAAAAATGACAAAGAAACGCAAAAATGATTATGATCTAATGAAGGCTATTGAGGATGATTATCAAAAAATAATTCATGAACAAGCACAGAAGATTGAAAAAAATTACGAATTTATCAATAATTTAAAAGAGAAATTTTCGAATATAAAACGAATCGGTGATCGACGATTAACAAATTTGATAAAAGAACATGACGATCTTTTTGCCAATTTTAAAAAATTAAAAGCCGATCTAAATCACCAAATTAACAATGATGAAAATAAGATTATTATATTAACACAAAATTGTAATGATACAGAAGAATATTTGGAAAAACTGAAAGAAAAAGGTGAACATTTATTGAATATGGTATCAATATGTCGACGTTTGGAAATCGATCGGGAAATCCCAGAATTTCCCGATGAAATCCTTGTTGATGAAATAGAAATATTTTGGCAACAATTCGGGCAAATCAACTATGAAAACTTACAAATCACCAAAGAAATATCAGTACTAAAACAAGAAAATCGCCAATTAATTGACAAATTAAACAATAATGCCGATTGTCGAGATTCAATTCAAGCCAAATCTGAACGTATCAATATAGTTGATTGTAATTTTGTATTGAAACAATACAGAAAGTGGCAGAAATGATTTATTTTCAAATTTTTGAATTATAATCGATAAGAAACTCATATAAAGGTTGGAAATATTCTAAAATTGCTGTAGCATCCATTTTAGATGTACCAGTGATGATTTTTAAAATCTTTTGCGGTAGTTGACTGGAACCCAAAACTAAGCCTTCATGTAATTTTTTACCAGCTTCTTTAGATTTGTAAAAATCACAATTATGTAAAGGTTTCTTAGGATCTTTAACATCATATTCACCAGCTTCAATACATAAACTTTTATAAAATTGAAATTGTAAAATATGTGCAACAAAATATCTACAAATCAAATAAATTCATTTTGGAAACATTTTAATTTAAAACTTATCTAAACTTACGCGATATATTGTGAATCAGCAGCTATATGAAATTTGGCACCAGCATCAAAATCATCTTCATTTCTCATTATTGGCGCTTTAATTTTTTGATATTTCTCACGATAATACCACCAATATGAATTCCATTTGTTTTCTGGTATATTACCATTAAAAACATCCCAACGCCATTTATCAACAAATAAAGCAAATGGTAAAAATGCAATTTTATGTAATGCCATATCCATTAAACTATTAATTGTCGATTCTTTATCATCTTGATAATTATCATCTAATAGTTTGATTTTTTTCAAATGTTTGGGTGTAACAACAGATAATGCCATTGTATCACCGATTGCTTCATGGAAACCAGGATTAGCACCATCACGATAATAATAGGGTTGTTTTTGATATTGTAAAAAATATTGAATGTGACCCATTTCATGGTGGATGGTTATAAAATCATCGAAATTAACTTTTGTACACATCTTTATCCTGAAAACAAAATCAAATTTATGATGGAAATTATTGAAATTTATACAAAGGTGCTATTAGCGAGCGATTTGAAAAAGATTTTAATTTGTTGGGTACTTCTTGGGGACTATTTTGGCAAAATTAGAGCCTCGTAGCTTATTTGCAAGTAACTCAAGTCGTATATAAAGTATAGTAAGCAACTCGCTTATAATGAATGCTAATTATTACCTCGAATGATTACAACACTCGCTCGCTCCACTCGCTTGTGTTGAAAACTTCATTCTCGGTAATAATAGCATTCATTATATGTAGACTCGTTGTATAATATATTATTACATATATATTATTTGATCAAATTAACAATTATGGCTCTATTTTATTGACTTGTTAAAAATAACTAGCTAATTATTATTTTTTCATTTTAAAACAAGTTATAAACTAGTAAATACGTCCTTAAACAAGGGATGAAAAGGCGGATTGCACCTTTTGATAGCCCTTATTAATATCTATTATTTACTTATAGAAGCACTGACAATGAGAAACATTGAGCCGTTTTTGAGATATTTGAAGAAAATAAACTAATTTTTGCAGGGTTAATTTTAATTTCCATTTTTCTCCTTCAACTTAAATACATATACATATGAATGAAAAAACTTTTGCCCCTTAGAATAGAATCAACTACCTGTAAGTATACCAAAAATCATCAAAATCGAGAGTTCTGAGCTCGAGTGATTCACTTATGAGTATCACCAACTTCAAAACGAGCTACAAGGTTCTAATTTTTCGCAAATGATCTCCAGAGACTGCCCTACAAATCCTTGTATTCCCTTCGAATCGCTCGCCAACTAATAGGAGTTTAATAAGAAGCAGGGGCGGATGGGGCCACCGGGAGTTCGGGAATTTTCCCGGTGGGCCGCGCTGTGATGGGCCGCTATCGAAAAAATGAAAGGCCGTCACTAACGATTTGGCAGACAGTATATTTTAAAGGTGTTTTTTTTGGAATATATGTATATGTATAATAATAAGCAACAAATATTTTTTTATCACATTATCCTAATTTAAAGAAAAAATAAAACCCGTAAGTATTTTATGACTACATTAGAAATACGATGGTATGATTTATAGTTTTCAATGCTCATTTCTAATTATCCTTCAATTAAACATTTGCGCACGTGTTATAATATAATATTATAGTACTCAATTCGACCATTTAATCTGTGAATTTCCTTATCGGCATCGACATGGAGAAAAAAATCGAGACACAATAAAATAAAGAGATAACAGAATACATTATACGGATTTTGCAAGAATTGGTGTTTTTTAGCGAATTTTTTTAAAAAAAATTAGCTAATGACGAGATCCTCACTTTTGAATTTCCGAAAAATTTTTGCACAGAAGTTCGTTTTGGGACCTCAGGAACCCATATCCACCGTCCGTTAAAATTTTTATATATATATATATTTATATACAGTAAAACTTCGCTAATCCGGACTAATTAATGCAGGGGGCAGTCCGAATTACTGAATCGTCCGGATTACTGGAACGTTTTGAAACACATATTAAATATACCTATAGGGTTTTGGCGCTACGGTATCTTCCTTCGTTTGTTAGGTATTTACGAAGGGAATCGAAAATTTTTTCAATATGTACATTAAGACAAATTTGGAGCACTAAAAAAGCTTTTCACAAAAATGCAAATGTATGCAAATCGAGTTAACATAGAGAGTATGCTCCTGATTGTAATGTTATGTATATGTTATATGTATATATACATATAATTATATCAGACGAAAAGTTACTTAAAATAATCTGTAATTGTTCTCTGTTGAACTGATTTTTGTTGGGCCTCAAAAGCTACGAAGAATTAGCAATGAAGGAAGCTCCAACCCGATTGAATCCGGATTGTAGAAGCAGTCAAATTCCGGATTACAGTATGCATAAATGTGAGAGCAAATCGGTCCGGATTAGTGGAATTCCGGACTACAGAATGTCCGGATTAGCGAAGTTTTACTGTATTTATATATTTATATATATATATATATATATATATATATATATATATATATATATATATATATATATATATATATATATATATATATATATATGTATATCCACGATAACTGCCGTAAAAATAGTCCAATCTTAATGAAACTTGGTACAAAAATCGGTCTTTGGGATAGCTTGGATGAGTTCGTTGGCCAGACTGGTAGGGCCGACACTTTTGGAATAAGAGCTGAAGAAATGTTAAAAAAAATCATTTTCAATATTACATTTGCTTAGATTTTGATGAAAATTAAAATAACAGTAGAGCAGTCCATTCTCTATGACCCAGAAAAAAAAATCATCAAAATCGGTTCATTGGATCGCAAGAAAAATGCAAAAATCTTTTTTTTGAGTATAAGCAGTAAAATCACGTATCTAAGATGGCTATGTGTTCTGACAATTGATATTAGAAAAAAAATTGAATATCGCGGGGGGTAACTAATTTTGACAGTTAATATTAGACGCAAGGCCTGCTAGAGAATTTCGCTTGAAAAAATCAAGCAGGCCTTGATTAAACGTATTAGACAAACAACAAACTTCTTCAAACGAGTCAAATTTTATTAGTGTTTCTTATTGTTTGTGGATTAAAAGCATTTTTAAATTAAAATAACATCGGGAAATGAATTTATTAGTTGATTCAATGTTATTAAAATATATTAATTGTCAGTATCATAAGAATGTTTTGCATTTAATATTTCAGTATGTAGATACATAAAAAAATTCGCTATATAAGGTACTTGCTACTTTTGGAGATTTTTTTTTATACAGGATGTTTGGTCTAACAATAAGTATGGTGAGTTCTAAGAAACTCCTATTAGTCGATGAGCGATTCGAAAAATATTTAGAGGATTTGTAGAAGAGTCCCTAGGAAACATTTTAGCAAAATTACAACCTCGTAGCTCATTTAAAAATTGGTAAAAAACGATCGTTTTGGACAATTTAGCAATTTTAAAAACCGAACAAAACATGCAGAACCACTAAAAATGACTCAGAGACTTTCCCAAAATTGATTTTTTCGTTTTTCTCCATTGTATTCCAAAGAAAATACGAAATATTTCCACCTGTTCCAGAATAATATGGAGAAAAAACAAAAAAAATCAATTTTGGGAGGATCCTAAAGTCATTCTAAGTCATTTTGCGTGCTTAGTTAGTTTTTGAAAATCACTACATCGTCAGAAATGAGCGTTTTTTGACCAACTTTCAAATGAGCTATGAGGCTCTAATTTTGCTGACATGTTCTTTAAGGACCCTCCTACGAATCTTTAAAATATATTTTTAGTCGCTCGTCGACTAATAGGAGTTTCTTAAAACTACCATACTTAGACCAAACACCCTGTATACACATTGCAACTGCTTATTTAAATTTTCAAAGAATGAAGGGAGTAAATGCTCAACGTCTCGATCGTCTCTAGACTTACGCTTCCAATTTCTCAGATAGCATGTGAAAGATCCTTCTCTACACTTCGATAAATTAAAAATCGTTTAAGAAGTACCCTATCAGAAAATCGGCTCGAAGCATTCATGATTATGAATACAGAAAAATTATTATTAAATAAGATAGAGAATGACGATATTATTGATAAATTGGCTAATACCACTTCATTATTAAAACAAGAATTAATATATTAATTATTACTCGATATATTTTTTATTACCTTCTTTATGTCTTTTTAATTTTTTTTGTACGTCTATTATTTTATTATTCACATCTGTAACACTTTTGATAGTGTACTTAATAATACTTCTCAAGATAATATTTAAAACTTCATTAGTAACTTAGGAACTAAGGATGGATATAATAAATAAACCATTGCCATTAAATACCCTAGTGGGCCGCTGACATTATTTTCCCGGGCCGCTTTATAGAACCCCATCCGCCCCTGATAAGAAGCATCTACTTATAAATCTCTGACACACTCACCTATAGTTGATTCCATCACAAAAATCCCAAGCACTAGCATGACAAACAATCTCACGCCCATCTTTCGGTTTCTCAATCACTGCACCTTTACTTGTATCATAACTGATTTGATTATTTAAAAGACCCATAGATTGATAGAATTCATTGGCAATTTGAAACATTTGTAAAATCGTATAATTTTGTTTTAATAATAATTCATTAACATTAATACGACTAGCATTAGGATATGGACGTACAAAATCAGCTAAATTATACCAATCTTGTGCCCACATATTACCAAAAATATGTGCTGGTAATAAACCATCATTGTTTATTATTAATTTATCACCATAAAGTAATTTTAATTTATAGCCAACATATTTATGTAACTCATAATAGAGTGGTTCAATTTGTTGCCATAATTTATCAATATTTTCAACGAAATTCAAATCTTCATAATCAGCACGCCAAAACTCACCGTAATCATCAAAACCATTAGCTTGGGCGGCTTCATTAGATAGATTAACATAAGTTTTGTAGAGATGCTTCATTTTAGCACCGGTCATTTGGCGCCATTCGTTCCAAATGTATAACAATTCATTATAATTGTGAGATTTTGCGAAAATCTCTTCTAAATCCGGATCTAGCGATAATCCCTCGCTGTCTAAATTACAATTTGGTTTATTGAAAGGACAAATTTTAGCCGAACTGTAAATATTTGTCATTGTTGTTGTTGTATTTGTCAACTACAAAAATAATTATAGACATATTTTCTTTAAATTATTGAATATTTACCTCTTTTAATTTTTCTGAATCTAAAATTGAAATTCCAAGTGTTTTCAACATTTCTAATGTTCGTATAAGAGATTGATTATTGTAATTGTTTGAATCTAAATGTTTGAAAAATTTCTCCCACATTGATTTATCAAATCTTCCTGCTTCTTCTAATACATCAAGCTATTGTTAATTAAAATAATTGTAATTTTTTATAGGTAATTAATAAATTGATAGAAAAATTACCAAAATTTCTTGTTTTGTTTTGTTATTGAGATCAGTTTCAACATCCCATAGAGCATTATTGATCTTTGTACAAATTTGCGATGCTTCTCGTTCATAAGTTGTGGCTAAGAAATCTTCAAGTTCTGCTTCCGTAAGTAAATATTGATTTTTGTACAAAAATGTAACAATTATAAGAATAAATAGCTGAAAATAGATTTAGAAAATGTTTCTTGTGTAACAATAATTTCAAGTTCATTAGACTTTCCAATTCTATTTGGAGTCTGTACTTAAATTTTAAACAAGTGTTACTCCTAAATTATGGGTCTTTAAGTAAATTTTGCTCACGAGTCGTAATTTTGACACTTTTGGTTACATTAGGAATTAAATTCTCCTAGATTACAAGACATTTTTATCTTAATAGATCGATTGATAGTCAAGAAAACATTTAGATCCGTTCAGTCAACTTTTAGAGCTGAATTCTTCATTTTGATCAAGGTTTTAAGACATTTTTACAAAAGTTTATTCTTAAGCTGTATTTTCAAAATTCAACCCAGATCCTGAGGTGTTTATATTTTAAATAATGAGCTTTTTTGAGAATTTTAACATTAAATTGTGAGAAAACAAGATAATTTAAACACTTCAAGTTGTTTTTGGATCGTTAGAAGGAAGCTATTTGGGGATTTTTATCCGTTTTAGAGGAGGATTTTCATGTTTAAGTTTATTTTTTATTAATCTTATCGAATTTTGTTATTGCTTTAGATCTATTATGTGAAAAAAAAATGTAGCAAGCAAAGTATTTTATACTATTTTTTATAGACTTAGCTCCAGATGGTTTATTTGGCCATCTTCTGGTATCAAATTCGCGCATTTGAAATTCAGAAAAATCCACCCTTTATGAATTAAAATAAAAAAGAGAAAGATTTTGTCGAAATTTTCATCTTGATCGTTGTAAATTACCTTTAGGATGTTCACCCCCTAAACATAATTTTTCAGAAGAATCTAAAAACAAGTATCTCCTGCTTTCTTATTCTCTTTCAACTAAGATTAGTTTCGTCAAAATCCATAGTATAGTTTTCGTTTTATAGCAATTTTGTCACTTAGATCTCTTAGATTTCAACAGAGAACAACATATCCAAATTTCATTAAAATCGGAGGGGGACACCTGGGAAGGTTCCCTTGTTAATAAAAATAAATAGATAAATTATAATGGTTACTACACTACTCGTCGTACTTAAATCGGACAGCCTGTATAATTTGCAATTCTACATGGAAAAGGAAATGATTATTTACGGTTGCTTACAATTCTTAAATTGCGTATTGAAAACATAAATAATTATAAATAATAAAAAAATAAATTCTTATATTACCTATAATTTATTCAAAATTAATTGACTCTACTAATTTAAGGAGTTAATTTGAACAAAAGAGACTACTTACAAATATTTTAATCATCTTTTCACTTTTTAATACGAGAAAGAATAGAATTTTCTACACATTCATCACACGATTATTTAAATTAATTCTCGTCCTCACATGCATCCAATAATAAATTCGATTATAGTACAACTAATTGTAAGAGGAATGGTAATTGAATTTATATAAATATATTCATATGTATATATTTTTATAAATAATTGCAGTTTTTGTTAATGTGTCGTCAATAGCAGATTATAAACAATGATTGATATTCATGACAAGATTTATAATGACCGCAAAAAACGCAATAATAATAATAATAATAATAATAATAATAATAATTAAAATAATAATAATAACAATAATAACGGTAATGTAGATGTAGGTAGATTTGTATGTTGTAATCAAATAATTATTACAAGAGTTTCTATTTTATGGAAGAGAACATAATTATCATACCTATGTCCCCCTGTATCATAATTTATTACTGTTGATATAATTGAATTCGTGTATTCAATACCGATCGGAAATGTCGAACAGTTGCAGACTCGAATTTTTGCAGCTACATGTGCGATTTGGAAACTGCCGAAATATACAACATTTCCGTAAAGTGCAACTTTATGTGGAACAGGAATGGGAGGCATTTTAAGCAACTTTTATAGTAATTTTTGTATTACTTCATTTATAGTTTTTAATTAAATGTGTTGCGTATATGTTCACAAGTAAGTTAGTAAAACTTCCGTGCTTTCTTATCAACTCTCGACAACAGGTAGGTTAGTATTTATTTAACCAGCGACCATCAAATGATAGTTGCAATTTTGGTCAATTTTAGGCAAACTTTTATGTTCTTTTTTAGCCTTTCAAAATATACTTATTGTACTCTATTCCATATATTAGGATGGTGTGGTATACCTATTTGAAGGGAATTCGATTTCACCCTGTATGTAGTATATACAGTCGGTTCTAGAAGAAAATGGGTCGAGTCTTTAGAGAAACAACAAGTTTTTCGGTTCGTGTGAGTCGGGTTGTTCCTCTTGTGAGGGTATATTATGGAATAATGTCGATGATCGAAGTTGCTGATAAGAATGATAATAATTTTAAAGGATTGTGTTACTTGTTATAAGTCGTGTATTATCTACGGTAATTTACCTTACAGTTGGCCATAGCTTCCGTTACGTAGCGTCGTAGCTTTGTTCGGTCACTTAAAAATCCATCAACAAATGTCAAATGTAGTGAAGTATGAATGAAGCTACGACATTACGTAACTAAAGGTATGGCCTACTGTGATATTAAATACCGTGATATACATGTTATAATGAATTATATCTTTATTATCAATGCTTAAATTTCAAACAATTATCATGTAGGTACGTAGGTAGGTTTGATGTTTGATGTTAGTGTTAAACATTCGGATAGACAGCCCATGATGCAATACCACAATGATTATTTTTATCTTTAGCTATACGAAAATAACCATCTTCACCCCATCCAGTACCATATGTATTCTTACATAACCAATACTTCTCACCAGTTTTCTTATCAATTCCATAACCAACAATTAAAATAGCATGATTTAAATTTTCAATTTGATTACCACATTGTGGTTCATTATAAATACCACTTTTATAATTTTGAAATGTTGAATGACCAGCATCAATAGATGCAGAAATTGGACCAATATTTGCAACAGCTGCTTCTAAAGCTTTCTCATCACCTTCTGGTAGACGATTACAACCAGTAACTTGACCAATTATTGTTGAATTTGAATTTGTACGACATTGTTTCGCTTGTGCTTCATATGGATAAACATTATCGATATTAATTCCATTATTTTTTTTCACATAATCAATAACTAAATCAGTATAACCACCATTACAACCGTCATTATCATATGGTGCTTTACTAGAACAATCGATAATGTTTTGTGGACTTAAATCGTAGAATTTTCCAGTTTTTCTAAAGATTTGACCTTCTAGGGCCCCCGCCTATTATATAATTAGAATTTAATTTAATTCTAAGTTTAATTAATTTAATTGGAAAACTTACAGCACTGAAAGCATAACATGAGGCGCATTGTCCTTGATGTTTAACTGGACCAACAGCACCCTTTTCTCGCCAATCAACATGATCGGGGATGTTATCTCGGGGCGGTTGAACCGGTACAGCTTCGGGTTGTGTTTGCTTTTTACCACTACGTGTCTTACCAAAACCATTGAACAATTTATTGAATTCATCAAGAGTTAAGTCGATAAATTCATTAATACCTAATTCGAAGGTTTTCAAACCTTTCTTGAAATCCTCATTGAACTTTTCAATTTTCTCGAAATTCTCTTTGAAGATCGATTTACGTAATTGGGCGATTTGTGGATTATCGTAGACTTTCTTGTATTGTGACTAAATCAAAAAAAAAAAATTATCATTATCAACACTTGAAATCAGTGCCGGATTTACGTGTCTTTTAATTTATTTATTCATCCAAATTTAGTTCTATTAAGTTGACTGTACGAGAAGTTTTATGAGACCCTCCGCATTGGCACTACCTTTTTAGGACAAAAGTCATGGTTACCTCATTCGAGAATATTTTAAGAGGCTCATCAATATTTATGAACGGCAAAGGGCCCTTAGCGGCCGCTTACTGCTTATTACGGTACTGCTTGGAATAATTAAAGAGACTTACTTGATATGAATTAAAGGACGAGTCTAATGCTTGTTGGAATGGTGTGGTGACCTTTGATGCCACTTGTGAGGCTTTATTAACACCCGGTACTGATGATAGACCACCGAAAAGTTGACAATTTGCAACTGTTATCCAGCTTAATATAAATAACAACAAATACATTTTTTCTTGTATAGATGAACTTGATAGGAGTATTAAACGATAACTGGTAGAATATTAAAATAATTTCATATTTAAAGAAATCAAATAGTTGTTGGCCTTCTTCTTTTTTTTATATTATTATACTAAATTAAAGAGAATTGTTACTAAAGATGACTCTTAGGTAAGCGAATTTATTTAAATTGAAATGTTGTAAAACTAGTTTTGAATTTAGATTTTCAGGAAATCTATTAAAAAAGAATTAAATAATAGTAATCAACTTTATTGTTGTTTTCTTAAATTACAATAAAAAAAACAATGACACAAATTTATCGCTCTTCTAATTGTTTATCTCTGGCTACTACAGCATCATCGAATTTCACCATATATGTTGTACCTTTATGCCAATGGGCAGTGACCTTTGCTGTCTAAAATCAATTAAAAATAGTTCTTTTATTATTTCCGCTGGCTATAATTATTTTATATAATCACTAAAGATCACATTTTATAATAAAAATAACCTTCACATTATTGTGTAATAATTAATAATACGATAAACAACGCCGGCGCGGCGCATCCATATGTGCATATTGTGCCAATCTAACAAGGAAACATTCCCAGGTGATCCTCTTCAATGAAATCTAAGGGATGCACACACAGGCCAGCCCGGGGTGCGAAAATACCTTAGTCCAGCACTGCCTAGGAGTGTTTCCTTGTAAGGAAGAGCTACTCTAACAGGGTAAAAAAGGTGACCGAAAACATTGACAAATATGAATTAACAATAAAAGTATAAGCTAGCAAGGGATGCTAAATAGTTCATATCACAAGGGTGTTGATAAATTAAAAATAATATAAAATATAAATACATACAAAACCAGTTCCAGTTAATACAGCTTCAACAATACCAGCAATAAAAACTGCACAATTCAAACTACTTTTATCCCTTGGTACTGATATGAAACGATTAACAATCGGTTCTTTTTCCATTAAATAATATGTATTTTCATCATCATTTGAATGTTCCAATTTATCAGCTTCTCTACCAAATAATGCTTTCCATAATGTTGATTTAACAAATAATAAAATATTTAATAATTTTATTTCACGTTTACCATTACGTTCACGTAAAAAATATAGATCGATTAATTTCACACCAACACGACGACCTAATTCATGTAATCTACAAATTAACAATTTAATTATTTCAAGTAATTATATTAATAATTAATTAATTAATACCGATTTTGTAATTCAGGTACTGTATGAGATTTATTTTGACAATATTGTACAACTTCTGAAAATAATAAAGCGAAACAACTTAATGATACTTCACCTTTACCACGACTTAACGGTTTATCTAAAATATTCGTCTTATTACGACCGGTTAAACTCATCTTCTTTTATATTATAATTTATAATTTTTTAATTTATTATTGTTGCAAAATTAAAGGTTATATTTATCTAGAGAAATGACATTGATACTTTTATCAACATAGTTGGTATACGTGTTATAATATTAAAACCACAATAGTAATTTTTTGTCAATTTTGTTGGCAGTAAGAATTACTAGATTGCAATTTTTTTAATTAAAATATATAGATTTTAATTAATTATTATTTAATTAAGAAGTAAAAATAGCAGAATTGAGATTCTATAATTATTTAAGTAATAAAGTTGAGGTTATGTTTATCAACAAAATATTGATACTTTTATTAACACAGTTGGTGCACCTGTTCTCGTATCAAAGTGATGGTGGTGATTTTTTGTCCATTTTTATTGTCAGCAGGGGGTGGGCACTTTAATGGTTGACCTTGAATCCAATGTGAAGTACTTAAAGAACTTTTCATCAGGTGGCGCGCTAATCGTTTATAGGATCACTGTGATTAAGGTTACAGCACTTGTGCTTGTAGTCACAATTTTATGACAGAGTTGACAGAGTTTTGAATTAATCAAGTCGTTTTGTTGACACAGAAATTTCAAATTTAAAAAAGACAGTTGAAAATAAAAAAACTTATAGACATTAAATTTGGTAAATTCTAAATAAAATTGGTGTGAATCAGTTTGATTTTTGTTATTTTAGAAATTCTTACGTGATTAGCTCTATTTATTAGGTTACGTTATATCAGAAACTGTAAAAACGTTAAGTATGAATTTTGTCTGTTAAAAAAGTAAAAAAAAATAATTCAATTTACTTCATAAACAATTTCAGAATGTCCAGTTATAGAAAATGTTCAGTTTTGGGGTGTGATGACCAAAATTCCCACCGTCATCGATTTCCAGATCCGTCTAAATGTCCTGAACGTTTTAAAAAATGGATTTCGTTGTGTGGAGATGAACAACTATTATCCAAAGATCCGCATTTAGTGTATCGATCCAACAGAATGTGCCACAAACATTTTAAAATTGAAGATAGGACAACAAATATGTACATTCGAAAGAATGCAATTCCTTCTTTGTTTTTACCATCATCACTTACACCTAATGGTAAGAATATGAAAATGGTGAAAGCAGATGCCATGTTCTATATTCTAATTTTATTTTTAAGTACATTTTGCAGGTGTTTTAATTTTTTTTTGCTTATAGTTAATAAAATATAGTAACTCATGTAATTTTTTTTCTTTTGTAGAATCAAATGATAATGATATTTTGAATATACCATCCACATCCAAAGATCCTCTAACTGGAAGACAAGTTCCTATACCTGGTAGTATACCTGTTCCTGAAAAACACCTCCAGTGTCATAAAACTATTTTAAACTTGAGCAAAAAAGTTAATACTTTGAAACAACGTTGTAAACAATATCAAAAAGCTCATCATTATAATAAGAAGGATCTAATTGAATGTGCTTTGAAACCTTTGAATAGTTCTATTTCATCATTTGTTAGAACACAAATTAGGTTGGCAAATGTTCACCCGAAAGGAAGAAGATACAATTTGGATGACAAAATTATGGGGTTAATTTTTCATAAGCAAAGTAAAAAGTCGTACAATCTCCTTTCAAAATTTTTCGCTTTACCATCAAAAAAAACACTTACAACTCTTTTAAATAGAGTTCCAATTTTTCCTGGAATAAATGAAACTATGTTTGACAACATAAAAGCCAGGGTTAGAAATTTAACACCTAAAAGTAAATTATGTGTCTTGCTTTTTGATGAAATTTCGATTGAACCGCATATCGCACTAAATCTCCATAACAATGAATTTGGAGGTTTTGAAAATTTTGGTTCTTTTAGAACAGCGAAAATTGCAAATCATGCTCTAGTAATTATGTTAAAAGGAATTACAAAAGAGTGGAAACAACCAATCGTATTTACTTTTTCAAATTCAAATATTAAGAGTATGACTTTAGTAGATTTGTTGAGACATACAATTTTAAAATCTCAAGAAGCAGGCCTCAATATAATAGCAACCGTAAGTGATCAAGGATCCAATAATCAGGCAGCAATAAATTATTTAATGCAATCTACCACGAAGGTCGATATAAATGATAATTTGAAGTATTTTGTAATTAATAACAAAAAAATTGTTCACATTTATGATCCACCTCACTTACTAAAAGGAGTCCGTAACAATTTATTAAAATACGATTTGGTAGCAAAAATTGATGGTCACAACTACATAGCTAGATGGTCTAATATCCAAAGAGCATATGAAATTGATCGCTGTTCATTTGAATTAAGAACAATGCCAAAGTTAACCGAAGCACATGTCAATCCACAGAAAATTAAAAAAATGAAGGTATCTTGTGCGTCACAAGTGTTTAGCCATACAGTTGCGTCTGTTATGTCTTTAGTCGCAAGGAATAAAATAACTGATGATGGGAAAGAACCATTGGATCAAACTGCCATCGGTACATCACGTATCTTAAAATTTTTCAATGACTTATTTGACAGTGTAAATGGTAAGGCCCTTTACCCAAGGAATGGTAATAAATTAAGATGTGCAGTACATAAAGAGTCGATGCATATAAATTTTTGGTTTGATGCTAGAAATACAATTAGAAATATGCATTTTGAAAAAAATGGTAAGAAATTTGTTCCGCCTAGTTTGAAGAATTGGGAAGTGACGTTATGTGGCTTAAATCAAATTTATTTAAATCTTGAAAAACTTGGGATTAAATATTTCAAACCAAGAGTGTTCAATCAAGATCCTCTTGAAAATTTCTTCGGTCAAATTAGGCAACAAGGAGCTCGAAACATAAACCCGACTCCCGATCAATTTATACACCATTATAAAACTTTGTTATTTAATAATTTAGTATCATGCCACTCGATTTCAGCAAACTGTGAAACCGATGATGAACCTTCACAAATGATAACATCAGTTAAACGGTTTGTTACACAAGGTATTCCAGAAGAAGAGGAAAGCTTCAATGAAAATATTGATCTAACAGATTTAGAAATTCCCATCATTGAATTGACAAAGATTGATAAATTGTGCATTGGTTATGTTAGTGGTTTTATCATAAAGGAGATCAAATTGTTAAAAACTTGCTCTTCTTGTAAAAGAAATCTAATAACGACTGATAAATGTTCTCAGTGGCATGATTTAATTGTTGAGAAAGAATTCACAGATTCAATACCCAACAAATTGATGTATTGTACTCCTCAATTAATTAGAGGTTTATGTAATTGTTATAACACCATTTTATATTTACTACCTAAAATCAGTTATCGACCCAGTGGATTTGAACTTCTTTTGAATTATTTATATTTGAATATAAGATTTGATTTTGTTGACAATTGTGAACATGTTGGTGAAATTAAGAGGCAACTAATTCGAAAATTTGCAATATTGTGCTGTCATAATTGGTGTAATGGTATTAATAAGATATTATCTGGCAAAGATGAAAGGAAGATACCTCGAAGGGCTGACGATTCAATATATCGTGAATCTATTAATTATTACCAAAAAAACAAAAAACGTTAGTTAAAACAAAGTTGTATATTTGAATGCAATAAATATTGAATTGCTTGAAGAAAAATAATTGTTTTTGATTTACATATGTGCATATAGTGGATAGTATATTTTCAAATTTCCCTCCTTTTTAAATTTCGTTTCCGAACATCTCGCTAGATGTCTTACCACCATTTATGAAGTATTGTAGTTGCCCATCTATATTATATTTTATCTATGATTGTCAGTAAAATATCACTAGATAGTTGTTATATTCAAATCGGTGAACTTTTATTTTATCAGGTAAGATAAATAAAATATTATTTAAATAAATTAAATAATTGGATATTATTGTAGAAAATATGTCGATGAATCGTTATATGCACCCTAGAAATATTTACAAGAATCCACCGAATTTTAAACAATTAGCATTAGAATATCCAGAATTTTGTCAATATTGCAAAACTGATATTAGCGGTAAAGTTTCAATAGATTTTAAAAATTTGGAAGCATTACGTTGTTTAACATGTACATTACTTAAGAAAGATTTCAATATTGATTTAAAAATACCATTAAATAAGCTAATACCAACAATACCATTACGTTTAAATTATATCTTATGGATTGAAGATCTATTAACATTAATTGATAATAGAGATGTTGATAATATAAAAGGCATCGATATTGGTACAGGTGCTTCCTGTATCTATCCATTATTGATTGCTAGAAAATTTAATTGGTTTATGGTAGCATCAGAAATTGATCAAGAAAGTTTACAATATGCTCAAGACAATATTGAAAGGAATTCATTTGGAGATACAATCAAACTTGTAAGAATCGAACGTAATACATTATTAGAAGAAATCTTGGAGAAATATCCGGATATTAATTTTAATTTTTGTATGTGTAATCCACCATTTTTCAGTACAATAGAAGAGTTACATCCATTTTTTAAAAGTCGCAATAAGAATCGTCCACATCCAAAGAATGCATTCTGTGCATCAACAAATGAAGTAGTTTCAACAGGTGGTGAAATTGAATATATAACAAAATTGATAGATGAAAGTGAACGTTTTTGTGAACGTATTGATATCTTCACAACAATGATTGGACATAAATCGAATTTATCAAAATTAAAACAATTATTACGCGAACATAATATTGTTAGTTTTAAACAAACTGAATTTTGTCAAGGTAATACAACACGTTGGGGCCTAGCGTGGACTTTTAAGAATATCGATTTGAGAAAAATACCAAATAATTTATTTGCAGTTAAACAAAAACCGTTAATTTATCAAATACCAAAATGTGAAAAATTCCCATATAAAATCAATCGAATTCATTTAAGATTAATCGAGATATTTAAACAATTACAAATTACCTATCAACATACCAAACATATTAAAAATTATATTGAATTCATTATTATTGCTTATTCGAACACATGGTCGCATCAAAGGCGTAAACGTCGAGAGAAATTACGTTTAAATACCAGTTCTGAATCGAATAGTAGTGAGAATGATAATAAAATTGTCAGTAATACTGAAGATATTAATAATGCTTGTGAAAAATTAGCTGAAATGTCTTGTCGAAATCAACAACAAAAACGTTCATTTAGTGATGATGATAATGATAATAATAATGGGTATTATAATGTGAAAAAATTACGTACAACTTTAGATGAATTTGATCCAAATAAGATTCTATTAAAATCGAAGATTTGTTTATTATATGATAGTGATAATGATTGTATTTGTTTAGAATTGAATTACTTAGAAGGATACGGTGGTAAAGATGCTCAATGTCAAGTATTACAATATATCAAAAATAATCTTTATAAAAATAACTAATTATTTATGTTAAAATACGTTTGGAATGTATTTAATTTGGTTTATAAAGAGAGATGTTACTTAATTTTGTATTAATAAATTTTTGTGATTATTATTTTTCAATTAATTTCGTACTAAACATCAAAATTTTCGATTTTGTATCACGAACATAGGAGTTAATTGGAGATCATGTGGCGAGTAATATGTGGAAGCCACTTAAGTATTATTAACATTATTTTATTAAGCAATACCTAAACTTAAATTAACCAAACTGAAAAAATCAAAAATCAACTGGTAATGATTGTAGTTTTAGCCTTATCTCATCATTTGTAAATGACTGTTTCATATCATCTAATATTTGCTGTTTAATCAAGAATTCCTCACTTGTTTGCTTAAAACGATCAAAATTCAACGATTGTAATATAACTTTACGGTATTTCTCATCGATTTGATTTAAATCATTCTTAGTTAATGCTGAATTTAATTTTAAACATTGTTGTGGCCTTAAAGTAACAAGATTATTATAGAAATTGACTAATTATTTAATTGAAATGTACAATTTTAGTTTTTCGTGAACTTTTTGATTGAATATCTCCCATTCAGTTGTTTCTTTCGAAAGTTTCTCTTCATAATCATCCGGATAGTTGATTGAAAATCCGTTTACTGAAAACAATTTCATTAAATACCTGAGTATTAAAAGATAATTTAAAAAAAAAGTAGCTACCAGTTTTTGTTAATTCACCAAAAAGTGAGGTACGTCTTCTCGATACTCTTTCATTTGCCGACATGATTACAATTTTAATTTAAAGTCAATTAATTAATTAATTAATTGACAGACAAAAATATTCGTTAAGATTACAAATTTGAAATTTATTGTTGACAGTAATGAAGTTATCCAAATGAATAATTAATATGATTTTGTTGTGGAATTGGTTGAATTAGATTTAAGTTGGCGACATTGTTTTATTGGATACTCCATAATGCGCAAGTGCAGTCTAGCGATATGATTAAAGAAAGAGCAGTTTTTATAGTTTAATTAGTAATTATTTTAATCCTGATAACTAAAGTCCGGATCTACAGTTTTGCCATGATAATTTCAACGCTGTCAAACACCCATTGGTGTAGTTGGTTTTTTATTTCATATGCAAATAATTTTTCATCTAATATAATGAATTAAATTTAAAAAAAATTCCATTGTTAATATTTAATAAGTGTAGTAAATCAGTTTAGATATGTAGATAATTTTTTCACTTACATTATTTTATTTATTTTCGAATATGAATCAACATAAACGAGTTGCTTTGAGAAAATAATAGAGGGGAAACCGTATCCATAGCAACGTGTCTAAAATCAAACACCTGCGTCTTAGCAATGACGTCGCTCAGTCACTATGAGTTTTGTAAATGGTCTACTGGTTTTAAACATTCGCTTACGGTCGGTATAGAGCAGCTCGCTTTGTTGACGGTCAAACCTATGTTAGAACAACGTGGTTGTAGCGGAGATTTACGATCCGCTACATTGAAATTTTTCTAGAGACTAGTTTTGCCTGGCACGCTGTAGCGAGCCGAAATCCGGACTTTGCTGATAACTGATAACTTTGAGAGATTCTCCTTTAAATTCTCTAATTCATGATTCGACATAAATATCTTAAACTAATATTAATGTATAGTTAACAATTTACAATAAAATCAAGGCGATATACATATTATAATTGTCTTAGGCAACACAAACACCACTTTTGTATATAAAATTGCCTATACCGTATAATTTTTTTTTTTAATGTTATTACAAATAATAAAAAATTCTCCTAAAAAGGGTTATGTTTAAGTAATAATAAACAATAATAAAAAGTTACTATTACTCCTTATTATTGTTTCTTCTCATTGCGATTATATTACTATATACAGGGGCGGACTGGCTTGGAGTGAGTGGCCAAGGCGGATAAGTGCCTGACCCGATCTTTGTGTATGTATTTTACAAAATTCGACACTCAAAAACTGGGCCGACATGATAGATGTCACACTTATATTAAAGTCATCAGAATTTATAGCGAATTTACTACTATTTAACGTAAGATAAGGAGAAACTTTTAGAACCATTGTTTATTCCTCTATCGAAGCAACAAAAGGTTTATAGACATGTGAGCTCATATTTAAGTCTCCATTTAAATGTCTGTAAATCTATGTTTTGGTCTTGCTAAGGAGAGCTTAAGTAATGGAAGAAAAACCGGATCTTACAGGACTTTCTGTATTAGAAGCTTTTGAAATCAATACTTCAGTAAAAGTAAATCAAATCAAAATGTTTATATCTTTCATATGAGAAAAGGAACGGCTTTATTATTTTGCACACGAATACTATAAAATATAACAGCGTCCCTGGTTATAAGGGAACGATTTCATGAACCCGAATTACTTCGACCAATACAAACATAGCTGTCCGCCTTTCTGAAAGGCATACTAGCGGGGGGCGATCGGAAGATTGACCGCTCCCCGACCTGCCAGTCCGTCCCTGGTACTAAACAATAGTGTTACAATCGAATATACACGATCCGTTAAGCGGACTACTCCGAAAACCTTGTTTGGATGCATCTTGAGCAAACTTTCATTGATCCATCTATACCTAACTATCTGTAGTAAATAATATAGTTAAATATATGAGTGAAATTATAATGTTTTTTATTTTTTAATCTAGCACAATTGAACATTTATTGATTTATCTGTAAGACGACAATTAAATAAGTAGCGATAATCGAGAAGATTCCAAAAAGGGTGTTTTTCTCAATGGTGAAAAAATTGTTTGCTTTTATCTTGAATTGATATTTCTTTGAAATCTTCCCCAACATTAGAAGTTCATTTCGTTGGGATTCTTCTGTGAAATGTCTTCGAATATTGTAACATTCCAATTCGAATTTCTCACATTCAACATAGAAAGAATCCACTTGAAAAATGATTAAAAACAGCAATATCTAAAAATTTTGATAAAATAATAAAAAATTATTGTGAAAATAAAATCGAATACACACCATTTTCAATAGAAGGAACATATACAGATACAAGTTTATGATTATTGAAAAAATACCATCTCCTTTATTAACATTGGTATTTCGTTTAAGCCATCTATCAATAATTATGATGATCATTGAGAGCATCGACATGATTTGACTTTGAATTAAGAAAACTAAAGGCCAACCGAAAATCTCATTAAAACAACTAACGGAATGTGCTAATAGTTTCAAAATTTTTTCAGTTTTTATTAGAGTCGGCATAAAATTTGTTTCATTCAAATTACTTTTCAAAAAATTTCTAAGATCGTAGCAACGTAATTTGAAAATTATTATGAAAATAATGAATAGAACACAAATGCTTATTTCATAACAAAGGTAAATGATAAGTTTCAAATAATAATTAATTATCATAAAAATTATAGGACGTTCTTCATTCATAATTAGTAAAGTAGAAAGCAAAAAGATTATTATGATTGTAAAAATTGCCAATAAATTAAAATTAAAGTTGACTAAATAATTTGATTCTTTTTTATTCTTATTGCACAGATATTCATCAATCTTTTGTAAATTATTCATCATAATTACCCATGATTTTGGTATACAGAAATTCGATAATAGAACTAAACTGATTGTAAAGAAATCGAATGAAACTTGTTGGAAGAAACTCAATATGATCCCAATCAGATTATCAGCATGTAAATTTTGCAAATGAGCTTCATGTACAAATTGTATTGTTAAAAATATTAAAATTATAATCGACCATAATTTATCACGTTTTGGATGTACAATTTTTAAACGTTGAAAATTATATGATGGAATTATTGCAAGCAGATTACCGAATTGATAAAACACTTCCAGAAAACGTACATCGCGTTTCGATAATAAATAACTCATTTTTAAGAGAAGACAACTTTATCACTTAATTGTGAAAAGGTAAATGGATAAAATTTAATAGAATTACAAGCAAGACACATTTAGTAATGAATTGAAAACATGATGCAATTACTACAGAAAAATAAATAAACATATTTATAAATTTAATAATTTAATCAATTTAATGGATTATTATTTTCCATCTCTTCCCTTTTAGCGTTTACTATAGTTGCATTTCGTTTTGATTTTATTTAATTCGTAAATTTTAACCCAATTCGTTTTGATATGAACTTCTGATAATAAAAGAATTGATTAATTAGCTAATTAATAGAAATTGTTATATTTAAAACAATATTCAAAGTAACTTACGAGGGTGGGTCAAAAAGTTCGCAAAATGAAAGGGTTAGAAAGAAACAGGATTTTTTTGTATACCTAGAACTAATTGATGACTCTACTACACTATAATACAAAGTTTTGGCCATATATGGTGACTCATGTTTGAGTTATCGTCAAGTCAACAAGTCAATCGGGATGAAAATGAGTTTCTCGCTGTCATAAAGTTCCTCAGTAAGCTAGAAAAAACTCCACAGATGGAAGAGATGTCATCTGCTTACGGCGACTCTTCTAATTGGAAAATCATAATTTACAAATGGCATGTCCTATTCAAGCAAGACAGACTAACAGTTAATTGAAGATGATGATGGTCGAAAAGATCATGAACAATATTCTTTTTGGATTCTGAAGGTAATTTATTGATTGATATAACGAAAAAAAAGGCGCCAACATCACCGGAAAATACTACACCAGCTTACTCGAAAAGCTAAAAAATGTAATTGAGGAAAATTGATTTGAGGTGTGTTGCTTTTCTACGATAAAGCGTTAGTTCACAAGACCCATAAGTGTGGCTTTGGAACTTTGAACAATACGCTTTATAGTTCATATTTGGTCCGGAAATGAAAAAAAAAAATTGGAGAAAAAAGTTTACTAACGATGAAGAAGTCGGCGATTTCGACCTATTTTGAAGGAAGGAAAAGTTATTTAACAGATCGGAAAAATGTACTAGAATTAAAGGAGAGTATATTGAAATATAGAAATAATTTTTTTTCCTTACATTCCGCAAACTTTTTGATCACTTCTCGTATACCGGCAGAAAATACTGGATAGAAATGTTACAGAATCATCTCTCTCCTTATCGCAGTCATTTTCTCACATGTGTTAGAAGGAGGTCGAGTAAATTAAGGCGGGGCATTGTTCCACCTTCTAATACCTACTCATTTAACTCCATTGAACAGACGGAGAAAAATGTCTACTGTTTCTCTTTAAGTTAAGTTGATGAGAAAAGGATAGCAAGTGGAAACATTGCCAGTTTCCATTATAGTTAGACAAGACAAATAAATACATGAGATGGAATGATGAAAGCGGGAGATAGACATATATTTTGCTATGTTTCTATCTAGTTCCTCACAACTGTATATAGCGATTAATCAGCATTGTTTTCCAAATTGAATTAAAACTGTCAAATATCGACTTTTATTAAAATGATTGATGCAAGTGATGATAATGCATTGTAATTTACTTAAAAAAAGAATTAAATAAATCCAACAAACACATAAAGTAATTGAATATAAACAACTTATAAAGTCCGAAACAACTTAAATTTATATTAATAGTATTAAGAATTTGTTGACGTGTTAAAGACCCTGTGAATGATGGAAGAATCTAGAGTAAAATCTTATTGGAAATTTAGACAGTTTTCATTAAGTTTCGTGAATCTTTTCGGCTTAATTCCAACATATTGTAAAAATCGAAAGATTTTAATTCATACGAAACGTAATAAATTCAGTGCAGTGTTAATATTCACAATTTTATTAATTTTTCAATTATATTCATTATATTATAGTCGTATAACTTTTGAATCATCTTTTATTATGAGCTTTCTAGATTCTTTGAGACAATTATTATTGATTTTAATTGTTTATTTATTATTCATACAGAATAATTTTCATAATCAACAAATATGGTTGAAATTATTTAATAATCTCAACATATTTGATAATTATATTAACAATAACAACAATTATTACAACAAGAAGCTATTTAGAAGAGATTTAATGAAATTTTGGATTTTCATAATAATCAATATTCTAAAGCATATTTATACGTATTATAATCTTTTTGGCGTCCTTAAATTTAGAATCATTTTTTTGTTAAGCTATTTATTTTTCTATTATTTCCATTTATTCTTTCAAATGACAGCGATTATCTTATTGAATGATTTCAAATTGAAATTCATCTATTTGAATAAATTAATTAAAAACAATGTAAAAGATGCAAGAGAAATACAATTAAATTTATTAATTATTCGTATCAATAAAATTACAAAATATTTAATGCCAAGTATTACAAATTTTAATCAAATTTTCGGATGGTTATTATTGCTAAGTTTTGCTAAATTCATTATAAATATTTTGACTTTCTTGAATGATGCTGTTGAAACATCTTTCCAATTTGAATATGACGACAATCAAATATTAACATATTTATTGGATATATCTACAATATTGTTAGATCTTGTAAATTTACTTTAATTAAGTACAAATATTCATAGTTAATAATTTATTTTGTTTTAATTCTAGATACCAATCGTTCTTATTATAATGAAGAGTGATGCAGTTAAAAATCAATACGAAAATTTCTATCAAACATTTCAGAATTTATTTTATAACAATCCAACTATTAGTAACAAGATGATTGAATACAACAAGTTTTTGAAATTTTTAAAACATAATCCAATCAAGATTACAGCTGCTAATTTCTTTATTATTGATCGATGTTTGTTACTTAAGATTTTAACAACAATTACAACTTATTTTATTGTTAATTTACAATTTGCGTTCGCTAATTTCAATAATTAAAACTTAGCAATTAAAGTCAGACTTGATCGTTTTTCATGTAATATGTGAAACACTGTTGTTTTTGGAAGATTCCTTGGATTTTATCACGATGTAAATGTTGAAAAAAATGGTGGATGCGCCCTATATTTTCACATTTTTAATGCATTTTAAATTCAGTTTGTACTTTTAAAAATCGCTTATAAATCACCTCTAAAGCTTGTTAATAATTTAATCAATAAATATTTATCCACATAATAAAAAATAAATAATAATGTTTTAATGAAGATGAATCCTCTCTTTATTTTCATAATTTCATCACTAGTTTGTCAATATAAGATGATACATCTATTAATTAATAATAAGATTTTGAGAAAATATCAAATAACGTAAACAAAAGCGAGTGAAATAAAATCATTGTAATATCATGATAATTTTCTATTTTGTTTTGATTGAAATAGCTATTTTCAAATACAGCTTATAAAAGATGATATTAGATGGAAAGCGATTCGAAAAATATTTAAAACATTTGTAACGAAGCTTCCTGGAAACCATTTCAATAAAGTTAGAACCTCGTAGCCCATTTAGAAGTTGACCAAAAACGCTCAATTTTGGACAAGATCGTAGTTTTCAGAAACGAGTTATACACGTAAAACGAATAAGAATAACTTAAAGACACTCTCAATTTTGATTTTTTTCGTATTACTCCATTGCATTCTACGAAAAAATTGAAAACATTTCCACCGGTTTCAGAATCCATTGGAAAAAGCGAAAGAAATCAATGTTGGGAGGATCCTCGACTCACTCTAAGTCATTTTAAATGTGTAGCAAGTTTCTGAAAATTGTAATATTGTCAGAAACGAGAATTTTTGACCAAATTCTAAATGAGCTACAAGTAACTAATTTTGCCAAATAGTCTCTATAGATCCTTGACATATTTTTCAAATCGCTCGTCAACTAAAAGGAGTTTCATAGAATCGATCATATATTTTCAAAATTAAATAAAAACTTCCAAATATTGACTTTTATTAAGATGATTGACAGCGAGTTATAAAAGTGCACTGCAATTTATAAAAAAAAAAAAACACTAACAATACATTTAGTAATTGATTATAAATAATTTATAAGGTCGGAAACAACTCAAGTTCACTTTAAAATAATCAACACTTCGTTGTCGTATTGAGGAAGTGGTGAATGATGGAAGAATCCAGAGTGAAATCGTATTCGAATATTAGACAGTTTTCATTAAATTTCGCAAATCGTTTCGGCTTAATTCCAACATATTGTGAAAATCGAAATATTTTAATTCATACGAAACGTGATAAAATCTGTGCAGTGTTAATATTTACGATATTATTCCTTCTTCAATTCGTCTCATTATATTTTAGACGTGTAATGATTGAAAATTCCATCATTACAAGCTTGTTAGATACTTTGAGACAATTGTCAACGATTCTAATTGTTTATCTATTATTTATACAAAATAATTTTTATAATAATGAAATGTGGTTGAAATTATTCAATAATCTCAACAGAATTGATAATTATATTAACAATAACAATAACTATTTCAACAAACAGTTATTTAGAAAAGATATAATAATGTTTTTAATTTTCTTAATAATAGAAATTACAAAAACCATCTATTTTTATAGTGTTCGGTACAGAATGTTTAAATTCAGAAGCGTTGTTTTGTTAAGTTATACAATTTGTTATCATTTTCATTTAATCTTTCAAATGGTAGCAATTATCTTATTAAGTGATTTTAAATTGAAGTTTATCTATTTATCTAAATTAATTAAATATAATATAAAAGATACAAGAGAAATACAATTGAATTTATTAATGATTCGAATAAATAAAATTACAAAATATTTATTGAGTAGTATTAAGAATTTTAATCAAATTTTCGGATGGTTATTATTGCTTAGTTTTGCTAAATTAATTGTAGATGTTTTAACATTTCTACAACATGCCGTTGAAACTTCTATTCAATTGAAATATGGCAATAATCTTGAAATATTTACATTAATAGCAGATCTATTCACAGTATTGTTAGATCCAGTAAGTTTATTTTGATAATTAATATTCATACGCTTAATAATTGTAATTTTTTTTTCAAATTCTAGATACCGATTATTTTAATTGTAATGAGAAGTGATGCAATTAAAAATGAGTATAAGAATTTCTATCAAACATTTCAAAATAATTTTTATAACAATCCAATTCTTAATAAGAAGATTGATTACGAAAATTTTGGGAAATATTTAAAATATAATTCTGTCATGATTACAGCTGCTAATTTCTTTATTATTGATCGTTGTTTATTATTTACGATATTAACAACAATTACAACTTATTTTATTGTTAATTTACAATTTACATTCGCTAATATCAATAATTAAATCTAAAAATTTATTGTTGTGTGTGAAATAGTGTTTTAAAAATGTTTGTGTAATAATTACTTGGATTTTATCACGTTGTAAATGTTGAAAAATGGTGGATGCGCTCACACATTTATTTAAACTAATGCACTTTAAATTCAACTTGTACGTTCAAATATTGTCTAAAATTTATCTCTAAAGCTTGTTAATACACAATTATCTTCATAATAATCAATCTATGGAAAAAATGTGTTTTATTGAAGGTGAAATGTCCAGTTTATTCTTCCGTAATTTCATCACCCAATTTGTCTTTATAGGATAAAACATCTATTATTGATAAGATTTTAATTAAATGAAAAATGGTGACAATCAAAGTTGAGAAGAATTGAAAATTGATTATACAGCGTGATTCGTGTTGGACGAAAAATTCTTATGGCAACTCCCATTAATTAGCGAGCGATTAGACAAATGTTTCAAGGATTTGTAGCAGGATTCCTAGACAACATTTAAGGAAAATTAGGACCTCGTAGCTCATTTGGAAGTTGACTATAATTTAAAGGCACTGGTTATTTTAAATTATGAAATATGTTATTATCTTCAATTATTTTTTCAAATAATAGTAATTACTTTATTGAATGATTTCAAATTGAAACTCATCTATTTGACAGAGTTATTTAAAAACAATATAAAAGATAAAAGAGAAATACAATTAAGTCGATTATTTATTCGAATAAATAAAATTACGAAACATTTATTGGCAAGTATTGTGAATTTTAATCAAATTTTTGGATGGTTTTTGTTGTTTGGTTTTGCTACATTAATTGTAAATGTTTTGGAATTCTTACATTGTATGGTTGAAGATTTTGGTTTAAATAAATACGAAAAGAATTTTAAAATAGTCGCATCGGTATGCAATATATTTCTTCTATTGTTAAATCTTGTAAGTCTGTTTTTATTGGAGATGCTTGTAATTAATTATTACACTATAAATTCTAGATTCCAATGGTTCTTATTATAATGAAGAGTGATGCAGTTAAAAATGAATACGAAAACTTCTATCTAACATTTCAGAATTCTCTTTATAAAAATCCTATTCTTAATCAAAAGATTGAATACAAGAATTTCGAGAAATATCTAAAACATAATCCTATCAAAATAACAGCCGCTAATTTTTTTATTATTGATCGTTGCTTATTATTGAAGATTTTAACAGCAATTACAACTTATTTTATTGGAGTTTATCGGTTTGTAAATGTTGAAAAATGGTGGATGCGCCACATATTCACAACATTTCTTTGAACTAATGCACTCTAAACTCTAAATTCAACTTGTTTGTTTAAATATTGCTTAAAATTCACCTTTAAGGCTTTTTAATTGTAATCTTAATAAATAAATATTATTCAATATACATAAAGAAAAAGAATATTAGTGTTTTATTGAATGTGAAATTCTTATAATTTCATCAATAGTTTGACCGTATAAGATAATAGGTACAGCTACTCGTACTACATAAATTTTAAACGTCTTATTGTGTCTTGATTGATAATATTGTTATGTTGTTTCGTCCACTGTGGGTTAAATTTCTGATTTATCACTTGTACTTATAAGAGGTTCAAATATAAAACAATCAATTGAGGTGTTATTTTACCTCCCAGAAGCGACTCCATCAGATAAGGCAAACGAACATGTCTTATTGTTAGCTTTACATATAGAATAGCATATTAGAAAAAGAAAAAGATCGTGGAGGGAGGAATGGAACGGTTTCCTTGTCAATGGTGACTGTACACAGAATTTTTTTTAAAAAAAAGTTAAATAATACTGAAAACACATTTACTAAATGAATATAAACAATTTCTATAATTTTAAACAATTACACTTTTGTATTAAAAGAGTTAACAACTACGTTATACATTTAGAAGTTTAGAGTCCAGAATGAATCGATCATATTCGAATTTTAGACAGTTTTCATTGAATTTTGCGAATTGTTTCGGTTTAATACCAACATATTGTGAAAATCGAAATATTTTAATTCATACCAAATATGATAAAATCCGTGCAGTGTTATTATTCACAGTTTTGTCAATTTTTCAATTGGTCTCATTATATTTTAAACTTGCAATCATTTAAGGTTCCGCCACTTTAATCTTGTTAGTTACTTTAAAACAATTATTAATGACTGTAATTGTTTATCTATTATTTATACAAAATAATTTTCATAATAATGAAATATGGTTGAAATTTTTTGAAAATTTTAAAATGATTGATAATTATAGCAACAATAACAACAATTATTACAACAGAAAAATATTTAGAAAAGATTTAATTGAATTTTGGATTTTTGTAATAGTCAATATTCTAAAGTACATTCATTGGTTTAATATTTGGTTTGGCGTCTTCAAATTGAAAGGTTGTATTTTCTTAAATTATGCTATTTGTTCCATGTTTCATTTAATCTTGGAAATGGTAGCAATTATCTTACTAAATGATTTTAAATTAAAATTCATCTATTTGACAAAATTAATTAAAAACAATGTAATAAAAGAAACAAGAGAAATACAATTAAATTTATTAATTATTCGAATGAATAAAATTACGAAATATTTAATATCAAGTATTGCGAATTTTAATCAAATTTTTGGATGGTTATTATTGCTTAGTTTTGCTAAATTCATTGTAAGAGTCTTGATCTTTTTACATTATTCTGTTGAAACTGTTCTCCAATTTACAAATGTCAATAATCATGAAATTTTTACTTTCATGGGGAATTTACTCACAATATTCTTAGATCTTGTAATATTATTTTCATAACAAGTATTCATTATTAATTATCGTAATTTTTTTTGAATTCTAGATACCAATCGTTCTTATTATAATGAAGAGTGATGCAGTTAAAAATCAATACGAAAATTTCTATCAAACATTTCAGAATTTATTTTATAACAATCCAACTATTAGTAACAAGATGATTGAATACAACAAGTTTTTGAAATTTTTAAAACATAATCCAATCAAGATTACAGCTGCTAATTTCTTTATTATTGATCGTTGTTTGTTACTTACAATGTTCACAACAATTACAACTTATTTTATTGTCGATTTACAATTTGCATTAGCAAAGTTCAATAATTATAATTCGAATTCATCAAAAAATTGTGTAAAACATGTAAATTCACAACTTGCATTTGCTGATTTTAATAATTAAGCTCAGATTTGCCAATTTTTAATGTTGTGTGTAAAATTTAGCTTTAGGAGTTTAGAAAATAACTTTAAAGTTATCACTACAATGGAAGTGTTAAAAATGGTGGATGCGCCGCACGTTTACAAATTTTCATTGAAGCAATACATCTTCAAATTCAGCTTGTATATTCAACTATTGGTACAAATTCACTTCTTAAACATGTTTAGTTATTATCGTAATAAATTGATTAACATATAAAAAAATAATGATAGTGTTTTATTGAAGCTGAAATTCCCTGTTTTTTTTTGCAATCTCATCAGTAGTTTGTCAATATAAAATAATACATATGTTAATTAATAATGCGAGATTTCAAGGAATGTGACAAATAATGTAAATAAATGTGAATGAAGTAGAAACTTTAGCATTAACAATAATTTTATTAATGTTTACATCAATCTATGCGACAAGATTACATTTCATATTTTGTTTCGGTTGTACTTATAAAAAGTTCAATTAAAAAACAGTCAGTTGAGGTCAGCAGATAAGAGAAATGAGCATGTCTTACGATGTGAAGTAGCATATTAGAAAAAATAAACATCATATAGAGGTAGAAGTGGAACGGTTTCCTTGTCAATGGTGACTGTATACAGAAATTTCTTAAAAAAAAAAAACACTTCAATAATGTTAAAAACACATTAACTAAATTAATATAAACAATTTCTGTAATTCTAAACAATTACCCTTTTGCATTAAAAGAGTCAACAACAACTTTATACATTCATAGAAATTGGTGAATAATCAAAAAGTCCAGAATGAAGATATCATATTTGAATTTTAGACAATTTTCATTAAATTTCGCAAATCGTTTTGGTTTAATTCCAACATATTGTGAAAATCAAAATATTTTAATGCATACCAAATATGATAAAATCCGTGCAGTGTTATTATTCACAATTTTATTAATTTTTCAATTAGTCTCATTATATTTTAAACGTGCAGTTATTGAAAGTACCACCATTCTGAGCTTGTTAGATACTTTAAGACAATTATTAATGACTCTAATTGTTTATTTATTATTCATACAAAATAATTTTCATAATAATGAAATATGGTTGAAATTATTTAATAATCTCAAGATGATTGATAATTATATCAACAATAACAACAATTATTACAACAAGAAGATATTTAAAAGAGATATAATTGAATTTTGGATTTTCATAATAATCTATATTATAAAGCTCATTTTTTGGACTAATAAATGGTTAAGCAACTATAAATTTAAAGGCTATTTTTTCTTAAGTTATGAAATTTGTTCCATATTTCATTTAATCTTTCAAATAATAGCAATTGTTTTATTGAATGATTTCAAATTGAATTTCATCTATTTGAATAAATTAATTAAAAATAATGTAGATGATACAAGAGAAATACAATTAAATTTATTAATTATTCGAACGAATAAAATTACAACATATTTATTGGAAAGTATTACAAATTTTAATAAAATTTTTGGATGGTTATTATTGATAGATTTTGTTAAATTCATTGTAAATGTCTTGACGTACTTACATCATGCCATTGTAATTTCTATCTTATTCGAATATAGCAACAATCACAAAATATTTACGTATATGGAACATCTACTCACAATATTGTTGGATCTTGTAAGATTAGTTTCATAACACTTATTCATAATTAATTATATTTTTTTTAATTTTAGACACCAATTATTATTATTATAATGAAGAGTGATGCGGTTAAAAATGCATACGAAAATTTTTGTCTAACATTTCAGAATTCACTTTACAACAATTCAGTTATTAATCAGAAGATTGAATATAAGAATTTTGGAAAATATTTAAAACATAATCCTGTCAAAATTACAGCTGCTAATTTCTTTATTATTGATCGTTGTTTGTTACTTACATTGTTAACAACAATTACAACTTATTTTATTGTCGATTTACAATTTACATTTGCTGATCTTAATAATTAAATTTAAATTCGTTAATTTTTAGTGTTGTGTGTGAAATAGCATTTTAAAGAAATTTGAATATAACTATTATCACTTTGTAAATGTGGAAAAATGGTGGATGCGCCCACACATTCTTTTAACAAATACAGTTTAAATTCAGCTTGTACATTAAAGTATTGTTTAAGATTTGCCTCTAAAGCCTGTTAATAATTATCTAAGTCAATAAATATTAATCAATATATAAAAAGAATAACAGTGTTTTAATTGTAAATCATTTTGCGTATTTAGTTCATTCTTAGAATCGAGCGTCTTTTCTCCAACTTCTAACCCATCAAATATTTTCCGAAGCACTCGTCAAGAAAGGTGAATTGCCATAAAAAAATCCGTCTGACGTGAATAATCCTGTATAACTTTCATGGCTAACCTAATTTGAAGTTTAATTAAACAAATTTATGAGCAATTAAGCATTCAGAAATATTAAGAATATTTTTATTGTTCGGTGTTGGATAAAATCTTGTATTTAACTCTTGAGTTAGGTGGCAATTAAGACGCTTGATAAAAGGTCTTCTCTGACATCTTATTTGCCCACTAACGCGCTTACAGATCCGACATCTCAAAAATTAGATATTCTATTAATGATTTATCCCACAAATTATCTACTTCAAAATTAGATAATCGAAAAATAAGATATCGAAAATCCCCTAAAGAATAAAATTAGAATACAAAACGATAAAATAGAAGTGTTGTCTTTCTAATTTATCATTTTTACCTATAAGGGATACAATTTTAAAAAAAATTGAAGTATTGTTTCACCTTCAACAGATAAGAAAAAACAAATATGTCTTATTTTTAGATTGTGATTTAGAGTAGCATATTAGAAAAACAAAAATAATTTGTAGAGGGAGAAGTGGAACGGTTTCCTTGTCAATGATGACTGTACACAGAAATTAAAATAATAATAATAATAATAATAATAATAAAAACACATTATAGCTAATTGAATATAAACAATGTCTATAATTCTAAACAATTACACTTTTGCATTAAAAGAGTTAACAACTACTTTATACATTTAGAAGTTGGTGAATGATTGAAGATTTCAGAATGAAGAGATCCTATTCGAATTTTAGAGAATTTTTATTCAATTTCGCAAATCGTTTTGGCTTAATTCCAACATATTGTGGAAATCGAAATATTTTAATTCATACCAAATATGATAAAATTCGTGCAGTGCTATTATTTACAATTTTATTAATTTTTCAATGTGTCTCATTGTGGTACATATATTTAACTAAAGAAAATTCTACAATTATACAATTTTTAGCTGGTTTGAGAAAATTATATATGGTTTTAATCGTTTATCTAATATTTATACAAAACAATTTTCATAATCAGAAAATATGGTTGAAATTATTCAATAATCTTCAAATTATTGATAAGTTTAACAATAATAAAAATATCAAAACAATTGGAAACGATTTAATCAAGTTTTTCATTTTTTTGACAATCAATATTTTAATGCACATTTACGTATTCATAATTTGGTGCTACGTTTTGAATTCAAATGCACAGAATGCACTTGGTGTTTTAATTAATGAAATTTGTTATTATCTTCAATTATCCATGCAAATCATAGCAATTACTTTATTGAATGATTTCAAATTGAAATTGATCTATTTGACTAAATTATTTAAAAACAATATAAAAGATACAAGAGAAATACAATTAAATTTATTAATTATTCGTATAAATAAAATAACAAAATATTTATTGAAAAGTATTGTGAATTTTAATCAAATTTTTGGATGGTTTTTGTTGTTTGGTTTTGCTACATTAATTGTAAGTGTTTTGGAATTCTTACATTTAATTGTCGAAGATTTTGGATTAAATAAATACGAAAATAATTTTCAAATGGTCGTATCGGTATGCAATATATTTCTTCTATTGTTAAATCTTGTAAGTCTATTTTTTAGAAATACTTGCAATTAATTATTACAATTTAAATTCTAGATTCCAATGGTTCTTATTATAATAAAGAGTGATGCAGTTAAAAATGAATATGAAAACTTCTATCAAACATTTCAGAATTCTCTTAACAATCCACTTGTCAATCAAAAGATTGAATACAAGAATTTTGGGAAATATCTGAAACATAATGCTATCAAAATAACAGCCGCTAATTTTTTTATTATTGATAGATGTTTGTTATTGAAAATTTTAACAGTAATTACAACTTATTTTATTGTTAATATACAATTTGCATTTGCTGATTTTAATAATTAAACTCAAATCAATCAAATTTTAATGTTGTGTATGAAATATTAACTTCATGTTGCTTAAAAAATTACAACTAATTCTATTGGAGTTTATCAGTTTGTAAATGTTGAAAAATGGTGGATGCGCCACATATTCACAACGTTTCTTTGAATGCACTCTAAATTCAACTTGCATGTCTAAATATTGCTTAAAATTCACCTTTAAGGCTTTTTAATTGTAATCTTAATAAATAAATATTATTCAATATACATAAAAAAAAGAATATTAGTGTTTTATTGAATGTGAAATGTGAATGACTCGGGAACCCTATGCTAACATTGATTTTTTTCGTTTTTCTCTATTGCATTCTAAAAAAAATGCGAAATATTCCCACCTATTTCAGAATAGAATTAGGAAAAACGAAGGAATTCAATGTTGAAAATCGCGACATTGTTAGAAGCGAGCGTCTTCTGGCTAACTTCCAAATGAGCTACAAGACTCTCATTTTGAAGCATTTAAAAATATTCAAAACGTTTTTGTGGTCAGTGTTGGATAAAATTTTGTATACAACTCTTGAGTTAGATGGCAATTAGGACGGACGAAAAAACGTCTTCTCTCGCATCTTATTTGCCCCCTAATGTATTTGTTGTATAAATAGCTATTATTTCCTCTCTTACAGCGCTTAAGCTGGTGGAAATAAATGCTAGAAATCCCAATTTATTTCCATCTTCTGACTTTTCCCGAGTATTTCAGATATACATAATAAGGTTTTTTATAGAAAATAAGAAATTTTCAGAGGTTTTCAGAGAAAAGTTCCACCAGGATTATAGATTGGATTAGTTTTGATTTAATTTAATTTCTGTGGATATAATTGTTAAATTTAGAATTTAGACCATAGATTATGTCATTTTATGGAGTAATTATATTAAAATTATCTTTAAAATGTAATAAAGCCTCTCAAATATTCACATTTACTGAAATGATTGATTGCTAGTAATCATAATTCACTGTAATTTATATTTATATATAAGAAATAAATTCAATAAAAGTAATAACAAATCCAGTGGCGGATTTAGTCTTCAAGAGGCCAGAGGTGTAATGATTTTGAGGGGCCCCCATACAAATAAAACAATTTTTTATGGGATTTATTGTTTCATTTATAGGATTATAAACATTCATAAAAAGGCAGTTCTTTCTTTTATATAGGTACTCGTTTGAGTTTTTTACGTGAAAAGATGTACAGAATACGCTACGGTATCCTGTCTACTTTTGATACTAAATTTTCTTTGAGAACTACCTCGCAAATTTTGAACATACAGTTTATAGAACGCTATTTCACCTCACATTTGACTTTCGTTACGTTCCAACGTATACAATGTAGTAGTCAAATCATTTACCATCAAAGATGAGCTGCCATAACAATAGTCTAGTCTTAATTACCCAAATTAAACTATGTAGTACAAATTTTATGTTTATCTCGAGGCGCCTTTTCAATGGGGCACCCGAAGCGGCCGCCTCCAATCCCCTGTGCCTAAGTCCGCCACTGAATAAATTTAGTAATGGAATATCAACGATTTCTACAGTTCGATACAACTCAAATTCACATTGATAGAATTGAAAATTCGTAGTAAAGAATCAGAGAATGATGGAAGAATTAAAAGTGAAATCATCTTCGAATTTTAGACAGTTTTCATTAAATTTCGTGAATCATTTCGGCTTAATTCCAACATATTGTGAAAATCGAAAAATTTTAATTCATACGAAACGTGATAAAATCCGTGCAGTGCTATTATTCACAATCTTATTAATTTTTCAATTACATTTAATATATTATATCCCTACAATTTTTGAATCATCTTTTATTGCGAGCTTTCTAGATAGTTTGAGACAATTATTATTGATTTTAATTGTTTATTTATTATTCATACAAAATAATTTTCATAATCAACAAATATGGTTGAAATTATTTAATAATCTAAAGATGATTGATAATTATATCAACAATAACAACAATTATTATAACAAGAAGCTATTTAGAAGAGATTTAATGAAATTTTGGATTTTCATAATAATCAATATTCTAAAGCACATTTATTCGCATTTTAATCTTTTTGCCGTCCTTAAATCCAGAAGCATTTTTTTCTTAAGCTATTTATGTTGCTTTTATTTCCATTTATTTTTTCAAATGACAGCGATTATCTTATTGAATGATTTCAAATTGAAATTCATCTATTTGAATAAATTAATTAAAAACAATGTAAAAGATGCAAGAGAAATACAATTAAATCTATTAATTATTCGTATCAATAAAATTACAAAATATTTAATGCCAAGTATTACAAATTTTAATCAAATTTTCGGATGGTTATTATTGCTAAGTTTTGCTAAATTCATTATAAATATTTTGACTTTCTTGAATGATGCTGTTGAAACATCTTTCCAATTTGAATATGACGACAATCAAATATTAACATATTTATTGGATATATCTACAATATTGTTAGATCTTGTAAATTTACTTTAATTAAGTACAAATATTCATAGTTAATAATTTATTTTGTTTTAATTCTAGATACCAATCGTTCTTATTATAATGAAGAGTGATGCAGTTAAAAATCAATACGAAAATTTCTATCAAACATTTCAGAATTTATTTTATAACAATCCAGATATTAATAAGATGACTGAATACTACAAGTTTTTGAAATTTTTAAAACATAATCCAATCAAGATTACAGCTGCTAATTTCTTTATTATTGATCGATGTTTGTTACTCAAGTTGTTAGCAACAATTACAACGTATTTCATTGTAAATTTACAATTTGCATTTGCTAGTTTCAAAAATTAAAGTTTTATTAATATGTTGTGTATAAAATATTGTCTTAAAGTAGCTTAAACAAATTACAACTAGTCATATATCTTTGATTTAATCACTTTGTAAACTTTGAAGAAAAAATGGTGGATGCGCCACTTGTTCACTAAATTCTTGTTTATGAACACATCACAATTTCTATTTTGTAAATTTAAATGTTACTTTAAATTAGTATTTGAAGCTAGTTGATAATAACATTAATCAATAAATATTAATCAACATATCCATAGAAAAATAGTTTTTTATTTAAAAGAGAACTATATGAGATATAATCATTGATGTAATTTTTTTATTCATATTTTTTATGACACCTCAGAATTCATTTATCGTTCGAAGCAAAGCTCCGCTAAAAGTGAATGGGATAAATTTCGAAAATAGCGTCAATAGCATAGAGAAAAGGGTGAAAATTGCAATATCGTCACAAAAGGGTGTAGGTATTTAAAAAGACTTCCGAATGAGTTAAAAGGTTCCCATTTTGCTAGTGTTCCTTAGGGTTTCCCTACAAACCCCTGTAATTTATCATTTTTATTGTTTGTTAGATTGCTATTTAGATAAATAAAAAGATCATAGTGGGGGAAGTGAAACGGTTTCCTTGTCAATCGTGACTGTACACAGAATTTTTTTTCAATACAATATACATAAAACATATTAACTAATTGAATATGTACGATTTCTGTAGTTCTAAACAATAAAATTTTCACATTAAGAAAATTAACAACTTACTTTCTACATTCAGAAGTTGGTGAATTATTGAAGAGTTCAGAATGAATCGATCATATTCGAATTTTAGACAGTTTTCATTAAAGTTCGCAAATCGTTTTGGCTTCATTCCAACATATTGTGAAAATCGAAATATTTTAATTCATACTAAATATGATAAAATCCGTGCAGTGTTATTATTCACAGTTTTATCAATTTTTTTATTGGTTTCATTGTATTACAGTTATATGAACATTAATGAATTTTCTACAATTATAAATTATTTAGATACTTTGAGGCAATTTTTCATGATTTTAATCGTTTATCTAACATTTATACAAAATAATTTTCATAATCAACAAATATGGTTGAAATTATTCAATAATCTTCAAATTATTGATAAGTATAACAATAATAAAAATATCAAGACATTTAGAAAGGATTTAATTAAGTTTCTTATTTTTTTGTCAATAAATATTTTAATGCAGATTTACTTATCCATAATGTGGTGTTATGTTTTTAATGCAAAGACACGTGATGTTTTAAATTATGAAATCTGTTATTACTTTCAATTATTCCTTCAAATAATAGTAATTAGTTTATTGAATGATTTTAAATTGAACTTCATCTATTTGACTAAATTATTTAAAAACAATATAAAAGATAAAAGAGAAATACAATCAAGTCGATTAATTATTCGAATAAATAAAATTACGAAACATTTATTGGAAAGTATTGTGAATTTTAATCAAATTTTTGGATGGTTTTTGTTGTTTGCTTTTGCTACATTGATTGTAAATATCTTGGAATTCTTACATTTAATTGTCGAAGATTTTGGTTTAAATAAATACGAAAATAATTTTGAAATGATCGCATCAGTATGCAATATATTTGTTCTATTGTTAAATCTTGTAAGTCTGTTTTTATTGGAGATGCTTGTAATTAATTATTACACTATAAATTCTAGATTCCAATGGTTCTTATTATAATGAAGAGTGATGCAGTTAAAAATGAATATGAAAACTTCTATCAAACATTTAAGAATTCTCTTAACAATCCACTTGTCAATCAAAAGATTGAATACAAGAATTTTGGGAAATATCTGAAACATAATCCTATCAAAATAACAGCCGCTAATTTTTTTATTATTGATAGATGTTTGTTGTTGAAGATTTTAACAGTAATTACAACTTATTTTATTGTCAATTTACAATTTGTATTTGCTGATTTTAATAATTAAGTTGAAATTAATCAAATTTTAATGTTGTGTATGAAATATTAACTTCATGCTGTTTGAAAAATTACAATTAATTCTATTGGAGTTTATCAGTTTCTGAATGTTGAAAAATGGTGGATGCGCCACATATTCACAAGTTTCCTCGAACTAATGCACTCTAAATTCAACTCGTAGGTTTAACTATTGCTTAAAATTCGCCTCTAAGGCTTTTTAATTATAATCTTAATAAATAAATATTATTCAATATACATAAAGAGAAAGAATATTAGTGTTTTATTGATTTTTCTTGTAATTTCGTCAATCTATTTAATAATACTTTCAGAGTGTTTAGTCTAAGTATGCTGAGTTCTGAGAAACTCCTATTAGTCGACGAGCGATTCGAAAAATATTTTGAGGATTTATAAAAGAATTCCTAGGGAACCTTTTAGCAAAATTAGAACCCCGTAGCCCATTCCAAAGTAGGTAGAAAAACGATCGTTTTGGACAATGTCGCAATTTTAAAAAACGAACAAAACACGCAGAACGACTAAAAATGACTCAGAGACCTTCCCAACATTGATTTTTTTCGTTTTTCTCCATTGTATTCTAAAGAAAATACGTTCTAAGAAAATTGTTCTAAGTCGTTTTGCGTGTTTAGTTCGGTTTTTGACCAACTTCCAAGTGAGCTACGAGGTTCTAATTTTGCTGAAATGTTCTTTAAGGACTTTCCTACAAATTCTTGGAATACTTTTCGAATCGCTCGTCGACTAATAGGAGTTTCTTAGAACTCACCATACTTAGACCAAACACTCTGTATGTTGAGATAATGACAAATAATGTTAAATATATGTTACATTTCGTATTTTGTTTTGATTGAAAATATAGTTTTGTTGTTTCATCTAGTATGGGTTGTTTTTTTGATTTATCAATTGTACCTAAAGAGTGACCCATAAGTCTCGCTCAATCTCTTAAGGGTAGATAGGGCATGAAATTTTAAAACGTAATGAACATTTGTTCATTAGTAATTAATTAAGGTGCTAAAGAAAGCATCTGATTGGCCACCTAATTTAATTAATAACTAATTACCTGTGCGTCAGGTGGACAAAATAACATTGGACTTTTCGTCTCGGAATTTCATCCCCTATCTGCCCATAATAGATTGTGCGGGACTTATGAGCCATCCTGTATATGACTTTCAATTAAAAAACAGTCAGTTGAAATGTTTTACTTTCAAGAAATGTTACTCCTACAGATAAGAAAAAAAAAATCTCCAAAGGCAGCAAGTACCTTATATAGCGAATTTTTTATGTATCTACATACTGAAATATTAATTGCAAAACATTCTTATGATACTGACAATTAATATATTTTAATAACATTGAATCAACTAATAAATTCATTTCCCGTAATACGTTTAATCAAGGCTTGCTTGATTTTTTCAAGCGAAATTCTCTAGCAGGCCTTGCGTCTAATATTAACTGTCAAAATTAGTTACCCCCCGCGATATTCAATTTTTTTTCTAATATCAATTGTCAGAACACATAGCCATCTTAGATACGTGATTTTACTGCTTATACTCAAAAAAGAGATTTTTGCATTTTTCTTGCGAACCAACGAACCGATTTTGATGATTTTTTTTTCTGGGTCATAGAGAATGGTCGGCTCTACTGTTATTTTAATTTTCATCAAAATCTAAGCAAATTTAATATTAAAAATGATTTTTTTGAACATTTCTTCAGCTCATATTCCAAAAGTGTTGGCCCTACCAGTCTGGCCAACGAACTCATCCAAGCTATCCCAAAGACCGATTTTTGTACCAAGTTTCATTAAGATTGGTGTATTTTTACGGCAGTTATCGTGGATATGGGTTCCTGAGGTCCCAAAACGAACTTCTGTGCAAAAATTTTTCGAAAATTCAAAAGTGAGGATCTCGTCATTAGCTAATTTTTTTTAAAAAAATTCGCTAAAAAATGAACATTGATGAGGGTTGCGATATAAAGTAGCATATTAGAAAAAGAAAAAGATCATGGAGAGAGAAATGGAACGGTTTCCTTGTCAATGGTGACTGTCCACAGAATTTTTTTTAAGAAAAAGTTTAATAATATTAAAAGCACATTTACTAAATGAATATAGGTAAACGATTTCTATAATTTTAAACAATTACACATTTGCATTAAAAGAGTTAACAACTACTTTATACATTTAGAAGTTGGTGAATGATGAAAGAGTCCAGAATGAATCGATCATATTCGAATTTTAGACAGTTTTCATTAAATTTCGCGAATCGGTTCGGCTTAATTCCAACATATTGTGAAAATCGTAATATTTTAATGCATACCAAATATGACAAAATCCGTGCAGTGCTATTATTCACAGTTTTATCAATTTTTCAATTAGTCTCATTATATTTTAAACGTTCAGTTATTGAAAGTACCACCATTATGAGCTTGTTAGATACTTTAAGACAATTATTAATGACTTTAATTGTTTATTTATTATTTATACAAAATAATTTTCATAATAATGAAATATGGTTGAAATTATTCAATAATCTCAAGATGATTGATAATTACATCAACAATAACAACAATGATTATAAAAAGAATATATTTAGAACAGATTTAATTAAATTTTGGTTTCTCATAATACTCAATATTTTAAACCACATTTATTGGTCTAGTATTTGGTTTGGCGTCTTCAAATTCAAAGGTTCTGTTTTCGTAAGTTATGCAATTTGTTCCATGTTTCATTTAATCTTACAAATGGTAACAATTATTTTATTGAATGATTTCAAATTGAACTTTATCTATTTGAATAAATTAATTGAAAACAATGTAAAAGATACAAGAGAAATACAATTGAATTCATTAATTGTTCGAATGAATAAAATTACAAAATATTTATTGGAAAGTATTACAAGTTTTAATCAAATTTTTGGATGGATGTTACTGCTAGATTTTGCTAAATTCATTGTACATGTCTTGCAATTTTTACATCATGCCGTTGATATTTCTATCCAAATTAAATATGACAACAATTATAAAATATTCAAGTATATAGGGGATATATTCACAATATTCTTAGATCTTGTAAGATTATTTTCATTACAAGTTTTTATAATTAATTATAGTATATTTTTTTTAAATTCTAGATACCAATTGTTGTTATTATAATGAAAAGTGATGCAGTTAAAAATGAATACGAAAACTTCTATTTAACATTTCAGAATTCGCTTTACAATAATCCAGCAATTAACAAGATAACTGAATACAAGAATTTTGGGAAATCTTTAAAACATAATTCCGTCAAGATAAAAGCTGCTAATTTCTTCATTATTGATCGTTGCTTGTTACTTACAACTTTAACAACAATTACAACTTATTTTATTGTCGATTTACAATTTGCATTTGCTAATTATAATAATTAAAGTTTGAGTTTGTCACTTTTTAATGTTGTGTGTGAAATACTGTTTTAAAATGTTTGAAAAATTACATGCATTTAATCACTTTTAGCGAATTTTTTTAAAAAAAATTAGCTAATGACGAGATCCTCACTTTTGAATTTCCGAAAAATTTTTGCACAGAAGTTCGTTTTGGGACCTAAGGAACCCATATCCACCGTTCGTTAAAATTTTTATATATATATATATATATATATATACAGGGTGTCCCAGGGGTACGTGCAAGCTCCATAATTCCGTTGCTAGAAGACATATCGGCTTGCGGTTTTTTTCTTACAGTATCCATGGACATTCAGTACAACTTAAAATTATTTTCGTTCTTTTAACTAACCCCCTTATAGGGGGTAGTGCACCCTACTCTCTTATTTTAAATAGAACGGTATATTTTTTATTACATTTTTGAATTCTTTGATGAAATTGAAGGAGACTTTGATAACATGACCCATGGTCTAGTGCTGAAAGTTTTTCAGATAGTTTGCCTTTTCATAAAATTTTAAAATTTGCAGTGTTTGATTGAAAAATTCATATTTTTGAAGCTATAGCATTTAAAATGTTGAAACTTCAAATTTATGTTGTACAAATAATGTACTTTTTATGAATTTAAACAGAATTCAATTATCTGTCACTGTTTAGCTAGAATAAATTTTTCTTTCAGACAATATTCAAACTCTAATATCTTGCTTATTTCAAATAGAACATCATATTTTTCTTTATATGGTTGGATAGAGAATAAAAATATGCATCAAACTGTATTAACATTCCCTATACCTATCTTTGATAATTTTTCAGTTATTCAGAATTTTCAATTTCGTTCAATCACCTTCCTTGAAGCAAAATGTAATACTTCTAGTCGCCTATGCCAAAATAATTCAACTATAATAAAATGCATAGAAGGCTTAGCAAAATGACAAAATATCACAAATGACGGTTAATATTGAATATTTTACCTGTATTTTTACAACTTTAGAACATCCTACATACACAAAAAGCAAATGAAATAAATATTACTTTTATTAATTATCAATTTCTTCCATTTTATTTCATTGAGATAGTCCAAATTTAATTAATTAATTTCATCTTAATTGTGACAATTGAATTGGAGGTTGTTTTGCAAAGCCTTCTATGTTTTACATTTTATTTCAGGAAAGAAAATTAGACGAAATTGAAAATTCTGAATAACTGAAAAATTATCAAAGATGGGTATAGGAAATGTTAATACAGTTAGATGCAGAATTTTTTTCTCTATCCAACCATATAAAGAAAAATATGGAGTTCTATTTAAAATAAGCAAGTTATTATAGTTTAAAAATTGCCTGAAAGAAAAATTTATTTCAGCCAAACGCTGAAAGATAATTAAATGCTCTACAGTTTGATAGAAAGTAAGTTATTTGTGTTATTAGAATTGTAAATTTCAAACTTTTAACTGCAATAGTTTCTATGTTATGAATTTTTTATTTAAACACTGCAAAATTAAAAATTTCATGAAAAGTCAAAATATCTGAAAAACCTTCAGCGATAAGCCATAGGTCATATTATTAAGGTCCCCTTCGATTTCATCAAAGAATCTAAAAATGTAATAAAAAATATACCATTCCATTTAAAATAAGAGAGTAGGGTGCACTACCCCCTATAAGATGGGGAGGTAGAATAACGAAAATAATTTTAAGTTGTACAGAATGTCCATGGATACTGTAAGAAAAAAATCGCAAGTCGATATGTCTTCTAGCAACGGAATTATGGAGCTTGCACGTACCCCTGGGGCACCCTGTATATATATATATATATATATGTACACCCACGATAACTGCCGAAAAAATAGTCCAATCTGAATGAAACTTGGTACAAAAATCGGTCTTTGTGATAGCTTGGATGAGTTCGTTGGCCAGACTGGTAGGGCCAACACTTTTGGAATAAGAGCTGAAGAAATGTTAAAAAAAATCATTTTCAATATTACATTTGCTTAGATTTTGATGAAAATTAAAATAACAGTAGAGCCGACCATTCTCTATGACCCAGAAAAAAAATCATCAAAATCGGTTCGTTGGTTCGCAAGAAAAATGCAAAAATCTCTTTTTTGAGTATAAGCAGTAAAATCGATTATCTCAGGTGGCTATATGTTCTCTGACTATTGATATTAGAAAAAAAATTGAATATCGCGGGGGGGCAACTAATTTTGACAGTTAATATTAGACGCAAGGCCTGCTAGAGAATTTCGCTTGAAAAAATCAAGCAGGCCTTGATTAGACGTATTAGACAAACAACAAACTTCATTATTATTTTTTTTTTAGTGTTTCTTATTGTTTGTGGATTAAAAGTATTTTTCAATAAAAATCATAAATATTAAAATAACATCGGGGAAATGAATTTATTAGTTGATTCAATGTTAATAAAATATATTAATTGCCAGTATCATAAGAATGTTTTGCAATTAATATTTCAGTATGTAGATACATAAAAAAATTCGCTATATAAGGTACTTGCTGCCTTTGGAGATTTTTATGTGTGGAAAAATCGTGAATACGCTCACACATTCACAACAAAGCCTGTCAATTATTATCTTAATTAATAAATATTAATCAACATACAGAAGAAAAAAAATGTGTTAATGAAGATAGAATTTACTCTTTTTTGTAGTATCGCTTAGTAATATCAGTTAGTCAATATAAGATAATACATCAATTAATTATAGTAATAAGATTTTGTGAATATGAAGCATAATGTAAATAAAAGTGAGTGAAATAAAAAAGGTTGGTCCTAATAAACTCATTCTTTATTATCCTATCTAGTGCGGGTTGTATTTCAGATTCATCAACTGTAAACTAACTAAATTTAGAAATATTCAGATGAGCAATTAATTTTAATGTGTCGTCTGTAGATAAAGAAAATCTCTTAGATTTCGATATAGAATAGTAAAAAATTAAAATAAGAAAATTCAATAATTTTAAACAATCACACTTTCACACTAATCATCTTCAATTGTTTAAATGTATTATAGTTAAACCACTGATGAGGCCCCATACGGGCGAAACGCGTATGTTATGTTTGTGATGATTGATGTTGTAACGTCTTTTACTGGAATAAATCTGTTACTTGTTTAATGGTGTCATTACTTGGTCGGAAAACCCGCTAAAAAAATAAAATAAATGTTAAACAAGCCCGACCATTAACCTAATTTCCAAATAAGAACTATTCTTTTTCTATACCTAAGTTCCTAAATATTTATTCATTAACATTATTATCAACTGGTTTTAAATACTAATTTAAAGAAACTTTTAAATTTATGAACATAATTTGTAATATGTTCACCATAAAAAAATTTAGTGAACAAGTGGCGCATCCACCATTTTTAAACATTTATAAAGTGATAAAATTCAAGGGAATTACTTGTAATTTATCACACTTTATTAGGATTATAAATTCATACACAACATTGAAAATTGATTGATCTGTGCTTAATTATTGAAATTAGCAAATGAAAATTGTAACTTGATAATAAAAGAAGTTTCTTTCAGCGTTTACAGATTGGATTAATTTTGGCTTTATTGAGTTCGTAAATTTTAATTCAAACAGAATTTTGATAGTAATTAGGTAATTCTTAGGTTTAAAATTTAGTCAAGATTATTTTCAAAACGTAATAAAGACTTTCACATATTGACTGTTATTGAAATGATTGATTGCAAGTGCAAGTGATGATAATGAAGTGTCAGTTATTAAAAAAAAAATCAATAAAAATTATAACATAATAAAACATACACATTTAATAATGGAATAATAACGATTTCTACAGTTTGAAACAACTCAAATTCACATTAATAATTTGTTGGTGTGTGGAATAATGGGAGAATTCGGAGTGAAATCATATTCGAATTTTTGGCAGTTTACATTAAATTTCGAGAATCATTTTAATTCATACGAAACGTGATAAAATCTGTACAGTGTTGTTATTCATAATTTTGCTCATATTTCAATTCGTTTCATTCTATTATAGATGTGCATTTTTTGAAATGTCCACCGTCATAAGCTTATAGGTAGATAATTATTAATGATTCTAATGATAATGATGGTAGTAGATGATGATGATAGATAATTATTAATGATTCTAATCATTTATCTGTTATTCATACAGAATAATTTTAATAATCAACAAATATGGTTGGAATTATTTAATAATCTTAAGATGATGAAAAATGGTGGATGCGCCACATATTCAATAAATTCTCTTTGTTGAGCACATTACAAATTCTATCTGTAAATTCAATATTAGTATTTAAAACCAGTTATTCAATAAATACAAATCAATATTTTGAAAAAGAATTATAATATTTTATTGAAAATGAACCGATCTGAAATATAAGCTGCGTTAAGGCTATTTGGAAGCGGGCCTCGTTTTATTGTCTGAGAAAGTGACAATTTTTTATCATCAATTGCTCGGTTATTTTCTGAGATATTCTAACGCTTTGACTAGAGATCTATTAAGCATTTCACCGTGCATCCGACAGACTTTTCCATTTGGGAAAATTTTCACTAAATTCTAAAGTGCAGAGGAAAATGTCGAAGCATGTCAAAAAAATTAAATACAACGTATTATCTACAATTTTAAAGATAAAAAATCGTACAGCAGCTTATTTGAAAGCTTATTCATATACAAAGGGCATATAGAGCCCCAAAAATCCAATTTTTGAAACTCCAAAAAGTTATTGAAGAAAAATGAAAAAAAAATTTCCAACTTTTCCATTTTCTCTCAATAACTTTTTAGATTTTCAAAAAGTGCAAGTATAATAACTTCACAAATCATGTTCAATTTTGAATGAAAATAGTTCTCCAGCTACATTTAGTATAGATCGTATTCAAATTCGTCACTTGCAACTCTACAAAACTAGAAGAATAAAAATTAGTTTAGGTTGTTTAAAAAATAACACACGATTCGTAAATCGATAAAGAATAGCAAATTAAAGGAAATAGGAAATGGTAGGTGGAGAACTGTAACAATTCTATTGAAAGGAAATGGAAATTCACAGTAATGGAAAAAAATCAATAGATTAAACAATGGATTTAATAATAATTTCTATAATTCTAAACAATTACACCGTCAGACAAATTACTAAAACGAACTTGCAGAGTTAGTGTATGATTGAAGTAGACAAAATGAAGATATTTTCGAATTTTACAAAGTTTTCATTAAATTTCGTGAATTGTTTCGGCTTAATTCCAACATATTGTGAAAATCGAAATATTTTAATTCATATGAAATATGATAAAATACGTGCTGTGTTAATATTCACAATTTTATCAATTTTTCAATTATATTCATTATATTATAGCCGTATAATGTTTGAAACTTCTTTTATTATGAGCTTTCTAGATAGTTTAAGACAATTATTATTGACTTTAATTATTTATCTATTATTCATACAAAATAAGTTTCATAATCAACAAATATGGTTGAAATTATTTAATAATCTAAAAATGATTAATAATAATATTAACAATAACAACAATTATTACAACAAGAAGATATTTAAAATCACATTTTCGATTTTAGCAATAAGCACTATTTTGAAGTACATTTATTGGTATAGTAAGTGGTTTATGGTTCTTAAATTCAAAGGTGTTTTTTTCTTAAGTTATAGAATTTGTTCCCTATTTCATTTAATCTCGCAAATGATAGCGATTATTTTATTGAATGATTTCAAATTGAAATTTATCTATTTGAATAAATTAATTAAAAACAATATTGAAAATACAAGAGAAATACAAATGAATTTATTAATTATTGGAATGAATAAAATTACAAAATATTTAATGAAAAGTATTGCGAATTTTAATCAAATTTTCGGATTGTTATTCTTGCTAAGTTTTGCTAAATCCATTGTAAACAATTTGACATTACTACATCGTGTCTTTGATACTTATATTGAATTTAAATATGGAAACAAACACAAGATATTTACATATATGGGAAATCTACTCACAATATTCTTAGATCTTGTAATATCATTTTCATAGCAAGTATTCATTATTAATTATCGTATATTTTTTGAATTCTAGATATTGATCATTTTAATTATAACGACAAGTGATACAGTTAAAAATGAATACGAAAATTTCTATCAAACATTTCTGAATTCACTTTACAACAATTCACTTATTAATCAGAAGATTGAATATAAGAATTTTGGAAAATATAATCGCGTCAAGATTACAGCTGCTAATTTCTTTACTATTGATCGATGTTTGTTACTTAAAATTTTAACAGCAATTGCAACCTATTTAATTGTCGATTTACAATTTACACTTGCTGGTTTCAATAATTAAATTTTGAATTCTTCTATTGTGTGAAATATTGTTTAAAAAAACTTTGAAAAATTACATGGATTTTTTAACACTTTATAAATGTTGAAAAATGGTGGATGCGCCTCGCATTCATAAACGTTTTGAATCTATGCATCTAATGTTAAATTCACTTTGCACTATTGAAAATAGTTTAAAATTTGCCTCTAAATCCTGTTAATTATGATATTAATCAATAAATATTATAAAATCCATAATATGTTAATGAAAATAAAATTCCCTGTCTTTTTGTGGTGATTTTATCACTAGTTTTTCAATATAAGACAATAGGTACATCTGCTAATTAATGATAAATCACCCCTACTAGTTTAAAAATAAAGTATAGGAAGTTTTAACTTTGCTAAAATAATCTATGGGAATACCCTAAAAACTCTCACTAACGAATAAAAAGAAGACAGGTAGAATTAAAAACTGGAATGTTCCCTTGTCAATAATAACAATACACAGTAATTGATTAAAAAATTCAATAAAACTAACACATTTACTAATTGATTATAAACAATTTCTTTAATTGTAAACAATAAAATTATCACATTAAGAAAATTAAAAACTACTTTATAGATTCAGAAGTTGGTGAATGATTGAAGAGTTCAGAATGATGAAATCATCTTCGAATTTTAGACAGTTTTCATTAAATTTCGCGAATAAATTCGGTTTAATTCCAACGTATTGTATGAATCAAAATATTTTAATTCATACAAAATATGGTAAAATACGTGCGGTAATAGTTTTCGTACTTTTTTTAATTCTTCAGTTCGTCTCACTGTATTACAAATATATGTGTGTTGATGATTCGACAATTATAAAATTTTTGAATAATTTGAGGCAATTATTTATGATTTTAATTGTTTATCAATTATTTATAAAAAATAATTTTCATTATAATGGAATATGGTTGAAATTATTTAATAATCTTCACATAATCGATAAGTATAACAATAATGAAAATATTAGCGTATATAGAAAAGAGTTAATTAAGTTTTTTATCTGTCTATTAATAAATATTTTAATGCACATTTATATTTACATAATATGGTTTAATGTTTCTAAATTCTTTGCACTTGCTGAATTAATTCATGACATTTGTTATTATCTTCAATTAATATTTCAAATAGTAGCAATTACTTTATTGAATGATTTCAAATTGAAATTCATCTATTTGACTAAATTATTTAAAAACAATATAAAAGATACAAGAGAAGCAGAATTAAGTTTATTGATTATTCGAATAAATAAAATTACGAAACATTTATTGGATAATATTGAGAATTTTAATCAAATTTTTGGATGGTTCTTATTGTTTGGTTTTGCTACATTAATTATAAATGTTTTGGAATTCTTACATTATATTGTTGAAGTTTGTGGTCTAAAAAAATATGATGAGAATTTTGAAATGTTTTTACTGATCGGCAATATATTTATTGTATCGTTTTATGTTGTAAGTTTATTTTTGTTAGAAATATTTACAATTAATCTTTACATTTTAAATTCTAGATACCAAACGTTCTTATTATAATGAAGAGTGATGCAGTTCAAAAGGGGTCTGAAAATTTTTGTCTAATATTTCAGAATACGCTTTACAACAATCCAATTCTTAATCAGAAGGTTGAATACAAGAATTTCTTGAAATATCTTAAACATAATCCTATCAAAATAACAGCCGCTGATTTTTTTATTATTGATCGTTGTTTATTATTGAAGATTTTTACAGCAATTACAACTTATTTTATTGTTAATTTACAATTTGCATTTGCTAATTTCAATAATTAAGCACAGATTAATCAATTTTCAATGTAATGTATGAATTATTATCTAAATGAAGTGTGATAAATTACATGTAATTGTCTTGGATTTTATCACTTTGTAAATGTTGAAAAATGGTGGATGCGCCACATATTCACTAAATTGTTTTGAAGTGAACACATTAAAATTCTGTTTACACTTTTAAAAGTTGCTTAGAATTAGTATTTAAAACCAATTGATGATAACCTTAATCAATAAATACAAATCAATATTTTGGAAAAGAATGATAGTGTTTTATTGAAAATAAAACGATCTGAAATATAAGCTGCGTTAACATTAATTTTTTTTTCTAATTACAATTTTCAATGTACCCCAAAGCTTATCTATCGATAGAACTAACGATGGGCTTAAGCTTAAAGTGAATGGGACGAATTTTGTACACAAATTGTGCTCAATTTTGAATGAAAATAGTTCTCCGGCTATATTAGGTATAGATCGTATCAAAATTCATCACTTGCAACTATACAAAACTAGAAGAAAAGAATTAGTTTAGGTTGTTTATTCATCTGCGAGTAGTGTTTTTATTTTCTCTAGATAAAAAATAACACACGATTCATAAATCGATAATGAATAGCAAATTAAAGGAAACAGGAAATGGTAGGTGGACAACTTTAACAACTCAAAGGAAATGAAAATTTACAGTAAGTAATGAAAAAAAATCAATCAAATCAATCATGGATTTAATAATAATTTCTACAATTCTAAACAACTACACCATCAGACAAATTATTAAAACTTACTTGCAGAGTTAGTGTATGATTGAAGAAGACAAAATGAAGATATATTCGAATTTTAGAAAATTTTCATTAAATCTTGCGAATCGTTTCGGCTTAATTCCAACATATTGTGAAAATCGAAATATTTTAATTCATATGAAATATGATAAAATACGTGCAGTAATATTTTCCATACTTTTTATAACCGCCGAGTTCGTCTCATTGTATTACAAATATATATATGGTAAAAAATCGACAATTATAATCATTTTAGATACTTTAAGGCTACTATTTACAATTTTAATTGTTTATCAATTATTTATAGAAAATAATTTTCATAATAATAAAGTATGGTTGAAATTATTTGATAATCTTCAGATAATTGATAAATATAACAATAATACAAATATTAAGAAACGTAGAAAGGATTTAATAAAAATTTTGATTTATCTGATAACAAATATTTTAATGCACATTTATGTATACATAATATGGTTCTACATTTATAAATTCAGTGCATTTTCTGAGTTAATTCATGAAATTTGTTATTATCTTCAATTAATATTTCAAATAATAGCAATTACTTTACTGAATGATTTCAAACTGAAATTGATCTATTTGACCAAATTATTTAAAAACAATACAAAAGATACAAGAGAAATACAATTGAATTTATTGATTATTCGAATAAATACATTAATAAAACATTTATTTGAATATGTTGCGAATTTTAATCAAATTTTTGGATGGTTTCTGTTGCTTGGTTTTGCTACATTAATTTTAAATGTTTTGGAATTCTCACATTTTATGGTCGAAGATTTTCGTCTAAAGAAATACGATAAGAATTTTGAAATGTTTGCACTGATCAACAATATATTTATTGCATTGTTTTATGTTGTAAATTTATTTTTGTTAGAAATATTTACAATTAATCTATACACTTTAAATTCTAGATACCAAACATTCTTATTATAATAAAATGTGATGCAGTCAAAAATGAATACGAAAATTTCTATTTAACATTTCAGAAGTCGCTTTACAACAATCCAATTCTTAATCATAAGGTTGAATACAAGAATTTCGTGAAATATTTAAAACATAATCCTATTAAAATAACAGCCGCTAATTTTTTTATTATTGATCGTTGTTTATTATTGAAGATTTTAACAGCAATTACAACGTATTTTATTGTCAATTTACAATTTGCATTTGCTAATTTCAATAATTAAGCACAGATTAAACAATTTTAAATGTCGTGTATAGAATATGATCTTATGTAATGTAGTTCAAAAGATTACAATTCGTTTTCTTGGATTTTATCACTTTGTCAATGTTGAAAAATGGTGGATGCGCCACATATTCACCGTTTTTTTGAGTGTGTTACCACATTATAAATAACGATTTGTAAGTTTAAAAGTTGCCTAAGATTAGGATTTTAAGTTAGTTGATGATAATTTCAATCAATAAATTTTAATCAATATACAGAGAAAACAGATAATAGTGTCTTATTGAAGATGAACCTAGAAAAATAATTGAGCGACACAGGTGTAGGATTAATTTCTTTCAAAATATAATTTTTTACCTCTCAAGTATTACAGTGTATTTCTTTGATAATGCTTCCAGAAAGCATGCCGTTAGTGTGGGGTAGAAAATTGCAAAGAAAAAACATAAAAAATGTGATTTATTCATCTATAATTTCAACCCCCCAACAAGGGATAAAAACGCAACTTTTGATAGCCCTAGCGAATCTATATCAACTAGTTTTCAAACTGCTTGAAAATATTGAGCTTTTACAGAGATATTTGGGGAGAAAAACCGAATTTCCAGGGGTAACTTTAACTATACATATACAAACGACAATATACGCCTTCCTTATTGTTAGAACCGAATGAACTACCTATATACCAAAAAGCATCCTTTTTAGGCGTGTTAATATTTTTATCACTTTTCTTTCAGCATACACAGATTAGATTGGTTTTCATTTTATTAAATTCATGAGTTTTGATTTAACTTCTTCCGATATCTGATAACAACAGGATTTTTATAGTAATTGGTAATTGTTAGATTTAGAATTTAGAGAGCGATTTTATAAAGATTTTCAGATATCGACTTTTACCAAAATGATTGATTGCTTGTGATGATAATTCACTGTAATTTATATAGAAAAAAATCAATAAGAATAACAACATATTCAGTGGCGGATTTAGACATTAAGAGGCCAGAAAAGTAACAATTTTTGCAGGGCCACATACAAGTAAATCAATTTTTTATGGTATTTATTGTTTGATTTGCAAAATTATAAAGATTTATAAAACGAAATCAGTTATTTTTCTCACAGTAATTAATATTAATGACAAAAATGGTAAAAAAGTCAGTTCTCTCTATTACAAAGGGTACTTGATTACTTTCTTTGAAGCAAATTTATCAATAATATTTTCAAATTTTATGTGGTACTTGACTTCATTTTCTGTAAGTTTTATTGTAGTATGAAAGAAAATAACGAGACATTTCTTTTAATATAATGGAGAAAAACAAAAAAGATGATTGTAAGGATATTCGATACGTTTTAAGTCAATTTAATAGAATTTCAAATGTCCTGTCTACTATTGGAAAATCTTCTTCGGGTACTATCCAGCAAATTTTGTAAATATAGCATTATTATAGCACTATTTCACACCGCCTTTCTTTACTCAAATCATTTACCAACGAAGATGTGTTACTATTAGAACAGTCCTGTCTTAATTGCCCAAATTAAATTATGCATTACCAAATTTTTCTTCATCTTGAGGCCCCTTTTCAACGGGAACTCGGGGCGGCCGTCTCTAGTGCGTAAGTCCGACACTGAACACATTTAGTAATTGAATATAAACAATTTCTACAATCCATAACAACTCAATTTCACATTAATAGAATTGAAAATTCTTTAACGTGAAGAATGGAGGAATCCAGAGTGAAATCATATTGGAAATTTAGACAGTTTTCATTAAATTTCGCAAATCGTTTCGGCTTAATTCCAACATATTGTAAAAATCGAAATATTTTAATTCATACGAAACGTGATAAAATCCGTGCAGTGCTATTATTCACAATCTTATTAATTTTTCAGCTCGTTTCATTATATTTTAGACGTGAATTTTTTACTACAATTGTTTTGTTGTTAGATGCTTTAAGACAATTTTTAATGATTCTAATTGTTTATTTGTTATTCATACAGAATAATTTTTATAATCAGCAAAAATGGTTGAAATTATTTAATAATTTCAAGATTATTGATAATTGTATCAACAATAACATGAATTATTATGAGAAAAGAATATTTAAACAAGATTTAATTAAGTTTTGGATTTTAATAATAGTAAATATTTTAAAGCACATTTATTTTTATAGTAATTGCTTTAGAGTTTTTAAATTTAAAGGTCTTTTATTGTTAAGCTATGCAACTTGTTATTATTTCTATTTATTTTTTCAAATGATAGCGATTATCTTATTGAATGATTTCAAATTGAAGTTTATCTATTTGAATGAATTAATTAAAAATAATGTAGATGATACAAGAGAAATACAATTAAATTTATTAATTATTCGTATAAATAAAATAACAAAATATTTATTGACGTGTATTAAGAATTTTAATCAAATTTTCGGATGGTTATTATTGCTTGGTTTTGCTAAATTAATTGTAGATGTTTTAACATTTTTACATCATGCCGTTGAGACTTGTATCCAATTGAAATATGGCAATAATCTTGAAATATTTACGTATATAGGTGATCTATTCACGATATTACTAGATCCTGTAAGTTTATTTCAATGATAAATAATTATAGTTAATTATCGTATAATTTTTAAATTTTAGATACCAATCGTTCTTATTATAATGAAGAGTGATGCAGTTAAAAATGAATATGAAAATTTCTATCAAACGTTTCAGAATGACAACAATACAGTTCTTAATCAGACAATTGAATACAAGAAATTCAGGAAATATTTGAAATGGAATCCTATCAAGATTACAGCTGCTAATTTTTTCATTATTGATAGATGTTTGTTATTGAAGATTTTAACAGCAATTACAACGTATTTTATTGTCGATTTACAATTTGCATTTTCTGATTTTAATAATTAAAATTTTAATTAATAAGTTTTCAATGTTGTGTGTGAAATATTATCTTAATAAATTGTAAAAAATTACAAGTAATCCACTTGGATTTTATAAGTTATAAAAATATAACTATATAAATATGGAAAAATGGTGGATGCGCCAAATATTCAATAAATTCTTTCGAGTAAACAACAGTTATAAACTCCTATTAGTCAACGAGCGATTCGATTTTTTTTTCAAGGATTTGTAGGAGACTCCCTAGGGAACATTTTAACAAAATTAGAACCCTGTAGCTCATTTCAAAGTTGGTCAAAAACGATCGTTTTGGACATTTTCGCAATTTTCAAAAACGAACTAACAATTAGAATGACTCGGAGTCCTTCCCAATATTGATTTTTTTTCGTTTTTCTCCATTGTATTCCAGAGAAAATACAAAATATTTCCACCTGTTCCAGAATAAAATGAAGAAAAACGGAACAATCAGATTTGGAAGAATCCTAGAGTCATTCTAAGTGGATTTGCGTGTTTAGTTCGTTTTTGAAAATCGCTACATCGTCAGCAATGAGCGTTTTTTGACCAACTTCCAAATGAGCTACGACGTTCTAATTTTGCTGAAATCTTCTCTAAGTACCCTCCTACAAATCCTTGAAATATTTTTCGAATCGCTCGTTGACTAATAGGAGTTTCATAGAATCAACCATATTTAGATAGAATACCCCTTATAGAAAGAGGAAAGTGTTTTATTATTAATACTCCAAAGCTTATCTATTGTTAGAAGCAAAGCTCTCTGAGAAGGATTTTACCTGCAGATAGATGGAGAATTTATTGAAAAAATCAATAAACTAACAAGGTATTAAATGACAATTTTTATAATAATTTTAAACAACTATACCTCCAAACAAAATAATAAAATTGGAAATATTTGCAATAAATTATGTATTACACTTTAAATTCTAGGTACACATAATTCTTATTATAATAAATTTTAGTAGTAAGCTCGTTCAAAATTAAATTATATGCAAGCATTAATATATTAAATATGATACGATAAAAGATGACCTTCTACCTTTATCAATAACTACAAATAAATAAATCATTACAAATAATTGCTTGAAAACGATGGTCTTTTTTCGTTTATTTCCCTTAATAATCGTCATAGAATTGTGTATTTTACCAGAAATTTATGGTAAAATTATCGATTTAACATGGGATTTTGATGAAAAATCAATATATTGGCCTGGATCAGGGCATTTCAATTACATTTCGAAAATTGCCCACAATAATCAAGGATATTGGTGAAATCAATTTAAACAACTTTAAAAAAATATATATATTCAACATAAAAAATTACAGGTATGCCTCTAATAATTTCTGTACTGGTGAACATGGTGGCACCCATCTGGATGCACCTTATCATTTCAACCGTAATGGCTGGAAAGTTGCTGATATACCAATCGAACGTTTATTTGTAAATGGTGCAACGATAATCATTGAGAATTCAACGAATCTTCAACGACAACATTTAGACGAATGGCATCGATTATATGGTGAATTTAAACCAAATACCGTATTGATTGTTGTGTTTAATTGGTCGAAAAAATATGAGAATGTAACGGAATATTTTGGTAAAATTGATGAGAATTTAAATTTTCCTGGATTAACGAAAGAAGCAGCCGAATGGCTTGGTAATAATGAGAATATTGTCGGTGTTGGTGTTGATACGGCCAGTTTAGATCCTGGTGTTAGTCAAGAATTTTGGGCACATCGAATATTGTTGAGTAAACAGAAATATGGTTTAGAAAATGTGAAGGTTTTAGGAAGATTACCAAGTAAGTATTTCAATTATTTTTATTTAATTATTTTAAATATACGGCTCTTTTTAATTCTATTTTAGCCACAAATTATAAACTAATTGCATTACCGATGAAACTCAAGGAAGGAACAGGAGGACCAGTTCGAATCATCGCACTCATTGATGATAATTAAGGACAAGAAATACATCATTTTTACTATTAATAACCGATAATTATAGAATTAATTAATCCTTAATTTTTATAGTCTTTTCATTTCAATAGGTTTTATAAAAACAGAAAACAAATAGTAGCCTATTAACGAAAAATTCGAGAGTTGGGGAGTAAATCGATTAAATAACGGGTGTACCACGGTATTTTACCTCGCAGTTGGCCATGTCTTTCGTTACGTAGCGTCGTAGCTTGGTTCGGACACTGTAATAAAGTATGAATGAAGCTACGACACTACGTAAACAAGGCACAGTCAAATGAGAGGTAAAGAATATTGTTATCAGAAAATCTTAGCAAAAAAAAATGTTGCTTCTCTATGTGCTGATTTTTAATTAGAAGAATTAAATAATTTTTTTTTTGGAAATATGGAATTAAAGAATTGATAGAATCTAACCATAATCAATGGATTTTATTAAAATTATTTACCGAAATTATAAAGCAACCCTCTCACCAATTTCATCATCATCGCCATCACCATCATCTTCATTACTACCAGATTTCTCTAATTTTTTATCAACATATAAATTATGATCAACTTTCAATTTCTCTTTGGATGGTGGACTTGACAATAAACATCTAGAATTGTTTTATTTCCCATTATTTTCAAATTATTACACAGGATTGTTGTTCTAAATTTACCAAATTCGTATGAAACTCCTATTAGGTGGCGGGACATTCCAATAATACTTTGAGGATTTTTAGGATCCTCAAATCATTTCAAGACACTTTACGTGTACAGCTGACTGGTGAAAATTTCGACATTGTCCGAAAAAAGCCGTTTTTCGATCAACTTGCAAGTGAGCTACGTGGTCCTACTTTTGTTAAAATGTTCTCTGGGGATCACCCTACTTATCCTTAAAGTATTATTTGAATCACTCGCCAACTTAATAAGAATTTCATACGAATTTGGTAAGTTTACAGTAGCAGCCTTGTATACGGGATCTTTCACGTAAATATTGTCAATGGCAGTCAATTCGTTAAGACTCATTCATTTAATAAAAATATTATTAATCAATTAAGTCGACTTTGAGTTTTTAAAAGTAGCAATTTTTCATTCAACATTGCCTAATTTACAAAAGTTAACATAATTTTTTCCTATTTCCATAAATCGTAGAAGGCTATTTTCACCTCTAGTTGATAGCTTAGGTGTCCCCCTTCAAGTTAAAAATTATTTTTTTCTATTAACAAATGAAAGAGTTATAACGAATTTACTGCCATTAACCATATTTACGTGAAAGCCTCTGTATACAGGGTGTAATCAAAATCTCTGACAATATTCAAACCTCACTATACCCGGTACAAGATAGTAATTGAATCTTGAGACGAACCTAACAAAATAAAATTCCCTAATGTATCTGTCAAAGTCTGGAAATTTTAAAAGCGTTAGATTGGTACACAATCTTCTAGTGACTTTTGTGGTGATCACGTGATGAAAACATCAGAAAAGTTTGAAATTATAACCTCAATAATTATTTGCAATCGGTAAGTTATATGCTGTTTCCTGTGCTCATGTTGATTTTTTTAATCATTGTATAAGTATTTATTGATTCTTTTCGATTTTTATTGATTATTTTGATTTTTTATAAATCATTTTGTATTGTCGTAGTTGGTTGTATTTATTTTTATCCATTTTTTTTTTTATCAATCATTTTGAATAAATTATTCACTTTTTCATAGTAAAATAGATCAAAAAATCAAATTTTTGTGGTACACAATAATTTGAAATTTCGCGCGACTACCGGTACGTTTAGTAACTTTACTGTCAAACGAAAATTTCAATTACTATCTTGTACCGAGTATATCCCTATGTGGAATAGAGTGCAATAAACATTTTTTGAAGGGTCGAACAAAAAAATTTTTTACTAAAATTGAACAATTTATGAACCAGTTTGATGGTCGCTGTTATTTTACTAACCTAATCGGCTCTTTTCGAGCTCTATACGTGGTTTGACGATTGTCAGGGATTTCGATTACACCCTGTATATAAAATATATTGCAGACAAACCTGGTAATAAAAGTACCTTCCCTCTTCGGTTTCATACTGTAAATATCACGCACTAGCGCTGCAAAATTCTCCTCTAAATGCTTATCCTCCATTGTTAACTAAAATTATTCTTTTAATATAAAAATCTAATCAAATTTATCAATTATTACATTTCCTATAATTGTTTCAACAATACCGAAATCTTTCTCATATTCATCTTTTTTCGCTTGATAATTAATACCATACAAGAATTTTGTAACAACATCACCAACATTAACATCTAATGTACCATTTCGTGGATTTGGAAATTTACGTTTCATTAAACCTCTCAATTGTACCAATTCCGGTAAAATATCCGGATGTGCAACAATATATTGAAAATCTTGTAACTGTATCGTACCATTTTGGATTTGTTTAATTAATTCCACACCGCCAGCTAAGGTAGCACCTGCTTCACGTGCTTCATCAATTATTGATTCAGTTTTACTAAAAGCAAGAATTGAACGTTCTTCACCATGATCGAATTTATGCGGTACAGCGATAATACGTGAAAAATCATCAACAAAACGTGTCTAAATTCAATAGATAACAATTAAAATTAAATATTAATAAAATATAGGATGATTACTTTTTTTTCGCCTTGCATATTCAATTCGATTTGTACATGCAAATTAGCTTCCGGTTGATTGTACATGGTTGGATGGTGTGTTTCACGGTGACATTGTACAGCTTCATGAAACGGATAAACTACCCATTTGTAATATTTCATACAAAAAACATCATCGATTGGATCAGCTTTCCAAGAATCATCAAATTTACGTTGTGGACGTAATGCTAACATTTTCTCACGATCACGTAAATTGTGCGGTATAAAACCGACCTTTTCTACTTCAACTTTAACTTTCTTTTTAGCTTTACGTTCTCGTGTCCCTTTCCTAGCTGCATAATTACGAATTTGTATTGTTGTCGATTCTTTAAATATACGATTAACGTGCTGATAACAAAATAATGTTGATAAACCTAAAATATGTAAAGAATTATGTTTTGTTTGTTGGATTTAAGAGAGAAAAAGTTTACGTGAACTCAACATTGTAATAAATATAACCTATAAAAAAGTTGAGGTTATGTTGATAAATCGTGTAGATTCAACAATATTTATAATAATACCACTTATAACAATAATATTTTATTTAAATTAATATCGGTATCATTACAATTATTAGCCAGATTAATGATCGTCAATTAACCTGAAAAATATTCGATTTCCACCTGAAAATGTTAGATGGCGCTAGTTGTCAGCGATTGAAAATACGTTTGAATTATTGAATTAGTTAACTTACTGATAAGTGATAATGATAAGTTACAAGTGATCAGTGATAAGTGATAATACAACAATGAATATAGACAGGTAAAGAATTATAATTTGTTTATTAAATTATATAGGAAAAAGCTACGTAAGATCATCGATGTAAAAAATATAACCTTAAAAAAATGAGGTTATGTTAGAAAATTGTGTGAATTTAATAATATTTATAATAATACTAAGAATAATATTTGCTCTAAATTCTATTGGTAATCATACTAATCATTAATCACTATTAATAAGATTATCGTTAATTATCTCTGAAAAATATCTTTTAGTTCAGCTTAAAGATAATAGATGGCGCTAGTTAACTGATAAGGATAGAGTCCCTATCACGTCCCTATAATTATAATTATAGGGACTCTAGATAAGGAACAATACGCTTAGAATTAGAACAGGTCCTGTATCATTACTGAAATATAAATATTTCAGAGCTTAATTATTTAAAATAAATTATTCTGTTTTATACAACTTTATATAATTTTCTTCTACAATAAAAATAAATAATAATTTTAAGGGATAACTAAAGTCAGGTCTCGATTCGGTGCCTGAAAAAGTGACAATTTTTAATCAAATAATCATTCAACCAACGTTGAATCGGGTGTTTCACGGTGCATCCGACCGAGTTTTCCATTTTGGAAAATTTACACTAAATTCAAAAGTGCAGAGGAAAAATTCGGACCGTGTCAAAATTTTTACAAATCACACCATGTCTACAATTTTACAGATAAAAAATCGTACAGCAACTTGTTTGAAAGCTTATTCATGGGTGGAGGGTAAAGGGTTTCCCTAAAAATCCCATTTTGGAAAATCAAAAATCGTTTTCCCAAAACTGTTTTTTTCGGGAACCATAGATAAGCTTTCTAAAAAGCGTCAGTTTAATTTTTTAACTTTAACATTGTAGGCATGGCATGATATGAAAAAATGTTAACATGCTCCGACATTTTTCTCTGTACATTTAGTGTGCATTTAGTGGAAATTTTCCAATATAGAAAATACCATCGGGTGCACCGTGAAACGCCCAATTTAACACTGATTACGGCGCTTGAATATCTCAGAAAACAGACGAGAAATTGATGATTAAAAAGCTCAATAGTCGCTAATATTGCATCCTGATTGGTTGTGTTTATATGTTTTTGTGTAATCTCATCAATTAATCACAAATATTTTAAGAACTTTGCCTTTATTTGTAGGATAAAAGAATTAGATTTTAAAATTAGAAAATTTATTTAAACTACATATAATTATGGCAGAATTTCAATCAACAATACATGAGTATATCAGTACAAAAATTTGTTATTATCCTCATCATTACGCATTAATAAAATAAAATTTGTCATGTAATCGACAATTATTATTTAAATAAAAATTTGACATCAATTGAGATTGTTTAATAATAGTTTTAAGAGGAAATATAGGAAATTGTGTTTTATATGAGCGAAACACTACAGAAATGCGAAATAATTAAAAACATAGCATAATCACAGACATTACATTAAAAAAAAAAAAATATATATATATATATATATATATATATATATATATATATATATATTATAAATGTTTATTAAAATCAATTGTGCTACCTAAATAGATGTTGATATTTCTTATAAATTCTCTGTAATTGCCTCAATGATCCTAATGTATTAATTTGACTTCCTATACACATATTCATTTGAGCTTGATCTAAATTAATATCACAATAAACAGGATGATAGATATGTATTAAACCAGGATCTGTTGTACGTATTATTAATAAATTTGATTTGATTGCATTATCATAGAAATTAACATCTTCCATACCCCAGCCATTGATTAACAAATTCAAACCACCTAAATGTTTATAATCATTTTTATATAAACTAACAATACCAAAGCCAAATTGTCGCCAATAACCATTATCATCATTGATAAAACTATCAAATTTCTCTAATGTTGTATAATTAATATTTGTTTGATTTAATAATTTCGGATTGTATTGGCTATAAACAATTGGGAAATAGATTGATTTGTTTTTAATTGTATTTAAACGGAATCGTTGTAAACTATTTTTATCGAATATTATATCAACATCAATAAAAACCATTAAATCATCATCATTCAACAATGCAATACCATATTCTAAAGCTTTTGCTCTAGTGAATGTTTCATTTAAAATTTCGATTATATTAATACGATGATTGATATGTCGTTTCTTTAAATTATTAATTAAAATTTTCGTTCTATCAAAATCATCACTATTATATAGAACAATAATTAATTGAGCATTTTCTTCCTGATTTATACAAATCGTTTCGTAAACTTTTAAAAATCTCTGTACAGTCTCATAACGGCCACTTAATGGCAAAATAAAATTAATTATCTCTTGATCTCTATTATTTTTATAATCATAATTATTATTATTATTGTATTGATTAATAGTTTTCAATTGAAGAATCGGTTGTAAATGCTGAAATGTCGATATCATTTGATGAATGATTTGTTGATGAACTGGTGTCATTAATGATGATGTTGTTGATGATGATGATGGTGATGGTAATGAATTTTGTAGAATATTTGGAAAGTCGAAATCTTTCACTTCTCTTATAATCACACCTGAAATTTTCATTACAATCAAATTTAAATCTCAATTAATACAATTGACCTTCGGTAAAACAATAATAATTTTCAATTTCAACCCTTTGACGAGAACCTGGGGTATTTTCCCCTAAAGCTCAGCATCCCTATATGGGCACACAATATTTTCTTTGAATTTCGTTCAATACATATCTGAACTTCAGGTACTTCGGAGTTCCCAATTTGAAAATAAGAATAAGTAAACTAACTTTCTGTTTTGTATTTTTTTGTTTGTTTTAAATCTGGTCAATTGTTACAAAACTCCATTTTAACAGAATTAGAACCTCGTAGCTTATTTGGAAGTTAGTCAAAAAAGCGCGTTTCTGATGATGTGATATTTACCAGCCAGCTGCACACCTAAAACGACTTAGAATGACTCAAGGATCCTCCCAACATTGATTTTTTTGTTTTTCTCCAGTTTCATCTGGTACAAATGCTGTGAAGGAAAACTAAAAACAATAAATATTGGGAAGATCCTCCAGTCATTCTAAGTCGTTTTGCGTGTGCAGTTGGTTTCTGAAAATCACGACATTGTCCCAACCGATCTCAAAGTTAGCTACAAGGTTCTAAATTCTTATCGATTTACCTGTGAATGTTTGTTGTATATAAGCATGACGGCGTACTTGTACTGTCATCTTATGTCCACGATATTTTCGATAAACCAATAAAAGATCTAAAATTATATCAACACCATGTAATGGATCTAAACGCCAATAACCATATAAGATTTCCTTAAAATCAATAATCCGTCCTCTTTGTTTAGAATATGAATTAATAATTTCCATTATCTAAAAATATAAATCTTTATTATATTCTTTTATATTGTTGTTGATTTTTTTTTAACTTACATCACGGACAACATCGGATAATCCTTCTTTCAATGATGTACCAATTCGACGTCTAGGATTCAAATCATGATGTGAATATAATGCTTTCGATATTAATTCCCATTCAAGTACATCATTTAATGTTGGTGGCTTGTAACGTGTTAAACTTTGTGGCATACCTGCAATTATTATTGTTTATTTAGAATTTATTATAAACAATTTGTTAAATTTATTATACAATTTACTGTCGGAATAAATCAAAATTAGTATGATTAGATAAAAATAATAATAATAATAATAATAGAATTGACTAGAAGAGGAATTATTAAAGTGTGTTCACCAGTCAGTGGTCCATCTTCTAAAGTCCATGCAGAAATAGTTTTAATTTTGGGAGTTTAGGAGAAATTGAGTGATATTCACTAAATGTTTAGGCACTAGTCTCTAACTGCAAAGAAAGTCACCTTTCAATAACCCGCAAGAAAGATACTCTGTTAAAAAGTTGGAGAGACTAAGATAATAGCCATATTCTTATTTATAGAATTAGTGAAATTGGATAGTTGCGCGGTAACTTACTCGATGGTTATTTATACTTGTCTCTTTTCTATTATTAGATACAATGAAATTGTAGAGAGCGAGAAAGATAGTTCTGCTCAGAGGCGGATTGGCTCTGAGTGAATGGTCCAGAATAGTAACTCATGGGGTCTGATCCGATCTCTGTGCAATATAAATCTATGTATTTTACAAAAATTGGATAGTTATAAACGAACCTAACGTGATAGGTGTACAAACTGTACAGTGGAAGACTCCACAAATTCGGTTTTTTTTCATATGAAAGAAGGCTATGCTTTATTATTTTGGAAAAAGCCCCGAAAAATATAGCACTTTCCTTGGATATCTATTTGGCAAGTGTGGTCTCCGATTCCTCGATCGCCCAAGTGGCTAGTCCGTCTCTGGTTCTGTTGAAAGTGACTCTGTCAGTGTCTCACTTGTGGACAGTAACTAGTTTTCACAAAATTAGTGAATACCACACAATGAGAACTTTGATTAAAGATTAATGATATATGTTTCTCCAATTTCTTTCCCTATTACTCTTCCTAAAAACTACTATTAATTTTTACTGAATAAGTTGTTAAAAATTAAGGGTGGTATGGTATTCTCTATAACCATCACTCATCTTATGACCTGAAAATAAGTGTCTCAGTCCCGCTTCCATATGTTTTGTATGTAATTATTATACAGGGTGTTTGGTCACTTTAGGATCCTCCCAAAATTGATTTTTTTCGTTTTTCTCAATTTTATTCTGGAACAGGTGGAAATATTTCGTATTTTCTCTGGAATACAATGGAGAAAAACGAAAAAAACACAATGTTGGAAAGGTCTCTGAGTCATTCTTACTCGTTTTGCGTGCTTAGCTCGTTTTTTTAAATTGCGACATTGTCCAAAACGATCGTTTTTCGATCAACTTTGAAATGAGCTACGAAGTTCTAATTTTGCTAAAATGTTCCTTAGGGACTCTTCTACAAATCCTCAAAATATTTTTCGAATAGCTCGTCGACTAATAGGAGTTTCTTAAAACTAACCCTATATAAAGACGGAGACAGTAATTATAGTGTCAGGACACTCAGTCAAAATTAGTGAATACTACTCTGAGTCTTATCTTGATAAAACTCCCCATAAGGTTATCAAATCTTATCACAAATAAGTATAATCTTCTGTTTATCTACTGTAAATGGATTTTCTGTCAAACAACAAATCGAAAAATTTCTAAAATAAACATAGGATATTAAATCATTCAATGTAATTGTAAAAAAATATGGAATAGAGAAAGTAGGAATGACTCATTCAATTTTTTTGTAGTACCTTTAATAAATGATTTATAATTTTTTATAGACTTAAATTCGATAGTTAATAAAGCAACACACAAGCATTAAAGCTTGTTTCTTCTGTCAATCTTGGGAATAGGGTCACTACGCTTTTATCTTAACATTAATTGATTATCTAGACTGAACAATAGACATAATAATTCAACCAATAACAGTCGACAATTGCACTCGATATTAATGGAATGATTGAAGGAGGCATCCATCTAGTTTATCCTTTAAAAGAACGCGCCTCTACCATAACTTTGTAACTTATTGAGGATATCAAAGTATTTTAATCCCATAGTAGAAAGACTGAGTTGACCAGATTAACATACATACAGGATAGGATCTACAGGGTGTTGGATCTTATATTTTAAGGATTTGTAGGGTAGTCCATGGAGACCATTTTGGCAAAATTAGAACTTCGTAGCTCATTTTTAAGTTGGTTAAAAAACGCTCATTTCTGACTATGTTATAATTTTCAAAAACTTACTACACACTAAAAATGACTTATTGTTAGAGTCACTCAAACAGGGTTTCGAACCGGACCTGAATGGAAATAAAAATCGTTCCTTTCAGTTCAAGAATACTCCCCTTTTTAGCGAATTTTTTTTAAAAAAATTAGCTTATGACGAGATCTCATTTTATATATTTATATATCTATACCTACGATAACTCCCGTAAAAATACTCCAATCTTAATGAAACTTGGTACCAAAATCAGTCTTTAGGATAGCTTGGATGAGTTCGTTGGCCAGACCGGTAAGGCCAACACTTTTGGAATAAGAGCAGAAGAAATGTTAAAAAAAATCATTTTCAATATTACATTTGCTTAGATTTTGGTGAAAATTAAAGTAACAGTAGAGACGCCCATTCTCTATGATCAAGAAAAAAATCATCAAAATCGGTTCGTTGGATCGCATGAAAAATGCAAAAATATCTTTATTGAGTATAAACAGTAAAATCGAATATCTTAGATAGCAATATGTTCTAACAATTGATATTAGAGAAAAAATTGAATATCGCAGAGGGCAGTTAATATTAGACAAACAACAAATTTCAAACGAGTGAAATTTTATTAGTGTTTCTTATTGTTTGTGAATTAAAAGAATATTAATCGTTAGTATCATAAAAATGTTTTGCATTTAATATTTCAGCATGTAGATACATAAAAAAATTCGCTATGTAAGGTACTTGCTGCCTTTGGAGATTTTTTTTTCTTTTTATCTCCTCTTTCCTCCCTGCCTCAGAACTGTGTCAGGGTACTTAAATCACTCGAGGTCAAAACACTCGATTTTGATGGTTTTTGGTTTATAGGGGAAGTTTATGCTACTCTAAGGGTTGTGTATTTTGTCGTCTGTGCATACTCAAGTTTAAAAGAGATGTTGGGCAAATTTTTTTTTTAATACCTTTGTAAAAGCTCAATATCTTTTAGCGGTTTAAGAACTAGTTTATATAGATTTGCTAGGGCTATTAAAAAGTGTAAATTGCGTTATCATTTCTTGTTGGGGGTTGAATAGAAAATTACAAAAGAAAACACCTATTAAAGGATTTTTCTGTATTTAAAATAGTTAGCTTGTAAATAACTCTTAGGGTTTGTACTTTTTAGGGTGAAATTTAAAAATTTGAAAATTAATCATTTGGAATTGAACCGAAAACCGAAACCCTGGACTCAAACATCCTGCCATCATTGCTTTTTTTATTTTTCTCCAATGCATATTGGAACAGGTGGAAATATTTCCCATTTTTCATAGAGTGTACCTAATGGAGAGTAAAAAGTCAATGTTGAGAGCATCTTCCTGTCATTCTCAATTCTTTTACGTGCTTAGTTCATCTTTGAAAATCGCGATATTGTTCAAAACGATAGTTTTTCAACTAACTTCAAAATGAGCTACAAGGTTCTAATTTTGTTAAAATTATCTCTAGGGACCATCCTTCAAACCCTTAAAATATTTTTCAAATTGCTCATCAGTCATCAGCGTTAGGTGAGTTTTATAGAATCGACCATATTTAGATGCGATACCTTGTATGTTATTTAATATTGTATAAATTTGTGGAATTAACATTTGCAAAAATAAAAATGTTTTTTTTACTATTGCGTAAGGATAAAATATGGATTTACCTAAAAATGTGATGTCACCTAGATAATCATCGGAGCCTTTCCGATTAGGAAACAACGGTAAATTCTCCACCAATTCAACATTTTCTAAACGTTCCCGGCGATATCCTAATTCAGCCATTGATACGGCAATATCACGATGTAGATTAATACATTCTTGTTGATATTCTTGAATTTTTAATGCCTGTAAATAAAATTAAAACTTAGAAAAATAAACTAAATACGAAACTAAGTTTAGTTGATTAATTTTTCGTCTTCTTCTTCATCTTGGAATGAAAAGTAAAGTGGGTAGTTTTGTATATTTATCAAAGAAAATTAAAAAAAAAAGATCGACATTAACTGGTAATGCATATTTACACATGAATATACAAAGATTGACCTAATTTCCTCGAATTATTTGCCAATAAAGCGGAAATTATAAAATTTATAGTTTTCTCATTAATAAGTTCAAGTCAAATTAATTGAAAATACATTGTATAAGTACGAGAAGAAAGTTTAAAATAAACACGAAGGTCGAAGAATATTTTCAGTTTTGTTTATTCTAAATTGAGGATATCCTTAAAATTCATTTCTCTTTATAAAAAATGATAATCGTAATAATACCAATAAAGATAATAATAATAATAATAATAATAATGTACGATTGTAATTTCACAAATTTTATAAATAGTAACAATTTCTGTTTAAATTCACTTCTTGTTTTTACCATTGAATATTTTGAATTGCTTTTAAATTTTTTATTTTTTTTATAAACATAGTTTTAAGTTCTATTCGTGTACAATACAGAAGGGTGTTCATTTTCTTAAAAATAAAAACAGCCACAAATAAACTTTAATAATAACACAAAAGCTACATTACAAAAATATTTAAAAGTTGTTGCTTTAAAATATTCGAGTAGTTCGCAATTGAGTAAGATTTAAAACTTTAAATGTTGAAATCTTATTAAAAATGCCTCATTATTAGTGAAATAATGAGGCATTAGGGTTCTTGGAGAAAATTTTAGCAAAATTAGAATCTTGTAGCTCGTTTGGAAGTTGGTCAGAAAACGCCCATCGCGATTTTCAAAATGACTTACAATTAGAGTGACTCGAGAATCTGACCAACATTGATTTTTCTCATTTTTTTTCAATGCTTCCAATTTCGCGTCCTCTATTGTTATAACCAGGGCTTCAAACCGGAACTGAACTGAAAACCGGAAGAAAACAAAATTTTGGCCGGAAAAAAACTGGTGTTTTTTTTCAATTCAAGCATACCAGTTAACACAATCTTTCTATACTTATTTCATTTTTTTGATCTCATTTCGCCCCGGAATGGCATCAGCGATACTTCAGGGTACTAAACATGACCTTAAAACGAAACCAATCGATGTCAAAGGTGCCAAATTCGATGATTTTCGGTATACTTATAGGTAGCTTATTCTATTCTAAGGATACATATTTGTCGTTCGTACCCATAGTCACGTTTAAGGGAGATATTGGGGGTTGAAGTTATCTCTACAAAATCTTTTTTTTTTCAAATATCTAAACCACATTTTCATAGAAATTTACAAAGTAAAATACCTGTTTAAGGATTTTTCTGTATTTAAAATAGTTACCATGTGAATAGCTGTTAGGGATTGTACCTTTTAGGGTAAAATTTTAAAATTTGGACTGAACCAAAAACCGCTATGTTTGCAGGAACGAAAACCAAAATTGAACCGTTAAAAAATTAAAAATTTAATTGAACCGCAACAAAAACCAGAACAAAAAAAAATCCAAGTCCTGCTTATAACATTTATAAACAAATTCGGCTGTTAAATGTTTAAATTAAGCCACAAAACAAATCCTATCAATAAATTAATTTATACAAAAAAATAAACGAAAAGAAAAAATTAAAGGTGAGCAGGTTTTAATCCGGCAACAATAAAGTTAGCATCTACAAGAAAAAAATAATAATAATAATCAAGTTTTGTTATTAAAAAAAAAATAATCTAGAACACTAAACAATCACAACAAGAGAAACATAACTATAGCGTAACCTGTCCTTTATTCACGAAAAACAGGATAGTCTGGTATGTAAAAATTTTCCAAAGTATAGGTATGCCTTATATTAACGGATTTATGATCGTTAAATACAGGTTAGAGTTATTTTAAAAGAGTTTATAGAAAAGACTGTTAGATATCAATGATTACTTATTTTAATAAACTTAAAAATGTACCTTTATACCGTAACAAGCAGGGACTTTAGGATAAAAAATCAAGAAAAGTTGTTATCTATACTTGGTTAGATGATTCAACAGTGTTTTTTGACAAACAACCATAGTGGACACGAACATTCTTAAAATTCCGATAATATTTAGTCTTTACCCATCTAACAATAACCCTCGATAACGCTGGTAGGCTTTCGACAAAAGTTCAGAACATTACAGTCTAAATAAATTACCAATCTAAACTTGATAAGAATGGATGATTCAGGGCCCTTTCAACTAATCCTTGAAACTTCTTAAACCTCTTAAAGGGTAAAAGTACTAAAAATATAAATCTCAAATAACTGCAATAATTGATAAACTACCGTTTAAAACAAAAATATAAAAAATTTTGTAATGGCATTGTAGTAATAATAATGATAATAACACTTAATAATCTAGTTGATAATTAGAAAAAGTATGATAAGTACATACAATAAAAATTATTTTAACAATAAGTAAACAAATACACATAATTGACTATGTTAATACAGTAGATTCAACTTTAATGAACTTGCTTAATTCAATTAGCCGCTTATGTGAATCACTAAGCCCCGATTTTTCTTCCCTTGCTTAAGCTCGCCTTAAGAAGACCTTGCCTTAAAACGTATATTTACAGGCATTTGAGTATCGATCTGTATATGGACGATCCCTCGCTCAAATATGTGTAAACCTATCGTTAGCTTAAAGTAAAATCTTGCTAAAGTGAGCTTAAGTAGGTATCGTATTGACTCATTTCTTAACAAATATCCTAGGGCTGACTTTTCTGACTTATTACCTGAATTGATATAAGAATAGCAGAAATTCTAAAGAAACAACTTCTTTCCTTTTGCTAACAAACAAAACAGAAAATTGAAAGGGTTGATTGAACTGACTTAAAAATCTAAGTCAGGGAATCCCTTGGACTAAATCATAAATTTAAAAAGAAAAGATGTAATCAAATTTTAAAGACTACCCAAATTTGTTTGATATACTGACCATCTGTTTGTTTAAAATTCAATTCTTTCACTAGTTTTATCTTATTTACTTTTTTTCAACTTGTTTGAGTAGTCGTTCAGATTTTATTACATATTTTCTTGCTTTTTTTAAATTTATTACCAGTAGAGTAGGGAATCCCCTGATCTACATTTCAATGCAGTTCATTTAACCCTTCCAATATCCACACAGTTTTGCTTTTTTTGCAATGGAAAATATTTTTATATTTAGTTCACTTTGACTTTTAAAGTCGCAATTTTTCATTCAATATTGCATAATTTTCAAAAATTGACGCCAATTTTTCGCATTTCAAAAAATTGTACATGAACGATTTTGCCTAGATTAGATTGTCTAAGTTCATGTAAAAATTATTTTATTCTATGAATGAAAGAGTTATAGCGAATTTACTGCAATTGGCCATCTTTACGTGAAAGACCCTGTATATAATAAATAAGAGTCGCCTAATTGAATCAATATTGAAACTTTGATACGAAAATTAAATTCATTAGAGCTTTTAAATTCAAAATTGCATATGTATATCAAAAAAAAATTTTTAGCTGCACATGTGTTGAAATAAAAACATGAATTAGAAATGAAAATAAAATGTTGATCTAACTTATGAAGTGTAAAGTTAAATAATGCGAGAGAAGTACAGGTGCTAATTTTGAATATTTTTAGAATAATAAACAGCATAAATAATTGCAAGAATAACATAGATTAGAATAGAAATTAGATTAAAATGTACATTACAATTACAAGATACAAAAATTTTGGACTTTTATTCACAGTTTATTGCTACATTAACCCCACAATAAGACTTTTGATTGATTCTAATTTACACTCTTGCTAGTCAATTGTGAGTGGATAAAAGTGAAAGTTGATGATTGAAATTAATAAAACACTCCAACATGTACATCTGCATCATTTATAATAATAATAATAATAATAATAATAATAAATAAACGAGTGAAATAATTTTCAAAGCACACCATTGTGAGAGTATGTGTGTGAGCATTGAACTGTGCACACAATCTAAACTAAACTAACTGTAATTTTAACAACAAGACAACAAAAACTTTTAATCGTTGAATATATCTCTACATGTAGGATGGAATCGTAAAATTTTCCATTTAAAAATATTTGTTACGTCTTTTTTTGTTAACCGCTGCTGTTATTTTGCTCTAAAAACAAATCAATTTCAACCTAATAAGCATGCATACAAGGAAGAAAAAACCAACTGTAACTAATCGAATAGTCTATTATATCAATTATACAGGTTGTTTTTTTTAAATGTGGTTAATTCTTATGAAACTCCTATTATTAGGCTAGCGATTCAAAAAATATTTTAGGGATTTGTAAGGAGAGCCCTGGAGAGCATTTTAGCAAAATTAAGACCTCGTAGCTCGAAGTTGGTCAAAAAACGATCGTTTTGGACAGTGTTGTAATATTCAAAAACGAGCAAAGCACGCAAAATGACTTGTAGACCCTTCTAACAGTGATGTTTTCCGTTTTCCTTCTAAAGAAAATGCGGAACATTTCCACCTGGGAAAGAAGGCGAAAAAGTCAATGTTGGGAGGATCCTCAAGTCATTTTACGTATTTGAATAGTTTTTGAAAATTGCCACATTGTCAGAAACGAGCATTTTTGATTTGATCGACAAAATGAGCTACAATGTTCTCATGTTCTCATGGTCTCCATGGTCCATCCTGCTAATCCTTGAAATATCTCTCAGATCACTCGCCAACTAATGGCAGTTCCATAAGAATTGACCTCATTAAAAGAAACACCCTGTATATATACCTACATACATAGAATATTAATCGTTAACTTCAACTGATTGTGAGACAAGAAATTATTAACTACCCCCCATTTATAGTTTCATAACAATTTTACGGTAATTGTAAACGAATTTGAAAAGAAAAAGAGAACCAATGGTCATAAATTCTTCGACAAATTACTTTTAGCAATACTGCCATAAATGATCATATGATTCTATAAATAATTTATAACTTTAATCAAATAAATTTAAAGCTGTTATAAAACTATTTGTTCGTTCATTTATCCTCCAATAGAAATTGATTGAAATTGAAATAAATGATCCAAATTAATCCTCTACTAATTGAAGAGATTTATTAAAATTCCACTTGTAAATATGAACATGTATGTAGGTACATAACGAGTCATATTATGTAAACATTATGTTAAAAATATGAAAGTAATTTACGTTTAATCATTAATAACATTGACGTAAATTTTTTTTTATATTTGCTGTTGAACTTAAATTGAAAATGTTAAAAGTTCACGGATTTGCAAAAAAATCATGTCATCATTTTGTTATTTTTTTCGAGTACTAAATAAGGAATTGCACTGAAAATAGGAAATTTAGAACACGTTCCACTCACCACCAAATTTTGTGTCATCGTTATCATTATCGAACGTAATAGTGAGTTGTAAAAATTCGAAATGTAAACGTTTGTGCAAATTTCTAAGAAGTTTAAACACGAAAAAAAAGCCTGTTTATTTGAACATTGTACGTTTCGAATGCAATTATAATTATTTATCTATAATTATAGTGTAGGTACATTATTTTCTAACCTTGACGTATTTATGAAGCCTATACATGTATTGTGGTTGTTTGACAGGATGTAAGGTGATCGCTCGATGGACTTCCTTTTGTTTAAGATCTCCTGTAAAGGCGGCTGATCCACTTTGATTATGATAAAGGATCACTTGCATCTATTAGTGTAGAAAGAAAATAAAATGTAAAATTAATGACAATATATACTATCTAGTAAGACTGGCAATTTCATATGGAAACAAATCAATTGCCAGTCCGGTATATGATACTAAAATAGATCCTATTTCGATCACCCGTTATCTACTGCTCTAAAGAATTATAATAAGTAAAATGTTACGGTACTTGAAACGATCAAACGATTTAAACGTCGTAACGGGTGATCTAAATTGAGATTTTTCATAAAAAAAAAATTATATTATCACTGGTTTATTCTATTCGAATGGTGTCTGTTTTAAAGGTAATTGAATTCTCTATTAGTCAGCGGGAAATTCGAATATTTCAAGAATTCGTAGGAAAATACCTGAAGATCATTTTAGCACAATTAAATCTTCATTTGGAAGCTGGTAAAAAACTCTCACGATTTTCAAAAACTTGCTACACATGTAAAATTACATAGAATGACTCTAGAATGCTCTCAACATTGATTATCGTTTTTGACCAACTTCGAAATGAGCTACGAGGTTCTATTTTTTCTTAAATGATCTCTAAGGACTGCTCTACAAATCTTTGAAATATTTGTGAATCACTTGCCAACTTATAAGCGTTTCATAAAAATCAACCATACTTAAAACAGACACCCTGTATAACCCAAAGATTAACAATTTTCCATCAGTGGTCCACAGTATTATCGAATATTGGGCTTAATTAGTGAAATTTTTATTGCATTTATATTATAAAACTAAGTTTGCGCCTTAATCGTAAAAAAAATTGTAATGTACGTATACAGTCCTTTTCACTTAAATATGGTCAGTGTCAGTAATTTCGCTATAACTTTCTTATAGAATCAGGTAATACATTTAAAAAGCAAGAAAAGATGTAATAAAATTGAATAATTGAATAACAGGAACAGATATTCTGTGTACTAAATTGACAAAATTGGGTAGCTCTTCAATTTTATTACATTTTTTCTTGCTTTAAAAATTTATTAACTGTAAACTAGTGAATCCTTGATTTTAACGCATTTCAATTACCTCTTACAGTATTCACACATTAAAATTCATTTTTCAAAAGGAAATATTTTTGTTTAGTTGACTTTAAATTTGTAAAAGTAGCAATTTTTCATTCAATGTTCCCAAAAATTGACCTCAATTTCTCCTATTTTCAAGAATTATAAATAGCTTAGGTGTTCCCCTTCAAATTCTCACAAAAATTACTTGATTCCATGAATAAATGAGAGAGTTATTGTGATTTTATTGCCATAACCATATTTACGTGAAAAAGGCTGTATATTATGGCTTTTCCAAATCTCTGACGTCAAATCATCCAATTTTAAAAATTAAATATGTCTACAAAGTGATATTTGATTGATTTGAAATTTTTACATGATAATATTTACTCAATTTTCTATCGATTCGTTTATAAAAAAAAAAAAATACAAAATTAAAGTACACTAAATAAGCTCATTCTAATATGTTCGAATTACATCAAGGCAATGGTTAGATTAATGACTCAATTTTGGAGTGTGTTTTTTTTTCATAAACGATTGATAAATCTGTTGGAAAACTCCAGATTCGTGATTATTTGGAGAAATTTGAATTTCATGAACTACATAATCATCTAAAATTATAATTAGGCATTAATGTGACAACATGAATTGATACGTTAATAATTTTAAACGTGTTTTTAATGAATTTAATTATAATTTGGAATTATTTTAAAATAAGTTGATGTATGTATTTAGTAATGAATATTTATTAATAAAGGTTTAAGGTCGATGAGTATTTATAGTACCAAAATTCTAATTAAAAAATAGTTAGTAATTGAATATAAGTGATTGAAATTAAGCAAAATCGTCGAATTATTATCGTTAGTATTATAAAATGAAACACATTAAAGATAAGTATTGTTAATAATGAACAAGTAAGATAATAAGGTTTTGCTCCTTTTAAAGGTCACCCTGATAAGCTTAATTGGAAAATTGTAAATCTTTGGATTACTGAGTGATTTTTTGAATCGAATTGACAAAACTATAGTCTTTTTAGTGATATTTGGATTGGCTTCATTGAAGCTTCAATAAAGTAGTTAGTGGAGACCTTTTTAGCAAAATTAGAACTTGACAGCTCATTTGGAAGTTGGTCAAACAACGTTCGTTTCCGGTGACGTTACGATTTTCAAAAATTTGCTACGCACTTATTGTTAGAGTGACTCAAACATTGATTTTCTATGTTTTGTCCAATGTATTCTAGAACAGGTGGAAATGTTTTCCATTTTTCATAAAATGCAATGGAGCAAAACGGAAAAAGTCAATGTTGAGAGGCTCTTCCAATCATTCTTAGTCGTTTTACGTTCTTAGTTCGTTTAGTTATAATTTAGTTGTAATTTTGTCCAAATGAGCCATGAGATTCTAATTTTGCTAATTGAGGATAGTAGACATGTAAATATATCTTGATATGCCAACTTGACGCTTTTATAATTCCTAGATTTTTACAGGTACAATTAGGGAATTTAGTGTTGCTAGGTTCTTGTCAAGATTCATTTACCTCCGTGGACCGGCTATACTTGCTTATCTTAAATATAAATATGTATTTCTTTGTGTTCAAGAGTAGTATAGCTAAGTTGTTCTAAGGAAATCTTTTTAGCTCAGGGTACAAAGTGTGTCAAACAAGTTTATTCGTTGTTGTCTGTTCTTTACTTGCACATGCTTTTGTCTACCTACCCCTGTCCAACTCAACAAAGCTCTACTGCTCATCAATTAAGAAAGATCTTCTTAGAACAACTTAACTATAAGTACTTTCTTGTAGCAAGTCAAATATGTCTGAAATAAGTATGTAGTATACTTGCCTCATAGGACCATGTGCACGAGATGCCGGCAAATTTCCTTACACACCGTCCCAATTCAACATCTTCATGTGTTGTATAAACATTATTTAAGCATTCATCAACATATGGTGCGATACGTTTTAATGTTTCCCTACTGAAGATAACACCAGGACCACCCATACAAAAGTTCTCATCATCTTCCAAGGACAACAAACCGAATTCTTCACTATTACCCCGACCTGTCTGTCCAATAAACCATGCTTTTGTACTATCAACTGAACGTAATAATTCTTCTAAACGATCTGTACGTATATAAACATCATCATCAGCCCTTAAAAACCATTCAAATTGATCGATATAATTATCATACATATGTTTTAACATATGAAATGATTTCTTTTGTGGTGGATAACTATCATCAACATCTTTCAATGCAATCAATGGTATTTCATCACTATAGGAATCTTCAGAACTATAAAAGACTGTTTTACCAGGAATTTTACGACCCCATGTCTCATAAACAGCTTTAGCTCTTGTATTTAAATATTTCTCAGCTGTCATAACACCAACAAATATTAAATTTTTATCAGGTGTTAATGGTGAGATATCAGCTAATAATTCACGTTTCGGTGGACGATTTTTATTTCTAATCAAACATTGTTGATTATTCACAACAATTCGATTATTTATTAATAATTGTGATAGTAGAAAACCTAATAGAATACCGAATAGAGTTTTTAATAGTTTTTTTCTTCTTGCCATAATTTATGATTATTTTCAGTTTCTTATGTCCCATCGTTTAAACACACAACCACAGTTGTTTAAGAGGCTAAAGAAGAGCAAGAAGATGAACCGGAAAAAGAATAAAAAAAAATTCCGCACATATTCGAATAAACACAAACACACACACACATACACAAACACAAATACGGTTGTTAAATAAAATTTAAACCCAGGTCAAGGAATTGAAAAAGTTTTGAACTACTAACACCGGCATTATTCGCATTGAATAATAAAAACGTGCACAGGATGCGTTGTACCTATATCGATCATAATTCTAATATTTCAACAAACTTTTTTATCTTATCTTGCTGTTATTGTATTCAATTACTAATGAAATTGTCATCGATATTATCATATGTTATTAAATTATTATTTTTTGTAAAAAATAAAATAATATGATGCGATAATGACGGAATTTATTTGTTACCTAAGCGTAAAATGAATCGAAATTAAATTATAAAAATCTCACGTGTTTTGACGTATATCTCTACCTACATATATATTCACTGTTAATTTATTTTTAATAATTTTTTTTTTTTTTTAATTAATTAATTAAACAAACACAGATGAGTCCAACACACAGTTATCGAGACCTCGTCCGACTGACTTCATGTTGCGGTGCGGTTCAAATGAAAAATGCCTCTTCCTTCACTAACAATGCCCCCAATCCGTGTGTTCCTATGGTAGTGGTTTAGTTAGAGAGGCAGACGAGTTTTTGAATTAGAAAGACAGACAGACACCACACACACACGCACACGTACACATACAATATATTTTGGAGATATCTACTTTTGAACTATCCATAAATGATCTGCAATTTTTTTAAATTCATAAATCTGATGATTATCAAAAACAACACACACCATGATAAATCAACAATGCTTATATAAAAAAAATGTGTCATTTTATTTATATTATTACTTATTACACAATCCTATTTGTCATTCTCTAATTTATAATACATGCATATATGTATTATCGTAATTTTTTAATACAATTCGTATTAAATTATATTTGTTGATGCTATAAATAACGCGACTAACGATTAAGAAGAAAACCAGAACGGGATGTTTATATAGATAGAAAAAACATTGTTATAGAAAAAAAATGTAAATAATGCATGATCTAAAAAAAAAATTTTGGCACAAATTTTTTTTCTTACATCATTATTAAACAATAAAGATACCGGTTGTGTGGATACATCTTTAGCCTATTTGCATAGCAACTAAGTTGCGGATATGCAGCCAAATTACTGATTTTTTTCAAAAATTTATTAAAAAATATTTCTAAATAATCTTTAATTTAATTTAATTTGATTATTTTATAATTTTCTTGCTTACATTACAAAACTATACTTAAGTATGTATATGAGAATCTACTACAGTGCTAGACGATAGTTTTAACGAATCCAAATAGACGATTATTAATAATAAAATAATAACGACAACTATACACGATATGATAATGGATCTTAAGGTCACTTCACACATCCATCCGGAATATTTAAAACCATATCCACACATTGCAAGGCCAGAAAATAGAGACTGTTCGCCCGTCACCGGTACGTTATAAATCTTCCGTTATACTTATAAGATCTACATTTAATACGGTATGAATCGATTTTTTACGCCATTTCTGAAAATAACGGAACCAATAAAAAACTATTGGTATAAAGCATGTGATTCCATGCGTATTTAAGTCAATATGGCCGATACTGATCAACTGATCGTACTGTTAATAGCGGTAAAGTTAGTCTAAAATAATCAGCTGTCACTTATTATTATAAAGACTTAAATCTTTACCGTAAAGCGAAAAAGCCTTTCAGTTATAATCTGGACCGTAAAGTATAAGGCTATAACGTAACGTATCGGTAGCAGGTGAAAACTCTCTAATTTATCGGTAAAACTGTCTCAGTGCATTGTATGTGGACCATTGTTTCAATTTGTGCATATTGTGAATTTTGGATCGGTCCGAGCATGTGACTCTCTAATTTGTTGGTAAAACTGCCTCAGTGCATTGTGTGTGGACCATTGTTTCAATTTGTGTGTACATATATGGATGCATATTGTGAATTTTGGATCGGTCCGAGCATGTGCTGCAAACGCGGTGTGGCGCACATCTTGCAATATCTATATGTACATGGCTTAAGATTCTTTATTTATTTTATGCCAAGGGTGCATATTTTGTATATTGTTGAATAGGTAGGTATAGTTGCCCCATTATAATGACGTTATATGAGTCTCCCTATTGTTAAAGAAACTGGTAATGTTACCTACACAAAAGGACATCCCTCTTATTGCTAGTGATAAATTTCAAAAGCATATGAACTGATAGATTGAGCCGGATTTGAAATTTTCTATAGATGGGTCAACTTAAGTTAGCCTAAATATAAATATCCAAAATTTTCAAAAGAGTCCGCTTTTTTTTGTGGAGTAAGCGAGATAGGAAGAGAGAATACACTCTATTTCACTTCTATTGTAGACCGCGTTTATACCGAGGCGTACGCTATGGACGTGCAAGAGCTAGCTAGAATTTGTCACCAAAAGTACTTACCACGATCAAAGCGCCTCAGAGCGGCCAATGCGTTTTCAACTGGACTAAGCTGTTGATGTGTGTAATTTGGACCGGCCCGAGCATGTGCCGGTTGGTATTTTTGCTGTGCGCGCACGCCTTGCAATGTTTGTACAAAACTTAAAACTAATACTAACTATAAAGTGCACACCTTATGTTTTGGGCAATTTTAAGGAGACCCTCCAATTTTATGTATATATATTATGTCTTTACTCTCGTGTTCACTTCTCACATTGTTACAGCATGAAATGGGGGCCCAAAATAAGTTCTGCATAGAGCCCCCAAAGTTCTTAACACGCCACAGGATTGCATAACTTCGGCAAACTGTTATTAGAGAAATGGCTTCACTTTAGTAATTTTATTATCATGCTACCGTACAAAAAAAAACGGATTTAAACTATAATTTGGCTGTGTACCTCAAAATTTCACTGATTTTTGCTACCTACTAGTGGTAAAAAAAGAATGTCAAAAAGTTACCAGAGCTTAATATTACTTAGGTACTCTAAACTTCATTTTTCAAAATTCCCCAAAACTATTAACCCAAATAGTGAATTTGTCACTTCCTATAAAGAAGATAATCCACATTCACGATTTAAACAGTCATAAATCGATTTAAACAGTCATAAATCTGGTGGGTACGATTTTGGTAATATTATTTCCGTGTAATATAATAGTGATGGTGACGCCACTGGATAAATATCAATCTTGATATGCTGAAATTATATCATCGTTTATCAATGGATTACTCTGCAAGTGCTTCTAGTTTGATTGAAGTGATTAGTTTGTTTTGTGTCTAATGATACGATTTAGGCTCTGTTTTCAGCCTACTTAAGCTCGCCTTAGTAAGACATTGGCTTTTAAATTGACTTAAATGAGTCTCTATAGACATTTAATTTGGTAAGCCGGATCTTAAAAACATTGGCGTGCAATCAAAGTTTATCATTGAAAAAACATTAATATCCGTGTAATGTTTAATAAAAGTCAACTAGAAATATTGGGAAAAAATTAGCCTTCAAAATTTAATTTTTCTTGTCCTTTTATAGATGACCAACAAATAATATAAAACAAACTTTCTATTTTATTAAGTAACAAAAATTCAATTTAGCTCAATATCAGTCATTGAAAAAGTAATTACATATGTACATTGTAAACAGGTGTTTTTATTATTTGTAAATACAATTAAAAAAAATATTCCATTTGCGATATTAAATATTATAAAATAGTACATTATGATATTTGTTTAAACGATTTAAACAACTAAGGCTTAAGTGTCACTCCTACAGCTCAGATGTTTTATATTTCTAAAATCTTAATGCAATCAAACAAGGCTATTTTATGCCCTTCAGCAGTGGCACACTCAGAAATTAGAATCGAGGGGGATCTTAAGGCTTAATAAAAATGACATGTATGTTGACTGATTATTGATTATACACGTACAAAAACGAATAAAAGGTTGGTATTTAAGCCTAAAATTACGAAAAAATACAAGTTCCTATTTTGCGTTTTAATTTTACTTGTGTGTAGCTGTCAAAGAGGTCAAAATTATATCAAATAGCCTAATTTTTTCAACGCCTGTATTAAGGTCGGTATTATACTTTTAATACATACGGTATTTAATGTTTTATACACTCATATCACTATTCTGTAGAAATCTGATTGTGAGATGTGTTGTACTGACACTACTGACACTTGCATTTTTATTAACAAAAACACTACGTTATATTATTATTCATCCAACGACCTGCCAGCCTGATAATTGGTCCGCTTCCCACATCGCACCGTCAAGACTCTTTCCTTTTCTCTTTTTATCGCTATAACGAGCACCTGATTGGCTACTTAATTTAATTACCTGTGCGTCAGGTGAAAAATGGTATAGGACTTTTCCTCTTAGAATTTCATCTCCTACCTGTCCCAAAAAGATTGTGCGAAACTTATGGGTCACTCTGTATAATAATCCTTCGATTATAGGTACATAGAATTTAAAAATGCAATAAAAATTACACCATTCCGTTTAAAACATAAAAGTATTGTGCATTACTCCAATGGGGATTGCTAGATCGACGAAAATATTTTTTAAAGATAATTTAGCTGAATAAACGGCTCCATTTCATAGTTTTATATCAATTATAGAACATATTATCCTCCTAATGACCCTCCGTCGGGAGACAACCTGTATGTAAGGAAATTAGTAATATTTTAGTGATTTTTATTCACTGGTATTGGTGCAACCGGTGACAGCTGCACAGTGTAACCAGTGATTTCACTCCGTGTCGGCACCTTTGATTTTTTTTCCAACGAAGGTCACGTTTTGATGGAACAGATTTTCTAACCTCACTTTTACAGTATGTAAGTAAATAATTTTTGTTCAAATTAAATGATAAAAATGAATGAAAAATTGTAAATAATCGATACAGATGAAGTGACTACACAGCATCCCTTTACAAAATACAATGTATTGGTAAAACAAAATCAACAAATAGACAATTGTAATGGCACTACATACTTATTTATAATGGTAGATATTACATATTTTTAAATATTATTTTATAAATGTTGTACAATGAACAATTTTTGTCTGTTTTAGATTGCTTAAGGTCTCTGTTCGTGTATTTCAAAATATAAAATATTCGAACACGAACAGAAAGTGACAAAATACATATAGTCAAGGAGAAATTCTCTACATGGCGTACGAAAGGGCACTGTTTTCGATAATTTTTATTGTAGTTTTAATAACATCTCATATATTGTACATGTTACATTAGGGACAATTTAGAAGTGCTGTTGCACAACTCCTTTTACAGTACAATTAAAAACATTTGTAAAAATTTCATGGTATTTCAAATAAAAAAGGAAAAATAGAAAAAATAGTTTCTCATTTCTAAATTTTTAAATACCCAAGATCATTAGTGCCCCTGGGCTTTAGCCCGATGGGTAAGAGTGCCCCGGATGTCTTTTAGAAAAATAATCATTGTTTCGTTTAAAATTTGGTAACTTTCAAATGTGATTATATTTTATATTTGTTACAAGAGCACCTTAACTTATGCAATCTCTTGTACTTCTATGCTTTCACTGTTCTGTATGCATAAGCTAGTATACAATGGTTACAGACTGTTTACCTCTAAAATATCAAATGAATAATTTTATTAATTTCTTTTGGTATAAAAATTTACGGAAAAGTTTTCTATATCATTTTAATGTTATAAAATTGTATTTAGGCACTTTTTATAGTGAAATATTTAACATATGTCTTTTATTTGGTTTTAATTGTGTTTTCTCTAAGGTGAAACAAGCAATATAGAAGCCGCGCACTGTTCCTGCGCAGAAAAAACTGTTGGCCGCGTTATCAGCAGAGTGAAATCACTGGTTACACTGTGACAGCTGTCAAACTGTCAATATGATGAAATTTTAGGTTATGTTATTGCACGTGGTTTTATTTTAGCAAAAATCTTACTAATTTCTAATATAAATCAAAATTTTAACGTTAAAAATAATAATTAAGGTTTGTTAATTTATCAAATTAGACTTGAAAAATGACTGAATTAAGTGTCAAAATTTTAAAATATCTCTCACAATTTGGTGATGTGAATACGTTAGAATTGGCTGAAAAATTCAATGAGAATCATCAAAAAATCATCGGTGCATTGAACAGTATCCATTCTTATGGCAATTTAATTATTGCTGAACCGCAAAGTTGTAAACGAATCATTTTAACGGATGAGGGGCGATCATTTGTAGAGAATGGTAGTCATGAGGCGAATATTTACAATTCAATACCCATTGATGGTATTGAACAATCGGAATTAATGAAATTACCAAATGCTAAGATCGGTTTCAGTAAAGCCATGTCGTCCGGTTGGATAACGGTTGATAAAACCACAGGCAAGCCGATTGTTAAAAAGAAACTTTCAAATATTGTCGATACAGTACAAAATAATCTAAAAGCGATATCAACAAATTGTTTAGAAAATATTGAAAATAATCAAATTCAAGAGTATAAAAAACGTAAATTAATCCAAGAGATTGTCGAGAAGTTCTTTCTGTTAAAAAAAGGACCAGAATTTACAACGAATTTAAAGAAATTAGAAACAGATTTGACTAGTGATATGTTATTGACTGGTAGTTGGGAAAATTTAAAATTCAAAGAATACAATTTCGATGCAATGGGCATCCCATTAGAGTCCGGTTATTTACATCCTTTATTGAAAGTACGTACGGAATTTCGACAAATCTTCCTCGAGATGGGCTTCACCGAAATGCCAACAAATAATTATATTGAATCGTCTTTCTGGAATTTCGATGCTTTGTTCCAGCCACAACAGCATCCAGCTAGAGATGCCCACGATACATTCTTCATTAACGAACCGAAATTCAGTCGCAAATTCCCCACTGATTATCTGGAAAGAGTTAAGAAAGTTCACAGTGAAGGTGGATACGGTTCGATTGGGTATCTTTATCGACTGTATTGATTTCTTGTTAATTATTTAGAAATATTTTAGGTACCGTTACTATTGGAAATTGGAAGAAGCCCAAAAGAATCTACTTAGAACGCATACAACCGCCTGCAGTGCCCGAATGTTGTACAAATTAGCCCAAAACGGTTTTAAACCAACTAAATTATTCAGTATTGATAAAGTGTTCCGTAATGAAACTCTAGATGCGACACATTTAGCTGAATTCTGTCAAGTTGAAGGTGTTATCGCCGATTACAATATAACACTAGGTGATCTAATTGGTATCTTTACGGAATTTTTCAAGAAATTAGGCATAACCGAACTGGAATTTAAACCAGCTTATAATCCATATACTGAACCAAGTATGGAAATATTCTGTTTTCATACAGGTTTAAATAGATGGATTGAAATTGGCAATTCAGGTATCTTTCGACCGGAAATGTTATTACCAATGGGATTACCGGAGAATGTTAGTGTAATAGCATGGGGATTATCATTAGAAAGGCCGACAATGATCAAATATCATTTAAATAATATACGAGATTTAGTCGGACCGAAAGTTGATCTAGAAATGGTACAACGTAGTCCTATTTGTCGATTAGATAAACAATAATTTATTTGGTAATTTAAATAAATTAATGTTATCCAGTTATTTATTTTTTTGTTGTAAATTACAAGATTTCACCTATAAACTACAAATTGATGCAAGTGCAATTTCGTCATGTGATGAAAAAAAAATACAATATAGAAATTAGATGTAATTAGTTAGATTAGAGGTCGGTCGCCCCTTATTTGTTTTGTTGAATTTTCCAAAAATTACATCACTTTGTAAAAACCAAAGTGTCTTGAAAACTACTACATTAAATAATAATAATAATAATAGAGCGTTAAAAGCTTGACAAAATAGATATTAACAATGCAAACAATATATACAATAATTTTTTGTTTCTAATTACTAAATTTAATAATTGTCTTAATTAGAAATCAGTTCACCTCTAAGACTTTCGAGTTTATCACAATCTAAGTTTTAATTTGTAAAAACCAGAGATTATGGCAGTGATAAACTGTTTCATTACTTTTTTTATTTGAATTTTAGAAAATTCCAAATTATTTTCGTATAAATCAATAAAAAATATAAAATTAGAGGAGAACTTGATAAAATTGATTTTTTTAAAACTTATAAAATAACGACACATAATGAAAATATACATAAATATATATATATAGTCTGCTATATAATAAATTTGTTTTTTTTTCGATTTTTGTTTAATAATAAAATTAATTGAAAGCACGGCTGGAGTAACAACGAACACTGCTGCAAAGTGGCTTGTTGTGAAGCGATAACACCATTCATCTTTGATGTAGATTAGTTTATAGACCTGGTGCTAGATAGCCAACCAAGTAGTTACGAGGTAGCTGACCCATGCGACGTTTACGTGCTGTAATAGAACATAACAAAATTAATATTTAAACAATCAAACAATTGTAACAACTAGAAGCTGAAGCTTAACGCCACCAAATTTGAGTCAAGCTGAAATGCCTTCATTTGCTGCAGCTACATTGAAACTACAATGCGAAATTTGTGTTGTTAGTGCAACTTTATACAAGCATAGGATGGAATATACCGGGTCAGTCTCGTAAGACGAAACGTTCCTATTATGTATTTGGCGAGAGAATCGAAAAATATTTCAAGGATTTATAAGATCATTTTAGGAAAATTAAAACCTCGTAGCTCATTTGGAAGTTGGTCAAAAAATACTCGTTTTGAACAAGGTTACAATTTTCAAAAACGAGCTACACAAAAGTAAAACGACTAAGAATGACTCGAAGACCCTCCAAATATCGATTTTTTCAAATAGGTGGGAATTTTTCGCATTTTTCCTATAATGCAAAGGAGAAAAACGAAAGAAATCAATGCTTGGAAAGTCTCCGAGTCATTCTGTTAGTCGTTTTGCGTCTTCAGCTCGTTTTTGAAAATCGCGACCTAGTCCCAAACTTCCAATTGAGCTACCAGGTTCTAATTTTGCTAAAATTATCTCTAACAACCCCTAACCCCAACATTCTTGACATATTTGTCGATTCACTCGCTAATAATGGGAATTGTTATAAGAACATTTCATCTTAGGTGACTCGCCCGATATAGCTGAGGATACATTTTTTTCATGTAGAATAATTAATTGAAAGACGTACATACGTAATCGCGACAACAGCACACTAGGAGCTGGTCGCCTCCAGCCGAGACAGACGGCGTTCTGTGAACAGATATATGACAAGACACATTCAACAAGGTACCGGGGAGATTAGTTTTTACTTCAACAAAAAAAGTTATTAATACACGAAACAAGTCATGCTAGAAACATTCGGAATAATGTTAGTAAAATTCACAATAATATCCTTCCATATACTATGGGCGTATTACCAAAAAAAAAGCATGTAATTTGAACAGATAATTATACAAAAAATTACCAAATTATGGTCTTTTTTTGTACTTAATATGATTGCAATTCTATCCATGGTACATCCACAAAAACACAAAAGAAAAATTATTTAAAACAAAATCAAATATGTTTGATTGTTGTATGTATATCTGTGTGTTTTAATGAAAATTTAATTTTCTTTTTAAAAGAAAATCTCCCGCCGATAAAATGCAACGTCCATAGTTTATTCGTAAATTAGAAGCATTTAGAATTTGTGCACAATCATGTTATATCAATAAAGCATTAACAGCATTATTTTAATATTTCTAATCTTTTTTTATAATAATTTAAATCATCACAAATGATACAATAGCATTGGGGAATTTATAGAATTTTAATTGGGATTAATAAAGTAATGACGTGCGTAATTTGGGACATACCCAAATGCTACAGTCTAGACACATGTACTCTCCTATTCTAATAAATTTAGTTAAACGAATAAAAATAGCAAGATTTTCGTGCTTAATACTTTGTTTCGTACCAAATCACGGAAGTGTCTACTGACAAGGTTAAATGAGAAAATTTTGCATAAATAATGTGGATTCGTGTAGATATTGCACCATTTGTGATCGAATATTTCCCCCATTAAATACCCAAATTATACGTTTATTATAATTGTTAAATTACGATTAATTAATTAAATTGAAGCATCTCAATAAAGGATGCAATTATACGAAACACCTCCTATACCTTATTATTTGATTAAAGGTGTTTTCCGATGGTTAAAGAATCTAAATTGCAGTCGCAGTGTTAAGTCTTTTCGGACTGGCGGGAGAAACAATAAATAATATATCAATATAAATAATTTAGATTGAATTGTGTTAATTTAAAAAAAAAATGGCCCGACAATAATAAGTTTAGAATAGTTTGTGTAAAAATGTGATGTGTTTAAAATGGTCCCAAAGCAGCTTCAATTGCTGGTATTTTTTTTGTCTCTCGCTCTTTCTCTGGCTGTTTCTCCATTAAAATAAAATTCAAATAAGCGATTTGTTGTTGAGATAGAAGTCCCTACTCACAAATAACGATACAAATTTAAGCAGTTTGTACAATTTTTATTGCACCACCAGTTGCACCAATCGTTATCTGGTAATTGGCTTTCACAATTCGACGATCTATAAATATTTGAGAAAAAAAGGCAAACAGGGGAATATCGAGATATTGTAATTATGTCGGGCTATACTTAAATTTAATATCATTTCTTCTGTTTAATTATGAAGATTAGCGATGAAAAAATCAACTTACTTGTATCAATATTACGTTGCAAATGTGTAACAATACGATGGCGTGCATCATTGTATTCTAAATGCAATCCCAACCTTAATAATGTTGGATTCTTTTCTACCAATTGTGTAATTTCCGTTTCTATTTTATTACCCAACACTTGAGATCTCTATAATTTTATAAAAAAATTAATTTAAATAAATTATAAAACATAAAAATAATTACTTGATTTGATGCTCTGAATTCTTCCACACTTTTTGTTTTCAATAATGATTTAATAAGTCGCACAATACCAGATGGTGATATTAAATTCGTTTCTACATTAACCACCCTTATTGTATTATTTTGTTCTAAAGCATCCGCTAATTTCTCAACATCACGATCAGTTAAACCAACATTTGCTAATGATAAAGTCTCCAAATGTGTATTATTTTTTAATGCTTCAAATAAACTTGCAAATTTATCCTCCGATATATTCTAAAAAAATAAATAATTAATCAATAATCTAAATTTTAAAGATTATAGATGTACTTTAATATTGTTCCAATTAAGATCAATGAATTTTGGATCATCATCTTGGACACGTTTTATTGTCTCATCTGGATCAGTTGGATTTGGTGGATCCATTGGGAAGATTTTTTGTTTTGATGCTTTCGTTATACCATCCCAACCTAATCCGACTGGTTGACCTTTATTTAATAATGATGCATGATATTGGTCTTGATTCATCATTGAATGGAAACCCAAAATTGCTATAATACAAAAACATAATAAAACCTTGTATTATTGGTTGCATATACAACTTACCGGCCAAATCGATGATTTCTTCCTGTGTAGCCATTGATAAGGCTTGCTCATATTCATCGCCTAAATCTACAGCAATCTGTTCTTCGGCTTCTTGTTCTTTAACTGGAGGCGGTGGTGGTATCCACTATTATCAATAAATAATTAACAATGTTTTTTTTTTTATAAAATAAAAGAATAGTATACTTTTTTCCCACGGATTGTACCAGGGATGTACGGTTTCAATTCAGGCTTATCTGGTGTTTCAATTGCCTGTTTATTGATGTGTTCAATTAATTGTTTACGATTTAATGGTCCTGTTGGTTCTTTTTCACAATCATAACCACATCGTTGCGATGGTGGCAGAAATGAATCCTATTAACAATAATAAATTTAATAATAGTTTTGTTTATTTGAGTTAGTTTTAAATAAAAAGATTTACATCAGGATCAACTTCTTTTGCCAAAATATTGATCTCTTCAGCTGTTAATTTATTCAATAATTCATCGACATCGATCTCATCATATTCACTGAGGTCTTTGCCATATAATTTGGCTGGTGTTGTCATTGTTGTTGTTTTGGTGGTTGAGGATGTCTATAAAACAACAATTTAATTAAGCAAATTTTAAAAAAAACTGAGCTATACGTTACATATTGATATAAAGCTATAAAATCAACCCCCAAAATTATCTCTAAACTGGGTGGCCCCTCCAATGACATTTTTTTTACCTCAATTACAAATTGGGGGTTGATTTTTTTGCTTTGGCTTCCTAATTATTTTAATCCAGTAAAACTGATTAAATCTTTAAAACCCAAAGCCTCACTTTTACCTAACCTTTTTTAATTTGAACAAATTATCAAACTGGGCGTAACTTTTAATGAATGTGTTAAACAAGAATGCTAATTATTGTATTTTAATAATTAAAAATATTACCAATTATGAATTTATAGGCAAAACAGTTGATAAAATTTTAATCTTCTTCCACACCCAAATGTGACCCTAATTTTTTTTCCTTGTTCTCGTTTAAAATCTATCGACCATTGAGACTGACAATTGAAATTTTTGACAGATCTAACCAACAAAGACAGATTGATATTGGTTTCTATACTCGAGACAAAGATGCATGGTGTTGGTAATGTTTTATTATCCATAAAGAGCAAAACTTCTAAATGTGTGTATTTGAACTACTGAAATAATTAAGATAACCCCAAAAAATTATAGAATTTCCGGAAAAAAAACATAAACAAGGTTGTGTTGGTATAGATTTAAGGGTAAGACTTTTTATAAATCATACAACAATAAATTTTTGTAGGTATAATAATTGGAAATCTAAAAATCGAAAATTAACCCCTTAGTTGTCTCAAGTGGATGGTACCTCCTATGGGAATGGGGGAGTAATAGATACATAAAAATGTTACATCTTGAGTGGAGCATGTTGAAAGGTAGGTGTGATTTTTTTCAGATTTTCATTACCTCTAATTACGCTAAAAATTATGTAACAATTCATTCATAAATGTCATCCAGCGATTTTTTAGTCGCTATGCTGCAATCAACATAGATGAGAAACGCTTATGTTTGAACATGCCCCGCTCAAGATGATTATATTATTGTGCACCTATCCTCCTCCTTCCTTCCATGGGGTGCTTAGGGATTGATTTTTTTTTAGATTTCCAATAAGCGCCTTGTGATACCCATATTTTATTCTTGTATGATTTATACAAATTTTTAAACCCAAGAGCCCTACTCTTATCCATTTGTAATCTGTTATACAAGAAACAACAGTAGATAAGAGATTATTGTAAAATATTGTTGTTGTTGTTGTTGGGGCGAGGATAGTGGGGCCGGGCCGGAACAGGCCATTCTGGCACTACTCCAACACGCTATACTTGGCGATTCGTTTAGAGAACCTAATCGTATATTTATAGGTTTTATAATACTGCATGAGAGGAATATAGCAACTATAGCGGCCACTGGCCTTTAATACACCAACTTTTAACTTTTATTATTGTTATTGGTAAAAAGTCCATGACCTAATCTGTATATTGTCATTCATTTTGTCTTTGCTACTTTTATAATGTTCAAATGACTTTCTGGAAACAAAACAGATGGACAGTTGTCTATGGAATGTTTAAAACATGTGTTTTTAATTAACACAATAATTATGAAAAAAATATTGGTGAAATTATAACAGTGATGAGAAATTAGTAAACAACCTGTTTATCGAATAATAAAATAAAACAATTTGATTTTAATATAAATAAGATATGTGGGATACTTCTAGGCTACAAATTTCGTCTCTTTTTAAAATTCGATTTAATCGAGAAAATCCGAGTCAAGTTCACAAAAAAGACGTAATTCTGATGAAAATCAAAAAATCAAAAATAACCACACGACATTGAAATATATACGAAAATTTCGAAATAACCACATAGATAGATAGATGGATAGATAAAGAAAGGAATGAAAGAAAAATTTTCATTATGTGTTAAAATATTCCTGAAATAACTACACAAAACTGACATAGAAAGAGCTGACACAACAGACACTAGACGTGTCCTTGTATAAATTAAAAGATAATAAAATCAGCTGATTTGGAACATATGTTGAAAACGGCTACTACATTTTTTCCTCTTGTCTCTCACGCCAAACAGAAATTCTGGCTGAAATGGGGAATTTTCAGCATTTCTTTGAGAATCTTGTAATTTTTTATTGGCCAACATAACTAACAGTGTACATGAAATTGGCAAATTACAAATAACAAAGTTTTATTTTTGAATTCTATGCTGCTTCGAACAAAAAACCGCTTTGTTTTAATAAACACAGTGTCGATTTTTTTGAATTTTGTAATCTACAAAAAATCTCTAAATTTCTTAATTAAAAAACAAAAAAATAGCTATAGATTTGCCAACTTTATCTTAAATCCTTTCAGCTTCCGAAAAAAAAAACTGAACATGTTGTGAATAATTTTGTTTGACATTTAAGATTATTTATATCACCGGATAAATTTGGGTGTTCGGCAACAAAAAATTGTGAATTTTTGAAAAATTAATCAATGACCAAAAAGTCTCGCGTAAATTGTTGCCAAACACTATAATAACAAAATAGCACAGGTTCCATCAACTAGAGTTAAATTTAATTAACATAAATAAATTAGTAATTACGAGGGATGGTCTGAAAGTTATAAATCAAGAAGAAGGCAAGTCGAGTTGCTGTTATTGTTCCAAATATATTCGAAATGAGATAAAATAGAATTCGAATTGCTAAAATTGACAAAATTTATCATAATGTGGATGAGATTTTTAAGCTCCCACCTGTATAGGCGGCGATCAATGCTTAAATATAACTTTTTTTTTGATTGAACGAAATTCTTTTAAATTTTGCGCTCTATTATCCCCACCATTCTAATTGAAATATTCATTATTTGATTGGGTAAATTCGTGCAGGGTTGTTTGGAAGGTCGCGCGAAATTTAAATTAAACTAGCAAGTGTTTTTAATTTATTTATCTCAAAAAGATAATAAACTTGTTAATGGTTCGTAATTTGTTTCAATTGTAAAATTAAATGAAAAGTTTGTTTATAACATTGTGTGATTCATTGAAAAAATTGGCAATAGATACTTTTTAATGTTTTATAGATTTTGTTTCATGGTTATTTATTCAACAAACACTACATGAATAATATTTTTATTTTAAAATTTTGTGAATATTATGAAAATCGATTTAGTAGGAATAAAGAAGAAAATCTAATATGGATACAAGAAGAAACTCCTACCTCTGTACGAGACCATTCCTGGAAAAACTCCATGGCCCATAGCCGTATAACTTTAACTAAAGAAAAATCGAACAATGTTCTAATTTCACCAAAATTTTTAAGATAATCAGATTAGACTAAATTTAATTAACACAATTATAATAAGTTTTTTAAGGTGGTTTTTAAATTGATTATTATTTATATAATCTCTTGACGGTACAATCTGCCAGAATCGCGAAAAGTCGACTAAAACGATTCTATAAACACTCGGTACTGTATTTTCAGGATAGACGCATTTTCTTTTTTGTAACTATATGAAAATCAAAAGCGTCTCCTCTATTTTTCTCTCTCATTTTCTCAACAATATCCCAACTTGTATATGTGGGAGAAACAAGAACATCTATACGGGATTTTTCAGATATTTTCCACTACATCATACACGCATAACACACCTGGTTCTTGTTATAATGAACACCTTTTTTTGATGTTGTCTTAAATGTTTACTTTGAAAATTTATAGATCTAAAAACGAGAGAAAGGCGTAAAAAAAGAGTGACTTTTTTTGATTTAAAATAAATTGTAATTTACAAGAACTTTTGACCTTTTGTTAAGCTTACAAAGATTTACGTTTGTTATTATTGTGATTTTTAAGTATTTTTTCCATAGATTAAATTATTAGAGAAACCTTCAAATATATTGGCAACCGACCAAATATTACACGAAGATTTTCTGTTATTATATACAAAAAAATAAAGAACAATAATTTTTGAAGATGTTAGAGGTATTTTATGAGATCTTCACTATAATCATCAAATACTTTAAGATAATCTTGATTTCAATTGAAAAACAACAAAGATTCGTCCTTTGCAGTGTTTTTCTTGTACGTAAATTTGTTAACGTTGAAATTTATTAAGAAACTTCACCTTAATTGAAGGAGAAAATGTAGAAGAAAAAATACTACACGTGCCTGTGTCATTTTTAACAAATAGTCTAATAAACTCGCGTAAATAATGACGGAATTTTTGTTGATTTATAAATGACCACATTTATACACAAACACAAATACGTCTCATAAATATAATTTATTGTTGTTTTTGAGGGATTTCAAAAAAAAAAAACAGTAACGTTAAAAGCCAAGGATGATATCCTTTTTTAGTTTACTATAAAACAACAAAATTTGGTTGTAAAGAGACCGGATGTAATAAGAATAAGAAAATAAAGTATTACATACAGGAAGTGACATTTTTATCGTTTATAAATGTAGATGAATAACAAAATTTCTTCAATTTCCTATATTTTTGTTTATTTTTCCCTTTATTTCCTCATATTTTATTCGAAAATAGATACAAATAAATGCCTGCATTTAATAAATTACCTTCTAATATGTAAATATTTATTGGTTTTCATGTTTTTCTTTTTTTTTGTCAATAAAGAGAAGCAAATTAGGAAATCGCATTAATTTGAGAAAATTTAAAACGATCGTTTCAATTGTTGACAGGTGATTTTTAAATTAATTAATATTACAGCTCATTCAAAAGATTACTGTTTAACTTTTTGGATACATTTCAAACTGTTCTAGCTTTTTATTTTCTCTTGTCTTTGAAGTTTTTTCAAAATTTTTCAAAAAAACATTGTAGTCTTTACGCATGACATTATTGTATATTTAGTTGCCTAAATCACACTATTGATTATTGCAATTTTATAATATAGTGAAACGTGTTCAACTTGACTTAATCTTTAGTTTCGAAAATATCTTGATTTTTAGCGTATCTTGACTTTTAATCAAGATTTTTGACATTTTCTTTTTACATCATTCCTTTTTTAGCAAATTTTCAAGTTTAATTCTATTTTAGTCAATATTTCGAACTTTTGTCATCTTTAATCATCAGTTTCAATTGAATATTCATTCTTGAGTCGGTCAATTTTGCGTTAAAAACATAATTTTTTGGTCGAATTTTAACAAACTCTTATCCCAAATTATCGGTTTTTCTAAAAACATCAAAAGGGGATACTTTGTAAGTCCATTTACACGCTAAGTCCTCAACTTTATTTCTATATTTTAAGATATATTCATCTTAAATTATCAATATACTTATTTTTTTGTAAATTCTGCTCTATTTACGTCTTCATACGAATGTATTTTTTATACTGAAACGTTAAATATCGTCATCGTGGGAAATAAGCAAAGAGGAAGACGAAGAATTCTTCCATTTTTAAGATAAAACCGAATTTATAACGTCAATAAAATCAAAGATCTACCTCTTTTAATATCAAGTCAAGCTGACTATTTGGAGATCATTTTAACAATATTAAAACCCTGTATCTCATATGAAAGTTGGTCAAAAAGAGAGCTAAACACACAAAATCAGTGGTGTAAAGTGCACCTCTGCAACCCACGCAGTGCAAAAGAAGCCCAGTGTGAGACGGGAGAGCTCAGCAACAAAGTTTAAAAGACTTTTCTTGAAATATTTTAGCTCAGTAATGTAACTCATTACCTTTAAGCTCTAAGTAACTCATTAAGTAATTGAGTAAAGAGTAGAGAGGTCGTTTTACTACGACTAAGAATGACATTAATATTAGGAGGGTCTACGGATCATTCTAGGTATGTATAGCGTGTGTGTGTAGCGAGTTTTTCGACCGAGTTGAACTATAAGTTCTTTGACAAAATATTCTCTAGGGACTCTCTTATACCTATGTACATAGGTATTTGAAATATTCTTCCAATTGCTCAATAATTAATAGAAGCTGTGATAAGGAGTAGTCATAGTTAAGTATTAGGGAACTCCTCTAACTTTTCTTTGGTGCCTCTTATTGGAGAACAAAGCTACGAGAATTAGGTAGAAAAACCCGACGAAATTTATTACAGACAGAATCGCTGTTATCCAAATACGGTGCTTCAAAAGCCGAGTTGAAAATGTCTATTTTTAAAATTTGAACTCTATATTTACAACTTTATCCAAACTAAATGAGAATATAACAATGGTATATGTGTACAGGGAATTATTAATTGTAATGACAAGTAATCCATGTCTTTCTTCAACTTAATTAAAACATTAATATAGAAATATTCGTTGTAAATTTTTACAAGATTCCAACAAATTCAAATTATTACAATGAAGAAGAAAAGAAGTCTATTTAAAAGTAGTGATCGTTTACCGGACGTGTATCTACAGTTAAATATAAGTCTGTTAAAAATTGTTTGTTGTTGGTATATTTTTATATAGTGTGTCAATCAATACGAGTCATTTGTTAAAAATTTTCCTTAATGTTCTCAGAATCAAACACAAAAATCAAGATTGACATCGGCTAGTGTTGGACATTTTTCATTCTGTAATAACAAATTTTACTTTGCTTCTTTTTCGAGTATTTTTGGATACAAACAGTATGACAATATAATAAATGCAATACAATTTATTATAGTTCTCATTAGTTCCAGTACAGATTTCTATACGATTTTATTAATAAATGAAGATGATGGTTCTATTATTATAATTTGAGACGTGTCAAACAATATCAGAGTTTAGTGATTTTAGTTCCGGTAATAAAACATTGGAATTATTTGAACAGCTGTAGAGTTTCGAAATTTTCTTAAAGACTTTAGCTTGAAAACAATAGTTGCAATACAATTTCGCGTTGTTTTTTTTTTTTTTGGTTTAAATTACACAACAGGTCAATGACCACACTCTTTTTTTATGTTTCCTCAAAATAATGCATTTTATTATCCGTAATTACATTGTATGTACTGTTGACTTTTCAATTTTACAAGCGGTACAAGTCATTAAAAAAGTATATAAATAAGATTTACCGATATAGATTAATGGTAGAGCAATATAAATTTAAAACTTACAATTTTCAACAGCATCATTGTTAAGAACATAATGTTAGATTTCTTAAAACAGAAATACACTTCTCCACACAACGAGATCCGATGGAAAACTGGAAACTTTGGAGTTTATTTTTTGAAATCCTCCAATGTTTATATTAAGAATAAGAATAATAATAACAAAATCGTCTGTATATGTGCGTTTCATTGAAACGCTAAATATTAAAATTTCAGTTTCAGTAAGTAGGTGTATAAAATATGAAAATGGTGTAGTTGTTAATTATGAGACAATTATTATTAGACACGTGTAGAATTGTTCAATAAGCAACAATTTTAACAACTATTAAATCAATGGTGTGGTGTTGTTTTTGTGATCTTTCTACATTCAGACGCGGATTTAGCTGCAACTCAAAGCCCCAATCCATTAAAGGGCCACTTTGCGCCCAAAATATAAGAAACAAATGTTAAATTGTGTTTAGTACAGTGGCAGCATACGCCCTGATAGTGGGTGCTTTGTGTTGGATAAACACGAGCATATAAAAGAGACAAAGTCTTTTCGGTGCGTGTGAATCAGGCTATTTCTCTCGTGAAGGTAAGAAGGGCTAGAACGAGTTTCCACCATACAAATTTGTAGATAATTCTGTTACATTGTCACAAAAGCCTGTTTTACACAGCACTACAAAAAGTGGTCTCTTTTATATGCCAATCACTGTACATTTTCTGTTCATTGCTCTAAAAGAGACACGATTTCTTGCTTGTTTCTTTAATATGTAGAAATTTGTGATAGCGCTTCAAAATTATCATTTTAAGATGCATCATAGGGAAATTTCGGTGAATTTTTGAATCACAGAGAAACATCTTGGACCATGTTTTTTTTTATATTTTACCCCTTGACTCATCTTCTATTAATTAGTTTGCAATGAGAATTCAACCGTACATAGCATATTCAAAAGGGATCTCCAAATCTGCAAGAATTTTCCGATATTATTTGCTAGTTTTCGGTAAATTAATAAGGGCGAAAAGTCCGTTTTTAAGAAGAAAATCGAAATTTTGAAAATTCAGTGAGTTTTCCCAAAAGATGGCTGTTACTTTGCAGGATACCGGATAAATGGCATCGACGGTTCAAAAACTACATGGTTGCCGAGTCGTGTTTTTAAGATTGCTATAATAAAATCCAGATAATATTGTATAAGCTTGGACTGATTGGTTAGGCCAGGGCCCTCAAAGTTAATAATCCGCTACTGTTTATATTCAGAATTTCTATTAAAAATAGATGAAATAATGACAAAATATACAACAGAGTATTCATGTGTGTATTTTCAAAGTTTAGAGACCATGAAAATATCCAGACACTGAAATGAAGATAGTTTAATGTTAATGGCCTTTAGTGCGTTCGGGGTGATGTTTAAAAATACTTCTCCCTTATTCTTTTATCATCGAAAACATGTAAATAAGAAGATTATATAGTAGCATGTTTAGCTTAAGCTTGTGTTTATTTGTTAGTTTTTCCTGTTCCAAGTTTAGTCAAAATTTCAACAAACAAAGAAAAACATCTACAAATTGCGGTTTATTCTGTTAAATGATCCGTTCGTATAATTACAGTAATTTAAAATTCATTACACGTGACATAATATTACTGTTATTTCATGAAAATAATAAAGGAAAAGATGGTAATTATTTTGAATTTTTCAACTGTAGACAATTGGCCACTTGGTTAGCCATGCAATAAACTAACATCTCCATAATGTTGCAATAAGTTTCGTAATTTTTTCCTTTATCAAAATAAGAAAGTTACTAATTCCTTATATCGTTATAATTATCATGATCATTATCATTTTCATATAAAAAAAATGTAATTTTTGTTGAAATATTGCCAAATGAATTTTCACAGACGAGCAAAATACAAACTCTACAGAAATAACAAGATTTTCGTTTTTTTACTGTAACACGACGATAAAGATAGAAATGTTATGAATTAATCTGTAAAAATACAAAAGCCTGAATGACGTTCAGAAGAATTTACACGACAATCCAAAAGATTTTTCAATGGTTGTTATTACACGTAAATTTGATCATTAACGAATTGTATAAAAATAATATCTGGATATTCACCAAAATTAATAATGGTAAAAATAAAATTTTCCAATAATTTGCCTTTGAAAATAATTGAAGCTAATTAATTAATGAAAAAGGTCGATCTTTTTTCTTTTGCGGCTGGTCATTCTGACGTAACTAGTCCAATAATGTTTCGTTCAAATGTAACAAATCATCGGTTTATTTATACAAATGAATCCAATGTAATAACAACGCAAAATTTATCCATGAATATAAACTGTTTAATGTAATATAATTTTAGATATTTGAAATAAACCACACAGTTTCTATATTGTCGGTTGTTATAGGAAATTAACAATAAATTCTACACACATACACAAAAAATAATAATAAATATCAACAATAAACATTTTTAGGTCATAGAAGTAGCCTAGAATTTTAAATTTTTTTTTGTAAAATAGATTTATTTGTGAATATTTTTCATTTCAAGATCATCTCTAATTTTTACAGTTTAAAAACAACAATTTAGGCGCCATTACTTTACCATTCAAAACACTAGATTTTTCGTAACGGCCAATCGAAATTGACGAGAGTGCGCGAAATTCAAAACAATAAGTCTACCAATTTTCTTTGGCTCCAATTTTTAAGGAAAGAGTTTATTTTCAAAAATAATCACATAACTGTGCAAATATTAATTGGATGCAAGTTGTTTCTAATACATTTAAATTTGGCGTTTTTCTTACAACCAATCATAGTAGCGGATTATAAAATAAATCCAATAAAAAAAAACGATAAAATAGCGCGAAATTTAAAATATAATTCAAGTCTCTTAATGTCATGTCGGCTTTTAAGACAATTAATTCAAAATATACAAATATCAACTAGAAACACGCACATATTTCATGTCATGTAATAATCTCTATAATATGTAATTACAAATGATTTGTTGTCATATTTATAGTATTATTTATTATAAATATTAACAGGTGATTATAATCTGAGTAAAATTAAATCCGTCTTATAATTTCTGTTAAATTTTATTTTGAATTAAAAGGAAAGGCAAACGAAACAATACGTGAAAGTAGAAATTCAAGTATTGTTTTAAAATTGGAAAATGAGTACAATAACGTATTATCTCTATAGAATCTTTATTGTTAAAAGTAGAACAAAACAGGGAAAGAGAAAGAAAAGAATGAGTTAATTTCCATTTTTTGCATGAGTTACAATCCTAGCTCTGTTAGCACATAGAAGAAATAGTGTTGACCAAAAGAAAATGATAAAAATAACATCTCGTTTAACTATCTTTAGATATACAGACAACACACACACACACACACACAATAAGATCAATTTTATCACTTTGAACTCATCTTGAATAAGTTAATTATAAATAAACAGATCTCTATTAAATTCATTAACACATCAATGATGGATATCGAACATTTAGTCAAGCAGAAGAACGTCCATTATGACGAATAATGAGAGAATTTAAATTAATCATTAGAGATGTTTTTTTCTTGTTTTATGACGTCTGTTAACTAAACGTTATAAAGAGTTTAAAATGAACAACAGACGCCAATCAAATTTTACTCAACACACAAACTGGATTTGGAAATTTTTTACAAATATAAAGATCATTCTGTGACTTGAGTATATCTCCACTATAAGCCGCGCTTAACTTGCAATTAGTCTTGAGTGTACATCTATTCTTGCTTTCTAAATTTATTACCAGTAAACCATATACTTGTATGTACTAGACTGCTAATGTGGGTAGAAATTTGTAGCCACCATGCGCACTAATATTTTTTGAGACTTATCTGTTGTTTCTTTCCAACAATGCAACAGCTGTATTTCCTGTCTTTGTCAACTTGTCCGCCACAATGTTTTACGCTGGCGGAAGTGGCGGATAGTCAGTCAAATTGAAGGATGGATAGTGATAAGTAGTTAGCTAAAAAGAGTACGACTAACTTTCTAGGTAATTCGAAGTTAGTTACATTATAATCCAATACAAAACATAGGACATTAGCTATCTATTCCCTTCTAATATCTTTGCAGTAAACTAGGGAATACCCTGACGTAGATTTTTAAAACAGTTCAATCACCCCTTACAATATTCCCAAATTATTGTTTGTTTGTTTTTTGTTTTTTTAAAGTAAAACTAGTTCATCGAATGGGGAAAGATTATTTTTGGATTTAGTTGACTTTGAATTTTTCAAAATAGCAAATTACAAAAATTTCTCCTTCAATTTCCAAAAATTGAAGAAGGGTATTTTAATTTCCATTAAATAGTATAGGCGTTCATTTTCAAGTTCTTATGAAAATTATTTTATTAATAAATGAAACTGATATGTCGAGTTTACTGCCACTGACCATATTTACATGCAAGGCCTTGTATGAAGTGTTTAGCGGCAATTCCCTCCGTAGTTGGCTATGCCTTTCGTTACTTATACAGGGTGATCTACTAGCTCCTTTACAAACTTTGAGAATAGAAAGTAGTTGAAATATTATAAAGAGAGTTTTATATAAACATACCTATGTCCAAATTTTCCTCCTTCATTAAGAAAATCCAAGATGTTTCATGGAGTTAACAGGTAGAAAAAGTTACTTTATTGATTGAGAGGGGCTCAGAACATAGAGTCGTAGCTTTGTTCGGTTGTTTCAATTGTCAAATATCATAAAGTATGAATTAAGTTACGACACTAAATGGCACCCTTAATCCCTTTCCATTGTTTTAATTGAAAATCCATTTTTGTCAAATCCTGACCTGTGAAGATTTTGTTTTATTGTCACGACCGCCTTCGAAAGAGTGGTCACTTTTTCCTGACAACAGTAGTACACTTATAGTTCGTATCTCTAGATTGAATCAATCTGAAGTAAATAAGGGTGACTTATTGAGGGTTGTTGTAGGAGAATTGCAAAAATCGCCCTCGCCAAATTCTGACTGGACCATTTCCAGTTCGTAATTCTTGGAATGATTTATATAAATATATCTAATGCTTTCTTGTTATTTTCGTTTTGATGATAAACTATAATAACTGCCAAATTTTTAAATGAGAAAAAGTTTGTTTTGTGTTCAATCTTTTATATTGACCGAATATTATAAACGTTTATTTTTATTTTAATTTTTCTTATGTAAGATTGTTTATTTTATCTATAAGCAAATGATTTTCTACATTGAGTGAAGAAAACTCTACAATTGTAAACGATCTATCACTGCCATGGAAAACTGTTCCAAACAGAAATGTTTCAACAACAGTAACACAAAAAGATTGTTTTTTTTTTGTGAAAAATTATGCACATGCCGTGGAAAAAAGCACCTAAAATATGATAATTTTAGAAACAGTGTAGGTCTACGATGTTATTGTTAAAAATGTAAATATTGCGTCCATATGAGTGTGCGTATATGCTTATCGGTTTTTCTAAAGTATAAATTGAATATTTGCCAAAATTACCATTGATAAACGATTGATAATAAAATTTTCCACTTGTTTTCCAATTCTCGTATAAATTATGCGTGTTTTCCATATACCTACACCATGTGTGTTTGATTTTTTCAAAAAATTTCAACAAATTTTCAAGTTGCCGAAATAGATAAGAGTTGGCTGAAATTTTGAGATTTTTGGCGAAAAAAATTGGCATCTTAATCGTTTTCATATATTATATATTTTCAAATAGTCAATTTTATTTATTATCGATAGAATTTATAATTTTATTTTTCGTTTGAATGAGCTAGTGGAAAATCTTTGGAAATTGTTCGATTAATGAAAATCAACACCTATTATGTTGCTTTGTGTTTTAAACATTAAAACACACATACAACACACACACAAATACAAATGAGAGAACAACTTTCAGCCGTCTCTTGTGCTATTTTCGTTAAAGTCGTCATCAAAACCTATGTAACATCTCATTCCCAAATTGCAAATGAGAAATATCTCAACTGACAAAATAAAATGAATTTATATCAATATTTTTTTTTTGTAGGTGGCAATTTTGAAAAACACATGACAAACAAGTGGTTTTCCACTAAAGAAACACTTACTTCTTCGATTTTGAGACTGGTCCGGACGATTTTTCGTCGGACCTCTGTCTCATAGGTCTCCTCGACCGTTTCGGCCACATCTGTCATCTTGATGGTTGGTTGTTTTCTAATTTATTTCGTTTATTTTGCGAAATTTGCGAAATAAAACAAGCAATGAATAGACAACACAGATTCACCAAAAAGATTATTATTATTTAATAATATCGAACCGACCGAGATTTGTGTTATTTTTTGTACAAAGTCCGTTCAACTAAACGCTATGAAAACTCGTACAAGACTGGCGCGTTAGTGTCTAATTTTAAAATTAATTTTCTTTATACAACGGAAGTTAAAACTTTTAATACTAATAAACTACAACTACTTTTACATCAGTCAACTGACACAACATGTATAAAGAGAGGATATGTAGAAAATAGCGGTTTCCTCTACTCGTCTAATGAATGAATTACGAGCACACGGAGGTGGTGAGGATTTCTTACACAATTCTTTTCACAATGCACCATCAAAAAAATAAACTTTTTTGCAATTTTATTTGTTATTTAAATAGTTATTAAAATACAAGAAGTAGAGCGGCTAAAAGTATAGAAAATTTAGCTGATAGTTGTAAATCAATTTGTTTTTAAGGATTCAATTAAATGTTTTCATTAATACGATATGATTGCATTTTAATATTAACAAATATTTCTTAATGAATAGTAATTAATGAATTAAAAGGAATTAAGCCTTATCACCGCGAAACAACTAGGAAAAGTTTAGACACTGTGTGGGATCTGAACCCAAGATCTTTAGGTTTGTAATACTCTACTGTTCTGTTACAAATTATAAAGGTCGCGAGTTCGGATCCCACACAGAGTCCAAACTTTTCCTAGTTGTTTCGCAGTGATAAGGCTGAATATTTTTTTATTTTTATCAAATCACCTTACGTACTATCAGTTTCATGAGAAAGTGACTACTTTTAGTGGTCTTGTGTAAAACAGACTGTTGAGGACGGTAGTGGCGCACTAAGGATTTTGGAAGTCTTACAATTAGACAGATTTGATTTTGTGGCCTTCTTTCTGTACCAATGTAACAATTCAAGACCAAGGTAGAGGTATTTATGAATTCGAGGCCTTAGCAGTGGCGTCCCCTTTATATAAGTATTTATTGTTAAAAGCATAGCAAGTTTGTAAAGAGTCGTGCTAGAGCTCCGGGCGCTTAACGCTGAAGAAAGCCATTTAATTTGGGGTTTTCCAAATAATAATATAAAGACAATTTAAACAATTATAACCGCTTTTTTGTGGAGAATTGTTGTGTTTTAAGTCCTATTTTGAGATAATTTCATTATTATTCATCAATTTGTGGGGAGATGGTGGTGTTTCAAGGGCACCAAACGGCGATCTGTGTATAAATACTCGCAATTGTATGTAAAAATTTTAATGTAGTGTGCCTGAGTTTCTGCTACCCAGAGAATAGTCAGGGTAACGTTCTAATAGAGGGACATTAGCAAGGAAACGGTTGGTGTCTCGAGCGCCACTCACCAAATATTGGAGAGAAAAAGACAGCACAAACAAGAAAACTATTTACAGAAATTTATTTACAACAAATATTAGGTACAGGGAACTTAATAAATATTCTAAAAAGAACAATATAACGGTAATTCCGTACGGGCGGATAAGGGGGTTATTCCGGTCGCCAAAGAGCCACAGCGGAATCGGTATCTTCCAGGTCAACAAGAGCCACTGTCAGAAGTGTTCGGAAAGAGGAGCAGGTGAGAAAGGTTTAGTTTATATTTACTTTGTTATCAGTATAATTTCCTCGCTTGGTGGTCTGATTAATTCACCTAGTAGATAGCCATACCTTTTTGTTGTATGGAGTCGTAGCTTGATTCATGCTTCACTACATTTGACACTTCGCAATTAAAAAAACAGACGCTTCTATGTAACCAAAGGCAACTATGTACAATGGCGAGCAGATAAAAGAGACCACTTTTTGTGCTGTTGTGTATAACTGGCTTTTGAGGGAGGTCATAACAATGTAACAGAACTTTACGGGATAGGATTTGGGAAGAAAGAATAAGGGATGTGGGGTTATTGGTGTCGTTTTGGGTATCAACGTGAATAGAAAAATACTTTCTAAGAATTTGGTTGTAACACCTCCTGCCTTACCCTGGCGAAAGAAGCAGCCTGATTCACACGATCCAAAAAACGTGATATTTCTCGTTTAAGAGTCGGTCTCTTTTATGTGCTCCGCAGTGTACCTGCTTTAAAGCTGACGACAGAAAATACCCAAATGTTTTATTGGAGGACGAACCGCACACAAATTAGAAACAACCTTCTATTTCTTTAAAATTCAAACCAATTGCAGTAAGATAAGGAAATTAATGGGGGGGGGGGAGTTAAAATAAAACGCCAAAAATAGCAAAACCATCATTTTGACAAACTACCAAGCTTATATTAGATAAAATCCTCAAAAAAATGTACATCATAATAGAAGCTCCATTGAAGACAATTCGGAATCCAAGCAAAAAGAACCCCCATTTTACAAAAAAAAAAGTGTAACAATTAAAGATTTTGTCCGAATCGTTTCTGTAATTCTTCCGGTCGAAATACGCCTTTCTCTGTTATAATTCCAGCAATTAAAGATGCCGGCGTTACATCAAACGATGGATTCCAACATGTTATTCCTATATATTTATAAATTTTATCAAATTTTTGAAATATTAAAAAATAATCATTACCTTTAGCAGCAATTCTATGCTCCCCAACATGTGTCATCTCGTGATCTGGACGTTCTTCAATCACAATGTGATCACCACTTGGTATATTCATATCAATTGATGTGAATGGTGCAGCTATATAAAATGGTACACCGTGATATTGTGCTAAAACAGCAATTTGGTATGTTCCAATCTTATTAGCTGTATCACCATTAGCAGCCACCTTCAATAATAAAATAATAATTCAGAATATTGGGGAATTATAAATTACAAATTTACCCTATCAGCACCTACGACAACAGCAGAAATCTTTCTTAATTTCATCAAAGCAGCCACCATACTATCGACAATTAACGTTGCAGGAATCTTATCATGAACTAATTCGTAAGCTGTTAAACGTGCCCCTTGATTATACGGCCGGGTTTCCGTACAATAAACATGCTCTACAATCAATCGAGAATTATTTAGTTTTCAAATATAATTAAAAAAAATAATAATAATAGTGGAAACCTAATCGTTTCATTGAATGTAAACTACGAATTACACCTAAAGCTGTACCATAACCGGCTGTAGCTAATGAGCCTGTATTACAATGTGTTAGAACACGTATTAAACTATCGCCTGAGACATGTTTTAAGATCTCTTTAGCACCATGATCGCCGATAGCTCGATTATCAGCAATATCTTTCTGTAACATCTCTTCTATTGTTACCAGAAATCTACAAAATAAAATATTGTATTAAGATATACAACTTATTATATTTTCATATTATACCTTGATCGCATATCAGCTAATCTAACATTATCATCTTCGGCTAAATTATTGGCTAGTGTTATCAATTCATCAGCGGCTATTTTCATATTAACAGCAGTCGGTCGTGCTGATACCAAATAATTCAATTTCCCTTCAATATCTTGACGTAATTGTCGTTTCGATTCGAAATTCTCATGGTAGAGTTCAACGGCTAAGCTTAAACAACCAACAATTGCAATAGCTGGAGCACCACGTACCTGTTAAACTTGTATAATTTCAAGAATTTTTTTTTTAATTTTAAAACTTACCTGCATTTTATTGATAACCTTCCAACCATCTTCCACACCTTTAACTTGAATATATTTCGATTGAGCTGGTAATAGTAATTGATCGAGAATTTCTAATGTTTTATTTTCGTATTTTATAGCTAAAAGGGTCATTTTTAAAGGGCACTAAATAAATTTAAAAAACAACAGAAACAGACTTAACCTCAAAACTCGAATGGTTGTGGTTTTATTAGGCAAGAAAATACATTAAATGTCGTCATATGGCCTATAAAAAGATTAACAGAGTGCGATAAGAGCTGTTTAAATTAACAATAAATTGTTATGAAGACAATTAGGAGGACAAATTCACAAATTACAAATCAACTGTCAAATTGGCATGCTGTTTGGCACAAAATCACAAATTATACGAATTTTACGAATTAAATCCAACAATTACAATAGAATACTAAACACAAACAATCATCTCAATAATTTTAATTATTAAAAATCATGTTTTGTGATAATTTTAATTCATAATTCGTAGAAAATTTGTAAATTTTTAGGTTATGTCAGGTCGAATTATAATTGAGGTTAAGTCTAAATTGAGCAGAGATTTTCTAAAAATAAATATTATGCTCGTCTAATGAAATTTCCACAATAATTTCCAACAATGGTGAGTCTTTGAATAAATCCCCAATAAAAACATTAATAATTTTCGTTAAATAGGCTATTTTAGGTGCCCAATTAGTCATCACATTAGTGATGATTAGTATTATACAGAAATTAGGGCATCATTTCTCATTTGCTCGTTGGTTATTATGTTCAACCGGTTTAATACGTTATCTATATCCTACTGATAATGAATTGAAACAATTGGCGAATATACCGAAAGATAAATCGAAAAATAAAAAGAATAAAAATTATACGAATGGTAAAATTTTACAACCTGAAACGTTTCATATACCAAGAAATTTAGATATACAGTTATCAACAGCTAAAGTTACACATTTAGATGTTATCCATCTAAGATATTATACAGAATATCAATGGATTGTTGATTTTTTTATTTATGCAATTATCGTTTATACGATAACAGAAGTAGAAATATTATGTAATAATTATTAGAAATCTTTAATTGATTGTAAAATTTTATAGGTTTATACGATATGGTTTCCGATAAAAGACGAAATTAATCTCAGCATAATCTGGTGTAATTTAATACTATTTTTTTCAATGTATCCTTTTCGAGTGCCAATCAAAATTAAAGGACATGGTTGAGATAAAGCACTTTTAACTGGGATTTTTGTGAATTTGTATGTGCTTTATCGCATCAATGTCCTTTAATGATTGCTCAAAGTCTACATGAATCCTTAATTGATACAAATAGAAAATTATTGTTAATATTAACCGTACAGTATTTCAAAGGCGAAGAATCACTAGGTGAACGTTCAACATGCATTGTAATGGCCTTCATCTATCTATTGATATCAATGATTGTACTAATTATCGATGAAAATATTCTAGAAGTTGGCTTAGAACAAGCTTACACTAGTTTCAATAATAGTGCATCGATCTTTTTAACTAAACAAGGCTTAAATACATCGTAAGATCACTGATTATTAATCAAAACAATTTTGAAATAATTTCGAATTGTAGTGGACCAGCATCGAAAATCGTCTTGAAATTCTTTACAGCATTATGGTGTGGTATATTAGGCGCTTTATTTACATTTCCTGGTCTTAGGGTTGCTAAAATGCATTGGGATTTACTCAAGTAACCCTTGTTTTTTGTTTTGTTTTTGTTTATTTTAATCTTCATTAATTGTAGAACGTTTCGTGAAAGAAAACTGTTACAAATATTATTGAATATCAATTTCGCATTGCCGTTTATTTTAGTTGTTTTATGGATAAAACCAGTAGCAAGGCATTATTTGACTGTACGTATTTATTCCGGTATGACCCAACCACTGTATGTATTTTGATTGATTGTCGATAGATGGTATTATTACTATAGATTTATATGAATTTGTTGTAGTTTAACAGATGATGCATTTGAAACGTTACGAATTATTCTAATTGTGTTTACAATGTGTTTAAAATTAATGTTAATGCCATGGTATTTACAAGCATATTTAGATATGGCATATAATCGTACAGAAGAACAGAAAAAAGAAGCTGGACGTATAACAAATATCGATTTACAAAAGAAGATTGCATCGATCTTCTATTATTTATGTGTTGTTACATTACAATACATATTACCAATAATAATGTGTTTAGTATTATCATTAATTTATAAAACATTAGGTGAATTTAATTGGAATGGTTTATTTAATGATGAATGTCCAGCTGTATTAACAACAACAAATACAAAGAATATTGATCCGTTTTCAATTGATAACAATAAAGATCAATCAAGTATTGAATTACAATTGGCTTTAGATGGTTTAAAATCGGTAAATTAATTAAATATACTTGATTATTATTAAAATAATTAATTTTATTTTTAGATATTTACAAAAGATGTATTTCGTGGTTTATTTGGATTTGCAACATGGTGGTGTTGTTTTGTTTATTTTGCAACAACAGCAACCGGTTTAGCATACCAAACGTACTTTTCTATAAATTGAATCGTTCATTGAAGGAGAATTATTCAATTATTGATTGTACTCCAAAAAGAATTGAATTTTGTTGTTTTATCCTTTTATTGCTTATTCTGAACCATAGAAGAAAAGTATTCTTGAACCATTTAAGCTACTTAAACACATTTTGTTGGTTTTGATTTGTTATTGTATTGTTTGAAATTGAAATAAGTAACAAGTTAGATGTTGTTCCCTATATGAAAATCATTTTGATAATCGAATAAGGACAATTCGTTGTATTTGGTATTATAATTATCAATAAAAATCGTCCTGTTTTCCATATTTTACGTCTTTAATAACAGTTTCGTTGTACAGTTTGTATCATACAAGGATCCAAAAAATTAATCAAAAAAGTTAACGATTTATTATTTTTTCTTTATAAATTTAAAACAAAAACAATGTTATTAGAAAATCTCAACTTCCTGATAAATATCTGGATTTGAAACGATACTCGTATTCATTACCATATCATGAGAGTGAACAAAGGATATTGTACGTAAACATGGTTCTGTATACGATGCAACAAAACGTTTAGCTGGATGTTGTTTTTGATATTTCCTCAAAATTGGTTTAATCAAATAACATGTTTTACGTGATAAACCTCGAATATAAAATAATACCAATTGTGGATTCTTTAAAAAGAATCTTTCTAGAATTTGTAATTCATACGGTCCCCATTGTTTATTTTCACTACAGATAAAACTGAGACGTTCCAATTTTGGATTTTCAATAGAACAAAAAGAGTTTAATATCTCTGGAATTGATGATAAATAAAAATTCGAATATTGAAAATCTTTTAAATTTTTTGCATTTACTAAAGCTGTACATAAAGCATCATTTAACATTTCCAGATATACACCCGAAAATAAAAGTTTTAATGTTTCTAATTGTTGACAATTATTTAAAATCTAAAAAAATAAAAAATAAATCAAATGAAATAATTAAAAATTAAATTTACTACATCGATAAGAAACTGTGCATTGTTTATTTTAAAATCACATTGTCTGATTAGAAGAAATTTGAGATGTTTCAATTGAGAAATTAATGAGAATTTGTTAAGAAAATCTGATGGTAACTCTATACAAGCTAAAAAAATTCAAAAAAATTATAATTTCGAATTTGATTAAGGAACATTTCACTAACAACAATCATAAATTTCCAAAACTTGTAAATTTTTCCAATTTTGGAGAGAATATGTTTCCAAACTACAACATGCTACATCTTGTTCATCTTGTTGTTTTCCTCCATCTTTTATACAACATAAAATATAATGTAAATAACATATTCTGATTGCTAATTTCTTTAAATATTTCGTATTAGATGATGATAAGATCTTTTTAATTGCTTCAAAATATTCAGTTGAACACTCATTACTATTATTAAAATTCAATTCATCTAACATTATGTCATCGATATTCTTCTCTTTCAATGCCTTCAACAAAGTTGATAAAATTTTAGTGAGTAAAATGAGCAATTTTCATATTTCTCTTCTTATTAGATGCAGTGGCGGACTTAAGGGAGGGGTTTATCTCCCTCGACCTTTAAATTAGACCCTTGAAAATAAATTAGTTACATGAGTTACTAATGATGTATCTTTTTAAAGTCAGGTTTCCACTGTGGGCAACAGTGCGGTAGCCCCCAAAGATCAAAGCCTAAGTTCGCCCCTCATTAGATGACAAACTAAACGTTCTAACAGAGTGAGTAATTTTTATACTGCTTACCGGGAAGCAAAACTGTTTGCATATGTGAAATGTCTAATAATAAGAGTTAGTAAAGCATTTTAGAATACTCAATAATCAAATTCAAAACTATACAATAGCTAAAAATTTAAACTTTCAACTTACATAAAGAGTTCTAAATGGATAAGGAGGTAATACATTAACAATTTGCCATTCTTCTGGCCATATATTTTCAATTTTTTTTGGTAAATTAATTGAATCTATATATTTATATTTAAAAAAAAAACTTTAATATTTTTCGTTTATGATAATTTCGTAAAGACTCACCATACAAGGCAGCATCCGGTTGATCGTCTCTTTGAGATAGATATTGATGTGATACAAAATCTTGACTATGACCATATGATGTATGCATTGATTTTTGAAAAAAATGCTGTTGCATTGTAAAATTACACGTGGATCCCACTTCTTCAAACTAAATTAATGAAAGTTATAATCAATTGAATAGAGATGAGGTAAATAAAACATCTATAATTTTACCCATAAAACTTTTGCTTGTGGAAATATTTGATGCAATGGTAATTTTTGATGTGTACAGAATTTTATAAATAAAGTCTCCACTGACGGTACTTTTATTTTTGTACAGTTATTTAATTGTTTAACACTAATTGCAAGTTTTTTTATCTAAAAATTATTATAATATTTTTTGTTATTCTTTTGATTCATTCGATTTTATTTTAATCTTTTGATAAGAAATTACCTTCAATTGATGATACATTAATAAATCTTTCTCTCCTAAGCCTAAAACTGTATCGATTGCAAATAGATTGTTCAACTTTACCAAACGATATAAGATCCTTCTTAAATGATCTGCGTTCAACCAATATAAACCATTAATATTTACTGTTTGAATATAACAAACATTCACTTTTTTAAGGGGTTGTAAATTTCTCAATTTGTAGCATTTAGAAAGATCAATTTTCCTAAATATTGATCAAAATATAAAGTATCACAATTAATAATAATAAATTTACCTGACTAAATCATTAACATTAAGGTACTTATCAGTTTTATAAGCCTCACAAAATTGAAATAAGTCGTATGTAGTGATTTGTTTAAGTATTTTAATTACAATTTCGTTTGATATAAGATAAAAATATGAATCTGTAAAATTCATATTTCTAGTTTTTGTTTACCATATTTGTTTACAATGAGGCGGTAAAAAAGTTTGGTTATCTTAACTGTTCATAATTTAAGCACGGTTGTCAAATTCACAAGTCATTTTCAATATCGGTTACTAGATGTCACTGTTATAAAATTGTTTTTAGCGAATTTTTGTAAAAAAAATTAGCTAATGACGAGATCCTCACTTTTGAATTTCCGAAAAATTTTTGCACAGAAGTTCGTTTTGGGACCTCAGGAACCCATATCCACCGTTCGTTAAAATTTTTATATATATATATATATATATATATATATATATATACCCACGATAACTGCCGTAAAAATACACCAATCTTAATGAAACTTGGTACAAAAATCGGTCTTTGGGATAGCTTGGATGAGTTCGTTGACCAGACTGGTAGGGCCAACACTTTTGGAATAAGAGCTGAAGAAATGTTAAAAAAAATCATTTTCAATATTAAATTTGCTTAGATTTTGATGAAAATTAAAATAACAGTAGAGTCGTCGATCCTCTATGACCCAGAAAAAAAATCATCAAAATCGGTTCATTGGATCGCAAGAAAAATGCAAAAATCTCTTTTTTGAGTATAAGCAGTAAAATCACGTATCTAAGATGGCTATGTGTTCTGACAATTGATATTAGAAAAAAAATTGAATATCGCGGGGGGGCAACTAATTTTGACAGTTAATATTAGACGCAAGGCCTGCTAGAGAATTTCGCTTGAAAAAATCAAGCAGGCCTTGATTAAACGTATTACGGGAAATGAATTTATTAGTTGATTCAATGTTATTAATAGTATATTATACAACGAGTCTATAATGAATGCTATTATTACCGAGAATGAAGTTTACAACACAAGCGAGCGGAGCGAGCGAGTGTTGTAATCATTCGAGGTTATAATTATCATTCATTATAAGCGAGTTGTATACTATACTTTATCTACGACTTATTTCTAATTGTACAGGTACTGGTAGTGTACAAAAATATTTACCTTCTTTATCATTTTCGATTCAAAAATCGCACAAAAAACTGACGCTTATTTACAACTGTTTGTTGGAACTGTTATTTATTTTTTGTCGTTGCCATGGTTTTTTACATTTAAAAGAAACTGTTATCCTACTACTAAAATCATCTTCTTTACCACTTTCCATTGTAAATAATACAACGAATATTCTCACAACTAAGTATTTGTTCGAAATTTCAGAAAAATTGAATGTCATTTTATTCAAAATTGCATGAAAACGCCCACTTTAGGCCTACTTGTTCAAACTATAGTTAATTATTTTTGTCGTTACCATGGTTTGTTTACATTTGACGGAAATTATAATTAAAATACTATTTTCTGATTGGCTGATGAGAGGGATATTCATTTACTTTATCTCCCTAGGGATATAAAGTAGGTCATTATATTACAAAAACCACAAGTATAATGATCACTTTATATATAAGTCGTAGATAAAATATATTAATTGTCAGTATCATAAGAATGTTTTGCAATTAATATTTCAGTATGTAGATACATAAAAAATTCGCTATATAAGGTACTTGCTGCCTTTGGAGATCTTTTTTTTTTTAAAATAAATGCAAAGAATTTGAAAAACAATAACAATAAAAAACTTTATCATAATTTACAGTTGATTATTTGTTAAAAATAAATAATAGCACAATTTTTAGAAAAGTAACGATAGCACTAGCCCTATAGTTTCACCTATAGCGCCTAGTGTGCCAACCATTTAGGCAACACATTAAATATCCCATATGAAAAAAAATGATGGTACTTTTAGTCGTAATTGACAAAAAGTACATTATTTGTACTACTTAAAGTCCAAGTTTCAATATTTCAAATGGTATATCTTCAAAAATATAAATTTTTCAATTAAACACTGCAAATTTTAAAATTGTACTAATAGCTGAAATATCTTCAGTGCTAGACCATGGGTCATTTTATCAAAGTCCTTCATCAAAGAATTCAAAAATGTAATCAATTACATGCCACTTCATTTAAAATATGAAAGTAGAGTGCACTACCCCATATAAGGGGGGTCTCTAGAACAAAGAAAATAATTTCTAGGGAAAATTCAGGGGACTTAACGGTTATATATCAAATTTCATCATTTTCCATCAATTAGAACTTCTTATACTCTTACTAGCCCATCCTCTTTAATCACCCTGTATACCATCCTTGTATGTTAGGCAACATAGCAAACTCGGATCGTTTGTTGTATCTTTACGGCTAGATGCTTGTTGCTGGTTACGCCACTGGCCTGCAACAACTCAAATAAGAGAACAATAAAACTATTCTTTTACTTGATTCATCAAATTCTTATTATTTATCATTTATTTTATTAATGATTCCTTCATTAAAATATGATTAAAATGGACAAAACAACCTAGAAAATTGAGTTCTTTATATGGAAATTTTACACAAAAATTTACGTCATTCAACTCGTTAGTTCGTTAGTCATTTAAATGATTTTTTTCCCAATGACCCTCGAAACACCTCAATGAAAGACACATAAGCCAAAATAATCAATAATCACACAAATGCTGCATAGTAACGGAAATGGACTTCATTTTCTTTTTAAAAAATTACAAAATAAATTAGTTGCATTGTATATTCTTATCATTTACGGTTTTTTTTTATCACAATTTTGCCATTCCTAACCTTGAAAACAGCACGTGGTTTCGTGTTTTTCTGTTGATTAATTTTCCGTTAGTATTGTTGTTTTTTTTCTTGATGAAATTCCATGAATTTTAGAATTTTCTATAAGGAATTACAAGAATTTTTCTTTCAATTTTCCTTTGATAATTCGATGAATTTCAAATTTCCCGCCATTTATGCAACCAATCAAAATTATTATTATTAATAATCAAGCAATTTGTACATAAAATCATAGTCGTTTGATTTATAAACTGTTTTTAAATTAATTTTTTTAACAAATTCTAATAATTGTCTTTTATTTATATTGATTTTATTTAAAAATCGATATTTTAATTATAATTACGAATAAAGAAGATTCTAGATCAAATAAGAATCAACCAATCATTGACTAGTATGAATCAAATTCTCGAATGTGATTGGTTTGGTTTCTGGAAATTTCTAGAAGCATAACGACCTCTATTAAAAGGCAGCCATTTGCTAAAACCGCCCGATTCCGTTGCTGAACGTCAAGTAGGTTGCACGTGGTTTAGACTTAAAAATTTTACTAAAACTTAATTTTATAAAGACTTCACTGCAAATAAATTAACAATAATCAAAAGTAAGTTTTATGCTTCAAATAATAAATAAGTTTTGATGTTTTTTTTATGTTAATTGATCGATAAATTCGACGAAATTTAATATACGCTATCATGACATGTAATTGAATGTCTTGAAGGCGTGTAGCTAAGATTTCACGAATATTTCGAGAAATTATTGAATTCTAATCGTTTCTAATTGTATTTTTCTGTATATTTAGATGGCCAAAGCACCTGCAGTTGGTATTGATCTTGGTACAACATACTCCTGTGTAGGAGTTTTCCAACATGGAAAAGTTGAAATTATCGCAAACGATCAAGGAAATCGTACAACACCATCCTATGTTGCATTCACCGATACTGAACGTCTTATCGGTGATGCTGCCAAAAATCAAGTAGCAATGAACCCCAATAACACAATTTTTGGTGAGTTTTCCTTTAATTTTATGTCTAAAGAAGCATTTATTTAATCACCCACATACGTCAAAAATGTATTGATCTTGAGCTTATGGGTGTAGAGTCCATTTGGGAGGTTGGTAGGAGGTGGGAAGAAGGTCATCGAGTAAGAGTAGGGATGCTGGTTTATTAAAATCGTCACTTACATGAATAAGATAATTAGAAACGTAAATCCAAAAAAAATCAAAAATAAATGGAATCTTTAAAATACAAAAGCCCTACTCTTAACTGATTGTTTTAATAGGACATATAATGATGATAACTTTTTTACAGACTAGAGTCTATGATTTAGCTAGAATTTATATGATTAGACATCTTCATCTGAATATTAAAATCACTATGATTGATATATCTATTCTTTAATTAACCAAAATCTAATTTATCCCTTTTGTGTAATTTGTACAGATGCCAAACGTCTTATTGGGCGTCGTTTTGATGATCCAGCAATCCAAGCTGATATGAAACATTGGCCATTTGAAGTAATCAATGATGGTGGTAAACCAAAGATTAAAGTTGAATATAAAGGTGAATCAAAAACCTTCTACCCTGAAGAAATTAGTTCAATGGTTTTAACAAAAATGAAGGAAACAGCTGAAGCATATTTAGGAAAGAATGTAACAAATGCTGTAATTACAGTACCTGCTTATTTTAATGATTCACAACGTCAAGCTACTAAAGATGCTGGTACAATTTCTGGTTTACAAGTATTACGTATTATTAATGAACCAACAGCTGCTGCAATTGCATATGGTTTAGATAAGAAAGGTACTGGTGAACGTAATGTATTGATCTTCGATTTGGGTGGTGGTACTTTTGATGTATCAATTTTAACAATTGAAGATGGTATCTTTGAAGTAAAATCAACAGCTGGTGATACACATTTAGGTGGTGAAGATTTTGATAATCGTATGGTCAATCATTTCGTACAAGAATTTAAGCGTAAATACAAGAAAGATTTAACAACAAACAAGAGAGCTTTACGTCGTTTGAGAACATCATGTGAAAGAGCTAAACGTACATTATCATCATCAACACAAGCTAGTATTGAAATTGATTCATTATTTGAGGGTATTGATTTCTATACATCAATTACAAGAGCACGTTTCGAAGAATTAAATGCTGATTTGTTCCGTTCAACAATGGAACCAGTTGAGAAATCAATTCGTGATGCTAAAATGGATAAATCACAAATTCACGATATTGTATTGGTTGGTGGTTCAACACGTATCCCAAAAGTACAAAAATTATTACAAGATTTCTTCAATGGTAAAGAATTGAATAAATCAATCAATCCAGATGAAGCTGTAGCTTATGGTGCTGCCGTACAAGCTGCTATTTTACACGGTGATAAATCTGAAGAAGTTCAAGATTTATTATTATTGGATGTTACACCATTATCACTTGGTATTGAAACAGCTGGTGGTGTAATGACAGCTTTAATTAAACGTAACACAACAATTCCAACAAAACAAACACAAACATTCACTACATACTCTGATAATCAACCTGGTGTATTGATTCAAGTATATGAAGGTGAACGTGCCATGACAAAAGATAATAATCTTTTGGGTAAATTTGAATTGACTGGTATACCACCAGCACCACGTGGTGTACCACAAATTGAAGTTACATTCGATATTGATGCTAATGGTATTTTGAATGTAACTGCTATTGAAAAGAGTACAAATAAAGAGAACAAAATCACCATTACAAATGATAAAGGACGTCTGAGTAAAGAAGATATTGAACGTATGGTTAATGAAGCCGAGAAATATCGTAATGAAGATGAGAAACAACGTAATACAATTGCTGCCAAGAATGCATTAGAATCGTACTGTTTCAATATAAAGAGTACAATGGAGGATGATAAAATTAAAGATAAAATCTCAGATAGTGAACGTCAAACAGTTTTGGATAAATGTAATGAAGTTATTGCATGGTTAGATGCCAATCAATTAGCTGAGAAAGAAGAATATGAACATAAACAAAAAGAATTGGAAAGTTTATGTAATCCAATCATTTCGAAAATGTACCAAGGAGCTGGTGGTGCTCCACCTGGTGGTATGCCTGGTTTCCCAGGTGGTGCTGCTCCAGGTGCTGGTGGTGCCGCAGCTGGTGCGGGTGGTGCAGGACCAACTATTGAAGAAGTTGATTAAACTAAAAAATTTTCTCATTCCACACATTTTTAATTTCAAAATTCATTGTTTTTCTTTGTCTCTACAGTATTAGTTCTTGCAGACAATTCATCTGTTTTGGCAATTTTTAAGTGTGAACACCATGTTATTAGTAATCTGTAATTGTCAGCAACAAATAAACTTTTCGGAATCCATAAATGAGTTTTATTGAATAAATTGAGGTTGTAACCCAAATTAAATAATGAAGTACGACCCTGACCCAGCGGAATTTTTTCCACATCTAGTAGTTCATTATTCTAAAGTCTTCTGTCCTTATTGCTCTTATAATACACTAGATAAAGTTATCCTTGTCTTAGATGTTATTGTGACTACTTGAGTATGGTCCATGCATAAAAAGTGGCCGTTTAAATAATCAAAATTTGCTTAGATCATCAACATTTCATCTTATTTTATTCTTTCCAATGAAAACAGTTAATTTAATTTAATTTGAATATTTATATTTCATCAACATCCTGATTGGTTTTATATGGAATAAAAATAAACGTTACTAATGACTAATGTAAATATTTCTGTAACTAGAACAAGGACAAATATAGAAGCTTCAATAATTTAGATAAGAATAGACGATTAAAAGTAGGTTAGAATTGTATAAGGTTTGTTTCTAACGCAATTACACCGATTTTTTTTTGTTGTTGGTTGGTTGGTTGTGTATTAAAAAGACAGTGAGAATTTTATAGTTTGAAACGATTAATTTATTGTAAGTAGAATTCAATAAGCATACGAATTTAAACAATACACAAAAAAATTAATCATCACCCTTATGAATATTTTACGACTCAACAATTTAGGTTGGTAACCATGTTTTGTAGGTTAAATGTATCGTAGTTAACAATTATGTTTTAAAATTTGAAATTAACCACACTTAAAATCTTATTTATTCTTTAGATTATTATTAAAATTTATTATCTTAAAAATTCAATTATTATATAAGTAATCGACAGATGTTGTTGAAAATGGTGTATTAATTTCAATGTTTAGATAAAGATTTTATCAGTTTAATTTTGGTATGTTTCAGTTATTTCAAGAGGATTTCTGATATCAAAATCGCTTATAACTTATAAGATTGATAAAACCGACGTTTGTTCTAGAAAATTGTAAGTTTTCATTGGTTTTAGATGGATTTCATTGATTTTGCTTATATGTTGAATAATAATAATAATAATATAATACCATAAATGTTATCATAATCGCTTTATTATATTGATACCACCAGTTTTAACTGTGGATTAAAATAATTAACAACAATAGAACGTTATCGAAACAACAGCGTCATAAAATACGGAACGACGTGTATTTAAATTGATAAACAGCTAACATTTGTGTTAAATATACTATTGTCTTATTTTGGTATTAATCAAATATAACAAAAATGGGATTTTTAATGTGTTTATTTGCTAATAAAATCATTATTTTATTACTTGTAGCTGTTGCTGCTGTGGGTACATCAACAATAGTATTAGCTGTATTAAATTCAGATTTGAGACATCAACTAAACCAAAAAGAATTAACCACAACAACTGGTATAACAACAACAACAACAACTGCAATTACAACAACACAAGAACCAATAGATATGTCTAAATATAGATTACCTAAAACTGTAATACCAAACAGTTATGATCTGTATTTATATCCACATTTACAAAGTGGATTATTTGATGGTAAAGTTATAATAACAACAAAAATTCAAAATAATACAGATCGTATTATTCTCAATACGAATAAATTGAATATAACTAAAGTTGTTGTGAATAATAATATTGAAGTCGAGTATAATATTGATAATAATTATGAACAAGTAACAATAACACGAATTGATGGTAAAAATTTTGAAGTAGGCGATGGTGTTATAACATTAGAATATAATGGTGATATGACTAATCGTATTGTTGGTTTCTATAGGAGTTCCTATAATAATAACAAAGGGGAGCAGAGGTGAGTTTCTTGTTGGTTATCTGTATCGTAATAAGGTTCATTATTATGTTTTAACCATGGATTTTGTCTTTAATTAATTAATAGTTTGATTGTTTTAATTTTGAGAATTCGTTAAATGTTTTACGAATTTTTAGAAATCTAATTATTTCTTGCTAATTCTCTAAAATTATTGAAAACAATCACAAAAAAGGTAGGTGTATAAGTACTTTAATGGAACATTAAATAGATGTCGTGTAATGTGTAATACATACTTAACGTTAAGTTAACGTAAACATCCTTAATTTCGTCGCAAGAATGTAATTAATGAGTAAGCATATTATAATTTGTAATCATTTAGCAACGGACATTTTATACCGTACGGTAGCAATGAGATCATAGCGCTGAACTATCACACATGTGAGCGCTTGTATAGTTACAACTCGATCGCTCTGAATCTCTCTGCACAGTTATACGTTTATTCGCCGTGCTTGTAACATTACAGTCAGTCAACATAGTTATTGAAGTAAGAGATCGACGTCACGCACAATAAACAGGTGGCCCACAGCGCTCCATATCTGTTGATTTAATTGATTTTATACTGCCTTTTCATGAGCGCCACAGTGAGGTTGGCTGGCTGTTGGAATATTTTAAACAAAATAGAAAAAAATACCTACATATATCAAATCAATTAACAAAAAAGTGAACGAAATTTTCGAAACATTATTTATGGATTTTTAAGATAGGTAATCGGCAATTTAAAAATTATTATACGATTATTAATATTCGGCTTTTAGAAAATTAACAACAATAGACAATAGACCTCAATCAGGGAGAAATAACGAATTTCGATATTATTGTTTTTATCTAGTGTAATGTTCCTTTTTTTCGATTTGTTTATTGATGATTGTCTCAATGTTTATATTAACTTTGTTGATAAAGTTTCACGAAATGAATGAAAGAAAAAATTCTTATTTAAATAATTAATATTCAAGTTTAATTTAATCAATATGTAATTGTACTTGATATTGTTAAATTGACTTTGCATTTTTCTATTCTTTTAAATATTAATTTTGTAAGAAAATTATCAAGAATCTATTCTAGCTTTAATTGCGTATAAATACGTATAATGTATCTCTGCATATTGAAGAGATTCAAGATGTGTTTTTAAACAATAAATGTGACACAAATTGCGATGTAATCAAATATAAGTAAGTGTTTGTGGATTTTAAATTTAGAACGATCCCCCACGCCAATGGATGGCTACCGACGTACGACAAACGCCGGACACGCGCGCCGTATATTAGGGCACAAACACAGAGCTTTCTATGTCCGTTGCTTGGTAATCATACAACATTGTCAATATTACTCCCTCTTTATATTGAATTAATAAAATATCTATTATATAAGTATAAGTGGATAAGATCGGTATAAAAGTAAAAGTTAAAATAAAAGTGAAAATATAACTTGAAATGCATTCATTCGATTACTATAAATCGCACAAGTAAACAAGAAGAATGGTGAATAATTCACGTGTTAGTGATAATAATAATCAACAACAACAACAACAACAACAACAACAACAACAAAGATCAACGCGTAAATTAAAACGAACAATTGGTGTATTAATTAGTTGTTGTTTATTTTTAACAATAATTTGTATTTGTTTATTAACAGCACTTATATTCATTGGTAAACATATTGTTAATAATTCGAAAATAATACAATTATCAAATACGAAATTAATACCGGTAAAATATAATTTAAAACGTTTACCACAAGATACAATTCCTATACATTATGATATAACATTAAAACCGAATTTAGTTCATGGTAATTTTATTGGTAATGTTAATATAACGTTAAATATAACACAAATTAAACGTGAAATTATAATAAATGTGAAGAATTTGAATATTAGTGTGATTGATTTGAAATTGTTGAAGAATTATTCTAGAAAATTTGAAATTGAACAAATCAAAGAAGATAAAAATGATGAGATTCTAATAATTTTATTTAAACAATCTTTAAATGTCGGTATTTATTATTTAATTTTCGATTATAATGGTAATATGTTAAGTCGAATTGTTGGATTATATCGCAGTCAATATGTTAATAGGAATATAAACGAAACTAGGTACATAATTATTATTGATTGTTGTAAATTGTAATGAAGCATGAAGGTTTCTTCTATTGCTTCATTGCATTAATTTCCTAAAATTGGTAATTCTCGATTTATATTAATTGGTAATTTATTGTATCGCAAGAATGTAAAAAAATTAATTGTAGAAGAGAAAGTTAAGTTGATAAAAACCGTACGATTTACAATAGAGAGCTGTGGAAAGTTTAGATTTTTGAAAAAATTGTAGTTTTTCGTCCTAAATCCAATTTTAATTACTGTAACTCCTGATCTTTTGTGTAGTTTTTTTAAAACTTTTATACAGAGGTGGACTTAGGCTATGATTTTTTGGGGGGCTCTCACATAATCCTTAATTTTTTAGCTAATTCGACATAATCTTGGAAAAGTATTGAAAAACAAACATCTTACCAGTGGAATTCTCCGATTAGTAATAAAACTTGCACAAGTTTTGTTGCCCATTGGCATATATGATATATATATGATCATATATGGTCCATATAATATGATCATGTAGGGACATATATGAACAAAGATGATTCATATATGAACCATACATAATCATAGAACGTCATATATAATTTTTTTCGCGGGCACAGTGGAGACCCGACTTTAAAAAGAGACATCATCAGTAACTCAAGTAACTGATTTATTTTTAGGGGGCTAATTTAAAGCTCGGTAGAGCTAAGCCTCCCCCCCCCCCCAAGTCCGCCACTGCTTTTACTCTAGTTTTTCAATGCAACCATTCACTCTTATAATTGTAATTCTTCAGGCAATATTAAGAGTCGGTTTTCTAGTTGAATTCTCTATCTTTGACATTTTTTTAATTTATTAACTTTTGAGTTGAGTTATTGCCCTGGTGGAAATTTTCTCTGAAAATCTCTGAAAAACTCGGAAAAAGTCAGAAAATGGAAATACATTTACATTTCTAGTATTTATTTCCACCAGGGTGGCGACTTTAAATCCAGATTTTGACGAAATTCAGCCTTTAAATAGTAAATCGAATCTGTAATCTATAGATGAATTTATCGAATATTAAATTGAATAATTGAATTTTCCTTACAGATACATTGCAACATCAAAATTCGAACCAACTTATGCCCGTCAAGCTTATCCATGTTTCGATGAACCAAACTTAAAAGCCAAATATACCGTACATTTATTAAAACCGAACGATACTAATTATATTGCTTTATCAAATTATCCACAATCTGTAAGTTGATTGTTTTTTAATTTAATTTATTTTTCTAATTAATTGATTATTTTAGAGTGAAGAACCAGTAAATGATGGTATTTTGGTACATTTCAATACAACTGTACCAATGTCAACATATCTATCGTGTTTTATCGTATCAGATTTCGTGTATACAGAAACCCATTTTGATAATGAAGGTAAAATGATACCATTTCGTGTCTATGCTAGTCCTGGCCAATTAGATAAAACAACATATGCTGGTAATGTTGGTAAAATTGCTATAGAATTTTATATAAAATACTTTAAAATACCGTATCCATTACCAAAATTGGGTAAATTACCATATTTATTAATAGATGAGTTATAAATAAATTCAATTTAAAAATTTATAGATCTTGTAGCTATACCTGATTTTGTATCAGGTGCTATGGAACATTGGGGTTTGGTAACATTTAGGGAAACAGCACTTTTATATACAAATAAAACACATTCATCAAATAATAAACAACGTGTTGCTACTGTTGTTGCACACGAATTAGCACACAGTTGGTTTGGTAATTTAGTAACAATGGATTGGTGGGATAATCTTTGGTTAAATGAAGGTTTCGCTACTTATATCGAATATAAAGGTGTAAATGCTGCTGAACCTGATTGGGGAATGGTATTTAGTAAAATATTTCAATTTAAAATAATATTTTTGATTGGATTTTACAGTTAGATCAATTCTTAATTGGTGATTTACATTCAATTTTAAAACTCGATGCAACACAAGGTTCACATCCGATAATACAAACAGTTACAACACCTGATCAAATTACAGAAGTTTTCGATTCTATCTCCTATAATAAAGTAATTATTTTTTTAATTTAAATAAATATTTTTTGCACTTTCGGGACTAAAACAGCATTTCAGTCCCCCAAAACAAATGTTGCACTTAGTCCCTTGTTATATAATTTACTATTGAAATGAATGTATTTTGATAGGGTGCTGCAATTCTACGAATGTTAGAAGATGTGGTCGGTGAAGAGAATTTCCGACAGGGTGTAACGAATTATTTAAATGCCCATCTATATGGTAATGCTATAACACAGAATCTATGGGATGAATTACAAAATGTCACTAATAATCACTTGAATATCACGGATTTTATGAATACATTTACAATACAGATGGGCTATCCTATATTGACTGTTGATATTGTTGATGATAGATATGTGGTGAAACAGAAACGATTCTTAAAAGACCCGGATCAAGCGAATGATAATACGTCACCTTTAGGGTAATTTTTAGTTTTATTAATTGTAAATAATTATACTATTTGATTTTTTTTATAGGTATAAATGGACAGTTCCTATAACTTATATAACAGATTTGAATAGTACAAAATCGGATATTTTCTGGTTTGATCATAAAATGGATAGTTGTAAGTTTATCTATACAGGGTGATTTTTTTAAAAGTGGTCAATGTTAAGAAACTCCTGCTAGTTGGCGAGAGATTTGAAAAATCTTTCAAAGATTTGTTGGGGTGCTGGAGACTATTATAGCAAAATTAGAACCTCGTAGCTCATTTGGAAGTTGGTCAAAAATGCTCGTTTTAGATAAGACGATAATTTCCAAAAACGAGCAAACCACCCAAGACGACTAAGACCCTCCTAACAGTGATTTTTTATCGTTTTTCTCTATTATATTCTAAAGAAAATACGAAACATTTCCGCCTGTTCCAGAATAAAATGAAGAAAAAAATCTTGGGAGGGTATACGAGTCATTTTGCTTGTCTTGTTCGTTTTCGGAAATTGCGAGTGTTTTTTTACCAACCTCTGAACAAACTACGGGGTTCTAATTTTGCTAAAATGGTCTCCAAGTCCCCTTCTAAGAATCCTTGAAATATTTTTCGAATCACTCGTCAACTAATAGAAGTTTCATAAGATTTGGCGACTTCTTTTTTTAAAAAAATACCCCGTATTTGTTTTTCTATTATAATCAATTTAGAAAAATTGTAGTAATTATTGAAAAACCAAGGAATATTAAATGGTTGAAATTCAATCCAGGCCAAATTGGTTATTATCGTGTTAATTATCCAGAAAAACAATGGAATGAATTAGTTGATATTATCTATCAATTAACAATATCAGATCGTGCACATTTAATTGAAGAAACATTTAGTATTGCTGAATCTGGTGATTTAAACTATCATATACCATTAAATTTAACCAAATATTTAATTAATGAATACGATTATGTACCTTGGAGTGTTGCATTAGATAAATTACAAATGATTTTAGATTATTTAGAAAATTCACAATACGAAAGTGAATTTAAAGTATATTTTATAATTAACAAATTATTTAAAAATAATTCTAAATCAATTAATTTTACAGACATATATCGCTACAATTTTAAAACCAGCATACGATAAATTAACTTGGAATACATCACCTGATGATAAACATCTACAAAAGTAAGTCTAATAAAGGGTGTTTCAAAATATGTGCCGGAAAATGGAACCAGTGGTTTTTTGGGTCTTTCTAAGAATAAAAATTCTCAATAAATTAGGGTTTTAAGTTGAATTTCAAACATTGTTTTAAAAACCATATTTACAGGTTTCATTTTCAGACACGTGTTATGAAACACCCTGTTTAATTGTATAGTTGTAAATTCTTTGATTTGTGTTAAATTTTAGATTGGCTCGTGTTACCGTCTTAACATTAGCCTGTAAAATTAATTATAAAGATGCATTAAATCGAGCCAAAGAAATCTTTAATGACTTTATAATCAAATCAGTATCTGTTGATCAAGATTTAAGAGGTATTGTTTATAAATATGGTATGTTTGATGCTGATGAAACTTCATGGTTGAAATTATGGGATTTATTTGTTAATGAAAATGATGCTAGTGAAAAATTGAAATTGATGAACGGTCTAGCTTACATTCAAAATCCTAGTCTTTTAACAAAGTATTTGATTTTTATTAATAATTAATTTAATTTTTTAATTATTCGAATTGTAGATTAATTGAATTGGCTAAAAATGAGAAATATGTACGTAGTCAAGATTATTTTACATTATTACAATATATAGCATCGAATCCAATTGGTAGACCGATAATTTGGGATTATGTTCGTGAACATTGGTTAGAATTAGTTGAAAGATTCACATTGAATGATCGTTATTTAGGTTCATTAATACCGGCTATAACGAAACGATTCAATACTCAGACTAAACTCGATGAAGTAATTCTTGTTATTATTGTTAAAATTTAGTATTCATTATTTTCGATTTTTTTTAGATGAATGCATTCTTTAGAAAATACCCAGAAGCGGGTGCTGGTGCCGCTAATCGTAAACGTGCATTAGAGAATGTTCAAAATAATATTAAATGGTTAACTAAATATCGTGGTGTTGTAGAGAATTGGATTGTTGAAAATAAGAAATAATTGTTTGAATTTGTTAATATTTTCTTTAACACAATAATCTTTGAAGTGAAAATGTGATTTTTATCTCACTTCCGCAAATCCTACACCTATACAAGATATTCCATCTGATGTATTCATTGATATATTGACAGGTAAGTTCGAGAATTAGCCCTTAAAAATCGTAATTTCTCTACAATAGTTCACACGATATCCACCATTTATTATAAGTGTGATTCCTTATATATAGTATATGTAGGGGGTGAGTGTTGAGTGTAGGGGTAGCGGAAATAAAATCAATACAAACGCAAAAACTCCTGGAGCTTTCATTTACAGTCCTGGATAGCACAAGGTGGCGCTAGATTCAACGAAATTTCCTCTCTTCGTCCAGTAGTGTGTACAATCGAATATTTTAGAATTTTATCAAAACCAACCCCGCCCGATTTCTTCACTATTAATAACAATAATAAAGATAAACGACAACATTGAATAATTCTTAACTACAAATCTGGTAATGAATGAATTTAAAACACTATTGTTTCACTATTGATTGATTAATGATTGTGTTAGAAACAGTGCAAATTTAAATATTGATTGTTATAAATAATTAGTGCGTATACTGGAAAATCTATTTGAAATCGTTGAAAATTCAAGTGTTAGATTTTACTCATCAAAAATCTAATCTTATTTAGCCATTTTATTAGTTATATTTCACCTATTTTGCTTATAAAATGCAAGAATATTAAAGTTTCAATTCTAATTGAAATGTTCCCTTAAACAATCATGTTTGTACACATTGATTGTGGTTAATTTGGTAGTGAATCAACAATAGGTAATTAATTTTAGATAAATAATCGAAATAACGCAACGCAATGTTTCATTGATTCTCAATTTTTTTTTAGGACAACAATGACAGATAATTGTAATAAAGGACCAACAATTATTGGTAAGTTTAGATTTTAGAGAAAAATTAAGTAAAGATGAGAGGTAATTCCACTTTCAGCCAGTTAATTTAAGAATAACTAATTATAGAAAAGTTAATTTAAATGTCTGTTGTAAAATGAAGAATGAATCTATAAATTTAATTTTAGTAACTTGATAAATTTAAGTTTCATTAATTATCAACAGCTAAAACTAGAAATTTATCACACTAGAGGAAACTATAACATTTTTTTTTATACATAAATACAGTTCAGTTTCAATAACTGAAAATTAAAATTAATTGAGTTTTAAGAAAACGATATTTATGAATTATGAGTGTTATAAAACATACACTTTCTTGTTTATATAAGTTTTATAATCTTTGTTTTTCTTTTATTACGTATTCTTCAAATTTCGACTAATTTAATTAAAACTGATTGATCCTGTTATGGTATTAAAAGGATCAAAATATGCTAATCAAATATTTGATTATATTCGAAATTGAGGCGATTTTTGTTAAAGCCCAAATGCTAAATTTTATCGAAATTTTCTTTTTTAAAATTTTCTCAATTTTCCGAAAAACTAACAATACTATCAGAAAATTTATTAAAGATTTGGAAAGCGTCTTCAATTTACTATAAACTGAATAATATTGTAAAATAGATAATTTTGGCTAAGTTATGGGGAAAAATATAAAAAAGCATGCTCCAAAATTTTCCTCTGTAATTCAGAACGTGATCAAAAAATTTTAAAACAAAAACAGTCCTCAAATACTTCTTGAAATGCCCTTTCCAATGCTTTACAATGCGTTTCAATATCTCGGAAAACAAGTGAAAAATCGTTATTAAATTTTAGCATTTTTTGGGAAACCGAATCGTTTAAACTATGTAACAATATATCGATTTATAAGTACAATAATGATTTTAAAAACATCACATGCAAATATTGATATGTATTGGGACGCATTTTTTACAGAGTGCATCCCAACTATTTAAATTTTTTTGTAATTGGTCGTTGCCAAATTCGGTGCCTCCTTTAAAGAGCGCCTGTTACGACCTTTCCATTGTACTATATCACGCTACGGACCTGATTCAGTGATTAGTAAGTTATTTGAATAGAAAATCAATAAACAGTAACAAAGATTGATTTAAGCTTCCAAGGCACGTCTTAGGCATCTACTAACAAGACCTTAAATCGAGCTAACAGTAGGTTTACAGACATTCGGGTAGGGATTCGTTTATATAAAGGTCTATCCAAATGTCTGTATATTCACGTGTAGGTCAATTTAAGCTAAGGTGTTGCTCAGGCGAGCTTCAGTAAGAGAAGAGAAAAAAGACTTAAAGTTTAAAGTATCTTCCTTATATTTACTACTACATGTTTTTCTTCGGCTTTTTTTACTTTTTTAAAAGTTAAAGTTCGTACAAATTTTATTGGAACCTACAGAGTTATTCATGGTGGACGATAAGTTTTTTTGACAACTCCCATTATTTGGCAGGCGACTGGAAAAATATTTCAAGGATCTTTAGGAGGGTGCATAGAGAACATTTTAGTAAAGTTAGAACCTTGTAGCTCAGACTAAGAATGACTTGTAGCCCGTGCCAATATTGATTTTTTTTCGTTTGCTTTCATTGCATTCGAGAAAAAATGTGAAACAGCTCTACCCGTTTCAGAATAAAATAAACAAAAAGGGTAAAAATCAATGTTATGAGAACCATCGAGACATTCTTAGTCATTTTTGAAAATGGCGATATCGTCAGAAACGAGCGCTTTTTGAGTGACCAACTTTGAAATGAGCTATGAGGTTCTTATTTTGTTAAAATTATCTTTAGAGGCCTTCCTGTAAATTCTTGGAATATCTTTCGAATCACACCAAAAATAATAGGAGTTACCAAAACAACTTATCATCCGATCAAAGCACATACAGATCTGGCAATTTTAACTAGAAACATTGATTTAACAAATAGCATCCTTTAGGAGAAATAAATTCCGAGGTGTATTTTCTGATATTTCTATTTGATATTGCCAGTTTGAAATGTTTTAAAATTCGATACAACAAAATTTAATAAACATGGCATAGCCTTAAAATGTAGGTACTCCGACAAAAAATGATACTGTCAAACGTAATAGTATCTATTACGATATAGCATTTAATTACACAACGACTAATCAATTTGATAAAAATGGAATAAGATTATTGATTATTAAACAGCAACAATAGTGTTCACCCTATTGAGCTATATGGTGTAATTTCAGAGGCACAAACAGCAGGAATTATTGAATTGTTCTCTATATGAGAACTGAAATAAAATAATAATTGAATAGACAGCTATTGATAAGGCTTACAATTTTGACATCATATTGATAAAGAACTGAAAATTGAATTCTTATTGAATGATTTTAAAACACCACCTGCATTGTATTGCAACCCCTATTTTTTTTAATTCTCTTTTGTCTTACAATTAGAGTATAATGAAGTGTTAATTGTATTGATATTTATATTCATCTTAAGAATTAATTTTAAAAGGCTCTGAAAATTGGATAGACTCTTTTATTACTATTATTCTACACATTATTTAAAATATTTTCGACTTTTTGCAAACTTTTTCAAAATCATCTCTGGAGAATTTCAGATGTAAACAAAATTAAAATAGACTGATTCGATTTGAAAGCAACACTTCCGGGTTGTTTTCCTTGTCTGAAAGCGTCTTGAGAAATAAATTTTATTAAAAATCAACACTTTAAATCTTTTAAAAATATTTCAAAAAAAAAAAAAATAATCCTCAAAAACCCTAAAGAAGATATTATTTTCGTACCAACTAACTTCTGAAAATAAACTGAAAACACATCCATATTGTGTCGGCGATGCTGAAAACTGAAAATAAAAACTCTCCTACTTTGAAAATACTAATTTCGCTTTTTTATTCGTTTATTTCTATAATTTTTTTTCATGATTTTATTCGATTGTAGCAAGTGAAACTACTCAACCATTTTAAAAACTTCAATACAAGTCATCTTTATAGTTTTCAATTGAATGTATTTTATATTTATAACATCCAACATCTGTCTTTGATTATTCTATATACATAACGAGAGGAAAGAAAAAAGTGTGTAGTAGTGACGTGTGCATCTAGTGTTCTTGTTTTAATTTTAAAATACTGTTTGTGTGCTAGTGCTTACTAATGTTTTGAGCATCACATTGTGGATTTGTAATGGAGATTAATAATAAACAATAATAATTGTGCCTTTTTTTGAAGTGTTTTCTAATTTTTTTTTTGTCATCAAAATAAAACCAAACGGTGTTTTTTTCTGAGATAATAACAATAATAAAGTGGAATAATTTGAAGTTTATAGGAGATTTAGGTAGAAATACTCGTGGCGTGATTAGGAGCATCGTTTTCCGCCATTTTGTTTTTGCTAACTTTTAAATTTCATTTATTCTTATCTAAACACATTATTATAATCCAAAAGTATTTTCTAATCTTCCTGTGCATGTTTCATGCTTAGATAAAAATCGAATAAAAGCTTGATTTTTGTTTCAATTGAAAATAAGCATGATTCTATTTTTCGAAAAGTAAGTCGCAAAATGAGCTTGCAGAATCTTCCCGCCCTTTCTAATCTTATTCAATTACTCTATAATGTTTTGTTAAAAAAAAAGGAACTAACCCAAATGTCGGTCTGTTCTAATCCAATTATTGGTGCTTCTTGTTTTTATTTTAGAAATTTCCGAAATTGACATTTTTAAGTTTCAGTAGTTTCTCTTAAATTAACTTTTATATGTATCATTTGTTAACCACAATAGAACGTCATATCCTGTTTAAACTGCATAAAGTGGATCAAATAATATTAAAAAAAAAACCGTTTTGAATCATTTGATAAGTAGATAACGAAAATAACTCAAATATGGTGTTGTGTTTAGTGTGTTTCAATCTTTTTTCTTTTTTTGTATTTATTTAGTGCTAAAGTGGAGACAAGTTAGAGGGCGGCAATGCCCTAGTGACAATTTATTTGAATTCTAAACATGCTTGTGCTGTTATTGTGCTGCATGATGAAAATTGTAGAATTTTCCACGGGAAAGACAATAAGCAATGATGCTCGTTTATCCAGTGGAAAACAACCACCACAACAACGACGACGACAACGAAGATATATTAGAAGGCGAGGTATAAAATAAAAAGTTTTTTTTTTATAATGATGACGCTATATATGTACATAAAATTTATGTTTATTTTATTCAATTTATGGTATAATAAAAGAATCATTGACAATTACTGTGGCCATCGCCTCTTCCTCCTACATTCTTCTCTTTCGATTTAATTGGAATTCATTAAGAAAATTGTGTTGAATTATATGATAGATAGATAGATACAAGTTATAAGGGGACACAAATACCATCATTATTCGTTCTAATTTGCTAAATTAAAATGATCATGAAAAATATAAAACGAGAGTTATGAATTGGATATTCTTCAACAGTCGTTATCTTTATATCGATTGTTTACTAACGATCTCAACATTCGGTCGAAAACTACTTGAACATTATTGCATTCTGTTATGGATGTTATGGTTCTATAACTATAAAAATTGTCAATAAATTGTTCGTTTTATTATAAAAAACACACTTTTCGCCATGCTTTAGGTAGGTCTTTAACAAGTTAATAAATTTTATGTTTCACACAAAATCAAGCAGTTTTATTTAAAGGCAATTTTCGCCAATTTTCTGCTTGTAAAAGTTGGCGCTCTTTTTCTATAGTAGTACCGATAAATGTAATTTTTGACATGCTTCCGATTGGTCTAATCCATGGAGTATAGAGATAAGAAAGACCATCTCATATGGCTATTCAACCGAAAAAGTGTCCACCGAAATGTATGAAATAAGGGTTCACTAAATGACCAGAGTAGTGCCAATGTTGCTAGACGGTAAGCGTAGTGATTGGGTCATGGAGTATAGAGATAAGGAGGTCTATCTCATATGAGTTTTCTCTCTCTAATTTTGTCATCAAGTATTGGCGCACGTCTTAAAATTTTACCCTCCAGCTACAGTGGTGACCTCTTAATTTCATACATATTTGTGGACAGTTTTTTTGCACTAACATAGTCCACTTTATTATACTCCATAGATTAATCAAAATTGAAATCGGTCAAGTGGCTCTCGACATATCAGTGATAGCAGATTCGGAATCAGTGTTGTCGAAAACCTTTATCTACACCTATTTTGGGTCCACATGCATAACTTATTTAGCGACCTTTGACCTTTTGCGCTTGATTTCGGGCCAAAATAGGTCGATATGCTTATGAAGGGGTAGTTAGCTCCCTCTTGAGTAGAACCAAAAAGAGATACTCTCTAATTCATGCTATCCTCTTTGGTCTTAACTACTTGCTTTAAAAGATACTTCTCTTTAAGAACATTTTATTGTTAAAAAAATTGTTCTGTTAGTTCTTATCGTGTGGGTACTTCATTTCAAAAAAAGGAAGATTTTTTCCATTTTTCACCACGCTTGTGTTCTGTACAAAAGATACTTTAGAGCCAATCTAAGTTACTTTGGTCTTCTATACTCCAGCTGGATTTTCGCCCGTCTAAGCGCTTTCCATTGCTCTGTAAAACACTTTAAAGCAGTGGTTCTTACCGTATTTCTTCCAAAGAACCTCTCCTGAAATATTCTCGACTCAATCCTGTCTTGTTCACACAATTATTCAAAAAAGACCGGAAAAACGATACTGCTTACTATCAAGAGACACGTAAATACGGTCCTGGACTCTTAAATAAATAAGAATTGAGAATATATCAATATACGACTTACGTTCTAATTTGGTTGTGTATTTCAATAGAAAAAATTGCTCTAATTTTGTTTTGTTCAATGTTTATTGAATATAATTGAATAAACACAAGTTAAAATATTGGGAGATTGTGTATAAATCCTCAATTGTTGGTTGCATAAAATTATCAACATTTTATTTATAGCCAACTCAATTGACTATTATGTAACGGCAACAGTGTTGATTATTTCGTTAAAACTTTTGAATTTATAATCGACCAAAATGTGTGAATCCAATCACACCCACCCTTGCCAGACATAAACTATATGGGTCTATTATACAAGAGAAAATCCGCTCATCCCCTATTTTTAAAATTCCCCTCTCACGTTTTCTACCACTATTATTATTATACCTGATATTTGACTTCTATGATTGGTCGTCACATGTGGAACAATAAAACGTGCCCAACATTTTGTATACTGCTGTTTCGATTTGATACTTTTTTCGCCCTTCCAATCTGATTGTGAATTGTGAGTGAGTAATCGTTGTGTAGTGCAGGAGTGTTGTTTCTTTCGCTGTCTATTTCAATCGTACGAATATGTAAAAAAAACATCGTGTTGTCGTTTATTAATTGTTGTTGTTCACCTAGTGATTTGGTGTTTCTAATTTAGATTCTTCAATAATGGAGAATTTACTAGAGAGACATAAATCAATCAATCAATATTCATGATTGAATTGTGGAAAAACGGTAATGATTTATTTACAAAAATAATTTCCATTTAATTCTTAATATGAAGAAAATTATAATTAGTAGAAAGTTGTTGGTTAATTCATCATTTATTTACTGTACAAGAATTTTAATCAATGACACAGATTTTTCAAATATTGTTATGTATTTATTGTAATTACAATAATTGTAACGTCTCTCCCGATTTATTTAATCCAATTCGATCGACATTTCAAGGGTATTGTGTTACATTTTTAAAAATTACACCGATGAATCATCACAATAATCACAGTAATTACAATCACGTTTCTTAATCATCTATTTCCTTTTATTTTTGTATTTTTTGTGATTTTTTTTTCAAACATTCCAGGTATACTCAAATCACAATCAATCCACTTTGGATTTTCCAAAATTCTTTGAAATCTATCGCATGTCCCAATATGTTAACCCCCCATTGTCATGTATTACGATCTCTAGTTTTTTTTGGGCAATTGTTATTGGTGAATTTAAAATGTCTGGTTTCAAAACGTTGAAATTCAGTTGCTGGAGACGTGTGTATTTTTTTTTGAGTCTAAGTTTATATTTACATTAAATATTTTGTATACAGATGTTTACAAAGAGATAATATGCTCTATTATTATTATTATTTTTATTATTGTATATAGTAGAAGTGTTGAGATAAATGTATTGCACCGGTAGTGCTCTAAAATTAGATGTTCGATAACAAAATCATTAAAAAACTATTAGAAACTAATTGATGGAATAATCATAATGAGTTATACAATAGTTTGTTTTTGTTTATTATGTATTTTTAAATTATTAGAACTCCTTGAATTTGTCGAAATAATCAATTTTTTGGCTTCTAAATTGTTGATGAAATAGTAATATTGTGAGAAATTTTCGATTTTAATTGATCTGTAAAAGTATAACAAAAATAGCATCATTTGTTTAATTTTCAACATTTAGCACCTTTACAATTTCTGAGTATTATACTTGTAGAAATATTATTGGATGCCAAATTCACCGCCCCAAAACTATTGTAATTGTAATGTTGGTGCCAAAATTAATTCAATTTTAATTTTATCAACTCTAAAACACTCCATTCTAGTACTTAAGTGCTATAAATAATGGTAAAATTTAGAATTTGAATTTTTTGTTATCAATCGTGAATTTAGTACTAATAATGTTTGTACAAATATAACTAAGAAATTTACCTTGGGTGCTAAACCTAAGGGGTTATTTGTGCTTGTTAATTGTAATAATGAGAATGTTAACTGTGAACCTTGACATTAGAAAAATCCTGTAAATATTTTTAAATTTGTGCCAACTTTAGCGATTTTCAAAACAACTATAACTCACATTGAAATTTACACGTGTTTTAGTACTTTTTGGACATATTGTTGATTTTTTCTTCTTCTATCAAACAACAATTAATTATTTTATTATTAGGTCTATTATCTCTTTAACATCTTGGCTATTATGTTTAAATATCCGTGACGTTCTTATTTTTCGGATCATATTACTACCGAGTTAATTTACCTCTGGATACTGATATTAGCAAAAAAAAATGAAGTTTAGCATCGAAATTAGGACCAATAAAGCATTTCTTAATAATCAATTCCAATGGTAAATTTAAAGACCCACCCAATACTTCAATACTTTATTTAAATGCAAATTTATATTCTTTTATTTCTAATACCGGATGCGTCTAGACATCGAGATTGATAAGTGTAGGTACTAAGTAGTTACATTGTTACATCAATCCATACTTAAATCAACTTAAATGAGGCTTACAACATTTAGATCGCTATGACTTTATGTGCTAGCGTATCATAAAGTAATATTATAACTATTATAAATGTGGTCGATTCTTATACAATTCTTTTTAGTTACCAAGCGGTTTGAAAAATATTCTAAGGATTTGTAGGGGGATCCCTAGAGATCATTTTCTCAAAATTAGAACCTTATAGCTCATTTGGAAGTTGGTTAATAACCGCTCGTTTCTGAAGATGTCACGATTTTTAAAAACTTGCTACACAAGTGAAACGACATACAATTAGAATGACTAGAGGATCCTTCAAACATTTATTTTTTTTCGTTTTTCTGCACTGTTTCCTGAAACAAGTAATGTTTTTCATTTTTTTTAGAATTTTATAAAAAACAAAACAAAAGGAAAACAATGTTGAGAGGGTTTTATTAGGGTTGTCTTGTGTGCTTAACTCGTTTACGAAAATCGCGACATTGTCTAAAGCCATCATTTTTTGAACTTATAAACGAGCTACGATGTTTTAATCTAGGAGTTCACTTTGGCAAAATTAGAACTTTCTAGCTCATTTGTAAATCAGTCAAAAAAACAAAACGACTAAGAATGACTTGAAAACCCTTCCACCATTGACTTGCTTCACTGTATTGTAGAAAAAATGTGAAACACTTCCAACTGTTTCAGAAAAAAATGCAGAAAAAATAAAAAAAGATAATGTTGGAGATCCTCCAGTTATTCTAAGTGTGTAGTGTCAGAAAAGAGCGTTTTTTGATGAACCTCCAAATAAGATACGAGGTTCTTATTTTGCTAAAACGTTGATCAGGGACTACTTTATAAATTCTTAAAGTTTTTTTCCGATTACTTCTCAACTATTAGTAGTTTCATCTTCATCATAATATCGACCATATTATAGATCCGATACCCGGTGTAGGTAAATTTGAGGACTATAATGATTTACTTTATCTTACTAATTGTCAGTAAAATCAAACACCAAAGCAAATGGTTATTATAAAATCGGGTAGAAAGCGAATTTTTGGATATTTTCAATTTTAAAAATGTCAGACTTAAAATTATGTACCGTTTTTGAGTTTTTCTTTAATCTTTACTTTAGCACATAAAATTTTGTATGTTACGCGGATCACAACTACAAATAATTCATTATAGCATACATCGTGTTATCGCAAAAAGCGAAGGCCGAGTTGTATTATAATGATTAACTTATACCATAATAATTAATGTTACAATCCTTGTAACATAAATAACTACATATTTTATAATGCTAGTTTAATGATTTTTCTATGTACTTTCATGGTTTTTTTTTTAAAACAACAATTCCAAAAGTGTGATTTCTATAAACAAAAACTTGACTAAAAACTGTGATTGGAAGATGTTCACTTTTATTATAAGCTGGAATGAAAATCATCGGATAAATCTTATTTTTCATCGGCTATTTTCAGTGATTTGAAACAGTCCAAGTTCAAGTCAGAAGCCTTTAATTTCTCTCAATTTTCTCCAGCTATCTTATTCAAAACTGTTTTCTTATACATAGATTTATTTATATGCGTTTCATCAATCTTATCGTCAATGCAGTCTTGTAGCGTAAGTATGGTGCAATGGAGTGTGGTCGCGCCAGGCGCCGTTTTAAGGGGGCGCCAAATGATAAAAAAAAATGAAAGTAGTTGGAATGCATTCTGTAAGAAAGGCGCCCGTATGCATATTAATATCTACATGTGATGTTATTGAAATCTAATCATTCTTGGACTTATAAAATATTGTTACATAGTTTTAACAATGGGGATTACATATTTTTCGATTCAGTTCCCGAACAATACTAACCTTTAATAGTCGATTTCTCACTTGTTTTTAGAGATATTGAAACGCGTGTTTCTGTTTTGGAAAGTCTTGATGAAGTTCTGAATTATAAAGGAAAATCTTGAAGCATTTTTTATTTTATATCTACCCCCATAACTTAGTCAATAATATTTATTTTGCAATGTATATTATGTAGAATATAGCAAATCGAGAGCGCTTTCCAAATCTGCAAGAATTTTTCCGGTAGGTGTTAGTTTTCTGGAAAATTAGTAAAAAACCTAAAAGTTTCACTGGAAGTCTTTTTGCACAATTTTAAAGATGAAGAATCCTAGGATGTTTTGTTTGAAAGCTTAAACATGATAATTTATTATGATATCTGTTAGAAATTCAATTTTTGAAAATTCAAAAAAATGTTGACTTATCACCTTCATCAATTAAGATTAATTTTACAACTTTATCGAGTTTCTGACTATAAAATTGTTGTCGAGAAAATTTGCTCCAGCTCTTAGATGCTTTTTGTAATGCTAATTCCAATGCTGTATAATGCATTTCAATATCTCAGAAAACAAGCGAGAAATCGACTGTTTTTTGGCATATTTCGAATTGAAAGAGATGTAATATATTTATTATTCTCACTTCATATTTTTTATGTACTGGATCTTGTTTATGAAAAATTTTAAAAAGGGCGCACAATTATACTGCTGCTTCAAACGCAAAACAAGCATGATACAGGTTTGCGTCAACGTATAGGTTTCTAGGCTTTTTCTGAGCTTCTTCATGTTACCTTTCTAGATTTCAGTTGTACTCATTTTTGGAACATATCATTTATAAAATTTGAGAAAAGTTATTATAAAAAATTCCAGCAACTTTATGCTTTATGTCACAGTCAAAAACGTATCTGTTTTTCACATCACAGATAAATAAATCATTACCTCCTACACTAGCGTATTTGTGTTGTTTTTCTCATCAGTCTCATCATTAATCTAAACACTGTTGAAGATTTTTGTCAGTATCCAAGAGAAAATTGATACTTTATTAAAAAGTCTTGTTTTTAGGAATTTATAAAGAATGTTGTTTCACTTTCTACGATAAAAATTTACTGAAAAAAAACCGGTAAAGTATATAAACGTAAATTACGTCTAAATAATCATCCTAATAAGGGACCACCTCCAACACAATAGTTGTACAGCTAGGTGCATAGAAAAGGTGACATTAGTTGTAAGGCTATGTAAATCAGGCTAATGAAGGAGCTCCTCACAATGTCTAGCAGGTCAGAAATTGGAAAAGCATATTCAACTAAAAATAGTAAGCGAGAATAATGATTTTATCTAAATATTTATTTACACATATACTCTTTCATTCAAGATGGAGAAAGCTTGGTTTACACAACTAAAAGAACGGGTACTTCTCACCTTTTCCTTACACCTAGCTGTACCTATTTTAAATAAAAAATCTCATATACATATAAATTATATACACGTATGTATTATATGATATAATACATACGTGTTTTATGGTGGTTTTGTAAAATAAAAACAACATTGGATTAAATGCAATAATGTGACGACCTGCTTGCATATCACATACCCAAATTTATTTTCATATTTGAGTGCATGAATCACAAGTTTAGAATAACTGAAACGAAAAAAAAACATACTTTCAAGCTACATAAATTGCGTTTACACACAATAATAATAATAATAATAAAATATTCCACTTTTGGAATTATTTTATTTTAGATTACAAGGCAACTACTTATAGTAATCAAGGTTTAATTCGTTTCTATGCCAATTATAGTGATAGATTTATTCGATCTTTTACTTTTCTATACAATTAATTAAAAATTTAAGAAATGTTGTCTTTATGTATAGACTATTGGCGCCAAATAATTGCTATCACATATATATATATATATATATATATATATATATATATATATATATATATATATATTGTAACAGTAATCTTTAAAATCTTAACATTGTCAAGGCTCTTTCAATTCTGGTTCACCTACGTGAATAACGCCTTCACAACTACGGATTTCTTCGATGTCAGGAAGACCTAAACAAGCTGATAGTAGGCAGTTTGTTACCTACATAGATAAACGCGGATTAATTTTAATGTTTGTTTATATAAAAATTATTGTGATTTCATTGAAATAATAATTTGCGTTCAAGTTTTAGTAACGTTTAAAAAAATTCTTAAAGTAGTGCTTAATTATTTTATTAGTTTTGTTAATTAGAATTTTATTTCTTTGGGGTATTGTTTGTTGTAATTTTAGTATTTATTTATTTATTTATGATAAAGCAAGTATTTTTCATATTTACATATGTAAGTATGTAAAAGTTGACCATTACCGGAAATAAATATCATTAAAATGCACAGTCATGATTTGTAGATTATAATGAAATAGAAATATAAATTTTTAAAATTCTAATATTAATCTAATTGTAATTAAAAAAGAAATTGTTTGTACAATTCTAATTACTTTCTTTAATCAGATTTTATACAAATTTATTCCGAAACAGTCACGTTTTTATCTCATCATGTTTGTTCAGTTGTTTACAAAGGAAATATTGATTATAAAAGAGAATTTGTCTAGAGAAAATCTTGCCATTTACAAATTATTACTTTAATTATTAATAATTAGCTTCTTTTAAATAGAAAATAACGTATTTTCTAACATTAACCAATGACTATTGTATAAATGAAATCAAGGAAAAGCTAGTTAGAATTTTCGGGCAATTTATTGCAAATCTTCACACTTTTACGAGTGCAATAAACAATTGTACATTTTTTTTTTGAACTTCTAATGGTTATCTGTAATGGGAAAATAGGAAAAGAAATTTATATTGATTGTCTATAAACGACCAGTCGCCTCTGGGAAGTGTGTAGTAATTTTCGTTTATTTTATTGGTCATTTATTTTATTGGTCAATTTTTCAAATTGAAACCTATTTGTTAGATTGTTTTGTATTATTTTTCACATTTATATTTACTAACAGGTTTTTCCAGAAAGTTTTGCCAACATTTCAATAATACTTTAGTTGATAAACGGTATAAGGGGTTTCTTTTTTTTTTTTTTAAAAAAAAAGTTGTCAATTCTTATGAAACTCCTACTAGAACCCTGGAGACTATTTTATAATTAGTTAAATTAGAACCTTGCAGGTCAGTTCGAGGTTGGTCAAAAAAAAACATCTTTTTGGATATGATCGCGCTTTTCCAAAACGAGCTAAGCACTCAAAACGAGTAAGAATGATTTGGAGATCTTTCCAACATTGATTTTTTTCGTTTTGCTCTATTCCATTCTAGAGAAAAAGGGAAAGATTTCCACCCGTTCCAGAATAAAAGAGGAAAACGAAAAATATCACTTTTGGGAGGGTCTACGAATCATTCTTATTGTTAGTAGTTTTGCGTGCTTTGCTCATTTTTGAAAATTGTTACATTGTCAGAAACGAGTTTTTTGACCAACTTCGAATTAAGCTACGAGATTCTAATTGTGCTAAACTGTTTTCTATGAACTACCCTAAAAATCCTTGAAATATTTTTCGAATCGCTCGCCAACTAATAGAAGTTTTCAGTTTTCATACGAATGGTCAACATTTATATGCATTTTCATTCCTGTATGATCTTTGTAATTATTAAAGCAACTCAGATTTTTTGGTGAGTGATTCAAAAAATATTTCAATATCTTGTAGAGTAGTGCTTGGAGAACATTTTGGCCAAAATTAGGACCTTCTGGCTCGTTTGGAAGTCAGTCAAAAAAATGCTGACTCTGATGATTTCACAGAAAATTTGGAAAATAAAAACAAACGACCTGTCAACGTGGTCAGAAAATCTGAGCTCTTTTCCTGGAGAAGACTCCAATAAGGGACTACATCTTTTTCAATTCTATTCGATTTAATAGTCGATTTCTCGCTTGTTTTCTGACATATTGAAATACGTGATACAGTTTTAAAAAGAGCATCTAAGGCCTGTTTCTGCTTAGGAAAATTTCAATGAGGCTCTGAATTACAGAAAAAATCTTATTGTTAAACTATATTTTTTTATATTTTCTCCTATAACTTAGTCAATAATTTTCGAAAAGTCGATTTGTAGAGGATGTCTCATGTATAAGCTTTCTAATATAAGCTATCGTACAATTCTGTATGTTTGAAATTATGCAAAAAAACTTTCAGTTGAATTTAATTGGAACTTCCTTCTTTGCCACCCTCATTTTTGATAACTAATCGGGTTTTTCATTGATTGATAAGCTGTAAATCAACTTGATTCGATAATACGTTCTAATATTAGACAAAAAATAATACTGGGTGTTTTTTTAAAGAGTCTTATTAAACTCCTATTAGTTGCCGAGCGATTCGAAAACTATTTCAATAATTTGGGGGTTAGGAGGTAGCGAACATTTTAACAACATTAGAACTCTGTAGTTTATTTCGAAGCTGGTCAAAAAACGTTCGTTTTGGACAGTGTCGCAATTTTAAAAAGCTAGCAAATCACGCAAAACGCCTAATGAATGAGTCATAGACCCTCTCAACAGTCTTTTTTTTTCGATTTACTCCAATTTATTCTGAAATAAATAGAAATGTTTCGAATTTTCTCTAGAATGCAATGGAGAAAAACAAAAAAAAATCACTGTTGGGAGTTGGGAGGGTTTTGTGTGCTTTGCTCATTTATGGAAATTGTGATATTGTCGGAATGTTTTTTAACCAACTGCGGAATGAGCTACACGGTTCTAATATTGCCAAAATGGTCTCCAGAGTTCTCTGTACAAATCCTTCAAAAATATTTTGAATCGCTCGCCAATAAGTAGGAGTTTCATAAGTATTAACTACTTTAAAAAAACACCCTTTATATTAGAGAAAACCTTAATAATATAGAAATGAGGGCGGTTTGACTAAATCTGAATATTATAGTTAATTAAAAAAAAAACAAAAAACTATAGTTGAGTTTCTGAGATGTTCTCAGATTCATGTGAACAGAAATAATGCTCACCTTTATCTAGTGTTGATATTTTTTAATTTGTTGATTTGTGAAACTTTCCAAGAGATGCATGCATTATTTGTTTATTTTATTACAAATATAGAAAACCCCTAACTTTAAAGATTTAGAATTATGATTAGTGAGATTTCCAGGAGTTTATTTCATATAAATTACTGAAACAGCAGATTTTTTATCATCTTGGTGATATTGTTTCGAGAGTATCACTTTACATGGGAAACTAGCAAAAAAAAATTGGCAAAAGTTTTTGTTTGCTTTCTTGAAAAATCGCCAAATTTCTAAATTTATGCAATAATAAAAAAAATTCTGAAATATTCTACAAATACTTAACGTCGACAGTTATTATAAGTTCAATTTAAATAAAATTTATATTGCAATTATACATGATTATGGTTAATTGGGATTTTAATCAAGATTACAATTGATGTAAGTTTGATTGTATGTTGATTTCATGTTTGTTTCCCAGGTAAAGCAATGACCGAGGTGGCTGGTCTTGGTGTTAGAGGAATAGCCCTAACACCAGACTCTGATTGCAACAGTAACCACCATGGTTCAACCAGTTATCTCAGTAATACGTCTTCCCAAGATATTGATTTTATACAAGATAATTCCGATTATCAATGGTTTCTCGATTATGGGTAATAAAAACGAATTAATTAAACAAATTCAGTTTTTAATTAATAATTAATCAATTTTTTCAACCAGTTATCGTGATAGTAATGGACTCAATCATCATACTAGCATTTTATCATTACCGGAATCTTATGAAACGAACGATATCAACTATTATGATACATTAGCTAAGAATATGGATGCGAATCTAGCTGAAGCAGATATGGAGAGTTTTCGTACTGAAGATATACACGCACTTTTAACAAATCTACCACCCATATGTTCTGATCATCTAAGTCAAGAAGTAATTATACACTTGTCTATTAATTATATTAATCACTTTTATCACTAATATTTATTGAAATTATTATAGAATAATCGTCAAGGTGAATGTTTTGCTAGTGTATCCGGTTCTATGATGGCAAAATTTGATTTTGATAGTTCTATAAGTCCACATAGTAGTTCACAAGGTGATGATTCTACATCAATGTCCATTTATAAATCCGAACTATTATTTAGTCCAGTTAAAGATGTACCACCAATGTTAGGACAGAATTTTAGTGTTGATTCTTTAGATTGTGATATGATGTTGACATGTCAAGCAAATAAAGATAATTATACTATTGCATTTGAGGCATCGACAACTATGTATTCTGAAGATAGTGATTATCACGAGAATGGTATTTATAATTCTTGTACAGGGTGATTCAAGAGGATAGGCCATTAAACGTATAAGAATTTCTAGTTATTTGAAGTTGTTCTAGCTGCGTCCCCTTTTATGGGGTAGTGTACCCTATTCTTTGATAAAATCGAAGGGGACTTTGATAACATGACCCATGGTCTAGCACTGAAAGGTTTTCGGATATTGCAGCTTTTAGTGCAATTTTAATATTTACAGTGTTTGATTGAAAAAGTTCATATTTTTCAAAAATTGAAACTTGAAATTTAAGTAATAAAAATGATGTACTTTTAACCAATTTAAACCGAATTCAAATATCTTTCTGCGTTTAGCTGAAATACGTTTTTCTTTCAGGCAATTTTCAAACTAATATCTCGCTTATTTTACATAGAACACCATATTTTTCTTTATATGGTTGGATTGAGAAAAAAAATCTGTATCGAACTGTATGAAAATTAGCTATACTTATCTTTGATAATTTTTCAGTTTTATCCAATTATGAAAGAAAATATAATACGTCTAGTCGACTGTGCCAAATTAATTCAACTATAATGAAATGGATAGAAGGCTTAGCAAAATAACAAAATATCACAAATTAGGTTAATATTTAATATTTTACATGTTTTTTCTTTACAACTTTAGCACATTTTACATGCATAAAAAATTAATTTAACACATATTGATTTAATTAATTGTCAATTTCTTCAATTTTGCTCCTTGACATAGTCATAAATTAATTAATTAATTTCATTTTAATTGTGACAATTGAATTAAAATTTGTTTTCCAAAGCCTTCTATGTTTTACATTTTTTTTTCAGGGGAAACACTTAAACGAAGTTGAAAATTTTGAATAACTGAAAAACTATTAAAGATAGGTATAGGGAATTTTAATACACTTGGATGCATAATTTTTTTCTCTATCCAACTACATATATAAAGATTGAAAATAAGTAAGGTATTATAATTTGCAAATTGCCTGAAAGAAAAATTTATTTCAGCTAAACTCTGAAACACAATTGAATTCTGTTTAAATTGACAAAAAGTATATTACTTGTACTACGTAAATTCCAAGTTTCAACATTTCAAATGCTATAGTTTCAAAAATATGAATTTTTCAATCAAACACTGCAAATTTTAAATTTGCATTGCATTGTATACCAAATTTCATCAACTCCCATTAATTGGCATTTCTTATACTTACTTTTAATGGCCCATCTCCTTGAGTGACCCTGTATTTATCTGTTTAAATAATTATTTAAATTGTTATTTATAGATAAGAATGATAATTTGTGTGGTAGTAGTGATAATGTTAATTTGAAGAAACATAAAAATTTAAAATTGGTTGATAGTTCGATGACACAATCCGATTCTGGTAGTTTAACAACGTGGAGTAAATTGAAGAAACGCAATTGTAGTGAGAATCAATTACGTCGACATCCATCTGGTAATAATAACAGTAATAATAACGAATTAAATGTTATTAATACAAATTTGAATGAATGTACAATTAAAAGTCAAAGTATGCCGAATTTGTATAAACAAAAATTAAAAACATTACTCTTGAATAGTTATATTAAACAACAAAATACTGCAGTAAGTACCACTTTTTTTTCCAATATTCTTTAATTAATAACATTGATTATAGAATATTGATATTAAAAGAAAACCGGTGAAAGTTTTCGATATTCAACACCAAATCCAAAACAGTACGTCTGAGATGACAGTTGATACAACCAATGAAAACACAACAAACAAACAACAACCAAATTTCAGTTTAGTTAAATTGTTTATGAAGCAGAAAAGTATGAGTACTGAAGGTAATTACAAATTAATTAATTTAATAAAATAATTAATGGAATAATTGTAGTGATGTCGACAACAATGGATCAATTCTCATCAACTGAAAATTGTGCTGTAAGTCAATCTGATGATAGTCACTCTTTATCAGAAACGAAAAATACAGAACAATTACGTATTGATATGAGTATAGAACAGAAATTTAATGAGAGTAGTAGTGGACGTACATATGATTTAATTGTTGAAGAACCAGAACAAGAAGATCTATCACGTAGTGAATCAGTTGAACAATTATCAGAGAGTGTGTCGAAGATTGATTCATTTACTAATAGTTACGAAAAGAATAATAATCAGGATAATAATAATGGTAGTTGTACGGAATTTCGAATTAGACAATGTAAAGAAGAATTGGCAAGTAAAAGTATACAAACTTCTCAATTCTCAGAGATTATAAATTTGAAAAATAGTGGTGTTAATAATGGTGGTAATAAACCATTGTATAAGTTAATAGAGCCATCATTTCTATCTAAATTGAAGCAAGAAAGTGTAAAATTCGAGAAACCTGTCTATATTTTATATCCAAATTATTGTTTACCGAATTTAGATTTTTTAAATGAACGACAACCGAATTTTGCTGAAATTCTATTAATGCCACACGATCCACCTAAAATTAATAATACTAACAATAATAATGGTAATATTAAGAAACGACCATTTAGTTTCAACGATATTGAAACATTACGCAAGAAAGGTTTCAATCATATCAAAGATTGGGATTCATTGAATTTCTTATTACCGCAAGAATATCGCAAGATTTTAGCTGATGTGCCTGAAATTTCCGAACATATCAAACCTACATTCAACAACAAACAACAACAACAACAGAAATATAGACGACGTCCTATTAGTTGTGATTATACAACAATTTTAACAACAAACTCCTCATCCAGTTCGAGTACAACAACACAACCGAGTAGCGGCTATAGGGGCTCATCGACAATTTTGACAGATTCATCACAGAATAGTCCAGCGTATCAACAACCAACAACAAATTTAAATCCGTTATTTGTCTATCGGTACGATAGTGTTACCAGTTCTGAGGCTAGTCTATTGGTTAATGATCGATCAAAACCGATAACTACAGCACCACCTCTGCCGGTACGTTGTGTTAGTTTACAACAACAACAACAACAACAACAACAAGATAATCTACCACCAAGACCACCTTTACCTAAAACGATATTACGGCGAGATTTAGAGAATAAACGTTACAGTTTATATGAGACTAGTGACGAGGATTTAACAGAGGATCGTATTTATAAAAGGCGATCATTACAAGAGCCTTATTATTTAACAACAACAACAACAACAAGAAATAAACGGTTGTCAGAGACTGAAGATGAAGGTGTAGATGCTGGTACAACACCAACAACAACATCTAGTAGTAGTATTGAAGAACAACTGGCTGTTACAACAACAACAACAACAACAGCAACAACAAAACAATATAGAAACTTCTTATCAAATATAACTAATGATGAATTGTTACAATTGGAGGAATTTTTAAAAATTAGCGGAATCTCCACTTCTGATAATGAAGAGTTAACTGAAGAGAATTTAGTGCAATTAAAATCGTACGTTAGTCGATTTTTATCATTGAAATTGAATCAAACGGAGAAGAGTACAAAGAATTTTGATAATAAATTCATAGCACCCAATAATTCACCGAATGTTTCAGCATTTCTACAACAAAAAAACTATCATGTACGTTATTATTATTATTATTATTATTATTATTATTACAGGATGTGTCTTAGTGATGGGTCGTTAAAGGTATATGGAGTTCTAGTTGATGGAAGTTTCTGATTTTTTTCCATCTGAAATATTTTTATTGTTCTAGAAACCTCCTTATATGGGATAGTGCACCCTACTATCTTATTTTAAATGGAATGGTATATTTTTTATTGCATTTTTGAATTCTTTAATAAAATCGAAGGGGACTTTGGTAATATGATCAATGGTCTAGCACTGAAAGTTTTTCAGATATTTTAACTTTTAGTGTAATTTTAAAATTTGCAGTGTTTGATTGAAACATTCATATTTTTGAAGCTATAGCATTTGAAATGTTGAAGTAAAGAATACAAAAATGTAATAAAAAATATACCTACTATTCCATTTAAAAAAAGAGAGTGCGGTGCACTACCCTATATAACGGGGGTTGCTAAAACAATGAAAATATTTTCCAAATGTAGTTCAAATGGAAAACATTTCAGAAACTTCCATCAATTAGAACTCCTTATACTTTCAATGACCCATCACTAGAACACACCCTGTATATGATTTGTTTAAATTTAATAATTTTTATATTTTAGACGAAAACATTGGTGGATATGCCAATCTGTGAAGAGAGCGAAGGTAGTCCGAGTTATTCTAGTCCACAAACTACCCCTATCCATAAAATTAAAACAATTAATGATAATATAGATGAGAAACGTTCATTAATTACTGATGTAACTGATGCTATCGAACAGATAATCAATCATTTTTCACTTGCAACAAATCAAAATGATTTAAATACATTAGGTGATACAAATTTGAATCCATATTGTGGTAAATTAATATTAACTAAATTATGTCCGGCAATCTATGCTATATTGGGTGATTGTTTAAAATCGAATTTAGAAACAAGTTTTGGTGCTATTAATAATTCAGTATGGCAAGTGATTGAAGCTTCATCACAACAAGGATTATTAACAAAAGCATTAAATGAATTAGTAATGAAAATTAATAGTGAAGATATCTTAACAGAAGGTCTAGTCAAATTTAATGCATTTATCTTTGGTTTACTTAATGTACGTTCATTGGATGCATGGTTGAGTTATTTACGTACAAGAGAGAGTATCATTAAAAAACATTATAATAAAGATTCGATATTATTGATGGCACAAAATAATGCTAATGTACGTATGTTGTTAGATAATTTGATTGATGCTTTACAACCGTTAGCATTATTGCCATTTCAATTGGATTTATTGTTTGAATATAGACAATTACATTTGAGTTTTAAAAGAATGGATTCTTATCAACAACAGCAACAACAACAAAGTCCGATACATAAACATCCATCATCGCCGATCGTCGATTTCGATCATATGAAATTAAATAAAGAACGACCACGGTCCTGTGTTGAAACAGGTGTAACAACATCAAAACCCAGTTTTAAATTAGGTGATTTAACCCAAGCTTCAAAGAAACGTTGGTCTAATATTGCATTAAATTCAAAATTATATCTAGCTTATGATAAATTAGTTAAAGATGATGAGGAATATACAGATAGTTTAGAAAATCCACAGCAACAACAACAATTTAATAAAAATAATAATAGTGATGATATAGATAATGGTCCAGAATCATTAGATTCAAATCTATCAGATGAGAAACCATTGAATAGTCGTCGTTTTAAAAAATTACAACAAAAATGGGAGAATCTCAGTGATCCTGATTATAATCAACAACCAATAACGCCAACAAACAAATCAAAAATACCAAGACCTGTAATAACATCACCAGTACATAAACCATCTGGTATACCAATATTGATATCACCATCAAGTAAATCAAATAATAAATTATTAACAAAGAAATCACCAGTTACCATTAATTGTAATAATAATAATAATATAAATAATAATAGCAATAGTAATAATATTAGTAATAATAATAATAATAAAGGAGGAAATAGAGTGTTACAAAATAAGATAACTACAGTTACAAGGTAAATTTTAATGATATTTTTATAATGGTAATTATTATTGATTAATTATTGTTTTTTGTTGTAGAACTAGTCGTGTTGATCAAATGGAAAATAATAATGAAATACAACGGCATATACAGAGACCTAGTAGTTTACCATATAAACCAATATCAACGGCACAAAATACAAAAATGGCAAGCAAACTTACACCACCTAGAAGAGCAGCTTCCAGTTCTTTAAATCGGAAACCTCTACACAAATCCAATCTACCAAAGTGAGTCATTTATATACTATCTATATAATGTATAGTGGATGAGTCACGTAAGACGAAAAGTTCTAACGGAAACTCCCATTATTTAGCCAGTGATTCAAAGAATATTTCAAATATTTGTAGTAGGGTCCACAAAGAGAATTTTAGCAAAATTAGAATCTTGTAGCTCATTTGGAAGTTGGTCGAAAAAGTTCGTTTTGAACAAGGTAAACAAACGACTTAAAATGACTCGGAGACCCTCCCAATATTGTTTTTTTTTGCGTTTTTCTTCATTGCATTCTAGAAAAAATACAAAACTTTCCCACTTATTCCACAATAAAATAAAGAGAAAGGAAAAAAACGATGTTGGGATGATCCTCGAGTCATTCTTAGTTGTTTTGTGTGTTTAGTTCGTTTTTGAAAATCGCGACATCGTCAGAAACGAGCGTTTTTAAACCAACTTACAAATGAGCTACGAGGTTCTTATTAATATGCGTAAATGATCTTCAACTACCCTCTTATAAATTCTAAATCTAAATAATGGGAGTTGTCATAAGAACTAGGCACCATGAGCAGGACCGGCGTACAAATATGTGTAAATTTAATCGAAAACCATTCTAAAAGGGCAAAAAAATGATAAACTATACATATAAATACTACTACTATAAGTTCTTATGACAACTCCCATTATTTAGCGAGCGATTCGGAAACATTTCTAAGATTTAAAGGGGAATCCCTGGAGATTATTTTAGTAAGATTAAAACCTTGTAGCTCATGCAGCGATTTTCAAAAGCTTTCTGCACACGTAAAATGATTCAGAATGACTCCAAGATCCACCCAATATTGTTTTGTTTCGTTTTTATTACTGTATTCTGCAACAAGTGATAATATTTTGAATTTTTCTAGAATACAGTGAAGTAAAATGAAACAAAAAATAAGTCTTTGAGTCATTCTTACAAAGTCATATTGCGTGTTTAGCTCATCTTTAAAAATCACAACTTTGTCCGAAATAAGCGTTTCTTGACCGACTTCTAAATGAGCTACGAGCTTCAAATTTTGATAAAATGATTTCTACTGACTCTTCTATAAATCCTTGAAATATTTTTCGCTCACTAAATAAATATGACTTGGTATAAGACCATCCAGTATATGTGACTTAAAAGGTTGATATGTATGAGACCTTACTCAGCTCTTGATGCAAAATTTGTAATTTCATAACATTTTTTATTTCTTTCAAATTGTAGAAGTGTACGAACTTTGTCGCATCGTGTCCCGTCAGAAAGTGGTCATCTATCATACAATGAAGGTGAACGTTTGAAAGTCATCCTGGATGTGGATGATAAATGGCTCTTATGCTCTAGAGGAACACAGAAAGGTCTTGTACCGAGATCGGCAGTTATAGCGGCTGATTTCTAGGGAGAAGATTTGTTGTAAATAAGATTTCTGTTGTACATTTTTTTTTAAAACATTATTATTATTATGACTATAAACAGACTGGATTTGTGATGACTCTTTTTTTTTAAGTAAGTATTTGTAAACGGAACAAGAGTATTTTCGAAATTATCTTAACTACCATTGTTTATAAATAATAATTTAATAATAATAATAATAAAAAAATAACAATAATTATAAAATGCAAGTATTGTAATAACGGGAATTGTTAAATGCTTTGCTATTGTTGTGAGCTAAGTGATATTTATTTCAAGCTTTATTATAGATAGTTAGAATTTACGACAAAGGAATACTCCAATTTCCCCCTTGTACTTAAACAAAAATCAAATTATTTTGTTATAAAAACAACTTTTATTTCTTCTTTTCCATCAATAATCGATTGAATCTTTGATTTATTCTTCCATCATTTAAAACAAAGTTAAATTTCCGTTCATTGACAACAAATTTGGGAAATTTAACTAAATTGTGAAATTCATGCACTTCTTTCTACTATTATTATTATTATTGAAAATTTCTCTATACAGGTTTTTTTTTGTTTTTGAATGTGGTCGATTCTTATAAAACTTATGAGTTGAGGAGCGGTTCAAAAAATATTTAAAGAATTGTAAGGCAATCGTTGGAAAACATTTTATCAAAAGTAGAACTTTGTAGCTCATTTTGAAAGGCGGTCAAAAACTCAGGTCAGAACGACCCAAGGATGCTTGCTATATTGATTTTTTCATTATTCCCCATTCTATTCTGGACTAAGCCTTTTCTAGAAAACAGTGGAAAAGAAAAGAAAAAAATCAGTGCTGGGAGAGTCTTTGAGTAATTCTTTATCATTTTGCGTGTGTGGCTCGTTTTGGAAAAGCATCCTTTTTTGATCTCCTCCCAAATGAGCTAGGAGGCTCCAATTTCGTAAGATGTTCTCCAGGACTCTCCCAACAAATCCCTAGTGTCCCACCGAAATTGAATTGTGGCTACTATCTCAGTTTTGACCGAAACCGAATTTTCTTTTAATTTAATTCTTTATTACTTTTTTAGTGTACGACTACGTTTCTATTAATTTCAGCTAACTTACAGGTGGCTATGCGCTTAAAAAAAGTCCTTATTCACAGATATGTTTATATTAAAAGTAAGCAATTCATACAAAAAATACTTAATCACAACTACTAGGAGTTCTTGCTCATTGGCTGTGTCGTTTATCGCCAGTGGCGGTGCAACATTTTATAAATGGTGTTTCGGTTTCGGTAATAGTTTCGGCTGGTTTACGATCAAAGCTTAACCGAAACTCTAATTCGGTGTCGACTTTGACCGAAACCGAACTTTTGGAGTTTCTTAAGAATTCGCCACATTAAAAAAAGACCTGTTATATGCACGATAGCATGAGTGGTCCGAGTATTTTCGACAAGATACTTGAAGGATTCAATCAAGCATTTCTAAATCTTCTTTATTTTAAATTTAATTTTGAATTTTTTTATAACAAAATAATTGATTTTTGTTGGTTCCTCTACCCTAGTCTTAAATTTTCGCGAATTTTAATTTTCGAATTGTAGATTGTGCGATTATAAAGAAAAACAAACATAAATAGCGTGCAGTTGAGGCCTTTTTAAAAATATATAAATTGTTAATATTTACCCCCTGATTTCAATATTTATTTGCAATTTTATGCTTTATTTAAGCTAATAATTAAAACCACTCTGTATATATTTAATTATTAAATATAGATTAAAAAAAGACAAAAAAATAATTTAGATTAATTAATTATAAGTGTAAAATTACCAAAGTATCGAACGATCGAGTTTACCATTTAATTCATATTTTGTCGAATTTGTTCATAATCATCATTATTACCAATTTTTTTTATATAATACTTATAAAAAATATAAATAAATAAATAAAGGCGCATTATATTTTTTACCATAGGTGCCATAATCATTCATTGTTTAGTTAACAATTCTTTTTCTAATGTATTTTTTTTCACTCATCAAATTCTTGTAGTCGATAATATAGTCGAAGAAGAATCAAATAATTTTAATGTATATTAATATTTAATTATGTACTGTCATAATAAACGATATGAACACTATTAATAATTGTGTTTTATTAACAACCAATATCTTATAAAATAATAGTTTTATTATTAATACAATCAAGATAAATATTTGTATTGTAATTTGATAATAAATAAAATAAATATAGAACAATAAAAATCAACAATTAAAGTGTGAATCGGAATTAAGGGACATAGTTGAGATAAAGCACGTTCGTCTCTAGCCACGCCTGATCAATGGAATTTAATTTGTATTTAATGGTGTACGGCTTTTTATTAATTTAGATTCAATCAAAAGTGATTATCTCCACGCCATTGAATAGTTTACATGTCCGCCATTATTGTTTTCTTATTGGTTAACAGCACTATTTCTCCATTTACTTTTAACTAGAATTTGTACGTGCCTTATCTCATCGATGTCCTTTAATTATTACTCGAAGTCTAAAACATCCCCCATTCAACTCCTCTTTGGCTTTAACTTACGTCCGAAATTATCATCATTATCATCATCATCATCCTCTTGATTCTCCACTGATGATAGATCTTCTTGTGAATAATCTTCGTACTCTTGATCGTACTGTTCATCGGATTGTAATCTTTTGAAATTATCATCAGGTACATAGATTGATAATGGATTCTTCTCCACAATTGTCTTGGGTAATTTCATCAGATTACTGTTGAGTTTTCCTGCAGCTTGTAATGTTGCCAAAACGTCTGCAGCTTCTTTATTTGGCAGAGAAGAATATGAAGATGGCGAATCATCATCATCATCATCATTATCATCGAGTCTTGTTGGTTCACTCGGCTTAGCATCTGGTTGTATTTTATTATTACTATTATTATTGTTGTTATCAATATTATCAGTTCTGAAATAGTTTTGAATATATTCAGATTGGGCTAAGGAATCTAGAGGATGGCGGGCGATTGCTGAGATAATGTCTGAGCTGTTACTTTCTGTGTCTAGAAATGAATTTTTTCGTTGTATTTGTTGTTGTTGTTGTTGTTGATGATGTATTTGTTGTTGTTGTTGATTCTCCAATTGTGCATCTTGCAGTTTTTCTAAAATGTAGGTAGCTTTGACACTTTTCTGTCTCGGTTCTTCGTAGTTGAACGTATGGAATTCTGGTTGGAAGCTAATTTTATCAGATGCTGTTAATTCAGTTTGTTGTTGTTGTTGTGGGTGTTGTGGGTGTTGATGTTGTTCAGTCTGGTGGAATAATTGGGGTTGTTGTGCTAATAAAGCTTGCAGATATTGTGGTGATATTTCTGTTTCTTGTTGTAATTGTTGTTGGAATATTGGCAAATTATAAGACTCCAAAGGTTGTTGTTCTTGTTGTGGATAAACGTTAACAACATGATATAGTTCTTTATTGTATAGATTTAATTGTTCATCCAGTTGCTGCTGCTGTTGTTGCTGTTGCTGCTGTTGCTGCTGCTGTTGTTGTTGCTGCTGATGCTGCTGCTGTTGCTGCTGCTGATGATGCTGTTGTTGCTGCTGCTGCTGATGCTGTTGTTGCTGCTGCTGCTGTTGTTGTTGAATGTTTAAACTTTGATACGAGATAATTTGTGGTGTTTCCTGAACTTGTTGTTGTTGGTGCTGATAGGATTTCTCTAGTGCCGCCTCAGTCACCTGATATTGATGAGCCTGTTGTACTTGCAATTGTAAATTTGGATGGTGGTACTTGTTGACTTCTTCAACAATTGGCGGCTTATCAGCTGGACTCAATTTCGGCGCTGGTATCGTATGTATTGGCCCTTTCTCACCGACTTGTTTAATTGGTTTCACTTGTGTTGGTATATTGTTCGTTTGTAATTGAAAATCATATTCAGGTAAATTGATTGTAGGTGCTGCTACAAATTTATCCTGTACTACAGCCACCGGTGGCAAGACGTAATGTTTCTCTAACGATGGTGTCCGATAGGTTGTTTGTGTATTTTTCCAGAATGTACGTACTGGTGGTGCTGGTACTGGTCGATTCATTACAGGTGATTGTGGTGGACCCATTGGAATTTTATGCGAAATTGGCATATGGACCGGTATTGGTCGTTGTGGACGTCTTTGTGGATTGTGTAGTTGTTGATGTTGTGGCGGCGGTGGACCTGGTGGTGGTGGTGGTGGTGGTGGTTGGTACCATTTCTTCATAAATTGTGGTGGCGCTCTATGTGGCATCGGTGGTCCACGGATCTTGAACCGTGGATGATGGTGTGGATGTTCAGTTAGTACAACATTGATTAATGCTAATACTAACACAAACAAGATGTTATACACCTGAAAGCAAGTGAATGCAAAGATTAGAAAAATAACAGATTTAATAGAATGTGACCTAAATAAAATAATAGATACCTAGTTATTTTAAACGATAAATATGATCTAATAGGAGAAATAAAAGGAAAAAATAATGGTAGCTAGCCGGAGAAATCTATAACAAAGGACAGTCTTTTTCTAGGTCAATAATAATCGAACATTAACCCTCTTCACCGTTGAATTTCCTTCCGGACTTCCTTCAATTTTTAATCTATAACCGTTAATTCATCAATACAATAATTAATAATTAGATATAATTTATTAAAACCGGTAAAAAGACTGATTGGAAACCGAACCACCTCATTTCTAATCACTTTCTACACTCTACTCTAGATATAATTGGAGAAAATTCCAATTTTTTTTTTTTTTTGTAATTGTCTAAATACAGTTAGAATTCGTGGATCTATAAGGCAAAACTGCCGTTATGCTACACGAATTATCGATTCTAATTTTGGGAAATTAAGTTAAAAATAATTAAAAAACACCAACCTTCATTCTGATTATTTTGATGGGTTTGATGGTAAAATTTAGATGTTTTGGACACCAATTGGCAGCATTAATCTTCTTAATCTTTATTGCTTGGTCAATAGACACGACACGTTCTTATTTAAATCAATAACAACAACAATAATAATAAAAAATACAGTCATCAACAACACTGAAATACAGGTAGTTGTGAACTAAACAATTAGGTCAGTATACCGACTTTTATACCCTTGACTGAGAGAGGTATGTTAAAATCATCGCTTCTTCACTGTATAGTTGTGTATCACTTTTCGATTATTTTGGTTTTTTAACAAGCGATCTTGTTAAATTCCTAATTTTACAATCGCTTTTTTCTCTCTCCGGCTATTTATTTGGCCAAGACAACAACAAGAACAACATGTGCATTGGAATAAAGTAAGAATCCTCTCACAATTGCCTACAGATCGAGTGAAATTATTAGAAATTTCGTACATTTGTCAATGATAATGGTATTTTCTCTATCTGGTAATTTATACGACTCGATTTGGTTCTTATGCGGGCTAGATTTCAAACAAGTTGAAAGAAATGATTTTCTTTTCAGACATACAAATTTCAACGAAAAATTAACTTTTATAAAAAAAATACCGACAGTTTTTTAAACACGTTGTAAAATTATTAGAAAGCGGAATTTTCAATTTTCTTTATATAATCTTCGGTTTATATTCAATAAAAACAAATATTAAAAACATCTTACAATTTCTAGAGTTTCTCGAGTTTCTTTTCCCATTTTATCTCTCAAGACTTTTCCCCGTATGCGATTACAACTAGTTCAAATAGGCGCATTTTTATGAAGCACAATCATTTAAAGTTCTCCTTCTTACAATGTAGGCCGATCATTTAGATTTATCATTAAAAGAAAAACGCATCTATTCTTAATGATGAATTAATGATGAGAGATAGTGTCTATGAATGGTGGCCTTGATAGTGGTCCATCTAGAGGTCATCATCTGGTGATAACACATTATCATCATCATCATCATCTAAAAATCTACATATGTAGTTATGTGTACATTCACATTCACATTGGTTTAATGTGGAACGGACTGTCCTGATTGTGTCAAATATTCAAGACATCTGTTGAAGAAGAAAACAAAAATATTAAGTGGAAAGATTGAAAATTAATTTACTTAAATGTATTTTCAATCATAGAAAATTCGAATAAATTAAGAAAATTTCGAGATAAATTTAATTTTATTTCACTTGTGGAATTCAAATAATTTCCACTAGGTATTTGAAACGCTCATCCAATAATATGGAGGATGTAGGTTTGTGGATCAACAAATAAAACTCGTTTGCTTATTTTAAATAAATTCACTCTCTAATTAAATTAATTGATGCTTAATTAACGACAAAATTTTCTTGATTTGCAATCATTTACTACTATATTTTATTTAAATAATTTAAGATTTTGGGTAGATATTAGTCCTCAAAAACTGCAATAGTTACAATTTTATGTAAGTTTCCGTGGTGTAGTGGTTATCACATCCGCCTAACACGCGGAAGGTCCCCGGTTCGATCCCGGGCGGAAACATAATTTTTATTTATTAAAATTATTTAAAAAAATTAAATTAGTCATTATTGTTTATAAAATAAAACAAATAAATGTAATTATAATTAGAAAACAACTTTTTAAAATTAAAACAAAAGTCATTTGTTTGTTTTTCTAAAATTTTGCTGCTAAGTATCGTCATCTTTGGTTAGAATCAGAAAGAAAGTCCGGAAAGCATCGAAAATTTCAATTTTGTAACAGGAATATAGGAGTCAGTTGGAGGTCTATGCGTATATGCTAAAGTGACGCAGTAATCAATAGAACTAGAATTTATGTTGGCAGCAATGAATCACAGACATAGCAGGCCCCTTCCACTTATATTGGTGGGGGGTTCTACAGCTCACGTGGTATTTATGTACAATTCCATCCAGGGGGCGCTTGAGAAGTTTTACTTTCTCGATTGTGGCGACGCGTAGAGGTAGAAACTAGAACTAGGTGTAAAATAATAGTTTATGTTAACGGAGAAAGATGTCGCTAATAAGTAAAATTCAAAAATCAACGGTGTTGGCAATTTATGAGTTTTCCCCTAACATAAGAAATAACATACAAAAAGGGTTTTTTTTTGCAGGAATCTTACTCAAATTAAAAAATCTCAATATTAGACAGAGGAAAAACTACATTTTCGACGTACTTGTATTTTACAAAATTTTATTTTAGACGGCTGTAGTTGAAATTTAGGGTTTTTTAAGATCGCGTTTAGGGGAAAAAATTAAATGTTGGCATTAGGAGAAATTTAGTCCTATGTTTAGTCATCGAAAATTGCTTGAATTTGACAGTTTTCAGCATCTTCATCTAACTTATTTCTTTATTGTTAATTTTATTTGGTTTTTCAAATCTAAGAACCCGTAAGTATTATAAAAATGATTTTATATATTAAAAAAATATTTAATATTACCGTTTCAAATGAAATTTTTTTAATTTTAGATGTATGTGAGCTGTGTCGAGATCCCGGGAATGAAGTCCCATTGTATTATTTTTCCAAGATCATAGCAAAGTGGGTAAATTTTCACAATATATTAGGTAATTGTATATACTGGGTACTGGGGTTCTCACGTTTTATATGGAGCGATTCATTTCATATGGATCAAGTCGAATGAAAATGAAAATGAACATCAGCACGTTCATCATTTACGTACATACGTATGTATGTATACATAGTTGATTTATTTAGAATACCTACTTTTATTTGCTTTCACTTGTTAATTCAATTCAAATTTTTTAGTTTAAATATATTTATATTTAATTTATCTTGTCTTGTGTATTAATAGTACCTTTAATTGATTTCAATATAAATACAATCAAAATAAGATTTAAATTTCCCGCATTTTTTTCAGTAAGTTATCCTAGTTTTACACCACAAGCTACAGCGCCGCCTGGATGGAATTGTACATAAACGGTGGAATATTTGACGTTAGGAAGTGGGGGGTCTATCTAGTCTATGGACATAGATCTATACAGGCTATAATTTCTAAAATGGATAACCCGAGATTTTGAGCAAATTAATACAAAAATCAGAAATTTAATCAATTTATATTCTAATAACTCACCTCCATACAATTTTTAAGTAATTCTTTGATTTAAAAACATAAAACCGCCAACAAATTAATCGAATCAGATTAAGCAGCTTTACATATGAAAATTCACTAGAAAAAGACCCTGTGGCGACACCAACTAAAATCGCAGTTGGTAACAAAAATATTAGTTGGCAAGACTGAAGCGGTTAGGCCAGATTCGCGCTCTCGAAACTCTTCTCCATCTCTTCCATCACCAACTACCGAACGGAACGGACGTGTCTACTGTCTACCTGACGCCAGTACATCTTTGATCATTTATTATTAAATCGAAATATTTAAATTATGGTTATATCCGTGTAAATAAACATCAATCAAACTTCAAATTCGTGTTATTTAACCGGATCCCAACCAAAGTGGTGACCCCGACTAAAAACAAAGTGAAACCGCGCGCATAAACAAAAGGTGAACACGTGTTTCCCCGATGCCGCGAGTCCACAGTTCTGCTGGTGATGGTCTAAGAGCAACGCAACCGCGAAAACCAACAGAGATCCTGTGCAACGCGTACAAGATGCCAAACAGCGACTCCCACAACGACAAATAGCACAAACACAGCATGTACCACACGTGCAGCAGCAACAACAACAACGGCAACCGCCACGACCGCAACGGCAACCGCCACGACTGCAACGGCGACCGCCACGACTGCAACGGCAACCGCCACGACCGCAACGGCAACCGCCACGACTGCAACGGCAACAGCCACGAACACAACGACAACAGCTACGACCACAACGACAACCGCCACGACCGCAACGGCAACAGCTACGACCACAACGACAACCGCCACGACTGCAACGGCAACAGCCACGACCGCAACGGCAACCGCCACGACTGCAACGGCAACAGCCACGACTACAACGGCAACCGCCACGACTGAAACGACAACCGCCACGACTGCAACGGCAACAGCCACGACCGCAACGGCAACCGCCACGACCGCAACGGCAACCGCCACGACCACAACGGCAACAGCCACGACCACAACGACAACCGCCACGACAACAACAATCACCGCAACGGCAACCGCCACAACAACGACAACAGCAGCAGCAACAACAGTAACCCCAACAACAAACAAAACAACGGCATACCACCCGAAAGCGAAAGGTATGATCCGTATGATCGAACGGTTTCACAGAAGTTGAAAACCGCCTTAATCGCATCATCGAGGAACTGGTCAGAATCACCTCCTCTAATCATGCTAGCACCGAGAAACGTCATCAAAGAAGACATTGGTCGCACACCGGCTGAAATGGTATTCGGCAAATCAACATCACGTTCGCTTCAACATTTGAATGTCCCGCTCACTGGGAGGGGAGTGCTGTGGCGACACCAACTAAAATCGCAGTTGGTAACAAAAATATCAGTTGGCAAGACTGAAGCGGTTAGGCCAGATTCGCGTTCTCGAAACTCTTCTCCATCTCTTCCATCGCCAACTACCGAACGGAACGGATGTGTCTACTGTCTACCTGACGCCAGTACATCTTTGATCATTTATTATTAAATCGAAATATTTAAATTATGGTTATATCCGTGTAAATAAACATCAATCAAACTTCAAATTCGTGTTATTTAACCGGATCCCAACCAAAACCCAACCCAACAACAATACAAAGTGAACAACAATTTTTGCACAATCGCAGCTTTTTTCTTGATTCTAGATAGTATATAAATACTTAAATGCAACCCTTGAATGAGTTTTTAATACTCAATTAACGATTTACCACTAATTTTTTTCTTATTATTTTGATTAGATGGTTTTATATGCAACACATAATACACACCTTGTTGAAATATTGCAACTAAATATAAGGTTGGTAGTTCTTCATTCTGACTTAGTTCTTACCAAATGACTTCAGAGGGCGCAAAATTTTGTGGGAGATTCAAATTAAAACAACTTTCAAACGGAGAACTTTACCAGTCATTTTAGCAATTCGTTATATTATTTTAATTATTTTTAATGTTCAAATGACACGGTTAATTAAAACGACTTATTGTATCAAATTTGAATTTATTGAAGACATAAATTTGGATATTTTGAACAATTTTAATAAATTATTCAATAACCGATCGGCTTAACAAAATCAATAATAAATTAGAAAGATTCAATGGAAAAATGATTATTTCTATTTTGGTTTTATTGCCAGTTTTTATTTTTTCAAATGATTAATACAGTGTGGTACCAATTCGGGTTCTTCACAAGTCAACGAAGACTCATCGAACACTTTACCATCACCACAAGAAATCAAACGTGGAAAACCATTAACACAAGTAATTAAACGACCACAATCACCGGGTACAGCAAAACGTGGATATGGCCAGAATTTAGCCGCCGGACTATTCGATGGAACTTTCGTTGGACATTTAAAACCGACCACAGCTAAAATATTAATTAAAAAAAGTTAATTATTGATCTTTATGATAGGATAATTTTAATAACCTTCTGGATTACAGGTCTCTAATAGAAGATCAGGCCAATTACAACCATGAATACGGTCATCATAGACAAGTCCTGGTTCACATTGTTCCGGTATTGGTTCACCATGGGCACATTTTATATAATTCGTTGAACATGCTGCACTCTCTGGATAAATACCGAATTGGTATTCACAACCAGGCGTACTGATTGGTGTTACTAAATTTTATATAATTCTATTAAAATTTTGATTTAATTTCATAATAAATCTTACAATCAGCTTTTCTTTGGCCACAATCTACAGCCCAATGATAGTTGCAATGATGGTAGACGGCACCTTTACCATCGAAAAGCAAACCATTCTCGCATTGTTCCACTGTTAACGTACCATTCGTGCATAAGAAGAACAAATTACAAGATTCCGGATGGGCATAAGCTTGGACGCCGTGTTGTTCCGGACAACTAGGAGCGTCTTGTAGTAGAACACCTCCATTTACTAAACGGTATAGAAAACAAGTTCGACTATCAATTTTGTTTTTTACGAAATATGAAGGTAAATCGTAGCCTTTCACTATTTATAGAGAACAGTAACAAAAAAAGTGTACCGAATATTATTATGAAATCTGTCTTTCGAGAACTTGTTCCTTACGTACAATATGAATCTAATTAAAATAGCATTAACATCATTGATTGATATTCATTGAAGACATTGAAGATAACTTGTTGACATTTACATCGAAATAAACACGAATAATCGTGAAGTTTCTTTATAATAAATAAACCGTATTGACATCTTTTAATATTCTACAATATAGACTTTCACTACTTTTTTTGAATACTAAATCGTTCGCTATTGTAGTACAATATACAAAAATAAATGGAAAATAATCATTTTTTATTTGTTTCTATTAACAATTTTAATACGTTTGTAAATTAATAAATACAAGACATACCTGAAGAAGTTGCAAAAATGGAAATAACAGTTACCAACAGGAATGTTTTCATGTTGCGTTATCCTTGATAACTGACTGGTAGGTAAACGAGTACTACTACAACAACAGAATTGAAAATTTCAACTATGCACGAATTTACTTTCTACCTACACTATTATAAAAGATACCGTATGGTTTCGGATTATAAATCTATATAAAACTTGTTAGAATAGGCATAATCAACGAAAAAAATCGACTATTATCCATTCACTTGCGGTATTTAGTTCTTGTACGAATTCATTCCAATCGTTATCGATTATATTTGACACAATTTATCGACATTTTTATTGATTTCTAATAATTTTTGTTATTCAAGAATAATTTGGTAAATGTGTGGCTAAAATTTGTTTAGAGAAAGTTAATTTCAATTAATTGCAGCTGTTGTCTTAAAATCTCTCTTGCGACATGGCCAAATTAGCTAGAGAAGTATTACCGATTTTTTGATTATTTAAAGTTTCTCGATATAAAAATCGTAAAGTCTTTAGTAGATTTTCTAATTTTCAAGTACAAATCTGTAGGATTAAGAATCACTCATTCTTAATTTCGTATGAATGAAATAAAGAAAAAAAATGTAGTAAGAATAGTACGAGATTAATTGTTTTGAGTTCAGTCGATACGGTTTATGGAAGATGAATATTAATTTAAATAGATCAGTGAATAATAAGAATATAGTACTGTTCTTTTTGTATTCATTAAGGAAATATCTAACGGAAAAAATCGATATACAACTCTGGCAATTTAGAGTGAAGTCAATATGTTTCTTGCCACATTGCCAATCTTGTAATGGAGTAAAATCGGTAATGTAGAATAGGCCCTTTATATAAGAAAACCATTGATTCTATCTTTTCAAAACCAATAAATACATTTATAGTCTTTAACATATGTTGATGGTATTATACTGATTGGTTGAAACTGCTCCATGTGAACTAGTACGAGTGGTGCCATCTAGTAGACAGTAGACGTCTAACCACAACCTAATTCAGCCAAACTAACTTTGGCAAGTCTTTGGTCATTATTATCATTAAGTATCAGTCTGGAATTTCAAAGTTAGGTCATTCCACAGACTTTCCTAATTGCAGCCTAGTTTAGAATATTTTTAGCATGCTGTGTTTAGATTTTCTTTATGAGCACGAAAAAATAATTGAAATTAGGCTTTGCCGTATATTCGGAAAGCCTCATTGTCTCTAAATTGGTATTTCGGCACACCTCACGGAATCAAATTAACTAGGCCCTTAATAAAAAAGCATTCATGGTATTTCAACTGGGGACCATGATAACTGAAAATGACTGGAGAAAGTTTGTGGTTTTGGTGGTTGAGTTTTACAGTTACACCCCAATAAATGAATCATATCTTTTTATACATCCCCTGGAGCAACACGAACCTTCATCCAGTGGTACAGCCAAGTGCGGAAGAATTTTAACGGTTAGGATTGTATAGTGTAAACCAGACTTTCGTTTGAAGAAAACAAACATACTATCGTGAGAGAGAAGGGAACGATTTGTTCACGTACCTGAATAAAGAAAACCACCACACCCCTATAACGGATCAGGTAATTTGCCACCCTCTACTTACTTATGGTTCAACTTCAACAGCTTCTATTCGCTAAAACAGGTAAAGCAACAAAGCAGCTTGGGTCCATCCCCAATACCAAGAATGGTGGACGAACGGTTCAATCTATACAAAACAAGCCAAAATTCGCACCAAGAGTCGTTAAAATTCTTCCGCACTTGGCTGTACTAACCTGATTCATCATCCTTTTCATCAGTATCTTGGTGCTTTGATAGCTGACTATCAATTAAACCGGTTCATCATCCTTATTAACGTATCCTAGTTATTACGTAGTTGTCCTAGTGAGAAAAAGCCAAGAAACTCATCGGAAATACTTTTGCCTCAGAGTAACCAAACTTAACTTATGTACAGTCATCGCCAAAACTAAGTGACCACTTTTTGTACGGCTGTGTAAAACAAGCTTATAAGGCGGTCATCCCAATGTAACAGAATCTTAACAGGTCAGAGTTTGGAAACAGAACATTCAATCAGAAGAAGTGGGTGGGGTTACTGATGCCATTTACGATATTTACCTGAATAGAATTATCTGTACTTAGTATTACCGATGGCTGTATCATAAGTTTTGAATCTTTTAGTATATTATTGTATAGAAAATGTATTAAAGTATATATGTTTATTGTTTTAAATTTACAAAAACTGATCTTCCTGAAAAGCCCTCAAGGGTAGGTACTTAACAGTTTTATCAGGGTGTGACCGCAAATCTAATGAAGCGTGAACAAAGTCATTCCAAATTAGGTCCATTTATTTATACAAAAAGAGTACAGAGTAGTACCAAGTCTCTAGGACCTACTGTTACCTAGATACACCCATTTAGGGTTTAGAACCCATTTTTTAGAATTGTTTTAATGGATGGCCCCATTAGCTGCAACGGCCCACTTCATTTATGCTTTATTCTTACTTGCAAGTACCATAAACCAACTTGTTCTATTTTGATAGTACCTTTTAATTTGTCATTCTTAAAGGTATTTCACTGTAAATTAGCCTAATCATCCATTCAAAGAACTTAGTGAGTTTGTTAATTATTGAAGCAAATGTTTAGTTGCTAGCGCGAAGATTTCATTCAATCATTCATTCATTACCTAAATTATTAGTATAATTTTCCTAATTTCCTCTCTTTTCTTTATATCCCTAAACTATGACTTTGTTCCTTTCTTAGTTCCCTTACTCTGTCTCTAAAAGACGCTGCATAAGCTGCACTGTTGATGTAACTTAACTCATATCTATGAGTGAGAATAATCCTTATATTAGGAAAAGATACTATTAGCATTTATAATCAGTAGCGTGCCCAAAAATTGTGTCCTTGGAGGGTTTGACTTGTCGTTCGATACAAAGAGCTGAAAAGTAGGTAAGAAAAATAACTGTAGCATGAAACAAATAATATTTAGCTAATGAAAGATAAAACTGGATTTCCACCAAAATAATTAAGCGAATCAAAAAATATCTTAGGGATTTATGGGGTAGTACTTGTAGAAAATTTTTGCAAAATTAGAAGCTCGTTGCTATTTTGGAAGTCGGACAAAAGTGCTTCTTTTTGACAATATTGCGATTTTGACCAATCAGTTGCACATATAAAATAACTTGGAATGACTCAATGATGCTTTTCTTTATTGTATTCTGGAGCAAGTAGAAATGTTTTGTATTTTTTTAGAATTCAATTAAAATTGTGACATTGTTCAAAACAAGAGCTTTTTGACGGACTTCTCGATGAGGTACGGAGTCCTACTGTTGCCAAAATGTTCTTTAAGGACTACCCTACAAATACTTGAGATAATATTCGAATTGTTGTTTTTTTTGTGGAGCCTTGGTAGAGGTCTTAGCCTCTGATCATCCTTTATCGACTCGCCACTGCTTACAACCCCTACAGTTCTACATAAGGGTAAATAAACGGGATAAAGGGTGTTTTAATCACAGTTTAGAGCAGGTACTGAGCACTTATTTGAAATGCCGTTTTTGTATAACTACACATTAATTCTTCTAAACCAGACTAGAGTTTATAGTTTACTGCGACTTATTTTGGACTTATTATGTCAGTTTATTATTTATTATAAGTTAATTAAAATAACTTAATTAGGTACATAAAATAAATGTGAAGAAATCAGAATATTTGGTACTCGAAATTTTTGTCATACTTTATCGTGTGGAAATATGGAAAAAAAATTAATAAAAATTTGATTCACGATTAAAATTTGTCTTAATGTATAAATAAACCCAAAAATATTCTTTTTTAATTAATAAATCTTAACAAAATTAATTACTTTTCACCTAAAGACTATAATTCTATATAAGACGAAAATTCTATAATCAAAGCTTACATTTGTTGTTTGTAGATAATTATTTTTATCTACGACTTATATATAAAGTGATCATTATACTTGTGGTTTTTGCAATATAATGACCTATATTAATCCCTAAGGGATTAATGATTCTCGTAAGCCAATCAGAAAATAGTATTTCAATTAATGTTTTTCTCTAATATCAAAAAACCATGGTAACGACAAAAATAATTAACACGATAATTTCAACAAGTAGGCCTACAGTGGGCGTTTTTATGCCAATATGACATTTAATTTTTCTGACATTTCAAAAAAATATTTAGTTGTGAGAATATTCGTAGTATTTACAATGGAAAGTGACCAAGAAAACGAATTTAGTAGATAATAGTTTTTGTTAAATGTGAAAAATCGTGGTAATTGCAAAAAATAAAACAGTTTCAACAAATAGTTGTGATAAGTGTCAATTTTTTGTGCGATTTCAGAATCGAAAATGACACGAAGGTAAATATTCTTGTACACTACCAGTACCTATACACGTAGAAATAAGTCGTAGATAAAGTATAGTATACAACTCGCTTATAATGAATGCTAATTAATACCTCGAATGATTACAACACTCGCTCGCTCCGCTCGCTCTTGTTGTAAACTTCATTCTCGGTAATAATAGCATTCATTATAGACTCGTTGTATAATATACTATTACATAACAAGCTTTTAAATATTCCTCACTTATTTCACATTAATTTCTGGAATCTTAACTGTGAAATCATTTAAAATATTCAGTCAGTAATTTAAGTGAAATTTAGTATTTTTAAAGTAAATATTTCGATAAGTTTAAGCCACATTACCACACTAATTGTTTCTTATTTGTTTTAGATCTGCTCTAATGCTTTACTAATTTGACATTAATAATGATGATGGATGATGGAAATATAATTATTTTTTGAAAAAAGTAAAAAGTAGAAAATTATGCGATGCTTCATCCATAATTGATTAAATTGATGTCTTTTTATGTTTATATTTATTTATTTTTTTGTACACAATTTAAAATTATCAAATTCGAAATCATTTAAATTAATTAATTAATAATAAATGGCTTATTTGACCTTTAAAAATTATAAACTACGTATTCTATTTTAATGTGTGGATAATTGTAGATTGATAGTTTTTAAGCTTTCTTAGGATTCGTTTTATTTTTTCCATCTTTACCATAAAAATCCTCACTATAAACAAACAATTCAGATTAAAATTTAAAAAAAATTGGAGAATTAAGATGTTAACTCACCATCCTGGGACATTTTCTGGATCATCACACGTGAACGTTTCATCATTATAGACGTAACCATACGAACAAGAGCCTTTCTGTGGCATAACACCATTACGACAAATATAAAACTTTTGACAATCTTCTGGATGGGCGTATGTAGGATGTGGTAATTTTCGTCCACCAGGCCCTTGAACATCCTCCTCCGGACACGAGAAGCCATCATCCAAAGAATCTACGATCAATCTAATTTAATAAAAATCGAAAATTTATTGATAGAAATTAGGTACCACGTCTAGCATTAGTGCAATCTTTACGATGGCTATCAGCTGGCCATGCACATGTACTAGCGGTATCATCATAGATTAAGCCCGGTGGACAGGGTAGTTCATGGGGTATACCATCGACACAATTGTAGAATTTATCACAAGCTCGTGGATCTGGATGGCGATAATAGCCGTTAGCTCTAGGACATCCTTTACTCGATTTCGGTTCCTCTGCAAGAAATTCATCGATTTGTTAATCAAGCAGAGCATAGCGAGAGAAAAATAAATGGCGATAAAGTTGCACGCTTCAACGCCCGTTAAAGTCTCCGCATTCACATTAACTTTATTATAGCATAACTAAATGGAGTTGAATTAATAAATTCTTATTATTTACAACAATAGCATATAGGTAGATTTAGAAAGTCCCCAGACATTGATGATTAATTCATCTAGGTTCGGCTTTAAATGCACACATAAAAAAACTTTCCTTATTAGCTGAATTTCAAATTACATAATTTGTCTTAAGATTACATAAAATATCGTATTGAATCAACTTACGCAACTCGGTTCTATCACCACAATCGACATTTGTTGGTATATCACAACGATCACGATTCGGATCATTGTCATCAAAGACCAAACCATCCGGACATAATTTCTCTTCATATTCACCACGTGAACACACATAATACAAATCGCATTGTACAGGATCAGGGAAGAAACCAGTCCGTTCGGGACATTTAAATTGAGCTGATGAATCTTTATAAATAAAATATTAAACTATTGTTTACAAAAAATTAGATTAAACTTACTAGTGATGACAGCAAGAAGAGCGATCAAGTAGAGTAAATTCAACATGTTGTTATTAAAATTAACTGTACAAAACTGGAGCTAGAATATGAATCTGGTTTGAAAATTCACAAAACAAGCAGTAGGTAAGGTGTATAATACGACTGGTATGGCAAGTTTTACAATTTACATTAAATATCAAAAGAAAGTTGTAGGTCGGTAAGCAAAAATTACCCTTCGGCATTGCCGAAATTCATTGGATATTTCAACATAATTAACAACAAATCAATTAAAACCAAAGTCCCTGTATAGAATTCTTAATTTGGTCTCAATCTGTTTCAAGAAAAAATTTTGATCTTGATCTCAATATTTGTAGAATTAGAATTGTTGATGATTTTCCAAATTTCTAATCGTGAAAGTGTAAAATTTAAGAATTAAAAAATTGTGATTATAAAGAGTGAAATTACCGTTTTTATTACTAATTTATTGGAATTAAAACGTGTTTTTTGTGTGTGTAAAATTGAAGGTTAATCTAGTGCTAATTCGATACGAAACTACCTGGAAAGTTGATAGGTTTAGACAGATTTTGGAAAGGAAAATCCAAGGTAAAATTGTTGTAAGTATACATTTTTATTAATTTTAGACAATATAGAATTTTACAAAAGTTTTCTTGATAAACCGCTAAAAATCAGTACAAATTCTCAATGATGATGATGATGACTATCTCCAAAACGAGACTGTTTTAAAAATGTAGATGTCTACTATATAGAAACATCAAATTATCGTTGTTTCTTTGTTGGTTTAGCTGGAGCAGCTGGGTCATCTTTATACCAATCCTCACTGTAAAAATTTGATTAAATTCTCTGATTTTGAGTATAATTGAGGTACTCACCATCCGGGCACATTTTCTGGAGCATCACACCTTTGTGACTCTTCATTGTAAACTTCACCGACTTGACAACCTAAATCTCTCGGTTCTTGGCCATTTAAACAAACATAAAATCGTTGGCAATCAGTTGGATGAGCATATTTTGGATGTACTACTAATTGTCCATTGGCATCAGTTTGGCCAACATTTGGGCATTCGAAACCGTCCTTTAGTTTTGCTAAAAATTTTCATATATTATCGCATTTTTTATAATTAGTAAAGATCGAGTCTTACTGGTGATGTCTTTGTTGCATCCTTGGCGTCCGGCAGAATCCGGCCACACACAAGTACCGGTGAATTCATCGAAATGTAAACCAGCCGTGCATGTTTGTTCAGTATGTTCGCCTTCAATACAATTGAAGAATTTATTACAAACTGCCGGATCTGGATGGGCGAAGAAACCGTTCCGTCTTGGACAATAACTGTTGGGTTTAGCTGGTTCTATAATTATCAGGATTATCATAAAAAATTAAATTGTATTTATTTTGCGAGTAACGTACGTAATTCGGTACGATCACCACAATCAACATTGAACGGTTGATCGCATTTATTCACTTTCCTTATTAATGGATCGAAAACTAGACCATCAGGACATAATTTTTCTTTTGCCACACCATCGATACATTCGTAGAATTTATCACATTGACGAGAATCCTCGTATTGTCCATCTTTTGGAGGACATTTGAATTGAGCATCTGTAAGTATTGAAAGTGAAAGTTTATCGCTTTATTGGAAAATTTCGGAAAATTATCGAAAATTTTATTAAAAATAATTCAACACAACTTTCACTTAATGACATTCTATTTTGTTACCGACTTTTGAATATTACGCAATTGCGGAAATTTAATATCAACGCACTATATTTACCACGTTATGATTGCAAAAAAAAAAAATACTTACAAACTGTAGAAATTGACACCAGCACTATAATGAAGAGTTTCATTTTCTACTACTTAAAATTCTAATTAATTAATTTAAATGGTGAAACAACAACGTTCACCAGTTGGATGAAACTGTACGTTTTATTATAGTGGTGCGTTTATTTAAGAACTTGTAACTGTTGTACAATTCAACTAATGAATATTGATTTGATAATTTAACAGAATTTCGATTGGTCGATTGGAGCGAACAGAAAGTCCCCTCCATGGGGACGTTTATTAAGTATGGTGAAATATTCAACCTTTCTTATTATTCCATGTAGTTGTAGTAGCTTCAAATAGCAACTAATCATTTCAACAAAGAAACAATAACAAATTTACAAATTCTTTAAATAGTTTTTACAAGGTAGCATTTTTATTTTTTGGGAAATTTTCTTGTTTCGAAAAAGATTAAAATAGAAGAGACTAATATTAAAAAATATTAATGATAAGTGATATAGAGCCACTTTCACATGTCCTTGTTGTGAACTTTGGGTTAATCACATCGTGATGTGTGTTTGAATGCAAAAACAATAAGATTCTACCACACCTTAATGTGAGGTTGAACCTGATTTTCAAGAATTCCAAACACAATTGATTTGTAATTTTCCAAATTACATCGATTTGGAAGTTTTTCATATCTAACTACAGAGAACTTTCACACATTAACACCCGCGTCTTTAGTGAAAGTGTTATATTCAACTATCATCTTTGCTTAATTATTGATTAATACAAGATGATGAAATGAGTTCACGACATTTAAACAAAAATTTATAAGAAATTCATTAAATTTTTTATCGTTTTAGTAGAATTAAAAACAAAAAAAAAATAGTACATATGAGGAAAGAAATTGTTGTAAGTTTCGTATACAGAATCATCTGTCATCGATAAATTCGCCCCAAATAAGTTACAAAACAGAGAAATCATGACATTTACACGATTTTATCATAAAAGTTTAATAGAATGAATATAGAAGATCACTACAAGATTTTTTTTAAATTTTCCTCTTATCGAATTCGAGGAAGCAATCAATATTTTTCTCAATTCCCCCCTATCAGATTGAGGTCTTACGATTTCCATCAAGGAGAAGGTCATCTGGTGCTACGTCTAATATTACGCACAAATAAGCCTAAGGACAATTTGTAAGACTATTTAAGCCCCAGAGACAGTAGCGTAATTATAAATTTTAGGCCCTCTATACATACCGGGTGAGTCACGTAAGATGAAAAATTCTTATGGCGACTAGTATTATTCGAAAAATAGTATATATTTTTTTTCTATAACGTAATAGAGCAAAACAAGAAAAATCAATTTTGGGAGGATCTATGAGTCATTTTTGGTCCTTTTATGTCTAGCTTATTTTTGAAAATCGCGACCTTCTTCAAAACGAACATGTCTTGACCAACTTCTAAATGAGCTACTAGGTTCCAATTTTGCTCAAATGATCTACAGTAATCCTCTTGTAAATCATTCAAATATTTTTCAAATGACTCGCCAAGTAATGGGAATTGCCATAAAAACTTTTCGTCTTACGTGACTCATCCGGTATACTCGTCAAAAGCATAGTAAAGGAGCAACGAGTGATGCTTCATGCCCGAACGTTTGACTCTGAGCGGCCCCATACTAAAAGTAAGAATACTGAAACAGAGACGATTTATAGACAGTTAGCCGTGGGTTGCACCATTCATTGTCAAATAAACCGTATAAATGAGATGCAGGCAGTACTGGCCCGAGATTATTTTGCGCCCTCAAAGAGGGTCCAATGTCAAAGTAGACTCGACATCATTTAAGTCCCTTTTCTTAAAATATTTTAGCCCAATAATGCAATAAATGTTTATTAATGGATGACTTACCTTCAAGCTCTAGGTTTATCATTAAATAATATACCCAATGAGTAGAAGAGAGGCCCTTTTGTTGCAGAGGTGGGCTGAGTTTTTCCGTTACGCTAGTGTTTGTGCCCTTTTATGCCATGCACCCTAAATTTTGAGATTTTAAGACGTCTAAATTATAAAATGTTCGCAAATTTTTTGAGTAGTACAGTGGTGTACCAATGGGTAAGGGAGGCGAACGCGACATACGTATAAATATCCAAAGATAATAATCTGTGAAGTGGTGCATTTAGGGGGCGTCTCTTGACAATTTACCCAGAGTGTTGAAAATCCTCGCTACGGCTCTGGAATCCTGCAGGAAACACAAATTTTGACGCTTTTAATCGTTTCTTGAAGAGAATTTGTGTATTTAAATATAATCTCTAGAATACTTAAGCTTAAATGGCGAAAAGGATGTATCTTAAGCAATTTCAGCTCAATTTTAAGAAATTTTCGTTCTAAATTTTAACAGTTTTCAATAAACTTTGCTTAAGTCAATTTTCTTAAGAAATTCTCAAAATGAACGGCGCCATTTCTGATTTTTACCTCGGGCGCAAACTTGCTATGCTACCACTTAAAACTTCTACACCCCGCCATGAAGGGGCTAGCGGGAGTACAGTTAGGGCGCTGCTTAGAGCTTCAACGATTGGGGCTTCATTGAAGGCTCTTTTCTTTACTAGTAGGAAGCAAAAAGGGAAGCATTTATTTGGATGTTGACAAGTTTAAAACTTAAAAAAAAGTGTTTATTATCGAACTTGTCCTAATAACAATAAATCTAAATTTGCAAATATTAAAATTATCTCCACCCCTATTTCTTCCTTTTACTCCTCATCATCGGGTGTTTGAGTCTTTGGTGGTCGCGGCCTCCGCCGACTAACCTTCGTCGGTTTGGGTTTCGGTGTTGGTGGATTTTCTAAATCAGCTAATTGTTGATCAGTCAAACGTCCCTTATACCAATCAGCACTAAAAATTACAAAATTTTCTCGTTGGAATCTATCTTGGATTAGTGGAATTCACTTACCATTCAGGAACTTTACGTGCCCATTGACAACTTTTTGTAGTTTCATCAAAGACTTGCCCTAATCTACAACCACTACGTCTCGGTACGTCCCCATTGATACATACATAGAAAAATTGACAATCATCAGGGTCAGCGTAACGGGGGTGTGTCGCACCAATTGTCTCGTTCACCTTGGGACATTCGAATTGGAACACATCTAAATTGAAACAAGGTAAATTATAATTAATTAATAAGCAAATTAATTAATTAATCGGGTACCTTCAGAGGAACAGCCTTTCTTTTTGGCTTCATCAGGCCATGAACAAATTCCAGCTTTATCATTGTAGACTAAACCATTCGGACAGGTGATCATATTGAATTTACCATCGACACAATAATAGAATTTATCACAAATGCTTGTGTCTTCATGGGCGAAATAGCCGTGTTTTCTGGGACAATGCTGGCTGGGTTGTGGAGTTTCTGAAATATTTATATTTATATAACATTATAAATTTTATAATAAATATAGAATTTACGTAGTTTTGGTCGTGATGTACAATCGATATTGAAAGGTAGATCACATTTTTCATACTCTGTACTATAATCATTGAAGACCATGCCATCAGGACATAATTTTTCAGTAATTTCACCATCACGACATTCATAATATTTATCGCATTGTTCAGCATCAGCGAAATATCCGTATGGTTCAGGACATTGATCTGTTGCCTCATATTCATCATCTTCAATTGTTGATGGTGTTGTTTTACGGCGATTTTGTTCCGTACCTTGATGTTGTTTACGGGATGATGCACCGTAAACTATCCCTAAACAGGGGAGAAATAGCGGAAAATTTCAATTTCAATTCGATTGGTTCTACTAATTATTTTATTATTAACTTTTTTTATAATGAACTAAGAGTGGTTGGCCTTTAATGTTCAAGATTATTGAGAAGCACTTTCACAACATAGTAGACAATAACAGCATGTCAACAGAAGGAATCGACATTGTTTCAATATTGATTTAATCGATTTTTATAAGGTTCTATTATCGATAAATATTCGAAATAACTAGAGACTTTCTAAATTTTTTCACCTTTCTCAGAAATTACACAAGAATCTAATAATTTTTTTATATAAAATAATAGTAAATGAATTTTAAAATTAGATGAATAATAATTAAAATATAGAATTAGTTGAACTTACCTGTAAGGCAAAGGAGCAGGATGGTGTTGTTGAGGAACCGTGTCATGTCTACAACAATACTGTTCAAACTATCGTTGTAAAGTGAAGACAAGTAATGTTTTTATAAAAAAAGAACCGTTCTCTGTTTTAAGTCTGTTGTTGTGACCTTGCTTAACATTAGAACCAGAACTTAAATTCCATTAAATAATTAAACATTCTTGTTGTTTGTTATAGTAACCATAATGAACATCATTATCATTAATGTTGTTATTATTAATTGTCATATAATTCAAGTTCAATATTTTTAATTCAAATAAAAACAAAAATGTGAAAGTTTCAATGATTAGAGGAAAATCTACACGAAATCTTCCACTATTCATTCAATGAACAAAAAATAAACCACAAAAACTGAAATTTACAAGAAATAACTATTTGTTCTTACTTTTATTTAATAAATTGAAAGTATTTGTTTAATATTATAGAGAAATTCCGAATTTTAATAGTAATAAATTTAAGATTTTGAATATTTCTAGTATTCCCGCCTTATATATAACATTAAGAAACTTGTATAGATGTCGCTGTTATGCACAATCACAAAATCTGTAATATAAGTGACATCTTACATTCAACTAAAGAACTAAAGCTTAGTCATATATAAATTATATTAAATACATATTAGTAAATAATAGCAATTGTTCAAATTCTTAATTATTAAAGTTTATTGTGATATTTGTTAGATTAGATTCTTATTTAAAGAGTTCATCAAATCGTTAATACTAGTGTCCTCTAGTGGTGGAAAGCTTAACCGTTATATAAGAAACTGAAATTATTATTCCAAATAGAAAGTATATGAGCTTATTATAATAATCACAATAATAATAATAGCAGACTAGTACTGTTCTTAGATTCTTAGCTATTAAATTGTGTTGTATTATTTATTAATTACTTAAACTGTTGAGAATGCTGTCCTCTTGTAGTAATATATGGAACAATTATAAACACTATCAAAAAAGTATAATAAGTATCTATAAATAGTAATAACTAATTACTATTACTAATAAGATTTCTTAATAAATACTCTTTTAAAATTTTCAGTTATTGTATTATTTATTTAATTAGGTACGTGTTGTTGTAGATTCTCAAAACTAGTGGCCTCTAGTGATAAAAAGTTTAATTACTTTCTAAAAACAATTTAGTGTATGTGCAGAATATAATAAATATCAACCATTAATGATAATAGTAAGCGAATGTAAAGTACTCAATTTTTGTAATTTGTTGTGTTATTTGTTGATTAATTAGAAACAATTAATTTAATTGTGTAAACTGCTGTCCTCTAGTAGTGGATGATTGAATAATTATCGATCGATTACCTCCTAGCGACCAATTTGTGAACTAATCATAGAGGCGTCTAGCAAACAAGCTAAGCCGACCACCATTTTCTTACATTGTGTTATAGATTTTTGTAGTGTTGATTATTGAAAATACGAATTTCTACAACTTGTGTTTATTATTGTTATTGTTTTCTATCATTTTAATAGAGTAGAAAAAAGAATGGAGAATCGTCAGAATATTTTACGTTCAATGAAGATTTGTCGATTTTGTTTATGTGAAGATCAACCATTAACAAATATTTATGAGCGCCAAAATAATAAAGATGGCAACAATAGTTGTCGACAAACTCCACTCCCCCTACAGCTAATGGCTTGTGTTGCCATTGAGGTTTGTAAATATGCTTAATTATTTCCTATAATTACCATAAGAACAGATTACTATATTGCATTTGTTTTTTTTTGTTTCTTCTATAATCCGTAATTTCTAATGAATAAATAAAGAAATAATAATGCTATGAGAGATTTTTTTTAGGATTTTTCCATAAATTCGTTGTTATCAGTTAAATAAATTTGATTTGAAATAATGATACGAATTAAAACTATTCGATGTTATTATTAATTATTCATTTATTTTTGTTGTATTTATCTGTAAAACACGTAAAAAATACGTATTGCCAGATACGATTACAGATTTCTATATTTTTACTATTATCATTACGCCAGGCAACTAGATTTGGAAACATTAAAGAAAAATGCTTGTCGCATTATCAGTGCCGGCCCGAGATTATTTCGCGCCCCGAACAAAGTGGCAAAAGTGTGCTCCTTCATAATGAGATTAATTACTTGCCATGATAAAGTACGCACTGTTCATTATGTCTAATGCCCGTATTTATAAACCGATCTCAGACTCCAGCTCAAGTCTAACTTCCAAGCACGCGTTTTGGTTTATAAGTCTTGCTTCGGCAATTTTCGGTGGAAGTTAGGATTGAGTATATGGAGGGTTGAGAACTTGGCGAATTCTAGTTACATTTTACAGGGTCATGTTTTTCTTTTTGTGCGCACGCGCACTTTCTGCAAAAGTCAAGCTCGTCTCAAGGCAGCTACGACCCAATCTTGGCTTGGTTACATATTCTGGCCTCAAGGCCAAGCTCAAGCTCCAAGATCGGTCTATAAATACGGGCATTAGATAGAGATGACTAGAGAGTGAGACAAACAGTATGTTATACTGTACTGGCAATTGTATTAATATCCTATTTTTAAACTAGGAGCGTTGAGTAAACAATAACGCAAACATTCTAGGCCCATGATTTTTTGTTTAACCGAAAAAGTATTCCAGCGTTGTGAGTATTGCGACCACCAGACGGCGAAACTACCGAAGTACATACATCGGATCATATACAATTTACTATTTAGTAGAATTTGTCTATGAATCGGATACAATTTCAGACTAGAACCATTACTAAGTACATCTATTGTCTAAGAGAGGGCAATAGTTTCTCCCTCTAAAAAAAAAACACAAATCATGAAATCATAAACGTCAATTCATTAAAAATCACAAATGTATCATATTACAATTCAATAATTATGGAAGAAAATCCACAGACAAAATAGTACAATTTGGAGGCCACTATACCGGCACATAAAAATTATAGCGGAGAGTAAAACCGTTAGACTAAAAAAGAAAAGGAATTAGTTTTTCTTGGAAAACACACAGAGTTAAAATTATACCTCTTAAGAAATAGATGGCAGCATCTGCCGAGCAAATTTTTCGATTACAAACGTCCCATAAAGCTAAAATCTCTATGTTATTAAAGTTATTATTCACTCACCGGCTCTGGGTTAATTGCATGTTAGTATATAAAAGACCCATATGAGACAGTCCTCCTTATCTATAAACTCCATGGTTAATTGTCATGATTCGGTCTTTCAGGCTGTGTAAACATATGGCTGTAAAATACCCAATAGTGTTGAGTGAATAATATCTAAAGAGTCGACCTTTATGGCTCATTCGTAACTGAAAAATTTGTGCTGCCATCTATTTGTTGAGAGCATAATTCTAACTCCATGTTTCTTTAAGAAAAATAAACTCTGTTTCTATTTTAGACTTTTGGAATAATAGCCTCCAAATTGTACACTTTTTTTTTAGATTTTCTTCAATATATTTATTGGGCTGTAATATGATACAATTGTATTAATTAATGCTTATGATTGGAAGAAGAGAGAATATATTGCCCTCTCTTAGGCAATAGATGTACTTAGAACATAATTCTTGTCTGAAACTGTATTCTATGTAATTCGATGGTATTGCCATCTGGTGGTTGGAATACTCTCAGCGATTTTCGGAATATTTTTCGATTACACAAAAAAGCATGGGCTCGACATGTCTATATATTATTCAGTCAACGCCAATAGTAAGCTAGCATTTGAGCGCGCAAAATTTAAATCGCTACTAGTTCAAAAATAATACAGTAATTGAAAAATTATGTTCACCTGGCGTTTTCGGTATTTTAAATATAAGTTGCCAGCAAAATTCTTATTACTTTTTTTTGTTGATAGGTGTTTGAAAATGATGGAATGCCTCAAATGATATGCAATTCATGCCGTACACAAACAATACAAGCGTACAGATTCAAAACGAACTGTAAGAAAGCCGATGATGCTTTAAAATTTTATTTAGCAACTGGTAATTTAATAAAACCATCACAGAATGATGAAATTAATCAAGTAAATATCAAATCTGTTTTATTTAAACCTCTTTTATGCGAATTCACATGAAGATTATCACTGATAAAGACTTAGAATTTGTCTTCAAAGATAAGAAATTCTCCATAAAAGAGGTTTAGGTGTATTTTAAATAACATATGATATAAATTGTGTTTTTTTCTTGTTATAACAGCAAGCAATTACAAACAATCAAATTACAACGACAACAATAAAAAATCCACCAGTCAAACGTTCTGCTGAGAAACTGGATGGACCACATGCTAAGAAAAAACAGAAAGATGACCAACAAGAAAAAGATGATATAATCGATAATGATAATTCTATTAATAATGATGATAATAATACAAATCAATCATTCATTTCTGAATCGGAGAATACAACACAAAATTCAGAAATAATTGAAAATCGACCAATTAAAACCGATGATGATAGTAATAATAGTTTTACAAATTTAGATGATGAAACTATTTTAAATCCAACATTGAAAGTGAATCAAGTGAAAACTGATGTCTTTCCATGTCAACAATGTGATCGTTCATTTCCATTAAAACAATTATTAGATTTACATTTAGCAAATCATGGTAGGCAACGTGATTTCAATTGTGATGAATGCGATAAAGCATTCTTTACAAAATATGATTTAAATAAACATATGTTAATACATACAGGTTGTAAACCATACACATGTGTTGTATGTCAGAAATCCTTCTCAAGGGAGACATTATTACATCGTCATGAAAAAGTACATACTGATGCACCCAAATATTTATGTACCGAATGTGATCGTACATTTCTAACTGGTGAAGATTTGGATGCTCATTTTGCTAAACATAAAAAGAGACGGCCATATATGTGCAAAATATGCAACAAGAGTTTCGTATTCAAACAGGTAAATGTTTTCATTTTCATTTTTGAAGTGAAACTTTTTAGGCGGCGCTTCAATAATCGATATTAACGATAATTGAAAGTGAAATTTCAAGGACGCGTATGTCTATTGGACACATTTCGTTACATGAGAGAGAAGAAAGATATAACGTAGAGAGAAGGAGAAAGACATCACGGGAGTGGAGTAAAAGAGAGCGACGTAGAGATGCTCTCTCTCTCTCTCTCTCTCTCTGTGTCTGTCATTCTTTACTTTTTAAGAAGTTTCACTTATATTACCTGTACAGTGCTGGACTCTCATTTTTTTGTCTTATTTTATCATTGTACTGTTGAATTTTTAATTCTTTTGTGTTTGTAGGGTCTTGAACGGCATGAAATCACTCATAGTAATGTGAAACCGCACAAATGTAATTATTGTGAGGCCAGTTTTACATCGGCAATTAAATTAACGCGTCATGTTACCTCACATGCTGGCTTAAGACCATATCCATGTAAAATTTGCAGTCGTACATTTTTATTAAGTCATCATCTAACAAGACATATGCGTAGTCATTTTGCTGCACAACAGGCCGCCGATCCTACTGGTATTTTACCAATAGGTCCATATAAATGCGATATATGTAGTATGTCATTTAAACGTAAAGATTCATTAATTAATCATAGCGCTATACATTCTATGGTTAATTTAAAATGTGTTATATGCAATACTGAATTTGATAATGTTGCAAAAGTAAAAGAACATATAACAACACATTTGTCTGATTTGCCATATCCATGTGAGAAATGTGATTATTCATTTGAAACACAAGAACAATTAGAGGATCATGAATTGAAACATGCTGAAATGGAATATGAAGAACAAATTGAACAAGAAGTGATTGCTGAAGCGAAAAAAGCAGCAGAAAATCGTTGTGATGATAATGGTGAAATGGAAGAGCATTCTGATTATTCTGGTGATGATATTGCTGAATTTACAATAACAAATATTGATAATCCTGAAGTTGTAAGACGATCGAAACGTACAACAAAGATTAAAAATTATGCTGAATTCTTACATGGTGAATTAGATTCTGATGTAGAAGATGCAAATAATGAAAACAATACCGAACAACAATCACAACAAGAAGAAAAACATCAAAATAAAATTATTAAAGATACAATTATTACACCAGAACCAGATGATGAAATTAAACCAATTGTACGAACTGAAGGTACAAAAGTTTATACAAGAAAAAATATAAATGAACGTCCTAAAATTATACCACAATTGAATCTACCACCACCACCACCATCAACACCAACACAACTACCACAAGTTACAACAGTACCATTATCGAAAATAACACAACCACCCCCGATAAACACAACAATTGAACAATTAAAAACAAAAGATATCAATAAATTACCGGATAAAGAAATTTTCAATATGAAAATTGGTGATAAAACTGTAACAGTACAAAAATTATTATTAACAAAAGAACAAATGAAAGCAATGGCTAGAGAAGGTAAAATTGAAAAGAAAGGTAATACGTTTTTATTAAAGAAAAGTCCTGGACAAACATTTCAAACAGTTAACATTAATTCATTGATGGCAAATCCAAAAACTAGTACACCAATGAAGAAAACATATGAACGTAAAACGGATGGGAATGGAAGTGTTAATGAGAATATCAGAAATACAACAATTAATTTTGATGTCTCAGAAATTGCAAATAATTAATAGAATTTTTGTAATAGTTGTGTATAAATTGTGTAACAAAAAAATAAATTAAATCTTTAAGAAATGACAGACAAATTCAATTCACCCAAATAAGCAATAAACATGTCTTACAGGTCTTACATCAACTATTAACAATGAATATTTTCTAATTGGCTTGCTAATTTTGAATAGAAAAGATGGCTGTTAGTGTGCAAGATGGCGTCAACGGTGTAAAAACTGCGAGACTGCTGAGTCGTGTTTTAAGCAACCTTAAAACAACGATTCGCAAACCTCTCATTTTGTACACTTGTTGACGCCATCTATTTGCTACTTTGAAAATTAACAGCTATTTTTTTCTATTCAAACTTTAAATTCTTTTTCCAGGAAAATAAACTATAGTTTTTTTACGATTGAACAGAAACTCAAATTTCTGCCTTGTTTCGGAGGCGGAAAGCGCTCCATTACAAGAAAGTGTGGCCATTCCTTAGCAACGTAAACAACAAGATGGCAGATCGTTTCTGATTGGTCCGCCACCTTGCGGAAAAGACCACTTTTCCGCACTAGAGTGGAAATGGCGACTTTTATTAAGGATCTATAATTTTACAAGACGATTGAATAAAATAAACATACTGAAATATTTTATTTAAAAATTATAAAATTATATACACGTTATATTAGCTTTGATTAAATATCATCGATAGCGCTTCAATAACGTTAGAACACACATAAAATGGCATAATAATAATAATAAATAAAAAAATACAGAAATATGCAAAAAATTATTAAAAATAAAATGTATATATGTGCTTTAAAAACTCGAAAAGAATCGATAATAATAAAATATAGTGTTAATTAAGCCAAATTATCTTCATTGCGTCCACTATCCAATTGTTTTAACTGAAATCATAGAAATAAATTTAATATTAACATATTAACTTTTAAAATCCACCCTTCTTGTTTATCGCAACAAACAAAAAAGGTGTATTTTTATTATTCAACATTTTTAAAATTTAATCTAAGCTTAATCGTTGCTCTTTACTTACAAATTGTTAATATCTCGATTCAACATTTGGCGGCTTGTCCAAAATTAAATTACTAAATAATGACAAGACCCTTAATCTTAATATATGTTTATAATAATAATAATAATTATTATAAGCTTACCTCTTTTTCATCGGTTACAACAGTGGTATAACGTTCAATAATTTTCATAGGCCCTAAACTGGGTGCGGCGAAAGCATGTTTATATAACAGAGCAGCAGCTATCCCTCCTAGAATAGGACCAGCCCAATAAATCTACAACAACAAAAAAAATGAACGAATATATACAATCGATATTTTTAGGGATGATATTAAAAGAAGACTACAATAATAATAATAATAATAATAATCAGTGGCGTGACGGAAAGAAAAGGGTCCCCCTATTCGGTAGTATAGTTATTACCTAGGGTTAGTTCTTCTTCCTTCAGTTATTCTCGTCATAGCACGACCTTGCCTTAAATCGAACTAAGTGCAGGTTTATCAGGGTTAGGGAGCTGGAATTCGAAGCTGTGAAGCCGGGCAATTTTGGAAGAGCTGGAACTTAGCTGTAGCTCCTTAATAATTCAGTGGAGCCGGAGCTGGAGTTGAGAGCATTAAAACTTCTGCTGGCTCCGACACTTAATCATCAATTTTTCCATAATATATTATATATGTATAAAACTCTTAAGGTCCCCAAGCACTATAGGGCTCTATATTATTATCTAAATCGCATAGAGCGTGAGTATGTCAGAGAATACGCTGAATAATTCTTGGTCAAAATATTTTTTCTTCTTCTGAAGACAAGCAGTTAGAGATGGACTATTACAAAGTTGTAGTCAACTCAAAACGGTTACTAAAATGTTTATTATAATGGAACTGGAGCTGGAACCAGAGATAAAATCTCAAAACAATGACTCCGGAGCTAGAGCTGGAGATACAGCCATGATATAGTGTGTCCTCGGAGCCGGAGCAGAGCTTAGCCTATTTCAAGCCAGCTTCGCAGCTCTGAGGTTTGCACACACTTGGATTTACAGATTCTCATCCAAATATCTGTAAATACACGCTTAGGTCAATTGAAGGTAGTTAGTTAGTTCCTAAAACGGGACCAACTGAGGAAAGAAAAACCAGGCCTGAGGTAAAATATTTCAAGAAAAGATATTGAAACTTTGTTAGACCCCTTCTGATACTGCTCCCCTTCGCACAGGGTGTACTTTACGTCATTGATAATAATACTAATAACACACATACCCAATGATTTGTCCAATCGCCGGCGATTACAGCTGAACCAAAACTACGAGCCGGATTCATACTGGCACTAGTGTAATCAATTGATGATAAATGCCCTAATGCTACCGCCATACCAATAGCCAAAGCAGCAATTGGCTTAGCTTCCGGTTTATTTGGATCACATACACCGCTTATTACCAGAATGAGGATAAAGCCGAGGAAGAATTCAACACCGAAACCTTGAATTGGTTCAAGACTTTCAGCGAGTTTCGTATTACCTAAACCATCCTTATGGAATTGGTTTGGTGTTAATGCCTTAAAAAATACAAATCATTAAAATTTAATGTTTATTTTTTTATGAATAAAAATATACCTACCTTTAGTACAGCCGATCCAGCAATGGAGCCTAAACATTGAACGATAATATAAAGAACACCTTTGATGATATTGATATTGCCTGTTGCCATCATTCCAGCCGTTACAGCTGGATTAATATGACCGCCACTAACATGCCCCAATGTCTATAAATGGTAAATTATTGGTATTAATTGACTTGTTGTTGTTGTTGACTCCAATACCTGGTAGCATGTTTTAGTTTGTGTTAACAAGAAATCTAACTACCGGTTTGGATGGCATACAATTTTTAAACAGTTATAACAATTTACCTGTACAAGAACGAAAATGACTAAACCAAAGGTTAATGCAACCAAAACGAATCCATGTGGTACATTTCGAACACTAACACATGACAAACAACCGAAGAAATTCAACAATAAATTAGCAATAAATTCAGCTAATAATGCTTTCCAGATATTGTTCTTCTTTGATTTGAATTCATTGATGCCGAGTGTTTCTTGGAAATTACCCATATTCGTTGTTGAACTGTGAAGAAAAAGAAAACTTTAACAATAACCCATCTACATTGTTTATTATTATTACTATTATTAATAATAATGATGATGATGGTGGTAATTTAGACCGTAGACAAAGGAGATTTTATAGCTTTGACAATTATCTAGATTTTTTTTCTTCTGTTTTTTATACATGTGGGTATGTTAATAATTATAGTTTTCGTGTTTCTATATCCAAGAAGTATACAAGAATCTTTTTTATTGTTGTGATATTATTTAGATCATTAAAATATTTCTAGATTTATAAACAAATTATATGCATTTATCTTTGTTGCAACTTTTTATGATGAGTAATAAAAAATTTGGCACGATAAAAGGTGATGGAAATTTTGCTATTTTATAATTAAACTGTTATTAATTTCAATTTATACTATCAAACAATAACTAAAGGCCATATTGAAGGTCAATTTGGCAAGATTTAAAATGTTCAAAATGCACCATTAGCGTAGTTATTTTCTCTTTTCGTATGCATTACAAATGAAAATAATGAAATTATGAAATTTGCTCAAAAATTCTTGTTTTTTAAAAATTTTATCATGGAAGAATCAATCAATCAATTATTGCGCTTAAGGAGCCACTTTTTAAGAATGACCTGACCTTGAAATTCGGTACGATCAGACAATTGTTTCTTGGACGTAACGTAGTCACAGCAACAATTCAAATGGTTTGCTGTTTTTCTACAGCCGGCTACTATTTATAGGGAAACATATCTTACTGCAAATGACAGATTATGCAGATAGAAGGATTGTTGAAGTTGCGCTCATTACAAATTTGTTAGGAGATTAGATTTGCTTTGCTCATTTTATTGAGCAGATATTCGCACTTTAATAATAATTAGACTTCGGATCTACAGCTTTCCCATAAAAAATTCAACGCTGTCAAACAACCATTGGCGTAGTTGGCTTTTTATTTTATATACAAATAATTTTTCAACTGTTATAATGAATTCAATTTAAGAATAATTTATTAATATTTAATAAAATTAATAAAATAATCTAGATGTATACATAATTTTTTTATTTGAATTTATTTAGTTATTTTTGAATATGAATTGAGTTGCTGTGACAAAATAACGGAGAGGAACCGTTTCCATGAAGAAATTCACTAAAATCAAACACCTGCGTTTTAATAATGATGTCGCTCTGTCAATAGGAGTACTATAAAAATGGTCTATTATTTTTCAAATTTCGCTTACTATTGGTATAGAGCGGCTCGTTTTGTTGACAGTCAAACTGATGTCAAGACTATGTGGTTGAAGCGGACAATCACGATCGGTTACATTAAAATTTTTCTAAAGATTACTTTCCCTTTGCATCCTCTAAAGAACTGAAATCCTAACTTTAATAATAACGAAACATATACCATAGAATTCGATTTAGTATCAAAATGTGGATGTTTGGAGAATCTAAAAAAGGTCTTTCCCCATATGTTTCTACTTGTCAATGCTAGAATGGTAGAATTCTTAATTATAGCTCATTTGTATTAAATTGATGTCTTCGATGGAATTTATAGCAGTTTCCCTTTTATGTTTTTATACATATTTTTCTTTGTTTTTTATTTTATTAACAACAAATACCTTGATAGAAAAAAAAATTAAGATGACCTGTAGATAGGAACTATACGTATAAGAATTTACTCAATGTCAATAAACAACAACAAATGACAAATTAATGTTAGATATATTTATTAATTTTCATGTTGTTGTCTGCAATTTTAATAAATTATTCAATTTTTCTATTGTTGTGTTATTGTTGTTCTGATTTGTTGAATGGAAATTTACTCAATCTTTTTTTTTTGAAAACGTTACGCCATATTACCTCCCCCATACATTTTCATATTGTTTTTTATTATTGTCCATATAAAAAAAAATAATAATCTAAAAGAAACTGATAATTATTTCAACTATATTCGATGATTTTATTATTTCAGGAAACGGCTAATTTTTCATTTCCTAACGCCTGATTTTTTTTTATTGTTATAGATAATGACCAGTGGCGGCTTTAGTAGAGGGTTTGGTTGGGCGACCGCTCAGGGTGATAGAGACATTATGAGCGGCATAACGACTATATAAATTTATTTTTAATATAATTAATTAGTTATGTGGGATTTGCCCGCATTTGCGTGTCGGTGACATTACTGCTCTGAACTAACTTGAATATAAGCGCTCGCTCGACTCTCAATGGAGTTACAATCATTCGACTTAGTTGATGAATTGAGTGAGTGACGTCACAAACAATAAATAGGCGGTATACTGTAGCTGATTTTTGCCCATAAAAATTTTTGCCAAATAAAAGTTATAGCGAATTTATTGCTTCTCTCCATTGATAGCTGAAAAACCCTGTATGTATACTGGTTGTCTGTCCTAACTCCTGAAAGTATTCAATTCGGCTAATTCCACTTAAATAACAGAGTGACTCGAATAAAATTTTAAGGATTTATAGAGTGGTCTCTTGAAAACATTTCACCAAAATTAGAACCTCGTAGCTGATTTACAAGTCGGTCAAAATATGACAATGTTGCGATTTCCAAAAATTAGTTACACCTACATAAAACGACTAAGAATGATTTAAAGACCCTTCCAACATTTTTTTTCCGTTTTTTCCGCTAAATTCTAGTAAAAAATGAAAACAAAATCAATGTCGGTAAGATCGTAGAGTCATTCTTACAATTAGAATTATTCCTTTGATGTGTGTAGCTCATATATGAAAATCGAAACATTGTCCAAAATATCAAAATGAGCTACAAGGTTCTAATTTAACAAAAATAAGCTAAAGGGGCTACCCTACAAATCTTTGAAATATTTTTTTAATCACTTGCCAAATTTCCCATACAGAACAGTTTCCATCTATCCTTTAAAATGGAGAAAGCTTGGTTTACACAACTAAAAGAAGAAGTCTTTCTCGCTCGAGAGCTGTACCTATAATTTGTTTTAAGTTTTGCTCATAGAGCTAAAATTTCTAGCTAAGTCACTGGTTATGGTTATGACTAATAAAATCTTTTTATCTCTACAATTTATTCATTTATAGAAATAGAAATACGGATGAAGATCTCACATCCAAAACATTATCATAACAGTAAAATGATCTATTTTTCTTATTATCTTCTCGTATATTATAATTTTGGTATATTCAAGGCTAACCGGTTACATTTAATCTTTCTAGAAATGTTCTTCCTTGATAATGAAGACCATCGAAAGCAATTCGTCATGTTCTAAAAGAGAATAGTTTTTGTTCTTATTCTTACAATAAATGGAAAAAAAGTTAATTAATTTGATTCACGCTTCAGATATTTATTTCAAGGAATAAACAATACGAAATTGACTCTTTTTTTTGTTGACAATATACATGAGTAACCTTCATTATTGATTAAATATCGAATGCGAAACGTTTTCGATGTTAGCATTAATTTTCAGCAATTACGAAAATTGCATTACTGCGTTTAAATTGAGAAAAAAACAAACAATAATTATCGCTTAGATTGACACAGTCGAAAGTCTAAATTTGGATAAAACTTGGCTATTTTCTGACCAAATTGTTAAACTTTTGACTAATCACCATTCACTAAAAGTCAACTTTTTTCAGCAATCTATAGTTCTTACTGTAATGACGCCGAAGATGTTTTTACAAGAATTTTCAGTCGATCTTAACAAAATTGTGTTAATTCTCCTGAAAATTACAGTTGAAATTTGATCTTTTTTTATAAATTTACATCAGTATTTTTCAATAAACACATCAATATTGGACAAAAACATTAATTATTAAATTATTTATAAATTTATAAAACAATTTATCTTGTCGACATGAGAAATAATCAACAAAAATCTAAAATTTTAGCCATATGGGTGTAATTAATTGATTTATTCATATGATGATTGTTTTACCGTATATAAATTCCACTTGTTATGCTCGATGATTCTATAATGATTAATATCATTTTGTTTATTCAGCGTATCAACATTAAAACAGGAAAAATGAAATCGAAAAAATAAAGGATTAATGTAAAACTTTTTAGTTTTACAACTCACATACCTTTCAGGTGGTGATGTTAAATGATAATTATCAACAATTTCTTGTCGATGTGGTGTGTAGAATTTACCGATTTTTATTTCATTCCCTTTAAATTGATTCATCGTGTTGTTTGATAATTACAACTTTAAACTAGACATGATTTTGACATAATTTTTGTTCTATTTTAAACGTATTTTTATCTATGGATTAATTATTGTTTAAACAACAATAATTACAACCGTGATGTTTCGTTAAAATACGTATGTAGGTTTGTTTGTTTGATTAAATTATAAAGTTTATTATCAATTTTTCATTATTATAAAAATATATTATTTATAATTAATAGGATATCATAGCATTATTATTGTTTAGAGAATAAAGAATTTTAACGAGTTGAATATTTTTTGAAAATATCAATAAACAGACCATTTCGGAAACCATGCGTGTTTGGCTTCCATTCAATATCACATAAATTCTTTTTTGTCGAAAAGTAAACTAAAATATTTATAAAAACTATTATAATAAACGAGTTTAGTTCATTTTATTTATTATAAAAAATTTTTGTAATGTTTATGTATATTTTAGAGAAGCGTAACGAAAGACTTCCCCTTATATCGTATGTTCTAAATGTGGTCGATTCCTATTAGTTGGCTAGAGATTCGAATAACATTTCAACAATTTGTAGGGTAACCTCTTGAGAACTATTGAACAAAATTAGAACCTGGTAGCTCATTTGGAAGTTGGTCAAAAACGCAAATGACTTACAATAACTCAAAAGATCCTCTCAATATTGATTTTCTTCCAATGTATTTTTGACCAACTTATAAATAAACTACGAGGTTCTAATTATGCTAAAATAATCTCCAAAAGCAAGTCTACAAATCCTGGGAATATTATTCGAATCGCTCGTTAACTGTAGTTATTATAATAAGAGTTTCATATGAGTCGATCACATTTCAAAACAATTACCCTGTATAGAGCAGAACAGTCTAAAATTTTTTTTAAACTATGATCTTTTTGAGCAAATCCATTTTAATTTTATGAAAGATTTAAATGTCAAGCACTTCCTTTCTCTAATCCTCCCTTAATTATTGTTCTAATGGATAATTTTATGAAAATTTCAGCAAACAAACGGTTAGTCAAACTCGTCTTTACAGTAGAAGAGCTTGAATTGAAAATATACTCTCAACAGTCTTAACTGTCATCTTTTGTAGCCATATCTCTTATTATTCTATCCCTTATTGTTAGTCAATCTTTACTAAGCTTAATGTTACGCCTTATAGCGTACAATATCTACTGGAATGGCAATCTAAACTAGAAACACTGAAAAAATGCGTTTATTTTTGTTGCCAATCCGGTATATTTTTAGATATTTTTGCTATAAATTACCAATTTTGGCGAATTTTGCCTGTAAATTGCAACAAAAAAAGCCTGAAGTCTATGGGGGTATATCGACGTTCAAATGAAATATTTTTTACAAGTATTTGCTTAACAATTGCACTATCTTCTTAAAGGGCCATATTGCATCTTTTTTTGATTCAGTGTCCGAAAATTGTCAATATTTAATCATCTATATCTCGCTTAATGTTTGAAAAATTAAAATGTATGAGCCAGCGTAAGAACGGCTATTTTTTGGTGCATTTGAGGCCATTTTCTGTTTTGGAAAATTTTATGGAAATTCTGAATTACAGAGGGAAATCTGGGAGCATGTTCTCTTATATATTTTCTCCAAAAACTCGTTGTAGCTTAGTCAATATTATTTATTTGGCAATGCTTTTAACGCAGAAGATAGCTAATTGAAAGCATTTTCCAAATCTCTGAAACATTTTACGATAAATTTGTTAATTTTTCAGAAAATTAATGAAAACCTCAAAAATTTCATACCAAGATTTTTGGACAATTAAAGAATTGTACAATATCTGGTTTGAAAGCTTATCAATGGGGAAATTCAACGACATAGGGAATGTTCTGTAGTCGCGACGCTTTTTGATAATTATCGGAAAATTTGCCCTAAGATTTTCTCGATTTTTCCAAAATAAATTCGAGCTTGTTGTCGACTTTCCCCATGGATGAGCTTTCAAGACACAATGTTTGTGGCTTGGTGGCCAAGTAGATAGGGGGCCCTAAAAATAATACACTCTACCATCAAAAGACACCTAAGTCCGTCTCTGATCTAAATCATCAGTTTTTAGCGAATTTTGCTAGCTATTTCTACCAAAGTTTGTTTTCAACGAGGTAAAATGAGACGATTGAGACAATTTATAATTTTAGCATAGACTTTTTCCTAAATTGCCAGGTTTTGAGCGAATTTTATTTTTAAGCCGTGAAAAAAAAGTAAGCAGAATTCGCGACTTGTAAATCAAGTTGTAGAAAGGAGACAATTGGCTCTACTTTTGCAAATTTATAAACAAACTCTTACAGTTTGAGCTACTAAGCATTAGAACATCAATTACATAGTTGGAGTTCGCTTTATAATTAAATAACCTTAAGGATCACAAGACTGTATATTTTTGGCCATCGTTTCAATTCTCAATATCGTTTGGAATACAACAAAAAAATTAAAAAAGCTTATACAGTGTTCGATCTAAATATGCTCGATTCTATGAAACTCCTATTAGTCGAAAAAGATTTCAAGGAGTTGTAGGAGGGTCCCTAGATAGCATTTAAGCATAATTAGAACCTCGTAGCACATTTGGAAATTGGTTAAAAACGCTCGTTTCAAAAACGAGCTAAACACGCAAATCGCCTTAGAATGACTCGGGGATCCTTTCAGCATTGATTTTTTTGTTTTTCTCTATTTTATTTTGTAGCGGAGAAGAATGTCTTGCATTTTTTCTAAGATGTAATGGAGAAAAATGACAAAAAAAATATTCGAGTCATTCTTAGTCGTTTTGAGTGTTTAGTTCGTTTTTGAAAATCGCAACATCATCGGAGCGATTTTTAACCAACTTCCAAATGAGCTACGAGGTTCTAGTTTTGCTAAATTGTTCCATAGGGATCCTCCTATAAATCGTTGAAATATTTTATAGAATCGACCATATTTAGATCGAACACCCTGTGTACCTACGACATTAAAATTGTCTTCAAGCATTGATCAATCAATTGGTAAGCAACTTCCGTGACACATCCCAAACTTTGCGTGCTACAAACTATTTATTCCATAATAAAAAAATAATAATCAAAAATTTAGAAAAAAAATCTACCAAAAAAAAAAAATGATTCCACGCATCAAGATACAACAACAGAATAAAAATGGTTACGGTTATTAGTCTTGTTTGAATACAGGAAATACTAAAGAGGATAATTGTAGACAAGTCTTTGTAGTACGAGATAATATTAATAGAAACCAAAATAAAGAGGAATTGTTGAAAGTTTTCCTTGATTCTATTTCTAATTATATCTGTCGGTCTTATCAATTAGTAACCACTTTTTTCGTGTATAAATAAAAAAGTGGTTACTAATTGATAAAACCGACAGATATAATTAGAGGATTCCTTCAAATTTATTAATTCCATGACAGTCGAATGGGTATTTGTAGAAATAATTAGGAATAAAGCCTCGTTCTATGTTGGATTTTCTAATAAAGGAACATGTTGAATACAAATTGAAAATAAATATCGAATAATTATTGAATAAAATGAGTAATATTATAATGATTTGCAAGAAAATTGAATCATATTAAATAGCACAATAATAAAATAATCCTTACTTTTTTTGCTATTTCTATTGAAGGTTATTATAGCAAATGAAAGTAATTATAGGGAAATATCATAATAAATGAAAATTACCGAAATTCTTTTGGAAATTATAAGAAAATTGTAGATTTTATAAAAAAAATTAATAATTACTAACCTGGATCGATGTATTTAAATTTTAAATCAGGAACACGGTACGAGCTTATCGGTAGCGCGCGAAAACAACTCTATCGCATCGAATACCTGTGGAGCTTTCAGTCAGGTCTCTTACTCAACAACAATAACAACAACCATAATAATAATAATAATGATGATGATGATCAAATAAAGTGGGGCTGTGATCGTGATCATAATAATAGTAGTATGATGATTTTAATGATGGATGTATAGTGGGAGATAAACGAGGCGATTGGTGTGTTTATTTGAGAAAAAATTTTCTCCATAAATTCATAATTAGCATATTTTGTTTTTCTTCAATATACTTGCAGTTAATAAAAGTATAACAAAAAGGCAGATGGTTAAAACAATGAGATCATATCTTGAATTATATAATACAGGATTTATGGATTATGTTTTTTTTTATTTCTTTTTATATTCAAAAATTATCTACCCACCCAACTTCAATTTCTATCTTGACTAGAGTAGGTGGGTCGATGAAATATTAAAATAATGCTCCAGTAATTTAAATTTTTTCCCACCTATTATCGAATATCATTTAAAATGAAGATATTGTGAAATACTAATAATGATGATGATGATGATGATGATGATAAATGATAACAATAAAGAAAAATCAAATTGATTGGATATTTGTGGAATAATACATACAACGATTAGAGTTGGGATATTGTGCACTTTTATATTAAGAAATGTTGTCATCTTATTGTAGGCTGAAATCTGTAAATTTTTGATTGACGATTATTCTAGTCGTTGTTTAAATAAAAAGATGACCATCATTTGAAAAATAAAAAAAAACAATGTATATTGCACATTTGATTCAATTTGTTTATATTAAACAGTCAACTAATATAATAATAATAAGAAGGAGAATGACAATAATAGCAATAACAACAATCATTGCTTTAAACGAATCTAAGCTTATTGAAACTGTTATATATGTAATTGATTTTTTTTTTAATATATTTAAAAAAATTGTAATATTAGGGATGTTTAAGGGAGAGTCAAAGCTCACTTTTTGTAGACGGATTTTCAAACGTAAAGTAGATGAATCTGGTTAAATTTTAATTTTTAAGTGATTTAAAAATAAATATTTATAATGTTGGTGATTTAATTGACGAAATTGATTAATTTCAAGGCGAAATGATGAAATTTTTGAGCTTTTTTTTTTGAAAAAATTAATACAAGATAAAAATCACAAATTTGCTTAAAATTCCAGTTATTGTAGGCAACTAATAATACACTTCTGAAATGTAGACAACTTCAAACACTTTTTGGTGTGTGAAACTTATTGATTTTGTTAAACAGGGGTGGCTTATTCCTGTGTGCTATGTGCACAATATTTCTCAAGTACACAGAACCGGCTTCAGGTACAAGAGGAGCAAGCGGCCGCTTGTAGTATTAAATTTTGAGGGGCGCAAATCCATATACACGGCGCCCTTCCTGATAGTTGTGGATAGAGGATGAAATTCTAAGACGAAAAGTCTTATACCATTTTTTGATCTGACCCACAGGTAATGAGTAATTAATTAAAACAAGTAACGAATCAGATGCCCGCTATATAGCGATAAGAGAAATGGGAGGAGTTACAGATTTCAACAATTAGGGTGCTCGCACAACGTCGCATAATGTTGGATTGTTTTTAATGAAAATTTGCACGTGTATTAATTAGTAATTGTAATAAAAAGTAAATTAAGTCAAGTTAATCAAGTCAAATCTGTTCGAATGTACCACCATTCAGTTTCAGACAACGATTGACAACATTATGCGGCGTTGTGCGAGCACCCTAATTGTTGAAATCTGAAACTGCTGTGCTGTCGATATATCAAGACTCCTCCCGTTTCTGTTCATATCGCTATAGCAGGCATCTGATTCGTTACTTGTTTTAATTAATTACTCATTACCTGTGGGTCAGATCAAAAAATGGTATAAGACTTTTCGTCTTAGAATTTCATCCTCTATCCACAACTATCAGGAAGGGCGCTACTTTTGGGACACCGTGTATACATACATATAGTTATCGATATACCGGGTGAATCACGTAAGGCAAAAACTTCTGATTTCAGCACCCATTATTTGGTAAACGATTCGAAAAATATTTCAAAGATTTGTAGGGCTGTACTCAGAGAACATTTTAGCAAGTTAGTAAAAATCGCGATCAATTTTCCAATGAACTACAAGGCCCTAATTTTGCTTAAATGTTCTCTGGTGACCAACCTACAAATCATTGAAAAATGTTTCGAACCATTCGCTAAATAATGGGAGTTTAATTAAGCATAGGGCGCCAAATATTTGACTGCTTGTAGTTGCAAACAAGCTAGAGCCGGCACTGCAAGTAGACTTTCCAATCTGATCAGGTCCAACAGGGCCCACAGAATATTTTTTTAAAATTTCGTTCAATACATATCTGTACTTCAAAGATTTTCAGTTCGAAATAAGTATAAGAAAACTAACATTCTGTTTTGTATTTTTCATAATTTTATACAGTGTGTCTGTTTCTAGAAAAAAATCGTTATAGGGGGTGAATATTAGGGGTGGATTTTACCCCTTTAATTAGAAATTGAGTTTATATAAAAAATAGCCGAAACAAAAATAAATTATGCATTTTATAATTTAAAATATTTATTTTAACGGTTGGAAAATATTTCGCGTCTTGGGGGTTGTTTACCCCCGATAATGCTTTTATTTGCAAAAACCCTGAAACAGGTCGACTTTAATTTCTTATTTTAAGCTCAAAAATAATTTTTATGAAAATTTATTAATGTTATTGCATAAATTATATTGAAAAAATAGTTTAAAAAATAGGGTTTTGTGGGAAAAAAAATTAGGGTAGCCACCCCCAGAAACTAAACTATACTTGCTAGTTTTGCCATGCAAATAGAAGTATTTTCCAATTTGTTTCATTTCAAAATATTAATTAGAACTTAAGATATTTGAAAAAACCGTTTTCGGAGATAAACTTTAGGGGTGATTTTCACCCCTTTATAATCAATTTGGGCCGATAAAAAAAATATGCATCTTCTATTTTTTGATCCTCTACAACATATCAAAAATTCAGGAGAATCGGAGGGGGACACCTCGGGCGGTTTCCTTGTAAGAATGACTCGACATTGATTTTTTTATTTTTTACCATTTTCTTTTAAAACAATTGACAATCTCTTGCAATTTCTCTAGAATGCTGTGGAGAAAAACGAACTGTCGGGAGAGTTGTAGAGTAATTCTAAATCGCTTTGCTTGTGTAGTTGGTTTATAAAAATTGTGACATTGCCTAAAATGACATTTTTGATTGATTTCCAAATAAGCTACGCGGTTCTAATTTTACAGGTTTTCCTCTTGAAATTCCTATAACAATGGTTTTATTCTACAAATAAATAAAACAATCGTATCGAGGTAATTGGTATAACTATTTTCACAGGAGAAACCCTGTATTATTCGGATTTTTCGTCAACTAATAGGAGTATCATAAGAGCTAAAGACATTTAAAACAGACGCCCGGTACAATTGACAAGTTAATTTCTTTGTAACAAGGAAATAAGATTTTTCTAATGAAGAGACCTAGATTTAAAGATTTCATCGTTAGCAAAAAGTCGTGACGCAGTCAAAATTTAGAAGTTCTCCGAATCTTATTTGGAATTTCCTTTAGGTAATTTTTTTGGATTTTCAAATTGATATAACTAAACAAAAAGTTTCAATAGAATTTGGAGCTATTAAAGTTATAACGTCTGTACCCTTCTTGATGAACTGTCCATCAGTGAAGGATTACGTATAAAAAGAGGATAATTATGCCTGAATCTCTTTTTATTCGCTTGATACGTGTGGGTTTTTCCCTAATTTGGACTTTTTGTTGGACCCCAAAAAGCGATTAAAATTCACGTAGAAAACACACATTTTTATGTTTTTGAAGATTGAAATGCAAGCTGTTTGAAAGACTTGGCAGGTCGAGACATTTTACATCAAAGTAGAAATAATTTGATCTGTTTTTATTACTTTTTCGTAATGGAGAAGGAAGTGATTCATTCCATCTAATGGTAAAAACTGTATGCCTAAGAAGCGGAACGAAATTCGTCACTCAGTCTGCAAGAGGTGAAACAAAAAAAATTCTAAAAGATATCTAGAAAAAAGATTCCCAAAGGCAGCAAGTACCTTATATAGCGAATTTTTTAATGTATCTACATGCTGAAATATTATTAATTCACAAACAATAAGAAACAGTAATAAAATTTCACTCGTTCGAAAATTTGTTGTTTGTCTACATAGATCTAGTATGTTAATATTAACATACTAGATCTACCTCTGTTTGTCTAATATTAACTGTCAAAATTAGTTGCCCCTCGCGATATTCAATTTTTTTTCTAATATCAATTGTCAGAACACATAGCCATCTGAGATATTGGATTTTACTGCTTATACTCAAAAAAGAGATTTTTGCATTTTTCTTGCGATCCAACTAACCGATTTTGATGATTTTTTTTCTGGGTCATAGAGAATGGTCGGCTCTACTGTTATTTTAATTTTCATCAAAATCTAAGCAAATGTAATATTGAAAATGATTTTTTTTAACATTTCTTCAGCTCTTATTCCAAAAGTTTTGGCCCTACCAGTCTGGCCAACGAACTCATCCAAGCTATCCCAAAGACCGATTTTTGTACCAAGTTTCATTAAGATTGGTCAATTTTTACGGCAGGTATCGTGGGTATACATATATACAGGGTGTCCCAGGGGTATGTGCAAGCTCCATAATTCCGTTGCTACAAGACATATCGACTTGCGGTTTTTTTCTTACAGTATCCATAGACATTCTGTACAACTTAAAATTATTTTCGTTATTTTAACTACCCCCCTTATAGGGGGTAGTGCACCCTACTCTCTTATTTTAAATAGAATGGTATATTTTTTATTACATTTTTGAATTCTTTGATGAAATCGAAGGGGACTTTGATAACATGAACCATGGTCTAGCGCTGAAAGTTTTTCAGATATTTTGACTTTTCATGAAATTTTAAAATTTGCAGTGCTTGATTGAAAAATTCATATTTTTGAAGCTATAGCATTTAAAATGTTGAAACTTAAAAGTTATGTTGTACAAATAATGTACTTTTTATCAATTTAAACAGAATTCAATTATCTTTCACTGTTTAGCTAAATTTTTCTTTCGGACAATCTTCAAACTCTAATATCTTGCTAATTTCAAATGGAACATCATATTTTTCTTTATATGATTGGATAGAGAATAAAAATATGCATCGAACTGTATCAACATTCCCTATACCTATCTTTGATAATTTTTCAGTTATTCAGAATTTTCAATTTCGTTCAATCACCTCCCTTGAAGCAAAATGTAATACTTCTAGTCGCCTATGCCAAAATAATTCAACTATAATAAAATGCATAGAAGGCTTAGCAAAATGATAGAATATCACAAATGACGTTAATATTGAATATTTTACCTGTATTTTTACAACTTTAGGACATCCTACATACACAAAAAGCAAAAGAAATAAATATTACTTTTATTAATTATCAATTTCTTCCATTTTATTTCATTGAGATAGTCCAAATTTAATTAATTAATTTCATCTTAATTGTGACAATTGAATTGGAGGTTGTTTTGCAAAGCCTTCTATGTTTTACATTTTATTTCAGGAAAGAAAATTAGACGAAAATTCTGAATAACTGAAAAATTATCAAAGATAGGTATAGGAAATGTTAATACAGTTAGATGCAGAATTTTTTTCTCTATCCAACCATATAAAGAAAAATATGGAGTTCCATTTAAAATAAGCAAGTTATTATAGTTTGAAAATTGCCTGAAAGAAAAATTTATTTCAGCCAAATGCTGAAAGATAATTAAATGCTCTACAGTTTGATAGAAAGTAAGTTATTTGTGTTATTAGAATTGTAAATTTCAAACTTTTAACTGCAATAGTTTCTATGTTATGAATTTTTTATTTAAACACTGCAAAATTAAAAATTTCATGAAAAGTCAAAATATCTGAAAAACCTTCATCGATAAGCCATAGGTCATATTATCAAAGTCCCCTTCGATTTCATCAAAGAATCTAAAAATGTAATAAAAAATATACCATTCCATTTAAAATAAGAGAGTAGGGTGCACTACCCCCTATAAGATGGGGAGGTAGAATAACGAAAATAATTTTAAGTTGTACAGAATGTCCATGGATACTGTAAGAAAAAAATCGCAAGTCGATATGTCTTCTAGCAACGGAATTATGGAGCTTGCACGTACCCCTGGGGCACCCTGTATATATATATATATATAAATATATATATATATATATATATATATATATATATAAAAATTTTAACGAACGGTGGATATGGGTTCCTGGGGTCCCAAAACGAACTTCTGTGCAAAAATTTTTCGGAAATTCAAAAGTGAGGATCTCGTCATAAGCTAATTTTTTTTAAAAAATTCGCTAAAAGGTAATTAATTTCTTGTCAGAGACGTATTAAGAGTTGAACGGCCCCACAAATTTAGGCAAACAATCCAGAATTTACCCCAAAAATTATCTGAATGTATTTAAACAGCTTACTGTTGATAACTTAAATGTAAATTCGCTAAAAACTGATAAAAACATGCTTAAATTTTGACCCAATCCGGTTTTCCTTGCCTTGCTTAAGCTCGCCTTAAATAGAACTAACAATAGGCTTACTCGCATTTGAATGAGTGTGTCCCTCTACCGTCTACATATACATATACAGTACCCCATCAAAATGTCTGTTAATCCACGCTTAGGCCGATTTAAGCTAAGATATTGCTGACGATGAGGCGAGCTTAAGTAGAGGAAGAAAAATGCGGCTTTAGAGTTGCAAATTCAACTCAAAAAACCACCAAAATTGTCTAAATAGTATCTTTTTGTATTAAATTTGCCTGTTTTGTAAATAAATACAAAAATTAAGGAAAATCTCACTGAAGATAAAGTTAATAATTATCATTTCTTAAGTTAACTTAAGTGAACTATATTCCGCCTTACTGAAACTCGGATTTAACATTCTGAAATTTAATTTTACTTTCTTTAATATTATTCGATTTAATTACCACATAATTATCTTTTTTGTCGTTTTATTGGTCCGCCAAAAGGAATTTGATTTAATGCTCAGTAAATTTATGATTTTTTTATTTTTAAATAAAACCAAATAATAAATATCGTTTTAAGTGTTGCAGAAAAAAAAACCGAATAATTCACTTTAATTTTTCTATTGTCTTCGTTTCTAATTACCTTGAGACTATTTATCAACGCTAAATTATTGTTGAAGTGATATCACAATCACGTAACGAATTTCTGTCATATTGTTGAAAGCTTTCTCGTGATGTGTCGCCAACTCTATTTGATTTTCCACAAATTTCTAATTTTCTTGGAGATTTCTCAAAAAAAAAACACTGACATTAATCAAGAACATACAGAACTGGCACACGAACTGGAAACATTACGAAATTCTATTGACTCCTCATTCTTTAAAGCTTCAAATACTTCTACAGAATTGAAGAAAATGGCCACATTCAGTGTTTCTATTTGATTTACCAGTGGTGTATGTGGGGAACAATTCGATCTCTTTGATAGTTTTAGTTACAAATGTTGTGTAAAACTTTTAAAACTATCGACATTTTTATCGATGAGAATTGTTCATTAATCTCTACTTACTGCATTTAAGTGACTTTAATTGGAAATGTAATTATGGCGAAATTCTTCATCATTTATTTTATAAAAATTAATTAAAATTTATTATTGTTGTATTGTTAATTTATGAGAAATTATTTGAAAATTCGTGACAATTACAATTTCATATAAACCACAACAACTATGTATCCTCTTTATTAATTATATTTTATGATTTAATACACAACAATTTCCAATTAGATTACATTTAATAATTTAATTTATAGGTAAATAAATAATAATTACATGTTAGTGTGTCTGTCAAAAGTAAACAAATAGTTATGTATGTAAAATTATGAGAATTTATCGAACATACACCGACACAATTATTTTTTTTTTTTGTATTGTTTAAGAATTCTATTGTCGAACCTTGAGAATGTCACGGTTCAATACTGTAAAATTGTTAATTTAATGAGAAAATCTCGTGTTATTTCAATTAATGAAATTTTAACGACAATCATTAAATAAAAATTCATCTCTTCCGTCTTATTATCTAAGCAGAGAATACCTAGAAATACACCTGCTTCAGAGATAGAGTTGGAGATTACAGTTTGTTCACAATTAAATTCGATGATTGTTGTCCATGATTTTGAACTTGACCTTTTCCATATATACCTACTACCAATTAATTATTAATTTATATAACTTTCTATTAGTATTTCCTAAATTATGATAATTTTATTTGAGTAAATTTGAAGAATTCCATCGAATTGATTCTGTCAATATTTATGGAATTATCGCCAAATTTATTTATGATAAATATGATAAATCAATTAACACTTTATAGAATTTTTCTAAAACATTGTAAATATCTGATTCTTCCTCAATTATTAAGTAGTAATCGAATAAATCAATACAAAATGTGCAAATCAGGCTGATTCTGTTAAGTTTATTGTAAGAATTTTTGAAAATATGTGAATTTTCACCAATTTTCCAACGTTTAATTCTATAATTTTCAATAAAAAAATATGTTATTGTTCGTTTCACAAAACAGGAAAAGATGGAATCTTCATCTTCATCTTTTAACAATTTAATAAACGAAATTTATTCTTCTAATAAGCAAAAAGATGAGACTCTCTATAATTAAATTAGATTGTACGAAAAAGAAACGATTACAACACATCAACATTAATACACATACAACTTTATGACTTAAGTTTTTTTTTATTCTTTCATCTATTTGATATATCACCACATTTATTAAATGGGTAGGTACGGATTTTGTAACAGATTTGCAATTTCAAGGCCTGCAAACTTGTACCCAAAAAAAATGGGTCAGATCATTTTATTTTATCACTTTTAATAATTGACTTTTAATTAAATTGAGAGATGTTCATCATTATTATCCGTCCTATAGGTGTGTCTTTACATTTTAATAACTTAAAACATAATTACTACTAACTATCGATGTTGAAATTACGTAAAACTAGGTTTGTTTTTATTTAATTCATTACCACATACGATAATTTCTGAAAATTTTATTATTAACCATTGAAAATTTAGACAAAATATATAAATTTCAAATGTATGTCACGGTAGATTCAATTGCAATGCAAATACACCAAAAATCATTATTTTCCAAAAAAAAAGTTTACTTTAAATCTTATTTCTCAATCGTCACATCACAATTAGTAGATGATTTGTTATCAGATTTCATTGTAAATTAACCAAAACGAAACCTCTTTTTCTCGATTTTTTTTTCCCAGTGAATCATGACAATTTCTCGTGTGCAACATGACTAATTGTCTTTAGCAATATGTGGGTTATTTCGTATTAAAACACACCTCCTCCATTCTAAATTACTGCATTATTTTCTTATTATTTCCCTCAAAAGTATTGTGTGTTGAAGAAAGCCCCAGATTCTATTTAAGTCTATCTTAAGTATATTTTGTTTTGCTTCTTGTCAACAATACGGATCGATTATCGTTGATTAACACTTATAAATTGTTGCTAATAGTGGATTATTATTGTTATTATCATTAGAAAAATTTACAAGATTCTTTTTCAAATTGTTTTTATATTCAGTATCTAATGATCATAATTCTCCTTATAAGCCAATAATTAAAATTGAATCATTGTTGTTATTTAAACAGTAAACACTTCTAGAAAACAATAATTATATGTTTATTTTATAGCCGAAAGCTATGATCAATCTATTTTAATTACAATAATTTTCGTATTTTTCCACCGTGTATAGGTGTCAATTTTGTTATAAAGTCCACAATATCTTAAAATCGACATTTTTATAATGTTTTATAGATTGTTTAGACTTTAAGACACACAATCTACGGTGTAAAAGCAAAGTTTTACGCGAATCTGTACGAGAAATGAGCGAATTTAGAACCTTCCACCTAACGGCGCATCCACCATTTTTCGTCCCTATAAACTACCGATAGATTTTTGTTAATTTCTTTAAAACCACAAAATATATCAAAATGTGGTTTTCAACAATCGATTCTACAATAAATCAGCTTTCAAACAATAGTAAATACTCTATTGTTATCAATAGTTTGGTATATTTAATTGAGGTTTAAATTAGCGAATAATTCCGGTTTCTTATACGAATTATTTCGTAAAAAAACTTTCATTATTAATCCATCAACTCGATTACGTTCGCTTCGTTAATTACTTAATTACTCTACAAATTTCAAGTCTCATCTATTTATTGGTTAATTTTATAAAACAGCATTGATTTTGCACAATTTTCTTGAAATTACCGGAATGATTGACAGAAATTATGACGACACCTGAAAATTAGAAGAGATAGGAAAAAATATAGCTTCAAGCACTTAGAAATGGACTTGACCTTACTAAGACTATAGCACTTTAACAAATGATAATAATCATTATGATGATGATGATGATTTCTATATTTGCTTATAACAAAAAATAAGATTTTGTATAATGTTTATTATCATAACATTTGTCTACAACATTATAAATTATTCATTTTCTTTAGGTTATTTTTGTTTGTGTCTCCCGTTTTTTTTTTTATACAAGAAACGAATATTTAAACGTATTATCTTTAGCGACCTTTACGAACAATGCTAGTCATATTTTATTAGATAATAAATCATTGAGAAAAATCTGACAGGATTCTATTTTTTCTCGTTGATGTTGTTGTTGTTATTGGATAAAAGTTACGCAATTCGTATCCATTTTTTTTATTAAAAAAATTTAAATAGAATATAAAACATTCCATTAAAATAATTAAAAAGAATGATTCGGTTGCATGGCTTTTTCATCTTTTTAATAGATGAAGATTTATGGAAAATCCGATAATTATCAAGTAATTGATTTGTTTTAACTGTCTTCAAATTAAAGATTTTCGATGGATTCAAAAGATGTAATGTCGCAATTTCCGTTCTAAAAATGAAATTTTGTAATTCGCGAATTAACAATTATCAACATTTGCTATTAATGCAATTATAATTGGTAATACACTAATATTAGAGGAAAAAAAATCGCAATTAATGTAACTTGTGATAATTATGGTGCCATTTATTCTGTCTCTTCAATAAATAATTTCCCATCAAATTTAAGAACAACAACTAGACAGATTAACAAATATTTCGTTACATTTTTAATTTATGTCTCGTCAATCTAAAATTGTGACATGTACAATTTGTATTCTTCAACAAAAGCTCCATCATCGCCTGTTTAAAGTTATAAAAAAAAAGTTTAACGATCTTTTAAACCCGTCCGAAATTTTGTAATATCTTGATCGATTACGACTCAATCTATACACTCACACACAAATCTTTAACAATTACAGGTGTGTTCGTTAAACCTGAAAAAAAGAACAACCCACACTCTATTTTGTGAAACTAACAACTAAATAAGATATGATTTAACAATTCAAATATTTTCGTCAACTTATCATCCTCGTTATTTTGTTTGAGTCGATAATTCTTCGATTGATGAGAAGAACTGTTGAAAAGATACCATTAATTTAGGTAATACTTTAAATTCATTGTGTGGTAGTTATGTGTAATGTAAACAAAAATAAGAATTGATTCAATAAAATTAAAAAAACGAGAAATTCAGGGGGCACCCGGGTTTGAACCGGGGACCTCTCGATCTGCAGTCGAATGCTCTACCACTGAGCTATACCCCCTGATAAAATAATAGATGTACCATTTTATAATAAACGTTAATTTTAATTCTAATAAGGAATTTGTTGTTTTAATTTCTAATTATCATCGATTAATATTCTAGAACGTAAATATTTTGATCGTAATATTATAAATCTATAAGAAAAATGTATGTAAATTTACTCTAAAAACATTCGACAGATACGTTTAGAATAAAACAACAAAAATCGTATTCTGGAACTTGCCTTTGTACACAATCAATTAACACCCGCTCAACTTATGATTTTTTCCAGAATACGACTCAAATTACAGTTTTGTTATTTCATTATAAAGTGATTGCCGGTCATCTATTGAAGATAATGATAAAAATTTGTATTGTACATTTTTTCATAATGTTTTATAATAAAGGTGATCTTTATACACCTTGACAAATCCTGAAGGTGAACTAGAAACCTTGAATTTTTAGTTTTCCGTTGAAAAGTCTGAGATTTGACCGGAACAAAACGAAAGTCGCATCTTTATTTTACAATCAATTATTAGCTGTTATCATTTTGAGATAAGTTCTAGTAGGAAAATTTAACAAAAAGTGTGCCAATTTTGTACTTACCAACCTGGTCCATTTACTCAAGGGTGAAAAACCGGTAAATTCTTAGCATGATGTGAAATTATTCCGACAATTAACATTTGAACTTTACCTTTTTTGGAAAAAGTTGTCGAAAATCCGTTTATCAATTTAGATAGAATTACATACGTAATTTCGATCAATCAATCAATCAATAATCATTTATCCACAAATGAATTCGATGAAATTTAATGAAAACTTCAATGATTCAGGATGAAACAATACAATAGTAATTATTATTTCTATTATAATACCAATGTTCCGTTTTTATCTGTATATCCGTTGGGAAAACATCGGCATTATAATAAAAAGAATCAACAACAATACAATTTAATTATTCGCAAAATAATACAATTCTGAAAAATCAACTGCAAAAAAAAATTGGATGACATAACTATTTACCATACACATGTATGCAGTGGCGGACTGGGCCGCAAGGCAACCAGCCAAATCGCCAGTAGACCACGTGTTTAGTAAATCTAAGAAAGTGTTTCTTGACTACTTCATTTTCTCGTCTTGTTTCTTAGTTATGCAACTTATTTATATTTTTATATATCTTGATGAATAAAGAATATACCTAAGTGGACTTAAAGACAGCTCAGACAACTCAGGCAATGTCTCAGTAAGATATTTTCATTATAAATCATCAATTCTCAACAAATTTTGCTAACATTTAAACTGTGAGAAAGACAAATTATAAACTTTTAGTATAGGTTTTAGAAATATTTGTTATAAGTTAGCAGCGGAATCGTGAATTTATTTTAGATTATCGCACGATTATCGTCAACGCACGCCATGGATATGCGCGACTCTCGATTTTTGATATAATCGTAATTTCTATGTTTGTATATCATCAAGTAATTGAACCCACCCGTTCGCTGCGCTTACGAAAATCGAGCCAGGGAACAAAACAGCTACAATAAACTGCCTGCTTTTTGTTTGTGACGTCACTCACTCACTTCATTAATTACCTTAAATGATTACAGTGTTATAATTGCAATAAATAAACGTAGAACTTCGTTGTGAAGTCGATGAAGATCGATGGCGATTGGAGAGCGCTTACATATAGGATGGTTCAGAGTAGTGACGTCAGCTGCTTAGATATCAGGGCAAAATTTTTTATTGATTTTTAACGAATTTTTGTAGAGAATTACAATTAGTTAAATTTGGTCGATTTTTGAACTTTTTAACTTCAAGTGAATTTTGTTCTTGAGTGTAAAAAGGCAAAATTGTGACATTTTCGGCCTGTTTTTGTACTAAAATTGCAATATTTTGGTGAATTTTGTCAAATTTTAAATCGTAATGAGAATAAAATCTAAGACCTTTTTGATCGACTATTAAGTCACATTCTCAACTTTATCTTTACATTTTAAGACATTTTGTTTATAAACCAGCAATTTTTTCGACAAAATTTTTCTATAGAATCGTGTAAGAAGATTTTATATGCTTGCATCTAATAAAGTAAAATAATGTAGGTACATTTGAGGATTATAAAGATTGACTTTATCGGGCTGAAGACCATAAGATTTACTGTATGGTACTGAGTACCATAATGAGATTTATTACAATAAAATCAAGCAGGAAACCAAATGGTTACTATGGAAATAAGCGTACTTTTTAATTATTAAATCATCAATTTTGAGTTTTTCTATAATTTTGACGCTAGCTCAAAATTTTTTGTGTTACACGAATCCTAACTAATCATTATGGTACAGCTTCACGACTTGTACCATAATGATTAGCATTACGATTCTTGTAACATAAATAACTATTAGAACTAAATTCTCTACTTTTATCTAGATTTTAGTTCAGGATTATTAAATTTTGAGTAGGTAGTAACAGAACTTTGTTTATTGTAGACTCTTGAAATCAACAAATTATTAAATAGAAGCATATCAAAACTTTTCTAAGTGAATATCTATCATATGAAAGAAGGCTCCTCTACATTACTGTGCACAGGGCTTTACAAGTACAACGCCGGCCCTGGACATTGCAGATCCATATTGACACTTAATTATTTATGGAAGATTTGCTACCATGTTAGTTAAAGAGGCTCCAACTCAATTGCTTGAGCTCTTATTATGCAAGACACAGTATTTTGATACTCAAATACTTAAGTGTGAGAGGCAGTTTAAAATGTTTGCCTGAGGGCGGTAGATATCCTCACGACGGTCCTGTATGTATTTACACATACATACATACATACAGCTACTACCATATTTGTTTGTACCACAAACATTTGTAGAAACAATTATTTATAACAAAAGTAAATTAAATAGAAGAATGATCATACCATTAAGTGTTAAAATTAATGGAATTTCCCCTTATTTATTACAAAAAAAACATCATCGGATCATGTATTTGTTGCAATTTTAATCCGATTTGTTCAATTATAATGGCCTTGTAGAATCAGACTACACCTCTTTTATATATTGTTTAGAATAATAAATAAATAAATAAATAAATAAATAATGGGAAGAAGGAGATGAAGAAGCAAACTTGAACAGAATCAACAATTACATAAGAACATCCTCTGGAGCCGTCTACTGTACATTTTGTATGCATATGTCTGTTTATTACAAATTTATTTTTCTAGCTAAATATTTAATCAAGACTCGAATCTTATCGCTTTTCCTATATAATTACGAAATTAAATGCATATACTACTTGTACTAATTACCACTTTATAATAATTAAGTATTCAAATTTGTGACTTTTTAACAAACAGATGAGTCGAGAGATTCCTGATCATTTTCCTAGCCAAACTATGGGTAAGTTTTATATTTTCAAAGTAATTACTTTGAATTTAGAATAGAAAGTTTTACGGAAAAAAGTACCCCTAATGAGAATCGGTGAATCGACACAGACTTTCATTTGTATTATTTCTATTTAAATCCGTAATTTGATTCTCGTGTGCTTTCTTTGAAAAAAGGAAAAACGTTAATTATGTCGATTATTATTGTTAAAATAGAACATTTATAATTAAGATTAATTGTTAAACTTTCTTTATTAAAAGATTATGATCCATCTGCCTCGATTAGATCAACTTAACTCAAGAATTTTTTAAAGCAAGAGACTAAACTGATAATACACTTAAAAATTTCTATCAGTGTGTTCAAATTTGATTAAAATAAGTCGATAATAGTTATTCAATCATCCTGTATGAACACGACATGTACTGTAATGATTAGTTACGATCCGTGTAACATATAAAATTTTATGTGTTAGCGTCAAAATTTAAGAACTTAAAAAATAGTAGTTTTATTTGTAAAATTAAAAAATCCGCTTTTTCCCCGTTTCCAAAGTAAATCTTTTTCCCTGCTTGATATAAGTGGAATAAATCTCATTATGGTACTCAGTCCGATAAAGTAAATCATTATGGTCGTCAGTTCGATAAAGTGAATCTTTATAATAGTCCTCAAATTGACCTATATAATGTTGCTTTATGACATGCTAGCACATAAAATTGTAATTTGAAGTTGCCTGTAAGGCTGTAAGGTCTGAAAGAAGCTTATTGGTGTCAACTTAAATTTAACGTTTTAGAAGATTATTTAACAATTTTTGTCGAATTTTAGTATTACATTATGAAATGGAGACGATTTATACAGGTTTCAAAGCCTTTTTGGGAGTATTTTCGAATTTAAGTCCGAGTTTATAGAGTTTTTAGCCAAACTTAGTCTTAAGTGGTGCAATTCAAACAAGTTACATTTTTTTCTTGACTTTAAGTTTAGATTTTAAGACATTTTTGCCTTAAATTATCAATAAATCTTGCTATTCGGTTTTGAAACGATTTTAAGCTATTTTTGAGTTGAATTTTTAACTTTTAATCTAGGTTTGAAGAAACTCTTGTATTAAATTATTAATTTTTAATGAATATTAATAATGAATTGTAAAAAGATTGTAAATTGGACGCTTTTGATCAATTTTTAAGCTGAATTCTTTCGATTTTTATTGTTAAACATTTCCTTCTTGATTTATAATCAACGAATACTCTTATAGTAGGTATCGTTAAAATGGGTAAATTTTATCAATTTTAATTGATTTTTGAGGTCAATTTTTCACTTTGAGGTCCAGTTTTTCTTCCTCTACTTAAGCTCGTTTTAACAAGACCTTGTCTTGTTAAAACATTTGGATGGTAGTCCGTCCATGTACAGATCTTCATCCAAATGTCTGCAAATCAATTTAAGTCAAAGTTTCGCTAAGCCAAACTTAAGTAGGGACGGAACATCGGATCTAACTCAATGATTCAAAGCATCTTTATCCAAAATCATCAGTTTTGACAAAAATAGCTTAATTTAACTCTTTTTTGAGCCAAAATTCAGCTCTTTTTATGTTCCAGTACATTGTTGTACGATTACTTTAATTTTCGACAATTATTTAGACATTTGGTCAATGGCACATATCAATGAGCTACATTAGGGAATGTCAAAGGGCCTATTTGTTTTAGGGACCCATTACTATTTGATTTTTGAGTATTATATTTACAATACAAGTTTTTTTTTAAGTAGCTCATTCTTATGAAACTCCTACTAGTTGGCGAGCAAATCAAAAAATATTCCAAGGATTTGTAGGGGGGAGGCTAATTGGAACTCCGTAGCTCATTTGACAGTTAGTTGAAAAACGATCGTTTTAAATAATACGTCAATTTCTAAAAACGAACTAAGCACGACTAAAAGTGACTGGTAGACCCGCGCATCAGTGATTTTTTCGCTTCTCTCCATTGCATGCAAAACATTCCCTTCTATTCCAGAATAAATGGAGAAAAGCAAAAAGAAAAGAAGGATCCTAGGGTTATTAAAAGTCATTTTATATTTTTGACTAGTTTTTGAAAATCGTGACATCGTCAAAAACGATCGTTGCCTTGACCAGCTTCCAAATAAGCTACGAGGTTCTAACTCTACTAAAATGTTCCCTAAGGACCTTCTTACAAATCCTTGAGTTATTTTTCAAATTTCTCGTCAACTAATAGAAGTTTTAGAAGATTTCCTACATTTAAATTTTCTGCTAGCTAGTTTAAGTTTCGCCTAAGGGCTTAAGATTTCTAGTTACTCTATTGCATCTAATAATTACCAATCTTTGGACCACACATAATACGAAATTAATTGAGTGTTAATTTTAATGTTATTCTATTAAACATTATTTTTACAGTTTAAATTTATTAATGTTGCGTTTAATGCCAATTAAGAAAACTGAAAAATTGTCAAAAATTTGAGAAATATATGTGAATTATACGACAGGACACCTATAGAAATAATAAAATATGTTGTCTCGAATGGTTTTATCAAGGTTAAAAAATAATTTATAAAATTAAATCATCTTGATTAATTAAAATTTGTAAATGATATTTTTTCGTAATTCTAATCTATTAAAAACAACTAAAATTAGATGTTAATAAAACCAAATTAATTTGTTAATCTTTTCTGATTTAATTTATTCTAATCCCCACTTATTATTGTTAAGATCTTCGTTGTTGTTGTTGTTTTTTTTCATACACACACACTTTTTTCTCTTGTCGCTCAAAATCTAAACTTATTACAAGTGCAAGGCATCGTCGGCGATTCATTGCCGTTGTAGCATAAGCCAGGGCAAGGTAGTTCAGTTGACTGTGTCTATAATAAATGTGTGTATTGGTTCTCTCCTTATAACTGTTTAGTGAACCTCGATTTGATTCATTCAGTTAAACTACTGACCGAAATCCAAATCTAGACTCTTTTAATACTTGTTCTATAGTAAATGGTGATTTGTTAAAACGATATTATTCAAATATAGAAATGGCAAAAGACTCAAAAGGTGAGCTGTTTCTTCTTCTTTTTCTTCTTCAACATCATCATCATCATCATTGTAACAATTAACAAAAGTCGACCACAATTAACTGTTTCTTCTTGTTGTTTTTAAACAGGACCTGATGGTATTTTGGGCGTCTCAGAAATCACCGATAACAAACAGATATGGCGAATGTTGGTTGGCGAATTCATCGGTACATTCTTTCTGGTATTAATCGGTTGTGGATCAATTATTTCATTACCAGTAGATGTTATGAGTGCTGCTAAAATCGTCCAAATTGCTCTAACTTTTGGACTTACTGTAGCCACACTTGCTCATGTAAGTAATGTAGAATATAAGGGCAAAAATCGATTATTACATCCGTTAGAGCCTTAGATGTGTAATTTAATGATTTGGTGACAAATTAGAATTAATTAATAATAGTAATAATAATAATAATAATAATTGTTTCTACCTACGCTTTGCCATTTCTTTTTCGGTGTCAATCGTAATTATTTTATAGTGGATTACGTTAGAATTGTAATATAACAAACAATAGTAAAGAAGTGTAGTAGTATAAGGTGTGTTAGAAAAACAGGTTTCAATATTCTTGCAATATAGTGAAATATGCAATTTTTCGTTAATCGACAATCATTAATCAATATTAGTCGAGTACAGTAGCGATGATTATCGACAATCTTACAATTGATTAACTTATCTTATAATTAAGAGAAAACAACAATAAAAATCTCTAAAACTAATTTTAATACATTTCAAATTATTGACTTGATTATTTTTATCAAAAATTGACGTAATAATAACGTGAACTTTATTTATTTTTTTAGATGTAGAAAAATACAATTTTAACGACTATCCTTGATATCATTCAATATTTACTTCAAATTTTATACAATTTATTTCTGATATTAATGTTTGATAAGCACGTAAAACAGAAAAATCAAGCGAATAAATAAATAGGTAAATAAATAAATAAATAAATAAATAAAGAGGCTATGTAAATTGTGAAGATTGCAGCATCCGTATCTATTTGCTTTGCATCTCTTAATACAAAAATAAAAGTGATTCTTGGATTAACACAATAGACACCTTTATTATATTCAGGATGAAAAATTTGTACTCTTCAAAGAACAAATCTGTGAATAAATAGAATGTCAATTGATTTCATTCTCATTAAAATTACAATAAAATCCTCAACTCTACAGGTTGAAATCGAATTGCCTTTAAATACGAAAATCTCACTATCCCTATATGAAATAGCATCCAAAAAAAATATTCTTAAGGGTCAAAACGAAAAAAATGACTGAAACTGACCAAAATTGGAACCATTGCTTGATAGTCACTGGATAAGCTCTAACCTACCGTAATACATCTCGAATTTCCATGGCACTAGGCTACACGAGTTTTACTGAGATACTTATTGGATATAAATAGCAGAGCCTGCTCGATTTTTCATCTAACAATAAGTGTTGTCTAACAGGTCAAGGCTATGGGACTCTATAAAAAATGCACAAACCTGTTGACTTGAAGAATCAAGCAGGCCTTGAAGTCTTCAACCCTTTGCTCTGAAAGTTTTCAACCCTTTCTTATATTACACAAATCGGTTCAGTTTTTCGAGCCATATACGCGTTCTGTAGCCAATTTGATTCAACCCTGTATAGTCAGATGTAAACCTTTTTGAGGAGGTATTGTTATTGATACAAGCATCGAACTCTTCGAAATCTCCTCCAAATGTGTGTCGATGAAAATTCAACGAAACAATACCGTGAAAAACCGATAAACACCAATAAAAAATTCAACTTTCTCCCCATTTCCAATTTGATCTACTTCCACATAACTTCTTCTTTTTCCTCTTTATGTTGTTTTTATGTGAAAAAAAATGGATTTCTTCTTTTTTAATTTTTGTTGTTGTTTATTTGTATTATGGGGTAATTAAATTTCTTTCTCATTGTAATTGACAATAAACACACTATTTTATTTAATGTCGAGGTTGAGAATAACGAAAAAATAAAAAATAACATCACATCTCATCTATTTCCAAGGTCTATAATGTGTTTACTCATAGTGAAATGAACTTTTACTTTATTATAGAATTATTATTAAACACCATATAGAAATATAAAAGTATATAGAGAGAGGGACGGCAAAAAAAGCATCAATATCTTTAAATAGACGATAAATCGCCTTTAGTTATATTCACAGTAATTATTAACTTTAATAATATATCTTATCCTGAGGTATAAATGTTATCATAATCGTTGAATACTGGCAGCCAATTATTATTGATTAAATCGGAATTTTTACTTCATCCACGATGATGGTAATGAAGAAGAAAAAATTAGAACAGAAAGAATCATTAAAGATACTCGTAAATTGTTTCATTGATTGTCGTATTAATTAATGGCCTAATTACATAAGAATCTGTCATTGATCACACAATGACATCATATACATAGATACAATTTTATTGGGGCTATTTGGTAAATTCAACTATTCTCTTTTGCCATATTTGATGATTGATTGATTGATTAAATCGAATATAGAAGATGAATGATGACTGATCGTGTCTCTATCTTTAACACTCTTGTAAATCAATGAGTAAAACGTGTTAAAGATTGATTAGAATCAATGTAAAGAAATCAAACATTAGAAGATAATAGGCGTTTATCAATTATATATTGAATTATTTTTGATTGTATCAAAACTAGATCAAGTAGTAGATATATAAAATCATCGAGATAAAAAAAATCTTGACATAAATTTTGAGTACCTATCGAGAGGGTGCCACCTTTTTTCACAATCTACTCTCTAATATAAAGCTAAAATTTTGGGCTACCATCAAGCAATCTGAGAAACTCGAGGAAGATAAAAAAGTATGTTTTCTGTGGAAATCTCCAAAAAATTCATCATTTTTTCTCTCCATTTTTTTTTGGTAATTTAACAAAACACGTGTATACCGATATGGAATGCATCGATTGAGAGATCAATTGAATCAATGTTGAAGCAATTGAAATAATTCTCCGAATCAATCTGTACATCATTTGTGATTTCCACACTCTAATAACACAGTAGTCACCGTTATTTTTCTGAGATATCTATTTCAGAAAGTTGTGGTACTCAGTTGTTGTTTAAACATAATTTTTCTGAGGGCCTGTTAGGAGGGTGTCACTTTTTTAACGGTCTACTTTTCAATATAAAGCTAAGATTCCATATTTTTATACATTTGTAAGTCATTTGATATATTCCTGAAAGTTGGGCCACCACCACGCAGTCTGAGAAACTCAAGGAAGAAGAAAAAGGATGTTTCTGTGGAAATGTCCAAGAAACTCATCATTTTGTTCTCCATTTTTTTGATAATTTAATAAGACACCTGTACAACACAATAGTCGCCTTTATTCTTCTGAGATACCTATTCCAAAAATCTAAAAGTGAAAATGTTCTCAGTTTTTGTTTAAACATTATTTTTCTGAGGGCCTATTGTGCCACCTTTTTTTCATGGTCAACTTTTTTAAATAGAGCTTTGATTTCATACTTTTATGGGACATTAGTAGGCGTAATTGTTCTGAAAAAAGTTAAGCTACTATCACGATCAGTATCACTGAGAAACTCAAGACAGGGGGGAAAAAGGATGTTTTCTGTGCAAATCTTGGAAAAACTCATCATTTTTCTTCTGTATTTTTTTTGTAATTTAATAAAACAGATAATCCAAAAAGGTGTGCTTTTCGACTATCTAAAACCAAAAATATCATCAGTTGACGTATTAGCAATTTTTTTCTGGGGGTCTGTTGTGGGGAAGCGCCTTCTTATTAGGCAAATTAGACAATTGCCTGAGGCCCCAAAATATCATATTGTTTCAACATGAAACAATGTGATATTTTGTCCACAGCTTTCAAAATCCCTAAAGCGCCACAGCTTTTTTGAGCATTCACACATATGGAAACCAAGTCGTGTAGTCTTCTGAGTCGATCTTTTTCTCATTCTTACTTCCATATTGGCACTGTAATTTCAATGAGATGTTACACTTTGACGTTCTCAGAATTTGTGTAGAGCAAATTAAAAAAAAATGAGGTACACACTCAAGGTTGTCTCAAATTTCCAAAGAAACTCATTAGTCATTATTTTTCTTTTCCATTTTTTTGTAATTTAATAAAATACTTGTATAATATAGTAGTCGTCGTTATTATTCTGAGATATTACAGAAAGTTCCGCTATTTTGACTATCTAAAGGCGAAAATGTCCTCAGTTTTTGTTTCAACATAATTTTTCTGAGGGCTTGTTGTAAGGGTACCACCTTTTTTTTCACGGTCTACTATTTAATATAAAGCTTAAATTCCATACTTTTATGGTACATTAGTAGGCGTAATTCTTCTGAGATATTCCAAAAAGTTGTGCTTTTCGACTATCTAAAACCGAAAATATCATCAATTCACGTTTTGACTAATTTTTTCTGAGAGTCTCTTGTGAGGGTGCACCCATCTTAAGTAAATTAAGCAATTGTCTAGGGCCCATACATACCTCCGCCTTTGTTCTAAATTGTCACATTGTTTCATCATGAAATAGAGCCATAAATCTGTTTTGTTCAAAGCTCTCAAAATCCCTAAAGCGTCACTGCTTTTTTGAGCATTTACCCAAACGAAAACTAAGTCTTCTGAGACGATATTTTTCCCATTCTAACTTCCATATTGGCACCGTAATTTTAATGTGATGTTACACTTTGACGTTCTCAGAATTTGTGTAGAGTAAATTTAAAAAAAAATTAAGTACACACTCAAGGTTGTCTCAAATTTCCAAAGGAACTCGTTATTTTTCCCCGCCATATTTTCTAGTAAATTAATAAACTACGTAAATATCGATATTGCATCAATTGAAAATTTTAATTAGACATTAAAGATAAATGTTGAAGCAATTGAACTATTAATGAAATGATAATTAAAACAAAAATAAAAAATGTGATTAATGATGGATAGAAAATTAAGGTCGAGGTTCTGCTAAAGTATAGTCAAAAAAATATATAAAATTTCGCTATCATTACAGTTGAATAAAATATTATTATTATTATTATTATTTGAATCGATTGATTGATTGATTGATTTGTTGTTCAATAGAATCACAGTAGATCTAAAATTCAAATATCTTTATTGTCAATATTATGCTTATTATTATTTTTTATGATTTGTACCTTTTTTACATCTTATTCTATCTTAATCAAGGTTACAATTTCGACATAGTTATGGCACAGTTTCAGAGTAGGTAGCTTCTCATATATTATTAAAACTGGCCATATCTAAAACATAGTGTAACAAAAAGAGAGAAGGCAAGAATTAAAATAATGCTTTAGGCAATCTACTGGTTTATAAACCAGACAAAGAGTCACCGAACTATCAAATCGATTTGTCACATTATCTTTTTTTTTTTAAAAAAAAAGATCGTTTAATTTGCTATACCATCTTGGTAATAGTTATTGGAAATATAATAGACCTAGGTACATGTGAAATAAGCGTACAAAAATCACAACAATGCACATATCTAATACGGGAGATAAACTGTTACCATTCACTTTGACTTTAAATGGATTAATAGAGAATGGTTTAGTGTTCATATAGAAAATCTTGTATTCAATACACGTATCGATTAAAATTAATACTCAATTTTTTTCTTTTACCTTTACACAATGTGTAATGGCGTCAATAGAAAAATTGTGTAATATACACAAATACACATAAATATTCCTCAGATCGAGACGTACAAGTGTTAATTAGATCAAAAATAATATAATAATGAACCACTCCTTCATTATCTCTACAATTACCTATAATGAATGACAGATAGATAGTGTGTTGAAAAGTTTGATTGACTTGACTTGACTTGACTCTACCGACTAATACGGCAAATATTGGCCATTCATCCATAATTATATTTTAATTATTATTGTTCTAATATATTGATAATAAATGACCGAATTTATAAAGTTGAAGGCTATGAGAGTTTCGATAAATGTTGTATATAGATTTTCAATAAAGTGCGTGTATTTGGCTGTCAAATGGAATTGCAATCGCCCTCAGGTTGTATACGTGACGATTTCATCACAAACCAATAAGAACGGATATGATGTAAACATCGATAATAATTCCTAATAAATAAACTAATTTTCTCTCTCTCTATCGATTTGATTGATTTATTATTGTATTTTAATTTGATTATTAGTTTTTCTTGTAATTTTTCCAGTGTATTGGTCATGTCAGTGGTTGTCACATTAATCCAGCTGTAACTTTAAGTCTCTTCGTTACCGGTGATGTGAAATTATTGAAAGCTATCTTGTATATTGTTGCACAATGTATTGGTGCTGCTGGTGGTGCAGCTGTTTTAAGAGTAAGTAAATTTTATTTGTAAATAAAACCTGTAGATTATTTATCAGGGCCGGACTTACGGGTCCTTTAATGGTAAGCAGTATCGTATTTTTCAACAATTTTCAAATATTGGAGAATTTTCTCGATTTTTTCTAAATAAAGTTCGACCATATCCTGGAATTTCCCTGGATAAGCTTTCATGCAAGATATTGTACAGTTCTTTATCTTTAAAATTGTATAAAATTTTAATTTTCTGGGAAACTAACAACTCTATCGGAAAATGTCTTGGCGACTTGGAAAACTCTTTCAAATTACTATCGACTGCTTGAAAATTGCTGCCGAATAAACAATATTGGTTCAAATACAACCAGTAATGGGGCGAAAATATAAAAAAAAACATGCTCCAAGATTTTCCTCTATAATTGAGAATTTCACAAAAATTTTCCAAAACGGAAAACAGTCTCGAATACACCCGGAAATGGTTGTCCTAAAACTAGTTTATACATTTCAATGACTCGGAAAACAAACGAGATTTTGAAGATTTAATACTGGCTATTTTCGGATACCGAATCAAAAAAGATGCAATTAACGAAATTTTGTAAAAAAATATTACATTTGAACATCGATGGGTTTCCATTGACTTTGAGCCCTGTATAATCCGGTACTGTTATTTATACTCTTGACCTATTAGTTTTATGATTTTTTTTCTTCTGTCCCCCTCAATTTGTTTGTTCTATGATTGCATAACGTTTGTTTGGTTAATTAAAAGACAATGTAATTATATATGAAGAGTTCGTGAATTTGTTTGCTAAAAAACATGATCGTTGGATAAATTTGAAGGTGTGGTTTCATTTATTACAAAAATATTCTTTTAATTATAGTCTGTCATTAAATTTTGCATACATGAAGTTAGGACATATGGTAGCTATCTTTATTGAAACCAACTTGAATCAACAGAAATCACGACTTTATTCAAAACATTTAGCTTGGAACGCCACCTTTTTTTAAGTTTCAAACGTCTCATTTTGAAAGCTTCCTAAGAAAAGCAGATGAAGAAGATATTCTAAAGTTATCCACTAAGACAGTTGTATAAATTTTATATCTTTGACATCAATTTTGGAAATACTCACTTTTTCCTTGTGATTTTTGAAGGTCTACCATATTGTGATTTAGTGAAAAGATTAACTTTCTTCTTACAATAAAATAAGTCATTTTTTTGTTGAAGTTCTTTATATTCTCTTGAAATTTGCACAGGTTGAAACCTTTGTGACATCAAATTTATCTTTGAAAAGACCTAAGAGAATTGGGATCATCCATATCCATTCTCTAACAGTGTAGGCTACCTGCTAATTACCCCTCTCAAATCAATAATCTCTGTAGAATGTAATTAAAATCAGTCCCGTTTATATTTAATTTACCCTCGTTTATAGATTTGAATGACGCTTCCTAAGGAAAACTTGTACATTCTTCATAAAGCTAGAAGAAAAATTGGCTAACACAGTCGTGTTAAATTCTATGTTCTTAGCATCAATTTTGCAAATGCTCACCTGTCCTTGTGCTTTTTGAATGTTGTTAAAAAAAGATGACTGATTCAGTAAGAACATAAGCATTTTATGAAGACATTCTTCTTCGAAAAATATCAGCCATCTTCTTTTGGCTTGAAGTTTTCCATATTCTTTTGAAATTTGCACATGTTGAAGCCTTTGTAACGTCGACATTATAAGTTTTGATACGATCACAACCAATTCAGTTAAAACATGAGTCTCTGGATGGTCTTCTTTCATGAATTCACACCCTTCTTTAGTCATAAGCTTAAAGTTTTTTACATTGATTTAAATGACGCACAAGTTGATGGCTTTTTAAGGAGAACTTGTAGACTCTTCTGTAAAACCGTAGCCCTTCTTGTCCTAAGAAATCAAAAATTATATCTAAAGATTTGTTTCGTACTTCAACATTTAAGCATTGTTTTATCATCTACGTTTTCATCTTATAGAGCCTGTGTCTTTGGAACTGAAGATATTAAGCTTATACTTCTACATGATCCCAAGAGTTTATTGAATTTCTCTGCATTGTTATGAGAAAACTCATCGATAGCAGCATTGTGAAAACGTTAAAAACTTTGTCAAATTAAGGCCGTTTTCTTTTAAATTTTTCTTTAGGTTTTAGACCTTTATGGCTCTTATCAAAGGCTTCTCCATCAAGACCAAAGCAGAAACTTTCAGCATGAACTTTGTCAAACTGTTGCTGAACGTTAGTAACATAATTTTCAATCACTACTGTAACATTGTTATCTTTTCAAAATCAGCAGTGAAGTTCATCGATTTTGCAGTTTTTTACTGTTGTTGTTTCAAATGATTGTGAACTTACTTTTACTTAGCATAGATAAAGATTGAAGCCAACTGTACTTTCTTCTATTCTATTAAAGAGTCAAGATAGCACTCATCAATTGTGTTAGGGAAAAAATGAGATATGAGTGAATGTCCAGCTAACAGTGAAAGGTACTTTCATTCCAGATTTTTTTAAATATTAATACTTGTCTACTTCTTTATTTATTTAAAAAATAAGAAACAAGATAAAGAACGAGAGAAAAGCTTGTAATATTGAACTTGAATAATAACAAAGTGCTAAACATAGGAAGCTATTATATAATCTGCAGTCGATACGCGCCACTGACCTTAGCGGTCATGTGCAAGACCACCTGTTGTGTTGCACCATGCCATCGTCAACATTGACATTGGTTTCCTTTATTCTTTATATTTCTTCCCCTCTCTATTATTATAAAAACGACCGGACATCTGATGGCCACAAGAAAAAAAAAGACACAAATTGAAGGAAACACTTATTGAAGAATTTCGCATTTCTCTATACAAGTCTAATTCTTCATGCTCTCTTAAACTTTACAACTTTCCAAACACAATTTCACTCACCTACTATTATTACTTTAATTAATTATTAATAAATTTTCTCCATTAGTTGATGACACCGGAAGGATACGAAGGCAATTTAGGCATAACAAACAAAGATGCAAATCTCACCCAACTTCAAGGCTTCCTAGTTGAAGCAGTCTTCACGTTTCTATTATTGTTTATTATACATGCTGTATGCGATTCACGTCGTAAAGATATCCAATCAGCTGGACCTCTTGCTATCGGTTTATCTATAACTGTATGCCATTTAAGTGCTGTAAGTTTATTATTTAAATTTTTCCATTACTATATCTTTGGAATTTTATAATACAAGAAAGATAAATTTAGATTCCATTCACTGGTTCAAGTTTAAATCCTGCACGAAGTTTTGGACCGGCTGTTATCATGAATCTGTGGGAGAATCATTGGGTAAATTATTATAATTTTTTTAATAAGGGTATAGATAATTATGTTTTTATTGTTATAATTGTAGATTTATTGGGCAGGACCGATTATTGGTGGTGTCGTTGCTGGATTAGTCTATAAATTCATCTTCAAAATGCAAAAAGGTGAAAGTGATTCATATGATTTCTAAATTATAAATTGTTTGGTGAAGATATAGAATTTCAAAAAATTTCGAATAAGTCACTATGGTTTTATTATATTTGTGTTATTATTATTAGTAGAAGTAGAGAATACAAAAATAATTACCGTTAGTATTATTATTATTGTTTATTTACTAATTTTTCTAAACAAAAAGCAAATTAAACATTAAGTTTAAACTATTTTTATTTTTATTTGGATATTGTTATTTGTTAACAATAAAATTGAATCTGTTTTTAATAACTTGTAGATTATTTATATTTGTATCATAATTATTTTATCATAGATGCTTTTCTTCATTCTAAATTGTATAATTAATGTGAATAACATTAGTATTGTTAAAAATATTAGAAATTTAGAATGTAGAAAATTTATTGATGATTTATTTTGATGTATAAACCCATCAAATTAAAAATCTATTTTTATATTGTTTCCCACTAAGAGGCTATCTTTTAGAATTAGTAAATCTGCTCTATTTTTACTGTATATTGCAAGATTTTTTAATATATGTGAATATTGTTTAATGCAAGTTAATTTTAATCAAATATATTTTATCCTACAATTTGAATTTCCCGGAGAAAGCGGTAGCTATTGTAGAAATCTAACAACTAAGTTGAATTACCACGAAAATCTTAGTACTTACCCTAAACATTGGAGGCCGACACTTCTTCAATATCGGTCGGGTTAGTTGCGTTGAAGAGAGACTAGAGGACGCGCATATTTTGTGGGAAATTCAAAATACGTGAATTAAAATCAACAAAATCCATAAATTTATTACTATAGTCTCTATTTCTAGTAATTTCTCTCATTACGATATTAAATGCTCTTCTTTGGTTCTATTGCATACTACAATTGCGTCGAGTTCTCTATTCAAATCGACCTTAAATAAAAATTCTTAATCTGGAAAGTTATTCTCTATCGATTCGATTGTTTCGTAGTTCCAAATCTGTAACTGGTTGTCAACAAACTTAAAATTTTACTTAAAATACACTGGCCGATAAATTCTGATGACAACTCTCAGTGATTCGAAAAATATTTCAAGGATTTGTAAGAGGTCCTTAGAGAAATTTTAGGAAAATTAGGGCCTTGTAGCTCATTGGGAAATTGATCTAAAGACGCGTTGTTGTGACAAAGTCGCGATTTTCGCTGAACTGTTACACCCGTCAAACGACCAAGAGTACCTAGAAGATCCTCAAAAATAGCTTTTATTCGTTTTTCATCACTAGATCCTTGTGAAAATAGGAACACTAATTTTACTACACCCTTATGAATAACAAAGTCACTTACCAATTTTAACTATATTGAACTCGATGAGGAAGATTCTTTATGCTGATTGTTTTTTTGTTTTTTTAATGAAAATTAGAAACAATCTTACCCTATCATGTTATAGTGAACAACAGAGGTTATTTACACTAGATACATTCATTCCACTATCGATCTCCACATTTTTTTTTTAATTTTCCAAGGCTACAAATGAGAAAAACAAGAAAAATTAATCGTTATGGTTGTTTCTGAAAACCATGACTTTGCACAAAACAAGTATTTTTTGACCAATTTTTCAAATGAGCTACGAGGTTCTAATTTTCTCAAATGTAATCTGGGGACCTCCCTACAAAACATTGAAATATCCATAAGAACTTTTCGTTTGACGTGAATAACCCTTTAGATGATTTCCCAATTAAAAACACTTATTAATTAGGAAAGGGGATGTAATCTGTAACATTACAAAGCTTAATTACTTTTATTTTCTATTTTTTTATAAATAAAATTATCTAAAAGTTATGAAAGAATATCGATAAAAAATATGTACATACTTTGGTCAATTTTTTTTTCTATCAAAACAAAAAGAACATTTCAAAAAAAACACACTGTCAACTTTATCAAGATTAAAAATGCTATATCACAAAGCATCATGGACGGTATTAAGTATTAATATCATAAGATCAATTATTATGTATTAATAAGGCATATCCTAATTAAGTACTAAATAAATATCTATGTATATGTAAGTATTGGTATTTAAATAAATAACAAATACTTAAATGTTATATAAAACATTAAATGAGCCGTTCTTCTGGTGGTGGCTTAAGTACATGATCTAATTCGACACGTGGATTACAAAATTCCTGTGCACTAGGACTATATGTACCTCTTGTTGCACGTTTGCTTCTAGCAACATTCACCAATACAATAAAACCAAAGATTGCTCCACAAATTATAATCAATACAATCGGTATTATTATATAAAGTATATTAACACCATCATTATTATTTGAACCAGCTACTAACTAAAATTTTTAATAATAATTATTATAAAATAACGAATAAATATTGAAAAATTATACCAAAAGATCAGAACAATTCTTTCCAATGTAATTCTCATGACAATTACAAATATAATCCGGTTTATCTGTACATTTTGGTATACATTCACCATGTATACAAGGATTTTCAAATTCACATGGATCATCCAGATTACATGATGGTCCACATTTACCTTTAACATCACATATACAACGGAATGTACCAGGGATGTTTTGACAATGACCACGACCACAAATATCACGAGTTTCACTACATTCATCTATATCGATTTCACATAATGTTCCAGTATAGCCTTTAATTATAAATCAAATTTTGTAATTATTAAACAAAATTAATGAAAAATTAATACCTGTTCCTGTACAATCACAATGGAATGCTGCAATATCATCCGTACAAATCCCATTATTTTGACATGGACTTTTACCATCGTTTGTAATACAATCATCGATATTATTTTCACAAAATCTACCATTAAAACCATCTTGACAATGACAATATGGTATAAGAGATGTTGTATTACAATAACCATTCTCACATGGTTTTCTTGTACAATATGGTGTTTCACAATAGATACCCTCCATACCGTTTACACAAATACAAGTGAAATTATGACCGGTTGTTTCATCTTTTAAAAACACAAAATTAACACGAGAAATATTTCGATTCCAAATCTAGTAATTTAACAAATAAATATGATTAAAACTTACTATAACCAGTTTTACAAGTAGAACCATCTTTACATGGTTGATTATTGCATGTAATCAATACTGGTGATTCACATTGTTTTCCAATAAAATTCTCTGGACATTCACATTTATAATCACCGATTAAATCAATACAACTACCACCATTTTGACATGGATCACTTAAACATTCATCAATTTCATTTTCACAACTAGAAATTAATTAAATTAATTTTTTGTTTAATTAGTATAAGATGATAATTACTAAATTCCTTCAAATCCTGGTAAACATTGACATTCATATTTTGCAACTAAATCAAGACATGTTGCATTATTTTGACATTGATTATTTTCACATTCATTGATATCAATTGAACAATCATCAGCTGTATAACCATCTGTACAATTACATTTATAAGTTTCATTAGGACTAATACAGAAACCTTGATTAAAACAATCATTATCATAACATAAAATACAACCAAGTTCTTGATTATTATCTGATAATAAATCAAAATAAAACGATGTATTTATTGTATCTAAATCAACCATTTTATAAAATGGTATTAATACACCACCTAAACGTACTTCACTTAAACAACCTTTAAATAAATCAGTTTTCTTATTTTGATCAACTTTATATAATAATGGATCTTGTGGATTAAATTCAGATATTGGATCGAATATTAATGGTTGTTGTGGTAATTGTGGTATTATTGTTGTTGTTGTTGTATCACTAATTGATATATAACCAGTCATATTATCATCAGCACTAGCGATAATATTTTGATAATCAAATGTTATATTATCACTACCAGCTAAATAGATAATACCATTAAAGAATATATGATTGAAATGTTCGATATTGAAATCGTTTATTTGAAAATTTGGTGCTTCATCTAATACGTTATCTTTAAAACCACCTTTAAAGATTGTATCTTTATATATGAATAATAATGTTAACCATTGTCCTTCGAAATGATCTTTTCTAAATCGTACATTATTCGATTGATTATTAATATTCCATAAAATTACAACTTCATTATGATAGATAAATATGGCGAAATAATCATTTTGATTTTTTGCAAATAATAAAGTACCCCATGAACGTGTTCTATATGTTAATTCTAAACGATCTAATGATATTGGTGCTTCTGTTCTATATAATTGATTAATTTTATATTTTAATGGTGGTTGTTTACCATTAAATGTAGCATTTGCTAAACATTCATAACCATCATCTAAATTTCTACATTCGAAATTATTTGGGCAACCTTTCAATTCACAAAATTCAACTTCTGAACAATCTTTACCTTTATAACCAACAGGACATTGACACCTAAATTATAATTATGATAAATTAAATTTAAAATAAAAATTTAAAAGAATTTACATATAATCGTTCCATGTATTAACACAAGTACCACCACGGAAACATCTGGGTATACGACAAGAATCATCCGAATGTACACCTTCTAATACAACTGAATGATTGAATGTTACAGTACCAAAAGGCATTGGTATTTCTAAATCTTCCGCTTTTAGTGGAAAGAATTCTACTATCATTACAGACGAACCATTACTTATCTAATAATAAAATAATTAATAAAAATTAATTACAATTAATAATTAAATTACTTGAACATCTTGTATGATTCCTTTAAAATGTACAGGTGTACTTGATGATGCTGATACAGTCGGTGCAACTAAATCTATTTTACTGATATTATTATCAACTTGTCTAGTTGGTCGTAATTGTGGTTGACCACCTAAATATAAAACTTGTGCATCTAATGTACCAGTTGCTGAGATTGTTTTACGAAAATATTCAGTACCATTTAATTTTACTTGTACTAATGTTATATTCCTTATAACCTCAATTAAATGATTATAACCATTATTTAATTTAACACCACCAACAGCATAAGATTCTAATGTACTATTAAATTGTATACTAACTAATAATTCACCACCTTCTAAACGTGCTGCAATAAATGTATCATCGAATGTATTTGTTGCACGTAATTCAGAACCTAAATAAAAAATTTGTCCACGTGCTTGTCTTGTCCTTATAAACATACTAATATCAACAATTGTACGAACTGCACGTCTTGCTGAATCTGTTACATTAACAATCACTAAAGAATCTGTGATATTCTCATAACCAAAAGTTGCAGCTGTATAATCTATCAAAAATAACAAAAATAATAATTAATATAATTAATAAATTAATCAATTATTTACTATATTGGCACGTATGTCCAAGATAAGGTCGTTCACAAGTACATTTAAAATCTCTCCACATATCAGTACAATGTCCACCTGAATGACATGGATTTGGATTACATTGTGGTTCTCTTAAACAACCAACATCAATATTTTGAAATGTTAATAATGGTGAATCTTTATATTCTGGTAATATCCATTCACCATTAATTAAAACATCTTCAGTACAACCAACTAAAAATGGTTGTCCATGTGTTAATTTACGTAAATTATTTGGTATACCACCAATATATGTTAATGGGAAACTTGTATATGTTGAATTATAATCATTAAATGTTATTGGATATATTGTTTGTTCATCATTTGCTGATAAAACTAAATGACTTGAATTGATAGCAACAAAAACACGTTGCCAATTACTATCATTTAAATTTGAACCAATAAATACACCTTCCCATTTATTTAATAAACTTGAATGTAGATTTAAACGTCCTTTTGATAATTCCAATATATAATAAGTTAAACCTTTACCTAAGGCTAATAGACCATCACTTAATGTTGTTTTAAAACGGAATTGTATATCATAACCTTCTTCACGGCTTGTATTTATAATAATTAATGAATTACCAGATAATGACATTGTACTAATTTTCTCACATATATGTCCATGATAACCATGCGGACATGTACAATTAAATTTATGTATATTCTCATTAATTAAATATGGTTTACAACTACCATTATTTAAACATGGATTATTAATACAACCAGTTAATTGTACTGAACAATTTTTACCACCATATTGTGGATCACATTCACAATAATAATTAGCACGTTTATCTATACATGTACCATATATGCATGGTTTATATTTTTCACATTCATCAATATCAATTTCACAATGTACACCTTCAAAACCATCATCACATTCACATATATAACCATTTATTTGATCAATACATGTACCCTGAAAACATGGTGAACTTTCACATTCATTAATATTAATTTCACAATTTCGTCCAGTTGTTCCAGGTACACATAAGCATTCATAACCGGCAGCATCAGCATAATCAAATGGTTTATGAAAAACATCAGGTAATGTTATATTTAATTTTGTTGCAATATATGGATGATATAATGTTATATTTGATTTTTCTAAACACATACCACCATATCTACATGGATTACTTTCACATTCATTAATATCATCTTCACAATTTTTACCAGTATAACCCAAATGACAACTACAATGATAATCTTTAACACCATCAATACATTTAGCACCATTAAGACATGGATCTCCTATACAATCATCAATATTAATTTCACAATGATAACCCATATAACCGGTATTATTACAATTACATGTGTAATTATTTAAACCATCTATACATTCACCACCATGTAGACAAGGTGATGACTAAAATTAGATAAATTAATTTAAATTTTTTTATAAATTAAAATACATATTTACCTCACAATCATCAATATTGATATCGCAACGTTTCCCAGTTAAACCCGGTTGACATGTACAAGTGTACTCGTTTATACCATCAATACATGTTGAACCAGTCATACATGGATTTGATTCACATTCATCAATATTAATTGAACAATCTTTACCATCATAACCAGGTGGGCAGATACATTCAAAATTATTAACTTTATTCAAACATGTTGCATTATGTTGACATGGCATTGATAAACATTCATCAAAATCTAAATCACAATGTATACCTGTATAGCCCGGTTTACAATAACAATCATAACCACCCATACGATTTATACAAATACCATGATGACATAAAGGTGGTGGTGAATAAGTTTCACATTCATTTATATCACTTTCACAACTTCTACCTGTTAATAATAAAATTACAATTATTAATTTAATTATTATTGTTATTAAATTACATACCTGTATAACCTGGTGAACAATTACAAGTATGTGTTAATAATGTATGATTAAAAATACATGTACCACCATTTAAACATGGTTGTTTATTACAAATATCTAAATCGATAGTACAATTTTCACCAACATAACCAGATGGACATTTACATTCACTATCATTAATTAAATCAATACAAACTTTACCATTTGGACATTGTACATTTTTACAATCATCAATATTTGTTTCACATAAATCACCTTCAAAACCCAATATACATTCACATTTAAAATCATGTTTATTTGTTGATGATATAACACATGTTGCATTATTTTTACATTGATTTAATTCACATGCATCATATGGTTTTTCACATCGATCACCCATCCATTGTTCAGTACAATTACAATAATAACCATTGATACGATCAAAACATACACCACCATTTAAACATGGTGATGATTGACAACTATTCACTTTGAATTGACAAAATTGACCTAAAAATATGTTTAGAAATAATAAAAATTTAATTTAAATTACAATTGATAAATCTTTAGAGAATAGTATAAACAATAATGATCACATTACAGATGATTGTGGTTGAGTTAAGGACCCCACACGACTAAGATGTCGATTAGGCGTGCAAAAATTGTCAATTTTCAAACATCGATATCTCGCTTGTTTTTTAAGATATTAGAAAAAAATAAAGATGCGTTAGATAGAGCATATTCAATCAGCATATTCTAAAGCTTTTTATATTTGAAAGGGGGTTCAAAAATCTTCCGTGAAACTCATTTCATTTTCAAAATTCGATTTTAAGCCAGCTTCATGATCATTCCTCTTACATTACTTTTCTAAAAACGAGAATATGATTTTCTGTCTTTAAAATTATGTAAGGCATCAATGTTAGATCTTTTATTAAATTTGCTTCCATTATCGGAAAACTAACAAGTCTATCGAGAAAATTCTTGAAGACTTGGAAAGCCCTTTAAATTTGCTATCAAAAATGTTGGTCGAGTTTTAGCCAATTATTCAGAATTTCATCACATTTTTTCCAGAATAAAAAGCTTTAGAACATGCACCTTAATATGCTCTATCTATCTCACTTTTACTTTTTCCAATATGTTAAAAAAACAAGCGAGATATTGATGTTTGAGAACTGAAAATTTTCGAATAATGAGTCCTTAGGTACCTTAAATACTATTATCCAAGGAAATATCACAAATTAACAAAATTGTGCACAAATTATAGGTGATTTATACGTTTAACAATAAGCATTGAATGTGTTAATTAGAGAGAAGCATTTTAATATACCTGTGAAACCGGGTGCACAATTACAAAAAAAGTAGTCAAATTGATTGACACATGTAGCATTATTAAGACAAGGATTGCTAGAACACAATCTCAATTTGATATTACAGTTGATACCAGTCCAACCTGATTCACATGTGCAGTAGTAACCACCCAGCTGTGAATTTTCGTCAACATTATTATCAATTTAAAGATAATTAATATAAACAAAGAAAGCAAGCTAGCTTTGTTATTCAACAGAAAAAAACAACAACAACAATGCTGATAGTACATTTTGTACTTACATAATCCCGACAATTAACAGCACGTTTACAAGGATTATCGATGCATTTGTTTAAAATAGATATAGTATAATTGAGATAATTTTGATTCATAGGTGTACATTTGTTGACTTGTTCACATGCATGGCCTGGTATTATTTTTTTATTGAATTGTGAATATAATAGGCGATAAGCAGCATTAAAGCATATCACAGCATATTATAAATAATTGTTTAAATTGTTTATTAAAATTAAATTACCTGTAAAACCCGGTTGACATGTACAATTAAATCCACTTTGCCATGGTGTACATTTACCACCATTATTACACGGATTATTCGAACAAATATTATTTTCAGTTATTGAACAATTTGGATATTTACCAGGATATTCCATTTTACATATACATTGTTGTTTATCATTTTTTGTTATAATACAATCTGAATAAATGTTGCAATATTGTAATGAATCACAACGTTTATGTACTTCAATTTCACAATGTTCACCAAGATATCCATTTAAACAACGACATTCATAACCATTACCACCGTTTGGACGATTGATACAAGTGCCTTGATTTAAACATGGTTGAGACATACAATCATTGACAGTCTACAATAAAAATTAGAAATTGTAATGTTTGATTTTATGCTATAATAATACTTATACGTATTGACAATTATTGCCATCATATCCTGGTAAACATTGACATAAATAACCACCATAATTATCAAAACAAATCCCTTGATTTCGACATGGATTTGTTAAACATTCATTTATATTATTTTCACAATATGGTCCATCATAACCGGTACGACTACAATCACATGTAAAACTATTATTACCATCAATACATTTGCCATTATTTTTACACGAATCAATTTTACAATCATTCGAATTAATCTCGCAATATTGTCCGATAAAACCAATATTACATAAACATTCATTAATATTATTATATTCAATACAAGTACCACCATTTTGACATTGATTCTTTTTACAAAATTGTTGTAATTTTAATTCAGTTTCACATTGTCTACCAGTAAAATTCGGTAAACATTGACATTTATATAGATCGATATTATTATCAATCGATAAACATGTACCACCATTTTTACAAATTGGTGGTATTTTCTCACATGGATTACCAATATCAAATTCACAATTTTTACCAGTATAACGTGGTAGACATGAACATGTATAACCATTTATACCATTAATACATTTACCATGACGCATACATGGTTCATTTTCACAAAAATTCACAATTATCGTCTGTTGTGGTATACAATTATCATCAGGTATTGGACATTTACCAAAATTTACATTTAAATTTGATATAATTATTTTTGTATCAAATACTAATGATGGTCCTTCTAATAGACAACCATTAAATTGTGTACCAATTAACAATACAGATGCAGCTTCATTATATAATTCCGGACTTGTTAACAATTCACTATGATATGTTGAATTTGCAATCAACTATCCATATAATAAATAATCAAAATTAATTAACAAAATTAACAATTTAAATTAAATATAATTACCTTTGATTGTCCATTTACAATTAATGAAACATTCCCTAATTTATATTGTAATAACACTGTATACCATTTATTATTTAAAAAATCACCAGTAATTCCTTCATTATAATGTTGTCCAGCTATTGTTGCAAGAAATATTACACCATGTTTATTTACAATTAATTCAATTTTTGTAACATTATTCGTTTGTTGGGAAAATAATTTACCACCTATAAAAAACATGATTAATTATAACTTTAAATGGTAAATAAACAATAATTATAATAATATAAAATACCTGAACAAGTACGAAAACTCAATCCTGTTTGTTTTTTAAGTGAAATTGATGTTTGTAATCTTAGATATGATGAACCATTAAAATAGGCTTCTGGTTGATTTGATGGTCCCATAGTTGATTGTACATTATTTATATAAATAATCACTAAAAAACAATTTATTATTAACACAAATGTATGAATTTCTGCTAATTAATTAAGCGTATTTCCGGTCAATTTTCAAATATACAGGGATGAAAATCCAAGTATAAACGATTCGTGTGAAACTCTTATTAATTGGCGATCGATTCGAATAATATTTCAAGGATTTAGAGGAGGGTGTCTAGGGATCGTTTCAGCAAAATTAGACCTTTGTAGCTTATTTAGAAGTTGGTAAAATACGATCGTTTTGGAAAAGGTCATGATTTTGAAAAATTAGCTAAAACTAAACACGCAAAGCGAATGACCCGAAGAACATCCCAAAATTTTTTTTGGTCGTTTTTTTTCTCCATTGCATTCTAGAAAAAATACGAAACATTTTCTCCTGCTCCGGAATAAAATGGAGAAAAAAGAAATTAATGTTGGGATGGTCCCCAAGTCATTCTTAGTCGTTAAACGAGCATAACTCGTTTTTGAATATCGCGACATCGTCAGAAACGAGCAATTTTCGGCCAACTTCAAAATGAGCCACAAGGTTCTAATTTTGCTAAAATGTTCTCTAGACATTCCCCTACAAATCCTTGAATTATTATTCGAATCCCTATATTTACATGGAAAATACAACAATAATCATCTTAAAAAGCATAAGAAAATTGAAATAAAATAAAATTTTACGAATTTCATGTGCAAGAAACTTAAACATGTTTCTATATTTACCAATAATCTCATATAATGAACGATTAAAATTAACGTTGATGTTTACCTTGATACTGTTAATTTAATTTAGATCGTACAAATTGCATTATTATCAATGATTATCCTGTTTATTTCAAATTAAACTACGTTCATATTCCTATTCTTTTTAGATAATAAAATAAAAGAAATATCATTGGAACATCTAGTGAAAGTAAAAGAAATTATTAAATAATAAAAATCATTTCTATTGTTCTATAAAACAAAAAAATTATAATAAACGGAACAAATTTTAACAATATGCTCTATTTAATTTTAATTGTGATTATAACAATTATTTACTAATTATCTTTATTATTAATAAAATTTATAAACACAATAATGTTTGTTTTTTATTGCTAGGTTTTCCTTTTTAGAGTAGTTTCTTTGTATTTTAACATACGAGTAATTAAACACGAAAAACTGTCTTTCTACATTACAATACCGTTAATTTTAATTACTTAATTACGAATAGATTAACTGGAATTTAGTTTTAAAAATGTACTTTTTGTAATTATTAAAATATAGAACGAATTTCTTATTATGTTGCAGATATCAAGATAAATAAACATCAAATTTACTTTCAATCTAACAAAATTGTGGAAATTATAAATGTGAAAATAAGTCATTATTATATAATGACACAAATTTGTGAATGATATAATAGTTCGTTAACTTTTCTTAAAATTAAACCTCTTAACAATCCAATTAGCGATATTTTTTGGTCGTTCCAAACCACCTAAATATGGTAAATCAGATTGTCGGAAATATGGAAAAAATTTGAAAGAAACCAGATAAGAGGCTTTAAAAACAGAACCCTTGTCATAATCTAATTGCCCCATAAACTGCACTATACCATATCCACATATGGTATTAAAAACTTAACGAATTCTCTCAATGATCTACTTTTAAAGACATCGAATATTAATTATAACAAATTTTTGTTGTAGATTTTATTTTGCAAAACTGTACTCAATCTATTTAGAGGCGTTTTAATCGACGATACACTATCGAAATTCATGTTTTTTCACACAATTGTATAGAAAAATAACATGATGAGTTTTACTTATTTGTAATAATGGAAAATTGAGAGAAAACCGCAGTATTTTTAGTTATCATTATCAAACAATAATGAAAGTATGTTTACACGAGAAAAAAATTAACCACAACAAATTTAAAATACAATTAAAATAGAGGAAGCTATCGGTAAAATAAACAGTTGAATGATTTTTTGTTAATTTCTTTGCTCTTATTTCCAATAATGTAATGTTGGATGCATCCAACAGAAAAAAACAATAAATAAACCAACATTGATTTGGAGATTTCTATAATCTAGCATAGTTTGTCGCCTTTACTACCACTAAACAAAGTCGTTTGAATCGGAATAGACCGACTATAAATGAAAAAGATTATAAGAATTGTTTCTACTCAAATATTCAATCTATTTGATGCCAAACTTTTACTCAAATTTCTTATTAAAGAAATCCATCACACTATATGAACACAATGGAGATGAAATTATTACTTAATTCTTCATACTTTTATCTTTTGTTATACTGTTTGGCATAACTCTTATTCCATATCCTTGAAGACGGTTCTCTAAATTGAAACAACTTATGACTCATTGGTAGAATTTATATAGAAACTAATGGGAGACAATCCAATATAATCACCAATTCTATACAATATTACCATAAAAGAGAAATTATTGATTTTTATATCGAATTACATTCAATTTGGATTTAATATATAGAAATCTTAATAGTGTAGGTGTTTATTTTATATAAAATAAATTAAAAAAACGATTACAAAATGAAAAACTTACCGAAAAAACTGGTCAAAACCCAATAAAATAATTGTCCCATATTCGTTGATTTGTTAATAATTATTGCTTAATTTAAAACTATTATTATTATTATTAATTATTTCTTGATGATTTATCAATTTATAACAAATTCTTAAATTAAAGTCATGTTTATATTATTAAATAACGTTAAAATATAAAAGAAAACAGGTTAAACAACACATTCTTTTATGCAAACACCCACCTGTACACTATACCTGTGTGTATTTAACTGTCAAATAAAACGGCAATCAAGTTACCGGCTGTTTGTTAAATACAGGAACGTACTCCCAACGTTGTCACATCTCATAAATTCTAGAAAATTGTAGTTAAAATGAAGTGGAGAGAAATTATAAAAAAAATGGCATTTGCAGCTAAACGATAAGCTACCAAATGTTGAAATTTCAAAAAATAGGAAAAATTATATTAATTGGGTGTGTTAGAGTTAAGGTTGAACTTTACTGCAGAAGGAAAACTGCATAAAAAGTAATGATTAAAGTCGGGTTTACACCGAAGAAATCACTAGAAACAATTCACCAAATCGTTTTGGCGGTAAATTTAAATAGTTATATTTCGTTATTGTTTAACATTTAGCATATTTAGCCTCTTGATAGAAACAAAGTTTCTATAATTGACAATATTAGAGTGTCATCTTAAATGTTCACAAATTTTTGGACAATTTTTATATATGGAGATGATCCTCTTTACCTCTACACTCCATAATCCGGACTCTGGTGATAAAGTATGAACTAAGTTACGACACTACATAACCAAAAGCATAGCCAACTGCTAAGTAAAATACCATTGTACACCGTATTATTAATATTAGAAAAACTTGAATATTCACTACAAATCAAATTCATTTTATTAATATAAAATTAAGTACATTTGTCTAAATATATCACAATATAAATCTGTTAAAATTCAATTGGGAACGAAAAAATCATGGATTATCTTTAGACATTCTTCAATATAAATTCCACAATGAGTAATAAATATAACAAAAAAATAAATTTAAAGGTAGATTTACGGTATAATTAACAGAAAATAAGCACACAATAAGGTAATTGACTACAGATGACTAGATGATAGGGCGAGATATACAGAATATGCAAACGACACAGAATAAAATCAAATTTTTTTACTTAAAACAATAATTGGCACACTTTTTTCTAATTAATTAATAATATAATTCTATAGATATGTTGTGTAAATCACAAGATTGTGTTTGTATTTGTGTTATAAATTCATTAGCCAAAAATATTTAGTTTTCGATAATATTCTGTGTATGTGTATGAGTATTTCTTTTAATTTCGTTAAATAAATAAATAAATCATAATTAAACATAAATAATACTGTACTATTAGTGCTTATTTTCTAGTTCTATCATTTTTTTTGTCGTGCTTATTCATCAATAATTCACTATAATAATGTGCCAATTTTTAACTTGTGGTGTAATTGAATATTTCTACTTAGGCCCAATATTATTATTATTATTATTATTACAATTATTCAAATTAATTTAAAATAATAAGCATCATCATTTTATTTAAACAATCTTCTCTTGTGTATGCTGTAAACTCGAACAATAATGTAACATTAGAACAGATAAACCATGCACTTTCGCATCAGCTTGTCCCATTAAAAAAGCTAATCGTGTCTTTTCAGCTTCTGATTCTTCCATACTCATCTGTTTTGATAATTCCATATGTTCTAATGTTACCGCATCTAGACTTTTCTTTAATTCAGCCATCTATCAATTTATTTAATAGATAATAATTATAATAATTTTATTTATAATGAAAATTTATTAAAAACTTACAATTAAATTAATTTTTTCAACACGTTCCTCATGCGGCATATGTTGATACAATTGTTTACCAGTCTCTTTAGCAATATCCATCAATGTCTCATCTTGTGGACACAACATCACCTGTTCTAATAAACGATTGATACACTCTGATGCTTCGTTTGTTGAAATATTTTGTATATCATTCAATATAGTTGGACATAAAATAAATGGATTTACATTTGATATACTTTGTTTACGGCTAGGTGTACGTTGTGGTGATGGTGGTAGACTTCTTGTTAAATTTGTTGATTGATAAGTGCCTGGTATTGCTAAATTATTAACACTATTGACTCTTTTTAAATTAATTTCTGTATCGTTATTAATTGTTGGTTCATCTTCAACAACTTCTGTCATTGTTATCTCAGGTTGTTGTTGTTGTTGTATTGTTGTTGTAGATTCAGTTTCTGATTTACGCTCAATTGGTACACAATCGGTACTCATTTGACACTTTACTATGCATTTTTTATGACAACACAAACCACAACCACGACACTGTACTGCATCTTTTAACCAAATCTACAAAATATCACAAATGTTATTTAAATTAACACATAATGAAGAACGTATACAGGGTATACAACAATATTTATTCTCATAGTTGGCCATGTCTTTAGTTACGTAAGACCTTAACTTAGTTCAGTCGCCTATTTTTCAATGAACAATATCCAATTTAGCAAAATATGAACCACGCTACGACTCTATATAATAAAGCTATGACCAAGTGCGAGGTTAAATAGCGCTGTACACCTTGTACAATACAGGGTGTATAACGGTATAACGCAATTAGCTATGTGTTTGGTTACGTAGGACTGTAACTTGATTCAGCTGCTTGTTTTTTAATTGAATAATATCGAATGTTGATATGAACCATATCATATAACAAAGCCATAGCCAACTGCGAATTTAAAGAGCGTTGTACTTTATTGTAGGGGAATGTGGCTATTTAACCTTACAGTTATGGCTGTGCGTTTGGTTACGTAGTATCGTAACTTAGTTCGACCACTTGAAAAATACATCAACAAATATCAAATGTAATCAAGTATGAACCAAGTTACCATACTATGTGAGAAAGGCATAGCCAATACAGTTATACATCACGTCAATATATACAGGATGAGCCAAGAGGGCGAAATATTAAAAATATAACAAGTTCTAATAAATTGAAGTTTATGAAATTTGGTTTATAGCCGTTTTATTCCTCCTGAAGTACCTTTAGAAAATGTTTTCAATGTTCTAGCAACCCTCGTTATATGGGGTAGTGTATCCCACTTGTTTATTTTAAATGAAATGGTACAATTTTTAAAATGAAGAAAATATTAATAGCGCTAATAGATTATCATTTATTTTAACTTTTAATGCAATTTTAAAATTTGCAGTGTTTATTTGAAAAATTCATCACTTTGAAATTATTGTGGTTGAAAAGTTGAAATTTGAAACTAAAGTAGCACAAATAATGTAGTTTCTTCCAAGTCTTATAACTTTTATTTCTCTTTCAGCGTTTAGCTGTAATCAATTTTTCTTTCAGATTATCTTCAAACAGCAATATCCTGCTTAATTTAAATGGAATACCCAATGTTTCTTTATATGGTTGAGTAAAGAGAAATTCTTCATGAAATTGCATTAGAATTGCCTGTATCTATCTCTGATAGTTTTTCAGCCACTGAAAATTTTCAATTTTGTTTAGTCACCTATGCCAAGTTAATTCACCTATAAAGAAATGCCATAGACGGCTTAGCAAAAAGACAATAACTGTAACAAATGATGCTAATAGTGAAAATTCTACATGTATTTTCGGCAACATTAGCACATTCTATATACATAAAAAATAAATTTAATAAATCCTAATTTAATTAATTAATAATTTCTTTCAGACTTTTTTCATTCAGAAAAGCTACAATTAATTAATTATTTTAATGTTAATTATAACAAATGAGTTGAAAGTTGTTTTTCAAAGCCTTCTATGATTTTTACAACATGCGACTTAATTCGGCATAGGTGACTTGGATGTAAAATAAGCAAGATATTATATTGTGCAAATGTCCTAGAAGAAAAATTAATTTCAGTTAAACCCTGAAAGATAATTCAATTCTACAAGCTTTAATCGAAAGTTAATTATTTGTACTATTTAAATTACAAATTTTAATCTTTCAGTCACAATAGTTTCAAAGATATAATTTTTTTAATAAAACACTGTAATGTTTCATGAAAATTCAAAATATCTGAAAAACTATCAGTGCTACACCACAAGTCATATTATCAAAGTCCCCTTCGAATTAACTAAAGAATTCAAAAAACCCAATAAAAATAGTACTATTTCACTTAAAATAAGAAAATAGGGTGCTCTACCCTATATAACGGGGGTTGTTAGAACAATAAAAATATTTTATAACGGTAGTTCAGGTAGTAAAACAGCTATAAACCAAATTTCATATGCCTCCATCAATTATAACTTATTATTTAAATAACCTTCCTCTTAGTTCATTTCGTATATTGCTACGACATACGTTCTCTAGTTCTATACTAAATCTAGTATTGATAGAAAAGAAATACTTTTTTCGAACAAAAATCACAATGAATAGTCCGATGGAATTGTGTACGAATAAAATCATGTTTTATTGTTGTATTAATTTGTATCTCTTCATTTTTCACATCATTATCGGCCACAACAGTGGACATTTTACGTTTCAATTCAATATCATCATCATGACTCCATATAAATGATAATAAAACATCACCATAACAGAAAACATGTTCAAAACCTGAATGTGACATTAATGGATGTGTTTGGCTACAATTCCCACAAAAATTATCAATCAATTTTTTATTTAAATCAAATAAATAAACCTGTTCGGTTGTGTATAAGTAGGTGGTAGAAATGAATATGTCCTCATATAATGTCCTAATACACTATTACAACATTCATTCAATATATGACTTAATGGTATATTCAAATATCCTAATAATGTATCTTTATCGTTATCTGGTACAGTACCCCATACATTTATATTGAGATATTTGTAATTGTCTTTTAAATTAAATTGTAAATCTTCATTAAATTCCAAAATTGTATTAGCTACTAATTCTTTACTATATACAACTTCGTTTATATTATTTACAATATCTGTATAAACATTCTCAAAATCGTTACGTATAATCTCTGGTAATTCTGATAATGAATGTTTCTTTGATGTTAAATTAATTGTTGATTGTTGTTTTGTTAATGTATGTTGTGGTGTACCTGGACCACTAGAATTTGGTGTATTTTTTGCACTACTACCATCAATTACAGGTGTTTTACGTTTACGTAATGTAAAATTACCGATTGTTTGTGCAAATTTCGACATATTCTCATTTGTTGTAATCATCTTTTGCATTTTTTCTGGACTTTTAAATTTTTCTAAATTTGTTAAACATTTAGATTTTTTCGTTTGTTCTACTATCAATGGTGGTACTACTGTTAATCCTGATGTTGTTTCTTTTTTCTCAACAATTACAAAACTATCTTGTTCACATTGATTAATATCAATATCATCACTAATATTCCCACTATTATTATCATTATTAATTATTTTATTTTTTAAAATATAATTATCAGATAGACGTTCTATACGTAATGTTATATTTGTTGATGTTATTGATTTAATTAATTTTGCTACTTGTGGTACAGTTGTACATTGTCTATTATCTATAGCTAAAACAATATCACCAGATTTTAAACCAGCTTTTGATGCACAACTATTCGGTGATACACTATCAATAACAACTAAATTTTGTTCTTGTCGAAAGATTACACCAAATTGTTGGATTTGTCGTAATTTCACCATTGTTATCTCCAAAATAATATAAATCTTATCATCATGTTGATAAAGGCAAATCCATGGTATATTATCTAATAATATAATATAATTAATTATTTAATTAAATAATAAAATAAATAAATTATACCAATACAGAATGTACAATAAATATTTTGAATTGTTGCCGGTATTTCTAATCTTGTTATTTCAATACATGTTATATCTAATTGTCCATGTGGTAATAATTCATTATCATCAATATCTAATTGACTAGGATCGGTTTTAACAAAGAATGGTTTATAACGAATTTTATAATTTGGTAATGTGTGTTTACGCCGAATTGCCTTTTTAATTTGATTAACAATTAGATTTGTTATGTTCGATTGTAATTGTCTACCTTGAAAATGGGATTCAACAGCCAATTCCATTATTGGTTCATTATAGAAACTAAATGACCAATGCGTATATGGATATCTTGTAAATTGTAATCTTGCCTGACCGCAGATCTTCTTCACTAAATTTAAACCAAAAAATTATATAATAGTATATTATACAACTCGCTATAATGTGTGCTATTATTACCTTCATTCTCAGTAATAATAGCACACATTATAGCGAATTGTACATACTATACTTTATCTACGACTTATTTTCTGTTGTACAAGAATATTTATCTTCGTAATCATTTTCGATTCTATGATCGCACAGAAAACGGACACTTTAGAATTGTTGTTAATCAAAAGTGACATTTTATTAATTTTTGTCGTTACCATGGTTTTTTATATTAGACATAAACAGTAATTCAAATAATATTTTCTGATTGGCTTACGAGATAGGGAATAATGGTTGATTATTACCTCTTGTATGCCATAGTAGTGAATAATATAGGGCATTATATTACACAAAACGCAAGTGTAATTTTCATTTTATATATGTATAAGTCGTAGATAAACAACTATAATCTACATAGCGTGTTTTGTAATTTGTCTTATTGATTATCTATAAATTTATTCGAGTAAATTTCACGATTCGCTTGATTAACTTGATGAAATTCCTTTAATCAGTTGCTTAATTCAAATTAATTAATTAATTTAGATTAAGTTAAGTCAAAGGTGATGGATTAGTTTCAAATGTCGTCTAATATAATTAGTTTTAATCTAATATCGTTTAATGTAATCCTGAAACCGTACATTCTAATTTTACCTGTTATGGATAAATATGCAGTTTTTCCAAATTTCATTTTCCCATCAATACTCAATAGAAAATTTCCATTATATTCAAGATCTAAACATAAACTAACAGTATCAATATGATCTTCTCTCTTATCTAATTTAACTTCTTCAATATTTATATCTTTAATATGAGGAAATTGACTGCCTAGATTCATATCCTTAATCTACAAAAAACCATCAATATTGATTAAATAAATAATTAAATAATGTTTTTTGATACAAACATTGATTGTTTCGAAAAATTTCCCAATTGTTGTTTTTGTTAATAATTCATCAAATTCTAAACTTAATTTTTTATATAACCATCGTTTTATTGATTCTGAATGGCGTAATTCATGGAATAGAAATTGTAAAATTAAACTAATTGGTAAACTTGAAGTATATGCTTTATCATTAATATCTTCAGTTTCTAAATGCTTCTTTAATGACTATAAAATATATATTGATTAATTGCAATTAGAAATTTAACAATTTTATACCTCTGGTAGACTATAACTGACGGAATTCACAGGTTCTGGTGTCTTAACAATTGGACTCTTCTTAAAATAATAATACAACACATAATACTGTATAGATAATGTAACACTAATACCAATAATAAATGATACAATCACCATTGATGCAATTGTAATAATTTCCATTGCTGTTTATTAAATATGAATTGTAAAGATGTTGGTGGTTTATCACAAAATAATGATTAGACCAATTGGAATGTTGTTGGATAAGCACGATGATGATAATCGTGCTTAAACATCTCTTTGTTATTCAATCAAGCGAAATCATTGAAATTATTCTCTTTCACTTTGCACACACATACAACACACACTAATACATAAACACCACCGATGGGGGCAAAATAATAACAGCAAAGTTAATGAACTTTGTGACATTTTATTGACATTTCCCATGATTTGAGGTTAACTTAAAAAAAAAAACAGACGACCAAATCAATATTTATCACATCCTGACAAATAATATTTAAATAAATTAGAATAATAATTATATCGACATTTATATGATAATAATAGTCCAATTGAGTCGATTATATGATTATATTTCAAATTATCACAGAATTATTTAAAATAATTCGATTAGAATCGTATTGAAGATACATTTGGATGACTGTATTGCTGTTTGTTATGTCAAATTTTAGCGCGAATTTCAAATTTATAACCTAAGATTTTCACTATGAATCAAAATTATTTAAAACATGATAAAACAAATAATTTTGGTTGATATAAAATAAACTTGATACATCTATCTTTTTATCAATCTGTATATAGGATTATTTATGTTTATTACCCAAATTTAAATATTGCTTTTTATATAATTTTCGTTCTTCTTTGGCAATAAATTCTTTACGTATCTCACTCGAGCGTAATTTTAATATTAATTCGATTTTATCGACAATTTCTTGGGCTGTTTTAAGATCAGTTTCAAATTCGTAATGTTTAAAACTAATCGACGTTTTTAACGGCGACGAAGATACTGTAATAATAATAATAATAAAAATAAAATGAAATAATTAAATTTTTACAATTACCGTTATCATTAGTGAAATTATAAGAATGCGTGTAAATAATTTTGAATGTTGTCTTTGATGGTTTCGTATCGACAATTTCACAACAAGCTATGGTATCCATATGATGACTGATTGGTTTCTGTTTAACTAATTGAAATTTACTATTTTGTTGTATTGGATCAATTTCAATTTTTTCCCCACTAATCCCTAGATGTATTTCAACTTTACTCAATTTATTCACCATAAAGATACGATATGATTTATATAATGGTGCTTCCATTGCTTTATTATGTATATCCATTAATTGTAAATCTGTTGAAATTTGCCGTTCTTGATCTAATTTTGATTGTTCTATAAATATCGATAAATATAAAAATTTATAAATAAATATCAATCGAATACCTCGTGTTTTCTTATCAATCTCATCATTATTAGATTTATAAATTGTTATACTTTCATTTTGATCGAATGTAACGAATTTCGATGGATCGTTATGTTCAACTAGACCTAAGCATATAAAACCGAATTTGCTGATATTCTCTCTTGGATCTAAGCATGGAAAATCATGATCAACTTCACCATCCTCTTCTGTTATATATAAACCATAATTTATGACCGGTTTCCATTGATGTTCCTCGTAATTTGTACTGCATTTCAATAATATTAAACCAATTAAATCTTGTATTTTTGCTGTAGCTATACACGATATTGTTAACGGATAATTCCGTTGATTCTCTGGTAGCATTGTTAAGAATATTCGATATTTTTTAATTGGTATATTCACATGACCACTACCATCAAATTTTGCATATTCTATATAGGGATTTTTTGGTAATTTTGTATACTGTTGGAATCTTGTCGTGAATAATGATTTATTTTGATCGTTTTGTTCTAATTTTATATCACGTTTAACAAAGATCTCATCTAATTTATCTTGTGATATTGGTGTTTTGGACATCTCCCATTTTATATGTTTCATACGACTATTCTTCTTTTTAGCTTGTTCTAATTTTTCTAAACGTGCTACAGTATTCGAACGACATCGTACAACAAAATCCATATCTAATTGTAAATCGTACGATTCATGTGAGATATCATCATCGTCTTCACTATCATCCTCACCTGGATAGAAATCAAATTGTTGTTTTAAATGCTTACGTACACCATCTTCACTAGCCATAATCAATTCACATGTACCTACAATTTTAAACATTAAAATTAATAATAAAATTTGTAAAACATACCGGTATCATCGGTGGAAATAAACGAATTCCGGATATGCGACAACAACCAATATTTATTATCGTAAAGAGCCATTTTAAATTGTAAATTGTAAATATAACCTCAAAATTGTTGTCAAATCGGAAACGTTCTCAATTCTCATCGAGCTATTCGAACAGTGTTCATGCAATACATTCAACTCTATCGAACGTACAGTTCGACTATATCTATCTCTTTTCATATCCATAACGTTCGAATAGAAGGGATGGAATAAAACACATCCAACATCCAAGTCACCCTTAAGTGGCACCTGTCATCTGTCAGTCAACACAAAGTCGTTGACTTGTAATCAACCATTGCAGTATTGAGTTTGTTTCCTGTTCAGAAATTATTATGGTTTAAGTTGTTCGACTGGGAAAATCTTGCAGGTTATGTTATGGGGGCTTAATTTAAAAAAAATAAAATAATTTAATACATTTCAATTGATAATTGTTGAAATTGTGTACATTTTATTATTTAAATAAGCACTCAATGTCAAGTGATACAGCTTATCAAACTAGATTATAATAATACATTATTATTATCAACAGTTTGATATTTTTTTTAAAACCAACAACAAAATGAAGGATTCTTTTTGGTGGAATTTTACAATTAATGATTTATTAATTAGAAATTTGAATATAACATCGATTTATGGTTTGTTATTGGCATGTTTTTGTGTATTTTTAATGGCTTTTTCATTTGAATTCTTACGATATATACAAGCAAAACAACGTCAATATGAGATTTTGTTAAGATCGAAACAGATTCGTTTAATTTGTCGCAATGATAGTTCTACATTGTTAACAACAACGTCAATAACAGGATCTGGTGAATCATCGAATACAGATTTATTAACTTTTAAAAATAGGTAATACGTATAAATTATCGTTTAATTAACAATTAATCTATATTGTATTGATTAATAGGTTATTATTTTTATTATACAAATTTCTAATATGGTTAATAATGACAATAGATGGTTATATTATCATGTTGTTAGTGATGTTGTTTAATGGTTGGTTGTTTATATCGGCAATAATTGGTGGTGGTATTGGTTATTTTATATTTGGACAATTTTTTATGAAAATCAATCTACAGAATTGTCAGATAATACGTGAGACATATTGTAAAAAGACTTGTGAATCAGGTAATAATAATTATTATAAAACAACCTATGAATCCATCCTTATTATCCTGTTTGTTTTCCAGTTGATGAAATGTCCGAATCAATAAATCTTGAACGTTCTTAAGATTGACGGTTTTTTTGTAGATTCTGTACCTTCAATAGGTGATGGTGAATCAACACCTGTTCTACAAACAACATCATCATCATTACCATCATCATCATCGACAACAAATAGAAGACAACATCATTCATGTCATGTTGAAGTATCGGTAAATGTTCATGCTGAAAATAGTTAAGATTGTTAATTTTTTCTTTTTTGATATTCTAGAATTATCGTACGTTTCTTTCTGTTTAAAAGAAAAGAAACATGACTGTATACAGATTAGACAATAATCGTATATTATGTTTCACAATATTTACCTATATATTATATATTTTATAAATAATATTTTTAATTAAAGAGAAACGAAGCAATAAGATTGTTGTGAATTTTATAAACATGTTCAAGATCGATCAGTTTAATAACTGTTATCAGTATTATTATTATCATTATTATTCAAATTGGAAATCTACAAATTGTTAACTGCACAAAAGACGTCGTTATTGGACATGTTAAAATATTAATTTTTGCTATGATTGTTCCTTTAAAATTTGCCAATTTTTCTACCCTTAAATCATTATAACTATTTCTATTTTTTAAAAATCAAGATTATATTGTTATTGTTCTATGTATAGAATTATTGTTAATGTTGTTTTATATACCTATTATATGCACTAGTCAAAAGTTTATTCAATCAGTTTATTTTTATTGTTTATTGAAATTATTCGATAAAGATATCTAAAATATATATTGTTTTTTATTAAAATTATATCGTTTTTTGTTGTTTTTTCATTCTATAATTTCAATAATGATGAAGATAAGACAAAATGCAATGCTAAATATCAATAAATGAAAATCGATCTTATATCACTTTTTGTATTTACCACAAAAAGTGACATCTATGTATAATTATATCTGAAACTTTAACTACTTTGAAAATTTCTCAGATTCTCAGATTGAAAATACGAATATCAAAGATATTTCGATAATTAATTCCATATAAGCATCATCTTCTCCTAAATACCACAAAACTGTACCATACCTGAATTCACGTTCTAATACTGCAACAAGTAACAAGTTACGATATACGTTTCTATTAATTCCTGATAAAGCAAAGTACCATTGATGGTATATGAAAATGAACTTGAAATAAGTATTTAAAATTTGATTATTGATAAGATTGTTATCTCGATCAGGTATTTAACATCTCCACACTCGAATAGTTGGTTAATTATTCGTGAAAATTGGGGAAATTCAATCAAAATCTTCTATAATAGTTCCTACAATTTCTATTAAGATTCTCCTAACAAAACCACAATTAATCTTAATTAAACGATATATAGAAGATACTTCAACTATGAAATATTGCTCTAATACCAAAATTGTAGGGTTTCTAATCGAGGAAAAAGCCTAAATTTTGTCCTTATTGTAGTCTTTAATTTGTTTCAAAAATTATGCCTTAATGCTTATTTTCATCAGTACATCATTAGAATTACTAATTCTATTACACTTATTACCATTTTGAAGCGATTTTTATAGGTTTTTTTATGAAAATGAAGCAATGTTACGTATTTCGATTTTTTTCAGGTTATGTTAACTCAACAAACAAATAAATGCATTTATCTAGAAAAAACCGAATTAATTTCTATATCAAATTACTCATAATTATTATTATTAATTAATTGAGAATAATCTATTTTTATTGAGTTAAAATTAGTTGCAGGTGAAAATTTGAAGTGGCGCCATTAGAGGCATTGTCCAATTGTGACTCTCTCTCTCTCAAAAAAATTTATTTTGAAGAAAAATTGATAAATAAATTATAACTTTGCATTTATACAGATTAATGTATTTTAGTCATTACATAATACAATAATTATCCGTAAAATATTGATAATTATAAATGTTTTTGATAATTAATTAAATTGTTTGATCAAGCCTACCAACATTGAATCAATGTTGGTAAACATGGTTACTAACGACTTGATTGGTTCAACATGACATCATGTTGAAAAGTGGAAGGGATGAGCGCGAAAATTTTTGCCTCCTTTTTCTTGGAATTTTTCACCTAGTGAAGAAGAGTGAGGTGTGAGGTCGATCAGAATCGACTGTGTTGCTTTTCCACAATTTTTATCGGAAAATGTGGAAAATTCGTCGGGAACGTTGAGAAAATTTGTATTTATGAGTCGTTTTAATGTTAATCGATAATAATTTGGTGATTTTAATAGATTTTCGTGTGTTTCGCGAATAAAAGGTCGATCATAATTAGCCGTGATGATAGTCTGGGGTTTTTGTCGGAAAATGTGGCAAATTCGAGAGGAAACTTAGGAAAATTTGTATTTATGAGTTTCTTTAGTGTTTGTGGATAAAGTTTTCGTAATTTTAACAGATTTTCGTGTGTTTGGCGAATAAGAGATCGATCAGATCTAACCGTGTTTATTGTCGGAAAATGTGGAAAATTCGAGTGGAAACTTAAGAAAATTTGTATTTATGAGTTTTTTTTTTGTTCGTGGATTAATTTTTGGTGATTTTAATAGATTTTCGTGTATTTCGCGAATCAGAGGTTATGGAGTGGAAAACAGAAGGACGCGGTAGATTATTGCTTAATATTAATAATAAAGTGTGATTGAAAAATATGAACTTTTCAATCACACACTGCAAATATTAAAATTGCACTAAAAGCTGAAATATCTGAAAAACCTTCAGCGCTAAGCCATGGGTCATGTTATCAAAGTCCCCTTCGATTTTATCGAAGAATACAAAGATGCAATAAAAAATGTACCATTCCATTTAAAATAAGAGAGTAGGGTGCACTACCCCCTATAAGAGGGGTTGATAGAACAATAAAAATATTTTCCAAAGGTAGTTCAGATAGATAAACGGCTACATACCAAATTTCAGAAACATCCATCAATTAGAACTTTTTATACTTTTAATGTCCCATCGCTAGGACACACCCTGTATGTAGGGAGTTTAAAAAGTGTAAGAAATTAGGTATAATAATAAGTGAATGATCGGATAATTAAGGAATATCAATAAATTTCAGATTTTCTTTAGACTAATTTGTCACTTATTCTCATTCAGTAGGCTCGACAAGTCTTAATCAACGACCAATTAAGGAGCTGCAGTAGACTAACAATAGGAGAGCTCGAGTCATCGTACGAATATTTGGATCTTGCTGTCTATTTTATCATTTAAATCAATTGATGGTAGCCACTGACTTAAACAAAAGTGCGGCTTGAGTAGTAATAGTGAGTGAGTAAGTGATAATAAGAACAGAACAAAGGAAAGGTTATATGAAGTTCTCTTCGATACTTGTCTATGTCAGTCTAGTTTTGAATCTCGAAGTGCTAACACGAGTATGTCAAAGTAAAAAATGAATCTTAGTGCCTATAAAATATAGGGAATAGTGCTTCCAAAATGCAGTGATGTGTTAGTATTGGTGCTTTGATGGAAGGAGTTTGGCATCCCATAGAAATGTACAGCAGAAGGATCAACGAAAGGGTAATTCAAGACACTTGGAATATAATTCCAGCATTACTAACTTTTTGGTTTCTTTTTATCTAATTACAGTAGGTTCGAACAGCGTGGGACAGGAGCTGAGATGCAGTTAAGTAGTAAGTACTTTTTTGACTTTTAAAACATAAAACATAATTGGTATGGATAGTGAGTTGATAATGTGTGAGATATTTGGTGTTTCTAAGTGTAGACATGGATTGTTAAGATAAGTTAAGTTCTAATTAAAGTGTGTGGTTCTATTAAGTGAAACCTAATGAGTGAGGGGTAATAATGAAGTTCAAATGTGTAATGAGTGCGTATAGAATAGTGAAATATAAGGAATTTATAGTGTCTACGGTCTACGGGTAAGTAAAGTTGATTAAGTGAGTGATAATAGACAGTGAATGATGGGAGAATTAAAGAATTAAATTTAGAGGTTTTAAGTGAAAATGTGTACAGTCAAGTTCAATATTAAGAAATGTTTATTACTCAGCTTTTAATGAAGCTTAATTACTAAGTGTAAGTGTATAGTAATTGTTATCAGTTGTACATACAAAGTGCAGTGAGTTCTTTGTAATAAATTTAAATGAAATCTACAACATACGTTTAAGTTTAAGTGGAGCTTGATCAATGAGTGTAATAATTAGTGAATGACAAGTGAGTTGAGAAAATGTAAGACTTTTGGTGTTTCTAAGCGTTGATAGTTAAGTTGAGTTCCAGCTAAAGTCTGTTACTTAATTTAAGTGAAACTTAATTTGTGACGCTTAATAAAAAAAGTTCAAGTGTGTTAAGTGAGTGCGTATATATAGAATAGTGAAAATTAAGAAATTTATTGTGTCTACGTATAAATATGGTTAATTAAGTTCAGTTTCAGAAAATGTTCATTACTTAGTTTAAAGTGAATAAGTGTAAGCTTGGAGTAATTGTCATCAAGTGTACACAATGATTTCCTTGGAATCAATTTATGTGAAATTCACAACAAATGCTTCTGTTTAAGTGGGGCTTAATCAGTGAGTGTTAATAGTAGTGTATGTCTAGTGAATTGAGAAAGGGTAAGAAATTAGTTGTCTCTAACAAAGTGCAGATATGTATAGTTAGCTTAAGTTCTAATTAAAGTTTGTGCTTCATTTAAGTGATACTTAAGAAGTGATATTTAATAAAGAAGTGATATTTAATAAAGAAGTTCAAATGTGTAGTGAGTGTATAGAATAGTGAGATATTAGAAATTAATTGTGCCTACGTGTAAATATAGTTAATTAAGTGAGTGATAATAATAAGTGACAAAAATTAGTGAACGATTGGAGAATTAAGGAATTGAACAATATGTAGAGGTTTTAAGTGTAAATATATTTAGTTAAATTCAGTTTCAAAAAATATTCATTACTTATCTTAAAGTGAAGTTTAATTATTTCATGTAAGTGTGCAGTAATTGTTATCAAGTGCACATATACAGAGCAGTGAGTATTTAGGGATAAATTCAAGTGAAATCCACAGCAGGTGCTTAAGTTTAAGTGGGGTTTAATCAGTGAGTGTAATAAATGGTGTATGACGAGTGAGTTGAGAAAGTGTAAGTAATTTGGTGTTTCTAAGTGTAGATATGGATAATTAAGCCAAGTTCTAATCAATGTTTTTGCTTCATTTAAGTGAAACCTAATGAGTCAGACTTAAAAAAAGTTCATGTATAGTGCGTATAGAATTTAAAAAATTTGTTGTTTCTAATTGTAAGTGTAGATTTGTTGAATCAAATTTAATTGCATGGAATGTTCTCTGATCAAATTAAAGTGAAGTTTAGTTGATCAGTGTACGTATGGAAATGAAAATTACCGGATGATTAGAGGATTAATCAACTTGGAACTTCTTAGTGATAGACAGGTAACTAAAGGATAAGTTTTGAATATATCAATAATTTTCAGATTTTCTTTGGATTCAATTTGTCACTTGTTTTCAGTGTAAGTCAATGAACAGTTAAGTGGCCGAAGTTGACTAGCAATTAGTGAGTTTGAGCCAACGTAATGTATGAAGATTTGAATCGTGTTGTAGAAGATGTTGCTTGTGACGTTTTAATCAAATAAGTGAACCAGCGACTGAAATTAAAGTGCGGCTTGAGTAGTAAAAAGAAGTAAGTGATAATACTCAGTGAATAATCGGAATAGTGAAATGAAGAATGACGTAGTTGTTGCCAAGTATATCATTATAAAGCACTAGGCAACCTTATGGTCGCGAAGAAACAAGTCGTGAGTTAGTGACTTAGTGAGTTATTGTGTTAGTGAGTTGGTGTGTTAGTACCCAATTGGATTACATCTTGAAACTTCTTAATGATAGGCAGTCAACTATAGGATAAGTTTTGAATATTACCGATTTTCAAATTTGCTTTAAACTTATTTGTCACTTGTTCTCATTACAGAAATTTGGGCAAGTGGTAATCAGCTAACAACTAAGGAGCTGAAGTAGACCAGCAGTAGGGGAATTTGAATCTTGTTGTTGAATATGTTGAATGTGTCAGAGTCTTAACTTAAAGTTCGGTTTAAATGGAGAAAAATAAGTGAGTAAGTGGTAATAATTAGTGAAAGATAGGTGAATTAATAAATTGCAGTTAGTTCTTTGTGATGAATTGACGTGAAATCCACAACATATGGTCAAGTTCAAGTGGTGCTTAATCAGTGAGTGTATTAATTAGTGATAGTGTGGCTAGGCGAGAAATTGTAAAACAGTTGATGTCTCTAAGTGCAGATTTTTATAGATAAGTTCAGTTCTATGGAAGGTGTGCTGCTTAATTTAAGTGAATAATAATCAGTGAGGCTTAAAAAAAGTTTTAATTTTTTAGTGGGGGTGTATAGAGTTAAGGAATGTAAGAAATGTAGTGTTTATAATTGTATAAATGTTTAATAGAATTAAGATGAATGGAGTGTTCGCAACTTAATTTTACGTGAAGTTTAATTAATCAGTGTACGTGTGGAAGTGACATTTACCGGATTATTAGAGAATTGAACAAGTTGGAGCTTCTTAGTGATAGGCAGCTAACTAAAGGATAAGTTTTGAATATCAATAATTTTCTGATTTTTTTTAGACTAATTTGTCACTTGTTCTCATTACAGTAAGCTCGCCAAGTCTTAAATACGACCAATTAAGGAGCTGCAGTAGACTAGTAATAGGAGAGCTTGAGACATCGTACGAATATTTAGATCTTGCTGTCTATTTTGTCATTTAAATCAAATTATGGTAGCCAGTGACTTAAAAAAAAGTGCGGTAGTGAGTAGTAATAGTGAGTGAGTAAGTGATAATAAGAACAGAACAAAGGAAAAGTTATATGAAGTTCTCTTCGATACTTGTCTATGCCAGTCCAGTTTTGAATCTCGAAGTGCTAACACGAGTGTGTCAAAGTAAAAAATGAATCTTAATGCCTATAAAATGTAGTGAATAGTGCTTCCAAAATGCAGTGATGTGATAGTATTGGTGCTCTGATGGAAGGAGTTTGGCATCCCATAGAAATGTACAGCAGAAAGATCAACAAAAGAGTAATTTAAAATACTTAGAATATAATTCCAACATTACTAACTTTTTGGTTTCTTTCTATCTAATTACACAGTAGGTTCGAACAGCGTGGGACAGGAGCTGAGATGCAGTTAAGTAGTAAGTACTTTTTTGATTTTTAAAACATAACACATAACTAGTATGGATAGTGAGTTGATAATGTGTGAGATATTTGGTGTTTCTAACAATAAGTGTAGACATGAATAGTTAAGGTAAGTTAAGTTCTAATTAAAGTGTGTGGTTCTATTAAGTGAAACCTAATGAGTGAGGGGTAATAAGGAAGTTCAAATGTGTAATAAGAGCGTATAGAATAGTGAGTTTTTAAATTGAAGTGAAATTGAATCGATCAGTTTGGAAGTGACAATCACAGAATGCATAGAGGATAGAAGAAATTACTTCTGCCACAAGTATGGCTTAATGAGTTATTGTAAGTGTGTGCTAGTGATAATTAAGTAGTTAGTAAACCGTTGGATTAAAACTTGAAGCTTCTTGGTGATCGGCAGTCACCTAAAAGATAAGTTTTGAAAATTAACGATTTTCAGATTTTCTTTAAATTTATTTGTCACTTTTTATCATTGCAGTAAGTTCGAAAAGTGTTTGTCAACGAACAATTAAGGGGTTGGAGTAGACTAGCAATAGGAAAGGTTGAGTCAACGTACGAAGATTTAGATCTTGCAGGATATTTCTAGTGTGTCACTTAAACTATAATTGCAACGTTACTAACTTTTTAGTTTCTTTTTATCTAATTACAGTAGGTTCGAACAGCGTGGGACAGGAGCTGAGATCCAGTTAAGTAGTAAGTACTTTTTTATTTATTTCGCGTTTTTATTTTATTAATAGAAATTTAAAGAGGGACTCGAAAATTGGCAGTTTTATTATTCAAGTCGGAATACAAACTAATTTTTACAATTTCTTCTTCGCTTCCAACCAATCTAGAATTAAAGGAGTGAAATAAGTTATAATAACATCAGCACCTAGAAATTTTCCACAATTAAAATTAGTATTAATCAATAACGAAAAAAAAAAATGATTTACCAGCACGTCTTAATGATGTAAAGAATTCATCAAGTGCACTCTTCAAATCAATGATACCTTGTTGTGCTGCATTATAAAACATTGAATATTCACCAGAGACATGATAGGCAAACATTGGATATTGTGGATATTTCGTTTTGATCTCTTTCAATATATCTAAATATAACATGATCGGTTTCACCATCAGCATATCAGCACCTTCATTAACATCACGATCAGCTGCACGTAATGCTAAACCATCACTACCTGGTGGTAATTGATAGCATTTACGATCACCGAATGCTGGTGTTGATTTGGCAGCATCACGGAATGGTCCATAGAAATTCGATGCGAATTTTGCTGTATACGATAAGATTGCTGTACGATTCGCTAGATTATTATCAATTAATGTTTTCTTTATTGCACCAATACGACCGTCCATCATATCGGAAGGGGCAACAATATCTGCACCTATAAGAATTATAACAATTTACTTTTTATATAATTGAATAAAAATATAATTTTCGAACCATTTAGGGCGTATTGCAATGCAACTTCTGCTATACGTTTCAAACTTTCCGAATTGTTGATTGTACCGTTTTGATTCAAAACACCACAATGCCCATGCGAGGTATATGGGCATAAGCAAACATCACAAGCTATTGTTAGCTTAGGGAACCATTCACGTAATTTTGGTAGGGCTCTAATCACGGGATTCTCCCGGCTATCAGCATGTTTACCGTAATCGTCCTGTATTAGAGAATTATTTCAATATTAGGATTCGATTTCTATCAATACAGGGTATGTACTGGCAATGGGCTATACAAAGTATGCAAAAATGCAATAAAAAAATACTGCTCCACTTAAAATAAAAGAGTAAAGTGCACTACCCTATATAACAGAGGTTGCTAGAACAATGAAAACATTTTCCAAAGGTAGTTTAGGTAGAAAAACGGCTGTATATCAAATTTCAGAAACATCCATCAATTTTAAGTGCTGATATTTTTAATTGCCCATCGCCACGACACATTCTGTATAATACATACTTTTTCTAATTTGTCAACAACGCCGAAGATTAAAATGGATTTTAAGCCCTTTGCTATTAAATGTGTTAAGTGTTGCTTTAATTGATTGACACCATATCTGGATACGCCGGGCATACTCTGGATTGGCTGGATGGCATCATCATCTTCACTGGAATATTTTTTTCTATTTGATTCTAGAATTTAACCTAACTTTATACTTACATAATAAAAACCGGGTACATTAAATTATTTTCGTTAATTTCACATTTTATACTTTGCCAATTTCTTAATGTTTCATTAAACATTCCACTGTGTAGAATGTGTTTATTTTCAACAATAAATTCATTAGTTTTCGACATATTTCTTAAGCAGTGTGTTGTCGCGTTACAGTGATTATGCAGAATTCGAAATTACTTTTTCAGGTCAATGTTTAATTGATTTGTAAACAGATAATAGTTTGCAATACTATTTATTATCAATATTTAATGATTGTTAAAATTTTATCATATAGATTACATATTTTTTAACGACAATTTATTAAAATTCTACTCGACGACTCAAGGAGCGTTCTCTAAAAAATTCATGTTCTGTCCTTGTAACACCCTTTTTCGGTGTCACTTTAAAGAACGAAGTTATAGTTTGATTCGTATTCTCATTCTCAACAGTAGTCTCGTCGGTATCGTCCCATTCAACATAATAAGCGTCTTTTAAAGCTTCACTAGCTGTCGACCAACTGAAACGCACCAATTGTGGATAACCAAAGACTGGATCGCAATAATCTTTTAAGAATTGCTTTGTAACCGGATCACCAGGATAACCACTACCGAATTGTTTATGTGTTATATCCAAATTTTCAGGAAATTGCCAAACTTTCAAAGCATGATCCCGGCAAACTTTTGCACAAATACTAGCCGCCGATACAATGGGATATGTTGAATCAGCTTTCTTTGCTACAGTAATTTTAAAATCTGGAAATATACTTTTAAGATATGCTTGATATTTTTCCGGTTTGCCAACTGTATCAACGTAAATGTGTTGAATATTAACGCCAGCATTTCGAATGGTTTTTATCAAATTTATAGCCGAATCCATTGAAATTTGATTTAATGAATATTTCGAACGACTCAACATATTATTGCAAATATTCTGTGGTGCAATTACTTCAACTGACCAACCGATTTTATCTGCATTCTTACAAATATCAACAAAGATCTCGTCACGTTTTGCCTCATCTAAAGCTTTAGAATCGGCACAATTTAATGTTTTCAATAATTCCTCATTTTCGACAGGACAAAACGATGTACCATACACCATGGGACCTGAAAATATCCAAATAATAAAACATTGTTTACAAAGAAAATTGGAAATTAACCTAATACAGGTCCACGACCGGCTTCATCAATTCCCACAATACATGGTAGTGTCTTACATGCTTCTGGTATATTCGATACGTATAAAGTGTTGACTGAATTATCCCGATTTGTTAAATATCTATCTAAACTTTCGAGATTTGTGATATACTCGGTTTGTTTAGCGTCACTCATTTTGGTTAGTTTAACGTAATTCCCGCCAATTGACATGCATGCCAACTGTAACGCCTCAAAATTCTCAACTGAATATCGGCACAATTCATCCAGCTACAAGTTATATTAATCTACAATACGCAATTATTGTTAAAATTTCGATATTTACACAATTTTGTGATATATATAAATTTATTAACAATAAAATCAAGAATATTATTGTTATAAACTTATCACTAGTTTTAAGTTGGTGCTTCTGTCTAAGTCCACCACCACACAATTATTTGTAGCTCGAAACACACAATACGCCGTATTTTTTGTAACATTACTTACAATCATTAAAAAATATAAATCAACAAGTAAAATTATTACAATTTGTTCATAACTTTGTACCAAATTAATTTGATTATATTTCTATTAATAAAAAGAATTAATTAAGATTGAAGGAGCTACAATTAATCACAATAACGGTATTCCGCCATTGTTATTTAACCTAAAAATTAACAGAGCCGAACGATTGTTGTGACGCTAATCTTTTTAGTTGTATTACCGATAAATTTCGTTAAATTTGTAAGTAATTACGTTAATTCTATGATTAATTATAAAAATTGATTAATTCTAGCCATGTCTGCCGATTTTTATATACGTTATTATGTCGGCCATAAAGGTAAATTCGGTCATGAATTCTTAGAATTCGAATTCCGACCAGATGGTAAATTACGTTATGCTAACAATTCAAATTATAAAAATGATACAATGATACGTAAAGAAGTCTATGTACATCAATGTGTTATGGAGGAATTAAAACGGATTATCGTTGATTCAGAGATAATGCAAGAAGATGATTCGTTATGGCCACCACCAGACCGTATCGGTCGACAAGAGTTGGAAATTGTAATAAATGATGAACATATCTCGTTTACAACATCAAAGACTGGCTCATTGGTCGATGTTAGTCAATCGAAAGATCCGGAAGGTTTACGATGTTTCTATTATTTAGTACAGGATTTAAAATGTTTGGTTTTTTCATTGATTGGATTACATTTTAAAATAAAACCAATATAATTTGTATGAAAATTCAAGATTAAAAATTAAATAAAAACGAAAATTTATTGAAAATCTATTCAATTATTCTATACGGAAGTGACGGATAGACTGCAAGTCGTTTCAGTTCCAATTCAGCTTGTAATATCAACATTTCAGTATGATTCTGTTGGATTTGTTTGGTTAAATTCGATCGTTTTAAAAATATCGACATTCTAGATTGAAGAATACTCTTCTCTTTAGTTTCCAATTGTTGATCTTTCTGTAAATTAAATTCACAAACATCGATATTAATTTCACCGATTTGTTTATCAAGTTTTCGATTTTTCTCTTTTAAAATTTTAATTTGTTTTTGTAATTTTTCAACAATCTCTCGTTGTTGTTTTATCATATTTTCAAAAGTAATACGAATCAATTTAATTTCATTATCCACAGAATTAAGAGGATCTTGTTTAGTTTCTAAATAATTTTGTAGATCTTTTGTAAATTTTATCGCACCAATATCTTTGATCTTCTCTTGAAAATCTTCAATTGTCATTTTCATATATTGATGTTTCCATTCAGCCAACAAGATTTTTCTATCATACACCATACCTAATTGTAATTGTTTCAATTTCCTATTACCAAATTTCAAGATAATCTCATTAATCTCATCGATATCTTTACGTTGAATTAATACAACATCGTTAAAATCTTTTAAATTGCCAGTTTGTTGTAATTCAACTAAACCTTGTGGTAATAACAGTTGAACTGGTGTATTTAATTTTGTTTCAATATAATTATCATTCAATTTCATCAAATTATTTTTTAATTCTTCTAATACACCTTTTTTCATCAATAATTCTTTTTGTAATTGATTTAAAGTCGACTGGCTTTCCGTTAAATTAATTTGCATAGCTTTCAACTAAAAATTCAAACTTTAAAATTATACAAACTCTATTTGATTGTAAAATTACATTAAATTCGTATTCGATCCGTAATCGGCGATGTTTACAAATCAAATTAAATGTATTCTCATCAATACCCGGTGGTGTTCCAACAAATAAATCTAAATTATCTAAAGAATTCAAGAATTCCACACATTCTTGATTGTACGTTGATAAAATTTCGTGTGAAATTACACTTTTAGCTAATTGATATAGAAGTGTTGTTGAATTCATGTTGCGCAACACCATCTTCGAACGTTTCCTATAAATTAATCAAAATTAATTAAATAATATATGAATTAATTAAAATTTAAACTTGTAAATTTTGGTAGCGTGTTCTTGGATAATAGTAGAGAATTCTTGTATGTCTTTCTTGAAAGCTTCTTGTAGCATTTTTTCACGGGATTGTAAATCTCTGATCGATTTTTTACAATCATTCTCCAAAATTTCTTGTACGTTATTTATAAATTCTTCTAAATCTTCAATTGTGTTATTTAAATTTTTAATTTGTTTGATTAATTTAGTTTCAATATAATCTCTCTGATCGGTTAGTTGTTTGTAATTCAATTTTAAATAATCAAATTTTAATTGTTCTTGAATTTCGATCGATTTCATTTTCAGTTGTAATAAATACAAATCCTTTAATTTATTGTTAAATTTTTCAGTAGTCTCATGGATATTGTGCTGTATTTTTGTAAATTCAATCTTTAATAATTGTTTATAACGTTCACGTTCCTCGTTTAAAATACGCCGTTTTTCTTCGTATTCTTCTAGAGCTTTCCTATCATCTTCACGATATTCACTTGCTTGTTTCGTTGCAAGAAAATCAGGAAATGGTATATCTTTCTTCAATTCATCCTCCCATCGTGTTTCCAATACACTTTTCATTGTTTTCTCGATAGCATCATCATAAAATACATCATCTAATTGTACTATTTCAACTTCACTAATAATCTCTGCGTCCGATTTGTGACTAATTAAATCATCAGCTCTAATTGGTGGTTTTGTTGAAATTTCATCATCATTTACAATTTTTATAATTTCAGGATTTTCAAAGTGTGTTAATATTGGATCATTAATTTCGATCAAATTATTATTTTTTTCAAAATAATTAATTTCAGATTGAATGTGCCGTAAACGTTGATTTTGTTCTTTAATATTGTCAATCTCTTTGATTTTAATCGCCCACAATTTATCGAATTCACGATTGAAAAATTCCTTCAATTCAATACAATTGATTTTCGATAATTGTTCCTCACGGTAGATTTCATAATAGTTTTGTAAGCTAAATTGGTTTGTTTGTATACCTGAAAGATCGATGTATTGCTGTATTTCACTACCAAATAGAACAATTCTATCTTCTGGCCCTTCAATTTGCATGCTAATACTGAAATTTAAAATAAAATTTTTCAATTTCTGATAAAAATAAGATACAATTACCGTCTCTCGAATGGTTCTGTATTGAGACTAAATTCCAATCTTTTAAACTCATCCAACCATTTCTTATTGTCCACAATCGATAGATCGGTGTGTAAAAAACCGAAATTTTCCACTTCTAAACTATCAAAAATACCTGAAATTCTCTGTGATGGTACTGCCATTTTTTCAAAACTATTCTTAATTAACCACTCAGATATTTGATTATTCTTCATTATCAGTTGATTCAAATAAATTTCTAAATTGGATTGTTTAATTTTAGCAATTCTCGCCTTTTCCATCAATCTTTGCTTATCTAAATAAAACTGGTCAATTTCTAATCGTTCATTCTTAATAATTTTTAAATTGATTTCATATAATTCGATTAATTGATGACGTAAATAATTGATTTGTTCAAGAATGAAAATCCGGTCACTTTTGTAAATTTCACGTTCGATTTCTAAACGTTTCAATTTTTCAATTTCCAGCCAACATCTATCAGAAATCGTATTGTTTATAAAATTAATCGATTTTATTTCGAGATTATTGAATTCATTGATTGTAAAATTGATCAATTCCGTACAAACTAAATTCTTATCAAATCCTAATGATAATAAATATTTATTGTAAGGATCAACTAGAGCCTTCTTCACACCACCATTATACCGATGATGTGGTAGACATAAACCGATATTTGTATTAAAATTCGTATCTCTTAAAATAAGAAAACCATCAAAAGACCAGGTTAATGCAAATTTTTGTGTTAATTTTAAAGAAATTCCTTTCAATTGATGTCCTGTTGGGATTTTATGTTTAATAACAGCTACAGTTGACTGTAATTTATTTAAATTAAAGTTTAATTAATTAATAAACAAATTAATTAATTAATTAATTGATAATGTAGCTTACATTATTTTTAATTTGAATTCCATGAATATTTCTATCATTCATTGAAATACCGTAGAAAACTCTCTCTGAATTTGGTTGAAATATTGTTGAAATTTTCGTATAATAAATATCAGGATTTTCGATGAGATATTCGTAAATTTTAATTCGTTTCTTTTTAATTAAACAATAACGTATTATTTTATTACCAGCTAATCGATCAGAGGCTATTGCAGGTATTGCAAAGATTTGATAACAAGTCCTTGATACAATCAGTGTGAAATCGGTGAATTGTTGATTGCCATCAATACATCCGATGATTTTCATCTCTCCATTAGGTAGGCCCTAAAAAAAAAACACGGAAATTTCTCTTCATCTTCTTTTCTAAATCTACCACGTCTAATTTTATTAATTATCTGTCTATCAAATTTACCAATTTATGAATTTCCGTTACGTTTTTTTTTCTTGGTTAGTTTTCTCTTCCTCTTTTATCTCATTCAGGGAAAACATATACACAAAATAGTGGCAATAATGTAGGAAAATCGACATGAATTAAAGAATTTGGAAAGAGAAAGGTTGTGTTAGATTAATTATATTAAGATGAGAGAAAAATTAATAACATTAAAAGGAGAAATTTTTGATGGTAGCTCGTTTCGTAATTTTCCCAATACACATGCAAATACGGGATGTCCAGTTTAGGAAAATATTTGTGTTTTTTTTTAACTATATGTAGTTGATTAAAAAAATATCTTAAGAATTTATAAGGGTAGTAACTGGAGAACATTTTAGCAAAGTTAGAACCTCGTAGCTCGTTTGATAGTCGGTCAAAAGAGCTTTCCTTTATTGATGACGCGATTTTTACCGTCTAGCTGTAGATATAAAATGATTTAGAATGACTCGAAAATCCTCCGAAATTTTTCTTTTTCTTCTCCATTTGGTTCTGGAACATGTGGAATTATTTCGCGTTTTTTTCTAAAATGCAATGGAGAAAAATGGAAAAAAATCAATACTGGGAAGATCTCGCGACATTCTTCAAAACGAGCGTTTTTTGACCGACTTACATCTGAGCTAGGAGGTCCAAATTTTGCTAAAATGTTCTTTAAGGACCGTCCTATACATTCTTGAGATATTGTTTGAATTAGTATAACACATCTCGAGTTTCCATGGCATTAAACAATACAAGTCTTACTAACCTATTTATTGAATTTGGTGGTTTTTAGAATATTGCCATAAGAACTTTTCGTTCGACATGAATCAGAATCACCCTGTATAATCTGAGTATAGATGAATATTTACCTCTAAAATGAAGAATTGTCCATAATTCAAATTGGCAGCAATAAAGTTTCGACCATATTGATGGAAATGTAGATGTGTAATTGGTTTCTTCATCAAATAGAATTGTGTTAATTTAATTAAACTCTCCGGATTATATGTTGATATTAAATCAATATTACCAGTTTTATATCCTACCACTAAATATGGAAATTTCGGATTCTCACATATAGTTAAAGCTTTCTCTTTCAATATTAATTCAGATATCTATCAATTAATATTTATTTCAAATAGTATAAAGAAGGAGGAGATTGAGAGAAAATAATAAGAAAAATTATTACTTTTTCACCGGTAGATATCTTGAAAACGTTCAATTTATTATTATTTGATAAGGCTACAATAAATTCACCAACCGGATATATTAAACAAATATCATTAAATATGAAATTATCATTTTTAATAAATTCATTATAGTCTTGTGAAATTTGTAAAATATGATTATTTCTACTTATACCAAGCAATATATTGTTAGTACTTATTAGTTTTTTTAATGGTACCGGTGGTATTATTGTAAAATCTATCGACCACGCCGTATCAGACTTTTTATAATGCTATAAATTAATAATTATTAGATAAATAATTGTAAATTATTATAAAATTATACGCGAATTTCTCTATTTGGTCCTGTTATTGTCAATCCAGCTTTAAACCAACAGAAACTCACTCGATTCTCACCTTTTGTTGTATAATCGATGATCTTTTTCAAATCATACGTTTCGGTTAACTAAACGTGGAAAAATTTATGGTAATAATTATCAAAAATTTAAATAAATTTCACCTTATAGACATTGGCTTTATTGTCGAGAATAAATAAAGCACCATCAGTAGTCCATAAACAATCAATAAAGTTACAACAATCGTATTTCGGCGGTTCGATTTCGTGTTGTCTTAGAAAATATTCTCGGCCATAAGGTAGACTTTCCCAAATTTGGATTTTCTTCGTTTCTATAGCCAGTTGTACTGCGGTAAGTTGCGCACCTAAACTGCATCTGAAGCAAATAATACAAATTTTTTTTAAGGTTCACTTGATTAAAATTAAAACAATACAGGATATCTGGCCTGAGAGCACACAATTTGGCCGTTTCTTTCAAACTAATAGAGGTATTCGAAGAATATTTTAAGGATTTATATGTAGTATTTCCTAGAGCGAACATTTTGGCAATATTGGCTCATTTGGAAGTTGATTAGAAGAGTTTTTAGATGATTTTGAGATTTTTATAAACTTGCTGTACACATAAAATGACCTAGAATGACTTACAGCATTGCTTATTTTCCTTTTTTTTTCGTATTCTGGAATTGGAAGAAACGTTTTGTATTTTTTCCTGGAATACAATGAAGAGAAACGTAAATCAATGTTAGGAGGGTCTTTGAGTCATTTTTAGTCAAAAACGAGCGTTTTTTGAGTCGAAGATTCTCCCAATATTGACGTTCTTCGTTTTTCTGTATTTTATAGAAATGTTTCGCAGTTTTTTCTAGAATGCAGTGGAGGTAATCGAAAAAAATCAATTTTGTACAAAATGGGCATTTTTTCGACCGATTTTCCAATAAACTACAGGGTTCTAATTTTGCTAAAAATGTGCTCTGGGAACCAATCTACAAATCCAGTAGATATTATATGCTTCCAAATTGGACAGCCTGTACAGATGAGTTTGTACAGGCTGTCCAATCTGTCTATGGGTTGTAGCTTTACTCTATGATTTATATTAAAATAACAATAATTGTTATAAGTACTTGAAAGGAAGATCTATTGCAGGTGAAAGCGCCGTTTTGGAATCTTTGTATTACTACTTCTAAGAATTTAGAGTCAATTGAACACAAAAATATTTTTCATTCGAAAGATTAGGCTCCTTTTGATAAAATTTTTGTAAAAGTTTATGAATATTGGAAGAATATTACTACAAAATCACTAGAATTTTCTGTACGGGATTCTCCAGTGATAATCTTACGAGATGCAATAAAATTTTGAAGGAAATACCCACAATTGTTAATCCAGTGTACTAAACCTTTGTTTGTAGTTTAGTGTACCGAATCAGCAAATGCGTTGTAAGTCTACTGCTAGTAGAGAACTCCAATCCTTGGCCCACATTTTGTAACGCTATTAATTGAAGCCTGTTTATATCACAATTTTGAAATTTTTTAATAGGAAAATATTGTTTTTGTACTTATTTGACTTTAAATTTTAAAAACTTGTAAGTTTTCATTCATTTTCTTCCGTTTCCAAATATCCCAAAAAGGCACAATCACTTGCAATAAACTGTCTAGGTGTTCCTCTTCAGATCTTTATAACAATTATTTTAATCTTAATATAAATAAGAGAGTCATGACTACGACCCTTAGGTAAAGCCTGTATGTACCTTAATATTTGATTTTCAGTGAAAATTCCACTGGTTTCTACAGCGATTTTCTCCGAACTCCTCCAATTCCACACAGTTACATTGAAATCCGGAAAATTTCCTAATGTCATCAATAGAGATCTATCCGACAATACAATATCAATATAACTGTCTTCTGTATCATTTTCTAATGTACAAATTTCATGAAAATTCGGATAATTCCTGATGAAAATTCTAGGATTTTTATTGTTTTCAATAAAAGCAAATATTGTTGATATTCTATGGCCTGTATAACAACAAATACCATCACCTAAATTTGTTGAATTGGCCGTATAAATTTGTTCTTCATTCGTTGACAAATTGTGGAAAATCAAATGACAACCACTACCAAAACAAATTGTTTCTTTACCAACGAAGACGATTTTCGAAATTTCCCCGAAGTTCACCCAACTGCAAACAGTAGTTTTTAGAAAAATTAAAGCACTTTTGGAGGTTTTTATCAAAATTACGCCGTTTTTGAATCTGCAATTCTCATTTTTTGACGAGTTTTCAGATACTATCAACAACTAGTTGCCAAGTTAAAAATATCGATCAAACTCAATTGGGGTGATGGTTACGGGACTTTTAAATGATAAAACCAATAATAACAATAATATTGAATCGTGAAAATTAATGCTCGTTCTTTTTGAAGAAATTTCTTGAATCCCAGTATAAATTTTAGGACAATTTCGGCATTAAGCTTGAATTCTACTGGATAAATTAAAAAAGTTTCAAGAAATTCCCGAACTTAAAATTAGTTTAAGCTTCATTTATACCAAATTTCAAAAAAAAATCTGCTGTGTAGTTTTCGAAAAATAGTGCAAAACATGGAAAACATTTCGATTTTTATTTCAAAAATGATGTACCAGATTTGGTTTAAAAAGTTTAAACAAAATCTTGTATGTATTTAGAACGTTTTTACATGAATGAAATAGTGCGAAAACCATGTTTTTTCACTTTTTTTTTTCGTAAACTTTTTACCAAATTGTTTTTAAATTTGCTATAAGTAAAGCTTAGACTAATACTAAGCTGGGCTAATTTTTTCGAAGTTTTTGAATATCTTTCTTTCAATTTTAAATTTTAATAGAGAACTGACACTTTTAGTGTATTATAAATTGCAATTTCCGGTGATCCATCCAGTTGAAAAACATTTAATTAGAAAGAAAATTTCGATGCTTTCATGGTTATTTAGACTAAGTGTTAAAATTTTATAAATGTTTGAATTTATTTTAATAATTAATAATATCTACAGTTTCACTCTATAATTATAAAGAACAATTAAAACCAGGCAATTTATTATAATTAAATTTAACTTTCATCATCATTTTTTCTAACTGTATATTTGAACCCATAAGGCTCCGGTGTTGCTGCTGTGACTAAACTACCATTGATCTTATTCGAGCCTGATTTACTATCAGATTTTGATCCAGATTTGGAATTTGATTTCGAACCAATTACAGGTTTTGTATTACTACCGAAATTCAAATAGGCTTTCATCTCAGATTTTAATGTTTCTTTAAATGGCATCTTAGATTTCATACTAATTTGTATTGTATTAATTAGCATTTCTAAGATGACTAAGAATATTGAACCAATTAATCCACTGACTGTTACAATGAAAACACCTTGGACATTTGGTAGATTTAATGGGGTAGCTTCAGATGTAGCTTCTTCACTCTATAAACAATGTTTTATATGAGTAGAATTTCAATCTAAATCTCTATTTATTTATTGGTAATTTACCGAACACATACCACCGCCTCGTTTTTCAGCCCACCATTTTCTTTTCAGTTGATCAATAATACCGCTAGCTTGTAATTTTAATACAGCCGTACTTAAACGTTTTCTATACGTGGAATCTGTAATATAAATTATTATTAAGTTTTTTTTTTATAATATTAAATTATCTAATCTACTCTTCCTCATAGCAATTCCATATCCTTTATCATCTAATAGATCACCATATTGTTGTAAACCACAATGTCGTTGTGTTTCATATTCAATTGATGTTGATTCCATAAAGAATGCATAATCTGTTTTTTCAGCTAATAGAACACCATCACGATTCTCTTTTACCATATCTTCAGGATGTTCATCCATATGTTGTGCAACTTTTTTGTAAATTTCATTATCGGAATCTTTAAAGAAACTAGCTGTCGCACCACCAGCTTTAGCACCATAACGTATCTTATTATCTTTTGCATTCTCTACTAAACTCTTGACATCCTCAAATAGATATGTTGGATTTTCTGTTGCTAAAGAAGCTGCTAAATTTGCCGTATATGAAGAGACCATAATCAATACGAAGAACCACCACATTCCAGCTATCATTCGTGTAGCAATTCCACTGAAAGAGATTCTTCTAATTACAAGACGATTCGGGAAACGTGCGAAAGGGAGGTATTCACAATTTTATTTTTAAGCTGCTTAAGGAAAACCTAAACCTACAGAGAAAATAGCAAAAGGAGCAAAATAACTTATATAGAGTTATAATTTGTCGATTGTCCTAAGACATTATCAAAAATTCACTCCTTAAATTTTTGATTTCCCCTAAATATTGCTCAGAGAACTTTTGCCTTTGATAAGGGTGCAAATTTCAACGTTTTCGTCAACGATTTTAGGCATACTTCTACCATTTTCTACTGATCCAGAGGCTCAGAGTAAGAGTAGTAGAAGCGAAAAATTCGTTATTTAGAAAATATAAAGGGTATTCATGTCACGTCGTAAGTCCGTCGTAAACCGCGTATTCTTCGTATTTCGTAAACTTCGTAATATTTCGTAAAATATTTCTATGCATCATAAAAATACGACGTTACGAAGGTAGAAAGCTTCTTAAACTTCGTAAGTTAACGTGTCGTAAATGCTATTTGACAGACATCAGCTGTGATAACTGTTACCAACTCAAAACTTAGGTTGGCAACAACCAACGCCAACTGTTACGCATGTGTAGATTATTCGTACTACCGCCGGTATTCTACCTGTTCACACTTGCAGCGTTTAGTGAGTAATTTACATACGGGAATAGTTGAAAGTGCTATATTTTTAAAAAATGAATTTAAATGTGAATAAAAAAAAGGTAAGTAAATGATCAGGTGCGTATTACTCTGACATGATTGTTTACTGTTTTTAATTCTAGACAAGGCAACGTTCAAAAGCGGTACACCGTTGGTCTAAAGAACAGTGCGTGTCTTTATTGGAGGCAATATGCGATAAAATAAAAGAAGCACCGGAGAAATTTGAGGTACGTATCTAAACTGAAATATTGTAAATAGATAAAAGGTATATGTGTAATTTTTAGAAACCCACAGCAGCACAGTTTTATGAGTCGCTATTTAATGAATACTCATTACACGAAATTGCTGAACTGGGAGTGCTTCTAGCTAAGAATAAAATGAGGAATATGAAAGAATGCTTTATAAAGGCAGAAGATTGGAAAAAACAAACTGGTGCAGGCCTTGTGGAAAATGGAAAAGAGGACAGTATTAAAGGTGAGTAGTAAGAAACCATCAGTCGTATGAAAGATGATTAGATATATGAAAATTTTTTACAGAATATATAGAAAAAATCTGTCCACATTATGATTTATTACAAAATATATTTGGACAAAGAAGGTATGCGAATCTACCAGTGATCGTGGATACCGAATCGCCGATAGTAGACACGTTATTTATGGAGCTTCCTGAATGTGCAGACCAGCTTGAGCAATCCCAAAGTACGAGTATTCTAGATAGTGAACGAGCTGAGAGCAGTAGTCAACCGGAAGAGACAACTACACCACGACAGAACAGTCTCGAGAAATTTAAAAGAAACCTGCAAAGACCTGAAAAGATAGAAACACGTAAAAGGCCACTGAACTCTTCGCTACAATATTTAACTGTAATTCAGGAGCAAAGAAATACAATTGAGCAACAGAAATCGGAACGTCAAATGGTTATTGAAGCACAAAAATTGGAAGTGGAAAACAAAAAGCTTGCACTAGCCGAAGAGCAATTGAAATTTGAAAAAGAGAAGTTTCAGGCGGAGTGTGAGTTAAAACGCTTAGAAATTGAAAAACAGTACGAACTAAAACGGTTAGAATTGGAACTACAATACAAATTTAAAGAGCACTGAGTATTTTAGGATAATTAAAACATGTTTTTGTTCTTTGTTAATTCTTAGTTTTAGTGTGTTATTATTATAATTATTATCATTATTATTATTATTACGTTTATAATATTTATCAAAAGCATTTTATTCATTTTCTTGAACAATTTCCAGAATCGCTCTTCTTTTATTTACAGCCTCTCTGTTACTTTCCACGTCGGTGTCATTCTCGTTCTTGTCATCTGCAGTATTGCCATTGTCAGAGTTTTCTTCATTATCAAACTCTTCATCTGTGCCAAGTTTTCTTATTATGTTGTGCAAAATACAGCACGTCAACATCCATTGGCACGCGAATTTGTTGTTTATATCAGTTCCCGCTCTAATTGGTAATTCTTTCAAACTTCCAAATCTTTCTTTCAATGCTGCGAAACAGTTCTCTACTCGTATCCGATACTTACTTAAATGGTGATTAAAATTACTCCTCTCCTCGGGAGTTCCTTCAGTTGAAGATGTACGATATGGTGTTATTACGGTTTTTGACAATTTGTAAGCGTTATCACCCACTATCCATTGATCACCAGAGAAAAAATTCGTCGCATTTGTGTATAGAGCACACTCCTTATACATTCGGCTGTCGTGAACACTTCCAGGATAACCGATTACTACGTGTCTTATAATAGTATTATAATCGCAGACAATCTGCATTTTGATAGAGTATTGATGTTTCCTCGAAAAATAAGCTTCAGGATCTACTGTTGGTTTTTCTGCTAAACGGATCTCGGTACCATCCACATATCCTATACAGTAAGGTAGTTCGTCGTACGTCAAAGATAGGATCTCTTGACGTTCTTTTTCATCTGGCCAATACAAATAGTTTTTTCGTTGAGCACAAATGGCTTTAAATAATCTTTTTGTTATATTTGCAATAGTTCCTCCATCACCTACGCCAAATAACTTGGCTACTTTACCAATAGATGCACCCTCCCCATAACATCCCAAACGATATAGAACAATAGCAACTTGAATGTCAATTGGAAACTGTTTCCATGAATTCTGACCGTTAAAAACATCGTCGCTTTTAATCATATTTACAATGAAGTTAAAAGTGTTCCAATTTACTCGAAGCATTTCACGGAATCTCTTCTCATCTAAGTCAGGTAAAACATTGCAAAGAATATCTCTACTTTTGGCCACGGATCCATGTTCAAAAGGGACTCCGTATCGCAACGTTAGTCCAATCACGTAATCATTGTAGCAGTTGTATAATACTTCATCAATTTCATCATTGTTGTTCCCTATTATGCATTCATCATTTGAAATTTAATTGCTAATGAATAAGATCAATCAGTAAACAATTACCTAACTCCTGTAAATACAACACATCAAAAATAGCCTTGTCGATTATTGTATCCAACAATTTTTGTTTTTCACTTTTCCGTGGCATTTTTCTTCTCGTTATATTAACATTGACAATTGACAAGACCAATGCACATAACCTCACAAAATTGACAATTACTTACGAAAGAAGACTTACGACGAACATAGTAATGGACGCTCATGTCAAATGAATTACGAAAGTACGCAAAATAATACGAAACTACGAAACTACGAAATACGAAATTGACATGAATACCCTTATTATTTTCTATCTCTCGCGTATTGCAGTGTATTTCTTATACTGTTCTAATGCAGAATTTCACTTCTGATATTCCTTCTTCTTTTAAAAAGCATATTTGTAAAAGCATTTATGCCCTCAACTCTTTTTTATAAAAAATGTTTCTTGTACTATGTTTCCTCTGAGCCACTCAATCGTAAGTATTTTGTACAAAGCGTCATTTTCAGCATTAATGCTTATGAAATCAAATCATATCGGGAAAATTTGCAAACCACTGAAAATACTCTTTCCAAGAGCACATTGTAGTCACTATCTGCTCTAGAACTGCAAAATCTTACTTTCTTACAGACTTTTAGCTTACATCGGTGCAATTTCTGTTCCTTGTTGCATTAAACTACCAATAGTGAACCAGCCAGAATTGGCGAAAGTGAATTGATTAACCAAATATTCGGGTTCTTCAATACATGGATATGGATTTTGCCATTCATCTGGACAAACTCTACCAACAATATATAATGATAGACTAACAACAGCATACGCTAACGATAACATAATCCAAACATCCAAAGCTAAAGGATCGGCAAAGGAAAAGAAACTCGGTGGTGCTTTTCCTGGTTTCTTTGCCAAAATACTAATACCCAGATTCATGAATGGTGTTGTAAAATCAACAGCCTCCTCTCTAGCTGATGTTATCGTCAAGTCGGTAATTGCCAAATCAGCCCTCTGAAAAAAAATATTCAGTTAGTAAAAAAAAAGTAGTAAATACTAAAGATGAATTACGTATTCCATTAAATCACCAATCATTCCTGACCATTTTCCTGTTTCTGGATCTTTATTACCATTTTTCTTATCATGTCGTATAATGAACGTGTAATTGAAGCCTTCCATCTTCGATAATTCCTCAATCAAATCAATACCGAATCCTTCGAATCGATCATTACCATACAATGGTTTTTCAGTTTCCTTCAGCATTCCATAAGGATCTGTCTATAAAGTTTTGGCAACAATTGAAAATTTAACAATAATCAAATTATTGAAGAATTAAATTTTAATTAAGGGTTCATTAATTACTGAATATAAATTAATGAATCTTGAGCAGTATCATCGTTTTTGTCAGATTTGAAAAAATCTGGTAGGTATGCAGCTTTTTTTTAAAAAAAAAAAAAATCGATAGAGATTGGTAAGGTTCCTCGATAGCTCAGTGGTGAGAGCAGTCGTTTGTTTAATGAAACGTCGTGAAATTAATTTAATATTCATTAATAATTAAATTAATTGAAGTTTACCAAAGCAGTGATGACGATGAATGTTCTATTTCGTAAACTCTCCGGATCGTTATCAATCTCAACTGATTTCACCGGCATTAAATTCAAACCATTCTTTGTATCCCATTTGCCAATAATTTCAACACCTCCAACTTTCAATTGTATCAAATCTAATTCGAATGAACTACGATAACCTTGTATATCAAAAGTTGTAACACCTGTTAAGCCAGAATATTCGCTTGATTTAATTAAATTGATTAGACTTGTACCAAATATTAAACTATTCGATTGATTACAACCGATTTCATCTAAAATAGAATTGGGGAATTTCGGTATCCATCGTAAAGCATTAGCAAACATTTCTAAAGCATCCAGAAGGAATGCAGTTTGTGATTTCATATTGTCTCGATCAACAATAATTTCGTTGGTTTGCAAAATCTCTTGATTGATGATCCGTATCTGTTCGGACAGGTGTTTAGAATACTTAGACATTCGTAATAGAATTTCACACAAATATTTACCCCAGTTATATTTGCTTCACTATACTGGATTGGTGCCAGATTAATTGTACTGAAATCCAGATTCGTTATCAGAAAACTATAATGATGTGTCATTAAACCGATTTGTTGGGCTTGTAAGAGCACCTCTTCTAAATTCTCCAATTTACAATCGATTACGAAATTTCTTTGGCCGGATATGCGAGCTTCACGTAACGAGTTCCGATAAATCCCATTGTGATTCTCATCTAATTGCTTAATTATAACGTTAAATTTACGTTTTGATAGACGTATCAATTCGGCCATCCTTAGAAGACTATCGTTATCCTCATAGAATAACGTGAAACTTTGCCAGCCCAACGATTGAATGATCTCGAAATACGCCCGAGATAATGTTGGACCATGTGGATGGAAATTGACAATCGTATGCTCGTAGATTAACGGTTGATAATTGTATTGTGTGATAATATGTGGTATTTCCTTATTATCACACAATGATTGAACTGTATTTATATTATCAGTGTATTTTGGTCCGAATATAGCGACAGTTTTTTCTAATAATAAACTACAAGCTACTGTTAAAGCTTCATAGGGATCGTGTGGATTTATTGTTTTGATAATAGCTGATAAGATTATATCTGGATCATCTTGACGGGAATTAATTTTTTCAATTGCTTGTTGGATAATTTCTCCATCATTAGTATCTTCATCTAATATTACTCCTACAGGATTATTGTTTTTTTTTTTTTTTATTTAGGATTTCTTTGGTAAGTCGTACATACCTATGAAATACGTTTCAGGTTCGTTAATGACTGTTTTAATTAAAAAAAACAACAGTAAAGTTCTTATTAGCATAATTTGTCTTTATTTTATAATTGAACGAATAGAACTGAATCTTATTTTCAAAAGTGTTGGCACTTGCTAATTTTATTTATTTATAGGGGATAATTACATAAAATTGGCTAGGTTAATTATTAAAAATCTAGAGCTGTTATTATTAGTTTCTCACCAAAAATTGTGCATATTGCATCGAAACTTTTGTAAAGCAGTCAATTTTAATAATGTGTATTAGTTCTAGTTAAGTGTTCCTGTGATATGCCTGAAATAAATTCATAAGGTACGGATTGTAGATTGATCGTATCACTGCTTTCTTTTCTAGATTTTGATTTGGATTTGGATTTGGATTTCTGTTGTTCTGAATCATTGCTACAGTTTTCAGGCGTTTCATGCTCATAAATCACCGGTTTTACCATACCAGAGAATTTAAAATAAAACTTCAATTCATCCATTACTAGTTTGATCCATGGTATTTTTGTTTTTATTGAACGTTTCAACATATGTAGAGCCATTTCAATGAACATACAAACTAGTGATAGACAAGCACCACCGATTGTTACCCAAAATACACCACCTACATTTTTCAAATTTAAAGCTTCTGAACTGGTATCCTCAGATTCCTATTAATTTTTTTTTACTAGTAATTGAGAAAAAGAATTCTTAAAATTATCTTACAGGACATTGTCCACCACCACGCTTCTCTTGCCACCATTTCCTTTTTAAATCTGTAATTTTGCCACTTTCTTGTAATTTTAAAATCGCCGTACTCAATATAGATCTGAATGTTGAATCTAGAAGAAAATTATAAATGATTGACGCCAATTTAAAATTGGTGATTTTTAAACTTTTTTTCATTGCAATGCCATATCCTTTCTCGTCTAATGGATTTCCTACTTGTTGTAATGTACATCGTCTTTCAGTTTCGTATTCAATTGATGTACTTTCCATAAAAAATGCATAATTCTCTTGTTCTGCACGAATAACACCCTCTGTATTTCCACCTACCATTACATCATCAGCATGAGCGCTCATATATTCACCGATCGCCTTAAAAATTGGATTAGCTTTTTCTGTCTCCCTTGCTGCTTGCTAGAATGTGAACAATTAATATTTGAAGTAAATATTCATTAGGAAATAGATTGCAGAAGGAATGTAAAGAATGAAGGAAAAGCTGCAGACAAAAAAAGGAAGAATGAGAGGAGGCAAGGAATCAGAAACATAGAAAGGCAAAATGACAGAAGGAAGTAAAGCAGAAGAAGGCGAGGAAAATAGAAGCATAAGAAGACAAGAACATCGGCCGTTCAGCGCACTCATATATTCATCATTTGCCTTAAAAATTGAATTTGCCTTTTCTGTTCTAGCTTCGCTGAAACGTAAACAGAAAGCATAATGGGTATGTTAGATTCTAAAAAGGAAGTAAAGAATGTAGGGAAGGCTGAAGAAAAAAAATAAGGTAAGGCTACAGAATGGTAAAAAGATAGTAAGACAAAAACTCAGAAAGGCAGCAAAAAGGAGAATGAGGACACAGAAGTAGGAAGGTAGAAAGACTAAGAACAGAAGGTAGGAAATCAGGATGACAGGAAGGAAAATAGAAGCATAAGAAGACAAGAACATCGACAGACACAAGAACAGAGAAATCAGTAATGATAATCAGTTACCAAAAAGAAGCTGGCAGTAGCTCCACCAGCTTTAGCTCCATATTTGATGCCTTTAGCATCAGCCACGGCTACAAGTTCATTAACATCTTCGAAAAGAATTTCAGGATTGTCTGTGGTTAAAAACGAAGCTAAATTTGCCGTATACGATGAGACCATAATTAAAGTAAAAAACCACCATATTCCAGCTACCATTCTTGTTGATATTGCACTGAAAATTTAATACGAAAAAAAAAAGAATCAACAACAATAATTTATAGTATTAATTTAGCTTACATTGGGGCAATTTCTGAGCCTTGTTGCATCAAACTACCAGTCATAAACCAGAAGCAATTCCTTAAACTTAATTGATTTACTAAGAATTCAGGTTCTTCAATACACGGATATGGATTTTGCCATTCAGCTGGACAGATACGTCCTAATATAAACATAACAATAGAAGCACCAAAAAATGTAACAGCCAACATTTTCCAAACATCAAAAGCTAATGGATCAGCAAACGAGAAGAAACTGGGATCGGCTTTTTGTGGTTTTTGGAAAACAATACTGATACCTAATGTCATAAATGGTGTTGTAAAATCAACAGCTGATTCTCGTTGAGAATTTATTGTTAAATCACCAATAGCCAAATGAGCACTCTACAATTTTCAATACGAATTTAAAGAAATTAAAACAATACTTTATGAAATATAAACGAACACCATCGATAATTTCACCAATCATTCCATCCCATTCACCAGTAACATTATTCAATTTGCCATTATTACCATCTGTACGTATTGAGAATGTGTAATTGAAGCCTTCCATTTCTGATAATTCATGGATTAGATCAACAGCAAAACCTTCGTAACGATCATTACCGTATAGAGCTATCGATGAATCGACTCGCATTATGTACGGTTCTGTCTAAATTTTTTTATTCAAAGATAATAATGTTCTTGCACAAAATTGATTATCTAAACCAGGGCTTCTAACCGGAACTAAATCGAAAACCGGATAAGACCGAAATTTTGTCCAGAACGAAATCCGGAGCTGAACCACAAACAAAAACCGTTTTTTCCGGTTCAAGCATACCACTTATCGTGATCTTTTCCTCTTTTTTCCATCTTCTCTTTCCTCTTTTCCCCGGTATTATGTCAGTAATAATTCAAGGCAATTAAGGGCCTGCCGGAGTAAAATTGCCAATTTTCAAACGTGCGTTAAATAGGGTATTTCTTCCTTATTTTTACAGGAACTGAACCCATAATATTTTATTTAGTTTAAGCAGAACGAAAGCCGGAAGAAAAAAAATAACGGTTTGAAGCCCTGAACTAAACTCACCAAACAGCCAGTTATAATAAATGTCCGATTAGCTAAACTACCCTCTTTCGGTGGTGGCGGTGGTGGATAGATTCGACTGATATTCAAGCCTTCAGACGTTGTCCAATTACCAATTCGTGTGACACCACCCTCTTTCAATTCGATCAATTCCAAACCGAAATCTGAACGAAAACCTCTATTATCGAATTGGATATTTCCAGTGAAACCTGTATATTTCAACTGAAATTATCCGAAAATTACTCATGAAAAATTGATAATTTTGACGTAAATTTACGCTTTTCACTAAATTTGTAAGGGTTGATCCGAACGGCCATGTATCTGTTGAGTTACAAGCCAATGAAGGTGGTTGGAAATTTATAGGTAAATCTTTTAGAGCCTGCCCGAACATCATTACAGCATCTGCAACCAGTGCCATGTCTAATGTTAACTTCCATGCTGCAATATCGGCAATGCTTGTGCTTATATTGAAAATTTCACTAGCTAAATTGATGATTGTTGGTGTTTCAGGATCGATAAATCGCATCTGTAATTGAGAGATTATTTAAGAAAATATCAAAGAAGATTGTGTAATTCAAAAATTTACTCCAGTAATATTTGTTTCACTGTACTGGAATGGTGCAAGTTCTAGTGTATGGAAGTCTAAATTTGTGACAATATAGGATTCTTTATAAGTCATTAAGCCGATCTGTTGGGCTTGCTTTAAGACTTCTTCTAGAATGTCAATGGAACAATCCAGGACAAAGTGTTTGGCTCCGGAACGCCACAATTCTTTTAACACCGGCCTAAATCGTACAGAATTCTTATATTTAATTCTATTAAAAACTCATAAAATTACCTGTAATTTCCTTGTTTCGCCTTATCCAATTGTCGTACGATAATTTTATTCTTTTTGTTATCGTAGAGTTTTAATAATTCACCAACTCGTCTTAAACTCTCATTATTCTCATAGAGTATAACAAAACTATCAAATTCCCATGCTGTTATAATATCCATATAGACACGTGTTAATACATCTTGATATGGATACAAATTAATAATTGGTGTAACAGGTTGATCATCCCAACGTACTTCTAGATGTGGTATATCTTTATTATCGCACACAGATTGGACAACATTTGAATTGTCTTCAGATGATGGTCCCAAAATGGCTATAACACCATTCTCAATTAATGTACAAGCAGCTGAAACAGCACCGAATGGATTATCAATTTCTACATTTACTTGAATTGCATCTAATTCGTATTGATAATCTCTTAATTCTTGATTAATTAATTTAATGGCTGCATTTAAGGCTTTCTGTTTGAACTCGTTTATATTACGATCAAAATCGTAGTTGGATTCTTCAAAGATGGCACCTAAAAATATAAAACAATTAAAATTTAAACACTAGATAAAAATAGATGGAAAATTTGAGGAATTTATCCAGATTTTACTTACCAATCTTTAGTACTTCTTTTGCATTAACACCACCAAAAATTATCGCAATTATTATAATTAAAAAATTCATTTTTATTTCAACATTATTGATAAACTGATTATAAATAAAAAAAAAATGCGGGTGGTGTTAGTTCAAATAAACTGTTCCAAATGCCACGACTGTATCTGTTGTTCTATTTTCAGTTATAAAAATATCCCATTCTAAATTCTCCCTTTTATTGTCAGTATTTGAAAAATTAGTAACGTTTTTAAAGCGTCGATCAGACTAAACAACAAACTGACTACCTACTTTTTGAATTTCCTTCGTTCTAGGAAAATACGAGAAAAAAAAACGAATTTTGGAAAACTTCCAAATTTCTACATTTAAAACAGTATTTGATTCTTAAAAATAACCTTTCTCCTAACTACTATTTAGACTTTAATTAAATACAACGAATTAATGATAATGGATAGATGTTTTTCGTCCGTTAAAAAGACGCCTTTTTGACCCCAAAAACTCGTTAAAATAGTGAAACTTTTCTATTATAATGAGCGTTGAGCCATTCTTTAACTTTTAATTTCATATAATTGTTCTAACTTATTTAGTAAACATTAAAAGAGTGGATGCATTTTCCCAAAATTATCAGTAAGATCTGGTAATTTTTTGAATTTTTTTTTCATCTGGTAGTATTCTGGTTTTCTTTAAGAAAAAGCCGATTCAGCGTTAACAAATTTCGAATATTTCACAAATTAAACCTGTAAACATCCCAATAATTCAGGGATCTATTCAACTGATCTTAAATTATGAATAATCCAATGTTCTTTTTAAGATGACATAATAAATAGGTGATTATTTATTCAGTTTTGTAAAGAAGCCGGATATTTATTAGGAAAATCCACCTCTTTCATTTTTTTTTTACGAAGACAACTCATATATACGTACATGAATCATCCAGTGAAAGTTTCGTGAATGTATTAAAACAATTTAAATAAAAACTTTATTTAACTTATCGCATATGTGATAATAGTGTTTTCCCTGATGGTGTAACTGATAAACACCCACATTATATTAGTGGAAAAATCTATCTAGTTATAAATAATGAACAGGTCCGGTGTAAGGCCGACTTGGCGCCCTTAGCAAAAAGAAAGTTTTCATCGATTTATTGATTGTAGGTATTTATAATTTTCAAAATCATTCAAATGGAAAGTTGTTAGCTACATACATATATCAGTTGAATCGGATCCTTATTACGACTACATATATTTATTTCAAGTATACTACGAATTTTCCTAGTGAAAGTATTTCTGTTAATTTAGCAACGATTATTGTTTCCATTTTAAAGATAGTTAACCGAAATTCTATTGTTGTAACGGAAGAGTTGACGTTCAAAAGGAAAAACAACAATTTAATATTACAGTACATTACCCTTGTAATATAAATGAAATTTCACTATCATTGAAGATTACGTTTCATGAATTCGTAACGTTGACAATATTGGAATATTTACAAATTTAATCTATGGTTTATTTATAATTTTAATTTATAGTTAAAGATTCGAAAGTAGAATTTTCAGAAAATTGAGAGAAACTAATTGTTGGAGAGAAAATCTTCCATTAAAGTTTCACTGGATTTGCTATAAATTTCAACTGTTGTTATAGTAGAAGCACGAAAAAAAAACACATTAATGATCGATATCTTTTAAATATTTTCCAATACACTTATTTATAGAAGAACAACCGTTAAATATATCCGTTTATCTACGACTTATATATAAAGTGATCATTATACTTGTGGTTTTTGTAATGTAATGACCTACTTTATATCCCTAGGGAGATAAAGTAAATGAATATCCCTCTCATCAACCAATCAGAAAATAGTATTTTAATTATAATTTCCGTCAAATGTAAACAAACCATGGTAACGACAAAAATAATTAACAATAGTTTCAACAAGTAGGCGTAAAGTGGGCGTTTTCATGCAATTTTGAATAAAATGACATTTAATTTTTCTGAAATTTCGAACAAATACTTAGTTGTGAGAATATTCGTTGTATTTACAATGGAAAGTGTTAAAGAAGACGATTTTGGTAGTAGATAATAGTTTCTGTTAAATGTAGAAAACCATGGTAACGACAAAAAATAAATAACAGTTTCAACAAACAGTTGTAAATAAGTGTCAATTTTTTGTGCGATTTTAGAATCGAAAATGATTAAGAAGGTAAATATTCTTGTACACCACAAGTACCTGTACATGTAGAAATAAGTCGTAGATAAAGTATAGTATACAACTCGCTTATAATGAATGCTAATTATAACCTCGAATGATTACAACACTCGCTCGCTTTGCTCGCTTGTGTTGTAAACTTCATTCTCGGTTATAAAAGCATTCATTATAGACTCGTTGTATAATATACTATTATATTTATTTTCTCGAACAACAATAACAAGAGACGAGAAAAAAATAAACGTAAGGAACGAAAAGAAGAATGACCACATAAAATTTCATTAATCTGACATTGCCCTTGTACGATAAACACAATTACTGTCGTCGAAAAAGAATTCCATTGTAGGTACCTATCTACCAACCAATATTCATACTTGTTATTCATCAATATAAACAAATTAACGGTGAAATAATAATGTGAAAATGAAAGAGGAAAGTTTATGGATAGATAGAAGGATGATTTTTTTTTAAACTCTCACAAATAGCAAATCTCGAATGTACGTTTCAATTTAAATCAATTATAAGTTAATTGATAGCTGAAGGATTATTTATACGATTGGAATTAGTCGACCACAGGAAGCTCTAATTTAATCTAATTTATGTTATTTGATTGAAACACGAAACTTTCATAAGTTTTATTTGAGATAATCGTAATTGTAAATTTTCTCTTCCATCTTTCGATTACCAAAATTTGTTTGGTTAATGTACACTTTTTCATAGATCCAGTACCTAGTTAAAAAAAGTAGAAAATATGATAATTCTGCTCTAAAATTGACTAAATATCCTGAACAATCTAAAAAATCTGATTCAAAGTCAACGATTTACCCCTAAAATCGATTAAAAGTGTCAAAATTGTAACCTTTAACAATTTACTAATAAAATCAGTTAATCAAGTACGCCTTTCGCTACATCCTTGTTACGGTGCTGCATAGATCAGTCTCTTTTTGAGCCCCCCATACGCACAACGATAACTCACATACAGATTCATCTGCACAGCTTAATCGTTTTTTGATTGTATCTGGTGGTATGGCTTGACTGATAAAACTGTACCGTTTTCTACCATACACACTATGAAAAATCGGAAGGAAAGAACTGTATTGTTTTTTCTCATCGATTAAAGAAGTGCTACCACAGCGCTAGTGATGATAGGTTTAAGAACAAATGACAGTTATTGTGGTTAGAGTGTGTTTCTAAAAAGTTACAGAATACCGGCTTTATTCCCTTCTTCTAGGGGCATTACAATATCACTTGGAATTGTTCTATTTAAAGGTCAATTCGATCGATGATTTTACAATTTTAGATCGCAACATAACGGGTGAATTTTTTGAAAATTAAGACTTGTTCTTTTAAAGAATGTCATCACAATACAATCGTATAATTAACTTGTTCATTTATTGAATGTCGTCTTATCGGTGTAAGAGTTCCAAGATAATTCTGTAATTACCATATATTTTTCGTGTTCTCTGTCATCCATTCGAATCTTCTTCAACTTTTTCATCTCTTGTATCTTCTTCGATAAGGACGTGCCAAGCATTTTAAATATTGTTTGTTGATTATAGACCAGTTTTAAGTGTATAACAACAATATGAAAGTAGTAGTTGAGAAAATTTAGATGAATACTATATGATAGAGAAGAAAACAATAAATATTAACATTACTTTTTCAAAATTTATTATTATAACAATTGAAAGTTGTTTAATTAGTGTTTTGTTCTAATTTATATATAAAAAAAATTAAATATTCTAATAGTCCTCTTTGTTTCCGAAACGACCCACTTTTCTCTATTTGTTGTTAGAATTTTGTTCATCAATACACTTGTAATCTTTCTAATCGAAAATCATCATTTTTATATTGAAACGAATGGAAAGTGAATTTTTAGCAAGCTCTCAATAATTGTAACAATAATCGAGAAAAATCGATCGTTATCTAGACATATCCATTGAAAAATTAAAACAAGTTGTCCAATGGAGAAGACAGATACATTTTTCAACTAGATAACAGAATTTGTGATAATAAATGATAGAGAAGGAGCGTTTGATGCTTCATTGATTTACAAACAGGAAGATATGCTGCTATAAATTTTATTCTAAATCATACTGTTACAGAATTGAAGGAAATAGCGAGAATTTCTGCGTGTTTTCCACTTTAGAAGAAAATACGAATGTTAACCAATACAACACAGTTTGTTGACGGGACGATAGAAAAAAAAACTTAATACACATCACATTAAAATCGTACATATAAAGGTATTTAGGTTTATTTTATAAACATAACAATTCTTATCACGCTCCATGTAATATCTCTTTGAATCTCTTCAGCATCAATTAAATAGAGAATTTCACTGGAGAAAAGTATGGTGATAGTGGTGATGGTGATGGTGGTGTATTAATAGATGAGAAACTCGTACAAATCAAGAAAGAAAAAATTATTAAAAGTCATTGTGTTGTTATTAACATAACATTATTTTGGGGCTGTTATTATTAACACACTAGGAGATTTTTTTTTCTGTCTCTTAAATTGAATAATTGTTGATTCGAGTGTAGTCGATTAGAAATCGCGCCTGTAAGCTACATTTGTTTTGTGTCCTTTTTTTTGATTGTTGTTAAATTAAATTAAATTTATGATCGACAAATTAATAGTCTGGCGGCTGGAGCAGACATATATAGTGAATGGGGGGCAGCAGAACAAAACGACCCAGACAACCCTACGGCGGCGTTTCTAATTGTTGTTCAACCAGGAATGTACTCGGAATTGTTTACCCAAATATTCGCTAAAAAATCAGAACGAATGTTGGTGGTCACAAAAAAAACCCAGAATATCCAAGAAACGATCTTAATCATGATTGAATTCCAATTCAATAAGACACCAATTTATTCATCTACTAAGAAATTAAAGTTTTTTTTAAAAAAATAGAAATTTATACAAGTCATAGAATCAGTTTAATTTGTAACAAATTCAAAGTTTGTACTGATTAATGATGTTAATTTATAATAAGTTGCATTACATGGTTGAATTAACTTCATTCATGATTCATGAATTTTAAACATTATCATTAATAATTTTATTTGGAGCAAGAAATTTTTGTATTTTTGTAGTCCACAAATAAAAGTCTAATCATTTTATAATCAAATAACTATACGAAAATTTTGGTGAAAGTTTTACATGTTTTATTAATTGCTTTGTGGAAATTAACAATTTAGAAAAAATTCTCAAAACCAATAAAGCTCAGTTGGAGATCTTTCACGATTTACAATAATAACAACAACTGGCCTTTTTTCTTTTATTACACGCAAAGTTGTATTTAATTCCTCTTCAGTAGGCTATTTTAGCATTATTTTATGCATATGGGTACATTGTTGATGTGTATCTTGTTGTAACCGATGATAATACCGCTACTGATTCATTCAAAATAACAATTTACAGTTAATTAAAAGTCGATAATGTTAAATCAATGAAGATTTAAAAGAGAGAATTTTTTTTCCGAATTGATGCAATTTTATTTCAATACGATACAATCAATTAAGAATCTTTTAAAATGATAAAGTCTCCTTTAGATATCTGGGATTTTTATGTTTTTATATGGCTATTAAATCGTATCTTGAAGCGTGTCTTGAACAAATACAAGAAATAATTAAAAGTCTTATCGTGATTCTCATGTTGGAATAGAATCATTTGCAAAATTATAGGTCCTATATAACTATAACTGGACTCGAATCAACATCGATATGGGGTATAATTTAAATAATACTGTAATTTTTAAAAAGTAAAACTAACAAGAACGTTATTTATTCGTTTCTTTAGATTATTCACTCACCATAGACATATATTGGGGTCTTTATTTTAGTTTTTTTTTCTCTCAATTTACAGAACTGTATAGATAATAATAAAGAATCTACATAATTTAACAATCGTAAACTGTTATTTGATATACTGAAAATGTCACAAAGCCATTTGGCAAGTAGAAAGACTGTCAACATGAAAGTTGCAAAAATTCAATTTCAAATTTAATTCACCTTATCTTCAATTCTGACAAATTGTTATTATTACCGTTGAAATTTCCAAATCTTGATTCACCGGATGACACATCCACATATATTACCGGATTGTAATTTTGAAATTGTACCACTGAACGCTATTATCAAGAAATTCAAACAGTCACTTAAGTTTGGATGTGTGTGTTCAGTTCAAACCGCCAATCTTCGATACCGGGTGAGTCACGTAAGACGATTTTTTTTTAAATATTTTGAGGATTATTAGAGGTATCCACAGAATATTTTGGCAAAATTAGAACCTCGTAGTTCATTTGGAAGTTGATCAAAAAACGTTTATTTCGGACAAGGTTGCAATTTTCAAAAACCAGCAAAGCACGCGTAACGACTAACAATAAAAATGACTCGTAGACCGTCCCAAGATTGATTTTTGTCCATTGCATTCTAGAAAAAATGCGAAACATTTCAATCTATTCCAGAATAAAATAAAGAAAAACGCAAAAAATCCATAAGTCGTTTTGTGTGCTTCTAATCAACTTACAAATGAGCTACGAGGTTCCAATTTTGCTAAAATGGTCTATAGGGACGCTTTACAAATCCTCAAAATCTTTTTCTAATCGCTCGACAAATATTGGGAGTTGTCATAAGAATTTTTCGTCTTAAGTGACTCACTCGGTGTATTCTGCAATGAAGCAAACACAATAACCATCATCGATGTAAAATTTCGTTCTTTATCCTTAAAATTGTACAAAAATTCTTCATTGAAAATATTAGCTTTTCATTAATTTTCCGGACAACTAACAAGCCAATTAGAAAATTTTTTTGAGATTTGGAAAGCACTTTGAATTTGCTATTGTAAGCATTATATTGTCCAAAAAATATAAAATACTGGTAAAATTATGGTGGAAAATATAAAAAAAAACATGCTCCTAGATTTGCCTCTGTGATTCCGAATTTCATCAAATTTTCCCAAAACAGAAGCCACCCTGTGATACAGCTTGAAATGCACTTTTCAATAGTGTATGGCACGTTTCAACATTTTGAAAATCAAGCAAAAAATTGCCTATTATTTTTCGGGCATGGAATGGCAAAAGATGTAAAGGTAGCGGTGAGGAAGTCGCACTGTTCTTCAAAGTCTTTTTGCGCTGGCGAAATTCGCAAACTTGTTCAATATGATTGAAGTTTCAGTTTTCTTTTTTTCTTTATAGAAGCACTTTTATCTTCAATGTTGTTAGGCAAAGACAATTCCAATTTCACCCCATAGAATTCGTCTTTCATCTTATTTTTTACAATATATCTTATTTTTTAAAATAGATCTGAATATCCTGCAAATTTATAAATAGAGTTTGGGAGTTTTGATAACCAACATAACGGTGAAATAAATACTGAAATCGGAGTTAATTGGTGTTTGCAAAATTGGCTACAATAGACTGAAAAAAAATACCAAAATTTTCCTTACAACTTTCAGTTAATTTCAGCAGCACGGAAATTTCCTTTGTTTACTTGTTGGAATCCAAAACCGCTAGATTCTTTAATTTAAAACAAGAAAATCCTCAATTAATTATAGGCTTTGTGTTGTTTAAAAGAATTCTTAAAAAATCGCCAACAAATTATCAGATTAAAAAAGCAAGTTAATTAAACGAAAAAAAAAAATTATAATAATAAATTGGATACCTTTTTAATTGTATTTTTTTTTCTAAACGAAGCGTTAAAATGATGTATATTTTCTAATTAAAAATATAGCAGAAATTCTTAATGAATCTAAAATATCTCCTATCATATCTGTCATCAATCTGTAATCATGTCTCGTGCCTATTCATTATTATTATTATCATCATTGGCATCTAACAGGTTAAATGATGTTTTGAAATCTTGCAGAGAGAGGAAGGTGTGAAATTATAGATATATATGGACGCATACGGCACACCACCAAGGGTGTCTGGGAGAGAGTTTCCACTGACCCACTTGTCCGGTGTATGTTGAAGATCTATGCCATGATGTTCGTATAACAACAACAGTTCTTTCAGCCAGTTAGTAGCCGATTGTCGTCGCGCGCGCCGGATACAATCACTATAAGCCGGCCCGCGTGCTCATATACTACTCGCACTTTTATCATCATTATCATCATCAAAATCATCATCATCATCATCATTGTAGTTATAGTTATATCGAATCGGTGCGATGATAAATGGGTATTTAGCGTGACTGTGACAAATTTCTTTGGTGATATCAATAGTGGATTAAGCGAGCAACCTGCAGGAGCTTTCATTATCAATATTAGATGAAACAGGTAGTGAAATTGTTCAATATTTCCAAAAATTGTCTAAAATTGTTTTGAATTGTTGAGAAATTATCGGTGAAAGCTCTTGAAAAGCTCTATCTAATTTCTTATATTCAAATGCCGTGAAAGCGTCGATAATACACACCATTATCTCTTTGGAATTAGATTAATAACAATGCCGATAAAAACAGAACGTATATTTAAGGACGATTATGTTCGAGTTTTAAAGGCGGCATAACTCCCTTTCTGATATTATAAGTAATAATTTCTCACCTAATCATAGACACTATAATTAAGAGGATACGTTTAAGGAAAATTTTAAAGTCTCATCTCGTTTTCGGTTCATATTTCAGGAACTTTAATATCAACATCTGTTCTAGTAGAAAGGAGATGACATGGTATTGATAAGTATAAATACAATATTAAAGAAATAATGAAAATTTCCAAAAAATTAAATCAACTAAACTGACACACCTATAATGATTTCTTTCGATTAATTTTCCTTGAATAGAATTGAAATTTTCAAAAAATTTTCATTGTTAAAATCGCTTTAATTCCAGGTCCACTAACCGACAGGACTCGATACATTTTCAGCCCCGAATGGAGTGAGTATTGTTAAAAGTGAGCTTTACAAGTTACAGTGTGTGCTTTATTTCAAATGACAATTTCATCAATTTATTTTTAATAATCACATATGGATTATTGTGAGATTGTATTGTATCAATATTGAATTCTACGCTTGAAGATTTTAATGGGTAAGTCGTTTAAGTGTTATACTCCTTTAAAATGTAAATAATTCTAAAATCTATGCCAAGTATTTGTGAGATAATCAATTGATTCTTAATTAATTTATCTGGATATGGGAATTTATCATCGTTTAGGTTACTATGTCAATCATTTAAATTTAAATCACCCCCTACTTATTTTCCGATAATATTATTACCACATTGATTATTATTATTATCATTATTATGATAATATATAGGTATTAACCTGAATCAGTTACACTTAATAACTATACACATGCATAATCATAGGTTTCACATGGATTTTTTTTTTATATGACCCAATTAACAACGGCATTAATAAACTTCCAGAGCGTGATCACTAAATTTGTGGAAATATTACAAGGTAACTTTAAACTGAATATTAAGTTGTCATTGATTTTTTAATTATGCCCCTAAAACAAAAATCATACAGACATGAAGATATATTCGTGATTTTTATTTTTAGTAAATATGCATGTCAAGCGTGTGAATCTCAAATAATATTTTGTCTGTATAATTAACAAATTTTTATATAGAAGATTTGGGTTAAATTGTTACAATTCAAGCAATTCTTCCTATTAATATTCCATTACTTGTTCTAATATTTAATGAGATAATCATTAGTATTCATTATAAAATATCATCTGTATTTGTTATCTAAATGTCGATCTAGATTTCTATCCGTCTAAATAGATTTGTTTTATTTTGTTAGAATTTATTGTGTGTGCTTATTTACGGATACAAGAAATTAATTAAAATCGCATAATTTTCAAGATTCTTGTTTTTGTTGTTGATTATAAGAGTAAATTAGGGCGGGATTAAGGGCACACCTGTCCCAATTATGTCTTTTACATTTCACAATAACAATATTTTCACTTAATTTACATTTGTTGGATGAATTGTATGACAATACAAGGTGTGTCAAAAAATCTGTACGAACAGGATTAATGTGAGTTGAAGACGATCAAGATTGGGGTTAATCGTCATTTTAAAAAAAAAGAAGGAAGAAAGAACTGTGTTTTTTTCCAAAACGATTCTATCCTGTTATATTATAAAGCAACCGGTTGAAGTTTTATGCAAATTAAAGTTTTGTATCGCCAATCGAATTTTGACGATCAAATAAGACAGTTTTATTTGTAGATCTAGTATAGATATGGATAACGCTTTTTCTAGTTTCGCCTTTAGCGTCTAGCCATTTAGGCAACACATTAAATACTTCATATAAAAAATTAATAGAAATAACATTGATGTAGATTAATTAAATGGCAACCTATAATTATATTAGCAATTTCCATATCAACATATCTAAAATTTCCGTTTCCACTATGTTTTTCGTTATGCTCATCTCATCAGACATAATAATAAATGAGTAATAGAAATGAGTAGTAGAAATTTTGGTTGTCTATCCTTTTTTGTCTCACTATTACGTGATAAAGCGCTATCCATAGATATACTAGATCTATAGTTTTACTATGGAAATTTTTCAATATTTTACAAAATTAATCAATTTATCTCAATATAGAGTGATAAATTTACTGTTAAACAAGAACGTAAATTTAAAGAAATCCAATCGATTGAGAAATGATAAAGATTAAAATGTTAATTAACAATAATCCAATGATTTGTTACAGTCTGTATTAATCATGAATTTAAATAATTAATATAATTGATGATGTTGATACTGATATTTTGCACGGTTATACTACCTACATCGTCTTCCTTAATCTTAACGAAAAATACTTAAAATTACCATTATTATTTCAACAAGGAACTGCCATTTCAATCAAACTATAAATCAATATTTTTTTAAATTATTATTGATTTGTTGTAATTCTTCCGCCAAATACAATTATTGTTGTACTTATTCTGTCCTATCGCATGTATTTTAACATCATCTAATCTTTTTGTGTTTGTATTTTGTAATTGGTGAAAGTGAATTTAAGTATTTATAAAAGCATTGCATGATGACACTCTAGTTGTCGTAACAATATCAACTTTTCCTAATGTGTAATTTTATTAAAACCTTCATGCAACACCATTGTCTTTATTTATAAAAGTGTAACCGTTACAATTTTGGATAAAGCTAAATTTCATCATCATTATCATTGTCATTATTATTATTATTATTATTATTATTATTATTATATAGATAGATACTACTATTATTTTGTAATTTCTATTGTTTTTATTTTGCTATAAAATCACAAACGAGAAGAAGAAAAAAAAGAAGGAAGAAATAGTTTGTCGAAATGCGAATGAACTTTCTTCTTGTGTTTTCGTCTTGTTAGTTTAAATAAAACAAATTTTATAGCTTTACAAATATGTTTTCAATCACAACAATACGTACTTAAATCCAAAACGTATTTTAATTCCGCACTATTGTTAAGTAAGTAGAGCTCAATTTGTGAACACCTGTTCTATAAAGGTCATGATTATATAAGAAGCATAAGAATACGAGATTCTTATTACAGCAACATGTATATTACAAGTTACAAGAGACGACAGGAAGGTTTTGATGGAATTTCACCAATGTATATGGGCGAACTTGATTTGACTATACATTCTTAAAACGTTCTGGTTCCAAATTATTATTTATATTTGGAAGATTTTGCTAATTTGATCGGAACTTTTGTTTTAAATCAACAACATTTCAGTCAATTGTGCCCAAAAGTAGAAGATTTAGACATGTTTTTTTCTAAATTATCAGGTTTTTAGTGCATTTCGCTACTGAATTGTGTAAATGAGACATTTTTATCTTTATTAATAGATTTTTGATTAGAATTTTTGATAATTTTAATTTTTTCTAAATTTGACTTTTACTCTCTGTTTCCAAAAATTCTTCTAATAATTTTATCTCTTATTTATATTTTATTTTATTTAGTTACTAGTTTTCTATTTATCATTCATTATTTAAAAATAATTTTGGATCTGAAGATAGGATTTTAAGTTCATAAGCATATGTTATTCTAACAATTTTTAATATAACTTTCATTGGGATTGGATTTTAAGAATTTTTATCTTTACTTAGAATTTTTGAGATTCAAGCAATGTTTTGAGACAGTTTAATCCTGAACCTTTAGTTTTTATTAATCTTAATGAAAATTTGAATGTAGACTCTTAAGACGTTTTCGTCTTGAGTCATCACCATCAGTTTTTTTTAATAAATTTCTTTGTTAATTTGTGAAATGGACGCAATTTAGAAGATGTTTGTCTACAGGCGATACAGCTGTAAATCCACCAAATTTCGATATTGTCCAAAACGATCGTTTTTTGACCAACTTCGAAATGTTCTTCAGGAATTCCCCTAAAAACTCTTTAAGTATTATTTGAATCACCCGCCAACTAATAGTAGTTTCATACGAATTTGGCAACCCTATATTTTAAAGCTGAATTCTTTTCTTTTTAATCAAGAATTTATAAATTGTTTTGCCATAAGCCATAAATCGTTGAATTTGAGTGGATTTTATTGACGAGTTGTAATTGAAGATGTTTTGTGAGTTCCATTCTCGACTCTTAATTGAAAGTCTTACTTACACATTTCGTTTTCAAATCATTATTTTTCATAAAATTTTGCAATTGATTAGTGAAAATCAATGTTAGTTGATTGTTCTACCGGCAGGCTCCATAGTCCCGGTTTTTCTTCCTCTACTTAAGCTTGCCTTAGCAAGACCTAGCTTTAATAGACCTAAGCCGTGTATTTACAAACGTTTCGAAAATTACTTATACATTAATGAACCCTTTCCACCCAAATGTGCGCAAATCCATGCTTAGGTCGACATAAAACGGGGTCTTGCTAAGGCGAGCTTAAGTAGAGGAAGAAAAAGCGAGTTTTATTCATTCTATCATTCAGCTTCCCACAGGAGATTTTTCCGCAGCAGATATTTTGTATTGGTTTGTCAAAGCCTTCATTTCTACGGGTGCGTTAGTTCCTAAAAGCTCTGCATAAACTGAGACAAGCAATAACGTTAACGATTTCTAAACTGGGGAGCCTAGTGCCAAAAGAGGCGTGAAAACCTAACTATATTAAAAATTGACTTTGTCAGTTAATTTTCTTTCTTTAATTTACTGTATGAATATATTTTTTTCCCATTATTAGCCTGCTTTGTTATTATATTTTCTTACTACCTTACTACATTGAAAGTGTCGCCCTTCCAAATATTTCACTTGGGACAATCGCCTCACCTCACAAGCTGGCCTTGCGTTCAAGGAAGATGTACGACAAATCTGATAAAAGGAGCGTTATCATGCTCGTCAATCACTGTAAGAAGCAAAATATTTTATCCAGTTTCATCTAAATTCTTTTTACAATACAATACAATAAAAATAAAATATATAATTAGGGATTAATATCGAAGACATTGTGAATCAGTTAATTGACAACATGTCAAATATCAAGTGGTGTGAATTTGAAAGTAAAAATTTTCTAATATCTGTTCATTTTTCATTTAGACATGTTGCACTCATTAACCTACAAAATAAACTTGTTGATAAGTTGAATCAAAAAACAAAAATTCGCTTATAAATGATAAAATAGTCTAGAATTTATGAAAATTACTTACACATATTAATAAATTACCCATCTTAATTATACTGACAGATATAATTGTGATTTTCACAAATAAATAAAAATCAAAGAAAATTATAATTCTATACATATATAAAACATTAATAGTTTTCTCTCGATTAGACCGTTTTGCACATAGACAATCATTATCAAACAGTATCATGAGTGATTTTTGATTAATAGAAATCAACCGAGATCTTCCTGTGCGTTGCTTCATTAGTAGAAGATATGACCATACAAAAAAAAAAAACGAGAAATAGGAGAGAATCTCTTCTTTTTGTTGCTTTTAGAGAGAAATTTAACTTGTCCCATTACTATCACAACATAATCATAAATGTTCACCTATATTATAACGACAAAGAGAAGTAACAACATACGCAAAAAAAAATTACAACAACACGTATCGGTCTAGAAATAGTAAATTGTTATAATCCATCACTGTCAAGCTTGTTGTCGATTGATATTTTCATTAGCACACGCCATAAATACTCCACGTATATGTTGCAAATGACACTTGGAAATTCTATTAAATAGTGTTTAGAAGTAAGGGGAAAAGTTCAATTTCCTTTTCCTGATTGATGTTTCATACTTATAAGATGTACAATATCCGGTGATCTGATAACAGAAATGGATGATTTCATTAGAAATTCCGGATGGAAAAATCTCATCAATTTGTTGTAAACTTAAAGGAAATTATAAATGACATACTTTCTTATAAAAATTCACAATTTAATACGAATTGTAATAGGAAAAAAAATTAAGGTCAAAACTATATTATTACTTAATTAACTAATTATAATGAAATAATATCGATTTATGAAAATCTCTATAGGCTCATAGTTTTTCTCTACTATCATCATCATCATCATCATCATCATCATCATTATTATTATTTTTACTTATTTTCAATTTAATGGCTTTCTAAATTCCGATTAATAGCCTATATGATAGAAATATAATCATCAATGTCTTTCTACACTATACTTTATCTATTGTATGTCCCGATAATACACCATGAAATAGGTGTTAATTCACCATTGATAATAGAAATTAGATGATGGTTTTTAGTTGAAACGATCCAAGGATAATAATTAATTAACTAATACATTATTATCACTTATTTTGTTATTAATTAACTTAATCGTATCTGACTGGGATAAAATTGCAACAAGTTTGTGTTAATTTCTAAGAAATATTGAACGATCTATTAGGAGTTTCTTGGAGAAGAGATGATAAAGTTGAATATTCTTACAATTAAATGATAGTTTCAATGAATCAATCAATCAATTAATTAATTAATTAGAAAAAAAAAGCATTATTTAATATATTAGAAAGGTGCATTTGATGATTTGTTGGATATTTACAAGTTTTACGAATAGATTTGTTTAAAAATACGATAAGTCGGTACAGTTCTTTCTTTTCGATTTTCCGTAGTGTGTATAGTCGAAAATTGTACAGTTCTATCTAAGATGATTAGATTTATCTGCACAGTTTAAGCTAAGGAGGTATTCAGATCGAATCCGGAAAATCGAAAGAAAAGAACTGTACAGATTTATCGTTGTATGTATAAGGGGGCTTAACTAACCTCATAATGGAGAAGAATTTTAAAGTCTCCTTTTAGTAATATTTTGGCAACTTTGTTACAGTTTTATCGTTTTATTTCTCTCATCAATAACAGTAACAACAAAGGAAGAAGATAACATTTTGATTTACAATCGCATAAAAATTATGGCAACAGTATAAATAGCACCGTGTGACCCAGACAAGTTAAATTACATACTAAACTCTTTACTTATATAGCTTATCATAAAATATAACATCGATTATTACTTAAGTCGCCTTCCGGTGTAATTACCAACATTAAACTCAATAAAATTTTGTAAGAAATTTGGAATTTTTCCCTTACTAAACACCTACAACAAATAGCTCATATTAAATTATAAATTTATCATAATTATGGTAATTTCCAAAAATTACAATTGACTAATGAAGGCAAATTTTTCGGAATTCTCCAAACTTTTTACGTTTGTTATTCTCAGGAATGGAAAGCTCCTATTTGTCACTTTTGAGGTGGGTTTTGGCTCTAAATTTAGATTTTGATTTATTTTTATCGATAATCTCTGTAAGGAGGAGATTCAGAGACGTTCAATCCATTTGAAATCAAAATTTTCGAGGATAAGAAGCTAAAATCGAAATTTTCTTAAAAATATTCTTGAATCAACACATTTTTCACATTTGATCTAACAGTATTGTAGAATTTCCATTTCTTGATATGATAAGCATTTTTCATTTAGTATGCTATTTACTTGAACTAAAAAAGTAATAATATTAGGTTCAAGACAGTTAAGTCGTCAATTCTTAGCGAATTTAGTAATTGAGTCGCCAAAAGGAGAATATTGAATTAATTTTATTCGTTTTTTTAGCACATTTTTGTCTTAATTTCTCTGTCCTTTCTAGAAGCTCTTTAAATTAAACAAGCAAGTAACAAAAAATAATATTTTTGGGGCTTATTTTATAAGAATCAATACTTAATTCAATTCTAATAGGAGTTCACGCCTTGATGCGTCTAAGCTTATTGTTGTGAATTTCTAAAATCGTGATCAGGTGTAGTCTAAAAATCGATTACAATCACTATTAATAAATTGTGTAAAGAAAAGGATACTAATCGAATTTTCATTGAAATAATCTTTAATGTGATAATTATCGGTTATTAATAAGTTGTGTGGAATTAATTAAGTCTTAGGTTTCTGTATTACACACAAACAAACACACACACACACACACACACACACGCACTCTTCATATATCTATCCATTTCTTATTTATTCATCAATAAATTAAAAGAAAAAGAAACAACACACAAGCCAACTATCAGATGTTGTTGTCGTTTCATTTTAAAAGATAATTTCATGCAAATTGATTATAAACTTGATCTTGTAATAATTTTTTTATTATCATTATTAATAATTAATTATAATTAAAATCGATTTGAATAAGAAGTGATCAATAAATTGAAAATTCGGCTATATCTAGAAGAATAAAGAGTTCAATCTACTTTCACCATATGTGATGATTGAGTACATGTTGGTTATAATGATTCGTGCATTATTTTTTTTTTTTTTTGTAAAACGTTTATCTGAAATAACTCACTTTTTTTCTCTCACAATCATTTTAAAATAAATGAGTCTCTATATTAATGAATTTATAAGATTGATTATTTGTATTTCTCTAATTTCGATATGTTTATGATTTATTTTATTGATGAAGAAATTGTTAAAACAAACTCTTAATTATTCTTTAATATACAAATAATCAGTTACTTTCTCTTTAACATGGTAATATTGGTTAAATAGATAGAATTAAGCTAATTGAAACGGTTACTGAACGTGCTTTACTAAACTAATTTCCTACATAATAGTGTTACTGTTGATGATCAAAGTAGCACGCAAACACAATAAACAACGATACCGGTATTGAAAAATTTTACCTAAAGGTATAAGACAACTAATCAGATATCTGTTTGTTAAAATTTTATTATCACATCAACGAATCATTATTGGACAAAAAAAAAACTCTTTGGCAAAAGTTTTACGATCGAAAGTTCGACGATTTACAACGGTAAAATTTTCACTCATAATCATAATTATTATTATTATCATTAGTTTAGTTTAGTTTGAAATCGTGACTTTTCAGTGTCACCCATATAAGTAACTTTTAACAAATCGTTATAGTAAAATTTACGAATAATTCAATATTACATACAATAAATACGACAACGTAGTGAGAATCATGATAGAGTTGAATTTATGATATTGAAGTGTAAAGTCACGAATATACTCACTTGTCTAAATATACAGATAACGTTAAACTTACACTCTATTTACCACGTCTCAACAAATATCTCCTATCACACTATACAACAATATTCAACTAAACAGTAACTTTAGGTAGTATTCTGTAAGCAGATTATCAATTAATCAAAGACAAGAACAAGAAATTCAACGCAACGGTAAATCAATCATGATAACTTTTTGAGTATAGTTTCAGAATACAATCAATGATTACTCGATGAATAACACTGCAATTATTTTAATCGAATATCACCCCCTAGATTATTTTTTTTTAATTTATTTTTAGTGAAGACTACAAAATATTGGTCGACTAGTAGTTTGAATGTGTAAAGACGACATTAAAACGCTCATAAATATAAAAGATTAGGGCATTATTTGGTGGAATATGAATATTAATCATCTTGAATGTATAGTTGTTTTAATGAGAAGAAATGTAAAGAAAATTTTTAAAGTTTTGTGTATGTAGACATAGATCAAAATGGGACAATACGACGATTTATTGAATGAATTTTTAGTTTAGAATTAGATAATAAACGAGACTGTTTCATAATGTGCAATAGAAATTAGAAACTACAATTATTTAGTAGTGGTAGTCTGTAACTCTCTTAGAAGACTGGTTACTATAGCCAAGCGAGAGACTTTAAGTAGAGTCACTCTCAACAATTCCATTAATAATTGAAAAGACACAAGTAAAAAACGACTACAGAAAACTATCTCCGTCTTTATAACTTGTCGAGTTTCCTTTTTATATACCAAGCATGTGGAAAAGTGATTGATTGTGAGTCAGTCATTTGTAGATAACCGATAGGTGACTCCTTCTAGTTAGAGACTAGTCTTTAAAAATTTAGTGAATACCACTTTAAAACTTAAAGAAATAGATGACTGTCTCCAATCATTCTCAGTAATTACGATTCCGTTCCTTTTGTTTACCAAATTATTGAAAAATAACCTTACACGGCTCGTAAAAAATGAACAAAACAGTTGCGCACGTTACAACGCAAGTATCTTATTTCAGTCATCTTATAGATGACGTTATGATGACTTGTCTTTAAAATACTTACAAGTATCCTATTTTATAACACAACTTTCGTTTAGAAGACTGTTTTTGAAAGGCTATTAAGCGGTGGTCGCTAACTTTATGATGACTAGTTACCATGACTGCAATTTACTAACAGAATTATTAAGAATCTATCTCACTCTCAACTATTCATTATACCCAACAAATGAAAAGAGACAAGTATAAATCAACCATCGCGCCAGTTTATTAGTAATTTCATGATTAGTGTCTCCATCTTTACAACATGTTGTCGACTGTCATTCTTGAATACAAAACATATGGACTGAGATAGTCAGTTCGTGAATATCATCTAGATCGAGATCGAGACAACGATTTGTGTAGAGTACGATTTAATGATACACTGTATTTTTCGGTGTTCATATATCATTAAAAGAGACCGTGTCGTTTTTCCATTTCGAAATCTCATTTGTAATGTAAGCACAGAAAAAAACGAATCTAAATCTTTATTTAATTAAATTCTATTACCTATATAATTACCTCAAAACTACTCTTTTTTCCTCATCGTGTCGTAGTCTGCTTCTCTTTTTTTTGTGTCAATAAAAACGAAAACTTAATGATTTTTAAAATACAACTTCCAAAATTGTTCCATGTTGTACCTACCATTATCATTAAGAGATTTACTTTTAATTAAAAATTATCTCTTATGACTATTATTTTAAATTACTTCTAATGTTATCAATAAATAATGTTAGCATGTTGACATTTATCTGCTGATTATAACAACACAACCGGGACTCTACAATTAACATTTCCAAGTATTATAACATGAAATTAACACAGTTTTCTTTCATTTATTGTTGTCGTTATTTCCGCTAAATTAATATTGTGTTAATTTAGCACAGAAATAAAAAAGAGATTAATTACATAGTGTTTTCCTTTGGTTTTTTTTTTAAATCAATTTAAGCTCCAATAATAATTCAATTTCGTTTTCGCTATAATTAAATCGGAATCTTTTCGTTTTTTTTTTTCGGTAATTACATTTTATTTTGATTCATACAGTTCGTCTATTATTCTCCATCAGCTTAACTGAAGCTTTTATGACAGGTGTGGTGTTTTTTAACGTTTATATATACTGATAGACGATGAAAGCTTATAATCGATTGCAAACTATCGATCCGTATTAATTAATTTATGCAAATATTTAGTATGTTGTTTGATAATATTTCTAGATTTCTTGACATACAAATTGATTATAATCAATCATGTATGAAAGTAAACCTAATGTCAAGCTTAGTAGTGAAAATATCAATTATTATTTCAATTCTGATCATTATTATTACTATTGGTACTTACAACAAATCAATCATATAGAATCATTTTTAAATCAAGTACAATAAAAAAAATAGTTTTAATCAATTCACCTTTCTCAATCACTAAACACACAATTTTTCGTTATTAAAACTTTGTTTTAGTAGACACACTTTTAATTAAAATTTAAACAACACAGAATGAGAAAGAAACCCAATTAGATTGTAGATCATTCCGTTTATAAATGATATAAACGATAATTGAAATAAACAATGATTGACAAGTATAATTCCAATTTAAAACTGCACATTGATTTCAATTGATTATAAATCAATTCGCTTACAGCTAATCAAATACAAGAAAACTATGTGAATTTATTAGCATTTAGAAATATTATATTTAAAATTAAGTTAATTTAAACTTACGTATTGTTGATAACTTTTTTACGTACAGTTACCGAATACCATTTATAACTTAATTACAAATACCTAGACACATATACAATGTTGTTTTAGTTTAATTAGATGAAAGATAGTGGTTGAATAGCGTGATAAAAGATCTATTTGTTTTATATTTTAAAAAGATTTGCATTATACACTCATATATTTTGATAGATGTTACGGCATTTGAATTGTGCAGCTCTAATTCTCTTCAGTTAATTACTAGTTAGCACACATAATTACTAATTATAGATGATGTCAGTGTTAAATATTTAAACAATCTTACCATCTAATTTATTATCGTTACTATTATTATTATTATTAATCAAAACTCTATAATATACATGTATGTATCATATATGGCCCATATTTTTCGGCTAATACGACATGAAAGAATTACGAATTAAAATGATGTTAAAATGAATGGATAAAATAATTGACCGTGAATGTACGTGTTCTTATTATAAAATATCGACAAAATAAATATATAGGGATTTATTAGAAGAACAAGAGAATTGAAGAGAAAAAATAACAGCTCTTGATGAATATAACAGTAGTCGTAACTTTGTTTTCAAAGTTGCTTTTTTCCCCTCCTCTCTTCTTCATCTTCTGGATTAAAATAACAATTTTAATCTTAGAGATAGGTCAATGGGAGGTGATTCTAGAGGAAATAACTTTGTTTTTTTTTTGATTAAATAGTGCTATTTATAAATAATATTTTTAATTAAATATTATAGTTGTTTTATAGTAGGTATATGCAAATATTTAAGTATTGCCTACTAGTAGTCAAATGTGTTAAGCGATTTAAATATTTACATAATTGCTAGTTAGATAATAGTCTATAGTGGATTAATGAGGAACATCCGCAGTATTATTGCTAGTGAAGCATTAACGTTTCTTGTTGTCAACTGTTACGTTAACGTGGAATATTCTTGTAAAAACTGCCAACAAAGCTGTACACAAATGATCTTGTAAGAAATTAAAAGGAAGTTATCGCATCTTCGTACCATTTACCCGAATTATTTTCCGATAAAAAATCCATAGTGTGTTATTATCCAAATAACTCACTTGTGTAAATGATAGTCTCACATATGCACTACAATTTTTTAGAGATTTAATGAAGTTCGATAGTTTTTAGTCGTTTAACGAGTGTTTTTTTTTACTTACTTTTAATCTCCTGTAGGTTACATTTTCTATTAAATCTCGGATAGATTAACGAAATACAAGAAGGTGGATTGATTGAAATCGATCGCTTTCTCTATGATCGAGCGTAAAATTAAGGCCTATTTTTCGATGAACCTTTTGTTGTTCTTTACAAATTACATTTTCTTTTTTTTTCTTCTATGATGATGATAGTGATTAGTGTGTAAGCTTTTAAGTAATTTTTCACCCTTTTTATGAATAAGACCATGACATTCTACAATAGCAAACTGTGTAATCTTATCACATTGATTACTCGTAATTTTACCAAAATTAACCTGGATTATTGCAATTTTTTTCGTCTGTAATGATTTTTGTTGATTTTCCGCCCGTTTCTTTGAATTGTCATCAATCAAAAACTGATAAAAATTATTGAAGTAGTTGAAATGATTGCCTTGAGCTTGCAATAATCATCATCACCCATTCTGGCCTATGATAATATAGTTGAATATCTTGTTAATTTACTAAATAATAAGTTGATAAATTGTCAAGAATTGTACAAGACAATGAGTAGAATGAATAGATTCAACTAGGAAGTTGTTAGAATTATTGATCATAGATGAATTGGAATTGGAAAACTAGAGCGAAATTGAGAATTTTATCGTTCATAAGTAGTTAGCTTAAAAGATTTGTTCGTGCGTTAATTTCACTAATTTAAAATAACGATGAAATTATGTTGAAATACAAAGGTTCATATTCTGCAACTTTTTAGAAACAATCACTACAAAGAGTAACGATCACTTATTTGAATGCTTGCATATACGATGTGTGATGATCAGAGCAAAAAATTTCACTCCTTACAGGGAGTGATGACGTCACCGCCTTATGCTAGGATCAAAGTTAGCGCTATGACTTAGCCGGTGTTGCGCATTGTACAGTCAAGTGCGTAAAAAATTTGGCCTGTTTTATATAGATTGAGCCGTTTTTTTACCATTATTGGTATTGGGAATGAACTGAACCTGCGTTATTGCTTTACCTGTTCTGGCGCATAGTAGTTGTTGAAGTTGAACCATGAATAAATAGAGGGTGGCAAATTACCTGATCTGTTATGGGGGTGTGGTGTTTTCTTTATTCAGGTACATCAATAAATCGTGTCGTTCATTCTGCTCTCGTTACCCAATTGTATGTTTGTTCCCTTCAAGCGAAAGTCTGGTTTACACTATATAATCCTCACTGTTAATTTTTTTCCACACTTAACTGTACTAACTAACTAAGTTTTCACCTAGAGTCACAATTCACAATACAATTAACATGACTTCCTTACGAGGCAATTAAAACTCAAGCGGTTGACTGCAATCAAAATCAAGTGACACACTGTATACACGCGACCAAAAAAGAGACAGAGCCTTGAGCAGGAATTTCATATATATTCGTTAGCGTGAGCCAGGTTGTTGCTCTTGTGAGTGTAAAATGGTGGCTAGGTAGGAGGTGATGGAGTTAGTTTCAGCTATAGCGAATTTATAAAACCACCCTTTTAACAGAAAATTAGAATAACTGAATTTCAAATATGTACAGGTTATTCCAAATATTAGTAACTCCACCCTCTTCTTCTGATTGAATATCTGTTCTCCAAAATTCTGATCTGTTAAGTTTCTGTTACATTGTGACCACCGCCTCCATAAGCCTGTTTTACACAGCAGTACAAGAGGTGGTCTTTTTTTTTGATCGTCAGTGTACATATGTGCGTATATGTATACAGTGAAATCTCCTTTGGACGGACACCAACGGGACCGACTGAAAGTGTCCGTTCAACAGGGGTGTCCGTATAAAAGAAATACAACAAAAATCGTGTTTTTAATGAAAAATGAATATATTAAAGAAGTTGGGACATTTCAAACGTATATGTATACGTATACAATTGTCTTTAAAATGAACGAAAAACTTTAAAACTAAATGAAAAAAAAAACGGTTTGTCACCTGTAGATAGGTATAGGTAAGTATGTATGTACAGTCATCGTCAATACTAAGTGACCGAGTATTGAACTAGAATATCACACTTTTTCGTTTGTGTGAGTCAGACTGTTTCTCCCGGCAGGGTAAGAAGGTGGGTAGGTAGGGAGTGTTGGAACAGGTAAATACCCAAAATTGCATCATTAACCCCACCCCCTTCTTTTGATTGGATATCTTCTGACCTGTTAGGATTCTGTTACATTGTGATGACCGCCCTCATAAGCCTGTTTTACACAGCCACACAAAAAGTGGTCACTTAGTTTTGCGATGACTGTACCTACATATATGTAAATAATATAAATGCACCAGATAGGCTGCGTTTAAAGCCGGTGAATCCCCGGCTTACTCGAGAAAATTCCAGCGAAGCTGGCGCGCGGCGCGTTTCAGAAATGCAATAGCGATAAGTACTCCTAAACAGAAAAAATGAGAGGGCGTTTCTTTTTTTTTGTCCGGTTAGGAGAACATTCTCTCGTGTCCGCGTCCGTTCAAGAGAATGTCCGTCCAAGAGAGAGTAATACAATGCAAATTATATGTGCGTTGGTCCGGACTATGAAAAACTGTCCGTTTAAGGGAGGTGTCCGTGTAAAAGGGGTGTCCGCGAAGGGGAATTTCACTGTACATACTAGAATGGTAATAATATTAATAATAAGAATAATAAAAAAAGAGAAGCAAATATTAATTAGTTAGGTTTTATGGTGGAATTGAAACAATACGTAGAGAGAGAGAGAGAGAGAGACTTAGAAAATGACAAACATTTTATTGTTTATAAAATGCGGAAATGCATTAAACAGAAAGTAGAAGAGAAGGTGGATTTTCAAAAGGAATAACGTTTCCATTTGAATGGTTTTTTTGATTAGAGATATCAATAAAGTTTGAAATGTGAAACAACAATAATAACAACAACAACAGTCTAAGTTTAACAGCAGAGAAGTATGACCAGTATTTGGAGAACAACACAACTCAGAAATACCAATCGTCTACCTATTCATAGATATATCTCTTCACTGTATCTAGTTGCGGTAGCTGAAAAGATTGTGCACGTGAGAGCATGAACAATATAATAATATTAACCATCAATGGTGTAGAAGTCTTTTCTTGTACCAACAATCAATCAGTTATTCTCTCTATGTCTACTCCTTCCTCATACACAACGATCTCTCCTAGTAGATAGATACAAGTAGGTACCTTTACCTAGGAAATTAGAAACATCTGAACTACAATAATGACAATTAAAATAAACTTTGTTGTGAGAATATGATAGAGTTTGTGGTTGGTAATATAAAAACTAATGTGGTTTCTTCAAATAATAATAATTATTTGCAATTAAAATACCAAATATTTGCATTTTTGCAAACCAACATCTTTCTATTCTTCTTCTAACACATTGAATACCGAAAAACAAACTGTACTTTTTTTTACAGTTCAATCTAACGTAACGTAACGTAAACCACAAATCTTGTAAGAAAATGATTTATAAAACAGACTAATTTCGCATGAAAAAGCCAATTATAAAAATTGTAAATCAATAAAAAGTGATTGCAACTATCGATTTGGACAGAAACTTGAGCTTTTTACCAATTCATTTACCGCAATCTGAAATTCTACAAATTGTTAAAAATTTGTATTGAATAAATTAAAGATGAGTAGGTATTTTTGAAATTTTACAAACACTTTAACGTTGGATTAACACAGAAAGTTGAGCTTTTGTCGACTCATTTTTGTCGCGAAATAAAACGGATAGGACTTGGTTTTGGGTTTTAATCAATGTTAGGAGTTAATTAATGATAGATTTATTTAGCAAAATTGTCGCAGATAATGAAAATTCTGCAGAGACTACAACGATCGATCAGAATAGAAACTCAATCTCTTTTAGACTTATTTGTATCAAAATCTACCGAAAAAACTCGACTAGATTTATCTTTTGGACTCTATTAAGTCTTACCAATTATATACCGGGTAGACCACTTAAATGCTTCTTGTTTTTATGGCAACTCCCATTATTTGGCGTATAATTTGAAAGATATTTCAAAGACTTCTAACGTAGCTCCTGAAGAATATTTTAGCAAAATTAGAGCCACGTAGCTCATTTGGAGATCAATCAAAGACGCTCGTTTTGGACAATAATAAAGAGGTAAACATGTTTAACGACTGAAAATGACTCCAAGACCCCACAACATTGATTTTTTTTTAATCTTTCTCCATTGCATTATAGAAAAAATAGAGAACGTTACTACCTGCTCCAGAATAAAATGGGGAAAAACGAAAAAAATCAATGTTAGGGATTCTCGAGTCATTCAGAGCCATTTTAAGTGTGCAGTGAGTTTTTGAAAATTATGACATTGTTCAATACGTTCGTTTTTTAACCAACTCAAAAACTAGTCAGGAGGCTTAAGTTTTGTAAAAATATGTAAATTTATAGAAAATAGTGTCAACTTTAACTTCGACTCGAACAATAAAATTGATGGAATTATAACATATTTATAAATTTGTAGTGAATTGTGAAAATTTCGTAGAGACTTCAACGATCGATTAGAACAGAAATACGAATATAGACTCATTTTTATTAAAATAAATCGAGTAATGAAATCGATAAGACTTACTTATTGTCTCCAATAAGTGTTACAAAAATAAGTGCTGAATAAGTTACAAATGGTTGTTTGAAAATTTGTGAGAAATTGTGGAAATTTCGTGGAGACTTCAACGGTCGATTAAGACAAAAACACGAACCTTTTTATTAAAATCCATCAAGTAACAAAATCGATAAGATTTATCGTCTTGACTAAGTGTTGTAAACAGTATTAAATAAGTTATAGATGGTTCTATTTGAAAATTTATGAGAAATTGTGGAAATTTCGTGGAGACTTCAATAGTCGATCAAGACAGTAATTTGAGCTTTTCGTCTAAATTGACAACATTTCCACAAGAATAAAACTTGTAACTATTGTTTATTAAATTTATAGTTTTTATCATATCATTATTTCAAGTTTTGATCTAGAAAATTGACTTGTATACTTCAGACTTTCATATACCAAATTATTAAAACAAAAAAAAAATGTTAAATATTTATTTCCAACAATAGAAATAGTTAGATCTGATACAGTATCGAGTGTATTGTATTTTATTTATTTCTCTTCGGTGTATCTTCAATAAGTTTCATTTGGATCAAGAACATAGGTGTAGTAGAAATTCTCCTCTAGTCGGCCAAGTTGTTCCGTTAAATCTTTGCAGTTGGCTATTTCTTGTCTTTCTGCCTCTTCGTGTGTGTGTATGTGCGTGTAAGTTGTGTACGGTGATACAACTGTTAACTACACTGATTTGTGTTTTAATGGAAAAAATTCAACGAAAATAATGCGAAAACTATGGATAGGAATATTTAACAGTGTATGAATCGGTGAGTGATTTATTTATCGAAACAACAAGAATACAAAAATAATTACACACACAATACACAGATTCAAATCTAATTGAATTGATTATTGCATGTTACTTAAACATGATGAATCTCATTAGTTACACATCGATGCTTCTATGATCGTCATCATTTTTCTAATTATCATATCTATTAATAATACATTGGGGACGAAATTTTAATTTCCTTACACAATATAATAATGAAGCTTGTAGCTTATTTTCAGTCATTTTCATTGAAATTACAAGATTAAAAATTTAAAAAAAAAGAAGTGGCGCCAACATTTTTCTAGTATTATTTAAATCATGAACGTAGTACAGTAAGTTGAATAATTTATTATTAATGTAAATAAAAATAAAAATTTTAAAACATCTCCTATCTATTCCTCACAGGGGAATCTTCAATTTGCTATACTCGCATGATTCGTTATTATTAACAAGTATTTACATGTGTAAAAGATCATCGATTTATGTTAATTAGACAAGCTGTCAATAACAACTACAACAAATTATTCCTGTCTACAGGAATTAATAATTATTAACTGGGAGACTTGCAGTGTTTTTTTTCCCAATATTTTCCAATAATAATAACAGCAGGAATAATGACAGAAATATATGTTATATAGATGATTATCAGTTTATGTAATTGTAGGAAATTCAAAATGAATAACAACAAAGTTGGTTGAAAAAATTAGATCGTTATCATTGCTGAAATTGAAAACTAGCAATTTATGAAAGAAAAATTAATAATTATGTCTTTAAACTCAATTATATAAATACATATATCTATCGATACTGTAATTGAGATTTCCAAATAATTATAGTGTTGTACAAATATCACGAATATTATTGATGCTATTTGATTATTTAGAAGAATTCAGTGGCGGACTGGCAAACTTCATTTTTAATTTCAACCATTTTTAGTCTTAGCCACGATCGTTGCAAGCCCGATTTTTTAATATTCTTTTATAATAAGAGCCCTTTTGATTGAACTGGCCCATTTTTAAGTAACATGATGGCAAATATTTCATCATTAATTAAGGGCCAATAATGTAGATCGTCCATATCCAGGGTAGGAGCTATTTCTTCAGGATGCCTCCTCTCATATGAAAAATACTTCCAAAAATGTTAATTTGCTTTTATTGAATTATTTGTTGGTTTCATGAGTCTAAAACAGACAAAGTATTCTTAATACTTAAAAAAAAAACATCTCCAAAGGCAGCAAGTACCTTATATAGCGAATTTTTTATGTATCTACATACTGAAATATTAATTACAAAACATTCTTATGATACTGACAATTAATATATTTTATTAACATTGAATCAACTAATAAATTCATTTCCCCGATGTTATTTTAATATTTATGATTTTTATTGAAAAATACTTTTAATCCACAAACAATAAGAAACACTAAAAAAAAAAATAATAATGAAGTTTTTTGTTTGTCTAATACGTCTAATCAAGGCCTGCTTGATTTTTTCAAGCGAAATTCTCTAGCAGGCCTTGCGTCTAATATTAACTGTCAAAATTAGTTGCCCCCCCCCCGCGATATTCAATTTTTTTTTCTAATATCAATAGTCAGAACATATAGCCACCTGAGATAATCGATTTTACTGCTTATACTCAAAAAAGAGATTTTTGCATTTTTCTTGCGAACCAACGAACCGATTTTGATGATTTTTTTTCTGGGTCATAGAGAATGGTTGGCTCTACTGTTATTTTAATTTTCATCAAAATCTAAGCAAATGTAATATTGAAAATAATTTTTTTTAACATTTCTTCAGCTCTTATTCCAAAAGTGTTGGCCCTACCAGTCTGGCCAACGAACTCATCCAAGCTATCACAAAGACCGATTTTTGTACCAAGTTTCATTAAGATTGGTGTATTTTTACGGCAGTTATCGTGGATATACATATATAAATATATATATATATATATATATATATATATATATATATATATATAAATATATATATATATATATATATATATATATATATATATATATAAATATATATATATATATATATATATAAATATATATATATATATATATATATATATATATATATATATATATAAAAATTTTAACGAACGGTGGATATGGGTTCCTGAGGTTCCAAAACGAACTTCTGTGCAAAAATTTTTCGGAAATTCAAAAGTGAGGATCTCGTCATTAGCTAATTTTTTTTAAAAAAATTCGCTAAAAATAATGATCCAGGACTACTTCGTTCTAAAATCTAGATTAAAATGGAGAGAATTCAAGTCTAAAATAATGGTGCCTCAATCTCATTTCCAAAATGATTCTATAGAAAAGTTTTTTGAAAAATTTATAAAGAAAATGTGTCAAAATCTAAAATCAAAGATAAGAATGGGGCATAAAAATTGACCAAGAATTTTCTAAATTTTATTCTTTCCAAGATTCAAAATTAGACTTTACTGAAAATTGATTATTTAAGCACAATGCCCTAAAATCTATATTAGAAGAATGAAATTTAGCTGGAAAATTGACCTAAAGTGACCTTTTTTATAATATAATGACAAATTCGCCGAAAGGCTTTTTTTAGTGCAAAAACATGTCAAAAGTGTCATAAATTTGCAAATTCAGACTCAGGAACAAAGTTCTATTGAAATTGAGAAGTTCAGTTAAAAAATCCATTAAACTTAAAAAAAATCCCGTATCTTTGACAATTCAATAACAAAATTTGGAGAAAAATGTCAATAAATCTTGTTAGTTAAAAGTCGAGAGTCCAAATCAAACACTGATTAAAAGTATCTAAACAGTTTTTTTTTTACAATTTCTTGCAAAAATTCCCTATAAATCAGTGTCTTATAACAATTACTTCTTAAAACCCAGACAAAAAGTCGAAAATTTAGCTCTAGAATAGATTAATTGTTGTCTCCCTCATAGCTTAATTGTGATCAATATTTATTAAGAACTGATGACTTGTAACGAAAGTTTATTATCAAGACACCTACATAGCATAAATAAGTTGCACAACAAGTAGACAACACGAGAAAATGAAGTAGTCAAAGAGCACTATTTTAGATATGTTAGCATGCGAACCAATCCGCTACTGGTAGGAACATTAGTTATTAGTTGTTTTAGCTAATCACACTTTCATTTAACTGTGAATCAATAAATAATGTTGAAGATAAATTATTGTGTATATGTAAATTTAAATTTTTGTCAAACCACAATACAAAAATAATCATCCGTTAATCACTTTCTAATAATTTTAATTACTTTACTTTCTTGTAAAGTAGTCCATATATGTGATTATTGGAGCTAATTTAATTAAAGATAATTGAGAGTAAAATTTGGCGTTGTCCTAGTTACTATTATTATTAAAACTTGATTAACATAATCATCTTGCATATACATATATAATGAATATATATATATATTTTTTAATTAATTGTGAACGTGAGAAATTCCGTCTTCTTCAACTGTTATAGCAACACTTGAGGCAACTATAGATGCACTGATGATATCTATTTGAGCTATTTTAAGAATAATTTGATTAAAGAAAGTTTCAATACTTAATTAAGTGATCTTTAGATAATTGTTTAACTTCATGAAAGAGTCAATTTACTAATTAATGATGATGGTAAAAGAGGGAGCTTTAAGCTCTAATGTCAACAAACAACACACCAATGTTCATTACTTTTGACCGTCTTATCTAAAGAGATTATAATTAAAATATTAAGAACCTGTATTTAATTAGAAATTCGTATTCTTTTAGATTTCGTTGTTAAAAATTACTATCAATTATCGTTTCTATAAACATATCTGTTTTGAATGAATGCTCAAATAGGACATAATTGCAAGTATTTTCAGTACTTTTCCTCTCAAATTGAGATTTTTCTTATAATAATGACAATAATTGACCGATTTTATTTAAGTTAATTTCACGCACTGATTTCCACATAGGAAAAACAAATCAGAATTTAAAGTGGAGAGAAAAATTGATTTGTAACACCTTTAGAAAAGTGCATTTTACGATTTTACTCAATTGATTCAACAATAGCAATTCTATTAAAAATTTGTTTAATTTAGGTCATACTCGAACAATTGGTAGTTTTATTTTCACAAATATTATTTATAATAATAATAATAAATTGCGCGATAACATTGATGACAGTGAAATGGTGCCGTTTAAAATTTGTATACAACTAATTTACATAAAATAGTGATATCGTTTACAATGTAGATGATGGTAATTTTAGTTTGAAACAGGCCAACAAAAGAGAGATTTTCTTATACACAAAGGAAAACAATTTAATTACCATTTGTTTTCGTTATCAATAGAAAACTTAAAGCTTCTTACAGTCAATAATAGACATACTCATTGTATAAAGAGAACATAGTGAAAGTAATAATAACAATACAAATTGAAACTCGGGCTTATCTTCACAATTCAACGATAAGCAAACAAATTGATTTATTTATTTCGATAGTATTTCGTGGGAATACGATTCAGCTCTAGATTTATACTCGTTTTATTAAGACAGTAAGATATACAGCACAGGCGGTTGTAAATGAAACATGCTTTCAGTTAAAACTGCCAGTTCAGTGTAAAGCCAGACCTGTAGTTAAGGGCGAGGGTCAAGGGCTAAGTATCTTAAGATTCCAAAATAAAATACATAATATAAAGCTTACAATATTTAAATTTCAAGATGACAAATCCATATACTTATAATTTGAACATCAGTAAGTAGGCTCGTTGTAGTCATCTTTCGATTGGGTGTCCGAAAATGTGACATTTTTAATTGTCAATGTCTCACTTGCTTTCTGAAATATTGAAACACTGTAAACAGCGTTGAATTGGGCTTTTCACGGTGCATCCGACAAAGTTTTATATCGAATTGTCCAACACATCCCCTTCCTTTCTTTGTAAAATTAAGGGGATAGTTGATATGCATCTAAGAGGGCGCATTTTTACTGAAAGATGTAATTGTTTATTTCGATCTTTCAGGAGTCTCGATATTATACCTGTTGTGTTATTCACACTTAAAATTTAGAAAAATTAGGCTAGTTTGAACGCTGCTTTTCGAACAACAAAAAATAAGATTAAATCGGGAATAGAATAGCTAAGTCTTGTTAATTTTTCTTCATCTGAGTATCCATCTTAGAATTCATTTTTACGATTATACAAAGAGATGCGTTAGTTTCGCCAAGACAATTTTTTCAGTGCAAAACGTAAATTTGTCAAATTTTTGGTAAATTTGGTCAATTTTTCAAATATCTATAGGGTAGGCGAGATGTGGAATCGTATTGAAAATCGAATGAGACTAATACGATCTCGATATCTTACGTTGCTTTCTAAATATCTTAGTTTTAGTTTCTTATAGAATCTCCATATAATTTCTTGCTTCGAACGTTACCCTTAATATATCAATTAGGGTCAATTTAGATGTTGTTTCACAATTGATGGAATAGAATCAATCGATTATCTATCTAATTTATCGACACAATACTACCATATTTGGTTAATAAAAGCTATAACGATAATAATGCCAATAATATTTCTCTCTATCTAATGAATAACGATTTATGATTGAAATGATTGTTAATCATATTATATCGATAAATGTATCAAAAATTAGATTTATTCAACACATAATAATCAACGAATCATCCATAAATTTAAATTCGTTTTGCTTTTATATCGATAACAAATTTGAAATTCAATCACTAATCAATTTTTCAACATTGATAGTTTAATGAGAATTTATCGTTTTGTTCTAATGATGGTCTTGATTTAGGACCGAGGATGCTTTGGATGGCCATTCTGGGCGCCATATTGATGTGGTCTACAATTCCGGATGTTAATTCGTCACGACGTGGACAAGGTAAATAACAAAGGAAATAAGCCATCAAATTTACTTAAATTAAAAGTATAAGTATTTGTAATAGTAGTAATAAATAATCGATTCTATAATTAATGTATTAAGATCATCAACAGTTGTATAGTGAGGAATATTATGATTACTATAATTTCCAACAGAATTCAATTTGCAAGTAATCAATCATGACGGAAAGTGGTCCAACTGTTGTACCGTTAGGAAATTTTCTAATTTTTATAATAATCATTGTATAAATGATATTTCTATTAAAAAAAAAAATTTATATTTTTATAGCTTATCAGATAACACCAAAACCGTGTTGGGTGGACGGACAAGAAGGTACATGCATGTTTGTTTATGAATGTATCAAATCAGACGGTTATCACATCGGAATGTGTGTGGATACATTCATGTTCGGCTCCTGTTGCGCCCATAATGCCACTGATAATACAGTGGCACCACCACACAAACAACAGCAACAACAGGATCAGCCTTCAATACTTTACACTGCTCCTAGTCATCAACAACATAGTCATACAACTAATAAGCCAATTAGTTTAAGTGCACCAACAAGTCGGCCAAGGCCGTCAAGGTAATTTATTCAAAAATTTTAGGGGTAGTTCTTTGATTTAATATAAAAAATTTTAGTCAATTTCAACTAAGTCAGACAGCCCCTACACCGTATACAGTGACGGCATCTCTGGGTGTACGTCCTAGTTCATCGTCACGCTACCCAACACAACCGCCACGGCACAGTTTACGACCGATGAGTACAGATGCCTTAGTAGCATCGAACAGCATCCCGATAGTATCGTACACAAAACCAGGATGGCAATCAACAACGGAACCGGGATTTATTACATCATTGAATCATCATCATAATTCTATACAAATCATTTCGAAATCACCCCAATGGCAATACACAACAGAACCAACATTTGTTACACGTATTAAAACGAAACCTAGTAGCTTTAAGCCGAAACCTAAACCAACAAAGAAACCAATACAGCATACAACAAATAAATTTACAACGAAATATGGTACGAAATCGACGACTACTGCAAAACCGGCCACAACAAAACGGTGAGAGTTGATAGAGTTTTCTTCTATATTAATCTTTTTTTCGCCTTCATTGGCTTGTTAAAAAGACACACAAATAAAACTTTCAAATTTTTAATTTAATAAAGTTTGACTAGTGAAACTGATACTGCAGGCGAACGAGATAAATCATCAAGATCTAGGTCGAGATTGCATCTATTTTTACTGTTTCTGGCCACGATCTTAGCGTTGAAAATTATTCACATACTTAAAGAATCCCCTTATCGATTTCCAGAAAAAATTGTTTTATTTTATAACAAATTAATTAATTATTTAAAAAAAACACTAGAGTTCCGCCCGGCGCATCCACCATTTATCACCGACTCTAAATCTAATTTCCTCGACAAATTATTACAAACATCTAATTATCAACTTTATTTAAACCTACAAAAAGTAAGAAAGTTTCAACTCTACCACCGACAAGATCAAGATATTTTACTTTATTTTTTTCCGTTACGTTTATTTCTAAGGTAAAAGCTTTCAGCTTGCCTCAAATTGAATTTCTTTTCCCTGCTATTCTCAATAAAATGGTTTTCTTAATGGTTTCCTTTTTTATTTTATTTCGTGTTCCATCTCAGCTACCATTGTCGATCTTGTCTAACTAATCGATTTACACAAATTACTGATTACAGATCGACGACAACTACACAAATACCGGTCACGACAACTGAAACAACGATTGAGAAAGTTTCAATAATGCCAGATTTAATGCAAACATCAGCACCATTCACCGGGCGAGCTGGTAAGTTTATGTTTATGTGGAATAATTGATTCGTTATACACAGCTGAAAAAGAAACTTTTGATGTTTATTAAAGAGACTTATTAAGCCTGATACAGTGAAACCTGTCTAAGTTGGACACTCACCGTACCGTCAAAAACTGTCCAATGTAGACTCAGAGTAGTTGAGCCAATTTCCTGCGAATTACTCATTAATTATAAGCCACCATGGGCGCCCGCAGTGGGCATTTAACCCCTTATTACGTTTCTAAAAATTAGGGTAATACTTAGTTTTAGAGAAAAGATGAACTGTAAATTTAGGAAAAGTTGAAATAATCTTCAACTGCGTGCGCTCCCTAGCAAAATTTTCTGGCGACGCCCCTGTCTTGTCTTCGACAAAGTGCTTTCAACAAATTTTTTATTGTTTATCACGAGTGTCCAATGTAAGCAGGGGGAAAATAACAGAAATCAATAAAAAGCGTGTCCAAATTAGGCGATGTTTAACATATACAAATGTCCAACTTACAAGAATAAATGTGCTTTTAAAACAATATAATTTCGTCAAGCCAACTGAAAGTGTCCAACTTGGGCAGGTGTCCAATATACAGAGATGCCCAAATTGACAGGTTTGATTGTAATTCATGAGTATTGCGAAACCATCAATTGTTCGACCTTTGACAATTGTAAAAACTTCACAACCCTTGTGTAGAGATTGTGTCGCTATAAATCTGTCGAATTGCTCAGCACATCAATAACAACTTCTCAACTGAATAAATGATTTAAACAACGTCTTGAAAATTGTAAATCTTGATTCTATTTAAAATAGAGAATGAATCACGATTATAAATCTTCACTATAAACTTTATATACCTACTATATCTACAATAATATTTGTTATAATTAAATTTACGATAATGGTTATGTTAGAAGATGTATCACATTATTTATTTGACATAAAGATGCTAATTTTCTTTGTCTGTTATCGTTGTCAGATTGCGGTGTACCGAAGATGTTCACACACCCACAATCGAAAATCGTCGGCGGCCGGAATGCTCCATTCGGCCGATGGCCGTGGCAGGTGAGAGATAAGAAATTATTGATACTAAACCACTTTTCCTGCCATTTTCAATGCCTTTTTTTCCCCTCATATTTATCTAGCTTTGATACCATATACTTTTACAGTTTTCTTCGTTCTTATCATATCGTATAAGTACTTTTATTTATATACACCGTAAAGAGCCGTATATGATGGTTTTAAACTCGTCACATTAACGTTTATGATATATCGAAGATAGCACTTTCATGAAGTAATTCTGTCATAAAAAATTGCCCCATTTCAGGACATATTTATTTAGATGATAAGCTACTTTTTCAAATTTAGAATGTTTTTATTTCGGAGAGCTTTCCTGAAACTTTTCATATAAATATAAAGCTCATTATTTATATTAAAATACTTAATTGTCATAGGTGTCTGTTCGAAGAACATCATTTTTCGGCTTTTCAAGCACGCACCGTTGTGGCGGCGCTATACTCAACGAAAATTGGATAGCAACAGCCGGCCATTGTGTTGATGAGTGAGTATCTTTCTAGTATTTTAATTAAGAATTGCAAAACTTTCTCTATAACAGTGATTTTGTGTATTGTTGACACAGCCGGTAGATTATCACACCGAAAAAGAAATGAAAATTGTGCTTTAAAACACTTAATCTATAATTTTATCTACGAATTTTTCTTGGTAAATATTTTGATAAATATATCCGTATTTATTCAACACGTTTAATTAAAATTTAAAACTTTATTATCTTTATGTAAATATACAGGATGTTTCTTCTAAATGTGGTTAATTCTCAAGAAACTTCTATTAGTTGGCGAGAGATTCGAAAAATATTTCAAGGATTGACATGAGCGTCCCTGGAAAATATCTTAGCAAAAGAATGAAAGAAAGAAAGAAGGAGTGAAAGAAAGAAAGAAAGAAAGAAGGAACGAAAGAAAGAAAGAAAGAAAGAAAGAAAGAAAGACAGAAAGAAAGAAAGAAAGAAAGAAAGAAAGACAGAAAGGAAGAAAGAAAGAAACAAAGACAGAAAGAAAGAAAAGTCCTCGTTCCTAAGGATATAGTGATTTTCGACAACTAGTAAAAGACGTAAAATGACCAAGAATGACTCGTAGATCCTCCCAAGAGTGATTTTTTCAATTTTTCTCCATTTTAACCAGGAATTTGTGGAAATGTGTCTAGAGTGCAATAAAAAAAGGAAAAATTCAATGTTAGGTGGGTCTTTGAGTCACTCATAGTCGTTTTGCTTGCTTAGCTCGTTTTTAAAAATTGTAACATTGTCTACCAGGATCATTTTTTTAAGGGAGTCATTGGCAAACATTTTAGCAAAAGCAGGAAAATGGGTAAGATCAAATCTAAATTTCGAATCTGCAGCAAGGTTTACAAGCCTTGAGCATCCGTCAAAAGTGTTAAAAAACTGTAATACGTTAGTACCATTTAGATTTTTGAAGTTTGTCCTTCAAATTGAAAAGTTACAAACCAGCAGACCGTGAAACATTGAAACTCAAATATCCCTCTCCTTCATGTGTCGGTCATTGTTCTTTACCATTATAATAAAGGTTATCTGAATTTTAAGATTTTCTCATTTATTTTTTGATAAGTATCGAATGTTAAGCACTCATACCTATTAAGATAAAAATAGAACAGATGAAGAGGCGTATAACTAGTGCATTTAAATTTTTACATAATCGATGTTTGAGGAGAATGTTTCTCATTTACTTCAGGATGCAGTGGCCGAAAACAAAAAAGAGCAATTTTACGAGAATACTTGAGTCATTTCAAGTCATTTTATGTCTACAGTTGACTGGTAAAAATTAAGACATTACCCGAAAAAATTTTTTCGACAACTTGCAAATGAGCTACGTGGTTCTAATTTTGTTAAATTGTTCTCTAGTGGCCACCCTACAAATTTTTAATGTATTATGCCAACTACTAGGAGTTTTTTGGGGAATTTTTGATGGGATTACCACCGTATTAGCGATTTTTTTTAAAAAAAATTAGCTTATGACGAGATCCTCACTTTTGAATTTCCGAAAAATTTTTGCACAGAAGTTCGTTTTAGGACCTCAGGAACCCATATCCATCGTTCGTTAAAATTTATATATATATATATATATATATATATATATATATATATATATATATATATATATATATTTATATATTTATATATTTATATATGTATACCCACGATAACTGCCGTAAAAATAGTCCAATCTTAATGAAACTTGGTACAAAAATCGGTCTTTGGGATAGCTTGGATGAGTTCGTTGGCCAGACTGGTAGGGCCAACACTTTTGGAATAAGAGCTGAAGAAATGTTAAAAAAAATCATTTTCAATATTAAATTTGCTTCGATTTTGATGAAAATTAAAATAACAATAGAGCCGACCATTCTCTATGTCCCAGAAAAAAAATCAAGCAGGCTTTGATTGGACGTATTAGACAAACAGTAAACTTCAAACGAATGTATTAGTGTTTCTTATTGTTTGTGGATTAAAAGTATTTTTCAATAAAAATCAGAAATATTAAAATAACATCGGGAAATGAATTTATTAGTTGATTCAATGTTAATAAAATATATTAATTGTCAGTATCATAAGAATGTTTTGCAATTAATATTTCAGTATGTAGATACATAAAAAAATTCGCTATATAAGGTACTTGCTGCCTTTGGAGATTTTTTTTGTTGATAAAGTTCTGTTTGTTTAATTAAAACCTTTCACTAACAACTAGAAATAGTCGCAAATTTAATAATAACGACAGCAATAAAATTAAATTGTGTCTAATTCAACAATTAGTTGTTGCCAGTTTCGATTTAATTCGATTATTGTTTTGTTGGTGAAAATACACGAAGATTGTGTTACAGTTTTTTTTTTTTGTGGTGATGAGGGATGAAATAGAGGGCGTCGGTATTCCCGTGTGACTAGAGTAAACAAGTGTTTTTCTGAATTTTATCCGAGACTTTATCTATGAATTTCTGTCTTGTAGTCCATTGATGGGGACTTTTTCTCCAAAAATCTAATATTTTATTATTATTGTTTCTATCGTGTCCTTACTTCCGGTAAATGTTTTTAATAATGTGTGCGTCTAAATGATGAAACAGCTGTGGATGTGTGTGCTGCAGGGCAGATGTTGCCTAGTAGCAATATCGAAGAATTATCCCTCATATCATTTGAAAATTCAATTTTACTTCCTCTAGCTCGTTGTTTTTTCTGCTGAGTAAATACCATTCTATCAGTTTATTAATTTTATCGATTCGATTTTATTTGTTTGAAGACAATTGAAGTTTGTCCCCCGGCACATCCACCAATTCTCATTAATTAAACAATTCAAAATCCACTCTTGTTTTCAGTTTATTAACATCTCAAATCCGGATACGTGTAGGTGAATATGATTTCTCAAGTGTTCAAGAGGAATTTCCGTACGTTGAGAGGGCTGTTGCTAGGAAAGTTGTACATCCAAAATACAATTTCTTCACGTACGAATACGATTTAGCTTTAGTACAATTGGATAAACCATTGGAATTTGCACCACATATAGCACCAATTTGTTTACCAGCTACTGATGATTTACTAATTGGTGAAAATGCCACTGTTACCGGTTGGGGACGGTTAAGTGAAGGTGGTACATTACCCTCAATCCTTCAGGAGGTAAAACATAAATACTAAAATCTTTCCGGTTGTTTATTTAAACATTTCTATTACAGGTACAAGTTCCTATAGTTAGTAACGATCGTTGTAAGAGTATGTTTTTACGTGCCGGACGTCACGAATTTATACCGGATATCTTCCTTTGTGCTGGCCATGAGAATGGTGGTCAGGATTCATGCCAAGGTGATTCCGGTGGTCCGTTACAGGTACGTGGCAATGATGGACGTTATTTCTTAGCTGGTATCATCTCATGGGGAATTGGGTGTGCTGAAGCGAACCTACCAGGCGTCTGTACGAGAATCTCAAAGTTCGTGCCGTGGATATTGAAACATGTTACATAATAATAACGATAAATCAATAGTTTTATTCAATTTATAAGATTATTTAAAACGAAAATTATAGTGTGCGTGCGTGTACATAAGATTCATGTATATTTTGTTAAATTATATAGAATTTATTTTGTTTATCTATTATAAAATTGAAACAGCTCTATATATACATTGTTATTGTTGTTATAAACGATAATTTATTGTTAGTTGATAGATGTTTAATAGCAGGCTTAAACGTGAACGTAAATGCGGTGATTTAAGACAAATCTCAACTTGCAACATCTACATTCAAGTTTAAGCTCGCCTTCAGATGTGATATTGCATTTAGAATGTAAAAGATAAGGAAGAAAAAAGATACATCTACTAACAATCTAGACAAGCTCTTTCGATAATAACTCTAATCTTGTATAGAAAACACCCCATGGAAACTATTGATAGAATCATATTTTGAACGCGAAATATGTCGACTGTCGATCGTTTTCTCAATACAACATTAGTCTCCTTTTTAAAGTAGGATGGTAGAAAATTGAGAAAATTCAACATCGATTAATTTTTGTACTGAAATATTGTGATTGGTCAGTTATTATTATTATATTATTATTAATAGTAATATATTTAAATAATTATAATTATAATCAGGGTTATTTAATTAAGATTCTTTCACTTATTCCTATTTGTATATGTATATCTATTACGTAAATTTTGTTAAATTAAGAAAAATCATCGAAAATCTTTGTTATACAGATGATTGTTGAAATATTCTTTCTTTGTACTTATTTGTAAATAAAAAATCAAATTATTTAGTTTAGATTTTCTACAATTATTATAAATTAATTAAACTTATAGTTTTCCAAAGATTTATTAAAATATTCCACTAAATATTGTCGTTTATTCTAGATTATATCACAAACATTTTAGTTTCTTCCCTTTTTTTACCTATCCCTTTATATATTTAGTATTTACAGGGTTGCTGCTGAAAATTTCTGAAATAAGATTAACTTATCTGAAATGTAATTGTAAATTAGTGTTAGTCCACAGAAATAAATTAGTCCTGCTCTATTTTTTGCCGTCGAAGTGTTAATTTATCCAAGTATGAAACTTTGAAATAGTGTGTCGAATAGTGCTTTGGTACTTTGAGCTCGATCTCTCATTTTTTTTTTGTCATCGAAAACTACTGAAATTCTACAATAAAGTACAATTTCAACGATAGCGTTTATGAATCGTGAGTCATTACAATAACTCCTTTACATTATTTTTTAATGGTGAAGTTGAATTAAGCGATTTTTTTTTTTTAAAAAGTCTTACAAAGTGAAAAGTGTTCATGTCTTTGTGTAAGTACTCATAGGTAAGAGTAAATGTTAAATTTTAAATGGTAAGTACAACAAAATACGCCTTTAATTTCATTTTTTTTTTCAGGGGATAATTAATCATCTTTTTTGCAGACATTTAATAATTTTCAGGTATCTTATTAATAATTGTTATATTTTCTTTTTCAAAACTTTTATTTTGCAGGACTTTTGGCAATAGTTGATCCTTCATGTCTATTTTTTATATTATGCTTATGTTATTCTTTTGTTTTTCAGATATTTAATAAGTTTCAGGTATTTTTTTTAATAATTTTTACATTTTTTTTTCAGAACTTTAATGCATATTTTTTTCAGGACTTTTCTGATGAAAATAGTTGTTGTTTTATATTAACTTTCTATATTATGCTTATGTTATTGGTTTATTTGTCAGATTATTAATAATTTTCAGGTATTTTCTTAATCATTCTTACATTTTATTTTTCAGAAAATTGCTTACATCTAGACCATCAACTTTAGTCCTTTATAAACTCTTATTATTTCTTAACACCTTCATCCCTTAATTAAATATTACATATTTATAAATTTAAGTGATTTACTCTAGTAAATATGAGTGGGAAAGTGAACACCACGAAAGCAAATATTCGTGGGATAATGTGGGAAATTTTTGGTATGCGGATATTTGTTTTCTTGACCTCTTCACTTTCCTTTTGATAAGCCATCTAACATTACCTAACATTACAGTACTTAACCAGCGACAATCAAACAATTGTGGCAATTTTACTCAGTTTTAACCAATTTTTTTCCTTCTTTTTGACTCTTCAAAATACGTTTATTGTACTCTATATCAATAGAGATAGTGAGATTTACGTATTTCAAAGCAATTTGATTTCACCCTGTATAGTGCATTAGGCCTATAGGGGGTACCACTATAAAAAAAAACGCACTTGGTGCTTTACCTCACAAGTGGTGTGTAAAGAAGCACATACAACTATTATTTTTAACAACTAGCAAAATTATTGTCAAGCTAACGCATTGACCCGATTTGAAGTGTGGGTGGTACTCTTGGATAGCCCTTTTCATTGGCTTTCCAACGGTATGCGACACGACCCCTAAATTTGGTCCTAAAGGGTAGATATGATTTTTTATTTGAATCAACTACCGAAATATGAGTGCATCTATTTTCAACGATATATGATACAACCCTCTCATTTAATATTTAAGGGTAGATATGAAATTAAATTTGAATCAACTACCCAATTTTAAATATTTTGAGTTTTGGGTGTGTTATTCTGCTGACTGAACATTTCGGGGACGACAACAATTAGGGTGGTACTGTTGGATAGCCCTTTTCATTGGATTTCCAACGGTATGCGACACGACCCCTTTATTTGGTTCTAAAGGGCAGATATGAATTTTTATTTGAATCAACTACCGAAATATGAGTGCATCTATTTAATTTTTTTGTAACAAAACGGTTTAAGTTATGGGGTTGAAACCTTTGTTGGAATGTATAGCTGGGTGAGGGCTAAAAAACGTACAAATACTGGCCCTATAAACCGAAGGGCATATTGATCATATCAAAAAAACCTGCAAAATTCATCATTTTCCGTACATTTCACTGTTTTTCCAACCCTTATAATAGGGGTAGGGGGAAACGGTTACACAATTTAGAATGTACATTTAAAGCCCTTTCATTTGACACTACTTTTATCAAAATCGGACGACCTAAGATTTTTCCAAAAAAATTGAAAGGATTTCCAAATCCAATGAGTGAGAGAGAGAGAGAGAGTATTATAGGCGATTTACTGTGAAAGAAAGAGACAAATACATCAAAATTGTAAATTTTGTCGAATCGATTAATTTTTTTTGGGTAACCGTTATGGCCCTTTTGACACCGGATTCATGTTCCTTGATTTTTTTGCGATTTTTTGATATAAGACACATGCATAAAAACTCAAAAATTAACGGCCTTTTTCCCAAAAAATTGAAGAACGTGAGTTTTTCCCCATTATTGCCAAAAAGACCTTAGCTAGAAAGCTGAACTTTTGCAGGATCAAGTACAGGTAGGTCTTCAAATTTCCTGAAATTTTCATTGGTCTAGCTTAATGGCAACCCTATTTAATATAGGGGTAAGTTATATCTTGTATATAGTGTATGGTGTGGAGTGAGATGAAATATAGAAATTCAATGTGAGAGTAGAGGAAACTTTTGACTAAATTGAAAATCGAGATTTAAAATTTTTTTTTTTTATTTTTTTTTGCTGAAATGTAGCCGGAGAAATCAAGAGTGTTGCATATTGTTGTAACCGTGAAAATGTGGGCTATTCGATAAAAAAAGAATTAGGGCCAAAGTTAATATTTCGAAAAGTTATTGCAGTTTGAATGTACCAACTAAGTAAATTTAAAGCTACAGATTTTCATGTTTCTTAACATTAAATTGCAAATTGTGGCGATACGGTAAACGATAAAAATATGTTCTTTTCGCTGTTCGATAGCTAAAGCTTGAGGCTATAATCTATTAAAAATTCAGATTTTTAGCTTTAGCCGTTTGGATGTGGTGATTTTTCAAAAAAATGAAGGCCAAATCTCATTTTCAATCGAATGTTGAAATTTAAAAAATTCTCAATTTTTTTCTAATCAATTGCAAGAAATGCCACATAGCCTATGCCATGCGTAATTTTATTGAGCTTCACTCAGAAAAATTTGGTTGGCCTCATTCAAGAACTCTAGGAGGAGTTAAGCCCCCCGATGAGCGACCTCCATTTCTGACATGGTAGGAAAACCGTGCCTTTCGGTAAATAAAGGTGAATAACTAAAAAACTTGTCTTTAAAACCACCCCTAATTTTAAATATATTTTGTAGAGGAGATTCAGGAGAAGACTTGAGTGAAAGATTCAAGTTTCTATCTTTAGCCGTTTGGATGTGGTGATTTTTCAAAAAAAGAGCTTGAAAATTGTTGACCGAACCAATTTTCAACTTTGAAAAATTCTCATTTTTTTTCTAAACAAAAAATCAAAAATCGAGCTCGACTACGCCACAATAAATTTTATTGGTTTTCCAAAAAAAATAATTCGAATTTTTTTTTTTTCAAAAATGTAAGCTGAATTTGGTCCCCCAATTTGGTACTCATGTAAACGGTCGGATCGAAAAATCACAATTTCATGAATAACTTCCAAAGGGCCTAAGCGATTTTCTTGAGATTTTCATTACTAATAGAACTTGATACACCACACATGTCTGCCAAATTTCAAGCAAATCGCTCAAGTCTAAAGGTCATTTTTGAATTTTTTTTTACAAATTTTGAAAGGTTCCGAAAATGTAGTTTTTATTTTTTTTCAAAGAGTTAATGGGCCTTAAAAAATATAATTTTTATAAATTATAATAGAACATTGAAAGGCGCATTTATGACATTTTGTCCGATTTAAAAATTTCCCATAGTTTCCTTATTTTTCAAGGTCAAAGTCTTAAAAATGACCCAAATTTCATTCAAAGGGCCATAGAAATCATATTTATTAAAATTTTCAAAAATTTCTTTCAAAATATAAAAATTTATTCTTTTGTAAATAGATTAAAAAAAAAAATTTATAAAGATTACACACTTGCAACACTTTTTATAAAAATTTAAAAAAAACCATGTAACGCTCCTTATATTACGAAGAAGTGATGACTGTATTTTGGTAAGTTTATAAAATTAGTAATTATCTATAATATGATTTTCGAATTTTAGAACAAGAAAAGTTAATTGGCAAGGAAATTACTAGCAGGCAAAATGAGGTAAGGATTTCACTTTCGAACACAATACGATCCTATTTTTTAATTTAATGTAAGCAGATTAGGGCATTATAGCGATTAAGGAGATATTGTCGAAGAATAGGTAAAAATACAGTCCATAAATATGTTGTATATAAAATAAGATGACCAAGTATTTGACCAAATATTTTTTGTACAAAAGTAAGTCTTTACCATTCGACTATAGGTATTTTTAAAATATTATAGTAGTAAAAATTAATATAACTTTCAAAGTACACGTTTTAAAAGAAATGTAAGAGTATGACTCTTGAGTTCAGAAGTTTGTATAAATCATACAAGAGTAAAACCATGTGAGAGTCATTAGATATCGATAAATAAAAAATCAATCCTTAGGTTTTTCTCAAGTGGGGTGATACCACCTCCCATTGGGGGAATTGGGGAGTGTTAGGTGCACAAAAATATCACCAACTTGTGTAAAGCACAAGACCATGTTCAGAGGTAAGTGTGATTAATTTAGGTAGTAAGTGGACACTGACAACAAGATGATAATCAATTATTTTCGTAAGCTTACCGTGATCTAATCTCTCTCTCTCTCTCTCTCTCTAACTTATATGCATGTGCAACAAAGAGACGAGCTTGAAATTTTCCAAACGTACCTATTTCAGTCTCCAGTACTGTATAAAATTATATCAAATTGAAACAAATAAAAAATCGATAAATTTATAAAGTCAAGTCTAAAAATTCATTATTTTCTTCACTGAAGAATATTTCCAATTATTATAAAATAAGAAACAAGAATTTAAATTTGATACGATCGACGGTGTGTAATAGATAATTACGTTAATTTAAACGAAATTCTATAGAACGTGTTAAATTCACACCATCTATATAAAGTTACTTAAAGTTTTGTTATAATGAATTTAAGGAGGTCAATAAAATTCGATGCTATATTCGTTGTAATGGGAGTGTTTTACTTTAATTAACTCTGTTGAACTTTACTTACATTACCTACATCGTTTCTTTTCGTTGTAGTCGACAAAAATCAGGTAAGGTAACAACAAAGTTGAAATCGGATCGAGGCGCATCCACCATTTTTCACAGTTGCTATCTCTATTATTCTTTGAAAATAAAACAGATTAAACATAATAGTTGCGTGTTAAAGAAATGTAAAAACATCAAGAATTTATAAAATATAAAACAGGAACGTAGAGAATCCAAATGGAATTCGAAATTAGATAGATCACAATTGATATTAAAAATATTGCAAAATTCGCTACTTTTGGAAAAAGTCTACTATTTCCTGAAACAAGTTGAATAATCGCACAAGCCTTTAAGCTTTCATTAACTTTCAGTCGATTTGCTTCTTCTAATTAACGATTTATTGCAAATTTTCAGAAGGGAAATTAAATAAAATACCACTTGTATAGTATTTGAATATTTATTTGAAAAACAATTATTTCACTAAGTTATATTACACATTATTTAAATACAATATAGACTTGGAACATTATTATTTCAATTACATTTAAACATCACTCTGACTAATAACATAGAATAGACAATTTTAAATTATTATTAATTTCAATTGAAGAATTATAATTTTGTCAATCTAATTAATTATTGTCGTCATTGTCTAGAAATAAAAGAAATTAGTGATTTTAATCAACAAGTGCCTATTGTCATGCAGGTACATACAATAATAATAAATTAAAATTAATTAATTAAATTAAATTAAAATCCTATAGAAGATAACATTAAACATTAATTTGATTTCTTTTTCTTTTTCTTTATTTCTTTTATGTTTTAATTATTGATTGTGTCTAATTTTATACAATTGTCTCACAATAAATATCGCCCCTTTAGAATCGATCAACATCACTCTTCATGTTTCATTCGATTAAATTCACGTAAACGTTTCTTCTTCATCAACTTCAACAATTTTTGTTCTTTTCTTATATAATTATCCATCTCTGAAGTTGTATCTTTTACATTCGGATCGATGATTGGTGTCCGTAATGATGAACATTGTAAACTGACTAATCTTGGATCGGGAACAATAGATAATTGCTCTAAATCACCCTAAATTGGAATTATTATTATTATTATTATTATTATTTTTAATGATAATAATAATAATAATATTACCGTAAATAGGTAGCCGATGATTAAATCGGAATCATCTGGAATATCGAGAGTATGTGAACGGAGGATGTCGGTTCTGGACCATTCACAATCAACATAACTGTCGACAATGCTGTCATCTCGTATACTGGAAATTTCAATACATTCATTGTTTAAAGGGGAGATATCTGGTTGTAATTATAAACAACTCAAGTAGCGATGAGATTGTAATGAAAAGGGATTGGAGCTTGATGGGGAACATACTGAAACTGGATAATTCGAGACTGAATGTTGGTGTATATTTCGAAATTGCATCGTTAAGAAATTAATTATTGGAATTACAAAGTTATTACAAGTTATTTAGAAGAAAGAAGTAGACAACAAAAGCCGGAAGCAGCATCTATTTGATCAACATGATACCCGAAAAGCTCTAATATTGTAATGAACTTTTGATCTCTTCCTCTTTGTATACCTTACACATACACTCTTTTTATTTATTTAAAACGATTTCAAAGTAATTCTTGATTTTACCTTATTGCAATTTGATGCCATTGTTTGTCGGATAATTGTGTAGGAATTCGGACAACATCAGTACCATTCGCAGCAGCATGAATCAATTTCAAATCAGTACCGGCTATCTCCAACGATAAATACGTGTCTTGGCGTCGTCTAGATCTCAAACTGAATATTGTACCCATAGTTGTCTAGAAATATTGATTAAAAACTTTGTATAAATTCGAAATGTTGACAACAATAACTGTAGTGAATACGACGTTCATCAACTCGAATAACTCCAAATACATCGTGTTGAATTTTTTTTTTTGTGTGTGTGTATTTACCCTAGTCACTTTTTGTTATTTCAACAATTTTTCTTGTGTAAAAGAATGGAGAATCACGATGATAATAATAATAGTAATAACACAAAAAAACACGACGGTTTCTACCATTTGAACTCGAATAAAAGCAAGTACGGATGAAAAAAATGTTGAACTTTTTTGTTATTATTATTATTCTTACTATTATTGCTTACATTCTGTAGGCGTAGCGTAACAAATAAGGCGAATTCTCGTGGAAATGGACGTATTTTGGCATCAGGAAAGAGTTGCATCGATGGCACCCAGATATACGAGTTTGGTTTTAGACGCCATGCTGTCGGTCGATTTGGTACAGTTTGCCAACGATCTTTCGATGGATGGAAAAATCGACTTTCTTCTAATGCTAGCGGGTTTACAGTCTCATCACATCTGAAATTATAACGTTTTTTATTCCTTCTTTAATAATAACAACGTATTTTTGAAATCCATGGGGAATAACTGAAATCGGATTTTCTAACAATTGTGTAGTTTAAAAATAAAGAATAAAACACTTTCTAGTAGATATAAAAAAGCTTGAGAGCTTTCAGTGGATCACAAATCTACTCTTTATACTAGAAATAGTCTTTTTGGAAACACAAATCTATAAAACAACACGTCTATTAGAGAAAGAGGTTTTTCTTAAACGTGGCTTTGGCACTACTGGATTTAAACAAAAAATAATCGAAACACTGTAATCCACGTTAAATTGAACTAGTGACTTTCCGTAGTCGAGAAGAATGCTCTAACATCTGAGCTATCTCCAACACATTTTAAATTTAAATATCGTTTCATTCAAATACAGTAAAGTGTCAGTAAATTTGCTAGTTTTATGTAAATGATTAGAATCAAATAGTTCTTAAAAAAACTTGAAGAGGAACAATTTGATGAAACAACAACCTTCCATTGAACGGGAAGATGCTTTACTATGTGAGCTACATACTTTATCCCATGAATGCCATGAATATTTAAATTTTGTCAAGTCAAATACAGGGTTTTTCATGTAAATATGATATACGGCTGTAAATTCATTATAACTCCTTCATTTATTAATAAAATCAAATAATTTTTACATAAACTTGAATGGCAACACGTGGGTTACTCATTAGAGGTTAATTAAGAAAAATTGACGTCAACTTTTGGAAATTGCCCAATATTTAGTGAAAAATTGCCACTTTTAAAAATTCAAGTCAATTAAATACAAATGTAATATTTTTTTTGAAAAATGAATATTGTTTTGCAAGAAAAAATCAGAAATTTGTAAATATTGGAAGGGGTGACTGATCTGTCTAGAGAATCTAGGCCAGGGGATTCCTTTTCCTAGAAACCATAAATTTAAAAGAGCAAGAAAAAACGTATAGAATATTGAAGAGCTGTTCAATTTTCTGTTCCTGTTATTCAATTCTATTTCTTTCTCTGTCTTTTCACTTTATTTTTAACTCGTGTGACTCTTCAGAAATGGCTCATTGAAAAATAAAACTAGTCCCTCAAATTTTATTACATTTTTGCTTGCTTTTTAAATTCATGGCTCCTAAGGAAAGGAATCCATTGGTTTAGATTCCAAAGACAGATCAATCACCTCTTCCAATATTCACATAATAAGGATTTTTTCTTTAAAAGGTAAAAACTATAATTTTTGTCTTCAGTTAAAAATTTTAGAAGAGCACTTCACATCAATAGATAGCCTAGGTGTTCCCTCTCAAGTTCTTATAAAAATTATTTTATTTTATTAATAAATGGAAGAGTTATAGCGAATTTACGATAAGAATGACCTCACATAGAACAGATTTAAATATTCATGGAATATGGTGGCGATAGCTCAGATGGTAGAGCATCTATCCGGTCAACGGAAGGTTTCTGTTTAAATTCCATCTCGGCGACTTACGCTTTTCTTATCTGCTTTAACCTGAAATACGTTGTTTTGATTATTTAATTTAACTTTCTTTGAGTGTATTTTTCTTGTGCGAACGAGAGAATTTTTCTTTATATTATATCTGCTTAATTTAACACGAAATGATACAGAAAATCCAACAACTAGAAAGAAATCCATTTAACCTAATGCTATCATATTCTTAAACAGCTATAATCATTTATATTATGAAACAAAAAATTCACCCTTAGCTTAAAGAATGTCTCAATTTATTATCTACTTAACATCATCTTAACCTAAACAATCTGGTAGAAAAAAAGCGTCATTATTAATCTTTGTGCTGTGTTGGTGATTTTCTCATCACTATTTTAATATAGCGACAGGCTTATTTCAAAATGTATCGCGTTGTTGTTGTTGTTGTTGTTGCCATCTTATTCGTTTACTTATTCAGCGGAGGACAAAAGCACATGATTAAGGGTGACTTTCATCAGAACTGAATGCTACCAATTACATGTAATTTCCATAAGACAGTTAAACACACATTTGTCTTAAACGGTAACAGATAGCGATCTGGAAATAGGTTGATTTCGATTCCAAAGACAGTTATCTACCGAAATGCGTGAGTGAATTTTGGAAAATTCGACAGGATTCTCTCTGTATAAGGAAAAAGTAACTTTTCGTGCTGAAACGAGTGGTTTGGTTAAACACACAAATCGATGTGTAAAAGTTGATAATTTTCATAATTGCGGTTATAAAAATATCGAGCAAAGTTCACTCTACAAAATTGAGCGAGACGATTGTCAATTTTCTTTACTGGTTTTTTATAATCAGCATGCAAAGTAATCTATTTTTCCGAAACTATGAATGACATAATACGGACAGACATGAACTCGCATAGAAAGGTGGGAGAAGTGGGTTGTCTTTTGGTGGAGGCGCCGCTTCTATGACAGTCAGCCTTAAAATTGTGTTGTAATGATAGAAACATACCCAAATAGATTACAGTGTCGTTGTTCAACGTTGAAACCGGGACATTTGTCTAAGAGACAGTGGCGGGTACGTTGTTGGATACCAGATGAACAACTCACACTGCACGCCGACCAATCACTCCATTTACTCCAACCTGGAAAGTTGATAAACAAAATAAGTGTTACTTTTGAAAGCTTGATTACTCAATAAAGTTGCGTGTTTGTCAATTTTGAGAATTTTTTTTAAAACGATTTTTATGATATTTATGTGAATTCTAGCGGTGGCGCATCCACCATTTTTCAAACACAACACTGTTGTATTTTGACTTGTATTTTTCTTTTTTAATTAAAACTATTATAAATCTTTCTTGATTGCAAAATAAGAGCTACAAAGGTAAAAAAAAAATTAAAGATTAACTTATGATGAAGTAGTACAGTTGCCATTCTGTCGTAGATTGTAGAAACCAAACGCTGTATCTTAATTTGCTAAAATTAGTTGATTTTAAAGAAATTCAAAAAAATGATTCTAAATATACTGGGACTAGAGCATTTTTATCTGGTTACTTAAGTGTTAGACTTCGTTCTGGTCATTTGATTTAATGTAGAACGGATGACTGTTGGAACCGTACAAAAAAACGATTCATTACGTTTATTTGAACCGTACTTTTGCTTTCCAGACAATTAAAAAGTGATTTGGTGGATTTAGAAATGGTGATTTCAACGTAGCAGATCCGCCTCTCTCGCTGGAAGACATTGTGTGTGTGTGTGTTCTAGTGGAAAAAAGTCGAGGATTACAAACAGAGAGGATCGTTGAAAGATTGGACGCCTTCTACATTCATTTCTTGACCACGAAAATAAAACTGGACCGTATAAATGTAGCCTAAAATGCAATGATACAGAGGCGTCCGATCGAATTGTAGAAACCGATGATAAATGACCTTTCTCTAGTTAAGTACCTAGAGAGATTACCTTGAAAAATGAGCAAATGAATATGTAGAATATGCTGATAAAGCTAGTCTGAATCTACTTGACTCGGTTTTTGCTAATCTTAAGGACATCATCTTTGAATGCATAAACAATTAATTTAAAGAACCACCATGTTTCGGGGTTTCTTCAACAAAAATCAAGCTTAAGAAGTTCAACTCGCTGAATATTATGCCTAAATTTTATGCCTTAAGCTCAATACAATGGTAACTAAATCAGTTTTAATAAATATTAAATTAAAAATAAAAATCAAGCATTACCATCACTTAACAACTAAAAAAATTTTAGACCCTTTGTGGTATATGAGCACATGGCCTTTGGGTTAACTCATCACTGCTCTATCGCGGAGCTACCAAGCTCGTCTATAATCCCACAATCACTTGTATTTTAATTCAGATAACTCAGATTAGAGATGAGCCTGATAGCTCAGCGGTAGAGCAGTGATGAGTTAACCCAAAGGCCATGGGCTCATATCCAACCCCGAATCTAAACTTTTTTACTAGTTGAGTAATGGAACTGCTTCATAGGGTATTTCATATTTTTTAGTATTGTTTATTATATTATTAATTAAAATACATCGCTCGTTTACAAAATTTGATTTGCATAATTCAATTTTGACAACTTTCTTTCAAATCGCTACATGTACAGTAACGAGCATAAAAAATATAGCAATTTTTTGTGGGGCAGTGTAAGACAGGCTTTTGAGGACTTTTGGGGGAAAAGATATTTAATCAGAAGAAGAGATTATGTTTACTAGTGCCGTTTTGGGTATTTATGTGAATAAACAAATTTGTATGGTGGAAACTTGTTCTAACACCTCTCACCTACCCATATTCTTACTATGAAGAGAAACAGTCTGATTCACACAGACTCGGTCTCTTTTTTGTGACTGTCATTATACAGTTAGGTGCAGAAAAATAAAGCCAACTCTTGCCTATTTAGATAAATACAGAAAATGACACCAGTAATCCCCACCTCCTTCTTTTGATTGAATATCTCTCTACTCAAATTCTAACCTGAAAAAATACTGCAATATTCTCACGGCCGTTTTCAAAGCCTGTTTTACATAGCTCCACAAACGTGGTCTCGTTTTCTGAATTTAACTGTATGTACACTCACGAGCACATAAAAGAGACCACTTAGTAAATTATAAATTTCTCTAAAAAGGGTGGTTCTACAAATTTTCTATGGCGGAAACTGGCTACAAAACTCCCTACCTTTTCACCTTCTTCCTCTGGCGAGAGAAAGAGCCTTACTTACACGAAGCAAAAAATATGATATTTCTCACTCAAGAGTTGGTCTCTTTTATGTGCTCGTGTACATACAGTAGAAAATAGAGAAAAAAATTAGGAATTTCATCTAAAAATTTCGACGCTAGGAAGTTGATGAATGTTTGTATAAACTAACAACTACTTCGATATACGTGTACTGTATGTTTAAGCATTACAGTAAACCAGTAAATAGTACCACTACAATTTTATATTTTACAGAGATAAATAAACGAAATGTATTGTCGAACAAATCAATAGAAATTGTAACAAAACGGGAAATTGAACGGAACTAAAACGTATTTCCACCATTTTATTCATTATTTAATCGAAAATAAAAAAGAAAACGCATGTACAAACCGTACATCAATAAAATTTCCATTTCCTATCCTTATATTTTATAAATGTCAAATAAATGTAAATAGAAACGAAGTTGGATTTTAAGAAAAGTCTTCTTGTATTATAACCATAAACATTTAATGTTTTTCATCAAAGTTGGAAATTAGGGAGACTTAAAACGGGCACAAGGGAGCTCATTCAACGTCATTGTTACTGTGTTTTCTACTATTCATTATATTTCTTTAGTGGTGCCTTATCATATAACCAAAAACGGAAATTGTCTAGGGCCTTATCAGAAAAGGAGAACCTCAAAGTCTTCAGATCAATGTTTTCATTCTAAATATAGTCGATTCTATGAAAAAATATTTTAAGGATTTGTAGAGGAGCTCTATAGACCATTTTATCAAAATTAGAATTCCGTAGCTCATTTAGAACTAGTTGATCCAGAAACGCTAATTTTTGACGATGCCGCGATTTTTAAAAACTTGCTACACACTTGAAATAACTTGGAGTGGCCAAAGGATCCTCACAACATCGATTTTTTTTTCGTTTATTTTTCCAATTAATTCTGTAAGAAGTCGAAAAATTTCCCATTTTTCATAGAATGCAATGGAGTAAAACGAAAATAATCAATGTTGAGAGGGACTTTGAGTCATTCTTAATCGTGCTTAGCTCATTTTGGAAAATTGTAATCTTGTCCAAAGCGAGCATTTTAACCAACTTCCAAATTAGCTACGAGGTTGTGATTTTGATAAAATGGTCTCTAGGGACCGTGCAACAAATTCTTAAAATAGTTTTTCTACGATTGAACAGAAACTGTCAATTTTCTGCCTTGTTTCGGAGGTGGAAAGCGCTCCATTACTAGAGAGTGTGACCGTTCCTTAGCAACGTAAACAACAAGATGGCAGATCGTTTCTGATTAGGCCGTCAGTGTGCGGAAAAGTGGTCTTTTCCGAACTAGAGTGGAAATGACCACTTTTCCGCACGCTGATTAATTTTTAATACATAGACCATAAAACAATATAGTAACTTGATGTCGACGATATCATATAAAATACGTATAATCTGTCAAATGATTAATTTACTAAATTACAAAAAATATTTTTACTTATTGTTAGTTACAAAAACTGTTTTTTCAATTTTATTATATTTTATTGTGTCATATAGGTAACAAGTAATATTTGCGTTTCTGTTCAATCGTAGAAAAAATAGTGTATCTAACTCGAGTGGAAACGGCCTTTGTGAAACTCGTGTGATTGAAGCACTAGCTAACGCTCGTACTTCATCGTACACACTCGCTAACGTCCGTACTTCAACGTACACACTCGTTTCACAAAGGCGTCGTTTCCATCCTTGTTAGATAAATAACTATTTCGAGTTTCATAGAATCGAACATATTTAGAGCCGACACTTCAGCATTTCCACATTTGAAGTCGAATTACGCCTATGCCCAGGGCTCATGAAGCCATAACCATGCGCATATTTGTTGTAAAGTTATCTCGTGCTCATATGATTAAAATGAATGCTCCTTTCACCAATTTAAAAGAATACATTTGTAATATTAATAAAGCTTTTATAAATTAAACAAGTTTTCTTTTTAGTTTAAATTAAAATTATAAGCTCAACAGCAACATTCACACCCAACTGGATACCAAATTAACTGTATCCCATGGAAAGTAATAAAGATTAAAACAATATTCGACGCTTTGCTAGCTAGACCAACGACTGTGTGGTGATTATGAAATTTATATTTAATAACTTGTAGCTTTCTATGCAAAGATATTTGAACAGCTGTGAATATTTAAGCGCGCCCCTGTGGCAGTGGTGGTAGGATCGCTCAGCAAGAATTGACGACGATTTTATAACCATCAAGTAAATATCTATGGTGATTACATTAATGCAAACTTCTGGATAATTCAACAAAACGTACATTTTACAAAAAGGGTTCATCAGATTTCTATACAGTTAGATAAATGTGGCCACTTTTGTTAATATCAGAAATCGATATGTTAACGCACAGTAATCTAACTTTAAACTTTATCGTTCTAGGGGATTTTGTAATTTAAAGTTTTCCGATGTAGATTACAATTACGATAAAATCTTGTAAATTCCAATAAGAGAATTGCTCTGCTTTTCTACAATTTAAATAGTCGGTTCTGAAATTTATTCGAATAACTAAATAACGTAAACAGAGTGACCTTTATTTTGTCGTTTATTCTTGTTGTTTTGGAAGAAAAATAATAATAAAATGAACGAAATGTTCGTTTTAAAATTGAAAATGTTCAATTTAATGGAGCATGAACGGAAAATGCACAAGTTAGCCTGTTTAAAGTAAGTTATTTGTGATATTTCAGTTTGTATCATGGAAAAGAAACTGATTTCAACTAAATATAAAACTACGATGTATAGTCTCTAGAATATAGTCGGTTTATCAACAAAACAAACCCATCAACAATAGATTTAATGCATGTACATATGCAACAGATCTATTTCATGATTTTAGTGAAACATAGTGCAATTTATTAACCGTTATTCAAATACGTTTGTATTGATTTTGTGTAATGCAAAGAGGCAAGCTTCAATTTATATGGGCTTACCTCTAAACAGCATTAATATTTTATCAAAATATCAAACTCATAATTGAAATTATTTCGTGCAATAGAGGATTAACAATAAAAAAAAACACCCGTTTCTTTTAGTTACAATTTTAAGAACATAAAAGATTTTATATTACCCAATGCTTTCCAAACTCTTTGATCTGAAACTTCATCCCATTTCGCTACAGAATTGGCTCGTAGTTCTTCATCCACCAAATTACAAAATACGATGTATTCTCGTAAAACTTCACTACCTTCTGCACATTCGACAGACGGTCGTGTGAGGAATGTCACATTAATTCGCCTGAAACGAAATTTATTATTATTTAGAGTGCGTGTAAGAGAGACAGCAGCGACGAATCGCTGAAACACTAAAAAGAGCGCGACATATAGAATTCAGAGTTTTCGCCTATCACCGATTCGTTATAAACTCTTCGTTACACTTATTAAGTCCAGATTTAATACCGTAAGAGGCGATATTTTACGCCATTTCTGAAAATAACGGACCCCATACGCACTTGAATCAATATGGCAGATATCGATCAACTGATCGTAGTGGTAGTAACGGTTATCTCAATTCAAAATGATCAGCTATCCAATTGTTATTATAACAGTTTAAGTCTTACAATTTAAAGCTATAACTTAGCAGCGGGATTTGCCCGCATTTGCGTGCAGGTAACATCACTGCTCTGAACTATATTATATGTAAGCGCTCTCCAGTTGGTCTCCATCGACCTCTCAAGGGAGCTATCTGTTTAACGTAGTTGATAAATTGAGTGAGCGACATCACAAACAATAGACAGATGGTCTATTGTATCTGATTTTTGTCTCTCTCCCGCTAGATTTCCATAAGCGTAGCGAGTGGGTGGGTTCAAGCATTTGGTGAAATACAAAAATATAAATTACGATTATAGAAAAATTCGAGAGCTGGCGACAATCTAAAATAAGTTCACGATCTCGCTGCTAAGCTATAACTATTATCGGCGTATCGGCGACAGGCGAAAACTCTACGTTATAAACTCTCCGTTAGAGCTCATATGATCTAAAATCGTATCGTATAATGTATATTCTTACGATATTTTCAAAACGGAACCAATGAAAAATTGTCGGTATAATCGGTACAGTACAGAATCATTATGCGTCATTGAAAGTGGTCTACTAAGAAATTGGCTGTTTCTACAGTTTGTACATGAAAGAAAATGGAAATATTTTGGAATAAAGTCAAAGAGATTTATGTAGTTCTGAAATTTATAAAATTCCAAGTGTTTTTTCTTGCTTACCAAACCAAATCACGCACACAATCTTTGATATTTTCTATGCACACAGAAGAAAAATACGAAAAGTTTGTAAATATTGCTTTTCTTGGTAATGTTAGGGATCAACAAACATACTTAAGAGGGTATATATAATCTATACATTCAATCTTTGTTATTAACAAAAAAAAAATGATACACTTTTGCGGTTCTTCAAGAGGGTAAATAGCAAGGAAAGAATGTCAACAATATCATCTCTCCCACTACAACCCTATTTCAACCCTCGTTTCTATTTACATGCATACGATTTACATTTTTGTTGGTTCTTGTGTTGATTGTCTTCAACTGTGGTAATCACAATGCTGTTTTGTTTGTATAAAATTCACCTAAATCATGATTTATATCAGACAAATTCGAAAAAAAATCTTACGCTTCTAGTCTTTAATGAATCCGTCAAGTTTCTGCATCTAATCGAGGCAACAACTGCTCCTTTGATCAATCTACAATTATTAATACAAGAATCATAAATGAACCTGTCGATAAATGTGGAAGTTTTCAAAAACATCTAATGTTGGTAGAGTGTGTGTGGCATTCGATCAAACTTTTCGAAATGCTGCATAAAGTGACCGGATCCTTATTTTTGCCTTCTTTTGTACAATAATTTGTAAACATGAAATTTTTCATCGAAAGCTTTTAAAGTATTGGTAGACGACTGTTGAAAAAATAATGAGTTTTCTTTGAGGAAAAAAATATTATTTCAATCTGACCTTTCGCTTTTCAATTACTTTTCAAACAGCTTATAAGTTGACACTCTAAATAGGTCGATTTTTAAATATATATTAAACCAATAGAGATTCAACGAAAACCTCCAAGAAAACCAAGATTTGTTATTCAAATATTAGTTGTTTAATTTTATAGTTTATTCTAAAACCGAACAGTTTTATGGTTGTTTTCATTCTAGGAATTTCGCGGTATCAACATTTTTATGTACCTATTCAAATTCTAATTAAATACAAACATTGAATGAATTTTGTTGTTTTCTTTAGTCATTTATCAAAAGACAAATACAATGTTCCGGTTTCATAAACACTCCACCACCACATATCATATCGGTAAATGATTGATGAGCTAGTCTTTTTCACCCCTATATAATATGTTTGCACATCATTTCATTTTCTATTATTTTGCGTAAAATTGTCAAAAATTGGTGTTTTTAAATATTAATCGCCATGTTACGAGTACAATAAGTGATTAATTAATTAATCAATTAATTAATTAAATAATGAATGTTTTATAATTAATTGAATTTTTGCCGACAATTTTTTTTTGTGTACAAACAGGCTGAGATGTCTAAAATGATTGGATTTTAGTGATTATAATTTAACTCGTTTTCAAAATGCCTCCGGAGAAAACACTCGAAAATTGTCAATTTTTCAAGATAGTGGAAAAAGTAAATGTACGTTAGATAGAGCATCTCAAGGTGCATTTTCTAAAGCTTCTTATTTTTAAAAAATATGATAAAATTCTAAATGGCAGCGAAAACTCTTGCACCCTATTTTGTTCGTCCATAACTGGCTAAAACTTAGCCAATATTACTAATTTTGAATATTTATTAAGTGATTTAGATAGCAAATTGAATGCGATTTGCAAATCTTTAAGAATTTTTTTGATAGGATTGTTAGTTTTTTGATATCTGAAGAATTTTTTAAAAAAATCCAACCTTGATACCTTTCATAATTTTAAGGAAGCTGATGTAAGAGGAACGGTCATGAAGCTGACTCAAAATCCAATTTTGAAAATTAAGTAAGTTCCACGAGAAATTTGAATTCAAATTCAAAAGATTATAGGAGGGTGCCGAGAGATCATTTTAGCAAAATTAGAACCTCGTAGCGATTTTTAAAAACGCAAAACGTCTAAGAATGACTCGAAGACCCTCCCAACATTATTTTTTTCGTTCTTTTTTATTGAATTCTAGAAAAAATGGAAGACATTTGTCCCCACTCCAGAAGAAAATAGAGAACAAAATAATAATTTTAGGGGATCCCCGAGTAATTTTAAGTCGTATAACGTGCATAACTCGTATTTGGAACTAGCGACATCGTCAGAAACAAGCAATTTTTAACCAACTACGCGGTTCTAATTTTGCTAAAATGATCTCCAGGGACCCCTCTATAAATACTTGAAATATTTTCGAATCGCTCGCCAACTAATAGGAGTTTTACACGAATCGTATACATTTAGATTTTCATCTCTGTATATGGATGATGAGCCGGTCTTTGTGATTATTTTTATTATTATTTTATGTGGAGGCTTTTAGATTTGAGGCTCCTGATCCGTCCCTGTCTGTACGTATTCGCCATCTTATCATTCCAATAAAATCTAGAATGAAAGTTAAATTATCTTCGTGTTTGTAACCGGGAATTAGTTATTGGTTTTCCTTTGGCATAATCAGATTAGTCTTGAAATCTGCAAAATCCTATGGATTTGAACGGGCGAAAGACAACAAACAAGAGGTTTACACACATATACAAAGAGACTAAATGTTTATGGCACACCGATCTATCCAATTTTCGTTTAATTATTCTATTTCTTGTTAGAAATTTGTTCGTTATTGTTAATGTTAAAATGATTTTATCTATCGTAGCTAATCAAATTGTCCTTGCTGTCTTTATTGTTGCTTTCAATATGTAGATACAATTACGTATTCTTTTGTGTATAGAGTATAGAAATAGAGGGGTTGAAGCATCGGTGGCGTCGTCGCTATCGTCGTATTTCTCTTTTATAGTAGAAATAGTATCAATTCCGGCGGCGCCGCCGTTTTCCCACCCCTATCTCACCCTCCTTATCGCAGCCCTGTTGAAACAACAATATCAACAACATAACGAAACAACACAGTTTATTTATGTTTATTTATTTTTCCATAATGCAGAATAAAACAGGTTATTATAATTGAATCACGAATATCTTTCATGTGATAGCTATCTTCAATCGAATTTTCTGCAATATTTATCCTGAATAGTATTGGCGAGGCTTTTTACGATTCTTAAAGAAATGCCAGTATAACGGATCATCTCAAAAACCAGAATTGACGACTTGTATTTTACATAAAATTTCAATTCGGAAATTTAATATTGAATCGATGGAAATTCGTCTAGTGGGGTTGTTTTTATAGTTGAAAATAGAAATTTCTTTCTTTCCAATTCAACACTCTTCACGTCTGGCGTGTCAAATTTTAATTAAAAAAAAAGAGCAAAGAAGAAAACAAATATTAATAAAGGAAATAAGAGACGTCTAGAAAATAGGTCGAATCCTGTGAAGAATACCAATATCGCCAATTTTCCAACCATCTGACAAGCAGATAGATTAAGTACCGAATAACAACGTGAACGGATTATAAGTAAGATGACAAGAATAAAAGAAGGGTGTTTAGCTGTAAGTCACTATTTAAACAAAATCGATTGTGATTAACAAAAATACTCACCTGTAATTATTTGCAGCACCCCAAATATCGAGTAACTCCCCACCTTTATACGTGTTGATCAGCTCAAAATACGCTGTAAAAACACCACGACTATCCGATGATGATGATGTTGATGGGAATGATAAAAAGGACGCTGATGGGGACGGCGGCGTCTCGTCGGCCGCCGTATAACCTCGAAAAACAATCTGTGATGCTATTGTGCTCTCTTCAACGCTCACTTGTTTACCGCTAAAGAATTGTTCCAAATCACAACAATTTACAGAAAATGATGACACCACCACCGTTAAGATACAAAGGATCTTTATTAAAGGTAGCATTCTTTCGTTTCTTGGCAATTCTTCTCGATTTTGGACGTACACGAAAATTCACTTCAACATGGTTTTGATGGTTTTCAACATCTGCAATTAAAAAAAAAAAACACGCGTAAAATTATCGATGATTCTCAAGGCGAACAGGTATTCCCTCATATTTAGTAAATGATTAATTCATCTGCGTCATTTCGGTTATTTAATATAAACAACAATCGTGAATGATACTCACATAATGAATAAAGTGTAGTATAATAGGCAAGATTTTTAGATTAACATTAAATTCGACTTGGAAACTTTCACTTTTAATTGAAGAAATCCCGGACTTGTTTACGTTCAATCAAAAGGACAAATATCAATGCTAACAAGGAGGCTTAAAATTTCCCCTCTGCCAGATCAAAAATACAAATACTTTGTGGGATCAACATTGGAGCTTTGATAAGATTCTCAAGAAGAACACAGTTACTGCATTTATCTGTTAAAATCGTCAAAGTGAACATTAATTGTCCTCTTATTTGATTGAAATCTTAACGCGTACTTTAAACTTTCACATTGTCTAATTATAATTGTAAATAAAACCATATCAGAAAGTTGGTATACATTTTAAAATTCATTTTTATTGAGACTAATAAAACTATAAAAATTGTAAAATTCACATTTATCAACAGCAATAATGAGAATTTTTGATAAAAATCAAACTTACTTGAAATTTTTGCAACACTTCTATTACTATCACTTGTAACGAACCAACTTATTTCCCGTTTTACTATTCTCTCAATTATTTTAAAAATTCTCCAACGGAGGTACTTGAAAAAGTTGAATCTCAATAGTTTTAAGTACTCTTCATGTGAGCATATAGATGTGTGTTTGTAAAGTTCAGCGAGAGCTTTTCATTCAACGTTGTTGTTTCGCTGAAAAAGCTACTCCACCCGACCGATCATTGTGTACAACTAGAAAGCTCACTGAAATCTCCCGAATAGTAAGTGTGTGTGTGTGTGTATAAAGACAGACACATGCGCTTTAAAGCTTGTTTTGACACACTGGAAAATACAGTTTTTGTTTGGCTACATAGACCACTCAATGTTAGTTTCATCTGTTTATGTTTTTTTCATCTGTAAATGTTTATACAAATTTTCAGGTAAATAAATACCTGTTGAAATTTTCAGTAATTGATTTATTTTAAACAACTTAACATAAATGACAATTTTTCCAATCAATTTTCACATCAACCGGTTTCTTAGAGCTTAATTACAAGCTAAACAGGTGATTAATAAGACGATAAAGTTAATTAAAATATACTCGTGCTTTGAGCTAAGAATCCTATTCGATGATAAGATCTAAAGCTCGATTCAAAATATCCCTTTATAAACACAAATTAGAAAATGTTGAGCTTACAGATTTGTATACAAAGTTTACTTTATATACTAGAGCTTTTAGTAAATAAAATATACAAGCAATCTTCTAGTGCAATTTTAACGTTTCAAACATCTAATTGATGATATTCTTATTTGTAAATCTGTAAATAAATAAAGGATTGATTCATTATATGTGAATCTTCATTGATAAGCTTTGCGGTTTCAGTTATCGTAAAGTTTAACTTCCGTATTATTTGTGTTTGAAAGTTAACTAAACCGTAAGTTGGACCCAAACTTTAATTTCTGTTTTGTCCAAAACCAACAGTCAACATCGGCCTAAAACTTCGATTTTGATCAATCTTCTAATTAGAATTCAACAAGTTTCTAATTAAACTTGAAATAACAAATTTATAATTTACATAAAAGTTGATTTTAATCATTTATTTTATTTTAGAGTGTTGAACGACTAAACTACATTTATTTAACTTGATTGTCTTTCGTTTCAATTCTATTGGTGGTGAATGTTCGATTTTGTAAAGTTTCTAAAAAAGTCTTCAGAGTTGTTGTGGAATAAATTGAATTTCAGCAAATCGATTCTACGTAGTTTCCGGCTTGGGCATTTTAATTTTACCATTCTATTACAGTTGAATAACGTAAATGTAAGTTTGTACTTTTTTCTTTTCCATCTGACGAATATCTGCAAGATTAATCGAATCATTCAATCAATAAGACACCTTTTCAAAATGATGCTTGAGAAATCTACTTGGAGTATCGTTCGTTTGATTATTTCGAAAATTGCAAATTTGACCAGAACACCTGCTCTCTATAATTTACCTAAAATTTCAAATCTATAGAAATATTTAATCGTTCAAATATATCACAATTCGATTATTGTTTTATATTGATTAAAACAATAAATTTTATCGATTGTTTCTTTAAATATAAATACGGCTAAATGGAATTTTTTTAAAATTTATAAAAAAAAATGTTACACTTTAAGCTCTCCTTATTGATTTTGTTAATAATTGCCATATTTCTACCGGTAATTTTCAGTCAAATTGAAATAGATGAAGACGATCTATTAGAGTTTGATTTTAACGACAATTTCTTCTACAAAGGACCTTTTATCAACGCGATATTCCATTATTGGCAAATACCACCTCCATACGGTAAGTATTTCCGTATTTTTATGTACGAAAATAGTCGGTTTTAGTTAATGTTTTTATCGTAGTTCCACTACCACCACAGTTTCTACCAATTTATGATTATGAAATGGTATTTTGGTTATAAGAATATGATGGGCCTGTTACAGAATACCACCGATTCACAAATACAAATACTAGTGTGATGTTTTATTTTTTACAATAAAAATTTTAAACAATATCTTAAATTATATATTCGAATTTTATTTAAACATAAAATGAAGAATTTTCATCGAGATAAAAATATATAGTTTTATTTACAATTTCAACCATGATAATCCCCTATAAATACACAAGTTAAACTATTGAAATATCATTCTGTACAACTGAATAAAACAAAAATGTCCAACTTGAATGTTGTTTTGTTGTATCTATTTTCAGTATTTCTTTTATTCGTACATTTTGTTTCATGTGTTTATCCCCATATTGGTGAACGTAATATGGATTCATATTCGAAGAATTTTTATGATTATTATGGAACATTGGACGGAGGTATGTCTTTATTTGATTTGTCAATTATTTCAACAATATCTTTTTTTCTTTGCAGTTCATGAAGCATACTCGACTTGGTGATGAATGTGACAAAATATCAACCGACTGGAGAATTAACAAATTAATAAAAATTAACAATTAAATTCAAGACTTTCTATTCTATTTTCACAAATTACGATAAATTCAACAAATACGTGCTGTACACAATAATTTTTCTACAATCACCCCCCGTTTAACAGTACAGTTATTGCATCTTAATCGATTCTAGAACGTTCACTTGTACCTGTAACGAATACGAAAGTATTTACTGTTAAAAATCACCATATAATTCTGTTATTTTGCAGTAAATTGAATCGTACAGTTTAATTCGTTCGAAATCTTCATGTTTCATTAAATGATTTAATTTTTCCTTCCACTGGTAGAGAACAGACGACAACTACATAATTATTTTAGTCTAATTTGACGTTATAAATTGTCAACATTTATCTAACTTTATTTTGATAAAGTAATTAAATTGCCATCATAAAGATCAACTGTAGAACGTATTCTCTACAATTTATGAATTTCTCGTTAACTAAAAAAAATCTCCAAAGGCAGCAAGTACCTTATATAGCGAATTTTTTATGTATCTACATACTGAAATATTAATTGCAAAACATTCTTATGATACTGACAATTAATATATTTTATCTACGACTTATATATAAAGTGATCATTATACTTGTGGTTTTTGTAATATAATAACCTACTTTATATCCCTAGGGAGATAAAGTAAATGAAGATCCCTCTCATCAGCCAATCAGAAAATAGTATTTTAATTATAGTTTCCGTCAAATGTAAACAAACCATGGTAACGACAAAAATAATTAACAATAGTTTCAACAAGTAGGCTTAAAGTGGGCGTTTTCATGCAATTTGGATTAAAATGACATTTAATTTTTTTGAAATTTCGAACGAATACTTAGTTGTGAGAATATTCGTTGTATTTACAATGGAAAGTGGTAGAAGACGATTTTTAATAGTAGATAACAGTTTCTATTAAATGTAAAAAACCATGGTAACGACAAAAAATGAATAACAGTTTCAACAAACAGTTGTAAATAAGTGTCAATTTTTGTGCGATTTTAGAATCGAAAATGATGAAGAAGGTAAATATTCTTGTTCACTACCAGTACCTGTACATGTAGAAATAAGTCGTAGATAAAGTATAGTATACAACTCGCTTATAATGAATGCTAATTATAACCTCGAATGATTACAACACTCGCTCGCTCCGCTCGCTTGTGTTGCAAACTTCATTCTCGGTAATAATAGCATTCATTATAGACTCATTGTATAATATACTATTAATAACATTGAATCAACTAATAAATTCATTTCCCGTAATACGTTTAATCAAGGCCTGCTTGATTTTTTCAAGCGAAATTCTCTAGCAGGCCTTGCGTCTAATATTAACTGTCAAAATTAGTTGCCCTGTGCGATATTCAATTTTTTTCTAATATCAATTGTCAGAACACATAGCCATCTGAGATAATCGATTTTACTGCTTATACTCAAAAAAGAGATTTTTGCATTTTTCTTGCGATCCAATGAACCGATTTTGATGATTTTTTTTGGGTCATAGAGAATGGACTGCTCTACTATTATTTTAATTTTCATCAAAATCTAAGCAAATGTAATATTGAAAATGATTTTTTTTAACATTTCTTCAGCTCTTATTCCAAAAGTGTTGGCCCTACCAGTCTGGCCAACGAACTCATCCAAGCTATCACAAAGACCGATTTTTGTACCAAGTTTCATTAAGATTGGACTATTTTTACGGCAGTTATCGTGGGTATACATATATATATATATAAATATATAAATATATATATATATATATATATATATATATATATATATATATATATATATATATATAAAAATTTTAACGAATGGTGGATATGGGTTCCTGAGGTCCCAAAACGAACTTCTGTGCAAAAATTTTTCGGAAATTCAAAAGTGAGGATCTCGTCATTAGCTAATTTTTTTTAAAAAATTCGCTAAAATGAAAAGTGTTTCAAATTCAAATTCTGTACGCTTCCTTAATTTTTCCGCTATACAGAATTTATTTTTGATTTAAATGAAGGACAGATTTAGGATGGTCTTTGTGGGTTCTCCAATTCAGAGCTTTAATCAATCCAAGGCCCAATTTGCGCCTAAAAGAATAAAAATAAGAATAATTAAAATTAAGCATGTAAGGGAAAGAAAATCTTAAATAATGCTTACTAGTCACAGTTAACACTCTAACTGTGCTCGATACATAGGGATAGGAGAGGGATAAAGTACACCTTGTCCTCAAGACTTCAAAAGAGACACGATTTCTAGCTTTTTATTCAGCATTAGGGTCGCTTGGAGCATGTTTTCTTATGTATTTTCTCCCATAACTCAGTCTATATAAATTTCACTATTCATAGCAAATTGAGAACACTTTCCAAATAAGAAATTTTCCAACAGGTTTGTTAGTTTATCAAAAAATTAATAAAAACGCTCAAATTTGTTAATAAGAACTTGAGCATCTTTAACTATCGACACCTTGTTTGAAAGTTTATCCAAGGAAAGACCCAACTGTTCAAAATTCAACGACTTTTCTTGAAAATTCTTCACTTGTTGCTTCTATCTGTTAAAATAATTATCTTGTAACAAGATTTATAAAGTTTGCATTAATGACTTTTTCAATGATAACACTGCTGGTACAGAAAAACTGCTTATTTTCCTGCAAAAATTGAAATTAAAAAATGATTTTTAGTTAACCGAATAACGGATAGATGGCATCAATGTTGCAAGAATTGCGAGACTGCAGAGTCGTGCTTTTAAAATTGTTATAATAATATATGTATCATATTCGATTAAACTTCATTATCAAACATCAATTTTAATCGATCATATAGTAGCATAACCTTATTGTTGATTGTAAATATCGAAAAATAATTACCAAAGAGACTCAGTTCAAAGTCTGTACTAGAAAAAATTAAATTGAGCTTTAAAATCCTCGTATTAACACTCCAAATATTTGACTAATCACTAGAAACTGTATAGATTGCTGCTTATACTCCTACAGTAAGGCCTTCAATTGCTTCAAAACCCCATACAGCTGGTGTTGTTCCATCATTTCCTTTACTTTATCCGACCAGATTACCATCACTATTCATCATTTAAAGCAGATGTTAGAAAGTTTTCCCCTGTCACCGATACATTATAAATTTTCCGTTAGAGCTTATAACATCTGAAATCATATCGTATAACATGTATTTTTACGGTAGTTTCAGAAATAACGGAACCGATGAAAAATTGTCTGTATAGTAATAATCAAAATAACTGTGGTGATCTCAATATATGTAATTTGTCATTATAACAGCTTTTACGTGTAACTATAACGTTTTTAAGACTATAACATAATAGAGAGTTTTCGCCCGACACCGTTACGTTAAAAATTCTCCATTATACTTTTAAGGTCTAGATTTAATACAGTACGAGGCAATTTTTCATGATGTTTCTAAAAATAACGGATCCAAGAAAATCACTGTCACTATAAACCATGTGACCCCATGCGCACTTGTCTCAATGTATATCACTTGTCATTATAACAGCTTAAATGTTTTACGTAAAGCGAAAACGTCTTTCCATTATAATTTGTACCGTATAGTTTAAAGCTATAAAATAACGTAACGGTGTCGGGTGAAAACTCTCTAATGTATCGGTGACGGACGCAAATTTAATTTTATACGCATTTATCGTTATATTATATTAAAACTTTTAACTTTAAATATTAATTTTAAGTGTTTTTCTTTTATAAATAATTAAACGATATAGGAAGAAGATCAAATAAAATATAACACAATGAAAGCAATATTGTGTCGTATTTCTTTCACTCCAATTCTTCCTCAAATATTAGACAAAGACTTAGTTTTAGAAATATACTATTATCAAATTGAAAAATCTAATCAACTGTAAAGCAAATTGCATATGTGTAAAGTTTTTATTAATCCTTAGAGAGAAATTTATTATTTCCATGGGGATAATAACTTTGTTTGTACTTTTATGAACGTTTTGGCATAACAAAACAGGAAAAATGGATGTTGATTCTCTCATGTATTGTATTGTGAAATGTCGATTCGATTCAAAATCAACCACCAAATATTACAGTTATTATTATTATTATTATTATTATTACTTTTTTAAAACAATATTGCTTGTTAATTGAGCTATAGATTAATTTTTACAGCGTTAAAATGACACTTTTAAATGTCGAAATCGTTCGTCCATAATTCCAAATATCAACCATATTCTTTGAATTTATAGAGGGTGAATGTATGCAACATTTAGGGGATGGCTTTATCAAACATTGCCAGCAATCGTTATTCAGGTCAAGGAGCTTAGAAATGGCACAATAATAGTTTGGTAATGTTACAGATAGAGGGTAGTGTGAATATTATCGTATTTGTACAGTATGTTTTCATAGATTTATATACAGGAACGGCGAGTTGAAGACTAAACACAATAATTTAGAGCAGTGGATCTTAAACCATAGGTAAATTTGTATTGGATCGCAAGACCATGACTTTCTGCTTTCAAATGATATTTCGACAAATATTTACCAAAAATTCTCTTGTATGGGGATAAGTATTTTCGCCCTTAGCTCCAAATAAGTGGGTGCTTTCAGAAAAACTTTGCTTAAACTATCTCGACTAGAGCCGTATGAGTCGTACTCTAATTTCTTAAAGATTATTTAAGTCTAATGCTTAAATGTTTGAGAAACGCTGATTTAGAAGTATTATCGATCGCCTGATGGGTTCTAGAAAGTGTGAAAGTGAAATTTTTTTTGTCTCGTAGTGACCTGACCTGACTTGACTAAATTTCTAACTTTTAGCGAATTTTTTTAAGAGATCCTCACTTTTGAATTTCCGAAAAATTTTTGCACAGAAGTTCGTTTTGGGACCTCAGGAACCCATATCCACCATTCGTTAAATTTTTTATATATATATATATATATATATATATATATATATATATATATATATATATATATATATATATATATATACAGGGTGAGCCAAGAGGATAGAACCCTAAAAGTATAAGAAGTTCTACTTGATGGAACTTTATAAAAATTTGCTATATAGCCGTTTTAGCACCTGAGCTACCTTTAGAAAATATTCTCGTTGTTCTAGCTATCCCCCTTATATGGGGTAGTGCACCCTACTCCCTTATTTTAAATAGAATGGTATATTTTTTATTACATTTTTGAATTCCTTGATGAAATCGAAAGGGACTTTGATAACATGACCCATGGTCTAGCATTGAAAGTTTTTCAGATATTTTAACTTTTCATGAAATTTTTAATTTTGCAGTGCTTAAATAAAAAATTCACAGCATAGAAACTATTGCAGTTAAAATGTTAAAATTTAGAAATCTAATAGTACAAATAACGTACTTTCTATGAAACTGTAGAACATTCAATTATCTTTCAGCGTTCGGCTGAAATGAATTTTTCTTTCAGGCAATTTTCAAGCTACAATAACTTGCTTATTTTAAATAGAACCCCATATATCTGTTTATATGGTTGGATAGAGAAAAAAATTCTGCATCGAACTGTATTAACATTCTCTATACCTATCTTTGATAATTTTTCAGTTATTCAGAATTTTCAATTTCGTCTAATTTTCTTTCCTGAAATAAAATGTAAAACATAGAAGGCTTAGCAAAACAACCTCCAATTCAATTGTCACAATTAAGATGAAATTAATTAATTAAATTTGGACTGTCTCAATGAAATAAAATAACAGAAAATAGTAATTAATTAAATTAATATTTATTTCATTTGCTTTTTGTGTATGTAGGATGGGCTAAAGTTGTAAAAAATACAGGTAAAATATTCATTATTAACGTCATTTGTGGTATTTTGTCATTTTGCTAAGCCTTCTATGCATATTATTATAGTTGAATTATTTTGGCATAGGCGACTAGAAGTATTATATTTTGCTTCAAGGGAGGTGATTGAACGAAATTGAAAATTTTGAATAACTGAAAAATTATTAAAGATAGGTATAGAAAATGTTAATACAGTTCGATGCAGAATTTTTTTCTCTATCCAACCATATAAAGAGAAATATGGGGTTCTATTTAAAATAAGCAAGTTATTATAGTTTGAAAATTGCCTGAAAGAAAAATTCATTTCAGCTAAATGCTGAAAGATAATTGAATTCTGTTTAAATTGGCAACAATTACACTACTTGTACTACTTAAATTCCAAGTTTCAACATTTCAGATGTTATATCTTCTAAAATATGAATTTTTCAATCAAACACTGCAAATTTTAAAATTGCACTAAAAGCTGAAATATCTGAAAAACTTTCAGCGCTAGACCATGGGTTATGTTATCAAAGTCCCTTTCGATTTCATCAAGGAATTCAAAAAGGTAATAAAAAATATACCATTCTATTTAAAATAAGAGAGTAGGGTGCACTACCCTATATAAGGGGGGTAGCTAGATCAAGGAGAATATTTTCCAAAGGTAGTTCAAGTGCCATAACGGCCACATACCAAATTTCACAGAGTTTCATCTATTAGAACTCCTTATACTTTTAGGGTGCCATCCTCTTGGCTCACCCTGTATATATAGATTACCACCGTATTAGCGATTTTTTTTAAGAAAAATTAGCTTATGACGAGATCCTCACTTTTGAATTTCCGAAAAATTTTTGCACAGAAGTTCGTTTTGGGACCTCAGGAACCCATATCCACCGTTCGTTAAAATTTTTATATATATATATATATATATATATATATATATATATATATATATATATATATATATATATATATATATGTATATCCACGATAACTGCCGTAAAAATACTCCAATCTTAGTGAAATTTGGTACAAAAATCGGTCTTTGGGATAGCTTGGATGAGTTCGTTGGCCAGACTGGTAGGGCCAACACTTTTGGAATAAGAGCTGAAGAAATGTTAAAAAAAATCATTTTCAATATTACATTTGCTCAGATTTTGATGAAAATTAAAATAACAGTAGAGCCGACCATTCTCTATGACCCAGAAAAAAAAATCATCAAAATCGGTTCATTGGATCGCAAGAAAAATGCAAAAATATTTTTATTGAGTATTAACAGTAAAATCGAATATCTCAGATGGCTATGTGTTCTGACAATTGATATTAGAAAAAAAATTGAATATCGCACAGGGCAACTAATTTTGACAGTTAATATTAGACAAACTTAGGTAGATCTAGTATGTTAATATTAACATACTAGATTTATGTAGACAAACAACAAATTTTAAACGAGTGAAATTTTATTAGTGTTTCTTGTTAGTGAATTAATAATATTTCAGCAAGTAGAATGAAGTAGATACTGTAGATACATAAAAAAATTCGCTATATAAGGTACTTGCTGCCTTTGGATATCTTTTTTTTAATAAAAGTACTCGCATTGTATTGAATTTGCAGTGAAATGAGTGAGTTTTGATGTAAATTCAAACGAACTTGACCCGTTTCTACAGTGTTTATTTAACAATTACAAAGTTGTACCTTTAATGAATATCTATCTACCTTCCATATTAAATTAAATCAACACAATATTTACTGAATAAATTTGTATGCATGATGTTGTACAGAATAAATAAACATCAATGACTTTCAATTTTGCCTTCACCACAAGTTAACTAAATTATTTGAAAACATTTGAAATTTAAACAAAATAGGGTTTAAATTATCCTAACAGTGGATCTGTAAGGGTCCATTATTTTATCGGTTTTATTTGCATAAAGTTTAGATATCGTATCATCTGTGTTTTAGTTGCTCAGCCACATGCTAGTTGAATTTAAATTTGTGCTGGTTTCGTCCAAAGTCAACAATCAATATTGCGACCCTCATAATCAAGCCTTTAATTACAATTCAACAAGTTGATTATAAACTTACATTGTTAGAAATGAATCTTTCGAAATAGTTTGGCTTTAAATTTTATAGGTTATCGATTTACTGATACAAAAATCAATTTTCAATAATGACGACAACAATTTCAAGATTATTTTTTTTTTCAATCTAAATGCAATTAAAGCAAGTATTTCAATAAATATAAATAAAAAAGAACATACAGTTTTAGTATTTTTTGTATTTTATTTAAATCCATAAATTTTACGATCCTCCTTCAACTATAAGTACCTACTCCACAACTTATTAACAATAAGTTAGTTCAAAGTGTAACTGTACGAATATTAAAATGTTGGGCTACAAATTCTTAAGCTTACTCTTAATAGCTGCACTTTTACAAGTGGCTTTTTGTAAAACTGACAAGCCGGCAGAAGCACAAAAATCCAAAGTTACAACACCAACAGCAGCAACACCAAGTGGTTTTGGCTTCAGACCACGAGAAAGGAACAATTATATTTACTATGGAAGATTCTATCGTCCAACATATCATCACTATTCAGGCCGACCACTTATTCCTTACAGGAAAATTACAAAGGCATAAAAGGATGGTATATATGTCAATTATGTTAAATTACAGATGTTAAAGTTTATATTTTTCAGCTACCTATATTGAAATTAATGTTGTTTTGAACTCTTTCTTGCAAGATTCATCAAAATCTTTGATTTTTCAATCACAATAAAAAATTTAGCAAACTTCTTAATGTTTTATTCCTCGATTATCTTCCATATTCCTAGTTATTTCCAAATAAATCCAATACCTGACTAGGTTTATCTGAAGTACCATGACGACCTTATCACGCTGAAATAGGGTTTGCCTTAATAAGCTAAACCTGATATGTTTCATATCTGGATAGAATCATGATAACCTTAGTCAGTAAAAAATTATTTGCCATTAGATTATCCAGATCAGGTCCGACTGAGCTTTTTCTCAGGATAACCTTTTACAGTAAAGAGTTGTTTCTCATAAGGTTAGGATGAGGTGATTCTTAAGTTAGCCTCATGCAATTATTAATTATGTAGCACCCCATCACAATTATACGTCACTCCCTGATGCTACCACTAAATAGCCCTTCAACTAGATGGCACAACATGTTACAGTTTACCTGTAATACCCTTTTTCTGGTACTTTGATACGATCATTCGGTCCTCTAGGGGACTGTCTAACCCTCAGTGCTAATTTGTTATTGGTGATGTATTTGTAACTTAAATTCTTATATGGATTTTGATTCGGATCAGGACCTAATAATGTAATGCTGATAAGCGTTAAATTCTGATCCAAGCCTCATTTGTATTAAAGGTTAACCTGATATGGTTCTTATCAGGTCCCTATGAAAATTTCTAGTCGGTATCGGATAAATGCTGCATTTCGAAACAATCGCTTAGATATCATTTGAACCTTATCAGTTGTTTTCTTATGTATAAATAGTTAAAAGAGAGAGCTTAAATATCAGTATTTGGAAAATGTTCTGCCTTAAAGTTGCCGTTTTGAGTCTACTGTTGGCAAATACCTTCAGTAATAATGACCATAAAACATTTACACCGAATCCTTCAATAGTTTATGATTATGATGAATCTACTGAAGATGATTACAATATGGCGCAGAGAAACTATCATATTTACTATGGAAACTTCTATTTACCACAAGTTCATTATCATTATTACCCTACCACTACAACAGATCAAATCGATGATTCAGTTCGACGATTGTAAAATTTTATTCAAAATTGAGGTATTTGTTTATAAGGATGTAGAAAACTAATAATTTGTATGCTAATTTTACAGTTTAATCACCATTATGGTTACCAAAATGTATTCATGGGTGTTACTCGTTGAATAAAAATTTGCAATAGCTTTTCAACGTTTACAATTCTTTTAATTTCCCTTTATTTTCGATCAGAATAAGCAATAAAATGGGAACGTAACGCTTAGTTTGAAGTGACATTTGTCGATCCGACATGCGTCAATCTACGCGATACGTTCCATTTTCATTCGTCATATTCTTATAAATTCATTTATTTACCTATGAATAAAAATATTTTTCCACTAAAATATTAACAAATTAATATAGAAAGCAAAAACATTCCTAGATTATTCTACTAAAATATCATTTATGACTCTTAAGGTAGAACGCTACTGGATGAAAAATAAACTATGTGTTCAAAAATTTTCAAAAAATTACCATAGCTTAATATTTGGATAAACTTCACTTATACCAAGTTTAAACCAAATCTGGTAGGAAGTTTTCGAGAAAATGTGGAAAAACCATGTTTTTCACACGATTTTATTTTTTATCTGGGAAAGTTTCTACCAGATTTTGTTTAAACTTTTTTATCACATCTGATGAAGTTTTATTTAGCTTCTGTATTTTTTTGTTTAACTTTGAACACATAGTTTCCACAAAAAAAAAATAAAAATGATGAAATAACGAATTAAGCGTATTAATGATAATTTACTCTAGAAACCAAGTCTACGGTATAGAATCAGTGATGAAAATTAATATAAACGAAATTATTTGGAATAAACATCGGTTTTTTCATTAATTTACACGTTTTAAAATTATAATTTAAAAATTCCCTCTTAGCAAGTCCTCCCCGGTTTCTGGCGGCCTCAGTTGAGTGTCTATCTATGGAACCTCTTCTACCTGCTGCCATCTATAGTTCAGAAGAAATAAACAAAATGTAAATAAAAAGGGTAGGAATCTTCGACGAATTTGTAAAAATGTAAAACGTACATACATACATATGGTATATACCTACAAGTATATTATGTAGACAAAAGATCTGAATAAATAAATAAAAATAACAATGGACAAGTGTATACATATATACTACGTCGGTTCAGAATTTTTTGTTGTTGCTTGGCGTTAGAACGGAGGGCTATCCGAGAACATGTGTTAAAACGTCCACTTTTGGAAAATAAGTTGTTGGCTGGAAAATCTCCAGAAAATTACCTTTTGCTTTCCCGGAAAAATAAATTGTAAATATGCAATCTGTTTACTACACAATTTACAGTGTTGAATGCAGACATTTTACCCAAGGAGAAAAATATGATTTTATAATTTTCAATGTGTTCTACACGTCTAATTATTAAAATTTCGAATCAAAAAGTTAACAAACAGGTCTAATTGTAAATAATTTACTCATTGTATTTTATTACCTACTACGAAACTTGATAAAAGCAGGCCATATTCTCCCTATCGTACTATTTCCGGGGCGAGGGAAAAAAGGGAATTTATATTATAACAATTCGAATTACTGCGTAACTTTCCCATTATATTTTCCGTTTTGTATATGTACAGTAATTATTTGGATTGAAGCTTATATTTATAATATAATATGGAAATACAGTGAAACTTCCCATGAGCGGACACCCTTCGTTCCGCAGAAAATGTCCGCTCAAAGGAAGTGCCCGCTCATTAGAGAACATCCATAGAAACAAATGATACCTGCTAAAAAAAATTTTTAACTTCCCGCTAAGAAAATTGAAAATTTTCAAAATTTCGGGAAGTTATTGGTTTTACCCCGATTTTCGAAAATTGAATTTTCAACAGATCTCGACGTTTTGGGACCCTAGGAAGCTATTTTGACTATTTTTGCGAGGGTGCCTGTATGTCTGTCTGTGTGTGTGTGTGTGTGTGTGTGTGTGTGTGTGTGTGTGTGTGCGCGAAGACTATGTAAGCAGCTCATAACTTTTGAACGGATTGACTTATTGAAACGCTCTTCACGGCATTCGAAAGGGTTCTATCAAACTTAGATTTCGTGTAAGTTTGAACCGATTCGGCCCGATAGATTTTGAGAAATTCCAAAAAAACCGAAAAATTTCTTTTGTTAAAATCATGTTTTTTTCAAAATAACTATTAAGCTGCTGTACCGATCAATTCCATAATTTAATCAGCTCTTAACCTTAACTAATGAGGTCGAAATGCCGTTTGAACGATCAAAATCGGTTGATTCGTTCACGAGTTATCGTTGTCGAAAAATATCGGAAAAAGTGTTTTTTCAATATAACCTCAAAATTACTTAACAAATCAAATTTGTACCTCTCACAATAATAATCGACACATTATCTACGCTCAAGTATTTAATGGATCAAAGATAAGTACTTTCCTGTCCGTATAAGAGAGACAGTCAAGCCTAAATAATAATCGAATGACTGTCCGTGTCCGTTCAAGAGAGTGTCCGTTTAAGAGAGACCGATTTATTAATAAATCCCTATAGACAATTTCGGGACCGATAAATGTGTCCGCATAAAGGAAGTGCCCGCTCAAAAGAGGTGTCCGTTAGTAGAAGTTTCACTGTAATTATTATTTTAATATTTTTTAGTTGAGATATAAAATAGCTGGGTACAATTTATTTGGGAGAAAGCATTTTTCGAACCATTTATTTCAATGTTACCGACGAGTGAATATAAGAACACGAAAAGGATAGAAGATAGCAGAAGATAGAACGATTTTGAAAGGTCACGTAGACACATCTTACTTATTTGTAGTGTTTCGAAGGTCAAGGGATTCTCTTTTAAAAAAACAAACATTTGAATTCATAAGCAATCTAACCCCAACAGTAATACATATACATACATATAAATATAGTAAATAACTGACAGATCCTAATTAGTTATCGTGATTCGCGATCAATGTCAAGGAGTAAGCTTTCCCAGTTCTTTCGTTACTTTCAAGTAAAAATCCAACCTAATAAATATGATAGAAATAACTCATTTAGCATCTTGTTATTTTTTTTTCGTCTTCTTATACAAATTCAGCTACTTATATCTATCTCGGATTACATAGATTCACATTGTCTATGTCCACATGTTCTCCTTCTTCTTTGTTTTTTTCTCAAACTTCTGTTGTCAACAACAATAAAATTGAGGGTTGAATCCAAGGGGCGACCGTGAGGGGTGTTTGAGATTCATACATATGCAAGACAGTAAAATTATAACCTACTTTTACAAAGTTTCGTATTGTTTTATTTTGGTATACATATATACCTGTTTATTAATTTATTAAATTTAAATTAATAATAATAATAAATTAGTCATACATGTAGTACCTAAGCATTGAGATATATTAAAAAGAATTCCCCCTTCACCCCGGGATAAAATCTATGGATTGAACACTGATAATTCCACTCACAATCAGGGATATTGACACCCGATTATTATCATTTATAAGAGAATATCTCATCAAAAATATCAATCAAATAATTAATTTCGATAATCTAGTAATGAATTTGAATATTAAAAAAAAATACATATATTGAAAACATAATAACAATTATTTAGTAGAGAAGGAGTCGTGTGCTTTACCTATATACATACATTGTCGATTGTATGTATCAAAGACGAGGGGATTATATACATGTATTATTTACTATCCCTCTCTAACATGTATATCGGAAAACGATGAAACGATATATCCAGTCCTATATACTTAGTACAAAGAAATGACCTGAATAACTGGCCGTGTTCAGAGCAATCTATCGAAGAATAGAATAAGCTACTTTTAGTTATAAGATCTAGATCTCCTTTGATATTGTATCTAAGCGGCAAATTTCGAACCAAGCTATTTCAGTGCCATCTGGCGTTTGCGAAACGTTAAGTTCATACCTCCCACTCAACGTTAACTTATTACTTATGAATAATTACATAGAAAATAACATTTCAATGCTGACAAATTATGGAAATATAAATATTTGAAAGGAACCAGTTACTGATCTTTTATTAATTCATCTAAAGCTACGAAAACACCAATTAAGCTCATTAAAATTGCTCATCATCGGCTCCCTTTGATGTTAATGGAGAGATACCTTCGTTTATTCACAGTACATCGCGCAAAGAAACCGCCTCAAGTGTCCCTCACCAACTTCGTCTATGTAATAATGTATGTTCTCCACCAATCTCTCTCATTTAGTGCAGGTTTTCTCCTACTTAAGCTCACCTCAGCTAGACCTACTGCTAGACTTAAGCCCATTTTAGTGGGGTCCCCTTACGTATTAGTTCTCAAACAAATGTCTTTACATTGTCCGAGTCTTGTATCCGATTTTTCTATTCGCTTTTATATCCGAATTCATCTCGAATCCCAGATATTTTTATATTTAAATTATCCGAGTCAATGGTATGTGTACGCAGACGCTAACAGACAACATAGAAGCTGATACTAAACGACACGACGACACCAAATAACCATGTTAATATCATGCTCTTAATTTGCGTATAACCTTAAATTCTCAAAACAGTTGACTGCGCATGACATTTTTAGCGTTTCGGACGAAAAGTCGGATGAAATTAGACACCATTCTATTGGGAAAAAATTGGATGAAATTTCTCGAATGTGGTGGCTCCGATAAGAAATCGAATAGTGTAAAGACACAAATTTGTTGTTTTACTTGCTCGGAACAAAAAATCAGATAAAAGATCATAGTTAGGTCAACTTAAGCCAAAGACTCTCTAAGGTGAGCTTAATTAGGGGAAGGTAAACCAGGTCTTAAGAAATGAAGTAATCTACTAAAGCTGGACACTTGAGTGATAATTTTGAGTCCTATTGGGGGAGACTTTACTGAATGTCGAGTTCTTATGACAATGAAGAGAATGCCCCTTTTTAAAAAGGAGATCCACGAATCGCTTGTAAAAATTAAGTTTCTTATAAGTTTTATTAAATTGTGACCATAATCAAAGAGATGTGCTAGTAATAAAATTTGTAGGGAAAAAATATTTGCGAAATTTTCAGAGGAACTTCTTAGTTTTCGGTAAATAAATAAAAACGTAAAAATCCGTTTATGAGAATTTAAGCATAATTTTTAAAATAAAGAACCGGGCGACACTTTGAAAGCTTATGCAAGGAAAAATCTAACGTTTCAAAATACAATTTTCTCGAAAATTCTTCATCTGTTATTTTCATCTACTAAAATAATTGATTTACAAAGCATTTAATGGGTTTTCCAATGATAACACTGCTGGTATAGAAAAACTTGCTCATTTTCATAAAAAAATTAACATGTAAAGATGGCTAGTAATAAAATCAGTGGGGGACACTTGGGGCGCTTTTCTTGTAATATTCAAAGATAATTTGTTATTTTTGTTATGTTTCTTGTGATAACTATCAAAAGATTGTCAACGTCGAATTTTCCGCTTGTTTTAGTCTCAATTTGGAAATAATATTGGGAAACACGAGAATAAGAAATTTATGTTTCTATTCTCGATTGCCAACACTGTATAATGTTACATTCATAAAATATGCAATGTATCCAATAAAATATTTCAAAACTTTGAATAACTATTGATTTTAAACAAGCAAAATTCCTTAAATTCCCACAAATTTTATTACCAAAATTAAAATCTAAAATAATCTATATTTGAAATAGAATATTTACAACAGATTAAAATAAAAAAATAAAGTCTTTATGTCTTTTTTTATATGACGATGTCGTAAAATTGGACATTATTAATTGAATTTCTCCACTATAAATATCTGAAAATAAGAGATTCATTTCAAAACGTTTTCTGGTTTGAGAACTGAACAAATATCAAATATGTTCAATTACAAATTTCCAATATTTTGTCTACTTATAATGGTTTTATTCATGCATACTGCTTATGGTCAATGGTATGACGAATATACAATTCCTGAACAGTATGATACCACATATTATGATAATACTGGTTGGAATGAAGGCTGGTTCAGAGCGAAATATCCTCGATTTCATCACCACCACTAAGGTAGGTCTTCAATTAGCAGATCGACAAACAAGTACAGCTGAAATCCTCTTCAATTACAGCAAACTTTTCATCTGAAGGTGTCTTCTAAATATCGCAAAATGTAATACAGGCTTTGTACAATTTGATTAACGAGCAAATTAATAAAATATCAATAATGTACATGTTTATAGTTTCATTAGAATCCAACCTTTTCTTCACTGTTATTAAATAAAACAACAACAAATTATAAATAAAGTGAAATAAACATAAAACCAGCAATGATTCTTATCAATTATTCTTCTGTATAAATACTGAAGAATAACTAACAAAAATCAGTAAAATACTTGAAATTATTGAAACATGTTAAATTTCAAAGTAGTAGCTTTAATTCTGCTTGTAATTATTGCAGAAAATGCTTTAGCTCGAAACTTTAAGACCAATTCTTGGGACTACGGTTGGAGTGATGAATGGGCTGAGAATCCTCAATGGGATGAGGATTGGGGTGATGGCGGTGGTTGGGATGATGATAATATTGATGTTTGGGGTGGTGATTATAGTGACGATTGGGATTCTAACCATGGAAATAACTGGAACTCTAGATGGTCTAAATCTACTTACCCTGGATTTACCGATGAAGATTTCTACAAGTACATGGTCAATTATGCGAAATGGTATCATACATTCAAAGGAGGTACAGAAAAATCATTATTTTTTTTACTAATTTTTGTTGAAATCAAATTAATTTTCAGCTAAAGAAGCGTTCGAGTCGATGATTCCTAAATGATAGAAGTCAAATAAATTTACTGTAAGGGTTAATAAAGGTATAATATAGCAAAAACTGTGCATTTTATCTAGTTGATTTATAAAATTTTACCTTTTTCATGACAATGAAACCAATTCCAAACACTTCTATTTGAAAATTTTCCACATTTTGTAAAAATTTAGAATCAAAGTCTATGATTTTAAGACTTCAACATTCTCATCTGGGGAGCTAAAATTTTTGAAAATTGCTATTTGAAGTCCTCTTACAAAATTCAAAACCATGCATAAATTAGGCTCTTAGACTACTTTTAGTGAATATTTTCTTAAAATTGTTTGTATCAGAACCAATTCTACCATTAAATATTTATCGTTGATTTTCTATTCAGTATTGGTTGATCAAGTATAAAATTTTTAGAAAGAAAATAACTTGCAATACTTTGTAACTTTCACAAAACAAGAACAAATAATAATGCTTAGTAATATTGATACTGCTTATTTTATATTTTAGTAATTAACATCGAATAATTAAAACACTAAAACAGTCATTAAGAAGGTAAGGTATGCAAGTTCATTAACAATAAATTATTTTTGTAATTAAAAGTCTTAATTAGTATATTTTTTTCTTTTTAATATAAATGTTCTGAAGTTGTGCAAAAATTCTATTCTTTTGCCACCCAATAAAGAGAAAATGTTCAATTCTAAAGTCGTATTTTTAACTCTAGTAGCAATTTTTGTATTCATACAAATTGTTACTATTGAGGGCAGAACCCATGGTACAAGTCGTGGCTTTCCTGATGACAAGACGTTTCTAAAAGCCTATCATAAATTCCGAATTAACTACATCAATTGGTTCCATACAGAAGATGGAGGCAAGTCATAATTTATAAAATATACAGGATGTTCAAGTTGGTAGTACACTAATTGACCGTTTCCGTTAAAATAATAGAGCAAGAAAAATCATATTTTAAGGATTTGTAGAATAGTCCTTGGAAAATATTTCAACAAAATTAGAACCTTGTAGCTTGTTTATAAGTTGGTCAAAAATTGTTCGTCTTAGGCAGAGGCACGATGTTCAAAAAGTAATTGTATGCGTAAAATAACTACAAATGACTCCAGGATCCTCTCAACATTGCTTTTTTCGTCCTTTTTAATAGTTTTCTGGAACAAACAGAAATGTATCGCATTCTTTAGAGAATGCTAGGGAAGAAAACAAAAAAATGTTTAAGTCATTGTTAGTTGTTTTAAATAGCTGGCTTTGGAAAATCACAGCTTTGTCCATAACGTTTTGATCAACTTCCAAATGAGCTAGGAGGTTCTAATTTTGCCAAGGTGCTCTCCAAGGACTTCTATCTAATTTATAATTTCGATGGAAATTGCCCACAATTTGGCTTAGCGACAAGAATCATAACTTTTCTACATAATATCATTATTCTCATATATGTTTATTATGTTTCCAGTCAACGCAGCATTCCAGAAGTGGGTTAAGATACGTCAAGGGGAAGCCTGATGGGGCAATTGTAGAAACATGAATCATACAATTAACTAAAAATATATAATTGCATAAAGATTAAGCATTTTGTTTTATTTCAATTAAACCATTATCTATAATAACGAAATGCATGTGGAAAAGTAGCATTAAAATGCTCCATTGGCTGCAAACTCATCTTACAAGGAAACATTCCTAAGAAATCTTCTTAGATTTAGATGATATTGAGATGTTTTGTTCGGCATTGAAACCTAAGAATTTCACACTAGCTAACGAATATAAGTTGCCATGAAAGCTAGGTACTCTCAAGTGAAGAGGCTCTCTATCTGAGAGTACCTCCTAGTTTTCAATCAGGTCATTTTACTATTAATGTTGCATGTGGAAAGTCCTTGGCAGACCCTTGCACAGGAGCTGTGGTTCATCCTTCACTGCACCCCCAATCACACCTAGTCTAGATTAATTGTTCTCCCTTAGCAATCTAGGATACTAACTAGGGGAGTAATTTTGTAGTGGCATATCCCTCCTCCAAATGACAAGCTCGGAAATTTTTCAAGGCTTCACAGTAGCATAAGATGTGAAGTGAAGTTTCATCCTTCTCTTCACAGACCCTACATGTCGATATCTTTACTACCCCAAAGTTTATGAGATGCTTTCTTAGAGCACTACGACCATAGTCCACAGTCCTGTGAGATGCCTTAATTGTCTTCTATTTAATTCTAAGAGTTTTTTTGGGTTTTTAAAAAACTCAGGAATGAGTTTGGCAAGATCATTCCTGGCTCTTGCAGTGAAGTAGGTGTTTTCTTCTTAATTTTTCCTCAAGCCCTGTTTTAAAAGTTAGAATAAAGCACCATTATTATGTCCTAACTTATAAAAATTATAAACAAATCAATTAGAATGAAAGCTAATGAAAATATTGATGTTTTCGTGGTGGTCACTGTAAATGTGCTTGAAGGGTGTTCATTCCCTAAAAATAGTTTCATCAGAAAAAACAGGTTTGTCTCTACGTTTTTTCAAATGATACTGAAGTCCAATGAATATTTTTTTTAGAAGTTCTTTAAATTTCAACCGTTAAAACTCCTGCCCTATTTAATATTTTATTATGAAGTCAAAGATATTTTTCATGATTTGTCACCATAAAGAAAGAAAATGCTATTATAGTATATGAAACTTACAAGGCACCCCTTTTGAGTTTAAGCATCGAGGTGTGATTTCACCCCCTAGATATGTTTTTCCGCAGATTAAGAGAAAGCACTTTTTTCTCAGATTTAAAGAGCAATATGTTTCAGTATCATCGAAATTGTAGTGGGAATATTTCTTTGTTAGTTGTTGACGTTATTTCAAAAATTCGATTTCCTCACCAATTCTTTATTATCGTACTAAACTTTATACTATACTAAATTTATAGCAATTTCAATATGGAAATAAATAAAATCGATACGATAAAACAAAAATTTCCAATTTAGATAATAATTCTTATCAATCTCTATCAAATATAAATATTCAAAAAATAATAATAAGACATTCAGTCAGATGCAAAAAAAATAGCAAACTTCAACACAATGATGATATTCAGTCTATTATTAACAATTATCTTCGTACAGAGTGCATTCACTTAATATAACGACATTGACTCTTGGGATTTCGGATGGGGCGACGACGTGCCTAATGATGATGGTTGGGTTGAATATGATACATAGGGTGCCGGATGGGATGATGACTGGGCTTATAATGGTCGCTGGAAGTTGGGGTAATGATCCAGCTTGGGCATGGATGCGTTTCGTACCTCCAATATTCACCCCCCAAAAATACCCGGTTACTGCAAAGCTATTCTAATAATGGATAAATTAAAACAATTATAATCGTTGATTAGAATATAATTCGATTGTATTTAAAATTTAATCAATACAAAATACATTTTTGAGCAAATTTTTATCAACACTTTTCATTAATTTCCTGCTACCTAAAGATAAAAACCAAATTTCTTGTGTGATCACAAATTTAAATTTAAAGAAAATTACTGTTTGTCTTTGGAAAGTTTCAAGATATTTTATATAAAAAACTTCAAAATGAATCACAGTTTTAATTAGAATGTAAGGATTTTATTTCACTTAATCGATAACGACGTAGCTCTTATATTTTTATTTATTAAAATTGAAATTTCGAAATCACTATAAAGGGAATATGATTTTTGATAAGTCGAAGAAATGGAGCCAAATTAACATCATAAATCTTGTCAATAAAATTGTTGTAAAAATCAAAACTTCATATAGAAAACAATAAACTATACAAACTTATCATTTAATCGCAAATAATTACGACTTACATTGGAATTAATTAAACAAACTAATTACTCGTATAATTATAATCGTAACATATCCATATTAGGTGTTTGTAATTGATTTTTACTACAACATTGTCTACATTAACTTTAAATGTTTGCGAAAGAAGAAAGACTCGTATTCTGTAACTCTTTAGAAACAGTCTCTATCAAGAGTTCCTGTCATTTATTTCTCAATTGAAGTCACTGCCACCTGCGATCGACAATGATAGTATCTTGAATGCAGTAAGATTTTTAGTCAAGTTAGGGAATTGGGGCCAAAATTGTATTCAATATCGTAAAATTGGAAGTCATAAAAGACAGTTTTAAGCGATAATTCTTATTAAAAATGATTTTTTCGATAAAATCGTTGAAATTCTCTTTCTGAATTTCAAAAGCGAAATTCTCCGATTTTTAATTGTAAACATATTTATTACAAATTATACAAATAAACACGTTTATACTCTAATTAATATTTTATTTTAATAGTTTATTATCTACTTCCCGGTAAAGGTATATAAATCAACGAGCAAATGATAGAATTCAGTCTATTGTTTATTCCGTAAATTGTATGTTAGAATAAAAACTAGAAAAAATGCTAAACTTTAAAGCCATATTTTTCATCGTCTTTTTAATATTTGTACTGACAGAGATTGTCTACAGTAGTCACATTTATAATCGTAAGAATTTTAATAAATATTTAGACAACTATATAAAATGGTACCACTCACCTAAAGGAGGTAGGTTCTTAATTATTATTACCTGTGTTTATTTAAAATATGAATTCTTATTCTCTTACAGCTAAGGAAGCTTTCCTTTCAACAGATTGGTAATGATGGTATTGTTCAATAATATATACAAAAATTAATAAATAAATAAAAATATCAGTGTTTTAGTTTACTTACTCCTATATTACTGATAATCAAAATCATTAGTAGTTTATTTGTAAAAGCTCTCCACATTGAGTAAAAACAATACCGTAAAAATTGAAGCTTTCAGTACAATTTGACCTTAAAATCTTAAGCTCCATCTGAGGAGTATTATGTACTCTAAGTTTCGATTGTGATAAAGAAATGACCAACAAATATTTAAAAAAAAATATTTAAAATTGATAAGTTAGCTTATGATCTTTTAATTTTTGCTCACACCTGAATCAACATTAGGAGCAATTGTGTCAAATTGTATGAAATGAACTACTGTAAGGCTTCAATTCTGGATGTGTCACATGCTGATCTTCACACTTATTCAGTAGGAAAGATGCTGGAAAGCCAAACGAACCCTATTAGTGTCGTGTTTTGAGCTCGTTTTGCATTTTCAATAAATCTACCTACTTTAGCTGTTTAAGTAGAACTATTTGCTTAAAAATCTTAATTTTAATCACTTCTTTATTGAAACGTAGACTTAAGTAGACTTAGATTTCGTCTAAGTAGTACCAATTGTCTGCATATTTTACAGTTCTAAACAACAAAAATCTCCAAAGGCAGCAAGTACCTTATATAGCGAATTTTTTTTATGTATCTACATGCTGAAATATTATTAATTCACAAACGATAAGAAACACTAATAAAATTTCACTCGTTCGACAATTTGTTGTTTGTCTACATAGATCTAGTATGCTAATATTAACATACTAGATAGATCTATGTTTGTCTAATATTAACTGTCAAAATTACTTGCTCTCTGCGATTTTCAATTTTTTTTAATATCAATTGTCAGAACATATAGCCACCTGAGATATTCGATTTTACTGCTTATACTCAAAAAAGAGATTTTTGCAGTTTTCATGCGAACCAACGAACCGATTTTGATGATTTTTTTTCTTGATCATAGAGGATGGACAGCTCTACTGTTATTTTAATTTTCATCAAAATCTAAGCAAATGTAATATTGAAAATGATTTTTTTTAACATTTCTTCAGCTCTTATTCCAAAAGTGTTGGCCCTACCAGTCTGGCCAACGAACTCATCCAAGCTATCCCAAAGGCCGATTTTTGTACCAAGTTTCATTAAGATTGGTGTATTTTTACGGCAGTTATCGTGGGTATACATATATAAATATATAAATATATATATACAGGGTGATTCAAGAGGATGGGCCATTAAAAGTATAAGAAGTTCTAGTTATTGGAAGTTGATGAAGTTTGGTATGTGGCCATTATATTCCCTGAATTTTATGTAGAAATTATTTTTGTTGTTCTAGCTACCCTCCTTATATAGGGTAGTGCACCCTACTCTCTTATTTTAAATGGAATGCTATATTTTTTATTACATTTTTGAATTCTTCAATAAAATCGAAGGGGACTTTGATAACATTTAGTTCAATTTTAAAACTTGCAGTATTTAATTGAAAAAATCATATTTTTGAACCTATAGCAGTTGAAATGTTAAAACTTAGAATTTGAGTAGTAAAAATGATGTTCTTTTTGCTAATTCAAACAGAATTCACTTATCTTTTAGCGTTTAGCTAAAATGAATTTTTCTTTCAGGCAATTTTCAAACTATAATATCTTCCTTATTTTAAATGGAACACCATATTTCTCTTTATATGGTTGGATAGAGAAAAAAAATCTGTATCAAACTGTATTAACATTCCCTATACCTATCTTTGATAATTTTTCAGTTATTCAAAATTTTCAATTTCGTCCAATCACCTCCCTTAAAACGAATTCAACTATAACGAAACGCATAGAAGGCTTAGCAAAAAAAAAACAGAACATCACAAATGACGTTAATATTGAATATTTTACATGTTTTTTTATAACTTAAGATATTCTACATGCATAAAAAACAAATCCAATAAATATTGATTTAATTAATTATCAATTGCTTCAATTTTCCTTCCTTGAGATATTTTAAAATTAATTAGTTAATTTCATCTTAATTGTGACAATTGAATTGAAAGTTGTTTTGCTAAGCCTTCTATGTTTTACATTTTCTTTCAGGAAAGAAAATTAGACGAAATTGAAAATTCTGAATAACTGAAAAATTATCAGAGATAGGTATAGAGAATGCTAATACAGTTCGATGCAAAATAATTTTCTCTATCTAGCCATATAAAGAAAAATATGGTGTTGTATTTAAAATAAGCAAGATAATATAGTTTGAAAATTGCCTGAAAGAAAAAATTATTTCATTAAATGCTGAAAGATAATTGAATTGTGTTTAAGTTGGGTGAAAGTATATCATCTTAACTACATAATTTCAACGTTTCAACATTTCAAATGCTGTAATTTCAAAAATATGAATTTTTCAATTAAACACTGCAAACTTTAAAACTGGAGTAAAAGCTGAAATATCGGAAAAACTTTCAGTCCTAGACAATAGATCATATTATCAAAGTCCCCTTCGATTTCATCAAAGAATTCAAAAATGTAATAAAAAATATACCATTCCATTTAAAATAAGAGAGTAGGGTGCCCTACCCCATATAAGGAGGGTGGCTATAACAACGAAAATAATTTCCTGAGAAAATTCAGGGGATATAATGGCTACATATCAAATTTCATCAACTTACAATAACTAGAACTTCTTATACTTTTAATGGCCCATCCTCTTGAATCACCCTGTATATAAAAATTTTAACGAACGGCGGATATGGGTTCCTGAGGTCCCAAAACGAACTTCTGTGCAAAAATTTTTCGGAAATTTAAAAGTGAGGATCTCGTCATTAGCTAATTTTTTTTAAAAAAAATTCGCTAAAATGTAGAAAAGCACATTATTGAATTGTAGAAATTGCTTTAACTTCTGTACTAGTCTAAATTTTTAACTAAATACTTCACCTGCATAATAACTTAGTTTCGAACATTTTATAACGTAAGGTAGCACTGACGTCACAGAGTAGAACTATCACACATATGAGTGCTATTTAGTTACAACTCGACCTCTCTGAATCTCCCTACAGCATTATACGTTTATTTCACGCGCTTGTAGCACTACAATTGGTCAACACAATTATTAAAGGAAAAGATCGACGTCATGGGCAACAAACAAGCGGCCGACTGAAACCAATATTTACTCCGTTTAAGGTACGGTTTCCTTGGTGCGTTTTTAATTTTTCTCCAAAATTTGTTGGGTAATAAAATTGGTTTAGTTATTAATTTTTTTCTCCAACGAAACCATTTTCATTACCAAAAACACGTTCAATTCTAGCGGAAGGAAATCTGCACGGTATCCGCAGTAGAATCTGCGTCAAGGAAACCCTACCTACCTTTATATTAGCTTTTCATAGACGCAGAAAGTGGGTTGGAGTGGCTGTCACTATTAATTATAGATATTTAAGATAAGTAATAGGCAGCTTAAAAATTAAGGTACGATTGTTAATATTTGGCTATCAGACTATTAAAAACATTAGACAATAGACCTTAATCAGGGTGAAATGAAGAATTTCGATATTTTTAGTTATTTTTTTTTTAAATTTTCTCTAGTTGTGGGAAAATTAATAAGCGTATAGGAAAAATTCTTAAGAATATGGAAAGCTCTTTTAATTTTCTATCTAAGTCACTTAATAGATATTTAAATTCAATAATATTGGCAATTTCTCAGCCAGTTATGTAGGAAAGTGTACGAAAAAAACAGGGTTTAAAAGCTTTCTCTGCCATTCAGAATTTCGTCATATTTTTCGTTAATAGAAAGCTTCAGGACATGCACCTTGAAATGCTCTAACCAACGCACGTTTACTTTTCAAAATATCTTAAAAAATAAGCGAAATATCGATGTTTGATTTTTGTAAATGTTATCGTTATCATTAAAACGAGTAATTAAAAATTGTTAATTAATAATATAATATAACATTGTTAATTAATACCATAAATGTTATCGATGAGTATAAATAGAGGTACAAAAAAAATTCCACTACCTAATTTGTTATATTGTGACAAAAAAGATTAGTTTCAAATTTGACTTGCTGAAGAAAATCGAATAATGTTGCTAAAATTTCTAGTGCCAACTTTAATTCTAATGTTTGCTGTATTGGTACAGATAAATTCTAATCCATTGCCAAAAAAAACATCAACGTATCACTTAGATTATAATTATGACTATGATTTTGATTATGATTTTTATGATGATTATGAAACTGAGAAGCAAATTTTGGATTATATCGACTATATATACGATAGACACTACGAATTGGAACCGGTGGTGCCTAATGAATATACCAAATTTCTAATCAATTATTATTTGTATTATCACACAATGAAAGGAGGTATGTATATGTTGAATTGAATTAATTTATTTAGAACGTTTATTACTAATTTTATTTTAAAACTATAATAAAATACTCGTTTTTGTTGTAGCCGCAGAGGCTTGGAATAATTGGAATAACAGTGAATGGTGAATTATATAAAATTATATGATCACAAATTATTGGGATATTCAATAAAAATACATTGTCTAAAATGATATTCTGCATGCACTATTATTTGAAAACAAACTCCCTTCATTTTCTTTGATTTAGAAGTTAATAATATCCTCTATCTTTCAGAATTTAGGAAGATTTCAAGTGAGAATTTTGAATCAAGATACGATGAATTGGATAAAGTTTAGTCTACAGAAAACTGAGCGAAATATTTTGTTTTTTACTAACATTTATTTTACAAAAATAATTGCTTGATAATCTAGGAATATGCATGAGCCCTTAGATACGGCGCGCTTATCGGGCGTTTGTCGCGCGTTAATCGCCAACCATTGGCATATTTGTTTATTCTAGATTTAAAATCGAAAACCATCTGTATGTTCGACAAGACTACAATTGTTTCGCATTTATTGTTAATAATAGTAAGGGAAAAATCAGAAAAAACTGCGCATACTAATTATTTTACTTTTTTTCTCGAAAAGAATAGAATTCTCCATATTTATGTTAATTAGCTAATTAATAATTAATTAAATCACAATAATGCTAATCTATACAGAATAAAATGTGAAAACTTGAAAATTGTTTCCCTTTTTATTAATTAGGTTTTACGAGTTTACCAAGTATGTAGTAGTATTTGAACAGAGAAGACGGAGGAATGACTGATAGAGTGTAGCTCTGGTTCTAAAGACGCAGGGGGTTGTCTCTGGGCCGTTTTCGACCTAGAGGTAACTTTGGGTCTGGCGATTCCACGTACCTGAGCTGGTTGACCAGTGCCGAGTGCTGCAGGACTCAACTGGGAGGGGGCAATTGCCTCCGAACGTCCCATCAGTGACGTAAACTGGTACCATGGGCGATCGGGTTTCCCATCGGACTTGTCCGGCTCCGGTTAATCGTAGTTGGACTCGTGGTGGCAGTAGTTAAGATTGCGTACGAGTAGAAGGCACCGCTAAGTGTTATCGACGGATGAGCTACGCTTAGCTCGGGTACTAGCCTGCATAGCTAGTAAAGGTTTAGATAAGCCTTCGCTAAACCAAGGTGTCTGAAGGGCCTGCAGCCCTAATGAAAACCGTTAGTCAGTCTGGCGGCTTTGGTTTAGAGGCTCTCGACCCCTCGCCCATGGGAGGCGTGTGAGTTGAGCCTAACGGCAGATATCGCACGTAAAATACCCACATACATCCGTATGTTCCACTTGCATATAAATTAAAAAGAGATAGAGAGAGAATAAGGGGACTAAATATTAGAAATGATAGTGACTAGTGCTACTCGTTCGTATTTTTTTTGATAAAACACACCACTTTCTTTTTTACAATGAAAAGAACAAATGCTTAGGATTTAGTATCTTTGTCATAAATACGGGAGACATTCATCAATAAATGAATCAGACAAAGAAGGGAGGGACTGCTATCAAAATATCGTTATTCGTAAGGTAAGAATACCAATCATTTTTAGCGAATTTTTTAAAAAAAAATTAGCTAATGACGAGATCCTCACTTTTGAATTTACGAAAAATTTTTGCACAGAAGTTCGTTTTGGGACCTCAGGAACCCATATCCACCGTTCGTTAAAATTTTTATATATATATTTATATATATATTTATATATATATATATGTATATCCACGATAACTGCCGTAAAAATAGTCCAATCTTAATGAAACTTGGCAAAAAAATCGGTCTTTGGAATAGCTTGGATGAGTTCGTTGGCCAGACTGGTAGAGCCAACACTTTTGGAATAAGAGCTGAAGAAATGTTAAAAAAAATCATTTTCAATATTACATTTGCTTAGATTTTGATGAAAATTAAAATAATAGTAGAGCAGTCCATTCTCTATGACCCAGAAAAAAAATCATCAAAATCGGTTCATTGGATCGCAAGAAAAATGCAAAAATCTCTTTTTTGAGTATAAGCAGTAAAATCACGTATCTAAGATGGCTATGTGTTCTGACAATTGATATTAGAAAAAAAATTGAATATCGCGGGGGAGCAACTAATTTTGACAGTTAATATTAGACGCAAGGCCTGCTAGAGAATTTCGCTTGAAAAAATCAAGCAAGCCTTGATTAAACGTATTACGGGAAATGAATTTATTAGTTGATTCAATGTTATTAATAGTATATTATACAACGAGTCTATAATGAATGCTATTATTACCGAGAATGAAGTTTACAATCATGTAATCATTCGAGGTTATAATTAGCATTCATTATAAGCGAGTTGTATACTATACTTTATCTACGACTTATTTCTACATGTACAGGTACTGGTAGTGAACAAGAATATTTACCTTCTTAATCATTTTCGATTCTAAAATCGCACAAAAAATTGACACTTATTTACAACTGTTTGTTGAAACTGTTATTTATTTTTTGTCGTTACCATGGTTTTTTACATTTAATAGAAACTGTTATCTTCTACTAAAATCGTCTTCTTTACCACTTCCCATTGTAAATACAACGAATATTCTCACAACTAAGTATTTGTTCGAAATTTCAGAAAAATCAAATATCATTTTATTCAAAATTGCATGAAAACGCCCACTTTAGGCCTACTTGTTGAAACTATTGTTAATTATTTTTGTCGTTACTATGGTTTGTTTACATTTGACGGAAATTATAATTAAAATACTATTTTCTGATTGGCTGATGAGAGGGATATTCATTTACTTTATCTCCCTAGGGATATAAAGTAGGTCATTATATTACAAAAACCACAAGTATAATGATCACTTTATATATAAGTCGTAGATAAAATATATTAATTGTCAGTATCATAAGAATGTTTTGCAATTAATATTTCAGTATGTAGATACATAAAAAATTCGTTATATAAGGTACTTGCTGCCTTTGGAGATTTTTTTTTATCAAATAACTATTAGAAAAAAATAAGATTTGTTTAGTATAAAAAACTGTTTTTGCGAAAAAAATGAATAATTTAATGGAAACAAATAAAAAAATTAAAAAAAAATATCGAATGGGATTTGAACCTTTGTTATTATCAGACTAACTATTTAAAATTCTTAATTCTACCCTTATACGAGAAGCACATCTCTTAAATATTTTGTAGCTCAAAGAAAATATCAACTAATTACAAATAACAGTATCTTGAGAATAGTCTCTTCTTTGTCTAATTCATTTATAAGGGGATGTTTTACTAGAAATTCTATACTGTATGACAAGGATACCAAAATATTAACATCTAGTTGTTCATGTCTTTTAAAGGAAAAAATTGTAAAATTCGTAGGAGGTAAACTTTTTGGTATAAAAGTAGGTGGTTTGTGGGGACTAAAGGTGGATGGTAATGACCGCTATCATTTTAAATATTTAAACGACCCATTATGCCTCTATTTATTTTCAACTTATATGCAAGCGGTACAGAGGGGTGGAATTGATGTATCCTAAATGTAGCTAAAACGACTGCCAGATCTGTAGACAAACAACTTTTCAGTACAATTATACCACTTTACACATATGTAGATTCGTATATTTCAGTAATATCTAGACACTAAATTGAAAGCTTATCGACTTTACATATAAACTATAACAATAAATAAACAAACAATTGTAAAGTTAGAAAATTACTAAATATGTGTGCTGAAACCACTGTAATTTCAATCAATTTAACTTTGCAACAACTGAAATTACAACAGTATACACTTCGCAGTTTGATTGCCTGTAAAGTTTCATAAAAGTTTCACAAAATTGTATTGTAAAGTAACAGTAACAGTTTGTTTAGTATTGACTTCGTTCCCCGATCAGCATTTTTTAATCGTACGATAATGCAGAATATTGAACGAACTTTTAGGCAACTTTTTAGTTTCTTACAAGATTAATTAGAAGTAAATTAAACAACTTTTTTGTTTATGAACAATAATACAAAAGCTACAAATTTAGAGACGTTCTAAGAAAGAACAAAACGTCGTACTTTACAAGTCTAAACTAAAAGTCAAGAATTTTGCTCAAATAATCGATTAACATCTTCTAAATTGTTTCATTTTCACAGCTTAAGTTTTCAAGAACTGATGATTTATAATGAAAATATCCTGAAATCTAAGCTGAAAGTTGAGGTTAAATTTGTCTATACTGTTTTCTTTCTATAAAAACTGTAACTTACCAAAAAATGTTTTCAGATCTCAAAAATTCGGCTCTAAAGTGGAAACGTACACCATGTATGACTCAACTTTTCTAATTTGTGTATGAAATTGTAGATAAATTTCAAAGTTTTCCCTTGAAAATGACAAATTTACTACTTTTACTTGAATATTGTCCGTATTTTTATCAAGTTAATCTCCCTTATCGATTTTATTTTGACAATTTTTTGCAATTTTAATGCAATCATAAATGTTATCAGGGAATGTGCATTTATAAATTTTGAAAAATCAAGAAAATACTGTCCACTTTTATCAACAGTGTTAATGTTCTTGTTACATTTTTTTGGGATTAATTTCACCTTTAATTTTTGCAATGTTATAGAAAAATATCGCTGTAGTCCAGGTAAATACAAAAATAACACTATTCTTTTGGATTTTTATACAAATATGATATGATCCTTGTTGGAAGTGGACTTATTAGATATTAAAACGATAAATAAAATAATGCTTGAAATTACAAATTTTATTAAATTTTCTTACATTTTCCGTGGTAAAAATGGCGTTATTTACAAAGAAACAACAGTCAAATTAAAAATAAATCTTCAACTTGTTGACTTTGTTTTATATGCTGTGTACCCCGCCGATCTCTCACAATAATCTTACCATTATCAAGCCATACATTCTTCTTGCCCAATTTCGAAATGCACGATTTATAAATTTTCAAATTTTCATTCGTTAAATCGTCAGTCAACTCAATTCCGGTACCTTTAAATCGTTTCCTTTGTCGTATTATCAATGATTTAATTTTACAATTAGTGAAACGAATAAAAATTGGCCGTATAGAATTCCGACTTTTACCAGCACGATAACATTCTTCAATATCAGACGATTGAATAGCAACATTTAAATACCTTCTAAATAAATCGATAACGATCTCTTCTAAATTATTAGATTCGTTCATATATTCTTTAACACCAAATAAACGGACATTTTGTCGACGATAGGATTGTTCCCAATTATTTAATTTACCACGCAATATCTGATTTTCTTCTTCTAATTTCGATACGTTCTCATTGTAGATTTTCTGTTCGACTACTTTAGAGATTTTATCGATGAGATTTTCACAATTTGCCAAATTACGTTCGGATGCTTCTTTTAATATTTGTTCAATAACAATACGGTATTGTTTATGTACATCGTCGAGGATTTGTTTTAAATTATCATGATATGCAGTCACTAAAAGATTTAATCGTTCATCGAATATATTCGTTTGAATCATATCAACAACTCTTCTAGCGATCATTTCAACATAACCACTGTCTTTTTTAAAGGTATTTTCCAGGGTTTTTTGTACAATTTCTTGCACTTTACTAGGGGGCAAATTCATGTTCTTTTTTTAAACGGACACAACACACCAAACGACAAGACAACACTCATAGAAATGATTAGTAATTGAAATTATCTTCAACAGAATCGCAAAATTGATACACCGACTGGTTTTCCAAACGAGAATCAATTCTTATCGTTTATACAGGGTTATTCACGTTATTATTTAAATAAGGCTTCCTAGAGAACATTTTAGGGAAATTCTAGCCTTGTAGCTCATTTGGGAGTTGGTCAAAATGACTTTGAATAACTCGAGGATACTCTCAACATGTGTGCTTTTCTGCCTTTTATTCTGGAACAGGTGGAAATATTTGGCATTTTCTCTAGAATGCAATAGAGAAAAACTAAAAAAAGCAATGTTGGGAAGGTCTTCAAGTTATTCATAGTCGTTTTTCTTCTTTAGATGGTTTTTGAAAATCACGACTTTGTCCAAATCATGTGTTATCTGACACAACTTTTTTGCTGAAATGTGAACTAATAGGAGTTTTATAAGAATCGACATATTTAGATCCGACAGCCCTGTATATAAGAGACGTTGTAGAGCAAACTATTTTCAGCGCCATCTAACGTTTTTGAAAAGTAATAATTGTAGGTAACGTTCGTCCTTAACTATAGAATTTAAAAATGCAATAAAAATATACTTTCCTATTTAAAACAAGAGATTAGAGTTTATTACCTTAGATAATAGGCGTTATTATAGCCATGAAAATATTTTCTAAAGCTAGTTCAGGTGGTGAAACGGCTACTTAAAAACTTCTATCAATTGAAACTTTTTTTATGATTTTAATGTGATATCCTCTTGGGTTATCCTGTATACATGACAATCGAAAGTTTCAAAATAACTCCAATTTACATTTTACGATTCTTTTCATTGTTCTATTATACAAGAAGGATCAATATTGTGTTTTTCGGGTGACTTTCACTACCATGAAATATAAATATGGAACAGGCATTAGAGACCCAAAGGATTTTACACTGTTATTTATACAACCTCATTATCTTACATGAAAATCTTTGGATCCCTAGTTGCCAGTTGACACAACAATACTATGATAGGGTGTCGATTCTAAGCTATGCTTATTTAACAAATATGTTTAATTTAAGCATTATCGCTTTTACAATTCGCACTGTTGCTGTATTATTCTAACAATAGTGTGATAATCAAACAAAACAATGTTATTGTAAGTAAAGTCAGAGCTATAGGGGTGTATTTAAAGTCTTATCTAGAGGGTAGAATTTACAACATTGTCAAAGGAAAGGATGAATTATTTCTGAAATCGTCTACAATTGAACGAATTAAAAATTACTGGCACGTTCTTTGATATATTTCCAATCTTCTATAAAAGAGGTATATAGGATATGGAGAGAAAAAAAGCTCTTTTTAATAATCCTATGACTTTTGGTGTTGCATCCTTTGATCTTATCCATTTATTTCCCTGGATTCCTCTACAATAAAACCAAAAGAATCCCAGTCTCTCATGATGATGATAATGACGAGGATGATGGTGAAACCAAACAATTCAATTTAATTTAATGCGAACTGATAAAAACGAATTTTACAGGCATTAATTAGCGAATTTTTTAAAAAAAAATTAGCTTATGACGAGATCCTCACTTTTGAATTTTTTAACGTAAAACAATAAAACAACTAAAATCTCTACGTGTAGTGATGTTTGTAAAAAGATTCGGACACAATAAAAAATCTCGACTATAAAAAAAATGTAACAAAACCATTATTTTCAGCACATGTTCGAAGTGTATACAAATAATTTTAAATAATACCTACCCTATTTTAATGATGGTTATATTCAAATTACATTAAAAAGGTTATCCGCCCGTATATTTCAATAAAATTGTTAATATCAACAACAACAACAACAAAAGCAAATAAATATCAATTGAATTTAATGGAATTTGATATGAATACAGGTGTATTTAATTGGTACTCTACTACTAATAGTGCGACAATACATCAATAAAAACTTTCAAAATAATTGCTTCAACATAAAGTTATTTGGTAATTAACGAAGTTAGCTGTTTGTAGAACTAAATACAAAGTAATTGCCTAAGGTTTGTGTCTAAAATCCACAATTACTTTAATATTATTCAGTATCATTTGAATGACAAATAGTAGGCTGAAATATTCAAATCGAATTCAATCCAGCGATTTATTCAAGATTCAAGCCTTCATAGATTGTATTCTGTAAGTTTTCGATATAATCTCTATCTACAGTGATGGTCGTTTATTTCTTAGAGCTACAATTACAATGTAAAAAAGTAATGAGTAATAAGTGAAGAAAGATACAAATTTTTTGCCAACATTCATTTAATTTTCAAAACTTGGATTTTGAGCGACTACCCTGCCAGTTTCTCTAAAAATCTTGTGTGACTCTTTGTCTTTAAAATTGTTTTTTGGGGATTTTCTTCATTATCCAAAAAACTAACAAACCTATCGGATTTTTTTTGAAAATTTGAAAAGTTCCTCCAATTTTCTATCTAAAGACCCTGATAATTATTGAAAATCAATAATAATGGTTAAGTTAAAGCGTATTATAAAGGAAAATATACAAACAAACAGGTTTCGAGATTTTCTTCTACCATTCAAGATTCTATCAAGTGTTTCCAAAATAAAACCGTCAATAGATGCATCCTGAAATGCTCTTTCTAATGCACATTTAAAATTTTTATTATCTTAAAAAAACAGCAAAATATCGATGATAAAATTTAGCATTTTTCACATTGAGACTCCTTAATTTGAAACGAATGTCCCTTTGTTATTTTGTAAATTTTCTAAAAGTACCCTTATGTTCCTCTATCGTTGTTCTAATTGAATTTCATTCCACAATTTCAACAATATTGATATAGATGTGACCGATACTAAATTAAATTACCATTGATAGTAACGGCCAGACTATGCTCTAATAATATACGAATTGAATTTTCCAGTTCAAACTACAGATAACTCAGTCAATAAATTGATTGTATATTGATCGTGCCTTGTATAGTCCACTATCGTATTAAACTATGCAAATATAGATAATCATATATTTAATATAATGTATGTATTACAGATAACAGCACGATTATTAAAAACAAAACTCGAATTAATTTAAAAAATAACAACTCTCTGAGGGTTCATAATATGAAACTATTGGTAATTCTTGGCAGTGGTGTCTAGACCCTTTTCTTCCATAAGACAGCAGGCCCCTCTACGGTACTATGCACAGTTATTTGAGGAGATTCGCGAGCTTGATTTTGAAATCCTACAATAACAGTGAGATTCCATAAGCGAACTCTTGGGTCGTGTCATTTGTAAACGGGTAGAGATATGGATCTCCAAAATACTTCATTCGAACACAAATTTTATTCTTCATGGGGGGGACAGCCAATTTTCCATGGAAAACAGATTAAAATTGCCAAATATCCGGAAATAGCATGAATTTTGTCCTAAAAAGTAGTGTTAAGTTGGGTCACATAACTTCTTGTAAAGTAAAAATAATTTAATAAAATTTGCATGAATAAATAGACAAAAGTCAACTGCATTGGGGGGCATTTCTGAAAATTTTGCATTTGAAGTGGCATGTCAAAAAAAATCAATACAACGCATTATCTTTTAACTTTAAAGCTAAAAGATCGTACAACAGCTTATTTGAGAGCTTATTGATGGTCAAAGGGCATATGGAAGCCCAAATATCCAATTTTTGAAAATCCAAAAAGTTATTGAGAGAAAATGAAAAAGTTGGAATTTTTTTTATAATTTTTGTTCAATAACTTTTTTGATTTTCAAAAATTTGTTTTTTGGGGCCCTATATGCTCTTTGCACATGAATAAACTTTCAAATAAGCTGCTGTACGATTTTTTATCTTTAAAATTGTAGATAATACGTTGTATTGAATTTTTTTGACATGCTCCGACATTTTCCTCTGCACTTTGAAATTTAGTGAAAATTTTCCAAAATGGAAAAGTCTGTCGGGTGCACGGTGAAATGCCCAATTCAATGTTGGTTACAGCGTTCGAATAACTCAGAAAATAACCGAGAAATCGATGATTAAAAATTGTCACTTTTTCAGACAATAAGACGAGGCCCGCTTCCAAATAGCCTTAAAGAGGGACTAATTCTATTGGAAGAGTTTTTCTTATGCAAGAACATTAAAAAATCGGGATGTTCAACAATCGTGGCTGATATTAAAAATGGCCGATATTCTTGGGAGCTACAACGTTAAACCATAGGAGATAGCAGGGCCGTTCCTAGCGGGCGTGCAGTGCGTGCCCCACACACAGGCGGCCGCCCGAAAGGGTGGCCGATTAGTAATACAGGATGTCCCGTAAGTCGCGCATTTCCTGCTCAGGAGCAGATAAGGGATGAAATTCTAAGGTGAAAATTCCTGTACCATTTTTTTATCTGACACACACATAATCAGTTATTAATTAAATCATATAACCAAATCAGCTGCTCGATATAGCGATAAAAAGAGAGAAGGAAACAGTCTTTACGGAAGGACGTAGGAAGCGGACCAGTTAGCAGGCTGGCGCGAGAGCCGTTCAAAGTAAGAGAGCACCTGATTGGCTACTTGATTTAATTAATTAAAAATGCTACAGAACTTTTCACCTTAGAATTTCACCCACTATCTGCCCCGAAGGAGCAAGGGTGCGACTTACGGGACGCCCTGTATAGTATAATACAGGGTGTTTGGTCTATGTATGGTGACTTCTATTCTATGGAACTCCTATTAGTCGACGAGCGATTCGAAAAATATTATAAGGATTTGTAGGAGGGTCAGTAAGCCTCGTAGCTCATTTGGAAGTTGGTCAAAAATCGCTCTTTTCTAACGATATGTGGCGATTTTCGAAAACGAACTAAACACGCAAAACGACTTAGAATGACTTTAGGATCCTCCCAAAATTGATGTTTTTCGTTTTTCGCCATTTTATTCTGGAACAGGTGGAAATATTTCGTATTTTCTCTAAAATACAGTGGAGAAAAATGAAAAAAATCAATGTTGGGAAGGCCTCTGAGACATTTCTAGTCGTTCTGCGTGTTTTGTTCGTTTTTTAAAATTGCGACATTGTCCAAAACGATCATTTTTGACCAACTTTGAAATGAGCTACGAGGTTCTAATTTTGCTAAAATGTTCCTTGGGGACTCTACTACAAATCCTCACAATATTTTTCGAATCGCTCGACTAATAGGAGTTTCTTAGAATAGAAGTCACCATACATAGACCAAACACCCTGTATACTAATAAATATAGGGGCAGCAGTTGAGACCTTTGCACGCAGGCGGCAATACCCCTAAGAACGGCCCTGGGAGATAGTTTTAAATTTATCTCTTAAGTTAAAAGAACAATTAGAGGTGTCCAATAAGTAGAGATAAATTTGACAAAATCAATAAAAAGTTGCCGAGATATAAAATAATTGTTTCCAATTGGACCTTTTTTTTATTGAGTGACTTTCTTAGTTTCTTTCCATTATTTCTATCCAACACTTTATACTCTACAGCTGTCAATGCAGTTGCCTATACTTGAAACTTGAATTGAAATGCTTCTAGTGTTGTTAATTTTCCCTGCCAATCCTACTTCTATCTTCGTTATAAAAAGCTTAAAAGTTAAAGTTGTTTGAAACTATTTTCCCGATTACTGTTTTACAATTTTTATAGGTCGTATTGTTGGAAGTTTTCATGAATTTGATGTTGTTTCTTTCGCCAAGTCATTAATTTCTTTTGTTAGAACATACACGAAATGGAAGTATAGAAGGCAACAAAAAAAAGAAGAGCAAACCGGGAGCTTAATGTGGTAGTTTCAGGAAATGCGAGTGCCAGCACTAAGAAGCTTTTATTACAATAAGTTTTATCGTTAATTGTTTCTGTTGGAAGTTTGTGTGATTAATTTAAAGGGTTACCATTACCAAAAAAAAAAGAAGTTGCTCATATAGTTGGAAATTTTGGACGGACGCCACAACATTCAAACTTCTAATTGAATAATAGCGTGTTTGGTGGTAATATCAATTCATAAAAATCTTACAATTTTAATCTATCAGTTGATCGATCTAATTTCCATTTAAATGGAAGACTACTTGTTTCTTCTTTCAATATATAAACCAGATTCAAAGGAAATTTTCTGACCTAAAATTCCACTATATTTATCAATATTTCAAGGAGATTTATCTTATTTCCGTTACTCTACACCACTCAACAACAATTTCAAATAATGAAAATTCCACAACGGACGAACAATAGAGACGTATACACATCGGAAATTGGTGGCCGATTTCACGGGTTAACGCCCATGAAGACAGTAGAATATATATGAGAAAATCAGAAATGTAGTCTTTGAAGTCCGAAAACAACTCGGTCAACTATACACAAAAGACATAACAGATAACAGGGGCATTTAATCGTATACTGGGTGGTTCACTGTAAGTTCTTATAACAAGTAATATTATTTGGCGATTCTAAACATATTTCAATAATTTATAGACGGGGCCCTGGAGATCATTTCAGCAAAGTTAGAACCATGTAGCTTGTCGAGAAATTGGTCAAAAGAACGCTCGTTTCGGACAATGCCGCAATTAAAAAAAGAAGAATTAAACACGAAATACGACTGAGAATGACTCGAAAGCCCTTATGTTCTTTTAGAATAAATGCCAATATTTTGCATATGTTTCAAACGCTGCAGAGAAAAACGAAAGAATCAATGCTGATAGGGTTCTCAAATCGTTTAAAGTCGTTTTTCGATGAACTACAAGGTTCCAATCTTGCTAAAATAACCTCCAGGAACCCTCCTATAAATCTTTGAAATATTTCGCCAAATTATATGACTTACCGTAAAAACTTATAATGTTACATGGACCACCCGGTATCTATTGATAGAGTTCGGGGGAAGGTTCTCGACGACGATTTCCTTTTGTCCAGAACAATATTAGAATGAAACTTATCAACTATTAAAAGTTTAGTTAATTAACAGAACATAAACTAATAATTTATCGATAACTACAATCCTTTTTGGTTGTTTTCAAGCCTTTCAATCAATGCATCCGTTACATTGTTGTCATCGAGCTTCTCTGATTGAATTACACACACACACACACATACTTTACCGTGTCATATATCAAGTTGAGCTTTCTTCAAGGGTCCACAGTCTAGGTGGATAAGACACGAAATGTATGTGTTCAACGAACTTTCCAAATGTGTATGTGAATAATAAAAACATTCGAGTGAGAGTGAGAGTTTATAGATGACGAGAGAAATGAGGCAACTGAAAAAAAAATACGTACTTCCCATTAAAATGTTAAAAATAGTCCAGTGACGGAAAATGTTTAAATATAACTAAATGAGTATGGGGCGCTAGTACGGGGTTAACTTACCTCCCGCGAACATATCGTTGTGTAGTCATCTGAAAATGTCCATATCGTCTCAAAGATATTCTACAGTGTGGTAGGTGATGTGTTACTATTATATACATACATAGTGTTTCGTTATAAAATTCTCAAATAAAGTAAGTTGAATTTTTTGCTATTTTTAGTAGAATTGTTGGAATTTCAACGAGTTATTTGAAAGAGTCGCGAGACTCGCATTCCATTATTAAAAATATTCCAAGCACTTTATTATTCTAGTTTTATATTGAAATTTTGCACAATAATACATAAATGACCAAATAATCGTTGTATAGAATTTCAAAATGGTACATAAAACACTAATAAAAACACGGCTCATTGACAAAAGCATACCAGATAAAAATAGCTCGGTTATTACGATGAAACTTACAATAAAAAAAAGTTAATTAACAAGCAATTAACAATTTTTACAAAAATTATAACTGGTTACGATTTAATAACAAAACTAATAATTGAAGAGTAGAGCAATCTTGTTTCTCTATTCGTAATCATCAATGCGATTTACTTTTTCGTTTATTAAAACGACAATTAAGTATGTTTTAATTAAAGATCTTATGCTAGAAGACGACGAAAATTTGGTTAAACTTAAATATACAAAAGTAGATGTAATGTTTTACTATAAATGTACACTTAGGTGCATAGAAAAGGTGATTATTAGTTCTTGTGGCTGTGTAAATCAGGTTAAGAAGGGAGGTACTCACAGTGTTTGACTGCTCAGAATTGGAAAAGAAAGATATTCAACCAAAAATAGTAGGCGGAAATAAGACCATAAAGTAATTTGACTGATTATAAGTTGAAATTTACAAAACTTAGATAGACATTATATTTACAGAGCTTTACATGATCCGACTCTCTTTACATTCAAAACGAAGAAAGCTTAGTTTACGCAACTAAAAGAACGGCTATTACTCGCTCAAGAATCGTCACCTTTCCTATACACCTAACTGTACATTATCTTGATAAAAGAAACAGTATGAAGGTGTTATCGATTCAAAATAAATAATTTAGTTTGCAAATTATCTAAAAGCGTCTACAGTCTTCTTGTTCGAATGATTTAATGTAAAATTCTGCAAGAAACCGAACGATTTAGAGTGAAAATATTTAGATACCTGAAATTAAGGTCGAAAATTTGGTTCAACAATCGATTAAAAGTGTGCAAATCATTTTCTAGCAATATTTTATATCAAAGTTTGCTCAAAATTAATAATTTTAGACAAGAAATACCTGAAATGTTGATTGGAAGCTCAAAAATTGACTTGTTTCAGTCTTCAGTAGCAAAATTTGTCTGAAAAATTAAAATTAAGCTCATTTTCAGGCGAAAAGTAGTGTGTCTGAATAGGGCCCCATTTATGACTCATTAAGGAAATTCAGTTACAATTAACGATTTCGAATTACTTTCAAATATTTTTGTTTTTAAAAAAAAAACGGTATAAAATTATAATTCAAGATGAAAATGGCTAAAATTTTTAATTTAAATCATTAGCAAAATTTATTAAGTCCATGATTTTTAGACAAAAATGAACCTTAAAATTTTAATTTTGAAATACTGCTTTACTTCTAAAGTATGGTGGCGTCCCCGAGTGATATTTTTTATTAATTTTTTTGTCTTATCGCCATCTGTAAAGCAATGGATAATTAAGGGGGAGGACTGGAACTATTTACGAAAAAAGGGAATGTTTGATACACGATTTATTGCTCTTTTTTTAAAATGTAGAAACTCGCGATAGTGTTTTGGAAAAAGCGATTCAGGTTGCAGGAGAAGAACAATTCTGTATTTGAAATTATTCTAGAAATTCTGAATTACAGACAATAATTTCGAAGCATGTTTTTTACAGTTTCCCCCATAACTGAGTTTATGTTGATTATTTTTTAATAAAAGCTCAAAAATGTATTGTACAAATTGAAAGGGCTTTCCAAATCTCAAAGGTTACTATAGAACATTTTAGCAAAATTAGAACTTCGTAGCTCACTCGGAAGTTAGTCAAAAAAAAAATAAGAAAGACTTATGCTAGAGTGACTCGTTGACGCTCTCATGATTTAATTTTTTTCCATTGCATTCTACAAAAATGGGCAACATTTCCACCTGTTCCAGAATTTATTGGAAAAAATAACTAAAAAAATCAATATTAGGAGAATACTAAAGTCACTATAAGTTATTTTAAGTATGTAGAAAGTTTTTTAAAATTGCAACATCATCAGAACTATCGTTTCTTGACCAATCTTGCCTATGAACTACGAGATTTTAATTGTACTAAAATGATCTTCAGGAACCCTCTTATACATCACCTAAATATCTTTTGAATCGTTCGCCAACTAATAGAATTGACCATATTTAAATCCGACACTCTAGTGGGGTTATTGTAAAAAAAAACATGCTCTGAGATAAATGTGCTTAATTCAGAATTTCCTTAAAATTTTCCAGAACAGAATAGTCCTTCTCCTGTACCATAAAACGTTCTTTCCAAAACGCTATCGCGAGTTCCTATATCTCAAAAAACAAGCAAGATATCGTGTCTCAAACATTCCGCATTTTCGTCAAAAATTTAGTCTTTCGCCTTAATTTGTCCACTATAATTACTGACAATAGCAATCAAGAATTCTCGCTGCTTCATAACAATGTAAGACTTAATTTTCCTGTATTTTATATGATTATACCCCTGACTATGGTTAACATTTTTCTTCATTAAACTTATAAGAACGCTACCATAAAAACGGAATAATAATCTCTTATTATTATTATACTATATCATCCTTATTTACGTTTGAGTAATTTCTCTAATATTTCTTTGAAATTTTTGAAAACTTGTTAAACTTTACCACCAAAGTTGCTTTATCGACCGATTTTTCTAAAAATTCCAACACAAAAGTATCAACAACACCTAGTATAGTAGCTTTATTTGAACTTGATTGGCATATTGATGGGATTTAGCAAAGTATCTTCTAAATTTAGTGTTACAAAAGTGTTCAAGAACGTGCTTCTAATAGAAAATACGAACAAATATTGCACTTGTAAATGTATAGAGATGAATGTTGTACAATTTCTGATTGTGAGAAGATTCGAATGTATCGAGTTCCGGATGAAAAACTTTTTATTTTTAAAATCATAAATCCATCGCAATTTAATATAATCTTATCATATTATTGATGCGGAACGGATTCATATTGCAGCTTTCGAATATTCCAAATATTATACTAGTGCATTATCTTTTCAAATGCAATTTACCAAATTATTGTTTAAATATGGTATTTTCAAACAAATCAACTGAGAGAGGAAAAGAGCTCGATGTTTCCATTAGTAGTTTTCAAATAAATCTAAATATAGAAATGGCATCCGTATCCGTTGATATGATAGATCACTTTTGCAGATTTTTACAATCATTATCATATATATTGAACTTTGGTACGGACAGTTCTTGATAGAGGTGTTGGAAAAAGATGACATTCTCATTTTTCCGCATCTAAATATTTGACTTATGTTTGTCTGTTGGTTCGTTGAGAATATTTTCTAGTTGTAAATGTTATGCCAGTTTTGAACAACATTTACTTGATTATATTAGCTAACATAAATCAAAAGCTTGACTTTGTTACAACATTTTCTTCAAGATTGGATTTGTAGTTTGTTCAAATAAAAATTTCAAATAGAGGAAATAACTTGGCAAAATCAAATAAATCAAACTATCCTTTAAATGACAACTTCTACTATAAAACGACGCACTTTTTTCTGTTTTAGCTCTCCCTCTACCACTTCTTTAACATCAGCAAGCACGTGTTTCTACAAGGGGAGTTTTCAGATTGAGACTAGAAAAAAGGAAACGAATATTTGTGGATATTTCACGAGAAATTCACCAATTTTTCATAAAAGTTTTCGAATATAAATCTAAAAAAATTCGGGGTTAATATCTCGTTAACTATCTCGCCCCCAATATTTCACCATCGCATTAACAGAGAGAACGCGCACGTTCCGTTTGATAAGTGATAAATAAAAATAAGCCGTACGTCTCCTTGCACCGGATGAAGCAAAAAGATTTAAAACATCTGCAGGGTGTAGCAGTACGTGGCAAGAAGAACATTGAACTTTTTCATATAGGGTGACTTCAATGGGGGGGCTTGTTCGAAATTGAATTGATGTCTAAGATTCATTTTTGTTTGATCTTCAATCAAAGGGGTTGACTCTAACAACTACTGTAAAATAAAAAAACGATAAAGTCGTCAATTTTGGTCTATAAGGAAACAGGATGTGGAAATCAGCATCCGTATTTCCGACATTTCTCGCGGCTCTAATCTCTTCTACATGTTCGCTTTTAATTACCAATGGTTGGCAGTTCCGATTCCCATTATATTCAATGACTAGACAGTAGAGGGTGGTGTTATAACTGAGAATGATCATCATTCACGTCAACTGTTGATTGATCTCTAAAGGGGAGCGTTTCGGGTTTAATTTTCAACAAAAATAAAAAACAAAGTGTTTTTTTTTTCAACAATATTAGTTTATAAAATGTTTTCAGCCCCTTCGTGATTCCAAACAAAAACATTGCATCTCGATGTATAAATGATGTGAAGACATTTCTAATGTACCCTAGAAACAATTTTCTGATACATTTTAATCAAAAATAAACCTGTATAAAGGTATGTATTGATGTCAACGGGATTTTATGAGAGCCTTCTATAATAACAACAGCAAACCTGAACTGGTATAGAATTTTCCATCATTTCCTTTTGTTTCATCCGCCCCTTATTATAAAACCGAGTTGAAAAACAATAACAACAATAACGAGAAATAATATTTGATAAAATTTTGCGAGAAAATTGTGACAGGATGGAAAATCATCCTAACGGAAACTCCGGTCTCGTCAGTTGACGTCATATCCTGTGGAATTCTGTCCTTCCGGTAAGCCAGAAATGTCACCATAAAATGTATTGCGTTCCATTTCCACGCTCCACCATCGCTGTTATTGTAGGTATCAAAAATTAAATTCTAGTTATTTTTAATTTGATATCTTTGTAAATTACAGAGTTCAATTTTTGTTTAATATAGACAGTCAGGGACGGACTGGCTTTGATATGATTTAAAAAAAAACTCTATACAGGACCTACATGATGTGCCACGGGCTCACAAATTTAAAGAATTTTTGAGATTTTAAGCTATTTTTTGCTAAATATAAAATTTTATAAGTGAATTGTGCTGAAGAGACGATTTTCATACTTCTAATTGTTTCTTGATGAGAATTTTTGAGTTAAAGTACAAGCTTTGAGTCACTTTTGTCTCAGGTCATCATCTTGCTCTTAAATACTCTAAGGATAACAATGTAAGCAAATTTAGTCTCAACTTTTAGTCTAGATTTGGACTATAAACATCAATTCCTAAAAAATTTTGCTACTCAACCGTAAAAAGGAAACGATTTATAATCTTTTAATTTACTTTTCGATCTGACGTTTTGACTTTTAGCTTGGACTCACAAAAAAATTGTAAAGCACTTTTTAGCTGATTTTTTTAAAAGATTATAATCTAACATTCTTACACTGCCTCTCCCCATCAGAGTTTTTAGCAAATTTTGTTATAAAAAACTTAAAAGTTATCAATTTTAGTGAATTTCTGTATTGACCTTCTTAGTTTCACTTAGGAAATACTTTCAATTTAAATTTTATCAGTCTTAACTGAATTTTATTCTTGAGTATAAAAAGGCAAAATTGAGACACTTTCAACTTCTTTTGTAGTCCTAAGTCATCAATTTTTGTAGCAAATTTACAACTAACATATTAAAAGGAGGTACTCTAACAGCCGATTTATACACATTTGGATCCGAATGCGTACAGCTCTCCACTTAAATATCGGTAAATCCATGTTTAGGTAAATTTAAGGCGCAAAGTCTTGCTAAGGAGAGCTTAAGTAGGGTCTTAAAGAACTGTCTATATTAGAAGCCCTTAAAACCAACACTTCAGTAAAAGTAAATAAAAATTTCTTTGGCACAAGGCGCTATAAAAATAGCTGTTTACTTATCTGGAAAGTGGTGTTCCGTAGCCCGAACGGCTAGTCCGTCCCTGTAGACTCTAACAGTTGTATATCCGTCTAAACTCCATCAATATCCATCCGAAAAACAGCTGACTGAAAGATTATTCCATTTATATTTAAGATTCACCAATCAATAATAGCTAAACAATTTGTGGAGTTGTTGAGGTATAGCATCTCGATCAATGTTAACTGTTTTATTATAACGCCATTTATCAGTAAATCATCCCCTTGTTTATCCTGATAAATGATCAAAATGTTGATTGAATGATTACAGCAACAATTCTATTTCGAACAAATTCAAACAATTCAAGATTCTGACGACATTACCAAAGATCCCTCTAATGGTTTTTCGATCGTTGTTGTATCAATTGTATGCTTGTACTAGAAAGTTTTGCTTTATCAGCTTCGTTAGTTTATTAATGTTGTAAGTAAACTGGAATTAGATCCGCTTGTAAATGACAGAACTCACCCCTTATTTGAGTGTTGCTATTCATGAATTGAAAAGAAGAAAACTCAATTGTTTCCTAGCAAAGGAAATCCTCTTAAAAGCGCTGTTTATTAAGTTTGAACAAAGTTATACACGTTAATTTTGCTCATTTTCTCAACTCTGTGTTTAAACACATTTCTATTTGTTACAATAAACGTCGATTTTTATGCTGGGAATACACTGGATAAACATTGAATAAAGCAATACAACCAGGAGCGGACTGGTCGGCCGGGCGATTAGACAATCGCCCGATGGGTCGCCATTAGTACGGCCGATGGAACACCATTTTCCAGGTAGGGAAACAGATATTTTTGTGGTTGTCTACACATAAAATACTGAAAGTAATTCGGGTTGATAAAATTGAGCGTTCATAAGCAGGACCGATCCTATATTTTTGGCACTCTGTGAAAAATAATGAAGCAGGGCCTTCTCTCACATGGAAGATATAAACTGATTGATTTACTTTCAAGGAAGTGTGGGTTCAAGGGCTTATAATACAAAAAGTTCTCTAAGACTCGTTGAATTCCCTACTTAAGCTCGCCTTAGCAAGACCTTGCCTTAAATCTACCTAAATATGAATTTACAGACACTTAAACTTTAAAAAAGTCGCTAAATCAAGTGCTTTACAAATTTTTTGTAAGCTCAAGCTAAAAGTCAAGAATTTAGATCAAATAGTAAATTAAATGTTTTTAAATCGTTTTATTTTCAAGCTTTAAGTAGCAAAATTTGTTAGTAGCTGATTAGGTATTTATAACGAAAATGGCTCAAAATTAAGACTAAACTTGTCTACATTGTTCTCCTTTGATAATAATACTTGAAAGCAAGATGAGAACTCAAGACCAAAGTGTTCAAAAATTGTACTTCAACTGGAAAATTCTTCTCAGTCAAAGCCAGTCCGCCCCTGAATACAACAATCCTCGGTTTTATTACGATTATTATAACAACACGGTTGGTGGAAATATCAAGAAAACTTCAACAATTCCAAATGAAATTCATAAATGCTCGAATTTCCTACAGTTATACAACTTTAGTCTGTCCCGCAATTGTAAGTTTTGCTATACAATAGAAATATATCTACAATAATCTGTGAAATTGTAAACTCAACAATTGTTGTTTTTATTCGTTCAAATCTCCAGTGTGTGATTCTTTATAAAAGTGGAATTGTAAAATTTTATTCATGGTAATATAACGAAAAATCTAATTTCAGTGTAATCTTCATCATCACTTTAACAACTATTGAAAGTCGTAATATAAAAATCCAATTCACTGGAGAAATTACAAGAATTTGTCAAGAGATAAATTCAAAAAGAAAAAAAATGTAGACAGGACTCTAGTCCAGGATGAACGAACGAAAAGACGAAAAGCGGGATCTTTGCGCCTTTTACAAGCCATTAGTTTTGAACTGGAATACATTTCGAAGTTGAGCTCCGGACAATGTGACAGTTTTGCTATATAATTCTGATATATCTAACGAAAAGTTACCTTATATGCGGTTATATAAACATGTATTATATTATATTATACCGATTTTGAACTTTACAAGCATCCGTGTGTGTTTTAATGATTTTTCCTATTTTGCGTTGGAAATAGACTTATTTTGACATAAAAAGTAGTGTGGAAATGAAATATTTCTTAACTACTTTGAGTGTAGAAATATCTAGGATAATTTATTTTTTAAAAGTTGGTAACACTTGCCTTATTATTGAAATGTCACTTTTTGACAGATATTAAAAACAGTCGATTTAAATAAAAAATTTATTTCATTTAATTCAAATTGTTTCTCCATTGCATTTTCAACAATTTCCTACAGTTCGGGTGGAGTACACAATAAGTCGTCACACATTTTCACTTAAAAATTGTAATGAAAATGGAGACTAAAACAATTGAAAATCAACTTGATGGATACTAGATACAAAAATTGAATATCGGTTACACCTACAATACCAACTCCTATAAAATTCCCTAAATTTCCAAAATCTATTTTTTTTTTGAAAAAAGGGTGCAAGGGGGTGCAAAATAGGAAAAATAGTATAAAAAACTCGGTTCAGAAGTCAATTCCTGCATTCGACCATTAAAAAACTCGCCGCTTCGCGGCTCGTTTTTTAATATTGGTCTCATGCAGGAATTTTCGACTTCTGAAACTCGTTTTTTAATATACTATTCTTGTCAACGATGATAGAACGAAATTTCTTGATAGTGATAAATTACAGTATTAGAGTTCTTACAAGCGAAATAGGCAAGGGTGAGACAAGTAGGCGGGCGACAAAACCGCCTATAAGGGTTGAAACGTTTAGTTTCTACTATAACAAAAAAATAATTCGAGTCTACTAAAAGTTGATTATTATTAAAATAATCAACAAAAAATGCATTCTATCGTCAATAATAGAACAAAAAAATCAATCATCATCACTGTCACAATTCTCTTTGCGATATGATGTTGAAATATTAATTGTAAATGATTGAGACAAAGCCCGATGATAAATGATGATATAGCGAATAGATGAGCGAAACAAGGAGAGATATAGATATGATAGTTTACAATTAAAGAGCGTCTCGACGCCACAGACAGAATTAAAAATAGCAGCGGGGAATTCCTGTCAAGATTGCCAGACTGAGCTAATTATAGCCGGGCCCCCTGCGAACTTTTACCCATCTGTATTTAAACACCGGATTCCTAAACAAATAAAACGGCACATTTAATACGTCTACAAAATAAAAATATTAATATTTATTACAATTTAATTAAATTGAATAAATGATATTGTTATACACTGAATTAGTAGGAATTATGCGAAATTGTGGTGGAAAATTGCAGATTTCTACACGTTAAATTTGAATCCTCTAACTGAAAGTTTAGAGCTTATAAAAGCTTCCACGAGAAAGCGCTGGATCACCTCCAAAACTATTATTATAAATTCCAATTATTATAGATTATGTTTATCGTTTTTTATTATCTCATAATCGAATAAAATGTCAAGAATAATCGATTTTAATCATTTTAGTCATTAATTATAAAATTATAAAAGTGAAATTGAACAACAACAAGACGAGAACGGATTAAAAGACATACAAACCGCTTAAATGTGATTATTAAATAAATATTTTCACAAAATACACTATAGAGAAACTGTATAATTTCGTTGATATAACTCATAAAGTCCATTAAGATTGAGAAACGCCCAAATTTATGACTTATTCACACGTACAACTCTTGGTATGTTGAATTAAAACTAGATATGATGAAATTGTAAGTCTATCATCAGGCTCAATCGTTGATTTCTTGTTTTCAAAAACACACCCTTCTAGTCTTAGAAAATCGACAAAAGTATTGATTAAAAGATAAGATTAACTTTCTATGAGTCAGAATGGTAGAAAATTGGGTACCTTAGTCTTTGCGATTAGTTGATTTCTGTGGCGCATCCACCAAATTTCGACTTCATCACACCTAAATCTTAATTTGAATGTTCAATCAACAATTAAAATACAATTTATTCCAATAATTACATTAATTCGCCATCATCATTGTCTTATTATAATCGACAACGAAATAAAAAATAACCCTTCTATATTTAACTGTTTCATAATGACTGAGTTGATTTTATATTTAAACTGTAATTAATGAATATAATTAAACATGTCACAGATTCATTTCATGATAAATCTACTTATACACACACACACATAAATACATTCTTATAATTAGAAAAAAAAGTAAAGTAATTACATCTCGATGATATTAAATTGACTACATAATTACTAATCAGATTTTCTCGTTGTTGTTTTTTTTAATTAATGATTAAAAAGCGCAAATAAGCAAACTTTAAACTTTTAAATATTGATTAATAAGTCGATAATCATTGGTAATGAAGTTGTTTCTTATTATTAAAGTTTCTCGTTAACAAATATTGAAAAATAATATAACAATAATACTAATGTATGTATGATCGATTCATGTCAATATTGAATTTAATTAAAACAACAGTAACAGGCTCTCATCAATATTTTAACGTCAATCTTATTAATTAAAGATTTAATTAAATTGTCAAATCATTGCTATTTATTATCGTTATTTTTTTTTTGTGTTATAGTTGTGAGAAATGGCAATGCAAGAAAGTATGGATTTTGACAGTTTTATGGATTGTGATAGTATTGCTGCGTCGACTGATGAAATTTTATGGTCCGATGATGAGACTATTATAGCGGAACAAGAAGTCGTCTGGCGAGAAGGTAGGATTTTTTTTTACACACATTGAAACTCCTTTAATACGGAAGGACATTGTCGGTTGCCATGGACGTAGGTAGCTCTAAATCATAATTTATACTCGCTGCGCTTATGAAAATCTACCAAGAGGGGGCAAAAATCAACTACAGTCGACACCTTATTTATTAGTTGTGATGTCACTCACTCACTTCATCAACTACGTTGAATGACTTTAGTGTTACAGTCGCACGAAATAGAGCGTTAACATGTGACGTCATCTGCACGCAAATGCGGGCAAATCCCGCTGCTAACTTAAAAAGTGTTTTCACGTAATAGTGAAGATTAATTGCAATCCGACATAAATTGGAAATTTTTCACGTTAAATTGACGTTTATTTATCTGAAAATACCCCCAAGTCTGAATATTGTTCGTTATTTACATTTAAACACACTCCAGCTGTCGATTTACCACTGATAATTGGTGTAATCAGTGTCTACAATAGTCGTTTGATTATCGCTATCGGCTAAAATCGGTAGTTAGTCGTATATAACAACTTAACAAACTTGCATTTTAAATCAATTCTTGTTATTTCCCACAACACAATCTATGATTAATTAATGGACGAAAAATTATCTTAATTATCGATAGAACTAGATACTGGACATTGTAATTATTTCAGACTTGTTTATTATTGTTTTATAGATACAGAAAAAATTATGGTACCTATAAATGGTTGTAAGAATGTGACTCAATTGTTGGTAGAATTGTTCTTTTTTTTTCGTTAAATAAATGAAAAATTTATAGTGGTTGATGTTAAATAGTTGTAAAAACACAACAACCAAACAACAAATATAAAGGGAATGTGTGTGTGTGTGTGTTTTTTTATTCATGTGATAATTTGCCTGAGAAAATTGCGGTAATAAATCAACGTGTATCATCAAACCGATTTAATCACATTTACAATTATTGTACGGATATTTTATATGGGCAATTATCTCGGTTATACTAAAGAAATTGACAAAACATACAAACAATACGTTTTTATTGCTTAATATCGACCGAAAATGCCTAAAGTGGATGGTTTGAAGAATCCACTCCAAGTGTCCCAACGTGATTTCGTTCAGTCTGAACTTATCATTAGTGTTGAAAGAAGAGAAAGAAAAAGAAGTAGAGTTAAAAGTATTCTTTACCAGTCTAACGTATGTACAATGACGTAACGAGGATGGGGCAAGAGGGGTACTTGCCCTTGGCGCGAAGAAAACAGGGGCGTAAAACCTTCAAATCCTATAAAAAATATCAATTGATAGTCTAAAAAAAAATCTGTTAAAAATAATATGAAATGTGATTGATAGAGCGGAAGCAGATATCTAGTGGCGTAGTAGCAAGGCGGGAGCGTAAAAGCCCGTTTACACGCTCAAGCCATTTGCACAAACGGCTTGCGCAAGCCAAATTTGTGCAAATTTAACTGAATATATGTTGCCGTTCACACGTTCAGTTTGGCTTGTGCAGTTGTAGTGTGAGAAGAAGCACCTTTATTAAAAATTTCAAATTAGTAAAAATTTCAAATTGGTAAAAATAATCAAATGTCGAATTTGGATGAAGACTTATTACTTGCCACAGCTGCAGTGTGCATAATAAAAAAAAAGAAATCGAAAGCCAAGAGGAAATGGTGTAGATCTTGGCTACTAAAAAGGGATTTATTTTCTCATACAAATTTAATTAACGAATTACGGAGCGAACCCGATGATTTTCGTAATTATTTACGCATGGATGAGGCCACATATCAACATTTATTGAATTTAATTACACCCACAATTTCGAAAGAAGACACCGTTATGAGACGGTCAATTACTCCCCATGAACGTCTATCAGCAACGCTGAGATATTTAGCAACAGGAAGAACTTATGAAGATTTAAAATATTCGACATGTATTTCCAAATCAGCTTTATCGGCAATAATCCCGGAAACTTGTGACGCAATTTACACTGCATTGGAGGACTCATATCTAAAGGTAGGTTTATTGAATGATTATAATAATTTCAAATAAAAAATAATACAAAAACTTAATAATAAAACAAACATATTTTCTAACAAACAACAACTAAACATATTAAATCAATGAAATTAATTAATTAATGTTGGATTTGTGAAATGAATTATCAGTAGGTGGTATTTCTGTTATCTGCGTGGTAGTGTGAAATGAGGGTTGAGGGTTGAATGAGGAATGACTATGGAATAGTGATGGATTGTTAAACGAGGGTTGAGTGTGAAACTGTTGTTGAGTATTGAATGGGAGCTGATTGTTGAGTGGTGGATGAGAATTAACTGGAAGCTGCGTGTTGAATGAGGGCTGAATCTGTACAAAACAACTGCGATTCAAATTGCCGAACTGTGCTTCATAAAAAACATCATTAATAATTTTTTCGGCGTGTAGGGCTTGTTGGGCATCGAGGTCTCTCAACTTAGATGCCCATACTTTTCCTATATGATCAAATTTATCAACGTTTGGAGTTCCTGACAAACGTTTCCCGATCACTTCCAACACTTCGTCGCATTTATTATTACGTTGTCTCGATACTTTGGATCGCCGTTCTGATACTTGCGATGAACATGAAGATGGTGTGAGCGGCAATGAGGGAGATTCTGATAGTTCGGCTTCATTGTCAGAAACCTAAATAATAATAATAATAATAATAATAATAATAATAATAATAATAATAATAATAATAATAATAATAATAATAATAATAATAAATAATTAAATAAACAAGAGTAGGTAATTTGCAGATACATAATTATAATACAAAATAAATTTATGGGATTTGATTAAGAGAATTTTAATTTACTAATTAATATATAATATATTTATCCCATATTTGAGAATGGATTCCTGTTTTTCCAAAATAATATACAGATATTTGTGTTTGGTTTCAGTTTCCCACTACAGTGAGTGAATGGAAAAAAATTTCAAATGGTTTTCAAGAAAAATGGCAATTTCCTCATTGCTTAGGAGCGATAGATGGAAAACATGTGAAGATTGTGCCACCTCCTGGAAGTGGATCATACTTTTTCAACTATAAAAAAACTCATAGTATTGTTCTGATGGCAATTACAAATGCTAACTATGAATTTATAATGTGTGACATAGGAACCAATGGTCGAGTCTCTGATGGTGGCGTGATTGACAACACCATATTTATGAAAAAATTGCTTGCAAATAAACTGAATTTGCCTACTGCAGAGCCAGTTATTCAAGGTGAAACACCATTAAATTACGTCTTTGTCGGAGATGAAGCATTTGCTTTGAGGCCAGATTTTTTAAAACCGTACAATCAAAAAGAGCTTGATTATGAAAAAAGAATTTTTAATTATCGTTTGTCCAGAGCAAGAAGGATTATAGAAAATGCTTTTGGAATATTGGCTAACCGTTTTAGAATTTTTCACAGTGCTATAAATTTGCAAGTAAATAATATTGACAAGGTTGTTTTAGCTTGTTGTGTACTTCATAATTTCTTGCGAAAAAATTGTTCTACTACATATACATCAAGTGACACGTTTGATGTTGAAGATTCTAACACTGGGACAATTGTTCCTGGTTTACGAACAGACTCAGATAATTTGTTAAATCTTCAGAAGGGCTACAATAGGAATCATACTGCAGAGGCAAAAGAAATACGAGAGCAATTTAAAACATATTTCAACAATTCTGGAAAAGTGTACTGGCAGCACGCAATGGTTTCTCAATAATTATTCTGTATCTGTAGATTACCTGCTTAAATATACCTAAATATAAATTTCATTTACCTGTACTTCGTTAATATTCGACGTACTTTTTCTTGGTATTTCCTGATCTTTCAAAAAATTTAATTGCTCAAAATACCACAAATGTGGCACATAAATCTCTTCCTCCCCAGCGCCTGATTTTTCTGATTCGACCACCTTTTTCAATTCTTTTCTGTAGGACGTACGTAAAGAATTAATTTTTTTTATAACTGTTTCTCTGTTGGCCTCCGGGTCCAACACTTGTAATTTTTCAATTAGAACATTGTATGCTTGGGATTTCGCATTTCGGTCGCTATAATCCCTGCTTTTAATCTTCCATAGGCAAGGAAATGATTTGTACAATTCAATAAATTCGCATAGAATTTGATTGGCGTTCGGCATTGTTGAACATTTATCCTCAACTATCCACTACCACGATTGACGAAACAGGATGTCGAAGATTTTCGCCGATGCGCATGCTCGAGGTTGGAGCGGTGGCTTGAACATCGTTCACACGTTCATGCCAACACACCAACCTCAAGCCGATTTTCTGTCCGGACAGATTTTATTCAAGCCAAACTTTTTGGCTTGCACAAGCCTCAAGCCAGCGTTTACACGTACCAATTATTTGCACAAATTTGGCTTGCGCAAGCCTATTTGTGCAAATGGCTTGAGCGTGTAAACGGGCTTTTAGAAGTTAGCAGAGAAACTTTCTCTTTAAATGTTAAGAATATTTATTTCATGTCATTGGTGCTTTGACAGAAGCTTGAGCCTAAAAGCCCGTTTACACGCTCAAGCCATTTGCACAAATAGGCTTGCGCAAGCCAAATTTGTGCAAATAATTGGTACGTGTAAACGCTGGCTTGAGGCTTGTGCAAGCCAAAAAGTTTGGCTTGAATAAAATCTGTCCGGACAGAAAATCGGCTTGAGGTTGGTGTGTTGGCATGAACGTGTGAACGATGTTCAAGCCACCGCTCCAACCTCGAGCATGCGCATCGGCGAAAATCTTCGACATCCTGTTTCGTCAATCGTGGTAGTGGATAGTTGAGGATAAATGTTCAACAATGCCGAACGCCAATCAAATTCTATGCGAATTTATTGAATTGTACAAATCATTTCCTTGCCTATGGAAGATTAAAAGCAGGGATTATAGCGACCGAAATGCGAAATCCCAAGCATACAATGTTCTAATTGAAAAATTACAAGTGTTGGACCCGGAGGCCAACAGAGAAACAGTTATAAAAAAAATTAATTCTTTACGTACGTCCTACAGAAAAGAATTGAAAAAGGTGGTCGAATCAGAAAAATCAGGCGCTGGGGAGGAAGAGATTTATGTGCCACATTTGTGGTATTTTGAGCAATTAAATTTTTTGAAAGATCAGGAAATACCAAGAAAAAGTACGTCGAATATTAACGAAGTACAGGTAAATGAAATTTATATTTAGGTATATTTAAGCAGGTAATCTACAGATACAGAATAATTATTGAGAAACCATTGCGTGCTGCCAGTACACTTTTCCAGAATTGTTGAAATATGTTTTAAATTGCTCTCGTATTTCTTTTGCCTCTGCAGTATGATTCCTATTGTAGCCCTTCTGAAGATTTAACAAATTATCTGAGTCTGTTCGTAAACCAGGAACAATTGTCCCAGTGTTAGAATCTTCAACATCAAACGTGTCACTTGATGTATATGTAGTAGAACAATTTTTTCGCAAGAAATTATGAAGTACACAACAAGCTAAAACAACCTTGTCAATATTATTTACTTGCAAATTTATAGCACTGTGAAAAATTCTAAAACGGTTAGCCAATATTCCAAAAGCATTTTCTATAATCCTTCTTGCTCTGGACAAACGATAATTAAAAATTCTTTTTTCATAATCAAGCTCTTTTTGATTGTACGGTTTTAAAAAATCTGGCCTCAAAGCAAATGCTTCATCTCCGACAAAGACGTAATTTAATGGTGTTTCACCTTGAATAACTGGCTCTGCAGTAGGCAAATTCAGTTTATTTGCAAGCAATTTTTTCATAAATATGGTGTTGTCAATCACGCCACCATCAGAGACTCGACCATTGGTTCCTATGTCACACATTATAAATTCATAGTTAGCATTTGTAATTGCCATCAGAACAATACTATGAGTTTTTTTATAGTTGAAAAAGTATGATCCACTTCCAGGAGGTGGCACAATCTTCACATGTTTTCCATCTATCGCTCCTAAGCAATGAGGAAATTGCCATTTTTCTTGAAAACCATTTGAAATTTTTTTCCATTCACTCACTGTAGTGGGAAACTGAAACCAAACACAAATATCTGTATATTATTTTGGAAAAACAGGAATCCATTCTCAAATATGGGATAAATATATTATATATTAATTAGTAAATTAAAATTCTCTTAATCAAATCCCATAAATTTATTTTGTATTATAATTATGTATCTGCAAATTACCTACTCTTGTTTATTTAATTATTTATTATTATTATTATTATTATTATTATTATTATTATTATTATTATTATTATTATTATTATTATTATTATTATTATTTAGGTTTCTGACAATGAAGCCGAACTATCAGAATCTCCCTCATTGCCGCTCACACCATCTTCATGTTCATCGCAAGTATCAGAACGGCGATCCAAAGTATCGAGACAACGTAATAATAAATGCGACGAAGTGTTGGAAGTGATCGGGAAACGTTTGTCAGGAACTCCAAACGTTGATAAATTTGATCATATAGGAAAAGTATGGGCATCTAAGTTGAGAGACCTCGATGCCCAACAAGCCCTACACGCCGAAAAAATTATTAATGATGTTTTTTATGAAGCACAGTTCGGCAATTTGAATCGCAGTTGTTTTGTACAGATTCAGCCCTCATTCAACACGCAGCTTCCAGTTAATTCTCATCCACCACTCAACAATCAGCTCCCATTCAATACTCAACAACAGTTTCACACTCAACCCTCGTTTAACAATCCATCACTATTCCATAGTCATTCCTCATTCAACCCTCAACCCTCATTTCACACTACCACGCAGATAACAGAAATACCACCTACTGATAATTCATTTCACAAATCCAACATTAATTAATTAATTTCATTGATTTAATATGTTTAGTTGTTGTTTGTTAGAAAATATGTTTGTTTTATTATTAAGTTTTTGTATTATTTTTTATTTGAAATTATTATAATCATTCAATAAACCTACCTTTAGATATGAGTCCTCCAATGCAGTGTAAATTGCGTCACAAGTTTCCGGGATTATTGCCGATAAAGCTGATTTGGAAATACATGTCGAATATTTTAAATCTTCATAAGTTCTTCCTGTTGCTAAATATCTCAGCGTTGCTGATAGACGTTCATGGGGAGTAATTGACCGTCTCATAACGGTGTCTTCTTTCGAAATTGTGGGTGTAATTAAATTCAATAAATGTTGATATGTGGCCTCATCCATGCGTAAATAATTACGAAAATCATCGGGTTCGCTCCGTAATTCGTTAATTAAATTTGTATGAGAAAATAAATCCCTTTTTAGTAGCCAAGATCTACACCATTTCCTCTTGGCTTTCGATTTCTTTTTTTTTATTATGCACACTGCAGCTGTGGCAAGTAATAAGTCTTCATCCAAATTCGACATTTGATTATTTTTACCAATTTGAAATTTTTACTAATTTGAAATTTTTAATAAAGGTGCTTCTTCTCACACTACAACTGCACAAGCCAAACTGAACGTGTGAACGGCAACATATATTCAGTTAAATTTGCACAAATTTGGCTTGCGCAAGCCGTTTGTGCAAATGGCTTGAGCGTGTAAACGGGCTTTAAAGAGAGCTCTCTAATTTAGGCTTCAACTGTGAAATTTGTAACATTTTGAGCATTGAAACCCAAAACTGGCAGCTAAGATCTAAGAAAAGTGCTTAAAACGACCTAAGACTTGCTAAATCGACGTACTTTGACATGAAAATTCACAAATTAGCTGCTAAAAAAAACAGATTAACACATATTTAAATGATTTTTAGCTAATAGTGTGAAAAAGCAGGCAAATTTTATTTTAAAGTATGTAATTTATGACTAGTTAACTATAAAATGCAAGATTTAGTGAAAAGTCGTCGATTTTGAACGCTAAATCTCCAAGCTAGCAGCAAAAATCCAAGAAACAGCTCTAAAATGTACTAAAACTAGCTAAATCAACATACTTTGACCTAAGAGTCACAAATTAGTTACTAAAACAACAATTTTACATACTTTTAGGTACTTTTTTGAGCTAAAAATGTAAAAAAAGCAAGCAAATTTCATCTTAAATTGTGACATTTGTAACAATTCTATTTTGTAAATGCAAAATTGGGTACTAAATCAAAGATTCCGAGCGTTAAGATCCCAAATTGGTAGCTAAAATACAAGAAATTTGTCTAAAACGTGCTAGAACTTGCTAAATTGACGTATTTTGATGTAAAAATTAAAAATTAGCTACTATAACGGCAATTTGACATATTTTTAGGTACTTTTTCTTAGCTAAAAGAAAGCAGGTGAATTTCAATTTAAATTTTGAAATAATTTCGTTTTCAATTATCAGTTTTTTCTAGAAAATCTTGTTACTGGGGAGAAAATGCAGAACCAGGGGCGTTCTGATAAGGTGTGCAACGTGTGCAAGAAATACGGGCGCCCAATCTTTGGGACGGCCAAAAATTGACCATATTTTTTATTATTAAATTCTAGTGGGCTTTTTATTGTTCATAATAATGTTGGTGTTTTTTTCTGATTGAAGGGGCGGCTAAAACACCTCTTGCATCCAGGTGGCGGAAATTCTAGGTACGTCCCTGTGCAGAATTTTTAGTCAATTTTAGAGACTTCACTTACAAAGTTTTTTATTCCACAAATTTTATCAATTTTTGCTATAACATTGTGAAAATGAGATCCAGATACTTGACCTCTTTCTTATGAGTATTTTTTTAAGTTCAAGTCTTGAGTTTAAGACATTCTTGTCTTATATCAACATTTTTTTTTGCGAATTTTGCAGTTTCAAAAGTAAATATTCAGTCATGCTGCATTCTAGACTTTAACTACGGTTTGAAGAACTTTGCTCTCAAGTTCTCTAAAGGAAGGGGCCCACACATCTCTATTTCATTTTAGACCCAAATTTTTCATCTTCAAGGCATTTCTGTCTTAAATTATCTTTCAATTGTCTTCTTAAATCATCGATTGTTAGCAAATTTTATTATGGAATCATCCAAAGGAGGAGATTTCGATAATTTTAGTTGATTTTTTAGCTGAATTACAACATTTTTCTATTCTATTCTTTTCTCAAATTTAAGAGCACTACTTGTGATTCTCGCTCCCGTGTAAATTTTCCTAGTTACGGCACTGGCAACTGCCAACAGATGAAATTATTTAATTAAAAAAAAAAACAACAAAAAAAAACAAGAAATCGTTATCATAAAAAAGCTTATTTGCAGTTAATTTACTTTGGAAAGATTTATTATATGTATCAAAATACAAAACTAACAATTATTCAAGTGCAAAATACAGTTCATGTATACAACCAACAACAACGTGAATTTGTTCCTTATTACTTTCTGCCATTGCACTTCTGATGCAATCTCACCATTGAATTGATGATTTATATATTGGTTGATATTAGTTCCTTCCGTGATGATTATAGTATAAATATATAATTTATATGTTAAAATTATTATGAACGTTATTAATTATGATCTTGATATTATCCACAATAATAAGAATCGATTGAATTTTTTCAAAAATAAAATAGATAAATTTCATAGACAATGGTACCTATATATTATATCGATTCAAAGTGTTTCATAAAACTAGCTGGAATTGTCATTTAAACTAGAATTATAAACCATCTGTTTTGTTGACACTTTTAGCTTTTCTCTATACATTTTAATTTATTGATGAAGAATTACAATATAAACTATCTTTGACAATATAAATAGACTTGACTGTTATAATTTTTTTTCTGTTAGACATTTATACAGTTTGTGATGATAACAGATTGATAAAAATACAACAGTTAAATTACCTACTTTCTAAATTAAAATTGTAGGTATGCTCTCCATAGTGTTCAACATTTAGCCCAAATTTCAATGTGTAATAAATCAAAAAAAAAATCTACAGTAAAAGTCTCCGTTCACTTTCAAAAATAAGCTATTCGCCAAACATTAGATTAGGAGATGTTCCATTTGTTCAAACAATAAAAATTTAAAAATTCCTACTTCCTGTAGAATTTATTATACAGTCTGTAATATAATTTAAGAGATTGACTAAAGTAGTAAAATTAATTCATAGTACTCAAAAATAGTGCCACTAGCCACTGCAATAAATTTAATAAATTTGTCAGGGATAACAACAAAAAATTTAATAAGAATTTACAAAAGCACGTACAGTGGAGATCAAAGAAAAAAGACCACTTTTGTGTGGCTGTATAAAACAGGCTTATGAGAGCGATCATCACAATGTAACAGAATCTCAACAGGTTAGAATTTGGGATGAAGGATATTCAATCAGAAGAAGGGGGTGAGGTTACTAGTGCCATTTTGGGTATTTACCTGAATATAAATATACCTGACTTACACTAACGAATTCTCGCTCAAGACTTGGTCTCTTTTTTTTTGATCGCCACTGTACATAATTTTTCAACAAATATCTGTCAAATTGTTTGTTGCTGAATCAATTGTGAGTAGGTAAAAGAGAAGGCTTGTCGATCAGGAAGTCGCGTATTATTTTTAAATTTTCCGCCCTTTTATAAACCAGAAATCGTAATATGGCGGTAAATTTGGAATTGTCAGTGTTAGCAACTTAAAATTTACTAAAGAAGACCAAATCTTGAGCAAGGTATATTAAGTTTTTTTTTCGGTTCGTGTGAGTCAGGCTGATTATCTGGAATAAGTAGGTAGGAAGTACTAGAACGAGTTTCCACTTTCCATCAAATCAAATTTGTAGAAAATATTTTTCTATTTAATTAAATACCAGTAATGGCACCAGTAATCCCATCCTCTTCTTCTACGATAATTGATTATCTTTCTTCCCAAATCCTGTAAAAATTCTAGTAGTATTATATTGTGACACACCACTTCAAAAGCCTGCTTTACATAGCTACGTAGAAAGTAGTCACTTTTTTGTGAGGCTGATAGTACATGAGAAATAATCCAGTTTTCGAAAATTAAATGATTTATCGGGAGAATTCGCAAGATTTGACTTGAAGTTTTCACGTGAAGAATCTTGAGTAGATTTTATTTCTATTTTCCATGTGAAGTAAATTTTCTTCTCATAACAGAAACAACAATTTCATCACAACGTTCGGAAGAATTATATTTTTACTAAAAGTTTCATAATTTTAACAACAAATTTCATTGCGATTAAAGTTGAAATTGTTAACTAGAAGAAGAAGAAGACGAAGAAGAGAAAGCTTCATATACCTGTACTGATAGATCCTTTTAGCACACAGTCCGATAATGGCGTTCCATTAGCTACTTGTACAATTTTTAAAACGTCAATACTTGAAATATTTCCATAAAATATAACAGCAATGTTATTTATCGTGTTCTAAATACAAGCAATTCTGTAGGTACCTATCCGTTTTTCTTTTGATGTTTGACAAAAATACCAAAAAAATACGATTACAACAATGTAAAAAAAATAATTTGTAGTTTATCAATGTCGTTTAAGCAGGACTACCACATTATTACATTTTTTTTTTTCTTCAATGTAGAGAAAGCGAAAACAAATCTCCGTTATCAATAAAAATGCCTCCTGCTGTTGTGATAAATTTAATTAAAGTTAAGGAAGAAACCTCTAGAACGGTGCGCGGGCTCTTTTCATTTTTCAATCAAAATAAATAAGTAAGAAAAAATAAATAAATAAATAAATAAATATATGGTGAATGCGTGTCGTATACCGATACGATAATTTAAATTAAAACTTGTTTCGAATTTGTCAAGTAATTACCAATTTTTGTGGGTCATCATCATGATTTTAATGATTATGATAATAATATTAATAATAACAATAATAATAATAATAATAAATATTATTATCGATAATCGTAATATTAAAACAAATACAATAACGGTTTGTAACACCGACACAATTTGATTTATTTCAACAATCAAAAAAAAAACAAAAAACTTATTGATAATTAAGCGAAATTCGTGTTTCTCAAGTTATGAAAATCTTTAATTGCATCCAACCAATTAAATTATTACCATAATTTTTTCTGTTCACTGTTATAGTGGTATAATAAAGCAAATTTAATTGATCATTCAATTTGGTCCACTGTCATTATACATATTATAAAACTCTATAAGATTTTATTGTTATAAATGTAATGATTTTTATTTTAATTACTATATGGTAGAATAAAAGTGTCTTATGTTGAACAAATATTGGAAAAATAACAGGAAATATCTTCAGTTTAATTAATCTTTAATTAAACTCCTGCTGTTTTAATTCATTCAAACGACAATAATAATAATTAAAAAAACGTGAGTTATAATCATTTTTAATATACAAACTATTTGAAATATTGAAATTCTGAAAAAAAGGCGGACGATAACAAATATTTCGATAATTTTTAGATGAAAACATATTAAAATTAATGGAGAAATGCAACTTTTCTACAAGAATTTTTAGAATCAAAGATCTCTCGATGATTTTATAAATGAAAACAACAGTTGAATAGTTAATGAATGAGATAATCATTTAACATTTGTAGAAATAATAATGCTTTAGGCATTAAATACCATTTCTTATCTGTATTTATAATGACACAAATTGTTATTCAATATTTGCAATAATCCCAATATTGTTATATCAACATTTCTATCATTTCTACGATGTATCCTTCAGGATATACAATTTCTTAGATTTTCTTAAAGGTTATACAGTATTGGACACTAAAATAGGTACATTTGTAAAAAGGGATGGAGGGAAAATAGATGGGGTCTAAATATTAGAAATGATAAAGCCTACTATCACCCTGGTGGAAATAAATGCTAAAAATCCCAATTTATTTCCATTTTCTGACTTTACCGAGTATTTCAGAGACAATAAGATTTTTTAGAGAAAATAAGAAATTTTCAGGTTTTCAGGGAAAATTTCCACCCGTAGTTTTTTGGCCAAACACACCATAGTTGGCCATTTTAAGGGTGACCATTGAGTTACTTTTTTAATTGAACTTCAAGCTGTATTTTGGACTTTTAAACACGATTTTGAGAACTTTCAGTCGTTACTCATATAAAGTATTTTGAAAATTTTGCTTGATCATAATAAGGAGTCTCACACACTTCTATTTCATTTTAGAGCCCAATTCTTCATTTTTTAACACATGTTTTTAATATAATTTTCTATTAAATTCAGATAATTAGACAATTCAGGAATTTTTAGTCAATTTCTGAACTAAAGTTTTAAAAATATTTGTCCGAAATCATTGATTTTTTTCAGAAAATTTTACTAAACAATTGTGAAAAACTAATAAATTCCAACAGTTTTAAACTATTTTAAAGCTTAACATTTTTAATATTTAGTTTTTCTCTAAAGTTATCAATTTTTGGCAAATTTTATTATGGAGTCATCAAAAATAGGAAATTTAGACAATTTGTATTGATTTTCAAGTTGAATAATAATTTTTTTTTAATTTTTTCTTATCTAAAATTAATAAGATAGTAGAGACTTTCTTAGAGCTACAAAATATTTAAGAAATGAGCTTGTAGCACAGGGTTAGAAGCAAAAATGTTGAATAACTGGTCCGAAAATAGGTAAAGTTCAAATCCTCCTCCTTCGACATACTTCTCTTGTTCGTTTTTAATAAATTATTATTTTACAAAACAATGTTTCTTCTATTAATTGTTAGTAAAAACAGAATTAGATCTGGATAGGTAGAAAATTTATAGAATGTATATTTTTCTATTCATTTAAATACCCAAAATGGCACAAGTTACCTAATACCCTCCATCTAAATGATTTTTTTCCCAGAATCCTGACCTGTATCGATTGTGTTACATTCTTACCACCGCCCTCTAAAGCCTGTTTTAAACAATGCCACAAAAAGTCGGCACTTTTATGTGAAGTTGATGGTACCTAGACAAACTGCCTGATCTGTATAGCAAAACTTCAATAATAATATGTAATTATTATTATTATTATCATGTCAGGTGTAATTAAAATTAATTATAATGCTTAAAGATCGATGTGATTTCTTTTCTTCTAGTAAGCAATCAAAGTGAATTCGAATGTTTCGCAGATACATATAGCTTCAAAACTGTGTTTTGAGATTTGCAATTTCCCTAAAACGTTTCCAGAATAAATCACAATGATTTATTTATTTCGTATAACATGATGTTGGATGAAACTAGTTGATAACTTGAAGATTTATACGGAAAACAAGTAATATTTCGCTTATGTTGTACTGATGACGATAAGAATTGTACTATATTTAGTGTTTATTGTCAAGATTGTTTGGAGAAATTATTGAAGAAAATAACTATAAAAAAAAAACAGAGACTTATAGATATTTTCAATATTATTCTTATTATTATTAAATGGAATAACGTTGTTGTTGGTTCTGAGTCCCATTTCACCAATTAATTGCACCTATCGTAACAATATTTATGTTGTTGTTATTTATATTATAACGAACAGTCGTTAAAACATCCAAAAATATGTCCGCAAGACGATTTTTTTCGTTTTAATTGCTTGCTACACATTGAAACATACTGTAGCTTGTGTGTTTTTCTTGAATTTATAAGGTGGCATAACAATATTTTAAATTTTAAAATAATTGATATACAATCTTCTTCACAGCGGCGTCCTGATAAGGTTTGCAAGCAATACAGTGGCTAAATCTTTAGGGTGGTCAAAATTGAGCCTCTTTTCTACTGTTAAGATGGTCTACTACCTATGTTTACTACGTTTATCAAACGTTAGATGGCGCGTTGGGTCACAACGTCTTCATATACCATCCATATTTATAGATTACTTTATTTTTTGGGACATCAATACTGCGGAATTTTTAAATCAAGACTTTAAAATTATTTTTAGAGAAAAAATTAGTGTTAATGCCAAATTATGTTGTTCCTTTTTTTCGAAATATAGTGCAAAAATCAAAATTTTTAGGTTTAAGATTGTTTTTAAATTTGGTATTAGTGAAGTTTAGACTAATATTAAGCTCTGATAACTTTTTGAATTTATACAGCTTTTTTTAATCCAGTAGTATTCAACCTTAAATGCTATTGGGCTTTTTACGGATCTCTGTTTCTGGTTGGCATTATTTTGGAGTTCTGTTTCCGCACCTTTTTAAACGGATATATAACGGAAATTTTTAACATTTGCATTAGAGAAAACACTATTAGTCAAAAATATCAATATGCGGTAAAATTATACAGAGAAAAATACGAAAGAAGGAAATCTATTGTTTATGTTGACTCGGCAAAAGGTCTTAGTTCTTATTATGTATTTACAAGATTTGGTAAGTTTTTAGGTTTCAATGAATAAAATAAAAGTGTCTGCACCATAACTGTATTCATATTAGATTGTAACAAACCTGCGTTAATTCAAATTTATAACTTTTTTAGTTTATGTTTCCGTTTCCGTTTCTGTTCTGTTTCCGTTGTAATAAATATCAAAAAATCTGTTTCTGATTCTATTTCTGACACTTCTTTACTTCTTTTACATCTCTACTTTTTATTGTTCATAATAATATTGTGAAAAAATGTAGTTTCTTTTTCTATTTACAAGGGCGACCAAAACACTTCTTGCAAATGGGCGGCTAAAATTCTAGGAACTCTACTGAATCTTTATACAAATTATAATCTTTGTTAAATAATACGATGGTTGCATTTTGTTCGAATCTTAAATTTTTGTTATTACCTACTTTTAAAACAATCAATAATAAAAATTGTATCACCAACAATAGTTATCAATCATCGAATAAATTAATTATGACATTTATAGTCGTGTTATACTTCGATCATATCAGTCGTTGCATATTTTCATAGTCTATAAACTACTCGTATTATTATAATAAACGGTAATAAAGTGCATATTTATATTTTATATGTAATGGAAGTTTTCATCTTGATCTCCACCTATCTTTAAGTTAAAAAATTTCCATCTACTCTCTCTATTTTCAATCAATTTTTCCTCCAAACTTCCTCGTTACAGTTTCTTTGTTAGAAAACAGTTGACCTCTCTTATCAATTATATACAATTATATAAATGAATCTCATCTATAATCTTTGAATTTGACAGAATTCTAATCAAATTTATCTCTACAGTATGATCTTCATTTCTTTCTCTATGTTTTATTGTTGAGAAGGCACATTCACACAGAATTATGTCCTATTACCACCTCTACTTACTACTTCTACTACTACTACTACTACTATGGTCGTTGCAACATTTATAAAACGAAAGAAACGAACTTTTAATCCGACGTCACAACTTGCAGCATCTAAGAAGTGCATGCATGCATTTCGTATACAGGCCATACAAAGTTTTGTACAACCAGTACAGAAAACCAGTGTGCAACGAACGATAACACTAGACGTGTACAATTATCGGTCGATCGGTCATAATTTTATTAATTAAAATTATTAATTAAACGATTCGTGTGTATTATTATTGATATGCATGTGTTAGTCTGTCTTCAATAAAATATTGTGTAATCGAGAGAGGGAACGTGGGCTGTTTTATTTTATAGGATGATGTTAGTGCAATTTGTTAGAATTTTTTATAATAGAAGAACACAGGAAATACATGAAATATTACATGAAGACCTAACACAAAGCTCGGTAATTCATATTCAGATTTTATAGTTTTATTAACCCCAACACTCTTTCTATATACATACATATACAACAATCTTGTTTGTTGATTAACATAAGAGAATTAATTATGATTTTCCATCGATAATCTAATGAATCTTCCCAGTTTTTAACTCTTATAAAAAGCTTAGAATTAGGTCTTGTTAACTACCAAATAAAATTTTATAGTCGTATTCAATGCTCTAGTTTACAACAAAGATCACATAAAGTCGGTGAAAAATCCTGAAAAAGTATCGGTAAAGTTTATTGTTAAAAATCGTGACCCAGTCTTCTCGATTATTGAGGAGCCGATAAGTTCCTCATAAAATGCAGGAAGTTTAATATTTTTTTTTTCAAAATAAAAATTTCAATCAATTATTTAAAGAAAGTTTCAATTGAATGCAAATTAAAATAATCATTAGTAATCATTATTACTACGATTAATAATAATATTAATACAAGTACTTATAGATTTTAGTTTTATTTATATCAATACTATTAATTTTCAATTGATTATTTGATAAGAACGAAAACGAAATTATTAATTTCTAATGCAACTATTTATATAACGAATAATTAGATTTATAAATTTTGCATAAAACACACAGTAGCTATATTTTATTCCCACAAACAAGAAAATTTCTAACCAACCCATTATACATCCAGATTTCTCTTATCATTATTAATAATAATGGTAATAACAGTCAATCATAATAAGTTAATTTTTGTCTGTTGAAAATCACCTCGAGCCACCACACCACCACAATGTTCGTATAATAAATAATAATAAATCACCCGAAAGAGATTTCTTAATTTTCCATGAATAATTATTGTTGTATAAATAATCTTAAACTTTCCCCATAATAATAATAATGTTAATAATAATAATAATAATGATGATGAAAGAGTTCATTTTTTCGATTGTAATATTTTATGTATGCCCTCCACGTATATTGATCCGTTCAGGCCACCAACAATCACAATTGATTCGTTTAATTTATTCGATACACCGTTGTATGGTTTGTCTAAATTAGGATCTTGTTGACAAATGTTGTGGACACTAATTAGGCATTAGATTAGACGATTGTCGATATTAAATCGGACATCATTAGAAGAGTATAACGATTCAATTGTAAATTGAACAGAACTAGATTGACCACCAAGCAAACTGTAATTTTGTCTAAAAATAAAACCCATTAAATACCATCTTCTTTCTATATTTGTGTACCACTATCTCTTGTGAATAATGTAATTATTATTAAATAATAATAAAATTTAAAAAAAAAAACAGACAACGAAAAAGTGGTCGGTGTGTAATAAGAGACGGTAGACTGTAATTGTGAAGATGCCTTCAGGTTGTATCACCTTACTACACTCAGAAGAAGAAGATTGTGGTGATGATGATATTGCAGGTAAGGTAATTCCCTCATCTATTTTCTTATTATTATTATTATTATTATTATTTCACACGAATTTAGTGTTAATTTAGATACAGTAAATCAATATAATTATTTTATTCATTAATGATGGTATTTTTTAAGGACAGATTTCCAAAAGTGTCAACTTTTATTAAATAGAAATAATTAATGCTTAATTTGTAATTTTTAATCATTGGGGACTAATATTTACAACGGTACTTGGTAATTTTATCAATTACGTGCTTTTTATCATTTAACGGAATATTGTTTTTTTTATTATTAAATCAACAACAGGTCTTATAACACGTATTGAGATGTGTTTTAAGAGGACATATACTGCTTATTTTATAGCACTGAAGGTAAGTTTCAATCTTGAAATATTCAAGTTTTACAGAATTTGCTCACAAGTTCAGGTCTTTTTAAATATTTGTAAGGTAGTCAATGGAGAAGATTTTGACGAAATTCGAACCTCGTAGCTTATTTGCCAGTGGGTTAAAAAGCGCTCGTTACTGACGATGTTGCAATTTTCACCAATCAGCTGTACACATAAAACGACTAAGAATGACTCGTAGACTATCGTGAGCTTAAAAAATGATAAGAAATCGCGCTAAAGATCGATCGTTGAAAAAAAATGAATGACTCTCGTATGAGTAAGCTTGTCTGTTGTTTAGTATTTTTTCACTTGATTTTGATTCACTTTAATGTAAAAACAATAAAAGTCACGTATGCATGAAACATTGAAAATGGACAAAGATTAATGAACTTGTCATTCATGAGAAATCTCGGAAAATTTGAAAAAAAATATTTTACAAGAATTTTTTAGTCATTCTTGGTCTATTTACGTGTGTTAATGGTTGATGAAATTCGCAAATTTGTCTGTAAAACGCGTTTCCTGTCCGACTTACAAAAAATCTACGAGGTTCTAATTTGCTCAAAAGTACTCCAGGAACTACCCTACAAATTCTTGAAATATTTTTCAAACCGCCCGTCAATTAATAGGGGTTGCCATAAGAACTCGCAAGGAAACCTTCCCAGGTGCCCCCTATGAATTAAAACATAAAAGAGAAAGAATTTGTCGAAATTGGGGATGTTCACCTCCTAAACATAATTTTTCAGAAAATTCAAAAAAGGGATATCCTACTTTCTTATTTTTTGTTCAACTGACATTAGTTTCGTCAAATCCAATGTATAGTTTTCGTTTTATAACAATTTCGTCAATTTCAACCCCTTTAACTCCCGCCCCAATAAATATTTTACTGTGCAACAAAGACTGCTCTTCATCATTTTTCATCCTGAAAATAATGCCGTTTGTCCCATTCGATTATTCCAAATGCAAGTATGTGAAACTTGAAAAGTACCTACCCCCTTAGACCCCAAACTTTAAGCAATGATTTCACCCCCTAGATATGTTTTTCAGTCGATAAAAAAAACATGCATCTCTTATTGTTAGATTTCAACAAAGAACAACATATCCAAATTTCTTTTAGTCGAAGGGGGACACCTTGGAAGGTTCTCTTATAGGTATAGTGGTCGAGTGGAAATAGTGAATCTTATAGGAAAAGTCAAATTACTTTATAATTAGGGCACATAAAGGAAATTGACTAAAATCTGTGAATAGTATAGGTGTGAAACTACTTGCTTTTCAAGAAATCGACAGGACCAAATTGATTAGTTCCACATAACTCGAAAACGACTCAATATTTTTCGAATATTTTTGTGTTTATTGAAAATCAAAGCTACCATAATCCAAGTCAGTTAATTATAATTTGCTGGTATTTTCTTATAGACAAAGAAATAAACTAAAAATTGGAAATCTGTACAATCATACTGAAAGTGGTCCATTCACAAAGACCAATCACTCAAGATAAGGACTGTTGTTAAAAATAATTTATAATAATTTTCAATAATAATTACTTTTTCTATACTACAAATAACAGAAAAAAAATCATACACTTTCTAATCTAAATTGCAAATTAATTTCTATTTACACATTTCAAAATATTTCCCCTAATTTTTTCCCTAACGTATCTGTAACGCTCAATTAAATTAACTCCAGTTAATGTTTTTTTTCCAAATACAAATTAATAACAACTATCCAATCTTTTAATAACAATCATTTCTAATATAATAACATGACAAAGTTCATGTGTATTGATAATTTTTTCTTGTTTTTTTTTTCAAAAGAATTTACATTACAAATATTGCATAAAACAATAATTTCCGAGAAGTTAAATTATCAGTTTAACAATATTTATTTATTTATTGTTATTATTATTTATTGTTGTTTTTTAAGAAATATAATTACTACTTCCTGTCGTTTATTATCAAGGGATTTAAAAAAAAATCATCCTTCTATTACAGTTTATAGTACGGGGAAAAAAGAACAAAAATCGACTAATTATTTCTTCAATTAATTGAACTTATAATATGTTTTATCTACTCTGTTTTTTTTATAGTTGTTGTTGTTGTTCTTGTATTTGAATTTATTTATATGATGTATGTATATGAGATCGTTATTATAAGGAATGTAATTTTAAAGGAATGTCTATTTATCTACGTTTACATTTTACACATCTCCACATAAGCAAACTAGTAATAGTAGCATGTAATTATAGACATATAGTTATTAAATATACAGTACCGGCGACTATAACTCGAAATACAGACCACTATTACTACATTCTCTTCAATATTCAAGAGTTTATAAGGGAATGAATATAATTGATTAAACGGTATACCAGAGAGGCAACTTAAACAGGTACATAGAAGACAGATTTTAACGCCATCTACAATTAAGACTTGAATATTTTTTGGTCAATTCTTAAGCCGTATCTTTGATTTAATTTCATATTATAAGTCATCACTGTTTTGGTAAATTTTGCTGCTATTTTGTGAAAAGAAAGCAGTTTCAACAGTCAATTTTCTAGATGAATTTTCGTTTTCTAGCTTACGTTTTCAGCGATTTTTGTTGTAATAGTTCAATTCTAGAAGTACTTTAAATTATTTTTATTGAATTGTGAAAATTTTGTTCGTATTTTTAAAATACTTTCGTCCCAAATCATTGGGCTTAGGGAAGTTCGACTTTAAATTAAACAAAAAACCACTAAAATTATCGAAAACAGAGAAAATACAATAAATAGTAGAGTTTACCAAAAGATATACCGTGCTTATGACATTCTTCCGGTATTCAACTTTTACAAATTTTTATGAGGGTCTAACCACAAACGATGCATTTCCAGCCTTTGATAAACTCACCCAAACACGTGCTCTCAATGCCGCTCCAGGTCCGCATTCAGTTTTATATTTAGGGCTGACGTTGAAATTAGTTGCTTTTCTTGGATGCTAGTCAGATAGATAACTAAGCATGTTATTAGGTATTTCTCAGAGCCTCAAATAGATATATACATAAGAAATTTAAAAAAAATGTGCATACGTTTGTTATTTAAACGTGTCAAATATAACTAATTTCTACAATACGGCCCTGCTTAGAGAGAACGGTTTTTGGATATCGAAAAGACCTGTTTGTGTTATTTATTGGGGGAGAGAAATGACGGTCTGCGGTTACACCCTCATAAAAATTTGTGAAAGTTAAATACCGAAAGATGTCATAAACGCGGTATATCTTCTGCCATACTATAATACCTATAGGTATAGAAATTAAGAAAATTGTTGAGCTGAACTCTTGGTGGACTCAACTTTTAGGCAATTACCCACTTTCGAACGGGCTTTGCAACTAACTCGAGCAAATTCAAATCTTACATCCATCATCACCAGTTCTTAACGAATGATGCGTCTCTGTCTATGCACACATACGAATTGCCTTTACTGTATATGAGAATAGGTAATTTTTCACGGGAAGGCGCCGTTTTATTTCAACATCCAACCTTGATCTTCGTCTACATGCATATACACACAGGTTAATGTGTTCAGTTTCTTTTTAGTTTAAATTCAAATACCTGAAACAATTCACATTGTTATTCAAGGGAGAGTAAAAAAAAAAACAAAACGAATCAAATTAACCGAAATTCTGTCGGCATACACACAGAAATAAAAACAAACCTATAATTATTGTTGAAATTATTGAAACAATTGTAACGGGGTGGTCTTTCTTCTACCTACCCTTAAAAATATAGAAATTTTAAAAATTTCAAGGTGTGTTTTGACTGTTTTATTTATCCGTAAAGCTTCCACATTTACAACAGATCATCGTATTTTTTGCATGTAGTCTACTGAAGAAGATTGAGAATTTGAGTGTGTAGGTGTTTCTGTTTTGATAACGATTTATGATCGTGTCCAGTCATTTAATCTTTTCAATCTGATGCAATTTAAGTTGTGTTTGAAACTTTATGATTTTTGCAGTTTCTGTACACTTGTCAAATTTGATTTGTAATACGTTACGCTAAGATTGCACTGATTTACTTAAATAATAACTCGACTGTAGTGTTTATATTGAAATGCAAAACATGTACATACAACAAACCAAAAGAGTTTACGATGTTGCAAGCTGTTGTGTCCGTTCCGCAATACCATAACTGTTTGTTTGTGTGTATAAACTTGGCAGCTATATCGTATAGAATAGGGAGAAGTTGGTTGTTAATCTGACCAATGTTGGATGTTTGATATATTCATGTATTCTACACACGAGTTTCTCTACTTTGAATCATTCTAAATGACACTTATTTGAGATACCTGTATAATATAGCTCAGTTTGATGTTAAAGATGTTTCTACTTGCGCTCTTTTTTTGGTCGTTTTGTTTTCTAAATACTGAATATTTATTAATACTTGCTAAATATGCCACCCAATTAGCAATTTCCCAACTAGGTACAAGATCGCGCTATACCATCTCAACAACTAATACCACCCATTATCATCGAACATTCTATCGGTTCTTGTAGTACAAGTCAGTTTTAATGACAACACACTAATTACTATTACGTTCATTAAAGTTCTTGTAAAATTTTATTTAATTATATTTGATTAGATAATCCAATATTAGGATTGGCTTTATAGTACTTTTATCTAATAAAAATAAGAATCTTCCAAGTTGGAAATTCTGGTAATTTCCATCAATGTCAAGCCAAACTTGAACTGTTGTTGTCCACTGTTGTAAGAATTATTACCTTGTTCTTTCCATTTTATATAACTCTTAGATGCCTTCTTCTACACAACTATAATAATAATAATTATAAGTCAAAAAATATTATACGAGATCATTGTACGGACGTTAGTCTTTGTGTGTCCTTCTATAGATATATTTATATACCCTTTTATCTTGGCAGGGTGTTTTCAACCCACTTTTTAGATTAAATTTCCTATATAAATCATTGTAGTGAATGTATCAAATTTCATCAATTCTTCTCGTTATTATCTTTAAATCTAAGTGGACGTTAATAAAATTTGACTAGTGAAAAATGATATTAAATTAGAAAATACCTTTGTAATTTTTTTTAATTGAAACAACAAAGATACGGTTGTTGATTATGTGAACAACAACAACAACACCAACAGGTGGACGACATTTGCTCTTTTGTGCCTGCATATATATTTATATTAGTTCACAGATAAGATCTAAAGTTGGAAATATCTCATAAAATACTAACCGTCTAGTAGGGTTAATATTTGGGGTGTAAATGTTCATGTTCATTCAAGTTAATTTACAGTGGTGATAAAGTTTATTATTACAAGTACTACTGATGCTATCAAAACTATATAATAGGGGCAAGTTTATAATTTTCAAATGATTGTTTGTGGTTTCTATTGTGGGTATTGAAATTACCATATTGATAAGCAATTATTGTGTAGTTTGTTTGAATATATTTTTAAATTTTATTCTAACCTAGATAAATATAGGATAACATCAACGAGTTTTTTCTTCATAGTATTGGTCAAAAAACTCATCTTCTTGTAGTTTGGTGCTGTTCGTGTCTTAACGAGTAGTGTTTTTTTTTCCCCCCATCAAATTATACATTTTTGTTGATGTTGTTTGTCTTATTTATATTTAGACTAGTGTTGGAAATTTCGTTTTTATCCACTTATTTTAACATTGATCAATTTTTTGGACATACTGAGATTTTCTCAATTGTTCTACCATTAATTGTTTGGAAGTTTATGAAAATGTAGGCAAAATTAATCGTTTTTCAAGGGTTGAGATTTACATACAAACTTTTATCCATGTTTCGTTATACACGCTTCAGTTTTGACGCATTTTTCATATGTTGTGTTTGGAAATATTTTATTCTAAATGAGGCTTAACTTGCACGAAAAACTTCCAGGCCAGGAAAAGTCTCCACTATACAGGATGTAGTTGAATTGCCACGTGTAGGGCCTGAAAAAATGAGCCGATTCGAAGGGATGTAATTCGAGAGAAAAGGTTTGAAAATTTCATCAACCTTTTTAGGGCCACTGTAATCAAACAATATTATCGATAGTTTACAATAAAATGTGTTGTGTTTATATTAAATAAGTAAGTCAGTAAAACTTGTGTAGCTGACTTATTGTTGGACCTGCTTTCTTATTAACTTTTAAATGCTCTAAAATGAGGCAGATTTATTTATTTTCAGTTCTGTGGCGTCAGGTCTTTGTCTCTCACATAGTATGGAGTTATTTAGATTTGCCATTAATATGACAAAGATACACGAATTTTTCTTACAATTAGTTATACCTTGATTGTAATAAAAATTGGGTATTTCTGAGGTTATTATTTTATCTACCATTTGTTACACATATTTTACTTCAATGGCATTTATCGAGGATAATAATAGTATTATAGAATTTTCGTAGATTTTTGAAGCAGGGATTCTCAACTTTTTTACAATGACTCTTATAATGTTATATCGCATTTTTTTAGAATATGATTTTTACTGAAATATAGTTAAATATAAAGGTAACAGCTCATTAATAGGGACTGAAAGCATTTCGGTTTTAGATAAGGAATTAAAAGGGAGACGCTTTTTTAGAGACCTTCTCTTAAGAGAAAGGGTTCTCGCATCTCTAAAAACCCTTCCTTGCACCTTCAATTAACAACTCCTGCTCTAAAGTGTTCATTTTGCTTTGACGTGCAAACACCTTACCATTTACAAGGCAAGATGTAGATGGCTCCAAATTTCATAATTAATTTAAAAAATTCCATTATTATTTCGAAGGAATAAAACCCCCAGTTCCTATTAAAATTACAAGTGATTTTAATCAGTGGAATATAAATTTGAAGTTGAATTATTGATAAGCCATTCGTCTTCAGAATTTTTTTTTATTGAGCTTATTGTTAAACAACACAAAATATTCTTTGAAAACGTATTGCTACCATTACATAGAATTTAAATAGACGATTTTTTTTTATTGTTTTCATCTGTAATCAATTTTAAATGTCTGAAGCTTTAATTAGCACTCCTGCTGCTTATATGCCGACTAATGTCATATTTCTATCTACAATAATTACTAACGTTTCTGAAGCCTTATACTTATTTATACTCGACACCATCACCTTATCTTATCTGAAACCTATCATAATAACAGCTATAAATAGCTTGAATTCGCATCCTAAAACCTTTCATTCTAAATTCTGTTGATAAGCTAATCTTTGTATGGAAAAAGTAGATCTTTTAGGTTGAACAATTTTTGAATATTGCACAGTGGTAAGTGTATGTTTGCAATATACAGGGTGTAGTAAAAATCACTTGAAATATTCAAACCTCACTATCCCTATGTGGAATAAAGTGCAATAAACACATTTTTAAGGGTCGAAGGAATTTTTTTTTTACTAGAATTGCACAAATTTTAAACCACTTTTTGATGGTCGTTGGTTTAGTACTAATCTTCCGTAATGTTGTTGTCAGTAGTTGATAAGAAAGCAGGTGTCGGTACATCGAATTTCCATGAACAACCCACGCAAATATTCCTAACATACTTATTGAACATACACACAACACATTTGATTAAAAGCTATAAAAATAAAGTAAATTGCGAATCAGAATTAAAGGACATAGTTGAGATAAGGCACGTTCGTCTCTAATCAAACCTTATCGGTGGAGTTTTAATTGTATTTAAACAACCAGTGGTGTTTTCGACTTTTTATGTGAAGCAAATAAATATATTAATTTTTTAATTACATTACATTTCTATATTAGATTTTTTGTTAATAACTCAATAAGTGAGCTACAATGCTAAACGATGAATGATTTTTTCATGCTAATTAAAGTATGTAATTGACTTCACAGCACTGAATAGTTACATGTTCCCCATTATTGTTTCTTTATTGGTTAACAGCTCTATTTGTCCACCTACTTTTAACTGGAATTTGTGTGAATTTGTACGTGCCTTATCTAATCTATATGCTTTAATTATTGCTTGAGGTCTAATACAAAAAAACACCACAGAAATTGTTCAAAAGGTACCCACTTCCATGGTTCCACACAAAACTGAACTTTAAATAGGAGGATACGATGCATGTTTCGGTAGTTTCCGAATCGTTTGCAGCTTCACTAATTCGGATCCACAACTGTTCGACATTTCCGATTGGTAGCGAATAGGTACACTAATTGTTTGCATGCTCCCAAGAAAAAACGACAAAAATATGAAGGTTTATAGACAAAAAAGCCTGCAATCATCTACAATCAACATTTCCGTTCCACTTGCAACTGAACACTGAACATTATTTATATTTAGGGTTGTTATATTCCAGTGGCTCTAAAAATCTTAGTGAAATTTTCAATACCTTTTCTTTCTGGCTCAACACGTGGTTTGAATATTGTAATTGTAAGGGATTTCGATTACATCCTGTATATTTTTTAAAGTCTATTTTATAGAACGGATTTTTGTTGAATCGTGACGGTTCATCTCGATTTTGACAAATGTTTCGATTTTTATGAAAGACAATTACTTAACCCAAATATAGAAACGATCAAACTAAAATACAGTCAAGTCACTTTGGGATGATTGTCATATTCATCGTACTTTCGCCCGAATGAACTCTAAGAAACATCTGATACATACAAAAGATTGTTGCGCCAGTAATTCATATCAAATCTTATAGATTGACTTTTCTGATATGTTCTATTAAAACATGTTGTAGAATTGCTTAATGTATGTCATGGTTGATGAACAACAACAACAACAACAACAAAATGATTAACTAAAAATCTACAATATAATAATAATAGCACGTAGTTTCTTAATGTTTTTACTCAATTTCGTGATTTTATATTATTAAAATACCGAGAAAAAGTTCCATTTTCAAACTGTTCTATCATCAGAACTGTAGTTATTTTTACAGCTCCCGTCTGGGTATGCGAGGCTGGTTTTGTTGTACACAAAAAGACAAAAGGCCTGTGTATACACACACACACACGCTTATACGTTAGACAAGCTGAAAAAACAGCTTCAGATGGTGCTGGAATTTCGAATCAAAAAAAAATAAAAGCAGAATTTTTTTCCGTTCCCCGATTAAAATTTGTCGATACAGGAAATCGATCATAATTTTACGTGTGTGTGTGTGTGTGTAGCAGACCATTGGGTCAGTATTGACCTCTTACAATTGCTTATTTGTCGTTTTGTTGGTGAGTCAGAGCGCCAGCCATAGAGTCTGGGTCTTTAGAGAGCCAACGGCTGTTTCTACCAAGCTCTCCTGCCATATAAGGATTACCTTCTCTTGTCGTTATTGTTAAGTCCTCTCTTAATTCTCTCAGTCTCGACGACCATCATTGTTTTTATTGTACAATAATGTATAACCTATACATAACGTAATGTACTTATCAATACGTCACGTACTATGCAAATTTATCAAGTAAATTAATAATGCATTCACCGTTGAAAACTATTATAACCGATCCATAATAGAAGTAGAAAATAATAATTTCAAAAGTAAATAATTAAAGTGGTAAAGGTCGTAATAAATTAGTTATTCCTGTCATTTTGAGTAGTTTTAAACGTTTGAATATATTGTAAAGTTAACACTTTTTAACCACCGCCCAGATACAAATCGATCGATTAATAATAACGACTTCAATATTTTCAACAAAAAAAATTATTGTATACAACAAGAACGCCCTGATATCTACGAAAATCAATGTCCAACCCTACAATACACTCTATTATTAACTCCCACTTTTCATTAACCTCCGACCTGACATTATCACCTGAGTTTCAGAATTGTAAAGTTGCATTCATCCCACTATATAAAATCATTTCTCTATCTCTATTTTATATGAATTTAACACCATATACAAGAGAGTGATAGTTGTATAAATAACAGAAAAAAAATCGTTTATTTGCAGTTGGAAGATCTAAAGACGGATGGACACACCAAATGCATGTTTATAGTTTCGATCCGCCTTACAGTCACGTCTTTTAATTCTTCCGGAAAATGCCGATTTATAACACACATACACACAATCTCGAACTGATTTGTTTATCGTTGTACGATATCGCTATATAATGATATTTCGTTATATTGATGTGTCATTTTCATCGTACTCTCCACCAATATGAAAAATGATTGGTGGATTATTATTATTATTATTATTATAATAAAAGGGCAACGGTGCAATTTGGCAGATGAAAGTCGCCTTTTCAGTACACCGATCTAGATCTCTTCAATAAAACTTTTCCAATTCCGTTTTTATTTTTATATTGCTTACTTTGTTGCACTTTTAAAAACTGATAGAGAGGACGATACGTTTATTGCGTAAAAGAACTTGATCACAGACATTGGATCAGTAATGATGATAAATGGTTTTTAGATCTGCAACGGGAGAGGTTGATCTTTACTTTAAAAATTTCACCATACTTACATACCTACAGTTAACATTATTCGATACAATCTCGATAAAAATTACAATGTTTTGTTAATTTTCTTTAATACCCAATTTTAATATTATCATACAATCATCGACACGATTATAGTGGGAAAATATTTCGTATTACAGCAATTATAAAGAGATGCTTGATTTATCTCAACGTATTCGACAAGTCGTTGATTGGGTATTATCGAAACGTTAACAAACGAATCTTGAAAATCCCCATTAATGAATTTACAGATATTAATTAATTAATTAAACATCGACCTAATTAATAGACAACATTAAATATTTATTTGTGAAAGTGTTTTAAAATATCCACTAATTTATGTAGTTTTCGCACGATCCTTGTTATGTTCTGTTACATTTTAAACAAGACAGGAAGTTCGTGACTATGTCTTTCACATTGATTCATCCTTTTAGACGATTTATAAATAAAGAAGTAGCAGTGGAACATTGTTTTTTTTTTTATATTTGTTAAACATAACAAGAACAGAAACAAGACTTGTACATTTTACATATGCATGCATATTAATAACACAGCCAAATTGATATGCAAATTACTATTACCAAAAATAGCAGTATTCATTCAATATCCAAATAAAGACATAGAACAAATATTAATCTACTCCAATTTTATCTGTTTATCAATATTTGTTTGCATTTAATTGGAGAATTTGATTGAAATTCCGATCGAATATTGAGTGATTTCAATTGATGTATAAGCTAGAAACTCGCCTGAAATTTTTCAATTTCAAATTTTAATTAATTACAATATGATGAAATGGCAACAAATAAATTTGTTTAAATTGAATTAGACATGTATACATATGTTAGATAAGATTGCTAGTCAACAAAAGGTAATAAAGATGACAATATATTCATACAAATACATGAGAGAAAGAAAAAAACAACAGGATTTATGAGTGAATTATTGCAAAAGGAAATGTCTAAGTCACTGTTTGCCAATTCAGAACAAACATACCCACCTACAAAACAACAATTTCATGTTGGACTATTATTAATTAGTCTGTCTTAATTATGAAGAAAACCTCTATAGTTTCGTATACTCACTGTCAGTACTGTAACGAGGGTACTTGTCCCAGGAGCAAGAAGAACAAGGGCGCAAAACCTTCAAATTTTAACCACTATCTACTTAATCTAATCGTCATTTGACATCATTTTTTTGAGGAAAAATAATATCAGTTATTGATTTAACATAAAAATCTGTTCTTTTATATAGACATTTGTTAAAAGTTGGGCTTCGGACCGGAATTGAAGCGAAAACCAAAAACCGGAAAAAACTGAAATATTGACCGGAACGAAATCTGGAGCTCCGTTTTTTTCAGTTCAAGTACACTACTTACCCCTATTTTTTTTCTTTTTATCTCCTTTTTCCTCCTTACGCCAGAAATGCGTTAGCCAAAGGTACTTCAGGGTACTTTACACGAACTTGCAAGTAAACCACCCGACATCGATGTTTTTGGGTATATATGTAAGTAGTTCATTTTATTTTAAGGGATGTATATTCTGTAGCACGTTCCTGCATTCTCAAGTTTAAGGGAGATATTGGGGATTAAAGTTAGCCCTGCAAAATCAGGTTCTTCTTTTTGAATATCTCTGTAAAGGCACACAATCAGTATTTTTGAGTGGCTTAAGAACTAGTTGATATAGATTCGTTAAGGTCATTTAAAGATGTCGAAAGGTGTTTCAACCCTGAGTTCTTGAGTCTGATCTTAAGATGTTCTCTTCATTTTTAAGCAGAATTTTTGAGTTTATGTTAAAATTTTAAAATAATTTCGTTCTAAATCATTAGTTCTAGCAAATTTTGCTACTGAATTATAAAATATAAAGTAGGGGTGTAAAATATGTAACAAAATTTTAGGGACTTAACTCACAGACAAGCTTTTTTAAATTATCAATTTTTATTAATTTACTCTGCAAAATTATAAAAATGACTCCCAGGTACTTATTTGGCTGTTTCTTTAAAAAAGAGATGAAAAGAAAGAAAAAGATCAAATTAGATCGAAAAAAACGGTTTGAGTTTCCGGTTCAGCTCCACATATCGTTCTGGTCAAAATTTTGTTTCGTTGCGGTTTTTGGTTCAGTTCCTGTTAGAAGCCCTGATTTTAATTGATTTTCTGCTCTTTCAGTCAAAATTAAGGGCGTCCTTTTAAATTTTTGCCCCTGGCGCAAACTTGCCACGTTACAACACTGCATATACGTGTTTTTGATAAATATTTCGATTACAACAACGTCTACATGATTGTCAATAGAAAACTAGATTGAGATAAAAAGACAACTAGAATTATGAATGAAAGTATCAATAAACTCACCTATATAAGAACGTTTTTTTCTTCACTTTTGCTTAATTAATAAATCAATCTAACGTAAAACCTGGCATGTTATATAAGTTTTCTACCTACGTTTATTTTTCATTTTTTTGCATTCGAGTGTATATTTTAAAGGCAACTTTCATCATTGCAATAAAATATTATACGACAAGTACACACGTTAAACTTCACTTATTAATTGTAAATGTAATTATTAAATGATCCCATGCTGTCTATATTACTTTATACAATTTGTTGTTTTTGTGTGAAATTCAACGAATATTATAAAACAAAGTCTTGTGGGAATAAGCAAGAATTTTTACAGTTACTCGACCAAGACCTCTAATATCAGAACGAATAATTGTTGTTAGTTCGTTTAAGATTAATGAATAAGGAAGTAGTCGTAAATTGTAGCATTATTTATGATTTTCATACATTGTTCCTAATCTGGTTTTCAAAAATGAAATCTATTAAGTCTGCGTTTCAGACAATCAACACTACACACAGTAAAATCACCGATTTCCATGAGACTTATTATAAGAACTGACCTATAATAGAGGCTATTACGGTACGGACATTCACATTTATGTACTCGATAGATTTGATGGCGTAATAGATTCATAGTCGCTTTCTCATGTGAAAAGTTCTGCATTTTCCTTGAGGTTAATAGAATAAAAAGTAATTTTCGTATGGAAATTATATTTCGTCGCTCATTTGAAAACTCTTTATGTCAGTTTTATACGATCATATATGTCGGATTAATCATGAATTTCTGTAGGCGAGAACTTATGATTATATTTTATTATTGTTGGATTAATTCCGATAATAAATTGTCTTGTTTCGTCTTTTTTCGGGCAGATTTTAGTGCAATTTAATAGAATTTATTATCGATGATTAGCGTAGAAATCGTTATATTGACGAAAATTAAATATTGTTTTATAATTTATTTAAATTATCGGTTCATTTTAATAATTAATTAATAGATTACATCTTAATTTATTGTTAAAGTGCGTAGAGGCAAATTTTCCAGTATACAATTGAAGCCTACACAACTTTCCTTCCTACTCGTCATTTCTTAATTTAAAACAGAGGGAAAAAGGAAGTGTTATACCTACAACATCTACCTATCATATTGGTGTGTCATTGTTGACGATAAAGTCACAATTTTTTTATGAATAAGATCAGATTACTTTTACTTTTTGCCCAATACTGTGTAGGTGTTTTGTCCTACGATGAAATTCTTGAAGTGATGTCGTCTAAAAAAGAATAGTAGGTCGTCATCATCATCATCATTGTTGTTGTTATTGTCCAATGGTTGGATCGCAAAATACCCACTTCTTTCAAAGAAATAAGAATTATTTAACGCCCATTTATGTGTTTCATTCATTCATTCACAAAAACTGTATGTGTGTGAATATGTAGGTGTATAGAACGGGTTCTGATGCAAATGAACGCGAAAGGGAAGTCATCTGCCCACGATTCTACAAACACATAAACAGGTAATATACACACACACACACACACACATATATACAATTTATTAGTGAAAGAAACATAAAATAGGTATATTTATACACATATGTTATATTATTGAATAAATTTCACATCAAATATTGTACGGTTTCAATAGATGATCGCTTCGAGGTGCTATTGATTCAGAAGCTTAAAAGATCTAGTTAGAAAGATAAGTGGAATGAGTTTAATTTTTGTTTTGTGATTATTTATTAAGTCAAAGATAACGATTTGGAGAGATAAATGTTCGTTTAGAAATATAAAAAATGACTCCAATTTGATTTATAATAGAATACTAAAAAGTACCTACAGCATAAATAATGAATCGAATATAGTTTAAAAGTTGAACTTTTTATTGATGTTGTAGATAGAAATTTTAGTTTGATCCTACTAGAAATAGACCTGAAATCGACCGTTTTCAGTAGGTGATTAACTAACAAACTGCACTACAAATCCAACAAATTTCAGTTTATAGAAACAACACTAATAGCTTTAACATCTTAACAAAGACCAAAGAAATGTTAACAGATTCCTTTCTTTTATACACCCGTCATTGATTCAACATTTCATCTGTCTAGACAATGAAACATCTATGGTATCTCTAATTATTCCAAAGCATCATCCACCTACCTGTTTTGTGTGTGCGGTTAACCCAAAAATTCTCTACCTGTTTTACTATAGCTTTATATAGTAGGTAAGATATGTGTGTGAACTTTCTACAATGCCCTCCAGAATATTTCTGGATCCATCCAGTACTATACCAACAACAGTCACGCTCTAAATCTTAGTCTCTTTCTTCGTTAATAAAATACAAAAAGAGACACGAAGTAATTTATTATTAGTTAAAAATCACTGACAAGCTTCAATGTTTATTTTATACCAATAACATTAAAGAAACACATTTTTTTTTGAGATTGAGGCGATTGAAAGTCGTCAATTTGATATACAGACAACTCTTTTTTACACGATTTTGAAATAACACGGTTCACCAATATAAGTTCTACACGAATTTCTTTTTTTAATTCTAATTTTAACAGTGTAATCAGAAGTCGAACGGTTTATGCCCACACATGGTCTACATCATAGCTTGTTTGATTTGTGTTCCTGGAGTTACAGGGAATTTTATTATAACTTTTTTTCTTTATCATGTTGTGAATTTTCAAACATCGATATCTGGCTTGTTTTTTAAGACATCTGAAAAAGTAAACGTGCGTTAGATAGAGCATTTCATGGTGCTTGTTCTAAAGTTTTTTACTTTGGAAAATTGTAATAAAATTCTGAATGGCGGAGAAAACTCTTGGAACCTGTCTTTTTTTTTAAATTGAATATTTTGCACGGTTTTTTGGGAAAATATTTAAGGTTTTTTCCATCTTACACGATTTTTCAGAGTTGTGGAATATTTCCCATGTATTTTTTTACACGATTCTTTCTTGCACGGTTTTCTAACAATAATTAGATGTATAGGAGAGTAGGAACAATTAATGTGAATATAATGAGAGAAAAAATGAAGTAAATAATGTGTTTTAATTAGATAAATTGCTTTTTCTTTCTAGATAAGAATATCGGTTGGTTTTTAATCAGAGGCGCCGAACAGTTATTTGCAATATTTTAATGTCAATGTTGTGAGATGAATGGAACGAAAGACGCGCCTTATTTATTATTTAAATAAATCTCAATTTTTAAATAAAGAAACAAAAACTAATTATAGGAGACGATGATTATAACAATTATAAAATAATTAAAATTTTTTTATTTATTTGTTTAATAATAAACTATTAAAAGTACATCATCAGAAATGATGATGATGATGACATACCCGTATAAGTTTTGCTAGAAAAAAAATTGACAACAATAGACATTTATTTGCACATTTTTCCACAATTACTCACTTGTTTGTCAACAATTTTTCAACAATTCTCTTGGAATGGTTTCTTGTTAATTTTCAGTTAGAGAAATTGTCAAATTTTTGGCGTTATTTTCGGAGAATATCAACAACTATAAAATGTAAAAAAATATTCGATAATTGAGCCAAAAAATGAATAATTTTGAAAGTGTATAGATGGAATTTCCCCAAGTTCACCGACACCACCTTCTATTGTGAAATTGTCATCATTTGTCTCACCAAATTCGATATGCCTGATCTTGTAAACTAGCACTGTTTGTTACGTGTGAATTAACTCGAAATTATTGTTCATATTTGTATTCAATGAGTGTGGGATTAGACTTGAATCATTCTCAAGTATATATCCGTTTTAATTTTTGTTATTATTAAAAAAGCTTCTACCCCACCAAATTTAGATTTACAATAATGTCTTTAGAATTAAAATTGGTGGTGATTAGTATAGAACTAAAAACTTTTTGAAATATTTCACAATTGTATCAAACAACTTTAAATGAATATTTACATGCAACATGTGGGTGTGCAATGACTCAATTAAATGTTGTTTAAACGAATAAAATTTTATGTTTATTGTTTATGGGAAGCGAACATTTTTATTAAAACTCGTAATAGATCTTGAATTTTTCATCCATAATCTCAAGATTCTCACCCTTAAAACATTAAGATTATAAATCACAACAGTAATTAAATTGATAAATTAGGATCTATTCATGATATACCGATACAATTAAACTTCCTTAAACCATTTATAATCAACACTTCAACAGTATAATTTAATCGGTATATCTAACGTCTTTTGCACGTGTGTAAATCTTATAGATTATATTAATTGTAATCTAAATCAAAGTTAATAAGAACGGAAATTGATAATTGATACACGTACATATCCTGTTAATAATACCTACATATAATAAATAAATGATGAAAGAAAAACCTAACAATAAATAGATGATAGAAGATTGAGTGTGAAATTCAAATTTACAATAAAATTAAGTTAAAATGACGCACGAAATTTTAGTGTTATTGTATAAATTTCCTAGTTGTTGGTGCCAAAAATTTTCTATAACTATGTAAGAACTAAGAATAGTTTGTATTTTTACTACAACATAATAACAACAACACATTCTAGTTCTCATAATTAAATCAAAAAATTAAAACTATTCTTCTTCTTGGATAACCATGAGAGACATTAGGATCACTGTTTTATAATAACTTTACAACAAAGAGTCGAACGTCTAGAAGAAGTGCAAATCCAAAATATTTACCCTCAAGATTACCTATAAAGTTGCCTCAGTTCGATTTGGGGAGTATAGCTTGATAATAGCACAAAAATTTCCGAAATAATGAAGATTTCATCTGTTTAGGATCGTATAATTGAACTGCGCCAACAATATTACGTTACTTGAAACCGGGGCCGCCATAACTGCGCCAACTGTAAATATAGAAGTAACCTTAGGTATAACTGCGCTGACACCCATGGAGACCATTTTATCAGGGCCGTCTTTAAACAATCCCATGAAGATGTTAAAATAATGTAAGACTCTGGATATTGCCTCAAAAAACTCTATAACATAGAAATGTAGAGCCTCAAGAAGCTAAAGTCCAGCAGCTTAAAATCGGTAATAGAATAATCTTTTCATGACCCTGGATTTTGGCAGGTTATTTGGTGAAGTTCTCTTCCGTCCTTTGGAAGAATTGTAAGTCCAAAATAATTACCTTGAAGATTTCTTACAAAGTTGTAGTAGTTCCATTTGATGATAAAGATGTCATCTCTTCTGGAGCCTATAGTTAAACTGCGTCAACTATAAAACGTTACTTGAAACGGGGCCATAACTGCACCATAACTGCGCCAATTGTAGAAGTGACTTCTTTAATCCTTATTGTTAGACATTCCTGTGTTCCATCGAGACCATTTATTTCTATCAGGGCTATGTTTAGCCTGCATGTGAACCCCTAATAGAAATTAGGGCTTCTACTACCTATAGGTCAATCGCTCCAAGAAGTTTTATAATTTATTGTTAAAAACCTTAAGTGTTTAATTTTATGGTTGTAAATTTAAAATGCAGCTTAAAATCAATAGGTAACCATTACTAATTGTAGTATGAATAGGGTAATTACTTAATTAGACAGGTACAATTCGGCTGTGGGCGCACTTGGCGCAGTTATGCTATGAGATTTACCTCACCTTTTCACGGCATTGGATTATGTCAGGTAAGTTGGCCCAGTTCTGTCCCGACTTCTAGACAAACTATAATTCCAAAATAATTACCCTCAAGATTACCTATAAAAGTATGTGGTAACCCAAAGTGGGAAATGAAAGGCGTGATAATAGCACAAAAATGGAGTGTATTCACTTAGTTGTTTTATATTTTCGTTTATGTATTCTTACCGAAAAATCCACTGTTTCTCAAAATATTTTTATCATTGATATTGCTTTATCTTATCTATATAATGATGGATTGGCGCCGTTTCTCAGAAAAAATTTAGCAATGACTCGAGTGTATATTTGAGAACCATTTCCGATTCATTGTCAGATTAAAGTAAATCTTCTTCCACAAACATTCAGCTACCACCTACCACCTACAAATTCGTCGAAATCCCTATTGTTCGTTTCATTCTTCTGTCGTCCAAATATCTTTCTTTATTCTGTATACTCGACACAATTCTTTTTGTATTGTAGAACAACAAAAACTGCATTGTCCAACGTTGAGTCATTTAATTTAATAATTGATGAAATTTGCAAAACTGAGGGGCCATCACACACACACACACACACACAAAAATCTTAATTGCATTCTAATCGAATCGGGTCGTGCTTATTGTGAATACGATTATTTTTTAAATAAAAATAACAAAACGAGAGATGCTTCAGGTTGGCTATTTTTAAATATCTACACAGACGAGACTCCAACAACGTCGACAATAACAACAACAACGAAGCCCCACAATATTATTGTCAGGCTGCTTTTAGCGCGTCCGCCGGTTCTACGAACTCTCCTCCGATCAGTTTTCTGTTCGTTACCAAGCGAGTCGGTGTGTGCATTATCATCGACGCTCTCTCATATAAAATGCAACCTTTTCTCTTATTTTACGAGATTTAATTTCGGTAAATCCGTGTGCCTTTTACATTTATAAGTGTTACAGTGGAATTATAGTGCCTTGATTATAACGGATTAAAATTAAATAGAATATTGTAAGATTTCTTTTTAATTTTAAATTAAATAAATAACAAATAACGCTAATAATGGTGGTGGCGGTGAATAATTACAATAACTCCAAGGGTTGAAACAATTGTGGAAGCTAACACTCAAATTTTGTTACTAAAACTTTTTTTTCGGGATAATTAACACCTATAAAACGGTCTAAAAGCCGGTGTAGATTTAGAAAATAGTCGTGTATTCTCATGATTCATAAAACCATTCAACTTCCCTTTCGTGTAAATTTTGTAGGTCATATTGACTGGTTTGTTTCATTATTCATTAGATTACCAATTTTAGTGCGTTTTTGAATACGTGTATTACCTTCCACTTTTGTGAATATCACCCCAAATCTAATTTATTGATCACTACCCCTTTTTCTATCATTTCTGTTACAGTATGACCATCTGTTAGATATATAAGTACAAAAAAAAGTCGATTTATATATCGAAACGAGTGAAAAGAGAGAGCTTACGAGCTTTAAAGAGAAGCCACTACTCTGTTGTATTATATATAGTTAGACACAAGTGCTATTATAGAGAGATAGGTGAATATTATAAAAAGGTGTATATGTTGGTATATACCTGTGTGTAGAAGTGTACAAGTTGTATAATAATAGTTCAGTGCCCCTCGTCTCGTTATGAAACTTGATTGGAACGATTAGTTGCAATGACGAGTCAAGTGCACAACACTCGACCAGGAAATGGACATAGTCTGAGTGTTCTAGGTGAGTTCCACTTATAAAAGAATATGGAAGGTATCAAAAAAATTTATTTGCCAATACATACAATTCGTTTATAAGTTGTATATATAGAAAACTTGATTGTGACTCATCCAACTCACTACTCTTTACCTTCTACAGCTTCTCATCATTGGATTTTTAGTATATGTTTTAGGTTTTTTTTGAAAAAAATCGACATTGGTAGATTTTAAATTGAAGCACATCGCATGTATTGTCTATAGTTGGAAAAAGCGGAAAAAAAACTGATGTACGATCAATTATTTATTTGGTCAATGACCATTAAAATTAATTATTAAGACTAAATCTTGATATAGTTTGATTATTTGTGATAATGCAATTAAAATGAAATATGCGAAAAATGTAAGTTAAGTACTAATAATAAAAACTAGTGCAATTATCAATTTAATTTCGAAATTGGAATGATAACCTTGCTATTATTGTTATTATTAACATTGTATAACCAGTTGAATGTTGGTTGTAAATCTCTTCTACAGTTATCATTTCTAAATTAATAATTACTAAATTGTGAATAGTACAAAGTAGTTTTTTTTCAAAGGGCAGAAATTTATGATAAGCCTTTTAAATTACTTTAACACTGTTTATTATTATTATCATCATCGTTTAACATGTTTTCATAATGATAACGAAATGGCTTTGACTTAATCGACTAAACTTGTATAAGCTAGATAAAAATTTCTATATGATGGCGGTATAACACAGTAGATTATTAACAAATTACACTATACCGTAATCTAAGTGTTATTCTTGTACAAACACCTTTAGAAATAGCTGAAAAATACAGGGTGAAATCGAAATTCCTTTAAATCTCAAGCCACATGTACAACCCAAAAAATTGCAAGTGCAACGGAGATGTTGATTGTGGAGGATTGTGGGCTTATTCTCTTGTATTTTGTTAATGAACTTTTATATTTTTGTCTATTTTTTGTGACACTATATGAAACAATTAGTGTATTGAATGCTAGTTGAATATTTCGAACAGCTGCAGACTCGAATTTGAGAAGTTACAGACTGTGTGAAACAAAGAAGGAAGGCATTTTGAACAAATTTTGTATTTTTGTATTACTTCATTTTTATAGTTTTTAATTAAAAGTATTCAGTAAAAGCGTTCAGTAAATAAGTTAGTAAGACTTGCATGGGTAGTTCAATGGAAATATTAGATGTGTTATATTGATATCTACTTTTTTTATCAAACATTAGTAGGTTAGTATTTAACCGGCAACCATCAAACTATTTTTAGTTTTGACCCTTCAGATATACAGGTCGATTTAAATGGATAGAAACATTAGGAAAGTATACATCTATCTCCCGATTTCATCATTCCATCTCATGTATTTATTTGTCTTGTCTAACTTATGGAAAATGGCAATGTTATTCCACTTGCTATCCTCTTCTAATCAACTTAACTTAAAAAGAAACAGTAGACATTTTTCTCCGTTTGTTCAATGGGGTTAAATAAGTATTAGAAGGTGGAACAATACCCCGCCTTAATTTGCTCGATCTTTTTCTAACACATGTTAGAAAATGTTTCTATCTAATACCGGTATATTTATTGTATTATTCCACAGAGGTATAGTGTGGTTTACGTATTTAAGGGCAATTCGATTTCACTCTGTATAAAGCTTGGCAACTTCTGGTTTTAGCCCAGGGATGGTTCAACTTACTTAGTCCTTTTTTGAGCAGCATTTTTGATTTTTGAGCAACTCCTGCTAGACACATTTAGCTTTTACTGAACCGAATTATAAAGTTTTGGAAACTTCTGTGTAAAATTATTCATTTTCAACGAACTTTACCTCTTAATATTATTTTAACTGATTTGCAAGTTAAATTCTTATTTTTTTTAATCTAAATCTTAGGATTTTATTTCTAATTTTTAACGAATTCAACAACTGTAAGGTTTTGACAAGACGATTTTGCTGCTTTTTATTAAATTTTGAAGGAGTTTTTTTTAGTTCAACGTGCTATTTTTGATGCTCTTTTACCTTCAATGTTGGTTTTTCTAAATTTTGCCATCGAGTTTGAAAAATAAACGATTTGAAAACTTGACCAATTTTTGTGTTGAATTCTTGATATTTTTTGCCATAAATCATTGATTTTTAACCGATGAACTGTAAAAGATTCTAATTTGGACTTTCGAGCTGAATTATCGAATTTTTCTCGATTCTCGAGACAAATTCTTCAATTTTAATCACTATTTCAAAACATGTCTGTGTTTTAAATCATCATTCTTAAGCTAACTTTGCTTTGGAGTTGTCGAACGGACTCAATTTAAAGAACGACGCAGAACTGTACCAATTTACTTAACTTAAGCCAGGACTGTTTAATTTACTTTACTGATTCTATTACGTATGTTCACTGATTCTATACAGCATTTCAATTTTCTGAACAGTTCTTACCAATGTCGGATTTAAGGTTAGCAAGTCTTTTAAAACGATTATTCGTTATAACCGAATTTCACTATAATCATCTACTTGTACAAAATAAGTAAGCCACAGTTTCTTTTCATTATTATTTCCTATACATTTATTTTAAAACAGTAATTCGCTTATCATCTGTTGTAACCATTGTTGAAATGCTAGAATCTCTTCACGATTTTTAATCAATGATCCATGTTGCTCTTATGTCTCCCATATCTCCTTATCATTTATTCCTAATCAATGTTGTTGAACAACAACAACAAGTAAACTGAGATCTAATCTGACATAGTAAAACGACAAAACAACAAGACTGGTTGTAAAATTTCCAATTCACGTTTTAGAATTTTTTTTGATAAAAATAATAAATAGAAAAATAAAAAGACACATGAACACACAGACATGAACCTACTTAGTTTAGTCTTAATTTTTAACGACAATAAATAATTTCTTGCTTTTATCTGATTTGTGTATTGACAATTGGTACTTTCGGTGTTAGAACTTGACGTTAATAATTTACATTTGTTATCGATATATTTGTTGTCGATTTAAATCCGTGTACACTCTCTCTATACCTACAATTTTATGTGTGTGTAGTTTATGTTGGTTTAGTTATAGAGGAAATCGAGTGAATTATGAATACAACTTTGTATTTTTACCGAATCAATGCAACATTCATTCAAAACGGCATTTGTATATAACAGAATAAACGTGCAAAATTCAAAATGAGGATAAGAGAGAATAGGATAAATTTGTGTGTAATGTAAGTATACAAATATTGATCCTTTCACGAGGACAATCTGTGAATTTATATTGTTAGGAATCTTATTACATCACCGTCGATTTTGCAACGGTTTTATTGTTGGAACATGTCTTATTTAACCTTGGCCATGCTTGTTTTCATTGTTTGATAAACGAGGAATAATAATAAAAGAAATCTAAAGATATGTTTACTAATATGAAATAGTTAAAGTAAATTTAGATTTGAATAGAAGACAAAACAAAACAGTCCGATCGAAAAATTCTACAATAAATGGAAAATGGAATGATGGTAGAATTATAGTTACATGACATCACTTCCGTTCACATTTTATTATAATTGTGTGTAATTTATTATAAATTTTTTTATCTGTTCTTGACCTCTAAACTTGATTTTGTAACATTTCTCTTTCCTTATTACCCGCTGATAATTTTTCTAATTTAGTAAAGAATGTCATGCTATCAATTTGTTTGTACATTAATCGAAATTCCTATTGATAAACTTGTGCGTCAAGCCATCAATGGATCACTATAATCGTTATAATTTCAACATGACCCAAAATTGTTGTTTAAACCGTATATGGTGAGAATTCCATCTGGTTTCTCATCACATCTCAACTATAACGTATAATGTTTAAAAAATCTTTTTAATTTTAATGGAAACTTGGGCGCCAATCCGGCAACTTTTTCTCTATATTAATATAGGAAAAAACGTGATTTGATGGATTAACGATTAGAATTTTATAAAGGAAGAAAAACTAATAATGCGTGATCAAGCTATATAATTTTAATTAAGAATCAAGGATTGTTTTGCAATAAAAATATTCCACATAGAATCTCATTAAAAATTGAATTTTAATCGGCGAAAAAGCAGGAAATACAACAGACTTGTGCAGTTATTCTACTGTTGTTCCAATTTTTTAACAATTTACACAATTCACTAACTATAGATAATAGTTTTAACTGGGGTGTTAAAATTTAATAATAGCCAGCATACAACTATAACAATATCCTGTTGTTTTGTTGTTATTGGATGGTTCTGTTAAAGGTTAATGATGCAACATGTTAACGTATCTGGTACAGGATTTTGATTTTTCTATTCTCGTATAATCATCAGTGATGTTGTTGAAGAATGCGTTAAGTGCCAAGTACTAAAAATAACCAACAAAACAATCCAGTTAAAATCTAACGCCTTGTCGTTATTGCGTGATGATATTAAAGATCTATACGCCGGATATACCATCATTATCCAGTCAGTAATTATAGAATTATTATTATTATTATTATTCACTCTTTATACGGAGTTGGGTTCTATAATACAAGCTTCACCCAGACCGGTCTTCAGTCTCTTGCTCTTCCACTCTCTTTTACATTTATTAGCAATACAGCTTTTGTTCATTCATTATCTTTTCGAAGATGTTTCACATGTGTGTGTGTGTGTATGTATGTACACAAAATCGACAAGTTTTCAACGTTGATTGGTACAAAAAGATGAAAGCTGGACGCATCTACCACACACAAACACCAATTGGATATTTGTTTTATTTATTCATGTCTTTTTGAAAAAATAAACTTGATCAATATTTGATTATTGTTGAATAGTTTCCACTGTTTTCCTATATAAAACAATAATTATTGACTTTTGTCCACTTTTTTTAAAAATGTCGTTTAAATAACAACATGCTAATGGGGAGTCTAGACAATCACCAACCACCATATTATTCTATATACTCTTCAACTATTCAAATATTTTCGAAAATAAAATAACAAAACAATACAAAAAACGTAAAATTGTTTATCTTCAGATCAGACAATAATTAGAAAAGATTTATTCAAGTTAGTGGAGAAGTCGGCTAATTTTAGACAATCACCACACGGTTATTATCGTTAATTATAGTCGGACATATGGTTTTCTTTTTTTCGGTGGATTCTAGCCGGCTTCCTTTCGAGAGAGACAAACGGAAATGGCCGGACTAAAATTATTTCTGTATTCAAATAAATAAATCCATGATGATGATGATGATGATGATGATAATGATAATAGAGGCGCCTGTCGATAAATCTGACACATTTCCACATTAATTCTATTTCGCCAACAATACATATCTTGAGAAACAATAAATCCCGACTTGTTGTTATAACAGTCAAAGGTTATCTATTTTGAAAACGTATACACTATAGGAAGACATGTACATACAATAAATTGTTGGTGGTACAACATTTTGTGTTGAAAGAAAGAAGAAAGTTGTAAGGAAGTCGGGTTGAGTGAATTTCACCCTCTTTCGATAATAATCAAACACTACAAATTTTCGTATTAATTGAATATAAATTGCTCTTAAAAATAGAAAATTGTATGAAACTCTTATTAATTGGCGAGCGATTCAAGGATTCATAGGGGGATTTAAGGATTCATAGGGGGGGTGTCTAGAGATTTATAACATCAAGCTATAATAAGGGATGAAAATGTGTCTTACATCTTTTGATAGCCCTAGTGAGCCTCTATCATCTACTTATTAAACCACAAAAAAATATAGAGCCATTCTAGAGATGTTTGAGAAAACTAATTTTGCAAGAGTAACTTTAACCCTCAATATCGCCCTTAAATTTGAGATGGTTTACTTGTAAGATTGTGCTAAGTGCCCTGGAGTGTTTCGGGGGTAATAAAAAGATAAAAAGAAGATCGGGTCAAGTGGCATGCTTGAACAAAAAGAAAATGTTTTTTCCGGCTAAAATTTCGGCTTTTCTCCGGTTTTTGGTTCAGCTCCGATTCGTCGAAGTCCAGTTTCTGACGATCGCTATATTCAAAAATGAATTATACACGTTAAACGACTAAGAATGATTCGGCCACCCTTGCAATGTTGATTTTTCTCATTTTTCCCTATCTTAGTCCGCAACAGGAGAAAATGTTTCGCATTTTTCTAAAATGCAATGGAGAAAAATGAAAAAAAATCAATGTTAGGAGGGTCTCCAAATCATTATTATTCGTTTTTAGCTCGATTTTGAAAACAATCACCTCCCTCATGAGCTACTAGGTTCTAATTTTGTTTAAATGATCTCTAAGCATCCTCCTAAAACTAATTGAAATATTTTCCAAATCGCTCGTTAATTAATAAGAGTTTGTTACGAATTGTCTACCTTTAAAGCAACAGGGTGGTATTTTGTATTGAACAATTATTTAAGTATTCAGAGATAATAAATTAGCACTTCTATTATTTTAGATGAAACAATTCCTGTTTCCTAATCTATCTACGTGCCGAAATTAACGTTATTATACTTTATCATAAAACTCCCATTTGATACCCTAATTTAAAGAAAATTGTTTTGTGTTTAATAAACAAAGACTTATTGTTTCTATTCTGTAGAAACTTTGATGATAAAAAGTAGAACACTAGTTGTAAAGATTTCGACGTATTTTCCCAGGTGATGCTGGTGATGCATTTTTACAAATATTAAATTTGATATAAGATGATTGATTTGATATTTTCAACAGATGTCCTCTTACATATCCAGTTGTCTTGAAGAATTATTAAGTGATGTTTTATTTGTATGTGTGTGTATGTACATGTAGACGATGATACACGTAACGGGAGTCTTATAAAAAGCGGAAATATTAAAGTTGTCTAATGATGTTGATGGATTATTCAACAGTAACATTTGATATATTACCAACAATTATTTTAATTATTTTCAATTTATTAATCAAATAATTAACGTTTTGTCTTGTTATCTCATTTATCTCTCTCTCTCTCTCCTTCTCTCTTTCTTTCTATCTATTTAGCCCTGTTTCTTTTGTTGATGAATTCGATTAATTTTCCATGACTTTTCTAAGATATAATTCCGATTTCTAACAGATACCATAATTCAAATTTATAGGACACTGTTATCTGTGATTAAGTTAAATTGAGTTGAAAAGTAATTAACAAACACCATCCCTAAGGCGATCTAATAACAATAAAATCGATTCTAATAATAATAATAATATTGTCAGATCATTGATGATGACTATACAAAAACTCCATTTAAAAAATAATTACAGTCGTCTATATACTTATGAAATAGATCCTATATTATACAGCTGATCAAATACAAAATTTACGATTATTATTATTAACATATTTGCTCTCTAATCGATAAATATTAATAAGCAAATATTTAATTCAAAAAAACAGTTAGATGAGAATTATGTTGAATAAAGAATATAACAGTTGGATATAACGTCGACTTTGCGAAGGGATGGAAACTGTTGACAAACTTGAATACAGGGTGTCTTAGTTATTTATGGAGAATGCTCATTGTTCTCTTATTTATTAGAGGGGAGGTTTGAAAACAACATTAGAGGGTGAAAATGCTTCAATCACATACAAATTTTAGTAATACAGACTTTAGAAGTGTGTCAAGTAACGGAATGTTGAAATTTTAGACTAAAAGTGCAAATTTTTTCGAAATTTTCTATTTGAATTAAACGAAGTAATAAATTTTTGGAACAAAATAAAATTTTATGAAAGAATTGTGAATCTCTGGAATTTTTGCTAAATTGTTTGAAATTTTTTATTAAGATGCTATGAAATGAGCCAAAATTTCACGTACAAATTGTAAATTACACTTACACAGGTACTTCTTTTCTTTCCAAAAATTTTATTCCTTTGTTAAGTCTTTGAACATTGGAAAGCTTTAGTGATTGACTGGCGCTTAAACTACACACAGAGAAGTGGGTAAAGGAACGAAATGTTGAAATTTTAGACTAAAAGTACTAATTTTCTCATTCGAAATAAAAGAAATAGTAAGAGGTGCTTAAAACAAAATAAAATTCCATGAAAAAATTGTGGATTTCTAAAATTTATGAAGCAAAGTGCTAAATTATTCAAGATTTTATATTATGGTGCTATGAAATAAGGAAAAATTTCTAGTCTGATATGAAAATTTCTCAAACTTCTGTTTAAAAGTGCCAATTTTTTCGAGATTTTGTTTCAAGATCATGTGGAGCACTAGGTGTTTAAAAAAGGAAAATTGTTCATGAAAATCTTACTGCTTCAAACCAAAATGCTGTTTTTGTCTCTCGAAATTTTGTCTTAGAATCACATCAAATTTTCAAAAGTACACTGAAAATTAATGCCTATTTTTTTAAATTCTGTATTCAGATCGTGTTCAAAATGAATATAATTTATACCACTTCTTATCACTTTATAAAAATACAAAACGCCAAAAAGGCTCACTTTTAGAAAATAATTTGAGAAATTTTTACAAAATTATAATATAAAATTTCGAAAAATTGATAATTTTTGATCTAAAAGTTCAAAATCTGTTTCCTTACCGACTTTTTCAAGTGCCATCATTTCAATAACTACAAATTTGATCTTTTGACAGAGGATCAATGAGATTTCAGTGTTCTATTTTCAAAAATCCTAAAAGATTCTCATCCACATTATTATAAGAGAATAATAAGCACTCTCTGACTATCTGTAAATAATTCTTATCCACTTTTTTATAAGAGAATAACAAGCTTTCTATGTAAATAGTTGAGACACCCTGTATATGTAGTTTAGACGTTGTTAATGTACGAGATAATATGCAAATTGGCCGCATTTCGAATAACTTTTCAGTTAATTTCAGTCATTTAAGATAACTTTTCATTAGAGATATTTAAAAAAACAGTGATGCGTTTAATAGTCGATTAAATAAATCTTCTCCAACTTTGTATAACATGAAAATTATACTTACTGTTAGTTTTAAATTCTAAAATCAATTAATAAACCAACGAAGAAGTAGAAGACCAAAAAGAATGATAGGCACATTAGCCTAAAATTCCAATGCACACCGTATTATCTTACAGTGTGATTTACTCATCGAATTATAGATCAGTCGATAAAACCGTTAATTATAAATCTTACTAATTATCTCATTAGTATTCTAGTATGAATGGTGGAAAATTTGTTTATGAAAACAATTTTTTTTAACATTAACAACAATTATAATAGAGTTATTCAACATTGAAAAACCATCTGTTGTCAAATAACATTAATTTCACGTAACGTAAGTTTTATGTTTATCGACCGTAACAAAATATTCGTGTTCTCTGTTGTTGATAATAATAATAATAGTGATGATTATAGGCAAATATACAGATATTTGTTTAAATTATTGCATAAGACAAAAAAAATCATACATTTTTCTTGAAACAACTATTTGTTATTAAACAAGCAAATAATTAAAAATAAATACAAATAAAAGTGAACAAGATTCAGGTTCATGTTGCGAGCATGTTGTTAATATTCATGAATGAACAAAACAACATTGTAAATATGAATTAAAATGCATACGATAAAGTTGAGTGAAGAAGAAGAAGAGGAACGTGGGCGACAAATTTTATTCACGTATTGCTACTAAAGATTCAGATTCTATTAATTTCTCATTAACAAACAAAAATACTCAATACATTTATTTAATTTATATTTCAAGTCTACATAAACATGTCCATTATAGAATCTCGTTTAGATTTCAATTTAATCATAATGATACAAGGTGGTAGTAGGAGAATCGGTTGAGATTTACTTTAATTTCGATGATTTTCATTAAAATTACAGTGAAATAAAGCTGAAATTAGGTAGGGAGGGAAAAAACAAAAAACCTACCACTCCTGACACCCACTCGTCATATTCACCTACAGACTACCCACATTCACACCTGTTAACAGCTAAAAGACCTCGCCTATCGTTTCATTAATATAACTACTGACTTTCAATGTTTTTAAGATGCTGTATTTATAGCGACAAATGGAAAATTGGATTTTCCATATATGGACAATGATGATGATGATTGTCATTGATGGGGGCAAGAAAACAAAAATCGAATAAATAAATTCTAAACAACAGTAGTCTGTCTTTTATACAGAATTGAGAAATTCGTTTATAAATCAAACAAAATTTAGTTGCAACATTTTCTCTTTTATTATTATTAAAACAGGTAGTTGTAATGTCCAATTAGGCCGTCTATTGTGATTTTATGAATAGATTTTATTATAGCCAAGTGACAGTTTCATTACTACTACATAGATCGTATTTTATATCTATATATATACATATACAACATAAAAATATATGAACGCTTTTATCAATTCAGACAATCTATTTTTGATGTTGTTGTGGTCCATTTGATTTTCTCAAGATAAAACTCTTTAATAAGACAGTTTTTAGATTTGATGTTTCATTAAAGACATAAGAAAAAAAAAATTGGATTTATTTATCAATTTAACTAAATCAAGATAAGTCGGCAAAATTCGAATAGACAGGGTATAAAAAAAGATATCTAAATGGTGGTTAAATATAGGTGTGTCGTTAATTGATTCTACTCTTGTTTTAAAAATTGACAAACAAGTTTTTAAATTAATCATTTATAAAATTCAATATTGTAATAAAAATGTATTACATTTCCCGGGAAAGTACCGCAAGGGTTATGGATCGTCAGTTTTATATATAATTATTAACTTGTATATTGAATCTGTTGAAATCTATGAAACAGAAATCTTGTAACTAACTGTTGTTCACCAACTACTAGCTGTGTTTATACAGGGTCTCTCAACTATCTATGGAGGGTAGCTATAAATTCCAAACCCACGACCTTTGGTTTTGTAAACCACTAACGGTACGGGTTTGTTAGCTCAGTTGGTCAGAGCAGTGGTGTACAAAACCAAAGGTCGTGGGTTCAGATCTCACACAGGATTCAAAATTTTTCATCGTTGTTTAGCGATGATAAGGCTTAATGACTCTTGATTAATAGTCAATTATATTTCATTAATAAAGGAATTGTTAGAAGAACTTGAAAGGAATACCTAGGCAAACTTTCGATAGAAAAGAGTCAATTCTCAAAAGAAAACACGAAATGAAGGTATCAAGGAGCCATATACAGGGTAAAATCAAAGTCATGGGCATATTTAAACTTATATTATCTCACACATTTTAAACAATCAAAAATTAAAAAAAAAATGGTTGAAATTGACCAAGTTTCGAAAAACTACAAAAATTGTTTAAGACTTAGTCGTCTCTGTTCCACTCATAACTGCACTCTTTACACCAGGGAACTCAGGTCTGCAGCTGTTTGATATTTTTGACCGTCACTGAATACACTAATTGTATCGTATGGTATCACAAAAATTAGACAAAAATATGAAAGTTAATAGACAAAAAATAATATCATCCAAAACCAACGTTCCCGTTGCACTCGCAATTAAACGCTGATAGTAACCGATAAGTATCAACTACGCCTGCCAACTATTCCGGTAGATTTAAGTGCAGTTTTTCGGGCCCGGGGACTGATTATTGTTACTGATATTGATTACACCTTGTATAACTATAAATTTTAGCAAAATTAGAACCTTGTAACAGCTAGCGACAGAGCCACAATTAACGGGCCAAAAAGCCACATTTGGCTCGCGAGCCACGATTTGCTGACCCCTGACCCAAGCTATCTAATGGAAGTGAAAGCACTCTTTTATTGTTTTTGGCAATAGGAGAAATTTAAAGTCAACTTAATACAAAAATACTATGCTTTAAAAAAATTAATATGTATACCCTTACAAAACAAAATGTGGATATTGGAAAGGGCCAGAACTGTTTTAAAAAAGTAGGTCAGAGGTTCTCCGATTGCTGGTAATGGATATAAAAAGCCAGAAAAGACGTAATAAAATTTTGAAGGGAATACTGATTTTTTAGTGTATCATGTTGACAAGTGCCGTGTAAATTTACCATTAGTAGTGGACTCCGATCCTTGACCCACATTTTATGAGGCTAGTGATTGAAGCTTTACAATATTCAGAAGGCTTTGTTTTTTTCCCTAAGTTGATTTGTCAAAACTAAAATATTTTTCTATTCAGATGATTTTTTTTAATAGATACTGAAGGTGTTCCCCTCAAGTTTTTATGAAAAAATAAAAGAGTTATAGCAAATTTATTATTACTGTCCATAGGTAGCTGAAAGACCCTGTATATACCAACATTTTTGTTCTTTGAAGAATAATTTCCCATTAAAAATCTACTAAATCTCAATTTTCTATTATTGTAATTTATACTCAATGTTCCCAACAAAATAAATAGCGTTTCACACGATCTAGTGATTTATTTTAACGATATTCTTCACAATAATAATAATATTGCAACATACCGTAACAAATGTGCCAGTCGTGAAGATTGTGCCAAAGATCCATCTCTTCACATCTTTTCCTATTGTTACCAATATTGTTCAATCATTTTGAATTGAATGGTATTTATAATAGACGAAAAGGTCAATCAATATTCCATTTAACTTAATAAATAATAAAAATAATTCTAAACTATTATAATAATAATAATAACAATATTGCTTTGAATTGATTGTTAAATAAATAAATACAGGCAAGTTCAAGTACTTGAGACTTTCTAAAAACATTTACTATGACAATACCGAATAGAATCGATTGATATTGGTAATTTTTCTCTACTAGCTTTATTATTGTTTGGATTAAAATCGAATCGAGATAGAGTTCTTTATAAATCGTTTAAAGATTAATACACTTTCATGGGTATGGTTGAGTGAATGTTGTTGTTGTTGTTGTTGTTGTTGTTACTATCGCACTTGTTGTTTTATTACGATCGTAACGGTCTGCTAGTTTGAGAATTCTTTATTTTACCATATTTCTTACGTTTAGAAATCGAAAAATAATCGAAAAAAAAAACCTAAAAAAACACGGCGCCTTTTGTGGTTAACTCTATTGTTTTGTCTGGAATCAACCACACCTTCGCTTTTATTCCAATTCAATCACAATAATTGATTTTTGAGCCGAAAAAAACAGAAAATTCCCAGACTGCGGTTGTCGTTTTTAACCCGGCGCATCCACCAAAATTACACTATTTTTAAATGAAAGAAACCGACTCGCATTGAAATGCATTAAAATTCGGTTTGTTTTAATTTATATCAGTTTTATTCGATAATTTCGATTTCTCCACATTTGAATTGTTGACAATTTCAAAAATTACAACAATAAAATTCGTTATTTTACGCATCAAAAACCAGTTAAAGTGGAGTTCACGATTTTTTAAGTGACAATCATTATAAATTTTTTCGTTCAATTAATTTTTGATTTTATCGTTGTCTTGCTTATATCTCCATGTATAACGATTATTTATGTTGAAAACAAATTGAATTTTCTTCTGTTGAAAGGTTGTTATTGTTGGAATTGAAAAGTAACGAATGCAAATTTTCTAAACGATCGTAATTCACCTAAGATGCTATAATATAAATATGTTTGTGTGTGTGTGGGTATCAACTATTATAGTCACGATCTTTTAATATTTATTCAACTAGAAATCTATACGAATTAGAATTGATGTGGTATTCACGTGTTTTCCAATAGAGTTATAAATTGTATTCTATTGTGTACATCGTCGTGTTGGTTTAACTGAAAATTTAAACACAATTTAAAATGAAAAACGAATGAAAATAATCGAGATAATTAACCATAGACAATGATGACAAACGATCTGTTTTTAAGTATAAGAACAACGAAAATCTAGTTGTATTCGTGTAGTTGTTTATATAACTAGTTCCAGTCACAGGAAAGTTGTTTCACTGTCGATAATTATAGTGTATTTTAACTAGAACTAGTTTCATGTTTTCTTTATTATCCCAATTAAAATAATTGAGATGAATCTACACTAGCAATGTTTCTTTTCGTATTGAAGTTGACATGATCCTGTATGGAACAGTTTTAATATTCCACCAACGCACGAGTACGTCAAAACTTGACTACAATTAGTCAAAATAGAATGAATGAATATGAATGAATGAAAATAAATATAACCAACAATTCTATATAATAATACCGGAAATGTTGAAGGCGTTTTTATACAATGACAACAACAACAACAAATAAGGTTACAATGGACACTATAGATTTATTTGTAAAGTGAAAGATAAGTGGACTTGTGGGGATTTTATTGAAAATTAAACCACCTGTGCTTTATTATTATTCAACTACCTACACTTTTGTGAATCGTAAATTTCAAGAAAAATCTGCAGTATTGGATATTTTCTTCCGTTATAAATCTGGTGATTGATCCATCAACTAGTTAGAGAGAAAGAAACTCATTGTTAATGAATAAAAACGATTTTATTTATGAATGACTGAGTTTATATAACGTTACATAATCTAAATTATGTCCTAATATATCAAATATTTTATAATAATGTAGGTGTAAGAGATATATACGTTAAATTTTCGTTTTTTTATAAGCCACACGTAGAAAATTCATCGATTACAATATTTTCCTCCTTACTGACCTTTCAATTAAGTAAAAAGCATAAACATCAGTTACAGGCCATCAACAATTGACCTAAAGATTCTCTTCTAGTTCATCTCCTTCTTCTTCTCATTTCCGCTAACTAACTGTTTGATGATTATTTGAAAAGTTCTTAGTATTGTACACAATAGAAGAACGTGACACCTATAATATGGACTAGTAACTTTTAACATTTAATAAAAAATATGTGTTGGTTGGGTGTAAATGTAGCAGTCTGCTTGGCGCTGTTGTGTGGCCCCAAGCTCCAGGTGGTGGTAGTAGTAGTGCAGGTATATAACAACAAATACAGGTGATTGTTGTGATAGACGAGTATTGGTGTATGTGTGTGTTCAGTGAACGGGGCAATAATTGAGGTCGAATGTTCTTGTTCAAATTGCCTTTAAGCTAAATATTTTCTACACGATCTACAATAGTTGAGAATATACTTTGATTATTTCTTTGTATTCCAAACAACACAACAAATTAGATTAATATTAATGGATTTATTTTAAAATTAAATAGTTAAGAAAGTAGATAAACACACCTAGAACATGTCACCTACATTTACTAATTACATTTAATATAAATTATCTACAATTAAATATCGTCCGTTTTGTTGATAATTTGTATCTAATCGTTACCTTTTATGTCCACACCGACAATAGAAGCAATACTTAAATCGTCTAGTCTAAGTTAATTTTCTATAATTAGAACTCATTAAAATTGTTGAAGGGTTATTGATCCACTTGAAGTTTAATATAATCGACAATCTTTCACTAGGAATAGTTGTTTAAATCTTAAGGAAAACACATGTTTTATCAACAGTACAGGTGTTCACATTAATATGTAAATTATTTTTAATATTTATAAATAAATAATCGCGTCTCAATTTCAAGCATTTTATTATTATTGGAGCGCCAAGGACTTCACCACTCTCGATCTGTACTTGTCAGCCACTCCTGCTACCAGTTCGTACATTAATAATAATCCTTTATATATATATATATATATATATATATATATATATATATATATATATAGTATACTTACAATACAATACAGTGTGATGAAATATAATATGAAAAATAATAAAAATAATAACGAAAATAAATTAATGATGGACAGTATAAATTTAATGGGCGACCGCAACAATCAAGATCTTGATTTTTTACTAAAGCGTCACTAATCGAAACTCTCCCAACAATATAAAAGAGTCTCCGTCTATATATTGGAAGTAATCTGATGATGATGATGATGATGATAAAAACTCTATAATTACTTACGCAATTTGATGATTTTTATTGTTGTTATTGGAAAGTTACCATAACTTTCAATATTGACCCCTACGATTCGACCTATCTACACGAATTCGTTAATTATCAATTTTTTCTGTGATTTAAAGTATTATTATAGTTGAGAAATCGAAAGTTATCTGATTCCAATAACATCAATAATTGCTAGACAAATTAATTAATTTATTATTACTATGTAATTTTTGAACTTTCAAATCAATAATTAACTAATTAAAATATCTTAATTATAACGTATGTAATTATTAAGTACGGTAAAATTGATATTCGTCGATGAATTAACGCCATTGATTTTAAATAAATAATAAGAATTATTAGAGAATAATGAGTTAGTGACGGTGTACAACACCGGTATTTGGTTTGGTAATTAACAGAATGATTTATTATCCCCATCATCTAAGTGAGATGAGTCTTGAAAGAGCGTGGATTATTTTGGAATTATTATGGAAAATAAAGAGAATTTAATATCTGATTATAGCTGGTTGGTTGCTTTATAATTCTTGATCCATCTACTTGTTATATTGTTGATATAATCCCTCCATCATTTGGTTTGTACAGTTTTAAATCAGTTTTATTGTGAAGTGTGAAGACGTAAATTGAAGATTACGGTATTTTAAAGCCGTTATTGGAATGGTGAAAATACGTCCCATCTGTTTGGTAAAATACGAAACGAAAAGAAGTAAAAAAATAAACGATAATCCCCGTTGTGTTTACGTATTTATAAGTTTCCTTTTATTATTGCTATTATCAACAACTTTCTCTAAATTGTACATACTGTAAATGTAATGAATTTTTGCCAACAACAAAATTATAATTGCATACAGTGACTTGCATGTTTATTACTATAAATTATGTATAAAATCCATATAATTATATGGACGTTGTTTATATACAATGTTCCGTTTAAAATGTATCCACCAACAAAGCTATTGGTGAAAGTATCGTCTCTATATGTGTAGGCTTTACTGGCGCTGATTCTCCCTTGAGCCATACGTATTCATTTAGAGGGGACGTGCTGTATACAAAGTGTCGATTCTAAATATGCTCGATATTTTAAGGATTTGTACGGGGTTACAGCAAAATTCGAATCGCGTAGCTCATTTAAAAAACCTGCTACTCATTTAAAAAGACTCAAAGTGACTCAAGGATCCTCCCGAGATTTTTTTTCAATGTATACTTACTGGAGTAGCTAGAAATGTTTCTAATTTTTCGTAGAATGCAATGGAGTGAAACGAAGCAATTCAATGTTGAGTCATTAGTCGTTTTATGTGTTTATCTCTTTTTTGAAAATTGTAATCTCCAAAACGAGCGTTTTTTGACCAACTTTTAAATGTGCTCCAAGGTTCCAATTTTGCTAAAATTGTCTCCAGGGATCCTCGTACAAATCCTTGAAATATTACTCGAATTGTTTGCCAAGAATTTCACAAGAATCGACACCCTGAATATGCTCCACGTTCAATGTTTTTTAGCTTTTATTTAGATCTGTAAGGAGGGTGGAATGAGCGGTGCATTTGCCTTAAGCGCAAAGAAAACAGGGGCTCAAAACCTTCAAATTTGAGCCAATACAATGATCATACCTAATAATTGCTTGATATTTTTTAGCAAGAGGGTAACGAAAGGCTCAGTATGAAAACCTCCAAATGCCTTCATTATTTTTAAGGAAAAATTAAATTTATAACTTATAACACTCCTAATCAGTTATTAAAGTGGATTAAATAATTAAGATTGATTAAAATTCTTACACGTTTTATTTTCAAGTTACAACTTTCTAGGGAGTTTAAATGCACGAGATTTAGTTGATTTTACTTAATATTAGAGCTAAATTCTTCAATTTCTAATTATTTTCGTCTTACAATTAAACAATCAACTAAATTTTGTTCTTGAGTCGGAAGAAAGCAATATAAAGACACTTTTAGATTATTTTTGTACTAAAGTTTCGACTTTTTGGTCAAGTTTAACAAATTTTTATCCTAAATCACTATTTTTTTGGCAAATTCTAATCTTAAGTCGCCAAAAAGAGGAAATTCAAACATTTTTAGGCAGTTATTATTCTAAATCGGGCAGGGGACACAAATTTTTTACGCTTTTAATTGCTTTTTGAGGAATATCTTTGAGATTGTTCCACTTTTGTTCTAAATTATTAGTTTTTTTTTGCGAATCTTCCCTTTAGTCTCCGTTTTAAGAGATTTACTTTACATCGTAAATCATCAGTTTTTTAATAATTTTTTCTATTAAATTATGACAATTTACAAATGTTTAGTCTATTTTTGAGATGAATTCTTGATTTTTTTAAAAGTTTCCAAACCCGACATTTTTAATCGACTTTTCAGCTTGATTCTCGACATTAAATCAATATTTTTAAATGTCTTCATTTTAAATCATCGATTTTTAACAAATATTGTTTTCTAATCATCAAAAGGGCGAGATTAAGTCAATTTTAGTTGATTTTCGAACCGAATTATCAATTTTTTTTCTGCACTTTTTTAATAGAAAATTAGGGACGCGACTTGCCATGTTCAAGTACTGATCTTATTGTCTGGAAATCAATCATTTGATAATTTCTAACAAGATGATTAACGAAAAAGACTCGATAACGGTAATTATGAGACTTTTCAGAGATGCTGTCTAATTGATTTTTTCTCCGACTTCTCACCAGTAGCTGATAGATATTTAATTACAAATTCCGATGTTGTTGTTGTTGTTATTGGTTTTTAGATCGATAAATTATACCTGTTTGAGGTGTAAATGTATGTGTAATATCTTGATTATTGATTAGCATTGATTGACATCAACAGATTTTTTTGGAAAAGAAATTTTGCAACCAACAAGAAATTTACTTTACGAACTAAAACAAATAGTTTAACATTAATTTTGATTGATGATAAAAAAAAGTCGAGTTATTCTTGTTGAACATTAGGATTTTAGTTTAGTATATCCATCATGTGTTATGCCATGTTAAATTGTATGTTAAATATTCACTTGACACAGATATTTTTAATAGTTTAAAAATTGTTTTTTTTTTTTGTTAATTCACTAAATATTTCATCGGTTCAATTACAATATCGATAATTTTGCATTAAGTTTATTTATTTTCGCTAAAATTGCACTTAAGACCGTCTGTGTAATGGATAAAAATAATAATAAAAATAAAGAATGCCGATAATTAATTATCACTGAACAGAACTTGAAATACTCGATTTAAAAAAACCGACCATATATTACGTTGAGTAGGTTGTATGTAATGTTGGATTTATGTTAACGAAACTTCGAATAAATTCCCAATCTTTATATGCGACAAAATGAAAGGAGACGCTTTAATTTTTCTACCTTCTGTATTTAAATATTTAAGCATTTTAAGCGTCACCCTATTGTTTGATTGATGATTTTTTCATTGCAGATCTGGCAGCTATCAGACGGCTACTGGATGCAGAGAACACTGCAGGCACTTGTCCAAGTTGCGATATGCCGTTTGATAAGAGCAAGAAACGAAGACTGATCGATAATTGTGGACATGAAAGATGTTATTCATGTATGTTTACTAATGAAGCCTGTCCGTTATGTTCATTCGATACAACAATTATAGAAAATAATAGTAAGTTTCATATTTTAAATTATAAATTAGTTTAAACGATAATACGATTATCGAAACGACAAGACTGGTAAGAAAATAATAATAACAACAGTTAAAGAATTATTGATGTCAATCAAAATAGGATTTATCTTGGTAAATCTGACAGTTTACGAAACAGCACCTATGGTGTGTTTGTTCATTTCGGACATATATCAATTAAACACCATTAGCTGTAAATGTATTCATTAAAAAAAGACGTATTAATTCAATAATATTCATTTATATTAGCTTAAGACTTTACAGCTTTCTTTTTAAATTTAATTAAAGAAAAAATCGATAAGTAAACGTCCATCAATTATTATTGTTTGTTGACTTTTTTTGCCAATTCATCATTGTTCAAGCTTTCAATTAATACAATTTCAGCTGATTTCTTTTTATTTTTTTTTTGTTTGATGAATTGTAATCGGAGTGTGTGTGTGTGTGATTCGTTTGATTGAAATTGTGATGATACAGAACCAGGAAAATGTGGATTGTTATCAAGATTCTTGGAATTTATTTATTTTTTCTTGCTTTTAAATCAATGATATTGAATTTTTTTCGTATCGTCATGGTACTGTGAGCTGGTCAATTCGATACACACACACACACACACATACACATACAATCTTTCTCCAATGTAAATGTAGACGTCTTAAAGATTGAATCGCCAATCAGACATGGTTTTGAATGCATTTCATGTTGTGAAACAGATACTACTGATAAAAATAAATAAAAGATTATGAAATCTACATAATTGTATTACAAGAATTCTATGAACTTAAATTAATACCAAGTACAGTTTAGTTTAAATTTAAAGAATTAGAATTCATTGTAATCAATCATATAATAAAGTACAACAACAACAACAAGAGTCGACATCAATTGATAGGTTAAATGATTCTGATTGGCGAAAAAGAATCCTTTTTTTTACTTGTTGTGATCATCAGCAACTTGTCATTCAAGTCTCTTGTAAAAATTGATTTTGTAAAATTGATGATAGTGTTTTAAACAATAAATACACACACACAAATAAAATAAATCTAAAAATAAAATTCTTTATTGATAACTTGCTGATTTATCTTGTCAAGTTGTGTTATTGGAAGGTAGTAATTGTGCATGTAGTAGTTGTGTGTATGATAATGATTATAATATAAAATAATAATAACAGTGGATAATTTACATATAATTACCATAATAATCAATACAGGAATACTTATTTGTATTGAATTGAAATCTATATAGATTAAACTTGTTATAGATTCTCTAAATAATAAATTGATATTCTAATAGAGAAAATCTGATTTCTCTCTATACCAAATTACATAATAATTGACATTATCTATACGTACTGTATACATAAATGTGATATTATTACTCTAGGTATATGTATATCTTGAATAATTCTGATGTGATTATATATAATTTGACAATCGAACATGTACAAAAATATCATCAATCATTTTATTTTTATGATTGTTGACGTTTACGAAGAGAGAGTGCCTGAAAGCTTCTATTCCTAGTAATAACAAAGATATATTCATTGGACATATCAATTTTGTTGTATTGATCATGGACAGATCGGACGATATTTCATATCTTTCCAGTAGATGTAAATTGGAATTATTCTTTTATAGTTTCAGTTGAGATTTTCGATTCTGTATATAATAAAAACTACAAAAACAATCAGAAAGAAAGAAAAATGAGAGAGAGAGAGAGAGAGAGAGAAAAAGTCGGGAGAGAAAGAAAGAAAGTAGAGCAGAAGAGAGACAGTTAGAAAGAAGGGGAAGAAAGAAAACGGGAGAAAAAGAATGAATGATACGATAGAAAGTAAGATAGAAAAACAGGAAATAGGGAAACAAGGAAGGACAGATTAGGAAGGAAGGACGAAAGTCGAGAGAGAGAGAGAGAAAGAACAAATAATAGAGGGAAAGAGACATAGGAGAGAGAAAAAGAAAGTCAGGAGAATAAACGAAGAAAGTCCAGGTCATAGAGGGTAGGGGAGAGAGAGAATGATAGGATAGAAATAAAGAACAATACTAGAGGAAAAAAGAAAGAAAGATAGGAGAGAAAGAAACAAAGTTTTCACCGAAACAGAATCAAGAGCCAAAGAAGGAACAATAGCAGAGGAAGAAAATAAAGATAGGAGACAAAGAAAAAAGTCAGAAGAGAAAAAAGAATGATAGGAAAGGAAGAAAGTCAGGAGAGAAAGAAAGGAAGAAACAAATGCAGGTGAGAGAGTTAGAAGGAAAAGTATCAGAGAGAATGAGAAAGAAGGGAAAGAAAACAAGAAAGAAAGAGAGGGAGAGAGAACGAATGATGGTAGAGAAAAAAAGAACAATAGAAGAGATAGAATGAACTAAAGACAGGAAAAATGGGACAAAGAAAGGCATGTGAGGAAGAATGAAAACAGTCAGGAGAGAGTTGAAAAGAAAGGAAATAACGTAAGAAAGAAGTACAGAGAGCAGGGAAACAAATAAAGATGGATGATGAAGAAAGAAAGAAAGTCAGGAGAGAAACAAAGAAACAAAAGAAAGTTAGAAAGAAAGTAAGAAAGAAGCTCAGAAAAGAGAGAAACAATGAAAGATAGATGAGGAAGGAAGGAAGAAAGAAAGAAAGAAAGTCGGAAGATAGTAAAGAAAGATAGAAGAGAAAGGGGGGAAAATAAGATATAAAGAAAGAAATAAAGTTAGGATAGTATGAAAGAAAGAGAAGTTAGAGAGGCAGAACGACAAGAGGAAGAAAAGTCAGGAAGAGTAGAAAGAAAAACAGGAGACCAAGAAAGAACAATAGCAGAGAAAGAAAGAAAGATAGGAGACACAGAAAGAAGAATAACAGCGGAAGAAATAATGTTAGGAGAGAAAGAAAAAAAGGCAAGGGAAAGAGAGTATCAGAAATGGATGAAATACAGAAGACAAAGAAAAAACAATAGCAGGGGAGAAAGATGGGAGACAAAGAAAGAAAAATAGGAGAGAAAAAAGAACGAGAAAGTCAGAAGAGAAAGAAAAAACCACACGATTTTCTTTTTAGTCTATCGTTCTTGTACTCATAAAGCAAAGACGAATGAAAGAAAGAAAGGAAGAAAAAAGTAATCATTACAGTCCATCTACGCATCTATCATGCATTGTAGGACTATTTCATATGGGTCTTCAACCGAAAAAGTGTCTACCGAAGTGACTGAAAGAAGGGTTCGATAATTAACCAGAATAGCGCTAATGTAGCTAGAGAGTAAGCATTGTGGTTGGTCCATAGAAAATAGAGATAAAGAGGACTATCACATATGGGTCATCCTTATCTCTATTAATACTCCATGGCACCTATTTAACCTATTTTACTGGTGAGACCATCACGTTTTCGATTACGAATCGAGTGCTTTTTCAATAGTTTTTAGTACCTAATGTTGCACTTTTGATGAAGATTTTCATACCTATTCCATTCAATTTTAATCCTTTTTTTTGAGTAACTTAACCGGAACACAGTTTAAAATAAATCATATTTAACTTGGTCTAGATCAAGGGCACTGATTCACTCTATGGTTTTCTTTGTACAAGTGGCACAGTTTTCATGGCAATAATTACAATAGAATTGAATTTCTATGGGAAAAAAATGTAATAATAATTGAAAGGTATCCTATAGCTTAAAGGCGAAAAAGGAGTGTTTATTACATTTGTAATTTTTGAAATATTAAAGTAATGGTGCTTAAGAGATTTATAGCTGTCTAAAAAAAATTTCGATCTATTATGGAATTAAATTATTACATTTTTATTTTCTTTTTATTCTTTGATTGATTGACAGAAATTTGTGTATTTATTATTGTTTTATTGATTTATTTCTTTTTCGTTTATTATTTTCTTCAGACACACCTCCACAAAAACAACAATTGGGATGTGCCGGCTTGAGAGGATCCGAAATTACATTGTATGGAGAAACGCCAATTGTTGATAAGATGCAAGCTAGAACAAAAGTGAAAACTAATGGTCATTTTACCACATTTATGCAGGTAGGTTTTTATTGAAGTTTCTAGCGCCATCAGAAGCTTGACTCATCTTGAGCTTCAATAAAAAATAAGAATAAAATAAAATTAAGAAAGCTTAAAACTTAACCAGAATCAAGAATCAATGTAAGAATAGTGAATTTATCGCATTTTGTCATGGTATATTCTGTTATACGTTCATCCCGACACGAACCTCATATTTCACGACTCCCATGAACTTTAATATTATAAATTATATTTAATTATAATCATCCAGTCCGGCAATAATCGTGTAATGGATCGTGAATATTCAGCTACTGGTCTCGCATTTATTTTAAGTCAATTTCAAAGTATTACAACAAAATATTTGTGTTTTATTTTCTTTCCATCTTCTCTTAACTTCATCTTCAATACTACAGTACAGTTAATTCGTGTTGATATGTTGAAGATTCTTGTTTTTATCGTTGTGTGTAGTTTATTAAAATAATTTTAATGAAAAAATGGATACTGTCGCGTAGTTGTCAGCATTTATCGATTATTTATTACAACAATCTTACTGGATATCTTAAAAGTAATTCACCACAGGTGGCCTACCTTTTATATTATTGGTAAAGAGAAAAAATAACAACAAACAAGAACAAGTCGTGTATGTATATGCGTAATGTATGATTGAGATTCGAAAAAATTTATAAAATAATTAATCAATAAATAATTAAAATAGAAGTATAACAACGAATCTATAATGAGTGCTATTATTACCGAGAATGAAAGCGAGTGTTGTAATCATTCGAGGTAATAATAAGCACACATTATAGCGAGTTGTGTAGTATACTTTAACTACGACTTATGGTGGTGTACAAGGATATTTACCTTCTTCATCATTCTCGATTCTAAAATCGCACAAAAATCGAACACTTTAGAACTGTCGTTAGTTAAAATTGTCGTTTTATTCATTTTTTGTCATTACTATGGTTTTTTACAACTAACAGAAACTAATATCTACTACTAAAAATCATCTTCTTGGTCACTTTCCATTGGAAATACAACATAAATTCTCACAAATAAGTATTTGTTTGAAATATCGTTTTATTTATTTCTTACAGTTGCCATGACAATCTTACATTTCATAGCAACTATGATTCAAAATCTCACAAAAACTATCGTTTTAATTAATTTCTGTCGTCACCATGGTTTGTTTACATTTGACAGAAACTGTGATTGAAATACTAGTTTCTGATTGGCTTATGAGGAGGGAATAATGAACCATTATTTCCTTTTATTATTTCCTAGGGAAATAATGTAGGTCATTATATTGCAAAAATCACAATTATAATGATCACTTTATTTATAAGTCATAGATAAAAATATTAAATTATTAGTAAAGCAGGAAGCTAATTAAATACAATGTTTGTTGTTGTTGTAAATTGAAATAACATAAAGGATCACATAAGATGAGGAAGTGAGTGAGTTAATAGTATGGGAAAGTCAACATATATACATAAATTATGTATATAAGTTGATGTATCACAATTTATCGAAACAAGAATCATCAAACTAGAGAAGAGAAGAGACTATATTCTAACACTTATTGATTGTTTAAATAATTTCTTTAACCATATTACCAACGATAAATTATAATTTTATTGAAATTAACTCCACTCTCTATTTATGTATGAATGATACATAACAATTTCTTCGTCGCCATCTAGACTGATCGTTTTTGTAAAAGATTATGATTACAATTTTTATTAGAGTGCGAACCACAATCAAAGAACATAGTTGAGATAAAGCATGTTCGTCTCTAACCACGTCTGATCGGATTTGTCCATATAATTTTAACTGTAATTATTGTGAATTTGTACGGTGGCGATCAAAAAAAAAGAGATGGAGTCTTGAGCGAGCATTTCACATCTTTTCGTTAGTGTGAATTAGGTTGTTTCTCTCATGAGGGTTGTTAACAAGTATTGGAGCGAGTTTCAAACATAGCAAATTTCTAATAAGTATCTTTCTATTCGGGTAAATACCCAAAATGGCATCAGTAATTCTCTTCTTCTGACCTGTTAAGATTCTGTTACATGACCGCCCTCATAAGCCTGTTTTACACAGCTGCACAAAAGGTGGTCTTCTTTTTTGATCGCCACTGTAGGTGCCTTATCTCATCTATGTCCTTTAATTATTGCTGGAAGTTTAGTGAAGCTACCTAAACTTAGCCGAGATTGTGAATTGAAAGGTTTAAAGTTTTTTATGGACAATAAAACATCAACAATTACAAATAATATCCGATTTTTTCTGATTACATTATTGCAAGTTCTATGAAAGAATTATCAGAATTAACGACACAAATTAATGATGAAAGATATGAAATTTATCGACTACGACTGATTGTAGGTGGTTTTTTTCTTCTTCTTCTCATATCACAACATGATTATGGTACAACATTCATGATTTATATCGGAGAGAGAGACAAGAAAAAACGATGTATTTAAGTGTAGTATTTTACTCTAATGTTTATTTCATTGACATTCATTATTGGAGACGACATAAAAAGCACACGTTTTAACACCTAAATATTCATAAATTATTCATTAAGACTGTCATGTCTATTGGGCTACATGGCGCTTTAATGTACTTGCATTTTTAACACTTTAATTTATTCCAACCTGATGAATTATATTGTTTCGTATTATGTTTAATTAAACGATTTCATTAAAATTGTTGATGTTGTTTTACAATAGAAGACGATATTTTAAATTAATTATGGGGGAGAGAATAAGAAGAAGACAATATTGAAGAGAATACTTAAATCAATCGCCAATATATGAAGGAATATAGATTTTTCACAAGTTAAATGTTGTACTACTACTATGACAAAATCGTGACTAGGAGTATAAATGGGATGGGTATTATCTACCTATACAATTTACAAGTCAAGTGGAATAACTTGAACTAGTTTGCTAGAGATTGAATGTTGTAGAAATTGGTGTTTTTATTTTTGTTTATTTTTTTTTTTAATTAAACTTTTATTATTTACAATTTTTGTTGTTGTTGTAGACTCGTCATGATTTATCAACATCAGGTGTTGAATTGGGCCATCCTGAGAATCTACCGAAAACACGTCCAAGTAATCCACGGACAGCAGCAGCACGTCTTGATCAAAATGTAATGACACAAAGTTGTCCAACACCGCCACAATCACGACGGAAGTTCTTCTTAAGTCCGAAAGCTTTAAGAAGTCCATTTGCACAACGTCAATCTGCACGACAGCAACAACAACCAACAGATTCAGCTTCATCCGGTAGGTTCATCCAACAATTTTCTTAAATTTATTTTTTACAAGAAATCTGGATAGAATTGTGTATAAATCGTGTAGGTTCCTTGAATAATATAATAATAATAATAATAATAAACTTATACACCTTACAATAAAATTAGTATCGCTGTTTCTCTGATACAAGAAACTATAATATTCTAATTATAATCAGCGGCGTAACTACACCCACGCTAGCACCCACAAGGGGGAAAGAAGATAGGAGGAGGACTATCTAGCAATTTTCCGAATTTTGTGGCAGAATTATTTATTTTCGTAGCATATAAGTATTAAGCGGTAGCACAGCAAATCAATTAAAATCAACTTAATCGCTACCTTTTTGTAAAATAGCTACCTTAGTAAAATAGCCATAAGTCTAAGGTATTTCAAGATTATTTTTCTAAAGTGGATAAATTCAGCTCAAAAATAGACTAAAATTTCGTATATCGTCAAATTTTCACAATTTACAATTAGTAGCAAAACTAATTGAAAACTGATGATTTATTTCGAATATTTTTAAAATTGAGCCTAAAATTGTTTATAATGAAATAAAACTATCCCAAGGATTAGACTTTAATTCAAAAATTCTCTTTAGGAAACGATTAAAAGCGTCAAAATTTCTCTTTTGTGTACGATTACAGAGGCGTAACGAACATTTTCAGCACGCGGATGCAAACTGTTAAGAGGCGCCTCCTAAACTTAGTAATTTTACCATTTAATATACTGTTATTTAAGGATATCTATACATATGTTGCTTTTGGCGACCCTGTAGCATTGCGCTAAATGTCCGATCTCTCGTTACCGCACAAGATTCCTTAGTAAAATTTGCTAAAAATTTAAATTTATGACAAAAATGTCTTAAAATCTCAAAGTTCAACCAAAACTGACAGTATCTCCTCATTTATATGGTTAGATAACAAAAACTGATGGATAATAATGAAGTTATTTTCAATTGGAATTAAAACAGGGCAATTCTCAAAAAGCTACTACCCTGGTAAGGAAAATCCATAGACTAAGGCTTGGGTTAAGCTTTACTAGCTTTAGACGAGACTGGGCACAAGTCTTGGCTGAGCATTGAAAGTCCCCCAAGACTTGGATGACGACCATGGTCCAGGCCCTAGGAGACGAAAAATCGACGATGGCCCCAGCCTTGGGGAAACTAAAAAGCAACGTTGATCCAAGCCTTGGAAAACGAAAATAATATATTGTATTAGTCAAAAAGTAGTAATAGTGAACTATTGTAGAAAATCTATACAGAGTGTCTTATAAGACAACCTTTTAGGGGCAGATAGAGGACGAAATTCTAAAACAAAAAGTTCCTTATCCTTTTTTCGCCTGACTCACAGATCATTAATAAATAATAATTAATTAAATTTAATAGTCAATTAAGTGAAACAGGGGGATATTTCGAATTTCTTTTAGAAAACAATGGTGAAAAACAAAAAAAAAATCAATCTTGGGAGGGTCTTCGAGTCATTCGTTGCCATTTAATTCGTGTAGCTCGTTTCTGAGAATTGCAACATTGTCCAAAACGAGACTTTTTTGACCGAGTTCCAAATGAGCTCAAATGATCTGCAGGAACTACCTCACACAATCTAAAAATATTCGAGTCACTCGGCAACTAATAGAACTCACCTAAGAAACAGTGATATTTGAAACAGACATTCTGTATGTCACACGTTTCTAATGTCACAATTTTCAAAACTTACTACACGTGTCCTCTAAACATCGATTTTTTCTTTTTTTTTTTAATCTGGACCTGGAGAAACTGTATCCCATTTTTTTAAAATGCAATGGAGAAGAAAGAAGAAAAATCAATGTTGGGACAGTCTTCGAGATATTCCTAGTCGTTACACCTTTTTTGAAAATTGTAATCTTGTCCAAAATGAGCGTTCTTTGATTGACTTCTGACTGACTTCCAAACGAGCTGCGAGCTTCTAATTTTGTTCAAGTGTTCTCTAAGTACCTCCTCTACAAATTTCTGAAATATTCGTTGAATCTTTCACCAACTAATAAAGTTTCATACGAATTGGGTACATTTAAAGCGCCAACGTCGTATACAGATCCCGAATCTTGCGCAGGGGTCCAAAAATTTGTAGTTACGCTTCTGATTATAATCTCACTTGATCCATAATAGAAATCTAAACTAGTTTAAACTTTCTGTAGCGATGTCTTCATCGATTGCTTCGACGGAAAGTCGCCACTGGCCTAGCGTTGTTTTGGGTAAAATTCGATCGTTATGGTCAGCTGGTACAAGTGGTCCTAGTGCTGGTTTAAATCAACTCGCTGCAGGCAGGAAATTTAGCATGAAATTTTACATTTTGTAGCATGATTTTTTTGACCAACACCCAGCACTTTTCTTTTTGGTTTTGTTTAAAATTAGCACTTTATTTTTATTTAGAACGAAGCTTTTTTCAAATTTTATTTTAATGTTTTATTAATTTCTGCTCGTTTGTGTGTTTTCTTTTTAATTGTTTTATCAATTATTTTAATCTTGAATTATTTTTGAAATGATATATCGATATTACAGATGATGAAGGCGGTAATGTTAAACCCATTGCGAAGAAATCCTCTGATAACGATATGTATATGAGACTTGGTCTATTATTGGGTGATGGTGCTAGACGATCGAAACGGATCCAAGGTAGAAGCAGCCATGAATCTTGTTCATCATTAGCAAGCTATGATGCTGCTGCTGGCCTTTCAACAAACACAAGTCCTGTTTCTACACTTACAGGCAGTTCAGAGGACCAACATCGTATCAATCCAAGTTCTGATAGTGTTGGCTCCTTAATGTCTATGTCGATGTCTGGCCAAAGTAATTGTAGTTCAAGTCCTGTTAGTCGACGACACAGTGTCACCAGTATGTTTGATTAATTACGTTGAAATTGTTTTTAAATCTAATAATTCAATTGCGATTTTTAGCATCCCAACCTGGACAAGTTGAAGATTTGAGCATGTTCAAAAATCGTAAAACTTGTATCCGAAGATCAGCACGTACTGGTACTGTTAAAGGTCCTGTCGATCCTAAAATCCGATTCGCTCAATATCGAGCGCCGCAATTAACGTTAAAACCGTTGTTTTTCGAAGTGCCATTACAAGAACCGGATCCATTGTTCCTAGGACGCCATTGGCTTATCAATGAAATCGAAGAAATTATCGGTAATTTTCGATTATAATCCAATTCTATTATAAATGATTGATTTAAAATCAAAAAAATTATAGGTTCATCAAGTTCCGGTGTTCTAATCACTGGTAATCCAGGCACTGGTAAAACAGCTTTCATTTTACAATTAGTCGAACATAGTTGTTTCGGTCGACGGAAAGATCCTTTATATCAATCTACAACAAATCACCGTTCAAAAAGTCCACAAAATCTCTATTATCAAATGGATTTTATATCAGAGAAATTGAAACCTTTAGCTAATAATGTTGTAGCATATCATTTTTGTCAAGCTGATAATAACAATACATGTCTAGTACCTGATTTTATCCATTCAATAGCTGCACAATTATGCCAAGCACCACAATTATCAGCATATAGAGATTATCTATTAAGTGAACCACATTTACAAGCTGCATTATCATTAAAAGAATGCATCATGAATCCAGATTTGGCATTAACAAGAGGTATCTTAGAACCGTTAGCTAGTTTAAGACGTATTGGTAAATTGGAGAATCTTAATTGTATTATTTTAATTGATGCATTATGTGAAGCTGAATATCATCGACCTGATCATGGTGATACAATCACAACATTCTTAATGAAACATACACCGAATTTTCCATCATGGTTGAAAATTATAGCAACAGTACGAACACAATTACAAGAAGTCACCAAACAATTACCATACAATCGAATTAGTTTAGATAATATTAATGATAATATCCAGAAAGATTTGTTGGATTATATCAATTTTCGTTTACAAAATAGTCCAAGTATTCAGAGTAATATAACGATATCAATATCGGGTAAAACAGAGAGTGGTAGTGTAACCCAACATAAATTCTCGCAACATTTATTGAATCTCAGCGAAGGCTCGTTTTTATTCGTCAAATTAACACTAGATTTATTAGAACGTGGACATTTAGTTGCTAAATCGTCTGGCTATAAAGTATTACCAGTAACTTTAGCGCAAATCTATTTATTACATTTCAATCTACGCTTCCCGACTGTACGTTCATTCGAAAAAGTTACACAAATTTTGAGTGTGTGCTTATCAGCTTTATATCCGTTAACACTATTAGAAATCTACTATTCTGTTAATGCTCTATTGGTTGATAAATTTCTACCATGGTCGGAATTCTTTCAAAGATTCAAACTATTATCAGGATTTTTAGTGAAACGTTTAGATAACACGTACATGTTCTTCCATCCATCGTTCAGGGAATGGTTGATAAGACGCGATGAAAACGAGAATACGAAATTCCTTTGTGATCTAAGAACTGGACATGCAGGTATAGCGTTCCGTTTATCACGTGTCCAAGCACCTCTAGATGCAGAGAAGACACTAGAATTAGGCCATCATATATTGAAAGCGCATGTTTATCGCAACATGTCATTAACAACATTAACATCGAGAGATTTACAAGCCTTTTGGGTAGCTGAAAGTTCTGAAAATGTATCAGCAGCTATCTGTAATCTACGCAATATGTACAATCCAAATGTTAAAGTTTCACGTTTATTATTATTAGCTGGTGCTTCACCCAATTATATTACTGAATATTTAGGTAATGCTCCAGTACTATGTCTTTATGCTAATGAAGGTATAGTTCCTATGGTATCTTTATTATTAGAATTTGGTGCTGATGTTGAATTAACCAACAATCAAGGCTGTACAGCTCTATCATTAGCTGCAGCTAAAGGTCATTGTGATATTGTACGTCATTTAATTGCAGCTGGTGCCAGTCCTGGCCATGCTGATTTCTCTAGTTATTGTCCATTAGTACATGCAGCTCGGAATGGTTGTTTAAATGTTGTTGGTTATTTATTAGCATGTGATTGGATTGTAAAACAAAGTGAAGATGTAGAACTTAGTGAAGCTGCACAACAAGCATTAATTGCTGCAGCTAGTCAAGGACATGTTGAAATTGTTGAATATCTTCTAGATATGTCTGAAGTTAATGTTGATAAACATTGTAGTATAACTGGAGAGACAGCATTGACTATTGCTGCAGCTAACGGTTGTCATAATGTTTGTACAACATTAATAGGAAGAGGTGCAAGTTTATCTGTAACGAATAAGAAAGATTTAGCACCGTTATTATTAGCAGTTAAAGAAGGACATTGGGCTATTGTTGAACGATTAATACAAAATCATGCAGCTATTGAACAATGTGATCCATATGGAAAATCACCATTAATGTTGGCAGCATCTGAGGGACATGTTGGTGTAATTGAATTATTATTAAATAAAGGTGCTGAAATTAATAAAGAAGATCGTGATGGTTTAACACCGTTGTGTTGGGCATGTTTAAGAGGACGTTTAAAAGCTGTACAAAGTTTAATTGAACGTGGTGCTAATATTAATCATAGTGATAAGACTGGACGTACACCATTAGATCTTGCAGCATTTCAAGGCAATCCAGCTATTGTACAATTATTATTAGATACTGGTGCTTTAATTGAACATGTTGATATTAATGGGATGCGACCATTGGATCGTGCTATCGGTTGTAGGAATATTCAAGTGGTGCAATGTTTCTTGAAGAAAGGCGCCAAATTAGGACCGGCAACATGGGCCATGGCTTCAGGCAAACCAGATATAATGTAAATATTCAATTTTTTTTTTAAATTATTATTATTATTATATTGATTTAAATAAAATTTTAGGCTAATACTTCTCAATAAACTTCTGGAAGACGGTAATGTCTTGTATCGGAAAAGTCGATTGAGAGAAGCGGCCCATCGTTATCAGTATGCACTAAAGAAATTCCCCACTGATGATCAAGGTGAACACAATAAAGCCTTCAAACAATTACACATCAATTTCCTATTGAATTATTCGAGATGTAAACGAAAGCTGAACGTAAGCAATTTTTTCAAATAAACACAACTTTTTATTAATTTTTTCTTGTTCATAAAGGAACCTAAAGATGCTTTAGAATTAGCAAATGATGTCCTCACAATGAATCCAGACTCGTATGAAGCTTATTATTCACGTGCTAAAGCTAATTTAGATTTACAACTATACGATAGTGCTTTGAATGATATGAGAGAAGCTTTGAAATTGGCACCCGGTCATAATATTGAAGTTAGGAAAGTTTTAGCGTATCTTCGTGAGGAGATCACAAATAAAATGTCAGCGACATCATTGAATACAACAACACGAATCAATAATCATCGTGATTTAGCCATGTCTGTAGATACATTACACGAATAGAAACGAACGAATTTTAATTAAAAATAAGAAACTGTGCCTTAATTGGAAGACTGATTATGAAACAATTTTGGAGACTTGCTTGTGAATATTGATTTGTTATACAACTTAATTTTTTTTGTAAATACTTATCAGTTTTTTTTCTTAAATTAATTTATTTGTTATTGCAATTTTTTATTGGGTTCATCTTTATCATTCCCATGGATAGAAATTTATCCAATTCGTTTTGTTATCGTATTTATTATTATTTTAGTTTGTTTGATTTTGAACAGTTTGTATAGATTTTTGTTTGATTTAAATTAATTTCTCGCAAGTTTATTTCATATTTAAATATTGGTGGTAGATTGCTTTCAATCAATTTATTAATGGTGTTTTTTATTTTGTTGTTTACAAGTAATGCCTTAAGTAAATTTACAAGTAGAATTGCTACTTAAAAAATACATATAATATTATCTAAAAGTTCCTTTTTAAATTCTTCAATTTTCCTTATTTATAAAATTGTATTGCCTAGAATATTAGTAATTACATAAATATTATTAAAGTTTTGTATTGTGTTTTCAATAAAAAAGTGTTCTTGCCAAGCATTATTTTAAGTGCACACAGTATTTTACTATTATCAATATTATCATTATTATTGTTTAATTCAAAGGCAATTTAACTGTATTTTGTGTGTACATGAATGAAATAATATTAAAGGTGCTTTTATTATATGAAATTATATTTCGTCTTTGATAAATAAACGAATAACTATCTACTTTATGTAACTTAATTTATTTAAAAGAGAAAAGTACCCGGCGCAACCACCATTTGTAGATTATTATTAGTCTCTTATTAATTTAATTATTTACAAACGACCAAACATTTTTCAATGTGACCTCCATGGTCTAATTCTTCAATACCTTAGCTCTTTAATTATGGTAAACTCTGTACTGTAATATATCTGTAATTATAATTAAAACACATTTGTTTTTAATTAAAACAAGTCTTGCTTTTTTTTTAAATTCTGCCGCTAAATATACGAATGACGTCATCTTTGGTAAAAAAAAAGTTTAGTGTTCTGTGGTAAAAACAGAAGAAAGCCCGGAAAGCATCGAAAATTTCAATTTTGTAACAGGAATGTAGAAGTCCGTTAGAGGTATATGCTAAAGTGGCGCTGTAATTAATTGAACTAGAATTTATGTTGGCAGCAATGATATACAAATTTCAAAAATCAACATCGGTAATATCGGATACTGTATTAACGGCGTTGTGTGATTGGTTCTTTTCATAGTGAATTTTCATCGGTGAAGTTGCTTAACCTGATTCGAAATTTTTGTTAAGAATTTGTGTTTTTCAATCAAATAATTAATTAAAAATTGTGTAGAGGTGAGTTGTTAGAAGATAAACTAATTAAATTTCTTACGTTTGTTCTAATTGGTTGAAAATTTAGGTTATCTGTTGTTAAATGGAACATAATCTCAAAAAACAACAATTTACTTTGAACAGTTTGATCTATGAGTTTGATCACATACATACGTAGAATGGAAAATTGTATAAAATATCAGAGAAATGAATAATTTAGAATAACACTGTAATGGTATGCTTTAAATTACACGCAGATCCCATGTAAGTTTTCTTGTAACACTATTAAAATCTTAATTTTCATTAAATTGATTATTTTAGAGTTAACAAGTTGTTGTGAGAAAACAGCACAGTATTAATAGGATGCGATAACATTGTTTTGAAATTGAAATTAATCTCAATTTTCATTTACTAATGATGATGGAGATTACGATAATGTGGTGTCTTCTTTCATCAGTCATAAGAAAGTTACACGTTGATTGAATTGTTTTCATTGGGTTTAAACACCTTTAATTGAATGGTTTAACAAGTTTCCCATCATCAGAAGATGATAATAATATTACTGGTGATTACCACTAGAAATAATGACTTGAAAAATGTAAACGAAACCTAAATGAGGGTAAGAATTCGTTGTTTTTTTTTGGGTTTACATGTTCTTCTATTTGGTTTTCAATCGAACTCAATAGTTTTCAAAGAAAACTCAAATATGACAAGAATTTGTGTCGGAATCAAGGAACAAAATAGGAAAATATTTAGTTAATACTAGGCTAACATGTCCCTTTTCTTTTCTTTTATTATTATGATTTTTGTTTACAAAATAACTTGACTGTTTTATTCTCTCTCGATGCTTTTGTTAGTTCTTGAATCACTTTTTTTTCTTCCATTCTCTTAGTATTAGAGACTGGCGTTTCAAGTTCTTTCTATAAAAGATCTTCAGTACATTAGATTTCGTCTTTTAATCGAATACTCTCTTTTTTGTAAATTTTAATTGATTCCATACTCATCAGACTTACAACATTCTAAATGATAACTTCTATTTCTTTTATTATCAATTCAATTAAAATTTGCTGTTGATCAATGCATTTAACCAATCATAAGTCCCAAAAATGGATTTTTAAATCTTATTATCGATGTCTTTTTTGGCATGTTCTTATCTAGACAACATGGTTTTGGGTTAACTTTGCAAATTTAATCGATTCACCAACTTTATTTAAAAGTAAGTCTAATGAACGATTGTTCAACAAGATTTAGAATGTACTGTTGTTGATTGTTGTTTCATCAATCCATCAGAATTTTTATATATTTATAATTTAATATGTACTGATGTTTTATTCAAACTGTTTTATTTTCCTCGATTACATTGTTTGATTTGATTAAATGTCATCGTCATATCGATTTTTCGAAATGAATTGAATTTACAAATGTAAGAGACATAGAAATTTCTTAATTTCTTTTTCTTTTTCAATCAAGAATTTAAAAAGAAAAAAAAATCCCAATTGTTTGATATTCCCGGTATTGAAATTTTTTGAAATTTTATTTTGCTGCCATCTTTCGGTATTGTATTATAACTAATTTGAAATTTTTAATTACAGATCGCATTGATAGCTATATTTGAGTGCCATCTTGTAGCGAAAGAACTAATTGAATACCAGCAGTCGCCATCTAGTGAAGAGATTTTCAATTTCAATGGTTATGAGCACTATCTTGTAGACAAAGTGTCAACTAAAATTTGATATTTTGATTTTCTTCGTTCATTTGATCAAAGAATACATACTCCATAGAAGCTCAGATCTCGGGGTTTTGTGGTTATCAAACTTTTAGTACCTACCCTGACTCACGAAGGGCAACACTTGTTCAATGTCGGTCGGTCGTCGACACTGTTGCCGACGACGTAGGAAGAAAATCTACTAAATGGTCACGTGATACCCACTAGAAATCCATTTAGTTTATTTTGAAGTCAATATTCCTTTTCTACATCCAAATATGTCCATTATAAATATAAGATAAAAAATTATATAGGTAAATATCTCCAAAAGTTATATTTAATTAGACAAATCAACAAAAAATATTCGAAAAAAAAATCTACCAATTTTCTACTTTTCTACCAGACATTCTACTTTTCTACCAGATTTTCTACTAATCTACTAGACGGAGATTTATCCACAAGACGGGTCGAAATTCCACCAGATCTAATAGAAATTCTACTAAATCGGCAACCGTGGCCATGAGTTCGGTTAGCATGTGCTTACCGACATTGAACAAGTGTCGCCCTTCGTGAGTCAGGGTAGGTACTAAACCAAAAAATCGAGATCTGAGCTTCTATGGTATTTGTATTCTTTGACAGTACCGCAATTGTATGGGCCAATGTGTTAGAGAGAGACAAAGAAAATTTTTGATCCAAAATGGCGGCATTCGTGCGTGCGCTGACGGCCTGGTTGCCGTACTTGGACAAATAGAATTGTTAAAATGACAAAATCAAAATTAAAATTTAATTAAAACAAAAGAAAAATTAAAATTGATAAATGATATGGAAGTAATATTAATGTTTGTGTAGTAATGTTTGTATACTATACAAAACAGACACCACAGATTAAAGATATACTATATTATATAGATAGGACACTCGATCCTTTTCGGTCACATTTCATATTAGTTCATACCCCAGTCGCTAACTGCGCTTCGATAGCACCAACTACGTTTGGCGCCAAATTTGAAAATATCAATATGCATACTATAAAATAGTATTTAAAAAAAAACTTTGAACATCAAAGATTTTCGTTTTTTTTTTAACTTTATTATATTTAAAGAAAAAATTACAAGTTGATACACACTAAAAATGTAAAAAACAAAACATCCATATTATCAATTTCAATTATTACAGCTTCTTCTGCAGTTTCATTTTCTTTTCTTTCGATTTGTATTTCCAACCAATCAAACTAACAAAATCCAGAACAGAATATCTCGCTTACCAAATTAATAACAGAAATTATAATACTCAAATCAAATATAAATTTCAAGAGAAAAACCAATTAAATATAGCCAAAAAATTTGACATCAAAAACTTTTCTAGAAAAGTTTTTGATGTCAAGTTTTTTTATTGCTTGATTAAAAAAAATCATAAATAAAATAATGTGTGAAATAGAAAGCTTTGAATTTTCTACGTATATGTGTTTTGTGTATGACATTTCAAGTACTAACAGCGCCCATATCGACTGGGGTTCGAACTAAACCAATATTGCTTATGAGTAGCCAGAGTGCGCAGACCCTGACAGACACAACATTGAAATAAACAACTATTAATCAAATAAACAATTGTAATAATCTGTCATGGAGTCAGATATCTTGATTTTAAATTCTACTTCTCAATGTCACCAACTTATAGTTTAAAATTCAAATGTCCCCATAAATTTTGATCCAAAATGGCGGTCATTTGCGGTACTGTATATATTTAGCATATACTTATAAACTCATATACCGCTAATAGGTTCCGAAAACTGAAGCCAAGATCAGAGTGCAGATACATATCTATCTATGCTTTTCTAACAGATCGTTTGAGCATTGAGCGCACGCCTGAACTCTTTAAATTGATTGGTCGGGACAACGTGTTGTATCACTGCCATCTTTATACCCACCAGGCCGTCAGGTAGCAATTGTTTTTCCGTGTGACGTCATTAAAAGAGTCAAACGGTTCAAATTTTTCAAGTGAATTTCGTACGTTATTGTGTTTAAAAACTATTATAATTAATATAGTTTTCATCAATTGTGTTAAATTTATTGTGGTGTGTGGTGTGTATTATTGTTCTTCGATACATTTTTTTTTTTAAAGGATATGACCATTTTAGTTTAGATTAATATTTGTAGGTTAGGTTATGTCCTGCTATTTCAAAATAAATAAAGGACTGTAAAGAAAATTCAAATTTACATTTTTTTTAGAAAATGCCTATATGTTGTTGTGTCCTTTGCTGTGGATCCAATGCTGCTCCTGATGAAAACTATGTTCCTGTCTTTTCATTTCCTTTACAAGAGCCGAAAAAGACTCTCTGGAAGAAGAGAGTTTGATTTGTAAATACTTGTTGATTACTCAAAAAGTAACTGATTATGGGTTAGATTGTCAGCAAAATAAATATTTTATAAGCTTGAATCGTATAGGGCTTAAATTTCCTACAAAATTATCAATAACGATCGCTTTAGATTCATACAAGTTATTCCAAACATTGACGTCCGAAACATACCAAAAGATGTTATTATCAGAATTGTTGCTCGTGTGGAAGATCCTTCAGCCAAATTTATAACAAAATTCTAGACGTATGGATCACTATTTTAATGAATAATTTTGCAAAAAAAATCAAACAAATTTAGTTCAATAACAAAGTACAAGTTGTGGCAAAAGGAGGAAAAAATAATAGATTTACATTTTTATATTGTCATAAAATACATACACTAAAAAAAATCTAATTTTTTGTAGTAATTTCATTCAACCATTATTATTTTTTCAACTTTTCACATAAATTAACTTGTACTCTATTGACAATATTTTTAATCTTTTGACTCTTTTTATGACGTCATCATTTGAACCTGACGGCCTGGTGGGTATAAAGATGGCAGTGGTTGTATCTATTGTATTCGAATTCGAAAAGAGAAGCTGTGTGACCATATGATGAATCGACACTAAAATATATATGTATGATGGCGAAAGTTAGCATTTATTGTGTGAGATAATGTAAATTTTATACTGGACTAACTGGACTAGAGTAATTGAAAATGATAAATTGCGGTAAAAACACAACGAAAATGTGCGCCCTTTCCATTTCTTTGTTTTCAAAATAATAATTGTTTTGAAAATCAATTTGCTTATTTGTTATTAATATTATTGTAGAGAATAAATAAATAAATGTGTATACAATATGTATATACAATAATCAAAATTTACTATGTATTAACAAGCCTAGGAAAACTGTTGGAGGCCCCTTATGATCATTTTTATTATCGTTTTTATTACTACTCTTCTTCTAATTTAAATGAATAAATAAGTACATATGTACATACTTATTAAATATCTCTTATTCTCTGTCAATTTTTCCATTTTGAAATACATTTTAAGTGTTCTTTTTTGCGAATATTCAAATTTCTTATGGTTTCACCTACATAAAACATTACACAATTACAATGTAATTTATATATTTCACTTTTATTAAAAGCAGGTAATACATCATTATTTGATGTTAATATTTCTGTGTTACTTGAAGTATTAAAAGAAATATTTAGGTAGGTACCTATATTAAAAGATATTAGAATTTTTCGATGAAAAAAGAAATGGAGCCTAAATATGGGATAGATTGAAAATTATTTTTTGATTGTGAAATTGGTTGTAAAGTAGTGATTAAACGTAAAAGAAATTTAGATTAAAATTTTGTGAAAAAGTTTATGAATTAAATATTAAGGGTCGATTTCACTAACGTCTTTTAAATTTTAACCAACAAATAAGTCATAGAAACGATTTTTATAATCATAGCAACGATTGTTTCTAACTGTTCATTTAGGCTTAACTGAAGTTAGAGAAATCGGTCCTAGAAGGGAATTTATTAAAATGAGTAATATATTTATTTGTATTTAATTCAGAAGAAAAATTACTAGTAGACTTAGGAATTGAAAAGGGTCTATGGAAAAGTAAATAAAAGGCTGCTACTTTATAATTTATATGATGGAAAGAAGGATTACTGTTGAAGTTGTAGTTGGTTTTCTATGTAGATACAGAAAAATCCAATTCAAAATCAATTATTTTAATGTTAAGATCTAGAAAAGAAATATTGTTATTGCCGGTTTCTATGATAAATGTAATACTTTTGTGTAAAGAATTAATAAAAATTAAAAATTCATTTATTATTTATTCTTCAGTTGAACCACAAAAAATACCTATTGTCGAGGCCCTAAAAATTTTAAGCCTTCAATTCAAATCCTAAAGTGGAATATTTTTAGGAATATTCCTGAATTTTCTAAACGTAAAAAGAAATCTTCCTAATAAAAAAAACTACATTTAAGGTAAACAAAAGCATTGTTAAAATAAACAAATCCGAGATAAAATAAATAAGATTTGGAATGCTTTCGAATGCTACAGAAGGATTTTAAAATCAAAATTGCAACCCCTCAGCATCTACACTTTAAAACTATATAAGGAACTGAACCAGGGCACCAATGATATAGAATAATAGTATTTATGCAGGTTCTCTAAGTGCAGATTTTGTAAATTGATATACTTGTAAGTACTTATTGTAGGTTTTATTTTCTTGAAAATGCCTTCGAAACGCTGTTTTTTGTGTGAAAAATCTTCAGTAACATTACATCAGTAAGTAATTTTATTCTTTCAGTGGTATATCTTATAAACTATGAAATACCATAATCTGCATGGACTTAAAGGAAGGAAAGTAATAGTTCTTCATTTTTTATTGCAGATTTCCAAAAGATAACGCAACACGTTTATTATGGTTGAAGAATTGTAATTTAAATGAATTTGATAATGTTGCTAACGTTAGAATTTGCTCTGATCATTTTACATCAGAAGATTATCGAAACCCTAAAGCTCAAGAATATGGTGCAGTTTTGAAGTTAAAGTTTGGTGCTGTCCCAACTGTTGCTGTACCCAATTTAGTGTTTACATCTTCAAACAGTCCTGATGTAATAAAAAGTAAAATTACTGAAGCAGGATCACATCAACAAATTGCCACTCAAACTGCGCTTATTTCTGGTATGTGTTGTTATAATTTGGTATACTTTTTATGATTTGCATTATAAAATCACATAGCTAATTGTTTCGTTATACTGATCGATGTATTTGTATTCTATTGTATTTTTTAAAGGTACGAGTAATCAAGATGAACACACTTCAAAGACACAGAGTTATGCAAGTCAAGAACAAGGCATACTGGCAGTAAATGTGTCTACGTCTTCGTTACAGTCAATACGTGAGCAAGCGTTCATTCAAGCTGTAGATATCTCTAGTAAGTATTTGTTATAATTTGTATGTAATTTTGATGTTGCCCGTTATAAAATATGTAACATCCGTTTTTGTCATACAAATATTTCTCACATTAACATGGTTTTGTATGTAATTTAAGATGTTGAGGATCAAGATGAACTTTCCCCAAAAAAACAAAAACTTGACGAACCAAAATGTGCTGAAGATACTGGTTCATTACAATCAAAATGTGAAACAGGAACATCTCGACAAGCCATCAGCCAAGCTGTGGATATTTCTGGTATTCACTCATTATAATTTTTATATATCTTATGTTATACAGTTATACACTATAAATATTTTATTTCAGATGCTATGTATCATTCATCAAAGAAAGTAAAATTGTATAATCCTAGATATGCTGGAGATATTTCTTCATTGGAAATTAAAACTGTGAGTCAAGCAAAAATAAGTTTATCTGTTGCAATGAAAACCATACAACAGCAGCGTCGTAAGATTAAAATTTTGCAACAAAAAATTAGAAGAGTTAACAAGAAAGTAACAACATTAGAAGAGCTTCTTGATCACCTACAAAACAACACCGATATCTCAGAAGATGCTTGTAATACTATAAAGGTATAAAATCAATTATTAATTATAGTACCATCTTGTTTATCTAACAAAAATGGGATTGAGACACTGCCAAATTATCAAAATATATAGGTTACTGAGAGTGGGTACATAATCACTTATTGATAAGAAATAATTGAAATAATTGCTAAACAAACTATATAATTTATTGAAAAAAAAATCAGTTCACATACTAAATTTAAATCATCTACCTACCTACATCCTTATTCACAAAACTATGCAACTTGTAAGTGAAAGGTAGATTATCGAACATGTCAGAGTAACTATTATTCAACACCGTTGTATAAAGAGGCCGTAACTATACCGATTTTAAATCAATAAAGCACCTTATAACATACTAGTGTGTTATATCCATAACACACTAGTATGTATTAGAAATTTGCTTCCTATTGATCGTGATGTCAGTATTGTAGATTTGCCGTGGGTTGCACCATTCATTGTCAAATATTTGACACAATGTCAAAGCCTTAATTAGCAATGCATTGAATTCAATACGTTCAATAAGGTCTGCCACTGTGTCAATTATTTGCCTTAGCAACGTATTGAATTGAAATAGGTTGCTAAGGCTTTGACATTGTGTCAAATATTTGACAATGAATGATGCAACCCACGGTTGGTGTGCTAACGTGCCTGATTTTGTATAACCACGGTATAGTGATAAAATAGTAACTTTCCATGGCAACTAAAAGTCAAGCCTTTTTTGTTCTAATTTTTTACTTGTCAAATAAATTTATTAGAAATTACAAATACTTTTCCAAATTATTTAAATGGTTTTATGTTCGGTGTTATATAAAATCTTGTATACAACTCTTACGTTAAAGGGCAAATAAAAAGCTCGAGCTCCACTCGGCTAACGCCTCATGGGTAAACGTTTTCTCTGGCATTTTATTTGCTTCTTAACGCACTTGTTGTATAAATATGTAGCTATAAATATATAATGTGTTATTTACATGTACATATAATAATAACTAATAAAATGAGAATATAACTGTGTGCATAGTTTTGGGAGGGGTAATCAGCCCCCCATGGATAATGCTACTGATGTTAGATAAATAGTTATTTACGAATGTTGTTTGTGTTTAGAATACTATGCCTGAGAGTGTAAAAGAATTATTGTCTACGAAATTAAAGACAAAAGGAAAGTACACGCCAGAACTAAGAAGTTTTGCGTTGACGCTTCAATTTTACTCTACGAAGGCTTATGAGTACGTAAGAAAAACATTTCATAATTTGTTACCTCATCCTTCAACTATAAGGAATTGGTATAGTGTTGTTGATGGAAGGCCGGGATTTACAAAAGAAGCTTTCCATGCCATTAGTCTTTACACTAAAACATGTGATGTCATTGTCAATATTGTTATCGATGAAATGTCAATACGAGAACAGATGATATTTGAAAATGATGTTTTTTATGGAGGTGTCAATTTAGGCACTGAATTTAATAATGACAATGACAATATATCAACAGCCAAAAACGCTCTTGTTTTTATGGCTGTTGCAATCAATAAAGGCTGGAAAGTACCTTTAGGATATTTTCTGATAAAAAGCCTAAATGGTAGTGAGAGAGCCAATTTACTAAAACAGTGTTGTCAACTGCTACACGAAACTGGTGCGCAAGTATACTCTGTTACTTTTGATGGATCTGCTACCAATATAAATATGTGTACCGCTTTGGGAGCTAATTTCACATATGGCAGTAATTTTAACCCTTCGTTTATACACCCAATTACCAAAGAAAAAGTGTTTGTTTTCTGGGATCCCTGCCATATGATGAAATTAATTAGAAACACTTTAGGCGATAAAGGTGTTCTTCTGGACCACAATAATAATACTGTAAAATGGGACCACATAAAACGTTTACATGAGTTACAAACAGTAGAAGGTCTTCATGCAGCAACAAAACTGACCAGCAGACATATTAATTATAACAACAATAGAATGAACGTGAAATTATGTGTCCAAGTTTTAAGTGAAAGTGTTTACAATGCATTTGTATTCGTAAACTCACTTAATTTGCCACAGTTTAATGGGTGCATGCCCACAGCAAATTTTTGTTTAATTTTTAATAACATATTTGATATTTTAAATTGTCGAAATAAATTTGCAAAAAGAAAAAAATTTAAAATTCCTATTGACGATAAGTCATATCAATTTTTAAAGGATAACGCGGAGGTTTTTATTAATTATATTTTAAATTTAAAAGATGTGTCTGGAACGCCTATCATAAGAACTAACAGAAGGACTGGATTTATAGGACTAATAATATGTTTGCAAAATATATTTGATTTGTATGACTTGATAAAGTGTAAAGATCAAGAATATTTATTATCTTATAAAATATCACAAGATTTTTTAGAAACATATTTTAGTGCCATACGAAGTCGTGGCGGATTTAATAACAATCCCAATGCCAAACAGTTTGAAAGTGCATATAAAAGATTACTAATAAGACATGAGGTTAATACCTTTGGAACTTCAAATTGCTTGGCAGATGGGATTGAGATATTACATGTTTCCTCAAAAAGACAACAATTCAAAGACCCAATTTTAGACTGTACAAATATAGAAACAAATGTATTCGACCATGATTATATCACTACCATGTGGTCACTTAATCCATATGTAGAAAATGTTGTTAAATATATTAGTGGGTTTATTGTAAAAAAAATTGTGAAGAAGCAGTTATGTGCTGTATGTATGCAACATTTAATAAGTAAACAAAATGGTCCACTTCTTACCCAAATAAAGAATCGGGGTAAGTTTATATTTCCATCCGAAGATGTATGTAAGATCTGCAAAAGTGCAGAACGTATTTTTAGGGAGAACATTCATCTAATATTTAAACAGCAAAATATAAAAGATGTGTTAATAAATAAAATTTTTATTCAAACTTGTACAGTGTTTAACACCAAAGAAATGAACGAACATATATCGTCACAAGATATATTAGATAATCATAAGGTGCAATTAATTAAATTAATTATAGAAATATTTATTAAAATTAGACTATTTCATGAGGCGAAATTAAAATCAGAAAAAAATGAATATGTTAGGCATAAATACACCAAGCTGATTTTGTTTAAAAACCAATAGTTTGTAAGTTAGTTTTAAGTGATTTTGTATTGTTACTTTGAGATTTATAGCGTTTTAATAATATATAATTTCAAGTGATTATCTGCGACTATTTCAAATTTAAAATTAACCGCTCGATCGAATTGGCACATGCTTAGAACTTCTAAAAGATTTCAAATATAAGGACATAAATATACTTCTGTCTCAACATGCTGGCTTCACTCACTACACATTGCAGGTATAGGAAGGACGCAATATAGTAGTTTATACATATATGATATTTAGTGACTAGTATTTTATTATAACTAGTTTTGGTGTACACTACTGCCAACATAATTTTTAGTTAGAATTAAACTACACGAGATGTCGCCCCTGTAAGAATTTTTTTCTCAAATAATACTCTAATGATTTTCAAAGTTATCTATTACAATCATTTATCAACAAAATATGAACTAAATTACTAAAAAATTAATTATAAAATAAAATATGTAAACGTCACGAATTATACAGGTACTTCATCAATCAAATAGGATACTGTAGTATGGATGTTGTTTAGATTGTTATTTTTCTAGTGAATTTTCATCTCTATAGTTGTTTAACCTGATTTCATTGTCCACTTATTCTCAATGTCACCAACTTATAGTTTCAAATTCAAATGTCCCCATTAATTTCTGTCCAAAATGGCGGATATTGCGGTACTGTATAATATTTAGTAATTGTAATAAAATACGTCAAGAAAGCGCCTAAAATTGGCGGAAAATTCAAAATATAATTTTTAAATTGGAATTAGCAATTAATTAAATCGGATTTTTGTTATAATTAAATTAACACTTTATCTCTTTATCTACAAATTAAGATTATAAATTATGAGCTGAGAATTATTTGGTGATGTTACATCTTTAAAAAAAAAACATTGCTTATGACTCTTATCAATAAGAAGGATCTTCAAGTTTCCAAGATAAAAGCAACAGTCGCAAATAATAGGCCACAAACTCGAAGAACAATGAAACCCAAAACATCCACATGTGCTAATATGTATTACAATATCAATACTAACAATCATTTAAGGTGCTGTGAAGGCATTAGATATGTTATAATATTTATAGCCTCGAAATTATCTTCTTAGATCTATTATTTCTTTTTCTTTCCAATAATTAATTCAAAAATAAAAGCGATCAAAGCAAGCAATAGACCACATATCCATACAATAAAAACACCATAAAGATCAAACATTTTTAAAATAATAACATTTTCATATTTTTAACAGCATATATACGTTGGTTTCTCATTGTTACATATATATAGTATTCTATAAGACCTTTCTCAACAATATTTCCTATATGATAATCAATTAGATTATTTAAGTGACCACGTTTACGATAGAGGAACGCTATACAAGATGGAGCCATCTATGAGAAACAATATATTGTTAATTGTTATATAATATAATGATTATGTAGTAAATTGTTGTATAAAGAGGCCGTAAATATACCGATTTTAAATCAATAAAGTACCTTATAGCTTATAGCACACTAGTGTGTTATAGAAATTTGCATTCCTATTGGGCTTGATGTCAGTATTGTAGATTTGGTGAGCTAACGCGCATGATTTTGTATAACCACGGTATAGTGATAAAATAGTAACTTTCCATGGCTACTAAAATTCAAGCCTACTTTGTTCTAATTTTTTACATTTAGGAATGCGAATTTATATATAACATACTAGTTTGTTATATCTATAACAGACTAATGTGCTATAAGTTGCTTTATTAATTTAAAATTGGTATAGTTACGGCCTCTTTGTATAACTGTATTGGATAAAAGGCAATTTCTTCACTTACCAATTCTAGATAATCAATTTGTTCGAAATTTTGTATGAATCTTGTGAAGAGGGTCGTTAGACCGACTGCAGCATCAGGATTTTCACAATACTCTTCTAATAATTTCTGTGTACGAACATATTTGTATGGTACCGAAATATATTTCTTAGTGTCTGATAAAGGTCTCTTTGGATGTTCAACAAGGGAAAACAGTGTGTTAAATAGATGTTGATATAATTTAATTGGTATATCAGAATCGACTAATTCTTGTAATGTTTCAATTTTCGGTTCCAATGTTGGTTTAGTAAAGACACTACTTAATCCTGTTAGATATATTGTTGATATTTCCATAATGAAAATCAATAACACCATTAAAAAAAAACGTACAAACCATTTTTTTGGTAGTCTATTTAATGATAATTGTAAACATAATTGATAGACACGGAAAATTGAATAGAATATTGATGTTTTTGTTGATATTGATAATACAACACTAGATATTAGAATTGTTATTATTGTTAATAAGACAAGATCATAAGATAATACAAGAAATTCTTTCCATTTTGGTGATGGTTTTCGCTTCGGTAATAAGATATGAAACGAAACACCTAAAATTAGATAAGAAATTACAGTTTTACATACATTTTCAGCTATTGTAACAAAAATAATATGATTAATATACAGTGAAGGCATCTTGAGCAGATGCATCATTATTAATCATTCTTATAGCTTACATTGAAATTGAAGAAGAGAAGTTTAAAAATTGATTTACGTAACAGGTGTAGAAGCCTTTTTGTAACAAATTTTAATCAAATAATTGTTCTACTATTAAACAGAAATGTTTTTTAATAAGTATGAGTGATTTAAATTTTGCGCGCCTAAATGTTAGTTTCATATTGGTTGTTTTAGAGGCAATAAGTTTACACAACTCATAAATCCAAAATTTTGATATTAACACAGTCCAGTAAAAAGAAATTCTAATTGTACAATATTAATTTAAATTAAATAATTGAATTTTCTGTCGATATGAAGTCTGTTACAGCAAGTACCATGGATTTCACAAAAAGTGACCGATTCTTAGGCGAAAATATCATGTTATTTGTTTAGTGTAAGTCAAACTGTATCTCTAGTGAAGATAAAAAGGTGCATGGGCAAGTGTTAGAAAGATTTTCCATCATATCAAATTTTTAAAAAGAATTTTTTTATTCAGATAAATAATCAAAATGGCACCAATAACATACCCCTTACTTTCTGATTGAATACCTGTTTTCTCAAATTCTCACCTGTTGAGATTCTGTTAAATTGTTACTACCACCTTCAAAAGCCTGTTTTACACAGTTGTACAAAAATTTATCTCTTTCTTGTGAAATCGATGGTACCACTGGTACCAATGTTGAAATTAGTACCTGTTCTCCCTCCCCTAAATTACGTAAAATTAAATACTTATATGTCATTAATACAATGCTCCCTAAGAATTGGGGATTCATTCATTATAGAAAAACTACCCGGCTTTAGAGAAAGTACTGACTTATTAGGTATCGAGGGTGATTTACGTACGGCGAAAAGTTCTTATGGCAACTCGCATTATTTAGCGAACGATTTAAAAAAAAAAATTAAGGTTCTTTAGGTGGGTACCTGGAGATTGTTTTAGCGAAATTGAAATTTTGTAACTCATTTAGAAGTAGGTCAAAAAACGCTCGTTTTGGAAATGATCATCGCTCTTTTCAAAAACGAGCTAAGCACGCAAAACGAGTAAGAATTATTCGGAGACTTTTCCAGCATTGATTTTTTACATTTTTCTCTATTGCATTCTAGAAAAAGTGAGAAACATTCCTACCCGTTCTAGAACAAATAGGGAGAAACATGGATCCCGCCCACCTATATACTACTTACATATTAGTTAGAAAGAGACAGAGAGAGTGTAGGTGTCTAGAAATTAAAAATAATGGCGGATATTACCACCCACCCTTAGCCCTTTGACCAAACAAAGCAATTTCTTTTGTACGAAAGAACTTTAAAGACTTTCTATTTTAAAAGATAACAATAACCAGATGTGTTTTGTGGATTTGGTATCTCTGTCTATTATTCATGAAACATGTGATTTGATAAAGAAAAGACATGGGCGGGACCAATGTTTTTTTCATGTATCTATTGAGAATACCACTACGGTATAAATAACTCTGTATTAGATATTTATTGTGAATAAACACATTTTTACCATTGACAATGCAAGCTGAATGTTCTATATCTGGATGAATTGACTCTATGTAAGCGGTTATTACTGCAGTTAAATGATGTTCTTTCATTTTATTTTCAATCATATCATTTGTTTCAAATAAATTTAAATTGTTACGTCTCATATATTTAATTCTTGCATTTAAACATTTTCCAATTTGATCCATTATTAAAACCATTACGCCTGGATTAATTTTATTGAATGGATTTTTAATAGTACTGCTAGCTGCCCACCACGATACACGTATTGGACAATTATTCAATTTCTTTGGAATATTTTTATTGAAAATCTCCAATAAATTTCCAAATGTCTTATCAAAGATTTCATAAATTTTAATATTTTTATTACAATTCTCATAAGGATACCATGTTAGGAATTTATTATCGTTGAGTAAAATAACATTATAAATATCCATTTCTTTGAACAAATAATTGAAAAGTTTCACAATTTTTTGATTGTTCAATAATTCTTCAATAAATATAAAATATTTTCCATGGACATATAAATTGTTATAATTTAATAATTTTATAATTGATTGCTGTAAATTTTCATAATTTTTATCAATAATTACATAAAAATTACATTTGATTGTTAGATTTCGTTCATTCTCTAATTGACTAAATCTCGTATAATTAAAATTATAAATAATGTGCGGATGTTGATTTTCAAAGATTATTTTATAATTTTCAAACTTCATGCTAGATGTTGCATATGTAATTTGTTGATAATCATCAATATTTAATAACAATTTATTTATTGTAGAAATATTTGTTGAATTTTCATTAATAGAAAAATTAAATTGTAAATTTATGGAGAATTTGATTAATATTGAAATTATTAATAGAATTTTCAACATTGTGAAATTTCAAGAACTTAACTTTACCTGTTTATTACAAATATACTGTACACTCATAAATGATGCAATGGTGTAATGTTTAACACATTAGTATGTAAATAGTAATATGTACATTTATTTATGTGTTTCTTCTTATTATTTTTTAACAACTATCATTATTCATAACAAATATGTTTTTTTTTATATTTAATGTCTGTATTAGGTATACATTTATGTATACAAATAACAAACGTTTACTAACTGCTATTACTCTACTATCGATCTCTTAAGTCTTTGACTAAATGATAATGGTTTTAATATCATCAATCATTTAGTTTACAATTTTCGTTCAAGTTGTACGATTTTTTTAGCTGTAAAATTGTAAACAGGGCATTGTTTTTAATTTTTTGACATGCTTCGAAATTATCCTATGTACTTTAGAATTTAATGAAAATTTTCCAAAATTAAAAACTATCGGATGCACGATGAAACGCCCAATTCAACACTGGTTAAAAGCCTTGTTCGGACCAGGCTAGTAATTTAGTCGAGTAGCGAGTGATCGAGTAGACCGTTTAGTTACTGGCTTAAATCCGTTCGCACTACAATCGAGTACAGTACATTAGTGCGCGGTGGTGTGTTGAACAATGAACACGATGATGCGCAATAAAATAAATAAGGTTATGAATCTAATTATAATTGGTATTTTGGAAGAAGTGGAAGAAGAGACTAGTGGATTAAACAAAAAAAAATTATGGATACGAAAATGGATTAATCGACGAGATGAATTAGGAGCCACAAATTCTCTTCTGAATGAAATTGCATTGGAAGATCCCAAAGAATATTGTGCGACTTTGAGAATGACCGAAAGTTGTTTAAATTTTCTGCTAATGAAAATCCAATCCCATATTCAACGTGAGGACACGATTTTAAGAAGTGCCATTCCAGCAAAAACAAAATTACAGGCAGTTCTGTATTTTCTTGCAACTGGATGTAGTTTAAGAACACTCACACATATCTTTCGACTTGGAAAATCAACTGTTTCAGATTTCCTTGTAGAAGTTTGTGAAGCTATTTATGAATCATTAAAGGAATTTATAAAGGTAAGATTTAGTTAATTATAAAAGTAATTTAGGAAATATTTATTAACAAACTTAATTGTATCTAAAATACAAGGTAAATTCATATCGAATAAATGATCGGTTTAAGAAAATAACTCGAACAAAACTCAAAACCTTGTAATATTAATATACACCTGATGATGGCTTGCTAGCCGACACCCGTAGTGCAAATCGAAAATTACTATTACAAGATTTTGAGTTTTATTCGAGTTATTTTATTGAATCGATCATTTATTCGATATGAATATTTATTATTTAAAGCAAATCATCCGGATTGTTCATTGCTGAAAAAAAAATATTATATGTTACTGCTATTTGTTGGTCTTAATTATAATTATTATTATTACCATTAGAAGTATTGCTATCTGAATTTGGTGATAACAAAGGTGATTCTAATGCAGTTCTTAAATGTTGCCGCCGGATTCTATTTATGTAAAGTTGGATATGTTCTTGCACTTCAAGCGCTGTCAATAGAGGCAAAGCCTTCAATTGAACTGCGACGTGTCTGCCAAACACGTCAAATTCATTTTCTTCAGTGGAATTATTATTTTCTGAAATTTCTTTCAACTGACTGACCATATTTGTCAGTTGAGACAGCTTGGTTTTTTTGGGGGGGCGGTTTAGAAGGTCCAGGCTCAGGTTCCCGAAATTGGAGAATATTCTCCAATGTAGTGTTATGTTCGTCGGTGTCTGTATCGCTCTGCTGAAAATAAAATAAAGATGTTTTAATACCGATAAAAAAATTGAACTATAAATAATTTCTTTTCAGGTTCCAACAAATGCAGATTGGAAAATAATCGAGAATGGCTTTCGCAATGAATGGAACTTTCCTGGATGCTGCGGAGCAATCGACGGCAAGCATGTTGCCATTAAAGCACCTCCTGGAGCAGGAAGCTTATACTACAATTACAAAGAATCAAACAGTATTGTCCTAATGGCAGTTGTAGATCATAAATATTGCTTTAGTTATATAGACGTAGGATGCAATGGCAGGGTTTCTGATGGAGGTGTTTTTCGTAATTGCAGTTTGTACGGAGCATTAGAAGGCGGTATATTACCAGAAGGCCATATCTTAGTTGGTGACAATGCATTTCCTTTGAAAAAATATCTACTTAAACCTTTCCCAGGGAATCAATTGACATTAAAGCAGAAAATTTTTAATTATCGCCTATCACGGGCTAGAAGAATAGTGGAAAACGCTTTTGGGATACTTGCTGCCAGATTCAGAGTATTTGAAAAACCAATGGCCTACAGGCCTGAGAAAGTTATTACCATTGTAAAAGCGTGTTGTGCTGTACACAATTGGCTAATGGGGACAAAATTGCAAAATAGGCGATTTGAATTTACAGCAGATAAGGATAATTTTGATACAGGAATCATTATTCCTGGTAATTGGAGGGATGAGCCAGAGCCTCATGGCCTGGAATCACTACCAAGTTGTTCGTCGAATCGTTCATCTCGAAGCTCTACAGATCTTCGCGAGAAATATGCAGATTACTTCATGGGAGACGGATCAGTCCCGTGGCAGACAAGAATGATTTATTAAAAAATGCGTCTACTAAAACGCTTTGTATGAATATTGAAAATTAAATGTACTTATTACTTACTAAATTACTTTCACTTTCCGTCAAAGCAGATGTGATATTTCTCAATGACTCATCCATTAGATTAAACCATTTTAAGGAAGGGACGTAAATTGCGTCACTCCCAGCACCGGACTGTTTTGACTTTTGAATTTTTCTTAACTCTTGGGAATACGTTGATCTATAAAAGTAATCAATAAATATAGACACCTATCAACCAATTAATATACAGGGCGATTCACGTTAGACGAAAAGTTTTCATGGCAACTTCCAATACTTGGCGAGCGATTCGAAAAATATTTCGGGGGTCCCCCGAGGTCATTTTAGCAAACTTAGAACCTTATAGCTCATTTGGAAGTTGGTCCATAAAAAACTTGTTTCAATAATAATGCAATTTTCCTTGAAGTTTTTCGTCAGGCGTGAATCATCCTGTATACCTGTAACTACCTACCTGTGCATAGTTCAAAAAAATATCATTAAATTAAACGATGTTTGACAATTTAATTATAATTGCCGCAAATAATGAACCTTACAACAATATTCGAATTACTTAATGGTTAAGGCGAACAGAGGAAATTGTTTATCGTAAATTCCGTAAATATCATAGAAGCAAAGAATTTACAGCTAATACCAGATGTGGAGAATATTTCTTTAAAAGCAGGTAGGGCAGGTAGTTTTACCCCTCACAGAATTTACAGTTAACAATTTCCTTTGTGTGTGCCAAACATTAAATAAGATCAATTTTGTTATAAGATTCAATATTTCCTTGTCATAAGTGTAACAAAAAAATCGTAATCTTCATGATTATCAAGAATATAGATCGTGTACAGGTAACAAATTAATATCAGTATTAAAATAGTTATACTAACCTGATGTTTTTAATTTTCAATTTAATTTCTTTCTCGCCAAATCCGGGGATTCCCATAAATTTTTCCAAATCCGCATATGCGGCTTGTTTGATTTGCTTATTTTTATATGATGACGATTTAATATTCCATAAGCATTCATATTCTAAATACTTAGAAACAAACTTTATCGTTGTATCTTCGCTCCAACGAGACATTTTCACAACATGTATAAGGAACTTGACAATGAAACGTTCACAACTATCTAGTGGATGGTTTAGAGATCTATGAAGCGTGGTGGGGGGTGGGGGGTCGCTACTCGACCGAAAAAATAGAGTCAACTCTATTTACTCTACTAAACCATTTACTACGCTATTCGTCTAAAATGTCGTCGCGCGCACCGGTTTTACTCGCTACTCGACCAAAATACTATCCTGTTTTGAAGCTGGCTGACCCTTTTACTACGCTACTCGACTAAAATGTTGGCGTTCGCACCGGTTTAGCTACTAAATTACTCGCTACTCGACTAAATTACTAGCCTGGTCCGAACCAGGCTTAAGGCGTTTGAATATCTATGGGTGGGTTGCACCATTCATTGTCAACTATTTGCCTTAGCAACGCATGTAATTTAAATACGTTGCTAAGGCTTTAACACTGTGTCAAATATTTGACAGTGAATGGTGCAACCCACCCTAAGAAAATAACCGAGTAACCGATGATTAAAAATAATTAAAATTTGTAACATTTTCATACAGCGAAACGAGGCCTCAGTCCGTCATATGCCTGAAAACAAATAGAAATCGAATAACAATATATGAGCTCTGTTCAAATTAGCTTTATGTGTACAATACAGTTCTGGAATTTGGTGCGTTCGAGTACACCCTGTATACAGAGAGATAGAAAATTATTAAACAAGGAACATTGCGTTAATGGCACCATCTATTGTTTGGACCGCCAACATTTGAAACTAAAAAATTTTCGTTTCACATCTATTTATTTATGTTTCAAACATCAGCCAATCAGCATCGATAATGTTGGATACTGAATTACTGGCACTGATGTAGGATTTGTGTTTTTAAATTGAATATTGACTTAAAAATTGTATAGAGGTAAGTTATTGGATAATAAGCTAATTTAATTTTTAATTCTTGTTTTAATTTGCTCAAAATTTTAGGATATTCATTATCGAATGTGACAATTCCAAAAATCAACATTGGTAATGTTGGATACTGTATTACCGGCAATGTCGGTAATGTCACATACTGTGTTACCGATGGTATTGGTAATGTCACATGCTGTATTACCGATAAATTCAAATTCGTGCTGGGTTGGTTGTTTTTCTTGTGAATTTTCATCCGTTAAGTTGTTTAAACTGAGCAGATGGTCTTGTGATGGATTTGAGTGTTTGAATTAAAAAATTACTTGAAAAATTCTATAAAGGTGAGTTATTAGATGATAAACTAATTATATTTCTGATTTTTGTTCTAATTTGCTTAAAATTTTAGGTTATCTATTGTTGAATGGAACACAACCTCAATAATATCACAGTCTTGTTCACATACATCCATACGCAAACTGGAAGGTCGAATTGAATACCAGAGAAACTAATAAGAAGCAGTAAGTCAAAATAAAACTGCAATGATGATTTTTAAAGTTAACAAATTTATGGAAAACAGCACATCATTAGTGAAGAAATAATGGAATTGGTTTATTAATTAATCGCCAAGATAATCATCAAAGCTGGCGCTCTATTTTATGACGGGGCCCTGTATAAAATGATAAACTTACTTACTTTCCATTTGTATCCAAAATATTGGTAATACCTAATAAACGATTGAGAAAATTTGAAATTATTCTCTAAATCTGCGGAATACCTCCAACCGTCTCCTAATATCCTAATACTAAACTTATCCAAATTTTTCTTATGAGGATGTTATGAATTTTGGAAATTTAATGAAAAATAGCAAATTTTCGTTTAAAAAATTGCGAATTTTTGAAATTTGGTATTAGGATATTAGGAGGCGGTTGGAGGTATTCCTTGGATTCAAAGAACTTTCGAAATGTGATGAAAAATAGCAAATTTTCGTTTAAAATTGAGAATTTTTGAAATTTGCTGTTAGGATGTTAGGAGACGGTTGGAGGTATTCCGTAGATTCAAAGAATTTTCGAAATTAATGAAAAATAGCAAATTTTCGTTTAAAATTGAGGATTTTTGAAATTTGCTATCAGGATATTAGGAGACGGTTGGAGGTATTCCGTAGATTCAAAGAATTTTCGAAATTAATGAAAAATAGCAAATTTTCGTTTAAAATTGAGAATTTTTGAAATTTGCTATTAGGATGTTAGGAAACGGTTGGAGGTACTCCGTAGATTCAAAGAATTTTCGAAATTTAAAGAAAAATAGCAAATTTTCGTTTAAAATTGAGAATTTTTGAAATTTGCTATTAGGATGTTAGGAAACGGTTGAAGGTACTCCGTAGATTCAAAGAATTTTCGAAATTTAAAGAAAAATAGTAAATTTTCGTTTAAAATTGCAAATTTTTATAAATTTGATATTAGGATATTAGGAAACGGTTGGAGGTATTCGGCAGATGTAGACGAATTTCAAATTTTCTCTATAATTTATTATAATGTATAGAATAAAAGTCGAATTACAATTATCAGCTGTAATATACCACACAATTGGCTATGTCTTCGGTATCTTAGCTTGGTTCAGCCAATTGAAAAACAGCTTAAACAAATATCAAGTGGTCATGTGTATGAACTAAGCTACGACACTACGTTAAGTGTACATTACACTAATAGTTGTTTTTATCTTTTAAATATGCCAAATCTTCATTGATCATAGAAACAAATGTTCATACAGCAAAACAATACTCGTTGGTTAAACATATTGATCTATTGAACCGTTCTAAACTGAAGAGTGATGGTGACATCTTCCAATTGTTGTTAAATCTAGAAAACAAATTTATTATAAATTACACGATTTTGTTTAACGGTTAAATAATAAATAAAACTTACATTTTGAATGTTATTTCGAAAGTACATCATCCCTGTTCCTTTCTCAATCGTTTCGCTACGACTATTTTTCATTTTTGAATATGGACACAACGTCACTGATTGACTTTTTGATGTTTTTTTTCAGATTACATGTTCGTTTGAAGAAGTTCTTGATTTTATTTACCACCATTATTATTATTTTTATTGTTATCTCCAATTTTAAGTTCCTACTGCTTAAATTTTGAAATGCTGTTAAAGTTGTTGGTAATTGATTGCGGTATCTAAAAATTTAAACTTTAAATACATTAATGCAAAACAGATATACAATTACATACCTGATAAATTCATCAATAATACTCTTTAAAATAATTAATCAAAAAAAAAATACAATGAAAATGATATTACCATTAAGGTCTAATTGAACGTTTGTCCACTAGATAGCACTAGAATGCAAAAATTTATCATTTCATACAAGGCCCCATCAAATTTTGGCGATTAATTAACAATTATTTCACTATTTTTAATCATCGCAAATTCCAAATAATACTATGCTGCTTTCCACAAGCTTGTTTACTCTAAAAATCATCATTTTAATGAATCTTAATGTGGTATTCGATTAATGGAATTACAATATAACTTACATGAAATCTGTATTTAACTGAGAAATTACCATTATAGTTTGTATTTTTCTATACGATTTTTCATTCTAGACCATAGACTTGGATATATAGGTAGACTGCTAATGTGAGTAGAAATTTGTAGCCACCATGCGCACTAATACTCATCTGTTGTTTCTTTCCAACAATGCAACAACTATATTTTCTGTCTTTGTCAACAAGTCCGCGTGTTTTACTGTGGCGGACTAGTCAGTTAAATTGAAGGACAGATAGTGATAAGTAGTTAGCTAAAAAGAGTAAGACTAACTTTCGAGGTCATTCGAAGTTGGTTACATTATAATCCAATACAAAACATAGGACATTAGCAATCTATTCCCCTTCCAATATCTTTGTTCTACACATTTGAACAAAAATCTCAGGTTAGGTTGTAGTTTTTTGTGGTTATGTTACATTCACCATTTCGCACCCTAAAATTTAAGCAAATATAAACCAAAATCAGAAACAAAATTACCTTATACCTCAAATAATTCATCAGTTCACAATTTTTAAATAAATATTTAATTTATAATATTTATAGAACTCAAAATTTTAAAACTCATATTTATCAAGTGAACAATGAAATCAGGTTAAACAACTATAAAGATGAAAATTCACTAGAAAAATAACTAGCTAAACAACATCCATACTACAGTATCCTATTTGATTAATGAAGTACCTGTATAATTCGTGTCGTTTACATATTTTATTTTATAATTAATTTTAAAGTAATTTAGTTCATATTTTGTTGATGAATGATTGTAACAGATAACTTTGAAAATCATTAGAGTATTATTTGAGAAAAAAATTTTTACAGGGGCGACATCTCGTGTAGTTTAATTCTAACTAAAAATTATGTTGGCAGTAGTGTACACCAAAACTAGTTATAATAAAATACGTGCAGAGAGCGCCATAAATTGGCGGAAAATTTGAAATACAATTTGAAAATTAAAATAATCAATCTATTAATTTTCTGTAATCTAATATATGCATATTTAAATCTAGATAGTATAATTTGTTGGAATAATTAAATATTTTCAAGAATTATTAATTGTTATTAATTAAATACCGTGGTATACCCGGGATAATATTTCATTCGTAAATTGGCTGATAAGCGTTTGTTGATCATGAATTTGTTTTTTTTTATTTCTCTTCTCATTTCCTCAAGGATAAAATTTCGAAATGATAAACAATATTTGAACAGAATTATTACAAAGCAGGTTCGGCTCATGATAAGTTTTTTTTTCCTTCTTTCTCTCCTTCCAGTGAACACATTGATATAATTGTGACATCAGAATGACATCAAACAATGTAATGCGTTACGTAAAAATTGAGTCATTATTTCACACTTAGGGACATAAAATGCTGACGTAACATATATGACATCACAATAATGTGCATTGAACGTCAGCATAGATCATAATGTATCAGTATGACATAAATACAACCAAGTTTTTACATAAGCAAGGTTAAATAATAAAAATGAAAACTTACATTTTGTGTGCAATTTCGAAAGTACCTCGGTACACGACTATTTTCCATTTATGAAAATGGATACAAGTCACTGATTGTGACTTGTGACTTTTTGTTATTTTTTTCAGATTACATGTTCGTTTGGAGAAGTTCTTGATTTTATTTACCACCTTTATTATTATTATTATCTTCAATGAAATTCCTTCTTCTTCATTCTCTCCAATTTTAAGTTACTACTGTTTAAATTTTCAACTGATGTTCAAGTTGTTGGTAATTGATTGCGATATCTAAAAATTCAACAATATACAATAAAAAATCTCCAAAGGCAGCAAGTACCTTATATAGCGAATTTTTTTATGTATCTACATACTGAAATATTAATTGCAAAACATTCTTATGATACTGACAATTAATATATTTTAATAACATTGAATCAACTAATAAATTCATTTCCCGATGTTATTTTAATATTTATGATTTTTATTGAAAAATACTTTTAATCCACAAACAATAAGAAACACTAAAAAAAAAAAAAAGAACTCCAAAGGCAGCAAGTACCTTATATAGCGAATTTTTTATGTATCTACATACTGAAATATTAATTGCAAAACATTCTTATGATACTGACAATTAATATATTTTAATAACATTGAATCAACTAATAAATTCATTTCCCGTAATACGTTTAATCAAGGCCTGCTTGATTTTTTCAAGCGAAATTCTCTAGCAGGCCTTGCGTCTAATATTAACTGTCAAAATTAGTTGCCCCCCGCGATATTCAATTTTTTTTCTAATATCAATTGCCAGAACACATAGCCATCTGAGATAATCGATTTTACTGCTTATACTCAAAAAAAAGATTTTTGCATTTTTCTTGCGATCCAATGAACCGATTTTGATGATTTTTTTTCTGGGTCATAGAGAATGGTCGGCTCTACTGTTATTTTAATTTTCATCCAAATCTAAGCAAATTTAATATTGAAAATGATTTTTTTTAACATTTCTTCAGCTCTTATTCCAAAAGTGTTGGCCCTACCAGTCTGGTCAACGAACTCATCCAAGCTATCCCAAAGACCGATTTTTGTACCAAGTTTCATTAAGATTGGTGTATTTTTACGGCAGTTATCGTGGGTATACATATATATATATATAAATATATAAATATATAAATATATAAATATATATATATATATATATATAAAAATTTTAACGAACGGTGGATATGGGTTCCTGAGGTCCCAAAACGAACTTCTGTGCAAAAATTTTTCGGAAATTCAAAAGTGAGGATCTCGTCATTAGCTAATTTTTTTAAAAAAATTCGCTAATAATAATGAAGTTTGTTGTTTGTCTAATACGTCTAATCAAGGCCTGCTTGATTTTTTCAAGCGAAATTCTCTAGCAGGCCTTGCGTCTAATATTAACTGTCAAAATTAGTTGCCCCCCCGCGATATTCAATTTTTTTTCTAATATCAATAGTCAGAGAACATATAGCCACCTGAGATAATCGATTTTACTGCTTATACTCAAAAAAGAGATTTTTGCATTTTTCTTGCGAACCAACGAACCGATTTTGATGATTTTTTTTCTGGGTCATAGAGAATGGTCAGCTCTACTGTTATTTTAATTTTCATCAAAATCTAAGCAAATGTAATATTGAAAATGATTTTTTTTAACATTTCTTCAGCTCTTATTCCAAAAGTGTTGGCCCTACCAGTCTGGCCAACGAACTCATCCAAGCTATCACAAAGACCGATTTTTGTACCAAGTTTCATTCAGATTGGACTATTTTTACGGCAGTTATCGTGGGTATACATATATATATATATATATATAAATATATATATATATATATATATATATATATATATATATATATAAATATATATATATATATATATATATAAAAATTTTAACGAACGGTGGATATGGGTTCCTTAGGTCCCAAAACGAACTTCTGTGCAAAAATTTTTCGGAAATTCAAAAGTGAGGATCTCGTCATTAGCTAATTTTTTTTAAAAAAATTCGCTAATAAAATTTAAATAAATTAATGGAAAACAAACAATAACCTGATAAATTACTTCCTTTTAAATTAATTAATCAAATGAACGAAAAAAATCAAAATATCAAATTTTAGTTGACACTTTGTCTACTAGATAGTGCTCATAACCATTGAAATTGAAAATTTCTTCACTAGATGACGACTGCTAGTATTCAATTAGTTCTTTCGCTACAAGATGGCACTCAAATATAGCTATCAATGCGATCTGTAATTAAAAATTTCAAATTAGTTATAATACAATACCGAAAGATGGCAGCAAAACAAAATTTCAAAAAATTTCAATACCGGGAATATCAAACAATTGGGATTTTTCTTTTCTTTTTAAATTCTTGATTGAAAAAGAAAAAGAAATTAAGAAATTTCTATGTCTCTTACATTTGTAAATTCAATTCATTTCGAAAAATCGATATGACGATGAAATTTTATCAAATCAAACAATGTAATCGAGGAAAATAAAACAGTTTGAATAAAACATCAGTACATATTAAATTATGAATATAAAAATTCTGATGGATTGATGAAACAACAATCAACAACAGTACATTCTAAATCTTGTTGAACAACCGTTCATTAGACGTATTTTTAAATCAAGTTGGTGAATCGTTCATAAATCGATTAAATTGGCAAAGTTAACCCAAAAACATGTTATCTAGATAAAAACATACCAAAAAAGACATTGATAATACGATTTAAAAGTCCAAGAACGATGCTCGATGACCTTAAAGGTATTAGTAGCGTGCCTAATGATTTTATCTAAAGGTAACATGTTTGAGGGGTAACCACTTACATGTGTAACAGCAAATTTTAATTGAATTGATAATAAAACAAACAGAAGTTATCATTTAGAATGATTTAAGTCTGATGAATATGGAATCAATTCAAATTTACAAAAAAGAGAGTATTCGATTAAAAGACGAAATCTAATGTACTGAAGATCTTTTATAGAAAGAACTTGAACAGCCAGTCTCTAATAGTAGGTGAATGAAAGGAAAAAAAGTGATTCAAGAACTAACAAAAACATCGAGAGAGGATAAAACAGTCAAGTTATTTTGTAAACAAAAATAATAATAAAAAAAGAAAAGAAAAGGGACATGTTAGCCTAGTATTAACTAATTATTCTCCTATTTTGTTCCTTGATTCCGACACAAATTCTTGTCATATTTGAGTTTTCTTTGAAAACTATTGAGTTCGATTGAAAACCAAATAGAAGAACATGTAAACCAAAAAAAGGAATGTATTCTTACCCTCATTTAGGTTTCGTTTACATTTTTCAAGTCATTATTTTGTAGTGGTAATCACCAGTAATATTATTATCATTGTCATCAGATGGAAAACTTGTTAAACCATTAAATAGAAGGTGTTTAAACCCAATGAAAACAATTCAATGAAAGTGCAACTTTCTTATGACTGATGAAAGAACACACCACATTATCGTAATCTAGATCATCATTAGTAAATGAAAATTGAGATTAATTTCACTTTCAAAACAATGTTATAACATCCTATTAATACTGTGCTGTTTCCTCACAACAACTTGTTAACTCTAAAATAATCAATTTAATGACAATTAAGATTTTAATAGCCTTACCTTCTTTTTCATTTACTTTAAACTAGCTAAGCCATTAGTTAAACATAAGTACTGGATCAACATTATTATTACTATCACCATCATCATTGTGGTACCGGTCAAACCATTAAATTAATGATGTTTGAAACCAACAAACAATTCAATCTAAACACATTAGAATTCTCCATGATAAGTTGAGCATATATAATAGAAAGTAAACTAAAGGTTTATCATTTTGTACAAGGCCCCCATAAAATATAGCACCAGCTTTGATTATTTTGGTGATTAATTAACAAACCAATTCCATTATGTCTCCATTATTGCTGTGCTGTGTTCCATAAACTTCTCAACTCTAAAAATCACTATCTCAATGAAAATTAATGGATTTACAATAGAACTTACATAAAATTTATGTGTAATTTATAAAGTACCATTACAGTTTTATTCTTAATTTTTCGTTTCTCTTACATTCTATTTGATATTCCATTCTCCGTATGTGAACAAAACTGTTCAAAATAGATTGTTGATTTTTGAAGTTATGTTATATTCAACAGTAGATAACCTGAAATTTTGAGCAAATTAAAACAAAAGTCAGATATATAATATCAGCTTATCATCTAATAACTCACCTTTGCACAATTTTTAAGTAATTATTTAATTAAAATAACGGAGAAAATCTTACACCGCATATTCGTCAACAAATATGCAGAATCACGTTGTACAACATCATGGATGAAAATTCACTAGAAAAAGAACCAGCAAATTAACGTCGGTAATACAGCCTCCGACATTATCGATGTTGAATTTTGAAATGACGTTAATTGGATAATTGATAACCTAAAATTTTAGGCAAATTAGAACAAAAGCAGAAATGTAATTAACTTATCACCTAATAACTCACCTCTGTACAATTTTTAACTAATTATTTAATTTCATAAACAGAGAAAACCTTACAACGCATATTCATCAACAAATGAACAGAATCAAGTTTAACAACTTAACGGATGAAAATTCACTAGAAAAAGAACCAGCAAGTTAACGCCGGTAATACAGTATCCAACGTTATCAATAAAGTACTGTATAATTCATGCCGCTTAAATATCTCATTTATTAAACCTTTTCACTGATTTAGTTGATTTTTGTAATATGTTTCTCGAATAAATATCTGTAAAATAGAAGGATTAATATCTTAAGAATTTCTTCTAGAAGCGACATCTCATTTTGGTATATTATAATTAAAAATTGTGTTGGTAGAAATGTACACCAAATTAGTTCTAATAAATACGTCTGGAGACCGCACCAAATTGGCGCAATATTTGAAATATAATTTTAAAATTTGAAAAAATAACTAATTATTACATCTATTATTGTTTTTATTGTATAATTTAAAGGAAGTTTAATTGTATATTGTGTGTATAGGATTGAAATGATATTAAAGATGATTCTATTATATGAAACTATTACATATTTTGTATATATTTTTTTTGTTCTGTTCAATTTCGTACAGTTATTGTGGGAGCAAAATCTTATAATGTCTTATGAGAAACGATTAGTCGAAGATTAAAGCACTTTATTGACGCATCAATTCGACCAAATTTTGCAAAATTATTGGTCGAGTTACGAAATTATTCACAAAAGTATCTGATTTAACAATATCCATTATCCCGGCGCATCCACCATTTCTGGACATATCTTGAGCTTTTTCCCAGATTTATCCAGAACGGCAAAAAGTGCCTGAAAGTAATCTTTAGGGAAGAATTCTGCAATAATTAGACTTTTAAATGATAATGAACTTTGTATTGTTATCGATGGTCAAATATTTTTTAGGATTTTTTGAAATTATCAAATTAGAATTCTTACACTTGATTTTCATACTTTGTAAAATTAATAATAGAATTACTAAATTCTTCACAAAATGTCTTACAAAATTAACCCAGCGCATGCATCATTAATAATTTATTAATAAATTCTTATCATTTTCGTTAAAAAAATGAGAAATATTAATCTCAAGTTTTCATTTTATTTAAAAATGTAATAAGATCTGTTCAAAACGTTGACTGACATTAAACAATTTGAAGTTCACGTATAAATCGTACTTAAGTGATTTATTAGAAAATTCCAACACTTTAGAAAATTCTCCTTACCACAATACAAAACAGCTTTTTTCAATTCCAGATTCCTGAAATGCTCGTACGTTTCTCTGGCATGCTTTAATTGTGGCTGTTTTGTGGCAACTTGTAACAAATTTCAGAATGTTCGACAGCTTGCGATGTTTCGTCTTTCATTCAGTTCTTTATTAAAGAGGCTTCTCTTGTATGAATTCCATTCGTTTCTGAAACTTTTGATAACATTATTAGAAATAATTTATGAACGCATTAGGATAAAAACTTTTTGAAATTTCATTAATGTTTACATCAAATAACTTTATCTAAATATTTATTAACGCAATTTCAATATTTTTCTTAGTACATATTCACAGAGACGACATCTCCAACTTACTTTGAAGTTTTCCAATTTCTATGCGAGTTAACCACGAATAATATTTTATGACTGCATATAACTTTAACTATTCAAACTTTAATGACTTTATCATAATATCGATGTTTATATAAACTAAATAATTAACTGTCTGTTGCAAGCTTGAGCTTAAGCAATTTTCTAAAGTTCATCAATTAAAAATAAAGCCACCTTGTGTTAAAACTTAACGTCACTGCATAAATTATCAATACTTCCATTTACAATTCTCGACGTGATTTTGATTAGTCAGGAGGCGAGTCACTGTGTAATGAATTCTGTACGGTAATAAATTACATTACATTTTAAATGTTCTCGAGAAAATTCCCCATACTGTGAAAATTCAATGAGGATTTTTCGTTTTTGTTTCTCCTTTAGATATCTGTTTCGAGTTTTAACAACAGTTGTAAATTTCTACACAACCTGTGCAGGAAACTTTCAGAAAAAATAACATAAAAATCATGGAAATATTTATTTTAATTTCAAGAGCTTTGAAAACTTCTAGTGTGCTTAATTTTATATCCAGAGATTTAAATTTGCACTTAAACTTTTTGTGTAATTCTCATCTGTGGAGATTATTAAAGCTGCGTTTGAATTTTAACAGAGAAGACATGTAATTTAAGGTTTATATTATAGACATTTTACGCTTCAGTTCCGTTTTTGCTGCTATATTATGGAAAATTATCAGTATGTTTTAATATATGTAACTTATCATAAAACTTTATGGGTATTTAGAGCACAATGTGTCAGATAAGACTTGACCTTTGTTGCAATCAAAGCTTTTCATTAAATTCGTACGTTTGTTATCAAAAGAACCCTCCAGAAATTTGGTTGGAAATTATGTTTTTCCGTTTAAAAATTAAAATCGAGAAAATTGTAAACATTTTCCATCAATAAAGAAACAACTTCTTTAACAATCTTTTGAATTGCTAACGATGTGTCCAATTAGAAATACAAACAGTAGAACTGTATTCTAACTTTTGAAATGTTCTTATCACTTGTAATAAGATTCTTATCGTATATTGAAGAGTATCAAGTGATAGTTTCGTGTTTATCCTCTCAGAAGCAATCATGTAATGGTCATTTTCAAGAGAATCATTACGAAATGTACACGACACTAGTGTTATAAATATTAGAAATCTTTTAGATAAATTCGACGATTTTATAAAGCTGAAAAATCGAACAATGTTCTCAGTATAAAGTTGAAAGGTTGAAAGATTTATGATTTAGATTTCTTGCAGCATGCATGATAAGTAAAGACCGGATTTTAAGCAATTATTCTTGTATTCAATTTTAAAAGCAACAACGAAATTATTTGAAATTTGGACGAATCTTATCAAAATAAAGAATTAGAGTCATTCTTTGCTTTAAAAATAGGCTTATTTACTTATATCAATGCTTATTTTTCATTTTGGTGCTTATTTCAGACTTATTTTTGTATATTTTTGCACAAAATATTTTTCTAAGAAATTATGTAGGTATTTAATAAATAATTCCATAAATATTATGCATGCTTTTCTAGTCAGATGCATCCCATCTCAAGATACTTTTATCAAAAGAAATCAATGTTTTTGTACTTTAGAAAACTGCTGAAACAATAAAAAATTCAGTAGCTGAAAAATCATTCATCCCTTATTTTACCTCCCTTAGGGATGTATTATTTTCTTCATAAATGGGACCACCTTAGAATTATACCCTTCCAAACCAAAGAAGATTTTTAAAAATTGTCCCCAGTTGGCAAAAGAATCGGTGAACATACATAAAAAAATATACATAGACGAAGATTTCTTAATTAAGAGAATGTACCTATCTGTTTTTCCGATATTTTTTGACATAAATTGTGCTTTTTCTATTAAAATAGTGTGCTTTTTAATACACTTTTTGTACTTAAAAGGTGCTTATTCATCCGTTTTTTTAAATGATAAGCAATTATTAAAGAATTTTAATTCAATTTTGAAACTACAAATGAATTAGTTCTATTGATTATAAAATTGTAATCGTTTCATTCTCCTAACTAATCCATGGTGTTGTAGAACCGCTTCTAGATTAATTCTTCCATTAAATGTCTTATAGGTTTACAATTAGACATTATTAAACTACCCTTAATAGTACCGCATTCTGTTTTAGACTCCAATAATTAAGCCTTATTTCTTACATCTTTATTAGTCGTATTACAACTAATCAATAGTTTATGATATTACCTTTATGGCTTTTTGAATAATTAGCTATTTTGTGGTGTAATAGCAAACAAGATGAAATTGCAATTCATTAGTCTTGTATCCTCTAAAATACTACCGTTAAAATAATTGTTTGAAATCAATTATTTATAACATCTGGAAATTATAAATTAGACATCAAACATATACGATTTATCTAAATTTAGATATAAATCACGTTCAACTTTCAAGATTTCTGTATTTCGTTGTCAATAAAGAAAATAAATTGCTCTTATTCCTGATAGAAGAATAAAAGGACATCAATAGATTGACTAAGGACAAAACGAATAAAACTGAAGTCGGTTGTGTTTTATGAATACAAATATCGTTGATTTTACATAAAAAAGATATATTTTTGTAGAATAAATTTAGTGGTGTTATACAAGCAGAAGATTTCCATAGGGATCGCATTGTTGAATAAACAAATTTTTCCTAACAATATTTTTAATATTAATACAGCTACTTGAAGGATATGCCTTGAACTTAACTGAGGGGATTTTATTGGGAACACTCGATTAAATTTGAATAAATTTAAGTAAATTTTTAATATTTTGGGTAGCTTTTTACATACATTCTTATTCAAACATTGCTGTATTGTGTGATGGATAATTTTTTATATTATAAGAGAAAAAAATGATAAGAATCCAAATAAAAGATTGGTGTATCTTTGATAACGGCGTATATTCTAAAACAAAGACTTTAAAGTTCCAATCTTGGTGTATTATTTGATAAAACTTTATCTAATTTGTGATGAAAGTGAGTGAATTCAGCCAAGGACCTTAATACTTTTCATTTGTGGTATAATTAAAGATTGATAAGATATGTTAAAATTTTGATAACAGTCTTGTTTTGGATTTTCGCTTGAAGACAATTTATTCTAGTCTGAAGTAGTCGAAATCGAATTTTAATTCCATTTCAGATTTTAATGACATTAATAAGAAAAGTTATAGATGTTTGTTGGTATAAAAATGGTGGAGGCGCCGGGTTAGATAGGATTTTCATAAGGCAGATTCTTTTGTGGATAATTTTGAAAGTTTTATGATTTTAAAATTTCAAATTCAAGATAATTTAAATCTCGATCTATTGGTTCATAAAATTTCAACTGTTTCTGATAAAAATAAGTGATAATTTAACCAGAAATTCAGGTGTAAGACTTTGAAAAATCATAAAATCACCCGTCCCATGTTGAATATCGGCTTAAAAGAGACTTATTGTTTTATCAAGCCAAAAGCCAAACAATAAGTAGTTTTACGGAAATTATTAAAAAAAAATGAGAGACAAAGAGGGTAGAGTTACACGTTTCCTGTATATTCGGTAATTGTGTCCAGAACTTTGAAATTTTCCATTAATATTCAACTAGAATAATTAATATTCTGGTAGTTTTGGTGGTTTTTCTACGAATTCATTAAATTTCACATCCCACACTAATAAGTAAAAAGTTTAATAATTTCTATAGAATACATTAAAATATTGATACCAAGATGGTGTTTATTATCATTTAAAAGCTAATTTAGTATAGAATTTGAGATTGAAATGTGTATTTACAACATACACAGGTGTTTGTTACAGTTTAGAGAAATGAAGAGAATTTGTGATGATCTATGAACAGTACTTAACAATAATGGGTGCACTACATTAAATCTTTTGTTATAAAGTTCCAATGTTAATTTACTATTTGAAACAATTTCAAATAAATCCAAGTTTAAATAATGATACTAACTTAAGCTGAAATTTTGATTATTTAACATGACTTTAAGTTACTTTTTGATACGAAATTTTGTAAAGCCTGTAAAAAATATTAATATCCAAGTAAAAGTTCAGTACTGGGTACTATCTTGAAGATAATTTATTAAATTAACAAATAGTGAAAAGTAGATTTTGATATCTTGTATATTTTTAAACGAATATATTGGAAATTTGATATAAATTAGAATGCAAAAATGGTGGAGGCGCCGGGTTAACTTTCTATCTATACAGTTCGTTTATTCGATTTTCTCTATGTAAAGTTTTATTGGTCGAAACAAATTACTAGATACAATCGTAAAATGATCAGATTTATCTGTACAGCTTAAACTGAGCAGATAAATCGATGTGTATGGTGGACTGATAAAATTTATTATTGACCGCTGTCGGCTAAACGTACTGAACCGATTTTCATCAAAGAACATTGTTGTGTATATGTCAAAGAGGATATTCGGATCGAATCCGGAAAATCGAAAGAAAAGAACTGTACAGATTTATTGTTGTGTATGGGGGCTTAGATTTAAAAAAAAAAAAAAAACGTATCGCCGAAATCGGGAAGGGACACCTCAATGTAACGAGGGTCTTGAAGTACATGTACAGCTGTGTTTCCCACTAAGCTACGTGGTTCTAATTTTGCAAAAATGTTCTCCAAGGACCAAGGACCACCCTACAAATCTTTTAAATATTTTTAGAATTTTTTACATATTTTACTTTTGATCTGATCAATCGAACCGACCATAATAGACACCAACAACAATGCATCAACAATTTTTTTTTTGAGGCCAGTAGGCCCCCGGCCACCAGTTCTCGTCCAATTGGAGACCGTTCCAAACATGACCATTGCATATATAAACAAACATTACACATTTATAATAAAATATACCGTTACATTTACAGTCAATTTCGTGTATTAATCGAACAACCAAAAAAAAAACAACAACACGTTCCCGCTTACAACATATACAAACAACAAGTTAAAGAAAGATAGATAGATAGTTACAACAAGAGAGGGGGTGAGACTCTTATTCCGGCGGTACCCGGAGGCGAGCTTTTGACAAGGAACGAACTAGTGCGCACACAAATATGAACAGAGATAGATATATGGGGTAGTGGGAGAATATTGTGATACCTGTAGAGTTCAGGAGGTTTCAATAACAGTGTGCTGAATTCACCGAAGGAATACATTGTGTTCGTTACTATTGTTGTATTGTGTATTATCGTAGAATTTATCCGGTATTTCTCGTAGGTACAAAAATTCTTTAATTTATTATAAAAATCAAGGAAATTTAAAGTGTATTAACAAATAAAATAAAAAATAGTGATTGTGTTGTTTTTATTTTGTATTAAAATTATTAATTAATGCAAAGTCATAGAGAGGATGTGAACGTGAACTATAACTAGTTGAAGGAGCGTGATTGTCCCTTTAAAGATTCTCTCGATTTCAACCACCAACAATGCACAAAGAAAGGTTGGTAATTATTTGATTTCTTCTTGTAAGAATAAATAAAACTAACCCGGCCGTCTTTAGAAGCTCAACAATTGTATTCAATACCAAAAATGGTTCCTTCATTTCGTTTCTGTTTCTCCTCGTGCCTCTAAATCCCGTTCATTCCACTTTTTTCCGTCGTTATTCTCTTGATTATATAATTTTGTTGCCATTCTAATATCCTAAACGATTGTTGTATACGGTGAATGTTGTTTTTTTCTTCTTTTTAAAGTACAAAACATAAATGGTCAAACAAGCAACATTATAATTATTGTTGTTTAGTTTAATAGAGATAGTTTCATTGTTTATTCATTTATAACAAAAAAACGACAACAAATTACAATTATTTACAATCTTTATTAAAGTTAATCGAACAATAACGGATGAACTAAATTAGTTGCACTTGCACTTTATACAGTTAGACGTCTATTTCTTTCAATGGACTTGAAAACTATTATTTAACGTTTAAAAATTGAAACTTCAATGTGTAAAACCTGCAAAACACACGAATTGATCTGTAACTGGACCGTTAAAAAATTGTTAATTTCAATATACAGAAAACAATGAGAAAAATTATGAAAAACCCCAATTCTCACGGTTCTCAAGGTTTTTCAACATACTCCACCTAACTTAAGACTAGTTTCAACTCGTCACATTTTAGAATACTTACACTCCAACGAATTTTCTAATGTTTTGACTAAAATTGTAAATGATTATGAATTCAGTCAACAAAAAAATTGTTATGATTCAGATCATCTACAAGTTAATACTGCTGTTTCAAGTATTATACGAGAATTTCACATGAGGGTGTATAGTTGTCGACTGGAAATAGTGAATCTTAGAGGAAAAGTCAAATTACTTATTGGTTGTAAATTCTATTCATATATTTTACGTTTCCTTTGTGCGCTCCCTCCAAGTGTTGGACTAGGTAGCCGGGCTTATAAGTATCCTTAAAGTCAGGGCCGTCATTACCGCTCATAGGGATACCAAAATTGCGACTCAATGTTTGTTGATACTTTTGTTGTGAATTATAAATTTTAGAAACTTTTATCTGTAGAACTAAATTGACTTTTCGTCTGAGTTTTAAGAAGTAATTGTTATAAGGCACTGAATTTTTGTAATAAATTGCCAAAAAAATCTGTTTTTCATCGATTTTTGATTTGGATTCTCAACTCTTAATTAAGATTTATCGAGATTTTCCTCCTAAATTATAATTTTTAGCAAAAGTTATTATTGAATTGTTAAAAATAGAAGATTTAGTTAGGTTTAGTGGATTTCTTAACTGAACTCTTTAATTATAATTGAATTTTGTTCTTGAGTCTATTAAGGCAAAATTGTGGCACTCTTGCTATGTTTCTGCACTAAAATCGTGACGTTTTGACAAATTTGAGATTGAATTATAAAAAGAGGTCGATTTAAGTTAATTTTCCAGCTAAATTCTAGTCTTCTAAGCTAGATTTTGGAACATTTGTGTTTAAGTCATCTATTTTTATTGAGCTCTAGTTTTAAATCGTAATGAGAATAAAATTAAAAAAAATTTTGGACAATTTTTGAGCCACATTCTCAACTTTGGTTTTAAATTTTGAAACATTTTGATTATAAGCCACTAGTTTTTTGACGAATTTTCATATAGAATCGCTTAGGAAAAGAGATTTAGACACTTTTATAAAGTTTTAGACTTGAATTCTCTTCACTTTCCTCTAGATTTTAGGACACAGTAGTCCTCAATCATCAATTTTTGAGACTCTTAAAACCAACAAATAATGAAAGCAAATTATTTTTTTTTAAATATCTTTCAAATGAAAAGAGGTTCCCCTACTTTACTGTGCACAGAGCTTCGCAAGATTTTGCACCGGCCCTGGAAATGGGAGATCTGTATTATTTGACCCTTAATAAAGAGTTCTTGTTATGCAGAAACATTGAAAAATCGGAATATGTAACGAAAAATGGTTGATACTAAAAATGATTTTCATTGTTTTATAGAAGGCCGATTTTCATCGTTATTGCTTGAGTCAAAAAAATTTGCCAGTCCGCCTCTGCTTCAACCTTAAAAAGAATCAACTCTCCTTATAAAGATTCACTATTTCCAGTCGACAAGTATACAACGTTATTTGACCTCTCAATTTGGTCATGCCTTTAATTACTTAGGGACGTAACTTGGTTCGGCTGCTCATTGAAAAATGTCAAATATAAGGAAGTATGAACTAAGCTACGATACTGCATAATAAAGGCAGAGGCAACTGCTACATAGGTGAGATAGCTTTGTACACCCTTCATCAAAAGATAACTGACAATCTATATATTAAACAAGAGAAAATGTTGAGAGAATTGTGGAGGGAACTCGAAGGACTATTTGATTATTTATACAATTTACGTAAAGGTTCTCATTGATCGACAAAAAATTGATAGTAGATGAAGAGAGTTGAGTGGGAAAAAATTGCAAAAATAATCTTGAAAATCTTTGTGTTTTTTTCCCTTAAATGTTACTTTGTTTTCTTATACGACTGTGGAAATGTAATTTTTTCAACACACGTGTCGCCTTAATTTGATCTATCCATTTTCACAACAACTCTAAGCTTCTCTCATCTGTTAAGTTCTTTAATTTTTTTTACCCGACAATATTGAATAAAGTTCGTTCGATGGCTTCAGTGAATTAAATGAATATTTTATAAGTGTATTAATAATTTTTCTCATAATAAATTTATGCATATTTAATTTTTATATTCGATTGATAGGCTTAGTGCTTTCGTTTGTTTATTGATTTTTTATTAAAATAGTTTGAAATATTAATTTAAAGGACAATGAATTTTTAATTTTTAAAATTAAAACTAAACTTGCTAATTTTAATAATAAATTTATCATTTTGTCTAAATATCACTCAAATTTATCGTATGGGAATTACCATAAGAAATTTCGTCCACAATGAATCACCCTGTAAATCAAATTACCAGTTGAGTGTACTATCAGTCTCAGAAAAAAGTGGCTATTTATTGTAGGGTGATGTAAAATCAGCTTTTAAGGGTGCTCATGACAATGTATATTTACTAAAATATACAAATTTCTTCTGTTAAGAAGTTTTACAAATTTAGTATAGAGTTGGTCACTTTTTTCTGAAACTAGTAGAATATCATTATCGATATTTTGATAAACGGATTTTGAAAAGAAAAGTCGAGGATTTGAAAGGTTCTTTTTTTAAATTGAATCAACGTAGATTTATTGGAAATAATTACACAAAGATAAGACTTTTTTTTTATTCAATCGACACAATTCTTCTTGATTTCATCGAAACGTGGAATGGACGGACAATAACTTTGACCTGTAACTTTATATTTCGATATCCATTCTTCAACACTTTCAATCCATTGACGACTAATTGGATTATTATCAATTTGTAATTCATAAACATTTAATTTCAACAATTTTAATGGGAAATTTGTTAATTTATTATCTTCTAAATAGATGGATACAACACGTGTATCTTCTTCGAAAATCTCCTCATCAACATTAATAATTTTATTGCCATTTAAATGTAATTTAACTAAATATTTAATACCATGAAAAACTCCATTTTGTAATTGTATTAATTGATTATTTCGTAAATTTAAATCATCAATTCTTTCAGTATAATTAAAAGCACCAGTCTCTATTCTATTAATTTTATTATTACAGAAATCTATCAAAAATGGTGATTGTTTCGGGTGAAATACTCTATTGATTGTTGTTAAAAATTTAAATGCATCTTTTGGTATTTCTTCAATTAAATTATGCGAAATAAATATAAATTGTAAAGGTGTACCATTAAACCAATCATTATTCCATTTCTTGATTTGATTATTTTGAAGATAAAGATATTTCAATTTTGTATTGTTGAGAGCTTGATCTTCTATTGTATCAATTTGATTATTCTCCAAATTTAAACAATTTATCTCCAAACCAGTAAATACACCATTATTAATAATCTTTAAATGATTATTGATGATAGTGATTCTTTTTAATTTTGGTAAATTCTTAAATGTACCCGGTTCGATTTCATGTAAATCACACGAATCAATACGAATTTCTTCAATATATGGTAGATCAGTGATTGAATCATGTGTTAATTTCGGTAATTTTTGATTAGAAATTTCCAAAATTGTTAATTCAGTATTATCTTCAATATATTTACGAAGATTATTATCGGATTTTATAAAGATATTTTTAGTTGGTGCAACCCAATTTGGATCACGCAAATCAATACAACCGACGATTTTTTGGCGTTTTGTCAAAACGATATTGATGTTCTTAAATGTTGGATTATCTATTGAATGAAAAAGAGATTTGAAAAAAATTAATAATTACCTATTATAATAAGAAATTACCGTTCATTATTCAGGTGTGTTGATTTGCACTGGATTGACACGCGAATTTATATTTTTATTAATAAATTCTCGATTATTCTGACGATCAGTTTAACAGAAATACCTACCAGTTAACCTCGAATCTACTTTATTTAGATTTTATCATCTATTCCTACTTACAATTTAAAAGAGACATCACAGAAATGCACAATGACTCACAAAACTGAAATTATGCAAAGAATAATGACGTGATTGTGTGAAATTATTACAAAAAACAGGGAAAATATCGAGTTGAAATAGTAGTTTAGAATAGGGGTGTTTTATTACGTCATTTAAGAATAGTCTAAAATTGGGGATGTTGATATTTTACCCCTGTGTATTTAAATAAAGTGCCGTTACTGTATATTTTGTTCGTGTTTAGTTAATGGATAGATTTTAGGTCGGTTATTAACATCAAATTCTGAAAATATTCGCAATTACCGCCTTGATTATTATTATTACTTTGATTTTTCTATTTTTATATATTGAAATTTCAGTATTTTGGTGAATAGTTTAAATAATTATAAACATTACATCTTACTGTTTATTTTCTTCTTTAAATACAGTTTACTTAATTACAAAAATAGCTAAATTCATGAAGTTAGTCATAAGTTTGAGTCGATTTGAATTGCTGAAAACTTTCAATCCATTCACTATTAAGCGGATTATTATCGATTTGTATATGAGTCACATTATTTTTCAACAATTTCAATGGAAAATTGGATAATTTATTATTTTCTAAACCGATTGATGTAATACGTGCATCTTTCTCGAAAATATCCTCGTCAATATTTGAGATTTTATTATTGTATAATTGTATACCACCAGCATATTTAATACAGTGAAATTCCCCTTCGCGGACACCCCTTTTACACGGACACCTCCCTTAAACGGACAGTTTTTTATAGTCCCGACCAACGCACATATAATTTGCATTGTATTAACTCTCTCTTGGACGGACATTCTCTTGAACGGACGCGGACAAGAAAAAATGTTCTCTTAACCGGACAAAAAAAAAACAGAAACGCCCTCTTATTTTTTCTGTTTAGGAGTATCGCTATTGCATTTCTGAAACGCGCCGCGCGCCAACTTCGCTAGAATTTTCTCGAGTAAGCCGGGGATTCACCGGCTTTAAGCGCAGCCTATCTGGTGCATTTATATTATTTACCTATACAGGTCTGTTCATAACAAATACGAACATTGGAGAAACTTTGGCCACTCCTATTTAAACTACTTACATATTAGTTAGAAAGAGACAGAGAGACCTTGAGTTGTCTAAAAATTAAAAATGATGGCGGAAATTATTCCCAACCCTTAGTCCTTTGACCAAACACAGCAATTTCTTTTGTACGAAAGAACCTTGAAAACTTTCTATTTTAAAAGATAACAATAACCAGATCTGGTTTGTGGATTTGGTATTTCTGTCTGTTATTCATGAAACATGTGATTTTGACAAAGATGGGATATGGGCGTGGCCAAAGTTTCTCCAATGTTCCTAGGCGCCAGAGAACATACTGTATGTAGGTACAGTCATCGCAAAACTAAGTGACCACTTTTTGTGCGGCTGTGTAAAACAGGCTTATGAGGGCGGTCATCACAATGTATCAGAATCCTAACAGGTCAGAATTTATAAAGGAAGATATTCAATCAAAAGAAGGGGGTGGGGTTAATGATACAATTTTGGGGATTTACCTGTTCTAACACTCCCTACCACCCCATTTTACCCTGACGGGAGAAACAGTCTGACTCACACAAACGAATAAGCGTGATATTCTAGTTCAAGACTCGGTCACTTACAATTAGTATTGGCGATGACTGTACATACATACTTACATATATCTACTGGTGACAAACCGTTTTTTTTTCTTTTAGCTCTAAAGTTTTTCGTTCATTTTGAAGACATTTGTATACATATACGTTTGAAATGTCCTTTTTTCTTTAATATATTCATTTTTCATTAAAAACACGATTTTTTTGTTGTATTTCTTTTATCCGGACACCCCTCTTGAACGGACACTTTCAGTCGGTCCCGTTGGTGTCCGTCCAAAGGAGATTTCACTGTACCGTTAAAAACACCACTTTGTAGATGTTCTAATTCATTATTATCTAAAATTAAATCTTCAAGTGAACCGATCGAATTAAAAGCACCACTTTCTATAGTTTTGATTTTATTTGAAGAAAAATCGACAAGGAAAAAATCAAATTTTGAATCGGTTGAATCGATTGATGAATCGTCATCTGTTGTTGTCGAAAATGTCGATAAGAATTTAAATGAATTTTTCGTTATTTTCTCAATTAAATTATGCGAAATGAAGATTGAATATAAAGGTGAATTATTAAACCAATCACTATTCCATTTTGTGATTTGATTGTGTTGTAAATAAAGATATTTCAATTTTAAATTGTTGAAAGCTTGCTCCTCTATTGTGGTGATTTTATTATTTTCAAAGCTCAAAGAAACAACATCTAGACCAGTAAAAGTACCATTTTTAATGGTTGTCAATTCGTTATCATTGAAATTGATTGTGGTTAATTTTGGTAAATTTTTAAAAGTACCCGGTTCGATTTCATGTAAACCACACGAATTGATTCGTATTTCTTCAATATTTGGTAAATCTGTGATTGAATTACGGGTTAATTTCGGTAGTTTTTGATTGGAAATTTCCAAAATTGTCAAATTCTCAATTTCGTCTCGAATGTACTTGCTAAGATTATTATCGGATTCTATCAAGAAAGTTTTAGTTGGTGCAACCCAATTTGGATCGCGCAAATCAATACAACCACCGACAATCTTTTGGCATGTTGTTAGAACGATTGTAATGTTTGTAAATGTTGCACTATCTATTAAATACAAGAAAGTAATTAATTGTAATTTAATTTAAAATATTTACCGGTCATTATCACAAAATTCTATCGTTTACACTCTACACACTCACGAATATATTGGTGAAAATCGTGAATAAAGCATAGAATAGCTATCGTGACGATATCTTAACAACGTCATAATAAAAACCTGCGCATTTCTACAACATAATGAATATTTATTCATCTATTTATAGTGCGAATTATTCATTGTTCTAGCAGGTGGGAGGCAAACAAATCTACAACTTTTTGCATAATAGTGCATTAAATAAAATTCAGTATTTACTACACAAGTTTTAATTGAAGAGCAGTCGACTACTAGGCGCCTCTATGCGCCGATTTAAGCTGAAATCTGAAATCGTTGAAGTTCGTTTCAGAGCTGTATTTTTTTAAAGAGCATACATACAAGAAAATTTATTTTTTTACATTTCTGATACTTTCTCGATTGACTGTGAATAAAATTTAACTGAACCTAAAGTGAAGAAATAGATTTAATGGTTCATCTTTGATTTTTTACTTCTATTCTAACTTGACAAGAGTACGCTTAGGGCAAAAATCTAAGACAACACCTTTAATGTTAGTTAAAGGAGCAAAAAAATATGATGATTCTGCTCAAAAATCAAATAAAATTGTCTAAATATCCTTTTGTTGATGGTTCTATAAGAAAATTGGCCAAGAACCGATTATTTAAGAAAAACTATCTAAAATCTTGATTCAAAGTCAACACTCTAGCGCTAAAATCCATTAAAAGCAAGGCTTCCAATCTTTATTTTTTGTTCCGGTTTCGTTCCGGTACAATTGAAAAAAAGATTATCGGTTAAGTTCCGGTTTTTGTTTCTTCAAGAATAATAACCCTTAAGGACCATTTACAGGGTAACTATTTTAAATACAGAAAGACCCTCAAATTAGCAACTTTTATCTTGTAATTTTCTATTAGCAAAAGAATTTTCATAGAAAATGGCAAAAAACATAAGAAATAATATATGATCCATAAATTCAACACCCAACGAAGGGTGAAAACACGATTTACATCTTTTGATAGCTCTAGCGAATCTATATCAACTTGTTTTTAAACCATTAGAAAATATTTAGCCTTTCAAGAAATATTTGAAAAAAAGCTGATTTTTCAGGGGTAATTTTAACGCCCATAAACTCCCTTAAACTTGAGTATGGACAAGGACGACAAAATACGCATCCCTTAGAATAAAATCAACTATATACCAAAAAAACTTCGAAATCGAAAGTTTTGACCAAGGGTGGTTTACTTGAAAGCTCGCTAAGGCAGTTCTGAGAAAAGGAGGAAAGGTGAGATAGAAAAAAAGAGAAAAAGGTCGTGCTAAGCTTAAATGGAAAAAGGTTTTGCTTTTCTGTTCAGCTCCGGATTTCGCTCCGGCCAAACTTTCGTGTTTTTTTTCCGGTTTTTTTGCTTTTGGTTCTTGTTCGAATTCCTGATTAAAACGGTCACAACAGTAACACTTTCATAATTCACTAATAAAATTAGTCACTTAGTATAAAAATGTCTTAAAAAGTGAAAAATTCGGCTCTAAAATGAAATATAAGTGTCCAACAATAAGACTGCCTCTTTTGACGAATTGAGGTGGAAAATTGCCAAAATAAAATAAATTTTTAATTTGAATTTCTTAAAATTATGGTTAAAAATCAAGAATCCAGCTTTTGAAATTTGATTAAAAATGATTCAATAGTCACATTTTAAATAGCAAAATTTGCCAAAATATGATGATTTGAGACGAAAATGTCCCAAAATGTAGTCTTAAGTTCAAAAATATTTCTAAAAAGGCAAAGAAGTGTTTGGGCATTATTTTTAGAAAAATTTGATGAAAATTGTTTTTTTTTCAAAAAAACCTTATCTGTAAGTTAAATCTCTAAAATTGAGTCACATATTTTACATCACACTCTATATTTCACAATTCAGTATCAAAATTTGCTAGAAAAACCAAATTATTTCAAAATTAAAACATAAACTAGAAAGTACTCAAAAAATTAAGAAGGTTGAATGGCGTCCCTCGGGCTCAAGCGCTCAGGACTGAAACACCTTCTACTACACCTCTTTATGCTATTTTTAACAGATGTTTGTATAAAAGAACCGACTTTTTAATTAAATATGGCTAAAATTTGAAGGTTTTGCACCCCCTTTTTTATTTACGCCTGGGGCAAATACCCCACTCGCCCTACCCTCGTTACGGTGCTGCCCCAATTTTTTTAATTCAAAGCAGCATGATTTTTCGATTTATTCCACAAATCACAGCTTACCCCTTTTTCTGTTCTTTTCGAAACAGTTATTTCATTTGATTTGTGTTAATTACAATATTGCTTTTAAAAAATGCGTTGTTTAAAATGTGAATCATTGATGATGCTCTCATTCTATTTTTAACGTATTCATTCATATTATTTTCAGTTTTTATGGGCATTTTTTATGTCCTGAAACTTGGAGTGTTATCATTCATATTAAAATTTAAAATTTTTATAAGAGATTGTTCTAGTTGTGAATAAAAACGGATGATTTATTGGTCTTGAAAACTGTCTAAATATCATCTGCAACTATAAAATACAGTCGTGTTTACGTTTAAAGCACTTTATTTACGGCTTGAAAGAAAATTGATGAGAAGCAAGAGAAAATTTCAAAAACAACAATTTCGATTTAAAAAAGATTTGCTATATTTTTGCAGTATATAAAAAAAATCAAATTATTCTACAAAGGAGACACTATGTAGCTTATTGGGAAATTTGTGGATTTTTTTTAATATTAAGAAACATTCAGCCTTATTACCGCGAAAGGACTAAGAAAAGTTTGGAATCCTGGGTGGGAACCGAATCCACGACCTTTGATCTTGTTCAGCGCAGTTCTGCCCAACTGAGCTAACAGGCCCGTAACAAATCTAGTTGTAAAATATTTTTCTTTCTTTCTTTCTTTCTTTTTTTCTTTCTTTCTTTCTTTCTTTGTTTCCTTCTTTGTTTCTTTCTTTCTTTCTTTCTTTCTTTGTTTCCTTCTTTGTTTCTTTCTTTCTTTCTTTCTTTCTTTCTTTCTTTCTTTCTTTCTTTCTTTCTTTCTATCTCTTTCTTTCTTTCTTTCTTTCTTTCTTTCTTTCTTTCTTTCTTTCTGCCTTCCTTTCTTACTTTCTTTCTTTCTTCTTTTTTTCTGTCTTTCTTTCTTTCTTTCTTTTTCTTCTTTCTTTCTTTCTTTTTAGCGAATTTTTTTAAAAAAAATTAGCTAATGACGAGATCCTCACTTTTGAATTTTCGAAAAATTTTTGCACAGAAGTTCGTTTTGGGACCTCAGGAACCCATATCCACCGTTCGTTAAAATTTTTATATATATATATATATATATATTTATATATATATATATATATATATATATATATATATATATATATATATATATATATATTTATATATGTATATCCACGATAACTGCCGTAAAAATACACCAATCTTAATGAAACTTGGTACAAAAATCGGTCTTTGTGATAGCTTGGATGAGTTCGTTGGCCAGACTGGTAGGGCCAACACTTTTGGAATAAGAGCTGAAGAAATGTTAAAAAAAATCATTTTCAATTTTACATTTGCTTAGATTTTGATGAAAATTAAAAAAAAATCTCCAAAGGCAGCAAGTACCTTATATAGCGAATTTTTTTATGTATCTACATACTGAAATATTAATTGCAAAACATTCTTATGATACTGACAATTAATATATTTTAATAACATTGAATCAACTAATAAATTCATTTCCCTGATGTTATTTTAATATTTATGATTTTTATTGAAAAATACTTTTAATCCACAAACAATAAGAAACACTAAAAAAAAAATAATAATGAAGTTTGTTGTTTGTCTAATACGTCTAATCAAGGCCTGCTTAATTTTTTCAAGCGAAATTCTCTAGCAGGCCTTGCGTCTAATATTAACTGTCAAAATTAGTTGCCCCCCCGCGATATTCAATTTTTTTTCTAATATCAATAGTCAGAACATATAGCCACCTGAGATAATCGATTTTACTGCTTATACTCAAAAAAGAGATTTTTGCATTTTTCTTGCGAACCAACGAACCGATTTTGATGATTTTTTTTCTGGGTCATAGAGAATGGTCGGCTCTACTGTTATTTTAATTTTCATCAAAATCTAAGCAAATGTAATATTGAAAATGATTTTTTTTAACATTTCTTCAGCTCTTATTCCAAAAGTGTTGGCCCTACCAGTCTGGCCAACGAACTCATCCAAGCTATCACAAAGACCGATTTTTGTACCAAGTTTCATTAAGATTGGTGTATTTTTACGGCAGTTATCGTGGATATACATATATAAATATATATATAAATATATATATAAATATATATATATATATATATATATATATATATATATATATATATATATATATATATATATATATAAAATTTTAACGAACGGTGGATATGGGTTCCTGAGGTTCCAAAACGAACTTCTGTGCAAAAATTTTTCGGAAATTCAAAAGTGAGGATCTCGTCATTAGCTAATTTTTTTTAAAAAAATTCGCTAAAAGATCTTCTATGTATAAAATTGATAAAATTGGACTTTCATCAAATTTATTACATCTCTTCTTGCTTTTTTAATTTATGTCTCTCAAGGTAAGGAATCCCCTGACCTAGATTCTCAAAAGAGATCAGTCACCCCTTTCATTATTCATAAACTTTTGATTTTTTTTTTTTGTAAACGAAAATTAATTTTTCATTTGAGTTTAAATTCTCAAAAGTGGTAGAAGGGCGCCTTTACCTCCAATCCAATAAATAGCCGAGGTCCCCACTTTAAATTCTTATTATAATTATTCTTTTATTTAGATAAATGAAAGAGTTATAGCCGATTTACTGAAGTTACCATGTTTACATGAAAAACCCTGTATATATCGACTCCTAAGCTATACAGGCTGTCCCGTAAGTCGCGTATTTCCTGCTAAGTGACAAACAGAAATAGGGGATGCAATTTTAAAGTCAAAAGTTCTGTACCATTTTATTCACTTGACGCACAGGTAATTAGTAATTAATTAAATAAATTAGCACATCAAATGCTCGATATAGCGAGAAAAATAGAGAAGGAAAGAGTCTTGACGGTGGGACTAATTGTACAGGACTTTTTGTCTTATAATTTTGTAAAATATCTGCCAATTAGGAGCAAATGCGTGACCTACGGAACAGCATCAATTTAATTTCGCCAATCAAAAATTATTGGAGCTAAAACGGTATGAGATCGCAACACCTGTTACATTTTTTATCGTGTTATATACGTGCCTGTTTTCGTATTAAAGGAGTACGATCAGAATACGTGTTATACGATCCCGTGTTATAAGAGGGTCTATTGTAGTCTATTGTATTTGACTGTGTTTTTCGTAGAAAATAAGACTTTCCAAGGGAATTTAAAAAGAAATACTCCCAACATGCATTTTTACTCAGTGTTTTTATTTCTTATAATTTGTAAAACTTCGATTTTGTTATGAAACATCTTCAATCTCTTTTTGAATTAAATCAACATTACCATAAATGTTTGTTTTCTCTAATTTGTTCTTTTTGTTGTTGTGTGAAACCGGCTCTTCGAATAAATTCTAAACTTATATAAAAGTTTATCTCATTTATAGAAAACAGAAACAATCAAACAAAATGCATGTATCCGATAATAGACAATGATCGATCAAATAGTTGAATTAGAAAGAGATCATATAGAATTAAACTAATGTAAGAATGAAATAGTTGTATATTTTAACTGTAGACTGTTAAATTAAGGTATCCAGAACACGTACATTTAAAGAGATAAGAGCGAACGCCAACAAGACATGGTGTTTAGTGCCTTCCTTCTCGTCTTCTTTTTTCTTCTTTTTATACAACAATAAAACGCCCTCGCTATACAAGTCCATGTTGTCGCCAACAATTAGAAGACTTCAACGATAACTTTAATTCTTTCGCCTGTTTTCCAAAACGAACATAACAATTTTTATATTTTCAAAATAGAACCATGAGGATGTTTCAATTTTCGTTATTGCAACTGTTTAAAGTTTTATCGATTCCCTTTTCTCTTTTTTTACCTCGTTTAAATCTTGTTATTCCATCTGTGAGTAAGTTGTTGAAAGTAATTTGTTGTTGTTGTTGAGAAAGAAAATATAAATAATTCTGGAACGATTTGCTCGGCCACTAAGAGGGGTCCTCTATATCAGTTCAGTGTGTTCAGTGATCAAGACCGGAACTTGTATTCTCCTGTGGCATTTGGCCTTTCAACGTGTATCAGGCTCACTTTACTACATTTTACTTGACTCACCCAATCGGCTTTTCTTTTATTCTCTTGACCTCCACAAATTCACTCTCTTCTCTCTATATACTTTATTTCTGAAATCCTTTTTTAAATTTACCCTAATTCTCTCTGCAACAAACTTCATTATTATTTTTTTTTTTAGTGTTTCTTATTGTTTGTGGATTAAAAGTATTTTTCAATAAAAATCATAAATATTAAAATAACATCGGGGAAATGAATTTATTAGTTGATTCAATGTTATTAAAATATATTAATTGTCAGTATCATAAGAATGTTTTGCAATTAATATTTCAGTATGTAGATACATAAAAAAATTCGCTATATAAGGTACTTGCTGCATTTGGAGATTTTAATTTTTCTTTCATTTCTCTTTCTTCCTCTTCCTCGTCAATGTGTGAAGTGCTTACGTTTATGTTGGCTAGGTAATGCAATATTAATGATTAATGACTATCAATTAAGAAACATTCAGCTTTATCTTGATTGTTATGATATTTCTCTAATAATTCCATCGTTGTTTACAAATGATTAGCTTTCTTTGATAGTCACGATGTTGACCAAACAGCTGAAAAAATTACTTATAAATTGCCATAAGGGCTGTCCAGTCTAACATGAAACACTCTGTATATAGACAAAAATCAGACTTATTATTCATATTTAAATAACTCTTGTTATGTGATAATTTCGATGATAATTAAATATTCCACAAAACTGCTGAAAATTGAAATTTTCTAGTACATATCAATAGCTGTGTTTTGTAATTAAAATTGATGTTTAAGGGTAACTTAATAAAAGTCAGAATAAGGGTTAAAATTTGAGATTTATTGATCACAATTAGAAATTAATGAATACAATTTGGTTTAAATTTCTCTAAACGTGGCACAGCTGGACTGAAATTTTCTAGAAAATAATCGCCAGTTTTATTCGACATCCATTCTTCAATACTTTCAATCCATTGACAACTAAGCGGATTCTTATCAATTCTTATATAAGTTACAATAGTTTTCAACAATTTCAATGGAAAATTGGATAATTTATTATTTTCTAAACCGATTGATGTAATACGTGCATCTTTCTCGAAAATATCCTCGTCAATATTTGAGATTTTATTATTGTTTAATTGTATACCACCAGCATATTTAATACCGTTAAAAACACCACTTTGTAGATGTTCTAATTCATTATTATCTAAAATTAAATCTTCAAGTGAACCGATCGAATTAAAAGCACCACTTTCTATAGTTTTGATTTTATTTGAAGAGAAATCTACGACGAAAAAGTCTAATTTTGATTCGGTTGAATCGAACGATGCATCTTCATCAGTTTTCTTTGTAATTGTCGATAAGAATTTGAATGAATTTTTCGGTATTTTGTCAATTAAATTATCCGAAATGAAGATTGAATATAAAGGTGAATTATTAAACCAATCACTATTCCATTTTGTGATTTGATTGTGTTGTAAATAAAGATATTTCAATTTCAAATTGTTGAAAGCTTGATCTTCAATTGTGGTGATTAGATTGTTCTCAAAACTCAAAGTCTCGACTTCTAGACCAGTAAATACACCATTTTTAATGGTTGTTAATTCATTATCATCAAAATTGATTGAAGTTAATTTTGGTAAATTTTTAAAAGCACCAACTTCTATATCTTTTAAACCACATATATTGATTCGTATTTCTTCAGCATTGGGAAGATCAGTGATTGAATCACGAGTCAATTTCGGTAATTGTTGTTTGTTAATTACAACAATACGTAATTCAGTTTCATTTTTAATGTACTTACTGAGATTATCGTCGGATTTTATTGTAATAATTTTTTTTGGTGCAACCCAATTTGGATCACGTAGGTCAAGATCACCATAAACTTTCTGGCTTGTTGTTAAGACAACATTGATATTTTCAAAGGTTGCACAATTTATTAAATTAGTGAAGAATACGTTTAAAATAATGGATGTTATCACAAGATTTGCATTCATTTCGAAATTTTGATTTCGAATAAAATTAATTTAAAGAAATTTGTTGCTTTTATATCAAATCATTTATAATTAAAATAAAATTTGTTTATATTTATCACAGAATAATTGATGTTTATTTTGATGAACTAATGAACTTGATTTATGCAGAAATAGTAATGGATTTGATGTTTATTTATCGATTATTGGAAAAACAATTCAAATGTTTAATCCACAAAAGTTGAATTCGTTCTTGAAATTCGCTTTATTGCTTCTTATAAGAATTCTTCCACAATCGGTCTAAAAGCTCCAAATCTTGTCTTATAGCCTGCAATCAATTTTTTTCCACTCAATTTCAGTATAAAAATAGATCAGAGCGAGATCAAAAACAGTAGTCTCGTTTGAAATTGAATGTTTCCAATAGAAATTTGGAGTAGACAAATTCGTAGGAAATTTATAAAGGTTTGAGCTGTAAAAATTGGATTAAAACTTCAAAATTACCTTTATTAAAACTGAATTAATTACAATATTTAATCGACACAAGTCTTTTTAATTTCATCTAAATTAAAAATAGCAGGACTGAAAGATGATTGAAAATAATCACCAGTCTTATTCGACATCCATTCTTCGGCACTTTTAATCCAATCACATTGAAGCGGATTATTATTAATTCGTAAATAATTAATATTAGTTTTTAATAATTTTAATGGAAAATTAGATAATTTATTATTCTCTACACCCATCGATATGACTCTTGCATGGTTTTCAAAAATATCCTCATCAATATTAGAGATTTTGTTATTATCCAAATGTAAACCACCTAAATATTTAATACCGTAAAAAACATGATTTTGTAATGTTTCTATTTCGTTATTTTTTAGATTTAGACTTTCAATTGATTCCAGCTTGCTGAAAGCACCATTTGATATCTTTTTGATTTTATTAAATGAGAAATCTATGTAGAAACGTCGTCGTTCATCTCGATTCGGATACGGTAGAATATCACGTTTGTTAACTTGTTTCTTATCAATTGGTTGTACAAAATTAAACGAATTTTCTTGTAATTCGTCAATTTGATTGTGTCCTACAAAAATTGAATTAACCGGAGAACCGTTAAACCAATCACCATTCCATTTTGTTAAACGATTATAATAAATATGAAGGTATTCTAGTTTCATATTATTAAAAGCATGATTTTCAATAGTTGTAATTTTATTATTTTCCATTGTTAAAATTGTTATATTAAGACCAGTGAAAACGTCATCTTTTATTGTTTCTAATTCATTATGATTAAGATCGATTGTGGTTAATTTTGGTATATTATTAAAGGTACCAGGTTCGATTTCTTTCAAACCACACCAATTAATTCGTATTTCTTCTATTAACGGTAGATTACTAATCGAATTCGTTGTTAATTTCGGTAATGTTTGATTTAATATACAGTCTCATCTTTAACACATTTACCTAAATTATCATCGGATTTTATTGTTATTGTTTTCTTTGGTGGTAACCAAGATGGATCGCGTATATCAATATCAGCATCACTGTAGATTTCTTGACGTTTAGTTAAAATAATTTTAACATTCTCAAAAGTTGCACTATTTATTAAATTCACATTTAAATAGAAGTTTAATAAAATAAAATACAGAATATTTGTGAACATTCTGGGGCTTGAATGTTAACTGACCGGCTACAAGGAGAACTTGCTGGTTTTATATTCTAGTTGTAAAAGTTGTTATACTTGTACGATTCCATTAATGTTTGTTTATATTCGGGATTCCCAATTTTTGAGACATCAATTAACACTCTATCGACTTGGAGGACAATCAAGTCTTGAATTTATCGTCTCAAAATATTAGAATCGAATATTTAGAGAATATCAAATACCGGGTGTCTGTTTTAAATGTGATTGGCAAGAGATTCAAATGATATTTCAAAGATTTCTAAGGGAGTTCATTGATAGCAGTTCAGCAAAATTAGAACCTCGTAGCTTATTTGTAAGTCTGTCAAAATTGTTCGTTTTGGACAATATCGTGAAGATTTAATTTGTCTCGTTTATCTCCATTGCATTCTAGAAAAAATACGAAACACACCTGTTCCTGAATACAATGGAAATAGATGAGAAGAGTCAATGTTGAGAGGATCTCTAAGTCGTTCAAGTCTTAGTCGGAAAGGACTTCCAATTAATCTACGAGGTTCTAATTTTGCTATAATGCTCTCTAGAGAAACCCCTCTACACATTCGTGAAATATAATTCGAATTACTCGTCGACTAATTGGAGTTTCTTAAGAATAGAGCACATTTAAAAGAAACACCCTGTATGGAAGAAATATTGACGTGCCTAAGGAAAAATTCATATAGACTACAATAAAAATCGAGCTTTATTTGTACGATGCTGAATTTCTTTTTTCATTTCTTCCTTGAGTCATAATTAGATTTGTAAGTAAACTAATAAAATGTCAGTTTTCTAGCAATATGTAAGTTAAAATTTGTTTAAACTTAACGACGATATATAAAGACCATTCACAAGACTTGTTGTTGGAATTAGTTAAATAAACATAGATGTAGATAGAATAACAAATAGAGATCTAGATCAAATCCTTAATTTGCATATTGAAACTAAGACTTGAACTATATTCTATATGAATTTATAAATTACTGAAAACGAAAATTAATAATTGAGTTTTTTTCATTAGAAATGCTCCTTGTGGTCTTGTTACTTAATCATTTAATCCTCGTTATCATTTTTGCCTTGGCTTAATAAAATCATTTTCATTGATTAACAGATTGAGTTTCATCACGCCAGTTATTGAAAATTAACTACCGTTTATAAAAAAAATGATAAAACTGAAATTGATTACATTAATTTGGAATAAACTCATTAAAAATTATTAAATTAACCGCAAATCAATGACGTTACTTTAAAGTTTATGATGAGTTTTTTAACTACATACAACAAGATCATTTAAAATATACAGTTCATTTAACAGTTATGAAAATGTTCTATATTACTGAAAATTCTCAAGTTATATTCGTTATGTTGTCGTCGATGCATTCACGATTTTCGATTATAACAGAAGGCACGAGAGAACTCGTACAAGATCTGAATTTTAATCTTGTTACACAACTAACTACGTAGACCAGGAACGGATCAATGCAGGTGTCTCTTAATGATAATAATAATAATAGTACTAAATCTTGAAAAGAAGTCTATTTAGACACTTGTAAATGGTTCTTTTGAGGGAGATTTTCGAGTTTAAGTCTAGATTTTGTGACATTTTTATCATTCACAATCACAATCAGTTCTTTTATCGGATATTGCAATGAAAAGGAGACGATTGTGATGAATTTTGAAGTCTAAGACAAGATTTATAAGACAGTTTTCTAGTAAATAGATTTTACAGTTGAATTATTAATTTCTACGCAAGGTTTTAAGAAGTTTTTGTCCTCAAAAAAAGTAGTCTAAAGCCCAATTTTGCTCTCCTTGCTGAAACTCGTTTTAGTAGGACCTTATGAATAGGTCTCGCCCAATTGTCTGTGTATTCACGTTTAGGTCGATTTAAGTCAAAGTTTTTCTAAAGAGAGCTTCAGTGTGCATAGAAAAGCCGAGCTTTTGGTACTTGTAATTATTTTCTGAATTGAATTTTTGACGTTTCAAGAGAGTTTTGTTCTAAATCATGACTTTTTAAATAATTTTATTGCTAAATTGGTGTGTAGAAAGAGCGATTTTGACGCTTTCGACAAAGCTTTTCAATTTAGGTCTACTTTCGCTAAATCATCAGTATTTAGTGAATTCTAGTGTTAAGATTGAACTCTACTAGAAAAAAAATTTAAGATTTAAAAATTTTCAAAAAACTACCAGAGTTCAATCTTATTGTAAGCTTTACTGGTAGGAAGCTTACAAAAAATAGTGGTTTTTGCACTATTTTATTTTTTATATCGAAAACTTTTTACCGGATCTTGTTTAAGCTTTTTTATCACGCCCAAATTAGTTTTATTTACCTCCTTACTTTTTTTGAACGATGCTGAATCTTGCACCAAAAAATAAAAAAGGCGAAAAATCGAATTAATTGTATTTAATGTTGAAACAGTATGGAATTAGCGATGAAAATTGATATAAAGGAAATTATTTGGCGCCAACATTAATTTTATCTCCAAAAAACGCATTTTAAAAAGTTTAATTTATAAATTCCTCCAAATGGCTCTCTCAGAAAATAAAGTAATCTATAAACATGGATAAGCGCCATCTGACGTTTGAGGAACGTAATAACCGTAGGGATTATTCAATCTTAAGCGGTTGCAGAAAGGAAAAGCTGTATATTATATATTTTAGTCTTCATTTTTAACCTAGATTTTAAGATATTTTTGTCATAAATTATCAATAAATTTGATGAAAAATAGATATTTTTTTTAAATTTTTAGTCGTTTTGAAGTTGAATTTTTGACCTTTTTCTAGGTTTTAAGAAATACTTCATTGAGTTGTAGTGAATTTTACTAAAAAGCTATAATTTGAACATTTTCAATCTACTGCTTAAATTGTATTTTTGCCTTTTATCAAGATGTTTAGACACTTGTTTACGTATCTCATCATTTTTGGCAAGTTTTGTTATTGAATCGTCAAAAGGGAATAATTAAGATTCGGATAATTGAATTTTGATATAAATTGTAAAAATGGTCCAATTTAGACACTTTTAGCCTAATTTTCTCACTGAATTTCAACAAATATAAGTCCTTAATAATTCATTTTTAGCTTAGTTCGGTATTAAATTATCATACAGATAAGATTTAAACAGTTTTGGTGGAACTTTAAGCAATCTTCTTAATTCTAGCTTTAATTTTCAAAATATTTTCATTTTAAACAATCATTTTTTTTTTAGAAAATCTTGCAATTTTAATCGTCAAAAGTAAGAAATTCACACGTCTTTAAAACGATTTTTGAACGAAATTCTTCACATTAAATCTTGAAAGTACAATTGTCTTGATCATCAATTTTTGAACTTTATTATTTCAATAATTTCACCAATAAAATTTACTCTCATAGGATAAGTTTCATGGTGGATTGTTGTATTGATTTTTAATTGAATACTGTAATGAATACGGTCGAATATTAAAACAGTTATTAGCTTAAGGTAATTCAAGATTTCTCAATGTACGTGTACGTGTTGGAGAAAAGAAGAAAAACAAAAACCATCAAGATTTACATGATTATAATCCGATATTGTTGGGAATACGCCTTGCGGAAGTCTAACTTATTCTACATTGCGATCTAGACGTACTTTTACAATAGCATTTTATATAAAAACTACTAGTTTTCCGGTTATTTCTAATTTTTATGCATCTAAGAAAGTAAACAAATCCTTAATTATTATAAAATCTATCCATCTAAAGTTTATTTCTGTAATCATCTCCAAAGATGTACATTTTTTTCTTTATTACCAGATTAAATTTATTTCTATCAAATTTGAGTTATACGAAATTCTCCCCTTGTGTAACATTATCGTCAAATATGTGTATGTAAGTCGGTTTTTCTCTGTCATCTTCGACAGTCGTTGAATCAGTAGATAAGTGGTGAAAAATTGGATGCAACAGGGTGGAAAATCTGTCGATTAGGTTTTGGTACAATAAATATTTTGAGAGAAAAATGGAATAAAAAAAAAACATATCAATATTGTGTATATTTATATCTTATCTGCTTTTTTTCTTGTTGTTTGACAACAATTTTGACCTAATATAGCAAATGTATAGTCTGTTGAATTCAACTTTTATATTCAGTGATCTTTGAAAATGTGTAGATATAACAAGTATTTATTTATTGCAATATTTCTAATAAATCCAAGTGCATTTTCTTATACATTCGAGAATATTGTTATCAATTTAAGTAAGAATCCATTGGGTACACCAGAGAATCATTGGACAGTCTTCGATGATCCACCAAGGAAGACAATCTTTATAAAAAATGATAATCATCTACGTAAATATATTATGAATGAAACTTTACAAGATATTGTAATATTGGGACAAAATTTGAGTATATTAACAACGAATTCAATACGAAATCTAACTGGAACACAACAAATTATCATCAATTATTGTCGATTAAAAGTGATTGAAATAAAAGCATTCCGTAATCTACCGAATTTAAAAGTGTTGGATTTGAAGATGAATGCATTGAATGAAATCAAAAATGGTGTATTTAATGGTCTTAATATTAGTTATTTGTATTTGAACGATAATCAAATCAATAAAATTGGATTGCGTGCCTTCCAAAATATGACCAAATTGAAAGTATTACGTTTGGATAATAATCGAATCTCTGTTTGGTATTATCAATGGTTGATTGGTAGCAGTTCAATACAGAGTTTGTATGTGCATTCGAATTTAATTGAAGAATTATATTCAGATTCATTTGATTTCTTTGATGGATCAATAAATTATACACAAATCGATGCAATCGATTTTGGTAATAATAAATTGACAACGATTGAAAATGGAACATTTCGATTTATTGATAAAGTGAAATATTTAAATTTTGATGATAATCAACTTGGTAGTCTCGATTCGATGGTATTTCAACGTTTAAAGAACGTGCATATATTAAAATTGAATAATAATTCAATCAATCATCTAGACGAAATTGTATTCAAACATATCGAAATACATTATTTCTATTTATTGGATAATAATTTAAAATGTGTTAATAAGAAATTTATTAGAATCATTAAAGCAAAGAAAGTATTTTTAGATGGTAATCCAATTAAGTGTCATTGTGTTAATATGTGGGAAGAATGGAAGAATAATGATGGGACACAATGGAAACGTAAAGCGTTTCCAATTGATAATTTCGAGAATTTTCAAAAGAATTGTACTGTTGATGCATTATAATTATGATAGATTCGAAATAAAATCACCTAAGAGTGAAATAAAATAAGAAACTAGAGTTACGGACGTCCATGGGGGCGGTGACGATAGTCGTGCGACAATTTAAATAAGATTTATACTCCTAAGCTTGCTTATGATATAATTTAGAAAGTAATTAATAAAGTTTAAAAGTGATGAGAGTTTTTGCGAGAGATTAAGACGATTCTCCGTTATATCAATGCAATTTTATAAAATTCTAAGAAAGCATTCTAACGTAAATACCTATACAGTTTATCTCATTATAACGGACAATTTTTCTATTTGTCGCTACTTTAATTGCTATGTCCTCTCTTATTTAATTAAAATTATGTAATTTGTCTAGTTTCATAATAATAATAATAAAAATACAGTAAATATTCTGATATTATTGTCGTTTATCGTATTTGAACCATGACTATTATTGATTGATTAATCTTATTAAATAATTAAAATAAATAGATTTGATTGTGAATTTTAGAGAGAAATTGAATCAAATAGATTTTGTTAATTTGATAACAAACACTCCTCGGGGATGTTAGCTTAAATGGATTAAAGTATGCTACCACGTTCAGGAATATATCACAAATCTCTTGGAGCTTTACGTGATTATTTCATATTTTTTTTTTCTATATTGTAAGATAACAAGCAAATTGCTGTAAAATTATCGTTTGGAAAACACTGTTGCAATTTAAGGTAGAGGGCTCGTTTGGCTTTTAAGATGTAGAAATGCATAATAGCGCTTTAGAAAGGGTATTTCAAGGTCTAAAACATGGATTATTCTATTTGTGGAAAAATTGGGGAAATTTTGAATTACACACGACAATTTCGGAGCATGTTTTTTGTTACTTTTGCTTATGTTTTCCCCCATAGCTCAGTCTATACTAATTAGTATTTAATGAAAAATTGATAATTTACAGCAAATTTAAAAGGCTTTCCTAATGTTTAGGAAATTTGGCAATCGGTTTGTTAGTTTTCTAAAAACTAAATAAAAACGTCAAAGATTTTCCTTCAATGTTTTTCGTACAGTTTTAAAGATTAAAAATTAGATCGATGCTTCAAAGGTTGTCCATGGAAAGGAGACAAGATGTTCGTAAAAAGCCAAATTTTTGAAAATTCCTTGAGTTTTCGCGAACATTTTTCAAAAATAATTGTTACGTAACAAAACTCCCTAGATTGTAGATGATTTTATGGAGTTTCTGAACTTAACATTAAAAAAAAAATCTTGCTAACTTTTCCTGGAAAATTTTGTTGGAAATTATCGTCTGTAATTCAAAGTTTTCTCAAAATTTTTCAAAGCAGAATAGTTCTCATTCTGTATCTTGAAAAGCTCTTGCCAATGCGCTATCTTCTGAAAAACCAAGCGTGATATCGTATACCAAACATTCTCTTTTTTGTAAAATGTAGTACTCTACTTTAAGAGAGTACCATCGAGTCGTCCAGCACGTCCTCTTCTGTCTTTGGAAATTTAGGGGCAGCTTATATGTATCTAAGAAGAGGCGGCTTTGTCTTATAAAATCTAGAGATGTGTGTGATAATTGTCGGCAATAAATTTGAACTCCAAGAAAAGCAAGACACTTGAAAAATTTATTTTACTGAAAGACGTTTTTTTTTTAACCTTTCAGGAGAGTCGAAACCACACTTGTTGCATTATTTAAATATATAATTTAGAAAAATTGAGTTACTTTAGATGCTGCTTTTCAAGAAAATGAAAAAGAAAATTAGATCGGGAATAGACTAGCCAGGTAGTGTCATTTTCTTCTATCTGAGTATCCATCTTAGAATTAATTAGAACCTCGTAGCTCATTTCAAAGTTGATCGAAAAACGGTCGTTTTGGACAATGTCGCAATTTAAAAAAAAAACCAACAAAACAGGCAGACTGACTGAAAATGACTCAGAGACCTTCCCAACATTGTTTTTTTTTCGTTTTTCTCCATTGTATTCCAAAGAAAATACGAAGTATTTCCACCTGTTCCAGAATAAATTGGAGGCGGAAAACGAAAAAATCAATTTTGGGAGTCAAGTCATTCTAAGTCGTTTAGTTCGTTTTTGAAAATCGCTACATCGTCAGAAACTAGCGGTTTTTGAACAATTTACAAATGAGTTACGAGGTTCTAATTTTGCTGAAATGTTCCTTAAGGACCCTCCTACAAATCCTTAAAATATTTTTCGAATCACTCGTCGACTAAGAGGAGTTTCTTAGAACTCACCATACTTACACCAAACATCCTGTATAAATTGGGCATTTTGAATTGGTACACAATAAGAACAAATTTTCCACTTTAATTTCGACTGTTTCTCATCTCTTTCCTATGTATCTATTTAACATGCCCTACCAGTATATTGTTATCTAACATGATTTAATGATAGTAACAACTATTATTGTTAATAAAACTTGATAATGTTGTAGTTGTATTGTAAAATACATGATAGAATAATAGAAAATCCCTCTTTTATGCAATTATTATACATAGTTGAAGAGATGACAGTATGACAACATTATTATTCAAAAAATTATTTCATAATCTGACAATTTACATACGTAACTGTAATAAGAATTTATAGACTGTAAAATAAAAATCAAAGACTCGAAAATTATCAACGACCTTATTTTCAGTTAGACTTTTTCTTCCTCCTTTGATTTATTTCAAATGCAATTAGAGAAGTTCACGAAAACAAATAGTTTGATTGGATTAATATTGCAGCGATTCAACGAATATTATAGAACATAGTTTTGCTCTTATCTATAAATAAAATCCACCATAATAACTGGGAATTTATCGAGAATTACAATCGATTATTAGCTAAAACTATATAATTTATCGAAATTTACAACAATCCATTCGACTCAATTAGAATCATGCAGAATATGTACAGATGAACGTGTAATTATGACGAATTTGACACAATATTGTCCATTTTAATTAATCAATAATATACGAATTTAATGCGGTAAAATGACAATAGATTGATAATTAAAAAACTTTCTACAATTCATTAGTTTTCGTGATACAGGTAAAAACACATTTTTTCTATTTGGAAAAAAGCACGAAAAAAGCGGGTAAATTAAAATGTAATTTTCTTAGAGAAAGTAAAGAAAGTATAATCTGATAAAGCTTTTCATTGTGATGATGATCTTTCTAATTTTCGTCGTATTATTGAAAGATTGGGAAAATTTCCGTACAATACAACTTTAAATTTTCATTTTTCGAGATTAATCGAAAAGATAATAATACAGCAATAAAAAATATTCACAATAATTAGACCAGAAATTGAATTTTTGATAAGATCAATGTGTGTACGCGCGAATTTTTGCTTGTTCCGTTTACCTATCAGACCACATAAAAGCTTTCAATTGAACTTTTACTTGAAACTACATTAATTATATGTTTATTTTCTTGAAAAAAAAAAATGTCAAAAATTATTGTTAAATATGCGTAGGTATGTGCGTATGTTGATTTTTTTTGTTGGATCAACCACATGACCCGTCACGTAAATTTCGATTTCCAATATCCCTCCGACCGGACTAGTGAAAGTATAATTATTATTATTATAATGACGATGATGATGATGATGACAGGATAAAAATAATGTTTTCGTTGTATAGATTGTATTGCGTACTGGAAAAGGTCAAGAGCAATTGATTTTTTTCAGGTCACTATTGTGTAATCAATGAATATGGATGTAAAGAATAAGAAATGACAACAGTGAGAATTATTGTTAAATATCAAGAAAAAAGTGACTTTCTAATTGTGTGATTTATATTAAATTTACTACCTGAAATTGATCTTTATCTCTGTATAGCTAATTATTAATTTACTGTTTTTTTAATTGAAAAATATACAGATAGCAGGTGTGCGCTACACACCTACGTTAACAGTCAAAAGAATTGATAAAATGACGGATAATTTGATGTTGTAACTTGTTCCAGTACTATACTTTCACCCCCCACACACACACACACATCATCTATAACGAATTTCCTTATACAGCAATCTCACATCTGTTGCACATTTAATAAAACAACAAGAACACTAAATCTTGAAATCTAATAATAGACTAATATTAACTCGAGAATAGTCATATTTGGCTGGCATTGAAATTCTTCCCTATATAGTTATAAGTCTTTTTACCAAGGAGTACCTAGTTATTATAGCAACTCCTATAAATACATGAGCGATTTGGGAAACAATTCAAGGATTTATAGGAGGGTCCTTAGAGAATATTTTAGCAAAATTAGAACCGCTTAGTTTATTTGGGAGTCAGTCAAGAAACACTTGTTCCAGAAAAAGTTGCGAGTTTTGCCAGTCAACTGCACACATAAAACAATTAAGAATGACCCGAGGATACTCGTAGAATTGATTTTTCTCGTTTTTCTCAACTGGATCCTAGAAAAAACCTTCTGTGTTGCTTACTATTTTTTACTTGATAAGATAATTTTTTGCTCTTATTCTGATTTTTTTCAATGTACAAATAATAGAAGTCATGTACACCTTATCTATTTCTAATATATCCAATTTAAGGTTTTTAAGAATCATGAAACCGTAACTTTAACATTTTTTTACTCAAAAACTAAGAACAGGATCAATTTCAAACTTTGACAGGACTTTGTTAATTGAATAACATACTGTCAAATTTTAAAAAACCTGCTATTAGGAAGGATTTTGGATACTACGATTACTATTTTCTCTAAGATACAGTGCTAAAAAAACGAGAAAAAAATGCAAAAATCTTTTAGTGATGTTTGGTCGTTTTACGTGTATTACTGCTCGGTGAAAATCGCGTCGTTGTTGAAGAAATCTACAAGTTTATAATTTTGCTAAAATGTTCCTCAAGGTCTGCCCTACAAATTCCTGAAATATTTTTGAAATCTTACATCAATTAATGATGGTACGCACCACCCCCTAATGTAAAGAATACTTGCTCAGTTATAAACCTATTAAACTTAAAATACAAGGATTCTGTCAATCGTAATCTTTTTAGAAATCCTTTGAAATGAAACATTCCAAAAGGCTTAAAGTTCTACCGAAATTTACCATTGATACACCTCTAACTCTAAGGCTAGATGCATCTTTTGTTAATGTTAGTAGATGACATAAATGTTGAAACATTACAAAGTTCCCTAATTAATTACCGGATACTTTGTTTAACTTTAGGACATATCATCAAGGCTTGATCTTGATACGAAACTAGACGAATTCCACAGGCTAACATCGATTGTAGAAGTTGTCTATACGGATCAGGCAGTTTCTTTAAGTACACTGGCGATCAAAAAAAAAAAGAGACCGAGTCTTGAGCAAGATTTTCACATATTTTCGTTTGGTGAGTCAGATTGTTTCTCTCGTGTGGGTGAGAAGGTGGGTAGGTTACTGGCACCACTAAATCCACCTCTATTTTTTGATTGTTTTTTCCCCAAAGTCTGACCTGTAATAATTCTGTTACATTATATCAAAAGTTTGTTTTACACAGCCCCACAAAATGGTTTCATTTTTATGCTCGCCACTGTATCTATTTCAAATGTCCACTACAGTATAGTTTCGTATTGTTGTAAAACTAATCAACAACTCTATACTTTATCTAACATCAATCTCAAAATTGTTCTAAAACTTCAACATGTTCAACTGAAACTAAGACCGTTTTCTTGTATACTTCGATTTATTCGTCGTAGAATTGTTATGTATCGTTTAGAGAATCGTGCAAAGATTGCATCGATCATTCTGCTAGAAAATAACTGCCGGAAAATGCACCTGATATTAAAGTTAAAAGGTTCAACAAAGTGGTTTTATCGTGAACAAAAACTTACGAGCTTTTTAGCAGTGTAGTTTTATTGCTTTAATTTTGGATTTTAATTAAAGATTAAAACTTAAAATTATATAATTTGTATAGTGGTGAAAATGTGAGTCATATCCCTCTTAAATTGAATGAATTAATAAATATATTTCCATCGTGTCTCCATCCGGTACTATTCAGGAGTCTTTTTTAAAACATCAACAAAGCATTAAATTAAATACAAACAATCTATTGTTAGTTGAAAAATTAATAATTCAATATATCCAACTACAACAATAACAAAATGATGTCTGTAGGTTTTAGATAAAAAAAAAATTAATCCAAGGACAATACTTCATGTCGTCTACAGCAGTGAAGCATCATTAATCTGCACCATCTCCAACATCATCTAATAGACGACAATATTTTTATAGATTTTCGTAATAAACCAAAACGTTTCTTGCAACACATCAACAACAATAAAAAAAAATGCAATCATAAATTACAAAAAAAACTTGAATCCATTTGTTACCTCTCGACCTAAATCCAGGACTTATCAAGGGTAAAAATGCTACACGTTTCAATTGTGTATTGTGTCTCTTTTAATTCTTTTATCTTTTATTGTAATATCGTGTAATTGCTTGTAATTTCTTCCTTCTTCTTTTTTTTCTCAAATAGAATATGTCTACAATACAAAAACTACACGTGGATAGAAATCGTAATTGTTCTACAAGCTTTTCAGCTTTAATACGCTTACAACATGTATAATTACTTCACGTATGAATAAATTTAATAAATTAATTTAATTACCCTTGTAATTAGTGTAAATTGTTGAAGGTTAAATAAGTAGAAGCGTCTTTTTTATAAGCTAAATGTACACACGGTTATTTTTGCTGTGTGCAATTTAAGAGTTGCGGCTGCAAAATTTGCACATTTTGTACACACATATTTTCAAACTAGCGTACAGCACGCAAGTTTTTATATTGCAGCTGCTTCTTAAAACTGCAGGAGTCAATAAAAATACAGTATATTCTATTCTAAGGGGTGCTTATTTTATCATTCGTGTCCATGCTCAAGTGTAAGGAAAATATTAAAAATTAAAGTTACCTCTGCAAAATAATAGACAACGAATCTATAGTGAGTACTATAATTACCGAGACTGATAGTTACAATTCGAGCGAGCAGTGACGTAATCATTCGAGGTGATAATAGCACACATTATAGCGAGTTGTAAACTATACTTATTATTTACTAATTTTAAATCGAATCAATTCTGTTTAAATTTCAGTCGAATTTATCATTGAAATTTTGTAATTCAATTAGCAACAGAGGTAGAAAAAACTGAAATTTCGTTTCCATCACTGTATATTTATTTGAAGCCAATGAAAATTTCAGCTGTAGAAAAGGTAAATTACAGAATAATAAAAGATCCGATCGACATACTATCGGGGGTTGTTTTTTCTTCTTCTTTATTGTTTGCTTCAGTCAAAGTAATCGGATCCTGTGAGATTTCACACTATTATCTGTCAAAGAACACGAAAAAAATGATGTTTTGATGCAAATCGATTCCTGATGATGATCATGGTAAATATTTCCAATAGAAAATATCTTGAATAAAGGAAAAATAACCGTGTTCTGAATACATTGTTGTTGTTCAACTACTATAGTAGTTGTTGAGAATTTTGTATGAGAATAAAGTTTTCGAGAGGAAAAAAAACAACAAACAACTCACACATTGAGAGAGAGAGAGTAAAACAAGAAGAAAATCAACAAGGAAGCATTTTGATGTGTTCTCACAGTCTTCACAATCACGAAGACTTAACTTTTAACGTCTCCATAAACACAATAAACGTGACTTTATATTCCCCGTTACTGCCAATTTTATTTATTTATTCATTAATTGATTAATTAATACGACAGTATTCTAGTAGTTGTTGTTAATTAAGTTTATTATAAAGAAAAACAATATATCGTTAAATTAAAACTTAATCATAGATAATAATGGATCAACTTTCACTTTTTTTCCACAAACGTTCTTCATTATTTCTAACATCTTGAAATATAGCTATTGTGATAGTATCATAATTAAATTTATTGTTGTTGTTGTTATACCGTAATAATACTCGAACTTAATAGCTTAATTTTACTGTAATTGTTGGTTTCGAGTCTGTAGAGCTCAGAGATGGAGCCAACAAATAACGTGTAGGTACACCCCGTCTGTTTTTACTCTAACGACTTGTCTCTGACTTATACTAGATTGTAATTCGCTTGTGCGACACGTGTTGGTAATATTTTCAACTGTCAAGTCAAGTTGATCGTTTTTTTATAGTTGTAGTGTAAAATCTACCGCCCGTGGAGTTGTAGGTACATTTTTTCTATCGTTTAGATCTTAACATTTATAAATAGACACAAATTATTCATGATAATAATCAAGAATAAGGCCATATTACAGTATACACATACATAGTACATTTTGATTAATAGTCTACAATTATATAGGAATCCTTCAGGCAACAACTTACACAATAGTCTTTCTACAATGACACTATCTGAAGCATTTTATTGTAAAATGAAAAGAACTGCAATCTCGCTCTCTAACCAAACCGATTTTTCTCGTCCGTCTTTCATTATTACTATTCTTGTGGATAATCAACAGAACGAGATAGAGAGAGAGAGGTCAATGGAATTTTCAACTACAGGTTCAGTAACCTTGCAACAAAAAGTATGTAGGTACTTACCGGAAAGTAGTACGACAATTTTCGGTGTTGTTTTGTTGTTAATAGAGCAAGTTCGCTAATTTTGAAAGTGCGGTATATGAATATAAATGTGGTATTTGAATAGGAATGAGATTTGAAATTTTCATGATTTAAGTCGATTACACACAGAGGAATGGTTTATATGATGGTGGTGGTAATAAACAGAGTCGATTAAATTTGGATACATTTCCTTCTATAGAAGAAGTTTGAAGATCATGCGGGGAATAATAGCAAACTGATAAGTTTCAAACCGGAAATAACCGAACTTTTGACCGGAACGAAATCCGGAGCTGAATCTAAAACAAAAACCGGTTTTTTCATTTCAGGCATAATACTTAACACGATCTTTCCTCCCTGACCCGGAAATGCCTTAGCAATAGGTACTTCAGGACACTTAACACACGAACTTGCAAGTAAACCACCCGAGGTCAAGACATCGATGTTTTTTGGTATATAAGTAGCTCATTTTATTCTAAGGGATGCATATTTTGTAGCTCGTTCCCGTATTCTCAAGTTTAAGGGAGATATTGGGGATTAAAGTTAGCCCTGCAAAATCAGGTTCTTCTTTTTGATTAAATGCCATTTTTTATGTCTTTTTTGCAATTTTTTACCTTATGCTAAGACATATCATCATAAAAATTCTTCTGCTAATAGAAAATTAAAAAATTAGAGTTACTTCTTTGAGGGTTTTTCTGGATTTAAAGCAGTTACCCTGTAAATAGCTTTTAGGGGTTATATGTACCATGTACCTATTAGGGTATTATTATTAGTTGTTTTGTGTGAGGTGCCTTTCCACCCCTCGCGCGAGCTGTGGTTCGTTTTCCACTGTACCTCGGCCTTTAAGGTCTTTTATACACCCGCCAACGCTCCTAATTTGGGTTAGCTGCCTTCCCCAATGGTCCCGTCTTTTTAATTAAGTCCAGGATATTGTTTAAGAGAGTTCTTTGTATTTCTTCGGAAGACCCTATTAGGGTAAAATTTAAAAACTAATTTTTTAGAACTGAACCGAAAACCGAAAAAAATAACGGTTCGAAGCCTTGGTTTCAACATTACTTTTACTTTTATCTGGTTCGTTGATCTGCAACCGTCTATAAAGTCTAATTTTATACTTCATTACGGTTAAAATGAAAAGAAAATTGTACGGAATATTACGTAAAACTTTCTTATAATTATTTGTATAGAAGTTCTTTTGAAATTTTTACATTTATAGAAGAAAAAAATAATTATCTATTGCAGCAGCAGCACCAACAGCAGTAGATACGAGAAATTAAATTCAAATACCGGAAATTATTACAGAGACAACTCTATGGAAAATATTTAATGCAACTTGATTTTTTTAAATTTCCTGTTATTTGTGTTTGCTCGTAATACAGTTTACCTTTTTCCGTCAACATAAAAATAAGTAGTTTCTGTATTTCTATCAATTCTATCCCTTAAAAGGATGAACAAAATTGTACCGTAGTGGTATTCTCAATAGATACATGGAACAAACATTGGTCCCACCCATCTATACTCCTTACATATTAGTTAGAAAGAGACAGAGATAGCTTAGGTGGTCTAGAAATTAAAAATGATGGCGGATTTTACCACCCACCCTTAGTCCTTTGACTAAACAGAGCAATTTCTTTTGTACGAAAGAACCTTCAAAACTTTCTATTTTAAGAGATAACAATGTGGATTTGGTATCTCTGTGTATTCATGAAATATGTGATTTGGCAAAGAAGGCACATGGGCGGGACCAATGTTTTTATAATGTATCTATTGAGAATACCCTGAATACCATTACGGTATATTTTTCTACTTGTTTCTTTCGTGCTTCTTTCTATATCGTGTCTACTTTGACATGGTCGACTAGGCTTTGCTTGGACGACAAAAATTACGTGTCTCTTGAAACTAGTTTCTGTACGCTTGACTAACAGGCCATCAATTATTTATTTCTTTTTTTTTATTTTCTTATTAATTATTTACGGCTTAATTGAATTCGCACTATAATTTTTATTAGTTGCCATAATTGATGGCATATTTGAATTGCTAATGACTCTTAAATGGGGACATAGAAGTAATTATCGCAATTTAATTGGATTTTTAAACAAATTTTCCAACAAAAAAAGACGCTTCTAAAACAGTCAAGAAATATATAAAATATTGCTATATCATTAAATTATTATTAGTCAAAGATTGGATGAAATATTATATAAGGAAATTCCGTCAAAACTTTTAATTATTTCATCAATTTTTCTTCATAGTGATTTATTTTAACAATTTCCTTCAATACTGCCAACTTTATCCCGTTAGTTTATCACCATGACTGTCAACATGGAGTTTTCCATCAAATTTAGAGACTGGTGTGTTTTTTTTTCCAATGTCACTTCAGACGTCCTCTAGACTGTAGACAATGTCTAATTTGGGATTATCGGATTGAAATAGGGGTGGTTCTTGTTGGGTTTTAAGGAAAGCAATATGATTCTCTAGAAATTGGTAGTGAAAGGGGGTGAATGTGGTCTACATTCGATAGATGGGTGAATTATGTAAATTGGCAGCTTTCATTTTTCCATCTAAACAATGAGATCGGAGTTCATTCGAATGTGGATAATTTACACGAAACACGAGAGACATTCCCGATTTTTCATTATAACGAGCCTATTATCGGATTTTGAATAGAATTTCTACAAAAAAAAACAAATTTAAACAATTCTAATTATGATAACAGAACGAATAAGAAAGTGATTTAAATTTGAAGAATATTTAAAAATTGTTGGTATGTCGATGAATTTAAATAACTTTTACTTGCACTGTGTTTAGAAAGTAAAAACGAACTATTTATTGTTTTACATAAAAGGACACCTTTCGTGTTTCTTTTTTTTGTCCTAATCGATTCTAATTAATTCTATTTTTAAACAGTTCTAGTAACCGCATTTGTTCCAGCCGATTATTTCAATAAAAACCATAAAGTTTGCACATTTTTTTTTTGTTGATATTTTCATTATGTAACGTCAAATATTCAATTCAACAAACGTATCTTAATCGTGCTCTTTATTATTCTTCTTGACTTCCTGTCATAACTATTTTACAGATTCAGGAAATCGTATGGAAATACAATTCTCACATTTCTTCCGGTTTCGTCCAAGAAAACGGCTAATTTAACGAAAGAAAAGTATGATTTTAGAAAACTTTTACCAATCGCCTTGGAATCGATTGGAAGTAATTACCTGGGATATTTGTGGCCAAACAATAAGGGTGATTTGTCTTATCGTTCAACAAACTTCCTTATTGTGTCATAAAACATTCAGTTGAGAAGATGAAACCATCCCTTAAGAGTTCATGACAAATCAGCTTACAAAAGCTTAGAAAAGTCAAAATGTTGTAGAAGATTACGTACCCCTATTTGTCTTCTTATCTTTCAACATTATCTACATTTCTATTACCTGTTATAAATGATAATAATCCTTGACCTGTATTGTATAATCTATCGTGATTTTTCTAGAATAACTAACAATAAACAAAGAATTACTATTGGAATTCGATCTTTATGATTTATATTGACATGAACAACAAATACTAATAACGATACTCATATTTCATGTGAATAATACTTTTATTTTTTATTTTTGTATCGGTACGTGTGATTGATTTTCTTTCCAACTTTATAAGAATGGAAAATCATGATGTAGAAGAAGAAAAATAGAGAATAATCGGAAATAATTCACAGGTAATTGAGCAAAATCTTGACTTGAGCTTCTAGTAGAGACGAAAGAAACCAGAACAAAAAAATCACAATTAACCAGAAAATAGATGTTCTATTTTCTTCCCTTATTGTACTTAATAATGACTGAAGATTATTAAGATAAATTAAATTGAATATTTGTTATTTTTATTGTTTGTACATTGTTAGTAACTATTTGAAATGAATTTAATTAAGAACATTTAATATTTTATTTGTTCATCAAAGAAAAAACACCATCTAATTTCAAGATTTTGTTTGTTTTATGTAGATTGAATTCTTTGAGTCGACGGACATAAAGTGAACGGGGAGATTTCGCAAACACCAAGCGAAAACGATCCAAAATTGAATTCAATTGTAAACATTGTCGTCTGTTTAATTTAATTTGAGAAAAAAAACTAATTAATGGAAGATTTTATAGACAATTTTATAGCTTGCAACAGACTTGTTTGCAAATCTTGACATTCTAGGTGCCTCTTAATCAGTAGTTCTCAAACGGGGGAATTAAGTTGAGCACAAATTTCGAAATTATCATATGAGAAAGTTTTAAAATATTGCAATAAACTTTTTGAGGTAGAAGACTTTGCATAGGGGAGAAATGGCATTCTTACGGAATTGCAGAAGGAGCTCAATAAAAAAGAAAATATAAGAACCACTGCTCTAAATGATAATATTTTAGGGATAATAATATTTGTAAGAATAAATGACTTATATAGGGATCATTTCAACAACTTTAGTTAAGCCTAATAGACAGTTAAAAATAATCGTCTTTATGATTATAAAAATCGTCTCTATGACTTGTTTGTTCGTTAAAATTTAACAGACGTTGGTGAAATCGACTTTCGAAAGGAAGAAAGAAAGAAAGAAAGAAAGAAAGAAAGAAAGAAAGAAAGAAAGAAAGAAAGAAAGAAAGAAAGAAAGAAAGAAAGAAAGAAAGAAAGAAAGAAAGAAATATCAGTCTCAATTTTAAGACGTTTTTGGTCTAAATTACCAATTTTTTGAGAATTTAGGCTCTTGAGCTGTAAAAGTTTACACACTTTAAATCCATTTTTGCGCTTACATCTCTTTCGCCAAATTTTTGTCATAAATGCTAAATTTTTTGTGGCCTAAATCAGCTGCTTTTGACATGAAATTTTTTCAGTTACTCTTTGAGTAAAAAGAGATTATTTTGATGCTACTCGTTAACTGCTAGCCGCCCATCTAGTTCTTGATGCGTCCCCTCTGTAAACCTTTTACCTATGCAATACAAGGAATTTTCCTTCGTTATTATACAAGAAGGATGAAAGAAAGAGAGTGCAATGAACGCTAATATCTCTCGAAAAGTCAATATCTCATAACGTGCACACAACTAGTCGATAATTCAAAACAAGCAAACTTGTTGTCTAACTAAATCTAACCATTTATTTAAGGTAATAGCATATCATAATACTGATAGATGTTGTTGGTTTTATCATTTTTTTTTTCTTTTCTCCCTCTAATATTTCTTTTTATACACATTTTGCACATCCATATAATCGTTAAAATTTCATATACGTGAAGAAGAGGGTCTTTAAAATAAATAGACAAAAGCTATATTCATATATACTAACAATATTTTATTAAGTAATTAACATATTATACTACTAATGCACTTATTTGGGTAAATATTGAATCTATAAACTATAACCATCAAGTCTTTTTACTGTTTGGTTTTGTAAAACTTTTAAAATCCATAATTTACACTTGAAATTCGTTGCTGAAAAAAGCTACAATTCATTATAAGCTTGCTGTAAATTTTCCTGTATTAAAGCTTATATCAAATAAAGTAAATTCCGTGATCTCCCACCCAAATTCAACTTTGATCCTTATCAAATAAATCTATAGTGAACTAAATGTAACTTGACTGTATAACTATGTAAGATACGTTAAAATTCGAATAGACATTTTCATCTCAATAATTTCCTTTGTTACAATTTTTCTTTCTTTCGTTAAATAATTCACGCCTCGTTTCTTTCAAGTGTATAAAATATTCCACATTTCGAACATGAAAACTGATAGTTATACATACATACACTATACACACAAGTTTCCTACTAAATTTCGACTTCCTGTAGGGTGGTTTTTGCTATAAGTTCGTTTACCAACTGTTGTAGAATTAAATCAATAGTATTCGTTTACACCAAAGAATACAGCTGTTGTGTGAACTGAAAAATTGATACTTTCAACAATGCGATTAGAGTTGAAATGTGGTAGAGCCGGCGTCGCGACGCGTCCGTTCGCAGACACAAACTGACATCAAATATTAAGGGAGATTTATAATTTATAATGTTCATAATAACCCTTGTTTCAGTTTATAGTCCTGTCAAATAACGGAGATTAATTCTATTCACAAATGTTGAATAATGTTTGATTCTGATAAATTCCTATTTATTAAACATTTTATAAGGCTTCTTCAATAAACAAAAAGACAAGTTGGAAGCTTTTCGTTAAGATTCGTGGTATAAATTCAATACTTAACTATAGAATTACACTTTTTGTTCGACACACAATACAATGATGAAGTTAGCAATAAGACTCTCAAGTGTTAATAATGATAATGGATCATTTTTGCTGCTTTTGATAAATAAACAACAAGATCTTTCAGTTTTATTGTTACATGTTAACTTCAACAAACCACTGTAATTTTTTATTCAGAACACAAGTGCGTAGAATTGTAAAAAAAATAAAGTGAGAACAATTTGAATTATTTACGTTCTGTTGCCCGGCCATGGAAGCTTTTAATCAAATTAGCATGAAAGCTTTCTACTTTTATTTTTCAATTAAAAAAAATCCACCAACTTTTCACACGTTATAAATACAATTTGTTGAAGTTTCATATACGTAGGTACAGTATACGTCAAAAGTGCTGGTTTTAAGTAATAATACGATATAAATTTATGGCAAATCCTGAAACAGTTCAATTTTATTTTTTTCTTGTGGTTTTATTCTAGTGTTGGTTTCGTAAAATCATCCCTTAAGGCATGATGGCATCAACCCTAAATATTTTAAATGGCGCTAGGGGTTTAATGACATCGTTGGAAAGCTTATCGAGTCCTCTTTTCGAAAGTGCTGATTGTTCAAAATTAAACTAAAAGCAAAAAAAAAAAATTGCCCTGTTTCAGGAAAAATTCAATATGTTTAAAGAGAATTTTCAGTTTTTTTTCATAAAGGAAAACTTCAGAATTGATTATTTTAATTTAATATAGCGATAATTAACAACAATATTGTTTTTTAAAATTGAAATTAACTAGTGCAGAATTTAATTGGGTGTTTTCAAGATGGTTTTATTATATGGAAAATGGAAAATTCTTTTAAAATTTTCCACATTGTTCCGTTTGAAAAGTATGATAATTCACCATGAATTCATTAATAAATATCACAAATTAATTACCATGATTATACAGGGTGTCGGATCTAAATATGGTCGATTCTATGAAAATCCTATTAGTTGACGAACGATTCGTAGATAGGTTTCTGGAGACTATTTTAGCAAAATTAGAACCTTGTAGCTCATTTAGAAGTTGATTAAAAATTGTTTTGGACAATGTCGCGATGTTCAAAAGCTTGTTACACACTTAAAATGACTCAAAGATCCTCCCAACATTGATTTTTTCAATTTTTTTCAATAAATTCTGAAACTTGTGGAAATGTTTCCCATTTATCGTAGAATGCAATTCAATAAACTGAAAAAAAAATATTAAGAGGTCTCCGAGTTGTTGTTAGTCGTTTTACGTGCTTAGCTCATTTTTGAAAATTATGACTATGTCCAAAACGAGTGTTTTTGACCGACTTCCAAATGAGCTACGAGGTTCTACTTTCACCAAAGTAGTCTCCAGGGACCCACCTTCAAATCCTTACAATTCTTCGATTAGCTCGTCAACTAATAGGAGTATCACAGTATTGACCATATTTAGATGCGACACCCTGTACTTTAAGATCAATTTATTATAATAGCATAATTAATAACAATTAAGTATACAGGGTGTTTCATCTAACTCTTGAGTCTGTTATAAGCGTTTATTAAGAGTGGAAATATCCTAAAGCTTCTGACTATCGAATAAATGACTAACAATAAGTAGATTTCGTACATTTATTGGGGTTTCATTTTGGCAAGGTTGTGGTCTCAATTTTAAAAGAAATACTTTAGGGAATCCTTTTTGTGTTTGAACGAATTCTCATTAAAATAGTTCAAATTTTAGTGAAAATTCTTGTAATAAGTTTTCCCAATGTGGATGTTCTCGGGTCAGTCTTTCAAACTATTCCTAATCAAGCATCCTTAGAGTTCATGCTCATATTTTGAGGCCATAATTTGTGAAATGTAAGTATTGCGTCTCTAACTAACTAGAGAGTCCTATCATTATATTACTGTCCTTCTAGAAGGTTTTCCTGTTGTCTGTTCATAGAATTTGTAGAAATCGATTTGTAATTTGTTACAATACCATTTTCAGCCTCTATTGTTTTCTATATGTAGATTAATGCAATTAAATTATATGCATGTGAAATGATTGTGGAAAGTCAGCAATGGAAAATGCACTATCAATTATTATTAATACATCAAAGGAAAGTTAATTAACAAACTCTATAGTAATAATTGTCGTTTGATATAATTAGAACAGAATATTTTATGATGAATTTCATTTTATATTTAAAATTAGTAAAATTGTAGAATTTAAAACAAAAATTCTCATAATAAAACATTATTTGGCTTTAAAATCGGAACGTAACGCGTAGATCATTGCATTATTGATTATATACGTTAATTTTCTCTAATCATCTTCTTGCTTATTGCCGCTTATATTCTAATTCACTCTAAAATCAGAGATCAATTATTTTCGATTCAAATGTACGGTAAAAGAAGAACATAATGCGTACAGTGATGCATTATCTTAGTTTTATTAGAAAACACATCAAGTTACGAGTTACGTTCTTATTTCGTCGCATATTTTCATCAAAAATTCAATTCTCAGTCAATTATATTAGATCAAAAAAAAAAAAACGATGGACTGGAACGTTATTCTGATTAAAAATCCTCCTTTCCGTTCTCTACTCTTACAATATTTAATCAAAATAACCGGTGAAATGAGAACGTAACGCGTAGATTGCTACACTTTTTTAAATGTATAGATTCGATTAAATGATATGAATTTTGATTAAATTATGTTACTGTCAGATTGAAATTCTCTCAAATATCAACCAAGAATTTCAATATTATTTCCCCATTTTCTCGTTACAAAAAGGAAATAGTGATCGAATTCATTTATCATATTAAAGTGTAATTTAACACCTGTTGCAATTTTCTATTATTAACCAGCTCATGAAATAAAGGGTGGACGACATATAGTTGTTTTTAAATAAAATACCTTTTACAATATTGTTATGCAAGTTGGGTACACACCGACATCCTGCTGTTTTATAATTATAATAAAAGCATGAATTAATTGAGCTTGCTCTACTGGTTTCCATTAGAAATGCATACATTTAATATTTAACTAAAATCAAAAGCTAAACGTTATCTATGTACACTGGAGAGCATATAAAAGAAACCCGGCTCTTGAACGAGAAATATCACGTTTTTCGGTTCGTGTAAATCAGGCTGCTACTCTCGTGAGGGTAAGGAGGTGGGTAAGTAGGACGTGTTAGAACGAGTTTGCACCATATCAAATTTGTGGATTCAGGTAAACATCCAAAGTGGCACCAGTAACCTCTGATTGAATATCTTTCTTCCCAAGCTCTAATTTGTGAAAGTTCTCTCTCTTATATTGTTACGACAGCCCTAGAAAGCCGGTTTTACACAACCGCACTTAAAGTCGTTTCCTTTTGACGATAATTGTGAAGCTGTGTAAATCAGACTCTCGAGGAAGGTTCTCAAATAACCAGCAAAAAATCGTAGGTGGGACTAGGGGTGTTATCTTGCATATTTACAGAACAGATAATTGCTTTTCTATTCTTTTAAGAAAGTAAAGTTTAAAATTTTATTTTACGTCTATCCGATCTCATAACTGGTGTAGGCAAAGCTTGATTCACACAACTAAAAGAAGGGATATTTTTCGTTCAAGAATCGTCATATTTTCAGTGCACATAGCTGTACATACGTTCGATTTGTCTTTGATCGTCTCTAATTTAGGTAGATTGCAATTATATCATGTCATTAATATTATTAAGTTGTTTATTGAACGATTTCAAACCACTACAATGTGCCTGTAATTAAAATCAAAGGATAGAATTCCATTTAAACATATAGCTTCAATGTTAATTATCTCGGATTAATTAAATGTCTCGTTGAAACTCCCCTTATAAAAGAAATTTTTATCTTGCAGTAGACATTTAATTTCAATCTATTTATTTACAAATTATTATTAAATAAATAGAGATTAAGGTAATGATTTGCGATAAATACCTACTATTGTAAGTTGTATGTTCTAGTTGTTTCATTTTTTTTTTTATCAAAGAAATAAATCAATCCGATGATAAGAAGAATTTAAAAAATTCTATAATTGATTGACGAAACACGCAGAGAGAGGTTAAATAGCGATCTTAAATATGTAATAAATTGATTTATTGATCGATTGAATGATAAATTGTACTTGTATAGGTACATATTGACTTTAAAATTATAAACTTATTCAATTTTCTACAGTTGTGATCAATTATCATTAAAAAAATGGCTAAAAAGAGCGAAATTTTGAAATAAAAACATTGTTTTTCTATTGATGGAAGACGTAGTCAGATTGATCGAGACCAAAATACACAGAGTGAATTATTAGAATTATTTTTCCGATAGTTTAAAGATAACAAAACAATTTGTGGATAATTGTATTGTTGGTTTTCTTATCAATCAAATCAAATGTGGGTAATTAAATGGAAAATTGGATTTGTGATCAATCGTGTGTTTACTTATAGTTTCAGTTGATAAATTTCAAAAATGGTATATTAAGGGGAACACTACCTACGATTATAACGTTTTGCAAACGTTAGATGGCGCTGAAAATAGCTTGCTCCACAACCTCTTTTATGTAAACATTTTTTATGCATATTTAAAAATTATATTCATACAGATCAATACGTTTTTTGGAGAAAAAATTGATGTGATAAAAAAAATAAACAAAATCTGTCTTCGCATTTTTGAGATTAAAAATAAAATAGTGCAAAAACATGTTTTTCATGTATTTTCCTCTTTTTTCAAAAACTAATAAACATTTTTAATAAATTTGGTATAGTCCACCTTAGACTAATACTAAACTCTAGTATTTTTTTGAAAAATTTTGTATCAACAGCCTTTTTTTTCAATCTAGAAGAGTTCAACCTTAAGAAACAAGTCCCAAAAGTCAAAATTGATTACACCACTTCGGTTTATAAAACGAGTCGTAAAGTGAAGAGTTTTATAAAGAACGTGTATGATAAATGACTTTTGAAATAAGTTTTTTATATTATTTTTTCTATTTAGTAGTCCTTGTACCTTTTTTAAGAAATTAAATTCTTGAAATTTAGGGAATTTTGTAGTGGTTGGTATCTTTAACATGCCAACTAGAAATTTAACTCATATTTCAATTGTTCTTTTATCTTTTAGTATCTTAGCCACTTGTTTCTCTTCTTACTTTTGAAAATTCATTATTTATTAAAAAAAACTGCTATAAATTATTAAAAGGAAAACGCTTTAAAAACATTAATAAAAACTGAAATTTAAAACTAAACTAGTTTGACAGCTGTCATTTGAATTTAAGCATTCAACTACCGTCAACTTTGAGAAAATAAATGACACTAGCCATTAAAGAACGCTAAAAAAGTGCTTTAATAGTTATCAAAGCATTTTTTGTTGCTTTAACAACGCTATTATAGAAACAAAATAGAAAAAAGCACATTTGAAAACACAATAAGAGATGCCTTACAAGCTGATGTTAAAAGGGAAAACTTGTAAAATAGCATATAACCACATTTTAATTCTTGACTGTAACATTAAAGAAGCTATATGGTGAATATTTGTATAAAGAAGATCAAAGTTGTCTACACCGTGTGTAGAGTTGAATTCAAGGAAGAGTTTTCAATTATATCAACAGACATTCAAACAGAACACGAAGAATTCTTCGTTTACAACAATACCAAAATGGAAAATTTCAGGTGTTTGTGAAATATCGCAATAAAATCTCTAATAATCAAATATCTGTGGAAAATATCCACAGATATTTGAATACCAACGGTTAAAAAACCTCCAATTTAGTTCCTTATAAATTTAAAGAGTAGTACGGTATACATTCTTGTTCTTATTTCTCTGTCCCTCGACAATAATAAAATACAACTGTTTCAACTGATGGAGGAAAAGTTTCGGTGAAATATATCAAACAGTTTTGTATAGAGTTGCCTTTTTATTATTCAAACAACATAATTCATTCGCGTTCTTCTCCTGTAAATTTCCATGTGAAAAGAAAACTTTATCAATGTTGAAAAATTAGCAAACTTTATTTCTTGTTTAATAAAATTCAAAACAAATTTATTAACATAAAGTTGTTTCAAAGCTATACATAATTAACAATTAAGTCAATAATTTGATTTAAATTGAAAAAGTTATGTTATGATCATAAAACTCGAACTTTATTTTAATTAGAAATGACTTAAAAAGTTCCATTTATTGCCTTTATCGCCAATTAAATCGTATTGATTTAAGTGATCGTTGAATATAAGACGTTTTCTCAAATATTGTTTAAATGTAAGTAAGTATATGAATTTCAAAGTAAAATATCCAATTTCCCCCCGTTTCACGTTTCAAAATTTAATTTCGTATGGTTGGCATTTCCTACGTTTATTAGCCGTTTGAAAATTCAACAAGACTGACGGGGCTAATTCTCTTGAAAATACGAAATAACACAAAAGCCTATAGAGTGGGTAGTAGATAGAATTGAATTTTAATTGTATTATAATATGTAAAATTCAAAATGGTGGTAATTTTAGGTATATTTGGAAACCTAGTTAGTGAATATTCAATTTTAGAGAAATTGTAATATAATTGCGTATTAGTTTTGATATTTATTTCTTTAATTTATCTACAAATTTCAAGAAAAGACTCTATGAATAATTTATATAAAATATGCAGAAAATTAATATACATATAATAACTTATTTCTAGTTAATTTAAATAATAAAATTATAATTTAAATGGATATTTAAATGTAGAATTTGAAACTAGCGATGGCGCATCCACCATTTTTTCATATACTCCAACCTATCAAGTTGGAAACTTTGTATATCGGACACTTGTCGTAGTTGGATATTTTTCAGTAGGCCTGGCGAAATTACATTGTTTCAAATGCACATTTATTCTTATAAGTTGGACACCTCTCTAATTTAGACACGCTTTTTAATGATTTTTGTTATTTCCACCTGCTTACATTGGACACTCGTATCGAGTGTTAATTACATTACTGCTAGCTTTAGCACATTTGTTCCTGTTTATTGATAACGTGATGATAACATAAAAATTTAAAACTAACGAAATTCGTTTGTATGCAAAAAATCCCTGTTTTATTGCTTTATTTCGAATCTCGCTTGAATTTTTGACCTAATTTGCTGAAAAAAAGTAGCTTAAAGTAGGTCAGAATGACTTTTCAGTAGCTAATTTGCTCCTTTTTCATCAAAATACGTCGATATTTTAGCTCGTTTTAGTGAATTTTCTTGGAATTTAACTGGATATCTTATGTTTTTTTGCTAAACATTGTCCATTTTGTGCAATATCCCTAACATTTTTTAGAATTAGAGGAAACGAGAAGCAATAACAAGATTTGTTAAAAGCATTTTGTTGATAAGATTTTGCAAGGTGGAGCACGCAGTTGAAAATTATTTCAACTTTATCAGAATAAGCGTTCATACAAGCTGACATATGATTTTTTTATCCTCGAAATTGTAGACAAGATCTTGTTAAGCATTTTTTAAAATACTCCAAGATTTTCCGCCATAATTTGGAATATCGTTATTTTTTTGAAAACGGAAAACTCCATCGGATGCACCGTGAAATTTCCAATTAAATGCCGGCTACAGAATCTCAATATCACAGAAAACAAGCGGGATATAGAAGATTGAAAACTTTTCGGGAACCGAATCTTCTTGATTTTTAAAAAAATTAGATTTTTCGGGCGTCAAAGTCTCTCAGTCCATAAATAAGCTTTCAAACAAACTGTCGTGGGATTTTTTATTATCAAAATTGTAAACAAGGCGTAATTAGAAAAAAATTGAGATGCTCGGAAATTTTCCCCTACACTTTAAAATTTAGTGAAATTTTTTTGGAATAGCAAATTTCGTCAGATACCCAGTGAAATGCCCGATTCAATGCTAGTTTGAATATCTCAGAAAACAAGCAAGAAATCGATAATTAAAAATTTGCACTTTTTCGTACTTACACCAAATCGAAAAATGACTACCACAGGCCCTTAAACTATCAGTTTTTGTACCGAATTGTTCTTTCAATAAATTAAGAAACTCCTTTGATGTGTCTCTTTTAAATAGTGAAGAATTCTTAAATAACGTAAAAATTTTGATATAATCGTTACAGATGTTTCACTGTAATTTTCTTCATGAATAATTCAGCGGAAACGTCTGATAAAAATTTAAATTTTTGAAAGAAGTTAAAAATAAAACGTTAATAAGATACCTCTACTGTTCTTTTACCGTAAAATGGCGAGAGAATGGTGGAATTTAAATGAAAATCCAACAAATTCACATCATATTCTTTTATAACGAACATTTCTTATATTGTAGACGTGTTGTAAAAATTGTTAATTAAATTTTTAAATAAATACAAAATTTAAATGGAATTATTTCGTTATAACGAGTTAAATACAGGTGTCATTATAAAAGGTTGAATTCATCAAAATGTCGTGAACAATGAAGATGAATTAGACTAGAAATTATGTCGTTATAATGATACTCATTATAGGTCTATTAACGTAATAAACTTATAATAAACATAGTGTTCGTTCTGGAAGATTTATTTGATTTTTTTAAATTAAATCAATAGCTTTACAATGATATACGTGAATCAATTAAATAATTATAAAAATAATTCAAAAATTGTTGAAATAAATTAAATCTATTACTTATTTTTGTCGTGTCATCTAAGTTCTTAGAGCTTCTTGTAGTTTCTTTCTAGCTATAGCAACTCTATCCTCTTGCCGTTTAATATCATCATCTGATATACAAACAGCTTGTACTAATGGTTGTTTCGGATCTAAAAATACACCAGGATTCTTCTCTAATGATTGTTTCGGTCCTGTTTGTCCTGTAACTGGTTGTGTTGATACATGTAATGCTGTTGCAACACTTTGTATAATTGTCTCTTCACATACATTCGGACCAACCGGTTTTAAACCTTTCGGTAATTCCATTGCCTCAAATTCTGTACCATCTAAATCACATGCACGTAAACCTTCTAAACGTTTCTCCCATATCAATTGCTTTGGTTTTTCTTGATTACCATTCTTATAATCGGATTTTACTTTACTTTCTTGTGTTTTATAAACAGTAACTGGTTGTTTAAATATTGATGCTGTTTGTCGAATCGGTGGCACTAATGAGGCATCATTACGTACATTACGACTGTAATACATTACATCAACTTTACCAACGGATAGACCGGTTTTACGTAATACATCTTCACGTTGCCAACGTTTCGGTAATGAAGCACACTCATATTTTGTCTTCTCTATTGTTATACTCATAATTATTAACAAATTATTTAAATTTGTAAACAAAAATAATTTGACAACTAATTTTGAGGTTGACAGCTCGGCAGCTCTATACCAACTGAATCAAACTAAAAGAACCAGTCTTGGAGTAACACACATGCGCTCTACTAACAAAATTATAGCGCCAATTTTAAATCTTCTTAAGTACCAATAGTAACATCTTAAAAGCACCAACCAATCAGTTTATAGCGCCAATTTTGAAATCGTCCACTTTTTAGAAGATTTTCTGTTAAACAGTTAAATTATCTTTTTATCAGAACTGGCGATGATATCTTATGCGCCTTTGTACTGATAATTATTTTGTACCCCTTGCAAGTCTAAATTTTATCATTTTCTGCCCTCTGGTATCAATTATTTGATAACAACGAGACAATAAAGCGGCACACTTTCCCTTCAAGAGGCGCATTCCACGTAATCCAACCGAAGAAGTCTAAGTTGATTGAATTTATACAGAAATCCAATTAGCTTTGTTACTTTTAGAATATAAATTACAAAAGAACACAACAAAGCGGACAAAAATTAAATAAGGGGAAATGTTATACAATTGTTTCGAATGATTCTTTAAAAGATTTTAAATGGAATTTTAATGCTTTTAATACAGTTAATCAAATTTGCTTCCTTTAAATAATATTCCAATTGTATTTTCTATTAATAGAATAAATCGTTCTATTGACTTGTTACAATGATTACACGTTGTAATAGAAACTGTACTTGATATTTAACTAAAAACGAATCAACAGAATGAAGAGAAAAAAAAGGTGAAGGATAATAAGTACCCTTTCTCTTCAAGCCACGAAACACGTTGTAATTTAAATTGAGAATTCCAATCAAACGATTAATTGTCGTTTAAGTAAACGAGCTAATTTAAAATTTCCAGTCGTTTTAATCAATTGAGCGAGAAAAAGGGTGAATTTATCGTATAAAAATGTTAGTAGATTGATTTAAAATTTCAACGATTACTTCTCAAATAAGGGCTATTTAAAACTGTAATTTCATCATATTGATAGTCGGTAGATTTGATTAAAGATTACACACTAATGTTATGAGTAATTTAAGCGATGATAGTGGTTTAAATTCTTCAACATTAACAATATTTATAGTTTGTTGTGTATAATTTTGCAATAGTTTTACGAATCAAATATTGAAGACTTTAAAGTTATTAAAGTCGAAATATTCGAACAATTCTCTTTTGTATTACAATAATTTTTTCAAACAATGAAGGATTAAATTGTCAACAGTTTGTAAACTCAACCCTTGAAATTTTAAACGAGTCTTAAAGGATTAGAAACTCAAATTTGCTACATTTGAGTTACATCTACCCACTTTAATTTTTAAGAGCGACTTAAACTGGTTGTTATCCTATTAATAGAAATAAACAAACATATAAAAGTAGTATTATGTATTGTGAATTTCTATTATAAATAATAACAACAACAACAAATAGGGGGCAATTGTTGAAATTAACAACTTTCTCTTGTCAATACACGTTTTACTGTTATGTAATTAAAACATGTGCTGTTCTTAATCGATCAAATTTCCGACAATTAGTCGATTTCAACAAGACTTTGTTCGATGGAATTGTTACGAAAATGTAAGTTTCTTCGAGACAAAGGAGAAAACGAACCGAATTTATTTCTGCAAGTAAACCACTTTTAAACAGTTAATTTGATTCGTAAGTCGAGAAAATTTGCTTCATTTACATTTAAAGAATTCAAAATAAGCCCTTCGATAAAAAGACATTTCCTAACTGGCGCATCCACCATTTGTGCAATAATAACATGACACGTTAATCGAATTAAAATGATTTATATTATTATTACTGTAATTTGTTGGAATATTTCAAATATATTCAGGAATCTAAAATAAAAATAATAAATAATAAAAATATCTCCTGAAAATTGAAATAATTACCGTGGTACTTTTACGATATTTATCTAAATTTCTCCGTTTCTATCGTTAATTTTCTCCTAACACATGGTTCATTTTCACACGAATAATTTATAGTTGGATTCAATAATTATATCTTATTAATACTCGTAAAAAATTTTTGATTTTCTTTTCACACAATTTTAAATAAACGTTTTATGAGTTTGATAATATTTAGTTTTCTTTCTAAAATATTTCCAAAGTATTCCCTAGAGACTTTCTTAAGATGGTCCGCTACCTACGATTACTACGTTTCTTAGATGTTAGAGGGCGCGTTGCTCAACTACGTCTATGTTTATCCATATTTTCAGATTACTTTATTTTCTTAGAGAACAATACCGCAGAATTTTCAAATCAAGACTTTAAAATGTGTTTTTTAGAAAAGAAATTGATATTGATGCTAAATAGTCTTGTTGATATCAATTTTTATCCGTTTTTTCAAGCGTATATTAATATTAAATACGCTTATTTGGAAATTTAACCAGAATCTTATATAAGGTTTTCGTGATATAGTGAAAAAAACATATTTTTTTGCCTTTCACTTTTTTTTTCAAAAGCTACACACAAGCTTTTTTTTAATTTGGTATAAATGAAGCTTAGACTAATATTAAGGTCTGATAATTTTTTAAATTTGCAGTTTCTTTTTTCCTCCAGTAGCGTACAAAAATTGTATCAATACCAAGTTTTCGATTAAAATCGAACATTTTTAGTCTTTCACTGGTAATTATTTTTTTTTCACCCAGTAGCGTTCAACCTTAAGGATGTTCGTCTAGATTTGACTATCAGTTAGAAACACGTGATTCTCTTGCTTTAATAAGTAAAGGATTTTATAGGGAAACCATACATTTGGAAGCCATATAACGTGGCGATATCTTCTAAGATTACGACGAAATTAAAGATAATTGAGTTTAACCAAATTAACAATTAAATTTTGGTGATAATAGAACCTAAGTAGGCTAAGTATATTGAATCTATTTATTGAAACTTGAAGAACAGCCTTTTCGTAATCTTCTTATTAAAACATCTTTCTTGTTTGCTTTTTTTTCTACTTAAAAGTTTCCGGATTTGTAACTTTCTGTTAGTTCTCTGAAATGGTCCAGAAAGCTTTAACGTGGAAAGTTTTGTTTTATTAAAAGGAAAAAAAAATACAGAATTTTCATATAAGTCGTTAATTCTTGCCAAACCTCTTATTACAATTAAGAACATGGAATATTTTTGTGTTTGTGTCTAATCAGAATTGTTTGTATCGAATGATCAAAGGACTAACAAACAACTTTCTTCACTGCTTCCAATTAACTGTCATCGTTATCTTTATTGAGCTCCTCTATTGTAATAATGGCCTGCAAGCTGTAAAAACCGGCTTTCATCAATTCTCCTAATAAATATTGAAAACGTAAAGCTTTTGTCATTGAAAGAGTGTACGATACCGATTATAACGGAAAGATATTTTCGCTTTTCATGAAATATTAAAGCTTGTTATAATGACAAGTGAGATAGATAGAGGTAACCGTTACTAGCTGTACGATCAGCTGATCAATATCCACCATATTGAATATAGTGGATATCGTGAAGTCACGTGATTTATACCGGCGATGTTTCATTGGTTCCGTTATTTTAGGTCTTATATAAGCTTTAACGGAGAGTTTATAACGCATCGGTGACTGGTGAAAACTCTCTATGAAAGCTCAACGCTGTCTAACAGACCTGTGCATTTTTTTATAATCCCATAAAAAGCAAGCTTTTAAGAATATGCAATTTTTGGTTGCATAAGTGATAGTTACCACCACATAAAAAAAGAAACTAGTCTTTCTATCTCTATTTTACTATCATAACTTATTACTGTTGAATAGCTCAGTATGAGTGAGATATAGATGGAAATATTTGCTATTTCTTTTAGTGTGATAGTAACTAGCGCCAATACGGCAAAAATTGGCGTTTTCTCAAAAGTGACAATTCAGATCAAATGTACAGGCCTTTTAGACAACGTTTGGCTGAAAAATCAAGTTATTCTATAAAGATGGCGAGATAATTGGCGCCTCCACCATTTTTTACCTACTTTTTATAAACTGAATTCTAACAAATATACAACGAATTTTATGGTTTTACGTTATTGCCATAATGTCTTTCGTATTAAAAAATCGAGCAGGCCTTGCTCTCTATGCGGATAGTTCTATAAGGTTGGGGAGATAATTGGCGCATCCACCATTTTTCACCCATTTTTTTGTAAACTGGATTCTAACAAATATACAACGAATTTTATGATTTTACGTTATCCAAACATTGCCATAAACTTGCATATTTTATATAAAATGTAGAAAAATGTAAAAGAACGTAGATAGTAACAGCATGTCATCTAAATCAACTTATATTAAATTAAAACTGTCGACGAACAGGCAAACAAACCAACGAACAAAAGTTCGAATCAACTATAACGGCCTTGTCGTAATATAGCAAGGCCGTATGTAGAAAGGTTCAGTATTGTATCAACTATATTCCGTTGTTGTTGTTGTTGTTATATTATTAGAAGCGGTATTTTAAAAAGAGAAAAATAATAACAACAACAATAACAAAAAAAATTAAATAGAAATAAGACAACATTCACTGTAGGTAGATACGATATTACCAGGATCTTGTCGTTTATTCTTGGTTTATTTTTCAGTCTCTCCTTCTAATCTCTTTGTGTGGTTTGTGTTTGTATGTGTTTTAATAATAATTCTCAAACAATATTGTTGTTTATTTTGGAAATAAAAACAAATTAATGAATGTTGAGTTTTTATAATTGTGAAAAAAGAAATAACAACGTGTATCCTTATAGAACATATCGTTAGAAAATAACAGGAATTTTTTATTCCCGCAAACAAGATTCAACGAGGAGGAGGACCACTCCTCCTTCTACTACTAGTAAACAAGACAATCAAAAAATCAACACATAGACACAGGGACTTTCCCTTATAATAGTACATATTCAATATAACAATTGGTGTAGTTTTATATATTTATTAATAATACAAATAGATAACAACAAATATGGTAAGTGTATTGTTTAAAATATAAAATAGTTATAAAAGACGGTAAAAATTATAACAAATAACGGTTTCTACATCTACATATGTATATATAGAATAATTTAAACTATTTTTTCACCTACATGCTATTCAAATAAGGTTAAATTGTAGTCTTTCTCTCCGTACAATTGTTCAATTTATCAAATTAGAATTGAAACAAACTACCAACACTAGAACAAATACGATTGTTATAAATAAATCAAATAGTTGTTAATAAATGATTAGTGATTATTTATAGGGCAATTGTATGATAATTGATACCAACCTTGGGAAATTATTCAATCGTTTATTAGTTATTACAATTTTTCATTGATGATAATTTAGATAAAGGGCGTCTCTTGTGCTCTACACCTACAACTTAATGTAAATTATAGCCTATCTCTTTGAGATTTAACAATGAAACACACATCTAAACACTGATAATAAAAGAAAATTTATTAAAAACTGATTGAATTATTTATTATAATGGATTTGTTTAAATGTAGTAACCTAGGTCGAAATTTATTTTGCTTTTTACACAGAATTGTTTGATTCTTTTTAAACAAATACAATTGTTGTTTATTTTTTAATTGTGTAATTTACATGCGTGTTTTGATATTTGTTATTGTTGTTGTTATTGTGAAATATTCACGTAATATTTTTATGGAGTTTGATTTATTAAACGTTGAAATAATGTGTGTAGGCGGTTGTTTGTGGGAGTTTTCTCACCATATTCGAACTTTATTGTAGAATTATTCGTTATATGCCGGATATATTAGTTGAATATCATCGATTCCCCATCTAATTATATAGTTTTAATTAATAATATAATTTATAATAATTATCGTATCGTACAGATGTGAATATTAATTGGTTATTATTTATTAATTAGTAAACACTTTGTCATATTTTATCGCTTCTTATCGACGCAAAATTTCAGATTTTTTTAATGGAATAAATTGTGTAAATTTCTGTGAATATTTGTTTCAAAAAAAAAAAAAAATAGTGCTTTGTAAGGATGAAAATGTTTCTTTCTTATCAGTTTTAAAGCCAAAGGGATGAAATTCCTCCCCGGAATTTCTTATTCACTCCTGAAAGAATTACAAATAATATTTAGTTACAGCCTACTTTTAACAAGTTTCATAGTACTTTCATAAAATAAACAATGAGCAATTTATTTAATAATAATTAGACATACCTATAGTTTACATTGAAATTTATTAAAATCAAATTTCCCCCAGAGGTTAAATGTCTGGTTTCAACATTGCATTGAGTTGTTTGTAAGCTTCAAAAGAACATGACATAGAAAATCTTTCTTCCTTTGACAATTCGACAGTAAAGTTTACCAGACGAAAAAGCATGATTTACGACAAAAATGTTTGAATAAATGTTATTAAAATTGAGAATTTACCACAAAAAATGACTAAAAATGTTTGAATCGCATTTTTATCTTAATTTAATACCGGATTTCGCTGAGAATTTAGCTTGAAAATTGACTTAAATTGTCTCTTTTTGATGATTGGAAATGAAAATTTACTAAAACTTACCAAAAAGTCAACATCTCAATTCAAAAATAAGGTAAATGTATCTAAATTAGACTCTTTTCATGAAAGTAGAGCTAATTTTAAGTTCAATAAAAACGGTTTATCTTGAAAATTGATGATGTAGAACAAAAATGTATTGAAATCTCAACAATTTAATTCTAAAATAGATCAAAAATATCCAAACTATCCAAACCAATGCCGAATAAGCTATTGGGCACTTTATTGGAAAGAAAAAATACCGGCCCTAAGACTAATTTTTTTTTAATTTAAACTAAATTTGAAGAATTCATCTCGAAAATCGTCTAAAAGTGACTAAATAGTCTTGTTTTAAAAAACTCACACGATTTAAAACAACGAAAAAGCGTCTTTTTAATAGAAAGTCCTCTAGAAAAGCTGATCATTGAGGATATAAATTTCTTAAAACTTGGCAAAATATCAAGATTTTACCGCAAAAATAAGCTAAATGTATCTAAACGACTCTAAAGCTAAAGTCAATTGAAACTATTTATTTTAAAAACTGTTAATGTAGGGCCAAAATGTCTTCAACCTCAACAATTCAATTTTAAAATAGATTAATAGTATCCAAACTTCCTTATTTTGACGATTAAAGGGCTGAATCTACCAAAAATTTTGATAAATTAAGGCGCAAAACTTTTAAAATCTAAACTCTGAAGAATTCATCTTGAAAATCATTTAAAAGTGACTAAACAGTCATGTCTCAAAAATCTCACACAAAAAACGGGCGATTTGAAACAACAACAAGCGTCTTGTTTTGATGTATCAGTGGAAAATTCTTTAGAAAACCTGATCATTGAGGACAAAAATTGCTTAAAACTTGCAAAAAAAAACACAAGATTTTAACGCAAAAATAAGCTAAATGTACCAAAATTGGACACTTTTCACAACTCTAAAGCTAAGTTCAATTAAAACTCTCTATTTTGAAAACTGATAATGTAGAACAAAAATGTCTTCAGTGGTGGAACTGCCGTACAGCAAAAGGAAACATGCTTGCCTCCTTAAGTTCGACCATCGATGCTAAATTTGTAAAAAAAAACACATTTTAACAAGGGGCCCAAATTTTTAAGTTACGCCACCGAATGTCTTAAAATCCCAAGAAGTCAATTTTGAAATTGAGTAAAACTGTCAAAACCTCCTTCTTTTGACAATTTAAAGGCAGAATCTAACAAAAATTTGATAATTAAGCGAAAATTTTTTTAAATGTAAGCTAAATGTGAAAAAAATCACCTTCAAAAAATGACTAATAAATCCTGTTTCACAAAGTTAACCCGAAAAACAGACGATTTTAAACAAAAAAATGATTTCATATCAAAACTCCATAAAAATTGATGATATCAAAAAAAATGTTCTAAAACCTTGACTATAATCTAAAACTTTATTTCGGCAATTGACTGTGAATCTCTTTGTGCTTACAATTTCGTAGCAGATTGGTTCATGATAATTTTTCAATATCTAGATTTATGCAAAGTCCTTGAGATAAAATAAACAACTTCTTATTGTTAGAGAATATTCGGCAAAAAAAGATCATTCTCAATTTATTTAAACGTAAAAAAAAATCGATGTAGATTTGTAGATTCGGATTATAAATAGTGTCGATAGTCGTTTAGAATCAGGGTCAACTGGAGCCATTAAGAGAAGGGCATCTAGTTGTCCAAAATCTCTAAACTATTTATTAAAAAAAATATATTCAATATTTGTTTCAGATCTGGTAGTTTAGGATCGAAGCCAATTCATAGTACTGCAGAATATTGTAAAAGTGGCCAAATGGTTGAACCAACAGATACAGAAAGTGAAATGGCTAGTTGTGATATTATTGATAGTTTAGAAGATGCTAGGAAATTGGCTAGGGATCTACGTCAAAAGACACGTGCCCAAGCACAACAAATATTAACTTGGCGACGAGCTTATAAAATGCAAGTAAGTAATACAAAATAATACATGGAAATACAAATAAGAACGAATCAAAAAACCGGTCACGTATTAGCTTTATATCAATTTCTTTTTTCTTTTTTTTTTCATTCGTCGGTCGTTGTCTATACGTTGCTTTTTCATCGTTTATTTCTGACTGTTTTAGACGACAATGTCTCAATTATAGCAAAACAAGAACTAGTTGAATTCCACCCAGCAACAACAATATAACAACAGTGTTGTTTTATTATACGCATTTATTTTATTTTTTTAGGAACTCTTCATTGCACGACTACAACGCGAGAAATGCGAACAATTAAAAGCTTTAAGTTCAAAACTATTATTGTTTGAATCAAGGTTAATCCGTAAACAAAAAGATATATCAGCAATGTTGAATTTAAGAGAGACTATAATACAACGTCAACAGAGAATAATTGAGACGTTAACGAATCGTTTAATTGATAATGGTTTAGAAATACCACAAAGTGAATTAGCTGAATTAGAAACGAATCTACCAGATTTGGATTCTTTAAACGATTCAGATAGTGCTGTAGTTATGGAAGATATCGATTCTGATAGTAATCTATTTAATATACCAAGATTTCGTTCGCATAGCACTGATGGTGGTATAACTGTTGTACGTTCAATATCTGATGCTATAGATCCAAATTTAAAATACACATCGATTGTACGCCGCAATAATGGCTTTTTAAGACGTCCAGAAATCCTAGAAACCGTCTACAGTGTCGAAGAAGATGCTGATAATGATAACAATAATTGTAATCAAAATGATGGTAGTAAAAGTGAAGCGAATAAGAAACGTGAAACGTTTGCTAGTCGTGGTAAAGCTGTATGCAATATCGATGAGAATGATACACAAAAAGAACGATCATTAGAAGAGAAGATTTATAATGAAACACAATGCACGACTATATGGACATATCGACGTGATAAAGAACATAATCTAGATGATCAAGAGAATTTAGAGAATAAAGCAACAAATCAAGTAAAAACTTACAATCGTGTCATGTCCAATCATCGATCTGTTACGAAACCGAAAGATGTTAAATATAAACGTATCAATAAAGCTAAATCGAAGAGTTTAGAAGAGTTGAGGGGACGATTGAAATGTTGGGTTGAACAGGGTAGTAAATTGACTGGTATTGCATTAGAACACAGTCAAAGTTATGCTTAAGATGCTTGTAGGCAAATTACTCGATTCGGTGTGCGAAAATTGTCAATTTTTAAACATCGATAACTCGCTTGTTTTTCAAGATTTTAGAAAAATTAAACTTGAATTGAATAGAGGATGTCAAGGTGCATCTTCTAAAGCTTTTTATTTCGAAAAATTATAATAAAATTCTGAATGACAGAGGAAACTCTTGAGCCCTGTTCTTTTCGTACATTTTCCTTTATAACTGGCTAAAATTCAAAGAGCTTTCAAAATGTTCAGAATTGTTCCGGATAGGTTTGTTAGTTTCCGATAATTGAACCTAATTTTAAAAACAATCCAACATTGATGCCTTGAATAATTTTAAGGACACAACTTTTGAAAGCTGATGTAAGAGGAATCGTTCTGAAGCTCGCTCAAAATCCAAGTTTTCGTGAACTTGTTTTATTCTGTTTGTTTCTATATTATTTTTAAGAATTCAACGTTGTGGTCTCATTTACATTCATAAAAAGACCACACCTCCTGCTTATAACAGCCGCTAATAAAAAGGCAAGAACGTCAACCGGTGGAAAAAAATAGAGATATATAAGCAGAATGGTAAACGACCGAAGAGAAAATGAATAAAAAAAGAATATTTTCAAACTTTATTCAATAGAAGCAGATGGTGTGATCTCATTTATAAATGGAAACGACGTCTGGCCACGTTCGATTCTTAAACACAGTAGAGAGACAATATTGACCACACCATCTATTTGTTATATTACGAACTAATCACAATAACAATAACAATTAACACAAATACGGTCTATCTTATAATAAGGGTTCAAATTTTCCGTGAAACTTACTTAATTTTCAAAATTGGATTTTAAGCGAGCTTTAAATTTTCTTAATTTGTCGGAAAAGTAACAAACCTATTGGGGAAATTCTTCAATATTTGAAAAGCTCTTTCGATTGGCTAAGTTTTAGCCAGTTATGGAGGAGAATGTACGAAAAAAAACAGGGTTCAATAGATTCCTCTGCCATTCATACTTTTATCATATTTTTTCAAAACAAAAAGCTTTAAAACATGCATCTTGAAATGCTCTATCTTACCCACGTTTACTTTTTCTAATATCTCAATAAATAAGCGAGATAACTATGTTAGAGAATTAATAATTTTCGCACGTCTAATCGACATATTTGTCGTGTGGGCGTTTGAATTTTTTTTAAATATATCCACTGGATTACTCTCTATTTTGCATAATCATTGTAAACCGTATTAAAGTCCACTATTATTGAGGAATTTGTCGGAATCAGGCGCTTTATCAATATTATCCCCCACAATAATAACAACAGTTACAATGTGGAATAGGAATTCTGTAAAAATGATTTAATTAAAGACGCTATAAAGAATTATTTAAAATGTGATATTTGCTTTGTAAATATGTATGTTTTCGTCTGCTCTCTTAATTATTTATTAGTCAATTGATAATCTCAACATATCAATTATGTAGGGAATGTCTGAGGTCTATGTTACCTAAAAAATTACAAATTTAATCAATTCAAACTCACTATTATCATTATCATCATAAATTGATAAGAATATGTATATATGTATTTTTTAATATAAAAATAGTTCCTTTTAGAAATCAAGATAAAACACATTAAAGAATTGGAAAAAAGATTGTACAAAGATCTCTCAAATTAATATTTTTCTTAGACTTTAAGTACATGTATATTATAGTATTACGATTATTATTTTTTTTATCATCATGATTATTATATAATTTTTGCTTTTTACTGTGACTTAAACTATGAATTATCAAGATAATTTGCAGCATCCTCTTTAATTTTTGTTTGTTATCAATAAATAATTAGTATTCTCTACCCAATGTAATGAATGTAAAGTTTATGTAATGAATAAATGACAATCATCATAAATATAGGTGTGTATTTTTTTCTCACCCTCAAAATTCACCCTTATACTTGCAGTTTATTAAATATTAAATTCACTGCAGTAAAATGAATAATTTAAACTAGTCTCATTTATTATTAATTGTTATTAATGTATTAGAAACCGACAGTTTTGTGGCTTAAAATAACTAATAATTATATTAAAAATTCATCTATAAATAATAAAAATTTTTATTAAAATGCTGGTTTTATAGGGGTAGATTATAATAAATTCTTAAATTGTTTGTTTTATTGTCGTTAAGTTAGATAAATAATTGATATCTAAAATGATTAATTATTTCTTAATTAATTTGTAGTAATTACCATAATTAATCAATGCAGTTGATAGCATTAGGTACTGAAATAGTAGTTTATCCTTCTGTTAATTATTCAATTAATTAATTGAAGTAATTAGGTTACCCTTGAACAGTTTAAATAATTGAAATTAGAATAACAAACAGCTTGTTTTAAACATTTCAAACAATTTCATCTAAATTTAAGCAAAATTTTAACTGATTCTGCCTCTTTTATACCTACTCAAAATAATTACAATATTATTTCAATTATTTGTTGTTAGAAAATCATAAAACTATAATATCAATATAAATAAGCGCCATTTCTTTGGAATTTGAATTAAACTAAAAAAATAAAATAGTTTCTTTTCAATAATCAAATTAAATTAAAAATTGTATATTTTTAAATTTGCCGCAAATAAAGATAGTAGCGCTCTCTACCAGTCTACTTGTGTACCAATAAAAATTAAAGCAAATTAGGCAAGAATTTTCGATTTTGTATCAGGATCACATGAGTTGATTGAGGTGTTTCAAATATATGTATATAGACTATCATTACTATTATTATTCAGATGCTTATGAAATCTGTTAAGAGATCACACTGTAAAAGAAAAATCTTCTACATGAGTAATTAATACTAAGAATATTCATTAAATCTGAATTATAATATTTTATATCGACGAAATTATTTTTTGTTACATATTCAGCATTAAGGCATGATAGTTATTTTAATTATTATTACTATTAATTTGCTAGTTAAGAATAACGCTATGAGATGGCACTGTATAAAGAAGTCTCAAGGACATCAATATTTACATTTGTATAATTAATTTATCCTTATTAAATCTGTATTTTAATTTCTTTTGGACATTTTGTATAACAATTATTTGATTTGAGTGTTTGTGAACAGTTTGTTTCAAAATTTCAAATTAGTAACTGAATCATGAGCATATGCAACACACAATACATTTGGCTAATCAAATTGCCTATACTTCACAAAAATAATTGTAAATCGTCTATCAAACAAATTGTTATTTTTCTTTGAATTCTTTACCATTATTTTAATTTTGAAAGCAATACAAAAATGAAAATTTCCAACCAATTTATTCATAAATTAAAACTTAGATTTCGTCGATCCAAGCATATGACTTTGGCAACGTTGCGCTGTCAAGTTAGTTGTCAAAAAAATTAAGACAACATGAAAAAACAAATGAAAAGTTCGACGACTTTTCTTCTTGTTGAGGTGTACGAAAAAAAATTATCTTAATTTAATTTTAATTAATTAATTAATTAATTCGTGTAACAAATTGGATTAATTATCAATAATTAAATCAGCATTTCACCGAGAAAGTAAGAAATTTTTGAATTTATTAAATATATAAGAAGTTATATTCGGTTTATTTTAAATGGTCCTTCCTTCATTTTTAAACTATGATTCATACAATAATTATTTAAAATAGATCAGATATTATAATAATAAAATAACTAATCGGCTTATCACTAAAGAACGATCATTATAAAGGTGCCATAAAAGAAATTGTGATAAGGCCACAAGGATAATAATTTCTATTAAAAGGGCCTTTGTATTAATTATTGTTACTATTATTATTGTTGTTTTGTAGAAAGGAAGTTGTAAAATTATTACGTAACGGTACTGATTGTTGTTGTTATATTTTTTATTGTTTTTTATTTATAGTTATTTATAAAAAATAAACCACTTTATCAGTTTAGTTATTAATCTTTTTATAAAATTTGTTGTTTTTTGCAGAATTATGTCTTCAGAGCAGCAACAACAACAGCAAGAACAAGATCAAAAATCATCAAATCTTGATAATGTCGAATTATTAAAACGTTTTATTTATACGAACGACTATAATGGACAATTTATTACCGGTGATAATCGTAAATTTCTACATACACGTAATCATCAGCCGATTTTCGATTGGATTAAACAATCACATAAAGAATTCATTGAGGAAATTTTAAAAATCAACAATGATGATCTATTAGTACAACGACAAAACATCTTTTATTTATTATCAATAATTTTAATAACTGATTATATTGAAGATGAAAATATTAAAAAAGATGTACGTGAGATTGTATTAAAATGTTGTAAAAATGATGAAGAATTCTTCGATTTTATATGTTATTTTACAACATTAAAACGTGGCAATAATAAACGACCGAAATTAAGTAAACGTTTACGTAATATCGTTGAAGAATTTTATCATAATAAAACACCAATGGAATTTGCTAAATGTGTTACATGTTATCATAGTATACACGGTTGGCATCATAAAGATTTAATTAAATTATGCCATTTTAAATCTGATAATTTATGTAAGAATATTGTCGTTTAATTACAAATTAATCATTAATTATTATTTCTAGTAATATCAAAAATTATCAAATATATTCTATTTGGTTTTGATAAGATTAAAGATGATGATAGTCCGGAATTTAAAGATATTCTAAATCATATACGATTATCAAATGAATTACGAACAACAAATGAAATTGATCGTGCTGTAGTCCTTATTAAAGATCTACATGCTAAAATTGGACAGATCAATTCGAAATTTAATAGAAATGCACAGGTAAAAAAATGTTGTAACTAAGCAGAGCTGTCAGGGCTTTGAATATTTAAATCATTCTTATTACTTAAGTCATTTTTACTACAATCTTTTTTGGTGACTTGTGAATTAAATCATTTCCTAAAGTGACTGATTATTTTCGTTACTTATTTAAATAAGTCAGTATAAAAGACTTGAATCGTTCATGGATGATTTAAGTATCTGGAAAATGATTTAAATCGGGAAAAAATGGTTTCTGATTCAAGTCATTTCAAAATATGTGAAGAGTAAACAAGATTGGCTTTAAATTTTCATAAATAACGATTTGAAGAAAAGACTGAAGACTCATTAAGTCATTTTAGTAAGCGACTTAAGGCTTAAATCATTCGAATATAAATGACTTAGGACTTGAATAATTTCTATCTCAGAATTGACTTGTGACTTATGATTTAGGTTTTTTGAAAAAGACATGACAGCTCTGTAATTGCGTTTTTTTTTCTATTTTTTAAGTAATAGTTTATTTGATTTTTGAAGATATGGAGTGTTCTATTGTCGGAAATGTCTTTAAAGGAAATTCTACAATCCTTAACGAAATTTCATCGATTCGGTTGGTTAAGACCGAATTACCCAATCTATAATAGTATTATTGCATATTTAACGGATGAAAATCGAATTAAAAACAGTAATTTACATCCAATTGAAGTTTTTATGTATATGAAAATATTTGAAAAGGGTGGCAAGTAAGTTGTATTATTTAAAATATTAATTAAAAATCGAATATGTGATGTAATTTTTATAGGAAACGTGATCCACAATTTGTTACTTATCTAAAAAAGAATGAAGATGATTTAGGTAAAGAGAGAGTGAAACGTATTCTAACACCAATTGAGCCAAAATGTCCACCATTATTTCATAGTTTAAATAAATGTTTATTTTTATCGTATCAAAATGTACGTCGTACTAATTTACGTTTCTTTATCACATTGGATATTATTAAAGGTAATACAGTTTGTTTCCATAATCGTTCAATACCATCAATTGAAGCAGCTTATGGTATAATACGATTTTTCCAAAAAGCTGAAAATTACGTTACATTAGCTGTCTTTTGTGAGGATCGTATTAATCTTGTTGATTTATCAAAATGTAAGTATTCCAATAATATCTTATGTAATTATAATAAATTGTAAAAATAAATTGTAGGTTTCTCAGCTAATGATGCAATTCAAAGACTACAACAATTCAAATCAACGTATATTCTACCACATGCACCATTTGAATTTGCAATAAATAAAAAGAAACAAATTGATGTTTTTATCAATATCCAAAATTCAACATCATTAGCATTGATTCCAAAAGAATTAAAAGACAAATTACCAACACCATCAGAAAGTTTAAATAAATATTGTACGAAAATGAATCGTCCAAATACAAAGTAATTATTTCTATCAATATTATTAATTAATTAAAGTTAATTATAATTTTTTTAATATTTTTAGACTTGTGAGAATCTGTTTAACGAGTCATAAAGTATTACCTTTTGACAATTCGAAGAATATTTTAAATATTGCTGGTTTTACCGAAGATATACCACGTACATTAGAAGCTTTCTATCGTGGAAATTTTGTGTAAGAAGGATATGAAGAAAAATTATCTAATTAGAAAATTTTCAAATTTGGTGATTATTGATAGTCTAATTTTCTATAATTTCTTATATTTACAACACAAAAATCATATAAAATGGTGATAATTTATTTATATCGTGAATTTTGCGTTATTTATTAACTTTTTGATCGATTTAATATAATTTAATTAAGTTATAAGGTTTACAAGTCGGTTAATTTATTTTTGAGATTAATTTAATAATATTCAAAAAGACTTTAATTTATCTAATCATTAATGTTATTTTTGGCTATATTTTTCTCTCAATTCAAGAATGTGCCTTATAGTGACATTGTTTTTTTGTGATTACTATTGTTTAGTTATAGAATTTTTATTTTCTATACAGATCCGTGCAAGGGGACTAAAGAAGAGATTTTTTCGTTAATTTTAATAATAGGAAAGTTCTTGTTATTTTTGATATCTACAGTTTTTTACAATAATTTAATATTGTCGAAAATGTAAAAATAATAAGAATTAAACAATTTGATTATTATAACAATTCTAAAGAATTCATAACTAATCCGGCCTAATCCTGTACACTTTTAGATTAGAATTGAAATTTTATGGTAAAAATGCTTGAAATTGTACAAATAACAAAACTCGAGCATTTCTAACTTTTTAAGTGTGATATAATCAGAATGCTAAATGAATAAGTTTGCTTAAATTAAATTTTATAAATATTACAGAAATTTCAAGGATATTGGAAGTAAATGTTAACGAAATCCTAGTAAAAGTAGCTAATTTTAAGTATTCTAACAGGATGTAATGATTGTAATGTTTATAAATCGTAAATTACTCGAGTTTAATTGCGAAGAATTCATGATTTTCTGTCTGAAAGAATGCGTTATTTTTATCTGGAATAAAATTTAAGAGAATTCAAGAGTGTTGTATACAGACAATTTACCACTGAAATTTCGTGTGTAATCTTTAATGAAAATAATGTTGGTAAAGATCAACAATTATCTAAACGTGTCTATCAATTTGTTTATATAATATGTCTTTTACAAATATTTATTCTTTTTATAATTTATAACTAATTTATTTTCGTTAGTTGGTTTATTATTAAAACTTTAGAGGGGCTCGTCTTTTTGGCTTCTTTTCCGACACAAACTGACGTTTTCCTGATCTAAATTTATATGATTCGTTGTGACGTTGAAAAGCTTCTCTCATTCGCCTTATATCATAATGTTGTGAAATTGGGTTTTCATCTGATTGAAAAGTTCATAAATTAAGAGAAATCGTTTTGTGTTTTCCGTCTATACGTAAACCGAAAAATTTATTTAAAGATAGCGCGTCACCTTGGCACGTAACGTAAGACAAAACGATGATAAAATTTAATTTATTATTCTTATTATTATTATTCTATAATATCAATGATATTTTACAAATTTATGGTAAAGCTATTGATACCAGTGATAATATTCATCATCATAATGATGATAATATAAATTCGGTTCTAATAAAACAAGTACCATTCGGTGAAACTGTAACGTTAGTATGTCGTAGTAATGATGAGGATCATATTTTTCTCTATTGGCATTTGAATGAGAAGAATACGATCGTTGGGCCGGGAAATCGATACGATGACACCAAATACAAATATGAAGTTCTATCTGGTAATCTAACAATTCGAGTAAGTCACGTTTTCATAATATCTTATTTCTACTAATTATTGTGTGTACATGTTGTGTAATACTGTGTCTAATTTAATAGACATTCCTGAAATGATTTCAGGCAGTCTCTGAAAACGAACAAGGCCTATATAATTGTGTATCGCGCGGTGTTAGGCACAATGATTATAATGTACGCTCTATACGGATGATTGTAACGAAAGATTGGGAAGAAGTCTATGAAAATGATCCTTCTGTAAGCCATAAACACGCAATTCTAATCGATACTTTTAATTAATTTTAATGAAATCCATTAGGTAAACTTGTTTAGAACTGTTATTGCTATTACAACAATCATGTTAGTTGCCGGTTGTGGATATGGAGCGTATAAAATATGGAAGAATCGATATCGACATCCTTCCTATCTAAGTATGAAAATTGTATCAAAATTTGTTAATTTTTAAAAATTATAATTTCAGCACAAACTGAAGATGAAGACGACGAAGAGGACAGTGCTGAGGATCTCTTTATAAGACCTGGAACATCGCGTACAACTGGAAATATTGTTATTGATGATAGTCCTGGTATTAGTACAGATTTTAAAAGTATTCTAGATACAGCAAATAATAAATGAATTATTGTTAATTGTAGATATTTGTAATTAAAAATTTCTATATTAATCATTCTTTTTTAAATCACCCCTCTATTTTTTTTATCCAAATTTAGCGAAGACGTAAGCGAAATGATGGCGAAACGTACAGTAACCGATGCGACTATTTCTGTACAAATTCAGCCCACTACCAGTGTCCCTCGTTTGTTTCAACCTGTGATTTTCAGTATAGAAATAAGGAATTGCGGTGTTATACTTTGAGAATTTTACAAAATACAGGGTGATTCAAAAGGATGATCTATTAAAAGTAGAAGTTCGAATTGATGAAATTTGGTATACCGGGTGAGTTAAGTAAGGCGAAAAGTTCGTAGGGCAACTCCGCGATTCTAGAAATATTTCAAGGATTTATAGGAGGGTAGTTGAATATCATTTTAACAAAATTAGAACCTCGTAGCTCATATGGGATTTGGTCAAAAAACGCTCGTTTTTGTTGCGATTCTCAAAAACCAACTTAACACGCAAAACGACTAACAGTAAGAATGACTCAAGGATCCTCCCAACATTGATTTTTATTAATTTTATTCTGGGGTAGGTGGGAATATTTCGCATTAATTATAAAACGCAATCGAAAAAAATGAAAAAATCACTGTTGGGAAGATCTGCGAGCCATTCTGAGCCGTTTTGCATTTTTGGCCCGTTTTTGCCCAACTTCCAAACGAGCTACAAGGTTCTAATTTTGCTAAAATGTTCTCAGAAGATATCCCTACAAATCCTTGTAATATTTTTCGAATCACTCTCCAAATAAAGGGAGTTTTCGACTTACGTGAGTCACCTAAACTTTCTCTAGAAAATATTTTCGTTGTTCTAACAACCCCCGTTGTATAGGGTGGTGCACCCTATTCTCTTATTTTAAATGGAATATCATATTGTCTATTTCATTTTTGTATTCTTTGATTAAATCGAAGGGCTCTAACGCTGAAAGTTTTTCAGATATTTGAACTTTTAGTATAGTATTTAATTTTGCAGTATTGCACTGAAAAATTTATATTTTTGAAACTATAACATTTGAAATATTGAAACTTGGAATTTAAGTAGTACAAATAATGTACTTTCTATCAATTTATACAGCATTTAATTACATTTCAGCGTTTAGCTGAAATCAAGTTTTTTCAGACAATTTCAAACTATAAAATCTTGCTTAATTTAACACTATATTTCTCTTTCTGTGGTTAGGAAAAAAATCTGTATCAAACTATATTAGCATTTCCTATACCCATCTTTTATAATTTTTCAGTTATTTAAAATTTTCAATTTCGTCTAATTTTCTTCCCTGAAATAAAATGTAAAACATAGAAGGCCTAGCAAACAACTTTTAATTCAATTGTTATAATTTACACGAAATTAATTTATTATGTTTAGACATGTTTAGATTGTCTTTTTGCTAAGCCTTCTATGAATTTCATTATGGTTGAGTCAATTTGGCATAGGCGACTAGACGTATTACTTTTTCTCTCAGGGAAGATAATTGAATGAAACTGAAAATTTTGAATAACTGAAAAATTATTATGAAGAATGCTAATACAGTTTGATGTAGTTTTTTTTCTCTATCTTACCTTATAAAAAATATAGTGTTCCATTTAAAATAAGCAAGAGTGAAAGTGTCATGAAAGGAAAACTAAACGCTGAAAGATAATTGAAAACTGTAAGATTTCATAGAAAGTACATTATTTGTATTTTTAAAATTCCAAATTTTAATCTTTCAACCGCAGATATGAATTTTTTAATTGAACTCCACAAAATTAAAGTTAAAATAAAATATCTGAAAAGCTTTCAGCGCTAGACCATAGGTCATATTACCAAGGAATACAAAAATGTATAAAAAAATATAACATTCCATCTAAAATAAGTGAGTAGAGTGCACTACCTAATAATACGGGGGTTGATAGAACAACAAAAATATTTTCTGAAGAAAGTTCAATAGTGACATAACCGCTTTTAACCGAATTTCATCAATTTGAATTATATTTTTAATAGACCATCCTCGATCTTGAATCACCCTGTATAATAAATCTAACATCAACCGGAATTTTTCAGTTATGAAAGATTACGTCCTCGACGATTTTAATTTTTTGGAAATTATGCCAGTTTTACCTTATTAACACCACAAAATGTCGTAAATTATTACCTTATTATTCTATAATTCTCTCTTATAAATTATTTTCACATTATTATTAAAGGATATACAAAAATACGTGTAGTGTGTTGTTATCGTTTGATTTATCTAGGAAAAACTACCCCCATCCTGTGTCAATATTGTCCTTCCCTTGTACATGTTCGATATAAAGGTGGAGTTATTTATAGACCACTTCCAGAAAATTAGTAGTAGTCAGTCAGTACGAGATACATAACTGTGGATTTTATTAAAATATTGTGTTGAAAATGCCATTAGTTAAAAAGAAAATTCAACGTAGTAAATCATTATCAAGAAAAGAAATCAGTTTAATTCGACTTGAGAATTTTCGTAAAGAAGTCGTCACTGATACACACACGATACAATTAAGTAAGTTTAATTTTTGAAATTTAATTTAAAATAGACGATATTATCGATGATAATTCTGTATAGGTGAATTATGTAGACGTTTAAATACGGATAGAGATAATGGTTTAACAGTAGAACAGGCTAAAGAAATTTTACAAAAAACTGGACCAAATATGCTAACACCCAGTACTAAAGTACCCGAATATGTGAAATTTATCAAAAATCTAACAACTGGTAATAAATCTATATAAAATAAAATAATAAATTGTTAAATAAATATTTAAATTTTCAGGATTTTCAATACTATTATGGCTTGGTGCTTTATTATGTTTTTCAGCAGCCATCATTCGTTTCATAACCACCCATGAAACTGACCATGACAACTTAATTTTAGGCTTTGTCCTAATTATTGTCGTAATTGTAACTGGAGGATTTACTTATTTCCAAGAACATAAGAGCCAAAAAGTAAGATTTTAATTAATTATAATTTCAATTAATTAATTAATTAATTAATTAATTATTATAAGATTATGGAATCTTTCGCTAATATGGTACCACCGAAAGCTACAGTGATCCGTGGCGGTGAATTGATGTCAATCATGTCGAGGGATTTAGTGATTGGTGATTTAGTTGAAATGAAATTTGGTGATCGAATACCGGCTGATATTCGCATCATTCAAAGTCAAGGCTTTAAAGTTGAATTACATTAAAATTACTGTTTTTTCGCTAATTATCGTGATATTTGTAGGTGGATAATTCGGCAATAACTGGTGAATCTATAGCACAATATCGTACAAATGAATGCACTAGTGATGATTATTTAGAAACGAAGAACTTGGTATTTTTCTCAACGAATGCCGTTGAAGGTACAGCTCGTGGTATTGTTATAGCATGCGGTGATCAAACTGTTATGGGACGTATTGCCGGTTTAACAGCACGTTTACAACCGAATAAAACACCAATTGCTAAAGAATTGGAACATTTTATGAAAATTATAACAATATGGGCATGTTTTCTTGGTATAATCTTTGGTGGTGCTGCTTTAGCAATGAAATACTCATGGATTGAAGCTTGTTTATTTTTAATCGGTATTATTGTGGCAAATGTACCAGAAGGTTTATTAGCTACTGTTACTGTATGTTTATCAGTAACAGCAAAACGAATGGCATCAAAGAATTGTTTAGTGAAAAATTTAGAAGCTGTAGAAACTTTAGGTTCAACATCTGTTATCTGTTCAGATAAAACTGGTACTTTAACACAAAATAAAATGACTGTTTGTCATTTATGGTTCGATAATAGAATCATCGATTCCAACACTATAATCAATCATGAAAATATTCAAGAGATTAATGAGAATAACGGTAATTATTTAAATGTTAACAAATTTAATTTAAGAATGCGAATCCGAATTAAAGAACATAGTTGAGATAAAGCACGTTCTAATGTGTCTAATATTACCGAGAATGAATGAATCATTCAGGGTAATAATAGCACACATTATAGCGAGTTGTACCTATAATATACTATTTTTTTATTTAGATTTAATAAAGTATGTGATTAGTGATTATCTTTACGCAACTGAATAGTTTACATTATTGTTTTTTTACTGGTTAACAGCTCTATTTCTCTACCTATTTTTAACTGGATTTTTTGTGAATTTGTACGTGCCTTATCTCATCTATGTCGTTTAATTATTGTACGAAATCTAACACACAATTCAAATTTTAGCATTTAAAGTATTGATGCGTTGTGCAACTTTATGTAATCGTGCTGAATTTTTGGCTGGTGAAGAAGACAAACCAATCCATCTACGAAAAATACGTGGTGATGCTTCAGAAGAGGCAATTTTACGTTTCACTGAATCATGCCATTTAAACGAATCACCATTACAATACCGCCATCATCATCCGAAATTATTTGAAATACCATTCAGTTCAACAACAAAATATCAAATTTCTATACATACAGTTGATAATAATCGTTGTTTATTAGTGATGAAAGGTGCACCAGAACGTATTTTAGCTAGATGTAATCAAATTTTTATTAATAATGAAACAGTGGAATTAAATGATGATTGGCGACGTATTTGTGATAAATCATGTACTGAATTGGCTGAACGTGGTGAACGTGTTCTTGGTTTTTGTGATTTATTATTAGATGAGAATTATACAAACGATTATAAGTTTGTTGCAGAACCACCGAATTTCCCTAGGAAAGATCTACGTTTCATTGGTTTTATGTCATTGATTGATCCACCTAGACCACAAGTACCGGATGCTGTTGATCGTTGCCGTTTAGCCGGTATTAAAGTGATTATGGTAACCGGTGATCATCCAGTATTTTTCTTTAAAATTAACCATCAATAAACACAATTAATTTACCTTATTTTAAAGATAACAGCCAAAGCTGTTGCTAAACAAGTTGGAATTATCAAATCAAAAGAATTCGTTGATGCTATCAATATTAATATAATTGAAACATTACCACCAATGATTCAAGATAAGGCAATTGTGATCCATGGTGGGACATTACGTGATATGACCGATGATGAATTGGATAATATTTTAAGGGGTTATCGTGAAATTGTCTTTGCACGTACATCACCAACACAGAAATTACAAATTGTTGAAGGTTGTCAACGTTTAGGTGAAATTGTTGCTGTTACTGGTGATGGTGTTAATGATGCACCAGCTTTAAAGAAAGCCGACATTGGTATCGCTATGGGTATTGCTGGATCGGAAGTATCACAACAATCCGCCGATATGATCCTTTTAGATGATAATTTTGCTTCGATTATTACCGGCGTTGAAGAAGGTAGAAAGATTTTTGATAATCTTAAAAAATCCATTGCATACACTCTGGCATCGAATGTACCAGAAATTCTACCATTCTTAGCATTCGTTTTGGTTAATATCCCATTACCATTGGGTATTCTTATTTCGATCTAAAACTAAGTGCACACACAGCTACTTTTGCTACGCAACTTTGCTGCAAAAGTTGGACATTCTGTAGCGCGCAGCACGCAGTTTTTTTTACTGCTGCTATTTCAATATTTCAAAGATCTGTAGTGTGGTTCTCAGGGAACATCTTAGCAAAATTAGAACCTCGTAGCTCATTTCGAAGTTGGTCAAAAAACGATCGTTTTGAACAATGCCGGAATTTTCAAAAACGAGTAACGCTCGCAAAACACCTTAGAATGGTTCGAGGATCAGAAACTGGTGGAAATGTTTCCCATGTTTTCTACAATGTAATGAAGAAAAACGAAAAATATCACTGTTGGGAGAATCTACGAGCCATTCTTATTCGTTTTGAGTACTTTGCTGTTTTTTGGACCAAATTTCCGATGAGCTAGGAGGTTTTAATTTTCCTAAAATGTTCTCCAGGTACCACCCTAAAAATCCTTGAAGTATTATTTGAATTTTGCATCAGCAACCCTATAATTATTGTGAAGTTTTTTTATCCTGCAACACAGCAAAAGTAGTTGTGTGTGCACTTAGCTTAAATGTGATTCTTATCAAAATAGTAAATTTTCAGGAGCTTTAGCGATATTGTGTATTGATCTTCTAACTGATATGATGCCAGCAATTAGTTTAGCTTATGAGAAAGCTGAAAGTGATATAATGACACGACCACCAAGGAATCCAAAATGTGATAATTTAGTCACATCAAAATTATATTTTTTAGCATATGGACATATCGGTATGGTTGAAGCAACTTGTGGATTTTTCGTATATTTCGCTATAATGGCACAAAATGGATTTCGACCAAGTTATCTTTTCGGTTAGTTTATTTATGTTTCTATATCAAATTGCCAGATCAATATAAACAAATTGAAATTAGCGATAAATTATTAAAAAATTATAGGTTTACGTCAACAGTGGGATTCTCCGTTAATTAACGATTTAAAAGATTCGTACGGTCAAGAATGGTCATATAATAGTCGTAAACAATTAGAATATACATGTTATACAGCATTTATGATAAGTGTTGTTGTAACACAATGGGCTGATTTAATTGCATGTAAAACACGTCTTAATCCAATTTATCAACAGGGCATGACAAATATGATATTGAATATAAGTTTAATTATTGAAACTGTTGTTGCATGTATGTTGGCTTATATACCAGGAATGAATTATCTTAAATTCTACCCAGTAGAATTTTTATGGTAAAAAAAATAACTTTTATTACGTTCTGTTGACTAAATTAAAGATAAATTTTAGGTGGTGTTTCTCATTACCATTCGCTATATTCATCTTAATAATGGATGAGTTACGTAAATATCATATACGGAAATATGCAGACGGTTTCTATAAACGTGAAACTTATTATTAATTAATTCAGAATAACCACAACCATTTAAATAGTAGATATATGTATATATAAATAAAAAAAGTATATAGTAACAATTTAGTGAATATATAACGCTTGGCTTTTGTTGTTAGCGAACACAAAAACAAGAAACTAATATTAATTATAAATGTTTGATAAAATACTATTTAATTATAAATTTAACTATTTCATCATCATTATCATTATCACCATCATCACCGATAAACCAGTCGTATTTTAAATATTTAAATGTCATTTAAACTAGTTATCATGATGCAATTAATATTCATCATAATTCCAAGTAAGTAAAGAATATTTACACAAAATTTTCGATTTAATTCAATTTTAATTACAGTTTTTATAAATCTAATTCGATGTGAAGGTAATTTAATTTAATTTCGATTGATTTAATTAGAATTAAATTATAATTTTGTAGATTGTGGACGAATAAATTCGATGAATAATAATCAATTTCCATGGAATGTTGGTGTTTATATAGAAAATAGTAATAATAATAATGGAATTGAATTGATATGTTTTGCTTCAATAATTAAATCTAATGCTTTAATAACAGGTGGTGATTTAATATCGAATTGAATCATTTAATGAATTTTGTTGAATTTCAGCTGCCCATTGTTTCTGTGATAATAATGGTAAATTAAAAAATAATTCATTTTATGTTGTCTTTGGGGATTTACAAAAGAGAATACAACGTAATCATCATGGAATATACAAAGTAATTATTGTTTATTTTCATTTATCTCTAAATTAATTAACGTTATTTCTAGTTAATTAGAGATAAAATCAATATTAATGGAAATTTTCGTGGTTTAATTAATTCTGCAGCTTATGATATTGCTTTGGTACAATTAGATAGAAAATTAAATTTTAATAATAGTCTTGTACCGATTTGTATCGATTGGACAAATTTCAAAAAAATTGCAAGTATTTTCTATTTTAATGAAAAATTATAATTAAAATTTATTTATAGAATAATAATAATGGAAAACAAGCCGTGTGGAATAATAAAGTGGAAATCATTGAGAGACCAATTTTAGACAATTCAAATTGTTACAGTGAAGCACCTGAAGAACTCGTTAAATTTCTAACAAGCGATAAAATCTGTGCAATTTCACCAGGTATGTTTTAGATCGGGATCGGACCGTTATTTGTTCATTCCGGCTCAATTAAAGTTGAGTTGAGCATGAAACAAAAAATAGAATAGAATGAGCTACCCCTATATACCAAAAAACATCGAAATCGGCAGTTCTGGCGCAGAGGGGAGATAAAAGAAAATCGTGTTAAGTGCTATCCTTGAACCGAAAAAAATGTTTTTATTTTCGGTTCAGCTCCGGATTCTGTTCCAGAAAGAGTTTCGGTTTTCGGTTCACTTCCGATTAGAAACCCTGTTTTAAATAATTAGAAATACCTGATCAGAAATCTTGTAGGTCCTCAAGCGAAACGAACACAAGAAGATGAAGGCGCCGGTCTTGTAATTTACGACCAAGAAGAAAAACGTTGGTATCTACATGGTGTTAAATGTACAGATGATCAACTAGACGGTCAATTCTCTATTTATACAAGAATCAATCAACATTTGAATTGGTTGTCAAATATAATAGCAAAATTATAAATTATCACACTGTTTTTGTTTCTATATTATTAATTCTAAAAATTCCTAGCTAATGGATGTACAACAAAATAATCTTTTAATTCGAATAATCGTTTAGCTAATAACCGACAATTCTGATCATTTGTATAAAAATGACCACCAATAATTTGATTAATATTGTTGCGTACCCGTTCTCGTCCATCAATACAAATCATATTGGCTATAGTTATCTCATAATCAGCATGCTGTAAACCAATACAATAAGAACGTGAAGCACGTCCCAAACATGCTGTCATCACATAAACATCAATTAAACAATCAGCAATACGTTTAAGATCAATATGTTGATTCACAATATGATTACCGTGTTGTGTTAATAGAAATTCGGTCGCATATTGCAATCTTAATACACAATACCTGAAATTCATTATAAATTAATTAATTATTAATCGTTTATTAATAATATTTACTCTAAATTCTTAGCGGCTTTAATCAATGATGGATGTAGATAATGATGGAGATACAAATCTAATTTTGGATCATCTTCAACTTGTCGCCTATTAGTCCACATTCGTTTAAATATAAAACTGGCATTGAATAATGGATTTCTCAATTTTTTTATTGTTTCGTTGATTTGTTGCTAAAATTAAAATATTTCAATTTGATAATAATATCAAAGAATAAGCGATTATAAAAAACAAACCCCAGCATAACGTAAACCAAATAAAGCTAATATCACTTTTAAATTATCATTACTTTCAGGTAAATTCATCAAACAGGTAGCTTCATTATGTAATTTAGTACACCAATGTTGTTTTTCTACAGTAGCCGGACCGATTAAACTCAAACATGATGTTGTATTCTTTACAGTTTCTTCACTAGCATAAATCTAATAAAAAAATTTACAATAGAATAAAATAAAATAAAATCGAAATGTGAATTACTTTAGTTATCATCGATTCTAATTCACAATCTTGATTCTCGTAATTATCGATAAGACCAGCTGTTAAATATGCTACACTATCTATAGCATATAACGACATAGCTAACTGTAAAATTATAACAATTACAATAAATAATGTTAAGGGATCTTCGGCCAAATTATTAGATTCAGCGTACGAAAATTGTCAATTTTCAAACATGTAGATATATTCCTTGTTTATTCAGATATTAGAAAAAGTAAACGTGCGTCAGATAGAGTATTTCAAGATGCAATAGAAGCAGGCAGCGTGGTCTCATTTATAAATGTAAACGACGCCTGGCAACGTTCAATTCTGAAACATAGTATGGAGACAAACAGGGTCAACAGTTTCCTCTGCCATTCAGTATTTTATCACATTTTTTCAAAATAAAAAGCTTTAAAACATGCATCTTGAAATTCTCTACCTAATACACAATTATTTTTTCTAATATCTTTAAAAACATGCGAGATATGTATGTTTGAAAATTGACAAATCTAATAATTTATCCGGAAACCCCTGAATGTATAGATAATAAATTACTTTAGCAATCTTCTCTCGTATAGCATCCGTTTCATGGATAGGATACAATTCATTTGATATCTCAATATGATAATCTAGCGTATTTTTAATTAATTTCCTATTAATTGAATTGCACAAAGGTGCAAAAGTTAAACGAAATTCTGGATAGATATTTTCTAAAATTTTATCAGCTTCACCAACTTTACCAATCAAATTCTCTGATGGTATTTGTATGTTATCAAATACAATATTAGATAGATCTAAATATGGATTTATAGTATCTAATTGTATTATTCTAACTGCTGCATTACGTTCAATTAGAAATAAACTCAATTTTTGTTCTTTAACATTATCTTTAACTATACAATCACTCTGTGCTAGAATAATGAATAAATCCGCTGTATTACCGTTAATTACATGTTTACAATGTCCATTTAAAATCTAGAATTGTATTATTTTATTATTTATAAGAATTGATTAAATTTATTGTATAATACCCAAGATTTACCATCTGTTGATAATGTTACAGTATTGTTGTTTCTTTCGAAATTTCTAGGTAATGCTTCAATTACACAAAATGCCGATAAAGATTCCCCATCTATTAATCGTTGTAAATACTTCTTCTTCAATTTATCATCACCATATTTCAATAAGATCTGTATACCTAATTGTTCATTACAATTCAGATTCGTATTGCTTAATTCTTCAGTAAAACGACACATTTCTGTTACATTCAAATCGCGACCGTTCATTAAAGATGATGTTTTTAAGCCTAATAGACGTTCTCGATTTAATTTCATTAAAATTTCAGGTGTTAATCGATTCGATTTAACAATTTCTTGATTTTCATCAACAAATATTCGGATTTGTTTTACAGACTTCTCTAATTCTAACCAATCATCCTTCTCCAATTCTGGATATGATAGAATGTCGTAATCAAACCGACCGAGTAGTAAATTTTTGATAAACGGTGATCGTTGTGGCTGTTTCACACGGATTTTCTGTGATATGTTCGATATACGTTCGAATTCTTTCAATTGCTCATCGTAATTCTTCTCCTCTTTGATTACAGGTTTTGTTGAATAATTCGTTGACAATTTGGTTATTAAACGCAAATATTTCGGATGAATTCTTTGTAATTGCTTATACATTTTAATATTAAGCAAATTATAAACCAAAAAATTTGTATATAACCTCACTTTTACAATAGGAAAAATTGAGGTTATGTCAGCTTGACATGATAAATGTAGCGTTGCCGGAATAATTAAAATTCTCCAAATTTAAAATATTTAAATGAATTCGATTCAATCAAGCGGATTCTTAATTTTATTATTAGCGAACAACATAAACAAAGTTTTTTAGGAAATTCCGCCCTAACCAAGCACAGTTCTCAGAATTTTCCTTGGCAGCGTTGCCACTAGAACGGTAGTTTTATATAGGCAACACAACATACTAAACAACATACTAAATATTCAATCAGTGCTAGTCAAAAGTTGATTTATGTCAGAGGTTGTAAATAATTGTTTAAGCAATTTATAAAATTATTTATTATAATAATAAACAATATAGATTCCAATTATTAGAAGTACAATCCATATACAACTCCAAATGCAATAATAAATTTTCGAAAATCTCCTAATTTGTGCATTTTGATCGTTAACATTACGATCATTATAAATCATCTCGATTTCGTTTTCTTTAGTTATTAAATAATTTTAAAGCAAATTAAAATACCAATTGTACAGGTAATGAAACCAACAACAACACCAAATATAGAACACCAAAAAAATAAATGATTCCTTAATTGTTTTAATTGTTGAATTCTTTGCCACTGTTCCAAAAAATTCAAATTCACATCCAAAATTGATGGTGGATCAATATAATTCTCTTGTAAATATTTAATTTCTAATCGTTTTTCATTATTAGTTTGTGGTTGTGACATAATCATTGAATTATTTAAAAAAATTCATAAAGACATGAGAATATTTTGAAAAAATCGCCAAGGTGATGATGAATTACAAATTGCTCGAAATTTCGGACATGGATACGTTTTTAAACATTCCGCTAAAACTCGATCACATTCACACAATTTTTGTGAACATAATCCATACAAATTAGTCCATTGTCGATTCTCTACACCTAATTAAGAAAACTTTAATTAAAAATTATTGATTATTATCGATAAATTACCACAATATGGTCGAGTTTTGTAGCATTGCCAAATGTACGGTACGAAATATTCTAGAAATATTGGACAGCTTGTTGTATCGTAGCACCAATCATGCATCTTGCAACACCTAAATTTGAAAAATCAAGTCAACTATATCAAAAATCGTGTTGTTATAGCTTGTAAACACACTATTTTCGATACGATTATAATCAGCTTAAAATTGTAGGAGAACAAATAAAAGGGAGGAATCAAGGAAACATATACAGCTTTGGCAATTTAAACTAGAAGCAAACTGTCGGTAAATACCAAAATTGGTGAATGCGCCAACTAAATTTCAATGCAAATTGAATTTCTTGTTGATTCATTTCCTTAAAAATCGACCTACCGATTAAGATAAAGATTTTTGAAGATTATTACCGGTAATGTTTCGAACTGCTACATCAACCATGCATCTTACAATATGTAAAATTGATAAATGATGCTGTAATTGAAACCAATTGTATCAAGTTGTAAAAACATCAAAAATCGTGCAGTTACAGATTATAAACACACTATTTTCGGTGCGTTTATCATAAGATTGAAATTGTAAGAGGTGAACAAATAAAAAGTAACAATCTAGGTAACATATACCGTTCTGGCAATTCAAATTAGAGACAAACTGTCGGTAGGCGGATGCACCAACTAAACTCTGGCTTAAATACAAACCTTTTTTAACGTTAGTTTAATTACAATACGAATTGAGCTACCAGATGATCCATTTTCTCAAGCATCGACATACAGATTGAGTTAACGATTATTTAAGAATATTACCTCAATTAATAATGTTTCTATTCGAATTGCCACAACAATCAAGCATCTCATAAAAAATATAAATTTAATCTATCATACTGCATCTAAAGCCAATTAAACCTAGAGAAAATAGTGCGGTTATAGTTTGTAAACACACTTTTTTGTTGTGTTTTCAATAGGTTTGTTTGAAATTATAGACAGTCAATTTAGACTAGAAATTTTCCACCTATTTTAGCAGGCTAAGATGTGATTTTTCAGTTAATCTGCTTCATTAAAAATCCTCAAACAGATGGGGATGATTTTTTTTTAAATATTTAATTATAATGCCCAGAATTAACAGTATTTCCACTTAAATTGCCACTAATGTGTACATTTGAAGAATAATTAAAAAAAAATAAAAATTAACCTGTCAATACCATCAACAACATATCCAGATCCGAGGAAGCCACAATAACAACCATAACCTTTATAAATCAATGGATCACAACCAGTTGCACATTTTACCATATTATAAAAATTCCCTATATCTCGTTTTGTTCTTGATCTTTTCAAATTCAGCTTCAATTCAGATATAATTTCCTTTCTCTTGAATATATCTGTTATATTAAAACTGTGAACAAAAGGACCAACCAACCATCATTTTCTACATTATTGTTTAATGAACATAATAATTAACAATCCGCCTCTATACCTACTTGTTATTGTTAAATTGGTAAAGTGTTGATGGACCAAATGGATTATTTGCATACGCTAAATAAACAAAGTGCTCTGTTTTATTGTTGTGTTGTTGATCAAATAATTGAAGCGAATCTGTAAAGAATAACAACGATAATAAAAAATAATCAAATAACGCATTTGTATCGTTCTAAAGTTATGATAAATCATCACCAGTGATGGCTTTAGGAGCAAGGGTATTGCTTACGGGACCGCCCAGGGTTTCAGGCACGTAAGGGGCGCCATAAAAAAATCCTAGATAAATATGACCAATAATTGAATTAAAGTAAGTACATTTGAGGATTTGTAAGGGTATCCCTAGAGATTATTTTAGTAAAATTAGAACCCCGTAGATTATTCGGAAGTTGGCCAAAAACGCTCGTTTTGGGCCAGATCACAATCTTCAAAAACGAGCTAAGCACGTAAAATGACTAAGAATGATTCGGAGATCCTCTCAACATTGATTTTTTTGAAAAGCTAAAAAAACAACGTTAAATCTCAACTCTAAATCATTTTAAATGTGTAGCAAGCTTTTGAAAATCACGACATTGTCCGAGATGGGCTTTATTTAATAAACTGTCCAATGAGCTACGTGATTCTAATTTTGGTAAAATGGCCTCCAGGGACCTTCCTACAAATGTCCAAAAACTTAATCGAATTGATCGTCAACTAATAGGAATTTCATAATATCGATCAAATTTAGAATCGACACCTTGTATGGTATATGAATTTTTTTTTAATAATCGATGTAGTGTCATATTATCATCACTTGAGGGGCGTTGAAAAATTTTCGCCAAAGGGCGCCAGACTCGCTAAGGCCGGCCCTGATCACCATAACAAGGTGATCTATTTAATCAAATCATGAACATTTCTTTTTGTTTTTCGAATCGTAAAAATTAGAAGTGAATACAATAAACAATGAAATTTCTCTTGTTTTAAACAAATTAAGTTTATTCAACTGTTAAAGTGCATTTACAATTTTTGTTAGGGCTTTAATTGGACCGAAACAATTCCAACAATTAAACCACATGATAGATTTCGGGTATTGTTAATTGTTATAACATGTCATTGTTAATTAGATTTACATTTTATTTCATGACATATTATTATTAGATTTTAAGGAACTTTATATGTGTAGGTTGATAAATATTGGACAATCTTAAATGGATTAAATGCAGTGCCGGATTAAGCCTATAGCATAAGCAATATTTAAATTTATAAAAATGCCTCTAAAAATACTAAAACCATGTATTTCACAATGCTTCTTAATAATAGAGAAACATGAAAAATACACCAATAATTGTCAAAAAAGGGTTTCTGTTATAACGAAAAATATGTAGGAAAACATATAGAATATAATTAGTGATTTACCACTGTATCTTCACAATCTAACTGTTGAAGAGTATCTTTTTTTAAAGTAAGCATTGCTAAAAAACTTAGCCTTTCCTGTCCTATTGGGGACTTTAGACATAAGTACTTGATTCGTCTTGCAAAAATTGCCAAATTTAAAACATCGATATCTCGCTTGTTTTTTTTGAGATATTGTGAAGAGTAAACGTGCGTTGGATAGAGAATTTCAAAGGTACATGTCCAAAAGTTTTCTATTTAAGAAAAATGTGATAAAATCCTGAATAACAGAGAAAGCTCTTGGACTCTGTTTTTTTCGTACATTTTCCTTCATAAATTACTAAAAGTTAGCCAATATTTATCAAGTGAATTTAAATCAAAAATGAAACGAGTTTTCCATATCTTTATTAAACTGAGCAGTGATGCTGTGCATATTTTTAAAGATAGAGGATCATACTCTTGTTTTTAGAAAGATAATGTAAGGGGGGAGGATATGAAGCTTGCTTCAAAGAAAATTTTGAAAATTAAGTAATTTATTGAACTCTCTTTTCACATGTTATTTACAGCTATTAAAATTAATTAATTTGTCTCATAATTCATATGAAAATGTTGGAAATTTTATCTAATTTCACGACCATGTTATTATAATGGAAAATTATTGAAAATTGTCTATATTTTAATTTTTTAGTCGACCATGCTTTTGTTGTTATCGTTTAGTCCGCAATGTACCCTTAGATCTGGTATAAGCCGGATAGATCTAGTACACTGCCGCAAACATGGTCGACTAAAAAATTAAAATATAGACAGATCTTCAAATATTTTTCATTATAATTAATGATTTGGTCGTTGAAGTAGATGAAATTTCCGACATTGTCATACTAATTATCAGTCAAATTTATTAATTTTAATAGTTCTTATTAATAGGTGAAGAAGGGATTCAAAATCTCCGTCTAAATTACTTAATTTTCAAAATTTTCTCTTGATCTTGCTTCATGTGCATTGCTCATATAACATCTTTCTAAAAACAACAGTATGATTCTCTATCTTTATTTATTTCTGTACCGAAGCCGAGCCCATTCCGAATCACGGGCCCTTGACATTTGTCTATTGCTTAATCCGGCACTGATTAAATTTAGAAATCCACTTTTTGTTTGTATTCAGTATTCAGATAATAATATTGAAGTGATTCTTGATAATACAAATCACAATTTCAATAATAATAATGATAATAAATGATAAAAGATAAAGTTTAGGTAATCTTAATAATAAAATCATTGTTATTTCACATAGGGTGTTTGATTATAAATTATCGCAGGTAAGCTTAATATACATGAAACAATTGAGTCTACTACCCTTGAAATTTTCGGGTGAAATATGAAATATGTACAAATCATGCGGATGGTGAATTTGTAAATTATTATTATATTTATTAATAGTATACCTCTCCAAATTTCTTTATTGTTATGACTAATAGCTCCCTTAATTTTAACCCTTTCAATACAACCAAAAATAAGCGTTGGTATTTACCAAATATTTTGTACGTTTTATAAAAATTAACAACAATATTGCACTATCTGTAATTTTTCTACTTTTATGAACGCATCTAGAAAGTAAAACATAAAATTTACTCACTTTTTGTGGTAGAAATCATTAATAACACTGTCAATATGGATGAAGTTGACATTTTAATTGATCACCGCGTATATGTGCACTGTTTGCATATTTTTTTTCTTCTCGTTTATTTTACATTCAAAATAACAACATTACTGACATCACCGACGTAGGTAAATCAGTATTATTATCATTATTATTATTATTATTGTTCTTTTCTTGAATACATTCTACTGCACTTTATAGCTTACATCCGTTGCATAATATAGACGTAATTAATTATCTAATAATAATAATAATAATAATAATAATAATGTATAAAACATTCTATATTCGTGTGAAGATATATTCTAATCTTCCTTATTACAGTGGCTGTTCTCACCTAAATTAATAGCAATAATGAGACTTTTAGTAGAATAAGAATAAGATCCCCAATCTATTTAAATATGCGTAGATAGGTACAATGGAATCTCCAGTGGTGTAACTGTAAATTTTGAGCCCTCTGCGAGTTTCGTCAACCAAGCCTCTATTAAATCAAGAAAGCTGCCGAAATGATTTAAAGAGTGTTAAATAACTTAATTGGGAATCGAGTATAGATATAGCTGAAGAAACTTAAAGATTACTTTTTAAAAAGTGTTATAACTACAAAAAGTTAGGTACTTTTTCGTCCTACCTATAATAAACAAGTACTTTTCCACACGCCGAGAGACCGATCAGAAACGAGCTACCATCTTGTTGTTTATGTTGCTAAGGAACGACCACATTCTGAGGCAATCGAGCGTTTCGAACGTGCGAAAAAAAACTGGCAGCTTATATCTAATCGTAGAAAAGTACTTTTCCGCATGCTGAGGGAATAAGAAAAGTTGCTTTCTTATTGCTTACGTCACTGAGGATCTATTACACTCTGTAGCAATCGAGAGCTTTCCATCTTCAAAACAGAGCAGAAAATTGGTAGCTTCTGTTCAATCGTAGAGAAACAACTTTTTCCACTGGAATCTTTGCATCAGTGGACCCCTCAGCCGTGCGGGGCTAGCACCGATGCAATTACGTCGCTGTAAATCTCACCCTTCTAATAAGATCACCTCCATAATATATTCATGAGATTTATTTTACATATTTCTTGTTGAATTTTGAAATGTGACTACCTCTGTAGTGTAGACACTTCATCCTAAGTTGTCCACATTAGAGAGTTTTCATTCATTGCATTCAATCAATTTGATTAAAGTGTTTTTCAATGTGTATAATTTAGCTAAAAATGGAAAATTCCATGCTATTTTGACATAATTGCAATTAATTAATATTCATTGCATGTTTACGAATTATCCAAGTCATTCTAATGGAATTAAATGTTATTTTCTTGTAAGATTCGAATAGATTCTCTACTGATTTATTGATTTTCCATAACAATGTGGAAAATTTTCATTGCCTAATTGTTGATAATCAAACGAAAACTTTACAATAATTAACGAAATTATAATACAATGAAATTTATAAAGTTGGACACCTCCTTATATTGAATACCTGTCCAAATTGTACACTTTACATTTGACCTGGCTAAAGTAAATTGTATTAAATATAGGTGTATACTTATATTATGTTAATTAATTTTCATAAGTTGGACACCTTTCTATGTTGGACATTATTTGTCCAATTCAGACAGGTTTCAATGTACTACGTAGAAATAAAGTAAAACGCCAGAATTTTGAGTTCTTTAAGAAAGTTTTAACGAATTCAACAACGTTTCAATTGTAAATTGTAAGTGTGAATATTGGTGGATGCGCCGGGGAAAAAAACTTAATTTTTCTACCAAAAGAAATCAAAATTATTATGAAGATCATAAAGAATTTAAGGAAGCAATAAAGGAAATTTAACCCTGATAAATGTTAATTTCAATTAGAATTGATACAATTTCAGGAAGTTGATTATTTTTCGGTAATCCGAGAAGGAATCCTCAAATGGAAGCGAATTGAATTTTTCCTGAACGATCCCAAAAATATAGCCTTTAAAATTTTAAAGATATTGAATAACACGCTTTGTAGCTCATCTAAAAGATGACGAGATATATGTTATTAGTTCTAATTGCCAGATGTGTAGTTTTTTGGGTAAATTAATTAGATATTGTTTATATGGCGAATTAATTGTGGGATTAATGTTAATCAAGTTGAAAATGTGGGAATTTGTCAGATTGTACTGATAAATCAACGTATTGAAATTGTTTTATATTAACTTGTAGATAACAGGTTATTAATTATGTTTGATATCAATTTTTTTGGTTGTTTGTTTGTTAATAAACTAGCAATAATCGATGGATTTAATCGAAAATGTATCCTCTTGAATTTAATAAAATTATAAATTAATATCCTCTATCATCTTTGTAAGTTATACTGTATGTTTGTAGAGAGATTCTTGGTAGGTCTTCAGTGTATATGCAATGAGTACAAAGTTTCGGCCAACAACTTCCATTACTGATTTACTTTATCAGAACGAAATTAGATTCGATCCATGTTGGATCAGGTCTATTCCATATTTGCATTAAATTGAATTTGCACAAGAAATTGTCATAGTGTAATAATAATTTGAATTAAAATTTCCACATAATTGTTTTTGATACAATTTATTTTAAAGAACATAAAAATAGATCTTTGTATTGTTCCATATAAGTTTTATGTTCATTACCTAACAGTAGTAACAACAATAACAACTTACTAGAAAAGATAAAAAATCTATCAATCGTTCTGATTTTTGTTTGCTTGTTATTCGATGCAATCGTTGTTGAATAGAAAATAAGATCGAGTCTCTTCAAAATTGCTCCCATACGGATTACATAGCGATCCCCTGATTGCTATTCATCCACGATTTGTGGTTGATTCGTATATTCTACAATCTTTTTTCTTTTGATCGTATTGTTTTTTTAAAAAAATTCAATCTTATTGTATTTGTTATTGCATTCATGTTAATGGTCAAGCTTTTATTTTGTCTATTTTAAAAAGGTTAACCTGTGACGCACGATTTACTTCTTTATAAAGTTTAAAACTAGAAACTTTACCAATTGATTTGTATGAAAATTTAAACTAATTCGTTTGATCAAAGCCAAATCGATAGGATTGTTATTTATGTTAAAATTAATGACAAATAAGCGCAAAGCTTCAAATGCAGAAGTTAACTTTGTTCAACGCTACAATTCCAGAAACTCAAATGTACACATTATGGTTAAGATTAAAGTTGTCAATTTGTCAGCGAACTTTTTCTAAATCATTCATTTTAATTAAGAATAAAAGTTGGGATAATTACGCGTATTTGGATTGAAGATAACATTCAATAATTGCAAACTTCAACAAAGATAATTTAACCATTTCAACGTATTTTCTTAACAATTGTCGAATCTCTATATCTATCTCGATTCCTTGGGAAATTCAAACGCTTTTAATCAACTTTACAGATAAATTTTCGAGATGTTCGTCCTGAAATCACATACGGATTAAGATTGAAAATTCTCGAGAATACCTCTTCAAACCAACTTATGCATCGTTCAGATTTCAACTTCTTGATAAACTTTAAAAACAATAGAGTATTTCAGTTTAATTTTGCAACGTTATCAACGGATCTAAACCGTTTTGTTTTACGTTGAAAAATAATAACAATGATAAGACTGAATCTTTAATTATAAATTATTGTCAAACGAATTTGGAGAATTTCTTTAACTTCTTAACCGAAGCAATGCTAATTGTAGATTATTTTATTAGTTATAATTGAATTTAGTTTATTGTCTAACCAATTATATGCTTGTAAATTTTGGTAAAAATATAAAATTGTGATCTTTTACAATTATTGTTCTACTATAAAATATCAATAGAATTCCAACTATAATTCTCATCAAATCCAAAAGGTATCTGAATTCAGTATAAATTAATCATTAATATTTATATTAATGGTTGAATTGTTGTTCCTTTATATCACAATTTAATTATGAATCAACCATAAAACTATAACAGAAATTTTGCAATTAGATCAAACTAAACTTATTGAATGGTTTCCATGTTCATCTATAATTTTATAAAATCATCCAGAAATACTTTAAAAGATGACTAATAATAAATCCACCTACATATATATCTATATGTATATATGCATAGTAAATGTAACATTTTGGTGGGGTAATTTCAATATTCTGGCCGGCAAGCGCAAAGACGCACCCACCGCCCGGAATCTTTGAATGAAAAGGCGAGCGCGAATGCGACTCGTTCATTTCAAAACTGGCCAGTTACTGAAAAATATCTCAAAACTACTCCAATAATAATAATAATAATAAAAACATCCAATATCCGTTTAGTAGACGTGTCAACAATAATTTTGGAGAGATTCTTGGAAATAAATCCACAATGAAGATGAATTGTTGGTCACCTGTTGGTATTGTAATGATTACAATCGTACTAATTTTTGCATTCCAACCGAATTTGGCTGAAGCTAAACGTGAGTTTCATGTTAAATGTTGTTAATGTCTTTACCAAAAAAAAAAAATGTTTGTTTTCTATTCTTTTATCAATCTACTATCATAATTCATTAAAGAGTCTTACGAGATTTCTTTACATGACTCTCACTTTTCATAACAGTATTAATTATTAATTAAAATTTGATTTGATTTAACTTTTGTTTAATTGATGGTACTGTGCATCATCATCATCATCATCTTTATGCGGAAAAAGTATCAAAGTTCGCACAAAACTCATTAAAGAAGCGGATTAAGCGTACACAACTTCTAAGCGGTCGATTTGAAAATCCTTCAAGTGAATAATAGATTTAATCAACAAACATAAGAAATTCGTTTATTTATTTATTTATTTATTTTATTGATCAACATCGATAATAAATTCTTCAATATTTCACTGTAATGTCAACAATAGAATTTTGATTTGATTACAACCACCAATATACGGTAAGTTTTAAGTTCAAGGTAATTGTTTGAATTTAATTTCAGTATAACAAAGTGAATTTTCAATCGAATAATTTACTTTACAAGTCGCTTTATGTACAGACATATAGTTATGACTTTCAGGATGGAGAAGAACAATCAAACAATTATTGAATAAATTGAAAATTAAGACTCTGTTTATTTTTTTGCGTGAACGTGATGATTTCTATGGTGATACACGACAATTAAAGATCGAAATTTAATTTTATTTGAGCGTTCAACTCAAAACAATGTTAATTACAATTTTATAATTGGAGAAAATAGGGGAACAAGATATTTTTTCCCTAAAATTTGATGCTTACGTTTCTTATGGAATTTAGATTTCAAGTTAAAATTGGTGGATGCGCCGGGCAAAATAAACAATTTTAATTTTATCTTCCAAATATTCATATTTTTATAGCCTGTAATTAATGTTTATGACAGAAAAGTAGAGATTTCCAAATTAAATTCAACATGAAAATGTCTCTTTTAAGACTACTGACATTACATTTTTTTAGATTCAGCGTCAGAAAAAATCCAATCTTTAATCATCGATATCTCTCTAGTTTTCTGAGATATTAAAACTCAGTAGTCAGCGTTCAATCGGGAATTTTATGGTGCATCTGATACATTTTTCTTCTTTGAAAATTTTTGTCGAAATTCTGAAATACGACGGAAAATCTTTGAGCTGTCAAGAAAATCTCTTCAGTTTTAAGCACACTTTTAAAGATAAAATGTTCTGTGACACTCTTTATGGAGGAAAACAAATCTAAATATATTTAAATTGAGTTTTTGCATTTTGGTGGATGCGCCGAGCAATGAGCACTTATTTGTAAAAGAGTCTCTTAAAATTCAGCGTGAAGGTCCCAATTTTAATTGTTTTAATATTTTCTTTATTATTTATGACAAAAAAATAGAGATTTTCAAATTAAATTCAATTTAAAAATGTCACAAATTAGCCGTCAGAGAATATTCCAATTTTTAATCACCGATAACTCTCTTGTTTTGTGAGATATAAAAAGTCAATAGCTAGCATTGAATCGGGAATTTTATGGTGTCGCCGACGGAGTCTTCTCCTTTGAGAAATCTTGTCAAAATTCTGTAGTACAGCTGAATAACTTGCGGTTGATAAAAAAAAATTATAGTTTGATGCACAATTCTAAAGATAAAAAGTTCTGTGATACTCTCTATGGGAAACTTCGTGATCATTAACTAAGAACAAATTCAAAAATATTTCAATTGTGGGTTTATATTTTGGTGAATGCGCCAAGCAATGAGTACTTATTTGTAAAAGAATCTCTCAATATTCCGTGTGAAAGTCGAAATTTTAATCGTTTTACTAATTTCATATCTTAAATTTTACGATAAAATGAAAATGTGCAAAATTCTTGTAGGTATTATATGAAGATTAGTGGGTGTGCCAGGTAAAATAAGTACAATTCCTAATTCTATCTTCCAAACATTCATATTTTGATAGCCTGTAATTACTGTTTATGACTAAAAAGGTGGAGATTTTCCAAATTAAATTCATTATGAAAATATCACTCTACAAAGAGACCTGCATTACATCTTGCGGAAAAATACGAATATTTAATCATCAATATCGCGCTTGTTTTCTGAGATATTAAAACTCAGTAACTAGCATTGAATAAGAAATTTTATGGTGTATCCAATGCAGTTTTTTCCTTTGGAAATTTTTGTCGAAATTCGGAAGTACAGAGGAAAAAAACCTTGAGTCGTATGCACAATTTTGAAAGATGAAAAATTACAGGACACCCTTTATGGGGAATTTGGTGACTATTCACGAAAAACAAATATAACAATAAGAATATTTGAATTTTGGTGGATGCACCGGGCAATGAGCTCTTACTTGTAAAAGAATCTCTTAATATTCCGTATTAAAGTCAAAATTTTTATCGCATTTTCTTCGCCTAAATTTATAATAAAATGAAAATGCGCAAAATTATTTTATTTAGTGTCAAAATATTGTTCATTGAAATAAAAATAAAGAGCTACATCTTGTGCTTGGCGCTTATCTTCATTATCTTTAAGCTTTTTAATCTTATCACTATAGATTCATTTATTAACACTTTTAAAATATGCCATTATTTCATCATTTGAATCAAATCAACGGCTCCTGAAAGCCGTTTTTTTTTTAATTAGGAATTACATATAAATTTCAGGGAACAAAGTTTGAAGAATTGGTAGATTTGGAAGCAATTCATAACGTAATTTGACCAATTTTTTTTCTTCAGCTGTCCTAATAAGCCAAATTTAGCCAATTTCTTGCTTTTTAACTATTTATGCTCCTTTCATTACAATTTATTGTTTATATTGCTTAAACATATCATCCCAAAGAAACTAGCCAAAATTCTTCCAGAGTTTTTCACAAATTTTTGCTCGCTGTAATTCATAATTATTTTATATGGTTTTGTTGTCTTTTATGATGTAGGTTCTTGAATTGACCTCCTCAAAAATTCAGCAATATCAATTTTTGCACGATTTTGTTTGCTTTATCTAAGCCAATCAATTATTGTTTTGATTTCTCTAGAGTTGCATACTTTAGATCGTTGTTAAACATAAACTTAACGGTAAATTTGCAAGAAATTTTTAACTGAATCTCTTGAAAGATGGCATTTTTTATATTAAGATGTGTATGTGTCTAATATTTGTAACAGATCAAAATTTAAATAACTGATTATAAGTGTCTCAGATTTAAAATTTCCCTAGAAAGTTTTTCTTTCCCGTTATTTCTCAACCTCAATAAGATTCGTCAGAAAATACTCTTGTATTTGTAAGCTCTTAAGTGGCGAACGAGATATTTTATAATGAATTAAATGAAAAAAGAAAATTGTAAGCTTTTCCATACAAATCTAATAAACAACATGAAAATATCATTAAGACGATTTATATTGAAATAAGACTCGATATAGTTTTCTAACAAGATTCTATAAGAAAAACGTCAATTTCCTTATAGATATCGAACAAGTTATACATATAGTAATATCACTTTGTTTTATTTATATTGTTGTTTAATATACATAAAGAGGTTTAGGAAATGAACGGAACTTTATTTAATAGAAAAAAATAACAATAATAAAGAAAAAAACTGTAATTTCCGTACACGGTAAATTTCAACGCCGTTTCAATAAAGGCGAATTTTAAAATTGACTCACGTTCAGGCAAAGATAAACATGCTGCATTTGAGTGAAAATCATCTAGAATTCAATGAACTCTTCGAATATTCGATTAAAAATTACACGAAAAAGTTGATATTCCCATTAGTTTGAATTGTTGCAATTTTGGTGGATGCGCCGGGCAAATCGTGATATTAATTCTTAATATTTATAAATTTTGCCAAAAATCTATCACGATATTCATAGAAGAACACAAGAAATATAGTAAACTAGATAGTGAATTTAACAGTGACTGTAATTAAAGTTGTTTGTACTAACAATAAATCGCTTCAATAACGAAATATTAAATCGACTAATTTATTTCGTAAAATTTGTTGTTGAAAACCGCTTTGTTGATCTTTTAAATAATTCCAATCAGTTTAAAATTTGTATTTTATATTTTACCCAATTAAACACAAATACTTATATTTGATTTTATTTGGAAAATATGAAGGATTCGTATAAATCAACGTGGATGAAAGCACGAGCAAAACCGTAAAAATAAAATATATATTTTAGAAATTGTGGTGTTGTTGTAATGAAGCAGAAACCGGTGATTTATTTACCGTTGAATTGACATCAAAGTTTACACGTAAATCTGATCAGCAAAATTTCAGTTTATTACGTGTCTTGCAACGAAAAAAAAAATTATTGAATTCAGAAAAGACAATTTCCACCATTTCCGTCCTATATGATTTCGCTTGTAACTAAACGATTCCGGTGTTTTCAATTGAACTACGAACATTTTTATAAACGTTCCAAAATAAAAACGAGAATTGATGATTGATGTGACATCAGTGTATTAGCGTGATTTCAACTGCTTTTTTCGAGTTTATCTATGAATTTTTCTAAATCAATACCGATTGATGGGACGATTTGGATTTATTTTAAGCCCAATAAAGACTAAACGAAACTTTCCAAGATTCGTTATATAGATGTTGTTTTATAATATGACTGTAAATAATTCTGGGGAATAACTCGGCTAACTTTTCTTGGTTTGTAATCTTTAATGAAATTAATTGTTTAAGAGATCTATTAATAAATACAATGTTGGAAGAATAAAGAGAAATATTTTAATTAAATTTATAAATTTGTTAAAATTCACTGTTTTGTATCTTTGGATAATAGAACAGGACAAATCTTGATAGAAATTCAGTAATTGTGAATTTACTTTTAATTATCTCGTCTACATTTCTTCTTCAACACCTGTAGAATTTCTACAATCAAAATAATTAAAAATTGTAATTATCAATTTTCTTCTCAACAATCGTCGAATTAGAAACCAACCAAGCAACCTCTATTATTTTTCAAAACAAAGCAGAAATTTCGTAATGTTGAAATTACAAGACACAAAACAGAATTAATCCAACATATATATATGTAAACATAGGAGGGTTGTAACAACTGTAACCGAGGACACTATCTCGCTCTTCTTAACACCCGCAAACTTTTGATTGAAATGGGGGTAAAGTTAATCAGTTGAACTACAGGGGGTATGCAATACACTATAAATATATTAACATACAACCCCCCAAAAAAAAACATACTGTAATACAACAATTTGTGTATATCGGCTTAATGTATTTATTAGATTAGAATATTATGAATACGTATACGATCTAATTCGTTGTAGATTCAAAATTATTATTAATACAGAAACAGTAAATTGATACAAAACAACCCCTAAAAACATTGACTTTAAACCGGACCTGTAGGTGGATTTTTCCTAACAAATAAACTTTGTACATTGTAACCTTTTATATCGTAAATTAATTGGAAATTTGTTATTTAAATGCGCACAAAATTGAGTTAACACTTGAATAATTCCCCACAAAAAAATGAATGAATTCAATTAATTAGCACGTATGTTTGAGCAATGAATATTGTTTAAAGGGCGATTTTAGCCCCAAGAATTCACTTGTCTAATTTTTCTATACATCAAATTTTAATTAAAATACACCCTAATGATGACAAATAAATACAAAGTTTTAACCCACTAATTGATAACTTAATTAGAAACTGATAAGCATCAAGTTGGAAAATTATCGATATCATTATTTAAACTGTTGGAAGTTTCTAATTGAGATATCGCCCCATTCTTTGTGGATAGTTGTATACAAATGATCCAAAAACTGGCGAGATATTTAATGGAATTTTTGATAAGAGCAAGTCGTTTAAATTTCACGCTCTACTAGAGATTTACACGAAATAATTCGGAGACAAAATGGAAAAATAACAGAGGAAAAAAATCGAATTTTTATATACAATTGTAATCATTTACATGCGTACATTTTGATGAATAAAGTAATAACTAAACGTGATTCTGCTGTGGTGAAGTTTTTAATTTGCTGATGTTACAGATGATGCGACAGATGATCTGTGTTGTTGTTTGTTTTTTTTGTTAGAATAAAATAAATCCGAAAATCCTCAACTCTATCTTTACAAATCCTAAATGCGAGTATATCGAGAAAATATGCAATAACCTAAAGCTATTTTATTTAAATATAAGCAAAATCTATTTTCACCGAATGTTTTCATGTTTATAAAACATCAATAATAGTTAAAACACACCTGTTTTCGATATTAATTACAATTATTTTTGTTTTTTTGTTCGAAATGAAGGTGGTTGTGCAACTTTCGGTCATTCTTGTTACGGTGGTATGGGTAAACGTGCATCAGAATTCATCAATGTTGATAATAATGAAGAATTATTACAAGATATCCAACAAAATAATGATGAGAATATTGTTGAAGATCCAGCTTTTGTATTTACTGGACCTAGGAATGGATATAAACCACGACGACTGACACCACAACAATACGAACACATGTCACGAATCATCAAACAATGGGTATATTTCTCTCTATTATCGTGTTAATAAATTAATTATATAATTGTTATTGTTGCTTTCAGATACAATCCTATAGAAGGGCTCAAGAATTACAGCAAGATAACAATATCTAAATTATCAAACACACACGTACACAAAAAGAATGAACTGAAAATTATTTTGATCTTCAGACTAAATTATATAATCGTAGCTTATAAATAAATTAATTGTGTTGTATAAGTAAATGTTGTCTAATTGAAAATAATTAAAAATAATAAGAATAGATTTATAATATTTACAGTTATGTTATTGTAAATTAAGTTGAAATACAATTTTAACAATAATTGGAGATGTAGGAAAGTATACGTTTAAAACATTGAAAAAAAAATAAAGTGTGATGGCTGGGCACTTTATTTTTTTTTTTTTGTTCTGGCTGTTGCTGTAATTAACAAAAATCTATAAATAAAGTAGACATTTGAGAAATATGGTCCTATCTTTTATTATTTATCTAGATCTACTACGTACAGCTAAGTGAATGGAAAAGGTGACGACTCTTGAGTAAGAAATATTCGTTCTTTTACTTGTGTAAACCAAACTTAATACATCTTGGATGCAAGAGGCTCTGTAAATATGCCCCTTTTTAATTATTTCTCGATACCTATACTATATACAGCTAGGTGCATGGAAAAGGTAACAAATCTTGAGTGAGAAATACCCGTTCTTTTAGCTGTGTGGATCAAGCTTTTACCATCTTGAAAGAAAAAAGTTCTGTAAATATGCCCTTTTTTGTTATTTCTTAATATTCACTACGTACAGTTAGGTGAATAGAAAATATGACTAATCTTGAGTGACAAATACCTGTTCCTTTAATTGTGTGAAGCAAGCTTTTTCCATCTTGATAGAAAAGAGCTCTATAAATATGTCCCTTTTTATTATTCCTGGATACCTACTAACGTACAGCTAGGTGCATGGCAATAAGATGACTATATGTCTATACTCTTGAACGAGGAATACCCCTTTTTTAATTGGTGTAAACCAAACTTTTTCTACCTTGAAGAAAAGATGCTCTGTAAAACTATTATTGTTTTATTATTTCTCCATACCTAGTACGTACAGTCAGATGCGTAGAAAAGCTGAGGACTCTTGAGCGTAAAATACTCGTTCTTTTAGTTGTGTAAACCAAGCTTTCGCTATCTTGGAGGAAAAAGTCTTTATAAATATGATCATTTTTATTATTTCTCGATATCTATTAGGTAGAGCTACGTGCATGCAAAAAGGTGACGACTCTTGAGTAAGAAATATCCGTCCTTTCAGTTGAGTAAATCAAGCTTAATCCACCTTGAATGAAAGAGGTTTTGTAAATATGCCTTTTTTTATTATTTCTCGATACCTACAACGTACAGCTAGGTGCATACAGCTGTATTTTACAACTGTATTGTACACTTACTGAATTATTTACAATTTAGTGTACAAACAAATCGGATTGAACTTTGTAATTAACTCGTACCCTAATTGTAGAGATACTGCTTATATTAGCAAAATTGTTACTTTAGACACAGCTTGTTAATATAATCACATGTTGCTATAGCAACCATAATCTACAGAAATTTTTGGTTATGTATCTGTCATTTGATCAGAGTCTATTTAAGTAAATAAAATTAAGAAAATTTAATAGAAAATAAAACTAGGAGGAATCTGCATCTATTGATAACAGTTATCAGTTTTAATTAAAAATCTATAAATAGCAACTACAATCTATACAAATTTGGTATTTTTCTCTCTCTCACTCTCTCTACATAATATATGTAGTAATTGAGAGAAAATTCCAATAACGATAAGAATAATGAAAGAATTATCTATCGTATATTATCAGTACGTTTCAAAATAACAATTAACTAGATCTTTTTGTAAGTATTTCCAATTAATTTTAAGATAATCCAATAATATAACCTCAAAAAATCAACTTTATCACTATACATAAATTCTTGTTTTCTTTTAATCAATCTATTTTTAATTGTTTTTGTCAATTTATTCTGTATTATTATCATTATCATTATTGTAAAATATGGACGAATCAATTAATCAAAATGTACTGTAAGTGTTAATTTATTAATTAATTTGACGTGTTATTATTTTTGTCTCTTAATTATTTAATTTAATTTCAGATTAGATGATTTTAAACATGATAATGATGCTAATGATGATGATGATGTTGTTGAAATAATTGATATTAGGAATATTTCTTCATTATTGACATTCGATGAAAGACTCGATAATGAAATTGATATCTTCAATATGACATCATTGAGTACTTTTATGTTGATGAATCATGCAACAATTAAAAATAATGATACAATCAGTGATTGTACAGAAGATGATACAAAATTAAAACGATTATCATTGGCTTATGAACGTTTACATACAATACCAAAATTGTTATTAGAAGAATTAGCAGATGATATCAGAATTTTAGATATTAGTAATAATGAATTCGAGTATAATTGATTAAGTTAATTTTATAATTAATTTATTGATAATGTGTATAATTGTAGGAAATTGGATTTTTTGAAAGATTTTAAAAATTTAACAACACTAATTTGCGACCATAATAATATAACATCAACTTCAAGTTTTCCATATTTACCAAAATTGGAATTATTATGGTTGAATCATTGTAAAATTGAATCTTTATATCCATGGTCAAAACGTTTACAATTATCTTGTCCGAATTTGATTTATTTATCATTGATGGGCAATCCAATAGCACCGTCCTATCTAAATGGTGGTAATTTCTATGAATATCTACAATACAGGTTTTTTTTTGTTTAACTTTATTGATTTATATAATTATTAAGAATTATTTTAGATTATTTATAATATCGTTATTTCCACATTTGAAACATTTAGATGATAAGCCAGTGACAGATGATCAACGTCGTGAAGCTAAACGGTTGTATCATCGACCGCTTGCTGAACGTTTATTGATGAAAACCCAAATGAGATTGCCACAATATTTACGTTCATTTTCTGATATTGTATCTGATTTTTTAACACCAACACCTGCATTCGCTATACGACAAACTAATGCTATAATATGACGATTAATTAGGTAGATACTAATTTTTTTAATATTTAATAAATTCAAGGATTATAGTAGATTGGTTTTGTTGAAAATCGAACACCATAACTCGCTACATAATGTTCAAAAATCACAATTGTATTATTACCATGTTGCATTAAAGGTGCCGGCCAATATAAACTTTGTTGTGGTCCAATTCTCGAATAACGTCCCAAAACGAAACCGTTCACCATTACAATACCCTTGACCCAATCACTCATATCAATAAAAGTATCTTGTGGTTTATCAATATTTATAATTGTTTTATATAAACCAGGTCCTGGTAATGATAAATTATGTGAATTTCGCCAATTTTTCAATGAATTTGTCCAATTTCGTTTGAATTCCAATGGAATAATTGTCCAATTGTTTAATTGTTGATTATTTAAATAGACACCACCTTGCCATAAACCTTTAAATTGTTTGAATTGTTCTATTGAACCGAAATTAACACGTCCCCAATTCTCAACAATTAAATCTAATGTTGCTTTAGTGAAATTTAATGGACCTAAATTTAATGTGGAATTTGTTAAACGCCAAAAACCAAAATGGTTTAAATCGTCGATTTTATTCAATGGTTTCGACCATAAATTACCATTAATTCGAACAATAACCGTATCACAAATATGACCAGAAATCATCAATGTTGCATTCGATGGTATTGTTAGATTGTGTTTACGATACACAATATAGCCGTAATTTTGTCCGAAATGCTCCATTGGAGCAACATCCCGAATGTCATACTTATACGGTGATTGTTTTATTAAATCATCAAATGATAATTGTTGAATTATTGTTAGATTTTCGTATTGTTTCGTTGGTATTTGTCGTGGTGGTACAGGTAGTCTCGTTTTAATTTGATTATAACGCCGGATTAAATCGGTAACAATTAAATATTTTTGTGTATAATTACCATTTTCAGTTAATGGTGCATCGTAATCATAACTTGTTGTATCTGGTTGATAACCGGAATTATCAGTTGCATCATTATCTAAATTGGCACCATTTAAAAAACCCCAATTAGTACCACCATGAAACATATACATATTAACAGAAGCTGGATATTTTAATATTCGTTCTAAAACATTACGAAATTGATTGATATTAGTTGTGTGATGTTTCTCAGACCAATGATCAAACCATCCTGACCAATATTCCATCGCCATTGATGGTTTACCTGGTTGTAATAATTTTAATTTATTAAATTCCTTCTCTGGATCATTAGCAAAATTAGCCGTTTGAAATAATAATCCAGGTAATGTACCATGATCTGAATGCATTGTTGGACTATCTGAACTTACCAACAATTCAACAATACCATTATCCAACATTAAATCGCGTAATTGTCGTAAATAATTACGATCCGGTATGAAATTCGGACGTTCAGTACTACCATATTCATTCTCAACTTGTAATGCAATAATTGGACCGCCTCTTGTAAATTGTAACATCGCCAATAATGATAATAGAACATTAAAATATCGTCGTACGTATTTCATATAGATCGGATCAGATGTGCGTAATTTGATATTTTTATTTTTATTCAACAACCAACTGGGAAAACCGCCAAATTCCCATTCAGAACAAATATACGGTCCTGGACGGATGATTGCAAGTAAGTCTTCTTCTTGGGCTGTTTTTAAAAATTGATGAATATCGAGAAAGTCCGCCATATCGGTACCGTTTTGGCCGAATTCAAATTGCCCATCTTCAGGTTCGTGTAAGTTCCATGGGATATACGTTTCGACAGCATTCAAACCAGCAGCTCGCATCTTACGTAAACGGTCTCGCCAATACGGTTTCGGTACACGGAAATAATGCATTGATCCACTATAAATGGTTATATTACGATTATTCAATGTGAAATATGATTGATTCACTGATAAGCCGTTTGTGATGCCACCATTTGTGTAATATTCGTATAGTGTAGGTAATGTTGCACTCACCGCCATTATTTACGTAATTACAAGACTATTGTTGTGGGTTTTTTGTTGTTGTTACTGCTAATGTTGTTCGCTTTGAATGAATAAATTAACTGTGGAATAATCGAAACCGTTAACTTATACTCAACTTTATAGCAAATAAAACAGCTACCAAACTTAATCCTCATATATTATCGATATTAAAATATGTAAGTTGCGTAATTGGTTATGATAAAATTCAAAAATTAAAGTCGAAGTCAAATTCTAAAATATTTTGGAGTTTGACTTAAGATTTTATCAATTTTATTAATTCAAAACTTCAAATTTGAAGAAGATGGAATAGAGTATTTATTTTTTTTAATTTAGATTTTTATTGTTTTGATCGATTTAAGTGGAAAAAATCAATTAATTCAAGGTTCATGATAAAAAATAATAACAAAATTTAATACTACTATTAAATATTTAATAATTTAATTAAACACGAAATAGTGTTGTCGTGTTGTTGAAAAAACATAGAGTTAAAAGATAATTTTATAATCAAGACCGACATTAGGGCACTTATCATCCGCCTACAATTCCTAAATGAACACTTCAGTAATTTTAAATTTACTGCTTTTATACAAACTTGCTGCTGTAAATATACCAAATTCGTATGAAACTCTTATTAGTTGACGACTAATTCAAATAATATTTGAAGGATTTTTAGGGTAATCCCTGCTTAATATTTTAGCAAAATTAGAACCGTCTAGCTCATCGGAAAGTTGTACAAAAAACGATCGTTTTGGACAATGTCGGACTTTTCAAAAAAGAGCTGAACTCGCAAAAAGACTAAAAATTACTCGTCGGCCCTTCCAATTTCGATTTATCTCGTTTTTCTTCATTGCATCCTGGAAAAAACGAGAAATATAGAGAAAAACGAGTCATTCGTAGTCGTTTTACGCGCTCTGCTCTTTTTGAAAATTCCGACATTGTCCAAAACGATCGTTTTTTGAACAACTTTGAAATAAGCTACGAGGTTTTACTTTTGCTAAAATATTCTCCAGGGATTCCCCTAAGAATCCTTTACTATTATTCCTAATCGCCCGCTAACTAATACGAGTTTCATACGAATTTGACATATTTACAGCAGCAACCCTGTAGTAGACGCATAAATCAGTGAAGTACTCATGGTAAGTATCGTTTGTCTGTTAGCTACTTAGTTGTACTTTAAAGGCCGGTTTTTCTTTCCATGCTTAAGCTCACCTTAGTAAGACCTTACCTCTCAGAAAGCAATATGATGTCTTGGTGAATCCTAAAAGAGCTCTTATTTATGATTAAACGTCCAATTTAGTGTCAAAAAGACGTCGAATGCGCTACTCAAGGAACAAGTTAAGTTAAGGCTTCTAAAAAAAGAACTCGTTGGGAATTTTTCTAACTTTGAAAGAGCTCCTTATTACTGATGAGAATGAGCCTCCTAAAGCACATACATTGGAACAGTTATCCCTATTTGGAACAAATATAGGTACGCCCTGTACAGGGTGTCCGATCTAAATATGGTCGATTCTATGAAACTCCTATTAGTCGAAGATTGATTCGAAAAATATTTCAATAATTTGTAGGAGGGTCACTGGAGAGCATATTTGCATTTTTCTTAAAGAAATTGCGATTAAAAGTATTGGTCGCTATTTAATTAATCTAAAATTAATGCTATTTCTATCAGTTTATATAAAACCTTCAAGTTTTCAGTATGTGATGTTTAATGTGTTGCCTAAATATTTAGGCGTTTTAGACGAAACTAGGGAAAGCGCTATCCATTGTATACTAGATCTATAAGTTTACACATAAAAAATTGTAGATCGTTCAAGATGAAATTTTCATCGCCCACTTTGATTTGAAATTTAATTGGACTCTCTTTATTAATTACAATTATTATATTCAATCATATTTTAAATAATTTTCAAATGTTAAATAGTTCGTGCCATTTCTCAATATTTATGAGACAAAATAACCAAAGTGCTGATAATTTTCAAAATCTGGCAACATTGCTTTAATAATAAACTTAAATTTTAATTAAAATTAAATGAAAATTGATTACAATCAATACTGATTAATTCTAGACAAAAAATTGATTCATAATTTATAATTTTATTTACAAAATATTATGAAATTAACATTGTCACAATTTGAGGTTAACTTTCAACAAATTGAGGTTATCTGTGAAAAAAAAATTATACAGCAACAGCTGTCAATTGTCAATAACTTTATTAGATTTGTTTCTAAAAATAATAATTTTTGTTTATTAATTGTTTGTGTATGTGTATGTGTGTAAAAGAGACTCCCTTCACAGTATTCTAACAATTAGAAAAATTCAATGATTATTGATAAAACGAATTGTAAACAGTTTAATTATTGTACAATTCTTCTACTATTGATTCAAAGTATATAATTATAACAATTATCATTTATTGTAATTGATTAGATTAATTATTGATTAGATGGCGGCTGCTGCTGTACCATTTTATAATGATAAAGATTCAACAGATGAATTATGGAGAGAATGTGCCCGTTGGTTAACACGTTGGGGTATGTTAAGACCAGACCATCGAGCTAATTGGCCAGATGCTACAATTGCTGATTTAGCAAATATATTACGTGATGGTGTATTATTATGTAAATTGCTCAATAAAATCGATCCTGGTTGTATTGATATGAAAGATGTTAATTTGAAACCATCAATGGCTCAAGTATATTCACATTTATTTTATATGTAAATCAATTAAAATTACACAATTTTTATAGTTTTTAAGTCTACGTAATATCCGGCAATTTTTAAAAGTCTGTACAGTTAGTTTCGACCTAAAAGAACAAGATTTATTCGATCCTTTAATGTTATTCGATTTAACCAATTTCCATAAAGTTTTGTGTACATTATCGAAACTATCGTTAAGTAATAAAGCTTTACAACAGAATATACCGTAAGTTAACTAATTTTCCGTTTATAAATTGTAATATTATTGTTATAATCGTAGTGGATTTACTGCACAACGTGTTAAGACGAAAGAAGAGGAAGTAATTTATCAAAGTTTAAAATCTGTGTAAGTATTATTTTTATTTTTGTTTTAAATAAATAATTTTATTGAGTAATTAATATTCTAATCGTCAGCGATATAAGATCAAATAATGCTGTCAATACAGAACCGAGTTGGTTACAATTTACAATACCATGTCCACGGCCGGAAGACAAAGACGAGGAGGTTTACGATGATTTATGTTATGTAACCTTCTCGAAGTGTCTACCAGAGGTGGGCATTTATCAATACTAACAATGCACCAATTTTTATAAATTTTTATTTATTCTATTATTTACAAATTAAAAACGTTTATTTATACGATTTAATAGTAATTAAGTATAAGCATGGCTTTGTTGATTGATTGATTTATTATTTATTTTTATTTTAATTATATTTTTCGTGTGGCACACAACTAGTGAATTGAATCATTGTTCAAAAGGCGTAGTCGATACTGTATATGATGTGACCAGTGAAGAAATCTATCAAGATTTATGTGTATTAAGAACACCAATAGAGGTATTTTTAATCACTAGATTTGCTTAATTTTTCGCACTATTATTTGTTTTATAACACAAATATTTATTAAAAATTAATTTTATATTCAATTATAGTTACAACCAACATTCGAGAAACGTGATTTCGTTATAAAGGAATTATTGGATACAGAAAAGAATTATGTTGATGTTTTGGGTAAATTGAAACGTAACTTTATGAAACCATTAATGAATCAAATGAAACCCAACGATCACGATACAGTTTTCTATAAAATTCACGTAATTACTTTAATTAATATTTTATAATTTGTTTTTAATTAAAACATTGTAGGATTTATACGAAATTCATTCAGCATTCTATAAAGAATTATCAAAGATAAAAATTGATCCAATTACATATAAATTAAGTTCAATATTTATGAAATGGCGTGAACGTTTTCTAGTTTATGGTGGTTATTGTGCCAATCTAACAAAAGCAACGAATTTATTACAAGAATTATGCGATAATGATGAAGCATTCAATCAAACAATTATCGTAAAATTTCTATAATTTATTATTATAATTAATTATATTTTTAAATAATTGTAGAAATATGAGAAAGAAGATAATAATGGACGATTTAAATTAAGAGATGTTCTATCCGTACCAATGCAAAGAATCTTAAAATATCATTTATTATTAGAGAAATTAATCGAGAATACAGATAGGGTGAATATTTAATTAATTGGAAATTCATCTAAATTTTACAAGAAATTAATTTTAAATTATTTATAGAACCATGATGAATATAATGATTTAACTCGTGCCCGTGAAGCAATGTTAGATGTTGCCAGTTTTATCAATGAAGCAGCTCGTGATAGTGAACATTTAGCTGTTATCAATAATTTACAAGAGAATATTGTTGAATGGTCATCAACATCAGAATTAAAACTAACCGATTATGGTAAATTAATTAAAGATGGTGAATTAAAGATTAAAGCACATGATGATCAAAAAACACGAAATCGTTACATATTTATCTTTGATAAATGTATATTGATTTGTAAACAATTGAAAGTAATTATATTTAATTAATTAATTAATTAATTAATTATTAAAACGAATTAATTATAGGGTCAACAATTTGCATTCCGTGATATCATCAATATAAGTGAATATCATGTTGATGAGATACATAATAGAGCGATATTGAATCGTGATGCTAGATGGTCGTATCATTTTCATCTTGTTAAAAATGATAATGTTATGGCTTATACATTTTTTGTTAGATCAATGGAATTAAAAGAGCAAATGATTAAAGCCATTAATGATGCTTTGTATGTTACTTAAAAGGAAGCTGGAGAGACTACTCGATTCGGAGTGCGAAAATTGCCGATTTTCAAACATTGATATCTCGCTTGTTTTTTTGAGATATTTTGAAAAGTAAACATGCGTTAGATAGAGCATTTCAAGGTGCATGTTCTAAAGCATCTTATTTTGCAAAAATAAGAAGAAACTTTATCTTGAAATGCTCTAACTAAGCCAAGTTTCTTTTTTTTTTAATATCGTAAAAAACAAGCGAGATATCAATGGTTGAAAATTGATAATTTTCGCACTCCATATCGAGGAATATCTCCAAAGGCCCCTTGATAAATTTTATAACAATATTTTTTAATTATAATTTTAGAGATAATATACATCCGCAAGCAATGAAACAAACAAATCATCAATTCGAATTGAAAACGTTTGATAAACCAATTCAATGTTTTCATTGTTCCAAATATTTGCGCGGTTTAATCTATCAAGGATATAAATGTAATGTTTGCCATATAGCCGTCCATAAGCATTGTATATCAAGATCGGGTCGGTGTGGTATGCCACCACCTATATTAACACAACAACAACACCATCATCATCATCATCATCATTCAATATCACAATCATCATCATTATATAATGGTAGTAATGATAGTTATCGTAGTGATGATTCTGATGATGAATCAGTTAAAATATTAAAGAATAAATTATGGTTTGTTGGTGAAATGGATCGGAATACAGCACAAAATTTATTAGAACATCGTGAGAATGGAACATTTCTAGTACGGATACGGCCACAAAGTGGTGATAAAGATCGATATGCGCTCACATTAAAGTCTATAAATCTCTCTATATTCAGAAAGAATTCAATAATTTTATTTTTATTTTTTTTTAGAACCAACGATACTGTAAAACATATGAAAATTTGCACTAGAAATACAGGTGAAGAGAAGAAATATTATCTATCATTATCGAAATTTTTCAGTAATATTGAAGAATTAGTATTGAATTATCAAGAGTATAGTTTAAAAGAGAATTTCGAAAAGTATTAATCGTTTAAAGGACGATTTCATCAACTTCAGTTAAGTTGAATGAACAATTAAAAATAATCGTTGCTATGACTTATTTCTTCGTTAAATTTTAACAGACGTTGATGAAATCGAGACTAAATAATTATATTGTTATTATTATTATTATTAATATTTTAATTGTAGATTAGAAGAAAATACGAAATTATTATGGCCTTATCGACAATTATATGCAACAGTTGTACGTAATTTCGATCCAACTGATACAAATCAAATAGCATTGCGACAAGGTTATCGATTGATAATTATCGGTCAAGAGGGTTACCGGGATGGTTGGTGGAAGGGACGGACTGAATCTAATGAGGTTTATTTTTTCTCAATTTATTATTCTTAATTAGAATTCATTGAATTTAATTGTTTGTAGACTGGTTATTTTCCTAGTAGTTATGTTCATGTTGATGGTGATGTAAGATTCCAATAAGACACTAACAAAAAATTGGTTAGTTAATAATAAGAAGAAGAAAAAACGCAAGAGACTAGTCTAGAATTGCCATGACGTTAAAATTAAATCAAGAAATTAATTGGAAATTGCCCCAATAATTGTTGTGTTCAGATTATTATGTCTATATTATATATGCATGTATATGTTGAAGGGAATTATGTGAGAAGATGGCAGTATATTCTGTTTAAATTTCTTTAAAAAAAAAATCTAAATGTTATGGGATTATAGAATTGAAACTATTTAGCGGTGCCATTTTTTATAATATACAGACATACAGGATGATTCACGAACATGGACTATTAAAAGTACCATCGATTTCACAAAAAAAGTGACCACTTTATGGGACTGTGTAAAACTGGCTTTTGAGGGGCGGTCGTGACAATATAACAAGTCAGGAATCAGAAGAAGAGCTGGGCAAACTCTATCTATAAGTGAATTATTCTAAGAAGATTCTTTCGGCTGGATGCGCAGTAGACCATTGGTGAGTGGGGGTAGAAAAAAGCACGTGTAAGTAAACGTCAAACAACAAGTTCGAAATTCCAGTGGCGTTTCTTATTATAAAAGATTCTAAGTTACGATTTTATTCTATTTTTCTATCTATTTTTGTTTAAATTACTGATTTATTTGATACTTTAGTTATGAATTTATTGTGCTGTATTTGTTATAATGTTTTCTATACATTTATAATGTATGTATAATTGCGACAAGTAAATGTGCCTTGTGCCACCACTGTAAAAATTTTCCATCTAGTCAACGAAAATTGTCGAGCGTACTTCGTAACCTGCGCCGAAAAAATCTTCTTACAATAATTCACTTATACTTCCTTAACCTAACTAGGATATAACCTGACTTACACGAACCAAGAAACCGAAAGTCGGTCACTATTTTGCGTAACCGACGGTAGGTACATGAAATTGATGAAATTTTTGTTGTATCAAATAGGACATGATCATAAATCATCCCGTAGAAATATATTTATTTGTTATATAAATATTATATAATATACAGAAGATTCATGACGTTCATCTATTTGAAAAAAAATCGGTTATAACGTCTTTACGTTATTTGTAATTTAAAATAGACTCAACACTTGATCAATAGGCTGCAAAATTAGAACGTAAGTCGTAGCTTTTATAAATTGTTATATTCATACTATTTGAAAGTTCACATTTCACACCGTTTTCTGATCGTTGGAATTTCAGGGATTGTTTCAAGTAGAAATTAAATTTCAGGTTGTTTTTAATTAAAGTTGTGGTCGTCGTGAATATTCCTGTATAAAGCTTGTTGATTTCTGATTCAAAATAATAATAAAACAAGCAAATTTGAGCTGTATTATTGCTCAATTTTTGACGATAAGTATTTTTTTATTTTACAAAAACTCAAATTTGTTTCCTGTTTCTGATTATCAAATATATTTTAATTCAAAAAATTAATAAGAATTGTTATTTCTATAATTATTATATTCAAAAATAAATTATAGATTTAGAAGAAAATGAATTTAGAGATGGTTTTAATTTTTCGTTTATTATAACCAAAACTATTTACAAATTTTAATTAATAGTGCTTTATTTAATATTGAACGGTTTACGTTCAGTAAAGAAATTCTTTAAGATAAACACTTGTCCAATAGCAATTGTAATAATCGCTACAGTCTCCATAATCGACCACCACAAGACACGTTCGTTTAAATCTTCAGCACGTTTCCTACCTTGTGCTTCACGTAATCGATGATGTGTCTGATAATCAAGTATTGTATTTAAAGCTTTGTGGATATCCTGTGCTGATGATTCCATCTATAATTAACAAGAAATTAACAATTTTTTTTAATTTTTTTTGATTCGATTACTTGTGTTAATGCTGTAACGTGCTCGCCTAAACCAGGTAATGGTTGTTCATCGCCCACTTGAAAATCCATATAGACTAATTTGTGTGAAAATGTTGAGAATTCATTGCTAAAACATACAACATAGATGCCGGTATGTTGGGCAACGAATGTATGGGAATCAAATTGCATTTTGACTTGTTTGTAGATAATTTGACCTTTTGGATCAGTTAATGCAACATCCACATCGTACTGGCCACCGGTTACAACCTAAAAACACACCAAAAACATGAGCTTAATTAGACCAAATTAAATAAAGAAATCCAATACTTGGAATTCTAATGTTGATGTTGTATTCTTTTTAATCTCTTGATGGAAACATTCTTTGGCACTATCTGGCAATTCGAATGTTAATTCCGTTGCTAATATATAATTTATGAAAACTATCAAAATACATAGACTAAAATATGAGGATCTATTACAACAACCCATTATTACAAATGTTTAATTATAATGAATTTTATTTGTATTAAAGAAACTACTACAATGCTACTAATAAGACAGTGCCGACATTTCGAGCAATAATCGGGTAATTACATTGAATTTCACAATTAAAAATAATAAATCGACACGTAATTACAGAAAATTCGCACACACATAACCTTAAATTAGTGACACGTCAATTTGACATTCGATTGATTACGTCACCACTACCAACATTACACGAAAATACCCTAGATTATACACAATGTTGCCAAATTTCTATCCTATAATTCATAATATATTTAACCAGATGTCGCTAGTCTACATAAAGCCCGCAAAATTTGAAAATCGATTATTAACAATTACAAAAATTACATTAATTACACATGAGAAGAAGGTAAGTTATATTGAATCAATTGAGACAAGTTGAAATTGTGTACTTATTCTGGTAGTTGTAGGATTACAATAAAATATGTAGCTATCGTTGAGAGTATTCCAAGTAGTGTACCTTTTTCAATATCAAAGAAATTGGCTGCACTTATTTTAAAACAAAATTCCTTACACAAGCTGTTCAAAATTACCATTTCGTTACGATATAATTGTTGATTGAAACGTGTCCGAATTGTATAACAACGTAGTTCAAGTTTCTTAATTTCAACATTATATGAATCTGTATAGATTATAATTGATATCAATAACATCTAAAACGATAATTAACAATAATTAAAATTATTAGTTTTTTTTTAATAGAATAAGCTTACAATATTGATAATTAATTTAATCCAAGCGGCTATTGTTATAAGTGATTGTGGACCTTCAGGTACATGAAAATGTATACTTTTGATTGTATGTTTTGTAATATCCTTTAAAAGTAATAGAATTAATGTAACAATATATGACATTAATAGAGCCAATGGCCAGCCGAAAATTCGATTGAAACACTCTACAGAATTGCCCAATAGTTTTAAGAGTGTTTCAAATCTACGTACAGTCAACATAAAGTGTGGTGTTTCATTTAGATTATCTTGAAGAAACTGGCGTATTTTGCGATAACGTAATTTAAATGTTCTGATTAGATACAATATAACAACACCAATTACGATTTCGTAATAGAATAAAATCAATACAATTATATAAATTGGGCCGAATAATTTTATATAAATTGTAAAGAAACTAATAAAAACGTAACCATACGAAATTGATAAAAGCCCGAAGCTTATTAATAAATAAAAATCGAAACTTTTAAAGATGTTCAAAAATTTCATTCGCTGTTTATTACATAAATATTTATCGATTTGTTGTAAATTATTCATCATAATTACCCAGCATTGTGGAACAAACCAATTTGATAACAGAAATAAACTTGTAAAAAATAAACCAAATAATATATCTTGCAATACTTGTAATAGATAACCAATTGATGGATAAACTTTTGTATTGATTCTTTCTGAATATTTTGCATGACCAATCACAAGAACAATCCCCACAATCATTGACCAAATTTTATCACGTTTCGGATAGAGGATTTTCATTTTATCAAAATGATAAGACGGTACAATTGCAAGAAAATTACAAAATTTATAGAGGATCCTCATAAGATTCTTTTGTGAAAATAAGTAGCAACGTACCATTGTTCTCCAGTCAAACTACTAACAATCAACTATTTAAAATGCAGTAGTTGACATTTTAATAAAATTAAAGTGATTGTCAATGATTGATAAGCATTTAATTTATTATAATATTAATGGGGCGTTACTCGTTTTATTTGTAGAAGCATTACTGTTTTCAACGTCTTTGAGCTTGTGATGTTACTATAGAGTTGTCGACTGGAAATAGTGAAACTATAGGAAAACTGTCCACTGTAAAATCGGTAATATTGGTAAAACTACCTGCTTTTAAAGAAATATAGGATTATTCAAAAAAATACATCAAAGCTTTCTAGAGGGGTACCCAAAGAACATTTTAGCAAAATTTTACGAAGCTCATTAGTAAATTGGTCAAAAAACGTTTTATTCTGTTAATATTACCATTTTCCGCCAATCAACTACACGCATAAACCAACTAAGACTGGTTGGTAGACCATCGTAAGATTGTTTTTTTTTCTGTTTTTCGCAACTATATTGACATTGAATAGGTTAGAAACAAATAAAGAGTACGCAAATTTTATTACTTTTACATTAAAGGAAATCAGAATAAGAGCAATAAATACTGAATTAACATGGACAATCTTTCCCATCAAATGACCAATTATAAACAACAGAAAAGGTTACTCACATTTTATATTGTTCTCTAATCAAACTACTGACGATCAACTAATCGATTATCAATCATTGATAATCATTTAATTTATTACAATATTAAAGGGGTGTTACTCGCTTTATTTGCAGAAGCATTACTGTTTTTAACGAATATTACAGTTGTCGACTGAAAATAGTGAAACTATAGGAAAACTATCTACTGTAAAATCGGTGAATAGCATATTGATAAAATTACTTGCTTTTAAAGAAATACAGGATTATTCTTAGACGAGTGATTCGAAAAATATATCAAAGCTTTGTAGAGGGGTTCTCAAAGAACATTTTAGCGAAATTAGAGCTTCATAGCTCATCATAAATATTACGATTTCCGCCAATCAACTATACGTATCAATCGACTAAGAATGGCTGGTAGACCATCGTAAGATTGATTTTTTTCCGTTAAAAAAATGAATGAATCTAGTGTGAGTAACCTTCTCTGTTCTTTACTATTTTTAACTTGATAGGGTAAGATTGTTGATGTTAATTCCGTATTTGTTTTTTGTCTTTAAGAAAATCCTCAACATTGGATAAATTAGAAACAAATAAAAAAGTACGTGACATTTATTATTTTTACATTAAAGGCAATCAGTATAAACACTGAATAAGTATAAGCAATCTTACCCCATCACGTGATAAATAGTAGACAACAGAGAAGGCTACTTACACTAGATGCATTAATTTTTCACCACGGTTTTGTTTCAATTTTTCAAGGAGTAAAATTAGAAAAACGAGAAAATCAATTTGGTAGTCTACAAGCCATGCTTATAGTCGGTTTATGCGTATAGTTAGTTGACAAAAATTGCAACATTATTGGAATAAAGCAATTTTTGACCAATTTCTCAATAAGCTACGGGGCTTTAATTTTGCTTTAACGTTCTCTAGAGACCCTCCTATAGATCTTTCAAATATTTTTCGAATCATTCGCCGCTAGAACTTTCCGTCTGATGTGATCAACCCTGTACTTATTGTCGGCTTCTGGGATAAGCTGTAAATTATCTGGTAACTTTTATTATAAGATTCACTATTTTCAGTCGACAACTATACATCTGTCTTGTTCACCGCTAATGTTGTAGAATTATAATTTCAAACAGTTTTATTTAATACGTATTAAAATTATCATGACCGTACTTTTTAAAAATCGATTTCCATAAATTGTAAGTAAAATTTTTTGGATTCACTTTCATTTCTAGATTCTCACCGATATTCAAATATACCAGATTACCATTGATTGGGCTCCATGTTAGATTCTGTAATAAATCGATCGGTTCGTGCGTTGGATTTCTATAATAAATTAAGTAGTTTAGAATGACGCTCATTACAGTACAGACAGTAGGTACAGTAGAGAGATAGAAGAATATCTTACAGAGTCTTTGCGAAATTCGTCCATAATTTGAGTAGACGACGATGTGTTAAAATATCGTTTTGTGGATATTGATTTATGTTTGTATTGTCATAATCACCTTGACTCATACGCCATAAATATCGCACTTCTTCGAAATGTGATACGTTATCTGCACCTGACAAAAAATAAAATGAATTATTGAAAACAATTAAATTGATAAATTACCGTTAATTTTCAGAAACATATCGCCCATTACACCATCATAAGAGAATTGATAGAGATAAACATCGGTATGTTTCGATAATAATTCAGCATTACGGATGATTCCACGATTATAATTGTCATCGCTTAAAAACTATAAATAAATTATTATTATTATTATCATTATTATTAATAATAAAATTGTTGAATTTCAATAGATACTCTAGTAAAAGCTCCTATATTATCTGAAAATTTCCCATCAGTGTAGATTTTCCGAATAAATCTAGCGATTTTTCTACGATTCATTTCATTATCTGATCCGATATTGGTCGGGATGAGAAAATTAAAATTTTCATCGTAAAGTTTCGAGATTTTGTTAAAATCATAATCACCTAAAATAGAAAGAAGTTTAGTTAATTTTGTGTTATAATTATAGAATAATCAACCTGTAAAATGGATAGCTTCCTCGGAATTAAAACCGAAAATTATGGGCACTTTAACAAATTCACCATCACGGAAATTCTTATAAATTTTCGTTGTAATAAAAGCTTGCTCATTTACAGTTTCAATTACCGGTGCAAATACTAATCGAATATGATTTTTACGTAATGATTTACTGAATTTTTCACCAGCTCGATCCAATTCTCTAGCTGTTACATTTATGTAAAAATCATGTAATAATTTTGAATCACTATTAAAATTGTTGGTAGCATTCAAATATTTGGCTAAAATGAACGCATTCTTACGGGCATTACTTTGAATTGACCATTGATTTAAGGCAACACCACTCTGACAGATAACACCACGATATAAACCATCAGTTTTATGATTTAATAAATGAAACGTTATAGAACTACTACCAGCACTCTCTCCAAATAATACAATTCGATTGGGATCACCGCCGAAATATTCAATATTCTCATTAACCCATTTAATTGCCAAATGTTGATCTTTCAAACCGTTATTGCCGGGAATAACACTATCTTCAGTTGATAGAAAACCAAAAACACCAAGTCTATAATTGAATGTTACAACAATTACGTCTTCATCTAATAAAAATTCTGGGCCGTATAGTTCTGTTAATGAATGGCCATTAGAGAAAGCACCACCGTGAATCCACACCATTACCGGTAATGATTGATCCTCATTCGATAGCTAATAATTATAAAATAAATAATTGTAAACTAATTATTTTTAAGGTTTATTACCTGAGGTGTGTACACGTTCAAATATAGACAATCTTCTGATTCTTGATTGTTATTGTGGTCTTGTTGATAACAGATAACATCGAGTTGTGTAGCGTTCAAGATACCGTCCCAATTTTTTGCAGGTTCTGGCGGCTTAAATTTCGATGGTTTTCCTCAATAAAAGCATCTTAAATTGAAAGATACTCACTTGAAATCTTAGTTGACCGATTGGTGGGGTTGCATAAGGGATTTTTTGGAAGGCAAAATAAGTCTTGTTGGTTGTTGTGGATGCTTTACGTCCGAGAATTCGTCCATTTGGTATCTGTAAGATTACATCTTCGGCGAGCTAAAATTCATTATTTTGATTAATCAGTAAAGTACAATAATCAAATATACTTACAATAGAATTAATACTGTATAGAATTATAAAGATTGAAAGATGTTTTAACGACATAGCCTATCGGTATTTGATCTTATATTAAACGATCGCCAACTTTTATATGTACAATTGTAAGTTGTGACAGCTTTCGTCATATCGTTATCGTTTGCAACGATAAGTTCTAATGTTGAAAAAAAAGTTGTAGACGTATTACTAAATAGATAATATTGCATCATTGCCAATTGAGGTATGTTGAACTTGAATTTAATGAAAATACAAATTAGCAATGGAAAATTCCAGTGTAAATTTACAAGTTAAAATACCTATCTCTCTAATTTTAGACAAACTCTAAGCCATGCAATTAGAATAAATTGATGCTGTCACTTCTTAATAATAGAAACATCGACGTATACATCAATCGTAAATTGCGGTAGAACACGATGGAAATGTACGCTTTTCCATTTTTTTTTTCTTTTTAAAGTCATAACCGTAATTAAAATCAATTTGATTGTTTTGTATGTTTGATTTCAAACGATTCCTAAAAAATTTAAAACTTATAATCCTTATATTTTGGCATAGAGTTTTTTCTTAATGACACATTTTAAGCCTCCGTGTGTATATAAACTGAGTCTTTTAGGGAACAGCCGAGTTTTCAAAAGTTTCAGGGCTATCAAAATATCTGAAAGAAAAAACATGATTCCTTCTCAAAGTACCGACTATATGATGGTCCAGAAATAGTCAAAGTCAGGTAACATCCATTCATTGGCGAGAAATTGGAGTTTGAAATTTCCACTGTCCTTCTAAAGATCCAACTTACACATCAAAGATTAAGTTTAAGTCTATAACGAAAGTGTAAGGAGAATTTTTCACCCCTCAAAAATTTGCACTGCCCATGTAAGAGTTTCTAGGCTTGAACCACGGGGTCAAACTTAGGTCAGTACTGGGCAATCCAGCTTCGCTTTTCGATGTTTGCCCAAGATAGGTTCAGTACTGGGTAGCCCAGGCTCGGCTTTCCAGTGTTTGTCCAAGATTGGCTCAATCCTGGGCAGCCCAGCCTCGGCTTTTCAATGTTTTCCCAAGATTGGTTTTGTAGCGCAGATTTGGCTTTTCGATGAAGTGGCCGATAATTATTGGCTAGATTATGTTGTACGACAGATTAATTTGACCTATAAGATTCTATCATTTTTCTCCACCTTATATTTTATTGTAAGGGAAGAAGTTTTGGGTCTCCTACATATTCAAAATACAATGAGATAGTGTAGGTATAGTGGCCGCCTGGACCCTGTGAATTTCGACTTATAAGTGAAATTACTTTGTGGTTGGGGTGCACAAAGAATATTGTCTACCGTAATTTTTGTGAATAGCAATGGACAATGTAGGGGTGAAACTACCTGATTTTAAAGAAATATTGTCGGCATCTGGTATTAGTTGTTAATTATCCATTGCTACTCATTTCTTTGTGCACCATCACTGTAAAGCAATTTGACTTATAAGTCGAAATACACAAGACCCAGGCGGCCGCTATAGGTACACAAAAAAAATGAAACGTTCAGTTAAATGAAGAATGAAATTCACAACGGATGGTTCCACATTTGGAAACAAAAAAAAAATAGAAATCTTTCGAAAACGTGGCCACAGGATTTAAAAATGAATGAAAAAAAGAAGGTTCACATAGAGCATTTTCGAAAATGAAAAAAGAAAGTGAAATTACGATGCATGAATAGCCTTGAAAAAGAAGCACGAGAATGTGTTATCATTATCGGTTATTTTAGACCATTATTGCTTAACGTTGAGTGGGAGGTATGAACTTAACGTTTCGCAAACGCCAGATGGCACTGAAATAGCTTGGTTCGAAATTTGCCGCTTAGATACAATATCAAAGGAGATCTAGATCTTATAACTAAAAGTAGCTTATTCTATTCTTCGATAGATTGCTCTGAACACGGCCAGTTATTCAGGTCATTTCTTTGTACTAATTGTAAGTATATAGGACTGGATATATCGTTTCACTTTTCCGATATACATGTTAGAGAGGGATAGTAAATAATACATGTATATAATCCCCTCGTCTTTGATACATACAATCGACAATGTATGTATATAGGTAAAGCACACGACTCCTTCTCTACTAAATAATTGTTATTATGTTTTCAATATATGTATTTTTTTTTAATATTCAAATTCATTACTAGATTATCGAAATTAATTATTTGATTGATATTTTTGATGAGATATTCTCTTATAAATGATAATAATCGGGTGTCAATATCCCTGATTGTGAGTGGAATTATCAGTGTTCAATCCATAGATTTTATCCCGGGGTGAAGGGGGAATTCTTTTTAATATATCTCAATGCTTAGGTACTACATGTATGACTAATTATTTATTATTATTATTATTAATTTAAATTTAATAAATTAATAAACAGGTATATATGTATACCAAAATAAAACAATACGAAACTTTGTAAAAGTAGGTTATAATTTTACTGTCTTGCATATGTATGAATCTCAAACACCCCTCACGGTCGCCCCTTGGATTCAACCCTCAATTTTATTGTTGTTGACAACAGAAGTTTGAGAAAAAAACAAAGAAGAAGGAGAACATGTGAACATAGACAATGTGAATCTATGTAATCCGAGATAGATATAAGTAGCTGAATTTGTATAAGAAGACGAAAAAAAAATAACAAGATGCTAAATGAGTTATTTCTATCATATTTATTAGGTTGGATTTTTACTTGAAAGTAACGAAAGAACTGGGAAAGCTTACTCCTTGACATTGATCGTGAATCACGATAACTAATTAGGATCTGTCAGTTATTTACTATATTTATATGTATGTATATGTATTACTGTTGGGGTTAGATTGCTTATGAATTCAAATGTTTGTTTTTTTAAAAGAGAATCCCTTGACCTTCGAAACACTACAAATAAGTAAGATGTGTCTACGTGACCTTTCAAAATCGTTCTATCTTCTGCTATCTTCTATCCTTTTCGTGTTCTTATATTCACTCGTCGGTAACATTGAAATAAATGGTTCGAAAAATGCTTTCTCCCAAATAAATTGTACCCAGCTATTTTATATCTCAACTAAAAAATATTAAAATAATAATTATTTCCATATTATATTATAAATATAAGCTTCAATCCAAATAATTACTGTACATATACAAAACGGAAAATATAATGGGAAAGTTACGCAGTAATTCGAATTGTTATAATATAAATTCCCTTTTTTCCCTCGCCCCGGAAATAGTACGATAGGGAGAATATGGCCTGCTTTTATCAAGTTTCGTAGTAGGTAATAAAATACAATGAGTAAATTATTTACAATTAGACCTGTTTGTTAACTTTTTGATTCGAAATTTTAATAATTAGACGTGTAGAACACATTGAAAATTATAAAATCATATTTTTCTCCTTGGGTAAAATGTCTGCATTCAACACTGTAAATTGTGTAGTAAACAGATTGCATATTTACAATTTATTTTTCCGGGAAAGCAAAAGGTAATTTTCTGGAGATTTTCCAGCCAACAACTTATTTTCCAAAAGTGGACGTTTTAACACATGTTCTCGGATAGCCCTCCGTTCTAACGCCAAGCAACAACAAAAAATTCTAAACCGACGTAGTATATATGCATGATTTAACAAATAAAGGTTAGATATTGCGCATAGACACGTGGTATTGTGACGTCAAGTGGAGAGTAAAGGCCGATCCACACACGGAGATATATCTTAGTAAGACGGTCTCATGGTACGGTACAGTGATATATATCTAGCTTTGTCTATACATGATACCGACAGAGATAGATATATATCATTGCACCGTACCATGAGACCGTCTTATAAGATATATCTCCGTGTGTGGATCGGCCTTAAACAACGATGTCTGTTTAATAATTATAATTGTGTTTCAAAGGATTTGTACAAGACTAATGTAAAACGAACCAAATGCAACAGTCAAATATAAAATTTTAATTATAAATTCAACATTCTCTTTAACTATATTTTTTAAAACGATAAAAATATTATTGTATAGAAGTTATGTACAATTATTAATCGTAAATGTTATTATAATTAATAATTACCTAATTTATTATTAATAATCAGTAGTACTGTACAATTAGTACTTAATGTTTGATCTTTAAGATCATACATTCCTATAAGACATGGCAAGTTTTTTTTCCAAAGAATACTTTGCAACTTATTTAACAATGAAAAAAAAACTCTTGTAAATTAGCAGTTTGAAAGATATGAAATCTACTAATTAGGCGTTGATGGTTAATGATGTGATAAAGAAACACCTTTTCTCAAAACTACTTTGGTACAATTACTCATTCATCACCTACATTATTAATATTATTACCAATTGATCAAAACAACTAGTCAGCACTTTATGTAGAAAATTGAATTTAGCATGTAATTGTAATTGATAATAATGATATTATTACCTACTAACCATCGTTAACTGTATTCCGACCAATGAAATCGTGTTATACCATAATATTTTGGGCGTTAAAAAAAAAGTTATAAGAATCACTGAGTTTTAATTTTTGCACCTATATCAGTTCTTGAGGTGCATGGAATGTTTACCTCAGGCTTATTACTCTATTCTAATTGTTGTGTCCTTTTTGCAAGATATATATGGATACTCATAAAGTTTTATTACTTAGTTCAAAACATTTTCCTTTATCAGATTTTTTTTCGATATTGGGATCCAGATTTATTTTTGGCTTATCAACATTTACGTGGACTGACCATTTATCTGAGGGTCGCCTAATTATGCCATCTGAAGCCTTAGTTAAGGAAATTCAATGTTTAGAGAGTATTTTTAACCATTTCAACGGCGATACATACTACTACTACTGTCTAAGATGATTAGTTATTGTAGCGCCAAGATTAAGCTGCTGTTTTTTAAATCACCAATGTATTTTAGAATAATTAAACATCTAAATGAGGCAAAAAAATTTAGCAAGCAATCAAGAAAAAGAAAATTTGGTAAAATTATTTAGTCCGGGGAATTTTAATATTTGGTTGTATTATGTAAGTAAGTGATAGATAAGTGTGTCGATATTCCGCTTATTTTTATAATAAATTATATAATTATCTATAAAATAAAATCGCCTATAAATTTTTGTTCTAAAACAAATGGATAATCAATCACCCAGTTTTCCCTATATTTTAACTTAAATATAAGCGTATCATTTGGCTACAACTCTCCAGATGACGCCATGCGCCAATTAGGACGAGTTTTGTACACATGAGTATCTAACCTCTGTATTTGTTGAATCGTGGTATATATGTATACACTTGTCCATTGTTATTTTTATTTATTTATTAAGATCTTTTGTCTACATAATATACTTGTAGGTATATACCATATGTATGTATGTACGTTTTACATTTTTACAAATTCGTCCAAGATTCCTACCCTTTTTATTTACATTTTGTTTATTTCTTCTGAACTATAGATGGCAGCAGGTAGAAGAGGTTCCATAGATAGACACTCAACTGAGGCCGCCAGAAACCGGGGAGGACTTGCTAAGAGGGAATTTTTAAATTATAATTTTAAAACGTGTAAATTAATGAAAAAACCGATGTTTATTCCAAATAATTTCGTTTATATTAATTTTCATCACTGATTCTATACCGTAGACTTGGTTTCTAGAGTAAATTATCATTAATACGCTTAATTCGTTATTTCATCATTTTTATTTTTTTTTGTGGAAACTATGTGTTCAAAGTTAAACAAAAAAATACAGAAGCTAAATAAAACTTCATCAGATGTGATAAAAAAGTTTAAACAAAATCTGGTAGAAACTTTCCCAGATAAAAAATAAAATCGTGTGAAAAACATGGTTTTTCCACATTTTCTCGAAAACTTCCTACCAGATTTGGTTTAAACTTGGTATAAGTGAAGTTTATCCAAATATTAAGCTATGGTAATTTTTTGAAAATTTTTGAACACATAGTTTATTTTTCATCCAGTAGCGTTCTACCTTAAAGGAGATACCCTTATTAACCTCTTGCATTATAAAAACGTGTAAGTATACATGGTTTCTCATGTCTACTGAATTTACTGTTTACAATAATTATGAATTAAAATGTTAATAATTAATTATTAATTAATAATAAGTGGGTATTATAGCAACGCAATATTCGAGCGTGCATTAAGGTTGAAGTCTGGTGGGCCAAAACTACATTTATAATTCAAAAAATTTGAAAAAATTACCAAAGCTTAGTATTGGTCTAAGCATTACTTATACCAAATTTAAAGGAAATCTGTCGTTAAGTTTTTGAAAAAAAGCGAAAAAACCATGTTTTTTGCACTATTTTATTTTTTATCTCGAAAATGAGTCGACAGATTTTGTTTAAACTTTTTTATCATATCCGAGTTGGTTTTATGTAGCTTCTGAATTTTTGTGGATGAATGGGAATTATAAACTTTTACACCACAAAATAAAATCGAAATAAGCGTAAACGATCATATATGCTGGAAACCAAGTTTGTATTATATAGAATCAGCTATGAGAAGTAACATACACGAAATTATTTGCCATCAAAATCATTTTTTTTCGCTAATTAACACATTTTATTACTATTAAAATTTTAATTTATAAATTCCGCCATATTGCTCTCAAAGAAAATAAAGCAATCTGTAAATGTCGATAAAAATATAGATATAAAAGACATGGTGGAGCAAGCGCCATCTAACGAGTGCGATTTCGGTAACTTTCTAGCCAGACATGGCCAGACTTCTACGTTAAGTATTGCAGTGAACTGCCAATTAATTTCCAGCGCAAGAGCTTGAATATCATCAAAAATAAGAGGCCCTGTAAATACAGTAAAACCTCTTCAATGCCAACACTTTAAAGTATAAGAATGGTCTTATTGCGGATATGCTCTCTTTTATCATATAACATAGTTCTAGTAGAAATGTTTTTGAAAGAAAACTTGGAAGTGTTGACAAAATTCTACAATAAGCATATGGGATCCTTAGAAAAACGGAGCCTTGACTGTAAAATAAAGAAGATTTAGATCAGTTTTAGTCGTTTTTATAATTATAAAAAGTAGAAGGTTCAGAAGTTCAGACACATTATTAGTATAATTACGTAATTACTGAGAACAGATTATTATTATTAGTCAATCAGAGATAAAGTCTTGATTTATAGTAGTGGCGGTCATTGTTTTCCAACGTCACACTTTTGAGAGAAATTAGTGAAAAATGAAGGAACTGTTGAAATTCTGATTCAAAAAAAGAAGTGTAGTGCTCCCCACCCCTCGGCAAGACCATATAACCGCCAGAAATTTATAATCAAACTTTTAGATTATTATCATAATTAATTCTTATTTAATTTTGTGATTTTACGTGTGTAGATGAACAAAAATGTGTAATAATGACAACAATTGGGCAATATACCGTTAATTGTCAATAAAACCAGGTGATGAAAATTTTGTAGGTACATAATCAGGGTGTTATTTGTTAGAAAAAAACGAAATTTATTAATAATAATATAACATAATAATAATCATTTTGACGAAAATAAGTATCCCATTAGTGAAATACAATAATAGAATTTATTTTTAAATAATTGATAGGTTTATTGATTGTATTCCGAAATATTCATTGATATGAAATTCAAATAAAAACGAATGCTTCGTTCATCGCTCCAATGTCGCCTATTTTCTTTTAAGGTTGAACCAGGCCCAATTAACTGTATAGAAAAATTATTCCACCTCCCCCTCCAAAATTTTGCAGTTCCATACTTCGCTCTTAGGTGGCGCTTTCCTCGTGAAAACTATAGACAAGGCCGACAAGGCGTTCCCACTTGCCAGTTGTCAATTGCTAACAAATGTCATATTTGTACAAGTGAAAAATAAAATTTCAAGTTATTTTATAAGTGTATTAATGATGCTATGATAATTAATTGTTATTCTACGGTAAGTTAATTTGTTTTTGTTTTTATTGTTAATAAGTTCCTAAAATTAACAATATTTTTCAGAAAAATGTACACTGTATGGTTCTAACGCAACTTCATCATATCGTTTCCCTCAGAACTGTGAACATTGCTATCATTGCTATATAGATGAGTAATTGTGATGAAATACAATTGGATTTTTTGGATTTTTAGAAATCAGCTACCATGGATTTGAGATCTTTTCTGTGTCCAGAAAACGAATTTGTTAAAAATTGTGATATTTTGTAAGTTTCTTGTTCACATTGTTAATGTCTATAAGTATATGTATACATGTGCTATGTATTTATGTTTCTTTATCAATATATTCACTTAAATTTAATCTTTTGGCTTTTATTTCCCTTGTAAACGTAACTATATGTATGTACGTATGTATAGAATACGTATTGAATGACGTAATATACAGATACGTCACAGGGTATACGTCAATGAAAAATTAGGAAAAATGCGGTTTGAGCGCCACCTAAGAGCGAAGTATTGAACTACATGGTTGGCGGTGGTGGAGGAAGTAGAATCGTCGGCCAATAGAAGTTACTAGCACCTGGGTTGAACGCTACTAGATGAAAAACTGTGTTCAAAAATTTTCAAAAAATTACCTCAGCTTAATATTTGACCAAACTTCACTTATACCAAGTTTAAATAGAAACCGGTGAGAAGTTTTCGAAAATGAGTGAAAAAAACATGATTTTCGCACTATTTTATTTTTTATCTCAGAAACTTTATCTTAGATTTTGTTTAAACTTCTTCATCACATCCAATGAAGTTTTATTTGGCTTTAAAAGTTCCGGCATATTGCTCTATAAGAAAATAGAGTAATTTGTAAATATGGATAAAAATATAGATATAAGAGACGTAGTGGAGCAAGCGCCATCTAACATTTGAGAAGCGTAATGACCACAGGTCTAACTTGAGGCAGGTTCTTCATTAATTATAAAAATTGAACATGTCCATTTTGTTTGTATACTGATGATATGTATAATTAATAATAATGTAATAATTTAATTCATTATCGATTCAACGGTAACGTTCACTTATTCAGTGTTGTTGTGAGAGATGTCGAACAACATTTTAACCGCTCTATATCCCTGCTATTTATTCGATTTAATTATCGGTTGTGCCCCATACAAATTAACAACGAAACGTAAATTTAATCGTGCAATACCGAATCGATTATTTTACAATATTGCAACAATTATAATATGGATGTTGTTGGTTTTATCAATTCTCTATTATTTTTTATTTATTGTACAGATTCACTCAATTCGTAATGTTTTAATTAAATTCATGTTCTCAACGTATGTACTTGTAATAATTACATTTATTCTTGGTAATTTGTACTTTGTGCATTATAATAAGAATTTAACAATTACTTTACTGAATGATTTATTCGAAATTGATAAGAAATTTACAAGTATTGGTGTGAATTTAAGTTATAATTCCATTAAATTATTATCGATAAGTTTTTCAATAGTTGGTATCTTTACTTTTACAACATATTTTTGTTATAATTTAATACAACAACAAATTTATCACACATTGAAAGGATCATTTGTTAGTGGAATTATGTATTTAACTATTCTTCACTATCTATCAACGAGTTGTTCGTTTATTACAATTATGCAAATTATTAATTTGATGTTTAAACAATTGTTGAACAAAATCGAATTGATTTTATCGCAGGATAATAATGACAATTGTTATTTGAAAGAATTGATGATTTTACATCAGAGATTATGTGAGATTTTAAAATTAGCAAATCAGACTTATTCTATTCGCCTGTTGATTTCCTATAGTGTTTCATTTCTTATTATAATCTTACAAACTTACAGTATAGCATGTTCGATATCTACAAACAGTATATATTTACATTATACTCTATCATCAATGGTTTGGATCATATTTATTTCTTTAGAGAAATTTTTATTGTCTTTAATTGGACATTATTGTCTACAGCAGGTGAGTTGAAATCTATTTTAAATAGGTCTGTAATCATTGATTTGAAATTGTGTAGCCAAAACGACTTAAACGAATCTTGATCAATTCGACAACGATTCAATCGAGAAATCCACAAGTTATTAAAGAGGTACCAATAATTATTATTTCATCAGTGATAAGCAAAACCTTATCGAATTTTTACAGATTAATGCATTCTCTCTACAAATACTACATGAAGATTGTACAATTCAAGTTGCACAATTTTTTACAATTGATCTATCAATTTTAGTGGCTGTAAGTGATTTAAAAATTTGATAAATTTTATAAATTTATTTAATTTCATAGGCAGGTGGAACAGTTATAACGTACATATTATTATTAATACAAACTAATCCGTATGCTCAAATTGATCTGTCGATGAGAAATATATTTGGTTTAGCTTAATTTCGCCCGGCGCATCCACCAATTTTAAATAAACTAGTTGAGTGATCTTATTTGTTTATAATTAATAAACACACACACAAAAATTGGCAAATATTGTTCAAAAAGCTCACTTATACACCAACATCTTTCTGTAAGTCGTAAAATACTGAAATAAGTCACGAATAATTCGGTATTTATTAATTTATTAGATGAACATTGGTTGGATTTGCTTGGATTTACCCGGCACATCCACCATTTGCACTCTAAATATTTGTAATTTCTGTGCTTGCTTGTAATCAATTTCAAAAAATCATAATAAATAATTTTGAAAGCTAACAATTTCTAGTAATTTTTACATCGACCACTGTCTTTAAATCTAAAAATACTGAAAATAGCCTTAGTACTTGTCTATACTCTTTTATACAAACATACAGAGTTTTCCAGCTACAATGTATGGAGAATAACAATAAATTGTATTTTTTTCCAAATTATAGTTAATTTTTCAAAAGGAGAATATTATTTAGTTCACTTTCTTGTGTGCGTTTTCAGTGCTACCATTAGAAAAGATCTATAAGCGCGTTTACAACCCTAACTTTATTTATAAACGAAGAGAAGGATCCCAAATGGCCATCATTAAGGCTTGTTTTTAATGCAACGTTTCGGATATTTCATCCATATAACCAGGGGCGGACTTAGGCTATGATCTTTGGGGGACTACCGCATGAAAATAAATTTGTTAGCTAATCGAACACAATCCTGGGAAAGTATTGAAAAATAAATACCTGTACCAGTCAAATTCTCCGATTAGTAATAAAACTCGCACAAGTTTTGTTGCCCACAGTAAAAACCCGACTTTAAAGAGAGACATCATTAGTAACTCAAGTAGCAACTGATTTATTTTTAGGGGGTTAATTTAAAGATCGGGGGCTAAGCCCTTCAAGTCCGCCACTGGATAGAACTCTTTAATTTATGATATAAATAGAATAAAATGATTGCTATAAGAACTTGAAGGGGAACACTTAGGGTATTTGTTGCCGGTGGAAGCACCCTTTAAGGATTCTTATAAAAAGTAGAAAATGAGGTAAATTTTTGTGAATGAGGCAACTTCAAATTAAAAATTGCTGCTTTTTAAAACTAAAACTCAACTAAATGCAAATATTATACTTTTTTTGAAAAATTAATTTGCTTTTACAAAAAAAATCAAAAATTTGTGAATATTGAATAGCTTCAATGAAGGGCGTTACAAAATGTGGGCCAAGGATTGAAGTGAGTCCCCTACTCATAGTAAATTTACAAAGTATCCCCTGACCTAGATTTTTAAATCAGTTGAATGACCTTCTCCAATACTGACAATCTTTTTTTTGTAAAGAGAATTTAATTATTCAAAATTTAAATATTATTTCTTTATTTAGATGATTCTGAATTCTTGAAAGCCACAATTTTTGACACAATATTTAGCAATTTAAAAGAGTTGATATCAATTTTAAAGATGTTGTCCGGCCATTATTCGGTAATCGGTCTATTCGACTGATTTTTCCAGTATTTTGCCGAATAGCGAACATAAACTTTCATTATTACATGCAGCTTCACAAATTCGGGTCCGCAACTTGTCGACATTTCCTACCGCACTGAATACACTAATTTACAATAAATAATAAAAAATTTACAAAAATATGAAAGTTAATAGAAAAAATAAATAATCTTTGTTTGTAATTTTTTAATTTTTTTTTAGGGGCGTAAATGACAAACTTCAAAACGTATTGTAATACGTGAACACTTTTGACACCTTCCAGCGAAAGTTAGATTTAATCTCACCTATTTTCCAATGAGCTACGGGGTCCTGCTTTTACTAAAATGTTCTTTAGCGACCCCCTAAAAATTATTAAAGTATTAATCGAATCGCTCGCTAACTACTACAAGTTTCGTTCGAATTGTCCATATTTACAAAATACACCCTATATACATATAATTATATAAAATTTGAAAAATCGCTGATTATAATTAAAATGTCTACAAATATTGTATTGATTGATTATCAAATGACCTCAAACTCTTGCCTGTTATTGTTTTTATTATCATAACTTTAAAAGTATAAATACGTGTTGCTAGTAATCCTTATTATCAGTTGTCGCCACATAATAAAACCGTTAACAAACAAATGTTATCTACAATTACTGTACTATTAATTTGTTTAAATTTTACTGTAATGATAATCCAATAATACTATCCAAATTTAATATTAAACAAAAAACAAAATAGTTTGCAGATAATGTAATTGTAAAGATACCAAATGGTTTGCTCTCAGGACGTGAAGCTAAAACTGTCTTAAATAAACGGTATTATTCATTTCAAAAAATCCCCTATGCAACTCCACCAATCGGCCCATTAAGATTTCAAGTTAGTATAACGGAGAATAAATTAAATTTCGACTATAATTCAACAACATATTTTAGTCACCACAACCTGTACAAAATTGGAATGGTACCTTGGATGCAACAAAAATTGATGTTATGTGTTATCAATTAAACATTACAAGTCCCTTAGAATCGGAAGATTGTCTTTACCTCAACGTTTATACGACTCAGGTAATTTTATCATTCCCCTTCTTGCTGATAATTAATTTAGTTGTAATTAGTTACCGAATGACGATGATAATAATAAAACACTACCGGTAATGGTATGGATACATGGCGGTAGATGGTCTGATGGGAGCTCTTTAGAAGAACGCTATGGTCCTCAATATTTACTCGATGAAGATGTGATTATTGTAACGTTAAATTATCGACTTGGTGTTTTTGGTTTGGTGTAAAATTGAATTTTTTAAGCTACCCCTAATTGGTGAATTCTTCTAGGATTCTTATCGACTTTAGATGCTGTAATTCCAGGTAATTTAGGATTGAAAGATCAATCTTTGGCTATAAAATGGGTGTATAATAATATCCAATATTTTGGTGGTGATCGTGAACGGATTATAATTTTCGGTCAAAGTGCCGGTGGTGGTGGTGCTTCGTACCAATTATTAAACCAACAATTGACTGGAATAATTAAAGGGGTGATTTGTGAAAGTGGTGTAGCTATAAATATTTATAACAATAAAGCTGCATCAAGACAGATTGCTTTCTCGATTGGTGCTCAATTAAACCAAACATTCATCCAGAGTAATGATTCGATGATTTTACGTCAATTTTTATCGACTGTACCAGCTCGAGATCTGAAACGAGCAGCTAAACGTGTTGCTTCAACGGTTCGTTAAAATACTCCACAATTTCCCGAAGAAAAAAAAACATACACGTTTAAAATTCACAGGGTGTTATTGATGTTTTATGGCGAATCTTCGGCCCGGTTATTGAGGTCGATCATAAGGATGCTTTCATTACCACGAAAATGTATGTAGATTTCCGTGATGGTAATTTCCATAAAGTGCCGATATTACTTGGATTTAATTCTGAAGAGCATTTATCTAAAGCTTTAGCCGGTGAGTTGATTAATTGGTTAATTTCAGATTGAAATTACATCATTAATAGATCGTGAGAAATACCGTTCGATCTTGAAGATTCTCGACGATATGCCAGAATTGATAGTACCACCAGATATACGAAACAAAAATTTGGAACGTAGCCCATTTTTTCTCTACATATACAAATATATGGGGGAAATGATCAGGAATATCTATACGAATAAAAGATTTGCTGAGGATTTAGGGGCTGGAGTCAGAGTAGCATGATTTATAACAAATTATTTTACAGACAATCTATTACGTTTATTTTTTTAGTTTATGAGCGATAACGATTACGTTAGGGCTATAATACGTAAAGCTGAACTAGTCTCAAAGTATACAAACGTGTACCTCTATCGTTTCAATTATGATGGAAAAATGGGGAATGTTTTCGGTGAAATTAAAGGTAGATATAAGTAAATCAATTTCGATTCGAATAAATTTAAGAATAATTCTTCTATCACCAGGAGCCGGTAGAGTAGCACATGGTGAAGAATTAAATTATTTATGGTACATGACAGTGCCTTTTAATAATACGAATTTAGAAAACTTTCCAAAAGCGGACATTTTAACACATAAACGATTACTGAAATTATGGACGAATTTTGCGAAAACATTGTAAGTTTTACAATTTTACAAACCTATTGTTAAAATCTAATAAATGAGATGATTTTTAGGAATCCAACATCTGAACCGATAGAATTATTACAAAATATCACATGGACTACAGTTAATTCGGATGCAAAAGATGGAATAATTTATTTAGATATTGATGAAGATTTAAAACTTAGAACAAATCCAAGATCTGAGAGTTATTCATCGTGGAAAGCACTTTACGGAAATCTAAGATTTGATAATTTTGATACTTATTAAGTTTTTTTTTGTCTACAGGCTGTATAATTCGGCCGTTTGTTTTTTATTGAAAAATATCAAATTTAATAAAGTATGAACCAATCTGTGAGTTTAAGTAAGCAAAAGCATGACCAATCGCAAGATGAAATAGTGTTGCACACGCTGTATACTGTGTTTTAAATTTATCTAAAAAATAAAAAAATATAGATTGTAATTCTAACATTTTCAACACAAAACCTTTATCGATAAAATATCCAAAAGAGAGACCCCTTTAACGTTGCAGTATAAAAACTCCGCATAGTTGACCACTTGCGATCCTTCCCTTCGTTTATAAATAATGTTAGGGTCGTAAAAGCGCTCTTAGATTACGTGTAATGGTAGCACTACAAACGCACGCAAAAGTCAACTAAATACAAGAATATTTTCTTTTTGAAAAATCAACATTCCTTTAAAAAAAAAACAATTTATTGTTATTCTCAATTAAGTACATTTTAGCTGAAAAACCCTGTATGTTTACAAAAAATATAGACAAGTACTAAGGCTATTTTCAGTACTTTTAGATTTAAAGGCAGTTGTCGATGTAAGAATTACTAGAAATTATTACCTTTCAAAATTATTTATTATGATTTTTTGAAATTGATTACAAGCAAGCACAGAAATTACAAATATTTAGAGTGCAAATGGTGGATGTGCCGGGTAAATCCAAGCAAATCCAACCAATGTTCATCTAATAAATTAATAAATACCGAAATACTCGTGACTTATTTCATAAGATCACTCAACTAGTTTATTTAAAATTGGTGGATGCGCCGGGTGAAATTAAGCTAAACCAAATATATTTCTGATCGACAGATCAATTTGAGCATACGGATTAGTTTGTATTAATAATAATATGTACGTTATAACTGTTCCACCTGCCTACAAAATTAAATAAATTTATAAAATTTATCAAATTTTTAAATCACTTACAGCCACTAAAATTGATAGATCAATTGTAAAAAATTGTGCAACTTGAATTGTACAATCTTCATGTAGTATTTGTAGAGAAAATGCATTAATCTGTAAAAAAATCGATAAGGTTATGCTTATCACTGATGAAATAATAATTATTTGTACCTCTTTAATAACTTGTGGATTTCTCGATTGAATCGTTGTCGAATTGATCAAGATTCGTTTAAGTCGTTTTGGCTACACAATTTCAAATCAATGATTACAGACCTATTTAAAATAGATTTCAACTCACCTGCTGTAGACAATAATGTCCAATTAAAGACAATAAAAATTTCTCTAAAGAAATAAATATGATCCAAACCATTGATGATAGAGTATAATGTAAATATATACTGTTTGTAGATATCGAACATGCTATACTGTAAGTTTGTAAGATTATAATAAGAAATGAAACACTATAGGAAATCAACAGGCGAATAGAATAAGTCTGATTTGCTAATTTTAAAATCTCACATAATCTCTGATGTAAAATCATCAATTCTTTCAAAATACAATTCTCATTATTATCCTGCGATAAAATCAATTCGATTTTGTTTAACAATTGTTTAAACATCAAATTAATAATTTGCATAATTGTAATAAACGAACAACTCGTTGATAGATAGTGAAGAATACTTAAATACATCATTCCACATACAAATAATCCTTTCAATGTGTGATAAATTTGTTGTTGTATTAAATTATAACAAAAATATGTTGTAAAAGTAAAGATACCAACTATTGAAAAACTTATCGATAATAATTTAATGGAATTATAATTTAAATTCACACCAATACTTGTAAATTTCTTATCAATTTCGAATAAATCATTCAGTAAAGTAATTGTTAAATTCTTATTATAATGCACAAAGTACAAATTACCAAGAATAAATGTAATCATTACAAGTACATACGTTGAGAAAATGAATTTAATTAAAACATTACGAATCGAGTGAATCGGTACAATAAATAAAAAATAATAAAGAATTGATAAAACCAACAACATCCATATTATTATTGTTGCAATATTGTAAAATAATCGATTCGGTATTGCACGATTAAATTTACGTTTCGTTGTTAATTTGTATGGGGCACAACCGATAATTAAATCGAATAAATAGCAGGGATATAGAGCGGTTAAAATGTTGTTCGACATCTCTCACAACAACACTGAATAAGTGAATCTATAACCAATTTATTATTGCATTATTATTAATTATAAATATCATAAAAATACAAACAAAATGGAAATTTCAATGTTTCTAATTACGTAATTACAAAAAAGGTAACGTAGGAGTGATAAAAGAAAAACTATTTATTTGAACTTTACTCCAAAGAAATCATCAAAATAATCAATAAAACAATAAATTATTTAAATTCATTACTTAAAAATAAATTCTATTATTGTATTTCATTGATCAAACAATTACTTCCATTGAAATTATTAAAGTTTCCACCAATTATAATTATAATAAACGATATCTTTTATTTACAAATTATAAACGTAATAACAATATATTAAAATATTTTACTAAGGTACATAAATCGAATAATATATATGTAGATTATTCTAAATAAATTGGTCTGTATTGTAAATGGAATGAATAAAATTTCTAATCAAATTCAACAATGAAAAAAAAACCTATTACATTTGTGAACTATTTCGTTTCTTTCTAACAAATAAATCCCTGATTCGGTGGGACATTTTCGCCCCATCACCTGGTTGGATTGATGACGGCCGTTGTGGGGTAGTACCTGAATGTTGTTGTTGTTGCCATTCCGCCCTAGACGTACCTGCTGTATCTACACACACATATACAAAAAATTAATTTATTAAAACATTATAGAAATAACGTTTAATTATAAAGAAATTGAAGCGTAACAGCAACTATAAGATGTAATTGTCGGCCAGAAAGTAACGTGCATGCTATATATTTTTTTTTTAACTAAGAAAACTAACCATATAAGATTTTCCCACTATTATTATCAGGATAATATAGTTGACGTTTTGTATAATTTTTATTCTGTTGTGGTACAACATCCAATAAACGTGGAGGTGGTGATGGTGGTGGTAAACTTGTGGGTGGTAAAGGTGGCGGTGGTAATGGTGGTCGATTATCGCCTATTATAATTTGTTTTTTAAATATTATTCTAATTTATTACAAAAAAAACTCCAATACACTTTATCGAAAATTAATTATTTAAAAATTAAGAAATTCTACAAACCTAAAGTGTGACGATGTGGTGATGATGATGAACTCGATGATGAAATATTACCATTATTATTATGTTGTTGTTGATGATGATATTGGTGGTGATTTAAATTTTCTTGATGTCTTAATACAACTTGTTCACCACCAACATCAGGACTTGATGTACGACTCGATTGACTACTCATCTCAAATTCATTATAATCTTTCGGTATATCAAAATGTAATAATTGTTGACTTGGTGGTAATTTAGCACGGAAATTAATCTTTTGTATCCAATCAATCATTTCTAATTCAGATGTACAAGCAAATAAATATTCTGAACCATCAATTATTGTTAAACGGAATGTATATTTCTTTTTTAAATAATCATCAGCACGTGTACATATAGCATTATAAATATTGATAGGTGGACAACATGCTTTACTAGCAATAAAATCATCTTTATTTTTAAAGAAACATAATAATTGTCCACATAATACAGTATAAGAGGTTTTCCATGTACGATTCGATGCACGTTTTTGACCTGGTATTAATAATTGTTTACGATCTAAGAATGATTCAACTTCTACTGGTGGTATATAATCACTATTACTACCACTACCAGGTAATTTATTTTTAAATGAACCTCGACGTTTTGTTGTAAATGATGGTGTACGTTTTGCTGGTTTACCACCGCTAATTTTCATACTTTCAGCACGTTTTACTGATGTATCAGAACCACGACGTGCTAATATACGTTCCCTATCAAACATTTGTGCAATTGAATTCGTTTTACGTACAGTCACTTTTGGTATATTATTACTATTATTATTATTATTATTAGAATTATCAGATTTTACGATAATCTTATTATTATCAAAGTTTTCAGCACCATTTACACGTTCATCTATTATATCATTTTGGCGTTCAAGTCGTCTAATATCAGCTAAACGTTGTACCTCTTGTTTACGACGATGTTCTAAACGTTCCTGTTCTAAACGTTCTTTTTCTGCTTTCTTAGCTAAAGCTTCTTGTTCTTTCTGCAAAGCGAAAGCTTCCTCAATCTGTAAATTAATAAATAATTAATTAATTTAAAAAAAAAACAATATAATAGATTACCATAGTCATTCGTTTTAATGCCTCAAATTTGTCTTCCTGTGCTTTAATTGCCTCTTCGAAATCTTTATGTTTCCTTATTAAATCCTCAACTTGTCCAATATTATCACCAATATTTGGATCTTTTAATATATTCTCACGTATTAATAACCAATTTTCTAACGTGTTTGCTTCACGTTTAAATAATTGTACATCCAAATTTTGTTCATAAATAATACGCCGTTGTTCCCATGTATCACACAAGAATTTCATACGTTGTTTTAATATATTAATTTTATCTTGAATTTCATCAGATAGAAAATGACCATCTTTTATAAATTGATTACCATTATCGTAGAATTCTTGTAAAATATTTGTACGTGCATCAATTTCTACACGATGTTCTTTATGTCGTTCAATTAATAATTCAGCTTCAACACTATCACCAGCTAAATCTGGTGCTGTAATCTTCGCCAACATCTCATTAATCCATGCCCTAGAGAAAATATCACAATCAATTTTTTATTAAAATAAATAATAAATAATCATACAATAAATCTTGATATTGATCGAAATAAGTTTGTAATTGTTCAGCTTGTTGTAAATGATCTTTTCTTTGTTCAGCTTTTTGTTGTAAATCATCCCAATAATTCAACATATCTTCACGTTTATCATCAATATGTTCTTTAGTATCCGGAAATTCATTAATTAATTTCTCACCTTCTTGTTCAATAAATTCAACTTTCTCTTTAATTGCCAACATTTCATTCTCGAAAGCTTCATGTTTACGAATTAAATCACGTATACTATCTAAATCTTGACCGTATGTATCATAATATGTTAGATTTGCTTCTTTCTCTTGTATCCAACTGATAATTTCTTCAGCTTGTCGATCAAATACATGTACTTGTTTAGCACCATTTAATGCATCTTTACGTGCATTTGCTAATTCTAATAAATCATCCCATTGATTTTGTAAATCACTAATTTTATGTTGTACATCAATACTGTAATTACTTTTTGCTTCAATTAATAGATTACCACTTTGTATACAGGATTGTATACGTGGTTCACCATTATTTAATAAACTAGCATGGAATGTATCGAAACCTTGTATTAATAATTCAACATGTTCAACATCATTACCATATTCTTCTGAATCAACTTTTGTTGTTTGCTCCTTCATCCATTCTTGGACTTCATTGAATTCACGTAAAAAACCGAAATATTGTAAAGCTTCAGATAGTCGAACTTCACGTTCTGATATACGTTTACGTAACTCTTCAAATTCATCTTCAATTTGTTTCTTTTTCAATTCAATATTATCCAAATCGTAATGTTCACGTGCTATTAAACTATTAGCAGTTTGTGATAATTTCTTGATAATATTCTCAAATGTTTTCACTTCTAATATCAAAGCTTCTAATTTACGTTGTAATGATTGTGTTGAATCCTCATCTTTGCCAACTTCTTTCGTCATTAATAACGGTCGTTTATCGCGCATCCAAGTCTCAGCCTCTGATGCTTCTTCATAATACTAATAAAACAAGAAAAATTAATTATACAACATTTTAATTACAATAATAGTATAGATATTAAAAAAAAACATTTTCAGAGCCCTAGCGAGTGCAGGAACTCACTTCCGAAACGAGTTTTTTAAACCATTTTTTTTTCTATCTTTCACCCTTTTATAGCCCTTTTTAGGAAAAATTGAACCCTTAAAATTTAGAGAATTTCACGGCAGTTGGTATTACTAGAGCAACATTTTAAAATTGTTCAATTGTTTTATCTTCTAAACTTACTCGATTTTTTACATTAGTGATGTGTTGTAAAATACAGCTGTATAATACATTAAATATCGTATGTATTAAAGATTCAATACCGAGTTTAATACAGTATTGAAAAAATAAGGCTATGCTATTATAATTTTTATCTACGACTTATATATAAAGTGACTATCTTTACACTTGTGGTTTTTCCAATATAATGCCCTACATTATTTTCTACTATGGCTCACAAAATGGAATAATGAACCATTTAAACTATTATTCCATCTCTGGTTAAATAGATAAATAAATAAATAAATTAAAATAGTATTTGAATCATTGTTTCTGTGTAATGTAAAAAAACATGGTAATGTCAAAAATAAATAAAACCACAGTTTCAACAAGTAGGCCTAAAGTGGGTGTTTTTTGTGCGATTTTTGAATCGAAAATGATGAAGAAGGTAAATATTCGTGTACACCATCAATACACCAATAATGTGTGCTTATTATTACCTCAAATGATTACAACACTTCTCGGCAATAATAGCACTCATTATAGCGAGTTGTATAATATACTACTACATTTACCTTTTGTACTTCTAATGCATCTTGTAATCGTAATCGTCTTATACTGGCCAAATCGATTATATTCGAAAATTTCTCCTTCAATTCTCTCGCTTTATCATTGATAAGTGTAGATGAACGATGTCCAGAACGTGATAAATGTGTTGCTCTATCAATTAATGAATTAACAATCGATTCACGTGCTAATAATTCCGTTTCTAATTGTTGATGTTTCTTATATAAATTCTGTACAGTTGTTAAACTATTACCAAAATCATTACAATTAATTAATGGTTCTTTATCAATTAACCATTGTAATTCATCATCAACATCTCTAATAAATTGTTGTAATAATAATGTTGATTCTAATAAATCACGGCGTCGTTGTAATGGTTCTTTTAATTGATGATAACGTGTTATTAAATTATTAGAACGTTGTTGTATTTCATCCATTAAGAAATGTTTATTTTTTATAAATTGTTGTAATATATCATTGATTGTTTCACAATTATCTAAATGTTGTTGTATATCATTCTCTAATATTGTATGTCGTTTCAATAAATTTGTTACAGTAATTAAATCATTACCTGTATCATTTGAATTACATTGTATTTCAACATCATTTAACCATTGTTCAAATTCATCTAATGAACGATAGAATAATGAAGCTTGATATGCATCATTTAAACGATCACGTTTCAAATAAGTTAATTCAATTAAATGTTTATAATCATTATTTATATCAATTAGACGATTATTTATTTCATCTTTAGCATAATGTCCATTCTTAATCATATCATTACCATTATTCAATAGATTATTAATGCGTTGTTGATTTGCTAAAATTTCCGCTTCAAAAGTTGTATGTTTTTGTATTTTATTTTGTAAATTGTGTGGTTCACGATAATTTTCATCGTTAGCAATTTGTAATTTTTGATTCAACCATATTTCAATATCATACAAATCACGTAAGAATTTCTGTAATTCTTTTGATTGTTGTAAAATCTCTTTACGTTCATCACATTTCTCTAATAAACGTTCTTGTTTAATTAATAAATCATTTAAACATTGTTTAACATTCTCAACCGATTCACTATTATATTTTGGATCTTGTATAATTTTATTTGCAACATTATTAATATCATCCATACGTACAGGTAATTGTTGTTTTAATGTTGTTTCAAAATCTTGATGTTTACGTATTAATGCATCAACAGCACGTTGACAATCACCAACATCATCATTATTTAAAAATGCCTCTTTTGTTGCTAACCAATTATTTAATTGATTAACTTGTTCACGATAATCTTGTAAGATATATTGATGATCTAAATTTGATCGATATTGTTCCCATGCTTGTTGTATACGATTATTTAATTCAATTAAATAATTAACATTATCATTAATATCATTATCATTAATAAATATATCACTACGGCCGAAATTGATTAATTTATTGAAATCTTGTTGACGTCCATTAATTTCAGCTTTTAATTCATCATGTAATTCAAATTGTGCTTCAATTTCATTCAAATTCATCGGTTTATGATGATTGTAATTATTCGACATACGTTTAATTGTATCATTCACCCATTGTTCTAAATCTTTAACATCTTGTATAAATTTATGTTTATTATAAGAATTCTTCAATAGATTCCTACGTTTCTCTTTAGCTTCCATTAATCTCTCCCATTTATCTTGTAATAAATCCATTTTATATTGTAAATGTTTTATACAATGCGGATATTTATCACTTAAAATTATAGCATCTTGACCATGATCTTGTAATTTATTTTCAACAGCAATCAAATCACTTTCAATAGCTTCTTGTTTACGTTGTAATAATTCAACTGTGATTAAATCACGTCCTAAATCATCAATTTCCATTAAAGCATGTTTCTCTTGTATACGTTCTAATGTATCTTGTACATTATGATCAAATAAATGTATATCACTAGCTGCTAATAGATTATTACGATAACGATTCAATTCACCTTGTAAATTATACCATTTTTTAACGAAATTATCACGTCTCTCTTTAACACCATCATAACCTTGTTGTATTAATTTATCACCTAATTGATTGATATTTTTTATACGTAAATCATCAATTCTCATATCACTATCAACATCATCTAATTTACGTATTAATGCTTGACAATGTTCATAATCATTACCAAAATCACTAGCTTGTAACATAATCTCTTTATCACGTATCCATGATTCAATCTTATCTAATTGTTGATTAAATTCTAAAATATCACGTGCCTCTTCTAAATCTCTACCAATTAATTCAATATCATTCAATAAATTCTGCCACATTTGATTTAATTCATTTAATTGTTTCTTAATATCATTACTAGCATGATGTTTTTTATTTATTAATAATTCACCTTTATTTTTAATTAATTCGATACGTTCTTGATTGGCTGTGATTTCAGCTTGAAATGCTTGATGTTTTTGTAATTTCTTTATTTTATCTTCAAAACCATTAATAACATCATTATTATTATTTGTTATAGTTTTATTATTAATCTCCAATGATTTTTGTCGATCATTAATCCATACTAAAGCTTCACCAACATCACGTTTAAATTCAACATACAATAGTGCATCATTCAATAATGATTTCTTTTGTTCATATAATTGATGTAATAATTTACGTTTATTTTCAATATCAATTAAACGTTTTTTAATTTGTTCACTATCAAAATGTTTTTGTTTAATTAATTTCTCACCTGTATGTTTTAATTGTTCCAATTTCTCATCTTGATGTTGTATTAATTTCTCAAATTCTTCATGTTTTTTAACTTGATCCTGTACTTGATTTACTGTATCACCAAAATCTAATTGTTTTAATGTTATCTCTTGTGTATTTGTTATATCTTCAATTAATTTTGCTTCACGTAAAAACATATGTAAATCACATAATTGATCTAAATGCACTTTCTTTAATTGCCATGCTGTATGTAATTTATCACGTTCAATTAATAAATTACGATAACGTTCAATAGCTTCATTGATTGCATAATGTTCATTCTCTTCCATTATATTTAATTGTTGATTAACAGCATGAAAATCTTTTTCACGTGCTTCAATTTCAATCTTTAATTGATCATGTTCAGTACGTAATAATTGTGCTCTATATATATCACGTATATTATCATCAGTATTCATTGATAAACTTAAACCAATTGCCCAATTCATTAGATCACGTATTTGTGTTAAGAATTTTTGTAAATCAACACTAGCACGTAATTGATCGTTACGTAAATCTGAATGTTCTTTTAAATTATTCCAAGCATTTACAACTAATTCTTGTTGTTGTTGTATATTTGTTTTATTTGATGGATAAATTTTTTGTAATTTTGATGCATCTTCTACTAATAATTGTAATTGTGCTTCTAATGCTACCAATTCATTTTCGAATGCTTCATGCTTTCTTAATAGCATTAATGCTGAATTTAGATCACGTCCTAGATCATCTGTACTTAATATAGAATTTTTCTCATGTATACGTTGTAAAGCATCAGCTACATCACGATGGAAACAGTGAATTTCACCGGCTGCATGTAAACGGCGTTCTCGATTCTTCATTTGATCATGCAACATCTGCCAGGATTTCCTAAACAACAACAATAACAACAATTAAAACAAGAATTCACGGGATTTTTTTCGATATCCAGCAAAGCTAAATTTCAAAATACAATAGAAACAAAAGCAAAAGCAATAAGCATAAATGGACCACTTTACCGTATAATCTTATGCTTTTGCTTCACTTCTTCAACAGCTTCAGATGGTAGATGACTGAAACAATTAGTCCAACCACGATATTCAAATGTGTTGATTCGTTTATAAAAAAAGAGTTAAAAAAAAAATAAGAACTTACTCTAATTTGTGTTGTTCATTCTCAATTTCTGTAGCATATGAAGTTTCATTTGCTATCAATTTTTCTGCAAGACTTTCACATTGCCGGAAACGTTCTGAACCGGCTTCTATACGATGTTTTAAATCATCAAATTTCGCTTGTAATACTAATAAATGTTCATAATCTTGTCCATAATCTTCAGATGATGCCTGTTGTAAATTCTCAGCAATCCATTGTTCTAATTCGCTAGATTCTAAGAAATATTCATGTCTAAATAATGATTCCATTAAACGTTGTTGACGTATTATCGCCTTTCGTTGTAATGAACGTACTAAATGTTCTAATGATGATTGACGTTCAGCTATTACTTTCGATTCAGGATTTTTATTTTGTATTAAAGTTTGAGCACCACGACCCATTTCAGCTATTATATTCTTATAAGTATCCAATTCGAGCTCTAAAGCCTATAAATTAAAGTAAACAATAAATTTACTACAATACAGGGTGATTCTTTAGCTCCTTTACAAATTGAGCATGGAAAGAAGACGAAATTTTATAAACATAAGTCCAAATTTTACTTCTTCATTAAGTAAATCCCTGATATTTCACTGAGGCTTTGTAAATATCCACAAAATTGTTTCATATCTGAAATTAGTGAATCCAAGTAGACGAAGAATGTTAATGATGAGATTGCTTTTGTTAATGGATTGTACAATGTTCCATCTTTAATATTAAAATAACGTTAAGCAACCTCCACGGATCAATAATGTAACTTTTGCCCTCTGGAATATCTTGGATTTTCTCAATGAAGAAGTAAAATTTTGACCTATCTTTGTATAAGTTTCTTCATAAAATTTCATCTACTTTCCATCCTTAAAGTTTATAAAGAAGTTAACGAATCACAATGTATAAAAAAATTAGGATAGAAAACAAACTTTATGTTTCGTTAATAATTTAGTAGCGGAATTCCTATCGCGTCCATAATCTGTACTGGCCAACATATCAGCTTTCTCATTCAACCAAGACTCAACTTCGTTCGCTTCAAAGAAGAATTGTTGGGCTTTCAATGATAACTCCAATTTTTGGGCGCGTTCCTTAGCTTTCTCACACAAATCCAACCATGCATCTGTTAATACACGACATAAACGTTTCACCTATAAAAATTATTTTAATTCTCTATAAATAAATCGATAATAAACAAAAAATACTTCTGTAGATTCTGGATGTTGTAATTCAATAAGTTTCTGTCCAGCTTTTATAGTTTTATCAATAACAGGTTGATGTCCATTAATTTCCGCTTCTAATTTCTTATGTTTTTTATATAAATTTTGTGCTTGATGTAAATCATTACCAAATAAATCACTTGTAGCCATTGGTAAATGTTCTTTAATCCATTGTAATTCAGTATCTAATTCAAAACCGAATTTATAGAATTTTAATGCTTCTTCTAATTGTTCACGACGTTTATTCATCGGTTCTAATAATTCTTTTAATTTTTCTTGTATATTCACACCACGTTTCTTTATTGTATCTGTATCAAAATGATCATCATCAACCATATCATTACTACGTATATTCAATTCATCAACACGACTTTGACATAAATTCAATTCATTTTCTAATAATTCATGTTTCTTTAATAATTCCCGACATGAACGTAAATCATTACCAACATCAATATTTTGTAAATTCTTCTCAACATCATTTAAACGATTATTAATATCATTTATTGAATTATTATAACCATGTTGTGTGATAGCTTGTCGTAATCGACGTCCTTTCTCTAATGATAAACCAACCAATTTCTGCCATTGTTCATTTAAATTACTCAATGTTTTTATTATATCATCTTTTTGATAATTATTTTGTGCAATTAATGCTTGTCCTAATTTATTTACAGTACGTAATTGACCTTCATTTGCACGTAATTCACATTCGAAAGCTTCATGTTTCTTTAATTTACGTTCTAAATTAGTTAAATCACGATAACTCTCATCGGATGCTGTTTTCAATTTTTCACACAACCAATTTTGTAAATCTTGTACTTCAGCACGGAATTCTTGATAATTTTTCGATGCATCCAATGCATTTGTACGCTTCTGGCATGCTTCTTTAACAGCTTGACGGCGCTCAATCACCTGATTACGCTTATCATCAATTCTACAATTAATTCATAATTATCAAGTTTAAATTTAATAATTAAATAAAAATACCCTTTGCTATCGTAGTGTTGATTTGCAATCAAATTATCAGCTTTCTTATTGAAAGCATTAACGCGTTCATCTTGTACGAAGAGCGTATTGACGAAAGCTCGATGTTGTTTCTGTAATGCTTCCACTTCATCTAATGTATTACCAAGATCGGAGAATTCTAAAAATGCTTGATGTGCAGACGTATTAGCATCAATATTATCAGCTTCTTTATTGAATAATTGTAATTCTAAGCATTGTTGAAGCCATTGTTGTTTCTCTTTCCATCCACGATCAATTGCAGCTTGTTCAGCATTAAGACGTTCAATATTTTCTTTAATTTCATCCAAATTTGGATTGGATTTTAATAGTTTTTGTCCTAGATTCATCACTTGTTTAAACCTAAATTAAGAAATAATTTTTAATTCAAAAAAAAAATTAGAAATTATTCAACATACTCATCATCTTTAGCTTTAATCTCTGCATACAAATCTTGATGGTTTTTAATTAATTCACCAGCTGTTTGTACATCACGTACAGTATTATCAGTATTTAAATTATCTTTAACTTGTCCAATCCAATGTAATAAATCTTTACAACTATTTGTAAAGATTTGTTGTCCAACAGCATCCTCTAATCTAGCTCTACGTTTCAATGCTTTATCTTTAACTTGTTGCCATAATAAGTCAATTTCATCTTGTCGATTCAATACATTCTGTTTCTCATTTGGATATGTTGATTTAACTGTATTTGCTAATAACATAATTTTATTAACTTTCTCTTCAATTGGTGATAATTCACGTTCTAAATTATCATGACGTCGTTGTAATGCTTGTACAGTACGTAAATCATGTGCTAATACATCACTCTCTAATTGTTTCATTTTTTCATACATCCAATCTTTAGCTTCATCACATGTTTTATTAAATAATACAACACTACTTGCACCTTCTAAATTTTTCTCTTTTTCCAATTTTAATTGATTTAAACGTTGCCAAGCTGCTTGAATTTGTCGATAACGTTGACGGACTTTATCAATTTGTGAATGGTGTTGTTTTTCAAATTCATCAACAACATTACCCAATTCATCCATACGTTTACTTGTCGCTGATAGATCCGTTACGAATTTCTATAAATATAATAAAAATTAAATATAATGTGTTACATTATTCCCTAATATGGCTTAAAAGATGGATTGTATAATATATTGTAGTATTATAATTAAAAATTAATTAATAAAAAGAATAAAACCTACTTCATATTTACGTTTAGCTTGTTCTACTGAATCACTAGTATCATTGATTGTCAACAATTTCTCTTTATCTTTAATCCATTTGTCTAAATCATCGCATTCTTTATAGAAACGGAATAAACGTACAGCATCTTCTAATAATGCTCGTCGTTCTATTGCTAATTTCATTAAATAATTGTACGTATCATTGATATGTTTCTGTCGTTTTGGTACACTATTATTATCATCAATATTATTATCATCATCATGATTAATTTTAGATTGATGTACATCTTGTTTTGATTTAACAATTTTTACTGGTACTTTTTGTTTAATCATCTTTGTCTTTTTAACTTTACGTATTTGCTTAACAGTTTGTGGTTGTTTAACTTGTATTTGTATTAAACGTGGTTCAATTTCAACAACATAATTAGCTGGTGCAAAACCATCAGTACCATCAGCTTTACGTACACACCACCAATCTGGATTACTTTTATTTAACAAATACATAATTTCACCTTTTATCATTGTTAAACCATGATCATTAAATGGATATAATGCTTTAACTTGTGGTACACGACGTTCTTGTGTTACCATCTTATATTCAACTTTTTCAATAGGTTCATCTTCCCATATTTCAGTCGGTACCATACGATATTCATAGGCGATTTCTTCAATTTGTGGTTCATTAACATTAACATCTTGTGTTAGATTTAAATACGAAATACCAGCATTTATTAAACGATCAGCTTGTAAATTTAAACTATTTATATCACCTTTATATGCATCTAATTCACATTCTAAATCTTTATGTCGTTGTAATAATGCTTGTGCACTTGGTTCATCACTACCATAATCTTTTGATTTTAATATTGATGTTTTCTCATTCAACCATGAATCAGTTTCATTAGCATCAGTATAAAATTGATATGCTTCAACAGCATCTTGTAATTGTTTTGCACGTTCTTTTGCTAATTTTTCCAATAATATCCATTCACGTCCATTACGTTCAATATGTTGTTCAATTTCTATAGAACGTGGATGTTTTTCATTAATTAATTGTTTACCAATTAAACCTGAACGTTGATCATATTTATTTTTACGTGCTTTTATCTCATCCATTAATGCTTTATGTTTTTGTTGTAATGATAATACAGTACGTAGATCTTTTGCTGTTATACCAGCTTGGCAAATACGTTGTTTCTCAATTAACCAAGCTTCTTCATCTTCTTGATCTTGTAGGAATTGATAGAAATTGCGTGCTTCTTCTAAATTATTCTTCCGTTGAGCTGCTGCATCCTATCAAAAATTAAAACAATATAAAAATCAAAAGATAATTAATAAAATGTAAGTATTACTTGTAATTTTTTATAAGCTTCAGATAATTCAGCTAATTTTTCTTTTAATAATTCTTTCTCTTTCGGATTTTGTATTTGTATATTTTCACCTGTACGATGTAATCGTCGTTCAGTTTCACCTAATGATGTAACTTGTAACTCTTGTAATGCATGTTTTTGTAATAATTCTTCAACAGCAATCAAATGTACACCAGTATCATTTGATAACATATCATTATATAATTGTTGTATACTTGTATGTGTTGTATCAATCTCTCTACATAATCCCATAATATTACCAATACGATTCAAATTGATTTTATGTTTTTCTAATAATTTCAATAATAGATTCCATTGTTCTAAAATTTCCAATTCACGTTTCTTTACTAAATCTTTATTACGATAATTTTCATCAATTAATTCATTTGACATTTGTGTTAAATCATGTACACGTTCTTCACGTGCCATAATATCAGCACTAATAGCTTCATGTTTCTTTAATGTTGCATCAACTTGTTGTAAATTAGAACCATAACGTTGATCACTCAATACTTGTATCATTTCTTTTAAATAACCCTCCCGCAATATACTTTTACGTTCAAATTTATAATATAATTGTTCTAAACGTTGTTGACGTAATAATTCATTACGTAATGCAACTTCACGACAATATTCAGCACGTTCTAATATCTCCCAATTACGTTCAATATCTTGTATTAATTTACCATCATTTGGTGTGAATTGGGGTTGATGTAATTCTTTTAATTGTGTATTAATATTGAAGAATAATGCTTCAATTTCACTACGTTCGATATATTTTGGTGGTTTCTCTTGTGTACGATATTGACCGAATTGTACAAATAATGTTTGGATACCTTCTAATGAATTTGGAAAATCACGATTCTCTAATTCTATTGTTTTCGTTTTAATCCAATCAAGTAGATCTGTTGTTAATTTATCATAAACAATTTTCATCTTATCAGCATCTACCATTTGACTAATAATCTACAAATAAACGATTTAATAAATATGATTATAAATTATAGACAATTAAAGAAATACCTTTGCAATTCTCCTTCCGGATTTCTCTTCATTCTTCATACGTGCAAATGTATGATAATATGATGCAACATATGTCATAATACTCTTCTCATCCGGTCGACTAGTATCAATATCTTCAGCATCTAATAAACGTGGTATACCCAATTCATTATTTGCAACATCAAAGGCATGATTCAAATTATCAATATTACGATTCGTTAATAAATTATTATAATCGAATAAATCTGGACGATGGGCATGTATTAATGCATTAAAACCTAAACCATTACGCCATGATGTTGAGAAATCGTGTATGTCAACACCACGATAACCGTGAGTTTTACGTTGTGCCCATAATAATAGAGCATCTTTGGCTGATTTTTTCTCAGAACTCTCATTCTCTTCATCCTATAATAATGAATTTTATTAATGTAAATTTAAATTTGTTTAATAAAAATAATTACCACATCGATTTCAATTTCTTGTATTTGAAAACGTAAAATAATCGTCCATATTAATCCCAAAATTAAACGTGGATTACCATCAACAATATCCTCAGCACCTATACTCTCTAAACGGACTTTTGTATGTAAAAATGTTAAACTTTTATTAACATTTTCAATTTTATGTACACGCATCTTTCCATTATTAGGTTTTGCTAATTTCTCACCACTTATAATTTCTAATAATTTCAATAATTTTTTACCATCAGCTAAATCAATAAATAAATCATCAACTTCCATACGTGCCTAAAAAAATTTTTAATTATTAATTTATTAAAAAATTAATTAGATTACAAACTTTTTGTAAGAAAGAATTCATCCATTTTGTGAATGTTTTCTTTTGGATATGCAAACGTTCTTCTTGCAGGAACCGTATACGGCCCTGTTCGAACTTTTGCACTTCATCCCTTTGAGTCATGTTGGTTCGGTGTTGCACTCCCGTTTGCGATCCAGGCTCATAATGTACAAAACCTATAGAGATAAACAAACGGAAAAAAACAATTAAAAATACTCGTTATCAATACGTCATTAACAAACAAAGATAAATGATGATGATGATATCTGATGGTATGAGATTGGGAAAAAAATATTATAATATCGAATTTATTACATTTTTTGTCTAAAAGAAGCAATTCTACACGGTCAACAACTGAAAATTAATACTTCTGCAAGTTATAAATTACATTTTTTACAAAAAAAAACCTCTTAATTTTACCTTTATAATTAAAATAATTGTGAAAACAAACCGTCTTTAAACTATAAAAACATACCCCTATTATTTGATGATCTCGACATAATATTCCCATCAATACTTGAACATTCTACTTTTCTCAATCAATTCGATAAAATATTTCACCTGTATTACGGATTCGACTATCAATCGTTCTAATCAATTACAAATATTTTTCGTGATAACACGTTATCTTTAAACTATTTTTATCAATAAATAAACGACTTTAAACACTCATTTTCATGGTATTTCTTATATCAAACAATCAAAATTTTGAATACACTACACGTCCTTATAATAATTAACCATCGACCTTGTTTGTTGTCGGTGATATTCGAATGGGACATTTGATATTTGATAGATTAACGTTACGTAATATATATAAATATTGAGAAATTACAAGATTCTATGACTATAACTTATAGAGTTGTTGAATTATTCTAGTGTGATAAATTTTATGTTGTTATTGTTGATGATAATAGTTTTATAATTTTTGTTTTTTAACACAAAAAAAAAAAAGAGAAAATTTCAATTTGCACAAAGAGTAAATGTGCAGGAATCCATAGATCAGTGATTACGTTATAATACCTACATGCATTATAACGGATTCCGCTATATCTGTGTGTTAGTGTGTATTCTTTTCAACATTTACAAAACAATATTTAAAACAGGAATTCCGGATCACCTATCACTTTTCCATTTATTATTTTTTTGGTGAAAACAATCGTTTTTTTAGTACGGAATTTTACCTGTTAACTCATCTAATAGAAATGAATAATAAATAACAACATTCCCTGAATAGGTGTGTCATAGTAAATAGATAAACCACCAAACCTATATACGTACATATTATGTGTGTATGTGGTATTCTTTACTCAATCGAATTTTTTCGAAATCTTACATAATTGTGTTGTAAAAACGAAGAAAATCGACAAAAAATCACCAATCTTATGAATGTTAATAATTAAACAAAAACTAGAACAATTTCATTTATTGAACACGAAGAGAGAAAAAAACCTGTTAAAATTCATGTAACCGTAATTCCTTTAAACTATTATTGTAAATCTCGACTATAGTATAGAAGAAAAAAAGTCGTATATTTAACAAATTTCACCTTCAAGATAGATCCAATCGAATAAGGTAAAAAGATTCTTTAATAGCCAAGGTAATCAAGTTTAATAAACTTAAAAAATATATTTGATCTATATAAATAGTACTTTACTACATCTCAGAATTAAAATAAATTACAAAAATAAACCAGTATAAAATTCGGTCAATTTAATTGGGACATGCGGTAGATTGATACCTATACCTACAAGATAAAATTATGTAATTTTAATTGTTATAAATGTGGATGGAATATTTGAAATATTTTCTTAACATTTCTAAATTGTATTTTCTTTGATATTATCATTAGATGAATATAGTATAGTCTTGTTTTATGATAACTAAGGCTAAGATCTATGAGTCAACGTATTAATTCACCCTCTTATCTTGCATTATCAAAAGATTTCTCTCTTTTATTGTTATTATCTAATATATTCTACAGGTACACACATATGTTACGTCTACGAATTATAGATATGTGGTCCTCGTGAAAGTATAAGCTCTTATAGCAAGTCATATTATTTGAAGATTCAAAAAAAATTAAAGGATTTATAGGAGGGTTACAGGAGATCATTTTATCAAACCTAGAACCTTGTAGCTCATTAAAAAACGTTCTTTTCGGACACCTAAAAATAACAGAATGACTCGAGGATCAGTGACGAACTTAACGGGGGCTTAGCTCCCCGAGCTTTAAATTAGACCCCTAAAAATAAACCAGTTACTTGAGTTACTGATGATATCACTTTTTAAAAAACGGTTTTCCACTGTGAGCAACATAACTTGTGCGAGTTTTATTAGTTATTACTAATCGAATAATTCGACTGATAAAAGTATTTGTTTTTCAATGTTTTTCCAAGATTATGTCCAATTGTTTAACAAATTTAGGATTATGCGGTAGCCCCCCCCCCCCAAGTCATCGCTGAAGTCCGCTCCTGTTCAAGATCCTTTCGACATTAGGTTTTTTTCGTTTTTCCTTCTAGAAAACAATGAAGAAAAACGAAAAAAAATCAATGTTGAGAGGGTCTCCAAGTCATTCTTACTCGCTTTGTGTGTTCATCTGGTTGGTAAAAATGCGACTTTTTTCGAAACGAACGATTTTTTACCAATTTACCGACGAGCTACGAGATTCTAATTTCGCTAAAATGATCTCCAGAAACCCTACTATAAGTCCTTCATTTTTTCTTAATAGTCCGCCAAATAATATGAATTTCGATAAGAACTTATAGTCTTACGTTGACCACCTGGTATACAGGAGAGATATCCGGCTTGGGAATATAAAATTTGGCCGTTTCCACTAAACTAACGGAGCTATTCAAATAATATTTTAAGGATTTGTAGGGTGGTCTCTAGAAAATATTTTACTAAAGTTAAAATCTTGTATACGTAAGAGAAGTCATCCAAAAAACGCATGTTGTTAACTGAGCCGCAACTTTTAAAAAACAAGCTACATACGTTAAATGATTAAGAGTGACTCGAAACCACTCCAACATTGATTTTTTTCGTTTTTCTTCATTGTGTTCCACCTGTTCCAGAATAAAATCAATGTTGAAAGAATTTTAGAATTATTCTATAGTTTTTTTTATTCCAATAGCATTCAACCCTAATTTCTGTATACCTATTATATTACCTATATGATCATACAAATATTAATAATAATGATATCACGTGAGAATGTATTGACGACTGTTTAGTTTACTCTAATTATTATCATACAGATAAAAATTAATGTAAATAATCAAACGCGATATATTTTTTTTTGTAAACAATTAAAAATAAATCTAAGAAAATTGATTTTTGGTATTTTATCAATATTATTGAAGTTCCAAAACTATTAAGCAACAGGTTATCTAAATTAGTTTTCGTTGAAAAATAGAATATTAGAAAAAATTCAGTCCCAAAAGTTTTCTAAAAACTAATTTAAGTTGTTAATTACATTCTTCTTTCATTTAATTTACGAAAATCTTATATGACGTCACTACATCCGTACACTTTAGCGCCATCTATTAATAATCATTACATTACACTATTAACGTATCGTTTTTAGTGTTTTTATAACACTATAATAAATTATTTGCGATAATAAAGGTAAAAATAAAAGAATATTGTTTACAATTTGTTTGATTAAAAATTCGTGTTTTTTCTTGAATTATTCATAGGAAACTAAATTAAATAATTAATAATACACCTATTTGTTTACCACCTACTCGAATAAAAAAGTATTTAAATTTTAAAACCCAAAATATAGATATAGATATAGGGTGTACCATTAATGAGGATGTGTATGTTAAAAATCTACCACTTAATAATTCCATATTTAATCATTTTAGTTTTATCATCAATGATGATTAGATGATTCATTTTTTTTTATCTACATTAAAATAATTGCTATAAATATAAGTTAACTAATTTAGACAAATGAATGATGTCGGCATATATTTATGGAAAAAAACAACAACAATCACTTGAATTTTTTTTAAAATTCTTCTATTGTTTAGAAAACACATACAATCTATCTATACTTTCCCATTATTATAATTATCAAACAACCTTCAATTATATTTTAAAAACAATCAACCAATCGAAATATGGTTTTTCTTCAAGAGGAAATTAGAAATGTTTATGTAAAGAGCTTGGAGGGATAAAAAAAACGAGTCTCCTGACAGGAACCAAAACATCAACAATTGAAATTTAAAACCTCTCTCGTCTGTTGACATCTGGATCGTGTCTTTTATTACAACAATAACAACAACAACAACATTCCTGCCAGGCAAGAATAATAGGGTGTTTTTTTCTTAGAAACAACATAATTTATCAAGAAATATTCAAATTTTTGATTATTGTTCGATATTTTGTCTGTTTCCAAATAATCACAACAACAAAATTGTATTGGCATGGTAAAATTCAATGTGTTGTTTAATAGAATTCTGAATGAAGACATTCACATAGTACGTTTTTACATGAAACTATGTATTTGACACAAATTTCATTGATTTTCGCCGAGAACAACAATGAAAAATAAACACAGAGAAGAAAAAAAAACAATGGAAATTCTATCACGTACAACAAATTTAACGTAAAATTTATATTCAATAAATCACCAAGAAAATTTACATACTTTGTTTAGACTCGTGTTTGTTCATTTTGATGTACGATTCTTTGATGAGACATTTCGACAAATTTTTGCAATGCATGTTAAATATTAACATTTAAGGAAATAGAAAGTTCTTTTTTTTTGGTATTAAATTCTCATCGTTACTTATTTTATAAAACTTATAGCAAAGTATAAATGAAAGTTTTTAGAAATGTATTGTCCTGAATACATGTATTGTAAAAGACTAGAAACAGATGAGAATTTCAGTAAAATATTTCTGCATTCTTTCACATAATGAAACTTATAATAAAATACACGATTTTATACTTATCTACATACAAATTATGTTATTTCTCTAAATACCAAACTAATTATTGTTCTATTTAACAATTGAATTAATCAACGTTGTAATAATTACAACAAAAAATGAATATAAGCAACAATAATGTTGAAAAAATGCAAATACATACTGTCATATGATTCGTTTTTACTAATTTACTTATTATTTATCCGATATTTAAGGTCAAATATTATCATTAACAATAATAAAAATAATAATAAGTAATTAAAAAATGATAACAATAGTGAAAACAGACATGTTTTTAAAAATTAAGGTATTGGACGGTGTTAATATAGAGGAATTTCCAAATAACCAATTCGGAAAATAAACATACAGATCTGGCAATTCTTACTAGGAACACTGATACATATCTATTGGATTCTATTGACACTTTTATCTGTATAATTAACGTAATAAGGTGGTAATTAGAATTCTTTTCTTTTATGTGCAGCCGTTATGAATTACCCTGTAGAAATTGCCATTAAAGAAAACCAGGGCCATTGAGATGAGAATACGTACATACATACATACACATCCATACATGTCGTTGACCTTTTATTGGTTTAAACATATTCGATTACATAGAAACACACATATACTCTTTATATATTAGTGTTATTTAAAATGACGTCAGCATGTCTGCAAAATTACAATTTCCTCATTTCTGTAATAGTTACTTGATTATCACTTAAATCTTTGTCTCGCATACTTTTGTCATAATATAATCACTTATTATTATTGTTATTATATAATAAGAAAAAAATAAATTTAAATAAAATCTAAATAATAACAATAGACTTTACTCTCTCTCTTTCTAGTTTAATAATTCAAATTTCCCACAAATTCTATTGTTTTAAATTATGTTCTCTGATTGGTGTATAGTTTTATTACAGACAGAAGAACAACAACAACCCAGACTCCTTGATCTAGGTTAAATTAACATAATAAGAAGACTCTTCCAACAACAACAACAACAACGACCGCACCTTTAATCGTATAAATTATATCGAAAATCCCATTAAAAATTTCTTAATTAATCATTACAAAAATTATAATTAATAAAATGGAATTTTAATATTACCCATATGCATCCAAAGAGATTCATATTTAACCATAAAAAATCTTTAAAATACAATAAAGTTCAATAACCTCGGATAATTTAAGAATTTTTAACGAATTTATTTAAACAAATAATTATAACCAAATTCGAATTGTGTGTGATTCATAAATTTATCGAAAAAATAAATAAAATGAGATAGAATATATTATAAATTAATATTGTTAAATAGAGATAAACGATATAGTGTATTGGTAGACACATCCAGAATTTCAAGTATTCTGTACCAACTGTGATTAATTAAAATTTCCTAGAATTATTCAATTGTTTTATAACAAATATGTGGGTCATTCTGTTTGGGATATCCGTTATATTAGTCGCATTTTTTAACGAACGAAACCTTTTAAACCGTTCTTAAATAAAATCAATTCCTATTACTTACAACGATTTATTGTTTTTGTTTTCTTTTTTTGGAGAAATATTTGTTTCAATTTGGAAAAAATGTTAATATTTTTTTACCGGAGGCGATGGGAGTCTTCGTTAGTATCATTATTATTATTAAAACCATCTATATTTTTATAATAATAAATAAAGAAATAATGTGAAATCCAATCTGCCATGTATGTGTATGATATGATAATTAAAAATAATTTTGATTAATTAACATTTTTTCTATAATTAAATTGATTGAATTAATTAAATAGATAAGTACCAAATTCTTTTATAAAGTTGTTTTATCCGTATAGAAACGAATCCAGTGGTAGATGAAACGTAAAAATGAGGAAAGTTGAAGAATTTTAACACCACACACATGCACTAACACAAACAAACAAATCAAATAGATTGAGGATAGAAATGATAGAAATCAAGTCACCACAATAAACAAAATTCAAATTTATATATTCTTTTGTTTATTTATTTATCTTCTTCTGTTTTTCTCAGTTTTATCGCAGTTAACTATGATAAAAACATTCACAAACAATAATTTTGTTCTTTTTGTTATGATGATGATTATTATTATTATTATTATTATTATTATTCTCTTCTATATGATGAATGAAAACAATTTTTATTACGAAAACATATAAATCACTATTTTTTTATTATTACTTAAATTTTAACATAAAAACTTTGTTTTATACGATTATTTTATATGAGAAATAACTATATACGGAATTCTGACTACTGCCGCGTCCTTATCCACGCTTGCGTTCCACCACATTTCACATAAAAAGAGAATGTGGTGTGTTGTCGTTGTATTGTTTTGTTGTTGTTGTTGTCGTGTTGTATATCTATCACATAAACTTAATACACAAACAACATCAAATCAACAGGTGTCATATGCCAACATGACAATATAACAATAACTATATAAAACCAATTGATTGTGTCTTATTATTTTTTAGAAAAAATCAAATTATGTTGGTAGTAGATTGGAATGATGTCGATAATACAGAACTCTATTCTTTATTTTCTTTGTATTACTAATTTTTGGTTAACGATCAAGCTTTTTGGATCATTAAATAATTGATATGATTGAATAAGAACCTATTTATGGATTTTAAAAGTTTAAAATCATCTTTATTTCTTTCTTCATCATTAACACTTTATTATTCGTTCAAGTTATGATGGAGAGATGGCGCAACCAAAGATAATTACTAAATGTAGCTCGATTTTACAATTATAAAAAATATGCCCTACTAAAAAGAAATAGAAAATTTGGAAAGCCTTTTAAGAAAATGGTTGATGACGTAATTTCTTTACAATGGTAACTGATGTAGCGGTTTTTGCTTAGTCACAATTAAATAATTTGGCACTTTTCTAAATTTCCATAAATGATAATGTTATAAGTATGAGCATTAAGCGTTACTTTTTATTCACCCTATAAGTTTTTCATACATTACATTACATTATAATCGATACTTTATTATAATAAAATTATTCTTTCAATTGTAACAAAACTATCAAATAAGTGGCGATCGTTGATAGAATTCCAAGCAGGGTACCTTTTCCAAGATTAAAGAAATTCGCTGCACTTATTTGATAACAATTCTTCTCACATATTTCACCTAATGTGAACAATTCACGACGTAAATACTCTTCAGTGAAAATTGTTCGAATTGTATAACATTGTAATTGAAGTTTCTCACTTTCAATATTCATTGAATCCGTTTTAAAGACAATTAAAACAAGCGCCACCTGAAATTATCAGTTTTATTAAACGAGAGAAACAATTATTGTAAAAGAATCAAATTAACTTACAAGCCGTATTGATAAAAGTGTAAATGAAGCAATGATAATATGATTTGAAGCATCACCAATTACTGGCCATGGTTCATTATTAGCGAACAAATATTTGAGAATCATTTCTAATCTCAATAAGATTGAAATTATTGTACTGACAATTAATAAAACAAGAGGCCAACCGAAGATTTTATTGAAACATTCAACAGATATTCCTAATAGTTGTGAATTATATTCGATTTTCTTCATCATTAACAGTAATTCAGTTCTGTTACAAGTACTTGTTAAAAGACGTCGAAGATTATTGTAGCATATTTTAAAAATTACAATGAAATATAAAATAAGAAAATTAATAAATATGTAATACAAACAATTGATCAATTCAATTATTAAATTTAATAATAAATTTGTAGGTAAATAATTTAAAAATATAAATAGGAGATAAGCGACAAGTATAAGGTAAAGTGCTAAAATTAGCGATAAATAAATGTAAAATTTCCGTAAAACGACCAATACTTTTCGACTTCTATTAATACACAGATTTTGCTCAATTTCTTGTAAACGATTCGTTAAAATTACCCACGAATTTGTAACAAAACAGTTTGATAATAGAATCAAACTTACATTAAATAGCACGATTAATTGTCCTTCCAAGCTCCACAAGAGCTGCTCTATAGATGAATCAGTTAAACTTTTGATACCACCCGTTACATAAAAACGACCAATTATTAGAGCGATTGATATGAGAATCGAACAAATTTTATCACGTTTCGGATGTACAATTTTCATTTTATCAAAATGATACGATGGAATAATTGAAACGAAATTACCAAATTTATAGACGTTTCGTTGGAAATTCATCGTTGGGTTGTTGCTCAAACGAATATCTAACAAGCAATTGATTATTTATTATAATTATTCAATTCCATAAGCACTTTAGAAAATTAATATAATGAAGGACATTTTAACGCATGGTCAGGTATCTCCAATAATAATTACCTATAATACTGGACGTGGATAGAAGAAATTGTTACTGTTCTAACGTTCTTTTTACGTAAAATTCTTACACAAAATCTTTTAAATTGCTGTTTCAATAAACGCAAAATGTCAAAATTGCTCCTATAATTAGGTCCTATTCTTATGCATTGGGGGCCATTTGAGTCTTGATACGCCCCTGCTTGTTATTCAAACAATTATTTTCCATGTTGCTGGTTATGTTTCAAATTACACACTTTTGTATTGCGCAAATAAAGCAACCGTACCTACACTATTAGTTGATGAGCAATTCAAAAAATATTTTAACAATTGTAGGGATAGGGTTGGAAAAAATTGTAGCAAAATTAGAACCTCGTAGCTTATTTGTAAATTGGTCAAAACACTCGTTTTTGCAAGATCCTACCAGATTATGGAAAACCAATAGATTCAACTTTTCATTGGAACATCTTTATCAATATTTTATTAAAATCTATTCCAATCAACGGTACAAATGCGATTAATATTACAGAGTTTGCGCCAGCCACCGTTACGCACCAAAACGTTACCTTGAAACTTTAAGCTGAACGGTGAGAATTTTTGTTTGCGCTGTTCTCAGCCAACACTAAGTCTAATGAACATAGGGAAATTGGTACTATTAGCTACAGTTAGATAGCACTGTAATCGTAAATTACGAATCAAAGTGACATCTATTCTCCCGTATGAAAGATAAGTAACTCAGATGGCTAAGTAAAGATGCCGCAGTAAAAAGTGCCGCAACACGAACAAAGCTTTCTCTGTCCCTTTCCCGCAACAATGTTTATTATTATTATTATTATGTATTATTGAAGAAGTGTATTTTGTGCCAAATAGATGCGAAAATTCAAAGCAAATAATAATGTTATATGAATAAAGTGTTCGTCTTGTCTGTAATTTGGGTTATTAAATTAATGAATGAAAGCCAATGAATGAAACTCTAAATCAAACTTAAATTTTTTTTAATATAATTGTAGTTTTATTTACAAGTTTTGAATTTTAGTATTATTTAGAAAATTTAAATTTTAGTTTTAAATAAAATAAATTCTTCAAGTCACAATCTCATAAAATTGTATTTACATATTACATCACATATGTTTCGGTTAGGGTTACCAACCGTCCTTTAATTCAAAGGACAGTACTTTATTATCTTGAATAGTCCTTTTGCCTTTGACATACATGTAAAGGACTTCATTTGTCCTTTGTATTACATTTTTTATCGTTTAAGTAATGTACCTTTACTTTATTACCACATAGATACCACAACTTACTATACATATAGCATAGCATTAGCTTCCAACACTCGGCTTATTCGCTTGTTTTCGTTTCTTCGCCGACAATAAAGGAAACGGTGACGAGTAACTGGTGATGATTGACGACACGAACCGACCGACACGATTTAAGTATTAAGAAATCTCATGTGACATCGTTCCGTCGTTGTTTTGTGGTATTTTGATTCTCATTCTGTGTGCAGTGTGTGTTATTGTCATATAGCGTATAAAAGGTAGATAATTAATGTTGTTTAATAGCGTTTCAGTTTAGAAATTACAAATAAAATTTTCAATAGCTATAGCTACTTCTACACTACATACGACATAAGATTAAGAATGTCAGAGTCAGATTCAGAACAACCACAAACCAGTCAAGCTTCGACACCTCCAAAAAAAAAAGTTAAACGTTTATGCACTTTTAACAAGGAATGGCTGAATATGCCCGAGAATACAAAGTGGCTTCAATGTGGTACCAACGTACATGAAGCGAAGTGTATTCTTTGCAACTGTTTGTTTTCTATTGGAACTATGGGTTATTCATCTGTTCGGCAACATTTTAAGAGCAAGACACATCAAAAACGAAGTCAAGCTGCGGATTCAAGTAAAGTTTTACAAATTTTTTTTACCAAAAAGCATTCGAAAGAAGAAGAAATCGTAACAGCCTGTGAAATATCACAAGTGTTTCACGCTATAAGACACAATTGGTCATATAATTCATTAGACTGTTCAAATAAATTAAACACAAGAATATTTAACGATTCAAAAATTGCACAAAAAATTTCTTGTGGGCGCACAAAAGCAGAAGCAATAGTTAACGAAGTTTTGGGACCCAAATCTTTGGAAATAATTCTCGACATTTTAAAAAATCCACAGGAACCAGTTTATTTTTCTATCCAAATTGATGCCTCAAATCGTAAAAATAGAAAATTATTTCCATTGTCGGTACAATATTTTACAAAGGAAGATGGATTAATGAATAATGTGATTGAATTTTATGAAAATCCTGATGAAAGTGCGGATGGGATGTTTCAGGCTATTCAAAATTCGTTACAAAATTTAGATTTATCAATTACAAGAATTACCGCTTTAAATGCAGATAACACAAATTCTAATTTTGGAAAAAAACATTCTCTATATACAAATTTTCAAAATGTGAGCCCAGGAATATTAAAAAGTAATTGTCACGCTCACATACTGCATAATTGTTTTAAACATTCCATAGAAAACTTAAAAGTAGATGTGGAAAATATAGTTTTGAAAATCTATGCTCACTTTTCTACTTCTGCAAAAAGAAGAGAAACTTTAAAAGAATTTTGTAAATTTGTTGATGTTGAATTTAAAGAAATATTACGACACGTCCCTACACGGTGGTTGTCATTACATCCTTGTATTGAGCGATTATTATTGAATTGGACTGCAGTTCGTTCATATTTTATTAGTTTAACAGACTGCCCTAAACAAATACAACTGGCCTTAAGTATTACTGAGGATTCGACAGAAATACCAGATAGCGTCGAAATATATTTATTATTTGTTCACCATCTATCGGAGTTATTCAAAGGTACAATTAAACAACTGGAAAGTAACAAAACCACAGCTTGTGAAATTTTTGACATATTAACAGAATTGAAAAAACAACTTCTAGCAAGGAAAGATAACAATTTTTTTGGATATGAAGTTTTGAAGAAACTTAAAAATGCAAATATTTCAGAAAGAAATAAAGATGACATAACACAAGACTTCGTATTGTTTATCGGAAATGCTATTAAATATTTAAACCGATGGTTTGATTTCAGTGACAGTAATTGGTTGTGTGATATTTCATATTTTTCACTCCAAAATAATTTTCCTTCATTTAACCAGTTCGAAAAAATTATTGAAAAATTAAATCTACAGCAAAAGTTAGAAGTCAACATGGATCAATTATTTGAAGAAATTGTATCCATAAAAGATAATTTTAATGTTATAATGGCCTCTGAAGATTTTCCAAAAAATTGTAATGCCAGTGAGAAATGGCATTTCTTATTCAAAAAATTTGAAAAATTTAATTTGTATAACATATTTAAAGTCATCTCTTATTTTTTGAGTATACCGGCTTCGTCTGCTTTTTCTGAAAGAGTATTTAGCGTAGTAAACGCTAAATGGAGGGAAGAACGTAATCGATGCAGCATAAATTTAATAAAAAATGAAATATTAATATATTTCAATATCAAACATAGCTGTGCTGAATTTTTGGAATTTATTAAAAATGATACAAAATTATTGGCAGCAGCAAAAAAGCAGGAAAAATATAGTTTTAAAAAAAAGTAATAAAATACCAAAATTGTCCTTATATGGGCAGTGATATGAATGCGCAATGAACCTTTTTTCTTTTGTTTTGTGTACTACAGAGTTTATTTTATTTTTTTAATATATTTTATGTATTTTTTGTTACAATACAAATTAAAAAAATATATTTTATATGTATAGCACTAAGTACTGACTCTTACTCTAAACCTTACAATTCGGTTGTTCTGTTTTTGCCTGTGTCCTTTATTTCATTGCTAGAAAGTTGGTAACCCTAGTTTCGGTTTAAAATCCATCATCAGATCAAATTATAAAATTAATTATAAGTAATAATTCAATAAATTACTAATAAATTAATATAAAAAAGTTCCATAAGCTGAAAAAAATTTTTGTGCTGTATTACAAAAATATTTTTTACATATTAAACTTTTTTATATTAATTTATTAACATAATTATAACTACCAAAACCAAATGAAGAAATAATTACAAATGATATTAATTGTAGCTCAATAATAATAATAATAATAATTACATTCAAATATAAATGGCATGTTGACACATTTCGTATCATAATAAAAGAATTTAGATCAATTTTACAATTGTGAAAACAAAAATATGTGATTAACGAATTAAAAAATAATTAATTGCAAAATTTAAATGTCCCAAGAATTCTGTTTTATTTTTATTTTTTGTTAGGTTTATGTTAGGTTATGTTCATCAAATTGTGGCGACACCAACTAAAATCGCAGTTGGTAACAAAAATATCAGTTGGCAAGACTGAAGCGGTTAGGCCAGATTCGCGCTCTCGAAACTCGTCTCCCTCTCTTCCATCACCAACTACCGAACGGAACGGACGTGTCTACTGTCTACCTGACGCCAGTACATCTTTGATCATTTATTATTAAATCGAAATATTTAAATTATGGTTATATCCGTGTAAATAAACATCAATCAAACTTCAAATTCGTGTTATTTAACCGGATCCCAACCAAAGTGGTGACCCCGACTAAAAACAAAGTGAAACCGCGCGCATAAACAAAAGGTGAACACGTGTTTCCCCGAAGCCGCGAGTCCACAGTTCTACCAGTGATAATCCAAGAGCAACGCAACCGCGAAAACCAGCAGAGAATTCGCACACCGTAAACAAGATGCCAAACAACGACCCTGAATTCAACACAACAGAATCCCAAACGATGACAGCGCCAGCCGTAGACCGCGTGAGCATAAAGATTCCGCCATTTTGGCCTGAGAAACCATCTTTGTGGTTCGTACAACTAGAAAGCCAATTTCTACTCAATGGTATAAAGGAAGACGCCACAAAATTTTACTATGTGGTCGCCAACCTAGAAAACAGGTACGCCGTCGAAGTTGAGGATATTTTGTCCGAACCACCAGCAACAGACAAATACGCAACCCTAAAAAAAGAACTGGTAAGACGCCTATCTGTTTCGCAAGAAAAAAAGATGAGGCAGTTACTAGAACACGAGGAAATGGGAGACAGAACCCCGTCACAATTCCTGCGCCATTTAAGAAACCTGGCGGGAAGCATGGTAACAGAAAGTTTTCTAAAAACATTATGGCTCGCACGTTTACCGGCAAACATGCAAGCTATCCTAACAACACAGAGTGACCGTGATCTATCGGAAGTCGCCATTTTGGCCGACAAAATCCAAGAAACGACGTCATTGTCGTCGACCAACATTGGCGCCGTATCAGCCACAAGCCTGCGCACTACGCAAAGTAACCCCGACACAACGATCGCGGAATTGAAAGAGCAGGTGGCAGCACTCACCAAAATGGTAGAGCGCATGTCAACTAGCCAACAAAAACGCCAACGGTCACGCTCTCGACCTCGTGCAGAAAACGGGAGTGGTAAGTGCTGGTACCACGAAAGATTCGGAGAAAAAGCCAAAAAGTGCAAACAGCCATGTACATACCAACAGGGAAACTAAGACCGCCGTTGTCGCTCAAGACGGTCAACGACGGCTTGGCACAACAAAACCGTCTTTTTGTGTACGACCGCAAATCGGGCATGCAGTTCTTGGTAGACACAGGTGCAGATCTTAGTGTATACCCAAAAACTTTAGTGAAACAGAAACGCAAACAATCCAATTACAAACTATATGCCGCTAACGACACGACCATAGACACTTACGGGTATATAACAGTGCCATTAGATTTCAAACTCCGCAGGGACTTCACATGGAAGTTTGTGGTAGCAGATGTCAACAAACCCATAATAGGCGCCGACTTCCTACGTCATTTCGGACTCCTTGTTGACATCAGGAACAAACGGTTAACAGACCAAGTGACCCTCCTCACCGTACCAGGGAAAGTGAAAGCAAGCGATGACATCACAGCAGTCCGGGCAATCAAGGAGGAGAACGAATTTTACAAAATATTAACTCTTTTTCCAGATTTAATCAAACAAACAACCGAAGCAACCACCATCAAGCACCCCATCCAGCACCACATTCAAACAACTGGGCCACCCGTATTTGCAAAACCACGCCGTCTAGCACCGGAGAAGTTAGCCGCAGCAAAACGGGAATTTAAACACATGTGCGACATTGGTATCTGCAGGCCGTCCAAAAGTCCTTGGGCCAGTCCACTACACATGGTCAAGAAACCTAATGGAGAATATAGATACTGTGGCGACTACCGACGCCTGAACGCCATCACAGTACCAGACAGGTACCCAATCCCGCATATATATGATTTCAGCTACTTCCTACATGGGAAAACGGTCTTCTCCACCATAGACCTGACGAGGGCCTACCATCAAATTCCGGTAGCCAGCGAGGATGTGCAGAAAACAGCCGTAATCACGCCGCTCGGGCTCTTCGAATTTCCCCGCATGAGCTTCGGATTGTGCAACGCCGCCCAAACGTTCCGGCGGTTCATGCACGAAGTGCTACGCGACCTCCACTTCACTTTCGTTTACCTGGACGACGTGCTAGTAGCATCAGACAACGCAGAAGAACACAAGGACCACTTAAAAACAGTGTTTCAGAGACTGCAAGACTATAGTGTAGTGATAAACGTGGACAAGTGCCGATTTGGACAACCAGAAGTGTCATTTCTGGGCTACAAGGTTAATAGCGAAGGTATACGACCCTTAGAAGAGAAAGTGCGCGCAGTACAACAGTTCCCGCGACCGAAAACAACAACAGAGTTACGCCGTTTCTTAGGTATAGTGAACTTTTATAGACGTTTCATACGCGATGCCGCGGAAACGCAAGCGAAATTACAAGACTTGTTAAAAGGTTCGCGAAAATCATCGGAAATAGAGTGGACTAAAGACAGTGACAATGCGTTCCAAAAGTGTAAATCCTCACTAGCGAGTGCAACACTACTCGTACATCCAGTGTTAAACGCGCCGATGGTCTTGATCACGGACGCTTCTGACACTGCCATCGGTGCAGTTTTACAACAAAAACAAGACAATGATTGGAAACCGCTCGCTTTCTTTTCGAAAAAGTTAACTCCCCCTGAACAAAAGTATAGTGCGTACGATAGAGAACTAGTAGCTATATATAAAGCAATCAAACACTTTGAACATTTTCTCGAAGGTCAACATTTCACTATTTTAACTGATCATAAACCATTGATTTATGCATTCAAACAAAAAAGTGAGAAGTGCACACCCCGCAGACAAAGACAATTAGCATATATTAGTCAATTCTCGACAAACATTGTACATATCAAAGGACAAGAAAACATGGTAGCAGATTACTTGTCGCGAAACGCCGTCAACACAATCGACCAAAACACGGAAATAAACTATACCGATATCAGTCGCGATCAACAAAACGATAACGAGTTGCAGCAGCTAATTGAAAGTGACAACACCGGACTGATTCTAAAGAAAGTGAAATTATCGTCACTACCAGAGGAAATCTATTGCGATGTTAGCGACAATAGAATTCGCCCATACATTCCTCCAGCTCACCGTCATAAAGTCTTTGCAAAATTTCACAACTTGGCGCATCCCGGGCGACGAGCGACCACTGAATTAATTAGAGCTCGTTTCGTATGGAAAAATTTGAAAAAAGACTGCGCTCAGTGGACCCGCGAATGTTTACAATGTCAAAAATCAAAGACTAACAAACACACCAAAAGTCCAATTCAAACAGTCAACACTCCAGACACACGATTTGATCACCTACACATGGACATTATCGGTCCACTACCTCCATCTGGTGGAAATCGATATTGCCTAACGATAATCGACAGATTCACTAGGTGGCCGGAAGTATATCCCATAAACGATATTTCAGCCGAAACCATAGCGCAAACGATGATGTCACAATGGATTGCCAGATACGGCGTGCCACAGCAAATCACCACAGACAGGGGCCGCCAATTCGAATCGCATCTGTTCAACCATCTCACGAAGCTACTGGGTGCCAAACATCTCAAAACAACGGCATACCACCCGCAAGCGAACGGTATGATCGAACGGTTTCACAGAACGTTGAAAACCGCCTTAATCGCATCATCGAGGAACTGGTCAGAATCACTTCCCCTAATCATGCTAGCACTGCGAAACGTCATCAAAGAAGACATTGGTTGCACACCGGCGGAAATGGTATTCGGCAAAACCACAAAACTCCCCGGAGATTTCTTCCAGACCACTCCAGCCCCACCAGACGAAGCCGCATTCGCAGCTAATCTACGAGCGATCATGAGAACATTGCGACCCACTCCTGCCAGCAACCACGCCACCAACAACATATTCGTGCACAAAGACCTACAAACATGTTCACATGTATTCATTCGCGTCGACACCGTTAAACCACCACTCTCCCCACCATACAACGGTCCCCACCAAGTGCTAGAACGACAAAACAAATATTTTATTATCGACGTAAATGGTAAGAAAGATAAAATATCTATCGACAGGTTGAAACCAGCGTATCTACCCAATGGACATACGATCACGGCAGAACACTCATATGCCTTGCCGCCAAGCAGCGCTCCAGATGCAAATCAACATCACGTTCGCTTCAACATTTGAATGTCCCGCTCACTGGGAGGGGAGTGCTGTGGCGACACCAACTAAAATCGCAGTTGGTAACAAAAATATCAGTTGGCAAGACTGAAGCGGTTAGGCCAGATTCGCGCTCTCGAAACTCGTCTCCCTCTCTTCCATCACCAACTACCGAACGGAACGGACGTGTCTACTGTCTACCTGACGCCAGTACATCTTTGATCATTTATTATTAAATCGAAATATTTAAATTATGGTTATATCCGTGTAAATAAACATCAATCAAACTTCAAATTCGTGTTATTTAACCGGATCCCAACCAAAAAATCATTGTAGATTTGTTTATATTCAATTGAGATGTAGACAATAATGTAAATCTCTGTAATATCAACAGTAGTAGATTACTGTTATATTGACAGTAACGATTAGCTGATCGTGTACCCGCCACATTGATTCAAGTGCACGTGGGGATGTGGGGTCACGTGTTTAATACTGACAGTTTTTCATTGGTTCCCTTATTTTCATGATATAGCGTCAAAAATCGTCTTATACGGTTAGAAATCTGGACCTTCAAAGTTCAACGGGGAGATTTTAACGTACCGGTGGCTGGCGCAAACTCTGTATTGTATCGATTAGATGACGTTATTTTATTTGTAAACTTTGTATTTAGAGATGTTTGAAATTTATGAATAAATAATAATCAATCATGTAAAATGTGTTATTCTTATTATTATCAAATAAAAAAATTTCATTATTATTATTTTCTTGTTCCGGTTCAATAAAAAATGATATTATCGGTTCGATTCCAGTTTTCGTTCTTGCTAAAACAGTGATTTCTTCCAATTTTCGGTTAAGGTCGTCTTGTGGATTGTGGATAGACTACTCGGTTCGAAATTTATCAATTTTCAGACATTGTTGTCTCGTTTATTTTTTAAGATATTGTGAATAATAAAATTGCGTTGGATAGAGCATTTCAAGGTTCATGTCCTGAAAAGCTTTCTATTAGGTAAAGAAAAATGCGATAAAATTCTAAAGGGCAGCGGAAACTGCTGACCCTGATGTTTTCTTACATTTTCCTTCATAACCAGTAGCGTAGCGTGCCTTGGCGGGGCCCCGTATAAAAAGTTATTTGGGGGCCCTTAGGAGGGGTAAAGATTGCTCACAAAAGAAAAAAAAAATGTTTGCATAAAATTAAAAGAAATATTTATTCATCATAATTATTTGTTACATTTTCCAAATTCCAGAAAAGATTTTAAAGATTATAAAAAGTCGCCATTTTCGATGTAAAACTTGAAGAATTGCTTGATGTTGTGTTGAAACTTGTAGTAATCTGAATTCTAATTAATTAAAAACAAAATAATAATAGTGAAACTGTTCAATTGGAAATTGTGACAAATTGTAATCGTATGTATAAACTTTTTATTATTTTTAATTATAAAATTTTTTAACATATAACATTATATCATTAGAACTTTGTGAAAAATCAGTCGAATAAAAGAAAAACATCAAATGAAGAAATTTTGGGCACTTTTTTTATGACCCCCTCCCTTTTCTGTTTACGTTTTCTTTTCGTAGCTCCGCTGGGATAATCTCTTTTCCTTTCACTCATTGTTTTTTACAAATCGCTACTAATACTACTAAACCAGAACAACAATTGTTTTTATTGTATTACAATGTAATGCACAATTAAATAAAACGCGTCAATAAACACTGCTCTCCGTGGTTTATTATCGTATCGTATGTACATCGATTATTTATAGAGTTTGCGCCAGCCACCGGTACGTTAAAATCTCCCCGTTGAACTTTCAAGGTCCAGATTCTTAACCGTATAAGACGATTTTTGACGCTATATCATGAAAATAAGGGAACCAATGAAAAACTGTCAGTATTAAACACGTGACCCCACACCCCCACGTGCACTTGAATCAATATGGCGGGTATGCGATCAATTGATCGTTACTGTCAATATAACAGTAATCTAATGTTAGTATAACAGAAATCTGTATCTTAATTGAATTTTAACAAAATTACAGTGACTTGACGAACATAACCTAAATAACGTCGTAAAAAAAATTAAACGAGGTGATTAAAATAACAATCAATTGTAATTAATAAAATCTAAAATTGATACAGACTACAGGTAAATAATAAAAGAAATGTAATTGAATTATTTTAACAGTAATTTATGATTTGCTCCGGCATTTAAAATTAACATCGTACTACGGCATCTTTACTGAGATATTTGAACTACTTATCTTTCATGCGGGAGAATAGATGTCATAATAGTACTAATTTTTATAGGTCCATTAGACTTACAGTGGGCTGAGTACAGCGCAAACGAAAATTTTCACCGTAAAGATTAAAGCTTCAAGGTAACGTTTTGGTGCGTAACGGTGGCTGGCGAAAACTCTGTATTGTCGGATTCCCCCGTTGAAGTGAATGACTTGAACGGGGAAATCCCGCAGTCCGCGATAACCGATGTAGAGTGTTGCCAACTTTTGAACGCACGCTTTACGCGGGGAAAAAATTACTTTTTTTACTTTTGTAATTTCTGGGAAAAAAAGTTGGGGAGTTTTTAATAATTTTTGCTTACGCTCGTCGGGGGCCCCCGTGGCCCGGGGGCCCCGTATAATTGATACGGCAGATACGGCGGTAGCTACGCCCCTGTTCATAACTGACTTAAATATCGCCAAAATTATTGATGTTATTTAACTATCCGATGAATTTAGATAGCAGATTAAAAAATTTTAGTAAAATTTTGACTTAAGGTCAATAATTTTCCTTAAAATTGTCTGAATCGTTCCCTTATTATGATTCAGTTTTATTATTATCACCAGTGAAATAATGGAGGTCCCCTGAATATAGGGGGCTAGGGGCTCCCGATGCTTACCCATGAGCTAAGCCGTCTCTGGTTTAATTTTGCACTTGTTAAAACTTCCAAGGTCACAAAGTATAGATACAGAAATCTTGAATATTCTGTTGTTGGCGTCCTGTACCGGTACCAAAGAATACATACTACATAGAAGCTCAGATCTCGGGGTTTTGTGGTTATCAAACTTTTAGTACCTACCCTGACTCACGAAGGGCGACACTTGTTCAATGTCGGTAAGCACATGCTAAGCACGACGATTTTATCAACCGAACTCATGGCCACGGTTGCCGATTCAGGCGAATTTCTATTAGATCTGGTGGAATTTCGACCCGTCTTGTGGATAAATCTCCGTCTAGTAGATTAGTAGAAAATCTGGTAGAAAAGTAGAATGTCTGGTAGAAAAGTAGAAAATTGGTAGATTTTTTTTTCGAATATTTTTTGTTGATTTGTCTAATTAAATATAACTTTTGGAGATATTTACCTATATAATTTTTTATCTTATATTTATAATGGACATATTTGGATGTAGAAAAGGAATATTGACTTCAAAATAAACTAAATGGATTTCTAGTGGGTATCACGTGACCATTTAGTAGATTTTCTTCCTACGTCGTCGGCAACAGTGTCGACGACCGACCGACATTGAACAAGTGTCGCCCTTCGTGAGTCAGGGTAGGTACTAAAAGTTTGATAACCACAAAACCCCGAGATCTGAGCTTCTATGGAGTATGTATTCTTTGCCGGTACCGATTCTAAGTAATAGCCAACGATTGTAAACTTACAATGATTGCTCATTGCCTATACTCTCCATATAAGCCAAATATTTGACGTCATTGATGGATAGTTAGCATACCTACATATACATGATAGAGACAGGCATAGCCAGAGAGAATTATTATTATCTAATTCTCTCTGGGCATAGCTACCTGTCTCTATCGATGTCTATCCGTATCTGTATGTACGCGAATGACGTCACTGGAGACGACAAGAGTGGGGATGCCGAAAAAATGTGGTTCATGAGTAATCCTTGTAAGAATTCATAATCGTTGAGTAATAGCAAGTAATAGCGCCTCTTTGGAATGACAAGTATAAATGTAAGGTTATGTATTGTTTAAACTTTGATGAGTACGTCATTGTAAAATTGCAGAAAAAAGGAGTATTAAATAGAAATTAATAATAATCAATGTTAAATATACCAAATGAACAATTACCAGAAGAATGGAAGAACGAGGAACGTATAACAGTTCTATATTCACCATTACGTAGTCGTACAGTGAACCCAAAAGATTGGGATACGAGATTGACATCATGGAAAAATCTCATTTATTTATATTGTTTAAATAATAAATTTTACAAATTTACACGTTTAGATTTAAATAAACAATTTCTAAGAAATGGACGTCCTCCAAATTGTTTAAATCTCATCATCAATGAATTAATAAAAATGAAAGAATTAATGTATATGGATGAGTATTTAAAAAAATCGTCAACAATACAACAAACATGGTCTAATTGGTTAACAGATGTATTAATTAGAAAACCATTATTATGGTCAATGAATAGTTTAATTACAACAAATACAAATGATAATAAAACGATAATTCATTGTAAAGTTATACGTGAAGAAAGTCAAGTATTATTCAATAAAATACCGAAGAAGTTGTTTAATAAATTGATAAATTTACAACAATTATTGGAGATAATTAATGAAGATCAAGAATCAATCGAGAATATAAAATTATTATTAATAGATTTGAAACAACAACAAAAAATCGATTTTACAGAAATTGATAATTACAACAATTTTCTATTGAATTTCCTTATAAAATTCGGGCAAAATCAATCAATACAAATAACAGAAATCGATATAAGCATCTATGTTTTAGAACAAAACGAACAATTATTCATTCAAACCATTGAACAATTGGAAGATGAAATCAATCGAATTTTAAACGAGATTAAAACACGTCTCTTAACCACAGGCCATCGACAATTAGCTAAAGCGAATCTAAGGAAGAAACACGAAATTCAAAAACGTCTCGATCGGAAATTGAACGCTTTACAAAACATCCAAGTCTTGTTGGAGAAATTACGTGATATTCAAACTGATACACAATTATGGGATGCATACAAACAGGCATTGGTGGCATTCAATCGAACATTCAAAGAGACCGGATTGAGCGAGGATAAAGTCGAAGATACCATTCTAGAATTGGAGGAAATGCTCGAAATCAGCAACAGTGTTCAAGATACACTCACTAAACCTCTAAATGATAATACAATTGGTGAAGATGATGATGAATTGGAGAAGGAATTAGAACAATTAATGAATGATGAAAGTAAAATTGATGATTTAACTGGAGAATTATCAAAATTGAAATTACCAGATGTGCCTTCCGTTGAACAATCGAAACCAACTGAAGAATTACAGCCTAGTCAATCAAGTTTGTCTTAATAAAAATATACGTGAATATGTAAAAAATTTATTGTTTTATTTTTATTATTTTTTTATCATCCATCTAATCTTCTTACAAATTGTCAACATTTGATTATACCAAAAGATAAACGAAAGAAAAATATGATAATCTGTGGTTTGTGACTGTTTCCTATTTCTATTTCCATAATTAACAATTAATTTAAAAAATAAATAACAATTTCTCAATTATCGATGAAGTTAAAGTAAAATTACAACAATTAACAATTTAATAGAAGAAAAAAAAACGAAGTAAAGAAGAGCTGTGGATTTTATTTGCATGAATCAAACCACAGATAATTTTTTTATACATATATAAAAACGGAAATATTCAAGTTTACATTTACATTTATGCATTAATTTGTTTTATTATTTTTATTTATATATTTTGTCTTAATTGATAAATCTTCATTAAAAAATGGCCATAATTTATAATTAATGGATTAATGAAAAAGCTTTCGTAGAAGTAGTTGCCATAATTATATTCTTTTATGAATAGGAATGTGTTTAAATTCTATAAAAACAATTCCATTTGCACATATTTCCGTTTTCTTTAGGTTTCTCTAAATTGTCCCCCAATAAACAGAAAGGATCTTCTCTAAATTAAATATAAAATCATATAAATTAATTGTTTAGTTTAAAATATAAAATACTATAATTTCACTAAATTGTATACAATTCAATTGTATATGTATTTATGAGCATGATATTCACAGTTGTTTTTAATCGCAACAATAATAATAATAATAATAAAGACAGGGCACCACTCCTACAAATGCTCAAATTACCTTTTTTTATCTATACAAAAAAAATGGACAATAAAGTAATTTTAAAAAGAGGTGTATGCGCGTGTGTGTGTGTATTTGTGTATAATGGTGAGAAAAATTAATAATCGTCTAAATCGAATTCTTCACCATTTTCTAGTTCTTCTAATTGGAGGCTTTGGAAGTCTACCTTGTACCGTAACAAACCTGTAAGAATTAATTAAAACTATTGAAGCTAACTTTTTTTAAAAAAATGCATCATAAAATGAATAATTATAGTAAATGATAGGAATATATATGGTAAAACACCGAACTTCTTACAATTTTATACCTTTAATGTTGATGTTTCCTTTCATTAATTAATGTAAACCTTTGATATATTTTTTAATAATCATCAAGGTCTACATCATCCAAAGGTTCATCAGCCTGTAGAGATTGAAAATCCACTTTGTAGCGCAGTATGCCTGTTGTTATCCAGGCAGCATTATAAAATTGTTCAAACAGTTAGTAGTGATTTTTGTTTTAAATGACTTTCTTTATTATTAACGATAAATTTAATAAAAATTAATTATAAATACTGACCTCCAATACCACCAAATCCTCGAACAAATTGTGATCCTTCTTGAGATTTATCTGTGATAATTTCTAATGTAGCACCAAAATTTTTATAATTATTAGCAAGCCATTCTAGTAACGGTTGACATTCTACCAATTCCAATTCAACACCACTCTAAGTACAAAATTTTAAATTTAATTTCATTCATTAATTTATATACTACGGTATTTATTCTCGCCTTTTTACGTAGTATCGTAACTTGACTCACACTTGACATTTGTTAATGTATTTTTCAAATGGTCGAATCAAACTACGTACTATGTAACCAAAAGCACAGCCGTGGTACACTCGATATAGTACTTACTTCTTTGTCAGTGAAATGAGATTTATCTTTTTCTTGTTCAGGTGTTAAATGTAGTACAGTTTCAGTACCTGTTGTATGATTCTTTAATACATATCTTTGTATATCCAAATTCTCCCAACATATTAATGTTTCAACAGCACCCAATTCTAGACCACGTAATGTATCTTCAACACCAAAACAATATTTACCAGTATCTTGACTAATTTCATCAAAATATCTGCCTATTAATTTTTTCTCTTGAATAAATTTAACATTTTGTAATGATTCAGCTGCTAATTCTATAGCTTGATTAAAACCATTTTCACCACCGTAAGATACATCAACTAATTTAATAATTTTTGATTGAAGTCTCTACAATTATTCATTATAGTTTAAAAAAAATTAATTAAGTGATAAACTTACAGGATCGAACATATCAGATTGACTAAGTTCAGTCTTAAAATCAGCACTACCAGCCAATATTAAACCAGCAATATTCGGTTTATCATTCGTTATAAATAATTGTGTAGCAACTTCAGCAACTTTTCTAACATAATTATGTCGTTTCTCCATACGTAATCTAGCAAAACGTAATGCTGATTGACCACCACGTCCATGCTTTTTCGGTAAATCAACAGTAAATTTATGTAAAACTTCACGTGTATTGCCTTGTAATGTACCAAATAATGCACCATTACCATCCATTACAATAAAACCAAATTTATTATCATCAGCCAATAAGGCTGTTAATGCTTCTGTATGAAACTTATTGTCACATAAGTACAATGAGGTATTTATTGGCTTAAATGGCTCAAAATCAATATTGACCTTCTTTTCTTTACCTTCATCTGTTACAATTGTACCACAATAGATCACTAATCCATTAGGGGGTACTACAAATTCAAAAATAACACCTTCAATCTAATTGAAAATTCAAACAATATAATTTAAATAGAATTAGAAATAAACTGAATTAATTTAAGAACAATTAAAATGTGCAAAATTATATATCATACTACCAATTAAAGTGAAAAGAGAGCATGAGTCGTTACTCGATAAATTCTTCAATAAAAGTTAAGCTACGATCTACGTCCGAATTTCACATTATTATGCAATATTAATCAATTACTCAACAAGCATTTTTAGAATTAGAATCTTGATAATTGATAAAATGTAGAAACAATTTTTAGTATTATTTAATCGTAACCCTTAAATTTAAATAAATTCCTGGGAAAATACGGATCTGGCGTAATGCCAAATAGCAAAGGGAAACAAATGTAGATAATATTTTTTCTTTCAAATAGCTGTTATTCAAATGCTATAACTTTAACTTATTGTTAATGAATCTATTTAAAATAGATAGAAAATGAATAAATCTAAAACTAGTTAAATCCACTATAGGCGGCGTCCTTTAGATAAAGAATGAAACAAGCTAAAGATTATCGAGACTTTCTACAGGGTGTACCACGGTATTTATTCTCGTAGTTGGCTGTGCCTTCGGTAACGTAGTATCGTAACTTGGTTCACATTTGATATTTGTTAATGTATTTTTCAAATGGCCGAATCAAATTACGATATTACGTTACCAAAAGCAGAACCAACTTCGAGATTAAATGCCGTGATACACTCGGTATAATAATAATACGATCATAATTCCTAACATATGTTAGGATTTTTTTAAGGTGCTGCCTAGGTTAGTAGGTTTCAATGGAAATTTTCCATGTAATTATTTAAATATTGTTCCCTTCTTTTTAACAAATATCCTTGTTATATTAACCTTGATATAATTGATAAAAATTGTATACCTTTAGTGTATAATTTAAGACGATGTTGGACTGATGTGATTGCACCAAGTACTGATAAACGATTGACTCGTGATTTAATATTTGAAGCAGTACCAAATTCATCAGCTAACATCTTACTAACTCTTGATATTTGATCTTTCGGCGGTATGATCAATGAGATCATACTAGTACCATTCCTTAAAAGTTAAACATAAAAATATAAGTATCGATTTGATTAATAAGAAGAAGAATAAGAATAATAAACGTATAATTTGGGCATTTTTTTCTATATAAATATTGTTAAAATATGTCTTTTTTAGATTACCACGTTGTCACTTACCCTCTAGCCAATTCAAGACTTTTTATCAATTTCTTTATTTTCCATATTTCCACATTACGATCGGCTGACGTCTCCTCACCGGACATTTTGCTATTATTCGTTTCAAATTAATTTCAAATTCACTAAAACGGGGAAAAAATAAAGAAATTCTTTTAAAATTCTCGTCCTTCTACTACACTATGGCCAAAAAATTTTTTGTTGGTAATGCAAAATGGCGCGGCAGTCACTTAATCAGCCCCCCGCCAACGTCGCACTGCCAGCACACTATGACGATTTTTCCATGACAGGATAACCAACCCAAGTGTCCCTCAACGATTTCGCTCTTCAAAATCTATAGTCTATTCACTTACCAAATTCACTATCGATGGAAACCTTACAATAAAGGTAAATATGTAGTTTAGGGTTTTTGATTAATACTTAATCTTATGACATAAAATTTCATATAGGTACACCCTCCAAATTACTCAGCGAAATAGTCCTACATCGAACCAAAATTCATCATGTGGACATGTTGATCGGTTTCAGTCCAGCTTCAACCGCCTATTGCTTTCGAAAATATTTTTCTAGTTTTTATTCGTCTGGCTTCATGAGTGCGAAAATGAGTGAAAAATGGACTGATGAACAGACATTATCATTTATTAACTTATATCGCGAACGTCCAGACTACTGGAAGAATGTGGACGTCTTGCCGAACCGAACGTGCCGCCCAGCATAGGCCGACCGTCCTGTTTCGGCATAATGTGGACGCGCCTTAACACTGATCGTCTCCAGATTTAATTGGAAATTTTGGTGCTTTCGAAGTTTAAGACGCAATTAGGTGGACGAATAAAGTATATAATTATGCCTCGACAACGCTATTTAAAAGTTAGCCATGCATTTGTGTAAGTTGGGCCGTAGCTTATTAATTTATATAGACCTATCAATATCTTGCAAATTTCATGACCTAAATTGTAAATTTAGGTTATGTTATTGTCAAAAGTCAAAATGAATGTTAAACTTCTAGTAAGCAGGTTTGAAATCATTAATCAAAAAAATCGTTAGTGGTCTGACCATCAGGGTAAATGTAACAGATAGACGCAACACATTTTCGAAATAAAGAGTCAAGTTATTCCAAGATGAATAATGATCGAGCTAATTTGAAAGAAATCACAGGCAGATTTAATGCTTAAATATTAGCTTATGTGATAAATATGATGAAGTATATAATAATTGTTGTACACTCTGTTGTAATTGTTGCTCCATTATGGAACTCCTTTACTTTATATGGATATTTTATTTTTCTAACAAGAATGCTTCTAAAAAAAGCCACATTCGGGTTGTACGGGTTAAAATTTTAATAATTCTTCAACAAATTCAAAAAATGAACGTATTTTGCGAGTTTCTATCGGGAAAATGATACAATAAGAGCTAAGTCATAGAGGGACACTCGGGACAATTTCTTTGTGAGTCATTTATTGTACTAGCAAGTAATACCAACTTACCACAATTACTGGTTATAACCAGTATTTTCCACTAAATACTAAATTTTGTCTAAAATAACTGAATCAAATAGGAAATTTATTGAAAAAATTTATAAAAATGAAAAAAGTACCGATTATTGTTGAAGAAATTTACAAGAAATTGTGGAAATTTTGAAGAAATCACATAAAAATTTGCAAATCTAAACTAAAAGATTTTAGAAACTTTATCGATTAACAGTTGGTGAAATTGACAATTTGACAATTGTGACGCATGCGTATTTGGGTAAATTTACATGTGAATTTTTAACATTGATGATGAATTTTTCAAAATTTACAAGAAAATTAATCAAATATTCAACAATCACAATTTTTACAACAGGGTAATTAATCAAAATAATTAAATTAATTGTTAATAAACACAATAAGAATTCTAGATCTGGTTGGATTTTATATCGAACCAAACAAACACTAAATGGTGATAATTTATGGAATTTAACAATGAATAATTTAATTGAAAATAAACAGAATTTGTTGAATGATAACGGATTCGATCATAATTTAATTATAGATTTAAATGATAATCAAATAAATCGTAAATATTCGTCATTATGGCACAATATCATCGATACACTTCGTTTCAATCTAATCAGACGTTTAATTATAATGTCAAAACATGAGAATCGTTATATACGTTTAAAAGCAATACGACAATTATCTAGAATTCATTCATTAAATAATTCGTATTTCCAACAAATATCGATAATGTTATATCCAATAACAGCAGTAGGTTTGGCACGTCTTGATGAGAGTGATGAACGTTTATTTTTCACACCAAACATCAATTATGGCCAATTACCAAACGATTTAATTAATAATCTGGTTAAAGACCTATTGATATCATTGTATGAACGTTCAAAACATCCATGTTTAGAGTATTTTCTAGCTACAGTCTTTAAAGAGTTTCATGTAAAGTGTGTTTAAGATTTGTCGTGTTTTTGTTTTGTTAAAAAAAATCAATGATTTTATAAAAATTATAGGATGTTGGTAATTTAATTGATCATGATAATGCACCGATAGAATTAACAAAATTTCTACAACAACATAAAAAACAAACGGATCTTATACCGATTTGTTTAGAATCATTATTACATCATGTCAGTATTAATGTTGATTATTCCAAAGATTTGATCGATTTAAATGGTTTAATATTATTGATGGAAATCTATCAAAAATATAAAGATAATCTTGGAATTGTTGCGATAATTTCACGTATTCTCTCTTATATTTCGCTATACAAACAATCATTAGACGATTTATACAAAATCGGTAATTATATTTATTATGATTTCTTAATTTTGTTTACAATTGGTTTTTATAGGGTGGATTAGAGTGTTAGCTGAATGGAGACAACATAACGATATCCGTATATCGATACCGGCATCAAAAACATTAACCAACTTAGATATCGACGATGAACCAATCTATCAACAAAGTTTATACCCGTTATTCCCATCAATTCGTACCATAAAACAGCCTGATATTGATATAATTTTCATCCATGGTCTATTAGGTGGTGTTTTCTATACATGGCGTCAATATGATAGTAAACGTAAATTATTAAAACCACCACAAAAACATCGACCATCCACTCAAATTAAACATATACCGATCGATCCTGATGTTGTTAATTTATTTGATGATTATAATAATTGTAATAATGAGAATTTATTGGATGATTATGAGATAATTCTAGAAGATTTACCTTTAAATTTACATCAATCAGAAACATTTGAGAATTGTTTATCATCGAATGAAATCGATGATTTTTACACATATTGTTGGCCATTAGATTGGTTAAGTCGTGATGTTGTTAATTCACGTATAATTGGTGTGAATTATGAAACGAATTTATCAATGTGGACACCAATTTGTCCATATAAAAATTACAACAATTTAGATTTACGTTGTTGTGAATTAATTCAACAATTAATTAATGCTGGTGTAGGTAAACGACCTATTATATGGGTTACACATTCTATGGGTGGTTTAATGGTTAAAAATCTATTGTGTAAAGCTATAAATAGTAATGATAGCAATACGAGAAATTTATCATTAAATACAAAAGGAATAATATTTTATAGTACACCACATATTGGTTCCAGTGCGGCTGCATTAAGTCAGGCCAGTTCCTACGTTTTGTGGCCATCGATTGAAGTTCAAGAATTACGTAAAAGTATAGAACTTTCATTTTCTTTAGCCTTGGTTTTTTCCCTAGCGAGTGGGGGCCCATTTATGTACAGGTGCCCACTCACAAAGCTAAGCTTAAGGGCCCACACGACAAATCGAGTAATTTGTCCGGAGGTCCCTTAATTAGGGGAAAAATCCGGCCCTTACAAACTATTTTTACTTAATTTTTTTGATTATTTAAAGATTCAACAAAATTATTGGAAATCCATCAGGAATTCTTGAATCTAGCGACACATTTCAATTATAAACTGATTAGTTTTGTTGAAACTAAGCCAACGATAATATCAGCAATGAAATTTAAAATTTACATCGTTGAACCATTCTCTGGTAATCCAGGTATTGGGGAATATTATGAAATACAACAAGATCATTTAAATATATGTAAACCGAATAGTAGATATTCATTTTTATATCAACGAGTTGTCAGATTAATTCATCAAATATTAGACGATTTAATTTGATTTACAAAAAGAGTACGTAAGTCGTAACTTGTTTATTTACATGATTTTATAAAAAAAAATATATTTGATTAAAAGAAAACGGTTTAATTACGTAGAACATCCAATTCTTCTGGTGTAACATGCAAACGTAATTGTTTCTCTATTATAAGATCTTGAATTTGTCCCAATTCTGCTGGTATATAAATCGCTGCATCAATATATAAAGCCTACAATATTATTTTAATAAATAATCAAATAGATAACGATTAATGTTGAATATACCTTTAACCATGGACATTCTTCAACGGCTCGATAATAGACATTTCGACACAATGTCGGATCGAAATAAGCATGTACGAATTGTAAATATAATCTCCATATGAGACCACAACGTCTTGTACACATATCATTCTTTGTTATATAACGAAATAATGATAACATACGATTCTTCATATTATCATTTATATCATATTTACAACCAGTATAAGTTTGTATAATTGTACTCTTTAATTCATTAATTTGTTGATTTACAATCAATATTAAAAACAATATTGTAAATGAACGTCCACTATTTAATAATAAACTTTTCAATTTCCACCATGGATAACCACCGGAACTATTCATAATTGTTTGTTGTTTTGCTAACATATTCAACAAGAATAGATTATTTGGATATTTTTCAATTGATTCAACTAGAATATTATCTAAAGTTTTCAAAATTTCATAATTTAAATTCAATTTAATTGTTTTATAATAGATAACAGCATAGAATTCGTATAAAATCTCTTTTTGCCATAAAATACCTGATTGTTTATCATCCAATTGTTTGATAATATTCCCAATAAATTCACCACAATTTTTAATACCATCAATTAAATAAATAAACCAACCATTCAAAATGATCCAATCAGTAAAGAAATCGGGTAAAAATTGTTTAACAACCGGTAATTTTTCTAAATCTCTCTCCAGTAATTGTAGTGTAACATGTTTAAATTTTAATCGGACTTGTTCTAATACCTCACTACTTATTGTAGGGATTAAATTATTCGTTTCTAGTATATAACTGGATAAATATCGTAATATTAACTGTTTATTATCGTTATCACCGTTAAAATCGATCAATAAAGTTTCGATTAACGTACGATAAAGGTGGCATGTTAGCGTTTGATTATCACTAATGAAATTTGTTATAATTTTCGTAAATTTAATCGAATTCAGTGTAGTTTTCAATATGTTTAAACAATTATCTTTGTTATTCAATTCGAATTCGATTAGTGCATATTCACAATAGTAGAGAATATTATTACGATTCTCTTCTTGTTTCAATAAATTCTTTATATTTGTTTTAATTTTTTTAATGTAATTCTTCGGTATTTTATAGCGTTCGTGTTTATCTAAAATAATTAAAATTCTTTGAAATTTCATCCACCATAGTGTTATCGCTAATTTATCGTTACTACCATTTGGTAGACAATCAAAACAATTCTTCATTGTCATTAAAATAAAATCCAAATATTCCTCTTGTGCTGGTAATACATTCAAGTATTGTGCACCGTTCGCTAGACGATTATCAATAATTAAATGCGGATTAAATGGATTAATTGAATATAACGGTAGATGTATTGATAATAATGGTTCAATCGAATCCAAAGACCATGGTACATAATCTAAACCTAAATCTTGTATTGTACAATGTCGAAATGGTACAATTGGTATTTTTAATAAATTCAATACGATAACAATCATTTTAAAGATGTTTTCTTGTATTGTTATCGGATGTATTAATTCATTTACATCCTCTGGAAAGATTAAACGTTGTGGATCTTCACAATCATCACCTGTATAAGGTAACCAATGGCAAGATTCACGTAATTTCTCAATTCTCAACCATAATTCATGTAATGGTAATTGTGAATTTAATACAACTTCCTCTAAATCGATTAATTGTTGTTCGTGAAAATTCGAATTTATATTGAATTTATTTTTATCAATTGGTGATAGATTTAATTCTAAATATAAACGTAATAACGTCCATAATTGTTCATTTAAACCGGCTTGTTTCAAAAATAAACCACATTGGTAGAGAATTTTTAAAATATTCTCTTCTAATTGTTGTGTTTCCATTTTAGAATTACGTCTTAATTTGTGTAAAATCGATAAACATTTCGTGTATAAATTTAATACAGCCGGTGTATTACAATGCGACATAGAACATTGTACTGATTCTATATAACCTTGCCATAAAATAATATTATTTTGTTCTTTATCAACTAAATTTTTTAATTGTATTTGTAATTCATCAGATGGATAAATACTGACGGCAATATTTAAACGTTCACGTAACAATTCATCGTTATTATTGTTGTGTTGTAATGCACGATCTAATATGGATAATTTACGTTCACCTAAAACACGTATAGCTTTCGCTATACTGCCTTTACGATAAGTCTTTTCAAATTTATGAATAATATCTTGAAAATTCACATATTCCAACCATAATTTTATATCGTTTGGATTATCAGTTAATCGTTTATTATAAGTTGCTGTTGTTTTCGATAATTCTTCCTCTTGTTTAAAACCAACAAAATTATCATCTTTTTTATGTGTCGTATCGATTTTATTAAGATTTGTTTTCGTTATAATCTCCTCCGTTTCTGAATTACTTTTATCATCGTCTTCTTTATGAATTTTATTGAAATAACGACGAATCTTTTTTCTATGATGATTTTTAGTGTATTGTTTATTTCGTATATAATATGATATTGAATATTTTGGTGCAGATGGGCGTGATATTGTTTTTATATTTAAAAATTCTTTGATTTTCTTACGATCAACAATAAAACCATCTTTTGATAGATCGACAACAGGATCGGATTTAATTTTTTTATTTTTACTTTTACAATGTTCATGTTTACGTTTTTTGATAGTTTCAACTTGATCATCATCTTCCGGTATCAGTGCTGTTAAATCGTCGATATTGGAAGTTTTCGGTGTATTCTCTTCATGTTTTTCTTGTTGTACAGTTTTAGTTAGATCCACTTGAAAACTAGAATTCTCCAACCAATTGTGTTGTTCTTCTTGTTTTTGATTTTTATCAACTTCTTCAGCGTATGCAGCAAATAACGACATTATTTAAATCGAATTTTAGTTATTTTCAAAGACAATATAAATATATTTTGTCTATGGTTATTTTCAAGAAATTCGATTTGTTTACATAACCTCAAACTGTCACGACAATTGTCAAAAATTTGACAGGCGACATAATAACGGTGTTGCCAGTTGCGTCGTAACCGAATCCACACAAAAAAAATTAATGCAGAAATAATAAATAATATAAATACAAAAAAAACCTATTCTTCAATACCTTAATACTCAGGTTGATGTTATTTCTCAATATTGGTATTCCAAATTGTCGGTAAAATTATGGAGATGATAGTAATCTGCATATCTGGTGATAAAAGCAAGACTTGGCATCAGTGTATGTAAACAATTCGTATAACCAAAAAAAATTGCAATATAACCTCAATTTTGTTGCAAAATGCGTTTTTTAAATAATTAAAGGCTTAATTTATTATTTATATTCACTTATCTATAGGTGTATGCCTCAAATAATTATAATAAAATCAGTATATTTCAGTCGCTTGTATTATTAATTTTCCAAACTTTCTCTTATTGTACTTTTTTGTTTTAAACCAACAGAAAAAAATTGCAAGAATCCTATAAATTATGATAATTTCGCTAATATTTGTTTAAATTTTGAAAACAAGTCACGTGCAATTACTATGATGAGTAGTACAAGGTCAAATTACTTTCCCAAGTCCAAATTCTTTATATTGCAACTTGAAGTGTTCTTATCAGTTGGTATGTCATCCATTTATTAATAATTGTTTATAAAAAATGTTAGTAATGCAACGTTTCATGAAATCATGGATAAATAAAATAAGACCCTTATCAACTTATCAAACTAATCCTCAACAACAACAAAAGGTTTAATTATTTATTTAAAATTATTGTTATTAAAATTGTTGAAATATTCTCTATTACAGTCTCAACAGGTGATTGAAACACTTACAGATTCATTTGGACGACAACACACTTATCTACGTATATCGTTAACTGAACGATGCAATCTAAGATGTAAGAATTTAATAATTCTTACTTGAAATATTAATTAATTAATAATTTAATTAGGTCAGTATTGTATGCCAGAAGAGGGTGTGAAACTAACAAAAAAAGACCAATTATTAACAACCGATGAAATAATCTATCTAACAAAACTATTCGTTAAAGAGGGTATTAAGAAGATACGATTAACAGGTGGTGAACCTACTATAAGAAAAGATCTACCTTTAATTATCGGTAATTATCAAGCTACGACTTACGTTCTCATTTCATCTCCTCTTATTATATTTCTAGAGAATTTGAAGAGTATTAAAGGTGTTGAAACAGTAGCTATAACAACAAACGGTTTAGTATTAACAAAACAATTAGTAACATTACAACGTTCCGGTCTCGATCTAATCAATATTAGTTTAGATACATTGAAAAAAGATAAATATGAATTGATAACAAGACGTAAAGGTTGGGATAGAGTTATGATGGGTATTGATTTAGCGTTACAATTAAATTATAAACCAGTTAAAATAAATTGTGTTATTATGAAAAATTTTAATGATGATGAAATTATTGATTTTGTTGAATTTACAAAAGATCGTAATATTGATGTACGTTTCATTGAATACATGCCATTTACTGGTAATCGATGGGAATTTGATAAGATGATAACGTACCATGATATGGTTGATAGAATTAAACGAAAATATCCGGAATTTTCACAGTTACAAAACCGACCAAATGATACTTCAAAAGTATACTTTTTTTATATAAAATCTAAATAAAAAAGAAAATGTTACAAATTGTAATCTTAGGCATGGAAAGTACCAGGATTCATCGGTCAAATTGGTTTTATAACATCAATGACTGAACATTTCTGTCACACTTGTAATCGTCTGCGTATCACTGCTGATGGTAATTTAAAAGTTTGCCTATTTGGTAATAAAGAAATATCATTACGTGATGCATTACGTAATGGTTGTAATGAGGATGATTTAATTGCTTTAATTAGTGCAGCTGTTAAGCGAAAGAAGAAACAACATGCAGGTAATTGTTTGTACTTATAGTAATAACGCCATCTATACTTATTTATAATAACTATTCATAAAGCTTGCTTGTACCAAGTTTTAATTACAATACAATCATTTATAGAATAATAAGAAAAACTTGTTGCAGGCATGCTGAATCTTTCACAAATGGAAAATCGTCCAATGATACTAATCGGTGGTTAGTAGATTTTTGCTTTAATGTTAGTATACAGTTTTACGTTAATTGAATTGAATAATATTAGGATGGGTAATGGTTATTTCGAATTATTTCAGATACAATTCAAGTAAATTCAATATTTAATTTAATCCCACCACAATTATTACAATCAAAATTCACACCATCAATAATTCGTTATTTTTCAACAAATTCCAATCGAAACAATAAATTAAGTCACATATCCGATGATGGTAAAGCTAAAATGGTTGATGTATCAAACAAAAATGATACATTACGTACAGCAATTGCACAAGCTACAGTCAAGATTACACCGAAAATTGCTGATTTAATTAAAAATAATCTAATGAAGAAAGGTGATGTTTTAAGTGTTGCACAATTAGCTGGTATAATGGGTGCAAAGAAAACTGCCGAATTGATACCATTATGTCATAATATAAAATTAACAAATATTAATGTTATTGTTGAATTACAATATGATAGTAAAGAAATTAAAATATCATCGAAAATTTCAACAATTGATAAAACTGGCGTTGAAATGGAAGCATTAACAGCATGCTGTATTAGTGCATTAACAATTTACGATATGTGTAAATCAGTTAGTCATGATATTAAAATTACTGATATTGTTTTGGTTGAAAAAACTGGTGGGAAATCAACGAAAACGATTAATTTAAGACAAATGGACGATTCACCGTTACAACCGGGTTATGTAACTGTAGGCACTCTTTAAACAATAACTCACTATACATATATTTTTTTAATATTAATTAATCAATTAATAAAATATTAACGAATTTTATTTCTTTTGATGTGACCTGATAAACAAATTATCCTCCGGCATTAAAATTCTGTAATTATTACAATAAAATTACAAATTTTTCAATTGAAATAATTTAAATTAACTTACACGTTAGCATTTGTAGCCATTCCAGGTACTGAAATTGGTGTTAATTTCGCTTCTTCTGGTACTTTAACTGTTAACGTTGATCTAGGTCCTGTTTTCCACGTATTACTGTCTTCATCAATAACAGATGCTTCAATTATTAACAAATATTGACCACCTTTTGGAAATGCTAACAAAAATTGTGCGGTAAAAAAGTCTTTATGTGGCGTTACTGATTGTGTTAAAACCGAACAAAGTTCCAAATTCTAAGAAATTAATCAATTAATTAATTAATTTTTTTTGTAATATTATATGATTACCTTATTTTCGATATCTTTATTTTTATTATTGTTTTGTAATTGTGATGTCACAGTGATTGTGACTTCTTCAATACGTCGAAATAAACCCGGTTTCATACCGTGTTGGATAACACCCTCAACTTTAACAGCCAATTGTGAATTAGCTTGAACACTAATAAATTCACCCATCACTCTAGGTTGTGGTGATATTGCTAATTTTACACTTGTTGATTGTAGAATTTGAAAGAAATATCGTGGTATTGATAGTGAAGCATTTGATAATACTTCAACAATTTTACGCAACAATTCAGCATGCTACAAATATGTTATACAATAAAAGTTAATTGATAAAAATAAATAATTACCTTATGTGTGATTGTAGCCATAGATGGATCCTCGTTCATAACTCTAGCAATTTTCAATGCATTACAACAAGCCTTTACCATTTGCTGTGATTCTAAACGAACATTTTGCGATACGAAATCAATAGGATCATCTTTTAAAATTGCACCGCTCACACAAATACTTTCAACACTTTGCTCGACCAGTACGCACATTTGTTGCAAACTACAAAGAAAACTTTAATTTTGGTGTATAGAACCAGGGCTTCGAACCATTATCTTCTTTCTTCCCTAAAAGGTGCAACCCCTGGTGGAAATAAATACTAGAAATACTAATTTATTTCCATTTTCTGACTTTTTCAGAGATAATAAGATTTTTTAGAGAAAATAAGAAATTTTCACCAGGAACCCCTAAGAACTATTTACAGGGTAATTGAATACAGAAAGACAGGCAACTTTTATTTTATAATTTTCTATTAGTAGAAGAATTTTCATGGTGTTGTTTTTGTGATTGTCTACCCCATGGTAGACAATCACAAAAGTTGGTCAAAAAAACGCCCGTATTAGTCAATATCGTGATTGTCAACAACTTGCTACACACTTAAAGTGATTCAGAGTGACTCGAGAAACCTCCCAATACTGATTTTTTTTGTTTTCTACCCACACATTCTGAAACAGGTGGAATGTTTTTGAAAATCGTAACCTTGTCCAAAACGACTAACTTCCAAATGAGCTACGAGGTTCTAATTTTGCTAAAATGACCTATAGGCACCCTTCTACGAATCTTTAGAATATTTTTTGAATCGTTCGTCAACTAATAGGATTAAACAGGAGATGAAAAGAAAAAAGAGAAGAAAGTCATGTTAAGTGGTGTTTTTTTTCCGGCTGTTGGTTCAGTTCCGGTTCGAAGCCCTGTATATAACAGCAAACTTTTTTCTTACATTTGCATATTTTCAAGTGTTGCCGGATCAGCATCGAAAGCCGTTTGATACAATTTCCAATACAAATCACTACAATTTTTAAATTCTTTAACACATTTCCTTAATTGATTCGTTATATAACCATGCCGTTGATATTCATCCCTTGTATTTTGTACAATTGTCGCAGCTATCGCTGGTGGTGGTACAATACATAAAATATTACACGTATAAATTAATTGCAATAAACATTGTAAAAATTCAGTACGTATACGCATATATTCAGCTTGAAATTGTAGATTATATGATGGTGTACTTGCAGCCTAATAAATTTAATTTTATTCATAAATATTTAAATATTATCACCATAATTATTTACCTTTAGAGCAGCAATTGATTTATTATAATGTATGATAGCTTTATCTAATCGATTAATTAAATTATCATCTTTTAATGTTAATTGTGTTTCAGCTTCAGCTAATTCTTTTAAACATACTAACCAAAAATGATAATGTTCAGAACTGACTTGTTCTGTTAAATTATTAAAAATTTGATAAGCTATTTTATGATGTCCATAACGTACAGCTGAACGTCCAATACAATAATTTGACCATAAATTATTATTATTTATTATATTAAATAGAATATTTTCAATTGTTTCATTCCATTCATAATTTGACATTGTTTGAAATATTAATGTACATAACATAATTTTTAATTGTTGTTGTTGTTCTATTGGTTGTTCAATTTCATTTAAATTATTTAATAAATTCAAAATTTTATTCAATAATGGTAATAATGTGTCCGGTTTTAAACTACCAATAGCACCTAGAGTTTCACAAATTATTATCGTACATTCACCTTCAAAAAAATTAATTAATAAATTCTATAAAATTTATAATACAAAATTTACTATTAATATCATCTAAACGTGTTCCTAATAATTCAACAAATGTCTCACAATGCTCCTTCTTTGATTCACATAAACGTACAGCACATTTTAATGCTAATTTTAATTGTTGTGGATGTTTATCGTTTGAAAATGTTAATAGAAGAACTAAAGTCTCTAAAGAAGTGATCACTTCATCAGCACCTTCTGTTTCCAACTTTTCTTTATAACTAAAATTGAAAATATTAATTTTATTCAACGATAATTATAGTGTTTTTGAACTCCAAAAGAGCCTGGCGCCCGAGTAAGAGATATTATCAAGATTCTGGCTAAATAAACACGATTCTATAGCTAATAAGTAGAGAAAAACGTTTCACTGCCTGTAGAGAGTAATGACGTCACCGCCTTATACTAGGATCAAAGTTAGCGTGATGATCTAGCTGGTGTGACGCATTAGACTACTTCACCCATTCTTTACCTACGGTGTGTCAATAGTGAATCAAGTTACGTTACTACGCCACGGCACGGCACGGCGAAATGCGAGAAATAAATTTCCCGGTACACTCGGTATAACTCACCAATAGCACAAAATTTGTGTAAGTATTTGTATTGATTGTACAGCAACTTGTGGTAATGTTGAATAACAATTTTTATTACACAATTCACGTAATTTTGAATTGTTTTCATGATAATCATGACACATCCTTGGTGATTCTGCTAATACTTTAATTACATCTAATAAATAATAAAAATTATTTTCAAATTAGAAAACATAATTAATCAATCATACTTAATGATAAAATTAAAACTTTAGATTGATTAGAATTCAATGCAAAATCAATAATATTATCGATAGCACCAATTGGCCATAAATGTGCCCCTGGTTTTGCTAATTTATATAAAAATTCTAAACATTTCGATTTCACCTCCCATCTAGGATCATTTCTGAGATATTTCAACAATAATGTAACCTATAAAAAATAATTACTAATACAATAATATTACAAAAAAAATGAATTATTACTTGACTAGGTACATCAACTAGTGTTGCTGCAGCTAATTGTGTTAATGTATTCAATGTTACCAATACGAAATCTTTAGCTGGATAACTTGGTAATAGATCAATACATAATGTACGAACCATAGCAGCTGTACTTGTATCATGATGCATATATTGTAAAATTGGTATTAATTGTAATTTCATATTAGCTGGTGTTGATTGACCTTGTATCATATCAGAAACTTTATTACACATACTAACAGCAAATGTTCTGAAATTTTTAATTATTTTTCAATTGATTCCTATAGTTATTTAAATAATTTTACTTGGATTGTGCAGCAAATTGTATTGCAGCATAAATAGCAGCTTCAACTTCAACATTATCGTGTGAATCTAAACTACTCCTGATACTATGATGGATTTGTTGTCGTTCTGGTATTATTGTAGCAACAGCACCGAATGTACGTAATGTAACCGCACGTGCTATAGGATCGTTACTATGGATAACACTAAAGATACGCCTAACAAACTCATCAACACTTGAAATTTTATCTAAATGTTTCTCACTTTGTTGGCACACTCTCAAGATGCACAATCGTAAGAAATTATTACTAAAAATAGAAATTTTGTTAGAATGAAAAATGTAAGAAATAACAGAAGTGTACCCCATTCGAAAAACATCAGCTAATTTTAAAAACGACGCATTTATTAATATCGGAAATGGGTATTTCTCGAATAATTTTGGAAAACGAACAATTGCTTCACATTGTTCACCAACTTTACCTGAACGAAGGCCTGAAAAATTATCGGTTTTAAATTGAAAATCTACAAAAACATAACCTCAATTATGGTTACCTTTATCCAATTCGGTTAGTGCTGAATTTGCGTCTTGTTCAGGCTCACCCAGACCATTCTCATTGAAAGAATTCACTCGAACACATGACATTTTTAGAAATTAATTGAAAAAATTCATTAATTATTCTACGAAAATAAAAAACCGACAAACAAATAAGCCGTAGTTCTATCGGCTACATAAACGAACTACTAGCACATATTATAACTACTACAACGTTGCCAAGAGTCCTCTAATAAATCTCAATAAATCAAAGAACAAAATATAATTAATCGACGGAAAATAGTTATATTATTATAATCACTCAACTAATCGTTAGATTATTGCTTGTCTATAAATACAAATGATATGAAAAAGATAGTCAAAATAATGTCATAAGTTAAGGTTGGTACTAGTGCTCTTTTGTAACAAATTATCTACACAACAGGTGGTTTATTTGCAACGATTATGAATTCTTACAAGGATTGCTCATGAACCACATTTTTTCGGCATCCCCACTCTTGTCGTCTCCAGTGACGTCATTCGCGTACATACAGATACACATTGATAGAGACAGGTAGCTATGCCTGTCTCTATCACGTATATGTAGGTATGCTAACTATCCGTCAATGACGTCAAATATTTGGCTTATATGGAGAGTATAGGCAATGAGCAATCATTGTAAGTTTACAATCGTTGGTTTATTTGTACTAATTTAATTGCGGGAAATTTGAATTACATTTTCTTGAAAAAAAATTTATTAGACGCAAACTTCAACAAAATAAATTCAATTTTTCTACTAATGTTTCGTAAAGATATTATTTAGGTGGTTCTTTTTCGATGGGGCATTCGTAAATAGACTACCTATAAAACAAGAAAAAATTTCATAATCAATCAAATAAAAAAAAATTGCTTAAATTTACCAATAAATCGTCTTTTTGACGAATCTTCCTCGTTTGATATAATTTTACAATGTTGTATATCGAAAATTTGAAAATCTAAACAACGAAACTTCTCATCAGCTTCATACAATTTATTACCAAAATTTGGATATAAATATGGACGTCCTGAGAATGGATTTATAAAATCAGCCCAATAACCATTGTGTCGTAATTTATCACATACACTTTTTGCTGTTATCAAAAACTGTAACATAAAATAAAAAAGTTATCGCAATGGTAATAAAATTTTTAAAATATTACAGTTTGGGCCATTCGTTCAGTTTCTATTTCGTTATTTTTACGTAATAATTTCAAATTTGGTTTCAATGATATTGTAATAACAGACAAATCAGAAGTTTCTAAATTCCTGTATGGGAAAAGATCGCAGACAGTTTTCCTTAAAACTGTAGGACATGTTTGAACACGACAAACAATATTAGCATTCGTTATCATACCCTGGAATGTGAAAGAATTAGTTTGAATATTAATTAACAATATTTATAACCGTTTTAATTATAAATACATCATCGATTTGTTCCATAATAAAATCATGTCTTGCTTTAATTGTCGTATCAGTATCATACCAAGCAATTCCAACATTTCCAGGTAAAACAAATGGAAAGCCACCATTTGATGCTAATATCTCAAAATTTGGATCTTTCGATGCCAATTTAATCTCATCTATAATAACATAGAAAAATATTAAATAACATGATAAAAAACGATAAAATGTTGCATCATAAATTGCACTTTTTCTTTAAATTGCAATTATGATAAAAATAAAAACTTACTTTTTACAATTTTTCTAGCACGTACTGGTTTATATGGACCATCAATATTGTTGGTTTTTTTCGAAAAATTACGAATAATTTGGGCAACATTATTCGATTTAATTTTTAAAAATCTTCCCAATAGATTTAGATTTTGGATTGACATTTCTTTGTGACAAATGAATTTTTTTGACAGTCAAAAAATCAAACCAATCACCATTAAATTATACGGTTGCCATGTTTACGCAATACAATAGCGGGTAATTTGAAACATAGGAAATAATAGTTTGAATAACAAGCAGAGTCGTATCAAGAACCCAATGGGCCCACATACATAATATAGTAGTAAATAGTACCTATGTAATTATAATAGCAACTTTTGACATTTTGCGTTTATTGAAAGAGTAATTTCAAAGACTCTGAGTAAGAATTTTACGTAAAAACAGCATTAGAACAACAATTGTGTCTTATCTTATCACTTCATATTGTCGCCAGTGTCCGCCATAAACATACGTGACACTCAATTTTTTCTATAATCGTAATTTATATGTTTGCATTTCACAAAATACTTGAACCCACTTACTCTCTGCGCTTATAAAGATCCAGCAAGTGACGGGCAAAAATTAGCTACAGTAGACCGGCTCTTTATTGTTTGTACAAAGCCCGCTACTAATTTATCACTTTGATTAAAAATGAGAAACTCGCTGTATAATTATCTTAAATTCACAAAATGATTGACTTACGACTAAAATATTTTAAAGCCTGAAATAAAAGTGGAAACACACCAAAAAAGTGTCTAAATCGTCTTCTATCCACGATCCAGTATTATTATTATTATTATTATGTGGAGATACCTGACCATGCGTTAAAATGTCCTCGATTATATTAATTTTCTAAAGTGCTTATGGAATTGAATAGTTAAAATAAATAATCAATTGCTTATTGTTAGATATTCGTTTGAGTAACAACCCAACGATGAATTTCCAACGAAACATTTATAAATTGGGTAATTTCGTTTCAATTATTCCATCGTATCATTTTGATAAAATGAAAATTGTACATCCGAAACGTGATAAAATTTGTTCGAGTCTCATATCAATCGCTCTAATAATTGGTTGTTTTTATGTAACGGGTGGTATCAAAAGTTTAACTGATTCATCTATAGAGCAGTTCTTGTGGAGCTTGGAAGGACATTTAATCGTGCTATTTAATGTAAGTTTGATTCTATTATCAAACTGTTTTGTTACAAATTCGTGGGTAATTTTAACGAATCGTTTACAAGAAATTGAGCAAAATTTGTGGATTAATAGAAGTCGAAAAGTATCGGTCGTTTTACGGAAATTTTACATTTATTTATCGCTAATTTTAGCACTTTACCTTATACTTGTCGCTTATCTCCTATTTATATTTTTAAATTATTTACCTACAGATGGATTATTAAATTTAATAATTGAATTGATCAATTGTTTGTATTACATATTTATCGATTTTCTTATTTTATATTTCATTGTAATTTTTAAAATATGCTACAATAATCTTCGACGTCTTTTAACAAGTACTTGTAACAGAACTGAATTACTGTTAATGATGAAGAAAATCGAATATAATTCACAACTATTAGGAATATCTGTTGAATGTTTCAATAAAATCTTCGGTTGGCCTCTTGTTTTATTAATTGTCTGTACAATAATTTCAATCTTAGTGAGATTAAAAATGATTCTCAAATATTTGTTCGCTAATAATGAACCATGGCCAGTAATTGGTGATGCTTCAAACCATATTATCATTGCTTCATTTACACTTTTATCAATACGGCTTGTAAGTTAATTTGACACTTTTGTGATTGTTTCTCTCGTTAAATAAAACCGATAATTTCAGGTGGCGCTTGTTTTAATTGTCTTTGAAACGGATTCAATGAATATTGAAGGTGGGAAACTTCAATTACAATGTTATACAATTCGAACAATGTTCACTGAAGAGTATTTACGTCGTGAATTGTTCACATTGGGTGAAATATGTGAGAAGAATTGTTATCAAATAAGTGCAGCGAATTTCTTTAATCTTGGAAAAGGTACCCTGCTTGGAATTCTATCAACGATCGCCACTTATTTGATAGTTTTATTACAATTGAAAGAATAATTTTATTGTAATAAAATATCGATTATAATGTAATATATAGAAAACTTATAGGGTGAATAAAAAGTACCGCTTAATGCTCATAATTCATAACATTTTCAATAATGAAAATTTAGAAAATTTTCGAGAGCTAAAACGGCTCCATCAGTTACCATTGCAAAGAAATGACGCCATCAACAATTTTCTTAAAAAACATTCAATACTTTTTATTGTACTTTTTGAGCAGGGCATATTTATCATAGTTCAGATATGTAAAAATAATAAGGGTTTACACAAGAAAAATTTTTACCTGGTAGTACCAAAGTTCCCATGGCAAGTTGGTTAGTTGGTGATAGCGATACGAAAATTATTTCAAAGATTTGCAGCGTGGTTTCTGGAGAACAATTTAACAAAGTTAGAACCAAGTAGCTCATTTGAAAGTCGGCCGAAGAAGCTTCTTTCGAACGATGTCGCAATTACTTAAGAATAGACCATATGAGGTCCAAACTGCTGATTTTCGTATGTCATGAGTATGTTGAGTCAAAATTCACCCTTAAAGCTACAACCTCAAATAACTATACAAATAGGTAACTATATGTATAGGTTACTTCTACAGCAGTTTCGACCTTGGATGGGTTACTTGCTGGAGTTTGACCCGAGAAATGTTTGGCAATTTGCTTAGCATGCAGGAATCAGAAAGAAAAAAATATCACGTAAGCCTTCTAGACATTTTTAATCGTTTTACGTGTGTAGTTAGATTTCGAAAATCATGACATTGTGCAAAAGGATCATTTTTTGACCAAATTCCAAATAAGCTATGAGGTTCTAATCTTGCTTCGGCTTAGTTCCGGTTCGAAGCCTTGGTTACGACAGCGGTTAAAAGCCTGTTTTACACAGCCTCACAAAAATTTGTCTCTTTTATAGGCTCACCACTGTACATACTCATTTCAACTAAATTTTGCTCAGATTCAAAAGAAATTTATAATTTCATATAATTTTTTTTCACATAAACTTCTTACAACGATAGCTGAAACTGTATCGACAAATTTTAAACACATTACAGGGCTTATCTATTAGAAATATATTTGTATTTTCTCTCTTATTACCCTTTGTTCATATTGTATTTGCTCCTAGCATCTGAGACTGAGACATCTATCCGCAGATTGAAAAACCTACTTTATTCATTTCATCCTTATGGAACAGATAGGTATTTATATTGTAGAATGTTTTTTTCAGAAATAAACCTTTAGTTTATCGATTCCATAACATTATCGAATCAATAACTATCAGATCCATAAGAATACTTTCTGGAAACTGATCATAAAATGAGAAATATTTTCTAGTTTATTCTTCTGATAACTAGATGGTGTTATTTTATGCTATAGCCTAATTCTAGGCATCAAATGAGATATAATATAGAAGAGTCGTTAATAATAACGCTATAAATTTTAGAAAAGATTCGATTCTATCTAATTTCCGTAAAGGATTCGGTCTGTTTCTTATTATCATTATTAATATTATTACAAGTATTGTCTGAAAGACTGACATGAACTGAATGATTTTGATTAATAGTAGGTACAATTTTTTTTCCTCTCGTCTTTATACTTTCTCTTCCGCTTAGAATCTTCTACATCTATATTTTATCAAATAAGTTAGGTGTTACTAATAGAAAGTCAAGTCTTTTCTCTTTATGTACCATGTATTTATAGAATGATGGATTATTTTCCTGTGAATATGTTGATGTTCCTAGAGTATTGCTGTGTAATCTGCCTCTTCGTACGCTCGTATAAAATCTAACGGAACCCGTGGAAATTTACCAAAGTCTCTATGTCAACTAGAAAGAATTAATTTAAATGTATGAAAAATGGAAATCAAGAAATAAAAAAGAGAAGACAACTTGAGGTGATCTCCAAATTAGACTGTTTATCATTTGATTTTTAAAATATACAGGAGGCTCATTATCGTACAATTAGTCAAACAATAAGATAATGGGATTTATTTGCGTGTCCGTTTCTTTCTTCATTCGTTATTTATGTTAATGATCCTATATATCAATGAATCAAATCGATTAATAAAACAAGGGGAGAACAAAAAAAAAATGTCAAAATCAATCCTTGATAAATTGATGATGGATTTTACCTCCTACATATTTTTTTGGATTTGTCAGTATTTACAAAATTCATTCAGCAAATACATATGCCTATATTGATGTTTGAACACTTGTACTACTCTTGTTCCATATTACACAATAATAAAAATAAAATGTACTCAATATTTGAATGAGCTTCATTGATTTCTAATTAATAATAATCATAATAATACTTGACAACAATAAAAAAAACCATCAATTATACTCGTTAATATTGCATTAATGGATGGGTGTAATTTTAGAGATTTTGAGATATTTTATTGCTTTTTATTGAATAAGTAACAATATCCGATTGAACAATAATTTATCATTATTTCAATAATTCTAATTTACGTCAATATTGTCCGTCATTCTAATCTAGTTACACCAAAAAAACGCTTCCAATTTAAGAAGATATGGAATTTTTAAGTCAAATCTTATCTAGTTAGTTATTACCACAAAATATATCAAAGTATTTTGGTAGATTTGAAAGAATTTTGCCGTAGAGAATTGTCGATTTTGATATTGAGAAAAATACGGGTTCCCTATGAGGCTCACATTGTATACATAAAATAATGGCTTGCTTACATTGCACAGAAACTAATATTGTTGTTTCTATCCTGCTACATTTCAGAGAAAGCTATGAAAACTTGGTTTGTACAGAATATTGACTCTCTTAGTTGGGTTTTAGAATGAGTATCTACCTGTATATAGACTTTTTGTATATTATAATTACATTTTAACATAAAGTTGAAGAATTTTTAAGAAATGTAGCTACTTTAAGATACCCTTTTCGCAGTCTTTAATTTAACGAACGTAAGCCAACGCAACCACTTTGATGATCATTAACATCTAAAGACATTTCGTCTGATAAGTAGCTTAATTCATTCATTCATTCACAGTATGAATTTGCTTTCATCTTTATGAAATAAGACGATAAAGAAAAAATGCTTCAGAAAAATTGATATGATCAAAAATGGTGGATGCGCCGGGTTAAATTCTATAATCTTCGACAGTATTGATTCTAAATTCCAGTTATTTAATGAAATTTTTTTTAATGTAAATTCACTGAAAAGTTGTTCCTATGTTATAGATTTGTATAAAAATGTGAACGTTCAAATCGTTTTCATTTGTAAACTTTTAATAAACGGGATAAAAATGCTACTAACAATGATATTATTTTGGAAAGAATTTATTACAGTGTCAAACAGATTGAAATAGAATTGTAATATTTTGTGTAATTTTAGGAAAATGAAGATTTCATAAGCTACAAATACAAAATAGGTGGATACGCTGGGCTATTTTTTTTTAAATCTCTTCTGTGAAGAAATTGATATTTTTTTTTGAGATTTCACAGATTTGTATCCAATAAAAATGGATAAGCTCTAAATTATTTAAAAATCCAACAGTGAGAATCATTTCTGTAATATTCTTTTTTTTTATACTTTGATACTTGTATGAGAAATTCTCAAAATCTCTCTTGAATACACGTTTTGTTTACTTTTTGAGAATATAATAAAATTTTGTTTGCACAGTATGAGTCAAGTTTAAGAATTTATAAAATATACTAAAGGGCAGATAATTGTAAAGTGTCTACTATAGTTTGAAAGCTAATATATTGGAAAATTCGGTAGTGAAAACCAAATTAAGATATTTGTTGTAGTTTTCAAAACATTAAGGGAAAACTGGATTCAAGTCGGATTCGATGTCCGAAAAAGTGACAATTTTTAATCATTGATTTCTTGCTTGTTTTGTGAGATATTCAAATTCTGTAACCAGTATTGAATCGGGCGTTTCTCGGTGCATCCGATAAAGTTTTTTCTTTTGGAAAACTTTTACTTAATTCTAAAGTACAGGAGAAAATTTTGGAGCATGTCAAAATATTTCTAAAAATTTATTCAGTATGTACACTGCGAACCAATCAGATGATTATTAGACAATTATTGCACTAATTCGGTTTACATTGACACTAATTTGTCGAGAGATTTTCGAAATATTTTCCACCTTTAATGATAGTCATGAAAGTAGATAAAATTTCTGACATTTTCACATCAATCAAGAAGCAAATTAATTAATTTTAAGAGCTGTAAATGATAAATGAAGAAAAGGTTTAAATTTTCCGTAAACATTCATTGAATTTCCAAAACTTGCACTTTTAGCGAACTTAAAACAATTCCTCTTTCTAAAAACGGATCGTACAATTCTCTGTTTTCGAAATTTTGAAAATGTTTTAAATTTTCTTCATTCCCCGGAAAACTAAAAAGCCTATCGGAGAAATTCTTGAAGATCTGGATAGCTCTTTCAATTTGCTATTTAAGTCACCTGATAATTATTGAAAATCAATAATATTGGCTAAGTTTTAGCCGTTTATGAAGAGAAATCTACGCAAAAAACAGGCCTCAAGAGTTTCCTCTGCCATTCAAAATTTTATTACATGTTTCTAAAATAAAAAGCTTTAGAACATGCACCTTGAAATTCTTTATTTAATGCACATTTAACTTTTCCAAAATCTTAAAAAAAGAACAAGATATCGATGCTTGAAAATTGTTAATTTTTGCACGATGGATTGAGATATTTATATTGAGGCCCCATAGAAAAAAATACAATTATAAATGGTGGAGGCGCCGTGATGGAATTGAGTAATTTTTTATACACACTTCTCATGAATAATTTTGTAATTTCAGTAATATCTTCAGCGATTTTCGTTTAATTAAAGCGTAAGAACTTTAAATTTTAACTATCTTAATTCTAGCTTATCTAGATTCATTAAAATATCATTTCCACACTATATACTGAATCTTTAGAAATTTTTCACGTATTTTAAAATGCAAATAATATAAGATTGACAATAAGGAGAGACCTTTTCTGAGACACCAATAGTTAGAGAATAGTTCTAACATGTTTAAAAGCTAAACAATCCAAATAAAAATAAAAGATAATTTATTGTCGAGTTCGATAATAAAGAATACATTCAGGTATTTGTCATAATTTTAAGAAAACTGATAATTCTTGAAAAAAATTTAATGAATGCAAAAATGGTGGATGCGCCAGAACAAATTCTCATTTCAGAGATATAAATTTTCGTATATTATTTGATAAGAATTCAATTAATTTCTTGGGCAAATTAATGAAATGTATGTACAATGTTACAATCAATGTCAGTCTAAGTATGCAAGTTTTAAATTTCTATTGATTCTACTCCTACCTATCTACAAATTCAACTGTGTTTTTTACAGTAGGTTTAAGTGTGAAAATTTACAAAATAGAGCAAAAAATTCATAATAATAATAACACAGTATTTATTCTTTTTATAATGACCATTTGACCGTAGAATTCAATAAGAACTACATTTTTATAGCTTTAGAGAAATTTATAAGCTACACCGAAAAAAAATTATGGATGCTTCGGTTTAAATAGAAGCTTTTAATGAATAAAATTTTTGAAGTTTTCTTGAGTGAGACTATTTTAAATTATTGCTTATTTGGTTCCAATTTTTTTAAATGCTTACAGTTTCTCGGCAAATAAGATTTAAAAACAGTACTCTTTATCATTTTGAAGCCACTTTAAAATAGAATTCAGTAGCAAAAAGTGGATATTTTTATGAGAAATTGATAAACATGCGTATATAAGTAATAATAATTGTAAAAATGGTGGATGCGCCGGGCTCAATCCAATTTTTTTTCAACGGTAAACACGTTATTTTTGATGTAAGAACTCGGTAAGCTTCTAGATAGTTTAGAAGTACGTTTTTGAATAAATCTGCTAAGATTACGTTTTTATACTTTTGAAATTTGAAGATTTATTCAATGCATTTAAAGATAGATGACAATGTAAAGTTGACAATCAGTTTAGAAGCAAATTTATTGTAGAACTCAATAGTTATAGCTGTATTTATAATTCTAGAAGACCTATTAAAAATTGTTAAAAGATCAAATGTGTTAAAATTAAGGGCAGATTACCCTCTTTTTGCAGAAAATTCCACCTTTAACGTAATGCTTGATAAAATTTTGACTGATTTTATACAAGTACAGATTCAGATTAAAATTCACATTAGAAATTAATTAAGATTGTAATTGCGCCACAAATGGTGGATGCGCCGAGATAATTTTTTCAACGTGTACTTATTTTTTGTGAGAACAAATTTTCGAATAATATTGACGTTAAGTCTTGATTTTTCGATATCTTAAAAGTTTCCACAGATAATTTTCTGCTTGTTTGAAACTTTGACGTAAAGCTATTCACTAATATAACGTTATTCTATACAAATCGATTCTTGAATGTAGTTGTAATCATTGTCCGATACAGGTTCTTATCGTGTCTAACTATTACTGTAAAAACAGCTCTTTACAAGCTGTATTTTAATTTTCTTTTATTTCTATTATTTCAATCATAAGAAAAAAGATGCTCGTATTTGATCCAATAAAAGGCAGATTATATTTATATCGAAAATAGATATACCTAATAATACGTATAAAAAATGAATCATACATATATACATACATGCAAGAGAATATTTTAAGTGGTTTGTTGGAAAAACATTGAAAAAATTACGTGCGACGTTAAAATGACGCAAGCGCCACGATGCCGGCGCTAAAACTGATTGGGGTGGCTTTTGAGTTGTTTGTGGAAATATATAAAAGGCCCAACCAACTAACCAACCGACCAGCTGGGTTCATCTGCCATCCACATCATCTTCTTCATCGGTCGTGTACAGTTGCTGTCGTCTTCAATCAAACAACAACGCAATTATTAATTGCAACAAATAAAACAACTTCGTTTAGACACAACAAGAACAACTTAACGGTAAGTCGTTATTTTTATCAACTCCTTAATAAAAAATTCACAATTAGAAATAATAGAAGAAATTGATCGATCCCATTGATATATTCTCGAGAGAGTTACTTTTTTATATTGAAAAAACCCACAAATTCAAATATACATCGAACATATCTGTAGTGGATGTAACGAATTCCCCAAACAAATATTTTCTAGATATTGAAATATATCTATGAATCTCTTCTATAAATTTAAATAAGAGAATAAGTAAAATTGATTGAAGCAACAGGCATCATCGTTTCACTTATTCAATTTACTTATGGTCTAAATTCGGGGTAGGTGAATGAATTCGTCAACTAGAAGCATTAATAATATAATTCACAGTAGAATGATTTTTACCTCAAAAAGAAGCCATTATTTAAGTTAAACTTTTATTTTTTAGAAAAATGATTTATGAGGAATATTTGGCGGATAATTAGTAAAGTTGCATTAAAATATGTGTAAAATAATTTTATTTTTACTAATTAAAGTGCTAATTTTTTGCCGTACACAGTTAAATTTTATTTTTGTATTAATTATTATCAGTTAAGCATGCAAATTGTCTCTAGAGATACAATGGTAGTATTTTAATCGATAAATTAGCTGTCTTTATATAGAAAGCATAGATGGTAAATTATTTCTTCTAAAATAATTGTTTCAAAAATTTACAAGATTGAAAACGGCTCAAAAATATTTTAAAATAATTATACTAATAGTTATAGCGGTAATGATTCTTATACATATTATCTACAAGGTGCTTTTGTTAAATGTGGTCAAATTCCTACTAGTTGGCGAGCGATTCGAAAAATATTTCAAGGATTTGTAGGAGGATCTAGAGAGCTTTTTCCAAAATTAGAACCTTATAGGTCATTTGAACGTTGGTTAAAAAGCGATCGTTTTGGACAAAAACGAGAAAGAACGGCAAACGTCTAAGAATGACTCGTTGACCCTCCAAACAGTGATTTTTTTCATTCTTCTTGGTCGCATTTTAGGGAAAATGCAAGACATTTTTACCAGTTCTAGAAGAAAATCAGTGTTGGACCAACTTCGGAATTAGCTACGAGGTTCTAATTTTGTTAATATTTAATACATTTTTACACAAATTTCTTGTTCTAGTGTGAATTTTAGCCAATTTTGAGAAAAAACTCTTTAACTCTTTTACTATTAAATTATGATTTCAGAAATATATTTTTGACCTTTCAGTGTAGATTTTTACGATTAGTAAGCTTTCCAATTAAACTATGTCAAAAGAAGGCTATTTAGGGTGGTATTCACTAAATTTATAGCGACTAGTCACTAACTACAAGGACAGTCAATTATAAGTTACTATTCTCAGTCGCTTATATTGTTGTAGAGACGAAGATAGTAGCTGTAACGTTATTTACTAAAGGATAGTTGCGCAGTAACTTGCGTGATGGTTGTTTTATACTTGTCTCTTTCCAATAATTAGATATAATGATATTGTAGGGAGTGAGATAGATAGTTATATTTAGTATCTCGCTTGGATATACATAGTAACGAATTTACAAAAAGTTAGTGAATACCTCTCGATGTTAGCTTTTAAAACGGATTCTCAGTATTTATTCCTAATTTTAAAAACATTTTCTACCTAAATCATCAATTTTTGAATAATAATCATAGTTATCAACAATAGACAACCTAATTTGGGGTCTAAAAATTGTAAGCGACAGGGGCTCATCTAGCTCTTGATGCGTCCCTGGATTTCAACTAAAAAAAAAATGTTCTAATTTTGATAAAATGGTCTCCAGCCCCCTCCCTACCAATTGTTAAAATACACCCAATTCTTTTTTTACACGGCATTTTTTACACGATTTTGAAATAACACAGTTCAACAATATACCTTTTTACACGAATTTCTGGTTCTAGCACGAAACCCAAAATATTCAGTTTTTCATCTTACACGATTTTTGTAAAGTTGTGGAACATATGTCCAAATTTCCCATATATCGCATGGATTTTTACACGGTTTCCTAAGCGTTTGTGTAAAAAGGAGTTGGATGTAAATATTTTTCGAATTGCTCGCCAACTAATAGGAGTTACATAAGAAATTACCACTTTTACGAGAAACACCCTGTATATAGGGTGTACTTTAAGGGTTTTTAATTCGCAAACAGAATCAGTAATTTCCACAAGGTCTGTCAAAGGGGCAACAGTTACCGCTAGAGTACTATAAGAGGATTTGCAAAATACCCAAATATTAACGTTAAAAATAAATAAAAAGACCAGTGTATTATTGGTAATTTTCTCTTATTTCTCAACGAAAAACGAACGCAGATTTTTACAAAGAAACATCGAGATTTTAAACAGTTTTGTAAGCATAACTACGTCGAAAATTATTGCCTAATTAAACATAAGCCCTAATAATCCCGGTAATCGGTAAAATTTGTAAATATCCTGTCAGGTTATCTCTTATAGAAACTTTATTTTGTATTCCCCTATATTTTTTTGTTCGTTTTTTTTGTTAAAGAAACTTCCGATCCGGAACTAACTCAACTTGACAGACTTTTGGTCAGATAAGATAATTCTCATTAATCACCTACTCTTCTCTATATTCACTATACTACACTCTACACACTGATATAGATTTATTCTTATCAACATTGTATGTCTCTGTTGTCCAAATCCTGTATAATTATATCGAGAAAAATCTTCAATTTGTGCGTATAAATCGAAAGTTCCGTTAGATTACAAGGAAATCAATCAAATCGGCTATAATCAAAGGGAATGGTTGATATCGGAGACAGCCGAGAGGTTTTACGCCTTCTTGAATATTTCTTTTACAATTGAACAGAAATTGTTTTGTCATGTTATTGGTGCAGAGTTTGAGTGTTTCTTAGCAACGTAAACAACAAGTTAGCAGCTGGTTTCTTATTGGTTCGTCAGCATGCGAAAAGTGACTTTTACGCATTGGGATAGAAAAGACCATTTATCCGCATGCTAAATATTTTTTACGGGCTAATGTGACACCACTAATTTTAATGAACATGTGAAATCTTTTATTTAGTATCTCAGTTGGATTTACAAAAAGTTAGTGAATTTCCAATTTTAAGACTTAAATTATCACTTTTTAACAATATTTATAGACAACTATTATTATGTTTGGGGTTTAAAAATCGTAAGCAACAGGGGCATATTCAGTTCTTGATACGTCTCTGGAAAGAACCTATTTGATATTTCAAGTAAAAAAATATTGTTTGTATTATAATAAAAGTCGCTATTAACGAATATTATTGTTGGTATTGACACTTGTATGGTAATCGAGTTTTCATTTTTCAATATACAAAGCGGGGTAAAAAGACCGGAAAAAAACGCATAGAAAATGCGTCTATTGTGTTATAATAAACACAATTGAATATATATATTTCATTATTTTCATAGGTTTCATAAATCAAAATATGTTTACAAAAATAGCTGGTATTTATTAACGATAATAAAATGTATGACTTGCTGAATTTTCAACAATTTTCTAAATTATTTCAGAAACATAGGAAGAGAATACAGAGTTTAATTATGTGTTTAAAATTTACAAATTAGCATAATAAGGTAGTAATTATGATAATCAAAGCATAACATTATTATTATTATTATGCTAAATCGCTGAGGGATTAATTTTTAGTTAAATTTAAACAAGTTCAAACAAAAGTTTGAACATTTACAAGTAATTTGAGTCGGTGTTTTTTTTTTTTTGTTCCCAATCATTTCCTACAATAGCGTAATTCTATCCGGTAATTGTCGGTGAACAATACGAAATAAGATCGTTATGTTTACTGAATGTTCAACAATTGTTCTTATATTTACCTGAAATATAAATTTTAACAGAAAATTGGTAAAGAAGTTGCGTTTTATAAATTATTTTTATTAATTTAAACTTGATTAAATTCATGTAGTTAGAAAAGACTTGCTCAACTTTGAGGAACAAGCTTGGTTGAATCTTAAAATAATAATTTATAAATCTAATTAAAGAAGAATCAAATTAAAACATATATCTAATAAAAGATTTAAACATTTCTTTTGCAGATCTTGATTGAAATTAATCAACAACGATGCAAGGAATTGCAATAATGAAATGTTTGTGTGCTGTCACTTGCATCATGATCCTGTTAGCGACAGTATCAACAACACCAACATCGTATGCCGATTATGACAGTAAGTCTTGTACAGATTTAATTAATTTTTCCATCCATCTTTATTCTCATTCTATCGAAAATAATTAACGACAATCATAACTATCTTATCAACACCCTTTTTCTTTTATCATTTCTATCTGATTGGAAACAATTACAACACAACCTTGTCAACCACAATACGATTAATAATTAATCAATTTTTCCAATTTTATTTACACAATTCAATATTAAAGTGTGTTTGTGTCTGAGTGTGTGTTGACATGTACCGCTAACTAATTATTATAATTGATGATAAAGTAATTGAATTAGTTTGTTAGTGTTTAATTGATTAAAGGGTTCGGTATTGTTATCAAATTTACACTTGTTGATCCATACTAGATTAGAATCTATTATCAAATTCTGATAGATAGGTAGGTTTGGTGTTTTGTCAAATTAACCCCCTCTTAGCAGGACCGTCGAGATATTCAGTGGGTCCTGAGGAGAGCCATTTTTTACGGCCCCCCTAACGTTCTAAAGATATACAATTTGGTCGTCTTATCAAAAGAATAGAGCAATTCGAATAATATTGCAAGGTTTTATTGGGTGGCTTCTAGAGAACATTTAAGCAACATTAGAACTTCTTAGCTCATTTGCAAGTTGGACAAAAGTGAAAAATTGTCAATTGTTACAGAGGAAAATGAATCAAAATGAAGAAAATCTATGTTTAGAGGATCCTTGAGTCATTCTAAGTCGTTTTAGGTGTGCAGTTGGTTGGTAAATATCTGGCCATTATTAGAAATGAGTGTTCTTTGACCGACTTACAAATGAGCTACGATGTTCTAATTTTGCACAAATGCTCTCCAATGACTATCTAATAAATACTTAAAATATTATTCAAATCAGTATATTATTTTGTCTAATAATAACCTAATTAATCTTGTCATTGTGCTTAGTTGACGGAGACGATTACAGATGTTGACAGGTTTTATGTTTTTCGGTTCGATACCTTTTCAAATCGAATCGACATGAATCCTATAACGAAACAACTTTTATCTACTCATCATTATCTATATGTAAAAACACTTTCACATCGAAGTCATTCGGTATTTGGGGATAATTCAAATAATTTAAATCGTTTGCTAAAGTATTTAGTTCTAAAGATATACCGGATGTCGGTTTTAAGTGCAGTCGATTCTTATGATACTCCTCTATTAGTCCTGGAAACTATTTTAGCAAAATTAGAACCTCGTAGCTCATATAAAAGTCGGTTAAATTACGCCCGTTTCTGAAGATGTTGAAATCTGCATAAACTTGCTAAAAAATTATTGAGAATAGAGAGTTTTCGCCCGTTACCGATACGATAAACTGTACGGTATTAAACATAACGGAAAGATATTATCGCTTTACGTGAAAGATTTAAGATGCTATAATGACAAGTAACACACTAACACACATTGGGATCACAATTAGCGGAGTCACGTGAATTATACCCACAACTTTTCATTGATTCCGTTATTTCGAAATAAATCGTAAAAGTTCACCTTATATATGCGTTATTATTTATGAGCTCTAACGAAGAATTTATAACGTATCGACGGCAGGCAAAGTCTATTTAATGATTCAAGGATCCTCCCAACATTGCTTTTTTTTCGTTTTTCTCCACTGGATTCTGGAACATGTGGAGATGTTTTGCATTTTTTCTAGAATGCTATGGAAGAAAAAACGAAAAAATCAATGTAAGAAGGGTCTTCCAGTCATTTTTAGTTACTTTACGTGTTTAGCACATTTTTGAATATCACCATCAAACGATCTACGAGGTTCTAATTTTGCTGAAATGGTCCACAAGGACCCCTCTACAAATCCTTTAAATATTGTATAAATCACTCGTTAACTAATAGGAGTTTCATGAGAATTGATCACGTTTAGAATCGACACCCGGTATTTAATTTTCTGTAACAGCTTAGTCTTTGTTGTGATCGACACTGTCCTATATGAAATCGTTGAAATTTTCTTACGCTTCACATGTCACCAATGAGCCAGTTATTCACGCTTGAAAAACTAGTCGATAATGAAAATAGCGTGTAAATCTATACAACAGATAATTCTATTTCTGTACAACTACGTAGTGATCAATGTTGCTTGATCAGTTGTCAACTAAATACTAACAAATCTTATCAATAGATGTAATTTATCAATTTGTATATATAGTGTAAGATGTACAGAGGAACCAATTCGCTGTTGTTCTTCTTTCAAATCAAAGCGATACATGTTTTAGGGGCTGAAACAACACCTCAAAGTTTAGGCTCTAAAGGGGTGGTTCGACTAGTCAAATGGGACCAGTGACATTCTTTTCGGGGCAAAAAATCATGGTCTTGTAATAAAATACCAAATAGTTGAAATGTACAATGCGACCTTATGAATGAGAACTCGACTTATAAGGCTCTAGTCGAGGGAGCCCAGGCAATTTTTTGATGAAAGCACCGACGGGGTTAGGACTAAGGGAGGAAGTCATCATCGCCACAAAAGAATTTATGAGATTCAAAAAAAATGCATTTTAAATAATTCAACGATTTGTGACCCAGTTATAAGTCGCGACCCATGGTTTGAGAAAGCGCCTTCCACGATCGGTTAAGCGGACTACAACGAAAACTTTGCTTCGATGCGCCGACTTGTGCAAACTTAGGTTGATCCATCTATATTTTACGTTACACCTGGGAATGTTTCTTTGTTGGTTTATGTAACGGAAATTTTTAAAATTTGTCCGATATTTAAATTCCTCAATACAGCTCCATTTACTCGATGTTCTCTACCATAAATTAAACATGTACATGATATGAATATTGCCAACGGTGGTGGATGAAGTTATCGTTTAAGCAAATATTATTTTAATAAGGAGTGGAACAGATGAATTTTTATTGACACGGTTTTGTTCTTTAAATACTAATTTTACGAATTCAGGTAATATCAGAGACTTGTGGGAGATGTTGCTTCAAAGGGAGGCACTGGATGAGAAATATGGTGGTGGACATCAAATGGTGAGGAAATCCGGTCGATCACCATCTTTACGGTTACGATTTGGACGACGATCAGATCCAAGCATGACACCTGTACGTACTGTATCATCCCTATTATAATTCATAATTAATTAATTAATTTAATTGATTTATTTTTATAGGAGGCAGCTTTTATGATGGGACAAGCTATAGATCATGACAACAATTAGAGATGGCTTTCTAATTCAATATCATTAACTGTGCAAAGTCTAAAATGATCAACTCTAGAATCAATCACCTTTTCGTTGATCCTTTCGAGTATAGAGTAAATAAATATAACTTACAAAAATCTCATTAAATATATTAATTAATTTCTCAATTATTGTGTAAAACTAAACATTATTATCAATAATAATTACATATACGTATAAAGAAGCATGCTTACTGTATCATTCATGTAAATTCAAAACAAAAATAAATTTTGTCATGTGATGTATTTATTATTTTCTACCCTCATTTTCAATTTTAGCGATATTGATAGTCTTACAGAAACGTTGAAAATCTGTCTTTATCCAAACAGATAAGTAATTACGAAGCATTATTATCGAAAATACGAACATCAAAATAATTACATTGAATAGATACGAAATAATTGTAATAATTGTGATGATAATGAGTGTATTCATAAAAAACTAAAGATGGAAATGTTGTTGCTTTCTTGATTAAGGATAATATCGATTGCCTTTGATAGCCGGAGACTACTTGTCGGATATCATCCAACTTTTACCCTTCAATAACATGAAATTCAACTCTTTTCTACCTTGATGATTTTTTTTTTTTTTAAATTACGTATAATCCCTAGAGGCAAATTCTATAACCAATTTCCATTAATTCTTCAATAATACAAAATCGATTTCGATAAAGTACGGATATTACGAGTATTGTAAAATTTCTCAATATATCAGAATTATTAATTGATTCTCAACATATTTAGCATAATTCAATAAATTCTAATTGATGTAAGAAAAAAAACACGCTTGTTTTCACGTTAATAGAAGCACTTCGTTGTGTAATGTTGCTTAATAAACAATTACTTGTTTCGTTATTTTCATTTGTACAAGTTTCAGTTTATTTGTCTCAAAATTTATTTATTTGTAGGGTTTGTGCATCAATTATAAAACCAGCTTTAATAAACATTAACTGCATTGCATAATTATGAATCTATTTAAAAAGTAATTTTGATAAAACTAATTTTCAGTAACTTACTTAATTATAAAGCAATAACTTTACAACAATGCACATATGTTACACTACCGCTTTTAATCGTTACTGAAGTCTGAAAGTTTCAGTATAAAAAAAATACACAAAAACATCAATAATAATAATAATACTAGTGTAACTATTATTCAAAAGTCAATTTATTGAAGAATTCGGTAGTGAAAGCCACATCTGGATATTTTTTGTAGTTTTTAAAAAAAATTGAAAAATTTATAAGTAGGTGAAGGAAAGAACAAAAATGGTGGATGCGCCGGGATAGACGTTACTTTTTTCAAATATTTCGGTGAGAAGTGGATAATTTTGTAAATAATTTGGTTCGTTATGCAAAGTTTAAATACTTATAAATAAAATATTGTAAAATAAACTTAAAAAAGAAAGTTGTATTTTTGTGGTATCAAATAATGGATATAGTTTGTGTCGTAATAATAATATGGCGACGGTGGTGGGAACTTATTTCAGACTGCCGTGCGGCTATCGTCAGATCACGCTCGAGACATACATATGTGATTCTCTATTCTTACTAGATATAATCGTAATTTGTATTTCACCAAATACATGAACCCACCTAGTCTCTGCGTTTATAAAAAAACTAGTAAAAGAGGGGCAAAAATCAGCTACAGTCGACCGCCTGTTTATTGTTTGTGACGTCACTCACTCACTTTAACAACTACGTTGAATGATTGTAGTGCTACAATCGCAATAGACGCTTAATTCCATTGAGAGGTCGATGGAGCTCGAGCGCGACTAGACAGCGCTTGTATTAAATTTAGTTCAGAGCAGTCACGTGATGAGCACTCTGAAGCGTGCAAATCCCGCCGCTAAGTTATAATGATTGAATATATGTATGTAATGTGTAGACTGATAAATTTACTTGAATTAATAAGAAATGCAACAACTATTTGACTGGTAGACTACAACTGTTTTACTGCCAACCCCTAAGATGAAATAACTGTTCTCCACCCCTGAAATGGATGAAAGACGAGATGGGGGTGCGTCCACTCATACTGTTTACAAATTTGTAAGCAGATTTCGTATTCAAAGATTTTTGAAATTTTCAAAAATCGAAAAAACTGAAAAAAATTCAATGTTTGTAAAAATGGTGGATGCGCCAGGCTAAACAATTTTTGTAAAAGATACGATGATTTCATGAATAATTTTAAAAAATTAAATTTTCCCTACTATCGGTAATTTTTGTAAAAAAAAATTTTCAAAATCAATAAGTCTAAAGTTTTTAAAATACACTAAAAAATATACGAAAGTATCAAAATTGCTTGATATCTTTGGAAGTTGAATTATTTTACCATTGGATAATAATAATTAAGTACATTCAGATATTTTTGGAAATTTTAGAGCTATTATCTTTCGATTTATCGTTACGTGTGTAGCGAAGACGGTATTCAGTTCGATCCTAAAAAAGATCAGAACTTTACAGTTCTGATCTTAAGATTTATCGAAGCGTATGTGGGGGGCTTAAAAGTGATGGAATTCTAAACATTTATTGATTTGTTCTTAATAATTACAGTTTCTTTAACTTAAATGATTTTTTTTATTTAAATTTAAAACAAATTAAAACCCTCCTTCTTTCTTAAATATAAAAATTTCGTCTTGAAAAACTGTTAAATATTAATTTAGCACAATTTCCGTTTACTGAAATATATTTTAATAGTTTAAAAAGATTGTAACATGTTTGAAGTATATGAAAGTTTCTATTTAAAAACTTTGTATATTTGATCATAAAATCTAATAAACTTAAAAATTGAAACAAATATTATATACGAAAGCTTATTGCAGCTTTTATGTGAATTTAAAATCAGTTTAAATAAAAAAAAACAAAGGTGGTAATTACAAAAAAAGAACTGTAATAAAAAATTTTGATTAAAATTCCACCAACCCATCACTGTTACAATTTTCGAGAAACTTTTTTTTTTGTTTAATAAAAAAATATTTCAGACAATAATAATAAAGTAAAACATTTTTCAAATGGAAAAGCTCTAGTTTGAGTATAATTTAATCTAAATAAGGACAGATTAATCTATATTTTCCGTCAGCACATTTCATAACTGAGAGGAAGTATCATTTCATGTACGATAAACTACAGGCAAAGAAAATAAACAGAGACCATCTGTTATTGAAACTGATGAACGTGTGTAATTTCTGTAAAACACTTACCTAAACTGAGATTTCTAACTATCCACTCATCATTTTTTTTCTTTATATCTAACGATAATTTACAGGCAACTCGTAAAATTATATTGTCTGTTCCCAACATTATGCGACGAAATTACTCTTTCAAATCGTCAATGAAATCAATCGGTTTCATAAACTTAATTGGCATTATTTCTAAATTAATCTACTGTAAAGATTCAAGATCTTTAGTTTATTGAAAAGATAAAATTCAATGGTTCATCAAAAGGTGTCTGTGAAACTTATTGTCTGATTAACACATAAATCATCATTTTTGTCGATACCGAACAGATAATTTCTCAATTAAACCACTTTTAAAGTTTTCAGACTCTAGAGTTGACAAAAATTAACTTTCGAATTTCTCTTTCAGAAAAAAATCCATTCAAAATGATTGATAGTCTCTTTAAACTTATGTCTTAGATTGAAAATCTTCAAAAAATGATACGTTTTAATATAGGAAATCTTGATATTTATTCTATAAAATTATCACAAAGTGATTACGAACGATTACTTTAATTCCTACAGAATTTCTCATGTAATGTAGCATACAATTTCTTGGCTTTTCTAGGCCCTAAACCAGGACATTCAGCTAATTGATTTTCACTAGCTTCAATAATACCTTTTAGTGTTCGAAATCGTGCAATTAATGTCATAGCATCCGTTTTATTGATCGGTTTAATTGATGTTAACGCTTGAATAAGCTGAAATTAATCAATATTAACAATTTAAACATTACATTTATATTAAAAATAATTACTTTAAGATAAGGTGATGATTCACTTCGTTCCATAATACGATCAGCTGGTTTATTCTCATAAATCTTGTAAGTTTCAATAATTTTACCAGCCTCCTCTGGACTCCATGCTAGAATTAATGTTAAATTCGCTAATATACAAATTCTTGTAAGATTTTTTAAAGCATGATGTGGATCATTTATATCTACCTACAATATTATCACTATTATCATCATTATTGATATAAATTAGTTTAAGATTACTTGAACTAATAGTATACGTAATTCGTATGATTTCCCTAATAATTTCAATCGTTCATGAATATAATCAGGATTCAAATTGTGATATCTTAATGATAAAAATAGGGCACATGTTGTTTTACCCATTTGATAATCCGGTATGATATCATCATATTCCCATGGTACGTTTGTTATCGATTTTAATATCGGATTACCACGTTGTTTTGGATTTACTAATAAACAATGAGATATATTTGTGTTTTTTGATGATTGTGGATTGGAATTTGTTGGTTCAGTTTCTGCAATTTTCAACATTTATTAATTTTAAATAATAATGTTTTATAATATAATTCTATTTTACGGTTTACTTGCTGTGTTAAATTGAAACTTTCTTCAAATTCAGCACCCAAATTCTGCAATGAATCGTTCATAATTTTTATTTAAATTTTAACAAAAATTCTTCAATTTCAAAAACAATAATCACAAATATTTTTAGGTTATATTTATTGCAACGTTGTCAAACTTGTTAAAGTCTTTGTAGCCTAAGTTTAAGGCATTTAAAATTCATAAACAGCCACCCACCCTAATGAACAAGTGTTTATGTTCTAAACAGTATCCTAAAATTAAAAATTTTTAAAATATATTATTTCTTATATTTGATAAGTATTTGTGAATAATGATTTTGGCAACATTGTTATGACTAAGATAAGAATTATGCAACACAAGATACAGTTATTCAAACTATTTATTGGACGCTTAGATTGTCAAAAGCATAAATCGATACTTATATGCTAATCAGTAATTTTAAATTAAAGATTTTCTAATTTGCATTATCGTGTATATTTGATAAGTAATTATGTAAATAATAAGTTTGGCAACAATGTTATAACTAATGATGACTATGCAACACAAAATACAGTTATTGAAACTTTCTACTGAACACTTATTGTTAGATTGTTAAATATCATACACTCTAAGATGACTCAAGACAGTTAAATGACCAGAAATTGTCTTGTTGCATAATTTCATTTAATAAAATTAAAATTTTTGAATTTGAATTTGTAGACTTATGTGTAAGGTGGCAACATTGCGTAATTTTAATTAACTTCCGGTGATTTTAATTTTTGATTGTTGGCTGCATTGTTTCAAAGACAGCGTGTAATTTGAATTTTTATTGAAATTATGCTTTTGAACAATATTCTGCAATTTTATCTCTATTGAGTGAATGAAAAAAATATATTTTACTGTTTAGGTGTATAAAAACGATATAAATAGGGTAAATTTGTTGAAATTTTAATTTTAATTGATACGAATGCTACTGCGCATGCGCTACTGGGTTTGGTTCTCGATAATTGTCAAAATTGTCAATCTATTTTGATAGTTTTTTGTGTTTAAAATTAAATTAAATTTAATTTAAGTGAAAATGTCCTATATTACGGGTCCTGATGTTGTAAAGTACGCCTGCACTTGTGGTCTTCTTAAACCGATTTCCCATTTATATTTTTGTCGTTATTGTTGTCAACTACGTTGCAGTTTCTGTGTTTGTCATGAGGTGAGAAATTTCCCAAATTTTTCCACATTTCTCTTAATAAAAGACTAATAAACATGATTTTTATAGGTGGATTCATATTTTTGTGGTAAATGTTGTGAGAATCTACCACCATCCGAGGCTAGATTGAAAAAGAATCGTTGTAATAATTGTTATATATGTCCTAGTTGTCATCAAGAATTATCAACAAGAATCGGTGCTAAAGGTTTAACAAATCCTGAAGATCCGAAATCAACACCAAAAAAATTCTATTATCTATCATGTTTGTATTGTCGTTGGAGTTCTAGAGATGTTGGTATACCTGATCAATCAGTAGCTACTGGTGGTTGGCCAGAACGTGAAAATATCTACAGTAATCGTCTACAAGAATTACTCGAATATTATAAAGCAATTGTATTGGCTGAGAAACAACAGAAGGAGAGGGAGAAGAAGAAACAACGTGGCAAATTTATTAGTTTTACCGTAATTATTATTTCTATTAATGTCGTTAAAATGATTGAATAATTTTAAATTTAGGATAGAACAGGAATTACAGCTGCTGCTCTACGTAAACGTTTAGGATTACAAACAGATACCAGTCCTGTATCAAAACTTAAACCTAAAGATCCAGAACCATCAAAGGCTAAAATTGATGTTGATGAACTACCCGATGAAATCTTTACCGAACCTATAAATCTACTTGAACGTAAACCTAAATTTCTCAATCTATAGATTCGTTAATTATAGAAATTACCAATTATAGTTACAACAATTGATCAAAGATTATTACAACCGGATGTACAACCAGCAACAGTGGATAAATTATTTCCTGTACATAAACAATTATCAATAAAACGTTCGTTACGTTGTCGCTCCTGTGAACATAACGTCAGTAAACCGGAATTAAATCCGAATTCTGTCCGGTTTAAAATTCAATTATTTGCATAGTAAGTTTAACTAAATTACTCTAGTGAATTTTTTATTAATTTTATTTATAGTTATCATATTCCGGAAATACGGATAGTAACAGTTGAACCGTTACGTGCTGGCCAATCGGCTGAATTAATTATTAAATTAACGAATCCAACACAACATCAAACCGTTATTACATTTCTACCATTCAGTATTGATTTATCTGAACAAATAATTGATAAAGATGTTGAAGAAATTGGTGAAAATTTACAAAATTCTCTAGCTCTATCATCAAGTCAACCGAATATTTTAATGTTTTCATCTCGACAACCATCTATTATTGTAAAACCACGGAAGATCACTCAAGAAATCAATGCTGACTTAACAATTCCTTTAAGTAAAATTGTATTACCACCTAGAGATGATGCAGCTGAATATGATGATTGTGGTGATACTCATAATATTCAAGATGATCCCAAGTAATTTTATTTCAATATTTTAATAATAATAATAATATTGATAATCGTACATTTTTTGTAGGTTAGTAGTATGGAGGAAATCGAATAAAGTTTATGTTAAATTAAATGTGATTCCACGTGAAAATTTAGAATTAAATACGGAAATTATAACAGGATTCACTATGCAACATTTGTATACAAATACGATTGCTACAACAGTTGAGAATAAGGAACCGGATAAATATGAACATAAAATTCGTGTTTTTCTAACTTTAGGTAATCTAGTTGGATCTAATTAATCAAGCTTTAATAATTAATGTATCTTAAGTATTTATGCTTAATTATTTGTATTGCACTTTTTTTTAATTAATTAAAATAAAGGATTCCAGATTATTTCTAGTTTATATATCTAGCTGAGTTTCAAAATTCGCGCTTCGATTTAGGGATCTTAATCTTGCTCAAGTTTTAATGCGCAATGCCAAGTTTATACTCTTCACTAAGTCTGCTGATTATAATCCTAATTTTCCAATATTTCAATTTAAAACAAGACTTAAATCTTTTAATTGTAGATTCCTGATATGTTTATTAGGTAATTTGATTTTCATTGTAAGTGGAACTTTAAAACTAAACCTTCGATGTAAGAAATATTTAATTTTGCTGAATTTAAGTAAGATATTTGGCAACCTGGTTTTGGTAATATGTGTTGAGCTAATGTTGCCAAGTCTACAAAATTTTCTCTAGATTTAGATTAGAGAATTTTTACTTGATCAAGCGAAAAAGGAAATTTTAACAGATTTTGTCGAATCTAGGGGAATTTAGCAAGATCTTTGGAAAAAATAACTGAAAATTTTGTAAACATAAACGTATTCGGTCTCGTTGCGAATCCCAATCTAGTGCTGTTTTATTAAATTCTGTCAGAATCCCTACTTTTACACACTTGTACTGAAAAGAGCAATTTTAACTTCCTTTAACTATTAAAATATTAAATTTTATAGCAAATAAATATTTAGGGAATTCTAGGGAATTTGTCGTTGAAAGTCTAGGGAGAAATGCTCTAGTAGATTTGGCAACGCTGTGTATTGATTGTTGAAGCGCCCTCTATAAAAGTTACTTTGACGGCCGTCAAATGTAAGTATCTAAAAATCTTTAATTATCTAAGAAAATCTCAATAATCCATTAATAATGTTCCTAGAAATTAATTACCGTTCGATTATAATTATTGTAAAATAAAAATTTTAGTAGAAGATTTTAAATTAGTATTGTTACAATTGTTAAATGTTTTTGAGGTTATGGTTTTGACATTGTTGATATGCTCTACTATCTCTAACGTGAAAAATTCATACAATTTTTATTAATTATTGTAATTTTTAGAACAAAATGGCTCCACGTAAAGGGAAAGTACAAAAAGAAGAAGTTCAAGTATCTCTAGGACCGCAAGTCCGTGAAGGTGAGATTGTATTCGGTGTTGCTCATATATTTGCCAGTTTCAACGATACATTCGTTCATGTAACTGATTTATCTGGTCGTGAAACAATCTCACGTGTTACTGGCGGTATGAAAGTTAAAGCTGATCGTGATGAAGCCTCACCTTATGCTGCTATGTTGGCTGCACAGGTATAATTATACGATTGTATTTATATGAATTGTTATTGGTTTTTTTGATTGTTGTAGGATGTTGCTGAGAAATGTAAGTCGTTAGGTATTACAGCTTTACATATTAAATTGAGAGCTACTGGTGGTAATAAGACAAAAACACCAGGACCTGGTGCACAGAGTGCATTGAGAGCTTTGGCTCGTTCAAATATGAAAATTGGACGTATTGAAGATGTTACGCCTATACCATCTGATTCGACACGCAGGAAGGGTGGTCGTCGTGGACGAAGATTGTAGATTGTTTCCTTTTTTTTATTATTATTGATTTCTGATAATACTTTGGTATTTAAAGTAATTCATCTAAATAAAAATATCTAAAAGCCGTGTTTTATTTTTATTCAATTTTGATTCTCATTACATTTAAATTTGGCGCTTTATTGTTGTTATTTGTTGTTTGACGTTTATTGTTGTTGATGCTCACCGTTAGATGTCGCGGTAGGTGATCTTTCTTGCTTGGGTTATTGTGAAGTATGCATGTGTTAGACAAGGATAGTAGATTTGGCTATGAACAGCCAGCCAGGGGCCAGTGGACCTCAATCGGCTCGCCATATTTGTTGTTGTCGTTGATGGGGGAGGTTGTTCAACGGGTTAAATTCATCTATCAGTATCAGTCAAGTTAAGTGGGGAACGTCATGTAAATTTATAATGTTATCAATAAATAATAAAAATAATGTCGTGCTTATCAGATTTGTGATGTGTTTAATATAAATTAATTTCGGTGATTTTTTTCTTTCTCGTTTCCATATACAAAAAGGATAAGTTATTGATATTTATCCTGGGGTGTTTAGCAGTAGTCAGTTGGTGACGGTTTCACTTCTTTGTCTGACAAAACTGGCGGCGAGCGGAAACCTCCCCGGTAACGGTGGCGATAGCAGTGGCGGTGGCGGTGGTGGTGGTGGTGGTGGTGGCAGTGCTGGTGGTGCTGATAGTGGCGGTGGTGGTGGCGATGTCGCTGCCGCAATGCTCGATTGGGAAGAGGGTGATAGATTCAGTTTTGAAGATTCTGATCGGTTTGAAGAAGATTCTTTATGTAGTTGGAGCAGCGAACCGGAATCTGTATGTAACAATTGGCGAGGATGGAAAAGACCAACGAACAACAACAATCCATTCAGTGGCAAGAAATTATTGGAAGGTAAAAATTGTTCATACAATCAAATTTAGCTATTTCGATTTGTTTTAATATTCATTAGAAAAAAAACCTTTGTTCTTTGTTGTTGTTCTTTGTTATTGTTTAGCATCAGCTCACGACCCTTTGTTCCTTCCAGTTTGCAGAGGCGGATTCCACATAGAAAAACAAAAATGGAAATCTAATAGGGAAACGTATTTTTTTTATCAAAAAATAAACACCCCTTTGTTTCTTTTATTCAGTCTCTGCTAACTGGCATTTTTCTATTCTCTCTTTTTGCAATTCCATAAATATTTAACATGAAAATAAAACTACACAAACATTAAAGTTATTCTCTAATTAATGTGGATCTAATTAGAATTATGAATGTTTGATTTATTTTCTCTTTCTATTTCAGAAGAAGAAGAAGAAACCGTGAAATTAGGTAAAGTATTTCACACAAAGCATTTCGAACAAATAACCAGAAACAAAAAAAAACAACACTAGAGATTAAAGCGCTTACAAACACTGTTATGCTCTTCTTACCACCCTTAATTTTCATCAATATTGCTTATAATAATCCCTAAAAACAATCATTAATGATGGATAATTCTATCTATTAAAAACATTACATTAATTGAACTATAAGCAAGTTTTTCTTTAATTTCAGAAGATGAAGAAGATAGGCAAATAGGTAAAGTATCTTTATAAATTTATATGTACATATTGTCTTAAGTATTATTATCAATTTTTCAAAATTAGAAGACGGAAATAATACGTTTCATTATCGTTAAAACGTAAACAATTCTATTTATGATAGTGAATGATAATGATAGTTGGGTATATGTATTAAAAACTTTTCCTTTTAGATTATTGATGAAATCATTCAGTCTAAAAACATATAAAAGGAACTTATTTTGAATACATAAATACTATTCGATAATATTAATAATGAGCAAATATCTATAATTAATGTTAATAATATAGTGGTTTTAAAGTGTTAAATTAACAATAATTTTTATTGTTGTTCCAATTGGGCGATTAGTTGTTTCTAATGAAATTACACTTACTTTTATAAAATATGGAATACACGCCATTTTGACTTTGTTGAATTCATTTTAGAGTATAACAAAGCGTAAACAATAGAATTTAATTAGATGGGAATTCTAGTTAAAGAACTGAAAATTGGCACGATTTAAACACAAACCCTTTTATTTAAGAATTATGAACCAGAAAAAGTAACAGATTCTCAACATATTTTGCTTTAGATTTTTTTTTCGTAATGTTAACATCACCTATCTTCGAAAATTTTGCTTTAAATGTACCCAGAAGCGGTCAATATTGTTTTTTATACAGCTTAAACCTAGTTTGTCTTGCTTATCTTTTGTCGTTTTTGCATTTACATATGCAATTGTGAATTTAAGCCGCAATTAGCGTTAAAAATATCCTTTAGATGACTTTAGAAGCAATTGAAATCCACATACAGAATTTCTCATCAAATTCTTGAATATTTTCTTAATTTTTAATTTGATACTATTTATCACAGTCTTATCATTTTCTGTATTTTCTCTCACTTAAGTAATCAGAGTTATCAGGAATTAATTTGATTTTTCTACAATTTCTTCATTTTTCAACAATTTCTTTTTGAGAATCTCTAATATTTTCTACACTTTATAAACCCGGATTCTCACCTGTATTGCAAGTTTATTAGCAATCAAAAGACCATTAATTTTTCATCGTTTATTCTAAATTTCTTCAATAAATTTGCTTCTCTCAAATTTTATTAATTCTTCAATTATAATTTTATTATATCACAAATTTTATGGACGATCAAATGAATTTTTTGATTTGATTTTTTCAGTACAACTATCTTGTTTGTAGTATATTTTTATCATTATAAATTGGTGATTGTCAATGAATTTTAATATACCGAACAAGCATTTTATGCTAGAAACAACGTTGATTTCAAAAGTTTTGGAGATTATTTAAAATCCGGCTACATTTAAGACAAAGTTTTTGAATAAAAATAACCTCGTCTCGTACGGATATCCACATTTATACTTTAATTATCGTTGTCCTGTTCTTATAAAGAAACAAGAGACCGTTCATGTTTACCTGTATCTTAATCTACCTACATTTAGCATCACAGGTGGAGAATTAAATTTTTCCATTTTTATAAAGAAAATGTTAATCTTATTTTTAAATAAAAATTGGTGTTAAATATTTGGCAATTACCTATAGAAATTGATAAATCCGGTTTTGGTGAATATCAATGAATCTCGCTTCTATTAATACATTAAATAATAATAAATTATTGTTTTATGGTTGATTATAAAGTAATATAATGAAATTTACAGTAATTTGGTCGATTAAATTTTTTTCGACAATTAAGATTACAATAATAAGAATCCCACGCTTTGATAGACTAAAAGTATTACAAGTATAGTTGTGAAATGGAATCCTTGAGCTTTCATTGTAAGAGAGAAAGTTGTGTCTATTATGTACATTTATCTATATCTATATGATAGAAAAAGAGAGATTGCTTAATATTAATAACCTAGACCTTGTTTGTATTAATTCAAATACTCGTTGTAAAATTCCATTTTATTATAGTCTTGAGGACAAGTTGATTGATCAACTGTATACCTATTTGTTTTTCTTTTAAATGTCCAGTTTTTTCTATTCTTTGATTGAAAGTACACCCATAAAGAGTGATAATTAAGGTACTTTGAGTAAACTGGAAAAACCATTAAATCTATGGAAAGTTTGCTGTAAACATTGTCTTAAAGGAAATAGAATGAATGTAAACAACAGGCTGTGCAAAAGAAATAATGTTATGTAGTAAATGTGTATGCGATTTTCTATTGTTTTCATCAATAAATCGGTCTAAAAAATTTATAATTTATATTCATTATCGATATAATGATACCGATAATTTGTTTCAAGAATAGTTGATTTTATTCGATAGTTACGCTTTTAAAAATTGTTATTCTTCGTGAGAAAAATTATCTATGTCAGATGTATTTGTGTGCTTCGTTTCGATTTAGTTGTCCTATATAAATATCGTTTTTAAAAAAACCTATAATTTATTTTCCAAGTTCCAATTAACAGTTCTATTTATTTCCTTTTACTTGAACATTGTTAAAAGCAAAATGAGGAAGAATATATTTTACTATAACACTTACTAGAGAGGAAAATGTACAAGGAAATAATAATTATTATTAAAAATTAACCATATTTCGAAAGATGAATTTAATAGCCGGAAATTTATTTGTTAGCATTTTTCCTTGTTTTTTGTCTTTTTTATTTTTTAAAAATTAATAACGGTGATTAACTAGTTCTAGGAATTATAAGATTTTTGCAAAAGAAAGTTTCGTTCAACTGTACATGATTGAATTATGTTGACATTTAAAATTCGTCTCATATAGATGGAAAGTTATTAGAATATTGGTAAAACTACACAATTTTTTTTTAGTAGTTTTACCTTAGCGACCACAAAATTTATTGCCTTTTTCCCTAAAAAAACATAATTAGCCAATTTTCTATTGTTGTTACTTGTGGTTAATTTTGAACATTTATTAAATTGTGGTATAATTTCCGGTTATAAAAGAAAATATGTATTTAAAATGTGTAAAATTACGTTGTTAAGTTTCTTTGTGGAATTATAATTTATAATATCATCAAAAATAGTACGTACGTCAATAAGCTATAAATTTACAGGATATCCAAGTTGGGAGAATACATTTTGGCAAAATTAGGACCATGTAGCTCATTTGGTAGCTGATCAAAAATCGATCATGTCGCCATTCTCAAAAACTTGCTGCACACAATAAATACCTTGATTGTTTTTCTTGTTTTTCTCCATTGCATTGTGGAAGAAGTGGAAATGTTTCGCATTTTTTCTAGAATGTAGTGGAGAAAAATAAAAAAATTCCACGTTGGGTGGGTCTTTGAGTCATTCTTACAGTTAGTCATTGTCTGTGTTTAGCTCATTGTTAAAAATCGCGACATTGTTCAAAATAAGTGTTTTTCTGATCGACTTCTAAATGAGCTACGAGGTTCTATTTTTGATAAAATGTTCTAGAGGGATTACTCTACAACTCTTTAAAATATTATTCAAATTGCTCCATTAATTTGGTAGAAGCGAAAAAATTGTATATAATCCTGCATATAATCCTGCATATAATTGTATTACCGACTTTTGGTGTCGATTTTAACCTTTGTCGCTTCAATTTTTTACCCTTTGAAGGATTTTGCTACCAAATCCTGAAAATGAGATTCTTTTTGAACTTCTAGTCAATTTTTATGATGAAGTCTTGATCTTTGCTTCAGGTTTCAAAATGTTTTCATCTTAAATGTTGAATCTTTATGGAATTCTGTAACAAAGTCTTAAAAAGGAGGTGATTTATTAACCTTTATTCGATCTTAGAGCTAAATTTGGTTTAAATTTTAAAATATATTCGATTCTAAATTTTATTATCACACCGTGAAAATTTTTACTTCGTCGGAAACGATTTAGTCTAAATTTCAACATATTTTCATTTTGGTTCTTTAATCATTGACAAATTTTGCAACAGAATTGTGAAACTGACAATGAGATGATTTTAGACTTTTGATTCAATTTTTTTTGCTGAACTTTAGATCTTTTATCCGGGTTGTTATTTATTTTTCAGTTGCACAACAACATTTTAGAAAGGACACACAATTCAATAACTTTTATTCGATTTTAAGGCTGAATTTGATTTAAATTTTAAAATATTTCGGATATGATTTTAGTCTTCAATGAATTTTATCACACCGTGAACATGATATGATTTCAAAATTTTTACTTTGCTTGTATAATAAAGTCAAGGAAAGGAGACGTTTTTGTCTAGGCTTTATCATATCTCCGTTTTGGTTCTTTAATTATTGGTGAATTTTGTAACAAAATCGTAAAAATTAAATATGTAATTATAGAGATTTTGATTCGTTTTTGTGGTCAACTGTAGATCTTTTATCCGGGTTTTTATTTATTTTCTAATTGTACTACAACTTTTTGAAAAAGAGACAATGTAGCCTTCAATGAACTTTATTATCACACTGAAAATTAGATTATTTCAAAATGTTTACTTGTATTTTATCGTAGAGACGATTTAGTCTGAGTTCCAACATATTTTCGTTTTGGTTCTTTGATCATTGACAAATTTTGAAACAAATCGTGAAACTGAGATGATTTTGGAGCTTTTAATCCAGTTTTTGCTGAACTTTAGATATTTTATTTGGGTTTTTATTTATTTTTCAATTGCACAACAATGTTTTGAAAAGGGGACGATTTTGTGACTTTTAATCTGTTTTAAGACTAACTTGTCTACTTTTATTCTACCTTTTAACATGTTTTCGTTGTGATACTCGAAAAAAATCATATGGTTTTGGAGTTTTTAGTTAATTTTTGTTAAATTTTGATTTAGATCTCATTATATTTTTATCTTGAATTTCTAGTCGTGAAAATAAGACGATTTACTTTTAATCGGTCATATGGCTCAACTCTCTTCATTTGGCCAATATTCCAACTGTATTTTCTTCTTAGTTCTTAGCTTGATTTTTAAACAATTAACTCATTTTAGTGTTGATCGATCAACTTTTGGACTAGATCTCTACATAGTTTCGTGAAGAATATTTGAGCCTCTAACAAATTTTATTACTAAATTATGGATATAAAAACTTCAGTCATTTAATATTACATTAAAAAAAAGTAGAGCAAGTAAAATATAGAATAAGCTATTTCTTGCACTTTGACTTGGAGTTTTACAATAATTAGTAACTTATGAAACATGTCTTTCAAAATAGTGTTACAGAACGTTTAATAGGCATGAAAGATGTTTATATAATTTATTGGCTAATGGTCAATATAAATGTAAATTAATCTAACCCTGATGTACAGTATTTGTTCAGTTGGAAATATCACAAAAGCACATCGTTCAGAAAGAAACTTAACACTTAAAAGATTTGTTCAACTATAATAATTGTAATTAATTATTGTAAACGTTATTAGAACAATAAAAAGGAAGGAAGATAGAAAACGAAGCGATATGCTGTTTCGGTCCTATTTTTAAGGCTGAAATCTTTTTAAAAAGTATTTTTCTTGTGTTTCACATTATCGTGAGTTTGGATCACTCTTTGTATATTTCTTATACATTATTTGCTCCCTTTAGACTTGTTTTTAGGTGATTGGACGACCTCCAGATTGTTGACTTCTCTATGCATCAGCTGTTGTCTGTGTATATTTTTTGTGTTGTTGTTGTTGTTGATGTTATTTGTGTTGTTGTTGTTTTCAGGATAGTCGGTCGATCGGTAGCTTCGTTCTGGTTGGTTGATACTTCCATTATTTTATTTTGCGTTTACAATTTATTCAAATGTATTACTTTTATCTTATGTAGTCTTGTAAGACAAGTTTTTTCTAATTCGTATTTTTATATTTATCTCGTATTTTCAGGAATATAAAGTAAGTCTAATTAGTACAACATTGATTCATTTTCAAAAATTGAAATTTTGAAGAATTTCTATTTCTAATAACTTCTGTATTTTGTATTTTTTTTTAGTTTCAAGCCTTAAGATTGTGAATCCAATTTACTAAAGAAATTCTTTAATTGGATTGAGGTTTAATGGGTGACTTGACTTTGGTCTATACAACAATTTCCATTACTTTGTATTCATATATTTTTTTGCAATTTTATTAACTGATTTGGAAAAATTTTGTAATCACTAGTCTAGACAAAGAATGTCGAATAAAAAAATTTGTTTGTACGTACCATTTGCAGACAAAACATTATTATTATTATCGAAATGTTTCACATCTTGAATTCTATACTTCTTCAAGTAACTCTTTGGTTATTGAAGGTTTTAAAATACGAATAATTCTTTGACTTATGTTTACTCTAATGGCTTTGATAGCCAGCCAAATCTTGTGATATTGTGTTTTTTATTGAATTAAATTCTCTATTGTTGATTCGTTTATTTTAACAAGTCAACGATACTTGTCACCTGTTGATTCGATTTCTGTGTTAAATTTAATAAGTTTAATGACAGATTTTCTGAGAAAAGTGTAAATTCGTCATTGTGTTTTATACTATTAATATTCTTTACAAATCGACTTATTTATATTATTCAAGATAATTACACTTTCTCTGATACTTTGAATTGCTTACCATTAGGAAATACTGTAAAAGAAGAAAACTCTGTTAATTAATCGTATTTTTTTTAATGGTAATTTAACTCTATGTTAAATCTAAAAATATATAAGCAATCATTAAGTATTTGGCAACAAATAGGGATATTCCTATGATAAATATTTTTTTATTGCTTAATACTTTATAATTGGATAAGGTGGAAATTTCCGATTTTTTCTGCATAAAAATGTACTTAATTTCTTGTAAATGTACAATATCGGGTAAAAGTACGGGCAACATACATACATACATATGTATGTCTTTCAAATTACAGAGACGAAATTATTTCTTTTTTTTTAAACGTAGTTAGTTTCACCTAAGTTATTTATGATTTTGTGTGATTATTTCGTGTTAGTTAAAGCTTTGAACTGACAAAAAATAGATATTTAAATGGATGTATTCGGAAATAAGCACTATTTATTACACATCAAAAGTAAAGCAATAATTGATCTACAAAAATATCATCAAACAAAACCTAAATTGTTAATATTTGGTCGTATAATCTTTTTAATTAATAACTTCAGCACATCTAACTGGAATGGAAGCAATTAATTTATCAATTACATTTTTATTGAGTAGTTTCTAAAATTTCTTTGATTTTATTAATTAGTTATGATATATTTCAATCCGGATTCTTTTAACCTTTTCCCATAAATGTTCAATAGGATTCAAATCCGGCGACTGGACAGGCCAATTTTTTTTCCAGCCAGTGTTGCAATAAGTGTGAAGAGTGTTTAGGGTCTTTATCGTATTGAAAAATGAAACATGTGAATATGTTTCGTATTTTCTCTAGAATTCAATGGAGAAAAAACAGAAACCAATCATTGTTTGGAGGATTTTTGAGCCATTATTAGTCGTTTTATGTATGTAGTCTTTAAATATTGTAACATTGTCCAAAGTGAGCGTGTATTGACCAACTTCCAAATGAGCTAAGAGGTTCTAATTTTGCTAATAAGGTCTTTAGGGACTTTTCTATAAATATTTGAAATATATTTTGAATTGTTCGCCAATTAATAGGAGGTGCCATAAAGATAGTCCCAGGTGAAAAGCCCGGTATTTCTTAAAGGCGTTGTTGTTGCCTTGCTCTTATTCGAAACTACATACAGTGACAAGTATACCTATAAGGGTAAGGTATATCACGTTTTTCGCTTCGTGTGAATCAGGCTGTTTCTCTCGTAAGAGTAACAAGATGGATAGGTAGGAAGTGTTAGAACGACTTTCAACCATATTCGTGTAATTACCCAAAATTGGCATAAGTAACCCCTTTCCTTTCATCTGATTGTGAGTCAACATCTCTCTTCCCAAATTCTGATCTGTGAAAATTCTGTTACATTATCACGACAGCTCTCAAAAGTCTATTTTACTTACAATTAGCGCCACAAAAAGTGGTCTCTTTTATAGGCTCGTCACTGTACCTATATTTAGATTTAACCTGTATGTTTGTTTATGTGAATGTACTGTAATATTAGAGTTGTTCCACAAAGTCACAGTTGTAACAATGGTATAATAATTTTGCGGTTATTTCAACAAATTATCATTATAGTTAACGATTTTTTTATATATTATCAGTTTATTGTTTTTCTATTATTCTTATTATTAGTAAATGAAATGAAATTTCTTAAATATGTTTGAACAACCTTTCCTTTCTTCTTTCTTCTCTCTAACTAATAAATTAGAATTGATATTTTATAATTCTATAGAATATATGTATTGTATGTATGTATGTATGTTTCACAGTAATGGTTGTTTCAATCAACAACAAAGTTTTTGCGGTGTTGTTTCTTAATGAGCTTATTGTGGTAGTTATTTTTAGTATATCTTAAATTGTATATGTAATGTATACACATAAGTAACTATAGTTTTGTTGTTGTAGTTTTCTTTTAAAGTATGAACAAGAAAATTCTCAGCATGAGAGCTGCGTATAGCCTGATTCTATCCTTAAAAGAAATACTATAGTTATTACTTGTCTATACCTATACATACATACATGTATTTGTGTGAGTGTATGTTTGTATCTATCTATTTATGTATCTACTGCTTACCATCTGTTTTTCTCTTATACTATAGTAGTAGATACCATATAGATGTGTGTTTATATGTACAGTTTTTGTTCTGTGTTATACGTTCACGGTCGCGGTCGGGCAGACGAGCCCCCAGGCACATTGACTGAGGATAACGTCCCCGACAATAACAATCTTGGATGGGACAAACACTGGGGTTCAATCGCCCACTACCACCACCACCACCACCACCACTGTCATGATTCCAGATTCAAAGGCTACTTTTCAGACGTGATCGTTTCTATCTCGTTAGTTTTAGGTACTTAGAACTCTTTCAATATAGTGCTTATCTGAAATTTATAACAACAAAAATACTATATTCTTACTACTGGATACTTTTGAGGACTATCTAGAGCTAGACCTAATTAATTTAGTTTACATGAAGATGTAAATAAACACTTTTAAGTAGTTTATTTTATCCTCTAGCTCTCTTAAAGATATACAGGATGATTCATATCGGATGAAAAGCTTTTATGGCAACACCTATTATTTGACGAACGATTCGAAAAATACTACAAAATAGGGAGGTCTGCAGGGATCATTTTAGCGAAATTAGGGCCTTTTAGTTCATTTGAATGATGTTGATCAAAAAAACGATCTCCTTGAAATATTTTTCGATTCACTCGCCAAATAATGGGAGTTGCCATAAGAGCTTTTCGTCCGACGTGAATCATCCTGTATAATTATATGTATAAGAAGGAAACTTTAATTGATTTAATTGGTAATTGATAGATAAATGTTTTAAAAAAAAGAATGCTGACAAGTTCATTCAATATTATTTAAACTATAACAAAATACAAATGGTGTTATTAAATGTATTAATATTTATATTATTATGTTTTAACGCAAAAATATTACAACATTGTTTGTTATTTTTGTTTACTTTAAATTTATGTAATGAATTTCTACCTTGATTATAAATTAAATTAATTTGTATACTTACCTATAATTTCTAATTACTTGTCAGTTGATTTTGATGTTTTGTGTACATAATCACCAAAATTGACTTGGAAATTAAAAAGTAGTAATACATTATTAATTGAAATATACAGGGTGTTTTTTTTAAATGTGGTTGATTCTTCTTAAACTCTAATTAGTTGGCAAGCGACTCGAATAATATAATATATGTCTCTTTTGAAAATTAAACGGCTTATAAATTTTTACTGAACTTTTGAACTTAATTCTCAAACTTTTACTACCAATTATAATCATTTCTAGACATTTTTCTTCCTAAATCATCGTTTTTTATTGAATTTTATTATTACAGTTGGTAGATTTAGTCAAATTTAGATTACCCTATTGTTAAAACCGAATATTTTTCTGTTTTTTTTTTAAATCCAAAATCAAGGGATTCTTTCTTCTATCAATTACCTTTATTGTTAAATGACTATCTTTTTAAATGAAACTTACGTTAATGATGAATCAAATGATTACACTTCCATAAGTATATTTAAGTAGCGAATAAACTTATATTGAAATGAATCATATGGGTACCAGTATTCTCTAACCAGATGTTTAATAAATGTTAAAACTCTTATTATAACTTCCTACTATGTTACAAATAGTTTAATAAAAATGTATCTAACAAGAATAATCAGCTGCACTTTTTTGTTATTGTTTCTGTTTTGAATAAGTATTGTTAAAATAATATTTGAAAGGATTTTTAAATAGTTGAGTTAATTAAAATTTTGATAGATTTATTCTAATTGTGGAGAAATCGTATAAGTTAACAATCAATTGAACATTGTAAAGATATCATTAAACCAATCATTATTTTATTTTCTTGAATCAGAAACAATATTCAGAAGCCTTTTATTGATTTTATTCTTGTTTTTATTGTTAAATAATTTTTTCTAACAACCTTTTTCCTTTTATTATCGATACCATAGTATACAGGGTGAAATAGAAATTTCTTTGAACCTTTAAACTTTAACCACGTGTAAGGTCCGCAAAACCGAATATTTTAGAGAATTGGTATGATCCCGTTGTTGAGCAAAAATACAGCTTTCTTCTTATCAACTTTCAACAATAGGTTAGTGCAACACTTACAATTTTGGACAATTTTATCCATTTTTTTTGTTTCATAATTGTTTCTTATATTCTATTCCACATAGGATAGGAGTAGTGAAGTTAGGAATTTCGATTTCATCCTGTATATACGTCAAGATTCGATTGCATAGCGTATTTTAAAATTGATCATTAATATCAGTATACGTGTATGAAGTCAATAAAATAAATCACCAATAGTTGTTGAATAATTTACTTCCGTATTTGGTAATCAATTAAGACCGGATTTTAGCTTCCTAAAGTGACATCAACACAACTGAATTTACTTGAAAAACCAACATAATTTGTCGTATAATGGCATCTTTTCAGAATTGATTTAATTATAGGCGACAGTTATATACATTAAGAATTATCCAATTTTATTTTGATACACTAAGATTTGAGTCTAAAATTGAAAAGTTGTAAGATTAATTTTGTAGAATTTTTTTCTGAGCAGCTTAATACATGTACATAGTTTCATTAGATATAAAAGCCCCTGTGGTCTTACATCAAACACAAGTTTCTCATCAGTTAACTTGGCTTTAGTTTCGTAGTCATATCTAACAGAATTAGGTTTCATTACATGTATGTAATTTTATTTGATTTGAGAATTTATCACTTTGAACGTATGTAGTACTTAATCTTCATGAACTACTATCATTTCTGTACTTAGTTTTTACACTAAGCAATATAATGAAAGTTTTCATGGATAAACATAATTGCCAGTTATAAGATATGATCATTCAACTAAATTTTAGTATTGGTTAAAGATACACTATTGCATGGACACGTTATACCTAATATAAATACAAACATATTTGTATATTCATTTTGTTACAACACTATTATTATTTTCATCTCATATTTCATTGTTAAGAAAATGTTAATACAGTTCATCCGGACTTATTTAAACGGATGTACAGTACGGATGTATCATAAATTTAACTTGTTTTTAAATTTTCTCAATATTACACATACAGGGTGTCGATCCTTAATTGTGTGTGCGTTCTTATGAAACTCCTATTGACGAGCTATATGAAAAATATTTCAAGTATCTTAGCAAAATCAGAAACTCATAGCTCATTTGGAAGTTAGTCACAAACGCTTATTTCAGACGATGTCAGAAATTTCAAAAATGGTCTACAATTACCAGGATCTTCCCAAATATATAAATAAAACACATTTTATTATAAATAGTCGATAAAGTTGCTCGATTCCAATGGCTCTGAAAATGTTGGTGAAATTTTCAACCCCCATAGCAAACCCATAAAATATTACACGAATCGACTCAGTTTTTCGGGCCTTATAAATGGTTTCTTGGATCAAAGGTGATTTGTTTTCACTCTGTATACTTTATAGTGACATGTTTGAAGATATATGTTGAAAGTAAAGAAGCATGAATGCATATTTTAACTATTTTCTCGGTCTGTAGTCTCTATAGTTCAGAATATTCGTATGTATCTGGATATTTTTTCTAGTGTCCGACCGAAATAGGATTTACAGCCGAAACCGAAACTGAAACTTCGGTCTCGGTCTCAGTTTCGGCCGAAACCGAAATCTTCCATTGTATGCTGAAATCTAGTGTATGTTTTACATATACATATAGTTAATTTGTGTTAAATGAAATAAAACAACAACAATTAAAGCATGTAAAAATAACATATAACCTCAACTCGCGATGCACGGACTCACCCGAACAAAGCGCGACAATTCACGAACACTGAGTTTCGGCTGATTTTTTGCTGAAACCGAAACTATGACCGAAACTAGATTTTTTGGCAGAAACCGAATCTTCGATCGGTCACTAATTTTTTCCCTAGAGAGTTTTTGGGTGGATTTCACTAACTTCTGTTAAATTGTAGCAAAAAAAAGTCTATAATCATAGCAACGATTGTTAAATGTTCGTTAAGCTTAACTGAAATTGGTGAAATCATCTCTTAGTGAATAGTTTTTTACCAATTGTCTGAAAATTTATAAGTAATAATATTTCATAGTCTTAAAACATTATTTGTTGCTTCTGAATGATTGAATTTTATATAAATTGTTTCAACATGTATTTAGGTGTATGTCTCGATTTATAACCGTCTCCTCCTGCTTGTTTGTTTGATGAACTTTCAGAACTTTGACCTTCACATCCTGTTTCCTTGTTATTTCTCCATCTGTTCCATGTAAATTATTTGTAAATGGTATGCATTACTATACAAGACACGGGTGTCTCGTCAAATATTGCCATGAATAATATAAATCTTATGTTGGTAAATATTCTATTTATATATATATGTATATAAACTGATTGATTAATTCAATAATTTTCAGTCTCTCTTTCTTTCCTTCTTTCATCGATGTTTTCAATATAGGATTTAATTAAAATTTTACAGGTCCCCAAACTGTTCCATCATTAACTGAATTAGCAGCAAAATGTGTCGCCTCACATATACCATTTGAATTAGTTGAACATGTCTATCCACCTATGCCTGAACAATTACAACTACAGATTGCATTTTGGAGTTTCCCAGATAATGAAGAAGATATACGTTTATATTCATGTTTGGCGAATGGTGCTGCTGATGAATTTAATAAAGGCGAACATCTTGTACGAAATCAAATGGTTAAAGATCCCCTACAAATAGGTACGTACATTTTAACAATAAAATAAGAGAGAGAAAATTTTATTTCTTTGAAAAGCAAATTGTTTCATTGTTGTACAATAAAAGAAGCAGATTATTATAGATTGATTTTCTAAACTATATAGTAATCGGACGTAATTATGTAATTTTGTACATGACAAGTGCTAGTTCGTTTTGAAGGGAGTTGGGGGGTAATACGATGGACTATTGTTTAAAGCAAAAACAAGAAACAACAATAAGTGATGAAGTTATAGAACAATAAACTCGAATACGAACACGTCAGTCTTTCCAATATCCACACATCATACAATTTAATTATTTACCTATAAAATAGCAATAGAAGGGGTGAATTATTTATTATAATAATTATCGTTTCGAATCAAACTTATTTTTCACTAAATTACTTTGTTAAATAGAAACAAAAAAACAATTTTAATTGTTGTAATGACACTAATTTTCGTTAGGGCTTAATTAATTCTTGTTTGTCTTGAAATCATTTATGTTGCTTCATTATAACATGAAAACACACCCTTAATGAATCTTATTGTTTCAAATAAATCCTTGTGTTATTTTTCTTTAATTATTGTGAAATTAAAAATAAAATCAAAATCGAGAACAAAATAATTGTAATTAACGTTTATTATTTTCACTTTTATGTCTATACAGTTTTGTTATTACATACTTTCATTTCTTTCAAATTTAACACTAAAAGTTTAGAAAGTTTAATTTTCGATTTACTTCCTTTATATTGCAGCAAAACATTTACTATTTGTGTAATTATCTATAATTTTTATAATAAATTTTAGGATTTCATCTTTCTGCGAATGTCCAGCAAAATTATCGTGGCAATCAATGTGTTTCTGTAGCTGTAACTTTTGATCGTAGACGTATTTCTTCTTGTAATTGTACCTGTGACTCAACGGCCTATTGGTGTTCACATATTGTAGCAGTCTGTCTTACAAGAATTCATTCAGTAAGTAATCAAATTAATTATAATTATTGTTAATTATAAATAAATTTATTTATCGTTAATCAATAATCATCAAGGATATATTTACTTAAAGTAAAAAAAAAAACAAAATTAAGATAATGTGGAAACATTATTGATATACATTTTTTTTCAATCAATAGTATTTATTTGAATTGAATAGCTTTGTAATTTATTCATACGTTTGTTTGATTTTATTCATATTGTTGGCTATTATTCTAACGATTCTTTGCCCTAGATTGGTTTTTTATCAAATTATTTATGGATTTTACTTTTTTTGAATGTACGCTCGGGTGCACATAAAAGAAACCGACTCTTGAACGAGAGATGTCACGTTTTTTGGTTCGTGTAAGTCAGGCTATTCCTTTCGTCAGCTGGGAGATCACCCTCTTTATAGAAAGTTAGAGTAAACGAGTTGTAGTTTGTATTTATTTTTATTAATTAAAAAAAAAAAATGTAAAAAATATACAATAAGGTAATTCAATGATTATATTATAAGAGTCTTTAAGGCTATATAGATAAGATTGAGGTTAAAAAAATCAAGTAAATATTTATCAGATTAATTAACTAATTAATAGATGTTATTTAATTTATATTTGTAAAAGCTGTTTTGAAACACAAAGTCTCATAATTAGTTTCATACAATAAAACAGTTATTTATCTAACTAGAGTGGAAATCAGGCCTTTGTGAAACGAGTATGTACGTTGAAGTACGAACATTAGCAAGTGCTTCAATCACACGAGTTTCAGAAAGGCCGTCTTCACTCGAGTTAGATACACTATTTTTTCTATGATTAAACAGAAACTCAAATGACACATGTTCTATGTATTAAAAATTAGTCAGCGTACGGAAAAGTGCCAATAACTCCACCCCCTTTTTCTGATTGAACAATTTTCTTCCTAAATTCTGACCTGTTAAATTTTTCTTATATTGTGACGACCGCTCTCGAAAGCCGGTTTCACACAGCCGCTTCTAAAGAGGTCTCTTTTATGTGCACCCGAGTGTACATATCGTTGACATTTTTTTCATTTAATATTATGATAATTTATATAATATTTTTTTGTTTAATTTACAGCCACATTTGGTAACACTGCGTGCTCCAGTATCTGAATCATTATCAAGATTAGGCCGCGAACAATTACAAAAATTCGCCCAATATTTAATTAGTGAATTACCACAACAAATTCTACCAACTGCTCAACGTTTATTAGATGAATTATTAGGTTCACAACCATCAGCAATAAATTCAGTATGTGGTGCACCAGATCCAACAGCTGGTGCATCAGCAAACGATCAAACATCTTGGTATTTAGATGAGAAAGCTTTACATGGCAATATTAAAAAGATTTTAATTAAATTTTGTGTACCTGCACCAATTGTTTTTAGTGATGTCAATTATTTAAGTACAGTAGCACCACCAGCAGCAGCTGAATGGACATCATTATTACGACCATTACGTGGACGTGAACCAGAAGGCATGTGGAATTTATTGAGTATTGTACGGGAAATGTTCAAACGTAATGATAGGAATGCTATACCATTATTAGAAATAATAACTGAAGAGTGTATGGCATGTGAACAAATTCTTATATGGTGGTTTAATACAAAAGTCGCATTACTTAGTGGCAATTCAGGTTATGGTGGTGGTGGTGGTGGTAAACATAATAATGTTAATAGTAATACACATGCTTCACAACATGCATGTTCATCACTTTGTGATGAAGTTGTGGTACTTTGGCGATTGGCAGCTTTAAATCCTGGCTTATCACCACAAGAACGCGATATGTTACATAATCAATTCACTACATGGCATTTAAAGATTTTAGATAAAGTTAGTAAATGTCGTAATACAAGTTCACAATCAAATTCAAATAAAATGAATACATTAAAAATGGATTTAGAAGTTTTTACTGGTTTTAAACCAGCAATTGAAGCATGTTGTTTAGATTGGGAAGATTATCCAATGCCTGGTATAACTTATACACAAGATATAAATCCAATGTATCATTGTCCATTTACATGTTTCCGACATGGTGCTGATAATCGTGGTGAAACTGTAACACAAGTAAATTCAAGTAAAGCTGTTTTAAATTGTGAACATCCACATTCAACATCACATTCACACCATCACCATCATCATTATCATCATCATCGTTCTTGTGTTAATGAATTTGATTTTGTATCAGTAATGAGTTTAAATCCAGCTGAATATCCACCACCACCACCACCACAATTAAATTCAAGAGGTGGTAATCGTTCAAGTGTTAGTAGTGAAGGTTTTTGTGAAAATGATGATGTTGATATTAATGTGTTACGAAATAGTCGTGATAATGAACGTTATGGTGATTATGATTCACAAGAGGGTGGTGGTAGTGATTCTTCAAGTAGTACTAGTAGCAGTAATAGATTAACAGTACCATCTGTACAGAATACAAGAATAAGTGATAGTGATAGTAATAAACAACATTTTGCACAAAAATCAATTGAATCTGTACCATCAACATCGAAAACAAAATGTAATACATGGAATGAAACGAATGTATTAAATTCACGTCGACCATCTAAAGATGAATCAACATCATCTTCAAATTCTGAATCACCTCAATCTGGCGATGAATACAATTTATATTTTTATAATCCAAAAGAAGCCACTTTATTTGATACACAAAAAGATGTATCTAAACAAGAAGAACCAGATCCTAAACAGACTTTTTTGGCTGGTATCAAAAAATGTGAAGATCCATGGGATGTACTTTTTGCTAGAGCAGAAGGTCTTCATGCTCATGGTCATACAAAAGAAGCTTGTGTTTTAGGTGTAAAATTAGCTGAAGAATTATTAGCTAATCCACCTGATTTAATGGTTGAAATACCACCACCACCTAAACGTAAAGGCAAAAAACAATTAATAAATCCAGCTTCACATCAATTAAGTTGTTTAGCATCAGCTACATTAGCAAAATGTGCATTTTTATGTTCTGTTTTGGCTGAGAATAAAGATCATCATCATTTAGCTTTTCGTATGGGTATGTTTGGTTTAGAAATGCCACGTCCACCAGCTAGTACAAAACCATTAGAAGTTAAATTAGCAAATCAAGAAGCAGATTTAGTTAGTTTACTTAAAAAGATACCATTAGAAGAGAAAGAATTGAATATAATTAGAGAGAGGGCAGAACAATTAAAAGATGGTACAATTAAATCAAGAGGTGAAGCAATGTTACCAACAATGTTAGCTACATTTATATTTGAAGCTTTAGTATGTCCGAATATTGTTGGTAAAGATAGAATTTCAAAATTATCAAAAAAACGATTACCAACAGATGAATCATTAGGCTTTGAAGCAGCAGTTGCTGCCTTAGGAATGAAAGCTAATGTTTCTGAAGCTGATCATCCTTTACTTTGTGAAGGTACAAGAAGACAAAAAGGAGATTTAGCTATAACTTTATTGACATTTTATAAAGACGATTGTTGGAAGATTGCAAGAATTATGGATCGTCTTTTAGATAGAGAAGTACATCAACTATTAAAATCACCATTACTTAGTTCATATTATTCAAGTAATCCACCAGTAAAAAGCCAATACAGTACGATGCATTATAGAAGAGAGGAATGTGATAAATCTTTACCAGTTAGCCCATTTATTCCACCATCAGAAATGTTACCACAAGATTTGAGTAAAATAATTGAAAATATTATTCTATTTAAATTATTTATATTATTTTTTATAAATTTTAGATTGTTGCAGTCGACCACATAGTTCAACAAGTGCTGAAGTCGAACAAAGTCTAGTGAATTTGAATCTTGGTAATGCTTCAACTTCATTATCTTCATCACAAGCATCACAAACAATTCTAATAACAAGAGCAAAAGAATCACGATACAAAGGGAAACGGGCTTATCCATCTATACCTAATCAACCATCAGAAGCAGGTGCTCATTTTATGTTTGAATTAGCCAAAATTGTATTGAATAAAGCTGGTGGTACTAGTAGTACATCATTATTTACACAACCATCTACTAGTCATAATCAACATGGACCACATAGAGCATTACATATGTGTGCATTCCAAATTGGATTATATGCACTTGGTTTACATAATTGTGTCAGTCCAAATTGGTTAAGTAGAACTTATTCATCGCATGTTTCATGGATTACAGGTTTTTATAAAGACTGATGATGATGATGGTTTGAATGATAAAATATCAATTTTTAGGACAAGCTATGGAAATTGGTGCAGCTGCTATATCATTTTTGATTGATACATGGGAGGGTCATTTAACACCTCCTGAGGCAGCTAGTATTGCTGACCGAGCATCGCGTGGTTGTGATCCAAATATGGTTCGAGCTGCTGCTGAATTAGCATTATCATGTTTACCACATGCTCATGCACTTAATATCAATGAAATTCAACGTGCTATATTACAATGTAAAGAAAAAAGTGATGATATGCTTGAGCATGCTTGTTTAACAGTTGAAACAGCAGCAAAAGGTGGTGGTGTTTATCCAGAAGTATTATTCCAAGTAGCTAAATATTGGTATGAATTATATATACGACATACACCTGGTGGTGAACAATTGATTGAAAATGAAATGCCTCATGATCCATTATTGGATGTACATGGTGCTTTAGTGGCACTTATTGAACCACCACCGCCACCACCATCAACATCAGATGTTCAAGTTGCACCTGGACCAAATGGTGCACCAGTGATAACTACTAGTAGTGCTGTAGTTGTTACAACAGCACCACCACCACCATATCAACATCCTGCTGCAACAACATTAGCACCATTAGGGATAACAATACCTTATGCTGTTGGACATTATAATTTTGTACATCCTCATCATCATCCCCATCATATCAGTTATGGGGGCCCTATACACCCTCAAGCTGTTCCTTTACATCAACCACCACCGCCACATATGCAAATGTATCAATTTCCTTATCCACCACCAAATGCTAATCAACCATTTACAGCACAACATCCAAATATGCCACAAAGTCAACAAACTACTTATACTGTATCATCAACAGCACCACAACCACCACCACCACAATATCAATTAACACCACCAGGACAAACGGCTTATGTTACTGGTACAAATCAATCACCATATGGTAATATGGCAGCAACTAATAGTCCACCAACACAAATACAACCGATTCGTTATTATGGTACTGGTTGTCCAATGCCACCGCCACCACCACAACCAGGACCTAATATAAGAACAACAGCACCACCACCACAACCACCACAATCAAATCATTTATATCAAATACCAATACCATCAGGTAGTGCACCACCAACAGGTGTTATTTCACAGCCAAATCCAACACGACCACAAGCACATAGACAGCCACAACAATTCAATCAAACACAACTCAGGTATCTTTTAACGGCTTATCGTGTCGGTATGTTGGCTATGGAGACATTAGCAAGACGTGTACATGATGAACGGCCACAAGCGAAATATGCTAGAAATCCACCGTATGGTGAAGATGTTAAATGGTTGTTGAGAATATCTAAACATTTAGGTAAATTATAAAAAATAATTTAATTATTATTTTAATTATATTTTTTAATAATTATAGGAACACAACATCTTCATCATTTCTGTGTATGTGCTGTAAATTCTATAGTGAGTCCGTTTGTATTGCATGATGTTGCAATAGAAGCTGCTCATCATTTATCTAGAAATAATCCAACAATGGTGATGCAACATTTACGTACAGCTTTAACACCATTAGTTCAAAAATGTCAACAAATGTACATTCAATGTATGCATCAAAAATTGTATCATTTAACATCAGCAGATTATGAAGATTTTGTTAGTATTGTGTGTGCAGCACGTGCTGCTTTCCAAATAACACCAGATGGTAGTGCTCAATTCAAAGAATGGCTACAATCAATTAGAAGGTTTATTTATTTATTCATACAGGGTTATTCATGTCGGACGAAAAATATTTCAATAATTTATAGAGGGGTCTCTAGAAAATATTTTAGCAAAACTAGAACCTTGTAGCTTAATTAATTGTTTTGCTTGAAGTTTTTTCTCGCCCTTCACACACGAGTCACGGTTCGTTCCTCACTGTACTTCAACCTTTAAAGCCTTTTGTACACCTCTCAACATGCCTGATTTGGTTTAGTTGTCTTTCCCTAATAGTCTCGTCCTTTTGATAAAGTCCAGGATACTGTTTAGTGAAGGGAGTTGTTTTTATTTCTTCGGGAAATACCATGCTCTGAGATCCTTCAAGACCTCACAGTAGCATAAAATATGAAACCAAGTTTCATCTTCCTCTTCACAAGCCCTACATATTGGGTCTTTTATAATCTTAATATGCTTCCTCAGTGCACAATGACCAGTAAACAATTCTGTGATCTGTCTTAATTGTCTCCTGCTCAGTTCTAGGAGTTCTTTATGTCTTCTCCGGTATGAAAAATCAATATTAGGAGAATACTTGAGTCATTTTAAGTCGTTTTGTGTGTTTAGTTGAAAAACGTGTTTTTTTTTGACCAGCTTATAAATGACCTACGAGGTTCTAATTTTGTTAAAATAATCTCCAGTTATCCCCCTATAAATTCTTGAAATATTTTTAGAATAAACCCTTTATTATTGTTATTTTAACGAAAAAATTGGTAATTTTTTGAAAATTTTCTAGATCGAAATCATGCAAAAAGGATTTATGGACACAAATAAATGCAGCATTACAAGCGAACAGTAAATGACATAGGACAGATTTAGGTATTCAGAGTAGTTTAAATTATTTTATTAGAAAATTGGATGCACAAGATGATATTGAATTTCCTTTAATTGCAACTACTACATCTATAACAGCAACAACAACAACAACTACATTAGATGGTACAACAGTAACTGCAATACCACGACAACATTTGCATTTTTGCACAATTCCCACAGCTATTTTAAGCACTGGGCTTCCAGCAGAATTGAATGGATTATATCCATCAATTTGTACATTAGATAATTTCAATAATTCTCAAATCAACGAACAACAACAAAACGACCATCAACAACAACAACAACAAAATCTCGAACAGAATCTATTGTGGTCACAATTATCAAACACGTCAGATATTAGTTGATTTTTTATTTTAAATTAATGAATGATGTGATTTGTGAACAAAAGCAATTTCAGTGTTCTGTCATAAAACTGAAGTGCTCAGGTCTTTTACCATCTCTGCCTTTATTAATAAAACAATTTATAGAGAAAAAAAATCGTAAAAAGAAAATAATTAAAAAAAAAATGGCGAATTGCGCATAATTAGGTAATTTTTTTTTAATTTTATTATTATTTTATCTAACAATTTATAACAAGACCGTTATAAATTCTATCAGTTTTATAAGACTTAAGTCTCGATTTTGTTCGTTAAATGTCGATTATAGAGAGACTATAATTATCGTAATAATTATATTTAGTTATAATATTTTTTAATTATTTTTCTATATTAATTTTGTTTTTATTTAGATAATTCTTCAACATTTTAATATTAATAATTAAAAAGGTAGTAAGTATATTGTAGATAATAAGTGTTTTAACAAATGGCGTTGTTTGAATAATTAAATGTTTTCGTTCGTTTACCCAATTCTGTATTGGTCCTTGTTGTGTTTTTTTTGTATAAAATCAAAATTTTTGTATTTTTCAAAAATTTTATACAATATCAACGGGGACCTTTTATTATCATTATCTTTTACAATATCATGAATAATGCAATTAATTTCAGGATAGTTTTCCAGTTTTGCTTAAATTTTTATTGATCTCATAATATTGAACGGTAAAAATTTTCTGTATGGTTGTCTTTTCGAAACAAATTTTTCGGAAAATATTCAACATTATTAAAGTTGAACACTGTGCCTTGAATTTTCTACAGTTTATCAAAATTTCTGTTGAAAATATATAGTTATAAATATATAAATATATTAAAAAAAAAGTCATCCAAAAGGAACCATGCAGAAAATTTCTTGATTGTGAATTTTTACCAACAACAATGGTCTCACTGTTGTAGAAAGGGGGATTTGAATATTTCACCACCCTCTAGTTTAATTTCTTACAATTGTTTTTTCAATTGTAAGAATAGTAAATAGTGCGTTTTATTTAGTTTATCATTTATGTTTTAGTATTATTATAAGTAGTCCTAATTTGATTTGAGATATGATTTATTTTCTAATTTTTCTTTATACATTTAATTTAAAATTAACGCGCAACGTGTATGTCGTATTTCTTTAAATATTCGATTCACAAGAGAGAAATAAGGGCTGATTTATAAATGTGTATAAATAACAAACAAACAAACAAACAAACAAAAAAAAAACAATGCCGTATTGAAGAGCAAAGTGTTGTAATTATTTTAACTGTGTCTACTAACATTCTTTCTTCTATATATCCTTAAAAAGTATCCGTATAGAGAACAAGCCACAAATATGCGACACCCTTTATTATTTTCATCCCACATATCAGCGTGTTTTTTTAAGGATATAAGAGCCAAATTGTGTAATTTATTGAACAGTGCCTGAACAACAAGATGTTGAATGAATGGTGAATTTGTTTAAAATAAAAGATCTACATCCACATTGTCGTCTCTGTTTTCACGTAAATTTTACAGATCGTTTTTTAATACGATACGATTTCGATTCATTAGATTGAAATTGTATCATTTAGTTTAAATAAGGTATATTAGATTCAACAAAATTGAAATCGTTATTGATTGTGCAAGCAGTATATTTTGTATGTTCTAATTTGTTTTTGTTTTTTTGATTGGAAGCAAGCTTTTATTAAATTCTTTGAATCTAATATTGTAGTTTAGAATGCAAGAATTTCCAACATTATTCGTTATCAGTAGATCGTTTTGAATGTTGGAAATGTCTTGCATTCAAAATAAGGAAAAAAAACCAACAAAATGCTCACCAATTTTCTCTATAATTTCGATATTTATCAACGATAAATAACATAAATTTTGATTATTGTAAATAGAGTTAATTGTTGAAAGTGTCCAATAATTGATGAGCATTCTGTTATTTTTTTTTTACATATTTTCTTTATATAAAATAAATAAAACAAGCAGCCATAAAACAAATATATATATAGACATCTTTTCGAAAATTATACATATAGATATATACATATATTTAATCAGACATCATGTTTAGTGTAAGTGTGACAGAAAACTCTAATAAGTGTATTTAAATTAATCGTAACATATTTTTACACAACTATATTTATGTATAAAGTCATGGTATAGTTATTAATTAATTATTCTACAAGTTTAGATGATTATTCTCAACTTCTCTCCGTATCTTATATTTTAAAATCAGACGAAATAAAGAGGAGTTCTTTTTGTTTATTTTTTTTGTCAATAAAAAAAGAGGTGAAACACACAGTTCTGATTTCTTTACATGTACATACAGGTCTCTTAAATTACATAATTCATTGTAATAGTCGACTTGCTGTAAAGTTTCTTTATCTGTGCAAGTGAGTTAATAAAATTTTAAATTTATGATGAATTTTCTATGATTCCAAAAATTGTTGTAGTCTCTCCACCAAAATTATTACGAATTTCGTAGTTATTACTAAAGAAAAAACAAAATTGGTGTTTGTGTTAGCAAAATTAATGCAATTTTGTGAAGGTTCAATACAGTTTTCAATAATAACTGATTAAATAAAGTTACCAATCTTAAATTAGAGATAGCATTGCTCAATAAATATTTATTTCAAACCAAAAATAAAACAACAAAAAAATGAATAGATATATTTATTTGTAATCTTTTACGAATAAACCCTTATCGTTGAGTCTTTTTCAAATAAATTACAATGTGAATAGGTCATGTGTTGCCATGGATAATCAGGCTTTTTTTGTTCTAATACATATTCTAATATTACTATAGCAAAACACATACAGGATTATTCACGTAAGACGAAAATTTCTTATGGCAACTCCCATTATTTCAAGGATTAGAGAACATTAAGGCGAAATTAGGATCTCGTAGCTTATTGGAAAGTTGGTCAAAAGAACGTTTTATTCCGACAATGTCGCATTTTCCGTCAATCGACTACACGCATAAACCGACTAAGAATGACATATAGGTGATCGTAAAATTGATTTTTCTCGTTTGTACCCTAGGAAAATTGAAAAAAAAAAACGTGGTGGAGATGGATTGTTGAAAATATGAATGAATCTAGTGTTAATAACCTCTGTTGTTTACTATTTTTAACTTGATAGGATAAGATTGCTTATGTTAATTCAATGTTTATTGCTTTCGTTTTAATTTCACGTACTCCTTATTTATTTCCAATGTGTCTAACACGGAAATTAATGTAAACAATCTTACCCTACCAACTTAAACATACTAAATAACAGAGAAGGTTATTCACACTAGATTCGTTCATTTTTTTCAATAAATTGATCTCCACTACAGTTTTTTTGCGGAATACAGTTGTGAAAAACGGGAAAAATCAATTTTACAATGCTTTGCGAGCCATTCTTAGTCCGTTTATGCGTGTAGTTGGTTTGTGGGAATCTCGACATTGTTCGAAATAATTGAATAATTTAACAAAATATTTCAAGAATTTGTGGGGAGGTCATGAAGACCATTTTAGTTAAATTAGAACCTCATAGCTTATTATTAAAAAAAACTTGTTTTTGACAATGTCGCAATTTTCAAAATAGAGCAAAGCACACAAAACGACTAAAAATGACTCGTAGAAGCCTCCAAACAGTGATTCTTTTCGTCTTATCCTAATTTATTCTGGAACAGGTGAAAGTTTTTAGTTGTTTTTCGGGCTTGGCTCTATTTTTTGAAAAGTGCAACATCGTCTAAAACAATCGTTTTCGACCAACTTTGAAATGAGCTACGAGGTTCTAGTTTTTTAAAATAATCTCCAGCCTGCTCCCACTTACAAATTCTTGAAATATTTTTCAGATCTCTCGCCAACTAGTAGGAGTTTTATAAGAAATGATCACTCTAAAAAAACATCCTGTATATGTGTTTTGTGATTAGTGATTAGTACCAAAGAGTATGCCACACTTGTTTTCGATAGATTTACAAAATTAATAAAAAAGATTATCATCGATTTGTTGGCTTTTACAAAAAATTGTCAAGAAGAATGTGTGTCAAGACTCAAGACTAGTGTGTGATGTTCTTTAATAGAATCTATAAAGATATCATATCGAACTAGAATTTTTCACAGATAAGCACGTGCGTGTGCTCTTTTCATCTATTGCGTTCAATTTTTGAATTCTAAACATTTAGACTATATTAAATATGAAATGATAACAAAATAGAAAAGAACTTTAATAATAATTGTTAGAGCGTATTGAAGTCTTAACGTGTTGCATAGTTCCCGTGCCATAGGAGCTTTCCCTGTACACCTAAAGCTACTTTTATGCGACTATACACATTTGGATGGGGGGGGGGGGTCCTTTTAAATTACATGTTCGCACCCAAATGTCTGAAAATCCATGCTTAGGTCTTAAACCCAGGTCTTATTAACGCCAGCTTAACTAGGGTAAAAAACGGGCCTATGTGAGAATATTTAAAACATTCTTCGCCTAAAATCGATGATGATGTCCCTTAAATCGAATACTTTTAAGAAGATTAAAAATTATGCTAGGCAGAGCTATGGTCAGAAAACTATTCCAGAAAGGGCGCATTTTTCGGAAGGCAGGGTAACTTCAAAAGTAGTAATGATTTGAGGGTAAAAAGTTCTCATGGCAGTAGGGGTAAGAAATTACGCTAGGAAGGCCTCAGACCCATCTGCCCTGCTCCATAGCTACGACCCTAAGGGTAACAAAGCTTATTCATTTGTTAAAGACGAAGAATTTTTTTTTGATATAAACAAGAAAATTTACAATAATGAAGATGAATATTTAAGATCAGCTTCTACACAATTCCAAAGCAGTTCGTCAATTTCAAGGACGGTTCTGGTGTGCAAAAGTAACGCAGAATTGTTAAAAAGGCAACGATTTTGATACTTTTAATCGGTTCCTGAGCTGGAGTTTCAACTTTCAATGTAAGATATTTTCGCTCAAAATCATTTTTTAACAAATTTTACTTCCTAGTACTTGAAGATTTTGCTTAAAATTTTTTGGAATTTTTCCAGGGCTTTGTGAATTTTTTGTAAACCGCTTTTTTACCTTAGCTTGAAATGAAACCTTCAATGAAAATATCTAATTGACTTTAATAGAAGAAAACAGACGGTTTTATTGATAGTAAAGATAAAGTCACTCTTCATCGATGAGGGGCCCAACTTGTTCTAGATACGTCCCTGATACTTTTCCTTTTATAGAGTTCTATGTTTGATTATCATTTTTATCATGATGACTTCAATGCAAACAGTTTAGAAATATCAATGAAATATTTAAAAAACATGCTTTACGTGACATTTTTAAATATAAAAATGTACTTTGTTTTCGTTTAATGATTTGAAAAAAAAGTACGATAAATTATTACCGATAATATTGTCACCTTATCTACCCACATACCTACAGTTATCAATAATTTGCCAATGCTGTATAAATTTCTTAGGAGATTTTTTGAATTTCTAAGTACGTAATGGAAAATTGCTCTTGTTTCTCAAGTATGTACCTACATATGATATAAAAATTTTTGAGTGTTTATTTAAAAAATCTACAAACATTGTATGTAACAAATTTACTTTTGAATAAAACAATTAAATTGTAACACTTAAGTTAATCATAATTCTAAAACTAATAATAATTCTCAAATAATCGAATACTTTGTGATAAGACCGATTAAAATTCCATCTGAACAAGTATTTGACGTCTATGTTTGTTGCGTTCATCTGGTGAAAACGTGCGCTCAACACGTGAACTCTAATAATATTCGATTATTTGCTCAATATTATGTTGTAATAATAAACAATTAAAATAATTACTTTATTAATATTTTTTATCCTTCTCTCTGGAAAAAAAAAACACTTAAATATAGATAATAAACAGCAAGAGTAGCAATGCGTGCGCAACATTTTGTGGATATAAAACGGTTTGCCAACACGGCAATTTATCGTATATTGTTCCGTAAGGTGTTCACGGAAGCAACAATAACCATTAATAATTCACAAGAAGAAGAAGAAGAAGCAGAAGGTGCATTTTTGATTCAAACAAATGGAGCAGATACCTAAACACGAAACTATCGCCTTACGAAACAAACATATTGGGTGAGAAAACAAATTTTCCCATGAATTTTCAGTTTTCTCTATTGATTTTTATATATGTAGAGAATTCCGCATGCGTTACCAAATATTACCTGTGTAATTAACTCAAATCTTCTGTATATTTACAGGAAATCCTGTCAATTATTCTTCAGAGATGACCCTTTAAAAATTGTCCGTGGTCAAGGGCAATATCTATACGATGAAAATGGTGATCAATATTTGGATTGCATCAATAACGTAGCACATGGTATACACTTACCTTATATTCGAAATAATTAAAATATTAATTTTTTTTAATTAACACAATTACAGTGGGACATAGCCATCCGGCTGTTGTAGAAGCGGGTTGTAATCAAATGATGATTTTGAATACGAATAATCGTTTTTTACACGATAATATCGTCTTGTGTGCCCAACGTATTACCAGTACAATGCCTGAACAATTATCGGTTTGTTTCTTCGTCAATTCCGGTTCAGAGGCCAATGATTTAGCATTACGTTTAGCCCAAATCCATACTGGTAATAAGGAGATAATTGCATTGGAACAGTGAGTTCTTCTCTATTGGAGATGTTGATAATCCAATCATTTGCAGAAACATGGCCCGTGGAGGCGCTGATACTTTTCCTTATCATAATAATAATAATAATCCATAATCATCAAATCATTTCATTAAACATCATTAATTAAAACCTTCTTAACACCTGTTCCTTTGTGTTATGTGTTCGATGAGAAATAATAATTAAAGGTGCATCAACCTTTATTCTTATCTCTTATCATAGGGCACATGTGATTGATGATTGTTGTTGTGTTTGAACATCTCTAATTTGTTTATTTCATTTTTTTATTTACAGCTACCTAACACATTATAGATGAAGATCTTCCAGGATCTGTGCTTTTTTTGCTTGGTCAACACTACTATTGGAATCTCCTTTTAAAGTTACCACCAAAAATTAAAAAAAAAAATGATGATGACTGTTGTTGTTGTTATTGTTGTGTTTGATAAAATTGATATGATAGACAGTGTTGAATGTAAATTGCCTTCCAAGCCTGTTTTTAATTTAATAACAATAAGCAAGATTTTGATTTGTTGTTTAATTTCAATAATTTTTTATTTATTGAAAAATAATTCATTTAACAGGCTTGGAATTTTTAGTGTTTTCTGTTTGTTTTGGGGGCAAAAAAAATAACGTTATCGGACATTGGGTCATAGACCAGCTACGAATATAGTATTTTTTTAGTGCTTACCACGGCCATTTGACCTCCCTTATTGATATTTCCCACTATAAATTCAATCTACCTGGTGGACCAGGCAAAAAGGATCATGTCCACATTGTAAGTCATTCTAATCAAATTATAAAACTAATAAAATTAATTCGTGTTAAAATTAGGCATCTATACCTGACACATACCGAGGTAAATACCGCGACCAGGATCATACACTTGAAGAAATCAGCCGGAAGTATTCTGATGAAATTCGGATGATTTGTGAAAATCTACGAAATGATGGCCGGGGAGTTTGCGCTTATATTGCTGAAAGTTTGATTAGTTGTGGGGGACAAGTAATACCGCCAAAGAATTATTTAAAGGAGGTCTATAAGCATGTCCGTAATGCTGGTGGTGTTTGTATTGCTGATGAAGTCCAAGTTGGTTTTGGACGACTTGGCGAATGGTGGGGCTTCCAATTACATGGTGTTGTTCCCGATATTGTTACAATGGGTAAACCGATGGGTAATGGACATCCGATTGCTGCTGTTGTTACAACACCCGAAATTGCTGAGAGTTTTCGTAAAACTGGCGTCGAATACTTTAATACTGTAAATAATCTTGTTTATTATTAATAATATGGATAAATTTTGTATAATTTTGCAGTATGGTGGTAATCCTGTATCTTGTGCTATAGCCAATGCTGTGTTTGATACAATCGTTGATGAAAATCTACGCCAACATGCTGTAGATGTTGGTAATTACCTTCTAGAGAAATGCCAAAATTTGCGGAAAAAATACAAAAGAATCGGTGATGTTCGTGGTGTTGGTTTATTTCTTGGTTTAGAATTGGTAAAAGATCGCAATTTACGAACACCAGACACTGAAGGGGCTGCTTTTATCGTCGGCAGGTATTTCAATAAGAAATCATTGATTAACAAAATGCAAACAAACATTTTTCTTTTGATAGAATGAGAGAAAAATCGATATTATTAAGTAAAGATGGTCCAGATTGTAATGTGATCAAAATTAAACCACCTATGGTTTTTACTAAAGACAATGTTGATGAATTGGTGTCATCGTTAGATACAGTTTTAAAAGAATTAAGTGAAGATAATCAAGATTCAGATAATGCAGTTACAATTAATGATAAAATTGAATTGTCATCACATAAACCAGAACAAAGACCGCGACAAAGTTCATCGGAACGTATCAAATCGATTTAATTATGCCAAAAATTCTGCTATTTTCTTATCTTAACTACAATTCTTATCAAATTCGAGATACAGCCAATTTGATGTGTACATATTTTCTGTGAAAATAAATTTGCTTTAATTAATTACGTTTATAATAACTTAGCAGCAAGATTTGCACGCTCGGTCTATTGTAGTTGATTTTTGCACCCCTTGCTGGATTTTTATGAGCGCAGCGAGTAGGTGGGTACATATACTTTGTAAAATAAGAATATACAAATTACGATTATAGTAAAAATCGAATCTACGATAGTCGTGCGGCAATCTGAAATAAATTCCCACCACCGTCGCCAATTAATAACATTTAGTACGCTTGGAAGACATTACGCAGTGCAATTTACCCCCTGAAAAAATACCACAAAAACACTTTCCACTATCTTAATGTTAGATCATTAGAGTGTCCATTCAGCAAATGGTATTTTTTTGTGATTTTTTCCCCCTAAAAAGGTCAATGCGTTCGAATTTTCTTTTGTCAGTGTTAAAGATGCCAAAAGTTTACACAACGCTATTGTTCATGGCCTAATTAGTGACTTTAAATAAAATCGCTTTTAAGCACAACGTATATTTAAAGCCACTTTTATCAATTCATTATTTTTCCATTTCAAAAATAGTTGACAGAGTTTGTGACTTTTGCTGGAATTAATAATAGATAAGAGGGATTTTCTGGGTATAGAAAGAACATAGCACAGTTGAATAGAATATGTATTTATTTTGTGACTTTCAACATTCACCCTTATGGTATGATGAAATTCTATGTCTGTCTAACTTTCTGACTGGTTCGTTCTATCAAAATCACAATCAGAAATTCTATAAATACCTAGTTTCGTGCCAGATCTAGTTTGCTATTTAGTACAGTTGTTTATTTGCCACATTCCAATTACGGTATGAAATGCTTAGTAATCTATCGATTAGTTCTTGCAAATTATACCGTCTAAAATCAGGCTAATTCTTATTTAAAATAGTGAAGTAGTATCATGAATTTACATCATAATTTTCCAGTTACACAATTGATTCAATTTTCGGTTATATTTTTCGCGTATTTCGTTCATGTTGAGAGCAGTAGCAGACTGAGCCACAGAGCAATCGAGCGAATTCCGAGTGGGCCGCGTGCTAGCAAATCTGAAAAAGTGCTTTTTGACTACTTCAGTTTTTCGTCTTGTGTTTTTCTCATGCAATTTATTTATGTTATGTATGTGTTTTGATACCGAATGATGTATATATGGGTCCTTAAAGTCAGGGCGTCGCTAGCGCTCAGACAACTTACGCGCTACCTGAAGGCGACAAAAAATAAAACTTTCGTTATAATTGTTACAAATCATCAATTTTTAGCGAATTTTTTTAACAATTAAGCTGTGAAGAAGTGGATTACAAGCTTTTAACCTATTATAGAGCTAAATTTGACTTTTAGTTTTAAGAACTAATTATTATGAAGCACTGATTTTTAGCAAATTCTTGCAATATTTTTTTTAAAAAGAATCTGTTTGGATATTCTTAATCAATTTTTGCTTTGTACTTTCCACTTTCAAACAAGATTTATGGACATTTTTCTCCTCAATTATAATGTCTAACAAATATTGTCAAAAGAAGGGATTTAGTTAGGTTTAGTGGATTTTTTAACTGAATTCTTTAATTTTAATTGAATTTCATTTTTCAGTTTTAAAATGCAAATTTTCTGGCACTTTTGACACATTTTTGCACTGAAATCCCGACGTTTTAGCGAATTTGCTATTGAAGCAAAAAAGAGGTCACTTTATGTGAATTTTCCAGCTAAACTCTAGTCTTCTAATCTAGATCTTAAAACACTTGTGTTTAAATCATTCATTTTTAGTAAACTTCAGTTTTAAATCGTGGTGAGAAATATTTGGTCGATTTTTGAGCCACATTCTCATCTTTGGTTTTAAATTTTGAAACTTTTTGATTATAAAGCACCAGTTTTTCGACGATTTTTTCTATAGAATTGTTTAGGAAAGGAGATTTAGGAGTAGGAGATTGAGGCACTTTAATAAAGTTTTAGACTCTTTAAGCCTAAATGGACTTTCTCTATTCTTGACTCTTGAAACTAGCAAATGATTCAATAGAAGTAAATCAAAACTTTTCCTAGGACCTTTCATATGAGAGGAGGCACCTCCACCTTACTATTCACAGGACCCTACAAGATATAGCTCCGGGCCTGAATATGGGAAATATGTATTATTGACCCTTAAAGAGGGACCAAGTCAATTGAAAGAGCTCTTTTTTGCAAGAACATTAAAAATTATTTGAAACTAAAACTGATTATTACTATTTTACCAAAAGCCGATTTTCATCGTAATTGCTTGGGCTGAAAAAAATTGCCAGTCCGCCACTGTTGTTATTATAAGGAATCTACCAACTTTCTGTTTGTTGCGTACAATTACATAATGACGCTCTACCGGCTGATTCACCTTAAACGATAATTTCTTATGACAATTTCCTACTGAGCTACAAGATCCTAACGTTCATTTAATTTTTTTAGGGATCCCTAAAAATCCTTGAAATATTTTTCAAATCAATCGCCAAATAATACGAGTTGTCATAAGAAATTTTTCTTTTAGGTGAATCACCCGGTATAAAGGTGCATTTTGTAAATCGTCCAATATTTCAATGATTTGTATGTGTGTTAATTGTAATTACAATACATTAAAACCTTTTACATTCCCATACTGATTTTTACTGTCCGTTGATGAGATTCTAACCGTAAATAGGTTTTTGTACCGATTCAATTTACATTCAGGACATTTACAACGACCGTTGTTGATGGATCTGCAGTAAAATAAAAAATTCAGATTGAATAAATCACTGAAAAATCGTTAATAAAACTATTTAATTCTAAACTCAATTACTAGAATTTATATGTCGCTACCAAAAATTCACAAGGGTTGAAGAAAATTTGTAAATCTGTATTGAAATGTTCGATTCGAGACAAGATTTCCGAATGCCTAAAGCGAAATTGTTCATCGATTAGCTCCTCGACCCAAACAGGAACGAATAAAGACTCCTGTTAAAAGACATCGAAGTTTTTCAGACAGATAATCAGCTTCATAGTGAAGATCTCTTTTCTACAATAAATACAGAATTGTAATTTAACTGAGTTAGATTGACACTTGTACCAAATAAAACAAAACCATACAGATATTTCAATCAATGTTGGAATGTTCTAGAAGACTATACGTAAATAATTCAATTTGAAAATCTAGAATTTGAAGTGGATGATAAATATTTTCACACTTGTTAAGTGGTGAAACACAGAACGAAAAAGTAAGGGTGGTATAATGTGATGTTTATTTAACTAGACTTTGAAAATGTTTCGCCCGGCGCATCCACCAATTATCACTTTCAATAATATATCTCTGATTTTCCTTCAATTTTTTTCGAAAATTATTGGAGAATTATTTGCGGCTAAATTTGAAAGTATTTTGGTACTTTTACCTTGGAACTCAACTGTGTGGTGTAAAATTTTCAAGTCTATTTACAACATAACGACCATCGATTCTCTCTAATTGTTACAGTTTACAACATTAATCTATTCATAGAGCTCGTTAAATTTGTAATTAATTGGAAAATAGAACAGTAAAGAGAAAGAAAACGATAGAAACTGTCTAATTGTCGATTAAACAGAACATCATTGATTGACAGTAAGATTCTATTTCTATCAAGACTAATTGGGACAAATTATAACAGATAGGAGAAATAGAGATTGAAGAAAATCAATATTTGGTTCAATAGCCGTTATATTTTTTGTCCTGATAAGTCAAAATGTCAAACGGATATCTAAAAGGGGAGTCTATTAATAATTTCCACTTCCAACAAAATTCGTTTTTCAAACAGTAAATTCCTTAAAACAAACAATGCAATACTAACAATACAAAGGATTGATGACAGCTTATATGATTTCTGAATTTCCAACTTTTGATTCGGAGGCAGAAAAAAAGAGAAAGCGGACAATAGTGAAACTTTTAACGAGTTTCTTTTTTTTTTGTTGTTGTCGAACTATCGTCAACGAAAATTTGAATGCTGACTCTTAACCAGTAGCGGATTGGAAAACTTTTCCGGCCCGGGCAATTTCTATGAAAATCGGCTTTCGGTAAAACAATAATAATCACTTTTAGTTTCAACCACTTTTTAATATTTTTGCATAATAAGAACTTTTCCAATTGTATTGGTCCCTCTTTAACTAACAGGGTCAATAGAACAGATCTGACATATTAAGGGCCGGTGCTACATCTTACGGGGTCCTGTGCATAGTAACTTTTCTCATCTGAAAGATACTTGGAAAAGTTTTGGTTTGCTTTTATTCAATTATTTGTTGATTTCAAGAGTCTACAATTGAAAAGTTCTTCTTACTGCTGAAAAATTAAATGATCCAGGACTACCGCGTCGTGAAATTTAGATTAAAGTGAAGAGAATTTAGGTCTAGAACTTTATAAAAGTCCTTCAGTCTCCTTTCCTAAACGATTCTACTGGGTCATTCACGGAAGATAAAAAGTTCTTATAGCAACTCTCATTATTTGTAGTATTTTGGCAAGATTAGAATCGCGTAGCTCATTTTGAAGTTGGTCAAAAAACGTTCGTCTTTTACAAGGTCGCGATTTTTAAAAACGTGCTAAAGACGTAAAACAACTAAGAATGACTCTAAGACCTCTCTAACATAGATTTTCTAAGTTTTTCCCTATTCATTCTAGAAAAAAGCGAAACATGCCCACCTATTCCAGAATAAAAATACGAAAAACAAAGAAAGTCAAAGTCGGGATTATTTTTCTAAGTAGTTTTGCGTGCTTAATTCATTTTTGACCAACTTACAAGTGAGCTATGAGGTTCTAATTATACTAATTGTAAGATGATCCTCAACTACCGTCCTACAAATGCTTGAAATATTTTCGCCTTACGGTACTCACCGGGTATAGAAAAGTTCGTCAAGGAGCTAGTGGTTTATAATCAAAATATCCCAAAATTTGAAACCAAGGATGAGGTGAAAGGGCTACGTATGAATGTGCCGAGCGTTTTGCCAGGAGTGTGCTTGAAAGACGTAAGAGGAGAGTGTGAAATGGTCCTACAAGGGGAATATACGCAAGGGGCTGCTTTCAGGTCGCTGTCGGCCTGAAAGTGGTTTTGGGTTTAGCGATCCCACGTACCTGAGCTGGCTCACCACCAGTTGAGTCCTGCAGTGTTGCAGGACTCAACTGGGAGGGGGCATTTGTCCCCGTACGTCTTACCAGTGACGTAAGCTGGTACCATGGGCGATCGGGTTGCCCACCGAACTTATCCGGGCTTGGTCAATTTCGGTCGGACTCGTGGTGGCAGTGGTTGAGGCTCCGTGTGCAGTAGAGGGGTGAGCTACGCTTATCTCGGTCACTAGCCTGCACAGCTAGTAGAGGTTCAGATAGGTCTCCGGTAAACAGAGATGCTTGAGGGGCCTGCAACCTTTGTCCATGGGGTTGGCCAGTGCTGAATTCTACAGAACTTCACTGATAGAGGTCCTTAAGTTGTCATGTTTGGTGGTGGATTCCTATGACAGCTTGCATAAGGTGTACTTAGTCAAAAAGCATTTTGTTAGATTAGCTAGCATACGAACTAGTCCGCCACTGCTTGGGAGGTAGATTAATGAAAGTTTTAAATTTATAATTACGCACATCAATGAGCAAGTTTCCGTTTTGTAAACTTTGCAAAGATAATGTTCCGTTCTAAAGATTCCCAAAGTAAATTACAACAGAATCGAATTTATTCGGCATTGAAACAGAATAATTTTAACAATAATTGTTGCAAAACTAAACAACTATTTCTCATTATAAACAACAACAATACTTAGTGTTTAAGGTAAAATTTGTATTTAAATTTAACAACAATATTATTTTGATGTGACCAGTTTCATTAACATAATGCTAATGGAATTCGTATTGTATTCGTATTGTATAAGGTAAGAATGATATTACCACCACCCTCTTAGAAACGTTCTCAAATCTAATAATAAGCTTGAGGCTTTTGCTTTTATTACCGTTGTGAACTGAGGCTGTACTATTACCCAAGAGATTGTTGAACAATATAGCTTGTTAGCTATAAATATCGAATTTTTTATGATGTATTATTATAGTTTTATTTATATTTCATAGTTTAAATGGAATTCACTAATAACACTACCTCTTTTGGGACACATTCAATCGATATGAGTTTTAAAAATTTTTAAATTCAAGATCTTTACATTTTCGAAGCAAATTCAATATTGAACGAATGAATTATTCAAGACTCAAAAAAAAATACTTTTAATGGTTTTTTTTTCCAATTTTTCCACACCGTGTTCTTTTACGGCTATTAAGTTATGATACCAGCAAACCTTACTGTTGTTATAACCAAGTTCCATGGTAATTATAACCACCTTTATCATCTTTTTTCCGGTTGGTTATCTCAGCAAAATTCCCCTTGATAGTGTAACATTAAGACGACAAACGTACTTTATTATTCAACAGAAGGGAAAAAAAAACACCAAACACACCTACTATTTAGTCTTTCTTTGTCTAATATTGATCATTTTATGTAGCAGTAATCATGGGCGAGAAAGAGCAATGGCTCTGTCTTAACTTTTATCATGTCGTATAGAAGAGATGAATGTAACATTTAAGAGTAGGGGGTAGAAGGTTGGCGGGTTTTACTACACTAAAAGCTTTCATTCTATATATACCACACACATAAACAGTTCAACAGGAATCGTTCTAAAAGGGGCTTTTCATTATATTACTTTTCATCTAGTACGAAATTAACTTCACTACTGATTAGTTTGTTACAAATGATGTAGGCGTTCACTATCGAATCAAAACTATTTTTCATTGAATAGAAGCAAGTTGTAACTCGCTCTCTAAATTTCTTCGTGTTTTTTTTTTTGTTTGACTGAATGATTAATAGTGTTGGAAATTTAAACGACAAGGAGCTTTACAAAGAGGAAAGAAAACAACACTGGAGCTTTTGTGGCCAATTCAATTGACCGATGTAATGTTTATTGGTTACAATACATCGTTTGAATATTGATTATAGTAATGTGTTGTCCACCAGATGGTGGTAATATCCCGGAAATTGCACTTTATACTATAATGAGCTTTGAGTATAACAATGCGGACTGTCATGTGTAAAAGTCGTTAATATATAAAAATTTTCTTCTTCGTTTCACTTTATTTCCATAATAACAATAATAAAACATCCATTATAATAGCGAAACCGACAATGAAACATTACAGCTTTGTTTAGTACTTTGTTGTAGCAATAATGTACTTATAGCCTTGATGGCTCTTTAACACGAACATATTTGATGGTAAAAATACACTTTAACCAATATTTAAACTATATATAAACTTTACTAATATATTCTCGTATTTACTGTAGACTTCATTTATTAGCTTTCAAATTTTTAATTTTGCAAGTTTGTAAAGTTTAAATAATTAATAGCTTCAAGGTACTATAACGATTTAAACATGAAGTAAAACATGCAATTTTTCCATCCACTATTCTTATTTTATTTTAGTTTACAACTTGGAATATCTTTTAGAAGAGGAAATCTAATTAATCATAAAAAGTAGAGGATTTAAAAAGAAACAATTCTGATCATCTTGAACTTCCTACAACAATATATCAAAAATGTCATTTAATTTCTGTGTTTTTTTTTCGTAATTAAAACCAAGAAACTTTACCTTTAAAGGTATAAATTAACCGGTCGACGTACATTTTTCAAACGATCTGATTATAAATGGATTTTAAAATTTATTATCGGAATTCGAATCGAAAATTCTCCAAAATTACAAGAAAAAACAGGCAACGTTCAACTATTCATGAATAGATTTATGTAGTGAAAAGTTGAGACCTGTTTAAACAGGTCAAGTTATAAAATATAGTCTGACATAAATACTGAATTATTTGTCAACTATATCATATTCTGTACTCTAATATATACCATTATAGTACAGTTTGTGATGTTATCGATTCTTCTTCGTCATAGAATGGTTACTTTGCACGCATTACATTTATAAATAAATTGAAACACACATAATCACAATTAATTTATAGAAAACGTTCAATTCACCCCTTTAAATTTATTTCAAGAAAGTTTTAATTGCTTTTGGAGTGGATTCATATAAATCAGAGTGTGCTGTAATAACACTAATAGAAACTTTGATTGTTAATTTCTTATCAGTTGTGAAAATTGTTTTGTATTGGATTATAATTTTGTAATCGAATTTTGATTCATCCAAACTTTAAGCCTACGCATACAGGGTGAATCAAGAAAATAACCCATTAAAGGTACAGTGTTGATAACATTATTAACCCTTTTTTTCACGAAAATGCGGCCTCAATATATTCTACAAATTAGCTCAGTTTTTCGGGTCCTACATATGGTAATTCGATTTCATCCTGTATAAATTGAGTGTTGATTTTTTTTTTCGAATATGTTCAAGTTGTGTTGTTGATTAACAAACTTTTATTAATACGTACACATTAAGAGCATCACTTGATTTTTGTATAATAAATATGCGGAATATTCGACATTAGTGTGGAAGTATTTTGTTTAAATGGAGAATTTCACTACAAGACAGCAATAACAAAACAGTAATGTCTTTAATTTATTTTCCGTTTGGTTGTTTTGGTGAAATTTACGATCATCTTCCTCGACAAGACAGTTGATCTCTAGAAGACTTTATAATAAATGATTACATGTAATATGAGAGCACTTTCACTCCAACATTTAGAACTCCATGTATATACCTACTAAAATTAATTATAAAGTCTCATAATAACTTCCCTACACTTGGTTTGTGCGTCTGTTTGCATTGTTTCATTTTTCTATGTCAAAAGATTTTCCATTTTCTGTTAACATGTTTTATCATATAACAGAGAAATTCTTAAAATTTCCATTTTCCATGTTATATTCAAATAATAATATTATTCTCTTCATGTTTATATTTTCAGTATTATTAAAGATTATTGTATAATTAGAATGAATTAACTGATTTTACGTCGATCTTTGTACGTTTCTATTAATTAAACTTTCCTTCTATACATTTATCATAAAAACAGATGTACAAGATAACAACAGAGGTGAAATTTATTGATGTGAAAGTGAAATCATCAAAGCAGACATGTCTATTATACAATTTTAATCCTCTACCAAAGCAACAATTGTGAAATTAGACCATTTATAGTAAACTATATAGGTATAACCGAATTGTTAGCGGTTGAAACGTTAACTAGCATAACTCTCTTTTATTGTATATTGAGAGAATAACATGAAGAAAGCACGTTTTGTCTACCGTGAAAGATTCCATTTTGCACACCTCTGATGACTCTCGATTCGTACGATAATTTAAGACTTTGTTGTAAAAATCAAGTCTTATTGCGACTAGAACGTGACCTGCAGATTTCACAGTAGAATTGTCAAATCCAACTGTGATATTTATAATGTGCTCGTTCTAATTTTCTTAACTCATTGTCAGACAATAGTAGAAGCAGGGCCGTCGTGAGGATATGTGCCGCCCTCAGGAAACATTTTCATACCTTTGTCTTTTTTGAGTAACTATCAAAATCACATGTCACTTGTTATTTTATCAAAAATTGATTATGAACTATAATTGTTTCACACAGGGCAGGACCTAGCGAGTCTTCTCTTCCTCCACTAATGATAATGACGTCTGATTAATTATTAAAAACAAATTCATATAGTTATTCAATTTTTAGTCAAATTTATCTACAATTTTCTTATGTCGTCACTTATATGCCTTTCTCTCTGGACCAGCATCCTTCCTAAAGCCGCCACTGGTTACACATCATCTTGATTTTTTAATATTCTTGCATAATAACAGTACTTTGAGTTGAATTGGTCCCTTTTAACTAACTTGGTGATAAATCTGTCATCAATCATATGAATCTTCATTGTTTCAGGTCAGCGCTGTTACTTACAGGATCTAATGCACGGTAAAGTAGAGGGGCATTCTCTCAAATGAAAGATATTTGGAAAAATTTTGATTTACTTTTAGTCTACAATGCCGGGTGAGTCACGTAAAACACGCAACTCGTCAACTCCCATTATTTGACGAGCGATTCAAGAAATATTTTAAGAATTTATAGGAGGGTAACTAAGGATCCTCTTAGAAAAATTAGAACCTTGTAGCTTATTTGGAAGTAGGTTAAAAACGCTAGTTTCTGTCACTATCTTGATTTTCAAAACTCAAAATGACAACATTGATTTTTTCGTTTTTCTTAATTTATTCTAGAATAAGTGAGAAGGTTTTGCATTTTTTTAATAATACAATGGAGAAAAATGAAGAAAATCAATGTTAGGAGGAGCTTCAAGCCAGTAGTTTAGCGTCTTTAGCTCGTCTCTGAAAATTGCAACCTTGTCCAAAAAGATCGTTTTTGACAATCTTCCAAATAAGGTACAAGGTTCGAATTTAGCTAAAATATTCACTAGGAACACCCCTATAAATCCTTGAAATATTTTTCGAATCACTAGCCAAATAATGAGAATTGCCCTAAGAAATTTTCGTCTTATATGACTCACCCGGTATCGAAAATTATTTTATTGCTTAAAAATTGACCAAACCAGGAAAACTGTGTCCTAAAATTTAGATTAAAGTTAAGAATCAAGTCATAAAATCTAATAAAAAAGCCCGAATCTTTTTTTTTGAACGGTTTAATAAAAAAATTTGTCGGTTTATAGATTCATTAAAATCTAAACCCTAAGTTGAAAATGTAACTCAAAAATCGACCACAATTTTATCAAATTTTATTCTCAATACGATTTAAAACTGCAGCGCCCTAAAAATGAATGGTTTAAGCAAAATTGTTCTAACATAAGATCTACTGGGTGAGTCACGTGAGACAAAACGTTCTTAGATTAGAAAAATATTTCAAACTTATAGGAGGGTAGTTAAAGATCATTTTAGCAAAACTAGAACCACGTAGCTTATTTGGAGATCGATCAAAAAACGCTCGCTTCTAACGATATCGCAATGAGCTAAAGAATATTTTTCAAAATCCATTATCCAAAACGAAAGTTTTTTGACAAACTTTTTGTTTTACATGACTCACTCGGTAGACTAGAAGACTAGAATTTATCTGGGAAATTCTCTTCTTTACAGTTTATTTTTGGTTGTTACTTATTAAGAATTGATGACTTATAATGGAAATATTTCACTTTCTGTATACCTACGAATCGAGTCTTAATTTTTCCGCCCCTGTGAAGTACCGCTTTCAGGCAGTACCTGAGTTGCCTGAACACCAGCAAGAAGGATGCATTTAAACGATCCGGCTATTGTTCTTTGTAGAATTTTCCTGCATCTTTTATTCTACAATCTAAAACATTAATTCTAGTGTACTTACATATACCTATCTACAACATCGTATAGGTGTAAATTCTTGTGCATATCTGATGAACGAAGACCGATCTTGTTCCACCGGTAAGAGTTGAGGATTCGCGCAACCTCCATCATAACAACAACAACAACAACAACGACGATGATGATGATGATGATGATGATGACGACGGCGGCGACGACGACGACGACAACTCCGCAATATCTGTACGTAGAAGAGAGACGAGTAAAGGCCGAGAGAAGGAGAGTTGAAAGGCTGAACCAACCAAAGCGAGAGAGAGTCCTAGTTTTGGTTACGTTAAGCTAGAATTCACAGTTGCGACGCGAACCCTGCAGCGTCCCGACGTCCTCAATCATATCGATCATATTTATACCAAAAAACACCTTTAAAGGCTTATTTACAATATTTGAAATATAGACGTGAATTGGATTTATAGAAAAATTAATTATAGACAAAGTTAATTAATTATCATCATTATCATCATCATCATCATCATTATCACTAAATGAAACTAAAAAACAACATAACAATAGTGGTATGTGATATGAATTTGTTTTAAAACAATAGACAGAAGATGAAACATGTAATTATTAATTAGAAACAATTCGAAATTCACATATTGTGTAACAAAAATAAAATTGCAAGTGTCATCTTTTAACAACAAACATTTGAACGATGACATCTTCCGGTTCTAGACGTTCTTGAACTCGACCACATCTCAAATTATGTCACAAGGTAAGCTTTTTATCTCACTATTTACTTACAATAAAGCGTATAATAATAATAATAATTATAAAAGAAATAACCTTGAATTTTGTTCATTGTTCTGACTCCTCTTAAAACTGGCTTTTGGTTACATTGAACAATCTCTAAAAATACATCGAAATGGTGAAAGTCCATCTACATATATAACAAAAAATCTCAAATGTCCACGTCAATCACCTTTGATATCCGGATTGTATTTGTGCTAATTCAACAAATTACAACAAAACCAAAAAAAAAAAGCATAGGTACACTGTAGTTATTGTTTGTAAAAGAGTGGCTAGAATTGTGTAATAAGACACGCTTGCAATCAAGACTGTCATGGGATATCCCTTAGGGCGCATCTAGTCGGATTGAAAATTGCCCTCTTACAATCCTTTTATTGTCTTGTTTTCCTTCGTACTTTATTCGTTTGGAAAAAGTTGTAAAGTTGCAATAAAAAAACAAATCTTATACAGGGATGTTTCAGCTATCTATGCATATGGAGAGTAGCAATAAATTCGCTATAAATTTTTCATTGATTTAAAAAATAAAATAATTGTTAAAAGAACTTGAAGGGAGACATTTGGGCTAGTAAAAATTCAAATTCAATACCTAAAATACAAAAATTTGGAAATATTGGAAAGGGTCATTGAACTACTTAAAAAATCTAGATCGGGGACTCCTCAGTTTACCGGAAATAAATTTAAAAAGCTTGAAATGATGTAATAAAATTTTGAAAGGAGTACCTTTGCCAGTAATTTAGTGTATTGAATCGACAGGTGTTTTTAATATTCACTCCTAAAAGAGGACTCTAATTTTTGGCCCACATTTTATAAAGTCATTCATTGAAGCTTTTCAATCTCTATCATTTTTTTACGTAATTTCCAGAAATTGACGTCTCCAGATATAGGTTTCCCTCTTCAAGTTCTTTTTTGTAACTCTCCATAGATTGCTGAAAGATCCTGTTTACATGGCCAATTTTGTTGTTTCCAATCCTATTGATTTATAGAATATTCGTATAAATAAGTGGATTCATCATAAATATTGATGCTCAATGCTGTATGTTTGTTAGAATAAGAAATAGATGGTTTTCACAAAAAAGTGAACTTGTGTTTGTTTTGTTATCCAACCAAAACAATGTTTTACTAAATGGTATAACAGCTATCGAAGAATGGACTCTATTAAAATACAGTTGGACCAGATGTTAGATATCTCTTATCTTTCTTATAACTGTAGAGGTTCATGTTAAAAAAGATAAAAGGAAAACTGTGTTGAACAAAGATTGGGATATTTTCAAATCTTGTCTAAAATACTACATGTTTTCCCATTTTTTGTGACAATTTTTGTGTCAATCTTTGAGATTTTTTGTCATTTTTATCTAGAAACTAACAAAATCTTAAATGGAAAACTAAAATGATTTTAAGTTGTTGTATTGTATTTTTGTCATAACCACAGAGGTGCATTTTAAAGAGATTGATGAATGAATGTGTGGGACAAAGATCCACATACATATTTTCTGTCTGCGCTCTAATTTTTACTGTCAATCTTTAAGGGTGAGAAATATAACCTTTGAAGATTTTCAGCACAATTTTAAAGATGAAGAAGCAAGCGAAAGTTTGTTTAAAAGCTTACAGAGAACATTTTAGCAAAATTAGAACCATGTAGCTTATTTGGAAATTGGTCGAGAAACGATCGTTTCTGACGATGGCGCGATTTCAAGAGTGACTCCTGGATCTGCCCAATATTGATTTCCTTCGTTTTTTTTCCTAATTTATTCTGGAACAGATCGAAATGTTTTAGTAAAACGAACAAATATTTCAATTTCCAATTTTGAAACATCAATATCTTGCTTCTTTTTTGAGCATTTGTAAAAAGCAAACGTGGATTTGATAGAGCATTTCAAAATGCATATTCTAAAGCTTTTTATTTGAAAACTTGATAAAATTCTGAATGGCAGAAAACACTTCTGGATCCTGTTTTTTTTCCATAGATTTTCCTTCATAACTGACTAAAACATAGCCAATTATATAGATTTTCCGTGAATTTAAATAGAAAATTGTAAGAGCTTTCAAAAACTTCAAGAATTTTCTTGACAATCTTGTTATTTTTCCGGAAAATGAAGAAAAATTAAAGAATTTTCCAACATTGATGCCCTGTATAATTTTAAAGATAGAGAATCATACTTTCGTTTTTAGAGAGCTGATGTAAGAGGTAAGGACACGAAGCTCGCTTAAAATCGAATTGTGAAAATTAAGTGAGTTTCACGGAAAATTTGAATCTTCTTTCTTATCTATTATTTAGAGCTTTTTAATTAATTAATTTGCTTTATGATTGAAATGAAATTGTGGGAAATTTTATCTACTTTCACGACCATATCATTATGAGTAGAAAATATTTTGAAATCCTCTCGGGAAATCAATTTCAACCTAGTTATCGGAAAACTAACATTGTTGAAGATTTGAAAATCTTTTTCAATTTTCTATCTAAATTATCTTGGTAATTACTGAAAATCAATAATATTGGCTAAGTTTTAGTCATTTATGAAGGAAAATGTACAAAAAAAACATGGTCCTAGAGTTTTCTCTGCTATTCTGAATTTTATCAAATTTTTTCAAAATAAAAAGCTCTAAAATATGCATCTTGAAATTCTCTTTCTAACACACGTTTACTTTTTCCAATATCTTAAAAAACAAGCGAGTTATCGATATTTGAAGACTAGCAATTTTCGCTTGCTTTATCGACATATTTATCGTGTGAGCCCTTAAGATTCTTTAGATTTTTTTTAAAGAAGCTGATGAAATTTTAAATAAAAAAGCTGTCCAAATTCGATGATTGTGCTTCTCCGTCCTTTCGTTATTTATTTAAATCTGATTGTGACTTATTCATTTTTATTCTGTTCTGTAATCTCTCGACTTTTTATGGCGATATTTTGAGAAATGCTCGACGACCTCGACACGTTCAAGTCATCAGATTAATAAAATAGTTGGAGCTTAGAATTAAAGGCGACATTCATTTCACTGAAAGCTTTATATAATCTTTGTCGCTTTAATATACAAATGTAGTATAATTTCATCGTTTTATTGTTGTTCAGTTGAACTACATGACCATTAAATATGTCACCTGTCAAGTTGTTAGTTTGTTAAAATCAGTTGAAGAAATGACAGCACAGGTGTCTTCTAATTAATCTCCTAAATTTAGATTTCTAAGTCTTTGACCTATGAAAAAAAAAGAGTAATTCTGGAGTTGTTACAAGATTATTGTCAAAAAAATAGATAGATTTACGATCTTTGAAATATAAAAATAAAAATTCTCGTAATAAATTCGTATGATAGGCTTTTCTATCATATCTGATATTGTTGTTGTATTGTTAGTTTTATATCTATAACATACGATCTAAATGTGGAATACACATACGGATATTGGGAAAAGCTGGTAGATTCTTCTGGTTGATTTTCTACATTTACAAAACCATATCATTAATGCGCAACCATGCGAACATGCTGATAAAACATTGTTTTATTCGACAATAACAACAACACATGCTTGACACACTTATATTGGACGAATATTCAAGAACACATGGGTCTTATCAAGAACCACAAACACACACATATACAGAAAAACGATGGCAACTAGAGAGAGTCTCTCGTTATCACCTAGAGACTTGCCCACAATTTTCGTACTTTAATCGAGAATTTATTACAGTGATCCGTGGCAAATTCAACAAAATATTATTGATCAATTCTCCCTTCTGTAGAACAACATCAAAACGTGTATATCTTGAATGCTATTACTGCGATCTTGTTGAATTCGAATTAAAATACAGGAATTAATGAGTTTTAGATTTTCGTTTTTAATGTGATGAACTGAATTGAGATTCAATTTAGATGGTATCTTTTAAATAACAAATTGAAAATTCGCTAATTTCAAATGTAAAATTGAAATGCTAATTTACAATTTGTAAATTAACTTTGATCGAATAACGCATTAGTAATAATTTAAAAAAAATCAATTTCACATTATTCGTTCCAAAATAATTCATGCACAGTATAAGGGGTAGATTTGGATTACTATAAAAAACAACCCTAAAGGCTCTTCTATCTGGTAATTTAACTCCGTCATCGTCAAAAGGCCTGTTTACAAATTGAATTGACACAACACTGATTAAGGCGAAAATCGTTTATTTTATCTTACAGTTCTATAAATTTTACAAAATTTAGAAAGCTTTAAACTAGTTGAATTTATTAAACAATTTATGTTATTGTTAGTAATACGAGTTGCATCAACAATGGTTTATTTGTGGTAATAAACCGATAGTTTACAATAAAATTTTAGAAAATTATTGTTGAAAAATAGACGCTGCTAGTTTCCCGGACGTTAAATTTCTCACAATTTTCATTTAGAAATTTATTTTTGTTGATTTTCGTACAAAAATTAACAAGAGTTGTATTTGTAAACATAATCTACCATCTGTATATGTGTATTCAATATGAATTTTTTATAAGCAACCAGATTGAACCTTAGGGTGGTCTTTCATGCCAAAAATTTCATTTTAATCTCAATCCTCTGGAGGCTTTTTATAAAGGTGTATTTACCGATTTTCAAATGAATCGAAACATAAATTTTGCCAACTCTTCTTATATTTAACAAATTTAAAATTGGTCATTTTTACACGAATTTTGTATGTTCGCTCTAATAAGCTGCTGTTATTTTTTAAGACATTTCCATAAATCAGTAGACGTGTCTAGGTGACAAATGATAATTTCGTCTAAGACAAGGGTGTGTGTGTGTGTGTGAATTTTCAATCTGATAGGATAGTGATAAGGGTCGAATTTCCTGTTGTTGTTGTTGTTGTTGTAATAAGAAAATAGAAGACTGTGTTGTTTTCTACTTTTTTGTTACACGAAGATATTTCTTCAATTTATTCGTTCATTTTATCAATACAAGAATTTAAGTTTGAAATTGAAATTTGCTTAGATATGTTGGTTTATTATTTGTGGGTTTATAATAATATGTGTCGGAATAGATTTGTTTTATCACGCGTAAAATTGGTCTTTAAATACTAATATTACTACTAACTTCTACTGGTTCTAGATATTAGTCTCGCATGAAATTGTATTTGAAAGATTACAAAACAGACGATTTAAATCGAGAATACAATGGAAAATTTAACAAATTTATGTTATTCGAGCTTTAAATACGAATTATTTTCTTTAATTATGTTTCTAATAAGCAATTTTGAAGGCTAATTAAGTATTGGTCATCAGCTCAGATTCATCTGAAAATTAAAGACCTTATCGTAGATATGTTTAATTTACATTTTTAATTATTAAATATTCTACAAGGAAACCATTCTGAAAAGTATTGAAAAGTTGTTAAAAGCCTCGTTAATAACCTTTTAAACTTTCCAACAATATAAAGTTGATGAAACTCAATTTACAATAATTTAATATTTTGAATTTGGCAAACTTTATACACATAGACAATCTGAAATAATCATCAACTGAAATTAAGTGAATGTGTGATGATATAATATCGTAAGTTTCAGTTAGATAAGTTCATTTGGATTTGTTTCATTGCGACATATTTAAAATTAAACAGTAACGTGACCACATGAAATTTACATTAATTTTACCAACAAACCATGCATGTATATACGTATAATATTCAACAATAATGCTATAATAAGAACCGCAACGTTCAATTTTTGCGGTATTCGATAATATTCAATTTGTAATGATAATATTGTAGATACATCGTCAGCTTATTAGCAATTTTACATTTAACAAATAAACAAATCAATAAATAATTCATCATTATGATGAAACGCGTCAATTAATCTGTTAATCAATCCAATATAATATGGCGTCCATAGTTACACATTTATCGAATCAGAGACGGATCGAGAACTGAATGGGCCTCCCGTACATACGGGTTGTGTGAGAAAAGTAATCAGACTGACAACAATGCGAGCGATCTGACAATGCTGTGTTGTTCTACTTGTGCAAATACATAAGTGCGTTCATTCCTTCCAGGTGCTCAGTTTTAGTTTTAGGTGTGTTACGAAAATGGAACATCGGAATTTAGAGCAAAGTTATTCTATCAAGTTTTGTGTTAAACTTGGGCAATCTGCGAGTGTGATTTTTGAAAAGTTCAAATAGACCCAAGGGAAACATTCCTTATCAAGAGCACAACATTTTCGTTGCACAAATAATTATTCAAAAACTGAGAACACGTTGAAAATAAGCCTAGCTCAGGGATACTTTCAAGTTCAAAATCGTCGAACGTGTGATGAGTGCTCTGTTAACCTTGAGCATTTTTACCGAACATGGCTTGTGCCAAAATGATACCGAAAAACTTCACAACTGAGCAGAAGGGCAATCGAAAAAACTTGTGTGTTGATCTTCTTGAGATCAAAGGTGATGAATCCTGAATTTTAGAATACGGTCCTGAGACGAAGCGGCCAAGTAAGGAGTGACACACTAAGACATCTCGAAGGAAAAAAGCTCGAATGAGCAAGTCAAAGTTGTTGATTTGCTTTTTTGACAATACTTAAAGAATTTGTGCCTCTAGGACAAACTGTCCAAGTGTTGTTTTACAAAGATGCCCTTAAAAGGCTCAGGAAAATGGTGAATTGAGTGGGACAGGACATTATAGACAAGTGGATGCTGCATCATGACAAAGCCTCATGTCACACGGCCACTTCCATCATGAAATTGTTGATCTCAAAAGGCATTCCTGTTGTTCGACAGCCCCACTATTTACCTGCTCTGAGTCCTTGTGACTTTTTGCTTTTCCCAAAATTAAAAGATATGGTAAAAGGACGGTTAAAGGGCTTTGGAGAACATTCAAAAGAATGTGAAAAATGGGAATAACGACTCCACCAGTGTTTGGTTGCAAAAGGGAATTGATTTAGAGGCGACAATGTTGTTTGAAAAATATGAAAACATTGGTAGATAAAAAATTAGTCTCATTACTTTTCTAACACATTTCGTAATAATTGAAATCAAAGCAATTCGAAAAATATTTCAATGATTTATAGGAGGGTAGCTAAAGATTATTTTAGCAAAATTTGAACCTTGTGGCTTATTTGGAATTTGGTCAAAAAACGATCGTTTCCAGCACTGATGTTTTGGTTTTTCTTAATTTTATTCTGAAATAGGTGGGAATGATTTGTATTCTTTTCTAAAATGCATTGGAGAAAAATGAAGTCATTCCTAGGCGTTTTGTGTATTTAGTTCGTTTTTGAAAATTGCATCCTTGTCCAAAACGAACGTTATTTGACTAACTTCAAATGAACTACGAGGTTCTAATTTTGCTAATAGGTCTCTAGGGACCCTTCTACAAATACTTGAAAAAATTTTCGAATCACTTATCAAATAATGAGAGTTGCCATAAGAATTTTTCGTCTTAAGTGGCTCAACCGGTATACACGTTCTCATATTCATCTCTATTAATAAAGCGCTTTGATTAAAATAATATATTCATAAGTGCATTCTTTTGGACATTCCTTTACGAAAAACGAAAACGAAAAAATTCCGTCATACTGTTATCGTTGTTGTTATTATTCTATATTGTGTTAGTCTCTCTATCATTTTATTTGAAAATAGTTTCAACTATTACTAGTAAGATATTGAGGCTTTAAGAATGGATTCGATCGAAATCTATTGATACGAAACTATGTTCATAAAAGGCAAAGTTTTCAAGTTTTCATTATGGTTAAAGTAAGTATTGGTGCTTTAGTTGTATTGAAACAACATACATTATTAGTCGAAAACTTTAGACACGAGTTTTATAGTTTCGAAATTGTTATAGACAAAATAATTACACAAGTTTCAAATTGATTATACTCAATTTTATTAATTGATAATTATTTGAACAAATTTCTTATTTTGTAATAATATATAGATTGTTTTTTTGTTTTTGTTTGTTAGAGTTTTTCCATTTATCATAATAATAGTTGACATTTACAGATTGACAGTAGATTTGAAATATCCAATTTCAGTCATTTTCAACTACCTATATACTGTCATAAATTCTATTCAACTGTGGTCAATAACTGTTTATTCGAGGTATTCCAAGTATTTCTGGATATCCGTCAAACTATACGTAGATAATACATTTTACATTCAAAATTCGAAATCTACTGGGTGTTTTGGTATCATGATTTTGCTGCCTAGGTGAATTTATAGCTTACGTATAAATAGGTAGACGTATACATCTTTGGTGAATTTATTCTTAGGTATAATATGCAAAACATTTGATATTATATCAGTTTATCATACTTTTTTTTACCATTGAAAATTCATGCTGGTATGTGCAGCATTTATTCATGTTTTGTTGTTCGTCTATGTATCAGTGAATTTAGTTTAGATGCTAGATGATAATAATGCAACAAATACAATAAAATATAACTAGTTCAATTTTATATATAAAAGGATGCAGAGTACAATGTAACTCTTGATATTTTTAATTTGTATTTTCAAGCATATAAAGCTGAATTTATAAAATATCAGATTCATTTATTATAATGTTGAACTAGCCAACAAAGCTTTTTTAGTTGAATTTAATAATTTACTAGAAAAAGTGCATGCTTGAAAAATTGAGTCTTACTCGTCGCATCCACCATTTTTAAGCGCGATAAGAATTGTAATCAATTTTATTATTATTCAAGATTTCACACTAATAAGAGGCTTAAATGTTGGATGTATTTCCGCAATTTTATCTACATTTCTCGAGAATTAACCGAAATTTTATAATATTTTGATATGATAGTTAACCCGGCGCATCCACCATTTTTACTCATGTATTTGATTTCTCTAAAGATTTTTATCAATTTTTCTAAAGCAAGAAAATTAATTTGAATTTAGTTTAAACTTGTTAATTCTAAAATAAACTAGCTTTTTGATGGTAATCAGTTAGGGCCGGATTTAGGGGCAAATTTTGGATCAGCGACGTCACAATTAGAATTATAAAAATGTTGAGCGGCATACGCAAAACTGGCGTATTTACAACTAATTCTCTTAAATGCTCACTATCTTAGACTTAAACATCTAGCTAATTGTAGCATTAGTATAACTTTACGATGTTACAAAGGCAACTACGGTGATCTATTGTGGTGCAAAATTGGTTTTCTATCATGTTCAATCAATAAGCGTTTCATGTAAGACATAAACAATGTTGTAGGTCATGATAAATTAAATAAAATTGAAAAATTACTGTTCTAAAGTAAATTTTTCACAAATATTTCTATTAAACAATGTATTTTAACTATTATGGTTGGATATTGACGCACAACAAACGCCCAAAAAGTGCGCCGTGTCTAAGGACTCAAGCACAAGGGTCTCAAAGTCCGGTTTTAAGTGATAAGTACTGAATTCATTAACTATAAGATTCATTTATTATAAAGTTAAACTAGTCAATAAAGCTATTTTACTTGAATTTAACAATGATGTACTAGAAAAAATGCATGTTTGAAAGATAGAGTTTTACCCGGCGCATCCACCATTTTTAAACACGATAAAAATCAATCAATTTTAATATCAAATATTTAAGATTTCACTCCAATAAGAAACCTAAATGTTGAATTCGTTCGCGTAATTTCATCTAATTTCCTCGAGAATTGATCGAAATTTAAAATATTTGTGAGAAGAAAATTAACTCGGCGCATCCACCAATTTTACACATGTATTTGACTTCTCTGTCAATTTTTATCAATTTTTCTAAAACAACAAAATTAATTTGAATTTAGTTTAAACTTATTAATTCTAAAATAAATTAGCTTTCTAATGGTGATAAATACAAAATTGTTGTGCACGCTCTTGTATTTTTTAAACCTCTTTAAAGTTTTATAGTGTAATGAAATTTTAGTAAAAACAAAAACTTCTCTATTGTAATTGTTGAATTGTTTACAAACAACAAATATTATTTAGACATGATGAATTAAAAGTGTTTTTATTTATCTGGAAGAGAAAACCTATGAGGCGCATAAATTTTTATAGATCATGTTATATCGTAAAATTCTTAGCTACAAAGTTTATTACTCAACTTTGAGAATTATTACTCATAGTAAAGTATATTACAAGTTAAGGGCTTGTTTATTATATAGTCTTATGTGTGCAGTCAGTAAAAATCGTTGGATTTATACTAGTTGATAGAATTACAAATAGTATTTTTGCCAATATACAGGATTTGTGAAATTGGATCAGTATTTCATCATTTTCATCAAATACTTTAACTGTAATTAATGTTTAATAACTTGCAATGTAAATATGTGCTGTTTGACTGATAAAAGTGATGTTTTCGTTTGTATTTTATGCTTTGAAATCTGTCGGTTATAGCTTTTCTATCCTATTCACATCAATTTAGATTGAAGGTCTTTATTTACACAAGTTTCACAGATGATTCTTCGTTTCCACTCATTTATTTGATTGACGCAATTTTGATATATATCGATTCAATCTATTTCGAAAATGATAACAACAATGTAATCAATTTTGTGTATTGTCAGCGTTTTTTTCTCCTGATAATAGCTGAATCAAAGCTTTAAATTAAAGCTTGTTTACTAAGATGTTTGTACAATAAATGAAAATGTAAGTTACCTGGGTGTATTTTCTTGTAAGCATCATTCAGATTTACATGGCTTGATCAAAAACACCCTTTATTAATTGATATATCATTAACTGTATTAGGGAGAATGACAATAGGGTGATGGTTTGATTCAAATTTATTGAAAAAGAAATCACAATGACCTGGAAACGTTACGAAAATATGGTGATAATTAATGAAACTCACGGTATTTCTTTAATTAACTTATCAAACAAAAAAAAATCGTGTGTTTTAATCTATGTAATTTAATCTTGTCACGAATCATGATTTAATTAGTTGATTAGTTTCTGATTCGTTGATTCGTTTAGATTTTGATTAATTTGTAAACTTTTTGCTCTAATAGATCCAAGAATAAATTCAACAAATCTAATCAAAGGATGAAGGTTTCGTTTCAATTCGGTTTTTATACAATTCTATGAAGGTCTAGCTAATGCTTCTTTTCCGTTGAGTTACAATACGTTGTTTGTATTGTAAAATTGTAGATAGTTTCTTAGATAAATTGAAAATATACCAGTATTTGTTTTCCTGTTGTTTTTTTTTTATGTGTGGATGTTTTAGAAATAACCGTAATTTTAAAGTATAATTTAATCGTGAAAGTTCACCTATTGAAGCCAGGTGTGTGCTTCAATTCATTTTTCTTTTAGTAGAAAATCGATAGATCTCTCTCACTCATTGAAGCAACAAACATATCCAACTGTCAACAAATAAATTGAGATACGTTTCTTTTATTTTTGTTGGAAAATACCACTAGTTCATCGAGAATATGTGGGGAGTAAATTTCAACTGTAAATATAACACAATTTTCTTGTATCAACAGAAACGTATATACGTATACTGAATGTTAACATAGTGAAAGAAATGTCATATAGATGCTGCATCATTTACACTTTTCTAGTCAAACAGGCTGAATTCATTTGCATCCATTTAAAGGAACTGAAAACTGAAAGTGTTCAACAGACTCTCTTCTAACCACTGTGGAATGAATTGATGATTATTTCCTTTAATATGCACATTGATGAATTTTTCACGCTTTTCTTTGATCAACACCATTAATTTCAACTGTTGCTTTATCGAAGATTTCTCAAACCATTTAGACTATACTAATTGTGATGATGTGTTTTTATACCTATATAGGCAACTTTGGCAACAAACAAAGTTAGAAACTTTCACTGTTAATTCACATGATTGACAGGCGGAAATTCGACGTTTATTGTAAATAAATTTAGAGATATAAGCATTCTACTAATTACTCTGAAACTTCCACATATTCTACAATTAGTTCAGGTATGAACTCATTAAAATATTATCCCTTTTCAACAAACTCTTCCTTAAAGTTTAAAGTTTCACTAAAATATAAGCGATATAAAGCCATACTTTGATGAGTATAAAGAATCACATTTAGTTCATTCGATAAGTTTGAAATTATTACTTTAGAAATGTGCTGCTCTAATGAAATATCAATTGTGCTAATTTTCCTCGTAAAAATAAAACAATCTACTATTTCACCTTTAGTCTTGCTCGCTTTTCTTGCTAGTTTATTACTAAAATACGGAAACGAAACACAAAGTTGATTATATAGTTAAATTAGTTTATATTGAAACAGATATGTATATGTAAGCATTAGAATTAATTATTTAAGTAAATGTGAGTGGAAAATTGTTATTAGAATTTATAAAATTCTCCACTCTACTAATTATTCTGAAACTTTTACATACATGGAGATACAAAAAATATTTCAGGGACTTATACGAGGCTAGCTGAAGATTATTTTAGAAAAATTAGAACCCAGTAGCTTATTTGGAGATTGGTTAAAAAGCGCTCGTTTCTGACGATGTCGCGATTTTCAAAAACGAACTCAACACGACCAAAACAACTCTAGAATGTTTTTGTTTCGTTTTTCTTAATTTTATCTTGAAATAGGTGGGAATGCAATGGAAAAAATAAATGTTAGGAGGATCCTCCAGTCATTCTAAGTCGTAACACCGTCAAAATGAGCGTTTTTAGCCAACTTTGAAATGAACTACGAAGTTCTAATTTTGCTAAAATGATCTTCAGCTACCCTCATATAAATTCTTGAAAAATATCTAACGTGAATTACTCCGTATTCTAATATTTGTTTCAGGTATGAATTCATTAAAGTATTGTTGTTCATGTTCAACAAACTCTTCCTTAAAGTTTATAGTTTGACTAAAATATAAACCGATACTTTTATGAGTACATATAACGAATCACATTTTGTTCATTATACAGGGTGTTAAATCTAAATATAGTTGATTATATGAAACTCCTATTAGTCGACGAGCGATTCGAAAAATATTTCAAGGATTTGTAGGAGAGTCCTTAGAGAACATTTCAGCAATATTAGAACGTTGTAGCTCATTTGGAAGTTGGTCAAAAAACGCTCGTTTCTGACGATGTAGCGATTTTCAAAAACGAACTAAAGACGCAAATCCACTTAGAATGAATGCAGGATTCTTCCAAAATTGATTTTTTTTGTTTTTCTCCATTTTATTCTGGAGCAGGTGGAAATATTTTGTATTTTCTCTGGAATACAATGAAGAAAAATAATAAAATCAAAGTTAAATTGGGGTTTTCGAGACAGTCTTAGTCGTTCTTCGTGCCTAGATCGTTTTGCCACATTATTTGAAACGAGTTTTTTTTGACCAACTTCAAAATGAGCTACGTGGTTCTAATTTTGCTAAGACAATCTACAGGTAGTCGTTTATAAGTTTATGAAATATTTTTTGAATCGCTCGTTAAATAATGCAAGTTCCCATAATAACTTTTCGTCCAATGTAAACCACTCTGTATTCTACAATTAGTTCAGGCTTAAACTCATTAAAGTATTGTTCTTTCTTTTCTACCAATTCTTGCTTCCAGTTTATAGTTTTTACTAAAAAAATAAGCGATATAAATCAATACTTTTATGAGTATAACGGGTCACATTTAGTTCATTCTATAATTGTGAAATTATAGCTTCAGATATGTGCTGCTCAAGTGAAATGATCAAATGTGCTAATTTTCCATGTAAAATAAGACTAAGTTAACTATTTCACGTTTAGTTTTGCTTGTTTTCTAGCTAGTTTATTATTGAAATACGAAACGCAAAGTTAATTTTTGTGTTAAATTCGGTTGTATTGGAATACATAGAAGGTAAGCATTGGAATAAATTATTTTAGTAAATGTAAATGGAAAATTCCTGTTAGAATTTATAAAAAAAGACTACTATAATAATTCTGATTTAATTAAATGTATACGACTCAAATTGAAATTGTAATTATTTATGTATACAGAGATGAAGATCTAATCTACAAGATTCGTATGAAAAAACTAGAACTTCGTAGCTCATTTGAAAGTTAGTCAAAAAAAAACTCGTTTTGAATAAGGTTACGATTTTGAAAAACGAGCTAACACTAAAAACGATTGAAAATGACTGAAAAACCCTTCCAACATTTTTATTTGTTTTTCACTATTGCATCTAGATGCGAAAAATCAATGTTTAGAGGATCCTTGAGTCATTCTTGATAGTTTTGCGTGTCTAGCTCGTTTTACAAAATTGCTACATCGTCAGGAATGAGTAATTCTTAACCAACTTCCAAATGAGTTCCGAGGTGCTAATTTTTCTAAGCAATCTCCTATAAATTCTTGAGATATTTTTCGAATCAGTCGACAACTAATAGGAATTCCACACGAATCGTATACATTTATATTTTCATCCCTGTATAGATGTTCAGGTTTAATTTAAATTAAAATACCACCGTAATTGGTCTGGTTGTTGTTTATTATTAAAACATATAATAACTGGTATATTCGTCTAACGAAGACTTTAATGTTGACCCGACAGCCGTTGCATATAGTCTTGTAATAAAGTTTCATCTGTGCGGTAGAATAAAATACAGTCTAAATAGAATTTGAAATGAGAATAGAAGCTTGCCGTTCATAGTCAGTAATATTTAATAAAGGACAATTCTAAATTATTGATCTTCTCGGGGACTAATAGAACGAATTACGTGAAGAAAAATAACAAGTACGAAAATAGATGAAGATTTATTACAAACTATAAAACTTACAAAAATATATAAAATTATTGAAAGAGATTTCGTTCATTTCCTTCTAAACAATGGTACAATTTACATAATGAACAATATGGTAATGTTTGTAATTTTGGAATAAATTTCAATTGTTCGATTTGCAACCACAAATAAAGACACATCTTACCCCTTAGTTTTCGTCGATTTTGAAATAACAGCGACACAAAGCAATTTCCTTTTAGATTTCGGTTGGACGCATCCATAATTTTTTTTTCTCTTTGCTTTTGTTTTAGGAACGTTGTTCGCAATCCGTTACGCCACAATGGATGCGACGACAACAACAACAACAACGATGAGGACTACGACGATTCAATACAAATGTGCATTGTATGATTGAAACCTGGCTTCCAAATTATTCAGGTTCGTTCTAATTCTTTTGTATGGAAAATATTCTCTTTCTTGTTTTAATGATGGGATTATATTGAAGTCAACTACGGACTTTGTTTGGTATATATTCAGGTTGTCAGTTTCATTTCAGTATAATAATGTCGCATTCTTCTACCTACATCCACATACACGCACACAAATTAATAAATAATGAATAGAAACTTTGAGTATTTAATTTAATATTTCATAAAAATAATTTGTAAGTTAAATTTAAATTAGAAGCATATAATTAATTGTCAGATTATTAAATTGTAATTAAGACCGGAAAAAATCTCGGTTACTCTAATTTACGACGATATTAATTAGATAAAAACAACGCAAATCCTTTATAACAGGGAAATATCTTGCCCGGCGCATCCACCATTTTTCCACTTAAACTCCGAATACGGATTTCGTTAATTATTCCAATTAGATTGATTGGAAATGATCTTATGCATAATTTTATGGATTATTCTATTAAAAAACGTTCAAAATAAAAAATTTAATTTTGACAATTTTTATTATTTTCGAATGGGAAATTTATTGCAATTTTATCGTCATCTACCTTGTTCGTATATTAAAAATTCCAAAATAAATTCCATATACAATGAACTAACAACAAAAACACACAATTGATAAATGAAAGAACGATAGGCGCATTGTGTCCCATTTATTATTTCAATCCAGTTATTATACGATCTCCGGTAATTAATAGTTGTGTCTACTACAATTATGCGGTGAAATATTGTAACAAATTAGCTTCACTAATTATACAACAAATATAATTGATATTAAGATATAAATACTAGTTTTTGATTGATTGATTTAATTACAACATCTCGATAATTTGTATGAGTTATTTGTGTTGTTTGTTAATTTGTGTAAATGAATCAATACATGTGTGTATATGTTGGGTAATATTCGAATTTGAAAAGGGCTATTTCAACAAAATCTCCTCATCGATCATTGTCAAAGAGTTTCGAAAATTACCATTTTTTTTTTATTGATGAATAACAAAACATTAACTGTAACTCTTTATGTGACAGAAATGGTTTTTGGGGTAAGATGAGAATAGACTTTCTAACGGTTATAAATGTTTTACTGTTGCCACCTGAGATGTTGAAACTTGTGGCGTAATTGTTTTCGTAATTTATGGTTTATACATCTTCGAGAAACAATTCTCTTGGAAAGTTCAAGAAGCTATTTTTGCCCATCTTACCGTTTTCTGTATTGTAGTAAATCAAAGTGAAATAAAACGTAATAGTATCTAGAAAGAATTTATATTCAGACTGACCCTTGTCTGGCCTCAATTCATAATTCAAAAATTTTCAACTGACCAACAGGGTTTGAATTAAGTGTGCTTTTAAAGTGCTACTTTGATTAATTTTTTTTTTCTTTCTAAAGATAGTTTCAAAACTGGCATTATCTTGGTATATAAGCTAACGGCATTTCGTGTTCAAATCCCACTAAAACCCTTGCGGTTGGTGTCCTGCCGGCGTACACATGCGAACGAACGGACAACGGTCTCTACGTCTATAGCCTAGTTGTATTATCCCACATAATTTATGATAGAATTCTAGGAGGGATATTTAATTTGGTTGTAGCCAATTTAGTTTTCTATTCGAATAAATAAACGTCCATGTGTATGTGTGTTGTATGTGATGAGACAAATCAGGTCTTGTTCGGTTGTTACTGACAAGATAAATGATGACATGAAATGGACATTTCAGTGCCTGAAAACACGCCTGTAACACTTCACTATAACAGCAAAACAATCCGTAAAATGTACAAATAATAAAATTCTATTTTATTAAATATTTCTACCGATCACTTATTGTTGTTATTGTGGAATGTGAAAAATTTCATCGTCATATCTTTGTTAAATTGCAATAAAGTCAGTAGAATGATAAAAGAAGAATCAATCGATTGATAGATGGATGTGAACGAATAACAGCATTGACGAATTGATTAATTTACCACAGCCCTTGAAAGCTGCCCTATTAATACCTCTACATCATCGTGTATTTATATCAATTTTCGTATTGTTTCAGGCGAACAATACCTGGTTTGAAGCAGCAGATGACAGATGACCTTATCACAGATACGCCAAACAGGTATGTTTTTATTATCTAAAATTTATTAAAATCGAATTGGTCTTTTTGATATTTTATCAAAATCATGTTTGGACTTATTTGATTCGATATCTACCGACAATATTGTTCCAACTATGTCATTTGACAGTGTGATAGAATGGAATTTTGGTTCGGTGGAAACCTTTTTCTTTACCGTCGTCTTTATTTCCCTAAGGACAACGGGGAAATATCAATTTCTCCTGTAAAGATGAGCGTTGTTTCAACCTTTTTCTTTCCATTCCAAGCTTGATTATCACTGCAGCTTTACCTAGAAATTGTCAAGCTTTCTTGTTACTGTTTCGTGTATTATCATGACAGGGACGGACTGGCTTTGAGTAAGTCATGCGGTCTAATCCAATCTCTGTGTTTAATATGAGTTAGAAAATTCTTTGTATTTTTTTCCAATAATTTCATTGATCTTCCAAGATTGGAATTTTTAGGAACTGTTTGTTCTACGCTCATGGATAAGCTTTTAAACAAGCTGCAGTACGAGTTTTTATCTTTAAGATTGTAGACAGAGCGAGTTTAGAAATTTTTTCACATGTCCCAAAGTTTTCCTCAGCATTTTAGAATTTAGTGGAAACTTTACAAAAGTAGAAGATTTTGACGGATGCACCGTGAAACACCCGATTCAAGGCAAGTTACAGCGTTTGAATATCTTACAAAACAAGAGATAAATCGATGGTAAAGTTAGCACTTTTTTGGCCATCGAATCGAGGTTTGACGCCAGTTTTCCCCTTATAAATCATCAGTTACTAACAAATTTTTGCTATTTAACCATAAAAAGGATATGATTTAGATGCTTTTAGTTTTTTTTGTGAACTTAATTCTTGATTTTTAGCTTGGGCTTACAAAAAAAATAATCGTAAAGCACTACTTTTTAGCGTATTTTTGTTATGAATTATAATGAAATCTATTTGGGCACTTTTAATGCTTTTTTCAGTTGACTTTTTACTTTCATCCAAAAATTTTAGACACTTTTTGCCCCAATTAGCATTTTTAGTAAAATTTTGCTATCGAATACATAAAATTAACCAATTTTAGTGGATTTTTGAGTTGATCCTTTTAATTTCAGTCAATGTTTGAAAATATTTTTATTCTAAATTATTACTCTTAACTGAATTTTGTTCTTGATTCTAAAAAGGCAACATTGAGACACTTTAAGTCTAACTCATCAGTTTTTATAGCAAATTTACCAACACTAACATATGAAAAAAAAGATACTTTAAAGCCCAGTTTTCTCCCTTTATGTAAGCTTGCCTTAGTAAAAACATTGGCTTATATATCGAACTAAGAGTCGTTCTACACACATTTGGGTTTATTTGCAGATCTCCACTTAAATGTCTGTAAATCCATGCTTAGATAGATTCAAGGCAAGGTCTTGCTAAGGCGAGCTTAAGTAGATAAAGGACAACCGGATCTTAGAGGAAATAGAAGCCCTTGAAAGTAAGACTTCAGTAAAAGTAAATCAAAACGCTTATATCTTTCATATGAGAGAAGGCCCTGCTTTATCATTTTGTACAGGGCGCCACAAAATATAGCACAGGCCCTAGTTATAAATCATCAGCGGGATAGGCACGCATTTCCGTGCTTTTGGCGTCACTGTTCTGAACTAACTTTAATATAAGCGCTATCCAGTCAATCTCAATCTTCATCGATCTCTCAATGGAATTATACGTTTATTTGTTGCAATTGTAACATTACAATCATTCAACGTAGTTGATGAAGTTAGTGAGCGACGTCAGAAACAATAATTAGGCGATCTATTGTAGTTGATTTTTGCTCCTCTCTTGTTGGATTTTAATGAGCGCAGCGAGTAGGTGGGTTGAAATACTTGGGAAATACAAATGTGCAAAATTATAGTAAGAATCAAGAATCACGTATTTCTATGACGTGGCAATCTGAAATAAGTTCTCATCACCATTGCCAAGTTATAAACAATCAGTTTTAACAACCCTAATTACTTTGAGCATTTTATGAGTGGACTGCTACAAAAGTAGCTGTTTAACTATCTAGAAAGTGGTACTCTACTTGCAGATTGTCTGATCAGCCGACCGGCCAGTCCGTCCCTGTCTATTGGTGTATTTGAATATAATTTGTAATATTTGTTATTTACAGGAAGCGTCGCGTACGCACTGAGATGATGCGATTATTGGGTATGCGTCTAGTCACCCGACTGTTGCTGCTTGTCTGCTCTCTCAGTTTGATTAGTTTGTTATTTCTGAGCCGCTGTGGACTGAATAGCTTAGATACATCAACTGTGATAAACGATGGTGGTGAATCTCAAAACAATTATGCTTCAGGTAAGCAATGTCAATTTAAATACGAATTGATTATACATAAAAATCAACGAAAACGTTTTTTTTTTTTATTGATTGAATATGAGAGAAAGACAGCGCCCATAAACGATATATTACATAGTCATATTGGAAAAAGTTTACAAAACTTACAATGTAAATTACATCCATATGAAATATGATGTGCCATATAAATTGAATCGCTTGAAATATTCAACGCCAGCCAGCTACTGCTGTGCTATATACACGATCATCGCTTATTCATTCATTTATTCTTCCTACGTTGTGTGTCTCGTCTCGCCCTACCATTCATAACATATACCGTATCAATATCGTGAAAGTTTAATTAAAAATCGAAAAGTCGCACGTTTACCGGAAAACTATACCTATATACGTTGTTGTCATTGATTTATGAATGCAAACAACAATACAACCAACTATTTGCATACGTATTACATGTGAGCGAGATTTTAATCATCGGAAAGCTATCATTATTTGTTCCCTACATAGATAAATAGAGACATTGATTATAAAACTAGCAAATAAAAACAGTAGGAATACAGTAACTATGCTTAATTTACAATGAATCAATTGAACCAATTTTTCTAAATTGGAAGCTTTTGGAATTATTGTCTATTTACCTTGTTTCTTCTTGAATATTAAGAGAAATAATCCAATTCTCGTGCATCTCATATAGTTCAATAATGTCCATCAGTGATTTTCTCAAGTTTTAATACGAGTGATTATCATGAAGATTTATTCTAAAGTCTATTTAACTGTAAAACTTGATGTGGATTCTCATCAAAACTGTTGATTATTATTTGACAAGAGATTATTTGTTGTTTAGTTTAGTTAAAAAAAATTATACCAAAATTGAAGTGTCATTCTGCATGACTTGTTAATCGAAATGTTGTTTTATATAGCAAACATTGACCGTTTCTATTCTAATTAAACTGATGTTCAATCAACGAACATGTTATTGTTAATGTTATGGGAATCTGTAATGTACTAGTAACAATGCATGTCTAGTTAATGAACTATAAACACTAACATGATTATCTGTTGTGTCTGATTGGCAATTTCTCTCCAACCACAATACGAAATTACAAATTATTACTACAATATTTTTACCACATCTCCTCTCTGTGTTCAAAATCTACTTCAAATAAAGAAAATCTCAATAAAATCAATATCATATTAAATTAAATAAGTATTTCAAATACTTGTAATACGTTTAGTAAAGCCCTATTATTAAAAGCTCGCCCTAAGATTTCGTGCTATTTTAGTTCTGCAAACGCACGCCAGTTGCTCCATAAATTGTTCTGTCTTTGTTCCAAAAGTGAGAATTCGATAATGTCTTTTCCTCTTTATACTTCCTATCGGTAGATACTTTATGAGAGGAGACTTGAAATTGTCTGCAATCGACCATTTGAGTTTTTAATTGCATCGTAACGAGATCATGTTGAAGTTACGAGCAGTTGATTATATTGCTACTATAGGTAAAGAATTGGTTAAGCGGTAGAGCATTGAGCTTACTTTGATCGTAGTATAAGTCGGTGACGTTATCACTCTCTACAGGGAGTGGAATGCTATGCTCTTGGTCATCACATATAGCTTGGGTTAATTGCCCGCCCATCAGCAGTCTTGTACTTTTGATAAAATCTAGTGTATTATCATATTGTTAGATCCTTTAAGGCCTTACAGTGGCATAAAATGTGAAATCTTATCTTCCTTTTCACAGGCCTTACATTTCGGGTTTCTACTACCTCAATATTATACAGATACTTCTTTAGAGCACAGTGACGAGTAATCAGTTCGTCAGTCTGCCTTACCAATTTTCTGTTTAATTATTGGAGCTCTTTAGGTTTTCTGCGGTTTTGACAAGATCATTCCTGGTAGAGTTAATGTTTTCTTTCTAATTTTTTCTTTATTATGGCTCCTCTATGGAGAAATCTAAAGTCGGTGCTGGTAGCGGCAATGGGCGTGAAGCAGTAATATTTGTTAGTTAGATAGGTGTAGTACCGTTACTGGAAACTCGATTTACCATTAACGTAGGCTGTTAAAGTGAGGTGATAATTGTGGAATAGGTCAGTATGTGAAATTGGTTTTTTTATGTGAAAACTATTGGACCTAATTTTTGAAAACCAATATAAATATATTGTCTTTAATATCAAATGAACTAGGCTCTTAATAACCTAAAACTTTTTCGAGAGTCATTTTAATTTTTAATCTCTTGAGGGCTTCATAAGCTTAAAATAAGGTAAACCTATCGAGTTCCACAGCTAGATAGAATCAGCATAACCTTGTTAAATAAAAATTTACTTACCATCAGGTCTAAATGAAGTTGTACTCAGGATAACCTTATCAAATATGTAATTCTTTCGTATCAACTTATCGTATTTAGGTTAAAGTTACCCTTAGAATAACCTTATGCCATCCTGATAAGGTTAGGATTAAGTGATTCTCAGGATAGCCTCATACATTAATTAATGAGCCAGCTGCCCATCCCAACTACATATACGACAATCCCTGATCCTACCAGTAACTAGCCTTACAACTAGATGGCACTATTTGTTACAGTTCACTTAAAGTACCTTTTTGTCGCTGTTTTAATACCATTTGTAACGGCTGAAGACTGCTACATGGCTCTTCGTTTTTAAAATTGTCCCTCCTCGAGGCGTTTCTTATTTAGATTGAGTTGTATTGAAGCTTTAAGGAATTTAATCGATTCAATCTGTTAGGATTTATGTAAAAGACAAATTAAACACATTTGCAAGTAGTTTTATTACCACACGTTTAATTGTTAGATTTTATTACATCAATTTAGTCTAGAGAAATAAGCAAATTTCCATATTTGTAACATCGATTATCATCTCATTCATATTGCCATATATAACTGTTGGTATGTTTGCTATAATGCAAGATATCAATGATACAATAGTGCTTAGTAGTATTAGTAAATTTTTAATAATGTTGTTTAAAAGACTCATTATTTGTGGAAGTAAATTTTCAATGATATCAACAAGAGCAACCGTTAGAAAACTTGTTTTATCCAATGAATTTATCAACATTTGTAATATTTCTAAGATTTCATCGAATGAATTATCAAGAATTTGTTGCAACTTGGGATAGATTGGTGGTATACAAATCATCATGCGATTAATCGTTGAAAAAAGTAAATTTCTTGCATTTGTGGCACTGGCACAGTCTATAACTCTTAAAAGAACTGATGTTACCACTCTAAGTATTGGAATATTATCCAATTGTGAAACCACTGATCTTATTGCAGCTGTAGTAATCATTGACATATCGTTTAATACTGTAGCTTGATCATCGTTGAGATATATTAATATTGAATCAATGAGAATTTTAACGGTATTTAATGTATTTGATACAGTCTTAAGAATACCGGCTACATTCGTTGTTATTGCCATAGAAGATTGTGCATTTGCCTTAAAGAAAAAAATAATAATAAAGAAACTATCAACAAAATAAGAATCATATTTGAACTTACAACAGTCGTTACAGTAAGAAATAGAAGAGATATAATAATACCATTCATTGTTATGTTCTTTCGTTCTTCAAAATATTCAAGCTCTGCAGTTATCGAATATGTCACAACTGTTATTGGTAAGCAATTTTATGGAACTGAGACTAACTACAATTACATGACGTTTTGCTTTTATAATTTTCGATGATAAGATAATTTTAATTTATTATTCGTTGTTTAACTTATATTTTATGCTTCTATCTTTTGATAATTTTGATTTTGTGAAAAGTGTTCATCAATCGTCTTGCCTTTAAATCATAGCTGACGATTTTGGATAATGTTTTAAAAAAATCAGGCGCTTTTATACCTTTAACCACCAATAACCTGTGTAGAAACTATAGAAATAGAAGTATCCACATTAAAAGAGATAGTCAAGCCGTGCATGCGTCACTGAGGGCTGTAGAAATAAAATCCAGACTATTACTGGAATACTTCAAAGAACTTGAGAAACTTGTAGAAGATAACAGGGTAAATTTGAAATGGGTGACAGCTCATCAAGGCTTAGAAAGAAGTGAGAAGGCGGACTGTTTAGCAAAAAAAGCCGCCAAAACAGCTCTAATTGGGACCTGAACTTTTGCGGATGCTAAAGGGGCTATAAGGGAAGAATTAGAACGAAAACACCAACTCTACTGGGAAGAATTACTAGGAATTGTTCTGTCAAACACATTTCTGGATTTTTCAAACCGTAGAAGACCTAAAGAACTCTTAAAATTGAGTAGGAGGCAATTAGGACAGATTGGAGGACTGTTTACTGGTCACTGTGCACTTAGGAAACATCTCAATAATATTAAGATTAGAATAGACCCAATATGTAGGGCTTGTGAAGAGGAAGATGGAACTTTTCTTCATATTTTATGCTACTATGAAACCTTGAAGGATCTTAGAGCATGGTATCCCGAAGAAATAAAAAGAACTCCCTTAAATAGTATCCGAGACTTTATTAAAAAAACGGGACTATTGAGATCTTCCCCCACCCAATAGACGGGACTATTGGGAAAAACAGCTAACCCAAATCAGAAGCGTTGACAGATGTACAAAAAGCCTTAAAGTCCGAAGTACAGTGAGGAAAGAACCACAGCTCGTGTGTGAGGGGCGGAAAAGGAACCCCACACAAAACATTTAATAATAAAATAATAATAAGTTAAACCACCACTTTTTGAAAAGCTAAGCTTCAGCATAGTAGTATAAAAACCTAAAAATTATTTGATATAAATTAAATCAACTACTCTCAGTTTAATAATCTTCTTATATTATAATTAAACCAAATATTATTGTTTTATTATCAATCATACATATTATTAACAGCAATTACAAAATAATTTAGGATTTTGCAACAAAACTTGGATAATCTTGTTGTAAAAAATCTAATGAAATTAATTAAATTAGTGTGTAATCACAACTATTGTCAATTCAATTATAAAATCTATGAATCATAGGATGGGCTGCCAATGGGTATGCCCAGCATCTGGTTTGTTCTGGCTGTAAAAGTACCTACAAGAATGGCTAACCAGAACCCACATTAAATTACTTAATTCGCACTCTTATAATAAATTCGCCAAAATGAAATAGTTTAAGAGAGAAACAAGAAAAAAATTAATTGAATTTACGTTTTATTATTGTACTGTGTCAAGAATCACTTTAGGATGTCGAATTTGAGAATTCGTATTGAAACCTCAAAGAATTCAATCTGATAGGATTTGTGTAAAAGACAAAATTAAACACATTTTCAGTAATTTTATTACCACACATTGAATTGTTTACATTTTATTAGATTGATATTATTGTGATACGCAAGTTCCCATACTTGTAATATCGTTTATTATCTCATTCAAATTGTCATATATAACTGTTGGCATATTTGATACAACGCAAGATATCAACGATACAATAGTATTTACTAAAATTTGTAAATTTTTAATAATGATGCTTAGAAGACTCGTTATTTGTGGTAGTAAATTTTGAATGATCTGAACAAGAGCATCAATTAGATTACTTGAATTTTTTAGTGAATCTATCAACATCTGTAATAATTTTAAAATTTCATCTAATATATTATCAAGAATTTCTTGCAATTTGATATAGACTGGTGGTAGACAAGTCATTAAGCGATCACCAATTGAAACAAGTAAATTTTTTGTATCTGTGGAATTAATACAGTGTTCAACTTTTGAAAGAAATGTTGACAATCCTCCAAGTATTGGCATATTATTAATGCTTGAAGTTACCATGTGGAATGCATCCATAACATTAGCTGATATACGGCTTAATACTGCAGTTTGATTAGTGCTAAGGCCGCTTAGAAATGAATCGATATGATTTTTAACGGAAGTTATTGTATCTGATACAGTTCCAAGAACGCTCACTATTTGCGGTGTTATTACTGTAGAAATTTGTGAATTTGCCTGAAAAAATTAAGATATTAACAATTAATATCGAAATAATTAAACCTGAACTTACAACAGTTGTTACAGTAAGTAATAGAAACGATACTATGATACCATTCATTGTTATGCTCTTTCGTTCTTCAAAATATTCAAGCTCTGCAGTTATCGAATGAGTTACACAACTGTTATAAGAAAGCAATCGAATACTTTTATAGTTATGCAGAACTTGGGCTATCATTATATGACGTATTGCTTTATATTTCTTGATAATAAGATAATTTTAAATTATTGCTCCTTGTTTAACTTATATTTTATGCCTGTATCTTTTGACAAATTTATACTGGACTGTATAGCAATTATTCACGCTTTTTGACGGGCAAAAATTCGACATGTTTCTATAATTTCGATTTAGTGAAAACTACCGAAATTCGGATAGGCTATACCGGATGACAATGAAAGCAGGCTATGGTACAATTGTGTTAATTTTGAAGTCTTGATAGTACTTATACCACTTCCGGTTCGATCAATTTTTCAAAAAGGAGTTATGCACGTTAAACAACTTAGAATGACTCGGAGATCCTCTCAACATTGATTTTTCTTGTTTTTTTTTTTTCTATTTTATATTGGAGCTGTGGCGAATATCTCCCGATTTTCTATGATGCAATGGAGTCATTCTTAGTCGTTTTGACTCTTTAGCTCGTTATTGAAAATCGTCAGAGATGAGCAATTTTCGACCAACTTTAAAATGAGCTAGAAGGTTCTAGTTTTGCTAAAAAGATGCTGTAGACATCCTCCTATAAATCTTTAATATATTTTTCTAATCGCTTGCCAACTAATAGAAGGAAATGCACCTTGAGAGTATAGAATTTCAAAGCAAATATCGCCGCTAGAGTAAATTAAGACCGTTTCTCATTTTGCTTATAAAGAGATAGCAAAGTCAACATGATATTTTAATAATGTATAAACAAATCTGGCTGTATTTCTGGATTATTTATCAGAGATCCAGATGCCTATATCCAGGGTCGGTGCATTCATATACGCATATTGTGCACCGTACAAGGGTGCCAATTTAAATGGGCGCGAATCTAAGGAAGACCATATCTAAAGGGGCAAAAAGGTGACCGAAAACATCGACAAATATGAACGAACAAGTAAGGGATGCAAATTGATTTTTAGTTCAAGGGCCCTGCCTATATCTACATCAAATAAGGGTGAAAACACTAATAGTTATAAAAATTGCATTATTGCGAAGGCCAAATAATGAGAGCAAGGACTGCATGTAGAAAGAAAAATTCATAGTGTGGCATGAAGAGAGACATGCACCATTTTCATGCTTACAGCGCAATGAACATCGATTGTGTTGAGAGTGAAAATAATGCTTCAACTACTTATTAAATTGTAGTTATTTTTTCCCCAAAAAGTGCATAATTTATTGTATTCTTAGCATTTTCAAGTAAAAAAAAAAGCTTAAAACCGAGAACAATAATTACACAAATCGATTGATTATTTTTAAACATATCTATAACTTTACCTATTTTTGCAATGTTATCAATAACAAGGTCACTAATATCACCAATGTCATATCTAAGTTAGTAATTTTCATTTATCAAGAAAATAATTTTTGTTTCACCGATTTCCTGTATTTTAGGTTTGATTTTACAATAATGAATTGCGTAAAATCACACATGTGCAATGCTCACAATTGAACTCATTCATAGTTGCAATCACATATTTCTCATAAAATGGCCATTATCTTCAAGAAGAGAGCTACCTGTCTCACTCAATACAATTTAATTAAATCTAATAATTGAAAAGAGACAAGAAAAAATAAAAATCACCGCGCAACTATCCTATTTTTCTTATAAAGGGTATCAATTCTAAATATGATCCATACAATGAAACTCCTATTAGTTGATAAGAGATTGGAAACATATTTCAAAGATTTATAGAGGGATACCTATAGAATATCTTAGCAAAATTAGAGCTGTGTAGCTCAATTGAAAATTGTTCAAAACATGCTCTTTTACGAGGATGTTACGATTTTCAAAAACTTGCCACAAACTTGAAATAGCTTGGAGTGACTCCAATACACTCTGAAATCGATGGAAGCTTTTTCCATTTCTAGTAAGATACAACTTCTTGGCCAACTTTTAAATGAGCTACGAGGCTCTAATTTCCTTAAAAATTTTCATAAAAATCCCTAAAGTATCCTGATCATCATTTTATATATATTTTTTTTAATAATCCCTGTAAAAATATCAATGTTTAGCTTATAAAAAAATTGGTTCTTTACTACAAACATTTGTTAAAAGTAATATGAAGAGGTGTAGCAAAAGGGTGGCCAATAGTGTTTCAGCCCAGAGCCCTTGAGTCTGAGGGGCATCATTCAACATATGCCAGCATCCAAATGCTTTCTTCATTTTTTGAGGGGAATTTTCTAGCTTATGTTTAAAATTTAACATAATTTCGTTCCAAATCATCAGTTTTTCTAACAAATTTAATTTTGCTACTCAACTCAACTTTAAAGATTTGACTTACAGGTGTTGGAGGTCTTCTTAAAAGAGTTGTGTGGATATTCAGGTAGTGATAATGGTGAAAATATTGACAAAATTACCCTATAATGGCTACAATTAAACAATGCATGACTTGTTAATACACTATAAGCACTAAACATGATTATGTGTTATGTCTGATTGGCAATTTCTGTCACATCTGCTCTCGCTAAATTCATTCAAATAAAATCAAATAAAATCAAAATAGACGACAAATAATTGCCTCTAATAAAGAAAATAAAATCAGTATACAGAGACCGGCTTATATGATGGTTAGCCTGAATTATAACGGACTAAATGAGTATTTCAAATGAAAAATAACGGCACTTTAAAAACGTTTTTGAAAACCCCCCTAAATCGGTGTTAGTGTTAGTGGTGTTAGTAACAGGGCTGAATTGAGTATTATTTGTTATATATGTATATAGCTGGACAAGTGTGGTGTGGTACGTTTACTGGAAACCCGATCCACCATTAACGTAAGCTGCTACAGTAAATTAGTGATCCTGCTGTGTCGGTGTGCAATGCGGTTGTGATTCTAAAACGACCATAATCATCAACTAATCGCTTAATACTGTTGAATATTTATTAGTTTATTGCAAGCTGCCTACCTTTTTTTTTGATTTGTTTGTTTTCTAAATTCATGTAGATCTAAAATCTTAATAATATTGAATCGTTAAGAGAGTATTTTTGAGTTTGAGACTAGAATTTAAGACCGTTTCCTTGTTATATCCATTAATCTCTTAAAGGGCGTCAAGTAGTCAATTTTCTAGAATATTGTCCTTCATCATCATTCATCGAAAAAGAACAACTTTGTCTAATTCTACATTCTACGTTAATTAATTTTTAAATATTATTAATTCTAATCATTCTAATGAATAACTTATAAGATGTAAAATACTCAGTTTGGGAGAATCATGATTTTGCTGCCCGTGACGAGTTGCTTTTAAAAAATTAAGAAGAGTTCTCTAAATTTTATCGTCACTTCACTTGGTCTACTGCTTTTTAACTTCGTCCACTACTTGTTGGTAAAAATGTTTCACACCAAAAGTCAAAGCAGACATATAGAATGATTGTAATCGTTACGCTTTATAAAAATTTGTTAGGAGACTAGATTTACCTATCTTGCTCTATATAGGGAGTCGAAATCCTGCCTTTGCTCTTTATGCTATGATATCGTGAAACGGAGAGCTTTTGGTTTCAGTTGCTTCTCCAATAGGATTTTCGGGACTAGATTTTTTTTTGGCAAATTTTGCTCTAAAGTCATTCAATGTTGAAAATTTCTAGTCAATTTTAAAGTGGAATTTTGTGCTTTTGAAAAACTAAACTTTCTGTAAATTTCCAGTTTTTGACAAACTTTGCTTTTGAATTATGAACAGAAGACAATTTTGATGTTTTGACGAATATTTTCTGAAGACTAATTTCAAGTCCAAGTTTTGAGACACTTTTGGATTAAATTTTTAGTTTTTAACGACTCTTGATATTGAGTTATTAAAAGGAGACAATTTCGAAACTTTCAGTCTAGTGTCGATCTGAATTTTGGATTTTAAATAATCATTTCTACACATTTTCTTATTGAGTCGTTTTAAGCTGCAATTCTTAAGTTTATAAAGTTTCAAAACATATTTGCTCTAGATTATCACTTTAAACTGTTTATTTTGCTTCTAAGTCAAATTTACACTTTTATTCTATTTTTGGGCTAAATTTTTGACTTACCATTAGCTGAGTTCTAACAAATTTTTGTATCATGTGAGTGTGTTTTTACCGTATTTGATTTAAAAACCACAAAGACTGACACGAAATTGTTTCCTTTTAATCTTGATTCATTTTCAGTAAAGTCCATTTAGTCAATTTTTGAGCTAATTTATTGATCTTACTTCTCAGTTTTAACCATTTAAGTTTTAAATCATCAGTTTTTTGTCGGATTTTCCTACTAATGCTCGAACGACATTATTCAGGAACATTTAGATAAATTAAGCTCAGTTCCTCTTCCCCTACTTAAGTTCGGCCTAGCTTGACTTTGCCTTAAATCGGGTTAACGATAGACTTACTAACATATGAGTCCATGTACAGATCTCTAAGTCTACGTTTAGGGCAATTTGAGGCGAGCCTAAGTAGGGGAAGAAAAACCGACGTTAGGGGCTTAATCTTCACTTTTAACCTACTCTTTGAATAATTTTCTAGCAATAATGATTTTTTCGTTATTTGAGTCTTTCGAAACCTGCATGCTGGTATAACGGAACGCCTTCATACTCATTGGACACTATATTGTATGAATAAAATATTTATAGAACATAAAATATTTCATCTAATTTTGTCGCTTAAACTACACACCTCTTTTTTAACAGTCTTTTGGCATATAATCTCGGGTAAAATCTTATGAGTCGTTCTTATTATATACCAAAGAAGAAATTACTTTGATAGTTATGAGAATTGTGAATAACTTTTTAGCTATCTTTTTTAATTATGGCTAGAGGCCCATTTTGCTCTTCATGCATCCTTAACATTATTCGGTTCTAACTCAACTAAAACATATGCAATGCATATTATGCATATTGTATAACATAAAATAAATAGACAATTTACAAAGTTTATAAAGCATAATATAACTGTAGGATTCTAGGATTATAATTGAAGCAACAGAGGCCAACTGTGTAATCTTCTATGTGATGTTATAATTAACTTTTAGTGTGAGAATGTCGACAACTATCACAATAAAGATAACGACAACAATAATAAAAGCAATGATGATGATGATAATGATGATGATGATGATGATGGTGGTGATGATGGCGACTAGTTCAAAACCTCTTAAAGTTATAGAATTATTTATAAATCTACACGCTATAAGTATAGTCTACATACCATATTATTTCCATTATGATGTAATAAATTTTCCCAGTTAGCGACAACAATTTAGCGGTTAAGTCCCACAACAAAATTAATCATTGTTGATGATGATCATAGAGACCGTATTAAATTATTTAATATGCTCTTACAATAAATTCACTAAAATGAAATAGTTTGAGAGGGAAGCATATAAAAGAAATGAGTGAATTTGTGTCTAGAATCACTTTAGGATGTTGAATTTGAGAATTCGGTTTGAAGCTTCAATCTGATAGGATTTGTGTGAAAGACAAAATTAAACACACTTCCAATAAATTTATTATCACACATTTTATTAAACTGATTTAGTCTATTGTGATAAGCAAGTTGCAACACTTGTAATATCGGTTAATATCTCATTAAAATTTGTAGATGTAATTTTTGCCATGTTTCTTATAACACAAGATATCAATGATTGAACAATGCTTTGTAATATTTGTACATCTTTCACAATATTACTTAATATACTCATTATTTGTGGACGTAAATTATTATTGATATGACCAAAAGCATCAATTAAACCATCTGAATTACGTAGTGAATCTATCATGACTCTCAATACGTTTAAATTTTCAGTGATTATATTATCGAAACTATATTGCAACTCGGTATAGATTGATGGTAGACAAGTCGTTATATGATTACCAGATGAAATAAGTAAATTTCTTGCATTTGTGGAACTTGCACAGTCTCTAACTTTTGAAAAAACTGGTAATAATCCTTCAATTATTGGAATATTAGTCATACGTGATGCTACCATTTGTAATGCATTTATAACAGCAATTGATACGCTGCTTAGTACGCCATTATGACCAGTGTTAAGATCTCGCAGAATTAAATTACCGAGAGTTTTAACGATACTTAAAGTATTCGATATACTTTCAAGAAAATTTGCTATTCTTGATGTTGTTACTGTAGTAGACTGTGAATTTGCCTGAAAAAAATTAAGATTTTAATAAAGAATATCAAAAAAAAAATCAAGCTCGAGCTTACAACAGACGTTACAGTAAGAAATAGAAACGATACAATGATACTGTTCATTGTCATTTTCTTTAGTTCTTCAAAATAATCAAGCTTAGTAGCTATTGAATAAATTATAACTGTTATAAGAAAGCGATTGAATACTTTTATAGTTATATGTAATTAAAACTATTATAACATGACGCAATGTTTTCTATTTATCGGTGATAAAATAATTTTAAATTATTGCTCATTGTTCAAATTATAATTCATGCCTTTAACTTTTGACATATTTATACTGGAGTGTTTATCAGTTATTTTCGTTTATTGCCAGGCAGAATTTTTTTCCCCCCATAATTTCGTAATTTGTATACAGTATTGGCTTTTGTCTTAGGCACATAAGAATAATATCGGTCCCTTTCATCTATACTACTTGCATTTTAGTTAGAAAGAGATAGAGACACTTAATCCTTTGACCAAACAAAGAAACCAATTTCTTTTGGACGAAAGAATCGATCTTTAAGGTTTCTCGTTTAAAAATAACGACAATCCGATGTTGAGGTTTTTGTATCTTTGTCACACGGTATCTTTATTGTTCGTGAAACATTCCCTTGTAAATGCACCAGACAAAGAAGCAACTATTTACCTGATTCTTATTTCTGTACCATTATTCTTTTACGCAACAATGTTTATTCTATTAATTCGTAATTATAACACTAATTTGAGCAAGTTTTTAATGACCTTCTCCCTGCAAAGCAGATCTAAAAATTTTTGATTAAAAGATTTAAAAGAAACATGGAATATGTACAATTGATTTAATAAAAAAGATTTTATAACAAGACATAATTAATTTTCAAAATTTTTATTTTAAGCGAGCTTTATGTCCTTTCTCCTTATATCAACTTTCAAAAAACAGTAGTATGATTTTCTATCTGTAAAATTATGCACAGCATCACTGTTCAATTTTTTTTTCAATTTGCTCCACCTATCTGAAAACTAACAAACATATCGGAAGCATTCTTAAATATTTGGAAAGCTCTTTCAATTTTCTATCTAAATCACTTAATAACTATTAAAAAACAGTAATATGGGCTAAGTTTTAGCCAGTTATCAAAGAAAATGTACGAAAAAAACAGGGTTTAAGAGTTTTCTCTGTCATTCAGAAATTTATCACATTTTTTCAAAATAAAAAGCTTTAGAATATGCATCTTGAAATGCTCTGTTCAACGCACTTTTACTTTTTACAATATCTCAAAAAACAAGCTAGTAATCGATGTTTGAATATTGGCAATTTTCGCACGACGAATCGACAAATTACCGAATAGTCCTCTTAAGGGGAATGTGTAGAGATAGCTCGATTCGGCGTGCGAAATTTATCAATCTTCAAACAAGGATATATCGCTTATTTTTTAAGATATTGTGAAATTTAACCGTGCATTGGATACATCATTTCAAGGTGCATGTTCTGAAGCTTTCCATTAAAGGAAAATGTGATAAAATTCGGAATGACATAGAAAACTGTTAGACCATGTTTTTTTGTACATTTTCCTTCATAATTGGCTAAAACTTAACCAATATTATTAATTTTAAATATCTATTGAGTGATTTAGATGGAAAATGAGAAGATCTTTCCAAATATTCAAGAATTTTCCCGATACGCTTGTTAGTTTTCCCAAACTTGAAGAAAATTAAATAATCTTTGATCCGTGATATAGGGCACAATTTGAAAGATAGAGTATTTTACTCTTGTTTTTAGAAAGATATTGTAAGGAGGGAAGAGATAAAGCTCGCTTAAAAGAAAATTTTGTAAATTGCATGATTTATAGGAAAATTTTGGACCCCATTTTCACCTGTTATTTACAGCTATTAAAATTAATTAATTTGACCGATGATTGGTATGAAAATATAGGAAATTCCATTTTCTTTCACGACCATATCGTAATAATGAAAAATATTTGAAAATCTGTCCGTTGGTAATTTTCTTAACCAAGCATGTTTGTGCTGCGAGAGGTATTGTTGTAATATACCACATCTATCCGGTTTATACCAGATATGCGGACTAAATAACAACAACACATTCCCCTTAATTTAGAAAAAGCCTGTAAATAGCAAGAATTTAACTTTTCCAAACTAGTCAACCATGATTTAGGAACGAAACAACTGATGCCTAATAACAATTAAACAAATTTATCAATCTCAATGATTATTGTTTAAAATGGCATTTATTCGTTAATTTTATTACCTTTTTGTGCTGTTCAAATTAGCTTTGAATCTCACTGGAGTGGAAGGCAAGATAGAAATTTGCCAATAATTTCTGTTTATTCTTTCACAAATACAATTTGAAAATGATACAAGATAATAATATAAAATTTGAAAATAATGTAATAAAACTTGAATGTTCCTATTTAAGTTTTTGAGTTATGTCGGAAAATCCCAAAAACCGTCAATTGATCATAAATTTGACAAAATATTTTTTTAGAATATTCAAAGTGTGGCATGAACAAGGAGATACCTCATTTTCATTCCTAACAATGAACCTCGGCTTTTTTTGAGAGAGAGGGAGAGAGAGAGAGAATAATGCTCCAAATGCTTATGAAACTACTACCAAAATATAATTACTTTTTGCCATCATTATTAGTTTAAAAACTATAGTTACCTAAATCAACTGATTATTTTAAGGATATCTCTGATGTCACCAAGTACAATTTATTTTGACTTATTTTTTTCTATGTTAACAACAACAAGGTCACTAATATCGTCAATGTCATATCGAAGTAACAATAAGTAATTTTTATTTATCAAAAGAAACATTTTTTTTACGGATACCTTGATTTTGGCATTAAATCTTCAAATTTTAATTTGTCGACGAATTTTATTATGCTAACAATTTTCAATTATGCTTATGCTTATTTAAAATTATAGAGACTAACAATTGATTTTTAAAAACAGCTTGGCAGAAATTTGAGTATTTTCTGTAGATACGAATATAATTGGTACAAATAGATCCTTTTAGTTGCGTTTTTTTTTTATCTTTTCTTTTTGGGTAATTTGCACAAAATTATTATCAAAGTTATTATTTATCATCGGGTAATTTTCTGATCACCTTGCAAAAAATTATCTATTTGATATGAGAACAATTATCCCTTTTGTTATATAAACAAAATGAACACGTTTGTAATTTATTATTGTTAAAAAATTCAGTTAAAAATGAGCAAAATTGTGTGCCTCAGTTTTCTACTTCTTTCTGTAAGTAAATATTTAATAATATTAATAATGAATGAAGTCATATTATTTTTGTAGACATTTTATTATAATGTACTTTGTCAAGAGACATCAACTGATGGATCGAAATCACCTGATCCAAGTAAGATAATGAAATTATTATGAAAACCAAATTAAAATCGAATAACTATGTTTTTAGCAAATTGGTACAATCAGTTTCTAAAAGGTACAACAACCAGCGATTCTGCTACTTTAGATACAATAGAAAAAAATCTGCTTGCTGAAAATAATAATAAAGAAACTTTTGGGGGAGGTACCGACGCGACCGGTGCCGGAGAGGAAGATTCAAGCACCCCGCAGTCAATAAGTGACTCTGACGGATCTTTGGGTAACTATGATAGTATGAAAGCTGATGGAAGCTCGAGTTCTACTAAAGGACATTTGGCAATTGCAGGATCTAGTAAAGAAGATATTAGAGATAATACTTCCGAAAGCTCTGAAGCTTCCGGAAGTGGTACTGGAGGATCTGACAAAGGGCTTACTGAAGGGAGCAGGGGAGCAACTGATATTGTTAGTGGTACAGGAAGTTCCGGTTTTCAGACTGGTGGACAAAGTAATACTGGTGGATATTCAGAAAGTAGTAGTGAAGCAAATAGCGGCGAAACTACTGGAGCCAATTTAGGACAAAATAGTGGATCGGAAACTGACACAAGTGGACAAAGTGGTGTAGGTGGATCTTCTGGAAGTGGACCAGGTGATAGCACAGGTAGTTCTAGTGGCAATTCAGGAAGTGGAAGTGGTGATAGTACCGCATCAGGAGGTAGTATGGGAGGTACTAGCAAGATGAATGGTAAAGGAAAGAGCAAAGGTGATAGTAATAATGGAGAAAACACTGCAAATCTACAAACAGAAGTTAAGAAAATTAAATTAAGTTTTAAAAATAATAGTGGAGTTGTAAGCAGCATATTTGGTAATGTTATAAATTTAGTCTCTCAATTCCAAAATGTCCTATCCTATGTAGATTATTATGTTAAGAACACGCAATCATTTATGGATGGTGCTTTAGATCGTGCTGGAAATACCTTTTCAGCACCAGAAAAGACTATCCTCAAATTTGTTGGCAAAATACTTAGTACAATACTGAGTATGAACAGTAAGTTAACATCTCATTTACCGATGGTTGGTAACACACTCTCTAAAACTAGTAAAAAGGTTTCTGGATGCGTATCTGATACAACACTTGAATTAGATAATACTATAGTTATGAAATTAACTAGTTGTGTTTCATCACCGGTCAATAAGCTTGGTAGTACAATGACTAGTTTAACTGCTGATTTTAACAAATTGTCATTATTTATGCAATTGATAATTGGTAGATTATATTTATGTAATGATATGAGTTGTAGAATAGGAAAAGTCTCAAGCACTCTTTCATCTGTAGCACCAGTAATGATTTCTACTATTTATGATATTGTAACAGGTCTTGGAAGTATTGGATTGACATTAGGAACTACTGCACCATGCTTTACAACATCCATACCTTTTACAGTTATCCGTAATATTGGAAGCAAAGGTGTAGAAATGTTTAAATGTATGATGTAATAGAAATGTAAGAAACATTCCAATGTTGAAATAATAAATGTTGCTTAAACAAAATATTAATTTCTAATTAAAATCTGATATACTTGTAAAAGACGAGAAGTTTGAAGTTTCTATTCAAGCTTTTGGTAATTAAATTGAAAGCTCATGAGAAAAAAACCATTTTATACTATCTCCTTGGCAAGAAAACTTTGTTTTGGGGACGGGGTGAAATACTTACATTTAAGTTTGATAAGCTAAAAAAATGCAATAAAATGTGCCACATCAAATCCTAAAACGTTTACAAAACGATATGAAGAGTGGAAAGACTAAGGCTAAGGGCTCTCACACAGCTACTTTTGCTGTAGAGTTGTGAGTTGCTGTAGAGTTCAGAGTTGTGGCTGCAAAAGTTGCGTACTCTGTTCACAAAGTAGCGTGCAGTACGCAGGATTTTATACTGCAGCTGCCTCTTGAAACTGCAAGAGTAATAAAAGGTTGCGACACAGTTCAAGTTGCTTTTGCAGGCAAAAAACGAAATTTTGACTGGAGCTGAACTGAAATTACAGCTTTTTTTGGTTTAAGCATACCACTTAACACAACATTTTTCTTTTCTTATCCTCTCTGTCCTTCCTGCTCTGGAACTGCTTCACTAATAGGCACTTAAAACTAGCTTTCGAGTAAACCAACTGAGGTCAAATCCCAATTTCGATGATTTTTGGTATACAGAGGTAGTTCATTCTGTTCTGAGGGATGCGTACTTTGCTCGAACCCATGCTCAAACCTAAAATAGATATTGGGGATTAAAGTGATTTCTGCAAAGTCAAGGCTCAATAGCGGTTTAAAAACTAGTTGATATACAGGGTGTCCCGTAAGTCACGCATTTCCTGCTATGGGGCAGATAGGGGCTGAAATTCTAAGGTGAAAAGTCCTGTAGCATTTTTTTCATCTGAGCAGGAAATGCGCGACTTACGGGACACCTTGTAGATTCGCTAGGGTTATTAAAAGGTGTAAACAGCGTTTTAATCCTTTGTTGAATGTTGAATAGAAAATTACAAAATGTAGCACCTGTTCAAAGATTTTTCTGTATTTAAAATGGACACTCTGTAAATAGCTCTTAGGGGTTGTACTTTTTTGGGGTCTTTAAAAATTTGATAATCAGTTGGAACTGAACCGGAACGAAAACCGTAACAAAAAAATATCGGTTCGAACTCCTATTTATTATAATTCTTATTATTTATTTTAATAAGAAGATCGTTGAAAGTTCCGTATTAATATTCAATTTTTCTCTCTCATCTTTCACTTATATTAAATCAAAAACTGCACACGTAACACGGACATTTTGTATATTTTTATAAGGTTGGATGCATCTAATACAAAATACCGGATTCTAAGTTAGATTTTCAAGCTAATTTTTTTATTTATTATTTTGCTTTATTTCTATCAAATACACGAATAAATTCAACACTATTAATATTTCTAACTAAATAAACATCCATAGTAGCTTACAATTATTTGTAAAATATTGGTAATTACTGTTAACGGTGTACGAATATTAATACAAGGCACTATACTAAAAAGTGATATTAATAATCTTATAAAGTCATAAACGATCATAATTATAAATAAAACAATTATTCCAAGACTGTTAATAATACCATAATAGCTTTGAATTATTATATTAAAAAAACTATGAGTAATAAGACGTTGGTTAATGGATTCTTCCACAATTCCAGTAATTCTCGCCAAATACAAAGTAATATCCAATAGATTGTTAGTAATAGTTTCAATTGGTGTTGAGGCACATTTTATAAAACTATCCGGTATTGTATTTGAGATATTATAAGTAGCAACAGATACACATTTAGATATTTTGTTAGATGCTGAAGAAAGTCTACCATTAATGCTAGAGAAATAAGACAATAGGTTTCCTATAGTTTTAGCTATCCCAGAAATTATAGAAGCGATACTATGAAGAATTGCAATTTCTGGTTTTGATAATGTTGTATCCATTAATTTACTGATCGATATTATAAACGAATGAATTTCCATAATAACCAATTGAGATGATTTTAATATATTTTGAATTATTACAATTGTAAATCTGTGGAATTCTACCATGTTATCAACAATGTCTCTGTTAATGAGGTCTTTTTCGAGAACACCATTACTTTGTGTTTGTTTCTCTCCATTTTTTGTTCTTCTATCAGAATCAAAATAGGAATATATTTGATTTGTGTACCATTTTGTCGGAGAATCACCATAAGTATTTGTCGAAATGCTTGTTATTTCTTCAGCTTGATTATTTTGCACCCATTGGAGAATCTATGGAGATTGTGCTAAAAAAATCAATAAATCTATCTAATTAACTTACAAGTATTAAAACGAAAATTTTTAATAGCATATTGCTTGTATGTTTGTTAGATAATACTAATTTTTCTACCTTTTATAGTTGTTTAAAGTTTAAACGATAACAGTTTTTTTATTATTTATATTTAAAAAATAAATTTAAACATGTCATATGTGATAAAATTAATTAATAATAATCAATATAAATGATCTATGAGCTTCATTAATTTTCATGTATTTTTATGTAAATCAAATTTTTATATTTTTCAGGGCCTAGTGCAGTTGGTAATCAACAATCAAATAGTGATGGTCATGAAGATATTGGAAATAATGATTTAACCTATCAACAATTATTACAGCAAAGAGAAGAAGAGAATCGACAGGAAGTTGAACGATTAACTGCTGAAATCAAAGCTCTAAAATTACAACTTTTACAATTTACAAACGGTAAGATACAATTATTTTGCAAAATTATCTACTAAGAGTCGATTTCACCAATCGCTGTTAAATTTTAACGAACAAATAACTCATAGAAACGATTGTTTTTAACTGTTCATTAGGTTTAACTAAAGATGGTGAGATCGACCCTAAGAGAGAGATTTGCCCTTATGTAGATTGTAGATTAAAATCGGTAGTTTCAACCTTTTCTGGTTAATTAATTTGTGTATTATTATTATTATTACTGAAAGCGGCGAATTTTATTGTCCATACAAGTAGCCAAATTTCTAAGAAAGTCCCTGTATCTACTAATATAGAAAACCAGTCTAATGTTTTACAGTATTACTGCATTTTCGCCCCTACTCTTTGTCTCTACTTTCTGCACCATTTTCACTGAAACCGCATTGACCTGGAAAAATTTCAATCGTTATAATGATGTACGGGTGGAACAAAACTGAACAGATGCAATATTGATAGTTATGTCACGTGATTTTTTTATAATCGACATACCATTGAAAATATCTTTGGTACATTTTTACGATTGTCGTAGAATCTAACAAAAATGTGAATAGAATCTTGAAATCAAACAAGGAATATTCACAAGAGCACATAATAATCAACAATACAACATAATTAATGAGTAGTTAAGATTTTTTTAAATAGTCTCAATAGTTTCAGAGTTATTGGTGCTTATCTTTGTGATAAAACTCAATTTATTACCGTCATTTGTATACCGTAGTGGTATTCTAAATAGATACATGGGAGAAACATTGGTCCCGCCCACGTCCCTTCTTTGTCAAATCACATGTTTCATTAATAATAGACAGAGATACCAAATTCACAGAACACATCTGATTATTGTTATCTTTTAAAATAGAAAGTTTTCAAGGTTCTTTCGTACAAAAGAAATTGCTGTGTTTGGTCAGAGCACTAATGTTTTAATTTCTAGACCACCTACGCTCTCTCTGTCTCTTTCCAACTAAAGCTTAAATTGTATAGATGGGCGGGACCAATGTTTCTCCCATGTATCTATTGAGAATACCACTACGGTATGTTGACATTATCTTGTTTATTGTACTTTATATTGAATTATAACCAGCATGTGTCTTCAGAGAAGACCTTTGATGGATTAAATTAAGAAACGTTTCTATTGGAGAATCTTTCCAAAAGAAAACTCTCCAACTTTAGTTGGGAATTCAACGAGTTCTACTACTACTACGATTTCTTAATTTGCATATTCTCTCATTAATCGAATATCGTTTGGTAATTAAAAATTCATCAAGAGTTGAAGTCATATAAATATAAGTCGATACTAATCTAAAACAACAAAAAGGGGTAAAAGTATGGCACTTTTGTTTTAATAAAAATCCAAACTAAGATTGACGATAAGATGAAAAACTGGAGACAATCATAATAGATTAACTGTCAGACTTTTAATTAAGATTGGTTGTCGTTCGTTAAAAATGCACAGGAAAAAACGCTACTGTTTTTCTTCTTCTTTTTCTTCTTTAAATCTCTCTCTATACAATTTAATGAATTGCATTTAAGCTTAATGTAATTGACTTTAATCAAACATAAATGAAATTATATGGTATATAACTGAAGAAAGTTAATTCGTTTAAATCAAGCGGATTATTTTCATTAATTCCGTCATAATTGTAATAACTGTTTTCTTTTTGAAGTTATACTTCCTTTGCGCGTTCTGTGAAAAAAAAAATGAAAGTGAAATTTTAACAAGAAACATAAGTTGCGCGCGCAATATAATGACTTAACAATGGGATCGTGAATTTATTTTAGATTGCCGTGCGACTATCGTCAGCGCATGCAATGCACGTACGCGACTCTCGATTTTCACTATAACCAAAGGCACAGTCAACTGCGAGAGAAAATTTCGTGGTACACTCGGTATGTTTGTATTTCATCAAATACTTGAAACCACCTATTCGCTGCGCTTATGAAAATGTAGCAAAAGGATGGGACTACAGACTGCCTATTTATTGTTTGTGACTTTACTCACTCAGTTCATCAACTACGTTGAATGATTGTAGTGTTAAAATTGCGACAAATAAGCGGATAACTCCATTGTGATGTAGTGCAGACCTGTGGCGTCACCTGCACGCAAATGCGGGCAAATCGCGCTGATAAATAATGATACCAACAAATGGTTGCTATAGAAATGGGACTAAGACGGGGTTTTTGAAATTATAACTTTTGTGTTTTGTACACAAAAAGTAGAGTGAAATTTTAAGAAGCAACAGATGTTGCGCGCGCAACTCAACGACAAGAAATTGCTTTTTAATTATTTCACATTTTCACACAATATAATTACTTTTTCTCAAATTTTGACGTAATCATATAAGATTTTCTATCGTTTTATCTAAACGTTTACGAGGATCTCCACGAAAATACGTCCAGAAAGTGCCTTTATGGGTGCGAGTTGTAATCGTGCACACCCCTATTTTTTTTTTATTGAATTTTTCGTTTAAATTCTTATAAATAACCATACTGGGGCTAATATTTTATGAGAGTTATTAAACTAAATTGATTGATTTTCTTTGATAAACTCCCCTATTGTTGTTGTTCTTGTTATCGATAATAAATCACAATTTTAAAGATGTATTGCAGTCTGTATTAGTTCTAATACCCAGTTTGAAAGCCAGTTTAGTGTGAAATTTTTATTATTATATCATCAACTAAAGAAAGTTTGAGGTACAATGATTTATTTACACAAACACAGCAATATATCGGCGTTATATTCGTTATTTAACTGTCTGAAAATCGGAAATCTGTAGGAAAACCCAGGAAACATAAACTAGAAGCTTTGTATTATTAATTACAGTAACAATCTGTTCAGTTGACATCCGTTAAATAATGGCGGCATCAATATGGACAATTGTCAGTAACCGGAAAATTCAACCCAAATCGTGCGCATACACAAATCTATTCCGACCCTATAAAAATTAATTATCTCATAAACATTGCATAATAATTAATTAATTAATTAAAAAATCAACTAAGAAAAGCCTAACTCAGCTAGTGTTTGCCGGACAGGTGCTCTGACCACTGAGCTACCGTTGAGTCGCGCTAATCCTAGTCTTTAGAAATTTCTTAGTTGATTTGCAATGATTGGTATAATAATTAATTAATTAATCATTAAGCAGTGTTTAAAAACATTTACATTGTAATAATGAGGAAAAATCGTTTGATCTTTAGAAAATTAATTTGTTTCAGGCAATATTCGTATACCATCTCCACACCATAATCAGCCACAACTTCAATCAGAAGTCGCATTTACGATAAATATCAACACTAATTCATCTGTATCTTCATCGCCTGCAGCTTCCATCATCACAACAACCAACAATGAATGTACGAATTTTATAAGGAAGCAAGCAATGTCTGCTGAAATATTTCGTGGTATTCCATTAAATAACGAATATGAATTGATACCATTCAATCATTTTACATATAGTCGTGTCTATCCAATTGAATTAGGTTTGGGTAAACGTGTCGTTGAGAAACCGATCGGTTTTAAACGTAAAGATATCTTGGAAAGTTTAATGAAAGCTTTAGAATCATTGAATAGAAATATTACAGAGAAATACAATCGATATACACTTGATGATTTCTTGGAAGGTTTATATCGAAATGAACCAACAACTGGTACACAATACGAATTGTATTTTCGTACTAAATTATCAAAAAGAAGTGGACAAAATTTAATGAAAGTAACATTAATGCGACCATTTGCACCATTACAGACAATAGCAATGGAATCTTTAGCTGGACCTAAAGAGAAGGAATTGATCCATATAATCTTGCCGTTATCTGGTCGTACAGCAACTTTCCAAAGTTTCATGGATAAATTCGTAAAGATTGGTCTAAAGAACGATCGTCGGGTACATCTAACAGTTGTATATTTCGGTGAAGAGGGTCTATCTGAGGCGCGTGCGATAATGTCCCGGGTATTGTTGACGAAATATAGTGGCGGTAATGCGAATAATTTACGTTTGTTAGCTTTAAATGAAACGTTCTCTAGAAGTAAAGGATTACGTGTTGGTGCTGAACGTGTATGGGGACCTTCTACTACTACTACTATTAATAATAATAATAATAATAATAATGGTGATCATGATAAAAGGGATGTTTTATTGTTTATGTGTGATGTTGATGTTGTATTTAGTGCACGATTCCTAGATCGTTGTCGATGGAATACAAAAAGTGGCAAAAAAGTCTATTATCCGGTTGTATTCAGTTTGTATAATCCGCATGTTGTTTATACATTGCAAGGACGTGAAGTGCCACCGGAAAATGATCAATTGGTGATATCACGGGATACGGGATTTTGGAGGGATTTCGGATACGGGATGACATGCCAATACAGGTAACAGTTTCACCTTTATAGATTTAAAATTACTCCTTCCTGTGATCGATCTCACCCTAAATCTATAACGGAAAATTGTATCTACAGGATGTCCCGTAAGTCGCGCATTTCTTCCTAAAGGACAGATAGGGGAAAAGTCCTATACCAAAGTAAGAGAGTACCTGATTGGTTACTCAATTTAATTAATTACTAATCACCTGTGCGGCAGGTGAAAAAATGGTACAGGACTTTTCATCTTAAAATTTCATCCTCTAACTGCACCTTAGGAGCAAATGCGTGACTTACGGGACAGCCTGTATAAAAGACCTAGTAGAATGACATTAGAAAATTTTCGCCCATCATCTTTACGTTCTAAATTATTCATTAGAGCTCAAATCATATCTTACAACGTGTATTTTTACGATATTTAGAGTGAGATACGTAAGACTAAAAGTGAGTTACGTAAGACTAATAGTTCTTGTGGCAAGTCCCATAGTTTGGCTAGTGATTCGAAAATATTTCAAAGATTTGTAGGAGGTCCCCAGTGAAAATTTAAGCAAAATTAGAACTTTATAGATTATTTGGAAGTTGCTCAAAAAACCTTAAATTTGGACAACGTTGCAACTTTCAAAAACGAGCTAAAGATGCAAAGCTACTAATAATGACTGGGGGGCCTATCAACATTGATTTTTTTCCTTTTAATCTATTCCAGAATGAAATTAAGAAATACGGAAAAATCAATGTTGTTGAAAATCGCGACATCGTCAGCAACGTGTATTTTTGACCAACTCAGAAATGAGCTACGAGGTTCTAATTTTGTTAAAATCATTTTCAGACACTACCCTCTAAACTAAACCCTTGGGATACTTATCAAATCGTTCGCCAAATAATGGGAGTTTTCTTAAAAACTTTCCTTCTTACGTGACTCACCCGGTATATTGTGCTATGCTTCCACCAATTTTTTCACCTCTGTATATACACAGACTTCTAATTAACATTGTTGTTTGAGCAAATAAAGAGTATAATCCCGTTTTTTGTTGTTTTTTTCTCTGTTGATTTAGGTCGGATTTTCTCAAAGTACGTGGTTTCGATGAAGACATCGTCGGTTGGGGTGGTGAAGATGTTATGCTTTATAGAAAATACGTTCGTAGTAATATGAAAGTGATAAGAGCCACTGATCCGGGCATCTTTCATATTTGGCACCCTAAGGTGAGTATTTCCTATATAAATACACTGTGTTCTATTTCCCTTCATCGTCTTCCACATTTTACTTCTTATTTCTTTCAATAAAATTGCCCGAAGAAATTCTGTAATAATAAATGGCTGTTTTGTCCCTTTCTATATATAAAGAGAGCTATTAGGAAATTTATCATACTTACCACCCAGCTGTTTTATCAATAATTCTGTCAATATTGACAAATATTAAATTATAACCACCATATTCAATATATTTGATAGAATTGTATGCTTTTAAGAACAATAATTTGATTTGCAGGTGTGCACAGGAACGCCAGGCGGTCAAAAACTATCCACCGATCAATATCGGGCTTGTATAAGGTCAAGAGCACTAAATGAAGCCTCACATGCTCAACTTGGATTTTTAGCATTCCGTGATGATATAGCCGCCAATTCAGCCAAATATCCAGCACATCCACCTAAATTAATCAAACAATCAGGACAACAACAACAAGTACAACAATATAAAAAACCAAAACAAAACGTTTAGAAATAACAATCATGTCCTAAGAATTCTAGTCATTTTTTATTTATTGTTTGTACCTGTAATGCTTGAAACAGTGTCATTTTTACGTTTAGCATCGAATTTTTAAATAGAAAATATTGAAGAGACAATCCGAAATTAGATCAGTAAAGGTGCTAATTCTTGTCTCATTGATTCAATCAACGTACAGGTTTTAATGAAAGCGCTTCTACAATTAGTTCTTCCATTTAAATTAACATGATTTTGTGTTGTTTAATTGAGAATTAGTCGTGAATTATTGACAAAAATTTACGACATTATTATTATGTGATGTTTAGAGAAACGATGATAATTATTCCAAAGTAATTCCTTGTTACAATTTATTTGTGTATTAATTTCTAATGAGAAATATGTTCTAAGACTGTGTTATTATGGGCTACATCGAAGTAGTAAACTTTTTAAATTTATAGATAGTATACACATATTGTGATGATTTTAAGAGAAATATTAGTTTTAGTTTGAAGAATTTAGCCGAAATGGAACAATTCGAATTGGTGAAACCTTTTATAAATAACGTCCCAAAGAGATTATATTATACTATATCATCATGTATTAATTTTTATGATAATGAAAAGACAATGTAAAATTTGTTTGAGTTTTTAAGAATAAATTCTGTTGCAAACTGAAATCCTTTCATTATCCCTTCTAATTAGACGATAACGAAACAACTAAGAACTAAAGTCTCAAGTCTTGAAAATAAACTACAACTTAACAGACACTATTCTATATCGGACAACTGTTATGCAAACTGCTGTTTTTATACGTCCATTATCCCTTAGGGATCTTTGGATCGGAAAACCACCACAGTTGTCGGCAATAAAGAGCCAGTTTTACATTGTGTCTATGTGTTTGTGTAACTGTGAACTAAAACGGAAACGTTATGACAGAGAACAAGCCAACAAATTTCTAAACTTAATGTAACTTGGACCAATTTGCTTTACTGTTAAGCAAAATCGAAGTTCAGAACTAATTCGGTTGCTCTCTAATAATCAAAACTAGAGTTGCACAACAGTAACAATGATTATTATTATTATTTTTCTTTGTTAATCACAACTAGTAAGTACAGTAAATGTTAATTATAATTACAAGAGTTCATCTGGATTATATTAATGAGAAACCATAATTGCGGTTAGAACAATGATTTGCGGCTTTAAAATTTACTTCAGAATTTCAACTTTGTGTATATAGAGCCAGGAATTCATATCGACTACAGTACGTAGTGTAATTTTTGAACTTTCAACTCAGAAATTGATCCATGTCTTGTTTGTTACAGAGGTTGGACGGTAAAAAAAGGCTAAAATCAAAAATAGCCATCAATCGGCTATTTTTACTTAAAATTTTGAGAACAAAAAGAGGGTTCTTTAACTGGGTAGATTTACTCGATTTTAAGTTATTTGAAAATATTTTTTTGTAAGAAAAAAAAACGGGAAATAAGATGCATCAAGTTTTTCCTCCATTTCCCTTTTGTTGTCATTTCAACATATTGACAATATGATTGAAGACGTTTCCTTTTTTCGGCTGATATCTGGGAAAATTGGCAATAGATCACGAGAATTCTGGAACATATTCTGTATTACATTTCTGCCTTCTTGTGGTTCTATTTATTATCGATAAGAAACGTGGGTATACAATTATAATGATAATTACTATCAATTCGTATTCTTCAATTAGTTGGTAATAAATAAATATTTGATTAATAAATTGAATAATCCGGTTTAATTAAAGAAAATTTTATCGCTTCGGTTCCGGTTTCCTTTCCCTCAAAAATAACGTTTTTTTTTCGGTTTTCGGTTCAGTTCTTTTAGACTTTAACAACCCCTAAGATACAGGATAACTATTTAAAATACAATAAAACCCTTAAACAAGCAACTTGTTTGCAATTTTCTATTAGTTGAAATTTTTTATGATGATATATTTTAGCGTGGAGTAGAAAATTGCAAAAAAAAAACATAAAATAAAAATCTCCAAAGGCAGCAAGTACCTTATATAGCGAATTTTTTATGTATCTACATACTGAAATATTAATTGCAAAACATTCTTATGATACTGACAATTAATATATTTTAATAACATTGAATCAACTAATCTTAAATTCATTTCCCGATGTTATTTTAATATTTATGATTTTTAATGAAAAATACTTTTAATCCACATACAATAAGAAACACTAATAAAATTTCACTCGTTTCTACGTTTGTCTAATACGTCTAATCAAGGCCTGCTTGATTTTTTCAAGCGAAATTCTCTAGCAGGCCTTGCGTCTAATATTAACTGTCAAAATTAGTTGCCCCCCCGCGATATTCAATTTTTTTTCTAATATCAATAGTCAGAACATATAGCCACCTGAGATAATCGATTTTACTGCTTATACTCAAAAAAGAGATTTTTGCATTTTTCTTGCGAACCAACGAACCGATTTTGATGATTTTTTTTCTGGGTCATAGAGAATGGTCGGCTCTACTGTTATTTTAATTTTCATCAAAATCTAAGCAAATGTAATATTGAAAATGATTTTTTTTAACATTTCTTCAGCTCTTATTTCAAAAGTGTTGGCCCTACCAGTCTGGCCAACGAACTCATCCAAGGTATCACAAAGACCGATTTTTGTACCAAGTTTCATTAAGATTGGTGTATTTTTACGGCAGTTATCGTGGATATACATATATATATATATAAAAATTTTAACGAACGGTGGATATGGGTTCCTTAGGTCCCAAAACGAACTTCTGTGCAAAAATTTTTCGGAAATTCAAAAGTGAGGATCTCGTCATTAGCTAATTTTTTTAAAAAAAATTCGCTAAAATGGCATATAATCATCTATAACTTCAACCCTTAACAAGGGAGGAGAACGTGGAGTACAACTTTTGATAGCCTCAGCAAATCTCTATTATCTAGTTTTTAAACGATTAAAAATATTAAACCTTTAAACTGAATTTACAGGGATAACTTTCACCCCAAATCTGTCCCTTAAACTTGAGTGCGAGCATGAACAACATAATACGCATTCCTTAGAATAGAACGAACTACCCTTGTATACCAAGAATCATCGAAATCGGCAGTTTTGACCTCGGGTGGTTCATTTGCAAGATCGTGTTAAATACTCAGACGCGTTTTCGGAGCAGAAGGGAAAGAGAAGATAAAAAAAGTGAAAAACATCGAATTAAGTGGTGTGCTTGAACCGAAAAAATCCGGTTTTTGTTTTCGGTTCAACTCCGGATTTTGTTCCGGCCAAAATTTTGGTTTTTCCGGATTTCAGTTCAGTTTTGGTTCAAAACTATGTAAATAATGGTAATTTTGTGAAGAATTCAAAAACCGCAGCAAATTAATGCGTTTATTCCCATCTTTTCAACCGACAAGTAGCCTTATTATCAATAAATGAGTCACTGTATTCATTGTATTTCACATTCATTGTCTTGTGCTTTATTAATGAGATGGTAATTGAAACATTCCTACTAGAATCTCTACAGACAAGACAAAATTAACGTTCTAAATTATGTAAAAGTATTACATTTACAATATTAAACAAGAGCTAATGAACAGCAACTACACTTGAGAATATTTGAAGATTTAATAAGAGTTCTAACAAGAAAAAAATAGAATAATATTGAAAAATCTTTGCGATATGACAACGGACAATGCCCTGAAATACGTTCGATGATCCGACAAAAACCTCGATAAAATTTCAAGACAAGCTACTCTCTAGACTAGATCTTGGATAGATTGATAAACGTAACACGTACAATACACTACAACAGCTAGTAGCAATACGTGAAATTGTTGTTTGCTTTTTTTTTGGATGTCATCGTCGATTCTGAATAGAGACATGTGTTCGTTCAAGATCGAACAGTACAAATATTACCCGGCGCATCCACCAAATTTTCTTCTATTTCGTGCGTTAACTCATATACAGGCTGTTTCGCAAATAACGCACATACTTTAGGGATAAACAGAAAGTTAAATTATACGACGAAAACTCCTGTACTTTTTTTTCTCTCCTAACATTCACTTAATTAAAAAGAAATATGTTAAAAAAAATTACATTTTCAGTTTTCATAATGTAAAACCTTAAAGATTGAACTTTTTTAAGTTCTTAAATTTCAGTCATTAAAAAGAGTTTAAATCTTAGATCTCTGTGGATCAATCTAATGATCATTCTTAATAGTTGTGATTAGCTTAAAGCTTATTTACTTTGCTGTGCCATTTTCAAGATTATTTTGAAGTTATTTCACCTGAAAAAATGTGGTAACAATTCGAATTAATCTTATTTTTACTTCCATACATGCAAGCTAATAAGGCACGTTATTAATTATTAAGATTAATTAAATGTTATCAAATTCACCTTCCATTATCCATTATCTGCGAAATTAAAGATAGATTTTTTAAACATTTTTCTCATGGTCTCTGATGTCTGCTCAACATGTTCAACCTGTATATGTTGAGACGCATAATTCTTCACTCGTATATTTTCGTTTGCGTTGTGTTAGAAGTTACACCAACGATATTCAAAGAATTGTCAGCTTCCATACACGAACGTCTCCTAATGCACTTGGTTTATTTATTACAAAAAGTACTCAAGAATTCACAGTGTGACATCTCGATAGTAACCGATCTGAATCTTAAAGCAAATCAAAATGTGTCTTCTTTTCCATCTTTTCAATTCTTATCAGTTGGTATTCTGTAACTGTACATGATAACGTTATTATTTGTATACAAAAAACTAATTGCACAACAATGAATTTAACCTTTGTTTTTAGCCTTGTCAAATTTTACGATTTTGCTTTTCTAACAAGGCCAAGATTTTGACAATAGTGTGTTGAAATCTTTAATATTAGATGGATGATTTAATAATGGTGGTTTAGTACGTTGCAAAATGTAAATCTAACGTGTTAACATGGCTAATTTTCTATTGTATTAATGACCTAAATAGTAAATTTTCTTGTATTTTTTGACACAATTTTGTATTATCTGTGATATTGATAGAATTGTTGTTTTTGTTATTATAATCAAGATTTTATTTTATGTTCACATCGTCACGCCATCATATTCAATTAAAATCGTTCAATATTGACCCATAATTCTTAATTCATTATGTCGAGCTACTATCGGAAATCTACAATTATTTCTTTCATAAAGCTGTATTTATAAATTTCATAAAAACCTCGATTTCTTCATCTATTAAATGGATAGGTAATCCGAAAATGTGAAAACTTCTAATCATAATATGTGCAAATTTCCAAATAGAAAACGACAAACTATCATTCAAATTAAGTAAGATTGATAATTTGTGATTTCCCGGAACTGTCTAGAATTTACACTTTCAACATTAAGTTTGTCTTCATCGCGTTGAAATATTATGAAAATCGGTTAAATTAAAGCTTGGGAACCGGGGCAATACTCGATTAGAAATTATAATTTTCACCGAAGATCCTTTTAATTTACTTTTTTTTTCGATTATTGATTAATTGTAGCAGCGGAAATGTCCAATTGTAACGTGAGAATATTTGTTAATGATTTTCTATGCAATAATAGAAAAAAGGTCAAAATTTTTATCTATAATACTAGTCTACAAACCGTTTTTAACATGGATTACAACCAGGTTATTATTTAAATTTATTTTACAATATTTCCAATGATTCACATCAGAATGATTGTAATAATTAAATTGTTAATATAATGATGATTATTGAAAATGGAAGGAAAAAAAAATTCTTTTGTTGTGGTCACCATCAACATAATCATTAAAGGTCACACGAACAACGGTTGTCAAATTAGTCGGGCAATGGACGGTCGTTGTGGTAGTTTGTTTGTTCAATTTATTCTTTCTTTCTATGTGTGTGTATGTACCGGATGTAATCTTCAAACCGTAACGCATCCGGTGGCTATATGGCGTTAAATCCACTAGAATACCACCGAAAATATTTCCAACAAACTTCATCTGTGTCTTTCTCAAGGCTCATTGTTTGGTAGTAACAACAACAAACAAAAATTTATTCACTAATTGTTTTCAATTAAAACACGATTCTTCCGTTGCAAAACGAATAACAACCAAAATACATTCAACTTTAAACATATTCAATTCGTTCTATAGATTTATATTGATTCATTTTATTCATTTCTATTACGTTTTGTATAATTTTACAGTCTGAAATGGATACTTATGTTAAATTATTAGTGCATTATTTCTTAAAAGCTTCAAAATGTTGGAGTTTTTACACAAGGAGACAATGGCATTAAATTTCTCCACCACGCACTTAGCGTAATGAAAATATGTCCTTCTCACATTTTGATAAGAAATTACAAGAAATAACAATAGACTTAGCGTTATTTTTATCGAAAAACTACCGACGATTATCATTTTCAATAAAAAAAGAAACATACAGAATGGACCATCGTAAAATTGATTTTTATCGCTTTTCTCATTTGTATCATTGAAAAATTTAAAAAAAAAACGTGATGAAGATCGATTATCAAAAAAATAAATCAATATAGTGTAAGTTTACTGTTGTTTACTATTTTTTAACATGATAGGGTAAGATTGTTTATGTTAATTCTGATTCTGATTTTGTTGTTGTGAAGAAATAGCGTTTACCTAAAAATAGTAATAAGCGATTACTTAATTTGGATTATTGCAAGGAAAACAGGAAATTCGTTAGACATAATAAATGACGATGATGAATAAAGAATAATTTTAAAAATAATCGTATTGATTATACAAAACAACATTTGAACATTTAACGTATTGTTAAAAAAGTAGAACGAGGAAAAAATTATGTTTATCTACGACTTATATATAAAGTGATCATTATACTTGTGGTTTTTGTAATATAATGACCTACTTTATATCCCTAGGGAGATAAAGTAAATGAATATCCCTCTCATCAGCCAATCAGAAAATAGTATTTTAATTATAATTTTCTTTGAATGTAAACAAACCATGGTAACGACAAAAATAATTAACAATAGTTTCAACAAGTAGGCCTAAAGTGGGCGTTTTCATGCAATTTTGAATAAAATGACATTTAATTTTTCTGAAATTTCGAACAAATACTTAGTTGTGAGAAAATTCGTTGTATTTACAATAGAAAGTGGTAAAGAAGACGATTTTAGTACTAGATAACATTTTCTATTAAATGTAAAAAACCATGGTAACGACAAAAAATAAATAACAGTTTCAACAAACAGTTGTAAATAAGTGTCAATTTTTGTGCGACTTTAGAATCGAAAATGATTAAGAAGGTAAATATTCTTGTTCACTACCAGTACCTATACACGTAGAAATAAGTCGTAGATAAAGATATAGTATACAACTCGCTTATAATGAATGCTAATTATAACCTCGAATGATTACAACACTCGCTCGCTACGCTCGCTTGTGTTGTAAACTTCATTCTCGGTAATAATAGCATTCATTATAGACTCGTTGTATAATATACTATTTTTTCTCATTGATTAATTCATTATTTATTTGTTATTGTAATGTAACGCGTTATGAAAATTTGAAAATTCAAGAATTTGTTAGATTTTCCACGAAACGTGCCTGCTAATTTTACAACAAATTAAAATTTTTGAAACATTTTTTCATCCTCAAACTGATACTTCAGAAGCTGGTATTTAATTGAAAGACGATAAAAAAAAGCTCCAAAATTGGCATATTTTGAACAAATTGTTTAGCTTTAATACTCTTATGTGTAGAACTTTAAAAGCTTTTGAGAAAGTTCCAAGAATATACGATTTAAAAGTCTTCAAATCAGTAGAGCGTTTTTATGTGGTATCGTGTTATAAAGTAACATTATATAAGTAAATTTAAGACTATGAAGATTCACTTTATCGGATCGAGGACCATAATATTTTCTTTATCGTACTGAGTACCATAATGTGATTTGTTTTACTTAAATCAAACAGGAAAACGAATGACGACAATGGAAATGGATAGAAAATAAAGACGGATTTTAAGTCTTCTTATTGCTGAGAAACTAATGACTTAAGGCAACTGTCTCTTAAAGCCAAAATTCAAAGTAGAGAATTTATCTCTAAGATTTGTCTAAAACTGCGCCAGTTACCTTCTTTTAGCGAGTTAATTACAAAATTCACCAAAAAAATTGATGATCAAAAATAAAAAAAAAGTCCTAAACTCTCATATGAAAGTCGAGAAAAGTCTCTAAATTCAGCTCTAGAAAGTTGGTAATAATGCAACTTTGTCATATTAACAGATATCAAACTGTTCAAAATTCTCAGCTCTTTAGTCTTAATAATCAGTGATGCCAACCATCACCTTAAAACAAATCTCGTAAATTCTAAAACGTACTTTTCAACACATCTAAGCCTCATTTTGCATGAAAGATACGTTTTTAAAGATTAAAAATAAACAGAAATCGCGTGAAAAGGATCACAGGTGTATATTATTTTTCTAACAAATAGATTTATTCATTTAATAAGCACGTAAGGAAAAAACAAAAGAATCCACATCACTTATCTAATTTTTTTCTCATTATTATAAATCCTTCGTGTACTGTGAAATAATGATCCTAGAAACATACAATTACGAATCCACTCTTGCTATGACATAAAACAATAAATAAATTAAATTTTACCTGAAAAACAATATTTCAGTACAAATTATGGTTTAGACAACGAAACAAAAGTTGTGGGTTGGTTAATTTCAGACAATTTTCTCGAAATATTACCACCAAAAGAAAAAAACTTAACGAATTAGTATTTGTTTCTCAGTTTGATCGCAACGTGTTTTGTGCTAAAATGCGACTATTCTTCCTCTTGATAATTTGTAAAATTATCCAAAGTTACATAATAACAAATAATCAAAATAGAACATGTTTAAATGAATTGATTCAACGTGAATTCAATGATAGAGACACAATAATTGTTGCTGATGATTTTAGGAATGTTCATATACCAAACGAGACGTTAATTTATTTGATGGAATCGACGAAATTTCGTCAATATTTGAAGAATATGAAATTAATCACGACTAGTACTAATTTAATTATCCATATACAAACAATAGAGATAGATTTGGAGATTTTTCAACTTGCAAATATTGAAACAAAGACAATTTTAATTATTGACTTTTATGATGAAATCGATACGAATCATATCAAGAATTTATTTGTAACAGCCTGGAAATCGGGCTTGACTCGATTTATTATTGCCGTTAACCATGAAAATACGTCTAAATTATTCTCAAGACATCCAGAATACTTTTGTACAATTGATGATATTATTGGAAAAAATTGCGATGATTATTCCAACAACAATATGGATTTATTTGCGATTAAACGTAAATTTTTCGATGATAATTGTTATTTGAATACAGTTTATCTGAAAGGACCACCTTTTGTTATCGATATCAACAAAGCCAAAAATCCCGGTATTATGGTTTCTTTAATTCGAACTATATCAGAGAAGAGTGGTATTTTAATCAATTATGATAACAACAGTTCAATATTTGATGATGAACTATTAAATAACGGTAGCTATTGGAAATTACGTCAATATTTCTTGGATAATAAAGCTGATTTAGCAATTGGCCATTTATTTATGAACGATACAAAAACAAATCCATACAATTATGGTGCTACAATCTATACAGATTCTATAGCAATTACTGTACCGATGCCGAAACGTCTCAAATCCTATCGCAAATTACTCAAGATATTCACTGAAGATACATGGTTGAAATTGTTACAAATAATCATAATAACCCTGATTGTTTATCTATTATTATCATGGATAATCGGTGAGAGATTTACGAATATTTTCCGTATAATTTTCGATATAATTCAATTAAGTCTAGGTAATTCTGTTAATTTACCACCATTATCGATAACTTTACGCATACTATTCTTTGCATACAATTTATTTGCTTTAAATATCAATTCAATCTATTTAGGCAAATTAAGTAGTGCCCTTTCAACAGCTAATTACGATACAAAGATTGTTAAATTAGCCATGTTTAAAGAGAAAGATTTACATTGCATGTCCAGTTGGAAGATGGAACGTTTAACTCTCTCATTATGGATATTGAAAGCTTTTAAAATTAATTCTACAATTTATCATGTGGTTAATAGAACAGATGTTGAATTATATATTGAAGTATTTGCAGAACAAAAAATTTCAGCATGGGGTTTTGATAGTTTACGTTCTTCATATCCAACAGGCAAGGCAGTTACTGATCTTTTTTCAATTGATAGTTTCCATTTAACATTCTTTGTTGCACCGTATTTAAGTAAAACTAGTCCGTTTAATCTAGCTGTTAATTTTTGGACTATCGAGATTTTCGAAAGAGGATTAACAAATAAATGGTTTAATGATATTGCTTTAAGTCATATTAATAATAGTTTATTGCCACCAGTAGAGAAGAAAGTAATTGTATTGCAATTGGCGCATTTTGAAGAAATTTTCATCTTGTTAGGATATGGATATGGTTTAGCTCTGATTGCTTTATGTTTAGAATACGTTTGGAAATGGATTGATAAGCATACAAATACAAGACGGAATATCATCTTTTTGATAAGTCTACTTAAGCCGCCGAAACTCAACAACAATCAGATAATTGTTTGAATTCCTTTTATAAACTTTGTTTAGATTATTTAAAGTTAATTAAGCTGCACAATTTTGCTTTTCGAAGTTTCGAGAGAGTTTTACTTGTGATAAGGCTTGAGCTTGTCAGTTTATTCCAATGAGCAAACGATCAGCTTTAGAATGAAAATACAATAATTCACCAAAGAAATCACAAAGTACACTTTTAGTCGGAGTTCTAGAAAATTTATGATGGTTCAAAAAACAGTGATTGGATTAAGTACAAAAGCAAAAAAGATCAATAATCAGCGCTATGCTCCTACTTTTGCATCTCTTAAGCAAGTCTTAGAAGCTTTGAGATTTGAAAATTCTGGAAAAATACAGCAACATTAAATCTTTTATTAAGAACTCACTATGCAGCTTCCAAAAAGATAAGAAAAGTGCATTTTTGAAATAATTAATAGTTGGGATGTATTCTGTAAGAGAAGCACCCATTTGCATATTAATATCTGAATGTGATGTTTCTGAAATCTAATAATCCTAGTACTTATATATTGTTACACAGAGGGCGATGACTACATATTTTTCGATTCAATTTTTTAAAAATGGTAACTTTAATTGCCGATTTCTGGCTTATTTCTTGAGATATTAAAATACTTAATGCAGCATTTAAAAGAGCATTTCAAGAAGCATCTAAGAATTGTTTCTATTTTGTAAAGTTTTGATGAAGTTCTAAATTGCACAGAAAAACCTTGAAGCATGTTGTTTCTATATTGTTCCTTATAATTTGGTATTCTGGATAATTTGATCAACTTCCCGACGATAAAATTATTGTCGGGAAAATTTGCTCATGCTCTTAAATTCTCCTTGAAATGCTCTATCCAATGCTGTATTACACATTTTAATATCTCAGTAAACAAGCGAGAAATCGACTATTAAAGTAAGCATTTCTTTGACACCGAATAGAAGAATGTGTAATTTTTGCCTTTAATTGTTTTATCCTATTTAGAATTTATGTATATTTATGTACTGGGCCTTGTTTTTGAGAAATAAAAAAGGGTGCACAATGTTACTGTTACACCAAGCGCAAAAAGCATGCTACATGCCTGTCTAATCTTATATAAAATAGTTGTTATTTCAGTATTAGAAGTTGCTTACCGATTGCTTATTATAAGATTGATTAATACAAGCATTAAAGTCTTAGAGTCGTTACTGTAAACATTATTTATTAAGATGATACATTGGTGGTGGTTGTGGTAGTGGCTGTAAGGGCGTTTTCACACACAACGGTTTCTGCCGGACCGGGACCGGCTACAACTCCGGCAGCGGTTTTGTAGTCTTTCACACACACCGGTTTTATCGGAGCCGTCGTTCTGTTCAATTTTACAAACAACTATCCTGTTATCGGGCCTACCCCAGGGTAGTCTAGGTCAATATTTCTGCCATCACCAATTTATCTATCTATATATCTTTGATGGGTTGACACTTTCTCGAGCAAAAAAAGCTGTCGGAGATCAAACCGGCTATATAACCGGGCCGGAGTGTGTGTGAAAGCATACATTTAAAAACATTGAACTCGGCACCGGGTCCGGCTCCGGCACCGGTTTTACCGTTGTGTGTGAAAACGCCCTTAGGGTTGTTAATTCTGTGTAAACTAACTTGAACTTATCTGCTAATAAATCAATCAAACCACAACATATGTCTTGAAAATCTAATAAACAACTTCAAGGATAATCGTATCGCTATTATTACACAACAACTTAATAATAACAACGATATTATAATAATAATAATGCCAAGCAATTTAATTGATTTTGATTAAATTTTAATAAATCACACGAAATAGGTAAAAAATGAATATTATTGTAAATTTCATTGGAATTAATAATAAAATTATAGAATTAATTATAGAATATTTGAGATTCATTTGAAATCGATGAATTATTCATCGAAAATTTTGTTAATGGTAAAATAACTGATAAATTATGTGCCGAAATCCTTTTAACTGAATTGTAAATTATTATCTTCGATTTTAACTACTAGTTAGGAGCGAGATTTGCACGCATTTTCGTGCTCCTGACGTCACTGCTCTTAAAAAAGCGCTTTCTAGTCTATTTGTCGCGGTTGTAACACGACAATCATACAACGTAGTTGATGAAGTGAATGAGTGACGTGACAAACAATAAATAGGCGGTCTAGTATAGCTGATTTTTGCCCCTCTCGTGCTGGATTTTTATAAACGCAGCGAGTAGGTGAATTCAAGTGCTTGATAAAACCCAAATATCCAAATTACGATTTTAGTAAGAATTCTCGATCCCGCTGCTAATTAATTTGCAACCCTGGAGTTATTATAGCTTTAATAAAGACAATCGTTAATAAATCCGATCAGCGGTCTCTTTATAAGGCCCACAAAAAATTCAGAACTAAACGATTATATTTTCAACAATTGATCGTTTGATGATAAACGATTACCACACCTTTTGCTTTCGATTCAGTTCTCTATAATGATCGATAAAGTTTCTATGAAACCGACAAAATTGGAATCTTATCGTAAATTATTGCAGACTTTCATAGTGGATTTCTGCCGGAAAATTGTGATTTGTGTAGTTACTGTATTAGTTGACTATTTTATTATATAGATGTAATTGTTGGAGAAAGAAAATTGTGGTTTATTAGAGCAACGTTCGATTTGATCGAGTCAGTTCAAGTTGTAGAATTAACAACGTACCTTAATCACCTTATTGAAGAGAATTTTAAAAGTTGTTTCTTCATTTTATTTGCTCTATGAAATGTACTATAATGAACGGATAAAAGTGACTACTTTTCGTGAGGCTGTGTAAAACAGGCTTCTGAGAGCGGTCATGACAATGTAACAGACCGGTACTATTTTCTGTTAAGCGCGTTGTTTTACAAATTCGATATGGTGAAAACTCGTTTTAACACCTCCCGCTTACCCTCCTTTTTACTTTCAGGAGTGAAACAGACCGATTTACACGAAACTAAAAACGTGATATTCCCCGCTCAATACTTGGTTTCTTTTATATGTTCGCAATAGTACACGATTATTCCTAACAAAAGTTGGTATACAGAGCGTTTAACTCTGTTTAAATGAGTGATAAAAGTTTGAAAGCGCAATACGCTTATTTCCAATAAATCCGATACACAAATAATAAAATTATAGTGGATACATCCGAAAATCAGTAATTTTTAATGAAACACTCGTATTCTGGTTGCAATACATCATCGAAATGATTCAGTGATATTCTATTAAAAAAATCCAATCGATCTTCAATACCACCGAACTATATTGTCAGTGGTTATAAGTTATAATAAAGAAAGCACACTTTTAAAAAGTTTTCTTATTTAAATTTACATGATCACTTTAATATTTAGAGTTGCAGAATACCACTATTTGTTAAATTTGTCTACATGGGACGCTTATGGTTTACGCATGCTGGAAAACTGATTTTATACTATAATATATTGTAATTGTTGCTGTGACATTAGCTGACTATGGTCAAACATAACATAGTGAGCGTCTATGAGAATTCATTGTAAATACGTCACTTTAACGCGTGCCGCTCAACTTTCATATAGTTCAAGCTATGAAATCATCGTTTCAAAATCTGTTCCTAACTTATAATAATTATTGTTATTGTTAGTTTTATGAATTCTTTAGTTTATTAACCTTCAAATTTTTATTATCTGATCAATAAATAAGTTGAGAACAAAGAATACCAACTGAAAAAAGCAAAACAATAATAAATTAGCACGTTATTTTTGTGTACCAGTTTATTAAATAAACTTTCATGCATAAAATTTCAAGTTTGTTTCCTTATAAAATTTGAATCGCTATTGTTTTTGATTTAATTTTAAATACATTGACCTTTTTATGCTTGATAAAATAAGATAATTATCAGTGTTCTAATGTCAGCAGATTTTATTCACAAGAATCTTACAAATTATAGTGGAGAAATTCTTGAAATTTGTTTATTTGCTTAATATTCCCATAGGTAGGACTCTTCTTCTATATTGTTTAAATCAGAGGTTCTTAACCGGGGATGCATGTACTTTTAGAAGTACAAGTAAGAATTTGCACGGCTGTAAGGCTCCGTTCTTTTAAAAAAAGGTTTCCAAGAAATTACGGGTCAAAGGCTACAGTTACTTATGCAATTATATTTCATTAGAATCTTCTAAAGGGCGTACGAGATCATATTAAAAGAGTAATTGGGGGTGCAAATCTGTAAAATGAGTCTATTTTAAATATAAAGTACCCCTGTCTTAAGACCTGAGAAAGATTACGAAAATAAACAGAACAAAGAAGACGAATTTAAGGAGCTTTAAAATTAAGTTGGACTTTCGAATATGCTTCTATCTTAAAGTTGAGACCTTATATTCCAAAGCCTATTAAAGTTTTCACAAATTTTTTTGTTATTTTACCTGAAAGCTCAAAAATCATGTACATTCTAACATTTTGTAGATCTAAATCTGAGCGTGCGTAAAGTTATTTTTTCGCATCAAATAGTAAAAGACACGAAACGGCAATCTTTTCCAAATTTTATCTTTTACAAAGAAACGAGTGCTTAGTCGTTTATCTGATCGTGTGAAAGAGCTTTAAAATCAAGTTGGAATCTTTCAACGTGTTCCTGCTTTATTTTTGAACCGTCCATATTCCAAAACTGATCAAGTCTTGTTTTTCTTTGGACGTCTCTTCAAACGTGCGGTAAAGTTATTTTTTCTGTATTCTTCGGATCTAAATAACAGTTAAAGTAACTGTCTTAATTTTGATCCTTTCACCTACCAAAGCTGATCAAAACTTTTGTCACATTTTATCTTTTATGCAAGATTAGTGTTTGGAGGTCTATTCGAACGTGTGCTATCTATTTCAGATAAGCTTAAAAAGTTTTAAGTTGATTATTTGTTGATCTTTTAGATGAATATAATTACCTGGTAAATTCGCTTTTTGTAACTATAAGCTTTGTGTTATTTTATTTTGTTCATAAACCCCAATCCGGTACATTAAACTCATCGATTCTCACGATACGAATAATATGTGTGCAATAATACAAAAGAACACCTGAAATTCATTAATTTCGTTATGCTCTTCTAATTTTAATAATTGATTTATCTGCCAATGTATCAATAAATAAATTCTCTAGCTCTTTCCCCCTTTTTAATTTATCATTAAAACACTTATAGGCTTAACAAAAGCCTCGTTATAAACGGTAGTGTCTCTGGTACTCTTTCCCAACTGCAAGGTTACACACACAGATACACACACACACACACACACACACACGCATACACACACACACACACACACACACATACATTGACCCATGGGCAGGTAGGCGATACGGTGTATAAATCACAGACAATGTTGATGGTCACATCCATTTGTGTTAGTGATCTGCACCTGAGATCCAAACGCTTTTTATTTAATTCAAATTCTAACAATTTGTGTGTTTGAAAGCTTTCTATATCAGTAGAGTATCGTAATATTTTGTGTAATTGTGTCAATTGAAATCGTATTTTGAAAATTGTATCAATTATTATCACGATGCAATACAAATCGGTAAGTAACTCATCAATTTTTACCCATCATTTTTAAGACAATTTTTTCCGTTTACAGAGAGTGCTCCGATTTTTTAATTTAGTTGCAATCATCCTAATATCATTACCGAATGCGGAACCGGCGTCAATAAAGGACGTTTTTAAATCGACTGGAGAAGAAATCCCACCACGTATACCTAGAGATAACAAATATTACCCAACTAGTAGCAATGCAAATCGATACAGACCTAGTTTATCGAATTTAAATCCATTAAATCGTCCCATCAAACCAGAAGAATCACCCGAATCGCACGAAAGTACACAAACACCGGTTGAGAAACGATGCAGCCGTTGTGATTATGATAGCAGGTAATTTTAATACAAATTATTTAAATTGATTTATATTAGAAAAAATGTTCGGAATTGATATTAGATCACGTTATGATTTTGGTAGAAATCGTGATAGATACTATGATGATGATCGACGATACGATCGATATGATGATCGTCGTTACGATCGTTATGATCGTTACGATGATCGTGATCGTTATTATGATCGACGTCTACCACCTAGTAATGATCGTTATTATGATCGCTACAATGATCGCTACAATGATCGTGATCGTTACGATGATCGTGATCGTGATCGTTACGGTGATCGTGATCGTTACGATCGTTATAATGATCGTGGTGATGGATATCGTGATTATGATCGTGGTTTTGGTTATGATAATCGTGGCTATGATTATCGGGAACGTTACGATGGTTATCGGCCATGGGATGAGACTTATCGTGGATCATCTGGTTGGGATGGTAATGGTAGAGGTTATTATTTTGCAACAGGACGACCGGAAGTAGGAGCTGGTGGTTATTGGGGCACTGGCGGAGGTTATGCAAGCAGTTGGAATTATGGCAATAGGGATTATGACAGAGGGTAAGTTATTTATATTATAACAGTAAAGGGCTAAAGCTCAATAATTTTGATAAGCTTCTATAGTTATGGATTAGCATTGGAACTTTGTGTGTAGAATTATTGATTACAAATACAAAAAGCTTGTTAGAATTCAATACAATTTTAACCAGATACTGGAATAATGATTCCCAATTAACCACTCTTGTTAAATGAGAACGTTAACACAATTTATCTTTCAACAACAATATTTGCTCATTTAACCCGAAATGTGAACAATGCTTATCTATACGTTAATTAAATAACTCTCATGAATAAAATTAAAATTAATTATAATTTTAAAAATTATAAAAAAAGTTTCCCTTATATAGCTTATCTTAAAATATACTCCCAAACACTTTATTCTAATGTGTTGACTCGTGTTTATTCAAAAAAAAAGCAAAACACCTCACAGAATTCTTTACCCTTTTATTATCTCCGTTTAATTCAAGTTGAAATCCTGAACTTTGAATCGTCGAGATAAAAAGATTTGATTATTCTTCATTCTTATCTAAATTGGAGTTGTTCAAGACAATTTCTTACTGTTTATCAACAAACATAAATAGCGTTAAGAATAGAAGAAAAAGTAATACGATAATTGTAAAATGGATTCTATGAGGGTGAAAGAGAATTACGAAATGTCTGTTGAATTTTAATACAAACTGAAAGTGAAATCAAACAAAACAAAAAGAAAAAAATAAACAACAACAATTATATTTTCATACACCTACATATCCGGCCATTTCACAAAAAACAACTGGACGGAAACATGTTCACGTACTAATTCACCCAGTACATAATAATTAGTTTATCTTTATATCTGTCCACATACAAGTACAAGCTTTTGTTGACGATGATGAATTTGAAAATTGGAACGTTTTAGTTTGTGTTTAATTAATTTGGGAGGATTACTCGATATTGACCTGTTAAAATCCAAACTTTTTGGATCTTCAACAACAGAATACGGTCGATGGAGTTGTCACAATATTGCAAAGCTCTAAGAAACAGTTATAAACACTATGAAAATGTCAATTTCACTTGCAGACCCCTTCAAATAAACATACATCGTGACTCACAATACTTTATAGACTTATAAAGTTCAATTTCAGTCGAAGAAATCGTACAAAATCCGTTGTATTAGAAGGAATAATGGCAAATTTCACCCGGCGCATCCACCATTTGTTCACAACTATACCGGGTGTCTGCTCTGAATCTGGACCATTTTAACGAAGCTCCTAGTAGTTGGTAGGCGATTCGAATAATACTTGGAGGATTTGTAGGGTGGACCCCAGAGAACATTTCAGCAAAACTAGAACCTCGTAGCTTATTTGGAAGTTGGTCAAAAAACGCTCGTTTCTGACGATGTAGCGATTTTCAAAAACGAGCTAAACACGCAAATCGAGTTAGAATGACCCTAGAATTCTTCTAAAATTGTTTTTTTTTTTCGTTTTTCTCCATTTTAATCTGGAACAGGTTAAAATATTTTGTATTTTCTTTGGAATGGAGAAAAACGAGAAAATCAATGTTGGGAAGGACTCCTAGTCATTCTAAGTCGTTTTGCATGTTTAGTTCTTTTTTAAAAATTGCGATATTGTCCAAAACGATCATTCTTTGACCAACTTAGAAATGAGCTACGTGGTTATAATTTTGTTTAAATGTTCTCTGGGGTCAACCCTACAAAACCTCAAAGTATTATTCGAATCGCTTACCAATTACTAGAAGTTTCGTTAAAATTGTCCATATTTAGAACAGACACGTGGTAGACAAGGGCTGTGCGAATCCTGTTCGAATTGAATCGAATATTAATATTCGGTTCGATATTCGTTCGAATTATTCGAGCTAATTGAATAATTCGTGTGAGCCAAATTATTTGAACCTTTATTATTATTCGAACCTTTCATATTATTCGATTTTTTTGTTTATGTAGATCTATAGTTCCAATAATATGAAAGATTCGAATAATAAGAAAGGTTCGAACAATTTGGCTCATTCGACTTATTCGATTCGATTCGTTCCGAACAATTCGTCATTTTGAATTATTCGCACAGCCCATATTATAGACTAAAATATATGGGAAAGTAGTAGGTAATACATATGCCGACTAAATCTTCTAATTGTAGCTATTAAATACAATTGACTTCAATTAATTTTCGTATATTTCACGTGCTCCTATTATTACACGAACACATTAAAATTTTCAGTGAGTTCAACATATCAAAGGTTTATAATGAGAGTAGAGACATTTGAACGCTTGGATGAACCGGGCGTCCTCCGGGAGCCTCTAGTATTCATAATGCTATTATCGAAATGATAATATTTTAATGATAACAATAATAATAATAATAATGTTGATGATACTTAATCCTGAAAAGCATAAGCCTTAGGCAGTAGTAATCGGTTTTGGGGAGAATTTCGAGTTTAGATTTTAAAACAATTTCGTCAAAAGGTCAATGTTAGAGACAAGGTTTAAACTAAATTTTAACCTAAGTACTCAATTTTTTTTTTGTAAATTGTGTCTTAGGTCAATTTTCAGCACAAATTTATAGGTTTTAAGGCACTTGTGTCCCAGATCAGTTCTTAATAAATTTTACTATTAGTTTGTGAAAAGAACACAATTTAGAAACGTTCCGTTTATTTTTGATCTGAATTTTTTAATTTTTACTTAAAATTCTTAGAGGTTTTCTTCATAAATCAATACATTTTAGCATGTTGTGTCACTGATCTATCAAATCAACGTTTTAAAACATTTTCATCCTAAATTACTGAGTTATAAAGGGCCTAATTTAAGCACTTTTAGCTAATTTTAGTGCTTCGACAAATATTTGCCCTAAATCAGAAGTCTTACTAGTAAATTTATTACATGCAAACGAGTCACTTTTAAAGATAAGTATTAGTATTTTAATGGTATATTAATGAACCCTGAGTAGGAGTTGAACCCACGACCTTTTGTTTAACACACACTTGTTCTACTAACTAAGCTACCAGGGCCGCAACAATACTAATTTAACTAATTCTTTTAGTATTTGCGTAACTAACAATAATTTAAGCACTTGATACTTTGCGGCCCTGGTAGCTAAGTTAGTAGAGCAGTTTATTTTTAGTTTTAATGCGATATTAAGCTTAATTTAATATTCATCAATAAACCATTAATAATTTCATCGTAAATTAAATAACTCATCTAGTATTTTAGTCTAGAATTTAGGAAATTCTTCTCCCATTTCTTATGTAAGTACTTTTAACGAAGTTTTAGATCAACTTGTGAATATTGGCTATTTAATCGACTTTTGATCCAAATTCTAGGCTTTTATTCTAAGGTTTAAAACATTTTTTTGGACAATTACAGTACCTTAAATGAAACTGATAAACAAGCCAGTAGAAGAATTATTTTTGGGTATATTTAAAAAAACTGCACTACTCAACTAAATTTGATATCGTTTTTGCAGATGTACAGTGACTGTCAAAAAATTAGACCGATTCTTGAACGAGAATTTCACATTTTTTCATCCGTGTGAATCAGGCTGTTTCTATCTCGAGCACTAGTAACTCCACCTTCCATCTTCTGATTACACATCTTCCTTTTCAATGACTAACTTGTACAAATTCTGTTACATTGTCTCGAATGCTCTCAAAAGCCTGTTTTACACAGTCCCACAAAAAATGGTCTCTTTTTTACGCTCGTCACTGTACATGCTAGTAAAACAAAATACCACTATTTCGTACTTTTTGTAAAAATAATGTTAATGGACGATATTTCATTCACTTTTGTAGATTTAGTTTCATGCAGCTTTTTTAACTCTTTTTTAGCGACAAAGTCTCAACTAAAGCCTCTTAAATTGCTCTTTCGATAGACGAAATCAACGAGTTTACTTTATGATAAGATTTCTTATCATTTTCATTATTATTATAAATGTATATTTAGTATCTTAATTTCAATTTTTTGATTAAATATTCTGTTACAGAAATGCAAATTATTATCGACCAAGAGACCCATATGATGGTCATAGAGGCACTAGTTATTTATATGGTCGTCCATCTTCCACAACTACTGATAATCCATCAAATTCAAACGATAGTAATGGTGCAACGCAGAGTTCACAACAACAAGACAACACTTCAGGATAATTATAAACAAAAAAATCATCTTGATGCAATTATTATAATTTCTCTAGTTAAATTTTATCTATAATTAATTAATGTTTATTAAGCAAAAATACTGCCTGTTTTTCTTTCGAGTTTTATTTGTATTTTTTTATATATAAATTTTTTAATTTAATTTTTAACAATAATCTACCAAAGATTATCTCTTCTTTGTATGTACTAATTTTATAAAATTTGAGAAATTAAACAGATTTTTTGGTGAATCCGTCTATTTTTTAAGATTTACATCCCTCAATTTTGTCTTTTTGCTTCTTAATTTTTTGTTTCTACAACAGAGACTTTCCGGCTATCATCGATACGTTATAAGCTCTCCCTTAGAGATTAAAAGACTTTTAATAATAACGTATAATAGATAGTTTTCGTCCATCAGCGATACGTTATTATAAGCTTTCCGTTATAGATTGTAAGAACTAGAATCATAACGTAAAAGGTGTATTTTCACGATATTTTTAGAAATAATGGGATTAATGGAAAATTATCGGTATAAACCACGTGAATTCACGTACTGTTAAATAGATATATTCACCTCAGTTTAAATCTTTCACGTTAAGCGGAAACATCTTCCGTTATAAGCTGTACCGTATAGTTTAAGGCTATAAAATAACGTATCGATGACGGGCGAAAACCCTCCAAGGAATGAAAGAACACATTTTTCTTTCCACAATTATCTTGAGTGCTTTATCATTGTTATTGTTGTTGCTATAATATTACTTAGGTACATCAAAATTATTTATTATTTGTTGATGTAAATGATTTCCTTGCTTTCCATGTACATAAATGTATTTTTGATGGATGATATTGAACTGGATGCAATTTATATTACGATGATTATATACAACAAACATTCAAATTGTAATATAGATGATTTAATATGTAACCGGCCGTATATATTTGAAGTGAATATTGCTTTCGATTAATTATTTGGAAAATTAGCTTATTAAACAAAGTGCTTTTCATCCCATACCTTAATCCGTATGTATAACGGAATAATAACGTTTTATTTGTTCAATAATTCAAGATTAATTGATTTCTAACAAAAAATTCACACATAAATACTCTTGTAGAGACCGAGTTTTGAGCGAGAAAATCACATATTTTCGTTCGTGTGAGGCAGGCTCTTTAGAAAATAATAATAAATGAATTCCACCTCCATCTTGCCAAATTCTTGTTGCATTGTTACCACCGCCCTCATAAGCCTGTTTTACACAGCCGTACAAGAAGTTGGCTCTTTTTTATGGTCGTCTCTGTACATAAATCTTACGGTCATTTTCTTTCATCATCCAACACAAAGTCCATTTTATTAAAACGAATCACGTTCAAGGAACTCCACCATGCACTTGAACACGAACGGCGACAATTCAATGTAAATCAAATTACAGGAAACGACAGTCCATCTAATGAACCACCTGAAAGGACATGTACACACACACACACACACACACACACACACACACACACACACATACAGAAAGAAAAATACGATTCCAACAGGAATCAAACAACGCTAATTGATTTCATCTATTGCGACTCTCGTGACTGGCAGGCATCCACCCTCGGTTTGTTACAAGAAAACAAATAAAATCGTCAGATCTCATTGTGGATGGTTTCCATGTCGGTAAATTCAAGTTGACGGTAGGCTAGATCAAATAATCGTTCAACAGTGACGATGGAATTAAATGTAATTGCACAAGACGGTTTCCATAGAACACAAAACCACCACTAGCCTACAGACAGAACAATTAATTATTGTCGTTACACAACAAACAGTGGCTTATATATTTAGAATGGAATCGTAGAGACTAGGGTGTACCTAAAGATGGGTGGATTTGTCGTCTCTTTATTATTTTTTCAAATAAATTCTTCCTATATCGAATACTGACTGTAAAATATGACTATGTTTTCTTTACAAATAAAACGTCAACAATCTTAGATATGCTTTCTGTTATTCTAACATACACCCTTTTATCGTGATTGATGATTTGTTTTCAGTAGAATCCTACGTAAATATAAATGTATTCTAGCTGAATTTATATGTGTAATTATCCAACCAAGAAAGAGATTGTTGAATATAACACAAGAAGAATGAATAACAACAATAAACGGTGTTTATTAAATTTTCACATTTCAATATTCTGTTACTTTTCTCATTTTCATTCAAATTTTATGTATTATAATTAATCTTGTTGTAGTCTGATTTTCAAAGTAGATGAAAATTGTGCGAAATTTTCTATTTCTATTCAAAAATACAACACTGTCTATAGTTATAATGAAGGGTATACTGGACGTAACGAGTACTCAAAGTGGATTATTTAAAGTCATATAGGGAAAATGAGGCGATCCCATCGTTATCCAAACGAGCAGAGATCAAAGTGAATTCGTTAAAGGGAAGGAAGGTTGTGCATACAGGATACGATCCATTTACAAGGAATATTGGGTGTACATACATAAAAACATACACTCAATAGATTCACTATCTATAATAACTTCCTAATCTACCCTTAAATTCGCTAACTTTGAATTTAATTCCTTGATTAATTCGGAACGAAAAAAATTACAATTCTTATTTTTGACCGTTGAAACTCTAAAACCAACATCAATTATGCATAGCACACACTACCGTGTCTAATATCGTCATGTAATCCTGTCCGTTGCGCCATTTAGTTGATGTTGGGACCAATATCAGTGGTGAGTTCTTGCTATGAATACAAACAGAGTAATGAGTGCCATGTCTAAGGTGATAGGGGATGAGAAATAAATGAAAAATTCCACTCAATAGTGTGTTTGTGTTGTAAATGTACATTTCGAGCAGGCAAATGTAATATATGAGCTGTAGTTTTTGGTTAGCATTCATTTATCAAAAAAGCTTCAGACATGTGAAGTTTCTTAATGGTTTTTTTCGGTTCTGCAATGTTAAAAATAGAATAATCCCTCACACTCTAATGTATATAACCCATAGAAGATAAGATGAAATGAATATTTAACTGTGCAAGTTCATGGGGATTGTTTAATCTATGCACATATATTTGTAAATCTTCCAGGAAAGTTGAAAGTCTTAAGGGTGGTGGTGGTATTGAGTTAAAATACGTCTAGAGAACGACTATTTCACGAACAAGTATATAAGAAATATACGACAGGCAATTCGTTACAGTCTCCTACAAGATACTTGACTCGTCGTCTAAATTCAAGAGCTTTCGAAACTGACGGCTTCGTTAACAAGATTCTATGATACCATCATTTATTGCAATAGCATCCAAAAAAAAAAAAGGAATCGCACAAGAATGAAAGAAGATGAATGTTTTGATGTGCAATCATTGATATAGCTTTTAACAAAGTCTTGCCTGGGTTATCAGTCGTCAGAGAAATATCAAGAGTAAAATAACGTATAATATTTTTCTTAAAGAGTCAATAAATATGTACAATAAATAAATAAATAAATAGGATAAGTATCCGGAAAATAAAAATAAAAATAAGATCTCTACATTATTCTTCTGACAGCGCATAAGGTTCCTATCGCCTCAAAGTCACAGAGAAAAATAGACAGTACAAATGCTTCGGGTCGCTTTGAGCCACAGCGGAATGTGGGCAACACAAATAGTTCTTGTCGCCTCGAAGCCACAGCGACAAGTAGACAATACAAACAATTCTTGTCGCCTCGAAGCCACAGAGAAGTATAGACAGCACAAGTGCTTTGGGTAGCCTTGAGCCACAGCGGAATGTAGACAAGACAAATAGTTTCGGTCACAGCAAAATATAGACAGTACAAAGCGGTTCCGGTCGCCTCAGAGCCACAACGGCGGTTCTGATTGTCTCAAAGTCACAGCGGAATGTCGCGATTTTTACTAACCGCTTATAGCCGTTAGAGGACTAAGAATGCCTAAAAGCTCCTCTAAAAATAGTTTTCAACACTAAAGCGAGCGTTTTTTGACCAACTTTCCAATGAGCTACAAGGCTCTAATTTTGCTTAAATGTTCTCTAAGAACCCCCCCCCCTTACCAATCCTTGATATACTTTTTTCATAAGTAACTCTGTATTTAACTCAATTCGTTTATATGTCAAACAGCAAAGAGTAGAAGGGCAACTGGACTGAACGAAACTATGAGATTAAAGGTGAAAATTAAGAAAACTGGCAAATTTTGCCATATAAAAAAACAACAACAACGATAAATTGTTCGACTTTATGGAACGGTGTAATAAAACTCAATTATCCATAAAGTAGAGATTTTTCAGTAAAACTGCTTTTATTAAAACTGTCAAACATTAAAAACATGCAAGTATTTTAAATGTGGCTGACACTGCCAGCTGTAACCATCGTTGATTCAATTTTCCTGTTAACTTTTAATTAACTTCCCCCGACCCCCCCCCAACTCTTGTCCGACAATTTCAAAACTTTTAATAATCACAAAACACCTCTTTATATTGTTATCATTATTATCATTATTAGAAGCATTATACCAATGTGTATTGTCCTCCAATCATTGTAAGCAATTCAAATGGCTCAAATTATGCTTCAATAAGCCGATTATTGTAGCTGAACCACTTATCGTATCGCTTATACACCCCTAACCATCTAGTACAGAATAGAATTTCACCGGTGTCGATAAGTTTAGTTTCAGTCCAATACATTTTAGAATCCTGATTTATAACACATTGAGTGTTTCAATGTTATTTCTACAAACGTACAGTAAAACAGGAAATTAACAAAACACGCTAGAATTCATTTTTATTTCGTATATATTTTCACGATAAAATATCGACAGATATTTAATTGGATTCTAGAAGAAATATTTAAAAAATGATACATGTTGATTTTTAAACAAATGTTGATTGAAGATTCCAAATCTACAATACGAATTTATCGAATAATTGTCCTGCTTATACTTTGAATTGCTCGTTAGATAGATAAATTTCATTTCTTATCATCGTTAAAGAGATTTTCTTAGTTGTTGTAACTTCTAACAAGGTACTTCAATTTTTTAATTTAACGTTCAATAAGAATGTTTGAGACTTTACAAATGAACATGATTAGTGAAATTTGATCGTATTTGTCGCATTTAAACAACGTTTTAATGTAACACATATATAAAAGAGTAAGTTGTAAACAGATTAAAGGAGATTATCATCAAAAGATTGAGAATCAAAGTGTTTGTAGTTAAAATTGTAAATGTCTCAAGATGTTTGCGAGGTAAGAAGCTTTAATGTTAAAAATATATGTATACAAAAGAGCAAAGAACAAGCATAAAATGTCGACTTGACTTGGTAATTTGATAGAAACACGTGTATTTTTTGTTTGAAAGTTTTAGAGGACGTTTCATTTTGAAAAGAAACACAATTATGGACTTGCATCCTCTTTATTTAGAAAATTTTTGTCAAATACACTTTTTTAAAAAAGGTTTACACAAAAAAATTCACAAACAAATTATTATTAAAAATAATAATACTAATTATAACACACAACGTTTCGGTTGGAACTATAATCTCCTACCGTTTTCAAGTGATTATTGACCAGATCCGTCCGCTACTGTCCTATTTATACTGATGTTCATATCAGCGTGACGGTCAGTCAAGCGTGATTGTCCTGTATCCAAGGCTAACTCGGGTATTCTTCTTAGCAAGGGTTTCCAGATGTTATGAACTTCTACTGACGGATTACTCAGAATTTTGTCATTTTCGGATATATATGCCGCTTCCTTGAACTTCCTCTTCCTAGTGTTTGACTCCCAACATAGTACCGACGCCTCCGACCACTGGATGTTGTGCTGGGTATCCCATGCATGTTGCGCGATGCCTGATTTGGATATCTCTCCTTGTCTTGTGTATTTCTTATGCTCATCCAGCCTTTTCTCCAGGGGCCTCTTAGTTTCTCCTATGTAGGAAGCTCCACACTGGCATGGTACACGGTAAACACAATCTTTCGTGACTCTGCTACCTTCTGGTTTTGTCTTAGTAAGTACATTTCTTAAGGTCCTGTCCGTTCTGAAAGCTGTGTTGATATTATATTTCTTCGCTATGCGTCCAATTTTTTCTGATGTTCCTTTAATGTATGGTATAATTAGCCTCTGTTCTCCTGCTGGATGAATGTTGCTTCGAGGTTCATTGGACATGAGTTTCCTAACCCAGTTGTCGATGTGGTGTTCTTTGTACCCATTGCCTTTCAAGTCTCTCTTAATGTTCTGCAATTCTTTAAACAGCGCCTCTCTTGAGCTACATATCTTTATTGCTCTCTCTACTAATGACCGAATAACTCCGTTTTTTGTCGAGTCAGAGTGGTTAGAGTGAGAATTTAAATACTGCCCTGTATGAGTAGGTTTTCGATACACTGTGGTTATAAAAATAAAATTTTCTAAATAAAGAGGATGCAAGTCCATAATTGTGTTTCTTTTCAAAATGAAACGTCCTCTAAAACTTTCAAACAAAATATAGATAACCGGTATGGACCCGGCTTCTACAAACTATTTAGGAATTATGAGAAATGTAGCATTAAGCTAGTAAAAGAGGAAGGACACATCGAATTCTTAAGGAGGGCGCGAGACAACAACATCATACCTAAAGGTTTTAGATTGAGAGCCCCAATACCAGGCCGAAGAGCTGTGAGAATTATGGAGGAGACCAGCAAAAAATTGGTTCGGTGCCAATTACAATACCACAGGCACAAAAAGGCAATAATTTGGTTCGACCTAGAACAAAGGCTAATGGAAATTAAGGAGTACACGCTAGAGGAAGACCATGGACCAATATTAAGACGAATAGAAGTAACATGCGATAAAGTTAGACAACAGCTAAAGATGAAACATGAAAAGAAGTGGAATCTTTTACAGCAGGTAAGTAGACCAGGTAAGACGGATAACAGTCAACAGATCAAGAAAAAGTCAGTTATCAATATATCATCTCGAGCATTAAACATAGACGAGGAGAACCTGTTGGAAAAAGGGCTCAAGTTTGGTATTGCTCCCAAAGTACAACCAGTACTGGATATTATATCAGCTTTGGAAACAGTACACCTTAGGGAAACGGAAGCTGAAGAATTAAGATGGAAAGTGAGGATGGTGCTGGAAAGATCCAAAAAGATGGAGGATAATTTGACAAAGAGTGAAAAACGAGCACTTGATAATTTGCGGAGAGACCAGACAATTAAAATTTTACCTGCAGATAAGGGGAACGCTACTGTAATAATGGACACCTTAAGCTACAAAAACAAAGTCAACGAACTCTTAGAGGGAGGCAGCTATGAGAAATTGAATAAAGACCCAACTACTAGTATAGAAAGATCCATATACCTAACACTTAAGAAATATAAAGATTACATATCAGACTCGGAACGTTCAAAATTGACACCTCATCACAGCAAAGCACCACATTTATATGGATTACCCAAAATACATAAAGTCAATGTACCTCTTAGACCAATAACTAGTTATCGGGGTTCTCCTGCATATAACTTAGCAAAGTTCCTGCTGCCAATAATCAAACCTCTGCAGGACGACAGCGTGTCATATGTGAAAGACTCTGCACACTTTGTAGAAATTGTAAAAGCTGTGAGGTTGACTTCCAACGACATGCTGGTTAGTTTTGATGTAGAGAGCCTTTTCACCAATGTTAACGTTGATGAAGCCCTCAAAGTTATAGAAGACAAACTAACTAACGATAAGTCTGTAGCCGAAAGGACAACACTCCCCATCAAGGGTATAATGGAATTGTTGAAACTTTGTGTAAAGAACTCTTATTTCCAGGTAGATAGTGTATTCTACACACAGAAGGACGGATTGCCGATGGGGTCACCACTGTCACCAGCTATTGCGAATATATACATGAATGGATTCGAAAAGGAGGCGCTGGAAAGAACACAGCACAAGCCGAAGTTGTGGCTGCGATATGTGGACGACACCTTCGTGATCTGGAACCACAGTAGGGCACTATTGGACAATTTTCTAGAGTTTTTGAACGGACTTAGACCAACGATTAAATTTACAATGGAGACCGAGGAGAGCAAGAAGCTTCCCTTCCTCGACGTTCTCGCCTGTAGAAGGAATTCTAGTATTATAACCACAGTGTATCGAAAACCTACTCATACAGGGCAGTATTTAAATTCTCACTCTAACCACTCTGACTCGACAAAAAACGGAGTTATTCGGTCATTAGTAGAGAGAGCAATAAAGATATGTAGCTCAAGAGAGGCGCTGTTTAAAGAATTGCAGAACATTAAGAGAGACTTGAAAGGCAATGGGTACAAAGAACACCACATCGACAACTGGGTTAGGAAACTCATGTCCAATGAACCTCGAAGCAACATTCATCCAGCAGGAGAACAGAGGCTAATTATACCATACATTAAAGGAACATCAGAAAAAATTGGACGCATAGCGAAGAAATATAATATCAACACAGCTTTCAGAACGGACAGGACCTTAAGAAATGTACTTACTAAGACAAAACCAGAAGGTAGCAGAGTCACGAAAGATTGTGTTTACCGTGTACCATGCCAGTGTGGAGCTTCCTACATAGGAGAAACTAAGAGGCCCCTGGAGAAAAGGCTGGATGAGCATAAGAAATACACAAGACAAGGAGAGATATCCAAATCAGGCATCGCGCAACATGCATGGGATACCCAGCACAACATCCAGTGGTCGGAGGCGTCGGTACTATGTTGGGAGTCAAACACTAGGAAGAGGAAGTTCAAGGAAGCGGCATATATATCCGAAAATGACAAAATTCTGAGTAATCCGTCAGTAGAAGTTCATAACATCTGGAAACCCTTGCTAAGAAGAATACCCGAGTTAGCCTTGGATACAGGACAATCACGCTTGACTGACCGTCACGCTGATATGAACATCAGTATAAATAGGACAGTAGCGGACGGATCTGGTCAATAATCACTTGAAAACGGTAGGAGATTATAGTTCCAACCGAAACGTTGTGTGTTATAATTAGTATTATTATTTTTAATAATAATTTGTTTGTGAATTTTTTTTTTTTTGTGTAAACCTTTTTTAAAAAAGTGTATTTGACAAAAATTTTCTAAATAAAGAGGATGCAAGTCCATAATTGTGTTTCTTTTCAAAACGTGTATTTTTTCCTTTTATATCTCTTTTTGAATCAAACAGAAATTTATAGTATCTGTAATGCGTAGTAAAATGGTGGATGCGCCGGGTTAAATTCAATCTTTTTTTTTACCTGGAATTCGTCTTTTGTGAATAATCTGGTAATTTTGTGCATATCTTTAGAGAAATGTTGTAATAAATCTAGTGAAATAACAATACATTCTTGCTATTTTCGGTTATTTTTGTTCCAATTTAATAAAATTACTTATTTTTTGTACTGTAAGTTGAAAGTTTTAAGTCTTATCGAATACATTTAAGCCTAAAAAACTATTTAAAACTAGTGAATGGGTCATTATATATATATTTTTTTTTTTGATATACAATTCTAGGAAAATTTAATTGATTTTAGTTTGAAATACCTGAATTCAGGGGCGGACTGACCGGTCGGACGATCGAGAAATCGGCTGACGAACAGCACTATCTAGATATAGTAATAGCTCTTTTTATAATCGTCTATTCGTTAAATCCTCAAGACAATTCAAGCTAATGGAGCCAATTCTTTATAATCAGGGCCGGTGCTATAATTTGTGGCGTTCTGTGCAAAATAATGAGGCAATTATATGAAAGATACAAACATTTTGATTTACTATTACTTAAGTATTGGTTTTAAGGGCTTCTAACACAGAAAGTTCTCTAAGATCCGCTTTTCTTTCCTTTATTTAAGCTCGCCTTAAAAAGACTTGCCTTAAATCTATCTAAGTATAGATTTACAGACATTTAAGTAGAAACCTTGTTATATATGAATCCAAATGTGTGTAAGCTGATTGTCAGTTCGATATAAGCCAAGGTTTTACTAAGGCAAGCTTACGTAGAAGAAGAAAAACTGAGCCTCTTTTTTATGTGTTAGAAGTAAAAAAAGACTACAAAAGGAGACTAAATGTATCTCAATTTTGTCTATTTAGACTCAAGAATAAAATGTAGTTGATAAAGATAATTTAGAATGAAAGTATTTTCAAACACTGACTAAAACTAAGAAGTTCAATTCAAAAAATTCACTAAAATTGATAACTTTTGACTTTTCTATGGCAAAATTTGCTGAAAATTCTAAAGTAAGTGTGTGAAAATCTTTAATAGAGTGGAAATTTAATTGATTAAAAGTGTCCAAATAGATTTTTTATTCATCACAATAATTTCCTAAAAATCAGTGCTTTACGATTTTTTTATAAGCCCCTGCTAAAAGTCAAGAAATTAGTACAAAAAATGAAGTACAAGTCTTTAAATATTTCTTTTCTACAAATAAATAGAAAGTGATGATTTATAACGAAAATGTGTCAAGATCGAGACTAGAAATTGGAGACTAAACCTGCCTATATTGTCCCCTTTCACTAATTATAAGCAACAAAATTCATTACGAAAGTGTATTAAAACTTGAAAATTTTCCTCAAAAATCAACAAGAAGCGTTAAAATCGTCTGCTTTACACAATCCACTTACAAAATTTGATAAAAACTGAATATTTAACACAATAATGGCTTCAAATCTTAAAAAATTCTCTGAATTTATGAGACCATGGCACATCCCTCATGTTACCTCTATTTTTAAGTATCGAATTTTATAAAATACATACAACATAATATTAGTCATATTACACAGATATCAAGGCAAACCACATGACTTACCTGCCTGGGCCACTTACTCAAAATCAGTCCGCCCCTGGTTGAAATCTTGGTAAAAATGCCGAGTGTTGAAACTCTATTTGGGTGTTAAATTTTAAGAAATTCGTAAAAATTCCAAAATTCAAAAAACAGTCTGGTACTGGTTAATATTTTAAACAAGAAGTATTGTAATATCAAATAAACAAAATTGTATTGTAGTTCCTCTAGTAGTTTTTAAAAAATTAATAAGAATTTCCTGCTATTAAATTAAGACGCTAAAAATGGTGGATGCGCCGGGTTAAACCAGGTATACGTAACATTAGTCCAAAATAAATATCTAAAATTTTTAGTCGTTTCTTCAACTATCATCTAAAAATCGATCCGGTTATTTTCGAATTCTTCCCCTATCATATTCTCCCTATAAATTCAACGGGCTACTCACTCAAAGCCGATCCGCCTCTGGTTAAAATCTTGTTAAAAATTTCGCAAAAATGCTCAAATCCAAAAAACAGTCTCGTACTGGATACCAATTTAGACAAAAAGTATTGTAGAATCTTATAAAAAGATTGCATTATAATCCCTTTGGCAGTTTTTTTAAAAATTAATAGAAATTTCTTGCTATTAAATTAAGACGCTAAAAATGGTGAATGCGCCGGGTTAAACCAACTGTACGCAATTTTGATCTTAAATTTCTACAATTTTTGTACGTTTCTTGTACAAAATAGTTAATATTTCATTTCCACATGGTAGGTTAAACATTTAATTCCCGTTTGTTCAACTATCATCTAAAAATCGATCCAGTTATTATCGAATATTTCCCCTATGAAATTCTCTCTATAAATTCATCGTTTCTTGTTTTCTCTATTATTATTATTTTCTATTTTGTTATTCTCTTTATCTCTCCGCAAGTTTACAATGTATTGTTTCTTTGTTTCATTCAAAAATCAATAGAGATTGGTGGAAACAATAACTAAATTCAAGAATGATTTCAGTGAATAAAACATTGTCATGTAAATTACAAATAACTATTGTCTTGCAAATTCTATTCAATGTATTTAATTTATTTTCAAGTAGTGAAATTCAATTCATTTAATTTTTATAACAAGAAAAATGACCGAGCAATTTTTTTTGTTGAAAAATTTATGTCAATAGGATCGAATGTACGGCATAAGAGAGATTTGTGGAGAATTAGAAGGCTATTACACGTGTCACTCACAGATAATCTAGGCATAATGCAAATTTTCGTATAAAAAAGATATAAAAAAGTGTGAGGTGATGTAAGAAAATGTAGCCAAAACGGCGACATAACCGAGAAAATATTTAAACTTTCTCCACGCCAAAACTACTGACATTTCTCGATTTAATATAATTAGGATACTATTATGAAACTAGCAGACTTAATTATTAAGCAAGTATTGAAGTTAATGAAATCATATAGTTGAAGATTATCTTAAGGCACAAAATTTAGAAGTCGTTTCCAACCAACATTTCCTCTACTGAAATTTGTAGGATTCTAATTAAAGTTCTGTCCGATCCAGAACAATTCCTCTCATTAAACAACCCCCTTCTATACATCCCGCGTAACAACTTAATTACTTTCTGAATGTCGACAACCATCCAACAAATTTTCAACAATTTTAATTCCATTGTCTGCACTCTGTCAATCAATCCGTGTATTGTTAAGATTTTCATACGGTTTAAAGTGATATCCACAACAGTTGAACATTTACAATTTACTTTCAACATCCTCACCTCTATGCTACACTTAAATTTTCGATAATAGAACAAATAGCGTAACGTAAAAAGAAGAATCCATCTATTTGATGATCGTAGAGTGAACGTTCAATTTACCAAAAGTCTTTCTTTTCGAATACATACAGAAATAAAAGAGCAAAAACGATTTAACCAATAGCTTCCCTACAACAGTAGTTTACACTAAAACTTTAATTCACTAGAACGAATCGTTTAAGTGAGAAAGTTTCAATAAATGTCCAATATATACGTGCGCTTAACGTAGACAAAAGTATAAAATTGAATAGGAATTGTCCGATAAATGGCTGACAATCTAATTGAAAACAACCATAATTCTTTATTTGGAGATTTAGGAAAATTTAATTGTGGTAACATTGCATTAAGACCATCTATTTGCTTATTTCTCGTAAAAACACACAAAACTATTATCAAATGTTCATCTATTTACATTAATTAAGTGAACAAAGAGTCTGTTTGTATTGCAATCAAACTTTAATAATAAGGTCGAACTTGATAGAAATTTAATTGCTTCATTATGACCGTCTTTATTCCTGTACTTAAGCGTCCGTTCGAAACTTTTCCAGTTAACGACTTGTCGATAAAAACAGCCCTTTAAGACAGTGATTACATTGTAATATAATTTTTTTTTATTGTGGATACGGCTGAGAAGAGCTACCGTGAATAGAATTTTAACGATTCGAATTCTTTTGTATTATTTGCTAATAACTTTGCTATACTCAAGGGAGTCGAGTCGTATATTTTTTTGTGTGCTGTGGAGTGTTAGCAACCGATTATACCTTAAAATTGAAAATATTGATTATGCACTCGACCAGTAGCCGTAATGCTGATCGAAGCTCATTTAAATATCAAGTGCAGATTATTTTCTCGTTAAATAAGCAAGCCTGCTTGGGGCATTTAAAGAAATGCAAATTATTTGCCTGTGTTTTTGGCTTTTATGACAAAAATCTGAGTTTTAGAAGAAAAAACGTCAAGTAGTGAAAGAAAACTCATCATTTATACCAAAATTAATGGAATATTTATTATTTTATAGCACAATTATTGTTTAGTACTCTATTCTGCATTCCCATTTATTTGATTTGTCTGATTGTCAGATTGAAACGAACGTACTTGTAGTAAATGACAATAAATTACTGAATCTATAGAGTAGATCGTTAACTAGTAAATGTGGTATTCAAAGGAAATTAACCAGTATTCTCCTAATGTAGAGATGTCGTTATCATCATTCAAACAATTCTCAAATCGACGTGTATCGCTTCATACGTTAACAAATTAATTCTAAATTAATTCTATTTTATATATAACAGATGGATAAAATTGGGATGAAAGCCAAACAAGTCGCTAATTTATGCGGTCATCATTTAACGCCAACAGCAGATATTCAAGGAAGTGCACTTTCGCAATTAAGCTTAATTAAAAGTTGTAATAGTGGCAAAACTTTTGTTACAATTGTTGTTTCATTCGGTTAAATCTCGGGCATACTCAATAAATTTCTTAAACTTTATAAAAACCTAGTTTTTTATGATTTATAATACGATTCGACTATAAATATAATAAACACATTCATTTGCTTTTTGTGATCGTTTCGATAGTGCGTTGAGGATACGCTCTATGCATGTAAGAAAGTGCGCCATTCGTCCTGAATAAGAATGAATTCCTTTTAATGTTCACTACGTATATTACGTAGTACGTAGCCCCGCAGCCCAGCTGTCCGTTCGTTCGGTAAAAGCAACGCGAACAATCTATAGATCATTCTTTTTACTTTTGGTTTCTTCTCTTTTCACTTCAGCGACTTTTGTCAAAGACTCCATTATAAATTGGTTCCCTTCTACTACTTAGAAGAATAAGATTTTGTGTGTGTGTGTGTATATGTATAGGTTCCCCTTCTTATTCAAGCGTTTTAAAGGAATTGTGCTTGCACAGCTGGAGGTTTTTTTTTTCTTCATGGCACGTGTTCTAACAATAATTCCATCGTATTTTATACTACATCCATTTAGACTATAATATTGTAATTGTTATCAATTAATTGATAATAATTTTCTGGAATCAATTCTTAATGTTAGAATTTAATAAAACGACCAAACGTGGCACCCGTATGGTGGACATTGATTAAGTAAAAACGTGACCCTCATCCATTATGATTGCCACTAACGCGCCACCATAACTGTTTCAATCAAAATATGTGTTGTCTGATTGTGGTTGGAATATTCAGTTTAATGGATTTCTACGTATTTTTAAACAATATAAATAATGGATAAATGTAGAATAACTATGAAATATATATAATGTAGAATAATATGAAATTTAAAGTAGCCAATAAATGTTACATAAAGCCGTATAAAAGCAAAATATTGTCCGCTTTTTTTTAAAAGAGAAAAACGTATACAGTTTAAAAGGAATAAATGGACCATCATCGACTGTCATGCATCTTTCTTCTTTCATTACAAAATTAAAAGAAGATCTTATCTGAAAATTTTGCTCCCAGAAAAGCGATCAATGAAAGACAAAAAAAAGGTGAGACAAATTGGAGAAATCTTTTGGCAATTTATGTTAAAATGGAGGCATCTCTTTTTTCCATCACTGTTATGTGCTCCCGTATATAAACAGCGTCAAATTGGCTTAAACACCAGTTCATTTTAAATTTACGTCAAATAATTGCAATCTGGTTGTACTGAACAAAATTTAGAACAGAAATACCTTGAATCTAAAGTGACCACACTTAAAGGGTCAAAATTAGCTCCTTCCACGACTTAAGAGCAAAATTTTACACATAAAAAACGTTAATGCAGAACGTAATTCTATTTTAAATTTAAGTTAAACTTTCATTCAAACCAACAAATTTGTGACTAATCGTCCACTCATTTCAAGATTCTAAATAAAATCGACGATTTTGAACGTAAAAACCCAAACTGGGAGCTAAAATCCAAGAAAGTTGCTTAAAACTAGCTAAATCAACGTACTTTGTAATTAAAAGCACAAATTAGCTGCCTAATCAGCAATTTGTCAGATGCTTACGTACTTTTTTCAGCTAAATGTGCCGAAATTTACAAAAACTCTCATTCAAACTAAGAAATTGGTGACTAATCGTCCACTAATTTCCATATTTCCAATAAAATTGGTGATTTTTTTGAGTATTTTGAACAAATTAGTAAAGTCGATGATTTTCAGCGTAAAAATTGCAGATTGAGGGCTAAAATCCGAGAAAACCGACACAAACAAGCTACAAGAAGCTGAATCGACGTGTTCGACACATCATTTTGTGTTGATTTTGATTTTTCAATAGTTCAGCACAAAAATTATGGAAAAAATGTGTACAAAATGGTCATGAGAAATAGACTGAAAAATGCAATTGAAAATCGAAATCACAAAAATCAATTCAATAATTTAAGTCTATTTCTTCTTAAAACCTAAAAGAAAGTCAAGAATTTAACTCAAAAAGCGAGTAAAACTTTCTAAATTGTCCCTTTTTCACAATTTATTAGAAAAATTTATTAAAAACTTGTGATTAAAGACATAACTGTGACTCGATTTACAATTCGACTTGCTTGAATCTCTCCTTTTCGACGATCTCAGATCAGAATTTGCTAATAAGGAACAACAACGTGAAAGTCAAAAACTCAAGTTGAAAGTGGAACAAAAATTTCTGAAATCCCCTTTCAACAAGACAAGATTGTCTCAAAATTCAAACATTTCATAAATTCTCCTTTAGGATCTCCTCTTGTCAAAATTCGATGAAAACAAATATGCTTTAGATTGAAAACCTTTTGAAAACTACACTAAAAGTCCAAAATTTCACTGAAATAATAACTGCCTTTAGAGTAAAATCCACGAAAAGATTATGTGAACGTAAACTGATTGTGGGTCACTACGGCTAAAAAAAAGACAAGTGTCTTTTTATTTTTAGAACTGAATCGTAAAATTTGTCAACAACTGTTGGTTAAGATCAAAAATATCTTAGAACTTACGCTAAAACTAATGAAATTTGTGCTCGAAAAGCGAGTAAAAGTGTCAATCTCGTTGATTTTTTTGCGATCTAGCAGTAACATTTGATAAAAGGCGATGGATGAAAACGTTGAAACTCTATTTACATTGAATTGTCCTTAAAGCATAAAAATCATAAATTACATTTATGGTGTATACACTCTTTATTGCCAATACTGTAGATTTTAATCCTTGAATAAATTTAAGGGAAAATAATTAATTAGTTTTTCAAATAATTACACTTCTGAACGTTCATTCGGTCTAAAACGAGAATCGTTACAACCAATGCTAATTGATACAATAAATAACTTCTACTTGAAATGGCGTCTTGGGCCAAATTCGTTTGTTGTTTTCTTGTAAAATTTATTCCATTATCTTTGTTATCATTATTATTTGATAAGAACTAACTTTGGTTGATCTGTTAAGTACTTTAATACAACATCATCTGATTCGTTGCACATTTATGGTCTTATTATATTCATATGTTGATAATATTCCATCTCTAACGTACTTTCTATTATGCATATAGATTGTATTTATACTTATAACGAACATCTTTTCAATCCTCCTTTTCTTTAACAATAGAAATGCAAAAGATACGACCCTGTTGCCTGTAGGTACTTCTACATATCTGATTGTGCCCTCATGGAAAACAAGTTTCTCAAGTTTTAGATACGATTTTCTTCTAAAATATCGGTTGAAATTCTTATATACAGATCGGGTCGCTTATCTAGGTACATTATCAAAAAAATTACCTGTTTGGAATTTTACAGTTTTCTTTTTTTTTAAGACATGAACACCTAGATGTCGAGGATTTGGTATCTTTATCGTACAGTATAAGAATTGCTCGTGAATTATCTCATTGTAAATGCATTAGACAAAGAAGAGACTATGCTCAAGATACCGTTATTCGTAAGATGTTTTTTTGTTTTGGGCTACAATTTCAATAGAAATATTAAGAAGTTATATTTAAACAATAATTCTTCATTTATTATTTAATTTATTTTGGCCTAAATTTTTGCTTATATTCTACATGAGACGCTTACGGATTGTACATGGTGGGTAACTGATTTTGTACCACAATGGACCGCTGTAGTTATCGTTGAGGCATTGTGAAATTATATTGATACTACAATTGGCTGGCTATGTTTAGGACTAATATGGTTAGCGTCTAAGAGAATTCACTGCAAATACGCCAGTTTTGCGTGTGCCGCTCAGCTTCCTTATAGTTTGAATTGTGCCCTAAAATCCATTCCTAGGTTATTACTAACAATTAATAGAAGAGACAATGTTTTCTAAAAAAAAAAAATAGGTTAATAAATATGAATAAAAAGTGAGGATCTCGTCATAAGCTAATTTTTTTTTAAAAAATTCGCTAAAAAGGCTACAAAAGAATGAAGATTTGAACCTTACTTATTATTGAACTCACTATTTAAAATTCTTATTTCTACCTCTCTGCTAAAAGCTCATCTCTTAAAATCTTAGGAATAACGGTATCTTGAGAATATTTTTCCAAATGTACCTATTTGAGCGTCCATTGCTGTATACAGTCGCTACAACTTTACAATTTATTTACGAGTAAACTCATTTCCAGACTAATCAACGGATCGATTATAAAGCAAGTTACATAAAATAATTGTTGCGACAGATAACAGAAGCGGAAATAATAGTTTCGTTCAGTTGTTGTTATTGTTGTTGTTGTTCAGTAATCATTAATACTTTATCGTATCTTTAGTTTAACGTTTAAAACTTTAAATTATATGCAGGAAAACTATTTTCCACATCAATCACTTATTTAATCAAACTTTTTCTATTGCTTTTTTCTTGATAAAGTTTCAACTAGTTTCGTTTAGTGTATTATGGAAGATTTCCAACAAATCTAATTAATTTTACCTGTAGATAATCAATTAGACTCGTTATATACGATGTAAATTTTCATTACTTAATGACTAGTATTACAGTAGTTTCATAGAAAATGTCAGTGTCTTGTAAACAAAATAATGTAGTAATTGTGTTTGTGTTTACGAGAAGAATATGTAAAATAACAATGAATCTGCTTGTAGTTTATTGCGCCAATTATACCAACAGAGCAACAATAAATATTGATAAAAACAGTAAAAACAAAAGCGAATTATAAGCATTTTAACTGAATCTTATATCTATTTGAAATTGCCTCGACTTGTAGATAAAGGGATTTAATATAATGAGGACAATGCTAATATTTAAGTTCGTGTAATATTGTAAAGCCGTATAAATATAGCCAATTCTGCCCTAACAAACATCCATTCTAAAACGTTTTTGTAAGTAAGCAAAGAACCATAAAAATATTTTAATTAAATTTACACAAATTATAACAAATTTCAAATTGTTCTATAGTTTAACGGATAGAGATTGTGAGAAAGGACCAGTATGTTTACCTATCATCTAGTTTAAGGGGTGCCACCCTAATCTCAAGGTGTTAGATGACGTGGGAAACTACAAGGGGAATTATTCCATAAAGTTCAGGTGGTTGTAAATTGTATAGAATTGTTGTGTTGTCCAACTGTGAGAAATCAAATATGGAAATTTCTCTTGTTATGATGAAAAATCTAGAACGATTCTTTTAAAATTCACCACAAATAAATCGTAATCAAGACAGGATATCGATTCTAAATATTTTAAAGAATAAAAAATATTTTAAGAATTTAACAAAATTAGAACTTTGCAGCTCATTTGGAAATTGGACGAAAATCGCTCATTTCTGCCAATGGCACGATTTTTAAAAACTTGCCACACACTTAAAAATTATTTAGAGTGACTTGGGGATCTTTCCAACATTGATTTTTTCTTAATTTTATTTCAGAAGGTCTCCGAGACATTCTTATCGTTTTACGCATCTAACTCGTTTTTGAAAATTGTAATCTTATCCCAAACGAGCGTTTTGATCAATTATCAAATGAGCTACGAGGTTCTAATTATGCTAAAATTGGCTCCTGGGACCGAAGACATAACTACAAATTCTTAAAAAATCGCCCGTCGACTAATTAGAATTTCATCGAATCGACCCCCTGTATACCTAAGTTTTCTTATCACTAGAGGGCAAGACAAAGCAATTTAAATTTACTGATATCAAGGAAACGGTGTGTATTTGTAAAGCTTCTTAGTGAATAATTTTAATTGGACTTGTATTCCGTGATTTTCAGGTTCATCTAAAGTGATTTCTGATAAGACATTCTTATAATCAAATAGACGCTGCTTGTAAGTTTGTTTTCGTATAACTGATAAATACTTTATTGAATATCAATGTAAAGAGCTTTATTTGTGTTTTATAGATAAAATTATTAAAGTTGGTAGCTTGTCAGGAATCTAATTTGACGACCTTAAGGAAGCTACCGGTGGAAATTTGCTGATAACTTATTTGTTTTCAATTTTTTACACTTACAAATATCGGCACATGACTTAAAGTAAGTTTCTCCAATTCGTTATGTGTTTTTCACGTTGATAAAATTTGTATTTTATTCAAAATTATGATTGAAGACACAGTTAAGAAACGACACTTTCAGTCGATATTCATTATTTACAGTTATCATCCCGAGGAAGTTGGTAAAAATTTCGTAAAACACATCTCCAACTTTACTTACAGTTATGTTGTTGAATTATTAATTTTTAATTTAAAGTGAGTTGATTTCATAAAATCTACAAAACCATATAAAACTCGGTTTTAACTGACTCATTAAATCCAACACAATTCAAGATTTCATTGTGGATTGATAAAATTTACACAATTTTTTCCGTTTTAATATTTTTAAGAATATTACTAAGATATAAAAAAAAAACTAGTATTAACGCAATCTTCACCCTAGGGCGAAATTTTCCCATCGTCTCCCCTTCTAAGTGACATACACACAATAGACCTTTGGTATTTACTGTACGAATTCCTATAGAGAGCCAAAAGGGACAAGTATTTCTATGATGAAGGGTCGTATTGTATTCGTCTTATTTGATTGTATATAAACTGGTTCATATTTTGGTAATAATAATAATAACAATAATAATACAGAGAGGTGGGGGTTGTTCTAACTGCTCCAGATTAATATAAAAGGGCTAGAATTTTACCAAAAATCATTCATCTACCAGTTGCTGTAACGATCGTCTCGACCAGAGTGTGCCCTTTTTTTAAAGGGCCACTCTGGATCCTCTTGTTAAAATTTTGTTAAGTTTCTGTTGTTATTGTTAAAAATTTATATTAGTTTGTTGATTATTGTTGTTGTATTGTTGAACAAGTTGACGTCCTATATTTGAATATGGGAAAACTTTAAACTAAGGCATTATTGGTGAGTTTTTATAAATAAAAATATTTATAAATATAAATTTGTTGTATATCTGTATGGTTGTTTGCATATTTGTAAGATCCTGTGAGCTTTATCTGATGTAGAAAGATGAAATCGAGCTTTGTGAAAGTTAAACGGATGTCCTGTAAATCGGATAAAAGGATCTTTCGTTTATGTTGACAACTAGACAATCCTTTAAAATATGCACTTTTGTGTCTAGCCGAACGTTTTTTCTCTTTGTATTTTCAGATGATTTCAACAAACATAAAATCTTAATTGTTATCCAAATGGCGTCAACTGGATTTTGTTACATTTGCTACGTTATAATTTATTTAACACGTTAAGTTTCTGTTTTATTTTTGGTCCGTTACAAAAATCAGAGAAGGCGAAAAAAACGGAAATTGCCGCTAATTGTTGATTTACTGTTTAATCTGTTAATTGTGTTGTTATAAGAAGAAACCATTTAGAAACCGACATCTAAAATTGCTGTTGAAAATGTTATACTGTTCGATATTGTTGTTATTTTTCTTGTTAAGTTTTCCTGTTATTATCGCATTGTTGCCTCCATTGATACTCACAATCAGTTGTTAATTAAACTTGGTTTCTTGTTATTACATTTCGAATACTCCACGTTATTGTTGGTGCACGATTATTAAAATCGAACACATGTTTGTTTACAAAAAAAATACTAAAAATAACAAAAAATCCGTTATTCTTTTTTGTTAATTAATCTTCAATTTTGTTGCAAAAATCATGAAAAAAACGACCAAAACTGTAATCAACTCATCTCCGTACTGAAGTACGCATTCACTTAGTCTGAATTTACAGAAATTACTGTAAATTGAGACGTTGTCATGACGTGAATTTGTGTCTCTCTATGGACATTCCATCGAGCAAAACATCGAACTTTAAAACAATCTGGACGACGCTCTATAATAGATGATTAGATTTAAGTTTAAATTTACATAAATTTAGTTGTACGTTTCAAACTTAGTTATCCGTATAAGCTTTTAAGTTTTAATCCATTTTAGAGATAATAACCGGTGTGAAAGTTACGTAATATGTGTAGATTTCAACATATACAAATTAGAAATTAAGCTATTTTAATTATTGAGCTTTTCTTTTTGTTTAGCAACAAAAAAATAACGGTTTCCATAAGTGCCTTAGTTTTAGAATTTTCTTTAATTTTTTTCATTTTCTATTTCATTTATTATTTTCATTTTCTACCGACCCAAAATAAAATTACTTGAGGCAGTTTTAACCACCGAAATTTCCAAGATTTAATTGATATCTTGGAAATGTCGGTGCACCCTCGGGTGATTCTATTTTTGAAGTTTTATTGTTTTTTTTGTTTTTTTTTTAAGTAATAGTTAGGGGACAGTACACTTGATTCAAAGTACAACAGAAAACCAATATTGATTACAATACAATTACCATGCTTCCCATAATAACCGCTTAATTCTTATTTAAACTGTTTTTTTTAATTTATGTTTTTGTTAAGTTTTTTTTTTCGTTCTATTCAAAATTGTATATAAGTGTAAATAGCTTTAATGTAAATAGAATAAGGTTTAATGTAGGTAAATTACTGAAATAAAGTAGTGCTTTAAATTGAACTAATATTATTTATTTACCTTAAGGCGTAGACTACAACTTCATGTGAAAAAGGGGAATGTCTTGAAAAGAGCGTTTCAAGCTTTAAAATAGGAACTTCTCTGTTTTTGAAAATTATGAAGAAATTCTGAATTACAGACGATAATCTCGGAAGAAGTCTTTTTAAATTATGCTTTTATATTTTCTCCCACATCTCACCCTATATTAATTATTATTGAAATAAAAAGCAATTTTATAAAGCAATTTGAAAAAGCTTTCCAAATTTTTCAAAAATTTTCCAATCGGTATTTTAGTTTTCCGGAAAATAAATAAAAACGATGAAAATCTTATTCCAAGATTTCTTGTACAATTCTAATAAAGAAAAAGAATTGAAAGATTCCTTGATAGAAAGAGTATGCATGGGAAAAAAGACAAAACGGATGTGAAAAATCAAGTTTCTGAAATTCAATTCGAGAAAATTCTCTAAAAATTATTATTTTAAAACAGAATTTCCGTAAATTCCTGATGATTTTGTGGACTTTCCGATTTTAATACTGTTGGTAGAGAAGAACTTTTTTTCTTGTAAAAGTTGTGTGGGAAATTAGGCTTACCGTTGTAAATTTTCTTTGCCTCCATGACTGACAATGAAGTTAAATTTCTTTTTTTTTAAGTCTTCTTATATAGATGAAAATGTGTTTTTCGTTCAAGTACATTGACAAGTATGAATCCAGTTACTTTTCCACTGCAAAAACTTTAAATTCTGGTTATTTTTGGTCGTTCTGTACAAAAATTAGATGAAATTTTCTCGGTACTCAACATACTGAAGTTTCAAAGACTTTTAAAAAGTATTAAAATGAAGACAACAGTGGGGTGTTTACCATAGTTTGAAAGCTAATTTATTAAAGAATTCGACAATGAAAACGGTACTTAAATACTTATTGTAGTTTGAAACATATTAATGGAAAAAATACAGACAAGATCATTGTGTGTAAAATGGTGGATGCGCCAGGTAAGTTTATTTCCCTTAGACACAGATACATTTTTGTAAATAAACCGATCATATAATGGACAAGTTTTGAATTTTTAATTGAAGTCATATAGAATAACGTTGAATTTTTAATATTTTTGTAATCATTCAGAATAATTAAAAATTTAAGATTATTCTAGCCATGTAACCTTGAAAAATTCGTAAGAAAATGCTACTAAATAGATAATATTTGCATATTGGAAACATTTTTGAACAAAATTAATTGTAATCGCATGTAAAAAGATTATTATATTTCCGGTAATTTAAAGAAATAATTAAAAAAGCACTATGAACGCAAATATGGTGGATGCGCCGGGACAAATTCAATTATTCTTTTGACATACACGTATTTTAGTTAATAGTTTAATAATTTTATGAATAATTTCAAATATTTCACTGAATTGGAGTGGATTAAAACTACATTTTTCACATTTCTCTATCTTTTATCGTAACAAATTCGTTTATATGCTGAATGAGGATTAAAAAGCTCACAAAAGATATCAAAGCTTTTATAACATTTTAGCCATTGAAAACCTGTTTATTGTAACTAGAATCAAACAGCAAAAATTGTATTCAGATATATTTTCTACTCAAAAATAATTTATTTATAAAAATTTGATAATAATTGTAATGAATACGAAAACGGTGCATGTATCAACCATTTTTTTAAGAATACTAATTTTTCATAAAGAATTAATTGATTTTATAAGAATTTATAAGATTTTTCTCACCATTCTAGTTGAAGAAAACCAATTGCTAGTTGTTTTCCATCAGTATAGAAAATATAAAATTTGAGTAAAGAAAAATCATCGGAAATAGTTATTTTCCAATGTAAATTCTGTGTTCGGTATTATTCCGATCTATGGAATTTCAAATAGGACAAATTTACAGGTAATAAAAGAAATATAAAAGAACGTTGATAGAAGAACAAAAATGGTGGATGCGCCGGGTTAAAGTCGAGTTCTCTTTGTAATGTAATAAATAATAATAATAATGATGATAATAATAATAATAATAACTCAGAAAAGTCAACTCTACGATATTTTCGAAGAAACGAGTCAATAAACCAGCCGGTTTGAGATTTAGTGATTCAAATGGACAAGTAAATTTACATTAGATAGTATACAAATAGATTTGGTTTTTGTACTATGATTCATATAAGCGTCTGAAATATTAACAAGTGATTAATTTAAGCACAACTTACTGTAATCAACAAATGAAGACTAGTCAACAGAGTCCTCTCGCCCACCCAAATTTTGGCATTGGGCTACCCACAAAATGTCCCCTCTCAAAAACGAAACCTATCTAAGTTACGCACTCATAAAAATTCGCTCTTGAGACGACTCACCTACCTAAAAAAGAACTTGTGATTAGTGTTACCTACCTCACTTACCCATCATTAGTGCCTACTTTTACTTTGGACTTCCTGGAGAACCTGAAACATAGAGAACTAAAAATTAATGTATGCTCCCTCTCAAACTCTCGGATTGTTGCAAGCCTAACGGATGTTGAGCACGCGTTTACCTGATTCTTACAAATGCCCTGATCAGTTACGGCCCTGAAATTAAACCTCCTTGAGTAAGCAGATAGAAAGCTTGACGGTAGCAAAACTTCTGTTCTGAGCGCTCCAATATTCCTGAAACTGTGCGGTTGCAGCCCTCTTTGCTTGTGCAGCAATAGGAGCGTTGAAGATTAGCAGCAATGCGACTTTGACTAAGCTTTCAGCCTTAGCAATGCTATTTTTGTGATGCTTCGCGCACTACAGCCACACCCTCACCCCTAAACTCTCAACCCTTCTCACCCCCAAGTCATCCCAAGTGCCGTCTTGGGGTCTGAGCCAGATTGATCGTTCCTATGATACCTGAACTGTGTAATATACAGTGTCAACATTATTATCGCCCCGAAGCAGCATTGTGACTATGATCCGAATTCTCAAATATCAATTATATGGATAAATACTAACTACACTCAATAATGTATAAATGATGAAAAAATATGGAAAATATTATCGAAATTCTTCAATTAAGTTAATGTGAAGAGAGAAACAGAGAGATGGAACGAATTGACAAATAGGGCTGTAACAGATCACGAGATCATAAATTTCCTATTGCGTGTCTATAGGTCATTTCCACATCGTAAATTACAAAATTTCAGGATGATAAAAGTGAAATATCAAATCAGAACAACCCTCTCTATCTCTTTGTACAGTTCCAATAGCTCGATGATATCTAAACTGATAAACGGTCAAATAATTAAAATAAGGGAATTCATCTACAATTAAAAACTGTTTATAATACTTACTTTTTCAATTATCCAGAAATAATTATATTAAAAATGAATTTTTATATGAAACTTGTACAACAGACGACCTCTATGAATCGAACGCTTCAACTATGACATGATAGCTTTTTCAGGAATCTATCTCGATTTTAAGAGCATTCTGAAAAATTATTTTCAGCAAAAAACATAAATCACAGTTGTTGGTTTTTTATTTTTATTCTTCTACTAATTGATAAAAGAAAGGAAAATGTCAAAATAACAATCCGTGAAATGCCAGTTTCTCCATTTGCTGCATTACTGACTTATCAGTTGTCCTTTACTGTGAAATTTACTGAAAAGAGAAACAAAGCAAACAGGAACATGTGGCCGTATAACAGTGTATTGATTAGTATGTTGCGCATGTAAGACACTGAATGGCGCCCCCATCCTGTAGATTCCAATGGGAATTTATTTTATTCGAACATTCCATCGGGAGTTATATTTTTTTTCATAAATCTCGCAATAAAACTATTTTTAACATACACTTGAGAACAATTATTGAAATCAATGTGAGTTAAGTTTTTAATCTGAAAATATTTTGTGGCAATTATAGTGAAATGTTGCCGATACTCAATCACGGTAAGTTTGACAATACAAAAATTTTACTCTTATCAATTGATAATATGCCAAATAATTGATTAATTGATTACTTAAATACTTGCTTTTTGTCGTAGAGAAAACTTGAAATTCTTATGTAGATCTACAATGAATTATAGAATTGAAAATAGAACAATCTATTTTTAACTTTCAATAGATCATAACGTGTAAATACTCTGTCTTTTTTAAAACAGATTATGACAAAAGATTTATTTTTGTCAAAGCAAACAAAGAATTGATTTCCATCTTCTTTTCTAAAATTGCCCACATATTTAATGTTGAAACAATAACACAAAAATCGACTGACTTTTACTATGTTTTTGTATTTTATTGCCAGCTGTGTATAGTCAAGAAAATTAATGATCTGTGTAAGAAATTAAGAAAAACAACCAGTGTAGGTCCATTGATTTTCAACAATATGAAATACTTTCGATAATATGAAATAAAGATAGCTTATCGTAATTTAAAGCCTTAAAATTGAAATGAAAAGATGGTTAGTTTACAGCAAACCGGATAGATGGCGTCGACGGCGCAAGAGCTGCGAGGTTGCTGAATCGTGCTTTAAATATACATATAAATTATAATTTCACTATATTCCATTTGATGGACTCGAAATTAAAGACGAGTTTTTCGATAAAATAGAACAAGTAATTCAAATTTGTTCTAATTACATGTGCCCCCAAATAGTGTTAGTTAGCATAGGGCCTTCAAAGTTGGCGATCCGCTCCTGTTTATTAAGCGATATTAGCGTCGATTTTGTTAGCGTTTTAAAAAAATCTGGCTTTTTAGCAGTAAAGATTACAATTTATTGAACATAATTTATTACAGACAACCGAATTGTAATCGAAATAATCTCAGATCATTTCTATTCGTGGACGGTAGACTATTATTTTTAAATCTTTGGCAATGTGATTAAAATTCATTCGATATTTATACAAGTACACTTGATATTTTTTTTAATAATTATCCTCTATAACCATTCATAAAAGTAATGAGTTGCTGTTTGTTCTGTTAATATTTGATATTGACCTCATAAAGTTTATTATCTTGACTTAAAATCAAGGATAATCTTTGGAAAAAAATCAATTTTTAATAGACTAGAGAGAGTGTGTGTGTGTGTTGTCTAATAATCGATTAATTTCTCGATAGTTGTGATTATTTTATTAATTTTATGCATACCTTGAACTGGTTTGTTTTATTGACATATTTAACGAAATATTTACAAAAAAAAATGGTAAATTATTATAATGGGTAAAAGTAATAGTTGAAAATATAAATAATAGAATTTAAAAGCTTTGTGATGTAATTTTTAATTATTGCTCCACTTGGAAAGATTTTTAATAGCTTAATTTATTTAAAATTAAAAAACAAACACTTAAAGCTTATTAATAAACTACTACAAGGTTCCTCCATTATGTACGTATAAAGATTTAAGAGTTTTAGTCGAAATTCTAAAGTTTTCACAAACTTTTTATCAGATTATGAATGTGATTGGCACGCGAATATACGGAAACAACCATCTAAAGATAAACATTGAAATCGTGATCAAGACCGAGATACTACTGTTAATGAACATTCAAATAACCTATCGGACTTAAAAAATTACCACCTTCAACAGGATAATTATACCACCTACACAAATTCTATGGTAAATAGTGTGAAAGTTAATGTTACACGCGTGTATTTTCTGTACTCGATTTCCATTTAGAAACGTTCAATAGATTGATTCTATCCAATTTCCAAACGTAATCAAGTATTATACAAGAATGGCAATTGGAGTAGTGTTATATGGTTTTAAACAGGTCTCGCCACATCTGTAGATATTTAAAATAATATTTATATCGGAAAAATAACCGATTTTATCGTGATTATTGTACGTTTTCCTTCAACGAGATTGACGGTGAAAAATGTAAAACGTGCGCACACAACACAAGTCGATCGCATGTTTCTCTAAATTCAAACACAGAGAACACAAAACTTAAAGTACAGTCGAACGTGTAGGAGTTTGTCTTAATAATTACAAGTGTTGTTTAAAAATAATAATCAATTAATAAATTTAGAAAAACAGACACTTTTATTATTACAGTGAACGAGATATTTTTCTAATTAGTGGAATTTTGTTAGGTTTTTATTGTAAATTATTGTGTGTTTAATCGAAATAGAACAGTGGAAAATTAATGTTAATTTAACAACAAAGCGGTATGTTTATTAATATTATTATTATTTTGAAATTTGTAATTTAAATTTTGTACTTGTTTAGAAAGCTTAATGAGATTTTTCTACGTTATATTATCTATAAACAAACCTCTATTATTTGTAATCGGAGAAGAATCAAAGGATGTAGACCTTGTAAAAATTGCCTTAATAAGCACCCCTATTATGTGAATTAATTTGATTATAGAATAAGTGAGGTTTCCGATCATTTTTGTTTATCAAAATACAGGGTCTTTCAGCTATCTATGGATATTTAAAATAAATTCACTATAACTCTTTCATTTATCAATAGAATAAAATAAATGTTATAAGAACTTGAAAGGGAACACCTGGCCAATCTAATGGAAGTGAAAGCATGATTCTCTAGAAATTGACGTCATCTTTTGCAAGACACACAATATTGAATGAAAGATTTTTGAAAAATTAATTTCCTTTGCCAAAAATAATCGAAAATTATAAATACTAGAGAGAGTCATTGAACTGCTAAATTAGGGGATTTCCTAGATTATTGGTGATAAATTTAAAAAGCCACAAAAAATGTAATAAAATTTTGAAGGAAATACCAAGAATTATTAACTGAATGTAATAAGCCTTTGCCCATAATTTAGTCTATCGAATCGACAAGTGCTTTGTAAATTTACAGTCTAGGATCCAACTTAAGTAATAAAATTAGTCCGTAATAGATTCAATAGTAAAAAGCTTGACAAGGGTACTAAAATATTACCAAGTAAAATTTGTAAATTTTTATAAAAACATCTTGTTGTTCTTATCCGTGATGAATTTACTAAATTTATTACATTGGCAACTGACACTGTAATAAGTCTAGTTGTTTACTACTGAATCTATTCTAGAGTAATTTTATTACTTACTTAAATTTGGTCTCTTAAGTCATCTTACGAAGTGTACTACTATATACCAATCTTTGGCCCACATTTTTTAACGTTATTCATTGGACGCTTTTCAGTATTCAAAATTTTTTGCGTGATTTCTAAAACTTGGCATTCAATACAATAACTAAAGTGTACCTAATGCAAGTTATATATTTAAGTCTTAGATTTAAATAGTGCGCCCCTTGAGCTTTGCGCTCCAAACAGCTAACCCCGAGGCCAACCCCTAGCTAGAACAGTGATCATAGAAGGGAGCTTTCACCTTAAATTCTTCTTGAAATTATTTTTTTCTCTTAATAAATAAAAAGTGAATTTATTGTTACTCTCCATAGACATATGAAATGAGGAGTGGACTTAGGCATGATCTTTATGGGCTGCAGCACAGGGTCTTCGTTCAATCAAAGGATTCCCTTCGCACCCAAGAGAATAAAAATAAAGACAAATCAAATTAAAAATGCAAGGAAAATATTTAGCACAATCACAATTAAGAGTGATCGATCGATAACTTGCTTGTTTTCTGAGATATTGAAACGCATAAGCCAGGAAATTCTTTTTAAAATTTCCCTCATAAATTAGCCAAAATTGATTAGTTGGCAATAAATATTAAACACAAATGAGATCAAATTAAAAGGGCTCTACAAATTTTTATGAATTTTTCCGATCCACTTGTTAGTTTTCCGGAAAATTAATTAAAACGTCAAAGTTTAATCCGATGATTTTTTACAGAACTTTGAAGACAACGAATTGTAGGATACTTTATTTCAAAGCTTATTTATTTATAAGGAAAAACTCGAAAACTTTTTTGGAAAAATAAGGAGAATTCTCCAACAATTCATGTGTTCTTTTGACCTACTAAAAGTAATTCTTTTGCAACAGTTTGTAGAACATTTTATGGACTTTCCAATAAGACCATTGTTGTTAAGAAGTTTTTTTTAATTCTTGCAAAATTCGTTCTGAAAGTAGACCAGACTAGTTCGACGAGCTTTATTTATTCATTTTACTTCTAAATATAACAAAAATTATCGTTTTTGTTTTATTTAATCTAAACTTTAGCAAAATTTGGTAGGCCCTAAAATAGTGTTAGCTCAGGGCTCCCAAAGGTTACGATCCGTCCCTGTACATTCCCACAATCCATCCAGTATTTTAAATAAATTTATCACCTAACAAGAAGTCGTAAACATGTGTTTTAATTATGAGACGTCTTGAACACATCTGTTGACACCCTTAAACTAAACTGTAAAGTACCAAAAAGCAAATCTATCTATATAGTTATACATATATATTTTGATTACTATACTCTTTTAATTTAATTAATTTTATTGGATCAATTAACAGTTATTTTGGTATAACAACTACAACAACAAATAAAAAGGGCCTCGGACTGTTAACTGTCAAACTTTATTAACAACAACAACAACAACAACAACAGTGTGTCTGTCTATTTTGATCGATGAGTGTGTTGTTGGATATCGTTTAGAATAATCAACCGTCGAGTACACAACACGAACAACACTACTAATAACAACAACAATAACACAAGTGATCTTGTTGGATGTGGTCCAACTGGCCAATAGCCATAAAGACATCACCAAACTGAAAAATAATAATAAAAAAACATGACAACTCGTGAAGTTGTCTTAGATGGTGGTTCTCCGTGGGGCTTTCGATTGCATGGTGGTGTTGATACAAATCAACCATTGAGAATATCAAGGGTAAGTACAAATATTTATACTGGTAGATACTTTAATAAAAATAATAATAATAATAATAATAATATTTATATAATTCGAATGATATGAAACGATTTTATTTTTGGTCTGTTTACTCATAAGCGACAGTTTAATTGTAACAATAATAATTGGTTTCAGATTAGGTTTCAGTCTGTGTTTTATTTTTTGACTGCGCCACGGATGCATGCGTGCTATTTTTATAAATTTTCGCTCACAAATTAAAACTTGCCATCTTTTGCTTATTCGAATTCTGTAACTTTAACAAATAGGTGACTGTATCAGAGAAGTCTAGATTATGTACTGATAATTAATGAAATGTATTCGATTTTAGAGCTATTTTAGTTATTTTTTAAGTTGAATTACCATTTTCTTTTCTAATTCTTTTTAATCCAAAATTAAGGGTACCCTTCTGGTTTTTGTTCCAGACGCAAACTTGTCATGTTACGGCACTGTTGATAAGAGACAAATTGAACCGTTGCGCAGATTACAGCGCAAGTGTCTTAATTCAGTCATTTTAAGCTTATAGACATAATCTCTAAAAAGTTACAGACTACGAGCTTTTTTTGTATTGAAAAGTTTCCAAATTAGAAGAGAACCAGTCTTTTAAAATCGAGAGATTAAAGATTCAACTGCTCTTATCAATTTCTTTAATAAATTTGTTATTAAAAAGCTTACCTTAATATTTATTGTATTTAAATTAATTGGTGCAATTTTTTCTAATAATCTAACTCTTCTCTTAAAAATACCATATTTAAAGTAAAAAAAACTTTTAAAATTGAAGCGAATAGTTAATTTGATGACGTAAATTTTTGCAATTAGGTTAAATTCACATTTTAATATTTGACAATAAAACATCATTAAGATTGTAAACATTAATTAACCACCAGCTAGTAGTAGGAAATTAGCATCATATATCTCTCTCATCTTTATTTATTTAATTCCCTGTTAAAAAATTTATCAATTATAATTCATTCCAATTCAACTACTATTGCTCGTAATCTGCAATTTTTTAGAGATAGTCTCTATGCAAAAACGCTTCTTTCATTTCTTTAATACAATGAATAAAATGACTAAAATAAGAGACTTGTACTATAACTTGAGGAACGGTCGTTTTATTTATTTGTTTTCAGGCAGTTAGGAGTGGTATTGACTAAATTTTCAGATAGTAGTCTCTATAACGGAGAGACATCTTTCAGCAACTTGTAAATTACTATCTCAGTTGCAAAATGTTATCGAAAAGTTAGTGAATACCACTCTAGATTTTTTGATGGTGTATTGGTTAAATACAGTAGTCAGTAGTCTGTTTCCTAATGTTACAGAATACGAGTCTATATCTTTACAATCATCAAAATGACACAGTAATTGAAATTCCTTGTTAAACTAATTGCAAGCTTCATCTATGGAAATTGAAACATTCCATCTATTTCTTTTTTAAATAATTCCGTTCTAAGACATTTACCATTCTGTAATATCAACTTCATTTAATTAGATTTCATTTTATTAAGATTTATGAATGGTTTTCTCTTGATTTTATCTTAAACGTTTTAAATGATTGCTACACAATTTAAATATTTGTACTCAAAACGTACTTTTACTGACTTTTCAAGTAGGATAAAAGGGCAAATTTTTTAAATATCTCATTCCGAAATTCCTCAATATTAAATTGGATGAATAATACAAATATTTGTCTTGAAACATTCAAACTGTACTAAGTATACAAGAGTTCGTTAGGGTTAACAAACATTAAAATTTCTTAAAAGACCCAATAATAGAACGTAACAAATGAAAATTTCATTGTATTTAAGATTGATCTAGAGGTATGATTATTGAATGAAACACAGTTCAGATGGGGGTTAATTGATAAGGTCACAATGCCATGTTGTATAAATTTGATAATCTAAACAAACGAAATATTACCGTTATCTTATCTGATTATGGGAAGAAGACCGCTTGTATATGTTTCTCATATTTATAGATTCTTTTTATGATATTTACAATTAGTCTACACAAATTGAAGTAGTTTAAGTACGTACATATGCGGATACATTAATATAATAACACACATGTCTTTATTCATATTTACATCAATGTACAATACGATAATCTTGAGTTGAAACCAGGGACGTCTTTAAAATATTAGCCGCCCGGATGCAAGCAGCGTTTTAGCCGCTCTTTCAATCAGAAAAAAAAACAACGTTTTTACCCAACATTATCAAGAATAATAAAAAGCCCTTATAGGACTTAATAGTAGAAAATATGGTCAATTTTGGCCACCCCAAAGATTTAGCCCACTCGTATTTCTAGCACATCTTCTCAGGACGCTCAAGCTTCTTAAATCATGGATAACAACCTAAAATTGAGTCGCATTAATTTTTTTTAGTTTGATATAAATCAAGGTTTTACTTAAACGTTGGTTTTAAGGGCTTCTAATACAGAAAGTCCTTTAAGACTGGGTGTTCCGTCCTCTACTTAAGCTCGTCTTAGCAAGACCTTGCCCTAAATCTACCTAAACATTAATTTACAGACATTTAAAAGGAGATCTATATACATATAAACCCAAATGTGTGCAAGTCTAGTTCGATATAAGCCAAGGCAAAACTAACAATAAGGTGAGTCTATGTAGAACAAGAAAAACTGGGTCTAGAAGTATCTCCGTTTATTTTTTACACTTGAAAGCAAAAATATTTTAAGATGTTCCTCTTTAGTTACTTAAGAGTAAGATGTAAGCTGCTAGCTCAAGACGAAAGTGTCTCAAAACTGATACTTCAACTCAAAAATTCTTCAAAAGTGGCAATTAGAAGCATCAAGATCGTCCCCTCTGAACAATTCGCTCACAAAATTCGACAAAACTGAATATTTAGGAAAAATATGGCTTCAGTTCTTGAAAATTCTCTGAATTTATAGGCTCGTGTGCCGTTGTATCATTACCACATCCATCATGTCGACTCTGTTTGTAAGGCCGCATAATCTACCGCTAGGGCCACTAACTCAAAGCCAGTCCGCCCCTGGACCCCTACCCTCGTTAAGACCCCGCTTTGAGCAAAAATTCGCCAAAACCCTCTCCACTGTAGCTTTAAAGATCGTACTCTATCATTTCTAATAGATTACTTAAGTCACGTGTTCAAAAGTTTGAGAACCGTTGGTCTAGATTGTTGAACTCTTATGAATAAAACCCAAAAAATTGTATTCAGCACTCTTTTACCTAAAAGTCAAACATTAAATGTTACATTTTGGCATTTAAAAAAATGCATTCTAACCGAATTTAGTACACAATTTACTCGATAAATGTTAAAATTTGTAATCAAGACTATCTTGTTAAGTTTATAATTTTTGATTTGAACAGCCCCAGCCAACGATTCTGTTAACAAGGGGCGTTTAATATCGAATTACACGCATGTTGAACACTAGTTAACATTGAACATTATTAAAATTTCGTAGTCTTTATAGGTTTATAACGATTAGATGTTTAATTCACAATCATTTCAGTTAGTAACGTACTGTTTTTTTTTTCTTGTAAGTTTTATTCAACTTCACAAACAAATCGTGTTCGTGAATGAGAATTCTGTGCATACTAATGTTGTGTCTGTTTAAATATTAGCATTCTTACACCACCCTCAGTTCGTTGTTGATAAAGGCAAACAATAGGGAGATGGTTGAATGTTAATGAACTTAAACGGAGGTCGTACTTTCGTCGTTTGTATTGTAAACTCTTCCTCTTCTTCTTGAAGACTTTTACAAACAACAAAGACAACATTGTTATTCAGTGTTTTGTGCAATATTAGATAAACAATTGTAACAGTTTGTTTTGTTGTTTTATTTTGTGAAAGAGACAAGAGCGAAAAATGTTGAAATTCTGTTCACCGTCTAGTAAACATAGAGATAACCGGGTAGGATTCATAATTTCTAATAAATACCAACATATATAATTTTTATTTATTTAAAAGTGTTTATATTAATTATGTTTACACGAATGTATATGCTTAAATTGATTAAAATCTCGCAATTAAGAGATGATCTAATTTTATAAGAAATTCTTGGTTCGAATTGTATGCAACCAGTAAAACATAATCGTGGGGATTTTGTAGGTGAACCCGGGCAGTAAAGCTGCACACCGCAGTATCCGTGAGGGTGATTTTATAACATCGATTAATGGTCAATCAACGAAAGATTTAACGAATGCTGAAGCGCATGCATTATTGAGAAATTCCGGTGACACCTTGAAATTGGGCTTAAACGAGTAAGATTATTATTTTTTTCATCAAACAATACAGGCACTAGTATTTTTTATATTATTATTACCTAGCCCCTATACAATTGTCACTCCCAATGACCCTAAAACTTACCAAGCAGAAATCCTCTTATTTAGAAAAAAATAAACGCACAAACAATAACACATGTGATTTAAGCGATTTTGTGAGTTATTCGTTTATAATTTTGTATTTTTTTTTTTACAAATAGGGATCAGAACGGATCCCCTAGACGCAGACAATTCAAAACAGTCCATCAAGAAACACATTCAGAAACCATAAAAAGTAAGAATAATTTTCGTAGTTTATAACCAGAATATCAAATAATAATTTCATATTTCTTACAGAATCCAGCATAACTTCATATACTGTAACATCATCATCGAAAACGATCTCACAAAACGAAACAACCAACGAAAACGTTATCGATGGTGAGTAAAAATCTGCCCCTATTACCACCAAGCGGCACATTCATATCGAATATACTCAACCGACTGAGTAGACGCAAATCACATGATTCGTATAAGAGTAAACAGGTTTTAGTTGAGCAGCACAACAGTTTTATCAAGGCCAGATTTTTCTTCCCTCACAATCAGTTAGTTTCGTCTTAAATTGATCTAAGCGTGGATTTACAGACATTTGGGTACGAACAAATCTACACTTAGGTCGATTTAAGACAAGGTCGTGCTAAGACGAGACTAACTGATGGAGGAAAAACCGTTCCTAAGGCTCGAGTCTTCTTTCCCGACTTAATCTCGCCTTAGCAAGATCTTGCTTTAAGGCTACAAATGTGGCAGCCTCGCAATGAAACTACAAAGAGTGAATATTTGGTTACTCCAGCAAAGAGCAGTTCATGGGAATTAACGCGTAAGAATCATGAATTACGAAAAATCCTTTAATTTCCAATTTTCATAGGAAAATAAATAAGTTTTTCCTTGGACAACTATTACGAAAGAATTATTTTCAATAGATACAAATAACAAATGAGCTTTCCCAAAATTATTAAAAATTTTCAAAAGTTGGATTATCCGCCGAAGTCATGCGTCCCTCACATGAAGAACCTATCTTCATATGTAAAATTGTGCAAAAAAAGTACCTACTGCATAAGCGTGCTTGTTTTCATTAGAATTCTGGAAAATTAACAAGCTGATCAGAAAATTGTGAAAAATTCATGCTCTGTCTGTAATTAAGAATTTCCTCAAAATTTTCCAAAAACAGCCGAGAAATCATACACCAAACATTCCACATTTTCGTAAAAAGTTATAGTTCACAACTTTAAATTTGTGTGAAAGTTTATCCATGACTTAAGCCAAATTCTAGCTAAAGCGAGCTTAAGTAGGAAAAAGAACCTGGCCCAGCAGCAATCGTCTTTTTTATAGTAATAGTGACCAAAATTAGATTACAATGATGACACTGATGTAATCATTATAATTATAAAGGAAAGATATAGGTGTGCCACTATTATTATCATCATCATCTACAAAAATATTAGTTCCACTAGATGTATTGTTATCTAGAAGACAATTGGTCAAATTATTGTTTCGTAGTGTTTCAACACAAGAAAACTTAACTCATCTTCTTGTATTGCTATAGTTTTAGAATAATCAAAATTTAAATAATAAATAAAAATGAAAATTCAGTGGCCGTTTTGTTTAAATTCAAAGAATAAAAATCGTGGAGTACATTTGAGAATTTCAAAAATTTTCAAAACGAAGAAAATCATAAAAAGTGAGTGATATTTTTTTAAACAAATAATATCAATTATTATTATTATTACTATTATTTAATTAGATTGTTTAAATTAAGTATGGGAAATTGTATTTCCGGTTTACTGACAATTTCTCATGTTCATTTCCGATTTTTGTTGATTTATTATTATCATCGTATAATTCACCGTATATCCATTTTTTTACTATAATTCTATTAAAATGATGACAATTCAATATTCTCTAGTTAAAATAATCGAACATCCTCTAAAATATTAACAATTAAAATTACCACAAAACTTGACTTAAAAAATGTTAAATTGAACGAATTAAGTGGTAATTTAGAGAATTACGCTACAAATTTAACATTAAAATTAACATCAAAAATGACGTATCCGTAATATTATAAAATTCGGTAGTTTGGTGATAACGTTAATTCTAACGTTTCTGTTGTGGGTAAGCTATAAATGGAAAATTTACGTGTTTTATCGAATAAAAGAAATTCTAAAGTGATCCCGAATACAAATGTACTATAATTAGACTAATTGCAATCCCTTTGTGAGTCTCTCTATATTGTAGTTTTGTTCAAAATTACGCTTGTATTTACGTTGTTATTATAACGATTGCGTAATAAATCAGTAATACAATTAGCAGTACTATTGTCGAATTTTAAGGAGCGGATACAAATATCTCTCTATGCTCTGTTGGATTAGACAATTTAGACACACCCTTTATTTTCTATTAAATAGGGTTGTTTCTCTTATACATATATATGTAGATTTTTTGAACGTGACGAGGACGATCAGAAAACCGGAAAAAGAGTGGGAATAATACCGGAATATAATTGTATGATCTGTTTTGATCAAGCTTATAGATATTAGATAGGATATTAACATAGAGTTAGTAGTTTGGTTGGTGTGTTAAGTTCAGTTTTAACATTAATTATTGTGACTAGTTGACGACAATGTTGAGCTTTTGGTATGTTCATTCATTATTTTAATTATTGTGTCTATTTTGCTATGTACATACTTCTCAAATTACATACAACATTACTATATAATGTTTAAGAATAAACCAGTAGTTGGCCTTCATTTGAATACAAGTTTCCACATTTTTTCTAAATGTCGTATCACTTGGAGCGATCATTCATGATTTTATATCTCTTTCCTCAATCGTATACAGGACTGGCGATTGTAATTGAACAATTTTTAAGATATTCATCTAATTTGTAAGGGAAGATAAATGATCATACTTGTTAATATTTCAGTCAATATTTCAGTATTATAAAATTCCTGGTCCTGCTATTAAATCTTGAAAGGAATACGATTTAGTCACTTTCTGTAGAGTTTTCAGGTGAATTCTGGAATTCAAAACCAGATTTCGAGACATTTTTTTAAATTATTAGGTCTTTTGGTAACCTTTGCTATTTGAAAGTCACTTCTAGAAGATTTTCGGTCTCAATCATTGATTTTTGATTTAGTTTTTAGTAATTCGTAATTCGTTCCTAAATTTTCCAAGGGAGAAGATTCAAACACTTTTGATTGATTTTCGAGCCGAATTTTTGAAGTTTTAAGGTATTTTCACTGCAAGTTTTGAATTGCTATTTTATAGCTAATCTCGAAGGGAAAATTTTAGTGACGATTATTAGCCTAAATTTTGACGTATTTTAGTTCTAAATCATAAATTTTCAATAATTTTGATTTACTAATCTATTTTCGAACGACATCCTGGTCTTTTAATCTAGCAATAAACAAGAAACTTTTATTTTAAATGATTTCTTTTTAGAATATCTATTTAAAGTGTACAGTAATTAGGTTACTTTTTCCCTAACAATTATTAGGATAGTGATCAGAAGTCAAGAGCGTAAAATTATTGTCTCTAGAATTAGAAAAACGTAATTGCAAGTCGTAAAGTACTAACATGTGAGGCAGTCAATCGAAACAAACAAAAAAACCATAATTAATACGTAAATCATTAAGAATTATGATGTAGGATTAATTAGTGATCTATTGAAAGCATATTGCTTTAATAAAAAAGACGCAAAAGTGTTTTTTTTTAACTTTTTCTTAAGCCCACTGTACACACAACGATAAATCGATACGATCTAACTGTACAGTCTTCCTTTCGATTTTCCGTGTTCGAACTGAATAGCCTCTTCATCATACACAAAACAATAAATCGATACGATAAATCCTTCCGATTTTCTGGATTCCTCAATCAAATCGTAGAGATAAAACTGGAGATGTGGATCTTTCGATAAAACTGCACAGATTCCGGCGATACCAACAATTATAAATAGGGATAAACTGCTGTTAATACACACAACAATAAATCAATACGATCAAACTGTAAGTACAGTTTTTTCCTTTCGATTTTCCGGATTCAAACTGAATACCAAATTCGTCATACACACAAAATCGATAAGGTAAATCGTTTCGATTTTCTGGATTCCTCGATCAAATCGTAGAGATAAAGCTGGAGATCTTTCGATATTGCACAATTCTCAGCCATACAAAGAACAATGTTGATATTGATACAAATAAATAGTCTAAAATCCCCCATACACACAACGATTGGACTGTACAGCTCGATCGTATCGATTCATCGTTCATGGAGCGACTTTAGATTATTTACTGGTACCAATATCAACATTTTTTTTTACGATCTGATGATTTAAATTAGTAATTAACGAGTTTTCAATCCAATAATAAAACTTTTATCTATTTACAGGTAATCAAAAAAATGAATCATTAGATAACACGATAATTTCACAACATTCTTCACTATCATCGTATTCTTCACCATCATCTTCAACGTTAACTGAGGGTGAGTTATGTACAAACTTTTTTTCATTTAAATGAATGAAATTTGATTAATCTTGATTCGATGACAAGATTACTCCACTGTATTCTAGCATTAAACTTGCATGTTATCAATTTTTTATTTAATAATTGATAGGAATAATCTGATTAGATAATTGAATTTGTAATGGAGTAGAGAAGAATTTTATCAAATAGTAAATAGATGTTAAGCCACTGATTTTTGATAATTTTTCTTTACATCATATCATAACCATATCATTTTTGAAATATTTATACAATAGGTGATTTAAATTACGCTTTGCTCATAATTTTATATGTTTCATTGTTAAATTATTTTGTGTTTGTGTGTGTGTGTGTGTGTATATAAATGTTTTATGTATATTGTATAGTACGTCAGTAGTGTATCTGCTTATATTTTACCTAAATATTCCCTCTACCAATTCAATTCGAATGAATATACGTGCAATTTACATTATGTACAATTATGTAATAATTACCGTGGCGATTCTATTCATTTTTGCAAAGTGGTTTCTATCTTACTAACTAAATTCACAATGAATGCTGCTTAAATTATTGTGCAATCCTGTATTTAAAAAAAAAGAGTGAGTGTTTTTCTAATTAACAAAATCTTGTATTTTTTGTGTGCGTGTCGCGTATTAGCTCGCTGCAGTGTCTATGAACATCGATCTTTTATTAATTAATAGGCGCACTTCCTGGTGTTTATGGTCAACAACAACAACAACAACAATTAGACGAAGATCGATTACTATCACAAATAAATACAACAAATATAATGTCTGATAATAATTTATCAGTTACAAGGACGCGACGCAAACGATCGCGTAATCAACGAAAGAAAACTAAAGCACCGATAACGAAAACAATAGAATGTAAAAATGATAAAAATTTAGAAAATCTACCACTATCACCACCATATCGTGTTGAATCACCAACAAAAGAAATCGTAAAGCCAAAATTGTCAAAATCACCAATCAAATCAAAAAGTCTTGACGATGATGATATGGTTAAAATACAAGAATTAACTGAACCGAATGATATCGATGATAAAACTGATAATAAAGCTATAATATTAGAAGTTGATTCAGATATTGATCGTGATATTGTAGAAGAACAACACAATCTATCATTAGAGATAATAAATGATTGTAATATAGATGAAACTGTACAATTATCACCAGAAGAAGAGGTAACTCTACGTAATTTCTTAGGTACATTGAATTTAATCAATTCACCAGAAGACGCCTTGAGGCATGTAAACGAAACGAATAATGTAGAAAATTTAAAAATTAAACGAGCAAAAAAACGACAACTTCTCGAACAATACTTTCTACCAATGATGCAAAATCCACGTTATCTTGAAGTTATCAATGAAGAAACTGGTGATTTAAGCGATCGTGAACAACAGCACATCAAACAATGTACACCAGAAAATGAATTAGAAAAAATTAATAATAATCCAGCAATATTAGTAGGTACGAAAATTATCGAAACACCTATGATAACACATGAAGTTTATAGTAAACAAATGGATGAACCAATCACTGATACTGAAGTGGTGTATTTAGAAGATAGTTCAGAAAGTGAAGCAGATACAAGCTCGTTTGGTGAACAAGAAACTACAAAAGAACAACACGAAATTCATATCACTATCAAGAAGAATAATACAAAAATTAGTGATACAACAAATAAAACATCAATTGAGATTCTATCACAATTAACACCACCACCAACACCGGATATATTATCAGAAAACGAGATCAATACGGAAATTGATAATATCTGTAATAAAGATGTATTACCTAAAGCTACAATAAGTTCGAATGTAATCAGTCCACCGATTGTTGTAACATCACCAACATTAAGTAGTGATAGTTCAAGTCGTGCTACATCATTATCAACAATAAAATATAATCCAATGAATTCATCAGTAGCTGATATTGCATCATTAACATTAAAAGATGATGATAGAAATGTTGAACAAACACAACCGGATACATTACGTGAATTATGTTTGAAATATTTATTATCACAACCCTTCGGTGTAGATGTTTTACAAGAGCTTGCTTCAATTTCTTTAACGATCGATACATTAACAAATAAATTGTCAGAACGGAATGTTTTAAACAATACAAAATTGCCAGCTTTTATGTTGCAATCTAATGATTTATTTAAGAATTTTGATATTGCAGTCAATACAGCAGCTTCAACAACAGATGAGAAGGATGTACACGATGGATTTAAATTTAGACCGGCTACGGTTGAGAAATCATCGCCAGTTGAGGAATGTACGAAAATCTTGGACAATTCTGGTAATAACGTGAATAATAGATTGTTGGCAATTATCCGGAATGAGCCGTCGATTGAGCAACAAAATTTTCTGTATTACGTCGATAAAGATGATGATAGTGCCCGTTTGAATGCTAAAGATTTAAACGAATGGTTGAATTTAGCGCGTAATCATAAAAGTACAAGTGAATCAAATTTAAATATTTTAATAGATCGTCAATTTGATCAGTCTACAAATAGTAACAAGATGAATCGGCGTCGTGCATCTTTACCATTCAATTTTTACCAACGACAAATGCAATATATTTTAGAAAAAGAGAAGGAAATCGAACGGGAATTAGAACGTTTAGAAGATGAGAAACGTAAATTAACTAATGAAATAACAACAATACATCGTTTCGAATCGGATGATTTCCATATTTCACGTCGTGGTGATTTTGCTGAGAAACGTTCGAAAACAACAACAAGACCGATCTCGATGCCAACAGAAATCTTCCGTCAACAAATGTATGATGAATATATGGATAAAATTGCAGCAAGAGAAGAACGGAAACAATTAAAAGTTATTAAAGTTACATCAACAAATGATGGTAAACATTTAACAGAAACTAAACATATTGGTGGTGGTATTGAGGATGAATTCATGGATAAAGTTAAAGAAAAACAGAAATTAGGTAAATTACAAATCGATCAAGATGTTCAAAAATATCCTAAAATTGATGATAATAATAAGTCAGATAATGATAGTGAACCGGTATTGGTAATCGATGGAGATTCTTTGAGAGGAACAAACAATTTACCTAAACATCTACAAGAATTTGTCGATATTACGAAACATGCAGCTACTGAAAATAACCATGAAAATTCCAATGATGGTGAGTCCAATGGACTTGATGCGTTTGAATTGTGCCACAACTAACTTGTGCTTTTTTAATTTGCTTGATGTTTGTATTTTTTTCGAAAATTTCTCTATCTCTTCCCGTTAATAAACACGTCACATATTTGGCTACAATCTATAAAACTCGTTCTAAATTTAAAATTAGGTTACTGTATATTTGTAATCTAATATTTGTTGTTGTTATTGTTACATTTCTATATTTCGATATTGAATGATCTATCTAGAACGTAAATCTAGGAATTGGAAGGTGTCAATGTCAGAGGAAATGCTGTAAAGAAGCCAGAAGGGTGCATAGAGTTTTGAGCAAAAATCGAACACAAACAAACAACAGTTTACTACACGAAATTGTATCTGAATTAGTGATTGCCAAAAGTTTTTTACTTGGCAGAGGTTGGTGGTGCATGAGATCAAAATCATGTAGATTGACCGACATCTAAAGAAAATCAACAATAATTTTGCATGACTAACTAACAACACTTCAATATTTAAAATTAAACACTGAAAATTCGATTCTATCAATACAAATTTATAGTTTTATTTATAAAACGAGCCACCTCCATTCATAATCGTTCAATTATACAAATTATTGTAAAATACAATTATTTACCACCAACCTTGATAGTTTTCATCAAACGTCATGCATCCAATACATAAACACAAGTCTTTTAAATTAAACAGATCCTCATTAGATATCCTGAAATGTTGTAAGCAATTCGTCAAATTTAGTCGGTCAGTTGGTCTAATAACGACCATTTTCCAACTGTGTGCCTGTGTGTGTGTGTGTGTGTGAGAGAGAGTATTTGTGTGTTTTTAGAATCATTCTAAATTTGTGTACAGTTCAAAAACAGTTACCCAACTGGCGTCGCGACGCTCTCATTAGTGATTATAGTTGTTGTTAACGACGTCCTTCCCATACACAACCAAAGTGAAATGTTTAGTTGTTCTTATTGTTATGTGATAAGAAATTTATTAGAATGATTACACCGGTGCCTAATTTTAAGGCTACCGCACCTACACCAAGTACGTTTAAGGCAATTGACACTATTTTTATTATTATGGAAATTTCTAGAAATACTCCATTATAACGACGTCAATTATAGAAATTTGTGTTGAATACGAGGGGGGCGTGGGAATTTTGGCGTATCTCCCCCAATTTCCATCCACAATAAGATTTTTGATAATAATTGCGTTTTTTGTGTACCGCAGGGGCGTATCTAAACTAAAATTCAAGGGGGAGGCCCCCAAGATCCCCTGTTAGATGCGGCCCTGGTGTGGCTCAAGATGATTTAATAAAATTTGGATATTATATGAAAATTGTGATTTATAATCTTTCAATTTGGGTTATAAATGTGATATTTAAGCGTGAAATTTCCTTTACATCTCAATTTAACCGTACGGCACGCAATGTTGAAAGCCATGATGGTTATTTTTGGTTGAAAATATAAATGGATCTTACACAAATCGGAAATCGTCTTTTTTTGTAATTGTTATCGTTTATTTATTAATGCAAAATTATGGTTGTAATTATAATTAATAAATCCATTAATTTTGCTTTTATCGATTCTATTTTTGAAACTTTCAACCTCGTAACTATTTTGTTTATAATTAGCCATTTAGAAATATTGAAATGAAACTTCAACTTCCATCATTAACAGTGTTGAATCCAGACATTTTACCCCAGTTAGAAATTTGATTTTAATAAATTTCAATGTGTACAAGAGTCTAATTATTATGAGTTTTTAATTAAATTCGTTAAAAACAAGCCATAATTAAATATCCTCTGTTATTCTTCCGGGGGAGTCTCAAAATTCCAGAAGATTCCCCCCTTCCCCGATCACCCATTAGATTCAAGACTGATCATTAGAACACTGCTATTTCCACCCACATCTAGACGCGTCTGTCGAAAAAATCATCATCAATCCCAATCAGACTTAATTAAGTTTAAGTAGTCTACAAAACCTTGAATTCATCCTGTATTAAGATTGATAAAAATAAATAACAATACAACTAACTTGCTTGCAATAATTCTTTTTTTGTATAATTATTGAAATTAATTTGATTTATTTTGAAAATTTAGCTATTTGGTCACCTGGTCAGAAACAAGAACACTACAAACTCCAAGATCTCCCCCAAGAGGAGAATAATAATAGTAATAATAAGGGTGTTAAAGATGAACCAATTGCACCAGTATGGACGCCAAAGAGTGCCACAAATAGTCCAAATGTTGAACGTAAAGAATTTCGTCCAGTTAAATTCGAATCACCTGTTTTGAATCGAAAAGATTACACTAGAAACGAAGTAATCAATTATTAGGTAGACATAAATAAAAGAATAATTTTTAAAATTTATTCAATTTTTAGCAATCAACAATAAATCGAGATAAAATTCCAAAAGAAACTCAATCATCGTTGATTTCACAAAAACGTCTTCCAACTAGTCAATCATCACCAGTATCTGGTTTTAGTGATTTCTCAACGTCTCGATTACCTAAAGTTCAGAATCCTACAATAACTCTCTTACAAAAAGCTAGAGGTATTTTTTTTTTTGATATTTGATCAAAGAAAATAGTTTTAAAATTTGAATTTACAGAAGGTCAATTGCCGAAAGGTGCTACTTATATCGACCAAGATCAAGGCAATAGACGACCTGTTACATTAAAATCAGACGAGATACGTGAGTAATCACAATAATTTTTGGGATATTTTTAGTTAGATGACCATACGTCCCGAATTTACCGGGACAGTCCCAAATTCTCAGTTTCTGTCCCAATTTTTTGCAACTCGTTTTATGTTCCCGAATTAATAGCATTTGTCCCAAATTGTCCCGAAATTAACAGTGTAAGAACGTTTAAATGCATGTATTTATTTAAGTTTCTCGTGTAGATTGCAAAACTGAAACTACAGGTGTAAGTTGAGAGGCCCATCTAGCGTTTATTTTAGAAAAAATGTAGTGTGGGAGCTCTTTTTCTTACTCTTGAATTTATCTCTTCAAACCCCCGCCAGACTTTCACTTACAGACCTTATTTGTCGAGTCATTCGAAAAATATTTCAAGGAGGTATCTAGGAATTATTATAGCAAAATTAGAACTTCGTAGCTAATTTGGAAGTTGGTGAAAAAATGTTCGTCTTAGATAAGGCCAAAAAACAATCAAACACTTAAAATGACTAAGAATCACTCAAAAATCCTATTAACATTGATGTTTTTTCGTTTTGCTCCATTTTATTCTGGAACAATTAGAAATGTTTCGCATTTTTCTCTAGAATACAACAGCAGAAAAATATGAAAAAATCAATGCTGGAAGGGCCTTCGAGTCATCCTTAGTCATTTTGAGTCTTTAGCTCTAAAATCGCAACATCGTCGGGAACAACCGCTTTTGACCAATTTCCCGATGAGCTACAAAGTTCTAATTTTACTATAATGCTTTCCAGAGACCTCCTACAGATCTTTATAATATTTTTAGAATCGCTTGCTAATTAGTGGGAGTTTCATACGAATTGACCACATTTAAAATAGATATCAGAGTTCTACATCTTCTAAATTCTTATGACAACTATTCTAAAATAAGTAATTTACCATTTATGCTTTCTGTGTAAAAACAAGTAATTTATCGATTAATTTCTTTTCAAAAAATATAGCTGGTAGACCGCTTAACTGTTCCTAGTTCTTAATATTTAAAGAGCGATTCAAAAAATATTTTAAGGATTTGTGGTGGTATTCCTGAAGATTGTTTAAGCAAAAATAGAGCCTTGTAGCCCATTTGATCAAAAAGGCTCATTTTGGGCAAGACACAATTTTTAAAAACGAGCAAAACACGCAAAACGATCAAGGATGACTCGTAGACCCTCCCAACAATGTTTTTTATCGTTTTTCGCCATTTTATTCTAGAACAGATGGAAATGTTTGCAATTTTATCCAGAATGCAGTCGTTTTGCGTAGTTTACTCGTTTTTGACCATCTTCCAAATGAGCTACGAGATTCTAGTTTTGCTAAAATAGTCTCCAGGGCCCCTCCTACGAATCCTTGAAATATTGAATTCTAATTACTTTATTTTTGTGTATTTTAGGACACCAAATTAGGAACGAATATACAAGCGAATCGGATAGCGAAAAGCCTCGTAAGATGACCGATACAAATGTGCGAAAAATCGACGGTATTGGACCGACAACAACAGATGGAATGCCATTGATATTAAGATCGGTGAGTCAGAAAATAATCATCTTATCTGATAAAAATTAAATCGAATTTAATACACATATTTCTTGTTATCATTAATATAATGGAACAGGAGATAAAAGATGCAAATCAATCTAAATGGTATAAAAAGATGTATGATACGATCCATCGGCAACGACCACATCGTGGTGAGTTTGAATAAACATAAAAAAATTGTGTTTTTTTTTTATTCTTATCTTAATTTTACAGATGAATATGTGACTGTACGTTATCGACAAAAACGAGGTAAGTAAAAATATTCAATATAAAGAAAACGTTATTCATTAAAGTTTGCCCCGTTCTCACTGCGATAAGATAATATTTGAACTATTGGCCTTATTCCTTACATTTTTAATAACAAATAATATATTTACAGTACAATACCCATACACGTCCGGTTATTTATCAGAGCCTGAGCCTGGAGCGGCTTATGATAGTGATTTTAGTGATTATACCAGGTATGCAACATTGGATAGAAGACGTCTTCCATATAAAGAAAACGAATACACCATGTCTTCCACAATGCCTAGAACTGTAGATACAAAGTAAGTCTAAATTATTATTAATAATAATAAATAACAATGATAACAATACAATTTATCGATTAGATCTACATCGGATTTGATAAAACATGACCATGATCTGTACAGAAATGAACCGGGACGTATTGAGAATTACACACCTGGACATTCTTCAATTTCAGAAAAGGAAGCTAAAGAGGTAAATTTAAAATGAATTTTGTAAAATTTCTAGATGATAAAACAAGGTATACATCAAAGCTTGAGCATGTTCAAAATTCGTTGTTCAATAAGAAATGCTTGTAATTATTTAATTATTATTAAATTTACTGTTTCCATTTTAGTGGTGGGACGAAGTTATGGACATTTTTGATGGGGTAGGCTATCATTTATTTTTTTTTTCGTGATTATTGGTCTATAAATTATTTTGTGTAGATTTCTAACACTCTAAAATTTTCATTTTATTCTCTTTTAATCATCGCATTAAATTCTAACAAAAATTTGTTTTTGGTTTTGTTTGAACATAACAGTGGATAGATGACAATTCAGCTCTACCAAGTTATGATTATATGTTCACCAGGGCATTAGCAAGATCTGTAAGAGCTCAATTATACTTTAACAACCACAAAATAGACACAAATCATGTTAATAAAGCTAAAGCATGAAGCTACCATAAGCAAACTGCATGTTGATTTACAATTCTTAAATTTTAATTGAATTTTATTGCAGCATCTTGAACAACAAAAACGGCCACCACAAACGAAAAGCTTTATTAATCAGTAAGTACAGTGTTTCGACTTTTTTTAAAGGGTTAATTTTAAAAATTTGTAGAGCTTTAAAGGAGTCAGGTTACGAGAGTGATTCAACTTTGGTGTTCAAACGTAAAGATGAGGCAGCTGTCCAACAATTGAGTCCACTAGAACAGAAGGAAGTCTATAAAGTTATCCAAAAAGGTGGCGATATTCCTCTGCATGGATTAAGAAAGCCTGCACCTGAACGACCTAAAGGTTAGCGAATTTTCCCAAACTAAAAATTTAAAATATCTACTAATAATGGTGAAGGTTGGTCAAATAAGCATGCTCGCATTAATCTAGGTGTTGGTCATCTATTTACTAAAGGTTTGTTGCAACATTCACAATTTCTACAACAAAGTATTTGAACGGGTTATCGTGCACAAACACACACACACACACACACACAAAGCTAGTTAATAATTAACACGTGAAATTTAGCTAATTTTGTGAGGAAATTTCAGAAACAACATCAATGGAATTCATACCGATTTCATCGACATTAACACGTATTCGAGTTCATAAACATAACATTAAACCGCCGAAAGAGATCATTTGTTATCCTGTTACAATCCACCCTCATCCATCGGCGATATTTGCAAAATATAAGCGTACTGCACCCTCATCAAATCCTAATTTACCACCATCACCACCGAAAAGACGATCATCAAGGAATAATTCAACATTACGATTAATCTCAACAATGAAAGTCAAAACGGAAAAATTACCCTCTTGTCGACGACATGAAACTTGTTTTACAACAACTTCAGATATTGATAATACAAATGTGAAATATCTACGTGATAGAATCACATGTAAATTATCACCGAATACGAAATGTAATAATAAAGAGATAAAACCGACGAAATTAAAAATATCGAAAACAATCACAACAAATCCTGATTTAAAATCAAGAATTACATCAACATTATCAACAGGTAAGAATTCAAAATCGTCCACAAGTAGTAGAATTTATAGTCGCACAAATATAACCGACAAGTGTTCATGTAAATCGTCAATTACGAAAAATATTAATACAAAATGTCAGAAATGTTTTAAAAAGACAACTGTGAAACAAACTACAACACCAATTGAAGGTACTTTTGGTGTACAAAAACGTAAAGTTGATTTAATACTACCGAAACCGGAAAAACAACAAACATTAATCAATTCACCAGAACTCTTATCACCTACAGAAGTCAAAAAAGTAGTTGAAGCACAAAAAAATCTACCACCAGGTACTATATACAAAAAATCTAATGCTATTCTTGCTTCAGCTAAAAACAGCTCTATTTCGGATCTTAAAAATAGCACCATACCGATTAGAGTGGGCATTACAGAGAAGGCAAAAACAATTTTGAAGAGTTCAACTAATCATAGAACAAGCACTAATATTGTAAAATTACGACATAAGTCTCTATCACCGGTGCATACGAGTTTTTCCGAAAAATCACCAAACAATCTATCTTTAGAATCGTTAAAAGGACCAACAACTAGTACGACGAAAAAGGTTATCTCTACTGTTGGTAAGAGTTTGTCGACACCATCTACACCAAAAACACCACGTCAAGTTAAAGTGAAAGAAATCGAAAGTAAAAAATTGAAAAAATCGAAAAAAGAGCAAATCAATGGCGAAATTGCCAAAAAACACAAAGAAATAAAAGAGATAATCTTTGATAAGTCTACTAAATGTGCTGGACGAGCTGCTGGGACAGAGATTGTTAAAAAATTGAAAGAAATGGAGGATGCTGATCAAACTGATGAATTCGGCTCGAATTCTACTTTAAGTGACATCCAAAAACATAAAGATCTTGTTAAAGGTGACTATTTCTTCCAACATTTATTCTTACGAGATATTGCCTCACCTACACCCTCATTATTGAGTAGAAATTCTTCGTTCTTAAGCCGCAATCTCCAGTTTCAACACAAAAAACCGTCTAATTTAGAACCGAGTATTGGAGCAATGAAAGTCTATTTAAAACACACACGACCTGTTAGCGATTCGAAATTTAAAAGCTTCGATTTAGCCCTAATTCGATCTAGATCGGTTAGTCCGAAACCGATGGGTGAGAATGATCGTTCGAATGAAAAACGTAGCAGTAGTCTGCCGCCAAAATTAATTTTTTCACAAACTTCACGTCCAATTTCACCGAAAGTTGAAAGGAAAATTCAATCACCACCACAATCACCGAAATTGATCAGATCGCCATCTTCTAGACGTATAATGCATCTTAAAAATACCACATATCAAGTAATTGAGGGGATTCAAGGATCGAAAATCAAAGAAACTCCAAAAGAACTATCATTATATTCTTGTCCAAGTATTGGACAAAGTACCAGTTCGATTGATTCATACGATCGTAAAGAATACCAAAATTATATTAAAGAATTATTGAAACCGTCTAGGAGTACCAGATTTAAAGATTTGAATCAATTCTATTCGAGTATCGAAAAATTTTGTAAATTAGAACAAGAAGCTTCATCATCGCTCACTTTAAAACCGAGAAGAAAACATGAAGAAGAGATTGTCGATTATGATCGTTGGAAAGCAATTAGAGCCAAAGAAAAAGCGGAAAAAGAACTACAAAGTCTCACGATTCAATTGAAAGAAGATTCAAAAGAGAAAGGTTTCTTATTCTCGCCAAAATCCATAAATAAATATCGTTGGAAACGAGAATTAGATCGTGGTTTGAGAGCTAAAGAGCAATCTGTTGAAGATATTCGGGAACAATTTGAACGGATTAAAATCGATGAAAATCGCAAGAAATTAGAAGTGAATCTTATAAAAGACACGTACAAGCCGCTATGGAGAGGTGATTCGGTTATAAGTTTGGCTAATAAAATGATCGAAAGACGTTCTCAATCAGAGGGACGTGTAACGCAAACGAAACAGAAATTGATGCAATCAGAACGTATGTTGACTCATGGTATTGGTAGTCGCCTTTGGAGTAGCTTATCAATGGAACAAGTTAATATGTTGAAGAATCAACTATCAGAAATTTACAATCAAAATTTAATACACCGTAAAAAATACAGTTCTACAGACGTATCTATTCAAGTACCGGCCGATATAAAGCATCCTTCATCAAGCCTGAAAGTTCGTAGAAGTTCGGATAGTGTTGAAGTTAGTGATAAGAAGTCTTTATCACAAACGTTAAGTAAAGAAGCTGTTGGTCATTTGGTAGCAAAAAAGAAAACCGAAATGAGTTCATCTTTGGTATTGCCTAAGGAAACTTTAGGCGCTTTAGCAGCATCTGAGGCAAAACTTGAATCTAATCTTCAAAATTTTGATAAGACTCAACCTGCACGAGCTTTAATTACCACTGATGCTACTACAGTTCCATCACATCCAATTGCTAGTGAAACAGAAAGTGGTAGTACTGATGAATCGACGAAAACTGTAATCTATACAGGTGATAAGAATGATATAAAAAAGAAGGTTGAATATTTTGAAACAGCTGCTGAAAAGGATCAATATACACCGACTGTTTATAAAGCTGCTGAAAGTCATTATGATATTTGTGAGACATCATCGATGGCAATTCAAAAAAATCAAGAAACTATTGAGAGAAAATGTAAGCCGATAACATCGCATTCTTATCAAAATTTGAAAGAATTATTCGGCGAACAAGAAGTGGGGAAATTTTCACGATTACGTACACCAAGTCCACCGATTTCCGTAACTACCAGTATTGATAGTTACCAAAGAAGTCGGAGTCTATCACCTTATTTTGATAAAACATTAGCCTTAGTTAAGGCTGGTGAAGTTCATCGATTAAAACAACAATTCGAACCGGTTACATATCCACCAAAATCAAAATTTCGACCACGTAGATGGCGCAGTGATCCGACATTGACTAAATGGAAGAAAATCAATCATTCCGGCTTAACTTTCGGTGATGTGGAAACATTGAGGAGTCAATACGAATATCCAGCGCATTCTGGACGTGGCCGTAGTCGTACACGTCGTGGACGTGTTGTTTCACCAACATTCCTACGAGCTGAAGACCGTTTCATGCCACACATTAATATTATAAGTAAAATTGCTGAATTATGTTCACGTAAATCGCCACGTACTAACGTAGAAGAAAAATCACAAAGTATGGAAGAATTAGCAAAGATTCTCGGTTGTCCATTAGGTGAAGTAGAAAGAATGCGACAAAAATTCGATCAAAACCTCTCAATTTTGGGCCGTATGTTCACATCATCACCGAACATTAAAGAATTACGTGATATTAGTCCATATTTAGCAGCATCCTGGATAGCACATCGTTATCCACATTCTGAAGACAATACAAGATCATTATCGTCACCTGAATCCACGACTGGCTCCCGAGACGTTTCCATATTACGTAAAGATCGCCATAGACCTAAATCCACATCTCCCTCTTCTTCTTCTTCTCATCAGCATCCATCATCCCCAAAAAATCAATCAATGGAGACTCGTGGGAAAATCGAGCAGAAGATGATGACGAATACAAAGAAGACAAGGAGTCAACAGGAAGGAGTCAGGTACAAATCGTGGTGGACCTCATCCACACATACCAGACCCTCAGTTTCATTTCAAGGTGTTGTATTTGAATACGAACCAAAACGCACAACAACACAAAAGAAAATCTAGCGTTAGCTGTCGTTAGTGCACATCTCAGTTCAAATTCTTTGTTTGCATGCTATCTCTATTTCCATCAAATTACCTATAAAAACACCCTATAGGGGGTGCCGCTAAAATCTACTATGTTTCAAATTAGCATTGCCAATGCAGTATATTTGGAATAAATTCGATAATTTGAGCGATTTTAGTGGCACTTGATTGAATTCTTAGTTTTGTCATGCTCATGTATGCTAATGTTACGTGTATATAGAACCAGAGCCACCAGTTCCACCACCGAAAGGCCAACATGCAGTAGTAAAACATCCAGAAAAAGGTACCTACTACTAGTTTTTATCATTTTAATTTTATCATAAAAAAAAAATGTAAGTTTATTTATTATTCTATTGTCATAGTAATAACTATCATAAAATCAATAGATTCGTCTGTCAATTTATTCTATCTGATTATCAGTGATAAGACTGATAAGATAAGAATAAATAGAAATTGATGGTTATTAGGAATTGGTTGATTTATTTGTGTATATGTATGTGTGTTTATGTATATGTGAGAGTGCATTTTTATAACAAATCATGGAAGTGAATCTCCGCAGGAAATCACCAGAACACATTGCCTGTCAACGGGAAATATTTTTAAATCGTCACACCATAGCCAATTTCCCGTTAATTTACGGACCGATCCCATACAGTTCGTACACGTTTTCACTATTATTATTATTATTATTCAATTATGATTCAATTCAAAATGTAGGCGACAATGTAGGAACGTAGCGTGTAGTTTGATGCATTCTTTCATAAAATTGTCTACAGTCTGTATTCTGTAACTTTTTATACATAGTTACAATCTACAATAGCTGTCATATATGTATTTCTATCAAATCAGGAATCAAAAATGGATGAGCGAATTATTAAAAAATAAATAGAATCTTAGTGATTCAATGACAGTGCGAGTGTTTTGTTTGGATACAGTCATCTATCTACTAAAGTTACAGAATACGAGCCGAGTTTGTATAAAATTAGAAAAACGGCTCTATTTTCGTATTCTTTGATTGCACTGATGTTAGGCTATATGCAGTGGCGGCTTTAGGACGCTAGACATATGAGGGCCGGCATAAGAATTGTATGAATTTATTTTTAACAATTGATCTGACATCAATGTCCTACTGGAGGGGCGCCGAAAAATTTCTGCTCGAGTGCTAAAGTTGCGAGGGTCAGATCTGGGCTTATGTATCCAGGGCTTCGAACTGGAACTGAACCGAAATAAAACGAAATATTGTCCGGGAGGAAATCAAAATCAAGCATATCACTTGATACGATCTCAAGTCGAAGCTTTCGGGGCCTACTGTGCGCCGTGCACGCCTCGTCATCTGCACAAGGCTTAATGCTGCAAGTACTTAAATCATCCAAGATCAATAATACCCATTTCGATGATTTTTGGGTATAAGTAGGTCATTTTATTCTAAGGGATTCTCGTTCGTGGCCATACTCAAGTTTAAGGGACATATTGGGGAGGTAGAGCTACCTCCACAAAATCAAATATTTAGAGTTTTAATATTTTTTAATGGGTTCAGTTGATATAGATTCGATAGGACTATCAAAAGGTGTAATTCGCGTTTTCATCTCTTATTGGGGGTTGATATTATAGATGATTATATGCCATTTTGTATGATTTTTTGCCATATTCTACCCCATGGTAAAACATATCACCATGAAAATCTTCTTCTGTAGAAAATTAGAGAATAAAACACGTATTTACGGGTTTTTCTGTATTTGAAAGAATTACCCTGTAAATGGCTCTTAAGGGTTGCACCTTTTGGGGTCAAATTTAAAATTAACCATTTTGAAAAAAACATTGTTTTGCAGGAACGAAAACCGGAACTGAACTAATAATAATTTTTTTAATTGAACAGAAAACCAGAACAAAAAAAATAGCGGTTTGAAGCCCTGTATGTATCAATAAGCATTGCCCTTACTGTATATTGATGCATGAAAGAAAGTTACACGTTTTTTTTCTTTCTTGAAACACCTACATACGTTTTGTAGTTGTGTTAATAATTACTAATCAATATTTATGACATTGTTTATTTAATAATACAGTTGTTTAAACTCATCACACCTTGTTAGTTTACAACTAACTATTCGTTCGAGTGATAGAAGAAAAATTACAAATTTGTGGAAATTTCTTGTTATTTTCACTTGTGAACTAATTTTGGTGACAACTTTCTTTTTATTGTTGTTTTAACGAAAAGAAATTTAGTCCAATTTTTATCGAAAAAACATAATTTTTAAAAAATTGTGATTCAATAATTAACATTTTTATAATAAAATTCGATTAAAATTATAAAAGGTATGCGGTGGTCTTGTTACTAATTATTCTTAATCGAATTTTACCAGAGTTGATTGTAAATTAAAACAGAAATTATTGACAAAATCGTGGTCAGTGGGGGATATTAAAAAGAACACAACAACTCGATACGTGCACAGTTAATTTCTCTTAATTTAGTCTTTTTAAAAAATTTCTAGTGTGTAAAACAAAATAAATTTTCATCGGAAATTTTCTCATAAAAACGTGTAAGTTTTGATTAAATATTCGTTAAAATTCCATTCTATTTTTATTTATTTACCTTGACATAGTAGTTTAGATTACGAAATTGTTATTTTTGTTGTATTTATTTTTTATGCGTCATTTGATATGAAAATAAATAACAATGAATGTACACAAGGGATGCACGTACGGATATCCTCAATCGCACCCATTGTTTTTTTGTTTAACTACAGAAATAATAAGTGGTATTCTGTAAAAAGTCACCGGATAAAGGGTGTTTTTTTAAAGTGCTCAATTCGTATGAAACTCATACTAGAAGACAAGTGATTCAATTTTTTTTTTTAATTTGTAAGGGGCCCTGGAGACCATTTTAGCAAAATTAGAACCTCGTACCTTATTTCGAAGTTAATCAAAAAACGATCGTTTTGGACAATTTTCAAAAACGAGCAAAGCACGCAGGACAACTAAGAATAATTCGTAATTTTTTTCTTTTTTCTCCATTACATTCTAAGGAAAATGCGAAACATTTCACTCTTTTCCAGAAAACAAATGGCGAAAAACGAAAAAATCACTGTTGGGGGGTCTATTCGTCGTTTTGCGTGCTTTGCTCGTTTTTGACCAACTTCCAAATGAGCTACGAGGGTCTAATTTTAATAAAATACGCTCCAGGCACTACCTCACAAATCCTTGAAAGATTTTTCGAATCGTTCGCCAACTAATAGAAGTTTCATAAGAATTGACCACTTTTAAAAGAACATCCTGTATATTTATGGAGGAATCACATGATTAAAGCGACAATTCACGATCCGCTCTACTAAAATTTCTCTGTATACTAGTTTTATCAATATCTCTTTTAGGAGTTCAAATCCTAAGTAATAACCGAAGTTTATACAAGTCTAGTTCGAATTGGACTCAATTCGGTTATGATAGCTTGCTACAGAATACCATCTCAAATCTAATATTAAATTAAATAGAGGTCATTCACTTACATTTTAATAATGTATTTTTACTAATTATTAATTATTATAAGAATTTTCTTACTGATTATTCATTATTTTGCTTATTTTTAGAGTCGCCAAGAAAATATGTGGAAGACGAAGTAACGATCCATTACAAGACGCCAGTACGGCACGAAATCAAAGAATATTTGAGCGAAGACGAATTAGCACATCGTCAAGCAGAGGCAATGAAGAAAATCTATCAAGAAGAACGTCGACGAAAATACCTTCAGGTTAGCCAATACAAATTTAGTGTAGTTTAAATGTAGTGAATTGTGTGTGTGTGTGTGTGTGCGTGTGTGTGTGTATCTAATAATTTTCTTGTAATTTGAGATTAACAACAGGTGAGACTTTCTAATTGAACTTTCTCTAATCTTTATTTTATATCATTAATAGTAATTGCAAATGAATTGATTATAATTTATTGATTTTTTTTTTTGGGGGGAAATCTAGGAACTTCAAGATATGAACAATCGTCGACACACTGATAATTTTATACCGTCCCAAAAGTCACCAATACCATTGAATCGTTATGATGATTTTGATGATTTAGCACCACCAGCTATAAAACCACGTCCACGTTCACCAGAACGACGTTTAATTGCAAAAGCCTTGTATAATTTTGTTGGACAAACAGCAAGAGAATTAACATTTCGTAAAGGTGATCTAATCTATATACGTCGGCAAGTTGATAAGAATTGGTATGAAGGTGAATTAAATGCAATGGTTGGACTTTTCCCAGTTAATTATGTTGAGGTTAGTAGGCTAATAATAATTTTGAATCTGTGATAGTAGCAAAAGTAACGGTAAAAGTTGTAGACTGTATACCGTAGTGGTATTCTCAATAGATACATGGAAGAAACATTGGTCCCGCCCATGTCTCTTCTTTGTTAAATCACATGTTTCATGAATAACAGACAGAGATACCAAATCCACAAAACACATCTGATTTTTGTTATCGTTTAAAATAGAAAGTTTTCAAGGTTCTTTCGTACAAAAGAATTTGCTTTGATTGGTCAAAGGATTTAGGATGGATGACAATGTCAGCCATCATTTTTAATTTCTAGATCACCTAATATGTAAGTAGTATAGATAGGCAGGACTAATGTATCTATTGAGAATACTACTACGGTATAATCGAAGCAGTACAGAGTACAATAATTATTCTACTCAGGTCACACTTAAAACTTAAAGGTCCGCAGTAGACAGCTCTCGATTCGGTGTGCAAAAATTACCAATTTTCAAACATCGATATTTTTCTTGTTTATTAAGATATTGGAAAAAGTAAACGTGCTTTAGATAGAGCATTTCAAGGTGCATGTTCTAAAGCTTTTGATTTTGCAATAATGCTATAAAATTCTAAATGGCAAAGGAAACTCTTGTACCCTGTCTTTTTCGTACATTTTCCTTTATAACTGGCCCTTAACTAGCAATTTTTTATTGTTGTCAAATGACCCGTTCATCTTTTTTAATTCTAATGTGAATGTACTTTGATAATCTTATCAGTTTATAGTTTCAAATTCATCGTTTTATTTTTCAATATTTAATCGAGATATTGCAAAATTCTCAAAGTTAATTATCAAAATAAATGAGTCGTAAAATATTACACAACAAAAATCTTATGTACATAAAACAATTTTAAATAAGTTGTTTTCGAAATTGATTTCTACATTGTTAATTAACTCTTATCAATAAATACAATTTTTTTTTCTTAATATTTAATTTTTAGATTGTTACATATGATCCATCAAGAACAAGAACACCAAGAAAACCGCACGAGGGTCAAGCACGTGCTAAATTCAATTTTGTCGCTCAAACTCATCTCGAATTATCATTGGCTAAAGGTGAATTAGTTGTATTAACACGTCGTGTTGATGATAATTGGTTTGAAGGGAAAATTGGTGGCCGTAAAGGTATATTTCCTGTATCATATGTTGATGTATTAATTGATCCAAGTGATCCATTATTACCACCACCACCATTACCAAGTACAAAACCAGTAGCAGTACCAGCTGCACATTCATTATTATTAAATGGTTCAGCTGGTGGTAAAGAATCAATGGGTAGTCATAGTTATACACCAAATTATTCAACCAGTCATCAACATCATCAATCATCTAATTATCATGCTAAACCAATACAAATCAATAATAGTAGCAGTTTTGGATCTTTGAAAGGACAAACAATTAAAAGTCCAGTTAATCAAGCTTTACATATCGAAACACAATCAGAACCTGTACCGTAAGTATTTTGTTCTTTTCCTTACAGTAAAATAACCAAACTTAACTCTTATAAGCTACCATTCTTGCGCCTTTAGCCTACCTAAAATTTATTTAAAATAACCATCATTTTATTACTTTTTAAATTTTAGTACTTTTAGCGAATTTTTTTAAAAAAAAATTAGCTAATGACGAGATCCTCACTTTTGAATTTCCGAAAAATTTTTGCACAGAAGTTCGTTTTGGGACCTCAGGAACCCATATCCACCATTCGTTAAAATTTTTATATATATATATATATATATATATATATATATATATATATTTATATATGTATATCCACGATAACTGCCGTACAAATACTCCAATCTTAATGAAACTTGGTACAAAAATCGGTCTTTGGGATAGCTTGGATGAGTTTGTTGGCCAGACTGGTAGGGCCAACACTTTTGGAATAAGAGCTGAAGAAATGTTAAAAAAAATCATTTTCAATATTACATTTGCTTAGATTTGGATAAAAATTAAAATAACAGTAGAGCCGACCATTCTCTATGACCCAGAAAAAAAATCATCAAAATCGGTTCATTGGATCGCATGAAAAATGCAAAAATCTCTTTATTGAGTATTAACAGTAAAATCGGATATCTCAGGTGGCTATATGTTCTGACAATTGATATTAGAAAAAAAATTGATAATCGCAGAGGCCAGCTAATTTTGACAGTTAATATTAGACGCAAGGCCTGTTAGATAATTTCGCTTGAAAAAATCAAGCAGGCCTTGATTAGACGTATTAGACAAACAACAAACGAGTGAAATTTTATTAGTGTTTCTTATTGTTTGTGGATTAAAAGTATTTTTCAATAAAAATCATAAATATTAAAATAACATCGGGAAATGAATTTATGATTAGTTGATTCAATGTTATTAAAATATATTAATTATCAGTATCATAAGAATGTTTTGCATTTAATATTTCAGCATGTAGATACATAAAAAAAAATTCTGTATATAAGGTACTTGCTGCCTTTGGAGATCTTTTTTTATAATATAAAATTAAATTATAACAAATATCTTGATACAACTATAAGTGTGGAATTCTGCAATAAATTGCCTTCGAAATAATGGAAAACATTATATTGTTACTTAAATTTTAATACACTTTGTGGACTTTTAAAGTTTCAACTCATAGAGTGGTAAAAAATTTTTAATAAGATCATATGAAAGAAAGACAATACTTTCATTTTTTGGGGGCATGTTAGCATTTAAAATATTGCTTAAATTTGAAAAAAATAATATAAGTATTTAACATTAAAGGAGAATGTTTGTCCCGGCGCATCCACCATTTTTGTACGTTTTAACCTCCACTGAAAATTCTTATCAATTTTTCCTAAACTACAAAAGATAGATAAAAGCGTCGAATTCTACAATAAATGAGCATTTACAGATAAGAAGTAATATATTATAAAATCAGTTTTTGTATACTTTAGTAATCTTTAAACTTTCAACTTACACAATGAAAACAAAATTTAAATAAATTCATATAAATCAAAATAAATGAAAAATCTCACATCTTACTGGTAGGAATACTTAAAGATTTATAGTTTCATTCGAATCTCATCTATTTTCACCGAGAAAATTACTAGAAACTTAAACAGGGAGTAAAAGATAAAATATTCACCCGGCGCCTCCACCATTCTTACACTAAATAGACTATATTTTATAGATTCTTATCAATTTCTCCTAAACTACAAAAAATACCTTAATACAATTAACAGTGTTTTATTCTGGAATGAATTGCCTTTCAAATGATAATAAACAATATATTTTTACTTGAATTTTAGTATACTTTATAGGCTTTCAAACTTTCAACTTATAGAGTCATTACAAAATTTTAATAAAATCATATAAAACACACGATATTTCCACATTTTTAAGGTATTGAGTATCTACAATATTGCGCAAGTTTTACTTCTTTCCACTAAAAAATTGGTTCAAAAATTATCATTAAAAAGAAAACGTCTATCCTGGTGTTGTACGTTTTAAACTCCACTGCAAATTCTTATTAAATTTTCTTAAACCACAAAAGATAGCTAAAGGCTGTTTTCACAGTTGAATTTTACAATAAATTAACCTTCACAGGTTACAAATAGAATTAGTTTTCGTATACTTTAGAAATCTTCAAGTTTTCAACTAACAAAATGATAACAAAATCTTAACAAATTCATACAAATAGAAAGAAGCGAAAAATTTAAAATCTTCCATATGCAACTAATTAAACATTTACAGTTTTGCTCAAATTCACGTATTTTAACTGAGAAAATTACAAGAAAGTTCAACATTAACATTTTAAATGAAAAATAATAAATTGACCCGGCGCATCCACCATTTTTTACATACAAAAACATCGTCGCGAATTCTTATCAGTTTTTTTAAACTATAATAGATAATTAAATACAGTTTTCACCGTTAAAATCTGTAATAAATTACCTTCCAAATGATGATAAGCTGTTAATTTTTACTTGATTCTTACAAAAAAAACACCAAACGGAAAAAGAGTGTAAGAAAAATACAATAAATATTTAAATAGAGGGTTATTCACGTACGGAAAAGAGTTCTTAAGACAACTTCAATTATTTGACGAGTGATTAAAAAAAAAAACTTAAGTATCTCTAGTCTGGGTTAACCGCAGATTATTCTAGCAAAATGTAATCTAGCTTAAATGATCTCCAAGTAATCCCCTAAGGATCCTTAAGTTGTTGTTTTTTAATTGCTCGCCAAATAATGGGAGTCGACATTAGAATTTTTGGTCGTACGTGAATAACCCTGTATACAGTATTGGCACTTGATCTAAATGCATTGAAATAAATAATTAGATTGAGACAAGAATAAGCTAAATTGATAAGTATCGAACACGTAGACAATATTGTGCAATGATTTATAAATAGTTTAAAAAAAAAACATAATAATTATTATTATTTATTATTAAATCAAAAACAATAAAATTTCCACTGTTATTGAATATTTCACAAATATGCATATATTAATTATTTTTATATGCATTTAAATTTTCCAGTTATCGAGCTATGTACAAATACCTGCCACAAAACGATGATGAATTAGAATTACTTGAAGGTGATACAGTTTATGTATTGGAGAAATGCGATGATGGTTGGTATGTTGGTTCTAGTGAAAGAACAGGAGCTTTTGGGACGTTCCCTGGAAATTATGTTGAGAAAATCTAGCAATATTAAGATAATAATCGAGTAAACAAAATTGATAAACATGAAAAAATACAGTAACAGCAAAAAAAAACGCACAAACAAGATTTATCATCTAAAGAAAATTGCAACACAGTAATAATCATAATAATGATAATAATACTGTATGATAAATGCAATAGGTACCAGGTCACCGAAATACACAACTATGCTAACACAACTACATTGCCAATTGAAAAATATTTATTTTGGTTGCAATTTTCGCCATTTTTCTGCTGAATATTACCAGCTTTTTATCTGTAAAATAGAGAAGAAATCTTTTTGTAGAAATATAGAATATATGCATCTAGTCACTAGCCAAATAAATTAGTTTAAGGTCATATCAATGCACCAAATGTTATTAATTATATATCACAAAATTATAATAATAATAACAATAATAGTAATTTAAAATAAAAATATTTTTCAAACTAACATAGATTTCAAATTCTAAAACTATATTGATTCTTGTTATTTTTTTTTCTTCTTCTCGATTTATTTATTGTTGAAATTGAAGTTCTTCCAGAGAGACAATTCTTATCGATTATTGTAATAGAATTTTAAATTTTATATCGAATTACCAATGATAAAAGATAAGAGTATTTTACATTTGAAACACTGCTAAAAATATCAACATTCAATGCGTCAAATTTGAAAGAAAAAGGCGTGCAGTGTTTCAAATTAAAATGCCAGCTCGGTATCCAGGGTGTTTGCTCTCAGTATGGAGAGTTCTAAGAAACTCCTATTAGTCGACGAGCGATTCGAAAAATATTTTGAGGTTTTGTAGAAGAGTCCCTAGGAAACATTTTAGCAAAATTAGAACCTCGTAGCTCATTTCACAGTTGGTCAAAAATCGCTCGTTTCTGACGACTTAGCGATTTTCAAAAACGAACAAAACACGCAGAACGACTAAAAATGACTCAGAGACCTTACCAACATTGATTTTTTCGTTTCTTTCAATTTTATTCTGTAACAGGTGTAAATATTTCGTATTTTCTCTGGAATACAATGGAGAAAAACGAAAAAAATCAATGTTGGGAAGGTCTCTGAGTCATTTTTAGTCGTTCTGCGTGTTTTGTTCGTTTTTGAAAATTGCTACATTATCCAAAACGATCGTTTTTTGACCAACTTTGAAATAAGCTACGAGGTTCTAATTTTGCTAAAATGTTCCCTAGGGACTCTTCTACAAATCCTCAAAATATTTTTCGAATCGCTCGTCGATTAATAGGAGTTTCTTAGAACTCTCCATACTGAGAGCAAACACCCTGTATAAGCGATAGTCGACAAATTTACTCGTATTTCGTGTATATTATTGTATCGAGTTAAGACTTGAATATAATAGGAGAGTGCCTTTATGAAAAATACTTATACCAATCATTAATATCATCATTAATTAAAATATTTTTTCTCTGCATTATAATAATTCTATTGACACATTAGATAAAAATGATATTTGCTTTCTTTTAATTTTTGTTTGTTTGTTTTTAGATCGCCTAAAATTATAATTGTTCACTCAAACAAAAAAACAAAAAACAAATTATTTATAATACCGTTGTTTTACAATAAATGTCACGTTACCTAAAAAATTTATAGTGTTTTATTTTGCAAATTTCGATAAATATCCGATAATCTCATGCATAAATATTGTTTTATGCAGTTAATAAAATGTGGGAATTTCACAAGATTGTGAACCATAATACATATTGCAAAATTCCCACATTTGTGATGCAATATTTACATTTTAGTCTATAGTATATACTTCAAAAGCAATCCTGTGAATTTGGAAAAAATGTATTGAAAACTAATGACGTTATAGCTTGTAACCTGTTTTCATTGTCACCCGGTATAACTCATTTTTTTATTGTTATAAGTTATAAAAAATTCAGTTATACCGGGTGACTTATAAGTTATAACAACTTATATTATAAGTTAGTGAGCATTTTTTTTTATTAGAGAATCTTCGCCCGTCACTGATACGTACTTAATGTGTAGGACGAACGATGGTTAAAGAAATAATCAAATCATTAAACTAAAATTAATAATGAAATATATTAAAAGTGCATTAATACTGTTATAATACAACGACTACCATGTCTTGACTTTACGACCGTCAAGTCTCTTCTGTTTAATACATGTAAGAAAATGATGATGGAATATTCTAAAATGCCTGGAATATTCCATCGCTTGCCGGGTGGTGCGATATCAGCACTTCTCCACATTTCCACACAATTTTTTGATTCTTGAAACTGCAGCTGTGTGGTGATTAGGAGAAAAGCCTACATCGACTGCCCACGCGACAAACTGATTGCTACAAATGTTATAATTTTATAATCAGAGCAGGCTTTTCACTCCCTATAGGAAGTGATGACATCATTGCCTTATACTACGGATCAAAGTAAGCGCGACACTCTAGCCGGTGTTGTGCATTATATCACCTATGGAGACAATATATTCAACCGCTCGTAGCTTCAACATGATCTCGTGATGATACGACAAAAACTCAGGCGGTCGATTGTAGTCAATTTCAAGTCCTCTAACATCCATGACGGTAGCTGACGATAGTCGCACGACTATCTTAAGCAGATCCATAGTCCTAAACTTACTTATAGGCAAAGTTCATTCAACATAATTTTAAACGATTTGGTCCTTTGGCCTTGTAATGGCAATAGGTTCATAAACAAAATAACCAACTTGGAAATTCCAATGTTGAGCAAGAGATTTACGAACGTTGTCAAAAGTTATCGGACTTCAAAGGCATTAAAAAAACTGATGTTTATGGCAGCATGATTTGGGGGAAAAATGAAAATAGTCCGATTGATTTTTCGTTTACATCTAAATCATTATTATTATTTCTCAAAAATTCATGGTGATACTAAAAATAATTTTGATTGATTTAGCCTTTTGACCAGGGCCCGCTTATCCTTTAGGCTAAATGCGCTAATTCTACGGGTGCTATTGATTTTGGGTTCGTTCAAGAATTTAGAGAATAAGAAACTATTTTGTCTATTTTATTTGAAATATCATAATTAAATCGTTAACTTTCTACACTCATTTTTAATACAAATGTATTACCTGAAATGATGTAACAAGATTATTGATTGAGACGCTAAAAATTTTTAATCCAAGGGCTCTTAAACTTATCAAGATGGTCCTGTGTTTGGTTCTGTAATGGCAATAGGTTATAATAAACAAAATAACCAACTTTGAAATTCCAGGTTGAGCAATAAATTTACAAACATGATCAAAAGTTATCAGACTCTAAAAAGACCAAGAAAAAACTTACTTTTATGGTAGCATAATGAGGAGATGAAAACAAACCGATCGATAAAATTTTAGGAATTGATCAATATTTTTTTTTTGTCTAGTCACTTTCGAAATTTGCTGAAAACTTTCGTTAAGAACTAAAATATCTTTTTTGCACTTTCGGGACTAAAACAGCATTTTAGTCCTTCAAAACAGGGACTAAAGTAGCACTGTTAATCCCTAGGGACTAAAGTAAAAATACCCAATATGTTTCTATAGCAACATTAGATAACTGTCAAATTTGTTGATCCCTTGTCAGATTAATAAATCTATGGTTTTTTTAATTTTCTCGTTAAATACAGGTTGTTTGATCTAAATATGGTCGATTCTATGAAACTCCTATTAGTCGACAAGCGATTCGATAAATATTTTAAGAATTTTTTATTGTAAAAAGACTATTATTTCAGCAAAAAATAATAAAACATAAAAAAATCTAAGCTTTACTTTATTTAAGAGTAAAAAGCGTAATGTGACCTCTGTTTCTACGCCACTGGCTTATTGAAATAAATTGAAAATTTGTCTGATTACTGCTCTTTATAATTTGTTGGTCCACACAAAAAATTATCTCGATTGGTTTACTGTTTCAACAAATATTAGCCAAAGAGTGGACCACCGTTCGACTCTTTAAGACCCTGTATCTTATTATTATTAATTAAGACTTTTAGAAAAATAAAATTCTTATGTTTTCGTATTTCTTTAACTTTACCTACACGTCCTCCAATTTATGGTACTCTATTTAGAAACACCTTGTATCTCAACCCTATTTTTATGAACTTCTATTAACTTTCCATCAATGTTTATTACAATATTTAGAGAATTTTTTAATTCCAACGGATAATTTTCGACATTGTATAATGGATCAAGCTGATTACATAGACTTAATGGTAATCTTCCTAGTTTTCCGAAAACTAACTCATAAGGAATGTATTTTATTTCAGTCTGAACTGTATTGTTGTAAGAACAACACCAATTATGAGAATAAGGAACAATTTATTGATCAGTTATTATTTACGTGCAATTTACGCCTATTATTATTTGTGTCCCATAGCCCTACTCATAAAGTAATTTGACTTATAAGTCGAAATTCACAACGCCTAGACTTTTACTATACTATTATTTCGAATTTTCCTAAAATAATCACATTTTTTTCATTATCATTTCTATAAGAGAAGCTAACGATACAATCTTGGGAATTCAACATTATTGTCATGTTGAATAATACAAAAATGATTACAAAACAAATTCGTCTGATTTAAATCTGATTATCTATCAGGCTTTAACAATTGGAAACCTATTTTTACTTACACTTACAATTGTTAGCAAAAGAAGCAGTTTTATCTAACACAAAATAAAAGTCTTATTGTATTTACAAATATGGAAATTAAGAAAGATTTCCATTTAAATCAATTAATAAAAGAAGGTATTGTTGTATAGAAATAAGCGTGCATATAATAGTGATAAGGATAAAATAGTACAACAAATCTTTGACTCATTTATTTTAAAAATTGCATCAGATTCTAATATGAGACCAAATATTTTGCAAGTCATCCAAATAATAATGGTAATAATTAAATAACACAAATAAAAAAAAAAAACTTAAAATTTGCGAAATACCTACAAATATAAAAATTATTTACTTTGTCGCTAATAATTGTTATAGTACTTTAGTACTGATATCAAAGGTATAAAAAATAAAATAAGATATGAATAGTAAAACTGATGCTTTCGTCACCAAAAAGTTAAAATATAAAAGAAGCAGATAAGAGAACTAACTAACCAGTAATCAGTCAGTTATACAGCTTTGTGGTACATATACCGTATATGTATAATAAACAAATCATTTGTCAATAATTATTGTGTTATCACATTGTGATTAGGTACTAATTTTTGCATTAAGTTGGTAAGTAGAAATTTTATTTATTAGAACTATATCAATAACAACAAGTAAAAATTATAAACTTTAATCTAAATTATATTAAACTAAAAAGATCTTAAATTAATTGGCTTTTGGCCTTTCTAAATTCATTCGTTGGAATTAATTTGAGCACCTGTAAAGATTCTGAGCTGTTTCTGATCCATTGCACACACAGCAGTTACTCTTAATTTGACCAATTCAATAAATTGATATACTATAGGAAATCCATATCAGGATTTCATCAGATTTTGAATAGTTTGAATGGGAATGTAAACAATCAGTCTCACTTCGATCCATTTGAAAAGCCTAAAGAAAGTGAAAGAGGCATATTTTTCCACTACTTAATCATCTGTTTTTTAAAAAATTGTTACTAAATAACCTAAATGAAGTAATACAGAGAGAGATATTGAACTTTTCGCCTTGAACTTTTTGATAAAAATAGACTTTTCTTTGATAACACGATAGTTACGTCCTAGTTTTTTTTTGTTTTGAATGCCAATAAAATTCATTGACCTCTTATCTAGATTAAAATTGATTATTTCTTTTAGTATAAAAATAAAATCTAAATATTTTTCGATTATGGGTTTTACCCAATTTGAACGTCATCAGAAAATTCTCGATTAAAACTTTATCAGAAATATTTATCGTTTTTTTTTTACTGCTAATTATAAAAATGATGTTAAAATATCAACAATACGGAAAAAATTAAACTGCTCCATATTATTTTACAGCTTTTTTGACGCCTTATTCACAGGTACCATCAATTTCATAAAAAAGCAACCATTTTGATGAGGCTGTGTAAAACAGACTTTTGAGGGTGGTCTTGACAATGTAACAGAATATTTAAAAGTCAGGATTTTGGATGAAAGATATTCAATTAGAAGAACAGAAAAGTTACTAGACATGTAAATACATATATCAGAATGTTTTCGCAGGCGTAAAATAATATTTCGAGTGGAATTATTATTTTTGTGTTCAATCGATTCTGAAAAAAGTACTGATTTTTCAATCAATATTGCTTAATTTCCAAAATTTTTCATCAATTTTCCTCTTCTAAAGTTACCAAAAAAGTGAATCCAGCTGTTCAGCTTCCAACAAAAATTTAGGGCCACTATACTTTATCTAAAATTGTCCACAACAGTTGAAAGAATATACTGGGTGAGTCACTTAAAACGAAAAGCTCTAATAGCAAATCCTATTATTTGGCGAAAAAGATTTCAAGGATTTGTAAGGGTGTCTCTGGAGAATATTTTAGCAAAATTAGAACCTTTCAGCTCATTTGAAAGTTGCTCAGAAAAGGTTCGTTTCAAAAACGAACCAAACACACAGAACAACCCTCAAAACAGTGACTTCTTTCCGTTTTTCTCAATTGCATTCCAGAGAAAATGCGACACATTTGCACTTGTTCCAGAATAAAATTGAGATAAACGAAAAAATCACTGTTGAAAGGGTCTACGAGTCATTCTTATTCGTTTTGCGTGCTTTGCTCGTTTTTGAAAATCGCGACAACGTCGTCAGAAACGAACGATTTTTGACCGACTTTCAAATAAGCTACGAGGTTCTAATTTTGCTAAAATGATCTTCAGATACCCTCCTATAAATTCGCCATATAATGGGAGTAATTATAAGAAATCGATTCACTGATTCATTCATTCTTAATTCTAACAATGATTGTAATATTTCGATAAAAAACGAAACGTAGTTTCATTGAAAGTGAATGATTATTATTTAAAAAAAAGTTGTGGTTGAACTTGACCCAGAGCATCATGAATCAGAGAACTAATTAACGAATTAGCACTAAAAAAATCGGCTAAATCCGTAGGCATCTAAATCGCTTCCTTTTCACAAGTCAATATTATCATTATCATTATCGTCCATACGTTGAATCGGCCCTGAACACACCTTTTGTGCGTTATGATAAGGAAAAAAGTTTGATTTATTTATTAAATAACGGTATAAAATTGTTTGAAAAATAGACATTCAAATAGAAGAATAATCAAAATTCCCGCCCTCTAAAATTACTACCAACCTTCAAACTTAAATTTCGTCATTTATATTCTTATTTTTAATTATAAATGAATTAATCAAATACATTGGTATAAAAATTCTTATCTTTTCATTGAAAAATTTGTTGTTTTACTAAAATTTAATTGATGATTTTATTGATTTTTAACCTTTTACATTCGGACTAATAAAATTTCGAAGTAATAATCTTTCGAATAAATAGTGGAATTTTCCTCTACAGCACACAAATTTTTTTAATATATTTTTATACATTTTTAAACAATATTTGTGTAATATAAAATATAATTATTTAATCATTTAAAATTACAAACATGTAATTATCTAAATTTTTAATTAATTTTCAATTTGTTGTTTTAGATTGCCCGCCAATAAGATACGACTAGTAGCCAATTGGAGCATCAATATACATACCACGTGATCATATTAGGCTTATAAAAGGCTGCGTAAAGCCGGTTTCGGTCTCTTTTCCATCCGCAGTTAATACAAGTACGCTCTACATAACAGTGTCAGATTAAGGTTTAGGGTAGAAGGGGTCTTTTTGCAGTATTTTAATAATATTTTAATTTATTATTAATTAAATAAAATTGTACCAAATGCCGGAAACATCATTAATAAACGGCCATACAAATGGTAATTCATCATCATATGAAATGGAAGATGGTTCAACGTTTTTATTCACATCTGAATCGGTTGGAGAGGGCCATCCAGGTATGTGTATTTGCAATTTTTTTTTGAGTTGCAATCATAAGAAAATGGCGGTATTTCTAATACACCAGCCCTTTATTGTACATGTTCTATATTTATTTTTAATACTGAACTATTCTTGTCTAAAATAATATCGCGGTATTTAGATTCGGTTACAATACTGTCCAATGGATTTCAGCCAAATTTCATGATTTATATAATGGAGGCTCGGTTTAAAGGAAAACCACGTGGTGGCTAGAAACCGTTAAAAACGAGCCATGCTTGTTATAACAAAGATTTGTTTAAAAATCGAAATGCATTGTTACTAATTTAATTTGAATTATATTTTTTTTTTAAATTTTATTCCGCATTTAGCGTTGGTGAATTTTCCATAAAATGGACGACTTTGGCGCCATGTGGGTAAAATTATGCAATTATTTCATAATAATTGAAACTAATTAAAAGAAATTCCCATTTTATATAAGAATTAATTTATAATGCATTATTATTATCATATTATTTTAGTTATTGTTATAGTTAACATAACCTCCAATTCTTTTTATAGAATTCTGGGGTTTCCCAATAAACTTTATCTAAACATACTTTATTTACATCAGTACTATTTTATTCTTATTCTATTTATGTTTTCAAATTGATTAATTATATGATGAAACTTAGCTTATTCTAGTAATTTCATAGTTGCCCTTGAGATGCTTACAGGTGTATTGAACTTTAATTGATCAATTATTATTTAATTCATTTTTTTATATGTTCTAAGTTGTAATCAGAGATATTGAAAAATGTTAAAATTAGTTCAATAGTAATTAAAGTAGTTCTACAGGGTTAATAATAAAGGGGTGCAGTAAATTCCCATGTATAAAATGTATCACGTTTCTGTTTAAATTAAAATTGATAACAAATTTGATTTATCTATTAAGAAATGTCCGATTCATTATTTTTTAAAAATACAGATAAAGAAATTTATTGTCCAACTTTATGAACTCTATAATAATAATAATTTAGAACGTTTAGAACGTTCTATCAGTTGTTTAAAAAATAACTCTTCAATATAGCCTGTTTCTTTTCTTTAAGTCATCTAGCCTTCGATAACAATGCAAAAATGTGATTTCATCTCAAGCTAAAAATTGAGTGTGAACTTTTTCTTGTAATTCTGACAATTTATCAAATTTTGGGGTAGCTAGGTTTTCGAAAAATTATTTTTTTGTTCCGGTTCATTTTGAAAAAAATTTGAATTCAATTCCTAAAGAATCTATAACTAGTTTTTAAACCATTAAAAAATATTGAGCCTTTGCAAAGATATTTGAAAAAAGCTGATTTTTCAGGGGTAACCTTAACCCTTTAACATCGCCCTTAAAGTTAAGTTCCGAACCACTGAAAAAAGTCACACTATACGATAAGATTTTTGTACTTCTACCGAACTCCCACAACCCTTTTGGTGATAGTTTCCCACCATGGGGGTGATTTATTACATTTTCTCATTTTATAGAATCCTTGAGTATAAAAAACAACCTATTATTATTGTCCCAATTCATTAACAAAAGCAATGTATTGCACCCAATTAAAATGTCCACATTCTAGTGATAACCATTCACTTGCAATGGACCTTTTGGGTGCAAAATAAAATTGGTGAATCTGAGGCGTTCCTATCTAAATTTTTTAGCATTTAGATATGGGTGCATTATTCATCAAACAACTATATTATTGTACATAAAATTACCCTAACACTGTTAAAATTCTCATTTTGATTGTTTATTTTTTCGGTTATTATTTTAGATAAGATGTGTGATCAAATAAGTGATGCAATTTTGGATGCTCATCTCCAACAGGATCCCGACGCCAAAGTGGCATGTGGTAAGTTTTTATTTTTTTCCATTTATCAATAAATGTATTTTAATATCTAATTTATTATTTTACAATTAAAGAAACTGTCACCAAAACGGGTATGATCTTACTTTGCGGTGAAATCACATCAAAAGCAGTTGTTGATTATCAGAAAGTTGTTAGGGAGACAGTTGCTCATATTGGATACGATGATTCTTCAAAAGGTATGTGTTTTTAACAATCATCAATTACATCAAAACTTTCTTTTATTTATTGTTTGTTTCGTTATTGAATTTCTTGTAAGTAGAAGCATTAGCTGCTAATGTAATAACTATTTTTTATTTCTTTTATTTTTATTATTTTAAATAAAATGCATGTTTTTTTCTTGAAAAACTAAAATAATAAACAAGACGAAAGACTTGTCGTTTTTTTTGGTAAACATGAAAAATTGATTCAAATTAGGCTTGGATTGGCGAACATTGAATCTCCTGGTGGCAATAGAACAACAATCCCCCAACATTGCAAATGGTGTACATACAAATCGTGAAGAAGTTGAAATTGGTGCTGGTGATCAGGTATACAATAAGAACAACAAAATTACTGCAAAATTTTATAGACAAAAAATTTGAAATAAACAACGGGGGATAGTTTTTCCATTCAATTTCTTTTTTGCTTTTATCTTATTTCTTTGGTTACTTTCATTTCAGCATGAGTGTGGCTTTTTGTGCTTTAACATGTTTATATTTTTCATATTTCTACTAATACATAGAATATCATTGAATAATAAAATGACTATAATGATTTGAAGTCATTATTTTTTAAAAAAAGTTGACTTTAACATGGGATTCGATTTAGAGTATTTATCGTTCCAAAACCTAAGTATCTTCAATGATATAAATTAGTTTAACATTCTATTGTACTTAGTTTTTGATGCGATTTTTAGCTCAATTCACATTGGGTATTCACAGTGATTTTCTAATTGAAAAAACAAAAATTGTGTTAAAGTTGATAATGTTACACTTAAATTTTAAGAATTATATCAAATGATTGCATGGCCGGTGTTTTATGCACAGGTTTTGATTACAAGACGTGCAACGTCTTATTGGCTTTGGATCAACAATCACCTCAAATTGCAGCAGGTGTACATGTAAATCGTAATGAAGAAGAAGTTGGCGCTGGCGATCAGGTGATTTTCCAGCCCTTTCGTATTATTTTTTTCTATAAATCTCTTATTTAGAAACCAAATAGATAAACACGAAAACACTTCTAGAAAATGGATTGAAGCATGTATACTTTAATCGATTGTATGACCTTAATTTAATAATTAAGAAATTTCATTAATTTTATCATATTTTTATCAAAAATTTATCGGGTGTATCCAGAGCTGTCATAAGTCTTTTTCAAAAAGACTCAAATTATAAGTCAGAGGTCAATTCTGAGACAAAAATTACTTAAATCTCAAATCATCTGTTTTCGGTATTAGGATGATTTAAGCCAAAATGATTATTTAGTCGTTGATTGTATTTGAGAGAAATCTTGTTGGTTTTTATTTTCAAAACCACATTTTAAATAAGTTAATAAAGAAGCGAGCAAATTAGAAACAATTATAAGAATATGAACATATTTTTTTTTAAATTGTTTTCTTCAATTTAAATACTTTACAAGAGATTTGAATCATTCAAAAAGATTTAAGTGATTTTTATTGACTAAAGGCTCAGAAAAAAATGATTTAATTTACAATGTTTAAATCACCTTTTAAAGGAAGACTTAAGTCACACAAAAAGTCAAGTTAAACAAATGATTTAAATATTTAAAATCCATACAGTTCTAGATGTACCACGGTATTTCACCTTGCCGTTAGTTGAGTCTGCCTTTCTTACATAGTATCGTAACTTGGTTCACGTTTGTGAATGAATTTTTCAAGCGGCTGGATCAAGCTAAGACGTAGCCAACTGCAAGATGAATATCTTGGAGCACCCGATGATTGTGAGAACATTCATTTAGCAAAATATTATGGGGACTATAGGTTCATTTCCACAATTTTGTATAAATTCTATAAAATGCTTTGCATACAAAAATATATTTCACGAAGCACACAAGCTTTAATCCATTATACAGGATGTAATCAAAATCGCTTATAATATCCAAACATCACTATTCCTATGTGGAATACAGTGCAATAAGTATATTTTGAAGGGTCGGAGGAAAAAAAAATATTACTAAAATTGTTTGATGGTCGTTGCTTAAATACTAACCTACCATAATGTTGTCGAGAGTTGATAAGAAAGCATATCTTACTAACATACTTATTGAACATACACACAAAACATCTCATTTACAGCTTTACAACTGTTCGAAATTTCCAATCGGGACTGAATACACTAATTGTTTTGCATGGTCCCACAAAAAAAGATAAAAATATAGAAGTTTACAGGCAAAAGAAAATAATAAGCCAGCAACAGAACACTGAACGTTAATTGATATCGGTCGAGGACTTTGCTGATTAAATACAATTATTTATACTTAAGGTTGTTCTATTCCAATGGCTCTAAAAATTTTGGCCAAATTTTTTATCTTTTTTTTTCTCGACCCCTCAATGTAATGAAAATGATTCAACAAGTGGTTTGAAGATTGTAAGGAATTTCGATTACACCCTGTATTATTACTATTATTGCACATAAAAAAATGTCCACATTCTTGTGATAATTGTTCACTTGTAATGAACCGTATAATGTGCAAAAACAAAATTGGTGAATTTAGAGGCGTTCCTATCTAAATCTTATCGTATTAGATATGGGGCATTGTTCATCATACAATTACACATACTGGCAATTGTAACTATAAACATAAAAAAACGTAATTCCATCAGTTATTAAGATAATTAGATACAGTTGCTTGTATGTTTCTATTTGCTTTTGCCAGAACAAAAAAAAAATTCAAACACAATATTCATCATCTATCGATAGAAAAAAAATGGGTGATTTGTGATTGTCTTTACTAATTTTTCGGGTATTTTATTTCTAAATTCTAAATTATATTTTTATATTTAGGGTTTAATGTTTGGTTACGCAACCGATGAAACAGAAGAATGTATGCCATTAACAGTAGTATTAGCACACAAATTAAATCACAAAATTGCCGAATTAAGAAGATCTGGTGAATTTTGGTGGGCTAGACCTGATTCTAAAACACAAGTAAACATAAAATTTCGAAATTAAATATTTTGATTAATTAATTAATATTTCCTTAGGTTACATGTGAATATTTGTTTGATCGTGGAGCTTGCATCCCAAAAAGAGTTCATACAGTTGTTGTATCAATACAACATAGTGAGAAAATTAGTTTAGATGATCTACGTTCAGAAATCTTGAATAAAGTGATTAAAAGTGTGATTCCACCACAATATTTCGATGATCAAACTGTCGTTCATATTAATCCTTGCGGATTATTCATCATTGGTGGACCACAAGTACGTTTGAATATTTATTAAATTAATCGTTTATTTATTAGTTTCTTGATTGTTTTAGAGTGATGCAGGTCTAACTGGTCGTAAAATTATTGTCGACACATATGGTGGTTGGGGTGCACATGGTGGTGGTGCATTCTCTGGTAAAGATTTTACAAAAGTTGATAGATCTGCTGCATATGCAGCCCGTTGGGTAGCTAAGTCGCTTGTCAAAGCTGGTCTTTGCAGAAGATGTTTAGTACAAGTTGCTTATGCCATTGGCGTTGCTGAACCTTTATCAGTCACTGTATTTGATTATGGTACATCAAAGCTCTCACAAAAGGAATTACTCGACATTGTAACAAAGAATTTCGATCTTAGACCAGGAAAAATCGTCAAGTATGTACAAATATTTTTTTATTAATCTCTATTTAGATATAATTATAAGAAAATTGTCAATGATGTCTATCTTAGTATTTGCTACTCTTGAATGTACCATGATGTAAAAACATTACTGAGACAATTTTTAATTTACCTTTTATCTTTTACAATTAATATATTTATTTAATCAAATATTTATATTAATTCTTATGGTTTTTTTAGAGAATTAAAGCTTCGTCAGCCAATTTATCAACGTACCAGTACTTACGGTCATTTCGGACGGAATGGTTTCAGTTGGGAGAAACCTAAAGTTCTAAAATTGAACTGATCATTTTCATATCTTTATTTTTTAAATCATCCATTTCTTATAATTCTTTATATACATATATTCTAACCTATCGTCCCTTTAATATTTATCCCCAGTAGCTCCTTTTGTGCGGCACCATTATGAATTAAGTATATGTCGAACCATTATTTATATATTGTTATTATTATTGTTATTAACAATGGTTGTCATTGTAAATGACATCCATATTTTGTGATGTGTTTCAGTATGGATTTGGTCAACTTAAACAGATCACAGTTGTTTCTTTAGTTTCATTTTAAATTATTTTTTTGTGTAAATGAAACTGGGAACAGCTGCAACTTTGTGCAGAATGAAATCTAGACGGTTTATTTTTCTAAATAATTTTTTTTGGTTTGTTCATTTCATTCTGCACCTTGTGTTGTGTTTACGAAAAAATTTTTGGAAAAGAGCATTTACGAAAACACTCCGATCTGTTTTTGATTTGACTTGGTTATTTTGAGAAATGGCTTTAAAAAACTTATATAAAAATAATAATAATGATAACAGTTTTATATGACTTGAGCATTTATCAAGCTGTCAAAGAAATGTTTGTCTTTTATATACATAGTGTCCCCTTTATAATATTGTTAAATTGACATATTGAGTATGTGTAGGTTTGTAGCTTATATATATAGTTATAGTTATATATAGATTTTGACTATTTAAATTATTTATAATATATTTGGCAATTATAAAATGGGGTTATTAACCGTTTTTCCTTTTCGTTCTTCATTTCCTATTGTCTTTAATTCATTCTACTTTATTATTTAAGTAAAATAAAATGATTGTGAATTTTGATTAAATTGGCTTTTTTACCCTTACTATCCGTAGTAGACATATATTTCCCAACGTTCTTACCCTTTTTTAAATATCTATCGGTGTAGTTATGGGGAAAATAGTTTGATCATTATTTAGTGTAGTTTCGATTGGCGTTCACATTCAATTTAAATATTTTTTTAGGGGAAAACAAGCTTGCAGTTTACTTGTAAGATAGGGGAAGCAATAATTAATAATATCTTTTACATATTATATTGTAAATTAATTAGCGATCGGCGCAGAGGCGGGTATTCACGTACCAGAGTAAAGTCGCATAACGTGAGTGCGGGTATACTGCATTCGATTCCAAATTACATGGGCGGTAAGATTAAAATTTCAAAATACTGCTACGTTTCTGTGGTATTTCAAAGTTTTTAAAAATAATTGGTTTTGTTTTCGAAAAATGCAATTTTTTAAAAAAATTCTTCCCCCATGTAATTTAGAATCGAATGTAGTTTATCTCATCATCCACGATCGTATCTTAAGCCGCTCTCAACTTAAGTGACTATTTATATAAAAGACATCTATTAACACTTACGAAAAAGCTACAGGCTAGCTTTCCCCTGAAAAAAATATTTTAGTTTAATGTGTGACTATATGCAAAGAAATAGATTTTTTTACTATTGATAAAAAATTGATTGTACAATGCCGATAATCACATTTATCAGTACTATCTGTATTTTTCTTTAATTTACAAGTTTCTTCGATTGAATGTAAATAATTTGATTTTTTAATTATTTTCAGTGATGTGTTGATTATTTATAGTTTTACCAGTTTGAATCTCACATGGTTAGCAAATCATTGTTTCGATTCAATGATCATTTATAATTATAATCAATAAAATTAGACCAAGAATTGATTGCTAAAATGGGTCAAGGATTATGTGAATATTTAATATTACAAGTAAGTACTTTTACCTACAATTTTATACTTATTGAAATTCCCCATCAACTATTATAATTAATTACAACTCGTTGGATTGGCTCTTTAATGTCGAAAAGTTTATTTTTGGGAAGTGGTGATTCATTCACCAATAGATATTTTGTGTAATAATGTAATAATTCACACTAAATTACAAAAGTCTCGAAATATTTACATTGAATACAGCCCGCCCCATTATTTTTTTGGATACTTAAGGATCCTATTTGAAAAAATCACCATTACATGCATTGAGAAACTAAAAATCAAAAAAACAATTGTTTGAAATTAGACGCACTCTAATCTAAATTGAACCCTGAAGATTACACCGGTGATATTTCAAGGAAAATGATTAATAATCATCTAAAGAATAAATATATATTTTAACTCATAACATACGCCAATGTTTCGTTAAAACTAGATTATTATAATTGTATAAAAAATTGAAATAACTATTATTATGTAGAAAATGCGGCGATATAATTTGACAAAGATCACATGGAAAACATTCACAATTTTCAAACGATTGGTAATCCTTTTTTATAATTTGTAACATTTCTTGAAATCGTTGAAATTTCACATCTATTGGATTCACTAATAATATAAAACCGGATCTATGTAGGTAGATTTTATTATAACAAGAAATTAGAAGAAATAATAAACCTGCCAAAAAATTCGTTATAAAAGGTATACCGATTATTAGAAAATTCCTATTTGATTGTAAGAATTCATCAAAAACATACTGTCGTAATTTGGTATAATTATCAAATTTTTTATGTAAATGTAATACAGTTAAATTTGGATCTAATCGTTTAACAATATATCGATAAAAATTGCATGATGATTTATTACAAGGAAATTTGAAATTATTTAAAATTTGTGCTTTACAAAATCGCGAACTTTTAACTTCATCAACCGCTTTACCCCATTTTAAATCTAAATTAATTGATTCTAATTCGCTAGGTATCAAATATTCATTGTCTAAGACTAATAAATTATTATTGAATGTCAATTGTTGTATATTTTGCCACAAAGTTGGATTTATTTCTAAATTCGTTACTAATCGACGATATTTTGGTATTGTTTTTAAATTATAATTTGATATAAATTTATTAGCAATAGATATTTGCATTTGATGGATTTTCAACGTTTCTTCATCGGACATATTTCGGAAATGTGTAATATTTTTCTGAATTACATCGATTTGTTTCAATTTAAAATATTCAACACAATGGTAAATTTCAGATATGTAATTCTTATTAATTTCATTCAAATCAAACATTGAATATTTTGAATCGAATGAACCTTCCCTATATGGTTGACATAATTTCTCCCAAATATCTTCCAAACAATCTTTTCCTTTATAATCAATACAGATTACGTAAACTTCAGAATTGCCACCTTTTGAACAGATAGGTTTGAATATTGACACTTGTTGGAAGATAATATTTAAAAGATACAATAAATTGACTGTAGAATCTTCAAAGACTGTGAAGATTTTTAAGAAGAAACTGCCACCTGAAAACGTTTATTCTGTAATTAATTTAGGAAGATTATTTATAATATTTGCACCTTTTCGTAGAATTGATAATGCTGTGATTGTTTCACAATAATGTAAATATTCAACGATACGTTCTTGATTGCCTGGATCCGACATACAATCCATACTACCATCTGCTGTTACCAACCATACATTATCAATTTGATTTATTTTTTCTACTAAATCAATATGATTATAAAATTTTGTTATATCACCAGTAAAATCACGACCAAATAACCAATTTTCATGTGTATAACGTAAGAGACGATCATCAATTATCATTTGTGTTTGACAATTTGATTCATGATTCGGATTTAATGTTGTAGCATACCATCTCCACTGGAAACATTAGTGATACATTAAATAATCAGAACATTTGTTAAATTAGTGCAGAATTGTATCAGTGAATATCGAAGATATTCCCTTTTCGAATCTAATTATAAACAATATTAACCTACCGATAATTGTGGTAGATTTGTGACTAAATAATGATTAAGTGAGCTAATAAAGGCGCCAGGAGCTTCACATAAATGCACACTATTAAATTCACCACATATGATTGCTTCTTCTGGTATTAATGGATAAATAGATAGACATTCATAGAATTTACACCACGCCTAAAAGATCAAAATTAAAAAGCTTACATACATATACATCTAGAATGAGTATAAAATTATTATAATAACCTGTGTTAGAAGTTCTGGTTCAAATTTTTTTTTAATAAATCTCATTACATACGTAGAAATATCACGTTTTTTTGTATGTTGAGACCATTCTTCTAAATTGAAATTGTTTAACATGGATTTAACTTGGTTTAATTCGTATTTATGTTTTTGTAAAACATCAATTGACCATTTTCTTGTATTGTACACATTTTTCGGTATATTTGCTTGTTCATAATTGGAAAAATCGTATTTCTTATGGAAAATTCTCTTGATCTTCGATTTTTTATTCATTTCCCTAAAAAGTGAGGTTATACACCAAGGCACAATGTAACCACTGGTTACTGCCAGTTACTGCGATTGACTAGTAATTTTCATACGTGAATTTGTTGACGGATTTATGTTTTTAAATTAAAAATTTGTCTACACGTGAGTTATTAGATGGTAAGCTAATTATAATTTTGATTTTTATTCTAATTTGTTCAAAATTTTAGGTTATCTGTTATCGAATGTAACAATTTCAAACAGCAACATCGATAATGTTGGATACTGTACTACCGGTACTGATGTAGTGAAGAGGGGTAGGTTTTGTGTTTTTAAATTGAACAACTATTTGAAAATTGTATAAAGGTGAATTATAAGATAATTAAATTTCTGGTTTTTGTTCTAATTTACTGAAGAGTTTAGATTATCCATTATCGAATGTAACATAATTTCAATCATCAACGTTGATAATGTCGGACACTATATTACCGGCACTGATGTAGGTTTTGTGTTTTTGAATTGAATATTTACTTGTAAATTGTATAAAGGTGAGTTATAAGATTACTAGGTAATTGAATTTTTGGTTATTGTTCTAATTTGCTCAAGAATTTTGATTATCTATTATCGAATGTAACATAATTTCTAACAATTTCTAACGTCAACTTTGATAATGTCGGACACTGTATTACCGGCACTGATGTAGGATTTGTGTTTTTAATGCCCGTATTTATAAACCGATCTTGAGCTTGAGCTCGAGCTTGAGCTTGAGCTCGAGCCCGGATTGTGTTTTATAAACCAATCTCAAGCTGAAGCTGATGCTTGGATGCGAGCTTGGCTCAAGTCTGTGTTGTAGCTGACTTGAGACCGACTTGAGACGGACTTGACTTGGCGCCATTCGACATTTTACATTTGACAGTCTGTGTTGTGTATTAATAGACTGATATTGTGAAAAGTGTTGAAAACTTGCAGCGTTCAACATAGTTTGATTAATAATCAAATAATCATTTTTTTTTGTTTAACAGAATGTTCAACGACATGGAGGAATATAGTTGAGGAGAACAACCCCGTCCGCGTGCCGAAGAGATACATTCGAGATGTTGAAAATCCATTGGAATATTTCACCGCCGAGGAATTCAGAGCACGTTATCGATTCCACAAAGAAACTGTGATCGATACCATTTTGCCCCTTGTCATTGCAGGACTCGAAAAGCGCGATAACCGCGGCTTACCATTATCACCTATTATTCAATTAATTACATGTTTACGTTTTTATGCCACATCAAATTTTCAGGTTGTATCAGGAGATTTACGTGGTATTAGCCAGTCTGCAATTAGTGGAATTATAAGAAGAGTATCAGTTCTGATAGCAGAACATTTAAATGAATTCATTGGTTTTCCCCGTACACAAGAAGAATTGCGGTCAAATTGCAGAATCTTTTATGGAGTCGCCAATTTCCCAAATGTTGTAGGCAGGGGCGGATGGGGCCACCGGGAGTTCGGGAATTTGCCCGGTGGGCCGCTATCGAAAAAATGGAAGGCCCTCACTAACGATTTGGCTGACAGTATATTTTAAAGGTGTTTTTTTTTTTTGGAATATATGTATATGTATAATAATAAGCAACAAATATTTTTTTATCACATTATCCTAATTTAAAGAAAAAATAAAACCCGCATTTTATGACTACATTAGAAATACGATGGTATGATTTATAGTTTTCAATGCTCATTTCTAATTATCCTTCAATTAAACATTTGCGCACGTGTTATAATATAATATTACCTATAGTACCTACTCAATTCGACCATTTCATCTGTGAACTTCCTTATCGGCATCGACATGGAGAAAAAAATCGAGACACAATAAAATAAAGAGATAACAGAATACATTATATGGATTTTGCAAGAATTGGTGTTTTTTTTTATACAGGATGTTTGGTCTAAGTATGATGAGTTCTAAGAAACTCCTATTAGTCGATGAGCGATTCGAAAAATATTTTGAGGATTTGTAGAAGAGTCCCTAGGAACCATTTTAGCAAAATTAGAACCTCGTAGCTCATTTCAAAATTGGTAAAAAACGATCGTTTTGGACAATTTAGCAATTTTAAAAACCGAACAAAACATGCAGAACGACTAAAAATGACTCAGAGACTTTCCCAAAATTGATTTTTTTCGTTTTTCTCCATTGTATTCCAAAGAAAATACGAAATATTTCCACCTGTTCCAGAATAATATGGAGAAAAACGAAAAAAATCAATTTTGGGAGGATCCTAAAGTCATTCTAAGTCGTTTTGCGTGCTTAGTTAGTTTTTGAAAATCACTACATCGTCAGAAATGAGCGTTTTTTGACCAACTTTCAAATGAGCTATGAGGCTCTAATTTTGCTGACATGTTCTTTAAGGACGCTCCTACAAATCCTTAAAATATTTTTTTAGTCGCTCGTCGACTAATAGGAGTTTCTTAGAACTACCATACTTAGACCAAACACCCTGTATACACATTGCAACTGCTTATTTAAATTTTCAAAGAATGAAGGGGGTAAATGCTCAACGTCTCGATCATCTCTAGACTTACGCTTCAAATTTCTCAGGTAGCATGTGAAAGATCCTTCTCTACACTTCGATAAATTAAAAATCGTTTAAGAAGTACCCTATCAGAAAATCGGCTCGAAGCATTCATGATTATGAATGCAGAAAAATTATTATTAAATAAGATAGAAAATGACGATATTATTGATAAATTGGCTAATATATACCACTTCATTATTAAAACAAGAATTAATATATTAATTATTACTCGATATATTTTTTATTACCTTCTTTATGTCTTTTTAAATTTTTTTTTGTACGTCTATTATTTTATTATTCACATCTGTAACACTTTTGATAGTGTACTTAATAATACTTCTCAAGATAATATTTAAAACTTCATTAGTAACTTAGGAACTAAGGATGGATATAATAAACGATTGCCATTAAATACCCTAGTGGGTCGCTGACATTATTTTCCCGGGCCGCTTTATAGAACCCCATCCGCCCCTGGTTGTAGGGTATATTGATTGCGCTCACATCAAAATTTCAAATCCGGGTGGTGATAACGGGGAAGTGTTCCGCAACAGAAAAGGTTTTTTTTCTTTAAATGTTCAGGTAATTGTATAAAATGCAGTACAATTGTATAGGAATAATGATATACATGAAAAGTGTCAGGTTGTTTCAGGTCCAAAGAGGGAAATTTACGACATTGTTGTACGTCATCCAGGTTCAAACCACGACAATGTTATATTCGACCGCAGTGCTGTACGTGTAAGAATGGAAAGAGGTGAAGTTCCAGGTTTATTGTTAGGGGACAATGGTTATTCATGCAGACATTCATTATCTTCTTACTCCCGTGTTACAACCAGGTAAAATGATAAAATTATTCATGTCATCAATATGTTTTGAAATTTCTATGTTGTAGTTGATGAAGCAGAGACTCGTTACAATAGATCCCATATTGCAACGAGAAATGTTGTCGAAAGACTGTTTGGGACATGGAAAAGGCGGTTTCCATGCCTTCAGCGCGGCCTCCAAACTAAATTGGAAACTTCGGTAAGTATCATCTGCGCGACGGCTGTTTTACATAATATTGGTTTAAGGGAACATGGGAATATTGAAGAAAACATCACTGATGAAATACAGGATGCAAGAAATGTTCCAGATGCTGCACGGGGATTAGATTTCAGAAGACATTTCATTCAGGTACACTTTGGTCACTAGGAGGTATAGGTAACAGTTTTTTATTTATTGTATACTATAATTACCTATTATGTATTTCATTTATTTTTCAATAAATAGGGTTTTTCTCTCACTGCGTTTAGACAGCTTTGCTTGTTTTTACTAAACACATGGAGTTTCCCTGTATACACATATAAGTGTGGTTTTTTTTAGTATTCATATATTTTGTAAAATTACTGGAAGAATGAAACACCCATTTCTTTATTGATATTTTATTAGGAATAAAGAAGTTCTTGTGAATCCAAAAGTCACATTTTCCATATAAAAAATATATTAACAGATTCTACTTATACAACCAACCTTGCTACATAAAACCACCACAACCATATACCACACCACCACCACCATGCAAGCCCCCATTTATTTACATTTATTTACAATATTGGAAAACCAAAAATCCATTCTCAAATATGGGTGTGGCATTCAAATTAATAAATTAAATTCATTGAATAAAACACAAAGTCAAACCCATAAAATTATAATCATTAAATAAAGAATTACAGCTGTTTCGAACTAATTCAGTTCATCTTCAGATTCATTATAAGAAAATTAAAGAAATTCAATAACCACCACCAGTTAAGTTTGTGTTTAATTCTACATAATTGGAATTAATATTTTATTCTAATTTTACAATTAATAAGGATGTTTGGAAAACTCGGGTGGTGTTCTTTAGTCATGTTGAAGTTAAGTTAAGTTATTTACAAATTTATAAGAATTCATTGACGATAATTAATACACTGATGATGAAGCATCATCAATGTATTAATATAATCAAGGAAAATAATATCGAGATTCGATATTTTTGAATGTGAGAGTTGATCGCTCAGTTACACAGAGGTATTATAAGAAAAAAATTGTGTTACAAAACAAACAGGTAAATAAAATTAAAAAATTAAAACAAAATTACGTTAGTCATTAGCACCAAAATTCATACTATGACCAAAGTCAACACCGAACCAAAATTGTCACCACAACCAAGAATATGCAGTTACCACAACCAAAATCCTTACCCTGACGTCTAATAAAATTAGAAAGACAGAAAAGTTTTAAATAATGCTAAATATTCAAAAGAAAACTTGAAATATGCAGGTCTTTTCACCCGAGAATACCTAGCTCTAATTTTTCTAAAATTGTCTGCGGACTATCTTACAAATCCTCCCAAATAATGGGAGTTGTAGGCAAGAACCATTTCAGCTGTTCGCCGATTGAGGGTAGCCGTTTGCAGTTCTTCTTCAATTATTTTCAAACGGAGCCTATGGAGCTCGTCCTGCTGCTGGGTAGCCTCGGCAACTTTCTTAAGTCGCATATCCGCTTCTTTAACTACTGTAGCAGGACCAATCTTCCGGCTGCTTCGTGCCATTTGGGGAGCTTGTACTAAAAAAAGAAGTTGGTAAATCATCATTCTCATACATGAAAAGTAAAGATACTTGTACTACTCGAGGTGTCGTCTCTATTTGTTGCCTGTTTTTCTATTTCTTGGTCACCTAAACAAAAAGATGTGTTAATTTTGTATCATTGTGCATAAATAAAAAAAACTGTACCAACAACATATAAAGGAATCAGCTCGCTGCTTCCCTCCTCACTCTCTCTGAACTCAGCTTGTTCTAAAATGTAGATAAATACAGCCAAATATTAAAATTATGATATTGTGTTGTCTTTTTGAATTGATTGTCTCTAAAATTAAGTCAGACGAACCTTTTTCAAATACGGAAGTGCTATCCCAAGGACAGTCAATTGTGATATCCGAATTTGGGGCAGCCTCCTCCACAACCTGAAGCACTGGATCCAAATTTGGTTTCTTGGGGGGGGGGCCTCCTGTTGCCAACATGCTGTGCCGCTCTGCTGTTGTTTCTTTCCGTTTTCTACATAAAAATTTAATTAGTATTAACGTTATCCAAAACTGCTTATTTACAACTACCTACCTTTGTTTTAAATTACTCCATAGTTTTTTTAATTGATCGGCATTTCGTGGGATGCATATCTCCGGCTGGGAATTGTAAGTCTTACTTATCAATTCCCATGCCTGCCGTTTATCCTGCAACGAGGCACCATCGGTTCTTTTGTTCTCAACCACCCCGTTCTCGCGAACAAGCTGAGCCAACAGAAGCTGTTCTTTTGTCGTATACGCGACTGGTTTGCTCATTCTAAAATACAAATGAAGGTATAATTAACGTTTAATAATTACTGATTGATAAGCAATATTCGTATTTATTCTTATAATTGCACCTTATATTTTTACTACTTACTTTTATTAATAATAGTAAATATATCGATATTTTCAACACTCACAATCAGTTCTAATAGTTTTCTGTTAATTAAAAAACACGATCAATACACAATTTAAACACTTAAAACACAGCTTAACACACAATACACTTCCAACAAAACTTTCAATACAAAACAAATGAACTTATATAAATTGGCGCCAAATGTCAAACGTGATACCGACAAAAGTAACTAGAATTCCCCAAATTCCCTTGCTCAGTCCTGACCTCCGCCGAGAATTACCGAAGTACGAATTATAAAACAGAACTCTAGCTTGAGCTTGAGACCGTGCTTGGCCAAGACAGACTTGAGCTGGAGTCTGAGATTGGTTTATAAATACGGGCATAAATTGAATAATTACTTGACAATAATATAAAGGTGAGTTAAGGTAATTAAATTTCTGAATTTTGTTTTAATTTGCCAAAAATTTTAGGTTATCTATTATTATTGAATATAAAATAGATCCTAACATCAACATGGATAATGTCGGATACTGTAATACCGGCACTGATGTAGAATTTCTGTTTTTAAATAGAATTACTTGAAAATTATATTTAGGTAAGTTATAAGTTATAAAATTATTAGGTAATTCAATTACTGATTATTTTCTAAATTGCTCAGAAGTTTAGTTTATCTAATTATCTATTTTTGAATGTAACAATTTCGAACATCAACATCGATAATGTCGGAAACTGTCTGTTTTTAAATTGAATAATCACTAGAAAATTATATAAAGGTGAATCATAAGATGATTAGGTAAATAAATATCTGATTTTTGTTCTAATTTGCTAAAAATTTTAGGTTATTCATTATCGAATTTGAAATTCCAAAAATCAACATTGATAATGTTGGATACTGTATTACCGACAATGTCGCTAATGTAACCCTGTGTTACCGATGGTATTGGTAGTGTCACATGCTGTATTACCGATAATGTTGGTAATGTCATATACTGTATTACCGATAAATAAATATTAATGTTGGGTTGGTTGTTTTTCTTGTGAATTTTCATCCGTGAAGTTGTTCAACCTGTTTCCGTTTATTTGTTGGTTATGGAGTGTATATGCGTTGTAAGATTTTATCTGTTTATTACACTTTATTATCACTTAAAAATTGTACAGAGGTGAGTTATTAGATGATATGGTAATTTCTGATTTTTGTTTTAATTTGCTCAAAATCTTAGGTTGTCTACTGTTGAACAAAGATATTAGAAGCGAATAGATTGCTAATGTCCTGTGTTTTGTATTGAATTATAATGCAACCAACTTCGAATGACCTCGAAAGTTAGTCTTACTCTTTTTAGCTAACTACTTATCACTATCTGTCCTTCATTTTGACTGACTATCCGCCAGCGTAAAACCAGGCCCCTTCCACTTATATTGGTGGGGGGTTCTACAGCTCACGTGGTATTTATGTACAATTCCATCCAGGGGGCGCTTGAGAAGTTTTACTTTCTCGATTGTGGCGACGCGTAGACTAGACTAGAACTAGGTGTAAAATAATACTTTATGTTAACGGAGAAAGATGTCGCTAAGTAAGATTCAAAAATCAACGGTGTTGGCGACTTATGAGTTTTCCCCTAACATAAGAAATAACATACAAAAAGGGTTTTTTTTGCAAGAATCTTACTCAAATTAAAAAATCTCAATATTAGACAGAGGAAAAACTACATTTTCGACGTACTTGTATTTTACAAAATTTTATTTTAGACGGCTGCAGTTGAAATTTAGGGTTTTTTAAGATCGCGTTTAGGGGAAAAAATTAAATGTTGGCATTAGGAGAAATTTAGTCCTATGTTTAGGGCGTGTTTACTTTGGCGCTTTAAGCGCTTAAAGCGTTCCACGCTTATAACGCTTATTTTAGCCGTTTACTTTGGGTTTTTGGCGCTTATGCGTCTGTTGACAGATACGACAGGAACCGTTTACTTTGAAGCTTGAGCGAATGTAAGCGTAGGAGCTCTGTACATAAAAATCAGCTGATTTATACAAAGTGGACGATGGACGATGAGATCGAATAATTTTTCTATTACTATCTGGAATTACAATCTTACTACACCTTTTCCAAGTGTAGCTCAGATATTTTCAGTCGTATTTCAGATTAGTGAATTATTATATTTATTTCATTATTATATTCAAATGAGGTACTGAAGATGGTTGGATTCAACCAAAGCTTATATACCGAAAATAGTAAATTATTACTGCAATTTTAATAACAATATTATTTTATTACCTATATCTGTTATTTATTGTATATGGTCTAAATTGAATTGAAATTAGGTATATATGTAAATAACAAATTATTATTTTGTGAAATTTCTTTTATTTTATTGAATTGCATTTTACTAATCTGAAATACAAATGACGATTTCTGAAATTAATTTGTTCCCTATTACTTTATTAACTACAGTTGGTAAAGGTGTAGAATTATTTGATGAAAGTGAAAATGCAAAAGCAAAAAATGAAATAGAATGAAATAATAGTCTAATGTTTTTAATTAATAGGTAAAACAAGGGCTACAACTACCCAGGCTTCCACCATTTTTTCAAATTTAACACAATCGCGCGCCACGCTTATTTTGCTTCTACTCGATGGAAGAAGCGTTGTGAGCGTTGGTAATGACGTCACGCTGCCAATATGATGATGTCATGACAGTGCTGATGAGCGCTTACAGCACCAAAGTAAACAGCACTTTAAGCGCTTAAAGCGCCAAAGTAAACACGGCCTTGGTCATCGAAAATTGCTTGAATTTGACAGTTTTCAGCATCTTCATCTAACTTATTTCTTTATTGTTAATTTTATTTGGTTTTTCAAATCTAAGAACCCGTAAGAATTATAAAAATGATTTTATATATTAAAAAAATATTTAATATTACCGTTTCAAATGAAATTTTTTTAATTTTAGATGTATGTGAGCTGTGTCGAGATCCCGGGAATGAAGTCCCATTGTATTATTTTTTCAAGATCATAGCAAAGTGGGTAAATTTTCACAACAATATATTAGGTAATTGTATATTGTACTGGGTACTGGGGTTCTCACGTTTTATATGGAGCGATTCATTTCATATGGATCAAGTCGAATGAAAATGAAAATGAACATCAGCACGTTCATCATTTACGTACATACGTATGTATGTATACATAGTTGATTTATTTAGAATACCTACTTTTATTTGCTTTCACTTGTTAATTCAATTCAAATTTTTTAGTTTAAATATATTTATATTTAATTTATCTTGTCTTGTGTATTAATAGTACCTTTAATTGATTTCAATATAAATACAATCAAAATAAGATTTAAATTTCCCGCATTTTTTTCATTAGGTTATCCTAGTTTTACACCACAAGATACAGCCTAGTCTATGCTACAGCGCTGCCTGGATGGAATTGTACATAAACGGTGGAATATTTGACGTCAGGAAGTGGGGGGTCTATCTAGTCCATGGTAAAACACTGTGGCGGATAAGCTGACAAAGACAGAAAATATAGTTGTTGTATTGTTGGAAAGAAACAACAGATGAGGCTCAAAAAATATTAGTGCGCATGGTGGCTACAAATTTCTACCCACATTGGCAGTCTATATATCCAAGTCTATGCTGTTGAATGTAACATAACCTCAAAAATCAACAAGATACTTTCAGCCATAGATAAAATAGATACACAACTACTATACTGATTTTAATCCGTGGTGGGGGCTTAAACGAAAGTAACATAATGTTCAGGGGGCGCTGATGACAGCTTCAAGCCACTACAGGATTCTGTAGATAAGATTATTTTCGGTTTGAATCCACGATATATCATACAAATAATTAGCGGGAAATTCAAAATCACATATTCAAAGGAATTCAAAATAACGAACGACAATTATTTTTCTGTAAAAAAAGTAACTATATTTTAAGTATAACAAAATATACATACAAATGGTAAAATAAGAAGAAAGAATAAAAATAATGAATAAAAAATAAACATAAATAACAATAATGAAATAACAAAACAAAATAACAAAAATAATAAATGCTAATAATAAATTAAATGAATAGAAAATTATAATCCAAAATGTAAAAAAAACTAGTACATAATCTATTGAATTTAGTATCAATACATAATTTAAAATATAATAAAAATTTAGAATAATTTAGAAAAGACAACAACCTTTTCAAAATACATTTTAGTAAAATTATACCTTGTTTTTTCTAATTAATATTTGAAATACACAATTATTACACAATATTTACAACAATAAATTGAAAAATATTAAAATAAAATACAAAAACAATGTACAAAACAATAATAATGGTAACAATAATAGTAATGGCAAAAATGATGAGTCTCTGACAAATCAATGAAATAACAAAAATATAATTAGTGAAATTAAATAAATAAACAAGAAATGTTTTCAACAGTACACGGTTGTCTTTGTTTCAACTTTTCTGTTATATTTCAAGTACATAAAAGTGAGATAGACTGTGAAGTGTGATTTATTTACAATTTACAACATGCATTTGTGACCTTCGTTCGATACAACCCTCTTTATTGTTTACATCCTATTTTTTTTGTTTCACGAACAAATAAAAATTCTTGAAAATTCATTTTTATCAAAAAATATTAATATTAGAATAATTAAAAAATATCATATTAGAAGTATTATCATATACGTATTATCTTTATAATCAAATTACGTTTACTTGTACATGTACATATATTACTCTAATTACTAATAAGAAACTAATTATGCGTTTGTTTTCGTGTATTAAAAATATTTGTAATATACTATGTACATACTTACTTATTTACATTCAACAAATCGCACCCTAATAAACTTGATGAATCGTCGATCGGCAAAATTAAATTCAAACATTAAAAATCGTGTTTCTATGATGTGACATGAATGACATGAGACATGATGTCTAAATGCGACTTCTTTACTGAGAAATTCATACTAATTATCTCAGAGAATGTTATATAGATGTCACTTGCATTTTTCGTAAATTTTCGATGCCAGCGCCACCTAAGCTTCATACACCCAACTATTTTTAATACTCATTGGTCCGCCCATAAGAGTTGGCGGGGCCTGCTTTCAGCAGTTTTGTTCACATATGGAGAGACTAATTAATACATCTGTAAGGGTATTTTATGAATTTCATGTAAGTTCTATTGTAGCTCCATTAATTTTCTTTTAAATGGTGATTTTTAGAGTTAACAAATTTATGGAAAACAGCACATCATTAGTGGAGAAATAATGGAATTGATTTGTTAATTAATCACCAAGATAATCATCAAAGCTGGCGCTCTATTTTATAAAGGCCCTGTATAAAATGATAAACCTTTGCCTTATTTCCTATTATACACAATTTATCATGAAGAATTTCTGATTTGTTTTGATTGAATTGTTTGTTGGTTTCAAACATGAATTTAGTGGTTTAACAAGTACTACATATGATGATGATGATGATGGTGATAATATTAATAATGGTGACCCACTACTTATGTTTAATTTGTGGCTTAGATAATTTAAACTAAATGAAAAAGAAGGTGAGTATTTTGTATTTATTCCATTACATTCAATTTGTTTAAAATTTCCGCAATTGTAAATTCTTGCCATCTTCAGGTAATATCCTGTACTACTTTTAAATTTTTAATTACAGGTATCATTTATAGCATCATGTGAGCGCTATCTAGTATAAAAGAGACTACTAATGTTTAGTTAGATTGCGGCATCTTGTGGCAAAGTGATGAATGACGTTATCTAGTTAATAGGAAATTTGAAAATTTATGTCGGAAAACCTTCATGTGACGTCAGTGAAAAACATAAATCTATCCTAAGACTTTTCTTTGTATACGTAGCATGGAAAATTGTATAAAATAACAGAGAAATGAATTATTGAGACTGTAATGGGACTTTCTACGTTACACATAGATTTCATGTAAGTGTCATTGTAACAAAATTAATATTTTAATTTTCATTAGATTGTTGTTTTTAGAGTTAACAAGTTGATGTGGGAAAACAGCACAGTATTGTTTGGATGAGATGAGATTGCTTTGAAATTGAAATTCATCTCAATTTACATTTACTAATGACGATGGAGATTTCGATAATGTGTAGATTTGTATGTTGTTAATTACAATAGTAGGATCAATTTTGACTGTTACCACGCTTTCTCTTCGATCAGAATTTTTATGACCACAATTTAAGATTGGGGCTTCCTTTAAATTGTTTCATCATATAACATTGTTTCATTTGATATAATGTCATCGTCATATCGATTTTTTGACAAAAATTGAGTTTAGAAACGTAGATAGATATAAATGTCTAAATTTCTTTTTCTTTTTCAATTATAAAAGAAATAATTTTAAGAAAACATGTTTAAAGAAATCCCAAATGTTTCAAATTCCCGCTTCTGCGATTTTTTGGAATTAGAGTCCCTTAAATATAGGGTTTATTTAAAATATTGTTGTGCTGCCATCTTTCGGTATTATAGTATAACTAATTTGAAATTTTTAATTGCAGATTGTATTGATAGATTTATTTGAGTGCCATCTTGTAGCGAAAGGTGTAGTTGAATACTAGCTGTCACCATCTAGTAGAAAAGTTTTTAATTAAACGTTAATGAGCACTATCTAATACAAAAAGTGTGAACTATAAGTTGTCTTTAGTTTGTTAAATTTAAAAGGGATATTTATGAATTAGTAATTGTATATCTGTTTTGCATTAATTTATTTAAATTTTGTATTTGTATATCGTTGAATTCTTAGATATCGCAATCATTTATCAATAACACTACTAATAGTTAACAGTAAGAAGTTGAATTTGGAGATAATAATGAAGAAAGAATTTCTTTAAAGATAATAGTGATAATAATGGTGGTAAATAAAATCAAGAACTTCTCCAAACGAAGGTGTAATCTCAATATAAAACAACGAAAAGTCAATCAATGATTTGTGTCCATATACATAAAACAATCGTCGTACCGAATTTCAGCGAATCGATTGAGAAAGGAAGACAAATTACACACAAAATGTAAGTTTTATTTATTATATAACCTTTAATTATAATGGTGTAACTTATAATAAATTAATTTCTAGAAGATTTAACAAGAATTGGAAGACGTTAACATCATTTTTCAGTTAAGAACGGTTCAGAGGATCAACGTGTTTAACCAACGAGTATTGTTTTGATGTATGAACATTTGTTTTTATGATCTATGAAGATTTGAAATATTTAAAAGATAAAAACAACGATTAGTGTATAGTTTATTTATTCTGCTTACGTTTTCTAGCTTAAGTTGTAAAAATAATTTGTGGTTTACACAATGGATGCAAAATTTACGATAGCCGGTTGGGGGGTGTTATAAATCATAGACAGAATCGACAAATTCACCATCTGGATGTGTCTTGTAGCAGGTAGGTAAATAAAAACAAGTATTTTCAAGGGTATTTCTCTAAATATTTCTATTTATAATTGTTTGAGAAATAAATTCTAAACAATTGAATTTCTAAAAACAGACTACTATTTATTTTAAAAATCATCATTGCAGTTTTATTTTTACTTATTAGCGAATTTTTTAAAAAAAAATTAGCTAATGACGAGATCCTCACTTTTGAATTTCCGAAAAATTTTTGCACAGAAGTTCGTTTTGGGACCTCAGGAACCCATATCCACCGTTCGTTAAAATTTTTATATATATATATATATATATATTTATATATTTATATATTTATATATATATATATATATGTATACCCACGATAACTGCCGTAAAAATACACCAATCTTAATGAAACTTGGTACAAAAATCGGTCTTTGGGATAGCTTGGATGAGTTCGTTGGCCAGACTGGTAGGGCCAACACTTTTGGAATAAGAGCTGAAGAAATGTTAAAAAAAATCATTTTCAATATTAAATTTACTTAGATTTTGATGAAAATTAAAATAATAGTAGAGCAGTCCATTCTCTATGACCCAGAAAAAAAATCATCAAAATCGGTTCATTGGATCGCAAGAAAAATGCAAAAATCTCTTTTTTGAGTATAAGCAGTAAAATCACGTATCTAAGATGGCTATGTGTTCTGACAATTGATATTAGAAAAAAAATTGAATATCGCGGGGGGCAACTAATTTTGACAGTTAATATTAGACGCAAGGCCTGCTAGAGAATTTCGCTTGAAAAAATCAAGCAGGCCTTGATTAAACGTATTACGGGAAATGAATTTGTTAGTTGATTCAATGTTATTATAATATATTAATTGTCAGTATCATAAGAATGTTTTGCAATTAATATTTCAGTATGTAGATACATAAAAAATTCGCTATATAAGGTACTTGCTGCCTTTGGAGATCTTTTAGTTTCTCTGATACTCTGATATTCTATTCGACATTCCATTTTACGTATGTGAACAAGACCGTTTAAATTAGATTATTGAGGTTATGTTCCATTCAACAACATAGACTTGGATATATAGACTGCCAATGTGGGTAAAAATTTGTAGCCACCATGCGCACTAATATTTTTTGAGACTTATCTGTTGTTTCTTTCCAACAATGCAACAGCTGTATTTTCTGTCTTTGTCAACTTGTCCGCCACAATGTTTTACGCTGGCGGAAGTGGCGGATAGTCAGTCAAATTGAAGGATGGATAGTGATAAGTAGTTAGCTAAAAAGAGTACGACTAACTTTCGAGGTAATTCGAAGTTAGTTACATTATAATCCAATACAAAACATAGGACATTAGCTATCTATTCCCTTCCAATATCTTTGTTCAACAATAGATAACCTAAAATTTTAAGCAAATTAGAACAAAACTCAGAAATATAATAAGTTTATAATCTAATGACTCACCTTTATAGAATTTTTAACTAATTCAAACACTCAAATCCATGACAAAACAACCTGCTCAGTTTGAACAACCTCACGGATGAAAATTCACAAGAAAAACAACCAACCCAACACGAATATGTATTTATCGGTAATACAGTATATGACATTACCAACATTATCGGTAATACAGCATGTGACACTACCGATACCATCGGTAACACAGTGTTACATTAGCGACATTGTCGGTAATACAGTATCCAACATTATCAATGTTGATTTTTGGAATTTCACATTCGATGATGAATAACCTAAAAATTTTAGCAAATTAGAACAAAAATCAGATATTTATTTACCTAATCATCTTATAATTCACCTTTATACAATTTTCTAGTGATTATTCAATTTAAAAACAAAAATTAAATACATCAGTGCCGGTAAGACAGTTTCCGACATTATCGATGTTGATGTTCGAAATTGTTACATTCAAAAATAGATAATTAGATAAACTAAACTTCTGAGCAATTTAGAAAATAATCAGTAATTAAATGACCTAATAATCTTATAACTTACCTCAATATAATTTTCAAGTAATTCTACTTAAAAACAAATTCTACATCAGTACCGGTAATACAGTATCCGACATTATCCATGTTGATGTTGGGATTTATTTTATATTCAATAATAATAGATAACCTAAAATTTTTAGCAAATTAAAACAAGATTCAGAAATTTAATTACCTTAACCAAAGAATACATACTCCATAGAAGCTCAGATCTCGGGGTTTTGTGGTTATCAAACTTTTAGTACCTACCCTGACTCACGAAGGGCGACACTTGTTCAATGTCGGTCGGTCGTCGACACTGTTGCCGACGACGTAGGAAGAAAATCTACTAAATGGTCACGTGATACCCACTAGAAATCCATTTAGTTTATTTTGAAGTCAATATTCCTTTTCTACATCCAAATATGTCCATTATAAATATAAGATAAAAAATTATATAGGTAAATATCTCCAAAAGTTATATTTAATTAGACAAATCAACAAAAAATATTCGAAAAAAAAATCTACCAATTTTCTACTTTTCTACCAGACATTCTACTTTTCTACCAGATTTTCTACTAATCTACTAGACGGAGATTTATCCACAAGACGGGTCGAAATTCCACCAGATCTAATAGAAATTCGCCTGAATCGGCAACCGTGGCCATGAGTTCGGTTGATAAAATCGTCGTGCTTAGCATGTGCTTACCGACATTGAACAAGTGTCGCCCTTCGTGAGTCAGGGTAGGTACTAAAAGTTTGATAACCACAAAACCCCGAGATCTGAGCTTCTATGTAGTATGTATTCTTTGCCTTAACTCACCTTTATAATATTTTCAAGTAACTATTCAATTTAAAAACTCAAATCAAAGAATACATACTACATAGAAGCTCAGATCTCGGGGTTTTGTGGTTATCAAACTTTTAGTACCTACCCTGACTCACGAAGGGCGACACTTGTTCAATGTCGGTAAGCACATGCTAAGCACGACGATTTTATCAACCGAACTCATGGCCACGGTTGCCGATTCAGGCGAATTTCTATTAGATCTGGTGGAATTTCGACCCGTCTTGTGGATAAATCTCCGTCTAGTAGATTAGTAGAATGTCTGGTAGAAAAGTAGAAAATTGTTAGATTTTTTTTTCGAATATTTTTTGTTGATTTGTCTAATTAAATATAACTTTTGGAGATATTTACCTATATAATTTTTTATCTTATATTTATAATGGACATATTTGGATGTAGAAAAGGAATATTGACTTCAAAATAAACTAAATGGATTTCTAGTGGGTATCACGTGACCATTTAGTAGATTTTCTTCCTACGTCGTCGGCAACAGTGTCGACGACCGACCGACATTGAACAAGTGTCGCCCTTCGTGAGTCAGGGTAGGTACTAAAAGTTTGATAACCACAAAACCCCGAGATCTGAGCTTCTATGGAGTATGTATTCTTTGCTCAAATCCTACATCAGTGCTGGTAATACAGTGTCCGACATTATCAACGTTGATGTTTGAAATTGTTACATTCCATAATGGATAAACTCTTCAGTAAATTAGAACAAAAACCAGAAATTTAATTATCTTATAACTCACCTTTATACAATTTTCAAATAGTTGTTCATTATCAATGTTGATTTTTGGAATTTCACATTCGCTAATGAATAACCTAAAATTTTTAGCAAATTAAAACAAGAATCAAAAATTAAATTAGCTTATCATCTATTAACTTACCTCTATACAATTTTTAAGTAATTATTCAATTTAAAAACAAATCTTATATCAGTGCCGGTAATACAGTATCGGACATTATCGATGTTGATGTTTGAAATTTTGGTACATTCGATGATAATAATCTAAAATATTGAACAATTTAAAACAAAAATCTAAAATTTAATTATCTAACAATCTTATAACTCACCTTTATATAATTTTCAAGTGATTATTCAATTTAAAAACCCAAATCCTACATGTGCCGGTAACACAGTATCCAACATTATCGATGTTGATGTTTGAAATTATGGTACATTCGATAATAGATGAACTTGAGCAAATTAAAACCTAAATCAGAAATTCAATAACCTAATAATCTTATAACTGACCTTAATATAATTTTCAAGTAATTATTCAACTTAAAAACAAATCATACATTAGCGCCGGTAATACAGTATCCGACATTATCGACGTTAATGTTTGAAATTGTTATATTTAATAATAGATAACCGGAGATTTTGAGCACATTACATTACAAAAAAAATCAAAAATTTAATTACCTAATAATCTTATAACTCACCTATATAGAATTTTTCAAGTAATTATTCAATTTATGCCCGTATTTATAAACCGATCTCAGACTCCAGCTCAAGTCTAACTTCCAAGCACGCGTTTTGGTTTATAAGTCTTGCTTCGGCAATTTTCGGTGGAAGTTAGGATTGAGTATATGGAGGGTTGAGAACTTGGCGAATTCTAGTTACATTTTACAGGGTCATGTTTTTCTTTTTGTGCGCACGCGCACTTTCTGCAAAAGTCAAGCTCGTCTCAAGGCAGCTACGACCCAATCTTGGCTTGGTTACATATTCTGGCCTCAAGGCCAAGCTCAAGCTCCAAGACGGTCTCAAGATCGGTCTATAAATACGGGCATTAAAAACACAAATCCTACATCAGTGCCGGTAATACAGTATCGGACATTATCGATGTTGATGTTTGAATTTATTTTATATTGAATAATGAGAAAATTAAAACAAAAATCTAAAACTTAATTATCTAATAACCTTATAACTCACCTTTATATAATTTTCCTACTTCATTATACCCAATTTATAAGTTCCTACTGTTTAAATTTTCAAGTCTTGATGTTATTGATAAATGATAGCGATATGTAAAAACAAATAATACAAATACCATAGAAGTTCAGATCTCGATTTTTTGGTTTAGTACCTACCCTGACTCACGAAGGGCGACACTTGTTCAATGTCGGTAAGCACATGGTAAGGACGATGATTTTACCAACCGAACTCATGGCCACGGTTGCCGATTCAGTAGAGTTTCTGCTAGATCTGGCGGAATTTCGACCCGTCTTGTGGGTAAATCTCCGTCTAGTAGATTAGTAGAAAATCTGGTAGAAAAGTAGAAAATCTGGAGTGGGACTATGAAATTGATAAGGAAAACGAAAAAGAAAAGGAAAGAGAAGAGCGAAATTCTCTGTCCTATAAAAACCGGTACTACGAACGATTTTCTCTTCCTATATTCGGGAATATTCGCGCGATAAGGAAAACGTACTAACCATCTTAAAAATATAGTACAAAATGGAGTTAGTTCAAACAATCAACGTCGCTGACAGCGCCAATTTTATAATTTCGTCCGTCTAACTAAACATTTCAATTGAAAAATTATATTTATATCAAGTAATATTAGAATAAACGAAAAAACGCGGCTTTTTAAGCTTATTTTTTATAAAGAAAATATAAAGTGTCATCACAAGAGAGAGATGAATATATATAACTTGCAATGCGTTAAAAAAAGACATTTGAATAGAGATACATAAATTATTCTCCTTATCCTGATCCTAACGAACTAGTATTCGGTAATGGCGACTGTAACCGATGATCTTTTCATAGTACGAAATCGCGCGCAATAGAGAACAATTCGCTATCGCTATCGCTTTGAGAATTTCATAGTCCCACCCCTGGTAGATTTTTTTTCGAATATTTTTTTGTTGATTTGTTTAATTAAATATAACTTTTGGAGATATTTACCTATATAATTTTTTATGTTAGAAATATAATGAATATATTTGGATGTAGAAAAGGAAATATTGACTTCAAAATAAATTAAATGGATATCACGTGACCATTTAGTAGATTTTCTTCCTACGCCGTCGGCAACAGTGTCGACGGCCCAACGATTGTAAACTTACAATGATTGCTCAATGCCTATACTCTCCATATAAGCCAAATATTTGGTGTCATTGGTTGATAGTTAGCATACCTACATATACATAATAGAGACAGGCATAGCTACCTGTCTCTATCGATGTCTATTCGTATCTGTATGTACGCGAATGACGTCACTGGTGTACGACAAGAGTGGGGATGCCGAAAAAATGTGGTTCATGAGCAATCCTTGTAAGCATTCATAATCGTTGTCGACGGCCGACCGACATTGAACAAGTGTCGCCCTTCGTGACTCAGGGTAGGTACTAAAATTCTGATAACCACAAAAAGCCGACTTATGAGCTTCTATGGTATTTGTATTCTTTGGTCAAAACTAAACAATTAGTAAATCTAAAATTTAAATAAATTAATGTGAAACATAGATATACAATTACCTGATAAATTACTAATCCATCAATATCTATTTCTAATTAATAAACTGATCAAATGAACAAAGAAAATCAAAAATTAAAATTCCAGTTCACATTTTTTCTACTAGATAGCGACTACAACCATCCGATTGCTCCTTTCACTACAAGATGACACTCAAATAGAGCTACCAATGCGATCTGTAATAAAGAATTTCGAATTAGCTATAATACAATATCGAAAGATGGCAGCAAAATAAAATAGCGGGAATTTCAAACAAATGAGATTTGTTTTATTTACTATTTTCTCTTTAAAATTGCAGAAAAAAATCTTTTAGTAAAATTTATGACATGCTCGAAGAATTTCCTTTGTACTTTACAATTTTTCTAGAATTTTCCAAAACGAACCGATTCAACGGCAGTGGTTACACCATTTCAATGTCTAAGAAAACAAGCGAGATTTTGATGATTAAACATAGACAATAATAAGAATTTAATAGCTTAAACTACCTATTTATGTGTACTAATTGTTGTAATCGAATCACAGATATACAAGATTTAACTTTAAATAAAGTACAAACAATTAATAAATTGCTTGTATTGATTTTTTGTGTTTCATAAGTTATGAATCATAACATAACATTGCTGAATAATAACATTATAAATAAACGATATTACCTTCTGTTTTTGAATCAATAAAAAAGTCTCAATCAATTGGATATTGCTTTTAAAATCAATAAGTGTATTTAAATTTCCATATTTATTTAGACTTATCATTTTATTACTTTAGGTAATAAAACCATTAGGAGGTTCTCAAAAAACTGTCATTATTCAATAATCTTCAAGATTCCTCTCAATTCTTTTAACTTGATTGAAAAACGAATTGAAGAAAAAAATACATCCGTACGAAAAAAAAAGGAGAAATGCAACATTCTTACCTTCTTTTTCATTTAGTTTAAGTTATCCAAGCCGCTAATTAAACATAAATAATGTATCACCATTATTAATATTGTCACCATCTTCATTCATCATTGTGGTTCTTGTTAAAGCACTAAATTAATGGTAATTGAAACCAACAAACAATTCAATCAAAACAAATCAGAAATTATCCATGATAACTTGTGTATAATAGACAATAAGGCAAAAGTTTATCATTTTGTACATGGCCTGCATAAAATACAGCGTCAGCTTTGATGATTAATTAACAAACCAATCCATAAATTTGTTAACTCCCATATATCATAATTTCAATGAAAATTAATGCAGTTACAATACAACTTAGATGAAATTTATGTGTAACTTAGAAAGTACCATTACAGTTTTATTTTTAATTAATCATTTCTGTTACTTTCTATTCAATATTTCATTCTGCGTATATAAATAAAACTGTTTAAAGTAGATTCTTGAGGTTATGTTACATTCAACAGTGGATATCCTAAAATTTTGAGCAAATTGAAACAAAAATCAGAAATATAATTAACTTATCATCTAATAACTCACCTATATACAATTTTTAAGTAATTAGTAATTATTCAATTTAAAAAAAAAATAATCTTACAACACAAATCGATTCAGATATTAATCGATCAGACTAAGCAACTTCATGAATGAAAATTCACTAGAAAAATAACCGGCACATTAACGCCGGTAATACAGTATCCAACGTTATCGATAGTGTGCTGTATAATTCGTGCCGTTTAAATATCTTATTTACTTAATCTTTTCATTGATTTAGTTGATTTTTTCACTATATTTCAAATATATGTCCCTAAAATAGAAGGACTAATATTTGAAGAATCAGAATAATTTTTTTGTAAGAGCGGCATCTCGTGTAGATATATTATAACTAACAATTGTGTTGGCAGTAATGTACACCGAAATTAGTTCAAGCGGACACACCAAATTGGCGGTAAATTTAAAATATAATTTAAAAATCGGAATTAATTAATTAATTAAATTGGATTTTTGCTATAAAAAGTATCTAAATTGCGGAACAATAACGAAACCACAAGCTTACGAAGTCTAATTGTAGGTTAATCAAATACAATCATACATACTAATAGATAAAACTATAATTTCCATCACTATTATGTAAAGAAAAAGAAAATAATATATGTATAACATAACCTTAAAAAACTTGGAAAATTATTTATTTCAAAAGGTTCTTATAAATTAAAAATGCCAGTAGATATAGATGTGGAATATTGGTAGTTAATTAATTAATTAATATAATATTCTAGAATTAATTAATCTTAGATACAAGCATTTTTTTTGTATTTTAGTGGAACTTGTGGTTATGCACAGAAATTCAATGAAATGTCCAAACATATTTCAGAAAAACTTCCAGAAATTATATTAAACGGTCATGAGGGTCGTAGAGGATCGTTTGAAGTTAAAATTAATGGACATTTAATCCATTCTAAATTAAATACATTAGCATATCCAGATTATGATGATTTAACCAATATTATAAAAGAAGTAAGTGCAGGTAATCAACCAAGACAATGTAAATCTCAACCAGTTACTTGTAAAATAATTTAGATTACAATCTATTTATTATAAAATAAAGTCCTTAATATTTTCATTTAACAACAGCATTATAAAGATTATCAGCTAATTTTATAATTTCATTTTGATATTCGCAACGTTTAATTAATGAAGGATTAATACCATCAATACCTAGATAAGCTCCAGCTATTGATCCAGCCATACAAGCTATAGTATCAGTATCACCACCTAATGTTATAGCATACTGTATAGTTCTTCTAAACAAATTATCAGTCTGTAATTATAAAATAATTATAATAATAATAATAACTAGAATAATAATGTATACTTGTACTGTTGGAATATCGTTTTTTATCGCCCTTAAGAAACAATAAACAGCTGTTGGAACCGAATCATAAGCACTAATTGAATTACCCAATTGTATCAATACATCCTCCTCTAATTGTTCATTAGGTTCTCTTTGTAAATAATGTCGAACTAATTCCAATTTTAATTGATACGGATTTGTGTCATTCAATCCTAATCTTTAAATTTTCAAAAATTTATCAAAAAATAAAAATTACAAAATTCAATTATAAATCAAATTACCCATCATCATTCTCTAATTCAATTGTCTTAATTTTCTCGATTAATTCATTACAGAATTGTTGATAATCCAATAATTGATCTGTTGGATTCAAATTTAATGCTTGATATATTGATATACATTGTATCAATGCACCATGTACACCTAATTGATTTGTATGAGTAATTTCCGTTGATTTCCTAGCAATTTCTATCATATTTTCATAATTATTGTAAAAATACAGTGCTACAGGGGCTATCCGCATTGCACCACCATTACCATAAGAACCAGTACCAGAGAATTGTTCGGATGCTGGCCGATAAACATCCATAAATTTCGTTTTACGTAACTTTCTAAATACATCAACAACATTTTGACCATAACCACGATGCGGTTCAGTGAAATATTCTTTAACAAACAATGTCGCTAGATGTTTACTATCAAATTCTGGTCTTTCAATCAAACATTGAGCTACCGATTTCATCATTGCTGTATCATCAGTATAATTCTTTACAGGTCCTTTTAAAGAAAAGATTGAAATAATTCTATATATTTGATATTAATAATTAATGTGATATACCTTTATAATCAGGTGATTGTAATTGATCAAAATATTTTTGTATAACAAGTTTATCACCGGCTGATATAATATCACCTTCATAGGGTGCACCTAAACAATCGCCTAATAATCCACCCACAAGGCATCCACGAAATTTACTTTTTAATAGATTTTTATCTATATGAGACATTTTGATGTGCCTTATTAAAATGTGCATTTGATAAAAATTAATACACCTAACCTACAAAAAGAGAACAACTTTAATTTGAGTGTTTTTGTTGTTTTTATAATACAAATGTTGTGTCGTCATTACGAAATGTTGGCCTATACTCAAAAATGTTCAATTTTTATTTATTTTCAAGAAAATTACAAAAAAAGTTACGCAAAAATCAGTCAAGATGTTTAGGTTAGGTGAGCTAATTGTAGCGCGCTTTCACTTGACGTAATCACAAGTATAGTAGCCGCCTGGCAATTGTGAATTTCGACTTATAAGTCAATTTACTTTGTGGTTGGGTTGGGGTGCGCAAAGAAAACTTTCTACTGTAATTTCTGTGAATAGCAATAGCAATCGACAATGTAGGGATGAAATTAGCTGATTTTAAAGAAATTTTAACTGCATCTGATGCGAGTTGTAAATTATACATTTCTATTTGCATTGATTTATAAGTCAAAATGTACAGAAACCAGGTGACCTTTAGTAACCTGAATGTTTATTTCAAATTTAAATCATTTTTAAGCGGAGATGTTCAGAAAAATAATAAAGTTCACATTATCAAATCGAATTATTTAAATTTTTATGAATTAAAATTAAAATGTGGCCTTCAGTGCGCTGATCGTCTAAATGGACCTAACTGAGATCGTGTTGATGTCTACTACCCGATTTAGGAATATTGTCATAATTCTAGTAGCACCATAGAGTTTACACTGCGGAGTGGGAAGTTTACACGTATTTATAACGTAAATGTCTTATATTTTCAGGGCGGCGTCTTCAACTTCGGTGCCGATCGAATATCTCCGATAGGCTACTTAAGCCCCGCTTTCGCGCATCCTAACCGAAGGCCACATTGCAACTGATATTGTACAGCTACTCTGCAAATGTTACTCTTTTATTAAGAAAATTTAAGATATTTCATGGAGCAAAAAGTGTATTATTCATACCAGATTAGAAGCTCTGTAAATATTCACAAAATTATTTGATATCTGAGATGAATCCAAGTAGACTGCATAATTGTTTGTCAAAAGTCATTTTGATTTTGTAATTACTCATTTTTAGCTGTTATTTGAAAAAATTACTGATAAGAATTTATAAAGTTTTCATTATTTAGACTAAGAATAAATGCTGATATTGCTTTTGCTTATGGATTGTACATTATAAGATCTTCTATTTTTAATGTCAAAATGACGTTATACAGCCTTCTTGGATTCGTTTAATTTTGTTTAAATGGTCTCCCTCCTACAAATCCTTGAAATATTCTTAGAATCGCTCGCTAACTATAAAAGTTTTATAAGAATTGAACACATTTATAGGACACCCAGTATAGGCAGTATAAGAGTTCCTTCATAAAATTTCATCTACTTTCCATCTTCAAAGTTTGTAAAGGAGCTAACGAATCATCCTGTATATGCCAGAGAGAAATAGATAGATTAGAAAAACTACTTTCTCATCAATTTATCATAATCATAACATTATTTTAATTCAATTAAAAGTTGTAAAAAAGACAAAAGACTGACTTGAATATTAATAATGAGATGACTCTCAAAGATTTTCTCAAATTATTGAAATTATGCATCAATAAATTTTACTATCCATTATTTTTTCTATATGCACATAATTTATATGTACAGAGCTTACCAAAACGAAGTGACCGAGTCTTGAACGAGAATATCACGTTTTCTCGTTCGTGTGAGTCAGGCTGTCAGGGTAACAATGTGGTTAGGTAAGGAGTTTCATCCATAGCAAATTTGTAGAAAGTCTTTTTCTATACAGGTAAATACCCAAGAATGGCATCAGTAACCCCAGCACCTTCTTCTGATTGAATATTTCTTTCCAAATTCTGACTTATTGAGATTGTGATGGCCGTCTTCATGAGCCTGTTTTACAAAGCCGCACAAAAAGTGGTCACTTATAGTTTTTGGCAAGCTCTGTACATATGTATTTATAACGGTTTGCGTAATCAAATTCATTTAGGAGTGGGAGCAAGTGGGAGCATCAAACTGTTTGGTCGACTGGAGTCGTAGATGTCTCGAGTCATAGATGTCACCAGAAATATAAATAACTCAGTATATTATTTATAATGTTCATATTACGCTATATCTCAATCCTCTCTGTAATACACTTTTCAGTTATAATAAAGATTGTACATTGAACGAATGAATGTATAAAATATAGATTACATAAATTACGAAATATCATTTAATTGATGATTATTATTATCATTATATAATAGACAATTATCATTAATTAATTACTATTCAAACAACAAAAGAAAACAATTAAATGTCTTAAATGAGTGTGTTTAAAAATTGATAAAAAAAAATGTTGAGCAATCTTATAAAAGAATTGATCATTGATTATTGTGGAAAGTTTAACTGTGACATTGAATAATAGTGATTCATTGATGATAAATGATAATAAATCAAGGTAAATTATAACAAAGATAAATACAGGGTGTTTGCTCTCAGTATGGAGAGTTCTAAGAAACTCCTATTAGTCGACGAGCGATTCGAAAAATATTTTGAGGATTTGTAGAAGAGTCCCTAGGGAACATTTTAGCAAAATTAGAACCTCGTAGCTCATTTCAAAGTTGATCAAAAATTGCTCGTTTCTGACGACTTAGCGATTTTCAAAAACGAACAAAACATGCAGAACGACTAAAAATGACTCAGAGACCTTTCCAACATTGATTTTTTTCGTTTCTTTCCATTTTATTCTGTAACAGGTGTAAATATTTCGTATTTTCTCTGGAATACAATGGAGAAAAACGAAAAAAATCAATGCTGGAAAGGTCTACGGGGCATTCTTTAGTCGTTCTGTGTGTTTAGTTCGTTTTTGAAAATTGCGACAATGTCCAAAACGATCGTTTTTTGACCAACTTTGAAATGAGCTACGAGGTTCTAATTTTGCTAAAATGTTCCCTAGGGACTCTTCTACAAATCCTCAAAATATTTTTCGAATCGCTCGTCGACTAATAGGAGTTTCTTAGAACTCTACATACTGAGAGCAAACACCCTGTATATTAACAAAATTATGTCCTTGATCAACGAAAATAAAAAACACGAATATTTACAAGATCACCTCTATTTAATGCCCTCGATTGATTAATAATAATAATAATAATAATAATTAGTAGGATTGCATGATCGGGTTTTATTTGTGACAATTTATAAGTACACATGTTATTATTACTATTATTATTATGTCACGTGCAATGATCTTTTCATTAATTAATATTTATGATTCTTAATAGAAAGATGTGCTAGATTTTCCGATTTATCAATTATTAAAGGAAATAAAAATGACTTAGATCTGATCGATGATACGCCACTGTTTGTTATGGTATTATACACTTAACTATAGATAACTGAAGTAGATATTAAAGGGTAAAGTTTAGGTCTTAGAAAACTACAGAAACTCAACCCTAATACCTGTGGGGTGTTTTTTTAAAATGGGGGATAGTATTACTTAAAATTGCAGGTTTTTTTCTTATACTCGAGCTGTTCCTTAACCCCTCAGCAGTAAGTTCGGGAGGGGCGAAATTCAGTTTGCAAGGTTAATTAAAGAAATTAGAAAATCTGATTAACGTCTTTATAAGTGGCGGAATATTTGAAAGGCTATGTCATAGCTCAGCCAAAACGACCTATAAAACAGTTTGATCCACAAGACTCAGAATATCCTGAACTATATATCCTGATTCACTTTCTTCTCATGTAACTTCTCTTATCAAAGCTCTGTCTTAGAAAAATCTGAGTTCATATTCTCAATCCCCTACTATTGTCTCAGATTTACTCTGATTTCTAGTGTTTTTTTCTTCTGTTATAGTGCCAGTATGCTTCATAACGGAGTCGAGGAATTTATCTGTGAGCAAAATATAATGGCGGAAGATTTTAATGTTGAAATGAAGCAAACATCTCTTATTATTTTTTTACCAAAGTAAGTATGACCTGAGACACGCTTAGTAAAATGAGTATTGACTCAATTTAAGTAATCGTTGATCGTTAGCAAGGCTTCACTGTATTTCATTATTAATTATGAAATATCGCTTAAATAAATATATGAATAATTTCAATATTGATGTGGATGACTTATAAATGAAACCTTGACAAGATACACAATTCAATTGATTTTGTAATTAATTGATTTCCGTTTTTCTTTCCTTTCTGTATTTTTATTTTAAGTGATGATCGATAAAATCCAAACACAGATATAGAGCAATAATAGTGCTTCACTGAATTAAACATAAAACATTTAGACGAGATAACAATAAGAAGTAGTATTAATAGTAGTAGTAGTTCAATTGAATGCGATAATAGTAGTGAAATTGTTATAATTTATAATTACAAAATTGAAATGTCCTTGTTATTATTCTCAATTGTTGTAATATTTTTGTTATTGTATATGTGTGCGTGTTAGATTTTTTGATTTTTCTTTTATTTTTCACAACAATGCTGATTACAAATTATCTAAATTTTTCGTCAAGATAATGGATGTTCGGTAAGTCATCAATTTAACTTTAATTTAAATTGATTAAAAATATTAGAGCGATAATTGAGCAACTACTTATAATTTAAAATTATTTCCTTCGTTTTGTAGTGCTCTAATTTTGAAAGAAATGAATGATAACAAGACAAATTACATTTTACGTGCAAGCACCCGTTTCCATTTGTCGATAAGAATCAGTAAATTTCAAGCCTTATCAAAAATTCGACAATTTTGGATACAAGGGTAGTAAAACATTTCTTATACCCTTCAACAGAGACCTATTCAATTTCACAAAATTTGCCTCTTTTTGAGTAGATATAATAATTAAAAAAAAGTCCAAAGACGGAAAAAAAACTACCACACATATCATTAAAAGATGTTTCTTCTCTAAAATAGCTTATTGATAAGACTGCCTAGCATTCAGGCCATGTATTGGATGTTTTGGGCTCTTTGGGCGCCTTACTTATATAGTGTTATCTTCTTTCAGATACTCTAGGGCAGCTTTTTGGAATGCCAAAATTTTTCTCATTTCTAGTCTAAACTCATTAAAATGTCATTCCAAGTTTTCAACATTCTTCATCTCTCACTGCTAAATGTTGAATTCCGTCTACGGTTCTTTTTCACAAGCATAATTGTTCTTTTTCTAGCAACTCCTTCTCCTTTGGTAAAAGTGATATTTGAGTCTTTGGAAAAGCTTAAAACTTCTCCGATTTCATACTTTTGAATTTCTGAACTCATTAAAATGTCATTCCTGGTTTTAAACATTCTTTTCCTCTCATTGCTAAATGTTGACTTCCGTCTAAGGTTCTTTTTCACAAGCATAATTGTTCTTTTTCTAGTAGCTCAAGAGCAACTCCTTCTCCTTTGGTAAAAGTGATATTTGAGTCTTTGGAAAAGCTTAAAACTTCTCCGATTTTATACTTTTGAATTTCTGAACTCATTAAAATGTCATTCCTGGTTTTAAACATTCTTTTCCTCTCACTGCTAAATTTTGAATTCCGTTTAGGGTTCTTTTTCACAAGCATAATTGTTCTTTTTCTAGTAGCTCAAGAGCAACTCCTTCTCCTTTGGTAAAAGTGATATTTGAGTCTTTGGAAAAGCTTAAAACTTCTCCGATTTCATACTTTTGAATTTCTGAACTCATTAAAATGTCATTCCTGGTTTTAAACATTCTTTTCCTCTCATTGCTAAATGTTGACTTCCGTCTAAGGTTCTTTTTCACAAGCATAATTGTTCTTTTTCTAGTAGCTCAAGAGCAACTCCTTCTCCTTTGGTAAAAGTGATATTTGAGTCTTTGGAAAAGCTTAAAACTTCTTCCATTTCAAAGTTTTGAAATAAAAATATAGTTTTTTCATCTTCTATTTTCAGCCGCCTTCGTGTAGCTGTGACCGTTCTCACTGAAGTCTTTACACCGGCAGTATTAAGAATTTATTATATTTATTTAAAAAATCAACAATTAGTCGTTGATAATTTACGATTTCATATAGTACCAACAATAATTGCATTTTTAGCTAATAGTATTTCACGATCATTAGCATCTGTACAAAAATGTATAATATCACAAGCAACAATACAAGAGAATGTTGATATCAATACCACTGATATAACAACAATAACAACAACAACAACAACATTGGAACAATCTGTTGATTGCCAAATCTTGTATACACCTGAAACAGATGATAAACATCTGGCTGATGTTATTTTCATTCATGGTCTACATGGTGGTATTGATCGTACATGGAAACAAGGTCAATGGCGACACGAACATCATCATTTAAAATATCAAACACCAATACATAACAGTTCAACAATAGGTAATCAATATTTTTTACCATTTATCTATAATTATAGATGATGATCATTGTGAAAAATTATGTTTCAAATAATAGGCGAAGAATATAATGATACTACTAATACTACTACAACTACTAGTGATAATGTTGAAAATAAACATAGAGATAGAGATACTGAGAAGAAAATAGATGAGAATTATTCGAAATGTTGGCCAAAGGATTGGTTACCAAAAGATTGTCCAGGTTGTCGTGTTATAGCCTTAAATTATACAACAGACTTATTGTGGTGTCCAATGTGGAAAAAAAAGCGAAATCGGTAGGTTATTTTGCAAAAATTTGGAACTCATTCCTCTAACCAAGGAATAAACTCATAGATCAAGCCATTGGTTCCCTTTATTTCACCTGCTAAGTGTCTTTTCTTGCCCTTCATTTACTATAGTTGTGGTTCGTTCCCCACTGTACCTCGGCCTTTTGTACACCCGTCAACACGCCTTCCCCCAATAGTCCCTTGAATAAAGTCCAGGATACTGTTCTCCCTCCCCCCCCAGATATTATGCTCTAAGATCCTTCAAGTCTCAAGTAGCATCAGATATGAAGCGAAGTTTCATCTTTCTCTTCGCAGGCCCTACATGTTGGGTCTTTTACAATTCCAATATTATTGAGATGCTTCCTCAGTACACAGTGACCAGTAAACAGTCCTGTGATCTGTCTTAGTTGCCTCTTGCTTAGTTCCAGGAATTCTTTAGGTCTTCTAAGGTTTGAAACATCCAGAAATCTTTTTGACAAAGCATCTTTACTAAGTCCCTATTGAGCCAAAGTTTTGGCAGAAAGTGTCAAAAAATATGGACTTGTAGCAAAAAGTCATGAATCTCCATTTTTGATGATTCTAATAATTTCTGTCTATTTTGCTAGTACTAATATGGTACAACGAAGTGACGAGATGATCGAAGAACTTTGTCGATTACGTGTTGGTGAGAAGCCAATAATTTGGGTAGGTCATTCTAAGGGTGGTCTTTTCATCAAACAAATCATGCTCAACGGTATATCCTATTATCTTTGATGTGAAATAAAATTCATTAAATGATAAATTTTAAGCATGGGAGAAACGCGGAAACATTCCAAAAATTTATAATATCTTCAAACAATCACGTGCTATAATGTTTTATAGTGTACCACATAAAGGCTCATCTTTAGCAGATTTTACCTTGCCATTTTTACGACGTAGTGTAGAATTAATCGAAATTCAACGAAGTAAGTATTGGTGCTAAAAGCTCCAAAAGGGCTTTTTTCAAGCCCAAAAAGTGTTAGTACTTTTTTTTGAATTATACCTTAATTCTTTTATGATTTTAGACTGTGATTTTCTTCTTGATTTACATAGAAGATTTCTGAAACTTTGTCGTGATGGTCATTTCAACGGTGATATTTTCAGTTTTATTGAAACATCATTTACATTAATGTCGTTTGTTTATTTAAAAATTGTAGCTTACGATTCAGCGGGTAAGATTTTAAATTTAGTTATTTTCTTCATAATAAAAAAAAATATTTTCCCATAGATCCTGATATTGGTATAACTTGTGGTGTACCTTTAGATCATCGAGAAATTTGTAAACCTGCTGGTCGGGATTGTTTCTTATATTTAGAATTAGTTAGAATGATTAAAAAGCATAGGAAAAATAATAAAAATTAAAGAAAAAACTCTATTTTAATAGAGCCTTTTGTGGGTAATTAACAATCAATTACCTGTAGACTACAATGAATAGACAATTCAGTATTTATTAAATATAGGATGTACAATGGTATTTAACCTCGCAGTTGGCCATGCCTTTGTCAATAGAAACACAAACAGCCGAACCAAGCTACGACGCTACGTAATGAAGGACATGACCAACTCCAAGGTAAAATGCCATTATATGCCGCGTATATACCTATAAAAAGTAGGAAATTTGTTATATTAAATAAAGTTTATATTTTCAACAAGTTTTATAATTATTAACTCATACAAAATATTGAATCTAATTTCTTTTATGTACCTGTTCGAAGTCCCGGACTGTATATTTGGATAAGCTGCGAGAACTTAAGAATATCATCAAGATAATTGTGACAAAATGGACGATTTTTTTTTAGAATTCAGCCTTTAATTCTTGTTTAATATCAATATTTGGTGGTTTCACTTCCATTACCCCCACAAATTCATCATTAACATTACTGATTTTCAATTGTTTCGCTGTATTCCCTGCATCATCATCATCATCGCTTATTTCCTCTTCTTTTATTATTTTTGTATCAATTTCATCATCATCATCATCATAATCACTACAACTATCATCAACATCCATACTTTCATCAACATTACGATCATCTTCATCGATATCGTGATGATCATCAATCGATATTTGAAATTGATCAGTCACCTCATCAAATACATCCTCGTTTTCAAGAAATTCTCGTTCGATCCTTTTAACATCATTACAATATCGCAACAAATCGTTGTTTTCAATACAATTAAATTTTTGTGTTAGTAAATCGTGTAAATTTTCTCTGTTTGTATCACAATGTAATAGAAAATCATTAATTGTTTCCCATATTTTCTCAAATGGACTTAATTCATAATGATATCGTGGCAATTTAAGTGTATTATGATCATATTTTTGAACAAATTCATCTAATTTATATGTTGGATTTTGTAAATTAAAGTCCCTTATTAAAATAGCCAATTCTAATTTTGTCATATCATTAAAACACGGTATATTCTTTGATTGTAACCAATCAAACATATCATCTTTAACAAATTCTAATTGTTCCTTTACATGTAGATTACGATATATTGGTGTATCAATAATTAAAATACATTTCGATGGTAGATTTGGTATTAATTTCTTTTCCAACCATTTTGTAAACAATTTCGATTTTGTTGAATATTTAGCATAATTTGATTTGAACATTTTTGGTGTCAAAATTGTTAGACAATTTGGTAAGAAACCCATCTCACCACCTGCATGAATTACAAAGAATTCTTCATTTATTGTTGAATAATTGAAACATTTTTCACTAACATAAACAATAGGACGATTCTCTTTTCTATATTGTAATAATTGTTTAATATAACGTATACGTTGATAACGAATATTGTAATTTTCTATTAAAACTTTACGATTATCATCAAGAGATGAAAATAGTTGGAAACCAATTTTTCGTGTAAAATTACGTAGAATCGATTGATTACCATCGAAATTTATATTGTTGTCTCTCACTTTCGCCATTAGACCTAAAATAACAACAATAATAAGTATAATATATAGACGTAAGACCGTAGCTTAATTCATATGAACAAATCTCAAATCTAGTAAAGTATCAACTAAGCTACGACTCGATGTAGCAAAAACATGGCCAACTATACAAACTAACATTGTATCGTTGGTGGTCTCTTTTCCATTATATAAAAATTATGGATAAGTTGTCTTATAATTTTAATCATTCTTAAATTTATAGATTTTCGTATAAATTTCCTTTGATATTGTTGATTTTCACCATTTTCTATACGATCAATTTCACGTATTATAGAACGATATGCTTTTTCTGTTATACCAGTAGCTTCAATTGTACGATATTCATAATTAATTAATGGTATTTGTAAACCATAATCGGATTCTTTTTTAAAGAAATTGATAACATTCGCTATTATCTCTCTAGATTGCCATAAAAATGGTTTACCACGTATACCAAATAGATTCGAATTCTTCTTTTCTGATGATAACTTTTTTCGTTTTAATGCTGACATTCTTTATTTATTATTCTTTATTTATTGTTATTTATTATTATTATTATTATTATTATTGATAAGACACATAACCTTAAAAATTTGACACTTGTCAATGCTATGACGTACATAGATCTAGTATATTAATATGGATTGCGCTTTCCCTACTTTCGCCTGTAGCGCCTAGCGTATCAACTATTTAGGCAACACATTAAATTTATTATAAATTAATTAAATGGCGTCCAATTATTTTAATTGCAATTTCTTCAACAAAAATAGAACTTTATTTTCATAAATAACTGTTTGTTGGTTTTTAAACATGACAACTTTATTATATTTATGTCGAATCCAATTATCAATTTCATTTTTTTCCTATTACAGTGGTGAATCTGGATAATGAAATAATATTTCATAATTATACATATTAATAATTTGTAAATAATGATTAAATAAAGCAATTTGAAATTGGATATGACTTTGTAATTGTAGAAACAATTTTAGTAATGGTTGTAATTTTGGTTGCCTACTTATGTTTGCCTCAGAATTCATGGACAAGGTGCAATCTCAATATACATACTAGATCTATGATGACGTATATACATATAGTATACCGGGTGTACCACGGTATTTTTCTTGATTGTGCTTTCGGTAACGTAGTATCGTAACTTGATTCACACTTGATATTTATTACTTTTATGAATGGTTATTATTTGATGAGCAATTCAAAAGAAATTTAAGGATCTTTAGAGTCTATCTAGAGATCGTTGTAGCAAAATTAGAACCTTGTAGCTGGCTTGGAAGTAGGTAGGTCAAAAAGCGCTAGTTTTGGACAAGGTCGAGATTTTGAAAAACGAGCTAAGCATGCAAAACAATTAAATTTTTATCGTTGTAAGGATCCTCAAGACATTCTATGTGGTTTTTGAAAATCGTGACATTGTTAGAAACGAGCGCTTTCTGACCAACTTCCAAATGAGCTACGAGGTTCTAATTTTGGTAAAATGATCTTCAGTTACCCTCCTATATAGTTAAGATATTTATCGAATCACTCTACAAATAGTATATGTCCATCAAAAATAAAAAAAAGATAGTCATTATCCTAATTAGAAATCATCTCTAAAAAATCTGTGAATACTATTACAATGTAACCACAACCAGATATTTGTTGGTACCTGTACCTACGGTGATCTATATCGATACGTTAGTTGTAAGGTTAATGAATTGTTATAATTTATAATAAGGAAACTTTCTATTTAATTTTTATCAATGATAAAATAAAATAGAAGAAGAAAATAATATCTTAGAAATCTTAAACAACTGGATATACAGGCCATGTTGCAATACCACAATGATTATTTTTCTCTTTAGCAATACGAAAATAACCATTTTCACCCCAACTAGTACCATAAGTATTCTTACATAACCAATATTTCTGGCCAGTTTTCTTATCAATACCATAACCAATCACTAATACAGCATGATTTAAATCATCAATTTCATTACCACATTTCGATTCATAATAGATACCATTTTTATAATTTTTGAATGTTGAATGTTTAGCATCTATTGCCACTGATATTGGACCAATATTTGCAACAGCAGCTTCTAAAGCTTTCTCATCACCTGCTGGTAATGTTAAACAATCAATTACAATTGGATTTTGTATTGAATGTGTTGTTTTAAATCGACATTGTTTCTTTTGTGCTTCATATGGATAATCATTATCATTATTAATACTATTACTTTTAATTATATATTGAATTGATTCATCCGGATAGCCACCATTACAACCATCATTCTCATATGGTGATCCACTTGAACAATCCAAAATATTTTGTGGACTTAAATTGAGTAATTTTCCAGTTTTCTTATAGATTTGACACTCCACAGCGGCTACCTAAATAATAAAGTATGATTTGACCTGACTTAACTTGAAACTTAAAACTTACAGCACTGAAAGCATAACAAGAAGCGCATTGTTTCTGATGTTTAATCGGTCCAATTGTACCATTTTGTCGCCAATCGATTTGTGTTAAGATATTATCGGTAGGTGGTTGGCCTAATTTAGCACGTGGTCGTGTAAATTTCTTACCACTACGTGTTTTACCGAAACCATTAAATAATCGATTGAATTCTTCGGTTGTTAAATCGATAAATTCATTGATGCCCAATTGGAAAGTTTTCACACCTTTCTCTAAGTCTTTATTGAATTCATCAATCTCTTCGAGATTCTCTTTAAAGACTGCTTTCTTTAATTCAGCAATTTGTGGATCATCGTAAACTTTTTTATATTGTGACTAAAAAATATTAAGTTTTCTTAATTATAGTAATTTCGAAATCGAATTAAATTTTGAACTTACTTGAAACGTATTAAAAGATGTATCTAATAATTGTGAAGCAGCATCTGTTGCTACTTTTCTTATTGGACTCAAATGACTGAATAATTGACCATTAATCAATACAACAAATCCTACTAGAATTACTAGAAAATACATTTTTATTCTTATCATTTGGAAGAGAAAGTCGTCGACACTATAGTGCAATTTTAAGTTGTTTAACAATGAATATTTTTAAGTAAATGAATTTATTTAAATTAAACTCGTCAAAGAACTTGTTTTTGTTTTGATTCCTTGGAAATTTAAATAATGAATCGACTAATAAGAATTTGTGGTCTTTTATAAATAGAATAATCTAGAATACCAAGCCTTCCCAAAAAAATAAAAAAAAAAAAAAACTTAATTAGGAAAGTTTCTACTATTATAATTAATATTGTTGAATATACAGTGTGACTTATAAGTAGTTTAAAAAGGCGTGGCCAAAGTTTCTCCAATGTACTAGCGTTAGGTCCCCGTACTGTATGTAGGCAATGTGTATGGTAATAAACCTCATTACGATACAGTTTGATTGGAAATGCTTGTATTTTATTTTCTCAAAAAGTGTTATTTTGTTTTGTTTGAGGCGAAAATATCCAAATTTTTTATTAATTAATTAAATGACAAAAATCAATAATTCTATATAAAATAAATTTAATTGTAGGTATATTAATTATTTTTGCATATTTGAATACAGTGGCGTTACAAATAGTAATAATATTAAGACATTAAATCCATCTCTTGTTCACTTTTAGTAATTGTTTGCTGCTTTCTGACAAGTTTAAAAGTAAAATATTTCTTAAAATTTTTTATAATTATTACAACTAAAGCAATTGTAATTAAAATAGACACATAAATTAATAAATCATTGGTCATTGTTGCTTTTTTGTTAGATTCCTTCATCTCTAGGTCAGTTTTCTGTTCATGCTTTTCAACCATTTTTAAAATTGCTTCAATTGCATCACTGTCTGGTAAAAAATCCTTTTTATCAATCTTTATCTTACTGTCATCTGTTGGTTTCTTCTTATTTTCAATCAGTTTATCCTCTAATTTTATCGTCTGGTTAAATTCTTCACTTTTATTGATTTTTACCAATGATGCTTCATTCGTACAATAAATGCCCTTAATATTTGTTACATTATGTTCATTACCTTCTTTAATAATTAAATTTTTATTCTGTGTTATCATTTGTGTTAATACCGTACACAACCATTGATTACCTTCTAAATAAATTTCAATTTTATTCGATATAATATGTGATAAAGTATTTGTTACATCAATATAATTAAAATTATTATAACTTATATCTAATGTTATAATGCTATCAATATTATGAAAAATACCTGGAGTAAATGTGATTAATTGATTATGTGATAAATTTAAGGATTCAAGATTATGTAAACCGAAAAAAATTCCTAAATCTAATGTTGAAATATTGTTGAATGATAAATTTAGAGTGGTTAGTCTATTTAAATGCTTAAATGAACCAATTTGTAATTTAGAAATTTGATTATTATTTAAATTTAATAATTTTAAATTGTATAAATTATTAAAAGTATCTTTCTCAATTATTGTAATGTTATTGTAACGTAAATCTAATGTTTCTAAGGATTCTAAACTACCAAAAAGGCTTGTATTTAGAGACGTAAGTTTATTCTTTTCCAAATACAATTCTTTTTAATTTGACATAGCATTAAATGTACCGATTTCAATTTTATAAATGTTATTATTAGATAAATTTAAACTCGAAGTAATTATTCTTCTATTAACAATAGATATACTATCAGCAAAAGTACCTAAGCCATTAAAAGTATAACTTTTAATAATAGAAATATCATTGTAATCTAGATTTAGTTTCGTTAACTTATTTAAAGAAACAAAGGTACCACTATCGATGTCTAAAATTTTATTATAACTTAAATCTAAACTAAGTAAATTCCGCAAACCATTAAAAGAATTTCTATCAATATATTTAATTGTATTATTTTGAAGATCAAGATACTGTAAATTTAAACCATAAAATGCTTCAGCATGAATTTTTTCTACATTTGATGAAGTGATTCCGAGTTTCCAGAACTCTGTCAACCTCAACGAATCAAACATATGCGATCTTATTTCTTTCAAATTGCTGTTTGTTATCTCTATATATTTGCTGTTTGTATAAATCAATTCGTTAAGAGTTTGATAATCGTCTGTTGTGAAATTTTTACACTCAATATGGTACATTTGTTCATTATAATTCCACTCTCCTACGCATCTTTGTAATGATAGTTTTGGATAAAAAATGAAAATTATCGCACATAAAAATATAATATGTCTAAAAAGACAAAATGAATAATACGTTGAGCTATTTATATTAAGAAAAACTTACCCCATCTCCATTTTCACGAATTTAGAAAAATGATTCTATTCAGTATTCAGTTGACTCAATATATATCTTTCAATAAAATAAATATTGAAGAAAAAATGCTCTAGCTTCAACAAACCAGCAATAAGATCAAACAAATTAAATATTTTACAGCGTTTAAACAGAATAGAACAATTGAATAATGAAAATTATCATATATTATGTCCTGTTTATTATAATTATCAAAAATGTAAGCAATTCTTCCGATAAATGAATATGATGAACTGTCAACAATGTCTCTTGAAATATTTCATAAATCAACATTTATTTTAATGATTCGTAAATGCCAGTTGTGGAAATGCCTGGTGGAAATGCCTGTGGAAATGCCTGGTGGAATTTTTCTCTGAAAATCTCAGAAACTTTCAAAATATTTCTTATTTTCTCTAAAAAATCTTATTAATTCTGAAAAAAAAACACTCGGAAAAACTCAGAAAATGGAAAGAAATTGGGATTTCTAGTATTTATTTCCACCAGGATTCCATCTAGAGAGGATCTACAGTAGCTAACAATCAAAAATTCGAATCAACAATTAATTAATAATTTAATTCTCATCGATATTAGTCAAACACACTGTACAATATAGGTATATATTGTTAGAAAATTTTACAATTATTAACGAAAACTTTCAGGAATTTATTTTAAAACATAAAATCTCTGAAAAATATTCTTGTAAGATATCTATGTTCCGTTGGACTATAATGTATACTCCATAAATTGACTTAAGATATTGACTAAAGTAATAATAGAATAAGTTCCCAATAGACTCACTAACAAACAACTTGACTGGGCTACTTAAATATTACTGCTTCGTGGAAGGTCAATTCATTTGAAAATTTCTGTGAGAACATCTATTTGTTGTTATACGTGAAGAATTTACAAAATTTAATACAGTGCATGGCAATTGACAATATTTTAGTATCCCTATCGAGTTGTTCACTACTGAGTCTATTGTGGACTAATTTTATTACTTAAGTCGGATCTTACAGTAGCGTTACAAAATAGTAATAATATTAGGACATTCAATCCATCTCTTGTTCACTTTTAGTAATTGCTTGCTTTTTTCTGACAAGTTTAAAAGGAAAATACTTCTTAAAATTTACTATAATTATTACAACTAAAGCAATTATTGTAATTAAAATAGACACATAAATTAATAAATTATTGGTCATTGCTACTTTCCTTTCAATATTTTGAGTGTTTTCAATAATTTTTAATAATGCACCAATGGACTCATTGTCTGGCAAAAAATCCGTTTTATCAATCTTCATGTTACTGTTATCTGTTGGTTTTTTCTTATTTTCAATCAGTTCATCCCCTAATTTTATAGTCTGGTTAAATTGTTCACTTTTGTTCATTTTTGAATGTTTCTCTATTTCTAAAGTCGCTTCATTCGTACAATAAATGCCCTTAATATTTGTTACATTATGTTCATTACCTTCTTTTATAACTAAATTTTTATTCTGTGTTATCATTTGTGTTAATATCGAACACAACCATTGATTACCTTCTAAATAAATTTGAGTTCTATTCGATATAATATGTGATAAAGTATTTGTTACATCAATATAATTGAAATTATTAAAACTTATATCTAATGTTATAATTCTATCAATATTATGAAAAATACCTGGAGTTAATGTGATTAATTGATTATGTGATAGATTTAAAGATTCAAGATTATGTAAACCAATAAAAATTCCTAAATCTAATGTTGAAATATTATTAAATGATAAATCTAAATTTGTGAGATTATTTAAACCTTTAAAACAACCAATCTGTAATTTTAAAATTTGATTATTATTTAAATACAATAATTTTAATTCGTTTAAATTACTAAAAACTCCAGTTGGTATATTTTTAATTCTATTATTGGTTATTTGTAATTCATTTAAATGTGATAAACCATTAAAACTACCAATCTCTATATTTACAATACTATTATTCAACAAGGTTAATTTTGGTAGATTTTCTAAACCGTTAAAACAATTCTTAACAAGATTTCCAATTGGATTATTTTCTATATTCAGATTTATCCAAGTTTTCAAACCATAAAAAACACCTTCGTCAATTTTTTGAATTTTATTATTTTCCAAATTCAAATCGTATAAATTGTCTAAACCAATAAATGCATTTGGTTCAATGTTTGTAATGTTTTGGTTTGCTAGATTTAAAAATGGTAATTCTTTTAGACCTCTGAAAGAATATTGCTCTAAAGATACAATTTGATTGTTCTCTAATTGAAGATTTCTCAAATTATTCAAACCCTTAAAAGTATCCTGATCTATCTTTGAAATATATTTATAACGTAAATCTAAACTTTGTAAATTATTTAATGGATTAAACATATTTTTATATAATCTTGTAATTCTATTCTTTGTTAAGTTGAGATTGTTCAAATTCAATAACCCGTAATAAGTACTTCTTTCAATATATGAAATGTTATTATGACTTAAATCTAAAACTTTTAAATAGTGTAATACTCCAAAGGAATAATTATTAAGGGATATCATATGATTATTATTCAAATATAATTCTTGAAAATTATATAAACCATTAAATGCATGTTGTTCAATATTTGAAATATTATTATTACTTAAATTCAGTGTTTTCACATTATTTAAGCCATTAAAACAATTCCTCTCAAGTGACTTAATTGAATTATTTTGTAAATAAAGATCTACTAAACTATTTAAGCCTTTAAAGGTGTCCTTTTCAAAATTTATTATATTATTAAAACGTAGATCTAACACAATTAAATTTCGTAATGTTATAATATTTCAATATTGATAATTTTCTGATTTGATAAATTTAGTGCAGACAATTTGTCTACACCTTAAAAAGAATTATTACAAAGGAATGTAATTGAATTGTTTTCTAAGTAAAGATCTTGTAAATTACTCAATCCATAGAAAGCATTATCTTTAATTTTTATAATGTTATTATAACGTAAATCAAGTGTTCTTAATTTACTTAAACTATCAAAAATACTCGTATTGACACACGTTATTTTATTATAACTTAAATCTAAATAGATCAAATAACTTAAGGTATTAAAGGCATTTTTAGCAATAGTTGAAATACTGTTGTTACGTAAAATTAATCTTCCAAAAGACCCATAATCGTTTTTAGTAATTTTAAAGAGATCTTCTTGAAGATTTGTAATTTTATTACTATTTAAATCTAAGTATTGTAAATATGATAAGTCTTTAAAAGCACCTTTTTCAATATTTATGATGTTTTGATTAGCTAAATTCAAATTTATTAAATTTTTTAAATTGTTGAAGCAATCTTCATTGAGAATTATCAATGGATTGTTGTCTAAATATAAATATCTTAAATTTGAGAAATACTTAAAAGCATTTCGTTCAATAGATATGATTTTATTATCACTTAAATCTAAGTGCTTTAAGTTTCGTAGATTAACGAAATAATTTTCTTTGATTTCCATAATATTGTTATAACTTAGATTTAATTTTTCTAATTGTTGTAATTTGTTAAAATTTAAAGTTTCAACAGTGCCTTCTTCAATGTTAATAATATTGTTGTTGTTTAAATTTAACAGTCTTAAGTTATTTAAGTTACTAAAAACGTCAATATTGAAAATTAAAATATTATTATTACTTAAATCTAATTTAGATAGATGTTTGAAACTGTTGAAATTATTTTGATTTAAATACATAATTTCATTGTTATTCAAATGCAATTCAAGTAAATTTTTTAATCCATTAAAATTATTTGAAATATTAGAAATAAAATTATAACTTAAATCTAAGACATGTAGATAATTTAAAGGAAAAAAAGTGTCCTTATTAAATTCCCTAATCTTATTATTTCTCAAATCTAATGTTCTTAAATTGTTTAAGTTTTTAAATGTATCATCTTCAAGTTTATTAATATTATTGTAACTTAAGTCTAAATCGTATAAAAATTCTAAATTACTAAAAGAGTTTTTATCCACAGAAACGATTGTATTATTACTAAGATCAAGATAATACAAATTTAAACCATTGAAAGCTTTATCGTGAATTATTTTGATATTTGATGAAGATATCGTTAAGTTTATAGTTTTAGAAGTCCAAAATTCATACATATAAGGTGTTAATTCGATTAAATTACTATTTTTAATTTCTATTGTAATTCGACCATAATATCCAAAATACCTTTTGGCTACAATTTGTCCATCATCAATTATAAAATTTTCACAAAGAAAATACCACTCGTTTCGTTTAATACAAGATTCTAAAGTTAATTTTAAACAAGAAATGAAAAATATCACAAATAAATAAATGATAGACCTACAACAAAAGGACCAATAAAAATTTTACAAAATAAAATGAAAGAATTTATCTACAACTTACCAATTTTTAACTTCCCCGACCAGAGGGTAGGGAAGTTATTAGTTTCGGACCAAAATTTCGAATTCGAGATTTCACCAGATCTTTACGTTTTGGGGTCCCCTGAACACGTTTTTGAAGTTTTTAGCATGATGTCCGTGTGTGTGTGTGTGTGTGTGTGTGTGTGTGTGTGTGTGTGCGTCTGTCGTTTCTCCAACGATTACTCAAAAACGGCTTAACCGATTGCGTTCAAATTTGGCCAGCACCAACTATTCCGTGGACTTTCGAGTTGATTAGTTTTTGGTGCCAATCGGACCACGGGGGTGGACGGGGGAGGGGGTTGATTGAAAAAAATGTAAGATAACGTATTAATTTGATATCACCAATCGAAAGGGCATGTGCTTTTATGTCAGAAATAATACCCATCATGTGCGATATTTTTCAATCTGGCGACTTATAATGATTAAATTAATTAGATGGACAGTGATTCTTTACTAATCAAGTATGTACGCAAGACAAAAAAATAAGACATTAATATATCAAATATAAATCAGGATTTACGGCCGTTGTCTAGCAACAAGACTGTTTCGTGAAAGATCGAGTAGGTGTAAATAATTGCGTTGTTTTTTTTTTAAATTTCGGTGCTGATTTTGACATCTTTGGTTTTGTTAAAAGCTTTACTGGAATATTTGTTTAATCTTTTGTTGTGAATTTATTGTAATGGATAACATAATGAGTAATAATACTTTTACTATCCATAGAGGCAGTAAGTAAACTAAAGTTTTCTATTTGTTAAGAATAAAATAACAAAATAGTAAAGATGATTATTTCCATAATTGAAAAGAAAAAAAATAAAGTTATTCTGGCGAGAATTGAACCCCGTAGCAAACAGATGTCAGGCGAGAGCGCAACCACTGTGCTTTTCGCAGAAATTTGACAATTTTCTCTTGATCGTAGAAAAATTTGTTTCTAATTAATGATTAACTACTGGGACTGATCAGTCGGGGAAGTTGCTAGGCCGGGTCTTCGATTCGGCCCCTTTTCCAACTCGTTCATTTTTAATAATAATTGTTGAATTTTCTATTATTACAATTCACAACACATCTATCTTTATTAATAATACATAATAAAACTAATTAGTTGTAGAATCTAATAATTGTTATCATATTTCCTGCTCTTTATTTATTATCAAAAGTGTAAATATTGCATTTAGTAAATTTATATTTGATTTGTTTTCATTTTCTATTTGAACTAATAATAGATTCTTATTTATTTAATTCTTAATCTATACAGGACTGGCAATTTAAACTAGTAACAAGTACTCATTTATTCTTTCGTTATTTTACAAATACAGAGACGGGCTTAACATCCGTTGTTCAAATAATAAACCTCATAAAGGTAGCCCGTAATTTTTGATAGCACCTCAAATGAAAACAATACTGAATCGTCAAAATGATACCACTTATACCACATAAGTTGAATTTATTGGAACAATACGCTTAATCAAAACTCATCCTTGAAGCTACAGTCCTTAAAATCCATTAATAAGGTAGCTATTTTAAATAGAAAAAAGCCTTAACAGGTAACTTTTGTAATTTTTGATAGCCATTAGAATTTTCATGTTGATGTGTTTTACCATGGGGTAGAAAAAGTAAAACTTCAGCACCAACAAGGGATGATAATTAAGTTAACATCATCTGATAGCCCTAGCAAATGTATATTATTTAGTCTTGAAGTACTGAAAAATATTGGACTGTTTATCAGATATTTGTAAAAAACTGATCTTACAGGGTTAAGTACAACCCCCATTTTTTCTCTTAAATTTGAATCCTTTAGAATAGAATAAAAGCCCCTTTACATTGGCCGAGTTTTCAAAATAATATATTGAACATAACACTTTTTGGCAAATCGAATGAAAAGTCGGATGAAATTAGAGACCGTTCTATTTTGAAAAAATCGGATGAATATCTCGGATGTAACGGTTCAGATAAGAAATCGAATGGTGTAAAGATACAAATTTCTTGTTTGATTTGCTCGGAACAAAAAATCGAATATAAAATCGGATAATATAAAGGACCTTTAAAGTCTCGTTTAAAATAGATATACAGATTGGGACCTAGAGCTAGAAACATTAGAGAAACTTTGGCCACGCCTATTTAAACTACTTACATATTAGTTAGAAAGAGACAGAGAGAGCGAAGGTTATCTAGAAATTAAAAATTATGGCGGAAATTATCTCCAACCCTTAGTCCTTTGACTAAACACAGCAATTTCTTTTGTATGAAATAACCATGAAAACTTTCTATTTTAAAAGATAATAATAACCAGATCTGGTTTGTGGATTTGGTATTTCTGTCTGTTATTCATGAAACAGGTGAATTTGACAAAGATGGGACATGGGCGGGACCAATGTTTTTCCCATGTCTCTATTGAAATGGAATTTACTGTATACGAAACAGTTTTGAAAATCAAGTGCTTTACTTGTTAGAAGACTCTTAGAACTTAAGTATAGATTCTAAAACATATTTCTTCAAAAATTGTATCATTTTAGACGTTTTTTGCCATTGAATTTCGATCTTCGAGCTTAATTCTGGAATTTTATTGTTTAAGTCACCTTCCTCCTTATTCTGTTCCGAGAAATAATAACGAAACTGAGTAATTGAATTATTATCGATAAGGTTACTCTGATATACGCAAACAATCCCATTTTAAGTATCTATTGCTATTTAATTTTGATAATTTAGTGCATACCTACAAAAGTATACTTTGTGCTTTTTTTCTTTATGGATTAAATTCTTAAAAAATGAGAACATATTACTCAATTTTTATATTTTTCACGGTACTTTCAGGTAAGTTAAGAATTAATGTATCTCGAAATAGTTAAGTACAAATTATCAATAGAATCATTGTTTATGGATCTCTTGAAAGCATCAAATTTTGGAATAATTGGTGGTAAAAATGTAACTATTAAAGATTACCCTTATCAAGTATCGATACGTGTCAATGGTACTCATAATTGTGGTGGTTCTATTATCAATAATCGTTACATCTTAACAGCAGCTCATTGTCTAGCTGGGTAAAAAAGAACAATATAAAACACTCATCTTTTACTAAATATTTGATAAACTTCTAGTTACAATATTAAAGAGTTAAGTATCCGTGCTGGTTCTTCAATGGTAAATAGTGGTGGTATTATTAGAAATATTACCGATATATTTCCACATCCAAATTATAATTTTGTAACGCACGATTATGATATTGGTATTATAGAATTAGAAAATTCATTACCATTATTAAATAGAAAAAAGATCTCCAAAGGCAGCAAGTACCTTATATAGCGAATTTTTTATGTATCTACATACTGAAATATTAATTGCAAAACATTCTTATGATACTGACAATTAATATATTTTAATAACATTGAATCAACTAATAAATTCATTTCCCGTAATACGTTTAATCAAGGCCTGCTTGATTTTTTCAAGCGAAATTCTCTAGCAGGCCTTGCGTCTAATATTAACTGTCAAAATTAGTTACCCCCCGCGATATTCAATTTTTTTTCTAATATCAATTGTCAGAACACATAGCCATCTTAGATACGTGATTTTACTGCTTATACTCAAAAAAGAGATTTTTGCATTTTTCTTGCGATCCAATGAACCGATTTTGATGATTTTTTTTCTGGGTCATAGAGAATGGTCGGCTCTACTGTTATTTTAATTTTCATCAAAATCTAAGCAAATTTAATATTGAAAATGATTTTTTTTAACATTTCTTCAGCTCTTATTCCAAAAGTGTTGGCCCTACCAGTCTGGCCAACGAACTCATCCAAGCTATCACAAAGACCGATTTTTGTACCAAGTTTCATTAAGATTGGTGTATTTTTACGGCAGTTATCGTGGATATACATATATAAATATATATATATATATATATATATATATATAAAAATTTTAACGAACGGTGGATATGGGTTCCTGAGGTTCCAAAACGAACTTCTGTGCAAAAATTTTTCGGAAATTCAAAAGTGAGGATCTCGTCATTAGCTAATTTTTTTTAAAAAAATTCGCTAAAATAGCATCAATTAAATTACCAAAATTGAATATTAAGAATAATTCTGTTGATAATATGATAGGTCAAGTTACTGGTTGGGGTCAATTACCATTGCATCAAGATGGACAATCACCACAACAATTACAAATGATTGTATTGCCAACATTAACACAAAATATTTGTGAATTAGTTTATACGAAAACGAAAATAACTGATCGAATGTTTTGTGCTGGAATCTATGAAGGTGGTAAAGATACATGTCAAGTAAGTTTTAAAAAAAAGTACTAAATTAATTTTTGTAATTTTTTGTTATTGTTGTTCGGAAAAGGGTGATTCTGGTGGACCTTTTGCTGTTGATGGTGTAATTGAAGGTATTACATCATGGGGTGATGGGTGTGGTGAAGAAAACAGTCCAGGAGTCTATACAAGAGTCTCCTGGTTCATCGACTATATTGATTCGATTATTCGAAATTAATTGGAAAATACAGGGTGTAATCGAATTGCCTTACAATACCCAAAGCTCACTATCTCTATGAAATAGAGTATAAACTGAATAAATTTTGAACGATTATCTGATGGTGCCTAGATTAGTTTTAACCTATCATAATTTTATTATTAAACACAACTCGGATTTTCATGGCATGGAGCTACATAAGCTTTACTTAACCAACATTTTAAAGGTAAACACATCGCTTAAAGATTGCCAGTCAATTCAATTACAGCCTGTACACAAATTTATATATGATAAAGAATATGATAACAAAGATAACAATATGATTGTGATTTATTATAAAAAAAAATAATGATTGACAAGTGTGTATATATAGAAAATTAGTTTTTACGTTGTTGTGCCACCATATTCAATGGATCTTTATCGTATTTAGCGAAAATCTCTTTTTTAAATCGTTCAAAATGTTTTCGATTTAGATTGTTTTGATGTTCCCGCCATGGTGGTCGTGTACGTTTCACTTGTAATCCCCAATGACAAGTGAATATCGGTGATAATACAAGAAATTCATAACCAGCAACATACATTTCATAAACCTAAAATTAATTGTTATCATTTTTTAATCAATTATCATTATTGTTATCAAATTATACCTGACTGTTTCTCGTATAACCATATCCGATAAAACGTTCATCATGCGCTGGTACAGTATCCGGAGCTACATAGAACGGTTCGTAAAGAAATTCGAAATTGGTCACCGGATGACTCATATGGACTTCATTTGGCTCGTTATCACTATTTTGCCATCTAGAATCAGAAAATTGTAGATAATTGAAGCTCACTATACACACAACGGCAAATCGATACGATAAATCTGTACAGTTCTTTTTACCAATTTTCCGGATTCGGTCCTTGAGGAAAATCTGTTCAGCTCGATTAAATTTAAGCGTCTATCCTTATCGCCCTCCTGTCGATCAGCCAGTGAAAACTGACGGATATTCCATACAGACTAGTGATGTAACGGAAGTGTTATAGCGGAAGCGAAACCGTAAACGGAACACCCTTTTTTTTATAAATAATTAAATAAAGAGGTTTGTTACAATAAAAGACGAACCCAATCACAATACAGAATAATCGAAATCCAATAAAGGTAAATTATGTCTTAAAATCAACAATTTCACGGTCTTCACACTTATTTCTTTTTTCATTATAATTTATAAATTAAGGCTCACTGAATAGTTGTTTATTGACAACGCATTTCTTTAGCACTGAAACTTCCGTTATTCATCCGTTAAAAAGATATTAGATAAGGAAGCAAAATTAAAACAGAACTTTAAAGTGTTGCGAAAGTTCAGCAGTTACAGAACTGGGAGCTGAAGTCCATCACATTATTAACACAGAAAACGATTTTTCTGTACAGTTTAAACTGTAGAGGTAAATCTAATCATTTTTCGATTGGATCTGATGGTTTGACTCGATCGATTAAACTGCACAATCTTCGGCAATACAGTGAAAAGGAAAGAACTATAACGATTTATCGTTGTGTTTAATGGGAAGTTTAATGAAGAAAATGTTCGGGGTCTCTACCTGGTGAAATTCGTTGCGAATTTGTTGTAAAAGAACGAAAATTCCTCACAGATAACGATTTATCTGCACAGTTTGAGCTGTACCGGTAGATCTAATCATTTTCAGATTTTATCTGGTGATATGGTGAGGGCGATAAGACTGTTTTTGAAAGAACTATACCGATTTATCGTCGTGTTGAATGAGGAGCTTAACGAAAAAAAATATTCGGGGTGTTTACTTTGTGAAATTCGTTGCGAATTGATTGTAAAAGAACTGACTAATATTACTTATAATGCTACACAGAAAACGATTTATCTGCACAGTTGAAACTATACAGGTAAATCTAATCATTTTACTGTATTTTTAATTTATTGCTCGACTTTTAATGTATTGCTCGACTGATAAAACTGCATAGTTTTCGACATGCAAAAGGAATAAACTGTACCGATTTATCTTTATGTTTAATGGTTTGGGGAAGAGGGGGGTAAATAATGAGAATTTTTAAAGTGATTACCTAGTGAAATTCGTTGCAAATTTGTAAAAGAACAGATATTCCTCAAAGACAACGATTCCTCTGTACTGCTTCAAACTGTGCAGGTAGATCTAATTTTTCAGATTTTATTTGGTGATATGACGCGGCCGATGAAACTGTTTTCGACCGTACAAAAGAAAGGAACTGTACCGATTAATCGTTGCGTTTAGGGGGGTGGGGGGTAAATAAGGAGAATTTTCGGAGTGTGTACCTGGTGAAATTTCTTACGAATTGATTGTAAAAAAGCGGATATTTCTCACAGACAACGATGTACAGTTTAAAACTGTACAAGTAGATCTGATCATTTTGAGATTGTATCTGGTGATATAGTGCGGGCGATAAAACTGTTTTCTACCATATAAAAGGAAAGAACTGTACTGATTTATCGTCGTTTTTGATGGGGGGTTTAAATAAAGAGAATTTTCGGGGTGTTTACCTGGTGAAATTCGTTGCGAATTGATTGTAAATGAAGACTTTATGATGGAAAGGACGTGCCAAGCCTTTCTTTGTTAAACGAATCAATTCAGTCTTGTTGGTTGGGAAACGAACTCTATCATCTAATTCAAATGTCGGTATAACAAAAGCACATAAATTTCGACAATTTGTTTTCAATAAAAATCGATCCAATTCCTCTGTCATATTTCTACTTGGTATTATATCAACATCAGTCAAGAAAACATAGCGACTATGACAATTCTTTCGTGCTAAATTCCTTAAATGATTCTGTGGATATGGTAATTTTAATCGCCATTTAGCCGTTGTACGTTTCAAATATTGTCGTATTAATTGTTGTAATACACCAATTGGATTCTTACAATCCATTTGTTTCAAACGATTATTAATATCTGTTATTATTGTAGTTGTTATTTGTATTGTTGGTTGGTGATCTTTTGGGAAACCAAAATGAAATGTCACCTGTTCCCTTATCTTTCGATTACAATCTCTTAAATAATAAATATAAAGTAATAATGATTTAAATTCATCATCACTAGCTGCAAAACTTGCTAACGATATTGGTCCATTCCAATTCGTTACAACTTCAATTAATGATGCCAATTTATCTAATGAACATTGTGTTGCTAAACATGTTTGATGATAATCATTTAATATTGTATATTTATCACCAATAAAAATATTATCAAATAATTTATATTGTAAACGATTATCCCAACGACCCAAATTTAAATCCAAATGGAATAATGTTTCATTTCTATTATTAATATTATTTAAATTATCACATCTTTGAGATTTTTGTACCGTTTTTGTTATAACAGTTGTTGTACATTCCGGACTGTACATTAATTTTAATGTTAAGAAAATATTGTAAATTGATAAGATTACAACAGCTATTAAGCTTATATTCCATAAGCGGCATGATCCCTACAAAAAATCAACAATTAAAAATTAATGTAGTAGTTGAAAGTTGTGTGTTTATGTCAGAAAAGTTGAGAAACTTTCACAAATTTTCAGACTTTCCCAATTACATGTTGAAAATTCTATTCCTATGGGAAATCTATTTAATAGCCGCGATATAAATTAGATTGATGATATTTTTAAATTGGGACTTACCTGGAACATTTGTTACACACTTTTCAGATAAAAGACTCACTTTAATTAAAATGCCATTATTACGACATTTTTCTTTACAAATTTAACTATTTTCCATCTATTTATTTATTTTAATAACACTTATACTTTGATGCTTTAATGTGATCCTTTATTTTTAAAGTTGCTGTAAAATAAAAGGATCTGTTTTACTGAAAGAGTAAATAGTGAATGATAGTTTGCGCTTGCGTTTCCAACCTGTATCGATTTGAAGCTTGCAGATACACCTTCAAAACAAAGAATAAGCTTTTAAAACTCGCACAAAGCTCGTCCTGGCTATTGTTTATTATAATATAACAAAAAATTGTTAATTATTCATGATTTAAATGTGAAAATGATGAATTTTTAAACTGATGATTTATCAATGTGAATACGTGAAGGAAAAGCTTTAAGGGTATTATCAATTCATTGCAAACAAAATCAGTCATCATCACCTGTTCCATCTATTTTACGATAGACATCGGGTTGTCTTGCTTGCAAATGAAGTAGACCAATTAAAATAATGACTAACGTATATTTGTATTTTGTTTACTTGTCGATTTGGATGACTAGATTTATAATTTCGGAAAGATTTACTACTTTAAATGGAATATTTTCAGAAATTAAACAGAAAATTGAAATTTGAAGCTCGTCCCCCAATGCAGTTGACTTTCCTCTATTTATTCATGCAAATTTTATTAAAATATTTTCACTATACAAAAAGCTGTGTGGCCCCACTTAAAATTACTTTTTTAGGAACAAAGGCATGATATTTTCAGATATTTGGAAAATGCAATCGGTTTTCCATTAAAGTCTAGAGTGTCCCTTTGAAGAATAAAATTTATGATCGATTGATGTATTTTCGAGCTCGATACCTTTTACCGTTTACAAATTAAATGACCCAAAAAATCGCTTATGAAATCTCTATGGAATTGTACGATTTCGAGATCGTATTCATCAATACCCTTAAGACAAGATAAATTTTGATCAAATATTAATCTGAGAAAGAATGCAAAAAAATGAAAAAAATAAATAAAACTAGCTACTCAAGAACTATCCAGCTTTAATTGGAATATCTTGTATAGTCAACGTTAACAATTAACGCACCGATAAAAAAACTGATTATAAAACAGAAATAACGTAAAAAACCAACTTTTCATTGTAAAATGACGATTCAATTTATTAATTGTTGTGTTTCTCTTTGTTTCAAATCATACGCCCTATAAATATAATTATAACAACTGATAATAAAAATTACGTCATAAATCTGCTTTTAATTATGTTTTGATAACATTTTAAATTAGATAGAATTTTTCCACAAATTCTTGAACATGATTTGGAATAAGAAGTATCCAGTCTAACGTGAAATACCCTGTAGGTACTTTAGTTTAAAGGCTACATAGCACCTAAAATTTTGTAAAAAAAAATGTAGAAGTACCTTGAATCTTCCCTGGTGGAAATGAAAACTCGGAATAATTTGGAATAAACACTTAACAAGTCTTATTTTCCCTGAAAAAGTCTGATCTTCTCTGAACAACTCGGAATAGAGTAGAAAAAGGCAGAATATGGGAATAGTTTGGAATAAACACTTAAAAAGTCTTATTTTCTCTGAAAAATTCTGAAAATTTCCTATTTTCTCTAAAAAATCTTATTTTCTCTTAAAAATTCGGAAAAAGTGAGACAATGGAAATAAATTAGGATTTCTGGTATTTTTTTCCACCAGGGTTACCACTTAGGCAAAAATTATCAGAATTACAATAATAAATCATACATAAAATAAATTGGATAAGAAAAGCGAGGACAATTTAGTTTAAACTAATTTTAAATTTAGTTACACTAAAAATTAAATAACAAAAGATCTGCTATTATTTTTCAAATATAAATGAAATATTTCTTCAATAGAAAACAGAGACGGCTCGTGTATAAGCACTGCGAAACTGCAGCGCCCCCTGTTCTCTCCCCAGATTTGCAGGTCCATTGAAATGGATAGAAACATTAGAAAAGTATACCTATATTTATCACCCTCTTTCATCATTCCATCTCATGTATTTATTTGTCTTGTCTTATTTATGCAAATCGCAATGTTTCCACTTGCTATCCTTCTCTTATCAACTTAAGTTAAAAAGAAACAGTAGATAATTTTCTCCGTCTGCTTAATGGAGTTAAATGAGTATTAAGAGGTGGAACAATACCCTCGTCTTAATTGGCTCGGCCTCTTTCTAACACACCTGAGAAAATGACTGCGGGAAGGAGAGGGATGATTCTTTAATGTTTCCATTCAATATTTTCTATCTGTCTTTCTTTATTCTTCTTTTCTCTCCTATCTTTCTTTTTTATTCTCTGTCTTTTTTATTCATTTCTCTCTGTCTTCTTTTCCATCTTTCTTATAACCATTTCATGCTATTTCTCCTGTTATTTTTATTTCCTTCACTTCTGTCTTTCTTTCTTTCTTTCCCTTCTTAACACGAGCCGCCACTGGTAGAAAAACGGTTTGTTTTTTGGCTTATTTATTCAGTTTCTTTGCTGACTATGCAATCATTAATAACGCAATTCTATCGAAAAATATAGCGCAATTATCTTAGATAGATTAGAGTTAAAAAATTGCTCTATACTAACAATAAGTGGGAGATGAACTATTTAGTTGTAGATATAAATAAAATAGATGATTCCCATTGATAGGGCATTATTATCGTTATTATTTACTACAAGATGAGATTTTTAATCGTAACATTAAGTTTAACGATTTTAAGTAATGGTGCTAAAACTTTGGAAAAACGAACAGGCACTGATTTAGTCTCAATAGCTGTGGTGAGTCTTTTGAATATTATTGTTAGATTTTTTTGATTAAATTCAATAAAAATTACAGATCTTCCGGCATGGAGCCCGGACAACTTATGCTTTCTACCCTACAGATCCCCACATTAATCAAACTTTCTACCCTATCGGTTTAGGTGGATTAACAAATGTACCTAACAATCTCTGAAAATATAGAAAATAATCAAAGAAATATAATTTTAGGAAGGTAAAATTGGTTCGTATAAATTAGGTTGTAATTTACGTCAAATCTATGGCGATTTACTCGGTGATGATTATATTGAAAATCGTGTTTATGTTCGTACAACGGATACAAGCAGAACAAAAATGAGTCTCTTATTGGTGTTAGCCGGTTTATTTCCACCTAGTAAAGTACAAGAATGGAATTCTGAATTGAAATGGCAACCGATACCGTACGAGTACAAAAACGAAATGGAAGAGGATGTAGGTGAAGAAGATCAACTTCTTATATAAAGACTGTCTCGTAAGTAACACGCATACTTTTAAGGGTAGTTAGGGGATGAAATTGTAAGACGAAAAGTTCTATCTGACGCTCAAGTAATTAATTATTAATTATTACAAGTAGTTAGTCAGGTGCGAACCATAATGGACCAGTTGCAGACTGGGGCGACAGCTGCTCAAAATAGAGCAGCACCTGACTGGCTATTCAACTTCATCGCTTATCTAGTCCTAAAAGGATTTGCTTGACTTACGGGACAGTCTGTATATAGCTTGCTTTTAATTCTTCTCTAATTTCTTGTCAGTTACTCCACCCAACTAAGAATTGTTTATTTAAACAACACATATTGGAAATATTACCGGAATTACCGGAAATACAAGAGAAATACATCGAACCATATCGTGAATTATACGATTTCATTGAAGAGAAATCCGGGATAAAACCAACGAATCCAAATGATTTACAAGATTTATTCTACATTCTAAAAACAGAGGTTTGTTTATTAAAATTATCGATTAATTATTTAATTAATTGATGCATGGATTAATTAGAACGATATGGGTTTGAAATTGCCGAATTGGACGTATCAAATTTACCCGGAACGTTTAGAAAAAGCTGCTTCTTTAGTTTATAATTATCATAATTATAATCAACGTGTTAAACAGATCAATACTGGTTATACATTGAAGAAGATCCTTAATGATTTCCAAATGAAAATGGATGGTTTTTCTGAAAGAATTATTTCATTGTATTCAGGACATGAATCAACTGTTGGCTATATGATGGATGCATTAAATCTATTTGTTAAAAATCGTTTACCACCCTATGGTAGTGCTTTAATATTTGAATTAAGACATGATGATAAACAACATTATATTAAAGTACGTAAATAATTGATAACATATAAAGGTCATTATTGACGTTATTATGTTGTTATCAATATTTTTATATTGATAATTCATTGATTTGATGAAATTTTTACAGTTAAGATATAGAAATGATACTGAAGCAATTTCATTGATTGATCTTCAAATGGCTGATTGTGAGATTTTGTGTCCTTTTGATAAATTTCATCAATTAGTCAATGATTTATTACCCAAAGAGAACATCCAGGATTTGTGTAGATTAGATTAAATTACGATTACGCAGTATTTCTAGTTAATTAATTATGTAATTTTATAAATTGAATAATTAAAAATTAATTACACCGTATAACAATTTATTAATTAAATTTAACAATGATAATAAATAATAATAATAATAATAATAATAATACAGAAATATAATCAGTCAAAATTTACACTGCACATATTGCTGAATTTACTGTAATAACATCGTTTTTTTTTGACATAATTTACAAAATTTAACAATATTAAGAATAATAATGACGATAATAGTAATAATAATAAATAGTGGCGTTCTGTATGAGCATTTTTTTTACATTACATAATATTTAGTGATTACATATTAAATTACGTAGAGGACGTACAGTTTTCTATTTTTTTTTTAATGGTAAGATTACGTGTATTCTGTTATTATATTAATTTTTTTCGTCAAATTTTAACAATAACAACGAAATTATGGCCGTTTGTTTTACTAATAATCATCAAAAAAAAATCTACATTTAAATAATTATTAAGGATCAATTACATTAATTTTTATTAATATAAATACATCCAGTTTGTCATGCTCTAATTATATACGAAATCCAATAATTATCATCTTTGATTTAATGATAGTAGTTTAAAGGGAGCATACGTACTTGTATATAACGCAAACGTTACAATATTAGAGAGTTTTCGTCTACCGATACGTTATGTTACACCCTTACACCGTACGGTCCGTATTATAACGGAAAAACGTTCTCGCTTTACGTTAATTATTTAAGCTGTTACGGTGAAATCTAGATCCTGCTACCAACAATATACTGATTCATGTGCACATTTTTCATTGGTTCCGTTATTTTAAAAAATAGCGTAAAAATCGCCCTATACGGTATTAGATTAAGACCTTATAAGTATAACGGAGCATTTATAACGTATCGGTGACGAGTGAAAACTGTATTAACCGTTGCGTTTATTATATTAATGCGTATGCTCTCTTGTAGTTACTACAGCTATTCCAAAATAAGTGTCTATAGAGTTTAATTTTGCGAATTATATCGTTATTGGACATTTATTTTGGAATAGAAGCGGTAATATTTATTCAGTTTAATACATTTATAACATTTGGATGAGAAAAAGAATATAGTAGAAAGAAATTGTGTTTTTTTTTTCTTCAAATATTTAAAAAACGTACAAATATAAAAGCTTGTTTAAATTGGCGAAAAATCGAAAACTTACACAATTTTAATCGTGTGTATCGATATGGTGGTCTTTATCTTTACAAAATCCACTTGAATTGCAGAAGTTATAAAATTAAAGTTAAATTAAGCTTTTTAAAGTCGATAATTAATAATAGAATCCTCTTAAGCACTCAAGGAAGAACAAGGATCTTAAGCTAAAGTTGTTTTTTTTTCCTAACAATTTAGGAATTCTGAAGTACTTCCAATCGGTGTTATTTTATTAAGAAATATTCGAGCTTTGTACTATTTCTTTGGAGTTTCATTTAGTTGGCTGCTTTTCTTCAATGCACATATCAAAAATATTACAACAAAAAAAGGAGAAAGCAATAAAGAGGCACTTCAGAATATTTAAATTAAGTAGAAAACTTAGTAAAAAAAAAAATTATATTTTAAATTAATGATTTTTGTCGGTGGTATCTTTGTTGAGTCGTTGCATAAAGGCCGCTGGTGTTCTTTTCTAGCGGTTTAAATGTAACAAATTTCGTTATAAAGTCATTCACACACCGATTAATTTCTGAATTAGAAATCATATGGCACATAATTATAGTCCAATTTTTTTTTTCTTTTAATCATAATTATGATGATCATAGGATAGTATCGAACATCTGTAATGATCTAGTGATAACATCGTCTTTCAGGCACGATTCCATAAATTCTTCAATTGTTATAACACCATCCTGATTTAGATCTAATTTCCGGAAGACACGGTCGATTTGTTCACGTGCTTTACGATCATCTTCAACTTGATGTGCACGTCTGCCCATCAATTCATGTATAGCAATGACAATTTCAGATAATTCACCACGACTTATACAACCATCACCATTAACATCATACAATTTAAATGTCCATCTTAAACGTTCATAAACTGAACCACGTAATAGTGTTGATAGTGTTATCAATAAATCCTATTGAACAAAAGAAGAAATAAAACAATATTAGTGATGGTCTTTTTTCTTCTTCTTTATATTAAAGGTGAGAGACACACAGACATTTGGATCATCTTCTTAACTCAATAAACCAAGAAAAGGTCAAACTCAGGCCGGTTTACAAGAGAAAAGGTTAAATGATAAAATGATAAGGCTTGTCTAGTTTATGTTGTGCTTGTTACAGTTCGATCGGTATACTGCGCCACTTTGCAGACATATCGCCGATCGTCTCCTCTATACAGGGCTTTTCATGTAAATATGGTTAACTGCAATAATCTAACTATAATTCTTTTATTTATTTATAGAATCAAATATTTGTTTTAAGACCTTGAAGAGGAACAGTGCCGGACTGGCATGCATTTGGCCCAAGGGGCAACATATATCTTGGCCCCATCTCTTAACAGAACTAGGTAAGGTACACATTGAAGAGTTTCAAGTTTCAGCCTATACGTTTTGTTTAATTTTTTTTTTATTATTCATATTTACGTCTCTTTTCATGATAATTACTAATTACTTTTAACAAGTGAAAATAACTCATGAAAATTTTTGAACAAAGTACCGACAATTCTTTACCTTTACAATTGTACAACTAGGTGCATAAAAAAGGTGACGATTTATGTGAGGCTGTGTAAATCAGGCTAATGAAAGAGAGGTCCTCGCAATGTCTATCAGAAAAATATTGAACCAAAAATAGTAGGCAAGAATAAGGGTGTTGTGTTGTTTATTTAGAGTCTTAGAGGGCCCCACTCTCTTTTCTTCAAGATGGAGATATCTTGATTTACACAACTAAAAGAACGGCTTTTTCTCGCTCAAGGATCGTCACTTTTTCCATGCACATAGCTGTACAAAAGAATCTTGAAATGAAGTTTTTGACGTTTTCAACAACCGTATCGAAAAATTTCAATATTGGTCAAGTTGTGGCCAGTTGTAGGAAAAGATAAATAAAAAACATGTTCTAAGATTTTCCTCTGCATCTCAGAATTTCGCCAAAATTTTCCTAAACGGAAAATGATTATGAATGCACCGAAAAATTGCCGTTCTAACGCTGGTTTTCACATCTCAATGTCTCCGAAAACAAACGAAATATCAGTGACTAAAGATTGTAATTTTTCAGACACCGAATCAAAGAAAGAAGAAAATAGTTCAAATTTTAAACTAAACTTTGGAAAAAGATATTTCACTTGAAAGTTGATGGGCCCTGAGCGCCCGCTTACTCAACTTATTGTCTGTTGGCCCTTAACGGACGAATCTGTTGGCCCACCGGCACTGAAGGGGAGCACTTTGGCTATCTATCATGGTTAAACACGCCCTTCTCGATTTTGTTGTAAATGGGAGAAATTTACTTCAACTTTTGAGAATCCCTTAGTCACAAGTCACAAACTTAAAAGATGCAATAAGATTTTGAAGCGAATACCCATCAGTGTTAAGCTAGTAGGTACAGCTAGGTGCATGATAAAGGTAACGATTCTTGAGCGAGAAATAACTATTATCTTAATTGTGTAAACCAAGCTTTCTTCATTTTGAAAGAAAGAGGATGGGACCATTGCCACCTACTGTTTTTGGTTCAATATCTTTCTTTTTCAATTTTGACTTGTTATAAACATTATGAGGACCTCTCTTATTATCCTGACTTACACAGCCTCACAATTATCGTCAACTTTTTTATACACGTAGCTGTACAGTAGCCTTAATCCGAAGTTTAGTGTATCGAATTTTAAAGCGGCGCTTTCACTTCTATTAGGTGGCTTAACTACTTATTCCAATTGTTTTCCTCTATAAATAAATAAGAGAGTTATAGAATGATTAACGCTACCGACCATATTTACATGAAAAACCCTGTATTTGTAGATTTTTTTGCTAAATTATAAATTAAAATCTAATTCTATACAAATCGAATTTTTCCTCTAATCTAGTTTTTAATTAACTAAACTTACCCTAAAACTAATTGCTCCGTTACAGTTGACATCGAAGGCCTTGAACACGTAATGTGCATACAAACTCGAATCTAATAAATAAATCAAATTGTAAATATAAACAAATTGTAACAAGTAACTAGAGACTAAATATTATTACTTGATTATAATAAGTGAATTATTTATATACAACAAACATAAAAATTTCTTAACATGCAAAAGCTTAAAAGCATAATTTCCGTACTGCTTCAATCTATTTTCGATCCACTAATAAGCGAATTAAACTAAAATGAAAACAGCTATTATCTAACAAAAAAAATAAATTTATAATCGACTATTTTTTTATTGATTTAAAATAACTCCTGTGATCTATCAATCAACGCTTATTTAAATTATTTCCGTTAAAATCGATAAAGATAGTTTGAATATTGAAGAAATTCTATAGTTGTAAGGTCGCGACATAGACATTTGTACTGATCAAATACAAATCAAGTCAATTTATCATTGATTTTCCTATAATATACGATAATACATTATGAAAATAAACGTTGTAATATTCGAATTCTTGTTTATTTCTAGATTAGAATCACAAGAATTATTTTCTATCAGATAAGAAATAGGTACTCACTTCCATGTGGGAAGAATTTCGAATAGATTTCCTTAAAACTATCTTCATGGACGACTCCTTCAGGACATTCCTGTGAAAGAACAACATGATATAATTTTTTTCCCTAAAAAACGCATTTCAAAATTTTAATTTAAAAGCTCCGCTAAATTGACGTTGCGGGGCAAGATATATCCAGCGCCATCTAACGTTTCCGAAATATAATAATTGTAGGTAGCGGTCCCCCTTAAAGACTAGAATTTCTGTTTCTCTTTAATTTATTTGGAATAATAAAGGAATATACAATATTTTCTTCTGCTTGTTATGTTTCCAGTTGCACATGCCAATACAGTTTCTAGAGATTTAATAAATTGATGGTTTTGCCTAATCTGTATATCGAATGAAAATCAAAAATTTATAAAAGCCTATAATTACTACCAATCCAATGATTATATGTTATCTGATTGGATCAATGTTAAGAGTAAACAATAGTGGATCTTGTTTGTCGTTTAATATGAATATTTTATATTTCTTTATTATTAATCTCATAAAATATTTATTACTAATACAGAATATGTAATAATGATTATACAGGGTGTTTGGTCTAAGTATGGTCAGTTGTAAGAAACTCCTATTAGTCGACGAGCGATTCGAAAAATATTTTGAGAATTTGTAGAAGAGTCCTTAGGGAACATTTTAGCAAAATTAGAACCTCGTAGTTGATTTCAAAGTTTATTAAAAAGCGATCGTTTTGGACAATGTCGCAATTTTAGAAAACGAACAAAACACGCAGAACAACTAAAAATGACTCAGAGGCCTTCCCAACATTGATTTTTTTCATTTTTCTCTATTGTATTCCAGAGAAAATACGAAATATTTCCACCTGTTCCAGAATAAAATGGAGAAAAACGAAAAAATCAATCTTAAAGTCATTCTAAGTCGTTTTGCGTGTTTAGTTCGCTTTTGAAAATCGCTCCATCGTCAGAAAGGAGCGGTTTTTGACCAACTTCCAAATGAGCTACAAGGTTCTAATTTTGCTGAAATGTTTTTTAAGGACCCTCCTACAAATCCTTAAAATATTTTTCGAATCGCCTAGCGACTAATAGGAGTTTCTTAGAACTCACTATACTTAGACAAACACCCTGTATAGTGTGAATATTTTAAGCAATACAATCGATTTTTGATTGTTATAGAAAATATATAATTATCTATCGGTGAATCATAGTAGCAATTCTAAAGAATACTTCAAAGAGAGCTTATTTATTATCATTATAAGTACTTGAATTTCTACTTATTAATAAACTTAAATCATTTTTATCACTTTCTTAGTTAAGCCGATAAAAATCAAATAAATTCATGGTATTATAAACAATCTGTACTTAATATACCTAGTTGAGATAAGATCTATAAATAGACAGGTGTTAATTCGTGAAACAATTAAATGCAAAATTTTTGGCACACGGTATTGCCGGATAAAAACAATGGAAAATTTACAATATCTCTGTAAAAATAAAATAAATAAATAAAATTCATTTAGGACAGAAATGGATGGGCATTTTCTTCTTTTGACGACTAGAATTTGTCCAAAAATTATCGATTTACAATAAAAACTTAGAATCTGGACTAATTTTTAACCCTTTTAACCCTGCTGTCCTCCTAGGGCTCTATATGACCCAAATTGAAATTCATGTAGGTATGTATTAATATTTTTTTTTTCCAAAAATAGTGTATCAAGTATACAAGATAAATTCATAGTAGAATCACGATAAAACAACGTTATTAAACTCAACAATCTTGTATTTATTAATTAAAATAATTTACACAACCGGTTTCGACCATTGGTCATCTTCAGGTGTATACTACAATAAGATTTTAAAGAAATTACATTTGACTAGTCAATCAATAGTGCATAAAACTTACGTCAATTCTACAAAAGTTCAAATATAAGACCAAACATCATATTAGGTTTATCAGATATCAACGATTACATTACAACTTCATCAATGATTTTCACAACGATCACACCACAGTTTTATTAACAACAACGATAAGTATTTTTTTTTTTATAAATGTGGGATTATTTATCTGACTTCGTATCTTAGAGTATCGGGTCACTGTAGCCAAAAGAACTAGAAGAGAACAGCAGGGTTAAATATTAAAGTTTGCCAGAAGATTTGGTGACTAAAAGTGATTGAATTGCTTCATTTTCACAATTTAATAACAAAATTCTATAAAAATTCTTCTTGCTACGCTTCTGGCTTATCATTTCTTAAAAAGATGTTAGATATTCTTTTCTTCTGTTTGATCCAAAGAAACATCAAAGGCAACAGTCGAGGCTAGGAAAACAAAATAATACAACCTTTGTACAATGAAAATATGTAACAATCATGAAAAATTTCTTTGTGTTTAGAAACTCTGACAGCTTTTCTAGAGATCGAATCGTTTAACACTATGCTAAAATATGTATAATCGAGTTTTCTGTTAAAATACAAAGCTATAACATACTGTAGAAAAATGTCGTTAGCGTAACAATAAAAACAATGACAACAATAAAAATAGGAAAGTGCCTGAAAATTCAATTAATAAAAAATTGAAAGCCACACATACACAATCTGAAATTACCATTGAAAGACTGAATATGTTAGTTTTTAATTAAAAATTTGGTATTGATACAATTTTTGTACGCTACTGGAGAAAAAAGAAAAATTGTATGTTCAAAAATTTTCAAAAAATTATCAGGGCTTAATATTAGTCTAAACTTCATTTATATCAAATTTTAAAGAAAATTGTAATGTAGTTTTTGAAAATAATTGAAAAAACAGCAAAGAAAAATGATTTTTTCACTATATTTTGAAAACCAGATTCTGTTTAAATTTTTCTATCAGATGCAATAAAGTTTTGCTTAGCTTCTGTATGGTTTTGTTTGATTTTAACCTTATAGTTTTTATAAAAACAAGAAAAGCCGAAATATCGAAATCAGTGTTAATATACTCTTGAAACCAAGTGCACTGTGTAGAATCAGTTATGAAAATTGAAATAAACAAAATTATTATGCAGCAACAGCAAGTTTTTCTCTAAAGAACACATTTTACAGTTTTGATTTTGAAAATTTTGCTGTATTGATCTCTAACAAAATAAATCTGTAAATGTGGGTGAGTGCGCCATCTAACGCTTAAAAAACGTAGTAATTATAGGTAGCGGACCATCTTAAGACTGAATTCTACTAGAAACGAGACTATTTTGCATTAATATTACTTAAAAAAAACTCATTTTAATTGAGAAATTCCACCTTACTTATAGACTAGTGGAAATTATCGGCCCCAAATAGGAGTTGAGATTTTTGCACCAAGAGAGCGATATATAAAATATACTTTTTTTTGGTTTCTCGAGTAAAATGCATCTCAATTTTTAAAAGAAATAGGATAGTTGACAGATCGTTAGATTTACGGAAATCAATTACCTTCTCAAGTTTAAAAATCCGTACATGTTCTAAATTTTCGATAAATTCTCAATCGAACATTGACTAATGTAAACGAATCCATAAATGTCGATAAAGATAAAATATCCGTTCAATATTTACCTGAAAGTCGGGGAGAATTTGTAATTTCCAAACTTTTAAAGGACTATTTCTCATCTTTTTTGGACTGTATCGTTCCTATAACGTTAAATAAATCTTATCAAAGTGTTAAGGGTGTTTGATGTTAGAAATACCGCGTATATTTCAATTAAACATGCAAACATTTATTCAAAGTAGTCTGATAGGTAATAATTTATTACCACTCTCTTTTTTGGGGGATGGTAGTGGTCACTAAAATCTAAATTAGAGCGCAAATTAGAATTAAAGTACATCGATGAGATAAAGCACGTTCGTCGCTTGTTCCGCCCAGTTGGCGGAGTTTTTATTGTCTTTAAACAACCAGTGGCGTGTTCGACGTTTTATGTTAAGCACATAAGTATTTGGATTGATTTTTAAATTGCATAAAATATAATATTTACTTACAAAATAAATGGATAATAAAATAAGTGTATTCAAAAAATACGAAAATATAATAGTATAAACTTGCTAAAAACCAATAACAAACCTAAATTTATGGAAGAAATCAAACTACAGTTATACATATATGATACATTACAACAATTTACAACTATTATATAGCAAAAGCATACCATACAAAATAATTATTTTGTATTTTGATCCCCTTAATCAGAATCACTGTCTGTTAATTCCTGACCACTAGATTCTTCACTATAGTCGTCCTCTTCATCAGATGACTCTCTAATAATAATATTGAATTCTTCCATGACGCTGTCTGTCATATGTTCGCGCTCCATATAACTATTTTCAATACTTTTCACGTGACTGCAGACAGAAATCCACTCTTCCGTAGTGATTTCGTCGAATTTTTGTCGTGCTAATTGTTCTACGTCACTTAATCGGAAAGTAATATTTCGAGTAGCTACCCAATTTTTTACCAAGCCCCAAATTTTTTCAATCGGATTAAGTTCCGGGTGATAAGGAGGAAGGCGTAGGACACTATGTTCCTGACTCTCAAGGAGTGTGTCGAGTTGAAATTTTGACACCGGAGATTTGTGTACCTTAATTATATCATACAGCTCCGTCTTTGTCATGCCAGTGTGACATGGGACATTGCGCTGTTGCAGCCACTGAACCATTTGTTCTTTTAACATTGCGAAGTTTGGTTCGCTCTCTGTTTTTACATTGTGGTAAGACGCGTTGTCAACCACTAAAACTGCTCGAGGGGGAAGATTGGGCAGCAGTTTTTCTTTTACCCATTTTAAAAAATTATGGGCATTCATCTCGTGATGATAATCACCTGACGTAGTGCCCGAAACCCACATTAATAGGCCATTTGGGATGAATCCCATTTCACCCCCGGCGTGGACCATGATCAAACGCCGTCCTTTACCGATAGGTTTTTTTAAACCAATTCCGGTCTCATCTATCCACGTATACGGTTGCGTATGGGAACTATTAATATAGCTCTCGTCTGTCCATACAATAGGACGACCTTCCAGCCTATAATTACGTAGTTGCCTCAAGTAGGCAACACGTTTCTGTCTAATAGAGTAGCATTCTGTTATCGCTTTTCTATTATCAGGAGTTTTCCTCCATCTAAAACCCAACTTGTGAAGGTATAAACGTAAAGTTGACCTTCCTCCGTCAAATGGTAAGTGACAATCTCTTATACGGGCGAGAATACCTGTAAACAAATATAAGCGATAGAAATTAACTGTCAAGTTATAAGTAGGTACTATAGGTACCTATATTATGAAACTCACTTGACAATGAAGGGTGTCGTTTTTCTACAGTCGTAAAGTTATGAATCAATTCTCTTATAGCCTTCTCTCGTGCAACTACGAGAGAAGGATCTTCTCGTTTCTTAGGTCCTCTTTTCTTTTTTGGAGTTCCGTAAGTAGAGCTTTCCCCAACCTCGATGTCGACAGTTTGTTGCCGAATACTTCTGTACAATTTTTCTGAAATACCTGTCGATGTTATTGTTCTTTGTTTAAAATTTTTTATCGGAATGGTAATTCCGTTTTCCGCTTCGTTTTTAAAAAAATTCGTCACGTTAGCAACGATTTCTCTTGCTTGGCTGTTAAGGGCCTTTCCTTTTCTTTTTAAGGAAGATGTAGACTCCATGACATAGAAACTATAGGTTTGTATGAAAAATAAAATTCATGGTAAACTAAAAAATCGTAAGTACACAACATAAGCAGAAATTTAGTCGTTGCGTAACTCGTATAAACGTTGCAGCTGCAGCATGTGCGCAACGTGTTCAGACTTGTTGACAACTACTAACTTTCCGTGCTTATGCTGCAATATACTATATATTTTTACCTACCTTACTAATAATCAATTTAATAAGAACCAATTTTAATAACTAATATGTAATAAACACTATAATATAATATGTATCAAAATTCAAAATAATCAACTGTACTTAAAAAATCACACGTAAAATCAACACTGTAAACGGCTCAAAAATTCAAACCAGTGAGAAATGAATAAACGAAAGGGGAAGCCGTATATTTATGAAAAATTTTCGCAATAGCGCCTCTATGAACGAATTATGTATAATAACATTTGGGCGGGAATTCTAAAATGTATTCGAATAAATATTGTATTATGGCTTCCTTAAATAGTATATTGAGAAAAAATATTTTTCAATTTAATTAAGCAGCTAATTTGCTAATAATAGATACTTATAAACAGATACAAAATCGCTAATAATATATTTTTTAATAGGTACATAAGTATATGTAAAGAATATCAAACATCGGCAACAGTGTCTCTTGTAGATATACCAACCCAAAGATACAATGTTCTCAATGAACAAGAGCTATATGTTAATAATTTTTGGAAACTTCAGTTGGATAGGTATCTACATTTGATATTTCTGTTAAATTTAAATCTTACAATACACTAGTGGATAGAGTTTATTAATTTAGATTTAATCATACATGTGTCATTGTCTCCACGCCACTGAATAGCTTATATGTACTCCATTATTGTGTTATTATTGGTTAACAGCTGTTTTTCTCCACCTACTTTTAACTGGAATTTGTGTGAATTTGTACGTGCCTTATCTCATCGATGTACTTTAATTAGTGTACGAGGTCTAATGAGACGTTGACGTGCAAAACGGACATTTGACATAGAATTCCCTCTTAATTTTATTCTAATTAAAAATTATAATTAAATTTTAAAGTCAAATTATTAACCCCTACTATTTATACTAACTAAAACTATTTGATTTTAAGAGTGGATGGAGTATAATTTATGTACATGTTGTTGTGGTGCGTGTTTCTTTACCGTTTTCGGTACAATGTTACTAACCGAAAACGTACAATCGTAAATTATTGTCTGATAAGCATAAGCTTAAAATATTCCGAAGGTAGAACGCTACTGGATGAAAAATAAACTATGTGTTCAAAAATTTTCAAAAAATTACCATAGCTTAATATTTGGATAAACATCACTTATACCAAGTTTAAACCAAATCTGGTAGGAAGTTTTCGAGAAAATGTGGAAAAACCATGTTTTTCACACGCTTTTATTTTTTATCTGGGAAAGTTTCTACCAGATTTTGTTTAAACTTTTTTATCACATCTGATGAAGTTTTATTTAGCTTCTGTATTTTTTTGTTTAACTTTGAACACATAGTTTCCACAAAAAAAAATAAAAATGATGAAATAACGAATTAAGCGTATTAATGATAATTTACTCTAGAAACCAAGTCTACGGTATAGAATCAGTGATGAAAATTAATATAAACGAAATTATTTGGAATAAACATCGGTTTTTTCATTAATTTACACGTTTTAAAATTATAATTTAAAAATTCCCTCTTAGCAAGTCCTCCCCGGTTTCTGGCGGCCTCAGTTGAGTGTCTATCTATGGAACCTCTTCTACCTGCTGCCATCTATAGTTCAGAAGAAATAAACAAAATGTAAATAAAAAGGGTAGGAATCTTCGACGAATTTGTAAAAATGTAAAACGTACATACATACATATGGTATATACCTACAAGTATATTATGTAGACAAAAGATCTGAATAAATAAATAAAAATAACAATGGACAAGTGTATACATATATACTACGTCGGTTCAGAATTTTTTGTTGTTGCTTGGCGTTAGAACGGAGGGCTATCCGAGAACATGTGTTAAAACGTCCACTTTTGGAAAATAAGTTTTTGGCTGGAAAACCTCCAGAAAATTACCTTTTGCTTTCCCGGAAAAATAAATTGTAAATATGCAATCTGTTTACTACACAATTTACAGTGTTGAATGCAGACATTTTACCCAAGGAGAAAAATATGATTTTATAATTTTCAATGTGTTCTACACGTCTAATTATTAAAATTTCGAATCAAAAAGTTAACAAACAGGTCTAATTGTAAATAATTTACTCATTGTATTTTATTACCTACTACGAAACTTGATAAAAGCAGGCCATATTCTCCCTATTGTACTATTTCCGGGGCGAGGGAAAAAAGGGAATTTATATTATAACAATTCGAATTACTGCGTAACTTTCCCATTATATTTTCCGTTTTGTATATGTACAGTAATTATTTGGATTGAAGCTTATATTTATAATATAATATGGAAATAATTATTATTTTAATATTTTTTAGTTGAGATATAAAATAGCTGGGTACAATTTATTTGGGAGAAAGCATTTTTCGAACCATTTATTTCAATGTTACCGACGAGTGAATATAAGAACACGAAAAGGATAGAAGATAGCAGAAGATAGAACGATTTTGAAAGGTCACGTAGACACATCTTACTTATTTGTAGTGTTTCGAAGGTCAAGGGATTCTCTTTTAAAAAAACAAACATTTGAATTCATAAGCAATCTAACCCCAACAGTAATACATATACATACATATAAATATAGTAAATAACTGACAGATCCTAATTAGTTATCGTGATTCACGATCAATGTCAAGGAGTTTTTTTTGATTATTATTATTTTGATTATTATTATTATTATTAAAATTATTATTATTAAATATACGTATGTATGTAAATATGTATTGGTGGATGAACACATTTTTTTTTCTCGTTTCCTCTATATTTCCACAATATGAATTATTTAATTTTGCCGCTATCATAAATAGTGTTGTTTCCATTGGTTCTTTGGTGTTTTTTTTTTCGTCTTCTTATACAAATTCAGCTACTTATATCTATCTCGGATTACATAGATTCACATTGTCTATGTTCACATGTTCTCCTTCTTCTTTGTTTTTTTCTCAAACATCTATTGTCAACAACAATAAAATTGAGGGTTGAATCCAAGGGGCGACCGTGAGGGGTGTTTGAGATTCATACATATGCAAGACAGTAAAATTATAACCTACTTTTACAAAGTTTCGTATTGTTTTATTTTGGTATACATATATACCTGTTTATTAATTTATTAAATTTAAATTAATAATAATAATAATAATAAATAATTAGTCATACATGTAGTACCTAAGCATTGAGATATATTAAAAAGAATTCCCCCTTCACCCCGGGATAAAATCTATGGATTGAACACTGATAATTCCACTCACAATCAGGGATATTGACACCCGATTATTATCATTTATAATTAATTTCGATAATCTAGTAATGAATTTGAATATTAAAAAAAATACATATATTGAAAACATAATAACAATTATTTAGTAGAGAAGGAGTCGTGTGCTTTACCTATATACATACTTTGTTGATTGTATGTATCGTAGACGAGGGGATTATATACATGTATTATTTACTATCCCTCTCTAACATGTATATCGGAAAAGTGAAACGATATATCCAGTCCTATATACTTAGTACAAAGAAATGACCTGAATAACTGGCCGTGTTCAGAGCAATCTATGGAAGAATAGAATAAGCTACTTTTAGTTATAAGATCTAGATCTCCTTTGATATTGTATCTAAGCGGCAAATTTCGAACCAAGCTATTTCAGTGCCATCTGGCGTTTGCGAAACGTTAAGTTCATACCTCCCACTCAACGTTAATTTCAATTCCTTAGTTAGTTTAGTATAAGTTATCGGTAGGATTCCTTTTAGTGTATTTTTTTTTCTTAATGAATTTCGCATAAATATTACGACGAGTCTTATTTTTGGATTTATTCCGGTAAATAAACAACGCAATGCGTCACCCTTATTTATCACCGTTATATTCTCTAGCCTTAATTAATTCAAGGGTGGTCTCGTGTTCTAACACTAGTAATAATAATAATAATAGCGTTGGTGGTGACGTGAATCTTATAAATTCTTTTTTAAAAACCCCTAAATTGTTAAATCAAATATTTGTTCATTTCCGATGGTTAAACGCATTTCTTGCGAGAGGATTTAGGACACGCAATCGTTCTTCTATAATTATTGTGTTCAACTAGAAGACTACAAAGAGGAAGAGGAAATCTCCATTTAATATTCACTGATAAGATTCAATTATTACTAAACGGATTGGTGATTTTTATTTATTGTTAACAAATCAAAAATTTATGGTTTTGTTGTTTGTGAACGTTCTCAAATTACCCTCAGATCAATATTTATAATAATGTTTATAAAAAAGATGTGCACAGATATTTAAAAATTGCACATCAATACGAAAATATACATTTGACTAATAAACCAAATAGAATATAAAATTTATTTTTCCCACCATATACCTTTGTGTGTTGAATTTTACGATATTTCGGTGGTATAGTTTTATCGTCTAGTCAATAAAATTCGGTTTTATTATCGTTAATTCAGCACTAATAAAATTTTAAATTGAAAAATCCACCGTTGCGGAGAGAAAAACACAAACAGAATCATTCAAATTAAATATTTTTATTAATTTTTTGTATTAAAAAACAAATTTGAAGGATTTTCCAATTTTTGTTGATAAAATCTTTTCGTATAAAACAACTCAACAATCAACCATCGTGTTGTTGTAAAACAAGTAAAGTACATATCCATACTTGACTGTATGAGTGCTTTTAAAAAGCTCACAAGTATTGTATGCTTTTGAGATTTGAATTCTTGTAAAAATTCCTGTATTAAACCACATGTGTGTATGACAGCTTTTGTGAATCAAGTCTCTTGATTGTTGTGATAATGAGCAAGGGAATAAGATTGGAATAAAAGGGTTGGTTGACAAGTTTAATTGAAACAACTCGGCCAATAAATCACTTTGATGTTGATATATGATGGTATACTCTTACACGACTTGGGGTAGTTTCCGGGTAGTTTCAATCCTTGATTAAACTGTGGTATAATACACGTATTTAAGGGTGGGAATGACGACGCTATTGAAAGTAAAATGATGTAGGAACTACCACCATATTACAATATGACAATATAGGATGACGTCATTAGTGATAGAAATGGAAGAAAATCGATAGGGTTGGTGTTTGCAAAAATATATTTTTTGTAAATCTTGCTCAATTGATGTTACACGAAAAGCTAGAAATCATTAACAAGATGATCAATTCAAACGAGAGTCAATGTTTTAAAGGAAAATATAAATTTTTAAGAGAAATTCGATATTCACCCGGCGCATCCACCAATTTTACAACCAAGCCTAACAATACAGTATTATTTTATTAATTATTATTAATGGTTAAATAATTTTAAAAACTCATAAAAGTAATCATAAATAATAAAGTTTGGGCATTAAAAAAGCAACTTTAATGTAGGTCATCATTTTATTTATGTAATTTACACAAAGAACCAACAAATATTCAACATTAATGTTTCCTTGTATATTCCTAAAGTTTGAATTATTATTATGTCTGTTTGTGAATCATGCCAGAATATAACAAAATTTATTATAAATAAAATTGTTCGTTAAAATAAATAATTTATAATTTATAATCTACCTACAGAATTTTTAAAACAAGAATTATAAGGTAAACATGTTATGAAAAAAGAAATGTTGTATCGACAGATACTCGGTGATTTGTAATTTTTAAAAAATAATAACGTGAAGATTTTGATAAATGACTTTATTACAGTGAAGATATATCGTTTGTATCCCCTCATATTTCTCTATTTCTTTTTCGACTTTGATAAAATATGAAAAATCGTTTCTATTGTAAACAATGTAAATGAAACCGTTACGTTTCTCAATATAAACAAATAATTGTACTAGTTTTAATTATCAAATAAATAGAATGAAGAAAAAGCTAATTATTCTGAATTGATTCAGTTTAATCAATGAAGTTCGAAATTAGCATTCTAAATGAAATTTCCGCTCTATTTTTAATACATATAGTTACAACATGAACTAATCAAATCGTTTTCCTCTATTGTGAAACTAGAAACGTTCCCAATAACATTTCATGTTATATATAAAGACAACTCTAACAGGATATTGTGGATGTTTGGATTTCGTTCTAGGATTGGATAAAAAAAAATGATCGAGAACACGATAACGATAAACACCAATTATATTGTGACAGTTTTTGGAAAATAGCTAGAATTAAGATCGACATTTCTTCGATACAATATTACATGTTCAGATAATAACAACAACATTGTTGTTGTTTTATTATTGTACGATAATTAATATATTTATGAATCTAATTGTAAGGATTATTTCGTCGATTGTGATAGATAGGAAATTGACGAAAATTATCAAGATTTCGTTGATAGAAATTGAACCGTATTCAGAGGCGTAACTAAAATTTGGGGGCGAAAAGAAGGTACACGTGCAAGATGTAAAAATAAAGAATAAGAGATTCAGTGTGAGAGACAGACAGAGAGAGAGAGAGAGAGAGAGAAAGTAACATATCGTTGTGTATAAGTCTCTCTCTTTTGCTCCACTCACATGACGTCGGAATAGCTTTATGTCTCCTTCTCTCTACATTATATCTTTATTCTCTCTCATGTAACGAAATGTGTCTAATAAACGTGACGCGTCCTTGAAATTTGACTCTCAACTCTCAACCAATTTTTGAATCGTTACCTAAGAAGTTTCACTCCAAAAATCTAGAAAATGGACTAAGCGTCTTTATATGCTAATTAATTGAAATTTCGTCAGCAACTCTGTGTCTGTATTTAGTGCTCGGGAAAGATAAATAGTAGCAAAAATGAGATGAAGGCTGATTAGTTTCCCTTAGCCTCCACCTAGCTACGCTACTGACTCTATTCTGTGTACCTACTACCATTTGTTACTTTGTAAACAATCTAAGAAAGAGATATTTTTTTATTACAATCGATAATGGGCGAGAAACGGATATTTATGAACGGATAACTAGAATTTGGCAGCAATGGTGGTTATTCTTTTTGTGATTATAAATATCCGTCCGAAACATGAGAGTTAAATCGTTGTTACTCACGTTAGATAGCGTGACAAATACTTTGTAATTACTTGGTGTAATAAAAAAAAAAACGTGGTAAAGACTGCATGAAGAGATATTCATAAAAGTTAAAAGTAAATATTGTTGATTGATTGTCTTTACAATGATACTGACTAAAGTTATACAGCTTGGTTCGTTTGGATTAGATACATGGGAGAAACATCAGTCCCGCCCTTATTACATACTTACATATTAGTTAGAAAGAGAGAGAAAATGGAGGTGGTCTAGGAATTAAAAATTATGGTGGATATTACCCCCAATTCTTAGTCCTTTGACCAAACAAAGCAATTTCTTTTGTACGAAAGAACCTTGAAAACTTTCTATAACCAGATGTGTTTTGTGGATTTGGTATCTCTGTCCTTTGTTCGTGAAACATGTGATTTGACAAAGAAGGAGCATGGGCGGGACCAATGTTTCTCCTATGTATCTATTGAAACTGCCTTTGTCGGTATATACAAAATGATTGTCACTTTTTCGAAGAGATTTTGAATATTTAACAAAGCCAGGACATAAAGTTTAATATTTTTATTTTTATTTTGAAGTAACACCTGTTCTAAAACAAATCTTACATTGAAAGCTTCTACATAAAGGTAAAATATCGTTTCAATTTTTTAAAATTGTAGATTTTTTTGCCTAAGAGATAAATAGAAGAATTGAGTTTCAATGATTGATTATCTGCATTTATCAATTTATACAGAACATAAAATAAAAGAATATATTTTCAAATGGGGTGGAAAAATAAGAAAATACATAAATTATCCTACACAATTTAGGTCAGATCAAGCCAGTTAAAACAATTATTGTTACCTTTACAATAGCTTAATTTTTTTGTTTTACAAGTCCTCATTGACAATCGTAAAACAGAACTGAGATTGACATACTTTTAAATTTACAACCCCTATAAATTTTCACTCTCAGGAAAAAAAACACACGTGCAAACACGCTAATATTACAAGTTTACATGTTGGGATACCGTGTTAATGCTATTCAATTTTCATTAAACAAGTGCTAATTATTACAAAAATTATACATTCAAAGTTGGGATCTTAAAAATTTTGACTCGACAAATTTGATTTTTAAAATATTCGTTTTCTTTTATTTTTTCTGTTAGAATCGAACATAAAAAATGATCTCAATCTCGATCTCTTTATTTTTTAGTTCTTTCTGGTTATTTTGGATTTTATTGATCGATTGTATATAAAAAGGACAAAATAAAAAAACTAATGTGATCATTAAAACGATGGTAGAAGATAACAAATGACGATTTTATTGTTATTTTGATGTGTGATGTGTAGATAACAAAAGGGTGGTTACATAACGTAATAATAATTATAATAGTGATATAATTCGGGTAGGGGAAGTAAAACCTTTGTCCTAAATTGAAACACCGTTTCAGTCTTAAATTCTTAAACATTAAAACATTTATTAATTAATTTTGACTTATTCTTATTACTCGATTCGACGTGCGAAATTTATCAATTTTCAAACATCGATATTTTGCTTAATTTTTAAGATATTGTGAATAATAAAAGTGCGTTGGATAGAGCATTTCAAGGTGCATGTCCTGAAGCTTTCTATTCAAGAAAAATTTTAGAAAATTCTGAATGATAGAGAAAATTATTGGACCCTGTTTTTTCGTATATTTTCCTTCATAACTGGCTAAGAAATAGTCAATATAATCAATAGGGTCCAATAGTTTTCTCTGCCACTCAGGTTTTTTATTAATGGAAAGCTTCAGGACATGCACCTTAAAATGCTCTATCCAACACACTTTTATTATTCACAATATCTTAAAAAATAAGCGAAATATCGATGTTTAAAAATTTGCAATTTTCGCACGCGGAATCAAGTAACAAGTCAACACTTAATTCTTTTAGTTATTTTTAAAAATAAGAAGAATACAAAAGTTTTAGTGTAAAAATTCTAGTAATTGTTCTGTACATATTTTTATTAAAATGATAGTTATATACTGAAGTTTTAGAACGAACTATATTGTAAAATTATTGATCCATCATTTTAGAAGCAATCACATAGATTTATTGTTAATATCTGAAATTATGATAAGGTTTTTATAGTATTTATTGATATCTAATATAAATTAATAGAGTATTGTAAATAAGCTCAAATTTTGGAACGATCTATATTTCAAAACAATAAACAAAATAAAAATTCTTGTCCATTTCATATAAAATCAGGTCTTAATATTATAAAAGTCATCACAAAACATAAGTACAACTATTATAAAGGAGATATAGTGCCTGTGAATAACCCCAAATAGTATAGGTACCTACTCAAGTTTTAGAGCGACCTATATATTGAAAGTGAGTGTAATTAAAAATTTGTTATAAATTTATCTCGCCGTTAAATAATTTTACGGTAATAACAAACATCAAAGAACATATTTAATGAAATTTGGGGAATTACGAAACCTTTTTTGTTTATTTCCATATACATTGAATGTATTTTTAAAGATTTATTTATAAGTTGTAATTTTAACAAAAAAAATTAATTTTTCTTATAATTTAATTATCAAATGATCACTTGTTGCTTGTTAAATTGAGAAATTTAAAGTTGAATAATTTATTTTAAAGAAGTAAAAAAAAAAATACAACAATATGACAGGCGGTCATTAAGTTGCGTTCTATAAAATTTTCTTAAACACGCAAAATCTCCATCGATTCGTTAATTTTTCAATTTTCTCGATTATTATCTAAAAACTAAATAGTCAAGGAATTCGAGTCCTAATTGCTTAAAATATCCAAAGGGACCAGTAAAGGATAAATCCATTGAGTCAAGCCTTACATGTTGAAGCAATTCTGATGGGACAAATTTGCTTATTTATTTACTTATTTAATAATTGAATCAAATTAAATTAAAAGAAAACAACAACAACACTTAAAGATCATCGTGTCTCGAATGTATCGTCCAGTTTTAAAATTAGACCTGTGGGCCAATTATATTTGGATATTTATACACATATATTTGTAAATTATATAGTAGGTGATGTTAAATTTGTTTAATTATAATTTGTTAATTAATTAATTGATAAACTGACCGTTTTAAATCCTCGGTACATGATGCGAATCTCTTGTCTTGTAAATTTCGTCAAACGACATAAATCCTCCAATGCCACCGGTACCGGTTTCGGTACTCTAGATGGTTCAATTTCAAAAACAACTTCCTCAATTGGACTATCTGATGGTGTTGCCATTCTATCCTTATTACACTAATTATTTTCTCACAATAATAACAATAATAATAACAATAATAATAATAATAATAATACAGTAATGTACATGCTACTAATAGCATGCTATAATAATAGCAACACATCAACTACTACTACTACGATAATCGTCTGCTCTACTGAAATTCATCATTTTTGTCTATTTATAAATCCACCACCATATCAACATCTTAGACGTTGTGTCGCGCGATCTCGCCCTTATTTTACAACTAATAATAATAATAATAATAATAAAAAAATATCCACCGCACCATCACTTAATCTATTTAATAGGAATTGATTTAAAAGAAACCGAAGAAAACCCGGATTTAAACCGATGATTTGTAATTAAATCAGTTTAATAACCATATAAATGTATGATTTTTTTTTAGTATTAATAGAACGTTTAAAGGGGTTGTTTAGTGGAGGGCATATCCCGGATTCTCCCGGACCAGGACTAGTTCTCCGATTTGGAGCTGTAGACTGCGCCTTGGTTGCGCACGCCCCCAACGATTGCTTCAAATCCTCCCTGTCTCTCTATTAATATGTGTGTGTATATGTATGTGTGTATAAAAAGGGGTAGATACCACCTATAGAGACAACGGACAATTACCCCTTTGTTGATTCTCATCAAAAATTATCAATTATTAATTAAGATTCTACCGTAAAATCAGTAATGAAATATCTCACAATTACCTTCAAGTTTAATTGTAGAAATTGTATTTTTTTATTTAAGATCCATAATTACGTAAAGTAATAACAGACAATAGTGTTATTAGTTATTTATTTAAGAATACTTAATTAATAACTTTCGTGACTTATGGTTTGTTTGTAATCTTTTAATTACTAAAGCAGTACGGCAATCGCTTTACGTGTACACCGGTTTTTAGCACTAAAATTCACGAAAAAGCCCTTATTTATATATAAATTAAAAAAAAATTACAGATAGAATGTTTTTTGTACGAAATAGCGTGTTTTTTAGTAATTTTTTAGTAATTTTGAGTAATTTTTCCACCCTCCTGCATTTTATGACATAGTTTTTCAATTTATTGGAATTACCACAAAGGGGAAGCACAATTTAATTTGTAATTAAATAAAAAAATAAATTTTCAAAACTTAATACATTTCAATTCAAATTTTTTCTTTCACAAAATTAGATTTGAAAAATGAATTAATTTTAAATTTGGCGGGCATTCAATGAGCGCTACCCTTAGTCCCAACTCGATTCAATTGATTAAAACGTAAATTTCCAACATCTATAACCCAGTATTGACGCTATAATTAGTGATCTGAGTGTACAAAATACCATTGTAAGATACAGCTGTAAAATACATTGAATACCGTATGTATTAAAAGTTTACTAAAAAGTTTAATACAGCATTCAAAATATAAGGCTATGTTCATATAATTTTTACCTCTTAAATAGCTATTATTTATTATTACATATTCGCTATTTTTTAAATAAAATACGACATTAAATACCGTATAATAAGGTATAATATACATGTATTGTGCGAAAAATTAAATACTGTAAATGAACATCACTAGCTGTAATTAATTAATTTTCGTGTATTTTATTATTGTTTTATTATTACAAAGATGTACAAATTTTTAAATACTTTATTGATTTAAAACTACAAATAATGAAACATGGTGTATTTTTAAATTTGGCGGTATTACTTAAAGCGCTGCCTTTAATCGGAACTCAATTTAATTAAATAAATCGTCAATTTCTAACACTCACAACCAAATATTCACACTACTTTTAACCAATTTTTGTAAATTTTATTATTGTTGTATTTTTTTTATAAATAAATTTACTAATTTTTGAAATGATTTTAAATTAGCGCTACAAATAGAAACACGTGTACTGTTACTACATAACCTCAAAATCTTAACCTAAAAAAATTGATCGCGTGCGATTATTGTTATTGTTGTGATATTAACGAGAAAAATTATAAAAAAAGTACAAAAAATATGGAGAAAATAAAGAAAAAGAAATTATTTTCATCTAGTGAACTTCAAACGGCTCTCAAGTCCAATACACCAGCTTTAGGTAAGTAATTTTTTTTGATCAAAATTAACGATTCTCATTCAAATCTTTATAGCTTTGAAGAATTATTTAAAATTAATACAAGATAAAGATGCTGATCAAGATTATATACTTGAGTATTTAGAAAATGGAGGAAAATGCTTAGAGATTTTACAAATGTTAGAAAAAAATTCCACCATATCCTCGGTATTAATTTTCGATATAATCAATGAAATTTTGTTAAGAATCACAGTAAAATATCCAAAATATCGTACAATAGCTGATAATACAGCACATTATATAATGAATAATTTAACGACGAGAATTAATAAGATGTTAGATAAAGATTCAAATAATATCCAACGTATATGTGTATTGAAATTATTAACAACAATAGCAACAATTTCAACAAGTTATATAAAAGATATTCTACAACGTGTTGATTTTGAACGTGAAAAACTCAAAATTATCACTAAAACACATCCGAAAAACCATCCAGTTCGACATGCTTATATTAAATTGATTATGGCATTTATAATTAATGGTAATTATGCATCGATTGCTATACAACTAGAGAAATCAAGTCTATTACTTAGTGTTATTAATGGTTTAAAATATGACCCAATCGATATTGTTGATTTAGTATTAACAGTAATGAAAAATTATATATTACATGGTCGATTTAAAACATTAAAAATGAAAACGTTTAATACACGTATTATACATCAAATAATTGATTTGTATAATTGGAAGGGTTCGAATGAAAATCAAGAGGATGGAATTGATCAAACAACAAAGATAGAAATGAATGAAATCGTTCATGATTTTTTGTTAACATTGTGCACATCGCATAAGCACGGTTTGATATTTAATGATCGTTCGATTGGTTTAAATGGACAAAATTCGAATCAATTAATGTGTACGATATTGAAACAAATCGATAAACCCTGGCAACATTCTTATGTTAAAGATTTAGTTGTTAAAATGTTGAAAATTAGTCCGGATTTAATACGATGGGAATGGACGTATTTACTTGAAAATTTACAACCAAGGTTGACACAAAATTGGTTGGATGCCATGGAATTTGCTGGATTTTTACTAAAGGAATTGACGCCGGATTGTATCGAATTCGCTAAAGATGATCTAAACCCAGAACAGGTTTTATTCTCATTTCTCTATTAAAAAAAAAAAAAAACACTAATTTTTGATTCATTCAAGCTATCACAAGTTATCAAATTCATCATCTTACCATTACCAGTTTTAAAACAATTAATAACCGATGAGAATTTTCAAACACCAAAGATTCGTTTAACAATATTGAAATTATTGAAAATTATGCTAGAATCAACGAATATTTATTTAAATTGTATTGAAAAGAAATGGTTAAATCCTAACTATACAATTATTTATAATAAAATCATGGATTATATCACCAGAAATTTTCCAAACGCTTTAAAGATTCTATCAGATTGGCAAAATCTCGGTGGTAATAAATATAAATTTGATTATTTAGATACAAGTTTCGATATTATCGATTATTATCAATTATTAGCACCGAAATTATTGGATTGTTTAAATAATGATTTTAATATAAAACAACATCTAACAGATTTATTAGAAATTAAAGTTAAACCAAAGAAATTAAGGAATTTATTGTTGAAAACAACAAAATCTTTATTGAATTTCAATCGTGACGCATTCAAATCAAACAATCTCCTTGTTGATATTTTAACGAAAATCTACCGTATTTATTACGATACACACAGTATTGAATCGTTTAATTGTCTTTATTTATTAATTGATAATCTTAATATTATCAAATCAGATGAGATTCAAATTTGGATTGATGGTATTTTGAATTTGAAACATTACAAATCGGAAATTGTACAATTTTCATTAGAATTATTGCATCAAATTCATGATAATAATCCGAAAAATTCACCGATATTCATATTAAATCAATTTTTATCAAATCGTCAAATAAAAGTAAGTTTAAAATATTATTTATTGTTCGTTTTTGTGAATTTGTGTCATTTAAAACCGTCATATTGGGAAATTTGTAAACAATTCGATTTTCTACCAGTACAAATTAAAGATTATTTCAACAATTGGATGAATGGTAAAATTCAAACATTTACTATCACTAAGAGATTATTTGAACATTTTGAAAGATTCTCAACGCAATTTTTCGATGATAATTTTGATGATTTTGTAAAAAATTACGATTTGAAAATTTATCCAAATTTTCAATTAAATCTATCACAAATGATTGTTTACTATTTAAATAATCAATTACAATTTGAATTACTCGACAAACGATCGATTGATAACGCATTAATTTTAATTAAAACCACATTTAATGGTGATGAATTAATTCTATTCGATCAATACGTTTCAGTTATCTTCAATAATTCGATATTTCTCAACAATATCAATATTTACAAGCCGGGTAATCTTTGTACCGATTTTTTAATTGATACGGTTAAGATATTAAATGATTCTCAATACGATTTCGGTGATTATTTAACAAATTTTCGGCGAATTCTCATCGAATCTCTATTAGAATACTTTAAACAACCGGAAAATCGTGAAATTAACAATGAAATCTTTCAAATTTCCCACTTAACAACGTCTGAATGTTTTAAGATACTTTCACAAATTCCTGATAATGATATCGAATCGATACAGTGTTTTAATTTGTTTATTTATTGTTTAGATCAATTGTTGACGCTTGAATCGTTGCCAGATATGATTATCGAGAAATTATGTCGGTGTTTTGTAAATTTCTCAAATAATTGTCAACTATCCAAATTCTCGACAGTTCTCTTGAATTGTTTCCGAAAATTCCCAAATACCATCAAAGTAGTACAAGAGGATTTAATCAAAACTCTGTTATTAACAAACGATTACAATCAAGATAATCTGGAATTATGTCGGTTTTTATTAGAGAACAATCCGCAATTCTTCAACGTTTTCCAAGCGAATTTAAAGCAAATTTGCGAAAAGAAAGGTTTTATTTTGTACCTTTTAGATGCAGTTATTGAACACCGTGAAGATTTATTGGGGGAAATTTACGAGAATTTACAACCGACTTTATTGAAAATTCTAATGAAACCGCATAAAGCCAATCAAAATTTCCATAAATTCTATCGTACAGTTGGTATATTAATTGATCGTTATTTTATTGTACCTGAGAATTTTTGTAATTCAGTCCAAAGATTTGATGTAACTGAAATCTTTCATGTTTATTTATTAAATAAAGTTTATAAGAAAGTCAATCAAAATTCAAAAAATCTAACAAATATGCTATTAACATTCATCTATTTAGAGATGAATTTGTTTAAAGAAGAATTCAATCAAATGAAAACTATAGAAATTTCTGAAATTTTCTATGAATTCTTACAAAGTATCAATGTTGATTTAATCGATATTTCGAAATTATTCAATAAACATGAGAATTTCAATCAATTTATAAAAAATTGTTTAAAATATGGTATTTCTGGTGATGTTCAATCATTATTAAAGATATTAAAAATATTCGTTGATCATTTAAATGAATCAGTTGATGTGATTTTTGAAATGATATTGGGTCATTCGAAATTTCTTGATGTTCTATTGGATTTTGATAATGATAATCATCGGATATTAATATTGGAATTATGGACGGTTATTTTAAATAAATTACCAAGACTTATGCAACGAAAACATGTACCGATACTATTGTCAGCTTATAATGGAACGAAATCAAATGTAGATCGGGCTATTCTCAATTTATTAAAACTGTAAGTAGATTTTTAATATTAAATTAATAATTAGTAAGATTACAAAAAATTGAATAGAAAAATGTCAGTTGAAGCAAAATTTTAAGTCGATTTATGTTTTAAACAGCTGAATTGTCCAAGAGGGATGAAACTTTATTAAAACAACTATGAGAACTAAGTCAAAGAATAGCCACAAATATTTTCTTTTTCGTTTTTATCTTATCACAAAATCTCTTATTTTATTTTTATTTGTTTGTTTGTAAGACATATCGATTCGGTTAGTTGTTGAATATAAAATATTGTTTTGTTTACATGTTTCGTCTGTGAATTTGGCTTCAATTTTCAATTTATTTGGCAAATAAAACCCTACAATGATGGTTTTGAAGAAGAAAAAATGCTTTTCAATTAATCAATTTACATATAGGGTCTCTTTTTTAAAGATGGTCAATTTCGAGCAAAACTCCTAGTAGTTGGCGGGTGATTTAAAAAATATTGCAAGGATTTGTAGGAGGGGCCTGGAGATCATTTTAGCAAAATTTGAACCTCGTAGCTCATTGCTTAAGAAACGCTCGTTTTTAACGATCTTGCGATTTTCAAAAATGAGAAAAGCACTCAAAACTGCTGAGAATGAGTCGTAGACCCTTCCAACAGTATTTTTTCGTTCTTGTCCATTTTATTCTGGATATGTTTTGGCATTTTTTCTGGAATGAGATGGAGGGAAACAAAAAAAAATCACTGTATACAGTAAGCTGAGTAAGCGGACGCGTAGGCCGTCGACATTCAAATGAAATATTTTTTTACAATGTTTCCAAAATACACTCTCTCGAGCTAATTCGAGCGACGTTTCGTTTAATTTTTTCGAAAGACATACATTTTCATTATTTTTTAGCAAAAATAGGTTCAAATTTCCATTTTTATAATAATATAAAATGGTCCTTTTGCCAATATTTTAAAAAAAAGTGTGTCAAAAGGTCAGTCATGTTTATTTTGCTTGAACTAGCGTTAAAACGACCATTTCTTGGTGCGTTCGAGGCCGTTTTCCATCTTGGAAAATTTTGGCGAAATTCTGAATTACAAAAGAAAATCTTGAAGCATGGTTTTCTTTTGTATGTTTTGCCCCTTAACTGGCTATAAATTAGCCAATATTTTTGTTTGATAATAATTGCCAGGCAATTCGAATATCCAAGATATTTTTCGATGAGCTTTTGAGTTTTCCGAAAAATCAATGAAAGCATTAAAATTTTCATTCCCAGATTGTTTGCACAGCTTTCCAGATAGAGATCTGAAAGCTTATCCATAAGCAAATTCGACGACATACTTTAAATTTTTTTTGAAGAATTAAGAAAATTTCCCAACATTTCACTGTTATTTTTACCTATTAATAATAATTATTTTTCAATTAAATTTTATTTGTTTTGTAGAGAATTTTATTTACCGTTGTACTAGGAACATTTTTTTTGGAATTCTCGAAATTCTCGAAAAACCCGCTCTGAATTTTTCCCAATTCTTCCAAAATAAATTCCAGTTTGTCGCCGAATTTCCCCACGTATAAATTTTCAGGACGCAATGTTTGTATCTTGTTTGCACTAGTAGATAGGAGGCCCGAAAAACGATACCGCTTATCATCAAAAGACACGTAAATCCGGCCCTGGTTGGGAGGGTCTTCGAGCAATTCTTAGTCGTTTGTTCATTTTAGAAAATTGCGACATTGTCCAAAAATCGTTTTTTGACAAATATTGAAATGAGCTACGAGGTTCTAATTTCGGTAAAATCATCCCCATGGCCTCCTCAAAAACCTTGAAATATTTTTCGAATCGCTTGACAATAGGAGTTTTTTTCGAATTTACCATCTTTAAAAAATGACTATAATAATTAAATATAGATATGTTATTAAAATTAATTAAACAACACAAAGTAAATAAATCATAAATCATTAGAAATCGTTAATTGATAGAAGACACGACATAATGCAATTTAAAGATTAATTAATAATTAATAATAATCAACAAACCTTGATTAAAACGTATACTTATTGTACCTCGTTAATTACCTTTATTTTATTATTATTGTTGCAGATATCATCGTAACAGTCAAGAGACACAATTCAACGATTTTAAACCGTTTTATTGGGGTGTAGCTGCAGCTAATCATTATTCCATCCATACAGATCTCGATAAAGTTCTATTACGACAACCAAAAGCTAGTGATATTCTTTATAATTTATCAGAATCGATAGTTATACAAACTATATCGAATCCTAGTCATCCAACATCCTATGATTTAGAATTCTTTTTACCATTATTTAATAATTTATTAGCACCAGAAAATATATTAACAATTTATACATTTCCAGTAAGTGGTGGTTTAAGTTTAACAATAATCGGTCTATCAAATGAGAATTTAGAAATACGTTTAGCTGCCTTACATGTCTTATCACGTTATTATCAACATTTAGAACAGAAACAAAAAGGTAAAGATCGTTTTCTATGGTTACGTTTTATTGAAATGTTATGCAAAAGTACTGCTAATATAAAAGATTATAAATTGAATAATTTCGTTAGTATATTCTTAGCTAGAATGGCATTAATTCTATTACAACCATTAAATTGTATGTATACACCATTAATTAATTATTTGTTAGCTAAATCAAAATTAGATTTTGATACAATACCAGAATTATATACATTTTTACATTATAATAAAGATTGTCAACAATTTATTTTAGAAGTATTACGTGATGGTTGTCAAACAAATGATGATTTCAATATTTTAATGAAAACGAAAGCATTTAAATTAATTTCAGAATTATGTTCGTCTAGTTTATGTGATACAAAAACACGTCAATTAATCTTTGAAATTTATAAAAATTGTTGTAAATTACAATTCGGTTGGTATGTATTGAATAAGAAATGTTCATTCTCATCACAAATCTATTCATTATGGCATTTGATTGGTGATAAATTTAATCTTGACAATAATAATGATGTATCGATAGAATGAATATAATTAATTGTCATGTAATAATTTACAATAACTTAATTAGGAGCAATATTGATGTTATTACAGTTAATTTTTTTATCCTACACTTAATTCATTTTAATAATAAATAAGTTTTTATTGATTTAAGTAAATGTGCGATTGTTATTTTGTTATAAAATGTACAGAAATTTACTTTTATGGGGTAGAAATCATTTGGCGCATCCACCATTTTTGCTCTCTTGAATTCGCCAATAAACCAACGTTCATTCACCTAATTTTAAACAAATGCCAATAGTTTTTAATTTAGAAAGGCTAATGGATGGTTAACATTGTTTTTTTTTTTAAACGTTTATGTAAATGAGAGAGGAACGTTCGTCAATAATTGAATAAATTATCTCAAAGTCGATTAATATAACAAGCGTTGACTCTTCTTCTTAAAATACTTATAATTAAGATCCCCTGTTCACCTCTTTGATATCTCTAGACTTAAAATTAATGTGTCTAGCAACATTTTTTTATGTATTAACTATTAAAATTTTACAATTGGAATTTCTTACAAGCTTTTTTTGTGGGGAAAATGCCACTTGTTAATGAATGTCAATCATTAATACGTACATTAGCATAAATTTATACAAATCTACTACCTGTTTAAATATTTTCATAATTAATATGTAAAATATTTGTGTAATGAGAATTGTTGAATTATCCGATTTGCTAGTTTTATTACATCATCTTTAATCAAAACTAACTCTTTTCTTTTTATCAAAATAATATACATTTCCTCATTAATTTGTTATTTTTGTCATAATAAAAAAAATATTAGTCATTTGTATATTTTGTTGCTTTCCATTGTTGCGGAACACATTTTTGTAACTACATATTACAAATTATTTTATAGAATCACTCTTTGCATTATGAATTATTTGAATTATAATAATATGAATTATAATAACAAATATATGACAAGTTTCAAGGTTTTCAATATGTGGTCAGTTATTATTATGTTGTTTTTTTTTAGCGGAAATTTACGAAATTTCTTCTAAATGCGAGAATACATTTTTTTTTATTCTATTATTTTTTCTATTTGTTGAAATACAGGTTTATTCAAGAGAATGTGCTATTAAAAGAAAATCTAGTTAATGAAATTGGATGGAATTTGGTACATAGCCGTTATGTCCCATAATTTTTTTATAGAAATTATTTTCGTTGTTCTAGCTACCCCCCTCATATGGGGTAGTGCACCCTACTCTCTTATTTTAAATGGAATATTAGATTTTTGAATTTTTTGATGAAATCGATGGGGACTTGCATAGTATTTGTAATGTTGAAACTTGAAAATTAAATAGTAAAAATTATGTAAAATCAGGCAATCTTCAAAGTAAAGTATCTTGCTTATTTTAAATGAAACACCATATTTTTCTTTCCTTGGGTGGATAGAGAATAAAAATTCTGCATCGAACTGTATTAGCATTCCCTATACCTATCTTTAATAATTTTTCACTTATTCAAAATTTTAAGAAAAGTATGGTGTTCCATTTAAAATAAGCAAGATATTAGAATTTGAAAATTGTCTTAAAGAAAAATTTATTTCAGCTAAACGCTAAAAAATTACAAAATTCTGTTTAAATTGATAAAGAGTACATCATTTTTACTACCTAAATTTCAAATTTCAACATTACTTCAAAAATATGATTTTTTCAATCAAACAGTGCAAATTTTAAAACTGCACTAAAAGCTGAAATATCTGAAAAACTTTCAGCGCTAGACCAATCAAAGAATCTAAAAAATGTAATAAATAGCATACCATTCAATTTAAAATAAGAGAGTAGGGTACACTACCCCCATATAAGGGATGTAGCTAGAACAAGGGAAATGATTTCTAGAGAAGGTTCAGGGGACGTAATGGCTGTATACCAAATTTCATCAACTTCCATTAATTAGAACTTCTTATACTTTTAATAGTACATCCTCTTTTGAATCATCCTGTATAAAAGAAAGAAATGCGTAAATCACTAACTGGCAATTTATTATAAATATACAAGTTTTTATTACAATTCATTAAAAAACAATATAAGTAATAATTTTTTTTGTAATTTTAAACTTTGACTATAAAAAATGAAAAATTACCCACAGTTATAATAACAAGGAAAATAATATAAATCTAAAAATGATTGATAGATAAGCCTTATAGTCTTATCTAATTTATTATTTTGTAATTTTTCTCATATTTATTCTGGAAATAAATGTTCAGATAATGTTATCTTGTTAATTGTTTTCCGCGCTGATTTTTGATACGAAAAATTCGAGTCACTCATTCTTATTTAGCTCATTTTGTAAAATTGCAACGTTGTCTGAAATGATCGTTTTTTGACCAAATGATCTACAAGGTTCTAATTTTGCTAAAATGGTCTTCAGGAACAAATTTTTGAAATATTTTCCGAATTGCTGGATAAATTTAGAAGAAACACTCGGAATTTAGATTCATTCATTTGAGATTATGAGGGTGGTAAATAAAGGATCGTTGTCGTTTCGAAAGACCCGTTAGCCTATAATTATTAAACTAATTAACTAATTGACCTCTCTCAGAATTAAGTAATACCTTATATAATTAATATTTATTTAAATTTTATACACGTGTCTTGAAAATCTTATTGTTTGCAAGGTTTCCGTTATTTTCTCATCTCTTCCATTTCAATATCAAACTTTTTTTGGGTGTGTAGAACAAACGAAATCAAGGCTATACTTCTGTTGTAGATGTAGATAACCATTTACTAAACAAAGAAAAGATTGATTATATAATTGGAGAATATCATAACTCGCAGAAATTATGATTTTTTTCTTTCTCTTCCTTATGATCACAGTAACAATAAAGGTGGTTCACCAAGAAAAGTCAAGGTTAAAATTTGCTAAATTATACTGGTATTACTAGTGGAATTAATAATGAATAATTGGCAATTAGAGAATTGTCTGTTAATTATACATATAACATAATATTAGATAGTAATTAATATCAGAACATGTGGAAAATATTCTAAATTTTCATCTATGTATTTAGCGACGATTTCACTAATCTTAGTTAAGCCAAAAAACAGTTAAAAACAATCATTGCTATGATTAAAAAAATTATTTGTTTGTTAAAATTTAACAGACCTTGGTGAAATCGACCCTATGCCCTTAGGTAAACTTGTAGTAGATATTTCACTTCGCAGTTGGCAATGTCTTTGGTTACGTAGGAGCATTGTTTGGTTCATATTTTACTACATTTGTCATATGTTGACGTTTTAGCGAATTTTTTAAAAAAAAATTAGCTTATGACGAGATCCTCACTTTTGAATTTCCGAAAAATTTTTGCACAGAAGTACGTTTTGGGACCTCAGGAACCCATATCCACCGTTCGTTAAAAATCTTATATATATATATATATATATATATATATATATATATATATATATATATATATATATATATATATATATATATATGTATACCCACGATAACTGCCGTAAAAATACACCAATCCTAATGAAACTTGGTACAAAAATCGGTCTTGGGGATAGCTTGGATGAGTTCGTTGGCCAGACCGGTAGGGCCAACACTTTTGGAATAAGAGCTGAAGAAATGTTAAAAAAAATTATTTTCAATATTACATTTGCTTAGATTTTGATGAAAATTAAAATAACAGTAGAGCCGTCGATCCTCTATGACCCAGAAAAAAAATCATCAAAATCGGTTCATTGGATCGCAAGAAAAATGCAAAAATCTCTTTTTTGAGTATAAGCAGTAAAATCGATTATCTCAGATGGCTATGTGTTCTGACAATTGATATTAGAAAAAAAATTGAATATCGCACAGGGCAACTAATTTTGATAGTTAATATTAGACAAACATAGGTAGATCTAGTATGTTAATATTAACATACTAGATCTATGTAGACAAACAACAATTTTTAAACGAGTGAAATTTTATTAGTGTTTCTTATTGTTTGTGAATTAATAATATTTCAGCATGTAGATACATAAAAAAAATTCGCTATATAAGGTACTTGCTGCCTTTGGAGTTTTTTTTTTAATGAAAATCAAACTCCCGAACCAAGCTACGACCCTATGTAACCAGAGACATGGCCAACTACGAGGTTAAATACTATTTTACATCCTGTATAAAAGACTAGAAATTTCGATACTAAAAGCTTTGACAATAAAACATGGGCAATTACAAGATTTCCGGTAATCTTTTAAGGAAATCAACTTAATTGGTAAATTATTATAATAAACTAAAGGAATAACACAAATTTTAGATGTTTACATAATTTATAATAATTCCTTTTAACACACAAAAAATAATTGATTAATTATAAATCCTGGTATTTTGGTTGATTTACAAATTATTAATTGATAATTATAATAAAGATGATTATTTTCAAGGCTAGATAAAAAAATACCCCTATCTATAACTATTGATTTTAATTAATAATTTTTATCAAGGGATGATTTTTATTAAAATATTCTTACACGAGTGACAGTACTACCTTGTTTTTATTAATTTTTTGAATTCAGAATAAATTTACATAAAACAGCCGAACCCTTTGTATGTCAAAATAAGATGATTGATTTTGTTTCGTTAAAATACCTTTTATAATTCAAGGTTGTATATTATTTATTCGTTTATTAACAGATGAAAGAAATTGTATGAGATAGTGAAATTAATCAAAATCCATCACATACAAACAAACGAAAAAAATATGACTAATATTAATTAACCAGAACTCACAGTAAAAACTATAATCTTTATTGTTTATTGGTATATTTTGTACTACGTACAATATAAAATTAGTTGTGATTTTTATAATATAGAATGCAGAATAAATAGTTATTAAAGGTCGATTTCACCAACGTTTGTTAAATATTAACGAACAGATAAGTCATAGAAACGATTATTATAATTTACCAACGAGATTTGCCCGTATTTGCGTGCAGATGACGTCAGTGCTCTGAACTATCTTATATGTTAGCAGCGCTCAATCTCCATGTAGTTACATATATGTTTATTTGTTGCAATTACAACACTACAATCATTCAGCGTAATTGATGAAGTGATCGAGCGACATCACAAACAATAAACAGGCGGTCTACTGTAGCTGATATTTGCCCATATTTTGCTCGATTTTCATAAGCGTAGCGAGTAGGTCGGTTCAAGTACTTGGTGAAATATAAATTATGATTAAAAATTGAGAGTCACGGATGCCCAATCTAATATAAATTCACGATCCCGCTGTTAAGTGAAATTTTGAGTTGGGTGCCTATTACAAAAAAAGGCTCAATTTCCATAAATTTTATCTCTACCAACTTAACGGAATTTAATTTCGATACCAACAAAACTTCTTATTCAATTTGTTTACCTCCAATCAATCAATCAAATTTTAATCTTTCTGTAGCTCTAAGCGTTTCAACTTGTCCTAATTGTTCTTATAGAGAATCTGGATAATTTTTGTCTTAGAATTCTATTTTGATCACTCTTCAACAAATCTCTGGTTTTTCCACAAATTTCACAATATTGTTAATTGACAGATGTCTTCTTTGATTATAATATGAATGGACCCTTAATTTTAAGACAAACATCATTTAAGTAGAGAGCTTTGTAGTGTCTTCGAAGAAATTCCACTTGAATTGCAAAATTTAAGAGGCTCTAATGACTGTGCACCTGTTTGGGTACATTTTTCCCAGCTTGATTTAGAAGAATAAAAGTTCCCCAAAATAAATCAGAATTGTTAAATTGGACTTTTGTCTCTTTTATTGTTGTTTTAACAAAAAGTACTTCATGATTTATAATTCTGTTATTATTTACATTTTCTATAGAATTATATAATGTACGGGTACCAGTATGTTTATCAATTTTAATTATTTCCGATAATAATAATAAGAAGAATGATATTAAATGATAAATTGGGAAAGATTGTCATTTGACGCAGATATTTCAACGGAAAACATCCGATAAAATTTGGACCTTGTTCGATTATGAATGTCATCGAACGAATTTGATTGATTTGACGGTTTTTAATGCGAATTCAAATAAATAAAGAAAAATTTCCCATCTACGGAGTCTAATTATTAGAATCATTTTATTCTATTTATTTAATAAATAAAGAAAATTTTCTCATCTACCGATTCTATTTTTTAGAATCATTTTATTCTATTTATTTGTTATTGTTTTGAAGAAACGAATCATATTATTATTATTTATATACAGGGCCGGTCAACTGGGGGGTGCAGTGGGTGCAATGCACCCGGGCCCCCGATTCAGGGGGGTCCCGGGAAACACAAACTTCTTGTACAAAACCTTCAATATTTTTTTGAATGATTATTTATTTAGTTTTGACCACGAGGAAAATTTTAATTGTTAGACATTCAATAGTTTTTGTTCTTTTTTTGTTTGTAGAATTCGTCGAATTTCAATATCCTATGTTAAGGCCGATCCACACACGGAGATATATCTTAGTAAGACGGTCTCATGGTACGGTACAGTGATATATATCTAGCTTTGTCTATACATGATACCGACAGAGATAGATATATATCATTGCACCGTACCATGAGACCGTCTTATAAGATATATCTCCGTGTGTGGATCGGCCTTTATTTATATGATTATTTGTTATTTTTAGTCTTGAAACATTTTTCTAATAAATCTATCAATCTGTTTATTTTATAACCATGTTGAATGGGCACCGAACAACCAACCCCTAATTGTTTTCAGTATAGCATTTGTTTTCTAGTGGGAAACTTGTGTAGTTCAAATTCATCTCTCTAAGTACCAATTTAATTAATTCTGTACTTTTATTTTGTTGTTAATTATTATTTTTGAATGAATTTTTAATATTAATTTTATGTACAGGATGTCCCGTAAGTCGCGCCCTTGCTCCTTAGGGGCATATAGAGGGTGAAATTCTAAGAGGAAAAGTCCTGTACCACATTCTTATCTGACGCACAGGTAATTAATTATTAATTAAATTAAGTAGCCAATCAGGTGGTCGCTATAGCAATAAAAAGAGAGAAGAAAAGAGTTTTAACGGTAGAACATGGGAAGCGAATCAGTCAGCAGGCTGGCGCGATAGCTATTCAAACAAAGAGAGCACCTGATTGGCTACCATATTTAATTAATTACTAATTACCTGTGAGTCAGATAAAAAAATGGTACAAGACTTTTCGTCCTAGAATTCCATCTTCTATCTGACCTTAAGGAGCAAGAGCGCGACTTATGGGACAATCTGTATATATATATATATATATATATATATATATATATATATATATATATATATATATATATATATATATATATATATATATATATATATATATATATATATATATATATATATATATATATATATATATATATAATATTTTATCTTCGAGGGGCCTCAAATGTTATATTTGCACCCGGGCCCCCATATACAGATGACCGGCCCTGTTTATATACCTTTAATAATTAAATTTTTTGGGTGCACTTTTTATTGATAAAAATTTTGTTATTGTACCTTACCTATGTCATCTATCTAAATTTATACAAAATTATCTCATTGTTGTTGTTTTTCAAAAAATTTATGATAACAAGAAATTGGCAATTTTCGGCATTATATGTTTTTGAGATATTTAATATCACATAAATGACCTTAAGCTTTCGTGTTAATTAATTATTTTTCAATAATAAAAAAAATGCTTCCCATTTATAAAAATTACATTTTCCAATCTTAGAACTTTACTGTAATTTTCCAGGAACAATTTTCAAGTTTTTGTTCTTCAAAAGAACGATTTGCGTAATAACAATCTGAAAATAAGTACTCTTCTCAATAATTACCATTATTAAAGTGTTTTGTTTTTATTTAATTTTCCTTCTAATTAATATGACTGAGTCAAAGGTATTTTTATGTTGTAAACTTGAAATTCTCTAAATTTAAAGTGCACGTAACTTGAAATTGTTTTTATGGATCTTGCTTGATACACTTTTTTTTGGCAAAATGTTTTTGGCCCGATTTTAATTGACCTGCCTTAGAATCTTATCAAAAATTTCAGTAATGATAAGTGAATTGGAGCAAGGTCTTATAAGTTCTAAACAAGCATTGTTTTTGCATACTTGTTTTCTACCCTTGATAAACTTGTAAAGAAAACAATTAATTTTGTAAATATTAAAATGAGAATTTGTCCAATAAACCACAAAAATTTTGAATTCAATTAGATTATTAAACTGTTTATACCTATACAAGAATTGAAATTGGTGTTTCTCCAAATTTTTTCAACGTAAACTTTCTTGTTCTCTATAAATCTAATTTTGGGTACTAATTGGAAAAAATTACGTGTTTTAGAGCCAGTTTTGGGGGTAGTTTTTTAAAATGTTGCCAAAATTTACTGTGAATTTCGGGCCTCCCTCTTCTCAGTGAATTCGAATTGCAAGATCTCAAAGAATATTTTGCAACATCGATAGTAAGGGTGGATTATTTAAATTTTTTGAAATTGAAAATATTTTTAGTGGAATTTTGAAGCAGGTTTCTAGGTTTTTTTAGTGATTAGGATTAGTTAAAACACAACTAATAACTATTGGATTAAATTTATTTCTTCATAGAAGGTCAGGTCAATGAATTTAGCTTACTTGACCTGACCTTTGTCATAAAAAAAAACAAGCAAATTAAACGACAGGAAACCGGTGGTGTTACTATAAATTTTAGGACCCCTCACAAGATTCGTCAACCGGTCCCCTATACATACAGGGTGAATCCGAAATCCCTGTCTTTTGTCTATTAAGTTTCATATTTTTGTCTGTGTGACACCATATAAAACAATTAGTGTAGTCAGTGTCGGTCAAAAATTTCGAACAGTTGCTGACCAAAATTTGTGAAGCTGCAGGAGCGATTTGGGTACCTACTACCGAAATATGCAGCGTCCCCTGCTATAAATTGAATACAACTTTGTGTTTGTTTTATAGTTTTTTTCTGTACTCCCTTATTTTAATAGTTTTTAATTAAACGTATCCTGTATGTTCAATAAGTAAGTTTGTAAGAGTTGCATGGGTAGTTCAATGGAAATCCTAGTCGGATTATACTGGCACCTGATAAATCAGTTGATAATAAATTATCAACTCCCGCCAATAACATTAGGTTAGTATTTAACCAGAGATTATTAAACAATAGTTACAATTTTAATCATGGGGTTTGTGTATTTAAAGGTGATTTAATTACACCCTGTATATAGTTGTCCAAATCATAACAAGGGGGTAAAAATAGGAATAGTAGACAAGAGACGATTTAAACAGTAGTAATCCCTTTTTGAGGCGAATGGTCATGTTTTAATTACCATTTTAAGCTAATTTCATTATTTTTTAATTTTTGTTATTCAACCGTTTAAATGAAGAGACGCAAACACTTCTAGTCAATTTTCTAGTTGAATTTTGAGATTTTAAGATAATTTTGTCATAAATTCAAAATTCTTAGCAAATTTTTCTAATGAATTGTGCACAAAACACAAATTTCGAACGCTTTTAATTATTTTTTGAAGAAGATTTTGGAATTTAACTCTAATCTTTGGGATATTTACTGAATTGTGAAAATTGGACAATTTAAGAATTCTTAGCCTATTTTTGAGCTGAATTATCGACTCTTGGTAAAGATTTCCAGATATTTTAGTCTTATATCAATTTTAATTGATTTTCAAGCTAAATTCTAATATTTTTTCTACTCTTTTAACTAAAATTAAGGACTTTAGTTCAGATTTTTGATTCGGACACAAACTTGTAACACTTGTATGCCCTGAATTTTTTTTTTTGACACAATATTCGGACCCCTAAGCCTTTCGAATTCTAGCAGGGGTGTAGTTGGTCTAAAGCGAATTCACCTTCAAAAAAAAAGTTTAATTAAGTTGAATGTGCTTTTAATAAGGCTTAATATTAAGATGAATGTTGGTCAAAATAAAGAATACAGTCGACCTAATTTTTGTATTATTTTGTTGGCTTCTTTTATTATCTTATCTTGATAGAAGGTTTCTCTATATATAGACTCATGCAACTTTGATTATCATACAGAACAATTCTATACAATGTATGTATGTACGTTTGAAACTTGTTCAAAAGAAAAAACTACAATCGATCACTTGATAGATTCTCATAGATTGAAAACACGTGCCATAACTAGTGTGTTTCAAGTTTTTATGAGCTTATAAATAAAAAAAAAAATAGTATGTTCATTCTACTTCTGAACCATGTAATTATATCAAATTACTCTCCCACGTGTCTACTCTCCCTTCCATCTATAATTCAAATAAATTTTCTATTCAAACAATGATAATGACAAACTATCGTATATTTTTAGATAGTTATAATTTTCAATAAGTGACGTGCTGTTATCCGAAACGAATCGCTTCAATTCGTGAAAATTGTGCTTTCCTGAAAGCAGACTGGGGCTCCTCCGTGTGTATATTTACGTTGCCCACTATTCACGATAGTGTTAGTCTGCTTTTTCAACGTCGCCAATAATAATCAACAACAGCAACAGCACAAATTGTTGATCTCGTTTTGAATTCGATTTACAAAATTTTAGACGATTTCAATTACATGCATTGTAGATGTGTATAATAAAATAATAGTGCATTTCATCTATATGCAGTTGATTTTCTAAAACAAAAACGAAATCGTAAATAGATGATAATAATTGTAATTAGTTCGTTTGTGAACGTCATACCGATAAGAACGAAAATTCATTATTATTATTATTATTATTATTATTATTAGTGTTTATAAAACGATTATTGTTAGTGTTGTTGATTAGATTTTAATGAAAATGGCAGAAAAGGCCGTTTTCCTTCAAATACCAACAAATAAAACAATCGATATCGAATTTGATAACATTGTCTATACGGCAAAGAATCATAAAGGTGAGTCTTTTCATTCTTCCTCTATCTATCCACATAACAAACATTTTTTAAATATTTATATTCATAAAATAAACGGAAAAATTATAGCTTATTACCAATAGACGGAAGAATTCTGAAAGTTTCAAGTTCGTTCACCTTGAAAAGTGAGCAACTGTGCAAAGGAATCCGGTGTTGTTTCATATCAAAAATTGATGATAAAATAAAAAAAAATCACGAGTAAAAGCTACAATGAATTCAAGGCTTACGGAAAACAAACATTACGATTGGTGGAAATTAATAAGAATCGATTTTTGTTTGTTATTTTGTCATTAGAACAATGCAAACACAATAATTAAAGTCGATTGTGTGTTTTTTTTGTAATTAAATTTCATTACAATATTTGAATGTTAATGAATTGTAAATATTGACACTAGAGTCAATTTTGGTAATTACAAGCGATTTCAAGCCATTTAAAACAACATAAAATTGACAATTAACTAATTACAAATCAAATTTCCATTAATACACCTTTTTTTAGTTAAAATTTTGTTCTGATATCTAGTTCTATAATCATCACAAGGTCAAATAAACTATTTTGTGTTTTTCTAATCTACAGAGTGTACAAAAACGCTATTTCGCTATCGTATTTGGCCATACTTTTGGTTATATACCTTGCTTCTCATTGAAAAATACATAAAATGACTTAAAAAATTGACTTAAGCAATAAAATTAGTCCACAATAGATTCAGTAGCAAACAAGACAGAAGTACTGAAACATTGTCACTTGCAAAAGGATCAGTATTCCACAAAATAGGTATTTTTTCAACAAATCTATTGTGGACTAATTTTATTACTTTAGTCAATCTCTTAAGTCACCTTACAGACTGTAGAAGGGTGTTTCATCTCACAGTTGGCCATTCCTTTGGTAATATAGCAATATGAAAAATACAAAATTTCAAATGAAATAAAGTATGAACCAAGTTACGCGATACGAAGTAATCAAAGTCATGGCCAACTGATAGATGAAATACCATTGTACATTGTTAAAGCTCAAATTTGATAGAATATAAAGCAAGCTACGACTCGATAACACAATCAAAGCATCAATGTACACCCTGTATATTCCCCACCGTTATCATACATCATACATATACATATATAAAATAGAAGCACTTTTTTTGTCTGTCTGTCTGTACGAACGTCTTTAACTCGAAAAATACTAAAGCTGTTGACACGAATTTTACACAGAATATAGGTAATAATCCTGGGAACAATTTAGGCTATCTTTCATTTTGTTTGCTTCAATGGTTCAGAAGTTATAAGCAATTCTTTAGAAGAATGTTAGGCAAAATGTCATAGTTTACTATTAATTTTTTTTTTGGTTGCTATGCATTATGTATTTATAAATACACACATATATTGTCATATCACACATTTACAAAAGAATTTGGATCGTCCATGTGAAGTTATATTGGATAATTGAAGTATATGTATCTTTATCGAACGGATTTGTGTTTAGGTATGTTCAGTTAATACCTGTTTCAGGCTTTTTAAAAAATCAATTCCTAAAAAATGGGGTAACAAAGTCTGAAAATCAATATGTGTCTCATTTTCAGGGTGTTTTGAGTCTGGTTAGGAAAACGATATCGATTATAATTTTAGATTGAGGCCCTATGTTATATTGATAAGTTTCAGTTTAGCGAGATAAAGGGGGAAAAAAGTCTAAAAATCAATTACTATTACATACTATCGAGTAATAGTAGTCGATATATGGCACTAATAGCATTTTACAAGGAGGTATAACTTATTACTATTTAAGCTTTTGATTATGAAACAATATATAATCGCTGTATCATTTTTGTTAACTCTACCTCTAAGGGGGTGAAATAAGGGATGAAAGTTTAAATGGAAATCCGTCATTTTTTAAGCCAGAAGCATAAAACTTTAGACTTTTGCTTTTGATCAGACAAAAAAAGTGTTTCAGCCATTTATTTAATTTCACCCTTTAGGAGGTGAAATAGGGAATAAAGGTTTGTATGGGGAGTTCTGGCATTTTTAAAGTTGAAACCAAGGAATCTTATTATTTAGTTTTTTGAATAAAAAAAAACACATGATCTATCGTTTTTGAAAATCCTACCCTAAAGGGGGTGACATATTAGACGATTTCTGAAGGTGATTGAATTCAAAAGCATAAAACATTATTACTATTTGGGCTTTTGATTACAAAACTATAAGTAATCGGTCTAGCATTTTTGGAAATTCTACCCGTAAGGTGGTAAAATAAAGGATGAAAGTTTGTGTGGAAGTCCTAAATTAACGTAAATTAATAGTGTCAGAAGAGTCAGAAGTCGACAATTATTTCACGATTCCAAGAATAGAAAACGAGCGGCGAAGCGCGAGTTTTCTAAAGGACAACTACAGTATACGACTTATGACACGAGTTTTTTTATACAATTTTTGCTATTTTGCCTATTTCAAGGAAAAAAATTATTACAGTTTCCATTCTTATACAGTGCATCGAAATGAACTCATTTAGATACACTAGCAAGTTTAAAAATAGCGCTATAATTGACGCAAAATAGAAAAGAATATATGTATTTACGATATCCTTCTTCGCGGGCAAAGCTGCGGGCAACAGCTAGTTGTAAATAATATGACAAAAAAAAATCACGTGTATTTGAAATATGGGGTGACATCGATGAGACAACCGGTATAAATGAAGAAGTTATCATGATTAAACCGACCTCTGACAATTTTTCTTAGAATACGACCCGCTGTCAATTAATTGGAGCAAAAATACATTGATAAATAGACAATATATAGATTTTCATTCTTAACAAAAAAAATTGCATGTGTAGGTATCTCTAACTATCAATGAGTAATTTTTTCTCTGTTTTGCGTGATTTATTAGAGAAATACACACATTTTTTTTGATTAAAAATACTAAAATTTAAATAAAATTAAAGTCCATGTTAGGAAAAAATGTGGGCAAAGATATTTATACACTTTGTGTTAATTAGTGTTTAAAAAAAACTCGAAGTTTTCGTTGACTTTTTAGATTAAAAACATTAATAATAACGATGACAACAACACCTACAAAAAAAGTGGTGCAAATTGTTTATTATTTATTAGACATACATTTGATCTTTGCCTTCAACCTTTATTTAAATTAACTAATTATATTAATTTTCCTCCCCCTTTTTTCTTTCTATTAATTAATTAATTTAGTTGAACTACTGCCAAAAAAAAAACACGAAATTGTAGCTCGCATCCTCACTCGACTGTTTTTATAAATTTTATTGTAAAGTTGAGCAAAGAACTCGACACTTAAGAATCCCAAAAATCTTGGCTTAAGTGTGCTGAAAGTGACTTAAATCTTTTCTAATTATGTTTTATTGATTTTATTTTAATTATCCATTCACGCACTTTTTAAACTAATTACAAAACTATTTAAACTTGACTGATGATCGAGTCCTTCTAGAATTTAAATTGAATATGAAATGAAGTTACTGAAAATTTTCCATTATTCGACTTGTTGTAAACTTCCTAGGCAATATAATTCCGGTTTCGTAATATAAAACAGGTAAACAGTTTAAATAATAACAACAATAACAATTTATTTTATAAGAAATGTATAAAGAGAGCCAGTTAATGTTCCAATTTTATATTTAAGCAACGGCTTAAGTAATTTAATCAAATGAAAAAAATTGATTCATTAACAATAATTATAACATTTTAGACAATAAAAATTTTTTACAATCAGCACCTTGAACTATCTAGTTTATTATTAGAAAAAAAAAACACGAAAAGGCATTGTCATTTAAATACCATTTTTTTTTTCATTTACATACTCAGCAAATAAATTTGAAGAATTTACAAATAATGGAGAACATAACGTGCTCCTTTATCATAAACAATACTATGGAAATTTCTTAATCGAAAATAATACTGTAATTAGTTAATTACCTATACACTATAAATAAAATACACCGAAATTAGTGTGTTTACAACTATAATTACACTATTTTTAGAGAGTTTACAGTTTAGCTAAAAAAAAAATCGTTAGCTCAAAAATAGACTTATTATTATATTTAATAGCAGAATCGTGAATTTATCTTAGATTGTCGTACGATTATCGTCAGTACACGCCATGGGCATACGTAATTTTCGATTTTTACTACAATCGTGATTCATATAATTATATTTCACCAAGTACTTGAACACCCACCTACTCGCTGCGCTCATGAAAATCCAACAAGAGAGAGGCAAAATCAGCTTCTTTATGCGATGTTCATCAACATTGTTGGATAAACGGATAAAATTTAAGATAGTTCAGAGTAGTGACGTCAGCTGTATGTAACTGCGGGCAAATCCCGCTGCTAAATTATTAGTAACAAAGTTTTTTTGAAAAAAATCATAATTAAAATGAATATTACTTAAAATCCAAACTGAAATGGTCTATATTGGTATCTTTTTAGTTTTCACCACTTATAATTAAGAGAAAAAGGAGAAAATGACGATTCAGGCAAAAGTATTGTAAAGCTTAAACTGAAATCCTAAAATCTTGCATAAAATTAAGATTTAGAATCATTTTAGTTTGAATTTTTAATTAACAAAGTCTAACGAACTAGATCTTCTTATTAAAAAATAAATATTTCTATTTTAAATCAATAAAAAAAATTCACTAGTCGTAGTAGTAGTAGTAAGAGGATAGCCACGAAATGTCACTTATTATTTATTATTTAATTCTATTATTTATAAATCATAAACATGCAAAAATTTAAAAACAAACCTTTTTGTTGTTTACGCATCTTCCAAATTATGAAAAAAATTAAAATTGTTTACCAAGTTGTGATTTTTAATTAATTATTTCTCATAACTAATAAAATAATTCAATTAAAAGTATACATTATTAAATACGTAAATTAATATTTATTAATTAATATACAGCATGTTCCACAAATAAAGCACCAATTTTTATTCTAATCAAATTTAGATTTGTTATTTTTTCAAACAATACATTATTGATTGCTATTAAAATATAATTAAATTTCATATTTTTCTGTTTCATATTCATTTTTTATTGATAAAATATAACAATTATATTGGGACATTCTGTATAATATTGTTTTATTCATATTTATTTTGTTTTTTTGTCGTATTTACGCAAAAGGCTTCTTTAATTATATGCAAATATTCGTCTGATTTTTGTTATTTATACATTTATTTATTTATTTGTTATTTACTCATTTTGACTCAATTATTTTCAGATAAAAAAGTAATATTGCGTGGTGTTTCCGGAAAATTTAAATCTGGCGAATTGACGGCAATTATGGGACCTTCTGGTGCTGGAAAAACATCATTATTGAACATATTAACAGGTTTTCAGTAAGTGTTAAAATGATAATAATAATAATAGTAACAATACTTAATCATCGATTAATTACGACCTAATTCTATTGCATAAGATAAAAGACATTTTGTAAATTTCTACATTTGAAATGTTCGAGAAGAGAATTTTCTTCTAGAATTATCTATCGAGAGTGAAAATCTAAGGTGATAGTTGAAGAATTATTTAGTTAGACTTTTGTTGGTGGTTTCTTTAAATTATGTAACTTGTGACATCGATTTTTTTTTTATTTTGAATGTAAAATTGAGGGATTTAGGTTGGTCTTGTCTAACTATTTACAATCTATTAGAGAAGAATTAGGAAATATTTAGTGATTTAATTGTATATACAGGACGATTCATTTAAATTATCATAAATAAAGTGAAATTTACTGGGTATTTTTGCTGTAAACGTACTTGAACTTTCACTATCAACAAGTAGGAAAGACACAACAGACTCATCTATCTTTTATGAATTATAAAATACCTTGTACTTGATCATTTCATGGTTATTACTGACGAATTTCCTAATTCATTTCCTGAATGTTCAAGTTTTAGGACATTTTAAGATTCATTATTTTTCCTTTGATACGCGGAGACTTTCTGATCAGGCCATGTTCTGAATCAAGGCAAACCATTCAATAAAATTTATTAAAAAAAAATGTGAAATTTTTACGAATTTTACGTCTGATAAAGTTGTTGGAGAACTTGTAATTTTATAATGTTTAGAAAGTGCCGTCTTGAAAGTTGAATTTGCAAATTTGTAAATTATTATATAAAAAAGAGGAGTACCTAACTGAAACTTGACTTTAAAAATTTGATTGAAAGGTTGAGAATTTGGAAAAACACCGTTTCCTGATTGGAATGAATTATTCAAAAGAAAAAATCCGACATTGATCCAAATCTAAAAACTTTCCTCTTGATACAACATTGAAATGTCGATAAATAATTTTTGCTAAAGATAAAGATGTTGTAAGGTCTCTACTATCATCATATTGAAATAGGTCACCCGAAATAATTGTCAAAAGAGCTTTTAGGTCACCCAAAATAATTGTCAAAAGAGCTTTGTTGCTCTCTGTTTTCCATACAAAAACTCAACACGTGACTGTCATAAAAACTTTTTAATTATTTAACATGTTTATCAGGACAATTTATTAACAACAACAACAACAAAGGAGACGTCAAAATAACAACATGAAAGTCGTATCAATTTTACTTTATTATTCCGAAATTCGTTAATTACTTTTGATAACTTCCAATCAGCACATGTCAACTTGTTTATTGACTTGGAAAATTTTCAAAATTTATACGCTATTGACAAACACAATGCCAAAAAAAGAGTGATTCAAAGCCAAAAACAGTGTTTCGTTTCCAGTTTCCTTTGGCTATACCATGTTGCTACTTTAAATGTACCCAATTTGCATGAAACTCCTATTAGTTGGCGGACGATTACAATTTTTTTTTCAAGGATTTATAGAAGGGTGCCTGGGGAACATTTTAGCAAAATTAGAACTTTGTAGTTCATTTGGAAATTGCTGATAAACGCTCAATTCTGACGATGCCGCTTTTTTTAAAAACCAGTTATACTCGAATGAATCGAGGATCCTCTTAGCCCATTTTATTCTGGAACAGGAGAAAAAATTTCGCATTTTTTTTCTAGAATTCAATCGAAAAAAATAACTGTTAGGTCTTCGAGTCTTTTTGCATGTTTAGCTCGTTTTTGAAACTCGCAACCTTGTCCAAAAACGAGAGTTTTTTTATCAAATTCCAAATAAGCTACGAGGTTCTAACATATCCTTAAAATAATTCTTGAATCGTCTAAAAGTTTCATACGAAGTGGGTACATTTAGAGCATTCACCTATTCTTCATCAATTCAAAAATTGATCCTTTTGGTATAAACAATGAAGTGAAACGTATCTGACCAAAATACCCATAAAGGAGAATTTTCTTCGATAATCTTCCTTTTTATTACTTTTATTAGTTTAACTTTAATCGAATTTGGGTGTTTTTGGTCAAAGGAATCAGACTTTTTTTTTATAGATTTTTAAGTAGAAAAAGTTTACTTATCTCTGTTTCTCATCTGATCACCTGAGCACGCTCAGATTAAGAAACTCTTAAATTATTGGCTTGAAATTATTGTCCAACGATCTCAACTGGACTTGTAACTTTTACAAATTTGTATTTTCTAAATTTTTAAAACCCAACAAGCTACAATCTTGTTCGAGTTCCTTAATTAAAATTAATTAAACGATAATTCTAATCGCTGACCTACATTTGATTTGTAAACACTATACTGTCGTTATAGTTTCTGTTGAATTTTTAGACATTTAGAGTATTATTGTTGCGTTTTGTTAATAGGAACCACAAATGTTTTTCATTCAGAATTCCAAGAATTGTATGTTTATGATTAACAAAACTCTAATAATTGTATATTATAATAAATCTACATATTCATACCGAGTAATTCATGTAAAACAACAAGTTTTTATGGCAACTGCCATTATTTGGGAGCGATCAAAAAATATTCCAAGGATTTGTAGGGTTATCCTTAGAGAACATTTTAGCGAAATTAGAACCTTTTAGCTCATTGGGAAATTGGTCAATAGACGCGTTGTTGTGACAATGTCGCGATTTTCACTAACCGGTTATATCCGTCAAACGACTAAGAATGACAAGAAGATCCTCTTAAAATAGTTTTTATTCGGTTTTCATCACAGGATCTTCGTGAAAATGGGAAATAGGAAAGACGAAGCCATTTATCTATTTTTACTATTTTTAACTCGATAGGGGAAGATTGTTTATGTTGATTAAGTGTTTTTTTTAAATCTTCGACATTCTAAACGTTATTACTTTTATTATCTTTACATTAAAGGAAATTAGAATAAGAACAAAAAACACTGAATTAACATAAACAATCTTACCCTATCACGTTAAAAATAGTAAAGAATAAGGAAGATTACTTATATACATTCATTTTTTCCACGATAGATCTCCACCACGTGGATGCAAATGAGAAAGACGGGAAAAATCAATTTACGATGGCTCATTAGTCATTTTTAATGAGTTTATGCGTGTAGTTGGTTGGCGGAAGTTGCAATATTGTCGAAATAAACCGTTTTTGACCCTCTACAAGGCCCTAATTTTGCTAGAATGTTCTTTGAGGACCTTTCCACAAATCCTTAAGATATTTTTCGAATTGCTCGCGAAAAAATGGGAGTTGCTATAAGAATTTTTCGTTGTACATGAATCACCCGGTTTATGTGTGTACATACATATATATAAAAACGTGATACTTTTGAATTGTTTAAGGTCAAAGTTGATCGATGATAAAATTTACATTTACATACTTTTATAATAATTGTTGTTTTTCACTTTCCCTTTCCCCCAAATTTAGACTTGATGGTATCAAAGGAACAATAACTAGTACAGGTGGTGCACAGGATAAATCTGGTGCTAAACAATATAAGAAACAATCCTGTTATATCCTCCAAGATGATCATTTGACACCATTCTTCACCGTTATGGAGACAATGAGTATGGCAGCTGATTTGAAATTGGGCCATATTTCTGATAAAGAAAAACAATTTTTGGTAATATAATAAAACAAAATCAAATTTTGATTGTTTTATTAAATAAATTCGTTTATTTTTAATTCATATAGATTGATGATATTTTGGAAACTTTAAGTTTATCAACAGCTAAAACAACACGTTGTTGTGATTTGTCTGGTGGTCAAAAGAAACGTTTATCAGTTGCTTTGGAATTGATTGATAATCCACCGGTGATGTTCCTCGATGAACCAACAACGTAAGTATTTTATCAACTTTCAACAAGCGATAAGGGTCAAAAATTAGAAATCAAAATAAAATCAATATTTTTTACGTATTTTAACATAATTGGTAACTATTCGATAATAAATTTATAGAATGCTCCTATAATTTACAATTATTGCCCCATAACTTGACCAATCTTATTAATTATGCAATGAATATTATACAGGATGTCCAACGTAAGAGTATACAATTTGACCACCAGGGCTTTGAACAATTATTTGGTTCGAAGTCCTATTTTAAATCAAATTAATAAAGTGATTTAAATGAGATTTTGGTGATTTGTCGAGTGGTCCTCGGAGACATTTTTAGCAAAACTAGAACCTCGCAACTCATTTGAAAATTGGTCAAAAAAAGATCTTTTTGGATAATGTCTCGATTTTCAAAAACGAGTAAAGCACGCAAAACGACTAAGAATGACTCAGAAATCCTCCCAACATTCTTTTTTTATTTTACATTATTCCATTGTAGAAAAAATGCGAAACATCTCCATTTACTTCAGAATAAAATGAAGAAAACCAGGTCAAAACAATGTAGATCTTACAAGTTTTTGAAAATTGCGACATCGACTAAAAGAGCTGTTTATTATCGACTTTCAAAAGAGCTACGAGGTTTTAATTTTGCTAAAATATTCTCCAAGCACTACTCTAAAAATCTTTAAAATATTTCTCGAGTCGCTTTATTAATTTGGTGAAAACTGCCAAATTTTGTACTCCCAGACCGGACAGCCTTTATAATCGATAAGACATTAAAAAGCGCTTTCCAAATCGTCGAAAATTTTTTATTTTTTCTACTGTAACTTTTCTTTAGCACAATTTTAAAGACGACAAACAAATGAAACGTTGTAATTATAAGAACTACCTCTATACTAAAGCAGTTTTTGTCAATTTTCAGCGGCTTAGACAGTCTATCATCATCACAATGTGTCAGTATGTTGAAAAATTTAGCTAGAGGTGGCCGTACAATTATCTGTACAATCCATCAACCTAGTGCTACAATTTTCGAAATGTTTGATCATGTTTATGTATTAGCAGAAGGTAAATGTATCTATCAAGGTGCTAGTTTAAATGTTGTTAATTATCTATCAACAAGCGGTTTGAATTGTCCACATTTTCATAATCCAGCTGATTATTGTAAGAAACACTACACACTAATTAAATTAAAATTAATTCTAAATAAATTTTGTATTTTTTTTTTCTAGTATTAGAAGTCGCAAATGGTGAATATGGTAATTTTACTGATGTATTAGCACAGAAAGCAAGAGATGAAGATTGGAGAACACCACAAATTGAATGTAAATAAATCTAATAAATAATTAATTAATTAATTAATTAAACGAAAATTTTAGTAAATGGTAAAAAGGATACAATGGAGTATCATTTTATTGAACCATTTGAGAAGAATTTAAACACAACAGCACCATCAGAATGGTTCCGGTTTTCAATTTTAGTTAATCGAGCCTTTATACAATTGTACAGAGATTGGGTAAAATTAATTATTAATTATTTAAATTAACAATTAAATTAATTTATAATAATTAATTTTTTAGACTATATCACATATAAAAATAGCATTACATTTATTTGTTGGTATTGTCTTAGGATTAACGTATTATAAAATGGGTAATGATGCATCTAAAACAACAAAGAATGTTGGTTATTTTATTATTAGTTCTGTTTATTTAGCATACACATCATTAATGCCAGCTGTTTTAAAATGTAATTAATTTAAATTGAAATTTTAATTAATTAATTAATTAATTAAATTCGATTGTAGTTCCATCTGAATTGGCAGTATTAAGGAAGGAACGTTTCAACAATTGGTACAGTTTGAAAACTTATTATTTTGCATTCCTTGTAACCGATATACCAATGCAAATTTTATTTAGTTTTGTTTATACAACAACTTCATATTTTCTCAGTGAACAACCATACGATCCATTTCGATACGTTATGGTATTAGCAATTTTAATTCTAGTTTGTTTAACATCATCAAGTTTAGGCTTATTGATTGGAACCACTGCAAATCCTGTTGTAAGTAAATATACAGAATGTCCCATTTAACTATGGACAGTTCTTATTTCAATGTTGAGTGACAGAAAAATATTTCAAGGACTTATAGGAGGTTTGAAGCTTATTTGGTAGTTGGTTAAATGAAAGCTCGAACGAAATAAATTACTGTTGAGAGGGTCTTTGAGTCATACTTGATCATTTTTGAAAATCGCAAAATTTTCCAAAACGATCGTTTTTGACCAACTTCAAAATGAGCTACGAGCTTCTAATTTTGCTAAAATGTTCTTTAAGGACTACCCTATATTGAATAATTTTCTAATTGTTCATCAATTAGTACTGCTGGCCATGGTTAAGTGGGACACATGATAAATAAAATTATAAAAAATCTACAGTAATGGCACTCTGTTTTCTTTGCATAGAATGGAACGTTTTTTGGTGCCATCATTACAGCCTTCTTTCTAGTTGTTGCCGGTTTTCTTATATTATTCAATCATATGAATCGTCCAATGTATTATATATCATTTATATCATATTTAAGTTATTCATATGCTGGTTTAATACAAGCTGTATATGGTTTTGAACGTTCACCAATACCATGTCCAGAAACTGTTGAATATTGCCATTTAAAAGTGCCCGATTTTATATTAAAAGAATTAGGTTTGGATCAATGTAATTATTGGGCTGATGTAACATTTTTAATTGCTAATTTTGTTCTATTAAGAATATTAGCGTATTGTGCTTTAAAAAGACGACTTAAAACGGGTTGATAAAACTCGTTTTGATTTTATTCTTTTAGATAGTTTATAATTTGTATTAATAGTGATAGAATTGAATGTAAATTTATTAATTTTTATCTAAGAATCATATGTGATAATATTGTTTTATGTATATTAATGTGGGTATTTGTACTATATTTAATTTATGAATTTGTTTTCAAGTTCAAACAATTTTCCATGAAAACTGACATTGTTAATGAATTTTTATTAAATATTACACAAATTAGACGCTTTTAATCTTCCTAAAAAACAAACCAAAAAAATTATCACACTTCTTCCAAAATAAAAAGTTTAGGAACATGCCTCAAAAAATAAGCGAGATATCGATGTTTGAAAATTGACAATTTTCGCACGCCCTATAGACATATTTGTTGTGTGGGCCGGCCCTCAATACTTTTACGTAATAATAACACTTATTAAAAATAGAAAAATAGAGCTTTCATTTGACACTAGACTCATTAAATTATGTTAATTATATTCAGTGTTATAATTATTTAAAATTTATCTATCTCCCGGCGCATCCACCATTTGTCACCATTTTATTTTCTAATTTTCTCAATTACGTTGTCTATACTTGAATTATGATTTTCTAACAGACACTGATTAGAAATAGAAAAATAAAGCTTTCATTTGACACTAGATTCATTAAATTATGTTAATTATTTACAGGGTAATGATTATTTAAAGTTTATTTCTTTCCCGGCGCATCCACCATTTGTCACTATTTTCTTCTAATTTTCTCAATTACGTCGTCTATACATGAATTATGATTTTCTAACAAATACTAATTAAAAATAGAAAAAGAGAGCTTTAATTTGACATCAAATTCAATAAATTTTGTTAATTATTTTCAATGTTATAATAATTTAAAGTTTATTTCTCTCCCGGCGCATCCACCATTTGTCACTATATACTATACTATACTATACTTGAATTATGATTTTCTAACAGATACTAATTAAAAATTGAGAAAAAGAGCTTTAATTTAACATGTACAGAAGAAGCAGACGATACCTTGCTTGAACGCTTTATACAAGAAGAATCTGTGAAAAATCCAATTCTCGTAAATTAAATTGTTAAGGATAAATTACAAGTATAAAAACTAAATTTCAATTTTTTTATTCTTATTTTTATAGGAAGGTATCCAACATGATAAATCTTTAAAGAAATCAACAAACATAACAAATTTATATTATAATGAGACTAATAATTTGTAAAAATTTCAATAAGAAGATATTTAGAACGACAAACTTGGCAGAGAAACAACAAATAAGGAATAAATTTTTCATTTTAGAGAGCACTTATAATTATATACAATTTTGTACAAACAAACAATTTAATAAATGATGTATTAATAATACAATAATTATAAAAATTAATTATCTATACAATGAATAATATCACAAATAAATGCTTGAAGCTTCCTATTCTATATTCAAATATATATTTTTAGTTGTCTATAAAATAAATGGAAATTTAAACAAACATTTACAATGAATCCAGTGCTCCTCCAGTTAATTTAGTTGCATAAAGACTAATTACCTGTAAATATGGAATATCGTCAAAATTTAATTCTATAATTAGAGTTTTCGTCCGTTATCGTTACGTTATTTCATAATCTTAAACTATACGATACAGATTATAAAGCAGTACGATCAGCTGATCGATATCCGCCATATTGACTCACGTATATGTAGAGTCACGTGGTTTATACCGACAATTTTTCATTGGTTCCGTTATTTCTGAAATATATCGTAAATTACATGTTTTACGATATGATTTTAGATCTTATAATCTCTAACGGAGAGTTTATAACGTATCGGTGAAGGACGAAAATTTATATTATTTATAATTACCTTATAAATAAACATGTATTGTTCTTTAGTTTGGACAGCACTAGCTCTATCTCTACGTATTCTATAAACAATTCTCGGTATATCAACTAAACGATTTTGTTCAAATTCTCTTATAGCAATATCACAAGCTATCACGACACCAGTCCGACCAGTACCTGGACTACAATGTACAACAACTGGATTTGTTTCATTCATTGTTTTATTACCATTACTATTCAAACCACGACCATTACTAATCTCTTTCTATATAAAAAAAATTATATATGAAATTAATTATTTTGAATATTGTTATAAATTTATAAAATTATACTCGATCAATTGATGATGTTTTCATATAACTACGTGCTTCAATTAAGAATGCTATCAAAGAATTCGCTTCAGATGGTACACCTTTATCAGGCCATCCTAAATACCAGAAATGTATAATTTCACGCCAACTATTCGATACCATATTCTATATGAAATATTCAATTTATCAAATTTGATTTAAGTCTAAATACAGGGTGTAATTGAATTGCCTTTCATCCTGTAGAGCCCGAAAAACTGAGCCGATTTGTATAATATGCATAGCTATACGTGGTTAATTCTTAGTTGAAAATTTATTCAACATATATTTCAAGAATTTGTAGGAGACTACATGTAGATCATTTTAGCAAGATTAGAGCCTCGTAGCTCATTTGGAGGACTCTCCTAACATTGATTTTTTCCATTTTTCCCTATTTTATTTTAGAAAAGAGTCATTTTTGACCTTATTTAAAACGAACGTTTTTGACCGACCTACAAATAAGCTACGAGGTTCAAATTTTGCTAATTTAATCTACATGGAGTCTTGAAATATTAGGTATTTAAATCGATCGCCAACAAACAGGAGTTTCTTACGAATCGATCAAAAGTAGTGTTCAATGACTAAGCTTAGAACTATAAACTTAGTTTAGATTGTCGCGCGACTATTGTCAACGTTCTTGTTTTTGTACGTGACGTCACTGTAAGTCTCACCAGCGTCTAGAGACCGAGTCTTAATTGTAGAGCGCTCACATGTATGATAGTTCTAGGCTGTGACGTCAATACTACCGTGCCATCTAAATTGTCTAAAGCTGTATATTAAGAGCAGGTCAATTCAATTACACCCTGTATATCGATATTGTTTCTTTTTTTACCTTTAATTGTAAGATTGATATGATGTACTTGTCTTTAACTTCTCTTTTCTTTAATGTAACTTGATAATCACCAAATAATCGATGACAATCTAAAACTTCTGATGGTGGTAAATAATCAAAACATTTCTCAACACCATTTTCATATAAATGAGTTAACATTAAGATAACTTTACATTGTTGTTCCCAGATCATACGCCAAAAATCATCGACAGTATTCTGCATCGGTGCTTGACAAGCTATATAATAGCCTTTAATATTCTTAGGACCCTGTAGAGTTAAATTAGTTTCAATTAATTTATTTACAAAAAAATTTATAACAAAACTAACTGTAACATAATTTGCATTAATATAATCACTATTCGGACAATTTTCACGTAAATTTAAAAAGACTCGTGTCTCTGGCAATGGAATAACATTAGCATAACGATTCTTTGTATCGCAACCATCTGGTAGTTCGTTGGTTTTTGCTGTAATTTGTGGAATTTCTTCGAATTCTGCTAGTAAATCATCGAAATTTGTTGCAAATTTTCCTAATGCTGGAAAATTCAACGGGTGACTGATTGACGCCTAATTTTTATACAATAACAAAGAATTAAAATAGAAAAATTAAATTTTCTCAACAGTTACCGGATCCTCAAAAGCTGGATTACCATAAGATCGTTTCGAATTTCGATCGTTACCTTTACGACGAACACTATTATTATAAACCGATATGTTATCCATACTGTAATCATCTAAACTAACTGGACGGCATCTTTGGCCGTAATTGAAACGTTTTTGGCGTTTTCTCATTATGAACTACAAACAAAAAAAAAAAATCAAATTTTTGCTTTATTTATTAATTTTTCTCTCATTTATTTACCAATAATCCGGCTAAAATTATCAAACAAACTGCACCAACTGATGATATAATAATTGCAACAATTTTCCCATTATCACCATCACTATTATCTGAATGATCAGCTATTATTTCACTAGTATCAGATGTTGTTATCATCGTTGTAAGATCATCTTCGATCATTTCAGTTGTAAATCGATTAATATTCCTGAAAGTATCATCTTGTTTCGGTACACGATTGATTTCAGTCGTTTCAAGTAATTCAGTTGTAATCACCAATGTTTCAGTATTACTTTGTGTTTCAGTTTTCAAAAAAGTCGCTGGTAATTCAGTTGTAATTCTTTCAGTATTATTTTGTGTTTCAGTTTTCAAAAAAGACGCTGGTAGTTCAGTTGTAATTCGTTCAGTACTATTTTGTGTTTCACTTTTCAAGAAAGACGTTGGTAATTCAGTTGTAATCGTTTCAGTACTATGTTGTGTTTCAGTTTTCAAAAAAGTCGCTGGTAATTCAGTTGTAATTGATTCTGTATTGATTTCAGTTGTTGTATTTGTTGGTATTTCAGTTGTAATTTCGTCTGTTCCATTTTCAGTTTCTGTAAGTTTTGTTATTTTATTAACAATAGTTGTTTCAGTATTTTCAGTTGTTGTTAATGTTTCAGTTGTAGATTTGTCTAAATTTTCAGTTGTTGTTTCAATCTCGGTAATATCTTTTATAATTTCAGTAGTTGTTTTAACATCATCATTTGTTATATCTTTTGACGATCTGAAATTGGTTTCAGTTGTTGAAATTGTTGTATCTTCAGTATTAACAATTGTTGTTTCTGTAATATCACTAGTAATCGTGGTTGTTGTTATTTCATCAATCGTACTTATAGTTGGATTAATAGTTGTGATAATTTCAGTTGTAGTTTCTGTTAATATTTCAGGAATTTCAGTTGTTGTTAATAATTCAGTTATTGTAGAAGATTGAGTTGTAATTTCCATATTTTCAGTCGTTGATTCAGTTGTTGTTGGTGGTGGTGGTGGTGGTGCTTTAATCTGGATCGGTATAATTTGATTTTCTTGTACAGATTGTTCGTTGATTTTCACCCTTTCAGTTGTTGTTGTTGTTGTTGTTGTTGTTGTTGTTGTTGTTGTAAGTATAGGATCGATTGCTTTCAATGTTTCAGTTTCAATCTTATTACTTAAAATCGATATGTGACTATTATTCCGAATTGATGATGGTGGTTTTGTTAAAACTAAATTCTTTCTTGTTGTTGTTGTTGTTGCAGTATCGTATTGATTTTTAATAGTTTTTATATTTTCTGAATCATTCTTTGGTTGTTTCTCATCAAGAATTCTTGTCTCGTTATAATTAGAAATGTAATTTAATTTCATACCTTCTTCAATAATTAAATCACCATGCATTGATTTATTATTATTATTAATATTATTATTCGTTGTATTTTTAATTATTATATTACGAAAACTCTTATAATCTACATTGGTATTATTATTATCATTATTATTAATATTAACATGATCTTTAATATTGTAATTATCGATATGTTCTAATGTTTGATCAACACTATCAACGGTTTCTTTATAGTTTTTATCAAAAATCTTACTAATTGGTGTTGTTAATTGTGTATCAAATTCGAAATCTTTACTATAATCTTGTAATTTGTATATTGTTGTTGTTGTTGTTGTTTCATAATCATGATTATAATTTGAAAATTTCTCTGTATCTGTTGTAAATGGTAATGTATAAACATTATTACGATCATGAAACTCTTTAGAAACATATTTTTTTATATCAAAAGCTTTACCCACATTGACTCTTTCAGTATTATTTTTATTAATTTTATCATTTTTATCATTTTCAGTTTCATATGCTTTTATACTGCTACTAATACTACCGTTATTATTATTATTATTATTATTCGTAGACAAAATTATTTGTTCAGTCTTTGGTATGGATTCTTCATTAACTGTTTGATTATTGTCTGTTTCATTATTTTCCAAGAAATTATCTTTTATACTATCTGTACTTTGTTCGATATGTTGTTTTATCTCTGTACATTGTAATAATTGACATATTGACACCACTACATATATACCTGGAAGGATAAAAGAAAAAATGTAGATATACAGGTAAGGCATTTGAAATAGGTACACTGGAGAACATATAAAAGAGACCGACTTTTGAACGAAGAATATCACGTTTTTTGGTTCGTGTAAATCAGGCTTTTTTAGTAAAAGTAAAAAGGTGGGCATAACGAGTTTTCACCATACCAAAATGGCACCACTAACCCCCATTCTCTTCTTCTAAACTAAATCCTAAACTGTGAAAGTTCTGTTACGACCGCCCTCAAAAGCCGGTTTTACACAACAAAAAGTGGTCTCGTCTATCTAATAGGGACTTTTTCTAAATCTCATTCATAAGCAAACTAATTTTTATTTTTCTTCTTGCGATTTATGTCTACGCAAATTGAAAAAAAAAAGAAAAAAAGTTGGAAAATTCTTGACATTTGTGATGCACTTCACGCAATCGCTTCTGCGTACAATGATCAAGTCTACTGTGAAGTTAGCTGATTTACAAAAGAAAAAAATCATCTTCCACAACAGCAAAGGAAAGAATTGATAAAACAACCACTCTATTCGCCAAAAGAGACCGACTCTTGAACGAGGAATATCACGTTTTTTGGTTCGTGTAAATCAGGCTTTTTTAATGAATGTAAAAAGGTGGGCATAACGAGTTTGCCCAATACCAAAATGGCACCACTAACCCCATTCTCTTCTTCTAGTTGAATATCTTTCTTCATAAATCCTAAACTGTGAAAGTTCTGTTACGACCGCCCTAAAAAGCCGGTTTTACACAACAAAAAGTGGTCTCGTCTATCTCATAGGGAGTTTTTCTAAATCTCATTTTTAAGCAAACTAATTTCTTTTAGCGAATTTTTTTAAAAAAAATTAGCTTATGACGAGATCCTCACTTTTGAATTTACGAAAAATTTTTGCGCAGAAGTTCGTTTTGGGACCTCAGGAACCCATATCCACCGTTCGTTAAAATTTTTATATACAGGGTGATTCAAGAGGATGAGCCATTAAAAGTATAAGAAGTTCTAGTTATTGGAAGTTGATGAAATTTGATATATAGCCGTTAAGTCCCCTGAATTTTCTCTAGAAATTATTTTCGTTGTTCTAGCTACCCTTCTTATATGGGGTAGTGCACCCTACTCTCTTATTTTAAATGGAATGGTATATTTTTTATTACATTTTTGAATTCTTCAGTTAAAACGAAGGGGACTAATAACATGACCTATGATCTAGCGCTGAAAGTTTTTCAGATATTTCAGCTTTTAGTTCAGTTTTAAAATTTGCAGTGTTCAATTGAAAAATTTATATTTTTGAAGCTATAGCATTTGAAATGTTGAAACTTGGAACCTAAGTAGTAAAAGTAATGTTCTTTTTGCCAATTTAAACAGAATTCAATTACCTTTCAGCGTTTAGCTGAAATAAGTTTTCCTTTCAGGCGATTTTCAAACTATAATATCTTGCTTATTTTAAATGGAACACCATATTTTTTATTATATGGTTGGATAGAGAAAAAAATTCTATATCAACCTGTATTAACATTCCCTATACCTATCTTTGATAATTTTTCAGTTATTCAAAATTTTCAGTTTCGTCCAATCACCTCCCTTGAAACGAATTCAACTATAACGAAACGCATAGAAGGCTTAGAAAAAAAGTTAGAACATCACAAATGACGTTAATATTGAATATTTTACATGTTTTTTATAACTTTTAAGATATTCCACATGCATAAAAAACAAATCCAATTAATATTGATTTAATTAATTATGAATTTCTTCCATTTTCCTTCCTTGAGATATTTTAAAATTAATCAATTAATTTCATCTTAATTGTGACAATTGAATTGAAAGTTGTTTTGCTAAGCCTTCTATGTTTTATATTTTTTTCAAGAGAGAAAATTAGATGAAATTGAAAATGTTGAATAACTGAAAAACTATCAAAGATAGATATAGGAAATGCTAATACAGTTCGATGCATAATAATTTTCTCTATCTAACCATAAAAAGAAAAATATGGTATTCCATTTAAAATAAGCAAGATATTGTACTTTGAAAATGGCCTGAAAAAAAATTTATTTCAGCTAAACGCTGAAAGATAATCGAATTCTGTTTTAGTTGGGTGAAAGTACATCATGTTAACAACAAAATTTCCAAGTTTGAACATTTCAAATTCTATAGCTTCAAAAATATGAATTTTTCAATTAAACACTGCTAATTTTAAAACTGAACTAAAAGCTGAAATATCTGAAAAACTTTTAGTCCTAGACAATAGGTTATATTATTAAAGTCCCCTTCGTTTTAACTGAAGAATTCAAAAATGTAATAAAAAATATACCATTCTATTTAAAATAAGAGAGTAGGGTGCACTACCCCATATAAGAGGGGTATCTAGACCAACGAAAATATTTTATAAAGGTAGTTCAGGTGCCAAAACGGCCATATACCAAATTTCATAAAGTTCCATCAAGTAGAACTTCTTATACTTTTGGGGTTCCATCCTCTTGGCTCACCCTGTATATATATATATATATCTTAATAAAACTTGGTACAAAAATCGGTCTTTGGGATAGGATGAGTTCGTTGGCCAGACTGGTAGGGCCAACACTTTTGGAATAAGAGCTGAAGAAATGTTAAAAAAAATCATTTTCAATATTACATTTGCTTAGATTTTGATGAAAATTAAAATAACAGTAGAGCCGACCATTCTCTATGACCCAGAAAAAAAATCATCAAAATCGGTTCATTGGATCGCAAGAAAAATGCAAAAATCTCTTTTTTGGGTATAAGCAGTAAAATCACGTATCTAAGATGGCTATGTGTTCTGACAATTGATACTAGAAAAAAAATTGAATATCGCGGGGGGTAACTAATTTTGACAGTTAATATTAGACGCAAGGCCTGCTAGAGAATTTCGCTTGAAAAAATCAAGCAGGCCTTGATTAGACGTATTAGACAAACGTAGAAACGAGTGAAATTTTATTAGTGTTTCTTATTGTATGTGGATTAAAAGTATTTGTCAATAAAAATCATAAATATTAAAATAACATCGGGAAATGAATTTAAGATTAGTTGATTCAATGTTATTAAAATATATTAATTGTCAGTATCATAAGAATGTTTTGCATTAAATATTTCAGCATGTAGATACATAAAAAAATTCGCTATATAAGGTACTTGATGCCTTTGGAGATCTTTTTTCTTTTTTGCGATTTATGTCTACGCAAATTAAAAAAAGTTGGAATGATCAAGTCTACTCTGAAGTTAGCTGATTCACAAAAGAAAAAAAATCATATTCCACAACAGCAAAGGAGAGAATTGAGGGATTTGAACTAAAAATTGATAAAACAACCACTCTATTCGCCAAATTTCGCCTCCTCTGATGCTAATCTATTGTTAAATCAAAAAAAAAAAAATAGGTGGAAAATATTTGTTAGAAAAAGTTACAAGCCAGATTGGTATAAATAATAATTAATAATAATGAAGAATAATAAAAATTGTATAAATTTTCTTCGAATTTAATATCTACTAACATTAAGTGGTTATGATGATTTTATTTATGAGTAGTGTCATTTTGTAAATTTGATCCATCTAAATTAGGTACAATGACATAGAATTAATTGAGGTATTGTTGTATCAATTACGAAGCCTCATAGAATAGACAAGAAATTTTCCAGAAGTGTATACTTGAACCAAAAAAAAAACTGTAATTCTAATAATGACAAAATAATTTTCGTAATGATAGAAGAAAAAACTTTCACCAGTTTCTTCTATGTTGTTAATATCCTTCATTTTTTCGTGTTTTTTTTTGTACAAACTAGAAATTGAATTATTAACAATAAAAAGTAATAATAACAATAATTACACGGTATTGATTTATTCTTTTGGTTTATTTATTGGCTTTGATTTCTATTTATTTGATAAATTTCTAATTCTTTTACAATACATTTTCTAATTACATTTCTTATTACGTCCTCGTTTCAATAATCAATCAACAAAAAAATTACGTACCTCACCTCACGATTATTTATCGAATAATTAGTTATTTAAATAACAATACGTACCAAAACATTAATTAATAATTTTTCCATTTACTTAGTGTGTATGTAAAGAGAAAATAATTACAATTACACTTTTGCTTATGTTTTCTTAATTTTTATAACAAAATTTTATGGGAAATAATATTTATTTTGGCATTCTCACCGTCTATATACAGAGTATCCGATCTAAATATGAAACTCCTATTAGTCCACGAGAAATTCAAAAAATATTTATTATATTAGAACCTCGTAGCTCATTTGAAAGTTCTGACGATGTCGCGATTTTCAAAAACGAACTAAACACGCAAAACTACTTAGAATTACTTCAAGATCCTCCCAAAATTGATTTTTTTCGTTTTTCTCCATTTTATTCTGGAACAGGTGGGAATGTTCCACATTTTTTCTAGAATGTAATTGAGAAAAACAAGAAAAATTCCTGTTGGAAGAGTCTTCGAGTCATTCTTAAACGTTTTGAGTGTTTTTGATCAACTTATAAATGAGTTACAAGGTTCTAATTTTGCTAAGATGTCCTCTATGGTCAAATTCATAAATTATAGGAGTTTCATAGAATCTGCCTTATTTCGATTGGACACCCTGTATGTAAATATAAAAATACAATAAAAAGTACACAAAATCGTATCCACCCAAAATTGCTCTATTTAAAGACACGATAAAGCTTCGAGGAGAAAGCCCTTTTGCTTACCTTTTTCTTTTGGGCATTGGGCTAACAGTAAATAAGGAACAAAGCGAGCCAAATTAGCAAAAATTCGTACTAGAAACATCTTTTGGGTCTATCTTATGACAGATTTTACAATTTTTGCATGTTCCTCATAAATAAGAGCCGTTTTTGCCTGAATTATTCTTAGTGGAAAAATGAACTCCAGTGTTGCATACACAGGTATCTCTTATGATCGTAAAAAATTTAGAATTTTCAGCTCTGCTTACAAACTTTGGAGGGAAAACTTGAGAAAGCCAAGCCCTTTTGCTTACTCTTTTCTTTTCGGTATTGGGCTACACAAACTACCAAATAGACAGCAAGAAGAGCCAAGTTAGAAAAAAAAAACCGTCCTAGAAACACAGATTTTGCAATTTTTGCATGTTTGTCATATGTATAAGAGCAGTTTTTTCTGAATTTTTCTTAGTAGAAAAATGAGCTCCAGTGTTACATACACAGGTATCTCTTATGTTGGTAGAATATCTTAGAATTTTTAACTCTGCTTACAAAATTTGGAAAGAAAACTTGAAAAGCCCTTTAGCTTACCCTTTTCTTTTGGGCGTTGGACTACCAGTAAATAAAGATCAAAGCGAGTCAAATTGGCAGTAATTCGTCATAGAAACATCTTACAATTTTTGCATGCTTCTAACAAATATGAGCATTTTCCTGAATTTTTCCTAATAGAGAAACGAACTGAAATATTATCTATACAGAGATATATCCTATGTTATAAATATTTTAGAAATTTTAGTTCTGCTTACAAAATTTGGAGAGAAAACTGGCCAATTATAGGAAAAAACATCTAACCTATGTGTTTATGACTCATTTAGGCTTCTTTGTTAAAGCTCAAAAGAACTGAATAACCTTTAACTTAAGATTTATAAAGAAAACTAATTAACTACAAAAAAGAATAATAAAAAGAAGTACGTATAAATTATTTTAACATTGAGATAAATGTCAAAAGTATAGAGGGGGGGGGGAGAATAGTCTTTTTGCAATTAAATGAAAGTCCAATAAAAATATTCAGTAATACCAACATACATACCCAAAATTAACCGAAGCGTGTAGCCCATAATGATGATTGTAGCATTGTTACGTTAATGAACTACTAGTAGTGGAATTTATCTGAAACTGAATTTTAATTACAATTAATTGAATGATAATTGATTCGTTAAACTATTATTAATTGATAATTATAGAAATAACCAATAGTTTACCTAATATACACACAACAGATATTTTATATTGAAGGTTAAATATTTAAATGCGCACAAACTATCTCTTTGTACTTTGTTTTTTTTTTTTAAGTAATAATAATCGAATAATAGTCGTCTAAATTGGATTATAAAGAACAAATTTACTGCTTTTGAAATACACAATTACATAAATACAATAATATCACATTAAAGTATAGTTTGAGTTAAATTGATATAAGCCACCCTTAAATAGTTTCAACTATCCAATTTTGGTTAAATTAAAGCAAAGAGGACCACTTGAGCTGGTCTCCTTGTTGGTAAATTTCCACCTAATAATTTTATTAAATATTGTTCAATTAATGATCAAGGACGACATATTTTTATTAATTCTAAAAAAAATCGTAATTTTTATAGAGTCACGTAATTTAAATACACATCGCTGTATTGATTGAATTTAAACACAATTGATAATAGTAATTTTATTTGTTTTATTATTTTATTATTGCGCGATAATTAAGGAATGACTGTACAATGAAAAATTCCATATAAATGTTAAACATGACCCACATCTACTGACACAATTATTTTCTGTTTTCATTAACAAATACCTTCTTTTTTTTAATTATTAAGTTTATTATCTAATCAAGTTCAAGGTTGAAGTTAGATTTTCATTAATTTTATAAATTATAATCTTTATCTTTTAATTTTTCTATGCCAGTGTAGCTTCAAGCTAAAATTTGTACCGTTACTACTACATAAAAAATCAAAACCATCAGTTATACCTATGAGGATGTTGTTGTTGTTGAATTTTATGTTATTCTCTTATAAACAGTTTCGAAACATAAATATTTTTAACAATTATATTTTATAGGAGGATTATGTAATTATTGTTTTATTAAAAAATAAACGTAATTAATTTTAGTGTAGCTTTAATGATTTAGGTACAAATAATTAGTGGGTCCTAATACATTATAATACGCCCCTGATTGAGAGATGCTTCAAGTGTTTTCTGTGAAAAATCAAGTTGTTGGCATTTAAACAAAATGAAAGAACGTTATACAGAGTGTCCGATCTAAATATGGTTAGTTCTTTGAAACTCCCATTAGTCGACCAGCGATTTCAAAAATATTTCAAGAATTTATAGGAGCGTCCCTAGAGAACATTTCAGCAAAATTAGAACCTCGTAGTTCATTTTGAAGTTGGCCAACATTATCGTTTTGGATATTTTCGTCATTTTCAAAGGCAAAGTAAACACTTAAAACGTTCAAGAATGACTCGAAGACTCTCCCAACAGTGATTTTTTTCTAATAACATTCTAGAAAAAATGTGACATTCCCACCTGTTCCAGAATAAAATTTTGAGAGGATCTTAGAGTCATTATAAGTAGTTTTGCGTGTTTAGTTCTTTTTAAAAAATTGTAACATCATCAGAAATGAGCGTTTTTTGACCAACTTTCAAATGAGCTACGAGGCTCTAATTTTGCTGACATGTTCTTTAGGGACCCTCCTACAAATCCTTGAAATATTTTTTAAATCGCTTGTCGACTAATACGAGTTTCATTGATTGAACCATATTTAGATCGGACACTCTGTATAAGAAAAAAACATTTTAAAATACAATTTTTTATGTAATATCATTAATTAGGGTATTTCCAATAGGAATAATAATCACAAACAAATGATTTTATTGAAATGTATACTCGATCAAATTTTCTAGTGTACAAAGTAAAACAATAAATCATTAGAAATTTGTATGACAATATCTAACGATTTTTTGTTTTCATTACAGTAAATTTGGAAGATAATAAGCCTTCTGTTAACTCCAACTAAACAAATATTTGTTGATAAAACATGATTTCCTCTATAATTCAATGTTAGGAAACTATAATTTCTAGGCAGGGCCGTTGTATAGAGGTGCGCCTTAACAATCTAAGCCCATTTTTATATCTGAATCGTAGTGGAATAGAAACAAAGAATTGATTGCGAATTATAATTGAAAAAAAAATACACAATGTCTTGAAGTTTTACCATCCTGTTCTTGTATTTCCCCCGTCGATAATATCACAAACAGGTAGAATTATTGTATTCATATAATGCCTAAGCCTATAGTCATCCTAACAATGGACCTCACCTTCTTTATTATTTATTATTCAAAAAGAAAAAAGAAATAAACGAAAAAATATTTTTTGAATACATAAAATACACTTTAAGCAAATAACCTTTTGACTTTCAATGATCTTCTAAAAGTACGATTATTTAAATTAATTGTATATTTAAAAAATAAAAATAAATAAATTTTATACTGCCTAGTTTAGTTTATAAATTAATATCTCTGCTTACGTCAAGGTAATCAAAGGAAAATTAGCCGGAAATTCAAGAAATTTTCTATAATCACACAACAGTAGAAAGTTTGTTATTATTTATTTACTTCACTATAGTAATTTAATAAAATTCGATATTTATCTCGATAATATTCAATTGATTGATATTTTCAACGATATTTTATTAATATTGTAATATAAAGAATAACCATAAAGCATTCTCTTCACGTTTATTAAAATAGTAATGTTGCATACCTTGAGCTAGTCACGATTTTAACGTTTCTTTCATTATTATTATTCACGTTACATATAAATCTGTTTTTGACCTCTTTGAAATGTTTTATTACACAAAAATTTATTCTCCATTCTTCCTTTTATAATATAAAAATATAGACGTCACAAATTTTTTATTTATTAGAAACTATAAAATTTTCTCTTCGAAGAGACTCTACAATTATTGGAATATCAAAGGAGAGTTAAAAAATAATCAAATTATAATTGTTGAAAACACACATCGACCAGATGTTTTCCTTGGTAAAAATATTTTAAATCTAACATATAATCGAAAGTTCAACTCTCACTAATTAAATTAATAGGCTCGATTCTATTCTGGAATTGTAGTTGTTAAAGTGCACTTATTTATAGAGAAAATAGGGCAAAATCGCGATTATTAGACTAGAAAAATAGCTCGAATTTTAAAATAAAATTGAGCCGTTTTTGAAGAGATCATAGGCGCAACGGAGAAAGATGTATTGCTTTTGAGGCAGTCCAAAAGCTCAGAAAAAATAAGAAAGCTGCGATCTAAATAGAACTTTTCTAATAATGGAAAGACAGTTTAAAAGGAAGCCTGAGTAAATCTTTTGTTGGAGTTTTTCAACTCGGAAATGCCAGAAATTTGGGCAAAATCACGATTATTAGACTAGAAAAATAGCTCGAATTTTAAGCATTGCATCGATGTTAAAACAAAATGAAATTGAGCCGTTTTCGAAGAGATCATAAGCGTGACGGAGAAAGATATATTGGTTATGAGGCAGAAAAAATCTAAAAGCTTTCAAAATATGAGAAAGCTTCGATCTAAATAGAACTCTTCTAATAATGGAAAGACTGTTTAAAAGCAAGCTTAATAAATCTTTTGTTGGAGTTTTTCAACTCAGAAATGCCGAAAGTTACGAATTCAACAAAAAAGTCATTGATCGAAAAAAATTGATTAATTTAAAAAAAATTAGCCAAATGTGTTATATTTCGATACTTTTTTTAAAGATTTTGCCCCTATTGTATTCTTTAAATAATTCCTGCCTCATTTTGAACAATTGTACATTGATTATGGTGGTTGATAAGAGATAAGAGGTAATAGTTTGATAACAAAGACTTTGTAATTACTTAAAAAAAAATCCATATTAGTATTAGCACGTGTGTGATTGATAAAACATATTATTCGAACAAAGTTGTGAATCATTATTTAAATTTAAATTTAAACGACCAACAATTAGAGCTCTTGGTCCAGATAGCAAGAATTTTTATAAAATTGAAAAATTTTCGAAAAAATTGTAAGATTTACATAAAAAACATTACAGAACATTAATTTCAGTTTCACTAATAAGAATCTTATTAGAAATTATTGTTGAACAACATAATCTCCATGACTTAGTTCACACCGATTACAATAAGTCACAGAAATTCACATAAAAGATAATGAAAGTGTTGTAATAAAATGAAAAGAAATGCAAAGAAATGAACACGTATTAAAACACTTGTACTTTTTTCCCTTAATCATAATAATAACAATAATAAACAAAGACTATTATAATAATGATCATCATTGTTATACAATTATTATCCAATAAAGGTTAATTAATTTGCTTTTTGCTTGGAAATTCAAGTGATATTCTTCCTTTATAACAAATTCTAAATTAATAATTTAACATTATCTTTTTCGACTATAAAATTTAAAGACTTGAATTCTACCATAAAGTGACCTAACAAGCTTTAGAAATATTCTCATGGTCAGATGGGAAAATTAAGGAAAATTCACGTAATCCCATGATTGATTAATACCGACAGTGTTGGACTGGCAACCATTTGGCCCACCGGGCAAATTATATTTTGGCCCTATGTCTAACACAACTAACAGGGGCGTCCTGTTACAGACGAAGGAAATTGGACTTAATATTGTACTTAATAATGTTGTGAAAAGATGTAGGTTTTTTTTCTGATTATAAGGGGGCGTGTAAAGCAAGCGGCCAACGTTCTAAGGAAGCCCCTATTACACTGAAGAGTTTCAGTACAATTTTTTTTTTCAATTTTTATTACTCATGATTTTGTTGGTCCACCGAGAATTGACTAAATTAAAAACGAATTAAATTCCACCAAGTTTCTATAATAATCATTAAAAAATTACGGAAATATACAGCATAAATAAAATCATTAGTGTGTTATTGAAACTGAAATCATTTGATACGAATACGCCTCTATTTTTCCACTATAATCAATAGAGATTAAATAATTTTTTATATGTATTAGGAAATTCGATAGGAGACTGTAAAATTAATAACCTTCAAGACTCGAATATCTTCTTACATATCCGCTGAATTAATTCGAGCAATGGACAATGGTCTTCTTTTATTCTTCTTATAAACTACCGGAAATTGTATTTTCATCTCGAAATTTTAGAGATCTTCCGGTATAGATATACGGAAGTTGAATTGTAAATTACAGTTACAATACAAAAAAAATCAAGTGTCTTGTTAATGTAACACGAATGTACAGTTTCTGGTTTTATTCGTTTTTAATGTCATTCGTGTACAATTTTTTTTTTGTTGTGTACACAGTTGTTATTCATCGAACCGTTAAGAGTAATATAATTTTCAACGTTGTTATGTAATTGCAATTAATTCTAATTAAAATTCACTGTTATCATCCGAGGAATAGATAATTTTTCTTACAATTAGTAATCAGTAGAAGAGAAAGGATTTTCTTGTGTTATTTTTTTTTTTCTTTAAACTCAATTACAATCAAAATAATTGTCGAAATTTCACCAACTACTAGAAAAACTATGAAGAGAAAAAAATTATAGTTGTCACAAGCATTTAAGGTGAAATTGTCGCGAGATGTATTTATGCTCTATTTCCCTATGATTTTAAATCATTAAGCATGAAAATTTTGTCTTTGTTTTATGGAAACTTAGAATAACTAATGCAACAAAGTTTCTCTTAAAAATCAACAATATTCAATGATTTTCCTTATCAGCCGATTTTTAGGCGGCAATAACAGATTTTATGAGATTTTTAATTTGCGTCATGTCCCAATGGACGTTAATTATAATGTTATTAAAATTAATCACCGTATACAGTCGAACCATATAACTACTCTTTCATAAAATTTCAAAATAAACTGAAAAATCCAGAGCTTCGAACCGTTATTTTTTTATTCCGGTTCAATTAAAAAATCTTGTCGGTTCATTTCCTGTTTTCGTTCCTGAAAAAATAACGTTTCTTTCAGTTTTCGGTTCAGTTCAAAACGATTAATTTACAACCCTTAAGAGCTATTTACAGGGTAATTATTTTAAATACAGAAAAATCCTCGAACAAGTAATTTTATTTTGTAATTTTCTATGATGAGAATAATTTTGATGGCGATATGTTTAATCATGGGGTAGAAAATTACAAAAAAAACATAAAAAATGGCATATAAAAACCTATAACTTCAACCCTTAACAAAGAATGAAAACTCGATTTACACTTTTTGATAATCCTAGCGAATCTAAATCATTTAAATCATTTTTAAATCACTAAAAAATATTGAACCGTCCCAAAGATATTTGGAAAAACTAACTTTGCAGGGGTAACTTCAACCCCCAATATCTCGCTTAAACTTAAGTATAGGCACGAACAACAAAATATGCAAATAAAATGAAGTACCTATAAACAAAAAATCATGAAAGTCCGGAGTCCCGACGCAGTTCCGGAGCAGGGAAGAAGGAAGAGATGAAAAAAATTCCGGACAAAATTATGGTTTTACCTCCGTTTTCGGCTATCGGTCAAGTTCCGGTTCGAAGCCCTCAAAGATCTGGTTCCTTTGGTACTTTCGATGGTTCTTTCCAACTGCGCTTTTTTTTAAATAAAAGACGTTTTCTTGTTGAATAATCAGTTGGAAATCATGAAAACGTGTTGGTTTGAAGAGAATTTCGTCTATTTCAAATTAAAACTGATTGCAATACTACTTAAATATGTTGTAATTTAATGGTTAAACCATCTTATGTAATCTAGTGAATAACATTGAAGAATAGTTTCTATATAGTTATTTATTTTATGCAATATTTCCAAAGACTTCGTTTCAACTTTGATAGACAAAGGCAACCAAATCAAGACCAAAAGAAAAATCAATCATTCAGTTTTCCACAAGATTAAAATTAAATTAGATTCTTAATGAAGTGTAAATTTTTGTCGCTATGATCGCTGTACTGTAATAGAGCTCATTACGAGACCGGTTTTCATTACACAATTAAATAATTTTCTTCATTCAAGCAAACTGAATCGTGACTACTTCCTTATTAAAACCAAACGAAAATTTTCACAATCAATTGACTGTTTCTTCATTATGTGAGAGAGTCAAGTTAGTCAAACCAAAATAGATTGAATTAATTAATCGTTTTGAATTCCGGTTTGTTTGGGCGTTTGTAATGTTCAATAAAACACACTACATATACAATCATTCATTATGACAATAGAAAGAATTTCACTGAACAATTTTCAATAGTACACGCAACTAGTAGAAAACGACCTGAATAATTTAATTTAATGATAATCAATACAAGGAAGCGAATTTTATATTTTTTTTTTAATGAAGAAAGTGTTCAATTAAGAAGGAAAAACAACGGATTTTAAGCCGAAAAATTATCGAAATAATGAAATAGATGAAAGCGGAAAATGAAAGAATCAAAATGTAGGCCATTATTATTATTATTATTTTAATTTTGTCATTATGACCATTTCTAGATTTTATTATTATTAGTCATTGGAATGTTCGACTGTTCAATTTTTAATACAAGGCTCTAAATTTAACAAAATTTCGTTTTGATAAATATCGTCAACTTATAAACGTTTATTGTATTTGAACATTAGAAATCGTTCTTAATCCTTTTGTTAATAAATTGAATTAAATTCAAATTGTTTCATCAATTATATAGAATTCAAATATGTAATTCAATAAAGGTAATCAATTGAGAATTCATTGAACGTTAATTAATTTATCTCATACTTAAATTGTAATTCAGATCGTATATGAATTTAATTAACATTTAAATAATTGTATAGTTTAGTTTTATTAGAAATTATTCGATTAAGGTCGCTGTACATTCACAAGTCGTATGATTAATTTCGTCATCTGATAAGAAATCTTATCACTTAGTAACAATCAAAAATTTTATTTATTGTTGATTTGTATCAATAATAAGAAAACTCACCATCAGATACAAGAATTATCTATAATTAATCTTCTATTTAATTTTACATTACACGGCACTATTTAAACTAGCACAAAACATACACAAAACACCTGAGAATTCTAAACTGGAGATTCGATATATAAAGGTATAGGTATAAAAACGAATACTACTAGATATTGAAAAATATTCGTATACCTGATCTATAACGAGTCCATTGAACAACTAACTGATTCACAATGAGTCAGTCAGGTTCTACAATCAACAATCCACACTCTATACACTACACCGTTCCGTTATTGTTGTTTGTTGTTTGTTATAAATGAACAATGTTGCGATGTTACTTAGAAACAACAACGTCATGCGCTACTCTCTACTCGGTTTTTTGTATTAAACGTGGATTAGGGACCATTTTATCTATTATCTATTATCATATTATCTCTGAGCTGTATTAAATTTAATAACTGTACATATGTGTATACCTATGTTATTATTAAATGCACTGATTCGTGTGTAGAATTCAATTTCTTTTAATTATTGTAACCAATTGTTAGAATAAATAAAGATTTCACGCTAAATTTGTCGATTTTAAATGATCAAATAATGTACAGACTGTCTATCAATGGAGTGTTTTCATCCATGACCGATACATTATAAACTAGTCATGTAACGGAACTCTGTTTCTGATTCTGTAACTGCGGAAATTTCGCATAATTTTGGAGTCCTGTTTCCGATTCTGTTTCTGCACCTTTTTAAACGGATATATAACAGAAATTTTAGAATTTCTGTTTCCGTTTCTGTTCTGTTTCTGTGATAATAAATTTCAAAAAATCTGGTGCTGATTCTGTTTCTCCTATGACATTTCTATTACATCTCTAGTCGTTATAGGAGCTTAAATCTTTTACGTAGAGTGAAAATGACTTTCCGTTACAATTTGTACCGTATAGTCTTAAGAATATAACGTAAGTAGCGAAAACTCTAGTTCTGTAGCATCTATGGCCGATGCAAGAATCAAAAATGCCGTAAAATGAAAACAGAAAAATACAATAATTCAGCTTGAAAATCCATTAAAATTCCGCAAATTATATTTTAATAAAGCTTAACACTACTATAATCATTGCTTGAGTCGTCTTTGTTGAAACAGTCTAACAGTCTAACATATTTAATAGGTACAGCTTGTATACCTTAATATATAAAGGAAAGAGAAACCGAATCGATTCTCGAACTATTAACACGACTAATTAATTTTTATCCATTATACCACATGAAATTATTGCAAGTTATACAAAAAAATAATATTCGTTATCTTCTAAATATGCTGAAAATTACTTTTTTTATTGATATTAAAGCCATTTTTTTTAACTATTACGTACTACTACATATTAATTATAAGCCATTTTAACGTCAAACATTATCATAATTCATATAAGCTTTACTTACCTATATCCAGGGCCGATACATCTATACAGGGTGTCCCGTAAGTCGTGCCCTTGCTCCTTAGGGGCAGATGAAATTCTAAGACGAAGAGTCTTGTACGACATTCTTATCTGACGCACAAATAATTAGTTATTAATTAAATTAAGTAGCTAATCAGGTGATCCCTTAGTGTGAACGGTTGTCGCGTCAGCCTGCTAACTGGTCGGCTTAGCACATCGCACCATCAAGACTTTTTCCGTCTATCTTTTTAAAACTAAAACGAACACCTGATTGGCAACTTAATTTAATTAATAATAAATTACCTGTGAGTTAGATAAAAAAATGATGCAGGACTTTTCGTCCTAGAATTTTGTCCTCTATCTGCCCCTGGGGAGCAAGGGCGTGACTTACGGGACACCCTGTATATACTAATTGTGCACCGCACCAAGCCACCAATACAAGGAAGAACCAATCTAAAAAAGCACAAGAAAACATCGACATAGGTATATGAATTAATAATAAAATTATAAATTAGTAAGGGGCACAATATAGTTCTTAGCACAAGGGCGCACAATATATCAGCTCCGGCCCTGTCTACATATATCTAGACATAATTTATATTGATAAAACCTTCATATTTGTGAAATACATTTACATGTATTATTAATTTTACAGGGTGTCTCATAAGTCTCGCAAAATCTCTTAGGGACAGATAGAGCATGACATTCTAAAACGAAAAGTCCTATACCATTTTTTCAACTAACGCACAGATAATTAGTAATCAATTAAATTAAGTAACCAATCAGGTGCTGTCTTAGTTTGAACAGTTGTCTCGAAAGCCTGCTAATTGGTCTTCTTGCAAAGACTTTTCAATAACTAGCACCTGATTGGCTACTTGATTTAATTAATAACTAATTACCTGTGCGTCAGGTGAAAAAATAGTATAGAATTTCATCCCCTATCTACCACTAAGAGTTGTGCGAGACTTATGAGACATCCTGTATATATCTATGTACCTAAATATGTACTATGTATGTACGATTTTCCTTTCCAAAATCAATATGTTATATGAATATTGATAATAAATTTTAACACTTTAGAGGTCATTTTTACAAAAAAATGATTGTTGTACTTCAATAATTCATAATAGTTTATAATTTTGCCATCGAATATCTGGATATGTTCACGAGAATTTTTGCATAAAAATTGTACAAAACGAGTAAAAATTCAAGGCTGATAAATATATGGATCTATGTGATATATGATATAGATAACGCATCTATAGAACTGATAACAATGAAAATTACAATAGAAAATTTAGGAAAATATCAACATAAATTGTGTGAACTTTTTTTATAATTAATAGAAAAAAAAACTTAGAGGATATAAATACTGAGACCAGGACCGGCTCGAGGGCGATGCGAATAGTACAAGCACAAAAGGACCTGCTTTCTAAGGGTTCCGCGCTACAAACTGGCTTATCAAAATCAAAAATTAATCGATTCTAGTATTGTTTTTTTTAATTAAGAATTTATCAAAAATATAAGATATATAGGTATATTTTTTGACAATGTCGCGATTTTCAAACAGTAGTCAAACAAGTAAATTGACTAACAATAAGAATGATTCGGGAATCCCCCAACATTAATTTTTTTCGGTTTTTCTAAATTTTATTCTAGACTAAAATGTAGAAAAACGGAAAAAACATTGTCAGTCATTTAATGTATTTAGCGCCTTTTAAAAAAATTTAAAATGAGCTACAAGGTTCTAATTTTGTTAAAATAGTCTCCAGGGAATCCCCTACAAATCCTTGAAATATTATTCGAATTACTCACTAACTAATAATAGTTTCATATGAATCGATCACATTTAAAATAAACATCCTGTATATGAGACGATAGGTTTTTTTTGGAACTAGTATTTTTATTTTATCATGGAATAAATTAAATATGTACGTTGATAATCCTTGCAAATTATCTCTACTTTCGTGTAGAAATGATAAGATTATAGTTGTGTATGTACATGGTCCAATGAGGTAACTAAATCTTGACACGAATCCAACAACACTAAATTTCCTAGCTATACCTATTAAAATTTAGGAATTATAAAATCGTCAAGTTGGTATACACTTTCCTGTTAAACAAATATATCAAGTTTTTTCTTCAGTTTCTGATAAGAGTACAACAAAGAAAAATTTATGTAACGTTCATTTCTAGACTGGTCTGTGCCCGTCTTTTATTCAGTTTAGTTTTGAATCTCGAAGTGTTAAGACGTGTTTGTGAAATTTAAAAATAAATTTGTAGTCTCTTTGTAAAATATAGTGAATAGTATTAAAGTACAGTGATGTGTACCTTATTTCTGGTAGTGCTAGTGTTAGTGTTTGTGCTTTACTGGATGGAGATAGTCATCCCATGGAAAATAGGCGGCAGAATGATCATCGAAAGGGTAATACATAAGATATTTAAACTATTATTAAAAAATTACTAACAATTTTCTTTTTCTTTTTCTAATTACAGTAGGTTCGAACAGCGTGGGACAGGAGCTGAGTTGCAGTTAAGTAGTAAGTACTTTTTTTTTATTTATTTCGCGATTTTGTTCGGTTATGTAACATTTTTAATAGAAATTTAAAGTCGGAACGCGAAAATTAACAACTATTTTTATAAAATCAGAATACAAACTAATTTTTGATAATTAAAACATAATAATTACATGTAATAATTAATAATACGACGCTACATAAAAAAAAAAAATCTCTAAAGGCAGCAAGTACCTTATATAGCGAATTTTTTTATGTATCTACATACTGAAATATTAATTACAAAACATTCTTATGATACTGACAATTAATATATTTTATTAACATTGAATCAACTAATAAATTCATTTCCCGATGTTATTTTAATATTTATGATTTTTATTGAAAAATACTTTTAATCCACAAACAATAAGAAACACTAAAAAAAAAACTAATAATGAAGTTTGTTGTTTGTCTAATACGTCTAATCAAGGCCTGCTTGATTTTTTCAAGCGAAATTCTCTAGCAGGCCTTGCGTCTAATATTAACTGTCAAAATGAGTTGCCCCCCCCCCGCGATATTCAATTTTTTTTTCTAATATCAATAGTCAGAACATATAGCCACCTGAGATAATCGATTTTACTGCTTATACTCAAAAAAGAGATTTTTGCATTTTTCTTGCGAACCAATGAACCGATTTTGATGATTTTTTTTCTGGGTCATAGAGAATGGTCGGCTCTACTGTTATTTTAATTTTCATCAAAATCTAAGCAAATTTAATATTGAAAATGATTTTTTTTAACATTTCTTCAGCTCTTATTCCAAAAGTGTTGGCCCTACCAGTCTGGCCAACGAACTCATCCAAGCTATCACAAAGACCGATTTTTGTACCAAGTTTCATTAAGATTGGTGTATTTTTACGGCAGTTATCGTGGATATACATATATAAATATATATATATATATATAAATATATATATATAAATATATATATATAAATATATATATATATATATATAAAAATTTTAACGAACGGTGGATATGGGTTCCTGAGGTTCCAAAACGAACTTCTGTGCAAAAATTTTTCGGAAATTCAAAAGTGAGGATCTCGTCATTAGCTAATTTTTTTTAAAAAAATTCGCTAAAAAAATTAGATCCTTTATTAGGTACTTTTTAAGTATTTATAAAGGATCGACTTATGGATAATGAATTATTCTATCTCGGTCTCTATAATGATATAATCATTACTACTAGACAACTCTACGAAAAAAAAAAATCTCCAAAGGCAGCAAGTACCTTATATAGCGAATTTTTTTATGTATCTACATACTGAAATATTAATTGCAAAACATTCTTATGATACTGACAATTAATATATTTTAATAACATTGAATCAACTAATAAATTCATTTCCCGATGTTATTTTATTATTTATGATTTTTATTGAAAAATACTTTTTTCTATTTTGGTTCTATAATAAGGTTGTTAATATAACAAAAGGAGTGCTTTAATACCTATTAAAGCACTCCTTTTGGGTATTTTAATACCTAGTATAATTTATATTCTTAAGGTTGGCAGCTTGCACATGCATCTTTTATATTCTATGTGATTGGTGTTGAGAAAAACAAAAGTTGACATTGACAATATAACCTCAAATTATTTTGTGATTTTATTTACTACTATTTATTTTCGTTAAATGTGCAATTATTATAAACGGTAACGATTACATGAGACGTACCGCTAGAATTTATCGTAATCTCAGGTTCATTATTTGTTGATACAAAATTTTTAATGAATTTATAATTGTCACTTACGTTTGTGATGGTTTCTGAATTTAAATACAAACAATCGAGCAAGTGCAGAAGAGAAAACAATTGAACAATTTTAAAATGTCGTTCTAGTTAATACCAACTGCCGCGAAATTCCCTAAATTTCAAGGGTTCAATTTTTATTAAAAAAAGGGTACAAAAGGGTGCAAAATAGAAAAAATAGTATAAAAAACGCGTTTCAGAAGTCATTCCTGCACTCGACCATTAAAGCGAAGTGGGGAGTTTTTTAAACTTGGTCTCGTGCAGGAATTGTCGACTTCTGAAACTCGTTTTTTAATGTACTATTAATCCACAAACAATAAGAAACATTAAAAAAAAAAAATAATAATGAAGTTTGTTGTTTGTCTAATACGTCTAATCAAGGCCTGCTTGATTTTTTCAAGCGAAATTCTCTAGCAGGCCTTGCGTCTAATATTAACTGTCAAAATTAGTTGCCCTGTGCGATATTCAATTTTTTTTCTAATATCAATTGCCAGAACACATAGCCATCTTAGATACGTGATTTTACTGCTTATACTCAAAAAAGAGATTTTTGCATTTTTCTTGCGAACCAACGAACCGATTTTGATGATTTTTTTCTGGGTCATAGAGAATGGTCGGCTCTACTGTTATTTTAATTTTCATCAAAATCTAAGCAAATGTAATATTGAAAATGATTTTTTTTAACATTTCTTCAGCTCTTATTCCAAAAGTGTTGGCCCTACCACTCTGGCCAACGAACTCATCCAAGCTATCACAAAGACCGATTTTTGTACCAAGTTTCATTCAGATTGGACTATTTTTACGGCAGTTATCGTGGGTATATATATATATATATATATATATATATATATATATATATATATATATATATATATATATATATATAAAAATTTTAACGAACGGTGGATATGGGTTCCTTAGGTCCCAAAACGAACTTCTGTGCAAAAATTTTTCGGAAATTCAAAAGTGAGGATCTCGTCATTAGCTAATTTTTTTTTAAAAAATTCGCTAAAACCACTGATGTACTTATTGATTATTATTTTTTTGTTAAATATTATAATCAACACCTTTGTTAGGTACTTTGTAGGCCCTGTTAGGTACTTGATAGGTACTGTTAGGTACTTTGTAGGCACTGATAGGTACTTTGTAGGCCCTGTTGGAACTTTATAGGTACTGTTAGGTACTTTGTATGTACTTTTTCAATTTCATCGGTACTTTCAATACATACAAACAATGAATACTGGTTTCATTCGAACAAAATCACCACTTAAAGTATTGTTGGGCTTACAAACTTTTGTTTGGATCTTTGATAAGCATTACAAGAATGCGATTATTATTATATATATTTCTCTTACTTTTGTTGTTAAAATCTCAATTTATGATTGAGAACTAAAACAGTACAACTGAGTACTTTGATGCTTGTAAAAAGTGTCACGATTACTGTTTTGATCTTATCGAATCTTGCTACCTTTTCCTCTCGAAATGTCAGTTAATGACAAAAAGTACTTTAAACAATGGAAAAAGTGTCATTCATGGGTTAAGCTTCTATGCTTTGAACTCGATCTCTCTTTATCTTTTGAATTGATGCTTTGAACCAAAGCATAGATCAATCACGATTCGGTACAATAACTCCTTTACATTATTTTTTAATGGTGAAGTTGAGTTATTCGATTTTTCGAACAATGAACCGAATTTCAGTGAATAGTGTAGAGTTGTGTAATTCTCACAGGTAAGAGTAAATGTAAAATTTAAAACGGTAAGTATAGATAAGCTACTTTAATTTAATTTCTATTTTGTTTCAGGATAAAATTAATTTTTTTCAGATTTGTTTTGTTAATTGTTAATATTTTCTAATTTTATTTCAGGATATAATTTATAATTTTCTTTTTTTCAGATATTTATTCATTTTCAGGTAATTCTTTTTTATAATATTTCCCATGTTTCTACTTTATTTTTTATTTATTTCATAATCAATAATTGTTTTATATTTTAGGTAAATTTTTGTAAGTACTTTTCTAATTTAAACATTTCTTTTTTAGAACATGTATATTTTTCTTAATCACTCTTTAATTTTCAGGACTTTGTAATGAATAATTTAAATATTTTATGTTTCAGATAGTAGCTGTTATCGAGATCTCGTCAAATTAAGTCCTTTAGAACCTCCCATTATTCCTTCACAATTCCATCTTATTATCATCAAATTTTACAAATTTATTTTTAAATTTAAATAATTTAATCATGAATGATGGCAGTATGAAAGTGAACATCACGAAAGCAAATATTCGTGGGATAATGTGGGATTTTTGGTACGTACCATATAGGTACGAATATTTGTTCTCTTGACCTCTTCACTTTTCTTTTGAAACGCTACTACTAACATAGTATTAGTTATAGTTTATAAGGGTTTTGTGTGTGTGTGTGTGTTTTGGTTTTTACTAACATTGGTGGTGGTGGTGGTGGATATACCCATCACTATATAGTGGATTAGGCCTACAGGGGATACCACTATAAAAAAACGCACCTTGTGCTTTACCTCACAGGTGGTGTGGAAAGAAGCACGTACAAATTTTATTTTTTCAATTCAGTTATTCACCAATAACATTTTAGAAGTTTATTCTACATTAAGTGATGTTCCTTGGTCTTGGAACAACACTATAATTATTTGGCGAAGGAAATGAATACAGACAAATTTTGGTAAGCATCTCTCTAACAAACAAACAAAATACGAGCTTCTTTCAGAGTAATGCAAGAATATTTGTCCAAAAATTAATATAAATTGCGTATAGACGCTTAACCAGACTATTTAATAAATAATTACATGATGGACCGACCCCAACTGTGACTGTAAACAAAAAAATCAATTATTTAATAAATTAATTGGTTTTAAAATTTGAAAAAAAATTTAGGAGTATTACCCGGCGCATCCACCATTTTTGCACTTGACTATTTTTTAAGTGCAGTATAGCAGCATTTTATTTTCCAAGAAATTCGTTCAACAATTCACAGAAACCCTTGTTAGTATTGATTAAAGAATATAGTTGGAAAAGAAGAGAGAATTCTTAGAATTCTATTAAATTATATTATAATCGAATTTGTCATGTTTTTCTTTCTATATTTAAAGCTTCAATTATGTATTGTTAGTTGTCTAACTTTGTTACAAAAATCTTGTTAACATTAAAAAGAGAAAGACTCATGCTTACAGTATATAAGATAAGGAAAGTACAAGAAATGTATTTCCTAGTATTCTTGCAGATATCGTATTGTTACAGCGCTCTCTAATAGTGAAACAGAAAAACTTTCAATATAGTCGATTAAACAGTCATCTGTAATACAGAATTTCTACTAACGTCAAATTGACAAATTAAAATTTGTATTATGTCAACAATCATCAAGAAAAAGTACAAAATTTACGTTAATTAGCTAATTTTTAATTATATTCTAATTTTATATAATTATATAAATATGTGTTAAAGTGTGGAAGATTTTGTAAGAATTGCTCAATTGTGATTTTGGCAGAAAAAAGAAGAAACGAAAGTATATAACCCACATCAAGGCCATTAATTGTAAGAAGAATGGAAAAATTATAGAAAAATAAAAATAAAAAACGTGTTTCTACAAATTTCCAGTTGCAAAAAAGGTAAATTGTTAATTATTCAAATGGCAGTGAATTTACCAACAATGCCTGTACGTAAATACAGGCGAGAAACTAGCGAAGTTAGTGGTTGTTTAAAATATATGATATTTGGTTTTAATGTATTATTTTGGGTAATTATTTGAATTTTTATTGATCTATTTAATTGAATAAATACAATTTTAATAATTTCCAGCTATTAGGACTTGGTATTTTAACGATAGGTGTATGGGCATGGTCGGAGAAAGATATTTTTAATAATCTAGGCAAAGTGGCAAATGTCGCCTTAGATCCGGCTTTTATTCTAATTTGTATTGGTAAAATTGACAAATTTCACAATAATCACCTTGTTTTTTTTATTAAATTTATCAATTAATTTGAATTCTAGGTACCGTTACGTTTATTATTGGATTCACAGGGTGTGTGGGTGCTCTACGTGAAAACACCTGTCTATTAGCAACAGTAATAATTTCTATATTTCTATTATTTCTTAATAATAATTTATATTTATTATAGTATGCGATATTCTTGTCAGTTCTACTATTATTTGAAATGACCGCAGGTATTTTAGGATTTATTTTTAAAGATTGGGTAAGTCTATAATGTGTATAATTCCATGAAATTTTAATTTAATGATGGAATTTTTATAGATTAAATCACAAGCTACTATAGGCTTCCAAACATTTATTATTCATTATAGAGAAGATCCAGATCAACAAAATTTAATTGATTGGATACAAGAAGATTGGGTTAGTTTTAATTTACATTTATTATTATTATTATTATCGTTATTTTTTTACAGTTACAATGTTGTGGTATTGAAGGACCAAAAGATTGGGATCGTAACAATTATTTTAATTGTTCATCAAAAGATGTGGGCAGTCGAGAGGCGTGCGGTGTGCCATTTTCTTGCTGTAAACGTAAACCGAATGTATATTTTTTTTTGTGTAAATTTTTAGAAACAAAACGATTAATTTGTAAAATTTTTTAGGAAATTATCAAAAATAAACAATGTGGATATGATGTACGAAAACCAGGTTTTGTAAGTATCTTTGTTTATAAGATTTTAACAATACTAATAATTTAGATCTAAAACTATCTGTATACTAATTTTATAACATTTCACTTTATCTTAATTAATATTGAATTAATCTAGCCTGGTGAAAGGCATATATTTGAAAGAGGTTGTTTACGTGCCGGTGAAGAATGGATAGAAAGTAATCTAGTTCCTGTAGCGGCTGTTAAAGTGGGCATTATGGTGCTTCAGGTTTGATTCTAATTTTTATGCCTGTATATTTCCTCTATGCATTGCTTTTTTTGTCCACTATATTTGTTGATTTCTTATTCAATTCTTTGGTATTTTTTGTTTGTTTGGTTGTTTTTATTTTTTGGTTTGTATTAAATTCACAGAATTTTGATGTATCAAAAGTGATTAATGAGAAAGGCTGTTTAGAGGCCACAGAAGAATGGATAGAACGTAATATGATTACTTTAGCTACATATAGTTTTATTATTTTGTTTATGCAAGTAAGTTTTTTATGTTTTTATTAATTTTTTTTTTTAGTTGATTTCGATTATTTTATTGCTTTGTTGTATTTTTAAACAGACATAATTTTAATGGGAGCGTGACATGAAGTTCATTCTTTTAATGTTAGTGAGTTTTCATTTTTGAAAATTTTGATACAATTTCAAATTTTAGTGGAAAGCCTTGGAATTTTCAAAAACACTCAAAATAAGAGAAAAATTGTCACTTTACCATCAAAATTTTTCATTTTAAGGCTGTGGTCCATTACTTTTTAAGAAAAAAAAGGGAAAAGTTTGATACACGATTTCTCGCTTTTTTTTTAAGATGAAGAAATGCACGATAGCATTATCGAAAGAGCGTCTCAAGGTGCAAGGGAAGGACGATTCTGTTTTGGAAAATTTTAAGGAATTTTGAATTATAGACAATTGTGTCGGTGCATGTTTTTTTCTGCAATTTGCCCCACAGGTTGCTTTATGCTGATAATTTTTGAATGAAAACTTAAATATTATACAGTTGATCCAAAAGGGTGACCTAATAAAAGTATAAGAAGTTGGTATATGGCTGTTTTGCCTATTGAACTACTTTTAGAAAATATTTTCGTTATTCCAGCAACCCTACTTTTTTGTTTTAAATTGAATGGTATATTTTTTATTACATTTTTAGATTCTTTGGTTAAATCGAAGAGGACTTTGATAACCTGTCCCATGATCTAGCGCTGAAAGTTTTTCAGATATTTCAGCTTCTAGTGCAATTTTGAAAAATTTTAGTATTTGATTGAAAAATCATATTTTTGAAGCTATAGATTTGAAATGTTGAAACTTCAAATTTAAGTAGTTGAAATAATGTAATTTATATCAATTTTAATAAATTCAATTATCTTTCAGCGTTTAAAATAAGAGAGTAGGCTGCACTACCCCATATAACGAGGGTTGCTAGAACAACGAAAATATTTTCTAAAGGTAGTTAAGGGGCAAAACAGCTATATGTATACCAAATTTCATAAAGTTCCATCAATTAGAACTTCTTATACTTTTAGTATGCCATCCTGTTGACTCATCCTGTATATAAAAAATTCAAACATCTTCCCAAATGTTCCAGAAATTTCCCGATTAACTTGATAGTTTCCAGAATTTTAATTGAAACGGGCAGACTTATGCAGTCCTTTTTTGTACAGTTTTAAAAATAAACAAACGGTTGACTGCTTGTTCTAAAGCTTATCTTTAATGAAAAATTTAGGAAAGCTCATTTGTTCTGTGTATCTATTAAAAAAAAATATGTTCGTAACAGAGTTGTCCAAAGATAATATTTCTACCGGAAAAACTTATTTACTTCCCTGTGAAAATATTTCATGATGTAAGATGTGTTATCTGCATTCATACTTTGAGACGTTCTTTCGATAACGCTATCGCGCATTTCTTCATCTTAAAAAAGAAGCGATAAATCGTGTATCAAACTTTTCCCTTTTTTGTAAAAAATAGTGAACCACACACAGCCTTAACTTAGTGATAGATATGTTTTTCTAAGGGTCGATTTTACCAACGTCTGTTAAATTTTAACGAACAAATAAGTTATAGAAACGATTATTATGATAATAGCAACGATTGTTATTAACTGTTCGTTAAGGTTAACTGAAGTTGGTGAATTCGACTTTAACTGTAATTTTTTTTTTTTTGAATTCGTTTTCTGTTTTCCAGATTTTGGGTATTTGTTTTGCTCAAAATTTACGTGCTGATATTTTTGCACAAAAAGCTAAATGGCATTGACAATCAAGAACTCCCACTGCTGTGTAGTACAGTACTGTTGTATCCTGTCGCATTGCATGGGAGTCTTGTTCATTACAACAATTCGATTTTGTATAAAATAGTAAGTATTACATTATTATAAATATAGAAAATAATAATCGATTTCAATCCTATTAATATCTATGTTAAATATGAGTGAAAGAGAAGTAATTATTAAAAAAAATTGTAAATCATTGTAATTGCTAGTGCTGTAATTAATTAACTTAACATTAGCTCTGAACAAAAGTCAATCTTCAGTTGAATCTCTTTATTTAACACCGATTAGGTGTTAATAGAAAATTAAAGAGCCACAACAATTTTAATTTGTATTGAAAATGTAGAAAGATTTGGTAATTTTTCTTGATCTTAAACTAAAGTTTTTGATCATTTTTTTGAATTTGTTAAAACTATGGTAACGGATAGACACGAATCTTCAAAGGATAATATTGATATTGATATTCAAATATCATAAAAGTCGCATTTTTTCCAATTTGTAATTCTCAATATTTATTGAGAATTTTTAATCTTGAAACTGATTACCAAACAGTAACACTCCTTATTGTTGTATTTTTTTAAAATTACAAATTGTAACATTAAAACGAACCGAAATGAATATTTAACACTCATAATTTGAATGCTTAGCATTTGATAAACATTTTAAATTTTAAAACAATTTTTATTGTTAATGAAAAGTATTAAGTCCAGTTTTTGGAATTTGTATCAATACACTTGTGGTACCTGCCTAGTTGTGTGGTACTGGTGATCGTTTATTGTTTTATCTTGTATTTGTTTGTTTAATCAACATATAAAGAATCTATTTGTACATAAAATTTCTAAAACTAGAGAATCATCAATGGAAATACCTATATAAAATTTAACATTGATATTACACTCTAAAGATATTAGTATGGTGAAAACAATAATACTGAAATTCGAATCGTTAATAATAAATCTAATAAAACTCTATTTAATCCTAATTAATGATCTATATCTGTATTAGTTTGATAATTATGATATTAAAAATTAATCTCATTTATATCCACAATCCAAAAATTCAAAGAGTCCAAATTAAATCTTATTCATTCCATTAATTTATCGGCTATTAATTGTTGTAAAACTATACGAAATTATAAAAACATTACATATTTTTTCAAAACTAACTTTAAAACTATTCAAAAGGGACCTTATGGGGTGATATTCTGTAACTTTTTCGAGATAATTTCTTTCATCAGCACTTGTGCCATTTCTTTTCTTATCAGGTTGTGGTAAATGATATTTTAAAGTACATAAAATGTATATATTGTAGATTATGTAGTAAAGTTACAGAATACCAACCTGTAAAATCAATCATCATTATTAGAGTTCGGATTACGGCTCCCTAGAGCGTGCAAGGGGAAACTAATAACATAGGTTTGACTGTCAACAAAACGAGTTGCTCTATATTTATAGTAAGCCAATACTAGATCATTTGTAATTTTCCTATAACAGAGCGACATCATTGCTAAGACGCATTAATTTACTAATTTTATTAAATGTTAATAATGGAAATTATTTTTAAAAATTCATTATAATAGAAGAAAATTGTATTTGAAGAAAAAAAAACTACACCAGTGGTTGTTTGACAGCGTTAAAATTATTATGGGGAAAAAGTAGATCCGGACTCTAATCATTATTTATAATATTCCCGGATATTAATTAAACCAATCAACAATAATAATTGACGGGTTTAAGATACAATAAATACACCCCCTAACCAACATTACGACCCTAATACGATAAATTTACCCTTATTGTTAACTTTTTCTATCTAAATCCAATAATTTCTTGGTTTTAAGATAACGATTATTAAAAAAATGGATTTATAATAATAATAATAATAAGTATGTACACAACACAAATTAAATGTGCCTGTAATTGTGTTAGTGTGTTGCAAGAACAAACAATCTTTTATGTGTGACCATTGATATTATTAACAATTTGTGATATATTGTTTGTTTGTTTTTTTGTGAGCAATTAAATCAGTTTTTATTTAATTGATTAAATTAAACAATCCATTGTTTCTATTTATATCACTATTTTAATTTTTATACAACAAATAAATAATGTTTTTTTTATATTTTATTTGATAAGAATATACCTTTACATCACAGTAATTCCTTAATATAGTAGTCCGCCATTAAAATATTTATTATACGATTCATAAAACAATAAAAATAAGTATAATTAACTATATAGTTTCGTTTTTGTTGCAAATTTTATTGTAAGTGATGTAATTTCTGTTTTTGTTTTTTGTGAAATGAGGAATATTTATTAATTTACATGTGTCGACGATAATTATAAAAGTTTGTTATGTAAAAATTTGTTATAAATTTTAATATTTTTAATTACAAAGTAGAAATAAATCCCCTTACATATTTCTAGTTCATTTTTCTTTATTACTTGAATCAAAACTTCAATTTTTATATATAAAAAATGTTTTTATTTCTAAATTATCTCTAATCTTTCTCTATAGTTAAACAAATAAATTAATTATTATTTGGTATAAAAATCGAATTAATCCTATGAATAAAATGTAAGAACAGATTGTTGATTGCCACGCACCAATAAATAAGCTGGTAAATCTTTTGTTAATGCTTCTAACCATGCCATATATATTGGTGCTGATAATTTACCTTTCCTTGGCATAGGTAATGACCTAAATTATTGAACAAAATTCAAATTTTATTGCAAGGTATCTTTCGTTATTAATAAATAAAAAAAAAACGTACATTACAATCAAATTTGCTTCATTGGAATTCTCTAAAAGAAGCTCACGTAAACGTAATTGTCGATAGGTTTTCTCTTGTAAGGCGGCAATCTCCGCCTCAGAAACCTTACAATCATTCTCACTAACCTCTTCATTTGTACGGAAATCGTTCAGGATATTGTTGAAGAATTCAATTGTTGAATCTTGTGGTTTATCAGAGATCGAGACGATTTTTAAACTTGAATAATTTATCCGGAATTTAAACAATAAATTTTCCATGCTAGTAACAAAAAACATACACAGATGTTGTGTACCCATTATACAGGGTATTTTTTTTTTTTAAAGATAGTCATTCGAACGAAACTCCTAGTGCGGACCATTTTAGCAAAATTAGAATCTTGTAGCTTATTTCTGACAATGTCGCAGTTTTCAACAATGAGCAAAGCACGCAAAACGACTAAAACTGATTCGAGGACCCTCATAACAGTTCTTTTTTATTCTGGAACAGGTGGAAATTTTCTCTGGAATGCAGAAAAACTGAGAGTCTAAGAGTCATTATTAGTCGTTTTGCGTCCTTTGCTCGTTTTGATCAACTCCCAAATGAGCTACGAAATTCTAATTTTGCTAAAATGTTCAACTTGGAGTTTCGCTCGCATTTACCATCTTTAAAAAAAGACTCCCTGTATAGAAATTATTGTTTTTACCATTTCTGTTCGGCTTCAAGATCTTTCTGATTTGTCCCTAATGCGAATACACGCAATTTACAACTAGACCAATTTTGTCTTGTTGAAATAATGTAGGGTAGTAGCATTGTTAAACCACCATCATCATACAACCACCAAACATCAATATTGCCTTTATTCTTTTTCGTTTTAAATAATGCCATATTATCCATTGCAAATTTCGGTACAATTGTTGAAGAATCTGTTACCGTATTTCTTTGTATTGAATTATGTTTCCTATTAACAATACCATCAAATAGGTTACGAGCTCTCTTTGTTTCATCTAAAAATTAACAATTAACATAAAAAAAATTACAATTGTTATTTATCCCCTAAATTTTAGTTAGAGAGAAATAAATTTTTGGTCGTACTTATTGGTATTGATTGAATAGAATTATTAACACCATCTGTTTTTCCTAAATCAGCTAAGCTTAAATTTGAATCAGCATGCAACATGTTACTAGTTCCTAAACTTCTAAAGTATGGTTGCGTCAAGCTATTTTCGACGGATGCACCGTTTGTAGCATGCTCATCACCTGTTAGTTTACTGTAGTCTAAACCATCACGTAAACGTAGAATAGCAACCGATAAGCGATTATCAAATGCTGTACTGTAACATTTTTAATTAATTTTATACACCACATTATTTTCCAAATACAAAAATAAAAATAATTGAATCTTACTGTAAAACATTAAAATATGCCAATAGTTCATCTTTATTACACGTCCGCCAATTATTTTTATAGCCCATCATTAGAACATTTGGTGTAAGTTTACCAATACCGGATGCTTGCAATAATGCTTTAGCACCACTTTCAAATTGACAATTATCAACCATTGTATAGAATGCTTTAATTTTATTGATACGCAACCAATTATAAGCAGCATTATTTTTTGTTACACGTTGTCGATGTTGTAAACCAGTTTGTACAATATCACCTAATACTAACAATGAATTATTCTTGGTGATCAAATTAGCAAAATCAACTAAGGCTGGCCGTGCCGATGGTGGTCCGGTTAACACCAATATTTGCGGCTTATAATTTTTGACATGCTCGCCAATATTGATCAGTTTGTGGGCGGTTGTTAGGGCCGTTTTGTACATTTGAGCCTGAGTAGAGGAGCCCCAATTCACATCTAGAAAAACCATCAAGCTTAGAATCAGAGGAATTTGGGATATATTAAAATACTTACCAGGTTTTCGATAGACAACGACTAGATAAAGTGCCAAAATTACAATGAACGTAATCAATGAAGTTATCCAATTGACCAAGAACATGATAATTATACACAAAAAGAATCCAGCTAGACTTAACCATGTGTTGTAATACTAAAATGTTCGAATTGTAGCATTTTTTCCGGTTAAAATATTTGTTTATACCTTAAAAGTTGGCCGCCATCCTAATGGTTTAATCAAAGCCGCATGGAACGTACAGAAATTAATCAAAGCATATGAAGCTAAATAGAAATTCGAAATTAACGGTGCGATTGCATTTAATTCACCTGTAGAAGAAAAGAAAAACAAATCAAAAATAGAAGTGTTTTCAATGATCCTCAAAAATTGTACCGATAAGAAGAAATAATGCTGATACAATAAATGTAAGGACATATCCACGATACGGTTCGCCACTTTTTCCATAGCCTTTTGAGAAATAAATTAATCCAGGATAGATACGATCAACACCTAATGCTTGTATCAATCGTGGTACTGATAATAAATTGGTTAAAGCTGTACTTAAAGTTGCTGCAAAACAACCAGCATAGATTAACGGGCCCCAAGATGATATAATTTGCATCATCTGAAAAATAAATTTACATAATAATAATAATAATAGATCCAAGTCAAAATTGATTACAAAAACATATTTGTTTAGATTGTGGGTACAACAATCAAAATATTTTGATTATTTTCGAAAAAATTTACATTGAAAGCTTTTAGAGCATGTGACTATTATTTTCATCAAGACACATTTCTAAATTGTTTACAATTGGTATCTGTTATCAAATCAAACAATGTGGGGACATTTGAATTTTTATTTCAAAGAACAACAGAATCATAATGAAGGAGGGAGCAAATCAACAAGAATTATAGCATGACCCTATTTTTCATAATAATTAATTGACTTTATTCAGCATTGTTTTTTTCTACTCTCTCGACTTTTAATCAATTTGTTTGTTTACAAGAGGGAAATAATCGAATTTCATTAAGGTATTCACTTAAATCAACACATGTAAAAGCTACAGGTAGATATATAAATTATCTCATCGAATTATACCGTTTATTATTAGGTTTGTTCCAACTGTTGAAAATTACTTCATTGAAATCTGTTTAAATTTAGCGGGTGTTTTTACGATTAGTGACGTCAAGCCGATATTAACGCCGTCTATTCAAAGTTAATCCAACTATAGGCGGTATAACGGCAAACTTTTGTTCAATGATGAGTTCCTAATTTTAACCCTCTATAGTGTACAGTGGCGAGCGTATAAAAGAGTACTTTTGAGGGAGGTCATGAAAATGTAATGTCAGTCTTTTGAAGAAGATGGGGGTGGGGTTACTGGTGCCATATTTACTGGATTAGACAAATATTTTCTACAAGTTTGGTATTTCTCATCCTCACGAGAGAAACAGCCTGAGTTACACGTACCGAAAAACGTGAAATCAAGACTTGGTCTCTTTTATATGCTCAACACTGTACGATCGATTAGAATCTAATCAAAGACAAAGTTTGTAAACTGCGCTCAGAATAGTTGAAATTAAGTGGTTACTTTACTTTATTTCAAGCATGCTTAACAAATAGAAGCATATAGGACTATCTACGATTTGTGGCTAGGAACAAACCTAATTTACCACTAATGTACTTTTAGTAAATAATTGTAAGTATAAACAATAATTGAAGTCGGAATTTTCCAAAGATTTATAACGTTTATTGATAAATCTGAGTACTTACTGAACATACAACGCATTTTTTTTTATTACTACACTTTTGTTTTCAAAAATAACAAGTACCTTTATTAGTAATTGATAAAGTTATTAATGAATTGATAAAAAATGTCGAGTGGATAATAAATGAAATAGAAAGGGTGAAATAATAACCCCTTTCGAGGACCTCTCTTAATTCTCTCTCTCTCTTTCTCTCTACTCTGTAAATATGAAAATTAATTTTAAAAGCAATTTTAATATGAGTATTTCGACGACTACATACTTGAGACCATTAACCCGTCTCTGTTTTATTTTTAGGGCAATATACATATTGGTTGGGGAATTCAATTAAATCATTAAATGAAATTTCACAAATACAAATTAAATATGAAAATACATATTGATTTTATTATAATTTTTTTTTTTGATATAAAGATAAAATATCGAATGTCCACATTTTTATTGAAAAAACCGTGAATAATTGACGTCAAATCGATCTGATAAGGGTGTGTTTGTGTAAACAGGGATGGTAAATGATAATAAAATCCATGTAGTCTTGTTAGAAACTAGGTCTTTTTACATAAATTTTTCTTAAGAAACGTTATAAAACTTATAAATATCATACGGAAAATAAATAATTATTATAAAATTGCACAAATATTTCATAAACATTAACCGGAAACGATTTATTTTTTCTTCTATATATATATGTCTTTTTTGATGGTATACAGCAGCAGTTCATGAAGAAGTTTTATGTTGATTTAAATGATATCGAACATATTGCCAACAGGATCATAAATTCAATGCAAAAACGATCATTTGAATTGAAGGTGTTGATTTTTGTTAGAGAATCGTGTGTAAGTATTGTTCGAAAATTGGAGTTAAATTATACGTTTTGAAAAGTGAATAGAAACTATAAACAGTTGGAAAATTCTAATACTGAATAATTGATGATAGAAACCCTTGTCGATAAGTCTAGTCTGATACGTAAATAATAATCTGGCGCCAATACTAGAAATATTAAAGTATGTAAACTTTAAAGCTAAATATTTTCGCAATCTTCAAGATTAAATTCTAGGATATTTTGAAATCTGAGATTATTTGAAGCATTTTCATCCACTGTTTACCGTCAATATTGTCCTCTAAACTTCCTTAAATAGGCAGGGCCGTAGTCAGAAAACTATGCCAAGTGGGACTTGTTTTTTGAGAGGCATAACAACTTTCAACCGGGAGTTGTCAATAATCACTCACAATTCGTTGAATGGACGCGCTGCCTGACTGCTGACTTGCAACGGTTGAGTATTTTAGTCAGCGGTAGATGTATTGTGGGTAGTTACAATAGTCTTATGATAGGGGGAAAGGGCATAATTGCTACGGCCCTGTAACTTTTAATCTGACATTCCTCATATTTACTATTTCTGTAACGTTTGTTTTAGAATGATCGCTAGTTATGTTTTGTTGAATGCGCCCGATATAAATATTGATATTATTCTAATAAAACATTTATGTTTTAGAGCGTTGTACGAATAATTTAAGAATAATAAAGAATTTGTGTTAATTTTAAATATTTTATACTTACATTATAATTATTATAAATACCATAAGCACAATTTGGTGTACATTCAGTTAAATTTCCAGCAATTAAATCAGTTACATTGCCACTTGCAAAACGGATAGCAACAGCACCAGCAAACATAACAAATACAGCATATGATAACATTGATATGATCAATGCAAGAAAGGTACCCTTTGGTATAGCCGATGCAGGATCCTGAAATTAATTAAATTACAAAAATTACCTAATTTTAAAAATATTTAGAAATTTTATTAAGTACACACCTTTAAATCTCCTGAAATATTAGCACCAGCTTGGATGCCTGTAACAGATGGGAAGAATATTGCAAATACTTGAAAGAAATCATAATTAACACCATCAAATGGTCGATAATCTGGGCCCCAATTATCATTAATTGTTGTCACTGCAAATAAAAAAATTGTTTTAATGAGTTCTTATATCAAAACTCCTTTTATTTGAGGAGTCATTTGAAAAAATATTACAAGGATTTGTAGGGGAGTCCCTGGGGAATATTTTAGTAAAATTAGAACCTCGTAGCTTAGCGGGAATTTGGTCAAAAGATGGTCCCAACGTTGTTGTTTTTTTTTGTTTTTCTCAATTTTATTTTAAAAACTATAGAAATATTTCGCGTTTTCCCTCGAATACAATGGAGAAGAATAAGAAAAATCAATAGTGGGGGTCTTCGAGTCACTCATTTTTGACAATTTCCTGATAAGCTACAAGGCTCTAATTCTGCTCAAATGATCTCCAGGGATACTCCTACAAATCCTTGAAATTTTGTTCGTATCACTCATCAAATAATAATAATAATAAAGACTTTTCGCCCGTCACCGATACGTTATATTATAGTCTTAAACTATACGGTACAGATTATAACGGACAGACTTTATCGCTTTCCGTGAAAGATTTAAAGTCGATTTCACCAAGGTTTGTTAAATTTTAATTAACAAATAAGTCATAGAAACAACTTTTATAATCATGGCAACGATTATTTTTTAACTGTTCATTGGGCTTAATTGAAGTTACTAACAGTACGATAAGCTGGTCAGTTTCCTCCATATTGATACACGTGTGCATGGAGTCACGTGGTTTATACCGATAATTTTTCATTGGTTCCGTTGTTTCTGAAATATATTGTAAAGATACGCGTTATACGATACAATTTTAAGGCTTATAAGCTCTAACGGGGAATTTATAACGTATCGGTGACAGTGGTTCATCCGGTATGGCTCATTTCTTATATATTTCGACTTACTGTTAAAACCGAAGAAACCTTGTGCCTTTTGTTGATCATTCTGTGGTCCCATAATTGCACCAACAACAAAATCGACCATTGCTGCTACAATGATGGCAATTAAGAAATTTTGTGCTTTCGCTTCCCATTCCATACCAATAGCACAAATTAAAATCATTACAATAATTGCAATAATACCAATAACACGTGCATCATTAATACCACCATCGATTAATTTCAAATCGTATTGACTTAATAGATCACTTAATGAATTACAAAAACCGATTGTATTCATTGATGCTGAAACAGCATTAGCAAAAGCGAAAACAATACCAACAGATGCACCGAATTCAGGACCTAAAGATCTTGAAATGATGTAATAAATACCGCCTGAAATTTTATTTCAACAACAAAAACAATAATGAAAATTGGCTTTTGAATCGTTATTGTAAACATCTACTCTATACCTCCTTTAACTTCACCATTAGTACTAATTGCTGATAACGATAGGGTGGTGATAATGCAAACAACTGCTGAAATGCCGATGATAACGAACGTTTGACCTGAAAGAAGATGAGAAAAAAAAAGAGGTCACCTAGATTCACCAATATTTCAACGTATTTGATTTATTTCTGTTTATTTATTTATTTTTGATTATTCATAGAAATAATATTACAAATTTTATAGATGTATCATAGATTGAGAATTTTCATTATTTTGAAAAACTCAATTATCGAAGAAGAAAAAAATGTGCAAGAACAATTTGGCATTGAATCAAAGGAAAACCGGTAACATTTACAAAATGTTTGCGTTATTTTTGAATCGGCTCAAGATCATTGTTGTCATTACTATTAGGTGTAAATTTTTTTCAGAATTTCAGTAATGATTAATCCTCTATCTATTCAATTGGAAAAACCTACGATTAAATTTTCTGGCAATCATTATAGGTGACTATATTTTTGTTTTTTTACAAAATTGATTAATCTTAATATAGAAGATGACTTACCAATACCGGCTTCAGCAACAACCCATGATAATCGTAAAAATAACATAACACCGAAAATATTGAGCAAACAAGGGATGAAAACACCCTGTATCCAGCCCAATTTAACGCCTTCATGGTGGCCTCCTGTTGCTGATGCCTCCTGTTGCTCAGCATTCGAATTTGGGTCCTATTTATACAAAAAAAAAAATCGGCTCTTATTGGCAAATAAACTGATTAAATAGTATCAGAATACCACTGTCGCTAAATTTTGTTTGTACACTTAAAAATTAATATAATAAAACGCGCTTTAATTTAGGGTAATTTGTACCTATTCAAGTGTTGTTGTGTAACCGTTAAATTTAATTAATTTCAATATTTGTGCGGCTTTTAATTTTGACATACAAGGTATTTTATATAACAAAGTTTGTTGATAAATTTGGTTATAACAAATAAGGTTTCATCGTTTAAGTTTCCAAAAACTTGGAGTTTATTGTAAACAAGTACATTGTCTGGAAGATATCAATGTTTGTAATGTCTTCTTTTACGATCGGCAATATTCTCTGGTTCTAATCTAAGAAATATAAGTGAATGTCTGGATTACAACAAACAGAATCCGTTGGTGTTCTCTTCTTAAAAATTAAACAAAGTTCCTTAATTGGCTTGTAGACAATTCAAAATAATGGGATTTAATCAATTCGTTTTGTGAATATTAACGATAAAGAATCGTCATCGGTACGTAATTTAAGTACTTGATGTTGATAATAATGAGGATATTGGAGGAATCAACAATTTCGTTAGAATCCAATATCTTTGGATCAATTTAATAAACTTGTTCTAATTTGTGTTAGTCTGTCTGTGTTATTGAAAAATTTGCAAATTTCAATGTTTTTTCGCTCGTTTTGAACTATTATATAGCAGTAGATAAACCTTGACATAGTTCATAGAAATTTAAAAAATTGTAGTCCACTTGTTTGTTATACCTGATGTGATTATTGTTTGACAATTTATTAACCGGTATTAACTAAGCAAAATTGGATTTTTATGATTATTGTGTGATTGAATATTGTGTAGGTTGATTTACTTAAATTTATTGATAATCAAAAGATTACCTTGTTAACAGCATCATCCCCATGTAGTTCACCAAGTGATGGACGTTTCGCTGCCCTACGTGAATTCCGGTAATTCTCCAATCTTGGTAATGCCTCCCTTGTTAATTGTACTAAAGATTTTTTACGTTTCTGTATTGATTGTGGATTATTATTATTATTATTATTGATATATAAACATGATGTTGATGTATTCACTAATTCACCAACTGTATCAGTTGATGATGATGATATTGTATTATTTTCATGTAATTGAAAACCACAATTTTCTATACCAATATCATTTTTTTCTACCGGTTCTATAGAAAAACGCCCTTCCATTTCTTTCTTATTTCACAAATACCACATAAATTTCACTTTATATTTTATTAGATTTTTGTATTTGAACGCATTTGTATAGCGATATTGTTGATTTATTTTGAATTGTTAACGTTTCAAGGAATACGACAGGACTAGAGTGTTTTCCACAAATCGGCTATCCTTAAGTAGTCGTGTGTCGATTGATGGATAACGCGCAGATTCCTATACAGTAATGTCGATTATACGAAAGTATACTTAACGAGGAAAAAATGTAAATAAAAATTACTCAAATATTGGATTGTTGCCAAAATATTACAAATAAATCCATCAAATAAATCCTTTAAATGAACGAAACTATAACGAGAGGACATTTCCGTTTCCTCCTCAACAATGGAAATTTCTAAACGATCCAACACTAACTAATCAATGGATAAAACGTTAATTTGAGGGTACCATAAAATGATAATAAGTAAGAATATTCGACAATATTGACGTAAATTAAATTTTAAAAATTTTGATAAAGAAATTATCAAAGATTAGCTGCAATTATAATTTAATTATCCCCATCGATAACTCATTGTTTAAGTGTAAGTACCTTCGTTTTTAATCAAAAAAATCTCACTTATATGAGAGATTACGTTTATTTTCTTATCAATTTACAATAATTCTTGAATTTTTTTTATTACTTATTAACGAATTGAATTTAAATATTGGAATTGTAAAAAGTACACAAAACCGTTACGTTAAGTTATTATCACCATTTTAATTATTTCCATAGAAAATTATCGTTACAAAAAAATATATTACGATAGTCTTGTGGTATTTATGAATGCTATGGCAAGGACGTTGATTTTCATCAATTTTTCACATATTTTCCTTTAAATTGTTTATTTATTTATTTATTTTCTTGATAAAATTTAAATATTAATTAGATTAATTGCGTTTATAACACCCAAGATGATAATTACTAGAAACGTTACTATATTTTTTTGTGATATCATCACAAAAATTTAAATAAATTCTAATTAGGAAAATTTTCGATTATTATTTTTTTTAAAGTGCGTTATTATATGTAGGTATGTACAATCAATCATTAGATCAATCCAGTTTTATCTGGGAGAAATCACAATAAACTTGACATAACCGAGTCTTTATGATTATATAAAAAATTAATAATGGTCCTTGGAAAAATTAATGGAAAATGCATTTGAATTTAAGTAAAAAAAATAGTAATAATAGAAAAAATGGTGGAAAATTGTTATCAATTCATAAAGAAGCATATTTTTTTTGAATTGTTACAATTAGTGTGTATTTTTTTTTTTTAATAAATCATACCGGCTCAAACGGGAAATCATTTACATCTCAAGTTCTAAAATATTCCAACGGTCATTATGATTGGTGTGTGAATTAAAAATTAACCAGGACATAAGAATGACTTCAAATTCAACAATTTTTATTCTTTCTTCACAAAACTTTAATTTTATTTTATTGTAAAGCATTTCTATTAAAATAACTGTTAATTCGTTTTAATTAAAGTTTCAGGACCATAGCTATGAGGGAATGAGGGCTCAAAATGGGGCTGCACCCTACCCAGCGCTCTTTTTCTTTTCCTCCCTTATGCCATAATAACGTTTCTCCCCTCAAACCAATGTTACTGTAAAAGTTGCCCTACTTACCAAAAAGGGCGTCCCATCTGGAATAATTTCTTGACTACAGTCCTGTGTTGTTGTATTTACATGCGATTGCAATATTTTCAGTTTCATGCATCGTCTGAATTCTATCCGACCCTGATATGTTTTCAACTCCCAAAAAGCTGAAACGTAAACAAATTTTTAGTCAATTCAAGTGTTTGTTTTTAATATACAATCAATAAATGTAATAGAAAAGAAGTTTTTATATGTTGGTACACGTGCGGTTTGATTGTGCACGTGCCAATTCGAAATCAAAGGACATTAATGCAATTTTTAACTTATAATTAAATGATTATAAAGGCCGATTCCCATGACCAATATCGATATTATCAATATATGTATTATTATTAATCTTTCTGTTTCTATAACTGCAATTATGGTTACAATTATAATTGAAATGTGGGAATTTTTTATCTCATTTTTTTCTATTGAAAATAGTTGGAATAAGACAAGGCGGATAAATCCGTTATATTCTTCATGGAGATTTCGGCAATTTCTTCAAATAATTTGTAAAAAATTCCGGTGAAAATGTTCCCTCATGGATTATTGTTAAAATTAGAACCGCGATTCTCCCGGCGCATCCACCATTTTTGTACTTGATTTTTAAATTAATTAAACAATTGTTTATTATCAAAATTCTCGTGTTAAATAAAATAAATTTAGTTCATTTTCATTAAATACAAGGATTTACGGTAATTTCTTGGTATTTTTTTTTTATAGTGTAGTGTTATTGAATTTTTGGAATAAATGTATAACAATTACACTAAAATTATTAAATGTAACCTTTATTTATTATGATGGAATGAAAAACATGTTCTCCTCGATACGATTATTATCTGTTATAGTTTAAATGTCTAACTTTGAAGGTGTATCGTTATTCAAATAGACAATTTTTTGTTGTACATGAAAATTTAATCTTAAACTTTTATACTTTTTCATTAAAAAAAACCCACGAAATTAAAGACTCCCACACACGCTTCGATAAATCTTAAAATCAAAACTGTACGATTTATCGAGGCGTGTGTGGGAGCCTTTATATTCACAATCAGTATGTTGATTAATCTAGTTTAGTAGTATATACAACCAGTCATACATCTCATGTATACAGGCTTATTCACGTACGGCGAAAAGTTCTTATGGTATTTATATTTAACTCTTATTATATGGCGAGCGATTCAAAAAAAAATTAGGGATCTTTAGGATGTTATCTGGAGATTGTTTTAGCAAAATTAGAACCTCGTAGCTCATTTGGAAGTTGGTCAAAAACGGGGTAAACACGCAAAACGACTAAGAATGACTCGGTAGCCTTCCCAAATTTTTCAGTTTTTCTTTATTGCATTTTAGAAAAAAAGAGAAACATCACTTGTTCTAGAGTAAAATTAAAAAAACGAAAAAAATCAATATTGGGAAGGTCTACGGGTCATTCTTAGTCATCTTGTATGTTCAGTTCGTTTTTTTTTTTTTTATAATCGCGACATCCTCAAAAATGAGTGTTTTTGACCAATTTCCAAATGAGCTACGAGGTTCTAATTTTACTAAAACCATTTCCAAGGGCTCTCATATGAATCCTTGATATAATAAAATGGGAGTTGCCAACAAGACCGGCGCTGATATGTTATGCACCCTTGTGTTGAGAATTATTTTACACCTCTTGCTAGCTTATAATTTTATCATTAATTCATATTTTTCAATGATATAGGTCACCTATTTTGTCCTTATTTAGACTGGTGCCTTTTCGTGGTGCACAATAGGCACATATAGATACGCCGGCCCTGGTTGCATGCCATAAGAACTTTTCGCCATAAGTGAAAAAGCCTGTATTGCTGCAGTAAATATGCCACATTTGTATGAAACTCTTTGTAGAGTAGTCCCTGGAGAACATTTTAGCATAATTGAAACCTCGTAGCTCATCGGGAAGTTGGTCAAAAAGCGATCGTTTTGGACAATGTCAGAATTTTCCAAAACGAGCAAAGTACACAAAACGACTTATTGTTAGAATGACTCGTAGAACCTCCCAACAGTGGTTTGTTTCGTTCTCCTCTATTGTATTGTAGAAAACATGCGAAACTTTTCCACCAATAAAATGGAGAAAAAAGAAAAAAAATTAATGTTGGGAGGATCTTCGAATTGTTGTTTTGCGTACTTTGCTCGTTTTTGAAAATTCCGACATTGTCCAAAACGATTGTGTTTTGATTGACTTCGAAATGAGCTACAAGATTCTAATTTTGCTAAAATGTTCTCCAGGCATTCCCTCAAAAATCCTTCAAGTATTATTGGACTGCCAACTAATAGGAGTTTCTTATGAATTTGGCATATTTACAGCAGCAACCCTGTATATCTACAGGTATACAGATTCGGACCTAGAGATAGAAACATTGGAGAAACTTTGGCCACGCCCATTTAAACTACTTACATATTAGTTAGAAAGAAACAGAGAGAGCGTAGGTGGTCTAGAAATTAAAAATTATGGCGGAAATTATCCCCAACCCTTAGTCCTTTGAAAAAACACAGCAATTTCTTTTATACGAAAGAACCTTGAAAACTTTCTATTTTAAAATATAACAATAACCAGATCTGGTTTGTAGATTTGGTATTTCTGTCTTTTATTCATGAAACATGTGATTTTGACAAAGATGGGACATGGGCGGGACCAACGTTTCTCCCATGTCTCTATTGAAATGAAATTTATTGTATACAGAGTGTACCACGGTATTTATTCTCGAAGTTGCCTGTGCTTTTGTAGTGTGTACTCAGTCTATGGTATTACAGAGATTATTTTTTTAATTGTTGTGCATAACAAATGATCTACCAGGTTCTAATTTTGCTAATTTTCTAGGGATGCCTCTTTAAATTTTCGAAATATTTTTCAAATCGCTTGACAACTAATAAGAGTTTCATAAGAATTGACCACATTCAGATCCTATATCCTTTATAGGGCGGCAAAATTCCTAGACACGGCCCTGATTCAATTAGAAAGTCTTCTCTAGACAACTGTACAAATAAAACATTGTTTTATGGAATTCTGTATCGTAATGGACCTTATTATAGTCTCTGACAATGAGTAGTTTTTTTATATTTAAAATAAAACAAATTTACAGAATCGTTTATTATTATAAAATATTGGCACTAAATTAATAATTAAATAATAATATAGACTTACTCGAATATTATGTAATTTAACATTGAGTAAACACAAAAAAATTGTATGAATAATATAATTTTAAATGAATTGGTATTTTTCCAATTGTTCTCTTTTTTGTGTTCATAAATGACACGATTAATGGCTAAATATATGAAATTACTTAAATTATAAACAATGAATAATCAATTAAAATTAAAAATAATGATAATAATAATATTAGAAAATCTCAATATCAAACAATCCTAGAAATTTCAGTACTTGATCGATAAAGTCTAATCAAAATTGTTCACGATTGTTCAAGATTTACGTTTGTCTTTCAACTGTGAACGGATAATCGTATTCTTTCATAATTTGTTGCATAGTCTTTGCTTTAATTACAGGCAACTGAAACTAAACGAGAAAAAAACAAACAATATAAATTAGATAAAAATAAAAAAAAATCTATTACTTTATCAGTATTAGATGAGGGTAGAAATTTCGGATTAACAATAAATGGTACACCATCTAGAACATGATATGACCCACCACCACCACCACCGAATGTATTAGTGGTTGAATTCTGTTGGGGTATTGTTGCTGGCGGTTTAGGAGCTGGTCGTAATGGACCTGGCGAAGGGAAATCCGGTCTTAATATTTCATAATCATGATCACCACTATCAGTATTCAATGATGGATACATTGGCCGTTGTGGTATTGAATTACGTTGATTTAAATCTTGATTTGATTGCGATTGTGTATCTTGAACGTTACCCATTTTAAAACAGATCGTTACGCCGTTTAATTCACTAAAAAATAATAATGATCAATGTTTTAATATTAATAATAATAATGTAATATACCCAGCGAATTGGAAACCTTCTGGTGCTTTCTTTAATCGACTACAAATGATAATATCAGTAATTGCAATTTTAGTGTCTTTTAAATTAACTAAATGATAACACAATTGTTTCTTTTTCCAAGCTTTTTGAGCACTATCAGCTGTACGATTTAAAATACTGTAACTTTTCGGTGGATTAAATTTATCGTTTAATATTGCTAAATCTTTAACGACGAAATTTGGTAAACCTTCAGTTTTCGATAAACACAAATATCGTGGTGGTGATATTTTAAATATTGAACTTTCCCTTAAATCAGCGTCTTGATCTTGATCATATGTACGACTAATTGGATAGAAACCTTTTGGGCATTTATCTAAATTTTCAATAATCTATAAAATGATAATACAAAATTTGAGGTTATGTTGTATTTTTAATTAATTTTCAATAATTAATTAAATGAAAGGTACCTGTAATGATGTAATTGGTCGGTCATCAGGTAGACTATTCAATAATTTATTCTGAAATGATGATTTTAACATTGTAAAGTCCAATTCGGCTGATTATTATCACTAAAAACAACAAAAATAACAAAAGCGCAAACGAATCATATTATACCAAACAAATGGTAGAAAATAACAAAAAAAAATATACCTTCCATTGTATCAAAAATAGATGTGTATATTAATTAATAATCAATACAAAAACTAATTATTCAATAATTATCAATATCCAGCACCTACCTCTCCACTTCACCGATCTTTCCGCCGTTGTCTGTATCGTAAATCGTGACCTCACTCGATCAAACTCTAATTCCTGACTAAATTGAATAAACGTTAAACGTTAAATCGTTTCACAATTAAATCTCTTCTATAAATCTATAATTAACAATATGTATTTATCACAATAAAAATTCGATAAATATCACAGAAATTACCCTTACTCCATTTATCTTATCTCATCAAAAACCACAACAACTACTAATTATTGGAATTGGAATATAAATTCATATAAATTAATCATTCTTTTTATAATCTAAAGTGAATTACTCATTTGGTTGATTTCAACCAATGAAATCCACTTTTCACTTAATTAAACATTCACAAATCCTTAAAGGACAAAGAACTTTAACTTTATGTGCTTCTATAAGCTTTACGTTTAATTTTTTATTTAAATCGAATATTATCCAATTACAAATCTACAATGATTCATTTACACATAGATTTTCTTGTAGATTATTTATTTAATAATTGATAATTATCGATTATTATGAAGATCAATAAAAAGAATTAATGAAATATGTATATTTGCAAGAACTGTATAATTTGAATTTAGCGCTATACATGTCGATAACCTAGGATACTATATTGACGGTCATTGGCTCGTCACAGGGCTCGTCATCAACGTTGCCACTTGTAGGAATATTCTTCAAGTTCAAAACACAATAAAATTTAATAATAAATCAATCTATTGTACTGCTTAAATTATCGTTGGAATTTAATTAAATTAGGTCAATTTTATTTATTTATTTGAACAATTATTAGATTAGTATTGTTGAAATTTATATTGCTATAGGCAACACAAAATACACGTTTAGATCTCAATAGCGCGAGATTTAAATCTCAACAACAAATTTTAGTGGTTTTTACAAATTCAAACAATAAAATCAAATTAAGAATTAAACGAACAATTACGAATATTTGTTCAAAATTTCAGAAAAATTAAATGTCATTTTATTCAAAATTGCATGAAAACGCCCACTTTAGGCCTACTTCTTGAAACTATTGTGTTAATTATTTTTGTCGTTACCATGGTTTATTTACATTGAAATACTATTTTCTGATTGGCTGATGAGGAGGGATATTTATTTACTTTAACTCCCTAGGGATATAAAGTAGGTCATTATTTTACAAAAACTACAACTATAATCATCACTTTACATATGAGTCGTAGATAAAAACATAGACTAGAACATCAAGAAAAGATTGCATTATTCAATTTCAAGTTATTATCGAATTTATTCTAATACATAATTATTCCAATATTGTAAAATTTAACAATTAATAAAGAACTATCATTGAACCCACGTTTCCTGATTTGGGAATATACACGACACCAAATCAGCGTAGAATGTTCCCAGCATTGATTTTTTAGCGCCAACATCATACCATTCAATATTACCACGACATTCTGTATCTCCAGACTAAAATAATAAATAAGTAAATAGATGAATAAATTAAGAAACCAATAAATTACCCATAAAACTTTTAAACGTGGAAATATTACATGTAAAGGTGGTGATACTTGTAAATTTTTAAAGAATTTTATAATTAAAGCCTCAATTGTTGGCAACGAGATTATTGTATAGACTTTACCTATTCTAACAGTAATTGCAAGTTTCTTTAACTAAAACTTATTGTAAAAATTTTATTCTTAATGTTACATTTTACATTCCATTAATATTCTTATTATAAATATTTACCTTCAAATGTTGATACATGAATAAATCACTCCTTTTTAATTCTAAAGCTCTATCTAAATCTAAGACAAATAGATTTTCCAATCGATATAAGAAAGATCTTAAATCATTTTCATCTAACCAATACAGACCGTTGAAATTTATTGTTTTAATATAAGATGGATTAATTTTTTCAATCGGTTCTAAATTTCTCAAATTGTAACATTTAAAAAGATAAATTTGCCTAAAATTAACAACAAAACATAATAATCAACGATACAAAATTAATAATAATTAACGATGAATTCATCTGAGTAAAGCCGGAACATTGAGATACTCATCAGCATTGTATGCATAACAAAATTGTAATAAATCGTATGTTTTGAGATTTCCAATTATTTTAATTAGAATCTCATTTGATAAGAGATAAAAATATGAATTTGTAAAATTCATATTCATTTCTCGTAAACAGAAATTAGGCGGTAAAAAAGTTAGGTTAAAAATAAAAAACACTAAAAATAAAAGTGAAATAAAAACCGGCAACACTGCTAATAATTGTCAATTTGACATTCGCGTAACATGACGTGTAAATAAGTGGATAACCTAAATCGTGTAATTAAATTATCTATTGATATAAAATTATAATTAATAAAAAATTTGATAATTAATTGATTAGAAAGAAAAAAACGACAAAAATGGTATTGATGACAATGATTGCTCGTGTAGCTGACGGTCTACCGTTGGCTGCAACAATGCAAGAAGATGAACAAGTATGTTATTGTAATTAATTAATTATTCCCAAAAAATTAAATTAATTAATTAATTAAATGTATGATTATTTAGGCTGGCCGTAATATTTTAGATTATCAAAATCAAGCTAAGATGCTGTTTCGTAAATTAGGTCCACAATCACCGCCTAGATGTACAATAGAAACTGGTCCATATTTATTCCAGTAAGTTTCATTATTACAATTAAAAAAAATTATGAAATATTGATTTTATAGTTATTTAATTGAATATGATGTGTGTTATTTGGTATTATGTGAGAAGAATTATTCCAAACGTTTGGCCTATTCGTATTTAGAAGATATAGCACAAGAATTCCATGCACAATATGGTAAAAGAGTGAATACAGTAACACGACCATATACATTCATTGAATTCGATAATTATATACAGAAAGCAAAGAAGATCTTTACAGATTCACGTTCTAGACGTAATTTAAGTACAATCAATAATCAATTACAAGATGTACAAAGAATTATGGTACAGAATATCGATGATGTTTTACAACGTGGCACAGTTCTATCTGAATTAGATACAAAAACACAAAATCTATCAATGTTAACACAGAAATACAAGAAAGATGCCACGTATTTAAATACGAAATCAATGTATGTTAAAGCAGCCGCCGGTCTTATTGTTGTATTTGTCGTCTTTTTATACTTTTGGGTACTTTAAAAGCTTTCTTGTTGTCAAAAAAAAAACACCAAATTTTTCTAAAATTATTGGCGACTGATTTTTGTTGGGATATTGAAATAATTTATCATAAATATAAATATAAATAGGGTTTGTGTAATTAAATTTATTTACATGATTAGAAAACGGAAAAATAAATTGCTTTATTTTTTATTGGACTTTTCAAAATCAATCGTCATCACTACTATCATCTGTAAGATCGTTTGTAAATAAGAGATTTTTCAATGGTTTATTCGAATCATTCTCCCATTCGGAACGGTTTACAATTTCATCAATAACTTGATTGCCCGATTTCAATTCTTGTTTAATTTTCACATCATTTTCATCATCTAAAATTTTTAAATTATTCTCTTTTTATAAATTTAAAAAACTAATTACCAGAATCTAAAACATCATAGAGATGAATATGATCTTTTAAAACAATATGAAAAACAGGATATTCAATTATCAATTTATTCTTTAATGTTTCTTTCAATGTTAATTTTGGATCTATATCGTAGAATTTACGTCCTGATTTACATTCAGCTTGCATCAATATTTTTATACCAATCAAATCAACAGCTTGATAATATTGTAATTTCTCTTGTAATTCACAATTCTCCTGTTTTATCATATATTTATTTAAAATTGTTGATAATTTCAACAATTCACTAACACGTTCTTCTTTTATTGTTAAATTCGTATTAATAAAAATCAAATCAATACGCCATTCAATCAATTTTTTCTCAATATTAAACCATGATGAATTATTTTTATGTTTATTAAAATGTCCAGGTAGGAATTTTAATGTGATTTGTCGTGATCGCGCTTCAATCATCAATCGAATAAATCTCTACAAAAACAATTTTTATCATTGTAATAAATTATGATAATTAACAGTTTAATTACTTGACGTAATTTCGGATGGCGATATACTTTTTTACGTTTTGCTGTTTCAACAGATCGTGATATCTCCTCTAATAGTCGATAATCACTAGCTAGATCTAAATTTGTGAATTTATTGAGTGTTATGAATTTAGTACGATCACGTTCACCATTACATTCCAATTCAGTCTTATGGATTTTACTGCATGTTAATGAGCATGTTTTGATTTCACAACGGGGACATGTGTATTTTGCAGCTTTAGATGCACAAACCTCACACGAACCTAACCTAAAATCTTCTAATTAGTATTGTTTGTTGTTAATTTTTATAAATTACCTTGAAGGTATCGTTGTTTCTGCCATAATTAAATCGAAACAGTTATTTAATTAATTATAACATTAAAAAAACGCAATTTATATCAACATAACCTAACTAAACACGATGAAATACGATTGACGTTTTAAGTTTACCGCTTGCAAACAGTTCTACCAACCCCAAAAATTAAAGTCACTATAATCGATTTATTGTTATATACAGAGCAATTCACCGAAGTGGGAATTTTCTTTTTTGATATCACTATAGATTGTAGAAGATATATTCACGATATCTATTTTTTACAGGTAGCTAGCCATAGAGGTGCTTTATCTAAATATGTGAATACGACTTTTTGACCTGTAGCGTCTAGCCTGTCGAACGGTTAGGCAACACATTAAACACTACACAGAGTGATTCACCAAAGTCGGAATTTACAATTATCAATTAGGTACTCAATAAAAATTGATTGTTTTTAATTAATTACACTTCGTTACCTTTTCAGTTAATTGTAACTATTCGTCGATGAGTTTAATATATTCTTGATAAGTTGTTGATAAGTTAAGAGTTGTTCTAATCTCGTTTATTATCAAAGGTTGATGTCTAATTGGGAAATACTTTGAATTAGTTTGCATTAGAAAAGCTGAAAGGTGTTTATTTTGTATAGTTTTTTTTTTCAGATTTTTTATTATATCTACCTATATGTAGCAATATCTGATCTGGAGTTGATTTGAATTTTTTCCGGTTCAACGAAATGTGATTACATTTTCAACGGAATGTCTTTGATTTTTGATTTTTTAAATTATATATCGTTGATACACTACATCATCAACGATATTTGAACATAAATATTGAGATAATCGATATGGAATTATGTGAAATATCACCAATCATCTTCTACTGCGTTGATGGTGATGTAGTAAAGGGGTTATTGGACATTAATTGTTAATAATTTGATTACTGTGTGTGGGTTACAACAACACATTCATCAATCAGAAACATGTCACAGACCGATCATAATATAACTTGAAAACTCATTACAGGAAATCGCCTCTAGTACTATATAGTAGAGGAAAAGAGAAGCAAAAAAAATATTAACACTCATCCAACCGTACATGATGTATATATGTAATAAGTAAAAGGAAGAGAGTATAGGAACAGAAAAAAAAAGATAACACAGATATATGTGCAATTTAATAAGATGAAACTGTCGAGAAAAAGATATAAATCGTATCGTGAAATCGTCGAATATTGTGGAAATTCTATTAAGTGCCATATGTGAAAAATTCATGATGAAAAAAGATCCACACACACATACAAATACACAGTTTCAGTGCTTCAACACTGAAAAGAATGAAATTATTTCTGGGCACATAAACAGAAATTTAAGATTAAAATAAGACGAATACAGGGTGAAATGGAATTGCCTCTAAGTCTTTAAAATACGTATAGGATCCGAAAAACTGAGCGAGTATATCAAGAGGTCAGTATGGCCCAGTTTTCGAGAAAAAAAGCTTTGAAAATTTCACCAACATTCAAAATGACCACTGGAATAGAACAATGTTAAAGATATCTAATTATGTTCAATCAACAAATATAATTAATACTTCTCGGTTGATAAAAATCAACGTTCAGTGTTCGATTGCGAGGGCAACGAGAGCGTTTATTGCAGGCATATTCTTTTTTGTCTATTTTCCGTATTTAATGCTAGTCGGAAATGTCGAACAGTTGCAGACCCGAATTTGTGAAGCAAGAGGCGCAGTTTGGAAAATGTCGAAACTTGTGGTGTGTATGATCAACAAGTAAGTTAAGCGACCTACACACAGGACAATTTGTAAGGGAAATTGAATAGGGGCCCATTCAAGTGCTAATTTCTCTACAAATTGTCCCTGCAGATTGCTGTGTGTAGACTGCTTTAGTAAGACTTGCGTGGGTAGTTCAATGGAAATTCTAGATATGTTACACTGACACTAGCTTTCTTATCAACTCTTGATAACAACCTTACGATAGATGAGTACTTAACCAACAACTATCAAACAATAGTTGGAATTTTTGACCTTTCAAAATATGCTTATTGTACTCTGTTCCACCATAGGGATAGTAGGGGTTTGCGTATTTAAAGGCAATTCGATTTCACCCTGTATATAAACTTTGCTTAAGCAATTCCATTTTGTTTAGGAAGCTTCAAATTCGCTTATTCTAGAGTGTAAGAGAATAGAATTTCAATAATTGTGAAGAATTCTAAACGTTCCCAAAACTGACCTAATAAGTGGTTAATTACGAACATAATTTCTAAATTGCTGACTTTTCACGACTCAATAAAAAAATTCACAGAAAACTGATGATTTAGAATAAAAAAATGCCTCAAAACAACCCCTAAGTCTGAAGAATTTAACTTAAAAATTTTGCTTCTGCCAATATCAAATTCTGTAAAGTTAGTCTTTTGGGGCAAAAAATTTACGACATAGAAGTAAAATCGACAATTTAGCTCGGAAATTGATTACAAATGTCTGAATTGTCTGTTTTTCATGATTTAAGAATAAAATTTCTCAAAAACACTGATTATGACCCAAATTTACGGATCCAACTGGCCAACCGAGTCAAAATTTTGGCCCTGTTTTCAATAATTTCAACCCCCAAAATCCAGTTTTCTACAGTTAGTAGGTCGAAAGGAGGATAATTTAACACTACTTTCGGCCTAAGTGTCTCATTTATCGTACAAAGAAAAGATCTTCAGGCCGAAATGAAGACCAATTTCATAACCTGCAATGAATTTTAAACGTGTCTAAAACTCGCTAAAAATCGACGATTTAATGATAGAAATGCCCCCAAAACAGATTAAATATGCCTTTTAATGAAAAAAATTCGCATACAATCTAAATTTCAAGTCATAAATGGTAATCTTATATAGGACCACCGACCAAATTAAGATACATTAAATTATTTCCAAGTAAATTTAGCGGATCCTTTTCACCCGTTTGCTTATATGCTCGAACAAAGAACTGAAATATCTCGCCATAGTCTTCTTGTTGTTTCTTAATATAAGAGAATATAATTCACATAAGAGATTACAATATGAGGAGTACCGCCCTTACATTTATAATAATCCTCTTTTTTACTATATTAAATGTGAGAGAAGCTGTCAAATCATCGTTTGTTGTATTTTAATGTTCCGCAGCTACTACCATAAAGCGTTATATTATTACATTACATTAATATTTTTCAAACCTCTACAACTTTGATAAATAACAAACAATTTATTTTGTCCATTCTGTATTATTGATGTCTTAATCTTTAGAAATAATAAGGGGGCGGACAAAGATTTTTGTAGATTATCATTAAAGGAATTTGTTGAGTTTTATTAGATGCAATAATAGTGGTGGTGGTAGTTCTATTATTTGCTAATTATTCCGTAAAGTTCGTTTAGAATTTCACTATGGGGTTTGAGGGTAGGTTTATGTAGAGAACAACATGTCGCTTTGATGTGATATTTCGGTTAGTTAGTTCATATCTTAGACCGCCCGTTGCGTATGTTATGAATGTGTAAGTGTATTTATTATTATACAGTAGATATAATAAGGAATAGGGGGTTGTTATATATATATATACATATATTATATGTGTGTATGTTAACCAATAATATGATTACATTGCTATATAACCGCCTGAACATTCTAATAGGGTAAGCACAGCGCGCCCCTTTTCTAAATTAAGTTACATCTCTAACAGAGAGACAATACCTCTACATTTATATAAGCAAAATCAAAGTGGATGGGTCTTTATTTCGTTATTGGATGCCTTTTCTGTTATATATGTCTATAGATACTATATACAGGGTATTCAGTTACTAAAACTAAGAGGATCGCTTCAGTTGTTTCACCTAAAATGATAATTTGATAATGATAGAACCGATTATTTTACTCGCTCGTTTCTTTATTAGATTTGTTATCGTAGTAATTCTTCTAGTGATTGTACACAAACACATATACAGGGCCGGATTTACGTGTCTTTTAAAGGTAAGCGGTCTCGTTTTTCGGGCCTTTTATCTACACACATAGACAATTTATTTAGGGAAAGCCGGGAAAATTTCAGGACGTATCGCCGGAGAGGAAATAAAATTTGGTTACAAAATAATTAGGTAATTCTAGTATACTATGTGAAAATCACACACGAAATTTTTCTCGATTTTTCCAAATAAATTTCAAGCATGTCGTTGAATTTCCCCATAAATAAGCTTTCAAATAAGCTATTGTACAACTCTTTATCTTTAAAATTGTACAAAAAATCTTTTAATACAATTTTTGACGTTTTCATTAATTTTCCGAAAAACTAACAAACCTATAAGAAAAAGTCTTGGAGATTTGGAAAACGCTTTCAATTTTCTATCTACTGCCCGATAATCATTGCTAAATAAACAATATTGGCTAAGTTATAGCCCGTTATAGGGGAAAATTTATTAAAAAAATATGTTCCAAGATTTTCCTCTAAAATTCAGAATTTAGGCAAAATTTTCCAAAACTTAGAATGACTTCGAATGCACTGAGAAATGGCCGTTCTAACACCAGTTTTCGCACTTCAACAACTCAGAAAACAAGCGAACAAATTGGAATTTGTTGAGATACCGAATCAAAAATAGTGCAATTCTTGAACGAAATTTTTGCCCTGAGCGCCCGCTTAGCCAGCTTGCTGTATAATCCGGTTCTGCACATATATAAACATTAATGGCAAGTTTATCAAGCAGAATATAAAGCTATTTGGAATCGTGGAAATATAATTCTTCTCGCGTTCTTCTCTTCTTCAGTATTGTTGAAAAATTAAAAATAATCTAAAGCAACAACACCAACAACAACATTCTATTGTTTGTTGTACACTTTATTATCAACATTCCTTGTTTCCTGTGGTGAACACCTCCAGCCCTCTTTCCTCTATCATCTTTTCTTTTCAAAACGAGTTGAATTCATGCTGTATCAACCGTAGCAGTGGCGGCGGTACTGTATTTTATTTAGTGTGTGTATATATGTGTGTGTGTGTGTCGACATTAATTAATTACCGTTGCGGTGAGTGGCTATTGTGGCTTGATGGGGGCCTAATAGCTTGGCTGCTGTATACTGTACATATAATATCGCGAAGTAGCCAACTCTGAACATCATTAGTTATCCCATTGTCTCAGTTAATCTTAAAAGGGCCGCCAACTTTCAAATAACTCGCTCCACCGTGAACCACCACCACCCCCCAACCCTTATTGGAGAGAGACGTATACAGGGTGAGCCAAGAGGATGGCACCCTAAAAGTATAAGGAGTTCTAATAGATGAAACTCTATGAAATTTGGTATGTGGCCGTTATGGCACTTGAACTACCTTTGGAAAATATTCTCGTTGATCTAGCTACCCCCCTTATATAGGGTAGTGCACCCTACTCTCTTATTTTAAATGGGATGGTATATTTTTTATTACATTTTTGAATTCCTTGATGAAATCGAAAGGGACTTTGATAACATGACCCATGGTCTAGCGCTGAAAGTTTTTCAGATATTTCAGCTTTTAGTGCAATTTTAAAATTTGCAGTGTTTGATTGAAAAATTCATATTTTAGAAGATATAACATCTGAAATGTTGAAACTTGGAATTTAAGTAGTACAAGTAGTGTACTTGTTGCCAATTTAAACAGAATTCAATTATCTTTCAGCGTTTAGCTGAAATGAATTTTTCTTTCAGGCAATTTTCAAACTATAATAACTTGCTTATTTTAAATAGAACCCCATATTTCTCTTTATATGGTTGGATAGAGAAAAAAATTCTGCATCGAACTGTATTAACATTCCCTATACCTATCTTTAATAATTTTTCAGTTATTCAAAATTTTCAATTTCGTTCAATCACCTCCCTTGAAGCAAAATATAATACTTCTAGTCGCCTATGCCAAAATAATTCAACTATAATAATATGCATAGAAGGCTTAGCAAAATGACAAAATACCACAAATGACGTTAATAATGAATATTTTACCTGTATTTTTTACAACTTTAGCCCATCCTACATACACAAAAAGCAAATGAAATAAATATTAATTTAATTAATTACTATTTTCTGTTATTTTATTTCATTGAGACAGTCCAAATTTAATTAATTAATTTCATCTTAATTGTGACAATTGAATTGGAGGTTGTTTTGCTAAGCCTTCTATGTTTTACATTTTATTTCAGGAAAGAAAATTAGACGAAATTGAAAATTCTGAATAACTGAAAAATTATCAAAGATAGGTATAGGGAATGTTAATACAGTTCGATGCAGAATTTTTTTCTCTATCCAACCATATAAACAGATATATGGGGTTCTATTTAAAATAAGCAAGTTATTGTAGCTTGAAAATTGCCTGAAAGAAAAATTCATTTCAGCCGAACGCTGAAAGATAATTGAATGTTCTACAGTTTGATAGAACGTACGTTATTTGTACTATTAGATTTCTAAATTTTAACATTTTAACTGCAATAGTTTCTATGCTGTGAATTTTTTATTTAAGCACTGCAAAATTAAAAATTTCATGAAAAGTTAAAATATCTGAAAAACTTTCAGCGCTAGACCATGGGTCATGTTATCAAAGTCCCTTTCGATTTCATCAAGGAATTCAAAAATGTAATAAAAAATATACCATTCCATTTAAAATAAGGGAGTAGGGTGCACTACCCCATATAAGAGGGATAGCTAGAACAACGAGAATATTTTCTAAAGGTAGCTCAAATGCCAAAACGGCTATATAGCAAATTTCATAAAGTTCCATCAAGTAGAACTTCTTATACTTTTAGGGTTCCATCCTCTTGGCTCACCCTGTATATTAACATTATCCTGGATTATACACATACAATATAATACGATCAATGTGCAATTAAATTTTTCAATATTTATTGAGAAAGTGACTGTATTACATCAATTAGTCGACCCAACTATTAGTTATATTCATTATATTTTACACAATACTTGCTTTATTATTATAACGTTAATTGTAGATTTTTTTTAAAAAAATACAACCCTCTGTACGTTTTATTGAAGCGTAATTGACACATTGATTACAGACTCACAACAACCAGATAAAACTGATTGAATAGGTGTCAAATCAATTTCAAGTCGATTAAATTACATTGCCCAAAATATACAGGATGTGTCCTGGCGATGGGCCGTTAAATGTATGAGAAGTTTAAAAATTTCCTAAATTTTCTATATAACAATTTTTCCGCCTGAAATACCTTTGGAAGATATTTTCATCGTTCTAGCAGCTCCTGTTTATATGGAGTAGCGCACCCTACTCTCTTTTTTAAGAAACCTTAATAATATACAGTCCTGAAAGTTTTTCAGATATTTTAAATTTTGCAATGTTCGATTTAAAAATTCATATCTTGGAAACTATTGCATTTGAAAGGTCAAATCATGGAATTGAAATAAAACAAATTATGTCCTTTCTATCAAATCTTATAGCATTCATTTAATTTTCAGCATTTAGCTGAAATGAATTTTTATTTTAGACATTCTTTAATTTAATTAAATTTTTCTTTCAGGCAGTGGATGGAATATCTTGCTTATTGTAAATAGAACACCATATTTTTCTTTACATGGTTAGATAGAGAAAAAAATTCTGCATTGAACTGTATTAACGTTCCTTATACCTATATGTTTGATAATTTTTCAGTTATTCAAAAGTTTCAATTTCTTCTAATTTTCTCCACTGAAACAAAATGAAAAACATACAGAGTGTTTGTTTTAAATGAGGTCAATTCTTATGAAACCCATATTTCAAGGATTTATAGGGAGGGCCATGAAGATCATTTTAGCAAAATTAGAAGCTCGTAGCTCATTTAGAAGTTGGTTAAGAACGAGTTGTGCGCGTTAAACGATTTAGAATGACTCGGGGATCCTCCCAACATTGATTTTTTGTTTGTTTTTTAGTTTATTCAGGAGCGGTGGCAAATGTTTTCCATTTTTTCTAGGATGCAATGAAGGAAAACGAGAAAAATAGTGTTGGGAGGGAATTCGAGTCATGCGCGTCTTTAGCTCGATTTTGAAATATTTTTCGAATCGCTCGCCAACTAATAGGAGTTTCACAAGAATCGTATATATTTAGATTTTAATGGCCCATCGAAAGGACACAGCCTGTATACATATGCCTTTCTATTTTCTATTGTAATTAAGAAATAATTAGAATTATTAAACAATTTCTATAGTTATTAATTGCACCTTTCATGAAAAATAACAAATTAATATTTTTTTGAAACAGAAAACCGTCTCAACAACATAACACATCAGAAAAAAGAACAATAAATAACAACAATGTGTAATCATTAAAAAAATTCCAAAAGAGTGGAGTTCAATCCGAAACCCGCCGTCTATTGTATTATCAATAGATTACCACTATTGTGTATTGATGATCACCCGCTTAATTAGTTAAAGTTTTCAGATGATTATTCAAATGGGAATTTTGAATAAACCTTCTCAACTAATTTCAGTAGTCGTCAAAGGAATTAACCGATAATTAATCTATTATGGTGTGATGATCAATTAAAATTTATCTCTCTCTCTCTCTATCTTTACACCACAGTTTTTCTTCTCTACAATGCTAGTGTAAAAATGATGAAACAAAAAGACCTTTATCAAAGTTAATAACTTTTGTTCTCAATTAGTAACGGTTGGATATTAGTGAGTGTTGGTCGAGATTTCAAACATCATCTTCTCTAATTAATGTTAAACTAAATAGAGAAAAAAATAAATAAGTAAATAATGATAGGGAACCTAAGGGCACCTGTTCTCTATAAATAAAATTAATTCAAAACCGAAAAAAGAAACACAACAACAGTAGTAGTAGTAGTAGCAGCAGCAGCAAATTGATCAATGAGGGCGTGTATCTACAGGTATTTTAGACTTTTATTCGAGTATAAAAGGTAAAAGAGGCCGTATAAAAAAGGAATAAAATTTAGTCATTAGATTGCACGCTATTTGTTCATTAACGATTAATTAGCGAATAAAAAAAAATAAATGGAACACACCGAAGTTATTATTTATAATCTTTAACATGTGATTTATAAACTGGAATAATCCAATGAGATGGAAAATTAAAATTTTCTTTAAAATATAAATACAAATTTTATTGATTAAAATTTTCTATTTATTCTTACGTTTTATCTTCTTCTTCTTATTCCTAGGTTCCAATCCACTTGAAAATTCGGATGTTGTTAAACTGATCGATTTAAATTTACGTTTTTGTCCAGTTGTTGGTTTTTCTTTTTGTTGTTGATGATGATCATCATCATCTCTACGACAAAAAATTAAATTAATAATTAAATTATTATTATTATTATTATTATTATTGGATATATAGTAATATGTGTATAAAAATATAAAAAGAAACAAATCTAATTAATCTCTTTCGATTAATTTTTCTTCTTAGTCGTCTTCTGGTGTTCACAACTTAATGATTAATCACCAAATGTCCATTAATTACATTTACACATGATTACTACTAAAGTCCTTTTGGTTTGTACACCTATATCTATATATGAATATAATAAAACAAAGGCGAGCCGACATTAAATTAACTCGCTTTTATTATTTTATAATAAGAACAAGAAGAATAATAAGAAAAATATGCCAACATAATTGGTAGGGAATAAAACAATTACTACCGATACAAATGAATTATTATATTTTTAGTATAATTTTATTCTATTCGTAGAATTACAAAGGTGCAGGGGCGTCCCCAGAATTTTAGCCGCCCGTATGTAAGAGGCGTTTTTGTCACCCTTTCATTCAAAAGAAGAAACGACATTTTTTCACAATAATATTATGAACAATAATAAGCCCAATAGGATTTAATAGTAGAAAATCTGGTCAATTTTGGCCGCCCGTATTTCTTGCATAACTTATCAGGACGCCCCTACGAAGGTGTTAAGTGATAAGTAAGTTCTTCAAAGAGATAATAGAGTTAATCATAAATAGACGATCTAGGGACGATTTCATCAACTAATGAACAGTTAAAAACAATCGTTGCTATAATTATCAAAATCGTTTCTATAATTTATCTGTTCGTTAAAAATTAACAGAAATTGGTGAAATCGACCCCAAGTATAGTGTTTATAGACTGCGGAATAGCAAAAATTAACCTGTAGTGTCGATATACTTCAATTTTTGAACGATTTATGGTTCGAAAAATGACCACAAATGATTTTAAAAATGATCTGATGGGGAAAATAATGATTTAAGGGAGAACCTGCTTTAAGATAAACCTGCATTTATTACGCTTCTCAAACGTTAGATGGCGTTTGTTCTTCAACGTCTTTTATAAGTATATATTTTTAGCCATATTTACAGATTACTTTATTTTCGTAGAGAGCAATATGGCGCAATTTATAAATTAAGATTTTTAAAATGTGTTTTTTATGGAGAAAAAATTGATGCTGATGCTAAATAATTTCGTTTATATCAATATTCGTCGTTGATTCTAAGCATATTTGCATCAAACACATACCTACACTTATTTCGACTTGGTGCAAAAATGGAATATTGAAGAGTTAAATAAAATTAACTTGGATGTGATAAATAAGTTTAAACAAAATTTAGTATAAGGTTTACGAGATAAAAAATAAAATACTCCATAGGTTTTTCGAAAACTTCGTACTAGATTGTTTTTAAATTTGCTATAAGTCAAGCTTAAGCTAATACTAAGTTTTGGTAAGTTTTTGAAAATTTCTGAATACCACGTGTGTTTTCAATCCGGTAACGTTCAACCTTAAAATATAAATTAAGGGAGAAAGAAGAATAAATAATTGTAAAATTATTTGCAATTTACAATTTTTTTTTAAATACAAATATAAAACCACTTCTAGTGGTAATTATATCGAAGAAACCTCATCGTCGTCGCCCTCACCTCCTCCCCCATTAAAGGTGTAATTTTTTTTTTTGATTAATGCAAGGGGTCATTATCGTATTAAACCGGATCGAGAATGAATCGGTTCAGTTAAAATACATTTTTCAGTCTATATACATGTAAAATACAATTAAAAGCACACAAACATAAATAAAATCGGTCATTTTTTATCCCAAACATATATCAAACTATTGTTAAAGCTCATTTTTCACGCGCAATTTGCAAAAAGCTCTCATTTACTTCTATAACAACAACAACAATATCTCTATTGTTTATCATTTGTATTAACTATAAATAGAGTAAGATTATCGGTATTGTAAAAAATTGATACAAAAGCTTTATACGAAGTTGTGTTATTGTTCGGTTGTGTGTCGGTTATTAAAGTTAATTTTTTCCCTACGAAGATTAAAACGTGAAAAGAAAGCGAGTGATGAAGAAAAAAAAAACAGTAAGACATCAAATCGAACACAAAAAATTCTGTCAAAATAAGACTAATGATTTTTCTTTATTATCATCATTATTATATTTTCTCAGTGGCATTTACGATACATCCAATTTAATTTCCTGTTTAAATTCAACTTTCAGCCCAAATAATAATAATAATAATAATAATAATAATTCCCCGTATCTATTCTATTTCATTGCGGGATATTTATAATTGATCAAAAAATATAAATACATACGGTTGCAGGTGTACCAACATACACACACACGTACATCTATCACTTCTATTAATGAATCTTTTATGAACGATAATGGAAAGCATTTCAAACTGTATTTTAAATTAAACATAATAATAGTCGATAACATTTGGTATAAAACGAGTAGACAATTGTCTTCAATTATTATAACAATAATAATAAAATTGATGTATTAGTCGTGGTCTATTACCGATTTATAAAAAATAATTATAATGATCAGCTAATCGGACTTTTTTTTTTGTTGTTAGAATACTTACACATGTATTGTTAATTTCTGATTCAATTTCTTCGGTTGTATTTTATTAACTTCACCACGTACCATCTTTGCTATACTTGTTGGTGTTTCACGTAATGCAAAACTTGTAACATAATGGCCTAAATTAATATTTTTAAAATTGAAAATCGATCTCATATTCATTGGATAAGCATTATAGAATCTTGACCATGATGAGTATGCTGTAATTATAGAAAAAAATAAATAAATTTTTTTGGTATTTGACTTATTTGAGAAGAAATAGTAACAATTCAGGGCTTGAATTCGACAATTACTAGCTGACCGTGACTGACGAGAGTCCATTTCATTTTGATGCTGTTGACAAGCAAAAGTGCGTTTCTATGTTGTACACACCCAAACACACACACACACACACACACACACATTTACTCAACTTGTTTTTTTTTTTTGATAAAATACCCACCACCTATAAACATACTGTTAATCTTTCTAAGCGTAAATGATAGATTATTGAGATAATTAAAAATTGTAATTAATCAAATATTATTTAAGTGTATTATAATCTTACCGAAACATGCTAATCGAAATAATTCTTTATCATTAACAACACAATTTTCATAACGTTGTTGTAGAACTGTTGCTGCTCTTTCTTGATCCGGTTCATCCATAACATCACATAAATATTTCAAATAACTATCAACTTTACATTCTTTTAAACTGAAAAAAATTCCAATAATTACAAAATTATAAGTATATTAAAAAACTCGTTACAGAAGTCAACAATTCCTGCACGAGACCAAGTTTAAAAATCGAACACCCTAGTTCGAGTTTCTTAATGGTTGAGTACAGGAATTGACTTGTAAAACGAGTTTTCTATACTATTTTTTCTATTTTGCACCCTTTTTTAATTAAAATTAAACCCTTGAAATTTAGGGAATTTCGCGGCAGTTGGTATTAATTAGAGCAACGTTTTAAAATTGTTCAATTGTTTTCTCTTCTGCACTTTCTCGATTGTTTATATTTAAATTCAGAAACAATCACAACTGTAAGTGGCAATAATAAATTCAGTGAAAAATTTGTATCAACGTATCTGGGATTACGATAAATTCTAGCGGTACGTCTCATATAATCATTAACGTTTATAATAATTGCACATTTAACGAAAATTAATTGATAAAAACACAAAATAATTTGAGATTATATTGTCAAAGTTGACGTTTGTTTAGCGCACCTTAAGAAAATAAATTATACTAGCTATTAAAATACCCAAAAATAGTGCGTTAACAGGTATTAAAGCACTCCTCTTTTTATATTAACAATGCTATTATAGAAGCAAAATAGAAAAATAAATATTAATTAATTAAGATATTAATTACAAGACTTTATGTTGTTGAAGACGTGTAATAAATTCTTGTTCTTCATGTGTTAAAAATATGATAGCCGATCCGGATTTACCAGCTCTACCTGTACGTCCAACTCTATGAAGGTAATCATCATCACTTTGTGGACCTGTATATTGAATGATACAATCAGCTTCTGGTACATCAACACCACGTGCTGCTACATCCTGTTATCAAATCATAAAATCAACAATATTTTATTTAATAATAATAATATAAACGTTTCTATGATGATGTTTTTAAATTGTTTACAACAACAGCTTGAATAATTAATGTTATTTTTCTTGTTGTTGTTCTATATATTAAAAAGTTATTATTATAAATTTAAACAATGAGATTTTCTTTAAAACAGTACATTAAACAAACAACGTTTTCTTTTAAAAACTATTTCAATCTTCATGCACACAGACATCGTTACGACTTAATTAAAAAGTTTGTGTTTGTGCATAATTAGTAGGTTTAAGAATTTGGAAAATGTCAAGATTTACCTTAAAAAATTACAACAATAATAATGATGTAAAAATGATAAGGTAATTTATACAGTTGTGTTCTTTAAAATAAAATTAATTGAGGAGTTCTTGTTATTAATTCAAACAAAAGTACAGTTTAATATCGTTTTTTTTTTACACAATCCCAATTAAGAATCTGTTAAATTGTTAAAATATGTAAGATATTAAACAAGTTAATTCTCTTTAAAAGCTTTATAATGAAGTGTATTTCATCATAATTTGAAAGAAAAAACATAATTAGAATTAAACATTGATTTTTATTGAGTGATTCGAGCTAAACTATCACTCTCAAATTAATTATTTTTTAATTATATTTTGCCATTAATCAGCTGCTTTTAATAAATGATTTTAATAGTTATTGAGAAACAACTTTGCCTCTTTCAATACAACATCTACAGGTGAGGTATTTGATTTTTTTTGATCTATTACCCCATAAGCTATGGGGTTCTACTTTTGTTTAAATGTTCCTTAAAATACAGGATTATTCACGTTGGACGAAAAGTTTTTATGACCAAACAAAGCAATTTCTTTTGTACGAAAGAACCTTCAAAACTTTCTATTTCACAAAATAACAATAACCAGATGTGTTTTGTTGATTTGGTATCTCTATCTATTATTGATGAAACATGTGATTTGACAAAGAAGGGACATGGGCGGGACCAATGTTTCTCCCATGTATCTATTGACAATAACTACGGTATGTTTATAGTGTGCGCTGACGATAATCGGACGACAATCTAAAATAAATTCCTGATCCCGCTACTAACCAATAACTTTCCGTTACGCCACTGATTCTTCGTTTATAAATGTAGAAATACACCCCTATTATGATTGAAAACCATCAATTTGCTATTATATACATATCGGATAGTTAATTATCTGTACCGATTAAAGAGTATTATTGGATTTTTTTAAAATGATTTAGCACTATTAATATGTCTACTCATGGATATCCTGCTGTTTTACAATCACACTCCGTTTATCCATTCAACAACCGAATTTAATTCTTCATCGAAATTAAATGCACCAACAATAAAAAAAAGAAAAGAAAACCAAGTATATAGTCTATAATACTACATTCAAATCTACTTATTATACGATCAATTTATATTCTTATCACAACAGGTGGTATAACAGAACTATTTTATTAAAAAGATATCGTTTAATAAAAGCGTATCTTTATTAGATTTGATTATCTGATGATTTAGCACTAGTTTTAGAATTGATTGTAGACAAAATTTTACTTACCGTACATAATAAAACACCACTTTTTGCTGCACGAAAACTAGTAAATACTTGTTTTCTTGTATTCTGATCCATAGAACCATGTAATTTAAAAAATTCAGTATCCAAAACAATCTCTTCTTCAACTTCATCATTATCACTACTATTACCATATTCATTATCAAGTAAAACAATATTATTAACCATAATTTTACCGCGATTCTTCGGCATTTTTACTAAACATTTTTTAAATAATTCATAATGATAATCGACCATTTGACCAGTTGCCATAAATACAAAAATTTTACGTTTTAATTTCGATAATAATATTGCTGATAATGTAAATAAACGATGTTTTATATGTGTAACTAAAAATTGTTGTTTTACAGTATTTGGTATAATTAAATGTTCAGGATTCATATCTTCACATTCATCTAATGCATCAATATAAATATGTTGTTTCATTGTAAAATCAGCTAATTCAGCTATATCTTTATTTAATGTAGCTGATAAAAGGAGTGTTTGTCGATCTTTTGATTTCATATTTTTCAATGGTGATATTTGATCAATTGATTCTTCAATTTCATCATTTTCATCTAAATACGTATGTTGACCTTTCAACATTTTAATTGGATCATAAACTGAATTAGTTTTTGCACGATCTAATTCTTCAACAATTCTATAAAATAAAATAAAAAATATGGGAATTTGATAGAGAAATTGTCGAATAATTAAAATTTACTTGATAATATCTTTCTTAAAACCCATATCTAGTAAACGATCAGCTTCATCCAAGACTAAACAACGGACATTATCAATTTTTATAGCAGACGTATGCAGGATATGATCTAGAAGACGACCAGGTGTTGCTATTAATACAGTTACACCTTTACGTAATCGATCTTTTTCAGTTTTACGATTCTCACCACCACACAAATGACCAACAACAATCCATTGGAAAGTCTTTTCGAGGAGAGGAAACAAATTTTATACCAACTAAATAATTAAAATTATAATGAAACTTACATTAATTTTACTGAATAATTCGTGTGTTTGTAAGGCTAATTCTCGTGTAGGTACAATTATTATAGCTTGTACACCATCTGATCGTTGTATACGAGGATTGATTGATTGTAAAGCATCAATAACCGGTACTGCATAGGCTAAAGTCTTACCAGAACCTGTCTGTGAACGTATTAAAACATTCTTGCCGGATATGATTGAAGGAATCGATTTCTCTTGTACTTTTGTTAATAGAGTATATGAATGTTTCTCTAAATTAGCTACTAAATATTTATGAATATCTAAATCGTTAAATTTCCGTCCTATACTAAATACTTTCTCTACAATTGAAGCACCACGTACATTCGTATTAACGTAAATATCTTTATGTTTTACAGAAAATAATGAATGAGACTTATCAGTATGTTTAACTTTTTCTGTTGTTGTACCATCTTGTTGCTGTTGTGATAATTTACCGGCTAATTTATCCTTTTTTTGCTTCCTTTTAACATACTGTTCTGATGTATCCGATTTTTCAAAATTCTCAGAAAATTCATTTCGTTCTGGGTTTATCTCGCGTTGTTCTCTCGATTTTTGAATAATATTCTCAAAAATCGTATTCGACGTTGTATTTTCTTGAATTTTCTTTGGATTTTCACTGGTTTTATTACGTTTACGAGCAAAAACTTTACCTGTAGGTTTCTCGGTTTTACACCAAGTAAAATCAAACGATGTCATGTTGATCTGTTGACAATTACATTAAATTAAAGAATAACGCTGTAAAATTGTACGAAATTTAAACTTTACTCGATTAAAATCAATTTAATTCAAATGTAAACAAAAGTGAGGTTATGTTATTTTCAAATAATATCACATAATAATTACTTTATTTGTTGATAAATTATCGGAATTATTATTAAATAACACTATTATCACTCGTAATCTATCGAATTTGGTTTAATAATCGAAAAAACTTAATTTTTTTAAATATTTTACAATCAATGAAAAGTGAGGTTATACACGTGTTTGTCTGTCTCTTCACTGAACACTGTTGTCATACTTATCAATATTCTATCTATAGATTTTCTAAATATTTCTTTATAGAAAACTCAATTTTATTTGATTCCAAAATATGTATTAAAACTTAGATGAAGTAAAATTAGTAACAGACATTGTTTATTAAGATTGATTATTATTAGTTTTGAAATGATAGGTCTCAACTGGCAACGTTGTTTTCAATAGTGACACTTGTTTAGTCTTGTTTTTTTTGCAGTGGCGTGTATTTGTTTTATAAAATAGAATTTGCAAATTTATTATAAAAAATATTTAAATTATTTTAAATAATTAGTGATGTGAGTGTAATAAGGACAATGGTATAATACAGCAGTAAACTACATTAAATACCGTAAGTTTTAAAAGTTTAATTTTGAATTTAATGCGATTTTGAAAAAATAAGGTTACAATAATTACATCTTTGAAAAGCTACACAAAAGTAAAAATAGGAATTTGTAATTATCCTAAATTTTAGGCTTAATTATCGATATTTTATTTGTTTGTGTATGTATTTGATTCTAATATTAATGCGTAGTATCTGCTCCCGCCAATTTTTTGGTGGTGGTTATTTTGGATGGTTACTAATGTTACTATTGGTAAGTAGTGGGACAAAGCGCGCTATATTTGAAAATTGGTTCGAATGGAAGTGTTTTAAGGTTGAACACTACTGAATAAAAAACGAAGTGTGTTCAAAAATTTTCAAAAAATTACCATAGCTTAATATTTGACTAAATTTTACTTTTACCAAGTTTAAAGAAAATTTGGTAGGAATGTTTTCGAAAAAAAAAATAGGAAAAATCATGGTTTTCCCACTATTTTATTTTTTATCTCGGAAACCTTATACCAGATTATGTTTAGACTTTTGTATCACATCTAATGAAGTTTTATTTAGCTTCTGTATTTTTCACTTTGAACGATTAGTTTTCACAAAAAAAAAGGAGAAATAACTAATTAAGCGTATTTAATATTAATATACGCTTGAAACCAAATGTACATACGGTATAGAATCAGCGAGAAAATTGATATAAACGAAATTATTTAGCGTCAAAACAGGCATTTCAAAAATTTTAATTTATAAATTCCGTCATATTGCTCTTTAAGAAAATAAAGTAATCTGTAAATATGGATGAAAATATAGATATAAAAGATGTGGTGGAGTAAGCACCATCTAACGTTTGAGAAGCGTAATTTCGAAAATTTAAGTTTGTTATTGTCTTATTGTTAGTTCAGGATCCTATAGTTTTAACTACTTTTTTGTGGTAATGATAATAAAAATTTGTAATAAAATGGTTGTATTATCCTCTACTGTATTCATTTAGATTTTGCACACATACAATTCTGTTGACTTGAAATTTCCGGTCCATATACTTGACTGTAATCTATCAATATTATAGTGAAAATAGCCCTTCGAAAATGCCAAACAGAAAATTATCCACGCTTAGGTCCTATTTTTGGCTATTAAATGTTGTCGATAATCCGCAAGAGTGGTTGCACGCGCTGTCTCACTTAAATTAATATCTTTAACAACAACAACTATAACGAAAAATTGGTTAGAATATTCTCTACTAAATAGAATTGTCTACTAATGTATGTGTTTTATTGAGGGCGACCCTATTGAATAGGATTGCGGGAATTAGTGGAGCATTAGTGATCCATTAAGGGTCAATCGGCTTTCCCTCATCCGTACCGAATTGGAACGATTCCTTTATGTTGCCACTAGGAATGATTGATACACTCTCTCTTTCTCTTTATATCTTATCATAAATTTACAATTTTTATCGTAGATAGATCCAAAGGGAATCAGTATAGACGCACCTTAACGATTATCATTTATTTCATTTCGCTTCTTCTAATTGGTCAGACTTAAGGATGCTCAGTACTATTTATTTTTCGGTAATTGGCGCTAATTTTAAATAAATTCGATTATGATTTTTAGATCATTTATTATCGATAACAATAAAATTTGTATCTTTATATTGAAGAAGGATGGAATTATGTGGAAAATATATAGAAAAGGGTCACAAAACTGTCTATACGAGATACATTAGGTATAGCGTTATATGCGGTTCCGGTCCTGATTCTGGCAAAATACACACACATACCTACACATATAAAGATACGAACAAATAGAAAGAGAATCTCTACTAAAAGTTTTCAACTGTACGTATTTTCCATTTGGAGTAAATCCAATTTTTAGTCGACCACCCATTATTCAAATGTAGAGATTTATAGACGACGCGGCAGATATATACAATAAATAAATCCCTATTGAAAATACGAGAAAATGTGTTTGACTCGATGCTAATTTATTATGGTAACGCTTGAGTGCCAACGAAATTGTTATACAAAACTCACCACAATATTCGAATAATGATCGTATTTCACGTATTTGCCAAATTTTTATTAAATAAAGAACTTACTTATATAACAATTATTATATGTATTTCATTTGTTATTGTCAACAATAAAGAGACAATAAAGACAAATTTATATTGTTGGAAATGGAAAAATCAAAATCTAATAGAAATCGTTCCAAAATCTACGTCCTATTGAAACTTTGACACACAAATCTTCGATACAGGGTTATTCACGTCGGGCGAAAAGTTTTTATAGCAAATCTCATTAATTGACGAGTAATTCGAAAAAAATTAAGGATTTGTAGGGAGGTACTTGGAGGTTGTTTTGGCAAAATTGGAACTTTGTAGCTTATTTGGAAGTATGTTTTGGATAGGGTTGCGATTTTCAAAAACGAGCTAAACACGCAAGACAACTAAGAATGACTCGGAGACCTTCCCAACATTGATAATTTGTGTTTTTCTCCTTTCATTCTAGAAAAAAATCAAAAACATTCCTACTTGTTCCAGAATATAATGGGGAAAAACGAAAAAATCAATATTGGGAGAATCCTTGAGTGATTATCGTCTTGCGTGTTTAGTTCGTTAGGAACGAGCGTTTTCTGACCAACTTCCAAATAAGCTACGAGGTTCTAAGTTTGTTGAGTTGATCTCCAGGGACTACCCGATAAATCGAATCGCTGGACAAATAATGGGAGTTACCATAAGAATTTTTCGTCCAACGCGAATAACCCTGTATACTACTTAATAATCTTATCACTAAAAACATGACTTTATCAAAATCGAAGAAAAAAAAAACACCAATAGTTTCATTGATATGACAGTTGAAAAATTCCAATCACATTAAAGTAACGATTTAACAATGAATAAACATCGCTTACATTCGTATATTTGTTGTACAATTGATGTAACATACGCTACAAGATTAATTGCATTTTTTGGAATTGTATAACATTTCAATTAAAAGATTTTTCAAAATAAAGGTAATCAAATCGAAATTTTTTTTAGGCGATTTCAGTATTATTATTAACTGTTTTATTAAAAGATAGAGCTAAAGATGATTTTGGTATTAGTAGAAATATTGCTTTAGCACTTGGATTAGATTGGAGACATTTACATCCAAATGGTAGTGTTGCTAAACATGCTGATCCTGAGGGTAAGCCAATAATTTTGCCCATATTTTCATAATAGTAATATACAAAAAACGAATAATATTGTAAATGTAGTTGTTATCATCTACTTATTACACAGTGTTTTATTGTGGAATTATATTAAAGCTTCGAGTTGCCAGAACTGTATAGTTTTCATTAGATCTAGTGACATAACACACTAACTATAGATCTAGTATATCTATAGATAGCGCTTTCTCCCGTAATAGTGAGGCAACCACAAGATGGGCAACCAAGATTTTAACCATTAAGTACTGATTTATTATTTAAATTGATGAGACAACATAGAAAACTCCAGCAAAAAGCACTAGTTTTTTTGTTAGTAACATTAAACGATACATGCAATTTTGTTAAAGAATTTGCGATTAAAAGTATTGGTTTCCATTTAAATAATCTATAATAAATGTTATTTCTATTGGTGATGTTACGGATCTCTGTTTCTGGTTCCGCAACTACGGAAATTTTGCATGATTTTGTAGCCTTGTTTCCTATTCTGTTTCTGCATATTTTTAAACGGATATATAACGGAAATTTTTAGCATTTACACTAGAAAAACATTATTAGTAAAAAATATCATTATGCAGGAAAATTACACAGAGCAAAATATGGAAGAAAAAAATCCATTGTTTATGTTAGACTCGAGGAAATTATGTACAGCTAGGTGCATGGAAAAGTTAACGACTCTTAAGTGAGAAATACTCGTTCTTTTATATAGTTGTGTAAACCAAGCTTTCACCATCTTGAAGGAAAGAGGATGGGACTATGGGGATTGTTCTGTGTGGATAATGTGTCATGAACTTCATCTAACGGAATACGTTAGGAGGCAATATAACAACCCTATTCTCATCAACTTTTCATCTTATTTTCAAATTGTAACCTGCTAGACGCATGCCAAGTTGTGAGGACCTCCCTCGTAAGGCTCACAACTATCGTTAACTTTTCCATGCATCTACATGTACAACGTTCCATATTTACAAGATTTGGTCAACTTTTTGACTTAATGAATAAAATAAAAGTGCCTGCTCCATAACTGTATTCGTATTAGATTGTAACAAATCTGTCAATTCATTTTTTTAGTTTCTGTTACCGTTTCCGTTATAATAAATTTCAAAAAATCTGTTTCTGCTACGACACTTCTGTTACATCTCTAATTTCCATGAATTTACTTTCAATTTTTTCATATAAGACATTTAATGTGTTGCCTAAACGGTTGGCACACTAGATGCTAAAGGCAAAACTTGAGAAAAGCGCTATCCGTATATATTCTAGATCAATTATACTAACACGTAGGATTGATTGATTTTTTTTCGATACTTATTATAGTTCTTGTGGATTTTCAGGCAATACGGTAACGACAATCTTGATCTTCTACACTATTGTCTATTTTTTCACAAATACATTATTGTTTTATGCAACAATTTTCGTAATTGTTTTTGAAATTGGTAAGAAAATTTTTAAGTTTAACGTATAGGTTTTTAGCGTAAACGTCATTTTACTTATCCATGGTTGATATTTGAAACTTTAAGTTGTATATCAAAGGTGGGTGCTCTTGTTTTCCATATAGCCACAGAATTTGAGGATTTAAGTAAAATTTTTATAAATGGTTCAATTATATATATCGGTAATATTAATAGATTCTTTGCCCAATAATGGTTGTGTTTTATCTCTATATTTGTAATTATGTTGTAGGTTTTATGGTGTGGTGGTTTTTTGTTGTTTATAGTGTACAATCTAAATGGTGTAAACGTGAAGAAGAAACGATAACATTATCATTGACACCTCAACCTTATGTGCCTAATGTTTATTATGCAACAATCTAAAATTTATGAGTTTTTCTTATATGTTTAAATACTAATTTTGTTTAACTTTTTTTCTTCATATTTGTCCCGTTTTCTTGTTCTTTTAATTCCAATATCGACCACTTGAAAGCCAACTAACCAATTAGATTATTATACGTTTCCTCTTCTTTCTATACTAAATTTCTCCTGATGTTGACAAATTTAAAAACTCCTCTAACTAGTGTTTTAAAAGTTAGCTAGCTACATTTTAACAAATTACGCTTTTCGTTTCTTTTCATTTCATTTTAAAAAGCGCGTTCAAGTATAGATACCATTAAAGCAGTAGCAAGAGAAAAAAAAAAAATAAATTCGAATGACTAAAAACACATCAATGATGTTGTTGTCGTTGTCCGCCTCTCCAATCTGCCGCAATCTTGACAAAGTTTAAAGCTTTTTAAAAGCTAATTCGATAAATAATTCTGTATTTTTCTCGACTCCCTCCCTTCAACCCTGTCTCTGTGTTTTTTCTTCTTCTTTATGGCGACGGCAAATTGCTTTTTCAACATAATTTAAATGAAAATTCTTTAATAGTAGTAGTAGTAGTAGTAGTAATAGTAATAGCAGCTCCTCTATTGAGGATCAAAACAAATTACATTGAAACTCCATTGTGGGCGAACTAATTAAAGTTTAATCGACAAGAACATGAAAAAAAAACACGTCCACTTTTTTCTCGTTTTGAAAATCAACAATAGTTGGGCGCCTTATCAATAAGCCGCACCGCCGATTCTAGTAGTAGTTTTGAAAGTTTACATTCATATAATTCAATTGTATAATATCGAGTAATGAATACGAACCGGATAGGATCTGTAATATAAAGGGACGAATGGAGAGACCTTTATAAATAATAATCTAACCAGTTTCGATGATAGAGTGACAGAGACAGAATGTGATTGCTTTAATTATAACTCAATACGAACTTTGTTAATTACGATTGAAGGTGTAGATGTATGGAAGATAAATCAATTAAAATCAACCGAATACATTTCAATTTTGTCAAAGTCTCTCCTTTTATCTATCTATGTATAGAGACACAGATAGACAGACAAACAGTGATCTAATTTAAGTTCAAGTTACCGACAACACCTTTACGATAATCCTCAGGGCTAATTAATAAAAACAATCAAGTCATTTTAGTGATAATAGTCTGAAAATTTTAACACAAATTGATCACCAATTAATTAATGAATTAATAATAGTGGAGAGTTGAATAAAAAAGCACAATTGATTCTATCAACAGAATGATTTATTTGTTTTTAATAAATAACAATTGTGATCATCCAATGGAACTAATAACGAACAAAACATTTTTTTTCTCTTTATAGATAATTGATAATTGCTCTCATATTTTTATATAACGTGCGATTAAAATTTCAACTGAATATAATCAAATTTCGTCAATTAGTTTTTCAAAATTAAATTAAATTATAAATATTCTCTAATGTAAAATTACTGTATTTAAATCTAATTAAATTGTCTAAATGTTAACAAGGACTTTGCTCGGTTATTGTGTGCCTTAATACCATTTAAATCCATATACGGTTTTGGCAATTATAACCAGAAGCATATCTCGCTCTTTGTTAGTTATTTGAATAGAAATACAATCATCACAATATTGCCATGTATGTATTTTATAAATTAGTATAGTTTAACTGTACAGATGTTGGTATTATTGTCCATATGGTTATAGTTGTTTCATCTTTTTTTATTACGTTAAATTTAACAATATTGAAGAAGGATAGATATAGATATATAGTAGAGCAGGTGATGTGTTTCATGTGTGTAAATATAGGTAAATAAATGTAACCACCAATAAAAATTTGTGTATTTAGAGAATGAGAGTCATATTTTCGTGGAGATATTTAAGTAATTTAATCATACAGCATGATCGGTACTTCCGGTAATTATTTTACTAGCAAAACATGTCATTATTAATACACATTATTAAATATTAAATGGAAATCATGACAAATACGTTATAAACGACAATAGAAATGCCAACAGACCGTGGCAACGGCAACGTTCCGTTTTCCAAATGATGGTTGTAAACGCATATACAACAACACATAAAGGTAGAGAGAATGATGTAAAATTGTTGTAATGTAATGAAATTTACATAAAATTATTTTGTTAAAATTTCATTGCTTTACAGTCATTTATTATTGAATAATTTACAATTAGAGTGCGAATCAGAATTAAGAGACATAGTTGAGATAAAGCACGTTCGTCTCTAGCCACGCCTAATCTGAGGAGTTTAAATTGTATTTAATTAACTTTTTTGGTGAATTTGCACGTGCCTTATCTCATCGATGTCCTTCAATTATTGCTCTAGATCTGATAGTTATTCGAAAATATAACTCAGATCTTCAGAAAGACGTTGATCTATTATCTGTCGAGTTACAAATACAGGGTGTTCCATAATGTCTGCTTTCCTAGAGTTTCTCAATCACCAAATTTCCATTTACAGGACTAATATGGTGGATGAACTTTTACATGTTACAATTGACATAAAAATCAACTCGTGGCGCCTCCACCAAAAATCACTCTCTCGTTACAGTTCTTGTTTTGAACGTGTGCGAATGATGAAAGTGGTGTTAATTATTGGACATGATTAGACATAGGGTTGGTGACAGTTTAAAACCCTTCACCCTTGATTTTATTGACAATATTAGTATCGCTCTAGCGCGCCCTCTCTTGTTCAACATGTTTTATTCATCAGCCACAATACCGCCCTACAAATGATCACCAACTATTAGAGTTTTGCTTTTCTATTCGTCTATATTTGAATTGAATTTTAGTCTTTTATTTATCGACACAACATTATTTAATTCTTATATTTATTTGGATATAGTTTATTATTAGTTAGGTATAATTATTTAAGATGAAAGCAGATACATCAACGTATTCAACATTTATTTATAAATCGTCGAAATTATATGCATATACATGCGTAAAATATGTACATCTAATTTCAAGTTATAAACGTCAAGTATGAGAAGCAATACAGTTGAAAACCGGTAATTTAGAAGAATGAGGAATCAAAAAAAAAAAAATTTGTACACTGCACGTTGTTTGTGAAATCAAATTAAAACGTACACCAAGAAGACGTGCTTTGTCTAATTGCACGGGCCATGAAAAGATATTCAGCTTTAATATCAATTTTTTTTTTCTGTAGGTACCTATACACGATGACAATAGTGAAATTAACTTTTATAACATTAATTTGTTCGTAGAATTGCTAGTTAAATAACGATCACGTATAATAATGGCTTGTTAGTTTTGATGATGATTTAACTAATTTGTTTTATTTCTCCTCGTTTTTTATGTTGTTGTTGTTTTGTCATTGTTGATAAACAACAAAGAGTGCCCGTTAAAAATCAGGATTTTATTCAGGAGAGAGAGCAGTCCCTTCATTACGATTTCATTCCCACTTTTAAGTTGTATAAAGCGTAGTTGTATCAAGCGAGGAGGTGTCGTCTAATTCGTATAAAGTGTGTAAATTTAGAATGTTTGAAGCCGCCGCCGCCCCCACCCCCTTCTCTTCTTCTATCACTTAACACCGTTTGAAGTCTCTAGGGTTCTCTTTTCAGCTTCTGGCTGGCACATTAAGTAAGTTGTTTTAATATTTTAACATACACATACATATTTATGACAATCTTGTGTGTTTTTTTTTGTTGGTCCTACTGCTCTCTTCTCTTGATATCAATCTAAACTCGGAATTTTAATGGATTCGGAAAGTACAATTTTTTAACCCTTTATTGATCAAATACACTCAAATATTCTTTGGTTTAAATTTGATTATAATAGAGAAAGTTGAGCATTTTATCTTATAATACTACACAGATATAAGAAAAGAAGTTGGTAAAGTCGGATAGTAAACATATTATCTTTAAGATATAAATAAAAAAAAACATCCCCTTTTTTAGGTATTATTCAAATAAAGTATAACTCAGAGGAGTAAGTTTAAAAAGGTCGATAATGTCAGATTCGATGATGGTTTCCTTGAAAGCTATATAAAATGTTTTGAAAAGATAAATATGGATCAATTTTCGATGAGTTTATATTCAACTCAACAACATTATTGAAATATAAAATTTCCATGGCTTTCTATAACGACACAACTTCTGAGAGTGCACCCTCATTGGTGCATATTTTAAGGGTTGTTGCACATAGGGTTAGCTACTCCACAGCGTTCTAAATTTTCTTAATTGAGTAGATCAGAGGAAAATAATTGATACAAGTCAAAAATTAGTTTTTTAGAAAAAAAATAATATTTATCTTTCATATATTGCAGTTAGTGTCCGACCGAAACAAGATTTACAACCGAAACCGAAACTTCAGCCTCGATCGCAACTTCGGCCGAAACTGAAACCGAAACTTATTTAGATAGACATGTTAAAATTTCTATTGTATGCTGAAATCTAGAGTAATTTTACATGCTGCACCAAAACCTCTCTTGTGCAGACACGTACGGGGAAACTGAAAGTGTCTGCTTAAGGGAGGTGTCCGGTTTTCACCCAAGAGCGACATATTATTTGAGGAATTAGAAAGTGTCCGGTCATTGGAGGTGTCCGTTAAGAAAGATTTTACTACATATAGTTAATTAGTAATGGAATTAAAATATAATATACCCATGTAAGAAAAAAACACATAACCTCAACTCGATAGAATCTGGCGATCACGAGGCACGAACTGACCCGAACGAATCAAGACAATTCCTGAATAGTGAGTTTCGATGCGGCTGAAGTTTCGGTTGATTTTTGGCAGAAACTAGATTTTTTAACCGAAATTGGCCGAAACTGAAACAGAATCTTTGGTCGGTCACTAATTGCAGTGTACTTCTTCAGTCGTATAATTACCCTTCTAGAAGGCGTGCTGTTAGTGTCCTGATGCAGAATTTCACTTTCGCCATTTCTGCTCCTTCTAAATAGCATATTTGTAATAACATTTACGCTCATTGTTATAAAAAATGTCACTTGTACTATTTTTCTTCTGAGTCGCTTAATTATGACCTGACCGCAGACTGAAGGCTACAAATTTGATACAGTGATAGTCCGTCTAGTGAAAACTGAAATTAAATCTCTTTGATTTTTTATGTGTTCAACTTAGAGTCGGACTAACTTGTCTTTGAAGTAAACAAAAATAATCCGGCGAAAAATTTTTGACAACTAATTGTAACAAAACTTGATAGTTTTGATAAAAAAATCGATCTAATGATTCAGTTCCTGTTAGTAAAGTAATAAAAAACGAGAAGAACGACTTTCAAATGGGGGCATTTTATTATTAGTACTATTATTATTATTATAGGAAGCAGGGTATAGATAATACTATTAGCATTCATTCGCTTTATGGCCCATGCATAAAAGTTTCCGTAGCTGGGGAAAAATGTCTATAAATGCGACTATGTGCATCCCAGTATTAAGCATTAGTCGCTTCGAAAACAAATCATTGAACAATTCATTGAATGTGGACAATAGAGTGCACTTATTTCCGTATAAAATACAATAACAATGCTAATAATATAGAGAAAGAGAACGACCAAATCGGCGTAGAGGAAGAGACCAAAAAAAAAGACACAAACCAACAGTGATTTTAATCGATTTTAGAATTGAATTCAAGTGAACATCCGGAGTATTATCAATAGCGTTAACTTTAGACCTTCAGCAATAATTAAAGGACATCGATGAGATAAGGCATGTACAAATTCACAAGAATTCCAGTTAAAAGTAGTTGGAGAAATAGAGCTGTTAACCAATAAAAAAAAATAAACTATTCAGTGATATGGAGATAATCACATTCTTTTGATTGAACCTAAAAGTCTGGCTAGAGACGAACGTGCTTTATCTCAACTATGTCTCTTAATTCTGATTTACACTCTAAAACATCGTAGACTTGTTCAAAAATCTGTTAGATGCAAGAAGAATGACTTGCCTGTTTATACTGTTACAGTAATCTTTGTATTGTTGTAAAGTTTATAGAAAATAGGAGTCCATTAAATCTATTGTTGTGTTGTTGGAAACTTTAAACGTTTATTTGAATTTCAAATAGACCAGTTTTTGGATAATTTATCATTTTCGAAAACATTTTAAATTCATAAATTAATTGTAAAGTGTATTCGAGTATTTGTTCCCTTCGTTATTTTCCCCTCTTGCTATATCCTTCTATCTGTATACAATATTTTCAACTTGCTGACGGAAACATTGAATAGAAGATTGATTTATTCCTGTTTACACGTCCATTTAAAGTTTAAAATCCAACCGTTTGTCGATTTGTGCTGATCATCATCATTTAACAATAGAACATCATCAAATCAAAGCTACTTTTTTCGGTGAAAATATTCGAAATTTTCTTCAAATTACTGATTTTACAACAGAAAAAACTAACGTTTTCCTCCCTAAAAAATTCTCACCACCATTACTATCGAATTTAAAACGTTTTGTTAGATTGTAATTGTATTACAACTTGAAATAATATTGCAATATCATCATTCGGGCGACTTTATTATTCTCCTTTTTTTTTGGGGAGTTGAGTTCATAATATCGCACACCCTTATTATTATAAAAGACTGTGTGTTACCAGCTCTTTTCGTACAATATTTTTATTAGACATGAAGGGTAGAATTGTCAAATGATTTAAGCTACTCAAACACCATGAAAAATAATTAATCGTGCTTCAAAAATGCACTTTTATTTATTATAAATGTTCAACTTACTCTATTGAAATATTTTTTGAAAGTCATCATTTCTATATTATTCAAAGGGAAAATTTTTAGATTATAATTAAGGGTATTGTTTGTGAAAAATGGACCATTTTAAAATCTAGTCTTTGATTATTCCAAAAATATACCGCGTGATCCACGTAAGGCGAAAAGTAATTTGAAAAATATTTCAAGGATTTGTATGGGGGTCCCTAGAGACTATTTAAGCAAATTAGGAAATTGGTCGGAAAACGCTTTATTCCGACGATGTGCCTATTTTCACTAACCGGTTATAGCCGTCAAAGGACTAAGAATGATTAGACGATTATCTTAAAATCGTTTTTATCATACTGATTTTCCGACATCCTTTTGAATGGCGAGGTCATGTACCTTTTACTACTTTTAACTCGATAGGGGAAGATTGTTTATTTTGATTAAGTAATTTTTTTTAAAGAAAATTCTTGACATTAAAAACAAATAAGGAGTAAGTGAATTTTATTATTTTCACATCAAAGGAAATCAGAATAAGAGCAACAAATAGTGAATTAACATAAGCAAATCTTACCCTATCAAATTTAAAATAGTAAACAACAGAGAAGGTTACTTATATTAGATTCATTATTTTTTTCACGATAGATCTCCACCACGGTTTTGTTTCAATTTTTTCAAGGATACAAATGAGAAAAATGGAAAAAATCAATTTTGTGATGAGCCATTTTCAATCGGTTCATGGGTATGGTTGCTTGGCAAAAATAGCAAAATTTTCGAAATAAAGCCTTTTTGATCAATTTTCAAATGAGCTACAATGTCCTTATTTCGATAAAATCCTCTCTGGAAAGCCCCTAAAAAATTTTGAAATATTTTTCGAATCGCTTGCCAAATAATGGGAGTTGTCATAAGACATTTCCGTTTTACATGAATCACCCGGTATACTGCATGTTCCATTATAATCTACTCACTAAATCCCACTATGCTACACCACTGGTAGTTTTTTTTTCAAATTTCCAACTCAATTTTCTAGTATTTATTTATTTATTATAAATTATGAGTGGAAATTATCCGTGAATGTTGTAAGGGGATGAAAATTTCGGCGTCTTAAACTGCATTTTTTTTCTACGTTAATTTCCAATGGGCGGAGTTGTAAATGTGTCAGCAGGTATTTGGATGGGAATGCTTAGGATTGGTTGGATAGCAAGACCACGGTCTCTTATATACACGAACTATACGATTGGTTGTTAGCAGTACTTACACGCTCCACCAGCTACGCTAAATCGCTCTGGGGCTCACCCAACGATGTGTTTATCAATCAGTTGTATGAGAAAATCATAGGAAAATTATAATCCAAAGATAGGTACAAAATTTTACTAATTCAACAATTTATTACAGTATAAATAAATCTAGCTAATATTAAACAAAAAAAAAAAATCCACCCTATTGTTGTAATTTAACACTGTAACATAATGTCTATATTAAGACCCTTGATAATGTCGATTAAGGGGTGAATTTAAATATCGTTTGATAAAAATTCACTGATTTTATCAAATTTAAATTAGCATCTATTAATGCTTTTATTGTAAACGTCCATATGGCACTATGTAGAATACAAAATGCAAGATTACACCCCAACGTTGTTTTTTTTTCTATAAAAAGCCGATATTTATTACAAAAGAAATTATAGAACTTAACAGATGGAAGGGGTTAATTTATACATATATTTTATATATTATATACCTACCTATATAGATATTTAGGATATAAAATGACAGTGTCTAGTAGAAATCATCCCTTTCGTATTCGATGCGAGGTGCTAAAATTCACGATAGCGTAAAGTATATGAATATATAAAGTGTGTATATCTCGGAAACGCTTTTAGAATTAAAGCTAAATATTTATGGGGCGCTGCAAATCGGCTGCTTTTATATTACTTATACACAGTAAAACTGTGCTATAAAAGCTCTCTAAAGCTTCGCATACCCGGAAGTTACTCTACTATACTTTACACTCCTCGCTTCTGTGTAATAGAAGATAATGTTTATAAATATGCATGTGTAAATGTAGGGCTTTAAGTGAACTACCACCACCTTCACCACCACCCTGCGTCTCTATACTTACGCTTGTTGAGAATACGTAAAAAACACCCTTTTTGCATTTTGTTTCTTCACAAATAATTGAGAATTTTTCCGGATATATATGTGTGTGTTTTATTGTATAAAGACGAGAACATGCGAAACGATCGTTTAGATAATGTAGCTTGATAAGAGATTGATATCATTATCGTATAAAAACTGTAAAGTCTCTCAATAAGCGGCTTATACTTCACCGCAATCACTTCAGTAACCCCCCTAGTTTGATATCTGTGTTTATCTATCTTTGTCGGGTTTTGTATAGGCGACGAGCACATATCCATCCATTCATTCAATCTGGGCTTTCATCCGTCGCCTCCATACAAAAGTAAGATAATGTGTGTTATTTTGGGCGTTGATCCGAAGGCACAAAGCAATGCGTCGCGTCGCTTATGTGTGTGTGTGTGTGTGTGTGTGTTGTTTTCAAAATTTGATAGAGATGGATGAAAGCTGTGAACAATAGGTGGTAGATTCAAAGATTCGTTTTTTGTTATTGTTGTTAAACTAGATTGGCTCCAACTAATGGAACAATTAAGCTATCAATAAAAGTTTGGACGAGATAAATTCTTTTTATGTTAATGTAGAAAGTTATTTAATGTTTCTAGTTGTAGTTGCCAAAACGAAACTCCGGTTTATATCCCGTATTCGAATCGAAAACAGAATCAACGATGTGTACAAATCTATCAGGCGGTCTTTATAACTCGGATACGACAGTTTGGAAAAGCAATTATTGAGATGAAAGCGCACAACTAACATCTCCTCATGTCGTGTTTTATTGGGGTAGCGGTTGAATCAGAACAGCTCACCCCCCCCTCTAACTTTTTATTATTAGCCCGCATTGATTTGTTGAGAATTTCTTCAGTCACCTGTGCGCTAGTAGCCGAAGATGGACTCGTTTATTTTTATTAGGAAATTCTGTAGACGTCAAATGATATTTATTGTAGGGGTGGTGAATTGTGTATGTGTGTATGTATGCACTATTCTACCCTCTTTTATTAACTTAAACATATATCTGTATTAGGGGTTGTTATGTTAATTAGGCGTGCAATATACAGAACGCGGAGCATTATCTTTGAATTATACGACATCGTCATCATAACCTACCCTCTATGTATTACATCGAATTGCATTACAATCAAACTGGGTTGCACAATTCAAACACATACAAAATCAACGAATCGTTCAATGATTACATTGACTAAATAGAATTATCTCTTTCCTTTTCCATCACGATTCACGATTTTATCCACTATAGTAATAACAATAACAAATGGGAAAAGCCGCCAAGTTAGTTGTGGAAGAAAAACTGGGGAATTTCTTCATTCAGCTGTGAAATTGTCACAAATAACAAGAATGTAGAAGAAGTTGTGTTTTTGTTTTTTATAAAATAGGTATTTCCGACGATAATTACAAACGTATTTCAAAAATTAATTTGTAATACAAGCAATTCCATGGTAATTGCTCGTATTGGTAGGGAATGTTTATTGATTTGTGGTAGGTATTTGATGAAACATACAGGTATGGCATATTTGTATTTTTCTGGAAATTTCGTTAATGTTGATTGACACGTATTGCTAAGAGTACACTTTGCCGGTGTTGTATATTTAAAGGGAGTTGTAGTCGGGCCTCGATCCGGTATCCGAAAAAGTCATAATTTGTAATTATTGATTTCTCGCTTATTTTCTAACAAGAGTTAAATTGGGAGTTTCACAGTGTAGGTATCTGACGGAGTTTTAAATTTTGGAAAAGTGCAGAGGAAAGTGTCGGAGCATCTCAAAATTTTGTAACCACTCCCTCTCTACAATTTTAAAGGTAGAAAACGCCCGATTCAACGCTGGTTAGAACGTTTGAACTTCTCAGAACACAAGCGAGAAATCGGTGATTAAAAATTGAGGCCTGACACCAGCTTCCCCTTAAACGTACAGTTGGGTGCACTGAAAATGCGACGATAGTTGTGTAAAGCTGTGTAGGCCATACTAAAGGGATACTTTTCGTTCAAAAGTTGTCACATTTTCAGTGTACTCGGGTGTACAGTCGAGTGCGGAAAATTTTTTACGACTCTTGGTGATAATTTTTATACTGTTTTACATAGATTAAACCGTTCCTCTATACCATTGTTGGTATTTGGGATGAACCGAAGTTGCATTATTGCTTAACCTGTTTTGACGAATAAAGGCTCTTAAAGTTCAGCCATAAATAAATAGAGGGTGGCAAATTACCTGATCAGCTATATGGGGCGTGTGGTGTTTTCTTCATTCAGGTACATCAATAAATCGTTACCTTTTTTCTCTCGATAGCCAATTGTATGTTGTTCTCTTTAAGCGAAAGTCTGGTTTACACCATACAATTTTCACCGTTAAAATTTTTCCGCATTCGACTGTACATATCCGAAATTATCCTATCGAAATCGATGAATTATCCACAAACAACTCGTGTTAATGATATAAATCGTGTAGTTTTCGATATTTTTCTACAATTAGAATTTTAGACGAGTTTTTTTTCTTAATCCTTAGATTTACGTGTAGGATCATACAGACTCACACACACAGACACATTTGTGTTCAACTCTATGTCACCTTTATGTCCGTCTACCTTACCATGTCGTTATGGATATGATAAAGTATCTTGACAAGCGCATAATCGGATCCATTGGAAAAGAAACAGAACTTGAATATTTTTGCACGCGTATAAGCCACCAAGTGAATGACTGGACCTCCCTGTTGACCATCGTTCCTTCTTATTTTACGTGTGCGTGTGATATCTCAGGTGTCTTTATACACCCTTTTAACTATCATTATAATCGAATCAAACGCAAATAACCAGAAACTCGATCAATCAATTATACAAACATCAATAAGATAATTAATTAATTAATTATCTAATTTAAAGTAGATGAATAAATAATAACGAAAATATAAGTAGATAAATTTATATTGTGTGTGTATTGTTGTAGAAACCGCAAGTTTTTGAAATTGACCACCGACCTTTCATGAAACTATAAACTGTTAAATTCGATTAAAAACATTATGTATCGAATAACTTGAAAAGTTGGACCTCCTAGGTAGATATTAAGGAGATCTATCTAGTTGTACAATAAAAATTCTCAATTTGATCTCGTTTAATTTCTATAAGAAGTATTTAGATGGTCATCTAGTTTGATCATCATTCTTTCTCTTTACTTGGCTACTTAATAATACACGTTTTATAGCAGTTGTAATGTGACAACATCCATCTGATCCACCTATTTTGAATATTAGAAACCTAAAAAAAAAAAATAGGCGAGAACAACAATAAACCACACTTAATATTTGTTTATAATACACATAAAAAAATCCTCAAATGATTTATGATAAATTCAGGTATATAAGAGAACCTTTCTATTAAGCATACCTGAACATATTTGTCGCTTCTATATAAACGATTTTAAAAGATGTCAACGTTCGTAGAAAACAAATCCGTTTAGTCGACTCTTTATTATTCTGTTAAATGTGACAAATATTCCATCAATTATTCATTTTGTATAAATACAAATTTGTTTTGGACACTTTGCGGTAGCTAAAATTTGTCTATTTTCTTTTCTTTTCAGAAATAAACTCTGTAGTCTGTTCATTACCAAGGGCGGCTCGTGAACTACACCATACAAAATTGCGCTTATATTCAGGGCTTTGAACCGTTATTTTTTTGTTCCGGTTGTCCCTCCGATTCATTTAAAAAAAATGATCATAGATTTGGTTTTTGGCTTCGTTCCTGCAAAAAATAAATGGCATATAAACCTCTGTAGTTTCAACGCCTAACAAGGGATGAAGAGAACGCGGCTTACACCACTAGAAAATATTGAGCCAGAGATATGTATCGTATTTGAAAAAAGCTGATTTTGCAAGGATAACTTCAACCCCCAATATCTTGCTTATGGACACGAACAACAAAATGCACATCCCTTAGAGTAGGTAGCTATATATCAAAAATCGGGAGTTTTGACATCGGGTGGTTTATTTGCAAGTTCGTGTTAAGTACCTTGAAGTACCTGTTGCTCATGCAATTCCGGGGTTGGGAAAAAGGGAAGATACGAAGATAAAAATAAAATAAAAAGAGAAAAAGATCGTGTTAGGTGGTATGCTTAGCCGAAAAAAGAATGACTTTTGTTTTTGCTTCAGCTCTGGATTTCGTTCTGGCAAAAATTTCGATTTTTTTTTTTCAGTTCAGTTTCAGTTCGAAGCCATGCTTATATTTAACAGTGGTGTAGCAAGGATATGATAATCTCTCTAATGATTTTAAATTTGATACTCTCAAAAGTACACAAATAATTTAATTTTTGCTTTAAATAGTAATGTAACGAAATCTGTATAGAAGGACAATTTGTAAATTATTCGACTAATGGTACGATTACTTCATAGTAGTTAAGTTAAACGTGTTGGTATTAAATTAAATTACAAATACCAAATAGCAAAATATTTTCTATGTATGTGTGTATGTGTAGATGTGTAATTTTTTTTCATGATAGTGTAATGGAATCTGCATGGGAACAGGAATTTGCGGCTGTTTTACTGCTTTATAATACAACCACAGGCAATACACTTATGATTGTAATTCAACTGGAAAATACCAAACAAATTTGTGCAATCACTAGATGAACACCAATTTGTTGAAATATAACGATAATAATAAATTAAATAAATCAACAACAACACAATTCTTCATATTATAGCGTTATTCCGTGAAAATATCAACAATTAATTTTCGAGAAAACTTCAAATGCCTTCTACCTATATACCTTTTTTTCTTCTAGACGGATTCTTAACGGTTTTGCTAATAGGAACATTAAACGGTCAGTCATATTTTGAAACAGATAAATGATCTGTTAAAATGACCATTGTGTGGTGACCCACCACTATTACCTATACGTACTACCCCATCATTAGCGGCACTTTGTACTTATATTCGGGTATACCACAAAAGAGGAAATAGCAGTACCGACTTTTCTCCCTAACAATTTCCTAGTTTGTATACTAGAACGTAAGAAATCATTAAAATTATGTTAATTATACAAATTCTATTAGAATTGGATAAATTGTATAAGGAAATTATAATTTATTGAAAGTATATTTCTTATTGATAATTAATTTCGAGAGTCATGGGAATCATAATGAGCGTTTTGTTTCATTAAACCATGATTAAAGCTTATCGTTATAATGGATTGTTGTCAACAACCAGTTTACTATAAATCAACGTATTTTTTTTTTGTTTACAACAAGTTACTAGAGGATTATAATAATAACTTTCTCACACTATCAACTTTCAATAAAACAACAATACGAATAAATAAGAACATTTGTTGTAATATAATTTGTAGAAATAAAACAAGAGTTTATATAATAATTTAGAGCTGAAGCTCGAGGAAATCTGGCAATTTCATAATTTTTAGTCCAAAGCTTTTCGAATTGAAGCTTCTACAGAAGTCTGAAGAGGCGTCTTCTCCTTCTCTTGTAGCAATAAAAAAATTGACGAGGAATGTGAGTTGGACAGCACAAATCCGTCCATTTTTAATTCAGTTTAAAACTGTGATACTGAGGGAAGCATATTGGGAGTTGAGCAAGGTTCAGTTTTGGTAGCTGTAATATTTCTGAAAATATGAAGAAGAAGAAAAAGAAAAAACAATATGCGTCTATGACACGTATTATCACTCAATAAACTACTGATAAAACACGAATCTAATTTGAGTGTAAATATTAATCGGCGTTCGCAGGTCTTCGAACCGGAGCTAAACTCAAAATTGGAAAAAAACAAAATTTTAGTCGAAACAAACTCCGGTGTTGAATCGAAAATAAAAATCGTTTTATCGTTCCAAGCATATACCACGAACTTTTTCATTTTTTTCGTTTTTATCATTTCTTTTCTCCCTTACCCGGAAAACTGTCTCAGCAAAGCCTCAGGGCCCTTACAAGTAAACCATCCGAGGTCGAAACATACGATTTTGATGATTTTTGGTATATAGGGGTAGTTAATTCTATTCTAACATAAGGGATACTCATTCTGTCGTTCATGTTGAAGTTACTCTGCAAAATTGTTTTTTTCGAATATTTCTAGAGAGGTGTTTTTATCCCTTGCTAGGGGTTTAAGTTACAGACGATTATATCCAATTTTTTAGGTTTTTACGATTCTACCTTAGGGTAAAATACATCAATATGAAAATTATTTTGTTAAGAGAAAATTACAAAACTAAAGTTCAAGGGTTTTCCTATATTTAAAATAGTTATCCTGTAAATAGCTCTTAGGGGTTGTATATTTAAAGGTGAAGTTTAAAAATTACTTGGAGCTGAACCGAAAACCGAAATAAGCGTTATTTTGCAGAAACGAAAACCGGAACTGAACCGATTTTTTTTAATTAAACCAGAATAAAAAAATTATGGTTCGAAGCCCTTTATATTCCTGTTGAACCTCAATAATTGACAAAGCCATTTTCCCATAATCGCTCTTATAATTTTGTCTTGGCAGAAATCTTCCATCATCAAGAACTTTTCCATATCAGACGCGCTATTGCAGAACAACAATCTTCATTAATCATCATAAAACAAACTCATTTGGCTTAATTTATCCAATCCAGATAATTGTATTACAGTTATTTTCTAGAAAGACAAAAGTAAAGAAAAGAAAAAAATATTGAATACGATGGCCATTCACCTGTTTAATTGCACTGGATTCATCAACAGTCTCTTTAGACGATATTATCGTGTAATTATATATAAAAAAAGACCAAGTAAAATAAATAAAAAATTAAACTATAATTAATTTCTGTTAAGTTGTTTTCACATTGGATTTTTAAATGGAATTGTAATGAAAGAAAAACGACCTAAAAAAATAATATATAGGTATATTTACACAAGCATACATACAGAAAACTTGAAACTACTTCACGCTTCATCGATATTAATAAAAGTATTATAACAGTTTCAATTACCTGCAAAACCAGAAAAACAAATAAAATTGATTTAATAATAAATAAATAAATTCCAAATAATTTTTAAGTTTTTATTTTTAATAATAGTAAATCAAAGCGCATTGTTTTATGATTATGTTTTAAAAACTTGTCAGTAATTCTGTGAATTTCATAAATGTAGTTTACAAAGTCGATTCTCTCACAGATAATTGGTACATAGAGAGCAAATGTAACAAACTAGTAGTATTATTTAACAACAATACAATTGTCAATAGAACTAATTAGTGTGGATATAATTTGAATAATAATCAAAGGTGATCGATTTCGAAGAGTGGTGGTATTTTGATGTTGAACGCTAAAGTTAAAGAGACATGAAACCGCTCTAAACTGTCTGGTTGTCGAGAATTTAAGCCCATTAACAACCGTGTATATGTTATAGCTTCACTGTCTATAATATGCCTGTGTATGTGTATGTGTGCATGTGTGTGTGTGTGTGTGAAGACCTATCCAATGTAACCACAACTGTCAGGATAGATGTTTGAATATGTATTGTAAGGATATTCGATATATTCGTAGGTATACCTTTTGGCCTCGTTAATATCGAATATCGATATATATTTGATTGAGTAAGCAAAAGATATGATATGGGAAATTATAAACGAATTATCTCCCACAATCCTAATACAAAAAAAAAATAATAATGTTGGTTTTATAAAATTTAATCAAATCACATAATAATTACTTAATATTTATCAATGTTTTTTCTAGTGTTTTCAAATATAGTTTTTCAGGCTTATTTGTTTTGCGGTTTTCAGTAGTCTATGATTCGATATGCTATTGGAGAATCTGTCGTTTTTCAGAAGAGAAAAAAAAAATACCATCGATAAAGACCATGAAAGTTATAAATTGAAAATGTAAATATACAAAAATCTCCCATTAAATCTCTGTTATTTTTCCATGATGCGTTTCTATGGAATTTTCACGCATTTTTAATCGAGAAATTTGAATAAAATCTGTTTTGTTTTTGTTGTTTTTGCGTTTGAATTCGTGACGATTTTTATTCGTAAAATTACAATTATAAACCTTTATCAAACGGTTTTAATTGAAGGAGTCTTTTGACTTATTATTACTCGATTCGGCGTGCGAAAATTATCAATTTTCAAACACCGAAATCTCGCTTGCTTTTTAAGATATTGTGAAAAGTAAACGTGCGTAAAGGTGCATGTTCTGAAGCTTTCTATTAAAGAAAAATTTCCGACATTTTCATATCAATCAAGGGACAAATCAGTTAATTTTAATAGCTGTAGAAAACAGGTGAAATAGGGGTTCGATAAATCACTTAATTTCCAAAATTTTCTTCCCCTTACATTATCTTTCTAAAAAAAACATAAGTATGACTTTCTATCTTTAAAATTATGCACAGCATCACTGTTCAATTTATTTTGAATTTGCTCCAGTTGTGGGAAAACTAACAAACATATCGGGAAAATTCTTGAAAATCTGAAAAGGTCTTTTAATTTTTTATCTAAATCACTCAATAATTATTTAAAATCAATAATATTGGCTATATTTTAGCCAGTTGTGAAGGAAAATGTACGAAAAAAAAACAGGGTCCAAGATTTTTCTCTGCTATTCAGAATTTTATCAAATTTTTCTCTAATAGAAAGCTTCAGGACATGCACCTTCAAATGCTCTATCCAAGGCACGTTTATTTTTCACAATATCTTGAAAAATAAGCGAGATATAGATGTTTGATTGAGCGTACAAAAGTCCTTAAAGGCCGGGGTACAGTGGGGCGCGAACCAAGGCTCGGGAGGGAGGGTCTGGAAAGAACCTCTCAGTAAACGAATAATAAAAATAATAAGTAAAGTTCTGAGAAAAGTGCAACAAAATCTTTTATAGCAGCAGAAAACTCAGTTGCGTTGCTCATATGATTGAGTTTCTTGTCTTGAAGGAAATGTTGAGTTATTTTATAGTTTGAGAAGCTTTTTGTTAGTTTCATGCCCGGTTTTCTTCCCTCAGTTAGTCTTAGCACGACCTTGCCTTAAATCGACTTAAGCATGGTTTTACAAACATTTGAGTGGTGATCTCGAAATGTAAAATGACATTTAGATCTATTTAAGGCAAGGCCTTACTGAAGCAAAATTAACTAGTTCTAAGGTGGAAGAACTGGGCCTTAGAAAGGGCGACAGAACACGTCCTCACAAGCTGTATTCGATAAGACTATTTGTTAGACAAATTTTACAGGTAATCAAGTAATGAATGAAAATTGGCTTGGAATAAATCTTGCATTTTTTTTTATTGTGCTTGATTTCTAAGGAGTTCTTATCTTTTGAGAAGTCGACTTTAAGTTTTCAAAAAGTCTGTACCTTGAAGCGTTATTCTCGTTTTTTTTTTTTTTATATAAAGAATCATAGTTGGTAATGTCTTCTTTGTTACATTTTCTTTCAACTAATAATAATAATATTGTAAAAATTGCATTTGAATACATATTTGCAGTCTGTACAAGTACCGTATAATTTTTATAAATTTTGCATCAATAATAAAATATTCGAAGAAAATAATAAATAAAAATTGAATATAAACATGTGGTCAATTGGCACTCTTTATTTGTCAAAAGAAATTACAATGAGATTACAATAAAAAGAGCAAAATTTCTATCCTATATTATAAATATTAATAGAGAATAAGCGGACAAGAGGGCTCATAGAAAATTCATGATTAAAATCAGGAAGTTTTCAGAACTACTGAATTGTAGAGCGTATAAAAATTTCCATTATTCAATTGACTTCAACAACAAGGAAGATTTGTTGAATTATTTAAATTATAACAACAATAAGTATATGCTTTCAAGGAAGTTGGTCTATTCTCGATAATTAATAATTAAGTGTGACGAATTTAGTAACAATTTAGACAAAAAAGGTTGTAGATTGCCTTCAGAATTCTGAAGGAGAACCAGATATTTAGAGATGTTCATAATTAGGTTTCATCATACAGGGTGAATTTTATAAAAACCTAAAAATTTTGGAAATAGTTATTGATTAATGACAATGATGGTGATGATGATGTAGTTCACACGCACCACTTCGTCTATTGTTCATGGCCGATATAGCAGATGTTCTTTAGAACTACTACTACCACTAGTATAACATCAATATAACCGCCACTATTTCTATTGTATCCAATTTTTGATCATTATCCACTTCACATGTTACATATTAAAATTGAATTAGCATCAATTTTAACAATAATTATGGCATATTTTATCCGGAAAGTTGGTAGTTGAAAAGAGATAATAGCTTGTCTAGTCATTGGTGTTGAAATTATTATTAAATACAAAACCATAATATGGGGGGGTTGAATTTTTATTAGATAAATAAAAAAGTGATGTTATTATAGCATTTCGTTATCGACATGCTTTGAAAATTGAACATTTGCGATTTATTGGTGTGTGTAAATAGATAGCAAACGATCTGTAGTTGTAGTAGTCGGATGGCTACTAATGAGCCAATTAAGTCCATCAAACTGGCACTTTGCATATGGTTAAGCATATAGTATACACAGTGATTTCTAGCTATATAACGAGGGCGTCCAATCCAGTCGATTTCAATTAAGCTTGTTCCGTATTTAACAGATCACCATTTATAATGTACAGTGTATTCGATCTAAATATGGTCGGTTCGATAAAAGTCCTATTAGTCGACGAGCGATTCGAAAAATAATTTGAGGATTTGTAGGAGAGTCCATAGGGAACACCTCAGCAAAATTACAACCTCGTAGCTCATTTTGAAGTTGGACAAAAACGATCGTTTTGGAAAGTGTCGTAATTTGCAAAAACAACTAACAAGGAAAGTAACACAACTGTCCCTCTCCGATTTTGATAAAACTTTGCATACAGGTAGAGCATAAAAAAATAAGGGATGTATATTTTTTTTTAGCTGCCCATATTTACATTAAGGGGGTGAAATTGCCTCTTGAAGTTACCCCCTCAAAACACATTTTTCACTATATCTCGATAACCAAGCGAGATATCGAATTCAATCCAAAACTGAAATATTCTGCACATCCAGTACTATATTACTACCCAGCAAATAGCACCCTTCTATTTTGCAGGGGTTGAAAAATACGTAAGAGTAGGTACTTTTTTGCCCCCCCCCTGGCAACATTTTTTTGAAATTTAAATTGTTCTTTTTAAATTCATAAACTTTATTGAAGAACTAAAGTTATCTGTTTTTGGATTTTTCCATTTATCCCCATTTTTAGGGGCTGCAACCCCCAATATGTAATAATGCACAAGATGCATTGTCAGCAATATTTTCGTAACTAGAGGCTAATGGAAAGCCAAAATGTTGAATTTAATGATAAAACATTGGGTAAAATGAAAATAAAGGCGATTGTATGATACGAGGTGAAAATAAAAAAAAATCTCTAAAGGCAGCAAGTACCTTATATAGCGAATTTTTTCATGTATCTACATGTTGAAATATTATTAATTCACAAACAATAAGAAACATTGTTTGTCTACATAGATCTAGTATGTTAATATTAACATACTAGATCTACCTATGTTTGTCTAATATTAACTGTCAAAATTAGTTGCCCAGTGCGATATTCAATTTTTTTTCTAATATCAATTGTCAGAACATAGCCACCTGAGATAATCGATTTTACTGCTTATACCCAAAAAAGAGATTTTTGCATTTTTCTTGCGAACCAACGAACCGATTTTGATGATTTTTTTTCTGGGTCATAGAGAATGGTCGGCTCTACTGTTATTTTAATTTTCATCAAAATCTAAGCAAATGTAATATTGAAAATGATTTTTTTTAACATTTCTTCAGCTCTTATTCCAAAAGTGTTGGCCCTACCAGTCTGGCCAACGAACTCATCCAAGCTATCACGAAGACCGATTTTTGTACCAAGTTTCATTAAGATTGGTGTATTTTTACGGCAGTTATCGTGGGTATACATATATATATATATATATATATATATATATAAATATATAAATATATATATATATAAAAATTTTAACGAACGGTGGATATGGGTTCCTGAGGCCCCAAAACGAACTTCTGTGCAACAATTTTTCGGAAATTCAAAAGTGAGGATCTCGTCATTAGCTAATTTTTTTTAAAAAAATTCGCTAATACTTGTATTTTTATGGTTATCATCAAAATATATTTATATAATATAGTAGTAATATAATAAAACTTCAGAGTTTAACACATAACCAATTTTCATCGCCGAGCTATATAGAACTTTTTCAATATGTATGGTATAAAAGCGGCTATGTGGAAGAGCGACCTGCAATTTTTCAGATACCTCTACAATTCTCATTTGGAGAGACGACCCATTCAACGTGCAGTGTTTGTGGCGCCCCAGCAATAATGAAATGTGGGTGGTGCAAACAGCATCTCTGTTTTAGGTATTTTTACACAGAATATCATTTTTGTAATACATACAGTACGTTGCAAGTCGGCTAGGAACATTAGAGAAACTTTGGCCACGCCTATTTAAACTACTTACCTATTAGTTAGAAAGAGACAGAGAGACTTTGGGTTGTCTATAAATTAAAAATGATGGCGGAAATTATTGCCAACCCTTAGTCCTCTGACCAAACACAGCAATTTCTTTTGTACGAAAGAACCTTGAAAACTTTCTATTTTAAAAGACAACAATAACCAGATCTGGTTTGTGGATTTGGTATTTCTGTCTGTTATTCATGAAATATGTGATTTTGACAAAGATGGGATATGGGCGTGGCCAAAGTTTCTCTAATGTTCCTATCCGACTTGCAACGTACTGTATATACCGTGAAATACCGTACAAAAATTATGTGAATAAGAATGAATATATTTTGACGATAACCATAAAAATACAAGTTTTTTTTTATTTTCACCCTGTATCACACAATCGCCTACATTTTCATTTTATCCAATGTTTTATCATTAAATTCAACATTTTGGCTTTCCATTAGCCTCTAGTTACGAAAATATTGCTGACAATGCATCTTGTGCATTATTACATATTGGGGGTTGCAGCCCCTTAAAATGGGAGTGAATTGAAAAATCCAAAAACAGGTAACTTTAGTTTTTCAATAAAGTTTATGAATTTAAAAAGAACAATTTAAATTTCCAAAAACTGTTGCCAGGGGGGCAAAAAAGTACCTACCCTTACGTATTTCTCAACCCCTGCAAGATATAAGAGTGCTGTTTGCTGGGTAGTAATATAGTACTGGATGTGGAGAATATTTCAGTTTTTGATTGAATTCGATATCTCGCTTGGTTATCGAGATATAGCGAAAAATGTGTTTTGGGGGGGTAAATTCAAGAGACAATTTCACCCCCTTAATGTAAATATGGGCAGCTAAAAAAAATATGCATCCCTTATTTTTTGATGCTCTACCTGTATGCAAAGTTTTATCAAAATCGGAGAGGGACAGTTGTGTCACTTTCCTTGTAAGAGTGACACTCTTCTCCATTGTATTCCAGATAAAATACGAAATATTTCCACTTGTTCCAGAATAAAATGGGGAAAAACGAAAAAAATCAATTTTGGGAGGATCCTAGAGTCATTCTAAATTCTAAGTCGTTTTTCGTGTTTAGTCTGTTTTTGAAAATCGCTATATCGTCAGAAACAAGCGTTTTTTGACCAACTTCCAAATCAGCTACGAGGTTCTAATTTTTCTGAAATGTTCTCTAAGGACCCTCCTACAAATCCTCAAAATATTTTTCGAATCGCTTTTCGACTAATAGAACTTTTCAAAACCACATTTAGATCGAACATCCTGTATATCAACGTTAATTATTGCATATGTTGATCATGAAAATTTCAAAAAATCATATCACAGTTGTAGTACAATTAACTGTATTGATAATTCTTGGAAAAAAAATCGTTCAATTCGATTTTCTTGAATTGAATCACATTACCACCTATAGCGTCAAATATAATACAACAGCACTTGATTATAGTTCGGTCAGGACGGCAGGAAGTCAGTTTACGATTAAGCTACCTGTACCTGGATTGTTTCTTTACTACTACTACTACTACTACTACTACTACTACTACTACTACACCACACCCGCCGAAAAGATAATTAATAATCCGTCTATATCAAGAGAGAGAGCTTTTGAAAATTTGATTTTAAGCCGCACCTTTATAGAGCGCAAGAAGCCCCCCATCCAAAAATAAAAAGAACAACAGTAGCCTGTTTTTATTTTGATTCATCGACCCGGCCATTTATTATGATTTTTTCTATTGATAAGAAAATGGTCAAATTTATTTAAAATGAATTTAACGCCTACACTAATTATTAAATAGAAAAATCATTCAATTAATTACAGTCAAATCGTTTCAAATTACCATTGCTCTGTGTTTGCTCAATCGGGGCCGACTTTGACGAATGAATGCGTTGATTCGTTTGATAGATCCATTCAAATCATTTTGTTAAAAGCGGTTTCTATAATCATCTGAATTTTCTGCTCAGATATACGGATTCAATAAACTCTAAAATCGTGTTGAGTTTCAAAATTTTGAATCTCTAGAACAGTATCTGGAAGTACAAAATTGAGCTGTTTTCACAAAACTAATACAGCAAATCTTAAAATATTTCAAGGATTTGTATGGCAGTTTGTTGGAGAAAATTTAAGCAAAATTAGAACGTTGTAGCTCACTTAGAAGTCTGTCAAAAACACTTTTTTAGCAATGTCGCGATTTTCAAAAACTAGCTACACACATAAAACGACTAACAATGTTTCGAAAACTTTCCCAACTTTGATTTTTTTGCTTTTCCTCTAGAGCATTCTAGAAAACTGCGAAAATCAATGTTTAGGAGATCTTAAAGTCATTCCAAGTCATTTTATGTGCAAACTAAGTTGTTGAAGATTGTGAAATTGTCAAACAAAAATGAGCTTTTTGACTGAATTTTGAATGAACTAATTTGTGAAAGCGGTTTCTAAATGTTCTCAGATATGTAGATTCAATAAGCTTTAAAATTGTACTGAGTGTCCAATATTTTGAGTCTCTAGAACAGTATTTCGCTACAGATGTACAGTGTGTCCGATCTGAGAGCATAAAATTTGACGTTTTCCGGTAAACTAATTGAGTGAATCGAAAAATATTTCAAGGACTTGTATAGCAGTCGTTTCTACAACATTTTAGCTAAACTAGAAGTTTGTAGCTCATTTAGAAGTCGGTCAGAAACTCTTCCTTTACCAATGCGGCGATTTTCAGAAAGTAGCTACAAACATAAAACGACTATGGGTAATTCGACGACTTTCCCAACAGTCCCACCTTTGTTTTTTTTTTTGGTTTTTCTCCACAACATTCCAGAAAAATTGCGAAAAACAATGTTGGGAAGACCTGAGAGTTATTCTGTCATTTTATGTCTGCAGCAAGTTCTTGAAAATCGTGACATTATCAAAAAGAACTTTTTAACTGAATTTCGAATGAGATAATTTGTAAATGTTCTGTGCAGATATGAAGACTCAATAAACTTTAAAATCGTGCTGAGTTTTCAATATTTCGAGTCTCTAGAACAGCATTTCTCAACATATATACAGGGTGTTTAGTGTTGCAGCTTACAATTTGGCCATTTTCACCAAACTAATAGAGCGATTCTAAAAATATCTTAAGAATTTGTATGGTAGTCTTTGAAAAACATTTCAGCAAAACTAGAACTTCCTACCTCATTTAGAAGTTGATCAGAAACAGTTCTATTCTAATGTCGTAATTTTCAAAAATTAACTAGACACATAAAACAACTAAGAATGACTAAAAGACCTTCCCAACAGTCCCAACTTTATTTTTTTCTCTTTTTCCTCCAATGCATTTTATAAAAACTGAAACAATTCCATCAGGTCCAGTATGAAATATAGAAGAATAAGAAGAAATCAATGTTGAGCGGATCTTCATGGTGATTTTATGTGTCAGTTTTTAAAAATTGCTTTTTAACCGACTCCTGAATGAGTTACTTTTGCTAAAATTTTATTTAGGAACTACCCTACAAATTATTTTTTAAATCGCTCTATTATTTTGTTGGAAACAACCAAATTGTGTATACCCAGATCGGACACCCTGTAAATTCGTTCGTTTTGTAAATCTTACTGGTCCTTAAAATATACACTGCAAAATATACACGTTTGGCTGTGAGTTGATACTGCTGATTAACCGCTCACATTTCAGTAATTTAGATGGTTTCATTGCTGCACAGTATAAAAAAAATGGAAAAAAATAATTGGGATTTAAAACCGCGCCACAATTAATTTGAAAGGTTTCTAAAACAAACGTCCAGTGTTAATGATTCTAAACAAATCTAAATTAAATGCAGACTAAATCCCTGATTTAAAACACATATACTTGTGCATTGGCTTCAAACACGATATGTGTCATTTGAAACACTGATTTATACAGTTTCATTTAAAAACTATCACTATTATCGGCATAATTATATTAAATAGATTAAGAATAAATCGTTAAATTTCCATATTTCAAGGGCATAACGTTGATTATCAGGCTTCATGGGTGGATTTCAACAGTATACACCGTTTAGATTAACAATAAAATATTTTAAGTAATAGAGATTACCGTTAATAATTAAAATATTAAACTAATTGCAGGTTTTTTATTATCTATAAAAACTATTAAACTTTTTTTTTGATAATATTACATCAGAGATTCACTCAACTTTAACAAGTTGATTATAAATAGTCGACACTTAATCTAATTAACGGTAATTAATTATCAACAAAAAAAATGAAACGTTATAAATGTTTAATTTATTCAAAAGTTTCGTTTAACGAAATAAGGGGACTCCTCAATTAAGACCATGTATGTTATATGGAAATATAATAAGCAATTATTTAAATTAAGCAATAGACAATCGACTTGATCTTTTGATTAATTCCAACAGCTTTTATGTTAATTGCTCTCATAGATTTCCACAAAATTAATTAATCATTCATCGATAATCAAACTATTTTGAAAATTCTACAAATTGATAATGAAAGATAGTGTTAATTTTTGATAATGAATTAATGAGAAAAAAGAGAGAGCTTAAAAAAACAACTCTAACGGTTGGTGTGTAAATTGATCGAGTGTTGTTTTTTGGTCGATGATCAAAGCACACATACGGTTTATAATGTTGATGTATTCGGTAAAAATTGTAACGGTGACAATTTTTTTATCTCGTAAAAAGTACAAACACACACAAATTAGGGACAACTAATTGGAATTTCCGCCGGAAGAACGGACATCCTCACACCTCGAGTATGTAAAACCGGCGCGAATTATATTGTATTTAGCAAAGCTTGGGCGATTTCATCAACAATTCACAGTGTTTTTTTTCCCTATTTCCAACCAACTCTTCATTGTATTCATATGTCGTCGTATATGTTGTTAATAAAAATGAATTTACTTAGTCATTGTGGAAGTGTCAGTTTTGTGTTATATTGTCCTATCTACAGTTTAACCTGTCTTTTATCTACAATTATAGGCGTTAAATTTTTGTATATAATATGATGATATAAAATAGGTTTCCGATCTATTTTTTCTGTTAATTATTATTTAATATTTAAAAGTTAATTGAAATCTGAGCTTGAATTATTTAACGAATCAGTTAACAAAAACTGGAGAGAAAAATAGACAGTAGGGAAACTTTTCAACGGCAAACCACAAGTATTGAACAGTTTTTACAAAAAGGGCTTCATTGACCACATCCTCGCCTGGGTTGTTTCATAGGTGGGCCCTCTCTATAATGTTGGTACAACATTTCGTGTGCGGTTAGAGAAATGTCAGATCTTTTATTTTTATTTTATTTTAGAATTGAACGAATGATGTGAACGTTATATTCATGCAAATTATCAACAACAACAATAACAATAACAACAAGTGTACATTCAAAGAGGAATTGTGTCAACAGTTGTGAAAGTGATGCACACCTGTCTAATATATATATATGTAGGTAGAGACGAAACGTTTAACCAAATCGACTGATAATCTTTTGACTCGAGGCGTAAAACCATAATTTTTAACGTTTAACTTGATCGATATTAAAAATTTTCAGAGCCGCCAAGATATTCAGGGGACCCCGAGGGGAGCCAGTCTTTAGGGGGTCTCCAATCCTGCAAAGATATACAGAGTGTCCGGCCTACCAAAAGAATAGAGCAATTGGAGGAATATTTTATGGATTTATAGGATAGTCTCTAGATAACATTTTTAGCAAAATTTGAACCTCATATCTCGTTAAGAAGTTGATAAAAAGAATGCTTTTTTTTAAATATTGCGGTTTTCAAAAACCAACTACTCACGTAAAACTACTAAGAGTGACTCAAGGATCCTTCCAATATTGATTTTTTTTCTTTACTGTCCTCAGCATTCTAGGAAAAAAAAACACAGAAGATTTCCACTTGTAGCAGAAGAAAATTTAGAAAAACAAGAAAAATCAATGTTGGAAGGATCCTTGAGTCATTCTAAGTCATTTTAAGTGTGCGATTGCTTGGTAAATATCTCCACATCATCAGAAACGAGCTTTCTTTGTACGACTTTCAGCTGAGCTACGGAATCCATATTTTGTTGAAATGTTCTCCCAGGTCTACCCAATAAATCCTTAAAATATTATTTAAATCTTACCATTATCTTGAATGAACCGTCCAACTGTATACTTCCAGGTCTTATCAGAATTAGAACTTTGTAGCTCATTTGAAAGTTAGTCAAAACACGCTCGTTTTGGACAATGTGGCTATTTTCAAAAATGAACTTAACACGTCAAACAATCAAAAATGATTCGTAAACGCTCTCATTTTTTCTAGAATGTAATGGAGAAAAACGAAAAAAAAACAACCTTTGAGAGAGTCTTCGAGTCACTTTAGAATTAAAAAAGCAATGACTCGGCATGCATGATCTGTGAATTGAAGTCAATACACAATAGAAACATACAAGCAGTTTACAAGTTTTTTTATAAATTTTAAAAAATTATTTTCCGGTGGAAGCACAAGTTAGCACAGACACGGCACAAGCCCACCCTGGCCCATCTGTAGTTCTGTCACTACTTCGATGCTCTAAGAGGAGTTCTTAAATATTAAGAGCGTGGAGTACAATTTTTTACGAAAAAGGCGAATGCGTGTGAATCGATTTAAAGCTTGATCTTAAAAGTACAAGAATGCGCGGCTGTGCTTTTGAAAAATCGCTCACGCATCATAGGATTGCTTCTTTTTTCGAAATTTTTGAGGAAATTCTGAGTCACAAAAAAACATTTTGGAGCATGCTTTTTTAGATTTTTTTCCTCAACTCAGCCTTTATTGATTAGTTTGCAATGAAAATTTAAGCAAATGTAGCGAATTAAAAGGGCTTTTCAAATCCACGAGAAATTTTCCAACATAGACATTTGTTAGTTTTCCCGGAAAATTAATAAGAGCGGTAAATGCGTGTTTAAGAGCTTCAGCACAAAGACGAAGAACCAGGTGACACTTTATTTGAAAGAACTTTTTGAAAATTTAATGAGTTTTCTCGAAAATTGCTCTTAAATACTTACTTTGCACCAAGATTCATAATTGATAACACTGCTGATTGAGGATAAACTTGCTTATTTTCACGGGAAAAGATGGCTATTAGTCCAGAACTTCCAAAGTTAACGGTTCACGCCTGGATAATAAACTTAAAACTGCAAATAGTCTGCTGTTTCTACTATTTTGATTTTGCTGATTTGTCGATTAAACGTGCAATAAAATCGCTTATTTCATCAAATAATTACAATCATTGTAGCCAATTATTAAAAATTTTATGGATTCTTTGTGAATTACTTCATAAATTGGAACAACAACAACAACAATGACTATAACACCATCCCTTCAATTCTCCAAACAAGCAAAATTCATTAATTAATGTCACCTTTCTCTCACTTAATTACATCCCTATCGTTTATATTCCCACTATAGAAATTAGTGACTAGAGAGAAAGAGAGAGAGAGAGAGAGAGAAAGAGAGAATTTAACTGAAATGTTCCTTAATTAACTTGAATGGTTCGCTCCCATGAAATCCTTACTACAGAAGCGCTTTGATTAAATCATTAAGGCGGAGAACTGGAAAATATTAATGTTGAAATGACTGTAGATATAGGTACTGTGCCATTATTCTATATACAGATGATTTCTATTTGAAATTAAATAAATGAAAACAATAGAATTTTTATTGTTATGTTTTCCATTACGGTAATAAATACATACTGATTAGTGGTCTAATAGTGATCAGTGATTATGTGATGATGATAATTAATAATTTCAAAAGTGTCGGTTTTGATGAAAGCTTAAGCACACACATATACACACGCACACAAACAATAAACTGCAACTGAATAGTTCGTTGGTTAGAAATAAACAATTAAGCTGAATCATGTTTGGATTTTAGTTCAATCGAAAAAAAAATATCTTCTTTCTTATTAATGAATTTATAATTAGTTGTATTTGTGTGTGTGTGTGTGTGTGTGTGTATAATTCCAGTGATTTTCTATAAATGTAGTAGACTATTAAAGATCCGAAAAAATATTCTTAAATTAATACCAGATTATCTTTAATAGTCATCATTGGTTATTCATGCGTCTCTCACTTTAAGAACCTTTATTTTGTTGTATATTAACATCATTCCTAAGCTTCTGTATAAACTGAAATCTTTCTAAATTTAATCACTTTAGTCGAATTTGAACTGCTTGAAATTGGAGTGATGGACATACTTAAGCCAAAAGGCCAATGTTTCCTATTTTTTGAATTGTTAGAAAATAATTTACCCGGCAAATGATTAGCAAAACTTCTAAGAATCGGTGTTTGGTGTCTTCAAGGAAAACTCGCTTAAAGTAGAGAAGTACCGATTTAAAAATTATGACTGACTAGAAGATAATTTTTCAAAAAATATCAAAAAACATTTTTTTCAAACTTCAAAATTTGGGAGCAAAGATATTCAATCAGAAGAAGGGGATAAGGTTACTGATACCATTTTGGGGATTTACCTGAATAGAAAGAGACTTCCTACAAATTTGCTATGGCTGAAACTGGCTTCAACACCTCCTACCTATCCACCTTCTTACCCTCACTAGAGGAACAACCTGACTCACAGTAGCGAAAATATTTGAAATTACCGCTCAAGACTTTTGTTGATCGCCACAGTACGCTGGGGAGCACATGAAAGAGACCGACTCTTGAACGAGAAATATCAAGTTTTTCGTTTCTCGTGAGGGTGAGGAGGTAGGTAGGTAAGAGATGTTAGAACGAGTTTTCATGATACCAAATTTGTAGAAATTATTTTTCTATTCAGGTAAATACCCAAAATGGCACTACTTCATCTGATTTATACAACCACACTTGAAGTGGTCTCTTTTATGTGCGGCCTAGTGTACAGTGACGAGCATATAAAGGGGACCAAGTTTTGAGTGAGGAAAATCACGTTTTTCGGTTGGTGTAAGTCAGACTGTTTATCTCGTGAAAGAAAGAAGGTGGGTAAGTGGAAAGTCTTAAAACGAAATTCAACCATACTAAATTTGTAGAAAAATAACTCCAAGCCTGTTTTACACAGCCCCACAAAAATGGTCTCCTTTATATTTTTGTCACTGTACAGCTCCAAAATGTATGTAAATCCTAGCTTAAGTCGATTTAAGCTAAGGTTTTGCTAAGGTGAGCTTAAGTAGGTGAATACGAACCGGATCTATATCTCGATATTGAAAATCATTTTTATCCATCGGTTTATTTACGTTCCATCTAAGTTATGAGTGGTTTTTTTTTGCAGCAGTCAAGTCGACAAATCAAAATAGATCGAGTATCAAACAATTATCAAAAGATTAATTTCCAGTGTTTCAACTTTCTCACGCTGTATACTCTATTTATTATCGTTACTATTATTATTATTATTATAAATAATTAATGTTTGCCTGTAAGTTAGTTACCGTTCCTCAATCCATCATAATCGTAACACTAGTACAAGATATACCAGAAGTCGGAAGGATTCTTTGATATATGCAGGTACCTATACAGTATATTTATATTAAATTGTTTCTCTATTGTGTTTATTTGGTTAACAAGAATCTATTTAAAAAAAAAATTCAATCATCATGACTTGAATATTGATATTATAAACTATAAAGTATAATACCAAAGAAAAATCATACAATGTCGTCAATTAAGTGGGTTTTAAGAACATCATAACGATGGCAGGTAGCCAATTAGTGTTCAATTTTAAATATTATTAAAGAATTTCTACGGATTCATACAATAGAGATAATAATTTGGTGGTATTGGAGGATTTCGTTTGTTATATTTATTGTACGGCTGCATCAATCCCATCAACTTATCTTCAACAGTAGTCAAGTTGTTTGGGTTAAAATAGTCGAAGTATATGTATGTGGTTTAAAATTGAAACAAGCATTGGTAATAAAAACTTAAAGTCCTTTATTCTCTATTCTCTAATATAACATGAATAAAGATACTCATGGAGGGGAAGAATATTAAAAAAAAAAATTGTTATAATAATAATAATAATAATAATAAGAATGATTACAACAACAGTGTGCAATCTGGAAGGAATGTAAACATAATATACACATATAGATACATGAGGTTTATTCTCAATTATTGTAATACCTCTGATTTTTTTAAATCCACAATTTTTTTTTTTGTATTTAAAATTGTTTACTTCTTATTGTTAAAGATGGTCTACACAACACATAAAAGCGCGAAAATAAATAAGATAGTCCAGCTATAATACACTTTATTATATCACAATATCAATTGTCTTGACACGATTTTTTCAAACATGTATTGTATCCTCATCATCGGATGGTGTCCTTCGTCCAGTTGTGCCCGGCGAGCCTGGATCTAACGGTGTATCAGGACTTGGTGATCGTCTTGGTGATGGACTTGTTTGATTTGTTGTATTACTACCACTATTATTATTATTATTATTGTTGTAATAATTAGATAATGAACTTAATGAACTGCTAGCAGCTAACGAACTTAAATGTGCACTAGGTCCAGGTATACCAAGACCCATTCCAGGTGGATATAAACGGTATGGTAATGGTTTTTGTAATGTAACAGCGGCCGCTGCTGCTGCTTGACGATAATAAATATCAGCAGCACTGGGGGCGGCAGTTGGACCGGCTGTTTGTGGTGGTGGTGGCGGTGGATACCAACAACCATAAGGTGGTGTTCCGTATAGTCGTTGGAAGGCGGCATAATTTCCGGCTTCTGCTAATAATTCTAAACCAACGGCAGTCTGTCGTTTCCATTTCGTTCTATAATTAAAAAAAAAAACAAACAAACAATGAAAATCGTAGTAGGTATAGTTAATTGTTTGCGATACTGTGATTATCATATTTCTTGATTTGCGGTCTGATAATTGCTAGCTTCAGTTACCAAATGGATTTATGTAATTCGATAAGTTAATGATTTTGATATCGTTCTGAATTATTGTAGGAAATCTGTCTGTGTATTGCATGGTAACTAAAATATACAGAATGCTAATTCATTCACTATACATATTCGTGTAATGAAACTTTGAATAAAAATGTTAAATGTTTTTTAATGATGCCAGTCGATTTTTATATAAAACATGTATCAAGAATTACATCAGCGTGTGTAATTTGACAGTGTAATTACACTAGTGGACTTTAAAAAGAAATCTTATTTTAATTTGACATTCATTTAAACTTTTTATAACAACTAATTAGTCAACCTTGAAGATCAACCAATCAAAAACTAGAAATTTGTTGAGGTCATCGATGTCGTCATAATAAAAATTCGCTACTTTATATTTGAGCGCACCCTCCCTGTTTGAAACACCTTGCTCCTAATTTCAACTATTTCATAATTATCATCATCACCATCATCGGAGATTTCTTTGTTAGGTACACATATTAAATAAATAGTCTTAAATGATGATGACTAAGTAGAAAATTCTTAAATATTGATGCTTTCTTTGTGTGTGTGTGTGTAGTAAAGCAGCGCTTTATAATTTTCTTAAATCAATATCAGGGCTGTTTTAGACAAAAGTGCCAATTCACCACTAAAACCGCACCATTCCGGAACTGTCAAATTAGTTGTGTTTTGTTGCTTTTTTTGTTGTTTAAATTTTTGAAACCTAACTAATTATAGTCTAGTTAATTGTGTAGGAGGGTGGAATTGGATCTCAGTTCAAGTGGAAGAATTTTTTCCACAAAAACTTATTATAAGGAGATTAGAGTGTGGAAAGTGACAGTCATAACTGTAATAGAGTAGGCGGTACTCTATTTTGTTTGTATTTAATCATAAAGGGACTGTATGAAGAGAGAGCCGAGCGAGAGGGTTGTTTTTATAAAACATGCATCAATAAACCCTCCTATAAGACATGACTTTAATTGCCCCCCTCTCTCCAGTTTTCTCTTCATTCGCTTACTCTCTACATAGGTTGATTTTAGATAAAACTAATATGAATAGGAGGTTTAACGGTAATATTCTCATCAAACTATATTACATGATCGTTCACGCGATATCCATCGATAATATTACTTAATTGAGGGTAGAAATTTGCATACAGGTGTAATAATTCAGAATTAACATACACATATTGTGCTATAAATGACACTATATCCCTTTATTTTTTCTTCTTTCTTTCAAAACTATTTATTTCAATGCACCGGAAATTCTAACAAATTAAAATACAAAATTTTAATTGTTAGGATTGTTAACAACAATAACACAAAAAGTCACCAAAACCTGTTCAAATAATCATATGTACCTACTACGTTTTAGTTTATGAGTGATAATGTTACAGATAAAGCGTCAACATCCAACGGATAATAATTAAGTTGTTTACCTATGTGTGACTAATTCAACATTACGCAAATGAATAATGCGAGTGTAATAAGTTATTGTGTTTAAAATACTATAATGCTAGTCATTAAAATCGTTTGAGCACCACTATTGTTGTTTTGTAGCCAACCGTTAACGCTAGCGTAAAACGTTACCAATTAATTTTAAACATATGGTGTCGAAAGAACGTCTTTCTGCACACTAAACTTAACGTTAACGTTAAAGATTATTGAATATAGTATAACTGAACTGACGGCTGATGTTTATAACAGTTAAGTTAACGTAAAAATTCATTATTAGAGAGTTGAATTTTGGACTGTCATCGATACCTTATGTTATAACTATACGGTACAGATTATAACGGAAAGACGTTTTCTCTTTACGTAAAACATTTAAGCTGTTATAATGACAAGTGACATACATTGAGATCATTGCTACTAGTAGTACAATCAGCTGATCTTTTTTCCCTACATTGATTACATTGATTTACGTGGTTTATACCGACAATTTTTCATTGGTTCCGTTGTTTCTGAAATTATCGTAAAAATACACGTTATACGATATGATTTTAGATTTCGCAAGATTTAACGGATAGTTTATAACGTAACGGTGACGGGCGAAAACTTTCCAATTTTGGACCATCACCGATACGTTATGTTATAATAACGTTAAACTGTATGGTACCGATTATAACGGAAAGACGTTTTCGCTTTACGTAAAATATTTAGGGCGAGCTAGGGAGCTGGCTCGAAATAGGCTATATCCAAACCAGAAAGTGAGCAATTCGTATAATATTTAAAGGATTGTCGGGTAGGCCTTGAAGAATATTTTAACGAATGTAGAGCCTTGTAGTGCTTGGTGGATGATTAGGAGCCGCAGTCAAAAGAAGTTTTAATGCTCTCAACTGCTCAGCTCTCCGGCTTCACGAAGGAGTTAGAGCTAAGTTGAAGCTGCTTCAAAATTCCTCGGCTTCACGGTTCCGACTCTGGCTTCCTGTCTTGGATTCAAGCTCTTAGAATGACAAATGGTATATACTACTCGCAGTGCTATAAGTTAATCGATACTCGCCATTCTGATTCACGTGTGCGTGGAGCTCTAACGGAGAGTTTATAACGTATCGTTGACGGGCGAAAATTCTCTGTTGTCTGTTAGGTATACTGTGGAGTTATTTGATAACAAATGGAACAATTTTTGCTAGTGTATTGCGGAAACTCCCCTATCAACTATAAATCATTGATTCTTCAATTATATCTCGAGAATTATCCATTCAAATCAATACAACCGATATTAAATCGTTTCAAATTACATTCAAATAAAGAGGAAGTATTAGTCATGTGGAACGTTATCACTACCACCATTATTATTGAAATTGTATTTGTTAAAAGGAATAGATATTTATTAGGAGGAATAATTTCTAATTCGTGAATATTGTTTGTATTGCATTCTCATTTAAACATTTCCTCCTATCTTTCTCATTCTCTTTCTCATTGTATATTTTATTTCTGTTTTTTAGTATAATTATAGTTTTGAAACCGCAACGTGAACATCTTGTATATGTTGTATACAAATGTTCTGTTATAGTTTCACTATTTATAGCACGCAAACTGTTATTATAAGTGGGCATTTTGCGGGAACCGTTGCACACCCCATTGTGCACCCTTTTTCGATCTACATTCAACAACACACACACAAACACACACATACATGGTGGTATACAATTCCGAAAACCCTTCTACTACTCAAAATAAATTACACTTTTAAAAATATAATAGTTCATAAATCAAACAACTAACTCGTCTAATGATTTTATAAGCCCCCCTTTTAACTTTGAAATGATTTTCAACTACCGGTTCTTATACGCAAACAGTGGCGGCTCGTTATCGAAATTAATACAGGTGCTACTCCCACATAAAGACAAGAAAATTAGAACTGTTGAGGGTGCTGTATTTGCACAGCCGCCTTTGTATTAACATTCTTAATTTCGAGTTTTTTTTTCAAATAATTTCATTGCTTTATCCTTGATATTGGTGGGCTTTAAATTGTTGTTGTAATAGTAGTACATTGACACGGTGTATTGTATTTTGTTATAATAATAATAATAAAAATAAAATAAAAACGACGATCGTATCAAATGCGTATTTACTGAAGCACTGGTAGAAAATTGTTGTTTAAATACTGTATAAATTTAATATTTTTTGTTACTACAGTTTTTTCGAGAAATAACAATAAACTGAAGAAGGAAAGAAAAAATATTCGATGTAACGTTCCGTATCTTGGTTGATGTTTTAGTTGTAGATGTAGAAGACTTTTAATAGCATATCAATGATGAAAAGTGTTCAGTCATCAGTTGGGGGGAAAAAATTGATATTTTTAAAATAAATAGATTTCTTATAAGCTTGGCGTACGCTTGTCTAAAATAACAACTGACTATAGCCACTTTTATATAGACTTTTTTTTGAGACTAACAAAAGATGAATTCTCATGCCTGCTTAAAAGCCATTGGACACATTAGTTATGGCACTTTTTATTAAACAACAACATTTTATGTAAAAACGACCGCAATGTAAACATATTCGCATCCTATTAATATCTATTTATTTATTTTTTGATTCTTTATTTTTTTTTTTGTAAAAATTAATAATAAATTTATAAGAAATTTTATTGTTTTTATTTTTTTTATTTGATGAGATAAAAGAGCGAGCGGCTTGCCTCTGTAAACATTTTCTATTTAATAAATTGTTGAACATGATGATCAGAACACGAGCGAATCAGGAAGAACATCATCAAATAGAAATGATGATGATGATGATGGAATGCGTGATGATTATGATTATAGAGTCACTGGTCTTTCCTCTTGGAATTCTCAGAATATCACGGGATGCATAGAAACAATTATAAAATCAACATAATTATAAATAACAAAAAAAAAAACATTTTAACACACTCAACCATCAAAAATTTCACCTCAATTTAGACGTTTATATATTAAACATAGGTACTCTAAAAGGGTTGTTAGCATTGGGGCGAGATTTTCGAGATTACATCAAAATTATTGCCTCGAGCAGACTTATCGAGCAGAAGCAAGGAGTGACGAGCGCACTTAAGTCTTGATTTTAAAAGAGATTCAGACCCTTTAAATCAATTTTTTTGATATTTTCTTGTTAAATTATCAATTTTTATCAATTTTTGCTATTAGATCGTGCAAAGGAGACGATTAGGCTCTTTTGGTTGCTTATCAGGAGTATTTTGAAGTTTAGGCACAGATTTTGAGAAACTCTTGTCCCGGATGTAGAAATTTTCGGCAATATTTGCGTTTTTTCCTTAATTAAGCTCGCCTTACCTAGACCTTGCCTTAAATCGAACACTACACACATTTGGATTGCAGTTCCGTCCATGTATGTACTGGTCTACACCCAAATATCTGTAAATTAACGCTTAGGTGTTGCTAAGGTCGGCTTAAGTAGATGAAGAAGAACCTCTAGACAAATTTTGGAAGAAAATTTTTGAGACTTTGCTAATGAATCGTACAGGGAACACAAATTCGGCACAAAATTACGCGATTTAGAAATTTTTAGTGACTTTTAATAAAGATTTTCGATTTCTCCCTAAAGCACTTTGTCATGGAATCATCAATTTTGGATGATTTTCGAGTAGAATTATCCAAAATTAAGAATTGTAAAAACCGTCAAGTCTTATTTAACAAAATTTTTGTAAAGTTTTGTGGGTTAATTGTTAGGATGTCTGCACAAATATCGACAAAACCTGAACACTTAATAGCGTCAATGAACATTGCACTATTGATTGTCGTATAGAATAATGTTCGTTTTCAATGGTGTTAGTGATAGGACTTGACGCCCTTTCACAATGTGTCGACCCTCTGACTTTAAGTGGTTGATTTTCAGACCATAATCGGTCGTCTCCCCAAAACTAATAACCAATTTTTAGAACATATACATATATATTGTTTGAAATCAATTAGTCACCTAATTATTAGCCGAAAAGTAGCAAAAGTGCTGAGTTGGCATTAAGGCGCCGACAAACAATTATAATAATCGAACAACAAGGAGTAGAAGAGAAGACGATTTGTGTGAGACGATGATTTCAACACCGCCCGTGTCTGTTAAATAATAATATTAGGTTAAATTGCCGCCTGGATTACTCATTATCATCGTTCAAAATCAACATGAAAGTCGAGTCATTCATATATGGAATAATTTTCGATTTTTTTTTTTTGGTGTGTGTTGTTGAATAGTTGATAGGTGGCGATTACTACCACTAACAACAAAATTACGCTTTAATTTACTGTTTCATTTATAATATGTGCATGTTGAGTGTGTGTGTATTTTTTTGGCTCTTCAACCATCATCAATAATTGGATTTAATTATCTTCCTGCAAGCTTTCAGAAATGACCTCCTCTCGCTTTTACCATCGTCATCATCATTATCAAGAAATCATACCTTAATAAGAAAATAATGTCATATATGTTTCAATTTTTTTTTTTTTGATTTCATTAATAATTAAAACACGTGTCTATGTTGAAAAAAACTCGAAAATTTCGTCGGGCCAAATCCGTTATTTATCTCCCGAAAAAAATATTCGTAATATTAAACGATCCGGAACCATTGAACCCTGTTTTTCGTTCTTTTTGTTATTACAACAAACAACATTAGTATGAATTATATAAAAAAAAAAATGTATAAATAAAATAAACGACCATCCACTCTTAATGTGATTATAATACATGTTCTTGTGGTAATACAACATGAAATTACTCCCATTACGACATATTAGCGTATTGTTGTATATTCTATAATAGTAGAAGAGAAGAGGGTCGTCCCATATTTATTACACCTCGCTACTTTCCTATAAGCGGTCTTGAACAGGTATATCGCCGCTCCATTCTATTTATACTAATAACGATTTGTCAACTAGTTAAAGATTTATTATGTGAATTTATGTTGTAATGACAATGAGACTCTTGTAGTGAACATTTCAACAAGCGAATAGTTTGTGGTTTATGTGGAGAAAGATACCATAGCATATGTGGTGTAACTTGTAAAGATTCAAATGTGGCTCACAAAATAGTTTTCGTCAGTCATCGATACGTTATAAACTCTCCGGTACAACGTGTATTTTTACGATATTTTCAGAAATAACGTAATCAGTAGTGATAATCTCAATGTAGGTGTGTTATTTGTCATTAAGTATGCCAAATTCGTATGAAACTCTTAGTAGTTGGCGGTCGATTTTCAGGGTGGTCTCTGGACAACAATATAGCAAAATTAGAACCTCGTAGCTCATCGGGAAGTTGCTCAAAAAACGATCGTTTTAAACAATGTCGGAATTTTCAAAAATGAGCAAAGTACGCAAAACGATTAAAAATGACTTGTAGACCCTTCCAACAGCATTATAGAAAACATGCGAAGCATTTCTACCTGCTCCGGAATAAAATGGAAAAAAGCGAAAAAAGTCAATGTTGGGAGGATCGTCGAATCATTCTAAGCCGTTTTGCGTGCTTTTCTTGTCTTTGAAACGATCGTTTTTGATTAACTTTAAAGCTACGAAGTTCTAATTTTGCTCAAATATTCTCCAAGGATTCCCCTAAAAATCCTTGGAGTATTATTCGAATTTCTCGCCAACTAACAGGAGTTTCAGACGAATTTCGCATATATCTGTTATAATCTGTACCGTATAATTTAAGACCATAACATAACGTATCGGTGACATTTGTCTAATCATAGAAATTCCGCAACACAAACGTTAACGTTACTTACTATGGGAAATCTTATTGCTAATATGGATGCATCTAATAATCTAATAATGGTTTAGAATCAAATGTAATTGCCTCAAGTTGCATGGTGGTATACACAATTACATTAACATTGTTCTATCTTACAAAGGAAAACGTGCTTTATTTACAAAGTAAATAAAATCGAAACTACTAGCAAAATTGTTGTTTAGTATATAAATCATGCATTTATGCAAAGGTGGGGTTAGTATTATTGGTTGGTGGTTGTAGTAGTGGACTAATTTAAGTTCAACATGGATCACGAAATATGATGGAGATCTTATCCTTTACCAAGTTCGTTTATTAAAATTGCTACTTTATGTTTGTTATGAAAGAAAGAAAGAGAGAGATAGAGAGAGAAATTACACGTTAATCTTATCGTCATAGTGTAATTATTACTTTGGTTAAATGGACGCTTATTTTTGAGGGCCAATGATAAGAGCGTTCTTAAAATCTAAACGATTGCGTGAAACATCAACGATACGTCAAAACTACCCCAACAAAAATACTGTAATTTCGATGTATAAATGGAAATATAATTGCAATACGTAGGATAGCGTCATTTTCTAACCCCAATGCAAATTCTTTAAATGATTGAACGATTACAAATCGATTTTTTATTTTTACATATTTTTTGATAAGTTTTCTCAGCGCCTGTCGATGGCGTAGCGTTTTATTGTTGTGAATAAATTAAGACTTGCATGGTCGTGGTGTCGACGGACAAGTTACAAGACCCGAGGTTCTAAGAACAATTTGCCAGCACTTAAGGGCAGTTTAACATACATTATTTATTAGAGATAAGGCCCAATCTTAAACACTTCCGACGGTTGCTTTCAATTGCGCCACGCTCTTTGCCAGCACACAAAACTTTTAACGCTAGATGACTGTCGGACACGCTATTTCATATTTTATTCACTTGTATGCAGGAAAATACAACAACAACAATGTTGTCAAGATCAAAAATTTTGCCACATTTTGGTCTACACTACGATTTTTGGACTTGATTTTTTTAGTTTTATTGTACATACAAAGGTTCCACTGTATTATTTTGTGCTTTTTTTATTATTTTATTTTGACATGGGTAATATTCTGGGTGCTCATTAATCTCCACTGCTGACTGGCCATCTCGACATTATTTATCTTAATAGATTCAGTGGCTTTTTATTTGTCTGGCTCAATTTAATATTATCACATTAGTTGCTTTTTCTTTCCATTAATATTAAAATAAAATTTTCAACTTTGTGTCATGTATTAATGTGTGTGTGTTAATTAAAGAAAAAATCGATAATCAATGAAAACATGTCGATATCATACCTTCGATTTTGATACCATGTCTTCACTTGTGTATCAGTTAAACTTAATTTCGCTGCTAATTCCATACGATCTTGTACACTTAAATATTTCTGTCGTTCGAAACTTTTCTCCAACGTTTGTAATTGTAAATCAGTGAAAGCTGTACGAGCTTTACGTTGTTTCTTATTAATTGCACCATTGGAGCTTTTCGATGAATTTAACGAATCATCCCCTGTTTGACCTGTAACAAAAACAACAATTTGAATTGTTATAGATCTATGTTTATATAAAACACACAACATAAAAGTTTTGTATATTATTGTGCAATTGATCACACAATCGGCCATTGTTTTAGGCGTCCCGACGGCGACGGCGACGGCAACTATATAACGATGCTCTCTATTCCAAAACAAACAAAAACAAAAAAAAAGAAGGGTGGGAAATGAAGTTAAACGAGGGATGAAGGATATAGCACATACAGGAAACTGTGGCCAATCAGCTCTATAGTAGTGGGAAAAGCGTAAAGGATCAAGCAAAGGAAGAATAAGTAAACGACGGCGGCGGCGTCGCATATTCTAACCATTGACGCCCTAAAATTTACAGGTTAGTTTCAACAATACACACTTATTTGTTTTAAATATTAGTATTATAGTAACATTGTTGAAAATTGGTGTAGTTTAAGGGTTATAAATGGGTAGTTTTATTATAACAGAGAGTTGACGACCTCGACTATAATGTTGTCGCTCAGATCCAACAAAGTTAACCACTTTGGAAAATTCAATGCGTCTCACGTTTCCTTTGCCATGAAATATTCCACTCACTCTCCATCCATCCATCCATCCATCTATCGTTAACTATAAATACGATAGATTCCTTTAATTTCTCTATAATTGCCACTAGATAATTATAATTATGAAATCTTTCGTCTTAGTTGTTTGTTTGCGTGTTCTCACACACCCTCGCACTACTCGATTTTCCTTAATAAATCGCCCTTAAGTTATTACTAAAGTAATAGTGTTATAGATTAGCATTTCGATGTTAGTCTAATCTTTCCACCCTTTTTTTTTGTATTATTTTTTTTTAACAATCTTTACAATATTCCACCCCCGTAGTTTTTCCACTCTTACCCCTCTTAAGTATCTTAATGGGGCAATTACTTTATAGTGTGTTTGCGTGCAAGTTTCTTTGTTGATAATTACGAAGCTTTACAATTGACCGATGTGTTTTGTTGATAACACACAAAATTCTATTCAAATGTTAGCGTGGGGTACACCATTTATGATGATGATGATGATGATGTTTGATCTCTTTTCCACGAACTGATTATTACACATTGTATTACAAATACTGTAAAGAAGAATATAGAACTAACAACAATAATAACAACACAAAAATTGACTTTAATTAAGCAACAACACGATTTAAAGTTGTTATCGATAGACAGCATTATAAAAAATAATTAGAAATTATACAACTATGCGCATTATAATATGTCTATATTAATTTAGTCGATTCGGCTGTTTTAGTGTTACTTCAATTGGTTGAAAGTAGTCAATCGGGCCGAGTTTAGGTATGTTTTCGTTGGATTATTCCGCATTAATGATTTTAAATCAACATCGATCGATCGAATTGATCAATTTATTAAAAAAAAAAAAAAAAAAACGAGTTAATTGATAAATAAAGTTTTTAACACAAAAAGTGATATCTTTAGGGCAAATTTATAACGGACGATGATGTTGATGGTAATGGTGAGAGAAGAAGAACATGCTTGGCAACTTTTTAATGAGCAATTATCGATAAACTATCTTACTAAAATAAATCATAATACATTAATAATTTCACCAATTCGATTAAAATGTAATTGACAAGCACTTAATGTTGATTCGTTAAAGGAATTAATGGAAGATAGAATGGAAAAAATTATAATAAAACGAACGGATGCAATTATTTTGCACATTCTCCCATTTAACGACTAAATGTCTCATTCTATTATTCATTGAAGAAGAAGAAGAAAAAAATTAAATTTCTATGAATTATCAAGATAAAATGACGATAACGACATTTAAATTGTATCTTTAAACAACAAATTGTAGTCAATACACTGCACATTTCTAATCTTTGTTATTTATGTATTTCGCGTTCCTTCATCCATCCGGTAATTTTCAGTGTAATTTTCTGTAAAAATGTTGTTATCAATGTTAGAATACGGTTTTTCGCATCGTTAACTGTTTAGATAGAAATGTTCACTAAAGTATAGCTGTTTACAATAAAATATTCCAGTCTTATTACTTTTAAACACGGCATCGAACCGTAATTTTTTCGCTCCGGCTTTTTCTAAATTTTCTTCAGTGATTGGAAAACTAACAACTTAATAGAGAAAATTTTGAAGATTTTGAAAGCTCTTTCAATTTTCTATGTAAAATCGCTTGATAATTATTGAAAATGAATAATACTAGCCAAGTTTTAGTCCGTTATGGAGAAAAATGTGCAAAATAAAACAAGGTCCAAGAGTTTTCTCTGCCATTCACAATTTTACCACATTTTTCTAAAAAAGAAAGCTTTAGAAGATGCACTTTGAAATGCTCTATCTAACCCAGGTTTACTTTCGCCAATTTCTTAAAAAACATATCGATATTTGAAAATTGATAAAGTTCGCACGCCGAATCGAGTAATAAGTCCGCATTCCCCTTAAGTGTATGTTGGAACCGAGAGCGAAAAATACCAATCTTTAATCATCGAAATTTTGCTTGTTTTCTGAGTCATCAAAACTCCTTAATCAGTGTCAGAAAGGCCATTTTACGGTGTTTCTGAGAGAGTTTTTCGTTTTGGAAAATTTTGACGAAATTCTGAGTAATGTAGAAAATTGGAAACATGATTTTTTTGGTTATTTTTTCTCTAATACTGGCTAAAATTTAGCCAAAATATTATTTATTTTCCACTTTTAGTTAAGAAATATACAGCAAATTGAAAGGGCTTTCCAAATTTTTAAGAAATTTTTCGATCAGCCTGTTAATTTTCCGGAAAATTGAGAGAAACGTCAAAATTTCATAAACAACGTATTTTTCACAATTTCAAAGTTGAAGAATTGAAATAATTTTTTTTCTTGTAAGCTTATTAGTGTGCGTAGGACAAATGGAGCCTCAAAAATCCAATTTTGGAAAATCTAAAATGTTACGAGAAATTTTTTCAACAATTCGGAGGAATAGAGGGGCTATAATTATCTATTAAGAATAATTAATTTGGTTTTATTTTTCAACTAGTTTATAGAGCATTCTCTTAACTTCCCGAAAATGTTATTCTTTATGGAAAAACATTGAAAATTTTCAAAAAATCCGTGTCTTGGTTCCAGCATACTCTTAAATGCTCCAAAGTATTGCTGACTTAGTTCCTTGACAGGAAGGAAAGTGGTTTGCTTGAACCGAAAAAGCCGGTATTTGTTTTCGCTTCAGCTCCAGATTTCGGTTAATTCCGGTTTTTGGTTCAGTTCCGGTTCAATATCATGCTTTTAAACACGCGAATAGAAAGGCTCTCATCTTTCTCACATCCAGTTAAAAATTTTATTGAATTTTAAGATTAGCGTCAATAACACAAAACTCTTCATCTATCTAACAGAAATTTTACTGATTGAAATTGAAATATTCGCCCTTCTTCTTTCGTTCACACCATACAAAAGGTGACACTTTTTTCTATAGGTGGTAAAAACCGGTAGTGGTTGTCGAATTATGACAAAAGGTGTGTTACATTTAAACGTCAATTTTGATCGGATTAAAAACTTTTATTCTCATATATATATGTATATACATATATATGTATATGTATATATTCGTTTATTCGTTCACTCAACTCAAACTCAACTCGACGACTCCACTTCAACTGATCTTAATCTTCTTAACGTATTTAGTTGTTGCTGACTTTTACAAGTCGATTTCACACATATAGAACCGCGCCGGAGCTCCAATTAAAATATTCAACAAAAAAAGAATCCTATTCTCATTATTATTATTATTATTATTATTATTATTACTGTTTAAAGTAAAGTCTATAAATTTGTTGTCGTCTTGGCCGCGCGGCTTTGTGTTCGTCGAACACGACAAATTGCTTGTAATATTAACTTTATTATTATTATGCAGTAATAGTGGGTGTTTAAATAGCATCGCCAAATACTTAATTGAAATAAACACTATACCGATAAAGGGACATTAAGATAAAAACAACTTTGTGGTAAAACATAGAGTTAGAGAGAAAGAAAGAAAGATAGATAGATATAGAGAGAGGAGTAGGTATTCAATTTTATCATCCAAACACAAGTTTAATTTTAAATCGATTTGAGTGGATACATGGGCGACGGTTAGATAAGAAACCGACTATTGCGAAGGTGTGGACATGGCTTTCTGGCGAGGACCACCAGTTTAAAAGTTTGTTAAGCGCCTACGAGTACCCCATCATTTATTTTCTGTTGTGTTTCGTATAATCTTATAGTTGAAAGAGGTTTGTTGTTTATGTAGAAAAGACATGGGATAAAGGACATTAACTAACGAGGAAATACATCATTCCACTCTCTTTTATAAAATTTTTTAAAAATATATCTCTAAATTATAGAAAATAACGATACTCGTACAAAATTCTATCTCATTTCGTGTTAACAATTTCAAAAAACAAAATATTTGATAAAATCTAGCCGAGACTTGTCCATTAACAGAACGTATAAAAGTTTTGTTGTAATCATAGTAATAATTATAAAAAAAAAACTTCAATTTGTTTAAAAGATCCTTCGCCGATTTCTTCTTGTTTTTTTGTTGTTTGGTCAATGTTTTGTACTTTGATGCAGTAGTAACAAAACGAATCGTATAGTGCCGTTCCATTTATGTTTTTGATTCGAGTTTGATATTCAAATGATTGTAACAAACACGCAAACAAACTGTTAACGACTCTTCTACCAATTTGAATAGTAGTTAGAATTTTATTAAATGCGCTTTTCAAATGGTACACCTCATTCTTCTATACCTATACAGCAAAGAAAGAATACCCTTAGGACGTCAACTATGGTCATTTAATTTTTTTCTTTTAATAAATTTTATAGTTTCGTGTTCTGATTTAAAACGCTTGATTTTGTCTGATTACACACACACACACACTAGTGGTCATTTAATGTTTGATGACGATTTTAGAAGGATAACATTCTCTCTATATACGAACATTTGTTGATTACTCGTTCTTACAGTGAAACTTTTGTAAAGGTACAGGTCGAGGTACAGCTAGGTGCACGGAAAAGGTGACGATAGTTGTGAGGCTGTGTAAGTCAGGCTAACGAGGGAGGTCCTCACAATGTCTGGCAGTTCACAATTGTAAAATAAACATATTCAACCAAAAAAAGTAGACAAGAAGGGTTCCACAGAAAGGTTGGTTTACACAACTAAAAGAACGAAATTTCTCGCTCAAGAGTCATCAAGTCATCACTTTTTTCTGTATTACTAGGGCAAAATCTTATTGTATTTAAACTTTAGAATTAAAAGCGAGTTCTACTACTACAAATTAAGATGATTTTGAACTTCATCAGGCTAAAAATTAAGCGGTACTTTAATGCCTCACTAAAGTGGTGCCCAGACAACAGTTTTGATAGCATAATTTGTAAACTCATCGAAAATTGCTAGCTTTTACAGTCTATAAAAAGACGGATTCTTATCAGTTTTCAGCGAATTTTGCTCTTAATTACACTTTATTTTTAAACTGGCAGGAGTAATGATTGAAGTCGAGTTTACACAGAAATACAATCACTAGAAAAATTAACACTAGATCATTTTGGCTGTAAATATAGAGTCCGAATATGTTGCTCCTTTTTCATTGGTGTTACATGAAAAATCCCTCATATAGATTCAGTTTTTCTGATAATAATAAGCGACCTAAATCTGTAATTTTACGTGTTTTTTCTAGGGAGAACAAACACTAATCTCACCACTGGTGCTAGCAGGATTTATATCGCTACGATATTCAGTTAATTAGTTAAAATTGATAAGAAATCATAAACGTGTCACTTATTTAATTATGCAGTATATTGTACAATTAAAATTTCGTTTTACAAGACCAACTGTGTCAATGTCAAAATTTTGAATTTTTGAGTAGGTAAAATAACCTTTCATTTAAATTACTCCTCCTAGTTTAAAGAGGAAACAATGTTGTACATTTTTGAGCTGAAGTACTCAGTTATAGTCAATGTTTTAAAATATTTTCATTAGTTTTAACTGATTTTTGTCCTTGATTCAAAAAGGGCCAAATGTAGACGCTTTTAGCCTCTTTTTGCACTTAATATGTAGACTTTTTGAGTGAATTCTAAGCAGAAAGTGCTTTAAGTCAATTTTGCAGCTAAATGCCAGCCCAAAGAGATTTTAGAATTTTTTACCGTTTTCAGGGACTTTTTAGACAATTTTTGAGCAACATTTTCGATTTTAATTCTAGATTTCAAAACATTTTCATCATTTGTTCGATTTTAGAGCTAAATTTAGATCACACCTCCTAGTTTAAAAATAGAATATAGTGAAGAAGAAGCAATATTGGAGATTTTGTCAGTTTAGTGGTTTTTTGAATTGAAGTACTCACAATCAGTTTTAGTCAATGTTTCAAAATATTCTCATTAGTTTAACTGAATTTTGTCCTTCATTCTAAAAGGGCCAAGTGTAGACGCTTTTGGCCTCTTTTTTGCACTTAATATGTAGACTTTTTGAGTGAATCTTAAAAAGGAGGTACTTTAAGTCAATTTTCCAGCTAAATGGCAGCCCTCTAAACTAGATTTTAGAATTTTTTCACAAGTTTTAGTGAACGCCAGTATTAAATGGTGAGACTAAAATCTAGGCATTTTTTAAACAATTTCAACACATTTTTATCATAAATCACAAGTATTGTTAGATTTTAGAGCTGAATTCTTCATTTTTGATCTAAATTTTAGGATTAGCGGTTCTCGAAAGCAACAAATAAATTCAGTAAAAGCAAATCGTAACCTGCACAGATCTTAAAATACTACCTACTTATAATTTTATCATTATTATTACTATTATTGTTGTTGAATCAAATGTTGAATTTGATGGCATTAAAAAGAAATGCCTTCTAGGCGAATGTCTGTATTTGTCTAATTTTTTAAAACTGATATGACTGACTATGAGAGATCACCAATTGTCTAATTACAGTAATCATGTATGTCTCAAGGTAACTACAGTGGAACAGTTTAGAATTTAAATTGATATCTACATAATATTAAGAGTGCATTTAATTTTTTTTTTCTAAATTAGAGATAGACAAGTTTTACGTTTTGTTTCATTAGTAGTTATTCTAGTAAATGTAGGAATTTTTACTCGGCTCAATACCAAAAAGAAAAGGAAAACAACATTAATCTATTGAAGCATGGAGAGAACGACGTGCTTTTTTCAAAAAAAAACAAAATAAAATCAAAGTTTGAAGGAATTAATCGATGGGAGATCGCTTCAAAAATAAATAGATTTAGCCTCACAATCAGTTAAGCAAGTGGCATTTGAATAAGGGATAATTTCACCAACTTCAGTTAAGCTTAATGAACAATTAAAAACAATTGTCGCTATGATTTATTTGTTAGTTAAAGTTTAACAGACGTTGGTAAAATCGTCCCTAAATCATACAAGTTTTATAATTATGTATTTGATATGCTTCTTTAATAATTTTAAAAAGCTTACTGTTTTAACTCATATTGATTCTAAAGCAATCACACAGTCAAGCAGATTAGACTTGAATAGACCGATTCTACATACACAAATAATTTTATTTAAAATTCTCAAATTACAAAGATTGCATCAGATGATAAAAGATTAGTTGATAAAATGAAGAAACTCAGTCAAGCTGATCTGATATGAATAGACGTACTTTAAATCAAATGATACAAAAATATGTGTATTTGATAAGCAACATGAAAAGCTCAAGTTTTAAGGATTACTGTCATTGAGCTTTCTTGATAGGTATGCGGCTTTATTTACTATACGTATCGGTAATTTTAAACAATTCCATTGAGATTTCGAAATATGAAAGAATGTTCAACTAGACGAGTTAATTATGAAATTAAAAATTGAATACATTTATTATAATACGGTTGTGTTTAATTGAATGAAGAAAGGCAAGACAAAGAGAGAGAGAGAGAAAAAAAGGCAGAAACTTTCATTTTTATTATTATAAAAACTAAATGAATTCCCGAAATTGTTTAAATAGAACATTTCCTGTATATTTTTATATAACATTTGCGTGTTCTATGGATATATTACATTTATAAATGTATATCTATCTCTCTTAAATACACATATACAACAGTATCAGGAAGTTAATCCATGACGAACAATTAAATGAGTTAAACATAATAAATTTTTCCATAAAACAACAATCGAAATTGTTTAACAATGTTGTAATTATTTGTGTTGTTTCAAATCGAAATATAAATGAATTGTAAATAGATTTATTGTAATCATTTCTATGATAATTTCCTAATCAATCAATCAATCAATGGACAACAACGACGACGACGATGACGATGACAACGTTGTAGTAATAAAAGAAATGAAAACTTTATTGTTTTGATTGCGTTTAAGGTCAGTTTTGCGTGATATGACAATCCACATTATAACCAAATTAAATATTTACGTTTCTAATAGTAGTCTTTTGCTCAATATGTTGATCTAAATCATCGTGAACAAACCTTAATCGAATATTGAATAAGTTATGGATAATATTTGATTTGTGGTTGTTTTCCTTATTCATTCTCCATTTTCTTCTTCTTATTGTTATTATTATAGCATGTCCAATATTTGTACAATCAAATCAAATAAATAAAGAGATTTATTGAATCATCCTACTATTGATTAAGATTATAACAATTATTATAGAATGTGTATCTATTCTAATTGCCAACACTGTATATTTATCGTGTATCATGTGATAATAGTCCAATTAGCATCATTCTATTTGAAGAATAAGATGATAATAATAATAATAATAATAATAGTAAGGAAAGAACGGAAATAGATAAAGTTCTCAGGTAATTCAAAAGTATTTATAATACGTTAATTCTCTCCTTTCATTCCGTTGTAGAAATCTACTGATTAATAAGCAAAAAAGAAAGAAAAACTGTAACAAATAGTTTCGACAAGATTTGTGTGTCTGTATTTGTATGTGAATCGTATCAAATTAACTTAATTAGATTAAAGTGAGATCGTTTTTTTTGTTTTAAAGTGTAATTATTCCTATTATTATTATTATTATTATTATTATTATTTTTATTATATTTACTGTGAATTATGTGAAGAATGGATTCTTCCTTAATTGCTTCATAGCTCGTTATTTGAATTATTATCAAATTGTTTATAACTAATTAAAGTCAGTGTGAACTGATTCAAGGAAATTAACTGATAGTTTTGTTTTCTATTGTTTCTATTTAAAAAAAAAAATAAAATAATCATTTATTATTTAATAAAAAGAAATGAGTAACAATTTTGTAAAATTTCCTATAATCTAGGTTGTCTAATTTATATTGTATATTATAGAGAAAAATGTAGTTTAAATTTCCGGAAGAAATCATAATTTTCTCTTGTCTATTTTTCCACTATGTGTATGTTGTTAATTATACTCGTGTCTTCATTAAAATATAATAAATCTTAAGTAATATCCTGTTGGTGATGTTAAGACGAACGAATTGTTCCAAATTATACTCTTTTTTATGGGCTTAATGTGGATAAAATGTATAGTCTGCACATTAATCTTAGAGATTGACTTTATTACAAGTCCTACAAAGACATTGTCTGATAAGCTTACAATTTGAAAACTAAATACAATATACAGATAGAGCGTTTTTTAGGTACAGCCGAGTGTACTAAAAATGTGACTACCCTTAAACGAAAAATATCCCTCCTTTTAGTTGTGTGAATCAAGCTTTGTCCATCTTAAAAGGAAGAAGGTGTTGCGATGTATTTACAGTTACTTTCTAATATTAATAGAAGAGCAATTATCTGTTCTGTAAATATGCAAGATAACAGTCTCACCTACGATTTTTGGTTGGATATTTTTCCTTCGAAATTTTGACTTGCTAGATACCCGCCGTATTATGAGAACCTCCCCCATTAGCCTGACTTACACAGCCTCAAAATTATCGTCACATTTTCAGTGCACTTCGCTGTACATTTGAAAATCTACACTTCAGCCCATCTGTAAAACTTGCATGTGAATTAGAAAGAGATAGAATCATAATAGATGGTTAAAATGATGGCGGTTATTTTCACCTACTTTATTTTATACCAAATAATTTTCCTACTTCGAATTTTTCAATTTTTCTTTTTAAAGACATGAAGATGTTAAAGATTTGGTACCTTTGCCTTACGGTGTAAATTACTCGTGAAACATCTTCTTCTCAATTGAAACTCCTTTCTTTGTCCAATACAATTTTTAATGAATGTTTCACGTGCTCATGACAAAGATACCATACATAAATATGTGTTTGATTATAAAATTGTAAAAACTGAAACAGGTGAAGTTTTTGCTGCTTTTGGGTGGGTGCTAGTAGCTGCTACAATTTCTAATTTTTACACCACATCTTTCTTTCTATGTCTTTTTAACTTATATAGGGTGTAGTCGAAATTAGATTTAGTGCCGGCTTGAGATTTCGAACAGTTGCGGACCCGATTTTGTGAAGCTGCACACGACATTTGGGAACTACCGAAACGTGCACCGTTCCCTGCTATGTAAAGTGTAGTTTTGTGTGGAATCGAAGGATGGGTACCTTGCGTGGGTTGTTTATGGAAATTTAATGAGTTATACTGACCCTTATCGACTTTTGACAACATTATGGTAGGTTAGTCTTAAACCAGCGACCATCAAACGATGGCTCAAAATTTGTGCAGTTTTAGTAAATTTTCTTTCGACCTTTCCAGATATGTTTATTGCACTGTATTCCACATAGCGATAGTGAAGTTTGAATATTGTAAGTGATTTTTATTACACCCTGTATACAAGTGAAAAAGAGGAACGGGCGCAAAATTTTATAAATGTACCTTTTTCAGTGTCCAGTGCTGTATAAATCTAATATTCGTATAAAGTGGCCGATTGTTCTTCACACTATAATTTAAAATTCACTGTATTTTAAATTAAACACACATCACATACGTTTTTTTTTAATCGTTTCCTACTTTTATTGACAGGGATCAAATAGGTAATAACAATTAATTATTGTTCTGCATCTTAATGATAATCGTGTTAAATCGTAATTATAAAAGCATTGATATATTATTAGGACATTTATATGGCAATTAATTTGAAAATCAATGAAATTCACATGATAGTTTCATGAAAATTTTATAAATCTGTAGGTTAATTATAACAAATATTCTGATATTGTTTTTTCATAATTTTTTTTCTCTCTCTATGCTTATTCATTGGTGCTTTTCGAGCTTAATCAGCGATGCATTAAATCCATATGTTGTATAATTGTCTTAATTAAACGTCTGTAGACATTGAAATTTTTCCGTACCGTTAAGAATTTCCTTGTTAATAAAAATAAAAAAATGATAATTTTTGTGCTAAAGTAGCGCCTACACGGTGACGTTTAGATTTTTATCTACAACACATGTAAGCGACGCTTTAAATTGTTTATTTTATATTAAATAGCTGTTGATTAAGTAGATAGGTAAGCATTCTTATCGATCTATGAACAAAAGCATTTATCCAACAAATCGAACCACAATGTTGTTGTTTATAATCATTATACAACTTAGAAATAACAAAACAATTGTGATATCACATGAATTACTTTTCCATTCATTCATTTATTCATTCATTCAAGCACAGGTGTGCGTAATTGTTATCAGTTACATTCTAGTGAATTGTTTGTTTCTAGTATTGAGTAAAATATGAAACATTGACGTTGATGTTTGTTATTATTATTATTATTATTGTTATTATTACAAGTTAACTATGCCCATGAGACTCGGTTACAAATGAAGGAAACAATTGTCTGAAACGGTGCGTGCTTTTAGCTTTTGTAACGCTCGATGATTAAAGTTGATGGAGGCGAGGCATAATGGAACTCTCTCTCTCTACATGGTGGTCCCTTTCTGTATTTACATAATAACGAGACTAATCCACGAAATGCTACAGGGTAGAAAGAAATCTTACCATTTGAGCATACGCTGGAATTATCAGGATGTCCAGAACTATCTGTATCACTATCATGTATTGTTGGATTTGAATGCAATGATAGATCCCTTGGTCCAGGACTTGGTGATCGTCCACCGCCACCACTACCAACGCCACCCCCTCGTATAATTGCACCACCGTCGGCTGGTCCATTTAAAATGTCTGTTATCATAAAACGCGAACGTGTCGCTGCAGTTTGCGGCATGGTACGGACGACTTCGTCTTGCACGGTCATGCCAGCCACCGTACTAGACACTTTTTCGCCTACACCCAACACTTTGCCCTTAAAGAGCACCGGGTGTTTTGAAAGTAAAACAAAAATAAAACACAAAATCACACAAATCTAAATAAAATTCATCACACTATAATTAGTACAATAAAACTAATCGACACTATTAACAAGAGGAGTATTTGTCAATTTCTTAATTAATTCCGTATTAATTGTTATAACAATTTAGAAACAGGTTAGTTCTAGGTGATAAATCGTTAACAGGTGTTTCCCCGTTTATTTCAAAATTATCTGAGAGAGCTATTAACAGTGAGACGTTTCGTTGTAAACTAACATAAAGCTGTGGACTAGAGAGTGGTAGAAAAGTTGGGTAGTAGTAGTAGTAGTAATAATAATAATAATAGTAGTAGTAATAGTAGTAAATCAGCCATGTTGTGCGCCCCACTCTAAAAAATTCTAACCCCCACTTAAGATGCGCAACCAATCAAAATTATTAGTTAATAATTGTATAACCAATCAACGGCTTGTATCTGTTAGGTTGAGGCGTTAGTCAAATGTTTTCTTGTGTTTATTTTATGGGCAGGTCTTTTCATTATATACACACACAGATCCAGACTTTTATATACACATAAAAACATAAATACATACATACATACAGATTTTATTAGATTGAGTATTTAGGAGAACAGTTTTATGCTTTTATGATTCTTATATATTCTACGTATCAATTCTATTGGTTAGATAATAATTGTTGATAGTAGAATAGAATAGGCTATTCTTAGTCATAAATATAAATTATCAACAGAAACTTAATTAGAATTATGGTTAGTTTCTTATTATTATTATTATGGTCTACTACTATGTATTCATTACACGGTATGAATTAATTTCAAGTAATTTGTATACTTATTTTTAGATCAAATTTATAGAAATCTAATTATGAGCATTTATTATTAATTTTAAGATGGATTTCACCAACGTCTGTTAAATTTTAACGAACTGATAAATTATAGAAACGATTTTTTATAATTATAGCAACGATTGTTCTCATCAATTAACAAATAGTTAACTTTAATTAAATAATTGTTAAATTTAATTAATTATACAAAAGTAATATCAGTCTTTGGTCGGGTCTGCGGTCAGTTTGTAAACCATTAATTTCGAATCATTTAAAATCGTCTTTACTGATTGTATTTTGCATGCATCTAAGCTTCTTATGCGATACTGCGTATTACCAAGAAATGCTAGTTCGCGTAAAATGAATTCGCGTAAATAGAGTACTGATATGTTTTTCTTATTTATTTTATAGTCGATTATTTCCTGTAGTTTTTCTGTTCCGATAAAATGTAATTAATAATTGACTTTTAAATTTCGCCCCGAAATGTATAACATCTTTGAGCTACTTACAGGGTGGATATTTTAAATACAGAAAAATCCTTAAATAGATGTTTTATTTTTTATTTTTCTATTATCAGAAAATTTTTTCATGATGATATACTTTATCACCAAAAAAACACCTATAACTGTAACCTTCAATAAGGGATGCAGACGCGGCTTACACCTTTTGGTAGCCCTAGCAAATTTGTATTGACTAGTTTTTGAACCATTAAAAAATATTGAGCCTTTACAGAGATATTCAGAAAAAACGATTTTGCAGGGGTAACTTTGATTCCCAATATCTCCCTAGACACAAACGACAAAATACGCATTACTTAAAATATCTAGATGTACAGTGACGATCAAAAAAAAAGAGACCATCTCTCGTGCGGCTGTGTAAAACCGACTTATGAGGGCGACCAACACAATGTAACAGAATCTTAACAGATTAGAATTTGGGTAGAAAGATATTTAATCAGAAGAAGGGGGTGCGGTTATTGATGCCATTTAAGGTATTTACCTGAATAGAAAGATACTTTTTAGTTTTCGATAGCTGAAACTGGCTCCAATACTTAACCACCTTCTTACTCTCACTAGAGAAACAACCTGATTCACAATAACGAAAATATGTGAAATTTTCGCTCAAGACTCGGTCTATTTTTTATGACTTCGATTGGTTTACTTGCAAGTTCATATTGAGCGCCCTGAGTACTCAGGAAGAAAAAAGGAGGAAAAGATCGTTGTACCTAAACCGGTTTTTTTTTCGGTTCGGTTTCGGATTTCCGGTTTAGTTCTAGTTCGAAGTATTTTTACACCCTCGTGAACTGTAAACAACAGTCAAGACTTTAAATATGTAGTCTTATAGATTATAATTTTCACCCCTCTCTCTAAACATTCACCTTTTGTTCGTTCAATCTATATTCATTACAATTAGAGAAACACAAGAAACTTGTCATCGTGTTGTAATACAATTGTAATGATAACCGTTATCAATGATTTACGTCGATTTAATTAAAACATGCACAATTTAATTACAACCCCTCTCTTTATAAATTAAAAAAGTAACGATAGAGTCTTGTGTGTAAATAGATAAAAAATAACAAGCGAAATATCCAACAATATCTACGAGTATAATGAGCAATTATTTAATTTTTTGTTGGAAGTTATAAAATGGAAAAGTTTTTAAATTAAACCATAATCTGATTGTTAAAATTATTACTACTGTTGTCCGAAAGGAAACAGATGGTGTCACAGTAACAATTATGCTGAAATTAAGCTCTCTTTTACGACACAGGAGGGGTGTTGTCAAGCATGAGAGCCCACCGGCTCACGACCACCTTCAGTTCGTATATTAAAACCCTCTAGAGTGTCAAACTTTCACCCTCCAACATAGGCGTACGAAAACACCACCATTACTACAATAACCCAATTAAATTCCATCTATACAAATATAAGTATCACTATAGAATAAGTATTTAATAATATGTTACTTTTGTAATTGTGTTAATCATAATTTTCGGTAATAATAATGTAAGTAATGGTAGAATTTTGTTTTTGATATTATAGAATGTTACGCCACTGTTGTTATATGGCCTAGTTTAATTCGCACCGCCGACCACATTATTGCTCTTAACAACAATACAAACTCTCACTATATAGTCTATAATTATTTATCTGTAATGTGGGGTGAACAACGATAAAACTACTGATTATCAGATAAGAAAATATGTGTAGAAAAGACTATAGCACTCATACTCGAAATTTTATAGTGACTGGTCAGTGGGAAAATAAACCATTTAGGATATCCTGCAAAGATAACAATAACAACAAAAATTATCATTGATGTGTATTTTTTTAAAATCATTAACTGAAATCCATATAAAGGCTGGAAAATGGATAATTAATTATACTGAATTGTGATCGTTTATTTTAACTATTCTCTATTTTTTGTTATTTTCAAATTTAATGATCACAGTGAAGGTTATTTATGAATAATAATAATAGAGATTTTATGGAAACCTATAAACGTATTTATTAAATGGAAACAATTAGATTTTATCAAATCATTACCTATTTTTTTTTGGGTAATTAAAATTACGTTGAACGTCATTAGAGGATGCTGGTAAGTGAGCGGAAAATTAAAAGAACATCATTTGATAACTTCTCTATCTACACGTTGCTCAATTTAAAATGTACAGCCAGGTGCATGGAAAAGTGACGAGAGTTGTAAGGTTGTGTAAGTCAGGCTAACAAGAGAGGTCTTCGCAATGTCTATCAGATCAAAAATAGTAAACAGGAATAACTGTGTTTCCTTGTTTAGTTACAGAGTCTTACATGAACACCTTCAAGATGGAAAAAGCTCGATTTACACAACTAAAAGAACGGCTATTTCTAACTCAAGAGTAGCCACTTTTTGCATATACAGCTGAGTGCACGGAAATTGTGACGACTCTTGTACGAAAAATATCCCTTCTTTCAGTTGTGTGAATCAAGCTTTCTCCATGTTAAAGGGAACGGATAGGGTTAAAATAATAATAAAAAATTACTTGTTCTGTAAATATACAAAATAACACCTCTAGTCCTACGTTCGATTTTTGGTAGGATATTTTTCCTTTAAAATGCTAAACATCCACCGTATTGAGAGAAAACCTTCCTCCTTAGCTTGACTTACACAGCCTCAAACTATCGTCACATTTTCAGTGCACTCGACTGTACCTAGCTATACGATCGGGTGATACTCTTAGCGTTAGTCAAGAATCAAGGAGATTTATTCTAGTACTGGAGTCAACAAATTGTAAATTAAAAACCACTCGAATGGTGCTTGATCGTATAAAAGTTTTAGAACTACTGTGCTAGGGTATCAAGTGAAGTAGAACACTCTAAACCACACACGTAATAAGTTGAATTTATATTGGCAACAATTAGATTTAAGCAATTACCGTTTTACCCCTAATAAAAATAAGTACAACGTGTTTCATTTAAAATTCGAGAATTTTTGCAAAGCATCAAGTAGAACACTTTATATTTATAGTAATAAATTCTCAACTTTAGTCGATAATAATTTAGACCGCATTTACGTGCAAGTGACGTCACTGCTCTGAACTATCTCCAATCGCGTTCACTGATTTTTGCCCCTCTCCTCCTCTTGCTACGGTTTTATAAAAGCAGCGAGTGGGTAAGTTCAAATATTTGGTGTGAGTCACGTACATATATGTCTATGGCGTGCGCTGACGATAATCGTACGACAATCTAAACTAAATTCACGATCCCGTTGCTAAATTTTAACTCTTAACAAATACATGACAGCATCTTCTGAGCAAATTTTTCCATAAGGCTGAAATCTTGATGTATTATTATTATTCACTCAACGTTCATATAGAGTACGTTTCATTTTAAATGTATTGTTATCAAATTCTGAAGTTTTGTAGATAATAAATCGAGAAGAGGAGTTCTATAGTATGCATTGCGTGCCATTAAATTTGCCTTTGATCCATAATTTAGGGCTCGTGTTTATTAGGAGCTTTTATGGACTAGTTAGTTGGTAATTAATTACAATTATATTAAAATAAAAAATAGAAGGAAATGGTGTGTTGAATAATCTGTGTGTTTGTTTGTGTGTAGGAAATGTGCATCATGATTTCAAAACAAAGTGGCATCGTTAGTGTGAAATTAAATTTCATATTTATAAGACAATGGTTGGCTGCAGCAATTAGTCTTCTAATAATAATAATAATAATAATAATAATAATAATAATAATAATAAGGAACAACAATTTAAATATATTATGTAATGAAAATGGATGGTTAACATTCTATATACATGTAGAGAGAGAGAGTATAATAGCTGAATATTGTTTGGAGCGTGAACAGTTCAACTTTTATAATAATTATATTATTATTTTTATAGTGAAAGTCCGTTATGATTGTTACAGTTTATTGTAATTAAATCAAAAAATTACAGGATCAACAATTAATTGAATTGATTTGATTATAACTGAGCCCAAAATTTTTGGTAAACTCTATATACAAATAGAAATAGATGTACTTAAATAGATAAAATCGGGAAAGTTTTGGTAAAGTTCCCATAAATGTCTTGGGATAATCCATTAATTGTTACGTCAAAATGAAAGTTAAAACAATTAAATTTATAATCATTTTTTTTTGTTGTTGTTGTTGTTGTTGTTGTATATAATGAGGCATCAGATATTATGCTATGAGTTCTTACGTCAAAATGATTATTATAATAGTTTCCAAGTAAATGGCTAGCTTATCGTATAATTGTTGAGAAATTAGAACTACTATGCATAATTGAAATAATTAGTTTAGGTCAATGATTATTACAGTCTTGGGTTTAAATAATATTACAAGTGGTAAGAAGAAGAAGAAGAAGAAAACCATGCTTCATATTCGTCCACACTAAAGTCATACTTATGTTTTATTTTTCTAAACTAATACCAACAGAATGGAACAAAAAAATGAAGGAATCATGTTCTTTACTTTCTTGGCGATTTATCCAAATTTTTCGCGTTAGAGTAGTAAACGGGAAGGTAATAAAATTTTGAAACAGTCTTTGGCCGAGGGAATTAATTCATTTCGTTTCCTTTAAATGTATGTACGTACAGTGGCGATCAAAAAAAAAGAGACCACCTCTTGTGCGGCTGTGTAAAACAGACTTATGAAGGCGGTCATCACAATGTAACAGAATCTTAACAGGTCATAAGAAGAAAGAAGATATAGGTGGGGTTACTGATGCTATTTTGGGTATTTACCTCAATAGAAAGATACTTTTTACTTTGCTATAGCTGAAAGTGGCTCCAAAAACTACTCACCTTCTTACCCTCATGAGAGAAATAACCTGACTTACACTAATGAAAATTCTCGTTCAATACTCGGTTTTTTTATCGCTTTAGTAGAAGCAAATGAAACTTAAATTATTTAAACATCAAACTCCAATTTGTGGAAAAATTAAGTCAATATTGAATTATTGTTTGAGGAACAACCGGCTACAGGTTCAAAATATGTAGGTACACATCAAAGAGATCGATTCTTGAAAGAGGAATATCACGTTTTTTTGTTCGTGTGAGTTGGGCTTGTTTCTCTCTTGAAGGTAAGAAGGTGGGTACGTAGAAAACCAGTTATCACCATGCTCTTCTTTCCTTGATCTGTAAAAATTCTGTTATATTGTCACGATTGCCATCAAAAGCCGGTTTTACACAACCACGCACAAAAAAAGTTGTTTCGTTTATCAGCTCCTCACTGTACCTTATTAGCAAAATAGTTGATAATTAAAGTTTTGTAACAAACGGTGCTTACAACGGAAAAAATCAATCAAACTCTAGCATTTAAGGTGCTTACAGGCGTACAAATCTTCTAGATATAATCATTCTTACAAGATTAATCTGACCGTATAAATAGACCCTTATAAATTTCTTTTAACTATAGTAGAATGTTGATGATTTGCATAAGATCTAAGCATCGTTATACTGGAAGTTATACAACACCACACAGTCCGTACATAATAACTAGTTCAACAAACTAAAACGCAATTACTCAACTAATTAAGAGTATAATAATTTATAAACTGACAGTATAACTAACTAAAGGATGGGAAGTTTAACGAAGAGACTTGTAACATTTCATAAAGACGATGATGATAACAACAACAACAATAATAACAACGACTACAGGAAATAGCAGTCGTGAATTCTATACAGTAACATTGTAAGTATTAGTTTAAGATTGTATAAAAGGGTATAAAATAAGTGAGCAAGCATTATTATTATTATTACTACTATTATAATACAAACAACAACAGTTCTTGAGTATTTAGATGTTAATTTAGTGCAAATGAGAAGTTCTCAGGATCTTAGTTGAAATCTAAGACAATACATAGTCAGGCACAGTTAAATACAGACATTTTACACTCTGGTGAGCAAGACATTTTCTCGTCCTAATCTACATATATATTCTATAATACTACGATTAAATATACCAAGTGGGCCATCCAAAACTAGACAGTGGGGGAGAAAAATGAAGTAAAGAAAAATGCAATTATTGCCACAAAAACTCTCCAGTTTTGATTTGTTATTAATCAAGTTTCGGACAATTTATAGAGGCACTGACGTCACTGGTCCGAACTATAGTATAAGTAAGCGATGTACAGTTACAACCAAATCTCCCCATACGTATAGATAAAAATTAAAGAAACATACGAAATTAAGTGTTAGTCTAGCTGTAATTGTCATTGTAGTAAGAACCGAAAGTCACGAACGCGCACCGGATGCGTTGACGATAGTCGTGCGACAATCTAAAGAAGCTTCATAGTCCTAAGTTGAGTTATTAACTGTAAATAAATCTAATAATTGTAAAAGATGAATCGGTAACGTCACTTGAAGAAGAAATAATAATACAAAGAACTAATTAAAATTGCAACTTCTTCTACTATTACTACTAATCGTAAGCCATATCCAATTACACGGTTGTAATTTTCAAAGACTCTAATTGTAAACAGTGTCAGTGTATATATGTATATGTTAAAACAGTTGAAATTATGAAAGAAATAAACATACAAGCACACAACAGTTGTCGGTTGGTCAATGATGTTATCGAAATTTTCCCAGCACGGAAACTTTTCGAGAGTAGTAAAAAAAAATTATAAAAACAACATAACAAAACTCCTGTTACGGATTATGGATTTGAAAATAAGAGGGTGATAGTTTTGTAATTAACATCACCTGTTTATTTTTCTGACCGATAGATTAACAGATTTCTATGGTGCGTTAATAAAAAAAGATAAAAAATAAAGTTAATTGTCGCTCGATTGTGATCTATATATAAGATAAGAAAATTATAGTTTGTTCTTGTTTTTTGGAGGGATAGGTTGATTATTCATATCTTGATAAGACGATTGTTGTTGGATTTATTGGAGAACCAACAAGCTAACAATAAGATGATTTACACAATTTACTGGAGATCTTGTTGATAGATTTTTTTTCTGTACCGTAACTAAATAGAAGGAGTTTTACGTTACATATTTAGCAACTATATTGGGTGTGAATTGTAGCTCTCATCAATTAAGAATTTATAAGCACTTTTTTCAATTTTGTGTCTATAATAGCGTTGTTAATGTAACAAAAGGAGTGCTTTAATACCTGTTAACACACTTTTTGGGTATTTTAATAGCTAGTATAATCTATTATCTTAAAGTTGGCAGCTTGCGCATGCGTCTTTCATATTCTATGTGATTAATGTTGCGCTAAACAGACGTCAACATTGACAATATAACCTCAAATTATTTTGTGTTTTTATATATCTATTTTTGTTAAATTTACAATTATTATAAACGTCAACGTTTACATGAGACTTACTGCTAGAATTTATCGTAATCTCAGGTAAGTTATTTCTTGATACAAAATATTTACTGAATTTATGATTGCCATTCACATTTGTGATCGTTTCTGAATTTAAATATAAACAATCGAGGAAGTGCAGAAGAAAAAACAATTGAACTATTTTAAAATGCCACTCTAGTTAACACCAACTGCCACGAAATTCCATAAATCTCAAGGATTCAATTTTAATCAAAAAGGGTATAAATTGGTGCAAAATAGAAAAAATAGTATAAAAAACTCGTTTCAGAAGAAAATTCTTGCACTCGACCATTAAAATCTCGTACTAGGGCGCTCGTTTTTAGCGAATTTTTTAAAAAAAATTAGCTAATGACGAGATCCTCACTTTTGAATTTCCGAAAAATTTTTGCACAGAAGTTCGTTTTGGGACCTCAGGAACCCATATCCACCGTTCGTTAAAATTTTTATATATATATATATATATTTATATATTTATATATTTATATATATATATATATGTATACCCACGATAACTGCCGTAAAAATACACCAATCTTAATGAAACTTGGTACAAAAATCGGTCTTTGGGATAGCTTGGATGAGTTCGTTGACCAGACTGGTAGGGCCAACACTTTTGGAATAAGAGCTGAAGAAATGTTAAAAAAAATCATTTTCAATATTAAATTTGCTTAGATTTGGATGAAAATTAAAATAACAGTAGAGCCGACCATTCTCTATGACCCAGAAAAAAAATCATCAAAATCGGTTGGTTGGATCTCAAGAAAAATGCAAAAATCTCTTTTTTGAGTATAAGCAGTAAAATCGATTATCTCAGATGGCTATGTGTTCTGGCAATTGATATTAGAAAAAAAATTGAATATCGCGGGGGGCAACTAATTTTGACAGTTAATATTAGACGCAAGGCCTGCTAGAGAATTTCGCTTGAAAAAATCAAGCAGGCCTTGATTAAACGTATTACGGGAAATGAATTTATTAGTTGATTCAATGTTATTAAAATATATTAATTGTCAGTATCATAAGAATGTTTTGCAATTAATATTTCAGTATGTAGATACATAAAAAATTCGCTATATAAGGTACTTGCTGCCTTTGGAGATCTTTTTAAGCTTGGTCTCGTGCAGGAATTGTGTACTTCTGAACCTACTATTGTGTTTAGAAATTCGGGGATTTTGATGAAGATTCAAGGAGTTCTAATATCTAAATCTAATATCTAAATTTGCCACAACTCTGAGATGTTAATAGATCTTCAAATGAAGACCTCCTTAGCACTGTTTAGGTAGATTTTCCTTCATTTTAAGTCATAGTAGAGCTACTTGGTGAAAACTGAATTGAGCTGCAACTCTTGACTCGCGCACAACTGACTCAGCTATGAACTTTTATCTTTCTACTCACAATCAGATAAAACTTGCTCAATTCAAAGACGAGTTTTGGAAGTATTTTATTTTGAAATTTCACCAATTCACGGTCATTTATACCGGTGATTCCCGTAAGGCGGAAAGTTCTTATGGCAACTCCCATTATTTGGCGAGCGATTCAAAAAATTTTTCAAAGATTTCTAGTGTGGTATCCAGAGAAGGTTTTACCGAAATTAGAGCCTTGTAGTTCATTGGAAAAATGGTCAAAAAATGCTTTATTCCCACGACGTTGTGATTTCCGTCGATCAACTGCACGCATGAACCGATTAAAAATGGCTCGTAGACCATTCTAAAATTATTGTTTTCCGTTTTTCTCATTTGTATCTTTGAGAAACCAATGAGTCTGAAGTTATTGTTTACTTTGTTATTGTTTACTATTTTTAACTTGATAGGGTAAGATTGTGTTTATTCAGTGTTTATTTCACTTATTTTGTTTTCCATTAATGTAAAAATAATAAAAGTCTTATTGTTTTAAATGTTTCCAAATGTCAAAGATTTTCTTTAAAAACAAACAAACACTTAATCAGTATAAACAATCTTCCCCAATCGAGTTGAAAATAATGAAAACAGGCAAATGGTCTCGTTATTCATAACGATGTTGGAAAATCAATGTTCCCATTTACGTAAGGATCCAGTGATGAAAGACGAATAAAAACCTTGTTTTACGAGATCTTCTAGACATTCTTAGTCGTTTAATGGGCGCAATCGGTTAGTAAAAAACATGACATTGTAGGAATAGAGCGTTTCTTACCAACTGCCCCTTGAACTACAAGACCATAATTTCGATAAAATATTCTCAGAGAACTTCCCTACAAATCCTTGAAATATTTTTCCAAATAATGGGAGTTGGCGTAAGAACTTTTCGCCTCACGTGAATCACTCAGTATTTCTGTTATAGAATTAGCTTAGACTGATAAGTGATAAGCAGAACTGAGAATAAGTTTATCTTCTTCAATGAAATCAATTAAAATAATGTTTTAGATCCAATTATGCCAATCTTAATCCATGTTTAAATTGCAATTAGTTGTAGTTTATCCAATAATGATCTGACCGGAAATTTACTAACCGGAAGTGGTGAGAAAAACGCCATTTTGTACGCTAGTTGACTTTGTGTTCGTGACGTTTAATGTCTAGAAACTTGAAAACTATTTATTGTGAATAAAACTACACGCTATATAAATTTTCTACATACATACATACATATGTATACATAAAACTTACATACATATACATAAATATCTATCTTTCTGTTAATTGCCATTTAAAAACAATTTATATGTTGATTTATGTATAAATAGTGTTGAATATTGTTACACGTTCTCCCTATTTTCATTTCTTTATTTTTTTAAATATTTATTTCCTTCTATATAATGAATACATAAAGAAATGCAGTTACTGATAATTCATATAAGATTACCCAACAATTAGTCTTGGGCTTTTCGTAGAAATTATTTCACACCTGGTGCAATTTACAATAATAACAATAACAAAAAACAATAATCATATAGTGAAATAAAATAATAATTCGCGTCTTTTATTAATAAAATTAATTAAAAAAAATGCAGATGTTTAAATTTCTTCACATTATAAATTGATATCGATCTAATTTGACATTAAATAATTTTGCGGAAATTGATTTATAATTCAATGATTTAATTAAATTATATTACATATAAATAATAATAATAATAATAATATACACATATATATGACGTTATGTGTATGTACTTATAGCTATACGCAAAGTGAGTGAAAGTGTTACAATTTATGAAGAAATTGAAATTGTTTCTTATCAGAGCATAAAACCATATCGTTTAATTAATTACGTTTTGTTAATAATTATATATTATGTATTGTTTTATAATAATTTGTTGTTAAATTAGAAACATTATTTATTCCAAGTAGTCTCTTAATTCTATTCTTGTTGTTTTTGTATAGTTTCAACAAGAAAAAAACTTGACGAAACTAACAATTATCTTTTAATTAATCGTAAATTATTTCCATTAAAAGCACTGATTATAAATTCTATAATAATAAAGGGTGCAAGCTTAATTACTTCCTTCTGATTATTTATTGAAAAAATACAAAATTAATGTAGCTATTTAAAAAAAAATTCTCCACACTTAAAGTCTAAAGCCATATACTAACAACATATTGTTAGGCTTCTGTTTACTTTTAACAATATAATTTTGATACTCATTTATATACATATACATATGAATAAATGCAATAAAATAAAGTAAGGTAGTCGTGTATATAATAATCGACTTGAACATTAATTTGAAATAAAATACATTTACCCCATTAATACTAATGTGATTATAATTGATATCAGAGCACTTATTTGGAGAAAATTGAATGAATTTTAATATAACAAAACGAATAGGTGGTTGTTAATAATATAGGGACACACACATATACATACATATTTTTTTTGAATTCAAAGAATATGCTCAATTCTCAAAAAAATTAATTATAAACGAAATTTAATTGATAATCTTGGAACTAGTATTAATGGTAATTAATTAAAAATTAATATTCTATTCTTGAATAATTTAAGAGTAGTCTAATTTGAATAATTACCTAATTTAAACCATACCTACTGACAAGTTTTTTTTATTGCTATTGTTCAGATTCTCTCTATCTCTATCTGTATAAATTTTTTCATGATGGTTATTATTATTATTGTTATTTAAAATTACACAAAATTAATTAATTGCTGATTAAAAATTTTCACACTCCAATTCCATTTTCTTTTTATATAATATTAGAGATCTTATATGCGGTAAAAATTTATAACATCTTTTCCTATTCTGTTTATTATTATTGTTTTATTATAAATTGTTTTAGTTTCTTTCACCATTAACAATTATAGAATTGTGTAATGTATAAAATACACAATATTGTTAATAAATTTATTATTGTTGGCTTCTTTCTTCCTATTTTTCTTAATAATCAAATGTTACTCTTGCTATAATCTCGAATTCAAAGATGATCTACTCTTGAGAATTCATTGTGCTAGAAATAAGCTTCCAAAAACTGTATGCCTTTTCACGAGGCGATAAGATTTTTATATGATTTACTATGAAAGGAGAATCTCATTTAAGATATTAATAAACGCCTTTTTAGCGAATTTTTTTAAAAAAAATTAGCTAATGACGAGATCCTCACTTTTGAATTTCCGAAAAATTTTTGCACAGAAGTTCGTTTTGGAACCTCAGGAACCCATATCCACCGTTCGTTAAAATTTTTATATATATATATATATATATATATATATATTTATATATATATATATTTATATATATATATATTTATATATATATATATTTATATATGTATATCCACGATAACTGCCGTAAAAATACACCAATCTTAATGAAACTTGGTACAAAAATCGGTCTTTGTGATAGCTTGGATGAGTTCGTTGGCCAGACTGGTAGGGCCAACACTTTTGGAATAAGAGCTGAAGAAATGTTAAAAAAAATCATTTTCAATATTACATTTGCTTAGATTTTGATGAAAATTAAAATAACAGTAGAGCCGACCATTCTCTATGACCCAGAAAAAAAATCATCAAAATCGGTTCGTTGGTTCGCAAGAAAAATGCAAAAATCTCTTTTTTGAGTATAAGCAGTAAAATCGATTATCTCAGGTGGCTATGTGTTCTGGCAATTGATATTAGAAAAAAAATTGAATATCGCGGGGGGCAACTAATTTTGACAGTTAATATTAGACGCAAGGCCTGCTAGAGAATTTCGCTTGAAAAAATCAAGCAGGCCTTGATTAGACGTATTAGACAAACAACAAACTTCATTATTATTTTTTTTTTTAGTGTTTCTTATTGTTTGTGGATTAAAAGTATTTTTCAATAAAAATCATAAATATTAAAATGACATCGGGGAAATGAATTTATTAGTTGATTCAATGTTATTAAAATATATTAATTGTCAGTATCATAAGAATGTTTTGCAATTAATATTTCAGTATGTAGATACATAAAAAAATTCGCTATATAAGGTACTTGCTGCCTTTGGAGATTTGTTTACAGTAAGAACAGAGAGATTGAGGACTCAAGACGACACTCTATAAGTGAGGCATTGGAAAACTGATCGGTTGTTATATGAGCTAGAAAAATGCCCTCGAAAAGAAACAAGAAGACGAAGATGAGGTCGAGTAATTTTGGAAAAAGTACACAAAGACTCTGATGTCGAGAAAAGAGGCTAGAAACTAGCAAACAAAAGAACGATAAACCCATTAAGGCAGAAGTCGAAGAAGAAGAAGAAGAAAAAGGGATCAAATTGAACGATGCTTGGGCGATCTGAATAGGAGGTAAGTGGTTTTGATTGATTTCGAATAAACTAACAAAGAACTATCCCAAAACTAATTAATTGATATGATTGGATATCTCCAAGTCCACGCCGAAAAAATGATCAAAAGTACCTAATGATCTCCTTAGAATTGACTGAATTTGGCGATTGAATACCAAAACTGGACTTAGAATAAAAAATGTTTTTACCCCAAGCTCAGTCACTTCTAGTCAATTTTAGAGCGAATTTTTGATTTCTGGTCCAAGTTTTGAGACATTTTTACCCTCAATCGTCAGTTTCTAGCAAAACAACTTAGCGACTCGGATGCTTTTAGTCTCTTTTTAAACACAGTTTTAGACTTTTAGGAGGTTAGGGGAAATTTTTGTCTTATATTAACATTTTTTTTGACAAATTTTGCTGATAAATACTCAAAAAACCGATGATGTTGTGAGATACTAATTAGAAAAATCATTCAGATTATCAATTTTTAGATCTTTAATAATTACCGAAATTTCATTACACTTTTCTTTAACGGAAAGCCTTAGCACATGCACCTTGAAATGCTCTATCCAACGCTCTTTTATTATTCACAATATCTTAAAAAATAAGCGCAATATCGAAAATTGATAAATTTCGCACGCCGAATCGAGTAATAAGTCAAAACCTCCCTTAAGTGACGATTTCACCAGCTTCACTTAAGCCTAATTAACAGTTATAAAAATCGTTATTCATTAAAATTTAACAGACGTTGGTGAAATCGATCCCTAAATTATTTTATTTAACTGAAAATCTGGTGAATTAGGGTGAAATTTTTGTATTATTTGTATTATTATCGACAAATTTATAATTTTAATTTGATTTGTTTTGATTTCGGAACCGGTTTATTTTCAAAATAAATAAACCAAACAATTTTAATAAATTAACAATTTGACAGCAATATAGGTGTGTTTATAAAGGCTTTTTATCATTTTAATAAACTGTCGGTGATATTTCATGATAATCTTTATGTCATAAATGGTCATAATTATATTCAGTCAATCAATAATCTCAACTAGAATCGTTATTAATAAGTCTATAAATATAGTGGTAGTGGCGCATCAAAGATTTTGAGGGCCTTAAATAAGATAGATTTTAGGGCTACATTTCATGATGTAACAATCTCACAATTTACGATAAAAACACACAGTTTCTAAATCAGTTCAGGGCCTTAAGCAATAGCGTAATTTGCGTACGGTATAGCACGCCACTGGACATAGAAGAGAAAAACATTGACTGAGTAATATTTAAGATTAAAGATGCATATTTACAGTAGCTAAGCTGACTAGAGATATGCATTTACCAAAGATGTAGATGATTAAATTCAATCTAATTACGTTGTAATATCGATACAGGAGCAGCGATTAAAGATGGATTTTTAATTAAGAACTAATAATAATCATCGAAAAATAGAACTGAAGATTAGACTGAATTAAACGACAGATGTCACACTAACTATAATGAGATTAAAAGAAAAAATAAAACGTTTCTATTTCGTGTGTCATGATTTTTTTTCTTCTGTTATTGTCGTTTTGAAAAGTTTCAGTGAATCCACCTCCGCAAATCGAAAGAGAGATGTTCAACGAGATATAAACGACATTAACGGTTGAACAAATCGTGCCTAGATCAGATAGGATATTGGAAACAAGCTGATAGGCGCCAGTATTTTCATGTTCAGTTTCTTAAACTTGAAATTAATCATCCACTAAAAAGGAACAATTTGTGTTTTTTTCTTCTTCTTCTTATTAGTTTCTATTATTATTGGTGTTGTCTTTATTTACTTCTGCACTTTGTTTAATTTAACGAATTTTGAAATTTTAGTGGTTGTAAAAGAGAAGAAAAACAATAAACAGATTGATCATCAATCTTGGTATATTGTTGATTGTGTTGCCCACAGATCGACGTGAGATAAACTTCTCAATCAGAAATTCTCATTTGAAGAACACAAAAAACCAGAAGCCAACAAATTACAAATCGAAAATATAATTTAACAATGTTTGTTTAGCGGTATTTTTTATTATTACGTTTATACCACAATGATTTGTGGATTTGTGGTTTTCCAGGTATTACCACCCGCACACCATCAATCCCCCAATCATTGGCGCAAAATCACCGTTGATTATTTCGAAACAATCAAATAAAACAATGGTAATTGTTGGAAAAAAAGTGTATTATTCGTTGTCCTTTTGACTTGTACAAATCAAGATTTCAATCGAAAACGTCCAGTGGCAATAATAACAATAAAAGCGCAATTCATATACATATAGGAAACAGTCTTTAACTATTGTTGTAAATAGCTGAGTTGGTTGGACTATTCACTATATAATTAACAACAGAACACTTAATCTTAATTTGTTTGAAGTGTTCACGTGTGCTAAATGTTGAATAAGTTGAATAGTAATAATAGTTGGAGGGTTGGCGGTTATATGGCACGTGTTCTATATGATTGTTAAGTCGATAAGTGGCAAGAAGTGGTTGTGAATTTGATTGGATACACTGTTTTAATCTGTGGCTTGCGTGACTCGAAACCCTTTAGTCTTTTCTACAATATTTCAATAAATGCTCTGTATACAAGCCACTTTATTCTAGATGCCACCGTCATAATCAACAAAATTATATTAATCCAAATTTTTCCCAAGATTTGCATTATAGTAACGACCGTTTCCATATAAATTTTATTAAATGACTTTAATATGTGTAGAAATACGAATTATTAATGGAGTGTGTGGTCTATTCAATGTTGTAAAAGCGGAATTAAGTGTGTACAATATAACCACTTGGACCCTGTTACAAACTCTCTTTCATTCCCTTTATTCCACTGAACATTGGCTGATATTCAACACAATCTCTCCCTTTTGATAGAATTGCATGGGAAAAAAACAACATTAATATAACTTGTATTAAGTATTACTGTGTGTGTGTGTGTGACAAATTGTTTTATTCATGGCAAATTTCCGTAATTGCATTCAATTGAAATCGAAGAAATGCGCACGCGTATTAAACATGCGCATTAATAACCATGCAAGCGATACAGTGTGTCCCACTTATTATCACAGCTCCCATTATTTAGCAAGGATCCCAAAAATATTTCAAGGATTTGTAAGGCAGTCTCTGGAGATCATATTAGCAAAATTAGAACGTTGTAGCTCATTAGGAAGGTGGTCAAAAACGCTCGTTTCGGACAGGGTTGCGATTTTCGAAAATGAGCTGAACACGTAAAACGACTAAAAATGACTCAAGGCACTTCCAACGTCGACTTTTTGTTTTCTCCATTGCACTCTAGAAAAAATGCAAAACATCCCCACCTATTCCAGAATAAAGTTAAGAAAAACAACGTTGGAAGGATCTTCGAATGACATCATTAGAAATGAGCGTGTTTTAACCAACTCCAAATGAGCTACAAGGTTCTAATGTTACTAAAATGTTCTATGGGAGCTTATCCCACAAGTCCTTGAAATATTTTTCGAATCGCTTGCTAAATAGTTTTCGTCTAACGTGACTCATAGTTCATATTATTTGGAGAACATTTGAGCAAAATTTGAACCTCTTAGCTGATTTGAAGGTTGGTCGAACAGCCTCATTTCTGACTATGTTACTATTTTCAAAAACGAACTTAGAATGACTTAAGGATCCTCCCAACATTGATAATTTTCGGAGGTTTTTTTTCCATTGCAATCTGCAACTATCTAGATTCGACATCCTCGAAATGATTGAAAGGAAAAATTTAGTCTTGGATCGTGTAAAAGAACCTGTTTTTTGGACATTATCATACTAAATTTGTTAATTTAGGTTCCATAAAATGTCTGTCTTAAATTTTACCCTTAGATCATGAAAAGGAGACGACATCGAAACACTTTTAGTCATGCTGTTGTAAGCTGATTTCTCATCTTTCAGTATATTAAGAGACTTTTGGAACTATAAATTTTGGGCCCCTGTGCAATATTTGTCATTTGGGACGCTATAGACACTCATGCAAAGCGTAATAAGGGGGTAACGAGTGATGCTTTAGCTTCGGGCTCTTGGCTTTGAGGGGCGTCGTGTAACTTTGAGACTTCTAAACGATAATAATGAGAATCTGAAATAGAGGCATCCATATTCTAAGATAATTTCATTATTATTCATCAATTTTTGTTATCAAATTGTATTGATAAGGAAATACAAACACTTCTAGTCATTTTTTTTTGTTGAATATAGAGATTTTCACACATTTTTGACGTAAATTAGAAATTTTTAGCAAATTTTTCTAATGAATCGTACAGAAAACACAAATTTAGGCGCTTTTAATCGTTTCTTGAAGGGAATTTTTGAGTTTGTATCTAGTTTTTGGGATATTTTCAATTAAACAATTTCAATCTCAATTTCTTATTTTCGTTCTAAGTCATCAGTTGTGGTTGTGAAACCTAAATTTTGCTATTGAAGGAAATTGGACAATTTTAAAAAAAAGTCAATTTTTAGATATTTTAATTTTATGTCAATTTTGCTGCGGAATCATCAAAAAAAGTGGGAGATTTAGTCAATTTTAGTAAACTTTCAAGCTGAATTATGATATTTTTCTGCTCTTTTAGCCAAAATTAAGGGCGTCATTCCAGATTTTTTATCTATGTCCCCAAAAATTTTGTGATACAATATTAGAAAAATTGATTGTAGTCGACCTCTTACCTTTTTCCACTAGACCCCTGCATCAACGGGCTCTTTGGCCTTGCGAATGCTAGCAGGGTATAGTCAAGCCACTAATTTTTTGGCAATTTTTGCTATTAATCTTATTTGATACTCAAAATAGAGCCTAAAAGAAATCTACAAATTAATGAAGTAGGCACTTTGGAGGAAAGCTTTCTAAATCAGAGCTTCTAAAGCAACTTTTAAGAAGACTGTTTTCTCGTCTTCTGGGTTGAGGAAATTGAAGCATCACTATATTATAGATAACAATAAGCTTTCTTGATTTGCTTGTTAAGGTTAACTTTAAGGGTTGTGTAATGTGAGAAATTTTCGAGTATTCTTGGCATATTTTCATATTAATTGGAAAATCAACAACAACCACAATGATTCCTGTTAAGCGTACCATGATAAAATCATTGAAAATACAGTTTCCTGCATTTGATTAAATAAATACTTTTATAACACGCTATAAATTGATAATTAATTTATCAATTCACAATTAACCATTATGAACAATCTGTGTAAATTGTCCTTGATGCATGATTGTTGATGGGTTATGATTGAAAACAAAAACAGAGGAAAAAAAATAATAACCTTTAAAATGCGAACCTGTTATTAATATAGTAATTTATTTATAAATAAATATATAATTTCTGGATAACAATCGTAAAAATCATATAATTGAAATTTCCTTTTTCAAATTAGTTATAAAAAAAAGAAATAGAAATAATACCGACCATAATTATGAGCATTTGATATATTCTGTATCTAACCAATGTTAATTACATATCATTGCATTGTTTGTGCTTAATTTACACAATTATTGAATAATTACAATTTTAATTGTATAATAAAAAAGAAATGGAAATGTTTAACAATCAATCGTATTGTTAATTATTTTAATTGATTCAATAATAATTGTAAAGTTGTATTCTTTAGAACTTTAAAGAGCTTAAATTCCAATAATTTGAATGATTGAGATTTCGATAAAAAAATTCGCTTAGTCTGTAGTAACGATTTTTTGAATGAATCGGCAATTTTCAAATTTCTCGTCGTATTTTTTTTTTGGTGTGTGTGGTTCCGTATCAAAACTAGTAATTTACTCTTCAGCTTGAAGGCAAATTTATCTTGGCGGCAGATAATAGTCGGATAGTAAATTTCGGACAGTTTCCGGTAATTTACAAGGAACAATAGATTGTGGAACTATTCATTTTTGTTGTTGACCGCCCCCGCTGTGCGTTTCATTTTCAAAATTATGTAAATTTGAATGAGACCGAAATAATTTAAAAATTTGTATAGTTTCTGATTGATCATTTTGACAATTTTAGATGGTAGTTTAGAAATTAAAATGTCATTTTAGTATAATTGCAGTTCCCATGGATGTTTTTTTGATTAAAAGTCCAGTCTCTAACAAAATGATATTTTCATGATATGATATTAACTATAATAAAAATAGTCGGTCCGAACCACGTTTTATCCAATAATTGGATGGGCTGAACGTAGTCGTCGGTAATCAGTTTGGACCAATGAGACGATGGTGTACCATCAACATCCAACCATTCTTACCCATCATCATCATCATTTTGCTGAATTTATAATATCAGTCAGTATAGTATAGTGTTTTGTAATTGACAAAATAAGCGGCTGCTTTTCCAATTGACACAATCGTCCAAACTATTACTAAATGCCAAAAATACTAATAAATCATATCAATTATTCGATATGGACGGATATGAACAGATGAACATTAAATAGTTTTACAAAAAAAAAAGAAATAAAGATAAGTAAAAGGATGACTGAATGCTGTATTTAATTCTATTACGTGATATTCCGAAGCCAATTTATTATTGTTCAGAGATGTTGAAGAAGAATAAAAGATGTTCGGACTGATATCGGTATGGACGCCTACTCTGTCATTACGTTCTCCATTCTCAAACATCGATTGATATTTACTAAAATTATATAGACAAACCAACTCTATTTCCCATCTATATAATACAATAATACAATGTTGAGCATTTTTGTAATATTAATAACGAGGTCAATATCTACAATTCCAAACAATAATAGAAGACGAAATCGTGTACCTACAATTAAAACGCAGGTGGGCACACACTATCGAAATATCACTAATTTAATCTACGGTGTTTTTTTTTACCCCATTAAATTATCAGTAGAAAAACGGTGTACAATGGAGAGCAGATAAAGGAAACCACTTTTTGTGCAGTTGTGTAAAACCGGCTTTTAAGGGCGGTCGCTCAAAAGTCGCTACATTTGAGTGTACTCGGCTGTAGGTATTTTCTACAAATTTGGTATAGTGGACCTCGTTTTCACACCTGCCCAAGTTTTTATCCTCATGAGAAAAACAGCCCGATTCACACAAACCAAAAAATCGTGATATTAGGTCACTTTTATGTGCTCTGTAGTGTACATACAGGGTTTTCTGTAGTTTTAAAAAATATCGGATTAGAACTTAAAGAAATATGGTTGTAAACTTGAAACTTTCGTAGTAACATATGCTTACTTGATCTAGCAATAAATCAATGCTTGTCATGCTAATCGTTACTCAAAGGAGTTCGGTTTTCTTTGAGCTACGCGTGATGTTGGAAAACTTGCAAAACTTTTAGAATTTTTTTCTTGAAAAATTTCCTATGCCAGCCCCTATAGAACAAAATACTTTTCCCCAAAATGTAATACAAAACTGGGAGTGCTACAAGATAATGATTATTTAGGAGAAAAAGTAGGGGTAGGCAAATTAGGTAATTGTCTAGCGCCCCGACACACAGTGCCACCAATAAACAGCATTAAATGTGGCTATAAAATCAATTTTGCTTAGGGCCCTCAAGGTTCTTAAGGCGCTACTGCTTGTAGCGCAGGCTGAAAGTCAAAATTCAACCCAAAAAGCGGCTTATCATCTTCTTCTCACCATTTAAGAGCAAAATCCGCTATACCTCGTTAAATATTGAGCTGGAAAATCGACTAGAACTGTCTAGATGGTTTCTTTAGAACATAAAAATATGGTAGCAACTTGGAAGTTTCGTTTTAACATATGCTTACTTGATTCAGTAAGAAACCAATGCTTGTCATGCTTAGTCAAAGGTTTTGTGTGTGTTTTTTTAGCTTTGCGTGATGTTAGGAAAACCCGCAAGACTTTTAGAATTGTTTCTTGAAAAATTTTCCGTGTCACTCCTATTGTTTCCACATATTCGAATCTAGAACAAAGTACTCTATTCCAAAATGTAATGAAAAACTGTGGGGTGCTACAAGAAAATCATCATTTAGGAGAAAAATGTCTTGTAGACCAATAAGGCAATTGCCTAGGGTTCTGCCACACAGTGCCCCCTATAAACATCCTTGCTTCATCCTAAATTGTTACAGCATGAAAGGAGGCTACAAAATGTAATTTGTCAAGGCCGTTAAAGTCGCTCCATGCAATGCTTGTAACGCAGGCTAAAAGTTAAAATACAATCCAGAAAGCGATTCATTACCTTCTTCTCATCATTTAAGAGTCCAAATCGCTAAGAGTTTGTGAATTAAACGAAATCGCCTTTCAATATTAAGCTCGAAATTTGGTTATAAGAGTCCAAATGGTTTTTTTTTTACGATCTTAGAGCAAAATTCTCCAAGAAACTAATTTTTTAGAGAAAAAAGTATAAAATCAAAAAATTGTTAAAGCTCACCTATTTTAAATGATTCGAAATAATTATTATTGCATTGTTAGGAGATGGCATGAAGATCGGGGGTTTCTGAACTGTTAGATTAAAGATCGATCAACCCCTTATTTTGCTGCAAGGGTGAAAATATCTACCGTCTGGTTCTCATCATTACACTTATACAATCGAAAAAGACAAAAAGCTATAATTTAAATAAAATTCCAAATGACACACGATCCACAAAATCGCTCCCACTAATGCCATTTAATTTGAGACATGTGTTTAACTGTCGTTATACTCTCTGTTCAACTTAAAAATAATCATCGTTCTTGTGTATCCACAATCAACAATCAAGTTGAAACTAAGTGACCATTAGGAGAGGGCAACTTCCCCGAAAAAAATTAAAAAAAAATTAAACCAAAGGTCCAAATGATATAAAATTATTCCCATTTAAAGAATGAAACCGCAAAAAATCCATCTCGATTCATATACCGACCTACCTGCTCCTTAACTATTTCTATCTTTCTTCTGATAATTTCGTTAATTTTTTTTGAAATAAATGCGGTTTCTCTAAAAGCGTCCAAACTTATAATCATTTATAAACCCAAAACAGATGCTAAATACATAAAGTTAATTCTATTTAATTGATAAAATTTAGTTGGAAATCCTTATCGTGCCGTTTTATTGACAATGCATGATAAGGGGGATGATATAGTAAAGTGGCTAATTAGTACAAGGGGTGGTTTTATCATGTTCCTTTAAGTGCTTATATGTGTTTTGCTTTCCTTTCTATATGTGTCATTCACATGCAATTGGTGGTCAATCAGATTGTTGTGGTATTGGCGCCTTTATGACGACTGTTACCATCATCCCTTATTACCACCACCACTATCATCATCCCTTAAAGCGTTCATTCATAAATTCGTTTTAGCTTGTAAAATTTGTAATGATTATGTTATAATTTGATTCCCTAATGGATGATACATGATTGGATTGGGTTGGTGGTTGTTTTTTTTTTTTTGATGTTGCCAATTGATCAACAATGAAACGAATATGATTTTCAGTCAAGTGTTGAGTTGATGGCGGCAAGCGAATATTCTAATTGTTATTCATGGTTTGGGACCGATCGGGCTCCTTGCGACACCAATTTACATACTAAAATATATCTACAATCCGGGAACCAATTTTACCGCATATTTTCTGTTAAGTAAATACATTTTTTTCTTTGTTTATCAATAATTTTTCACAGGTTATAACAATTTAAGTAACAGTATAAGTATTTTGTTATACTTTAAGTAAATATCAATCTGAATCACTAAGCAGAATATTCAAATTGGGGGTATTTCTTGAAATACGATAGTTATTCGATATCGATAGAGTTTGTTCCGGGGTTGCGTTTAGATTCCATCCACATGTTCACGATATGTTTGTTGATAAGATGATTGAAGCAATGACACACCCCGTATCGGTCACATTGTTATTCATGGATTGGGACTCCGGATCGAGCTTTCTGGTAAACATATCCGGTTACGAAGGGTCCATACACCGAACCAACCCTCTCTCCTTACTATTTCAACATACATAGGGGGATGGACAATTTATTTGACAAATTTAAAAGCCTTAAATATGTGCACGATTGTAATAAATTATAAATCGATACACATATACGAAGAAAAAAAAACACATACGCCGACTATTTGAAAAATTGAAAGAGCTTTTAGGGTAAATTTAAAAAAGGATTTCAGAAATAAAGTATATAGAGAGAAGAGAGTGAATTTGTGGAGGTCAAGAGAATAAAAGAAAAGCCGATTGGGTGAGTCAAGTAAAATGTAGTAAAGTGAGCCTGATACACGTTGAAAGGCCAAATGCCACATGAGAATACAAGTTCCGGTCTTGATCACTGAACACACTGAACTGATATAGAGGACCCCTCTTAGTGGCCGAGCAAATCGTTCCAGAATTATTTATATTTTCTTTCTCAACAACAACAACAAATTACTTTCAACAACTTACTCACAGATGGAATAACAAGATTTAAACGAGGTAAAAAAAGAGAAAAGGGAATCGATAAAACTTTAAACAGTTGCAATAACGAAAATTGAAACATCCTCATGGTTCTATTTTGAAAATATAAAAATTGTTATGTTCGTTTTGGAAAACAGGCGAAAGAATTAAAGTTATCGTTGAAGTCTTCTAATTGTTGGCGACAACATGGACTTGTATAGCGAGGGCGTTTTATTGTTGTATAAAAAGAAGAAAAAAGAAGACGAGAAGGAAGGCACTAAACACCATGTCTTGTTGGCGTTCGCTCTTATCTCTTTAAATGTACGTGTTCTGGATACCTTAATTTAACAGTCTACAGTTAAAATATACAACTATTTCATTCTTACATTAGTTTAATTCTATATGATCTCTTTCTAATTCAACTATTTGATCGATCATTGTCTATTATCGGAGACATGCATTTTGTTTGATTGTTTCTGTTTTCTATAAATGAGATAAACTTTTATATAAGTTTAGAATTTATTCGAAGAGCCGGTTTCACACAACAACAAAAAGAACAAATTAGAGAAAACAAACATTTATGGTAATGTTGATTTAATTCAAAAAGAGATTGAAGATGTTTCATAACAAAATCGAAGTTTTACAAATTATAAGAAATAAAAACACTGAGTAAAAATGCATGTTGGGAGTATTTCTTTTTAAATTCCCTTGGAAAGTCTTATTTTCTACGAAAAACACAGTCAAATACAATAGACTACAATAGACCCTCTTATAACACGGGATCGTATAACACGTATTCTGATCGTACTCCTTTAATACGAAAACAGGCACGTATATAACACGATAAAAAATGTAACAGGTGTTGCGATCTCATACCGTTTTAGCTCCAATAATTTTTGATTGGCGAAATTAAATTGATGCTGTTCCGTAGGTCACGCATTTGCTCCTAATTGGCAGATATTTTACAAAATTATAAGACAAAAAGTCCTGTACAATTAGTCCCACCGTCAAGACTCTTTCCTTCTCTATTTTTCTCGCTATATCGAGCATTTGATGTGCTAATTTATTTAACTAATTACTAATTACCTGTGCATCAAGTGAATAAAATGGTACAGAACTTTTGACTTTAAAATTGCATCCCCTATTTCTGTTTGTCCCTTAGCAGGAAATACGCGACTTACGGGACAGCCTGTATAGCTTAGGAGTCGATATATACAGGGTTTTTCATGTAAACATGGTGACTTTAGTAAATCGGCTATAACTCTTTCATTTATCTAAATAAAAGAATAATTATAATAAGAATTTAAAGTGGGGACCTCGGCTATTTATTGGATTGGAGGTAAAGGCGCCCTTCTACCACTTTTGAGAATTTAAACTCAAATGAAAAATTAATTTTCGTTTACAAAAAAAAAAATCAAAAGTTTATGAATAATGAAAGGGGTGACTGATCTCTTTTGAGAATCTAGGTCAGGGGATTCCTTACCTTGAGAGACATAAATTAAAAAAACAAGAAGAGATGTAATAAATTTGATGAAAGTCCAATTTTATCAATTTTATACATAGAAGATCTTTTTTGTTATCCGATTCTTTCTCTTTCTTTGTCTTGCTTAGATTTGTTCCAATTTGTATTATTCTTCGGAAAACAACCATTGAGAAATAGAACTAGTCCTTCAAAATTTATCACCTTCTTTTCTTGCATTTTAAATTTATGACACTTAATAAATCCCCGAACTAGATTCTAACAGCAAGACAATTACCTCTTCTAATATTTACAAATTTTTGATTTTTGATGAAAGAATTGTAGTGAATTTACTGTAAAACCCCATTTTTACATGAAAATTGAATATTTTTCTATTGTAAACAAGTTGAACGTTTATATGTAAAAAAAAAGATTCCCAAAGGCAGCAAGTACCTTATATAGCGAATTTTTTAATGTATCTACATGCTGAAATATTATTAATTCACAAACAATAAGAAACAGTAATAAAATTTCACTCGTTCGAAAATTTGTTGTTTGTCTACATAGATCTAGTATGTTAATATTAATTGTCAGAACACATAGCCATCTGAGATATTGGATTTTACTGCTTATACTCAAAAAAGAGATTTTTGCATTTTTCTTGCGATCCAACTAACCGATTTTGATGATTTTTTTTCTGGGTCATAGAGAATGGTCGGCTCTACTGTTATTTTAATTTTCATCAAAATCTAAGCAAATGTAATATTGAAAATGATTTTTTTTAACATTTCTTCAGCTCTTATTCCAAAAGTTTTGGCCCTACCAGTCTGGCCAACGAACTCATCCAAGCTATCCCAAAGACCGATTTTTGTACCAAGTTTCATTAAGATTGGTCAATTTTTACGGCAGTTATCGTGGGTATACATATATATATATAAAAATTTTAACGAACGGTGGATATGGGTTCGTGGGGTCCCAAAACGAACTTCTGTGCAATAATTTTTCGGAAATTCAAAAGTGAGGATCTCGTCATAAGCTAATTTTTTTTAAAAAAATTCGCTAAAAAGTATATTTCCGCTAAATGATTATACCAATGTTCATTTATCTTAAGTGCGTTCAGTGAACAGGTAATGTATGCACCAGTTAAAAATAACAAAATTGCCATAATGAGAACAATTTACTGCTAATCGTCAAGGGGGATCTTAATCAAGAATTATTATTAAACTTAATGAGCTCTCTGTTGGCTTTTAATATAATTTACATTTATTTAGAATTTCACTAGCAGAGCAACATAGATCTTTTATTGTTTAAATTACAACGATAATGTATAAAAGAAGGAAGGAAGCTAAAACAACAACAACAAGAAGAAGAAAATAACGTTCTTTGTTGTTAGGGCAGCAGATAACGGTTGATCTTTACGTTTATTATTTCTCCTTCAAATTCTAATTTGACTTTTTACGACCGGATTACCATCTCTAATCTACGTATTTTTCTGTTAATTTTTTTTTTTCAATTAGTAGCTATTGTAAATTCTATGGTCATTATTTTGGTGCGTTTTTTTGCCACTTATTTTTATATGCAAGTGTCGCTTTTTAATGTGTAATTGTTAACGTTACCATAAAATGTAATTATACTTTGGTGGATTTCCTTTGTTTTCGGTAAAATGTCGGACAGATTATAACGTTTTGTTTTTTATTGTGAACATTCATATAAAACAGTTTCAAAATGTTCACACTGTTATTAATTTAATGAGAATAATAAGTATTGTTCTTATTGCTCTCTATTCAATTCATTAAAAATACTATTTTTCACATACCTATTTGATTTAATTTAGAATAAAATAATAAGAATCAACAGAGTGTGTAAAAGAAATTTTGTATACTATATGATTGGTGTCGCTAGTGTTGCGGCGTGCGGAAAAGATTTTGCTACATCACCACTTTGTTGAATTTCACGCCACTTCCTGTAGATTGAAACTTTGTAATAAGAAGAAAACGAACTACGAGAATAGAATGTTAAATTAAAAACAAGCATCAGTGAAATATTGTCGACTATAGTGATATATGGATTTAAGAGAAGGAGAGGAAAAAAGAAATTTACGTCAACATATATATACACACACACACACATACATAGACATAAAAATGGAAAGCTGAAAAGAAAGATAAACTAGAAGAATGGGCGGCAATGTTCCGGATTCCGGAAGATGAATGCGTATATGTATTGTTTCCGGTTTTCTCTAAAAGAAGCCCTCTTAATTTCCCGCCTTACTTAGCTAACGATTCTCATATATGTATATGTATGTATGGTATTATAGTGGTAGAGAAAACTTGTTCACAATAGGGTTTGTCGCCGTCGAAATTAGCTGTAAATGAATTCTTTGCGGGCTCGTTTATCAATCCGACCCTTTATTCTCTTTATTCGCTACACTTTACATTACATTAAGTTCTGTTTCAGTTACTTTATATAGTGCCAGTATTAGGGACATTAACGCCTAGTATAACTTTAAAATATAAAACCATTATACCGGTTTTGTTAGTATGATTTTATTAAAATTATATCAAGGAAACAAACAAAAGTAATAAAAACCCTTAATTTGAAATTTACAACCAACTTCTTCAAAAACAAAAAAAAAACACGGAATAAAAGTCATAAAGTGTGAAAATATTCGTGAAAGAATAGTTAGTCTGACCATAGCTTTGAACACAATTTATATTGCAATAACACTCATCCCTAACAAACACAAAAGGGGAGACAGTTCACGATGATGTTGATGATGATGATGATGATGATGATAATAATGATGGTGATAGAAAGAGAGAGCGGGACCAGTGGACCGGAAGTGTTAACTCTGCGTTATTAGCTCTATATTAATACACCCCATGAGATGGCAAACAGCATTATGGGGGTGAGATAATGTCCAACCCCTGGTCTATATATAGAGTATATTATTATTATTATTATTATTATTAACAATGTTACGACTTGTTTTGTATGGGAATTGGTGATTTATTCTTTAGATGAAGTTTATCTATTTAATCAATATAACTTCGCTAATTAAAGACGCAGGTGAATTATCTAAGATTTAGTTTGGAAAATTGTCAGTCATCACGATAATACGCTTCCAAATTTTGTAGGATTTTCTCATGAGCTTCAAAGGGTTTCAGGAAACATATGAAAATGTAAGTTCAACTGCTCTTTTTACAGGTTACTAATGTAACTTTTTAAGTATTAGGAATTTAAAGAATGTAACAAGCTATTTGAATATCTTCAGATAAAGTCTGTATATTGCCATCTAGTATCGAGAATCTCAACTGTCCAATTTCAGCATCAGTTTACTAGAATTTATCTTGTCTTTAACTAAAATCTCTAGAAGGAGCATTTCTAAAACATTTATCAAGACTCTTTTGTTTATTTCAAAAATTTGTAGAAAAATCAATTTATCTCGTATTTTCGAAATTGTTTTCTACGTTGCCTTATTTATTGATTATTAGCGAAGCTTTTGGTACAATATTATTTAATACATTTATCCAACACCGTTGTATAAAGAGGATGTTAACTATACCGATTTTAAATCAATAAACCATCTTATGGCACACTAGTGTGTTATATCTATAACACACTAGTGTGTTATAACCACGGTATAGTGATAAAATAGTAACTTTCCACACCAACTATAAAATCAAGTCTTCTTTGTTCTAATTTTTTTACTTGTCAAATAAATTTATTTCAAATGATAAAACTTTTGAAAATTATTCAAAATAGTCTTGTTTCAGTGTTGGATAAAATTTTATATACAACTCTTGCGTTAAGGGGTAAATAAAACACTGGAGAAAATTACTAAAAACGTTTTCTTTCACGTCTTATTTGGCCTCTAACGCACTTGTTGTATAAATAAATATTCTTATTGGTAGAATATGTACAATTTCAAAAGCAAGGTGGCCTTCGGTGCGCAGATTGTCTAAATGAACCCAAATGAGTTCGTATTGATGTCTACTACTCGATTTAAAAATATTGTTATAATTCTGGCAGCGCTATAGAGTACACATTGCGGAGTGACAAGTCTAGACGTGTTTGTGACGCAAATGTCTTATATTTTCAGGACGGCGTTTTTAACTCCGGTGCTGACCGAATATCTCCGATTGGTCGCTTAAGCCCCGCCTTCGCGCATCGCTGCCGAAGGCCGTCTTGCTTCTGAAATTGTACGTACTCTAGATTCCAATTTTTAAATTGTATTTTGAATTTTTCGCCAATTCGGTGCGTTCTCTAGATGTATTTTATTAGAACTAATTCAGATGTACATTAACGCCAACATAATTCTTAATTATAGCTTATCTACATGAGATGTCGCTCTTATAAAAAGCTTTGTACAGTTACTAGATATATACAGTACCGCAATATTCGCCATATTGGTGCAAAAATTTTTGGGGACATTTGAATTTGAAACTATAAGTTGGTGACATTGAGCGGTGAATTTAAAATCAAGATATCTGACTCCATGACAGATTATTGAGTACAGCCAATAGAATGGCTGATTATTACAAATGCCGCCATATTGGTGTAAAAATTTGCTTTCTCTCTCTAACACATTGGCCCATAGAATTGCGGTACTGTATGTATTTAGTAACTGTAAAACTTTGTTTCCTATAAGAATCTATTTATTTTAAAGTTGTCTATTAGAATCATTCATTAAGCATAAATAAGCTGAATTATTGAAACGATCTAAAAGATAAAATATTCAAACTATAAAATAATCGATAACAAAGGATATTGTATCACTGGCATTGTTGGGCTATTTTTTTTCTCGTGAATTTTCATCCGTTAGGTTGCTTAATCTGATTCGATTGACTGACAGTATTCTACAAATTTCTTATGAGAGAGACATCTCGTGTAATTAAACTATAACTAAGAATCAAGTTGGTAATAATATACACCAACATTAGTTCTAGTAAAATATGTTCAGAGAGCGCACTAAATTGGCGGCGAATCCAAAATACGATTTGAAAATTGGAAAAATTAGTTAATTAACGAATTTTTGCCATAATGTAATAGAACGTGTGTTCCAACGTATTTTAACGTCACCATGCCTTTTAGTGTCGTAGCTTTATTCATACTTCACTACTCTTGACATTTTTTTTAACGTATTTTTCAAGCGGCCGAAAGAATCTACGAGCTACGTAACGAAAGGCATAGCCAATTTCGAGGTAAATTAAAAAATATTCCAACTACTATGTAGTAGATTTCTGGGAAAAAGCCAGAATAATTACTCTTTAGAGTAAGCGATGGAATACCATATAAAGGAATAAGGGAAAATTAAAATGATAGTATGTACACTTAAAATTTAATTTGACATAAGATTTTTAGGTAGCTGATTGGGTTTTATGAACACATACGTATTTCAACAGTAAAACTGCAGTGTTATAGGTACTATCCAATACTTATTTCAATTTAGTAGAGATACTTATTGTATTTTCAGGAGAGAAAATGAAATTAAAAACAATAACAACAAAAATCTGACAGTTATTGTTGCAGTCATGCCCCATTTTGAGCCGTAATGGGGTATGACTAAAATCTGAACATTATTTTTTTCATTAAACATCCTTTAATCAACCATCACCATCATTATTAGTGTACGATTAATAGAGAGTTTTCGCCCGCCACCGATACGTTATAAATGTTCCGTTATACTTATAACATCTAGATTTAATACCGTATGAGGCGATTTTTCACGCTATTTCTAAAAATAACGGAACCAATGAAAAACTGTTAGTATAAACCACGTGATTTTATGCGTACTTAAGTCAAAATGGCTGACGCCGATCAGCTGATTTTACTACTCAGTCATACTCACAATCAGTCTAAAATAATCAGCTGCAACTTGTCATTATATCGGCTTAAATTTTTAAGGTAAAGCGAAAACGCCTTAATTTATAATGTAGACCCCATAAAGTATAAGGCGATAACGTAGCGTATCGGTGGCGGGCGAAAACTCTCGAATGAAGAAGGAAACGCGAAAATTAACGATAATCATTGCAAAAATCGTACACTTATAAATATTCAACTATAATTTCCATTAAAATAACATTCGTTGAATTAATTAAACAAATATGTTTAATTAATAAGAATGTTGTTTTAATGTCTTATTTGTTGATAAAATTACAATTAATAAATTAATCAAAACAACAAAGAATATATTTAGAGGAATTCTTGTTGTATTGTTTCTTTTTTTTTTTTAGCAACTAACACGCAATAATATTGCTAGACATTAAATATGGAATTTACAACTATTTCTTTATGATTCAACAAGTTTTAACGTAAACGTTAAATTAATTCAAGTACGCTAACTTTAACATAATTGTGTTTGAAGTTAGCGTTTATATTGTGGATTTGTGAACGCAATTATGAATAAAAATAAGAAATCTCCAGAAGAAAAAAATTAACAATTATAGTACTTATTTCAAGTATTATTCAAGTGTAAATTGAGTGAGGTTGATGTTGTTGATATGTAAAAAATATTATAATTTGTTAATTTTTTTCTATATATATATTTTTTTTAAATAATTGTAGACACTTTCCGCACACACGATTATAAAGTTAACGTTAACGTTTCCGATTAATGCGGAAAATCTCTAACAACTTTTACTATATTATTAACACATATTCATTGTATCTCTTTTAATATTTATTATAATTATTTAATAACATTATTGTATATAAATTTATTTTGAATTTTAGAATAGGAAATCGTTCGAAATTTCAACGTAAACATCACGATATTCGTCTCGTTATAACATTTAAATCTACAATAATTCTAACATTTTTTTATTGTAGTTATTGTTCAACTACATTTTTTTTTGTTAAATTTATTTAATTGTTAATTAATCGATTCATTTTAATTTAATTAATTAATTTCGTAAAATTAGTACAATTATTATTGAAGAGAATTACGACAAATTAGACAACAACACACAGATGCAACAGTTTTCCAAGCACTGCATTATTTTAATTTTTACAAATTTTTATCACTAATTTCTTCTATCACAACTTTTAGAATTTATCTGTTTAATTTATTGATTTATATTTAATTACTATTATTATTATTAATATTTAATAAATTAATCGAAAAGCAGTTGCTTGGAATCGAAATGTATCTGTTTCAAATGATTAAAAGCAAGCGAATTCTCTTTAAAACACAATAAACTAACAAAAATTGTTAATTTACACAACAAAATCTCCATTTCTATCTCTATCATCGTAATTTTAAAACAATAATAGAGATAAAGATGGAGCTTAATTTATTATATCACTAATTACATTGAGCGATTTCTCACTATAAGGTAAACAATGTGCTAAGATCGCAATCTGAGCTCACATTTTCGAATTTTCTAACATAACAACAAAAAACAAATTCGTTATTTCTTCCCTTTAATCACTAATAAAAGCGCCCTGATTAAATAGATTCGTATAGAATTGACTTAAAAAAAATCTCTCTCTCTCTCTTTCTATAATTATCACTAGATTTCCACCAATTTTTCACGTAATATTGTCGTTTATAATTAATTAATTAAAAAATAATAGTAAAGGTAAATAATCTGTTTTTGTTTCAGTTTCATCATTTTTATTAGCAATTCTTCTGTTGTATTGTTGGCTAAATACGTTCATCTTTCGTATCTGTTGGGAAGAAAAAAAACAAGAAAAATATCTTACTCCCAAAATAGCGAAACTATAAAGCCAAAAATTAATAGAAAATAAAAAAAATAATAGAACAAAACACTACATATCTCGTTACAACATAAATTTCGATTGATTGTTCTATTGGTGGGAGAAAAGATATTTTCTTGTTTAATACTTTTATGTTATAACGAGATCGAACTACTTTTTTCTGCTTATTTTTTTAAAGAAAACTAATTAAAACTACTATAAGAATTCTAACAAGTCGAATCAGATTTAGAATTAAGATAGAAGAGGGGTTTAATTGACTTGGGGGGTGACAAGTGTGCGTATTTGGATTGTCCAATAAATATTTACTTAGGTCACTTCTATTTGATTCATCACGTTGATTTCCGCAGTGTAAACGTTAAAATAAAAATTTGCGTACTCTAATTTGTGCAAATATAAGAATAAATTGTGCGCATGTATACACATCGTTGATCAGTCAAGTCAAGTCAAATCAACGTTTATATTGCGGACATTCTTAAACATCAACTTGTATCACATCGAAGGGGTTAAAATACCTACCTACCGTTTTTTTTTTCTAAATTGTATAGTTTAGATTAATAATTAAATTCTTGTTTAGAGATAACTTTCACTGAATTCTAAATCTGATTGACTGCATCTGGAAGAGCGTGTATAATTTGAAACGCCACCACCAAAAGCAGAATCTGATGTACCAGCATCTGTTATAAAATCAGCAACAATCAATGTTTGATTACCTTGTGTTATTGTACCACCTTTGCCACTAGCCTCTTTCTCCGCTAAACGTTCTTTCAACAATTTAATTTTCTCTTCTTTCTAAAATACAACAAATCTAATAAATATGTTAACAATTATAAATTTAATTTTAATACTTGAGCAATTAACCGTTGTAAATCTTCATTTTCTTTCAATAATTTCTGATAACGTTCCTCATCCTCTTTTGATATACCAGCATCAGGATTGTATTTGCTCTCAGCTTTATCTTTAGGATGTCTTATCACTTCAATTACCTAAAAAAAAAAATTCTATTGTATTATCGCACGATTTTCGATTGTTTTGTAATAGGTACTTTAGGGACGAAAATCAATGCCATACTGAGAAGTGAACAGAATATAATAGATAGAGCTACAAAAGCATAACTGGCATCTTGTTGGCTAGCTATCACCATTGTTACAGGAGCTGTTATCAAACACAAGATTACAACATTATAAATACTCATACCAACATATCTTGAATCGTTAATTTGCTTCACTTTGACTGATCTTGTTTCATAAGCCAAGAATAATCCAAAGATCTAAATAGAAATTTTTGATTTTAAAAAAACTTGTAGTGTTTTTTATTATTGTTGTTGTTATAATTACCAAAACTAATCCTTTATAGGCGTAAATTGTAGCTAACCAAACGTTATTATGGAGACTTTCACAATGTTCTAATTCTGGACGTATTTTCGAATCATCCAATAATGATTGTGGATCTTCTAATGGGAAGATTTCAATACGTCTTTGTAATGGATCCAAGACTTGCCAAGCTAATAAAATAACAAAATCTACAACTAATAGACCAGATACCATTGAGTATAATTTCCAAGGTTCTACTTTTTTCTATAAAAATAATTTACAAAATTTAAATCTTAAAAATTGAAGATTTCTTAATGATTATATGATTATTTACCATTCTAACTTTGGGATCACTTTTTGCTTTAGTTGTTAATCGATGTACACGCCATACTTTACTAAACATTGCACCGAATGATAATGTAAATCCGGCTGATAAGATCCAAGCTCTTGCTTGACATAAAGATGGGTAGGCACTGGCGGACACAAATCTACCATCTAAACCAAGAAGGAAAACCGCCGTTAAGCATACGATAATACCAAATAGCATAATTGTATTGCAAACTGGATGTGAAGATTGTATTACTCTACAATATTTACATAATTAATTCAATTAATTAATTAATTAATTAATCAAATCTATCAGGTATACCTTCGGTGATTGTTCCATATATTAAAAACTACCAAGGCAATAGCAACAATGATTCCAATACTGGATATAACACACATGCAGATAAAAAGTGGTAAAGAAACTGTACGTAATACACGTCGTATGATTGTTCTATCTTGAGGCACTTTTCCACCTATAAAAATTACAGTAAATAAATTATTTATAAATTTAGTGATGTAACGGAAGTGTTGTAGCGGAAGCGAAACTGTAAGCGGATCTTCAGAAATAAAATTTAACGAAAGCGGAAGCACAACCAAAAAAATATATAAAATTACAATTACAGTAATTAATAAACGAAATTCAATGAAGGTAAAAATAACGGTTTCAAAATTTTTAGATATTTTTCTATATTTAACCAGTCATTAGAGAAAATCGTGGTAAAAAAAGTTTGAGCGTTAAAAATATATGAAATCTAAATGAAAGCAGAACTATAAAATTTTGCGAAAATTCAGCATTTGCAACACTGGAAGCGGAGGTCTGTTAGACCACTTTTATATACATATTAGTTATGTTAAGGATCTCTTTTTCTGGTTCCGCAACTGCGGAAATTTCGCATAATTTTGGAGCTCTGTTTTCGATTCTGTTTCCGCACCTTTTTAAACGGATATATTTCGGAAGTTTTTAGCATTTACACTAAAGAAACACTATTAGTAAGAAATATCAATATGCAGAAAAATTACACGGAGAAAAATATAGTACGAAAGAAAAAAAATCCATTGTTTATGTTGACTCGGCAAAATGTCGTAGGTCTTATTATGTAAAACGTTCCATATTTACAAGATTTGTTACACTTTTTGGTTTCAATGAATAAAATAAGAGTGCCTTCACCATAACTGTATCATTTTTTTAACTTTTTCCTTTCCGTTTCCGTTTCTGTTCTGTTTCTGTTATAACACTAACAGAAATTAAATGTGATCTAACACAAAACTGAAAAGGTTCTCTTTTCATGGTTTTGTAAATACGATAAGAGCTTAAGATGTTTTTGATGTTGAACGATCAAAGTAAATACGTTTATATATAAAAACCTTTAAATCAAATTTTTTTTTCAATCCTTTGTTAGCTACTAGACGATTTTTGTTTTAAATCCTATCAAAGCTTATAATGCTTTATCTTTATAATGGTTTCAGTGTTTTATATTTTTTATAAATTCAACACGAATAAACTGGCTTAGAAAATGTTGTTGTTGTTGTTGTCGTGAAAATGTCAGTTGTATTTCTTATTAATACCGTTTCACTACATTAATTCTCTATAAGGATTTTCATCTATTTTCTTAGAAAAAAAAAATAGGAATAGGAGAAATAAGAGTGAGTAGAATCGATTAGAGAAACGTGTCCTGTATTTAATAGAGATGTTGAAAAATGAACTGCCACTCATAATTACTACCCAATATTTCCTATTTTATTTAATTTTAACTGTTGGAGCAAATTTGATATTCTAGCGTATATTAAACGAAATTTTATTCAAGTCTCTTATCATACACTACCTATTTAATTATGTTTTACAATACTTAATAATTAAAAGTTTATTGTTAATGAATACTCAATTTACAACAAGTTACGTTTATTTAAATTTGTTCGTGTTGTATTTCAATAAAAGTTTCTTGTTCTATTATGAATTTAATTGAAATTAAAAGTAACAAAATAGACTTACCATGCCAGACTTCCCTATCGAACCATGTTAGATTATCCGCTTGTGTATCGTAATATCCCAACACTACATAGTTGCCGTTTATAACTTGTTCTATCTGTGTTAGGGCGATACGATCGCCCTGTGAACTAAAGGCAACAAAACCCTATAAACAATAAAACATTCCACTATTGAAACATATCAAGAATAAGCAAACCTTCATAGAAACAACAAAAACAATCTTATCCTGGGTATGTGGGTGTCTATTGTTTTAAACAATTATACATTAGACGATATGTACATAGCTGTCTTGTTGAAGTTTATATGAGAGAAAAACTAAATTTAACAATAAAATACTTACAGAAATTCCTAAAAATTGAGTTGAATTGATTGCTGAATAAATATCGTCAGCGATCTCTTTGTTGTTATAATTGAATTCCTTTAAACTTTTCCCATATTTGTGTAGACGATCCATCGTTTTGTTGAAAGCTGAAGTAAAGCATACAAAACAAAAAAAAACATTAACAAATATTGATTCAGTTTCTGTGATAGTCAAGGAAAGGATGTGGAGGGTAAGAAAAATCAAGAAACTTTCGTAATAAATTATAAAAAAAAAAAAACGCCACCAACATACCCAAAGCAACCGACCATACAGCATCATAAGCCAATGGCGCTTCTTGATATCCTTCAGGGAAACGTTGATTATCAATATCGTAGCCTTCTTTACGTAATACATCGTTTAAACGCAACCGGAAATCTTCCGATGTCATCCCAGATATTGTACGTTCATTTAAATTCTGATTCCACATTAGGGCTTCTGTTGTTAAATGTCCTTCGGCAGCTTGACGCATCTGTTCAATACTACATTCAATACCTTCCTTCTCTAAATTCACTTCAAACCAATTATCCTCATACCAGCCTTGATGAAAAATACAGAAAAAAAACACATAGATATTATTCAAATTATAAAAGGGTTAAAGTTTAGATAGGTCCTATTATAATGTGGGTTGTTGGTCACATTGTATTGATGTGCCATCGATAACAAAAAAGATAGGATTAAGAACAGGCGAAAAAATGACACGTGGCAGAAAATCAATTGGTGAGACAATTTACTGTGATATTTTGATAAAATACAAAACAAACACTGTAAATTCTACAATGATAAGAAGGAATCATTTTAGCCTCATAAATGTAGTCAATTCGAATTATTACGATTTTGACTCGTAAAGGAGCAATTTTATTACAATTTTATAGCACATGACTCAATTAAAAGAGAACTTTTATAAATGTCGTGTCTGATTGTAAAATTCTTCATGCAAACATTAGTTCGAATTTTGTCCTGATATTCCTCTAAAATTGACGCATTTGATAAAGAAAACGCTCAAAAAGCTAATAATCTTACAACTTAACTAGACGAGCAACTAATTAGTAGCGACAAAAACTAAACTAAGACTCAGACAATAATTCTCACAAAAACTGTCTAAATCATCCCTTTTTACAACTCGATTTGCTTGTTATTTAGCACAATTTGCCACCCCTTGCTACACTTTTGTTTGAATTATTCGTATTTCTAATTAATTTGTAGACCTAGTGAAAGATTCAAGTGAATACCTTTTCCATTGTGATTTTTCTAGATTGTTTTCATTTGAGGAAAAAAGGAACTGACAAAATATTCAATTTATCCACATAACCTTTGATCGGCACACACACACACACACACACACATTTTCCCCTTCAATAATCCTTAGAATAACCAGAATTAGCATCGATTCAAATTCATTTATTGAAAGCAATAAAAATAGGAATTTCTTTTATCTGTTTATTGGTTGAGATAGAAAATTCGATCAACTATTTTTTTCAGGGGAGAATTAAATTACAATTTTCTCCATACTATCGTATTTGTGTAAACTTTAACATTTCTCAATATATTCAAATGAATCAATTCATCGATATTCTATTATCGTTTAGTATGTTGAAAATCTACAGGGTGCGGCAGCATTACTTTATTTTTTTAAATGCGCGCTATTAAGGCGGTTGTTGTCGTAGAGCAACGCTAGTAGTCTCGTTCGAGAGGCGGAACTTATAAGTTTTGTCCCGACACAGTTTAGTCTTCATCATGCGTTAGAACAATGAGCAGCGTGCTTTTGCCGTTGAAGCCAACTTTTCGAGCGAATTTCGAAATCGCTTTAATTTAGCCAGCATTGATGACTGTTTTGAGGGAACACCTTCAAAGTGCTTCATCTCAATTAGGGACGATTCGGTGTAGCCGGCCCCGCTCTCCCAATTTGGCCCCTTGTGATTTTTTTCTATAGGGTTTCTTTAAATCCTGTGCTTATGTGAACCATCCAAGTACATACCTTGCAAGATTTGAAGAATCCGGGAAGAAATTGCTAGCATAGCGTCTGCTATGCTGGCAAAAGAGTCATAAGAAGCGCTAGAAATCGGTTACTCAGTGTATAGAGAATAGGGGACGTCACCTATCTGATTTGATCTCTAAAATAGGGCTATGCGAATCTCGCTCGAATCGAATATTATTATTCGATTCGATATATTCGTTCGAATTATTCGGACCATTTGTATAATTTGAATGAGCCAAATTATTCGAATCTTTCATATTACTTGAATAACTCGAATAGTTCGAACGAATTATTCGGTTCTATTCGTCTCGAATAATTCGCCATTCCGAATTATTCGCACAGCCCTACTTTAGAACTATGCAAAACAAAACTTTAGACATGCGCCTACATTATAAAAAAAAGTTCTGATCAAGTAATGGGTTTTATGAAGTTTTGAAAAAAGGAAGTTGAGCTGCCACACCCTGTATTAACATACTCAACTATTATTTGATTGTATTTCTACGCTCTAATAATTCAACAATATAGAATTCGTCGTGTCAATTTTATTAATAACGCAAAATTTAACGTATCTAATTCGATAAAACAATCCATAAATTGTATATGAATTCAAATTTATTATTAACGATTTGGTATCATTGATTCACTTATAAAGTATCCACTTCAGATAGCAATAATTGGCTTTATTCGGTCTTTTATTTATTTTATTCGTATTTTTTTTTTTGGTTTCATTCCCCATTGAGTGTTGTATTTAAAAATTGAGTGTAGTCAGGATAAAGTTCTTTTCAGCAAAAATCAACTTGAGACCTCATAAAGAAAGGAATTGGAATAAATGAAATAGCAAGAGAATAATATAAAAAAAAGTCTCTTCAACAATTTCTACTTGATTATTATTGAATTGTCAAGTTATTTGTTGCTCGTTTGTATTCCCCTTGTATCAGCTCATATGAAGAAAGATTGGAATTAATTTAAATTGAGATTCGATGTTGACTTTTATAAATTTTCCATGAAACTTATGAATATTTGTAACGATAGCCTTATTATTGAGATGTTTCCTATAATGATCACATCACGTTTTATGACACACCATTAGCCAGATCTATTAGGATCTAGTTTATAGACTAAGACTGCATTGCACTTACTTGACTTTTAAAACTTGAGTAAACTTATCATTCATCTGGGTAATAATGGATATATAAAGTAGAATTTTATGTAGATGATCTCGTGAATTTCGAAATAAATTTCAACTATAGACCGATTTAATTCATATTTGATCCAAGTCAATCTACTACAATTAAAACAATAGGGATAATGTGAAGCCGCAAACTTAATTGGGTCTTGTTTTAATTAGATTAGTAACAAGTCTACAACACAGTTCACTTAACACGAGACAAATCCTCTTGAAATTCACCCTTATTCACCTATTTACGGCCGCTAACACTACCACCTACATTTGGGAAATTACATTCTATCGAATTACTACTAATGAATCTGTGATTAATTAATTTGTATAGAATAAAAACAGACATTTTTGAGTTTCAAATGAATTATAAAGCGCAACTCATAGTTGACTTTTACTATTGATGGAAATTCGAGTGTTGAGTGGCCGCTTTAATGGGGTTTCATTGTGGCAACACTTGAGCTGTGATGTATACGTTAGAATTGATTCTCTATGAAAATTACACCGATAATACTATTATTATCCATTTTACAGTCAACAAGGGGTGTACAATTAAGCGATCTTCATTAGCCAAATTTAAGGGTGTAATTAACAGAAAAAAAATTAATCACTCAAAATTGCAGTCTGACATGTGGTGACAACAAACTTTCACAGATCAGACAGATAAAGAAAACTTTTTGTTGAAGACATATAGTTTTGTTGACCACAAACTTTTCGGATATATCTGCCAGAACTTTTTTTATATCCCTAATAAATCCAAAGAAGATATCAATAATTCAATAAATTCTAATTGTTGACAGTTTGATTAAATTCTTAATCACGTTCTCTAACGATAATAATAAAATATAGATTGGATGTTATCCAATCAAGAAAATTACTTTGATCTTAATTGTAGTAAAGACACAATTATAAATCAATTTATTATCATTATTAGAAGATAAAGAATAAATTAAATTGATTATGAAAGTAATTAATGTGTTGTTTGTGAAACTTTGTTTAAATTAAACGTTGTTATTTGAACAGTTTAACTAAATTTTGTTCATCTTACATGCCTCTTCTAGATAGTTATTTATTTTGTTAGAGAATAAACAAGACTTAAGATTGCTCTGCTATTATATAAATGGACTACCGTAGACTTACAGGCAGAATTCAGTCTATATTTGATTATTATATATAGAGAGAGAGAGTGGAGAACCACAGGAGACATTAATCAAACTCAAGTATATCATACCATTATCCATAATTCTAATACCATATTTGATTTTAAGTTATTATCCTAATGGAAGAACCGAATGAAAATTCTACAGTAAAAATAGACCAGGAAATAGTCGAGAAATTCAAGTAAATAAAATTGAAAAGTTAATAAAATTACTACTACTCTCCAATAACTTCTTGACGAATTCTTGAACATATTAATCATATAACAGTAATTATATTGTGAGTTAAGAATATCTAAAAGAAAGAATAGGAATCCAAACTTGAATATTCCTTGAAAGATTCACTGGTTTTTGAATTCTTTAGAAATATTGAGCCACTTTTGCTGTTGCTAACAAATATTTACTTTATATAAGAGAAATTTGAATCCCTTGTCATTCATTCGAATAACGGTGCGGAAGAAATTGTGAGTTTATAAACGTATTTCATATCAAAAATGTTGAATTTAAAGAACTAAAAAAAGAATCAACAACACTATTTACATGTGATAGACTGATGGATCTTTTGAAAATTTCAAAACGACTAACATAAACTTCAATCAAACCTATATTTTTACATTTATTTTCCACGTTGAATTGCGATAAATTCACCTTTACATATAGAAATGTTGGTTTTAATTACACCAGTCTTTCATGCTTTTGAATGTGAAATTTGGTTCATCAGCTTTGTATTTATAATAAAGTAATCAATATTGAATGTTGCTGCCTTATTATAAAAGTCGTAATTAACAAGAGCATCGCTTCAAAGCAAATAAAAACGGATGCGAATTGTAAATAACATACCGGGGTGGTGGTGGTGTTTTCATGCCCTTTCTCATATAGTTCAGACAAAATAGTGAACTATCGATTCTTTGCCAAAAACTGTTCATTTTGGAAGGGTATTTGTAAAAATCTTGCCAAAAATTACAGTATTTAGGTTTTAAATAGACTAAAAGTTTATGAGTATTCAATTTTTTATGATTCGCTTATAATTGATGGTTAAAGGCAAAAATAGCGTGAAACTAAGACAAAAAAATTAGTTAAAATGTGCATTTTTGATAATGCAACGGTAAAAATTCCCTAAAAAGTGAAAGACGAAAATTTGTAGTCAAAGATCATTTTAAAAGTGTGTAAATCGTCTTCTTAACACGATTTGATAATGAATGAGAAAAATATTGTAATATCTAGACGTAAAGTAGAGAATCATCCAGAAAAATCGACTAAAGATGCCTAAATAGTCTCGATTTTACATCTACAATATGAGATTTCATAAATTTTAAGAGCAAGCGACTTCTCAATTATGGTTCTAGTTGTGGAGACCTTATTGATTTTCTGGAGATATCCGAGATGAAACACAGATCTATCATTTTGTATGTCAGTTTAAATTATAAAAAAAATCTAAACTGACTCCCTTAAGACACACGGTGACAATAATCGAAATTGTTTATCTTTCCTATCAAACAATCCACAGAAGTCCAACTATGGCAACTTATTTGTCCACATAAATAACGGTAGTTGTAATGAAAATTCACAAATTCCCCTGTGAAATATTGACCGTATTACCTCGATCATACAACAAGATTCTTTCCTGTTTTCGAGCAAAGAATTCTAAGCAAAATAATTGTGGTTGAATCAGTTGAGAAAAAAACGTATAGTACTGTAAAAAAGTAGAAAAATCCATGTTTTTTCTCAATTATTAAAACAAAAATAAAGGGAACCAAAACTTATTTATCATTATGATGCTTGAGATAAGGGTGAATTTTCAAAAACTGTATTAAGATAAAGTATACAAATTCGTTTGTTGTGGAGCACTGAATGAAGTTAATTTGTCATCATAAAGAGTGAAAGGCATCTTAATAAAATTGTTTAACAGTGCATTTTGGATTTGAGTGAAGCTGGATTATCAAGAAGTAGTAGAAGAATTCTGAAGATTTCAAGTGTAATTTGTACATTTTTAAAATTATAGAAATAAGAGGAAATCTCGCAGGCCAAAGAAGATCAAAGAGGCAACAGAAAGGATAGTTCTACGAGAAATTTCCAAGAAATGCATCTCTTCTAAATAAAGCGCGTGAACAATTCGATGTAAAATGTACTTCACAATTAGTTATAAGGTGATTAGTAAGTGAAGATGGTTTTAAATACAAAGAAAAAAGTAGATTCGCTTCTAAAATCTGAGCACAAGCATTCACGCTCATCTTTCGTTTACAGAACAATTTGTTAAAAATATGGACCCACATGATTTTCAGTGATGAAGAGAAATTCATTTTAGTTGACCCTGATAGATTGTGTTCATTTAAGGCTGTTACTTTTTATTACGTTTGTTGAAAACAAAAATTATATTTTTCGACAATATAATGCCTCAATTCTTATTGCTGGAACTATTAGTTTTCATATTTATATAAACCAATCTCAGACTCGATCTCAAGTCTTAATCTCAAGCAAGAGTATACTGGTTTATAAGTCTTACTTCGGGAATTCTCGGCGGAGGTCAAGATTAAGTGTATGAAAGGTTGAGAACTTGGCGAATTCTATAGTTACTTTTGGCAGTATCACGTGAGTTCGTCTCAAGGTAACTACAACCCAATCTTGAGTGCAAGTATCGTTGTGTTTGGTTTATTTACACAATATGACCTTTAACTCATGCTCAAGCATCGAGACCGTCTCAAGGTCAGTTTATAAATACGAGCATAAGGCGTGGTTTCGTGCTTTTGTGTGATTAATGGGGTCACCTGCGTTAAGCTCTGACTTGAGCCCATAGGGCATCTTTGGCAATGCTCACCCGAAAGCTTTAAGATACAGAACTGTTAATGAACTCAAAGAGAATCTTAACATTTTGAATATCACGAACGACACACTTATCAGTCTTCTTGCTGTAATTAGGCTCGATGGGAGAAAAATTAGTTATTTTCTACTATTTAAAATTAATCTAAATCGTAAAAAAATAAGCCTAGGAGAAAATTCTTATACTTTTTTCCAATAGAATTTTCAAAAATTTACCCTTATCCCACGTATTTTGAATTAGAATCAAATGATACTTATCCATGAAATGATATCACAGTAAATACGTAAAATGATAAGCAAGTTTTGCTTCTCTCTATTTTTGTATTTCAATAATTGAGAAAAAAGATGGATTTTTATACTTTTTTCCACTATTGTAATTAATTTCTATCTATTGCAATCTCATTAAGAAATATTATACACAAAGGGTCAGTTAATTATTTATCTATTTTATAATCCATAAATTAGCAATAATAATACAATAAGTAGCATGAAATCTATAAATATAAATGAAATAATACTTGTAGAAGATCGTATTGTTCATATTCTAACCGTATCTTTGTGAGTGTTTCTATTATCAACAAACAATAAAGTTTTGATTAAGACTGTACGTTATTGGTATACATCTACACCATTGTTCTGCGACAACAATTAGATTGTTATTGTTAGAAAAAAGACAAAAAAAAGAAACGTTAAAACTAGACTAACAAATTTTTTGCAATACAAGAATTTCGGTATTGTGAAATGTTAAGAGGAAGGAAAAAAATACGAATTTTCTTCTATATACAGGATGTCCCGGAAGTCGACGTCAAATCGAAATCAAGAGATAGGTCAAGTCATATCAATTGACAGAAAAACATAAAAAAATAATCTTTGCTATGTATTTTAGAAATTACAGACATTGAAAAAATCATTGAAATCTACACCATGTGACGGTCTTTTAACTCCTGTTGCTCCATTTTTTTTTTTTTTTTTTGATTATGTTATCCTGAATTATGCCTCTGAAAACTGTTGCTTAAAATTTACAGCCCACTGCTTCAGTCCAGAAGGAAATGTAATTTTTTTCCCAACTAAGTAGATACATTCTAAATTAATACTTTGTCCAGTCTTAAACGACTCCTGAAAATGAAAAGTTCTAAGTGTAGATTTTCTCGATTTTTTTCAATGCCTGTAATTTTTAAAATACCTAGCAAAGATTTTTTTATATTTTTCTGTTAAGGCTGACTTTTATCCGAACTGAATGCTACCAATTACATGTAATTCCTATAAGACAGTAAAATACATTTTTTTCGTAAACGGTAACAGATAGCGACTAGCAAATAGTTGCAATCGATTCCAAAGGCAGTCATATACAAAAATACGGGCTTGGATTTTTAAAAATTTGACAGGATTTTCACATGATAAGGAAAAACTAACTTTTTGTGCCGAAACGAGTGGTTTAGCGAAACACAAAATTCCCCGTGTAAAAGTTGAAAAATTTAATAGTCACGTATATAAAAAGATCGAGCAAAGTTCACTCTACAATAATGTGAGCTTCAATTTTCAATTTTCTTTACCGGTTCTTCATAATCTACATTCAAAGTAATCTATTTTTTTCCGAAATTGAATTGATATAACACGGACAGACATTAACTGGCATAGAAAAGTGAGAGAAGTGGTGAAATACTGGGTTATCTTTTGGTGAAGGCTTCCGCTTCTATGACAGTCAGCCTTAACTGTTATGACTTTACCTATCACCCGATTCTGGCTCAATGTCGACTTCCGGGACAGTCTGTATATCCACACGCGTTCGATATTATTAAAAATTCGTTTGAATTTAATTTCAAAAGGTCTAAAAACTCATTTCCTTATAATTAGCTTGACTCGATTGAGAATACGAATTGATATCACAATTCAGAAATATTATAGCAAGTCTTTCTGTTTGTTGTTGCCCTTTCGTAAGCTTCTTATTTTGGTCTATTGCCTTTACTGTAGAGATAAACGGCTTATAATAAACTTTCAATCGTGTTTTAACGCTTTCATTCACATAATTGTAACAATAATTTAATTATAACAATCAATGTACTTACCAATAAAAAACCACGTATACGATTTCCCATACAATTTCTGTTTATATAATTCACATAATACCCGTCTAGCGGCAACAACATAGAATAATCCAACAATAACACGTGCATCTTGTCTACGTAGATTACGTACAGCATCTGTTGGATCGCTTAAGAACGATTGTCTTGTAACAATTTCAATATTTGCTTCCATACAACGTGTTTCTAAATCTTCAACAGTTGATATGAAAACTTCTTCAGCTTGTTGTAAGATTGCAACACGTGACCAACCGAATTTCTTCATTAATTTAATACGTGTTGGATTATGTACAGTTGCTGATGGATGAGTGCGAAATAATGTTGGGAAACGATTACGATCTGATAGGGCTGGTGAACTGGCACCGTAACACAACTAGAACAAAGAAAATCAAGTGAAATTTTGAAATTTTTAGATGAGATCGAATAAAAATTGTTTCTTTAAAGAAGCTATATTGAGATGTACAGGAGATTTTGTCTATTATAAGTGAAATGTATGTCGTTTCTTTGATCTTTGTAAAGATGTTGTATTTACTTGATGGCTACAGGCTGTGCATTCGATAACAACCATCATGTTCTCTCAACGACATCCCACTAACGAGAAAGCTATTACTATTATTTTCCTCTAGGTGCAAACTCGACAATTTTCAAACCTAAAGACGACTAAATATCGAATAAAAACAGCCATTATCTATACGAAACTGCGGTGAACTTTAGTAAAGTTTCTAATTATCTAAAGTGTTTTCTAAAGAGTAAAAAAACTATTAAAACCTTCATCGGTTGTATTTATTCAATATTCATCAATTCTTGACAGTATTGCCAATCTAGAAGATTGTAATCGTTGTAGCTTGTTATGACAGACTTCCGGAATAGATGATGGAAAGATTAAAATATCCAATAATCGGAATTGTGAAGAAGAGATCGATGGGGTTAAATTTAATCCGGCTAGAGAATTGTGTGAAATTTTCTTAATATAAACTAGAATTCGAGATTTTAGCTGGTGTAACAAGATTATCGAATCGATAGTGTTGCTCTTGAATTAGTGGTCCGTCTAAAATTCTAGTTTTGATACTTTGTGTAACATTTCTAAATTGTTCAAAGTGTTTATAAAGATACAATTAATGCTTTGATGCCCATTTGAGGGTTGTTCGTCAAGTGTTGTATAACCGCACTCATAGGTCTGCTCTACCATTTTCAATCAGTACCTTTTGAAAATAAATCAACTGTACAAATCGACGTTTAGATATTGGGAAATTCGTATTTTTTTCGAAAATAAATCCCTTAATTAATTTCACCATTTAATCTGTAAATAGTTTGTGATTTGTATATAATCTCTATTCGATTGAATAAAACTGAAATTGTGTGTATTTAGGTTTTGTAACGACGATTAATCATTATCGTTACACAAAATAGGGATAGTGGTGAAATTGAATTTCATATTTTCAAACAGGTTATTTGATTTTGTATTTAAATTGAAACTAATTCGGAAAATTGAATCAAAAAACTTTGTTTTATAAATAATACTTTTTTATTCTCGAACTGTTGTAAGCTCAAAGCTTTTTAATTGGTTTTTCGTCGGTTTTTCCACGCTGGGTGATCAAATTTACTGATTAGAGTAAGAGAAAAGCGGCTTATTTTGTTGCCTGATACTTTTATCTTTTTCAATTAAAATCGAATGAAAACAACCAATTTCTTGTTATTTGGTCGTACAACTTTAAAGTCCACTATTGAATTGTGATTCAATCAATTTGTTGAGCTATACAAACAGAGTTGAAACTGTGCTTTTTGCGATAATAATGGATTAAAAAAAGCACGAGATTATGTGAAATAAGCGTGCAATCCTCTCTCGATCTCTCCTCTGTTGTATTTGTTGGGATAATTCCAATTTACAAGAAAAAATTGGGTTCTAAATTCAATCGAATTTGTGCAACTTACAAGACTAAACGTCGAAAAAGATAGAAAAATAGTCGATAAAAATAAGAAATTGGTCGAGTTGTGTGTATTAGAAAATTTAATAAATGATATAGATGGATTTTTTGTTGTAGACTTACCACAACTAAATTCCACATTTTCGCGGCCTCAGCAACGGTTGTACAGACGGTGCTACAGCCAGCTAGTAACATCAGCTTCTGTGGTTGATTGTAGAGCAGATTGTACATAACACTAGCGCCCAGACCTGGTTCGCACTGGAAAATTTACATAAGTTATTTGCATCATTATCTTAAAACACAGTGTTTTTCAATGTTTTCCAAGCTAGCTAACTAAACGTTCACCGAACGATTTACGTTAAAAATGTTGACACAAACTTTATGCTTTAATAGATAGTGTAGGTGGAGAGAATTGTAAGCAAGAAACAACTATTTAGTTTAACACAAGTACCGTTTTTTTTTCCTTTGGATCTCTTATTTTAACACAACAAGAGTAAATAATTTAATAGAGTTTGATTTTTTTCGTTATAAAACTACCCCATTGACTGTTATATAACAGCAAAGCTTAGTACGAGATGACAATAAAATTTGCAAACTACCACTTTAATAATACTCGACCTAAATTTTTCCTAGTACAATAGCCGACCGGTACCACAATCAATGATTGCTTCTTTTTTCGCTTTTAAGATTTCTATTGTAACGATTATTAAACGATTCGATTATAGTAGTAGAATCGTGGATGATATTTTGAAATTTTTCTTTTACTCGCCTGTCGGTTACACGTACACAAAATGGATTTATTCATTTATCAAAAATGTACGGAAAAACTTATTCAACTAACAATAAAAATGCAGTTCTATTCTTCAAGTTTTGAATTAAAATAGATTTTGGTTTAATTACAAATAGATTAAGACTTGTGGAAATAATCCGACTTTTCGTAAACTTTCTGAATTCAATTAAAGATTTCTCAATAACAGACTTTTTCTGTAGGAAATTCTCAAAATAGACACACATAATGTGAATGAAATCGACGAAAGTTTCAAGTTTTTTAAATGTCGTTAATCAAACAGGATCATATGATCGTTAATATGAAAATTGATATCTATTTTTTATAACACCAAAATGCGTTCATGTAACACAACCAGTGTTATGATTAATGGTTCTATAAAGAAATATGAATATATTTCACTTATTACTTCTATCCATTAAAATCATTATGACCGATAATGATGAAGATTATTTTTCTATCTATAAGCAATTGAATTCAAAGTTAATGATCGATAGCAAAAACACAACACGTAGCCGATGATGAGCTAGTTTTCAATACTGACCCTAATCTAATTTCCTATAATCGTAATTTTTATCTCATACTATAGATAATGGATACGAATTCGATTTGTTTTTGTTACATTCTAGCCATTTATTTGAGTATCTAATCAATCCAATCAATCACTAATCTATCCAAAACTATAACAAATCGATTTTAAACTAACAATAAATAAGAGAAAAATAAATAAATGTTTTTTTAAGACTGTCTACTTGTACACAAAACTGTTATATATTAGCTACCTGTTGAATTTAATCTATATACTAATATTTTTATTACACTGTATACACGTCAACATATAATTTTGGTTTAGCTTCTTGTTAATAATTTATTTTTATTTGTGGTAGTTGTAATACCGAATTTTATAACACTATTGTTAAGCAAACGAGAAATATTATCTACTGTTCTCATTTTTCTTAAATCATGTTAAATATTCTTCACGTTCATTCTTTATTATTCAATTATATAGTAAAGATAAAATAATATTACATTCTAGGACAAAGAAACATTCCAGATCTGCTTTTAACACTCGCCAAATAACACAAAGAAAAGCGTATTGGGTAGGATGAATTGGTGGTGACTACTCAACCCTTAACTGAGACATTATTGAAGCTAAATCGTACAAAAATCGCAAGTTTAGAATCTTGGTTGAAGTATATGAATTTATTTCCTTTTTGAAACTTTTAAGGTTACAAAAATTTATGTACCGTTAATATTTCCCGTAAAAAGTTTTCATATTTTGATTAAATTGTTCAAGTAATTCAAAGTTTTAATTTGTTTTAAAGTATAAAGTGATCTTGTATACATTTGTATTAATGAGAAACGGCTGCTGGATTGGATATCAAGTGGAAGTTTCAATGTTGAAAACAAGTAAGAGTCATGAAGTCAACATTGAACAAGTATTAATTTTCATTCTTGATAAATTCTAGGTGATAATATTATCAAAAGGTAAAGTAAATAGTATTTTTTGTTTTGTATCCTACAACTGTCACATTGGGCGTCGTTTGAAAAACGATCAGAACGAAATAGTTTTCCTCTTCTTATTTATCAAACGTTATTGATTGGTAAAGTTTGAGGATATCAATAAAAGCAGAAAAAGACGAATTCATCCAATTTTTATAGAAATTCTTGAGAAGCATAAAAATCAGCTTATTATCACAATAAAACTTCAACTATTTGGTGTAGTTTCAAATATTTTGTTTGAATATAAATTAAGTTAGATGTAAAAACGTTGATTTCTGACTTTACTGTAGTTAAAAACTTGCCGGATGGTGATAATAAAAATGCTTCAAAACACTCATATATATATAAAAAGAAAAGAAAATCCTACATATATCTGTATTTAATGATTATTTTCCGGTATATTGATAACATTTATATTGAACGAGAAGAGTTAATGTTACAATTGAATGGAAAGTTAGAATAAAGCAATAATATTCGACGTGTGTAATGCTTAAACTATAGACTATAGCCTGTAATTTGAGGAAATCGATTTTGATATGATTGGAAGTAATGATTATTTGTGAATTCAAAGTAATGTACAAGACTTGTAATTATTTTGCCCGGCGCATCCACCATTTTTGCACGCCGCATCAATTCTACAGATCTTAATTTAAAATAATCGATTTTTAAAATTTTATTAATAATTCTCAAATTCAAAATTTGTTTAAAATAAATCCAGTTGAAGTTGAACTCAACCACATTACTGAAGAACAGGTGCATTGACGATTCACTTAACAATAAACTGATTTGATATTTTTCAAGCAATAAATCACATTTTTATCCAGTAATTAGCAGTGTTATCAAATACAATTCGAGTAAATCTATCTTTATAAAATGACCAAAAGTAATCAATATTTCTACAGTCGAGTGCACTGAAAATGTGACGATTCTTGAACGAAAAATATCCCTTATTTTATTTGTGTGAATCGAGATTTCTCCATCTTAAAGAATTATGGCAATGGTTAGGGCTAATTTGGTTGGATATTTTTTCTTCCAAATGCTGACCTGCCGTGTTATAAAAACCTCCCCTGTTAGCCTGACTTACACAGCCTTAAAACTATTGTCACATTTTCAGTACACTCGGCTGTACATTGGACACCATTGAATTTCTAGAAATTGTAAATTTTCCCCGGCGCATCCACCATTTTTCACATTAATTCCAGAAATCTATTTTTATACTTCCATTAACAATCTAAAATAAAATTAAAAACGATTCTATATCTGAATTTTATAATCAGAAAAGGATGTAAGGCTTTCTGAGCTATTTAATAATTTATGAGCTCTACATCGTTATTGAAGAACTGGTGCGTTAACGATTCGTCAAACTACAAACTGTTAAGTTTCTGTATGAATATGTGGATAAATAGAATAGAAAAAGGTTGAAACTTTTCATCATTCCCACCGGTAATATTGCTTTATTTTCTATGTATAGAAAATCGAATAATAAAACTTACCTACTTCAATTTATAAATATTTGAATTTTTATGTAGTATAAAATATATTCAAATAGAAATATATTTATAAGTAAACAATTATATCAAATACAGTTTTGGTAAAACGTTCATGTAAACTTGACGAATTCAGTTTCATAATTGTTTGGTTTTCAATAAAGACTTGAAAGCTCTAACATTTTGAAATTTTTATAAATGTTTGAACTCACAACATCACACAAATCAATACTGTTTGAACTTTCTGTTACAAACAATAAAAATCTCCATCAACCGGTTAGAAAACAGTAGAATTTCAGATGAAATAACTTGTTCGTTGTCCATTAAGATTTTACAAGTTTTGTTTGAATGATTTTCTGGCTTTCTACTCTCACACACACAATAAAGGATGATTGTATCGAAGAACTTTGTTGCAAGTTTGATTAAAACTTCATGGTGTTCTTAATGATTGTTACTTTATATAAAAAGACTTTCAAATTCTTCATAAAATAACTTGGCACTGTTTGTAAGAAATTTAACTTTAATCTATATCTTTCCAACATTTTCGTTTGTTATTCCGAACGTTTTCACAATTTTAAAATTTACAACACGAATACAATTGAATTATTTATCAAAAATCAAATATTTCATACGCATGTTTAATGACGACTACATAGAAAACTGATTATTTTTCAATCAACAGATTGTTATTTTCGATATCCCGTTAGTACAATAAACATATTGTAATGTTTCCCATTGGTGTAATCGTCCAGGACGGGAAATTGTTGTTTTCAACAAACCGTATAGAAAGAAGATTGACTTTGTTGATAAGTTTCTCATAACATGGCAGATTCTCGAACAGATAAACAGTCTCGAAATGTCGAAATGTTCCACTGATTTCTTATATTTTATTAGAGTATCATTAAGGCTCAATTGAAAAGTATTTATTCTTGACAACATACAACAGAATGCTTTCTCGAAATTTAATTTAATAAGCTTAGAATATCATCAGATTGACAATATTGTTATTTTAAGCATAAAGTTGGTTAATATCACAAAATTTGTGTGTGTGCATTAAGCTATGGTCAAACAACAAGACTTACGCCGGTCTCTTAGGATAAATTTCACTGTTTACAAGCTGGAAAAAGTCAGGAAATAGATGTGACCTAATTCAAACAAGAGCTTTTCTCTATACTAGCTCAGATTTTCCAACCGATACGAACTGTGTTTTGTTAATCCACCGTATTCTAACCGGTCCTTATCAAAATTTAACAGAAAATTATCAAATAGTATTTACAGTAAAATAATAAGATGAGCTTTTAAAATCGAATTTGATATTTGTTAATTTTCTCATTGAATCACAAAATTTCGCTCCAGCTGAATTGATTGATAAGAGAATGTTGACGAAATTGAATTGAATTCTGACTTTGCTGAAGTTAAAAACCTGCCGGATGACAATTATCACAATACTTCAAGACATTTATCTATAAAAATACAGGGTGTTTGGTCTAAGTATGGTGAGTTCTAAGAAAATACTTTAAGGATTTGTAGGAGGGTTCTTAAAGAACATGTCAGCAAAATTAGAGCCTCGTAGCTCATTTGAAAGTTGGTGAAAAAACGCTCATTTCTGACGATGTAGTGATTTTCAAAAACGAACTAAACACGCAAAACGACTTAGAATGACTTTAGGATCTTCCCAAAATTAATTTTTTTCGTTTTTTTCCATTTTATTCTGGAACAGGTGGAAATATTTCGTATTTTCTCTGAAATACAATGGAGAAAAACGAAAAAAAAAATCAATGTTGGGAAGGTCTCTGTTCAGTTTCATTTTTTAAAATTGCGACATTATCCAAAACGATCGTTTTTTGATCAACTTTGAAATGAGCTACGAGGTTCTAATTTTGCTAAAATGTTCCCTAGGGACTCTTCTATAAATCCTCAAAATATTTTTCGAATCGCTCGTCGACTAAAAGGAGTCTCTTAGAACTCACCATACATGTAGACCAAACACCTTGTCTCTGTGTTTAATGTTAAAAAATAAGCAATTGAATGGAAATTTATTAGAATAAAGCACTAATAGCTGTGTATAATGCTTAAAATATAGACTATAGAATATAATTTGAGGAAATCGATCTTGATTTGATTGAATGTAATGATTATTTGTACATACATATAATCTTATAGAATTGCAATTTTGCCCGGCGCATCCACCATTTTTACATGCCGCATCACTCATACAATTTTTAACTTATTAGTGTTTACAATAAAATAAAAAGAAAAGCTTTGAAATCGTATATTAGTTAAGTTTTTGATGTTTGTCAATTTTCTAATTTAATCACAAAATTTTACTCTAGCTGATTTGATTGATAAGAGAATTGATGAAATTATCAACTTGTTATGTTTGTAGCTCAAATTGCCAATTCTGTATTTATTTATAAACACTCTTATTGTGCAATTACAAATGATCCAGATCAATGATTTAATGGAAAAACATTGTCGTTTCATGATGTTTTCATAAAATTGTCACTATGGTTAATTATCATTGTCACATGTAATATTTTAACAACTTAATAGAGGTGCCTTTTATCAGTAGATTTCGCAAATAATTTATCAAATTTATCATATAACTTTATACATTTTTCTACATAAACTATTTGTTTGTTGTTTTCATTACAACAACAAACAATTTATTTTGATAAATCTCTCTATTTATTTAAGGTTCAATTAATTTGCTAATAAGACCCTACTGTTACAATGGTGATTTACTATAAAGCCGTTTCATCATCAACATATTTGACAATATTGGATTACGTGTGGTTCAATTTGTTAATTAAAGGACGGTATCAAACGATACCACAACAACAAAGCCACATTTACTAAAACTAAAGATTAAGGGAATTTATCCAAGATTAAAAGTTACAAAATAGACTTGACCCTAAACAAACAAGAAGTAGAAATTTATCTATATATATCCTCTTATAATAAATATAAATGAAAGAAATACTATCAATCTATCAAATTTAGACATTTGTGATTGACCCTTTCGGGAAATATCTGTAAACACACTGAATTTCTATCTAGGCATGTGATTGTTTACTTTCTGTTGTATTTATAGAAGAGAACGACAACATTGTGACAAGGGTCTATCTGTTATTAATTCATTAATGAATTCCCATCATTGTACTACATATGAATATTTATCTTATCGAGATTGAATTGCCTTAACGATAAACATCGTTTAAAATAAACAATAACTAAAAAAAACACAATTCAAATTTAATTTTTTCTTTGTTCTTGTCTTTCCTAATCAACTAGAAATTAATCGGTTTGATTCGATGAGAAGGGCAGTCTGCACGCGCTTAAATGCGCAACTAGTTGATTTATTTCAAGAAACTAAAAGTTGATTGTTGAATCTAATGTGTTAGAAACACGAAACGTTTAATTTTATCGTGTCTTAATATTGTTTTCAATATTAATTCGAATGGTAATAGCAATTTTCGGTATCTTTAATTCTACATTATTCTTGAAAATTGACTCAAACGTATTTCAATTAAATTATTAACTATTGTAGAAACCCAAGTCACGATTTGTTTAATTTAAATTTTATATACAGGATGAGCCAAGAGGATGGAACCCCAAAAGTATAAGAAGTTCTACTTGATGGAACTTTATGAAATTTGATATATGGCCGTTTTGGCACCTGAACTACCTTTAGAAAATATTTCCGTTGTTCTAGCTACCCCTCTTATATGGGGTAGTGCACCCTACTCTCTTATTTTAAATGGAATGGTATATTTTTTATTGCATTTTTGAATTCTTTGATGAAATCGAAGGGGACTTTGATGACATGACCCATGGTCTAGCGCTGAAAGTTTTTCAGATATTTTGACTTTTCGTGAAATTTTTAATTTTGCAGTGCTTAAATAAAAAATTCACAACATAGAAACTATTGCAGTTAAAATGTTAAAATTTAGTATTCTGATAGTACAAATAACGTACTTTCTATCAAACTGCAGAGCATTTAATTATCTTTCAGCGTTCGGCTAAAATGAATTTTTCTTTCAGGCAATTTTCAAACTATAATAACTTGCTTATTTTAAATGGAACCCCATATTTCCCTTTATATGGTTGGATAGAGAAAAAAATTCTGCATCGAACTGTATTACCATTCTCTATACCTAATTTTGATAATTTTTAAGTTATTCAGAATTTTCAATTTCGTCTAATTTTCTTTCCTGAAAGAAAATGTAAAACATAGAAGCCTTAGCAAAACAACCTCCAATTCAACTGTCACAAATAAGATGAAATTAATTAATTAATTTTAAAATATCTCAAGGAAGGAAAATGGAAGAAATTGATTATTAATTAAATTAATATTTATTTCATTTGCTTTTTGTGTATGTAGGATGTCCTAAAGTTGTAAAAAATACAGCCAAGTATTCAATATTAACGTCATTTGTCATTTTGCTAAGCCATCTATGCATTTCATTGTAGTTGGGTTAGTTTGGCATAGGCGACTAGACGTATTACATTTTCTTTCAAGGGAGGTGTTTCCACGAAATCGAAAATTTGGAATAACTGAAAAATTGTCAAAGATAGGTATAGGGAATGTTGATACAGTTCGATGCAGAATTTTTTTCTCTATTCAACTATATGAAGAGAAATATAGGGTTCTATTTAAAATAAGCAAGTTATTATAGTTTGAAAATTGCCTGAAAGAAAAATTTATTTCAGCCGAACTCTGAAAGATTATTGAATTCTGTTTGAATTGATCAAAAGTACATTATTTGTAATACTTAAATTCCAAGTCTCAATATTTCAAATGCTATGGCTTGAAAAATATGAATTTTTCAATCAAACACTGTAAATTTTAAAATTGCAATAAAAGCTGAAATATCTGAAAAACCTTCAGCGCTAGACCATGGGTCATGTTATCAAAGTCCCCTTCGATTTCATCAAATAATTCAACAATGTAATAAAAAATATACCATTCTATTTAAAATAAGAGAGTAGGGTGCACTACCCCATATAAGAGGGGTAGCTAGAACAACGAAAATTTCTTCTAAAGGTAGTTCAGGTGACAAAACGGCCATATACCAAATTTCATAAAGTTCCATCAAGTAGAACTTCTTATACTTTTGGGGTTCCATCCTCTTGGCTCACCCTGTATATTTCATGTAGGATTCAATGAAATCAACGTAGTAGAGAAAGCTAATTCTGTTCTGATTTTGTATCTTTTTCCGTCCCTTCCACAGCTATGCTCCTCAATCGAGCTGATTTCGTTATTTATTTTGCACAATAGATTTTTCAACATCACTTGTTCAACATTTTGAAAATAAAAATTCATTGGATAACATCATTTACATGTATTCATTGAATATATCGGAATTGATTCTGGATCATCAATTAAAAATAGTCACAAAATTCTAAGCTCGAGTGAGAATTAGCGATTATCCAAAATTTACATACGAGTGTTGATTTAAAAGCTTCAAAAGCTCGCCTCTGGACTACACTAAAAGCCACTTCACACGCACAAATATCTAATGTTCTTTTATAATTATATTTATTACTGACCTCACTGTCGTTGCTGTGCAATTTGAGCACATATCCAGGCAGAAGATCTTTTCGAGCATTGACATCTTCAAGGGCGAGCCTGGCGGCTGGCATACATGCTTGTCCACCCTGCCAACCACCCTCACCAGCAATAGGGAAGATGCCACCGATGTGTAACACATTGTTATCGTTATTGTTGTTGTCCTCCTCGTCGGCGGATGTGGGCAATGACACATTCACACATACATATAATATTATTACCGTAGTGCTGATCCATTGTTGCCAGTACTAGAACAATAATAATAGAACGAAACATGAATAAATATGTTGTTTTTAATGTTGTAAATGTAATCAAACATTGATTGAATCAATAATGAATTGAAAGAGAAACAAGCGCAATATTATGGTTGACATACCATATAAAACAGAAACTATCATTAATTCTTTAGGGCAGTGTTTCTCAATAGATTTGTTCTTTTTTGTTATATCATCGGTCGTTAAACGGCTATCAAATAATTCACCGATGCCCGGTTAAAAAAAGTTTGATAAACACTACTTTAGAGAGATTATCGTACCTAAAACAAATGAAAAAACACAGACTAATCGATTTAACTTAATAGCTAGCAATAGAATTGGTTATTTTTAATTAAAATACAAATAATTTTTGAGATACTATAAATATTGGAAGTTTAATTAAATAAAAATCCAAATTGTTTTATCAAGTTTTATTTTTACAATAAAAATATTGATTGCTGACTTTTCTGTTGCCGGATGGCAATAAAAAAAGGCTTCAAGACACTCATCTATAAAAATAAATGAATATCCTTCATATATCTGTATTTAATGATAATTTTCCGGTATATTGTGAACATTTATATTGAACGAGAAGAGTTAATGTTACAAAATAAGCAATTGAATAGAAATTTATTAGAATCACTAATAGTTGACGTGTGTATAAAGCTTAAACTATAGACTATAGTCTATAATTTGAAAAAATCGATTTCGATATTATTGAAAGTAATCATTATTGATACATTTAAAATAATCTACAAGAATTGTATTTTTACCCGGCGCATCCACCATTTTTTAATTCTATTTTTAAAATTCTATTAACAAGTCTCGAATCGAAAATTTGTTTAAATAAATCTAACTCTACATTCTAACGTTATAACTGGTAATTGTAGTAAAAGTTGAAGTTGAGATTAACCTCATTACTGAAGAACTGGTGCGTTAACGATTTGTGTAACAATAAACTGAACATTTAATACTTTACTATAAAACTGTATATGTGGTGATAAGACAGAAAGAGATTTAAATTTTATAGTAATTTTTCCAAGATTCATACAACGTTTAAAGATAACAAGACAATTTTTCAGGCAATAAATCACATTTTTATCCAGTAATAAGAAGTGTTATCAAATACAATTCGATTAAATCTATCTTTCTATGACTAAAAGTAATCGATATTTGTAAAATAGATAGAAAGTTATAGAAATTGTAAAATTCCCGGCGCATCCACCATTTTTTCACTTTAATTGAATAACTCAATTTTTATGCTTCCACTAACAATTTATAATAAAATTAAAAACGATTCTATATCTGAATGTTATAATTAGAAATGAATGTAAGGCTTTTTAAGCTACTTAATAATTTATGAGCTCAACATCGTTACTGAAGAACTGGTGCGTTAACGATTCGTCAAACTACAAACTGCAAGTTTCGTTATAAATTTGTGAATAAATAAAATAGAAAAAGATTGAGACTTGCCATCATTCCTTCCCTGGTAATTTCTAGTTTGAATAAAATATTGCTTTATTTTCTATAAATAGAAAATCGAATAATAAAACTTACCTACTTCAATCGGTAAATATTTAAATTGTTAAGTAGTGAGAAAACGAATAGAATTAGTTATTTTTAATTAAAATACAAATAATTTTTGAGATACTGTTAATATTGGGGATTTAATTAAAAAATTCTTCTAAATAGTTTTATCAAGTTTTATTTTTACATTAAAATGTTGAGATGGTAATTAATTTATTATCAAAACACGACTGGAACGCGATAATATGTAATTTCAAATATGCACCCTCTTCATTGTCCTTAATTTTCTACAATATACAGATTAACAATGAGACCAACCCGACAAGGCTCGATAAAGGAAGACTTTTATTGTTCAAATTATAAGATTTGAATTGCGTTAATCCGTGCACAACCGTTTAAATTTGTAATTGAGGAATGTGCGAAAAAATGTCAACTGACTTGTTCAGGAATCTATTTTTAGTGCCACACCCTGGAATTTCCTAAATTTGAACCTTTAAAAGTTGATTAGCTCCCTTCTCGATTTGAACAGCAATTCGAATTTAACAAATTTTACAACTATCAAAAATTCACGATAATCTGCATTTCAGTATCTTGTAAATTCGTGAAATTGTTTGCTTTTTTTGAACCTGTCACTACTATTTTTGTGGAGATCCTTACAACGTCTATAATCGGTACTAAATCATTGTTTTTTTTGTAGTGAATCTGTTTGTCGTTGTTGTCTAGAAGGCATCAGATTAGATCTCTGTTTTTGTATTACGTAGTGCTATTTTTATTACACATTTTACAATCCCAAGAATATCAACTCATCAAATATAAACCGTCATTTAAGAGACGCTGTTTTAATATAAAATGAAACAATAAAGTTTATCTCAAAATTAAATCTCTTTTATTTATTTTTGTAGGGAGAGAAATAGTAAGAATTTGCCTTATTTTAAATGTTACTTTATAGAAATCTAAATTGACAAAAATTTGATATGAATAGAAATTATTTCAATCGATTTATTTGTTGAATTATTGATAGATCCCAATATTATTTATACTTTCAACTCTAGTTAGCCGCTATTGACTTTAATAAATAAACATTGAGAACAATGGTAAATGCATTGTTTTATTTCTATCCATTGTTTCGTTCAATATCGATGGTTTGCAGCTTTGATTATCAACAACAGTTCATTTGTTTGAATATACTCTAGTAAAATCGATAATAAGGTTTTAAAACCTGTCTGTACAGGGTGTTTGGTCTAAGTATGGTGAGTTCTTAAGAAACTCCTATTAGTCGACGAGCGATTCAAAATATATTTCAAGGATTTGTAGGAGGGTTCTTAAAGAACATTTCAGCAAAATTAGAACCTTGTGGCTCACTTGGAAGTTGGTCAAAAATTGCTCATTTCTGACGATGTAGCGATTTTCAAAAACGAACTAAACACGCAATACGACTTAGAATGACTTTAGGATCCTCCCAAAATTGATTTTTTCGTTTTTCTCTATTTTGTTTTAGAACAGGTGGAAATACTCAATGTTAGGAAAGTTTTTGAGTCATTTTCAGTTGTTTTGCGTGTTTTGTTCGTTTTTTGACCAACTTTGAAATGAGCTACGAAGTTCTAATTTTGCTAAAATATTCCCTATCGACTCTTCTATAAATCCTTAAAATATCTTTCGAATCGCTCGTCGACTAATAGGGAGTTTCTTACAATTAGAACTCACTATACTTAAACCAAACACCCTGTATACCTACCTATACGAATTTACATTTTCATTGTTGTCAGTTTTATGATTTATATGGCATACAATTGACTTGAAACCTTGACTTTTGACCTATTTGAATAACAACATGAAATTCAACATGTGCTTACAGGTAGTAAGTTCTTTATTGTGAAATTCTGGCGCATCCACCATTTTTAGCGAATTTTTTTTTACAATACAGATTAAAAATCAAAAATTTACATTCTTCTATTTGTCTTCGATTTAAAATGTAAATTTGTATAAAGTGGTGTGTTTGAATTAAAAACTAACTACTCAGCATCATTTTGTTATAATATCCTTCGTCCAGTTTCTATAATTAGATGATTACAATAGTTGACGAAAAATCAATGGAATTTCTACGACTTGGAAATAGGTCTTGAATTTGTCGATTCCATATCTTTAAAGAATCAACAACTATTGGATCTATAAAAATACTTTCTAGAAACCGACCATGAATGTAGTTTTAACGATAGGAATAAGAATTTTCAATCGTAAGCCAGTAAAGTTGGAAATTAACGGTTCAATAATTGTAAAAAATGACTGTATCTTTGCCAAATATACCATTTGATTTGGAATATTGTTTAGAAGATATTAAAGCTGAAACTTTACTGATAAGAAAACGTTCTTTCTATGAAAATTCCCCCTTTAAAACTGTAAACAATACGTTATAACTGGGGCTTGTTCGACAATTTCAAGTGTATAAACAAAGTGTTTTTTTCAGATCGCCTAAAGTGAAAGCTTTTGTTCTTTCAGACAAACTTAACGTGTCTATTATTCATTGTGGTAATATTTTCATTAATAATATATAATAATAATAATAATAATAATCAATTCAAGTATCATTTAAATTACGACAATAAACGATTATAATTTTTATGAAATATTATAAAATCTCTTATTAAGCTATTATATCAATTATCTTTAATATAAATTCAATTAATCATAAGCGTGTATATTACGCAATTTCAAGGAGCTTAAATAATCCCAAGAAAAGCTATTACAGTTAAAATTATCGATTTTGGTTCGTTTCTCAATCCAATTCAATTCAATTTAATGTTTTCCGTTGTAGGAACGTCTTGAAATTCTAATGTTTCGTTTACATAACAGACTTTTACATAATATTGAGATGTAGATAGAAATTTTACACAAAAAAATAAATTGTGTGGATGTGTATTGTAATTGTTCTAACCCTTTTTCTCTGATTATAAGTTGAATTAAAGAAGGAATTGTTGTTTTTTTCCCCGCCCTGCTTATTAATTAAATTAGCGCATCTGCTAGCTATTCGAGATTCAGATGGAGCACTGGACCCATAAGAGAGATAAAAATCTATAATGCTATAATGACGTCAACACACAAACTCACCCTTATCCTCACACACATACACAATATCAAGATCACTCTAATTAAAATATATGCGGAGCTTTACGTGGAAATAAAGACGAAAATAGAACTGCGATAGACACACGTGTGAAGTGAGAAATTTGAAAATTATATACGTACTTTATTGCCTTCTATTATTGAAAATCGATTATCTAAGTTCCGGGATTTAGTGGAAAGAAGAAAAAAACTGAAGTTTACTTTGCTTACATCCTGCTGATTTTTATTAAATCAAAACAGTAAACAATATGATTAAACAGAATGAAAAAACATGTTCAAGTTCAGAAAAGGTCTGGTAAATAAAAGAAAATAACAAAAAAATTGTAACCGTATTCAACGGACGTATATAGCTAGCTTATCTCCCATGGTACCACGTTCTCTCCACCGAAAGCTTGACAAGTACGGTGAAAAATGACAACGCTCCGGACGACAATTCCCTATACGAAATAACTTTGAATAATCATCTAGTGAAAGAATATGGTCAACGGAATACTAAATCAAAATAACAAATATATATAACGCAAACTTTTCGCATGTAGTTGATTATTTTCAATTTAATTTAGAAATAAATCAACAACAGTATTGCTCTACAATAAAGTCGGATTTTAAAAGTAGAAGAAAAGTAGAAAAAAACGGTTAATATTTTAATAAATTACAAAACAATAAACCAATGAAATTCCAAAGATAGCGCACAATGAAGAAAGTTTCCAATTAAAGTTGATCGCCGTTGAAATTTGAAAAGTTTTCCAATTCGTGTAGTCTACAAAATAGTGTCGTCATATCTATGGAACGTTTCTATTTTTTTATTTCTTCTATTTCCTCCATTAATGGAAACTTGAACAGTCTTTTATCAATTGACTACACGTACCAAAGCTTTTCAAATCACAAAGTCACTTGTATTAATATTCAAATTGTTGGTTGAATTCTAAACGGAATTTAAATAAAAACGATATAAATTTCTAAGCGTGTCTATGAGAGAATAGTGGAATGGAAAAGGCCACGATATATATTATACCATTACTAGACCATTGGGTATATATGGTAATTAGAGTTGACCCAATTCGGTGGCGGGTCAAGAGGCTACAGTAATGGTCATCTAATTAGGTTGAAAATTGATACGTCTTGGAATTAAATTCGACTACGAAAAACTAAGGGTTCTTGTGTATATTTTATGTTGCTTTTCTTGTAAAATCTCAAAAACTAGCGAAAGATTCACATTAAATTCAACATCAACGTGTATTTCAGTACAATTTTGCTTACCTTGTGGATTTATAAAATTTCACAATGATCGTATATTATATCAAGTATACGTGTGCTACACGTGCTTGCTTTTATACTCGCAAATCCATCATATTCTATTCGATTATATTTTCATTGAAAGTCTCGTTGAATACGATTCGATTGTCGCTTACATTCGAAAAGATTTGGTGCTTCTAAAAATCAACGTTTATCATTACAAACGCTTCACTATTGTATTGATAAAAATCGTGGATTTATATTAAAAGAATACTTATGTACATCAATTATTCATTGTTAAAGTAAATAGAAACAAACTCATTATTTATGAGTAATTCTGTTATTTCGTATACATACAGGGTGTAATCAAAATAATGACAAGAATTAGGAAATCAATATCCAGTAGTTGTGTCTTATAGAAAGTATTGGGGTGTCTTTTTTCAAAAAATACAGGATGTTTATTCTAAATATGGTCGATTCTATGAAACTTCTGTTAGTTGGCGTGCAAGTCGAATAATATGGATTTTTAGGGGAATTCCTAGGGAACATTTTAGCAAAATTAGAACCTTGTAGCTTATTTCAAAATTGATCAAAAAAGGATCGTTTTGAACTATTTTGTAATTTTCACAAATGAACTGAACACCTTCCTTGACTTTTTTTTTCCTTTTTCTCTATTGCATTTTAGAGAAAACACGGAATATTTCCACCTGCTCCAGAATAAAATGGAGAAAAATGAAAAAAATCATTTTTGTAAGGACATCATTCTAATTCTAAGTCGTTTTGCGTGTTTAGTTTGCTTTTGAAAATCGCTACAATGCCAGAAACGAGCGTTTTTTGACCAACTTCCAAATGAGCTACGTGGTTCCAATTTCGCTAAAATATTCTCTAGGAATCCTACTATAAATCCTTCAAATAGTTTTCGAATCGCTCGTCGACTAATAGTAGTTTCATAGAATCGACCATATTTAGATTAAACACCCTGTATGTAGCGAATTTGTAAAATTTGATACAATTTACCCTTATTTCCGGATCCTTTACAAAGTTCTATTTTGAATATTTGATGATTATGTGTTAAAATATAAATCTCTAAGAGCATTTTCTATTTTCTTTACAATCAACAGAGATGCAAGATATTCAATCTAACAAAGCCGGACAGCCTGTATACAGAATTATTCACGTCTGCTGGAAAGTTTTTATGGATCTCTAGAAGAATATCTAAATATTATTTTAGCAAAATTAGAACCTCGTAGCTCATTTGGAAGTACAGTAGATCCCCGTTAGTCCGAATCAATTAAAACAGGGCCCGAATCGGACTATCGAATCATTCGAATTATCGAAATGAGTTATTTCTAATATGACTTTGGTTTTCGTTTATTTTTCATATTGGATCTAATATTTGCAATATTCAACAAACGAGTAAAACTAATGGATACTGTTCACTGTTCTGTATAAGTGCTGATAAAAGTTTATGTATAATACACTTCTAAACAAAAACAGCTTCTAGAGGGTTTTTAAGAACTGGTAAAGCAATATTAAAAATAGATTTAAATAAACATAAAGCATAAGTGACTCAGCAATTCGGATTATCAGAACAGTCTCAATTCGGACTATAAAGCACACAATGGAAGATTACCCCCATCCGGATAAGTGGGGAATTCGGACTTTTGGGTGTTCGGACTATCGGTGCATTACTGTAAGTTAAAAAACGCTCGTTTTAGACACTGTAAAAATTGAGAAACATTCCTACCTGTTCTAGAACAAAATGGAGAAAAACGATAAAAATCAATGTCATGAAGATCCTTGAGTCATTTTTAGTCGTTTTTCGTGCTTTGCTGAATAACAAGCGTTTTCTGACCAACTTGAAAATGAGCTATGAGGTTATAATTTTACTAAAATAATCTCCAGAAATTACCCTATAAATCCTTGAAATATTTTTCGAATCACTTGACAAGTAATGGGAGTCACCATACGAACTTTTCGTCTAACTTAAATAACCCTGTATAACAATACGACAAGTAAAATTATACGTTATAGAAAATAATAATTGTTGTAATTTAATTTTTTGGTAATTTCCCAATATAAACTATGTTCATCATTATATTATTACTTTGTTGTTTCAAAGTTTTAATGACTACTACCAGGGCCGGCTCGAGGATGGTGTAAGCGCATAAGCCGCCGCTTTTCTGAGAATCCTGCGCTACTGACTAATTTTGCAATACCAAAAATTAATATGTGCTTTTAAATTTGCCAAACATGTATAGAGCTCGAAAAGCTGAGTTAATTTCTGTGTAATAAATTAGGAGTCTTTATGGCATTGTGTTCTTGAGAGAAAAAAGCTTGAAAATTTCGCCAAGAGTAATCTATAGCTTAATAAATAAAACTTGTTGTACTTACATTAAATAAGTAGGCTAAGAAAACAAGTGCAGTTTTTAATTTAATGGAAATCCGAGTTGTGTTATTCTGAGATCTGGTTTCTTATCAGTTCTCCACAATAACATTACGGTAGGTTAGAATTCAACCAAGGACTATCAAACACTAATAACACTTTTGTCAAGTTTTAGTCAAAAATTTGCTTTTCTTTTAGACCCTTCAACATACTTTTATTGTAGGTACTCTATTCGGTTTAGGGATAGTGACAAAAAATCGTCAATTTTAGAGTTAAAACCCTATTTTAGTGGTCTAAAACTAGCTAAATCGACTTACTTATTAAGCAAAATTTTATTAAAATTAAAAAAAAAACTTCATTCAAACAAACTAATAGTCCTTTTATTAGAAGGATTTCCAATAAAATCGACAATTTTTGGAGTGAAAACTCCAAATTAGTAGCTAAAATCCAAAAAAGTTCTCCAAAACGAGCTAAATCGACGTTCTTTTTCAGCAAAATGTCATTAAATTTCAGAAAAAACTTTAATTAAATCAACAAAATGGTGACTAATCTTCCTATTATTAGAAGATTTCTAAATTTCGAAGTTAAAACTTCAAATTAGTAGCTAAAATCCAAGTAAGTTGTCCCAAACGAGCTAAAATTAGCTAATCCGACTTACTTTTTCAGCAAAATTTCAAATTGACATCCCAAGTCAACCTTGCTAATGGTCCGGCTTTTCTTCGAACCGGCCCTGACTTGCTACCCTAATTTGACGTGTAATCTAGTAATTTTTATAAAGAAAATATAATAATGATGATTGTAATAAAAGTGAACTAAACGGAAAATCAATAAATATAACATTACGAAAATGGTAAATAGACAGAGAAAACATAATGTAGTAACTTTATCGCATGTTGTGTGTGTTCAGTTTTAATATAAATAATTAAATAGCTTTTATACGCTTAAAAGTATTACTCGTATATTCAACATATACGATACTACAGAGTAAAGAACCATTTAATTTTAATGAAATAACAATTTTAGTTAATTTGGTAGATATATCAATAAAGCTACATCCACACGTACTTGTTTTAACAGCCAAATAATATTTGAAAAGAACGCATCTATATTTGTAATGGGCGAGAAAATTCTCATTACGGACCATTAGAGTTTTGGGCAGATTGATTTAAAAATTGTATAAACTTCTCGAAACAATCTTGAAGTAGTCCAAGTGAAAATTTGCATCGGCGATTTGAACTTTATTTATATTTCATCGATTTCAATTCAATGATTCCAACAAGATTTCAACGGTAAATCGAGCTTAAAGCATTACTAATAATGAATTCAACGATGGAAGCAATTTTCGAAGGCAATGAAATAGAGAGAAGAGAGTACATCGATTTGAATCGAACTTATTCATTCATTCATCTGATTTATTTTAAATTCAATCAAGCGATTTACAAATTGCATCCTTTCTCCTATTTGATATTTTGTGGAACATTAATTAATTTCTAATTCAATTAACATTGATTGAATTAATTTGATTAATACAAAATGAGTCAATAATAAGAGAGGCTTGTTTCTTCTTTTTTATTCAAGAAAAATTAATAAGGGAGAAGTTAATTTGAATATTTAAGATTCCGTTTTGTTTAAAATGAAAAATTTTTACAATTATTAAAACTCGTATAATTTCCAACATCAAACAATATTTCGTTCCAATTTGTTGGCTTTTTTAAACACATAAACTTCCCGATGATGAGAGATCAACCATTTATACCGGGTGAGTCACATACGACGAGAAATTCGAAAAATATTTCAAGGATTTATAGGAGGGTCCCTAGCGAACATTTTATCAAAATTAGAACCTCGTAGCCCATTTTAAAGTTAGCCAAATAAACGTTCCTTAACGAGTTAAAGACAATAAAATAAAACAATAATAAAGGAGTTACTTGTAAAGCATTGTTAGTCTTCAGTAGCAACATTAAAAGCTTTATTTGCTCAAATTACTGTAAATTGAGTTTTTTGTTTTTCACCATTGCATTCTAGAGAAAATTATTCCCACTTATTTCAGAAAAACCGAAAAATTGGGCGGATATTAGAGTCATTCTAAGTTGTTTTGAATCGCGTTTAAGAATCGCGAACGCCAGAAACGAACGTTTTTTTGACCAACTACAAAGTGAACTACAAGGTTCTAATTTTGCTAAAATGACCTGCAACTACTCCCCTACAAATCCTTGAGATATTCTTCGAATAGCTCGCCACTTAATAGGAGTAGAGACGATTTTTTTTAAAAAATCTTGTAGGTACTTTTTCTTTAATTAACTGATCTCTCTTAGAAATCTAGAACGTTTGCATGTCTGGTTCTTATCCAATTATAAATAAATAACTTTCTGTGTATAAATTCTAAACTTATAACTTATAACTTCAACTTTGACGTTACTCCTAGACTCTGCGATAAAATTTGATGTCTTATTTATAATTTTATCGTTCCACACGGAACGTTATATTGTGAATTTAATGTGAAATTTAATAAAATTACAAAAAAAAGATAACGTTTGAAAAGAGAATTTACTGAGAGCACACACTAACAAAATTAACAGGAAATTACTCGTTTTAAACACATTTATTAATTAGAAACTAACTTGAGAAAATATCGAATAGAAATACTATCAAGTTTCTATTATCAACTTTATAATTGCATATAAATACGTCATTTTACTATTAATTATCGTTAGCCATGCATGAATTTATCTTACCCGAAAATTGTTTCGCCTTAAGCGTGCTTCCCTTGCAACCTAAACTGGATAATATCCAGTTTATACATGAGTTTCATAACTTATTATTCATAAGTCAGTTGAATTTAACTGACGGAGGTCCCTATTTGATCATCCCTTATCGTTATTATGCGGTCACAACCAAAACCATTTAAATACGAAATTATCTAATCCATGCCAATTTTTCCGAACAAAACAACAATCAATTTTCTTTATTGACGAAAATTCTAATCAATTACACATAAATTTGTCTATTTTTCGATATGTTTTTTCAATGGAAAACTGAGAAGAATACGTATTTGGGTATATAACTTGATTTACCTGATCTCTAACAATTTTCACGAAATATTACCTCAATCAACATCCAATCTTCGAAATCTTGAATCGAACAATAAGAGAAACATTCAAGTGATAAATTGTTGGAAATACGTAGAAAACAGACAATTTTATTCAATATACGGTTGGATCAAATGTTGTTAATTAACAATGGAAGGAGTTGTTCTTGATATAACTGACAGTATAATTAATTTAGGAAAGTTTCATTATGTGAGCCGATATGGCGATTTAACAAATTATTTATATGTTTTACAGTAGTCTTTATTATCAAATTTTCACTAAATTAGTACTATTATATGGGATAGAAATCAAGAAAGTAGGGTTTTATTTTTAATTGAGTTAACAACACAACTAATGATGATGGTGAAAATGAGTTTTTCCATTTTCATCGAGTACACAATTGAATAGCTACGAATTCTTTAATTAATAGATTGCTTGAAATTTAGTAAAAAACAGAAATTAGATCGTATAATAGGAAAATGCATTTATTTATTCAAGCGCATCCACCAATTTGCACTTATAATCAATATTCTGTACGCATTTTATAAAATCATTTATTATGTCGATTTCAATATTAATCAACAATAAAGGAGGGAATATGTAAATGGTATGACCTGTTTTAATAATTTACAAGACTTGAACGATTAATAATAAATAGAGAAGAACAGTGTTGCTGATGTATAGATGTACTTGCTCGTAAAAAAGTCCATATAAATCCTAATTTCCGTAATGTTTTTTCTTTTATTATTCTCTAAATACACACCTATTAAACACTATAAATATTACAATAATCGAGCACATTGAAGATTAATGTAAATTGTGAGATAAACAATCAATTTGCGCACGCATGTTCTTCTAACTGAGTGAAACATAAACTTTAAATTGCAATAACATTCACAATTTTTTTAATATTTCAATGAACTTAGCGTCATTTGAAAGCTCTTTCATTGTATTTTTGATTAGTTTCTTCCAGAAAATTGTAACTTACGTATAGATCACATTATCGAGAAATATGGTGCAAAACGGTAAAAATGGTGGATGCGCCGGGTGAAAAATTAACTTTAAATTTGCGATAACTTTAACAATTTTTTAGATATTTCAATGAATTTAGTGTCATTTAATGAGTCATTCATTCTGTTATTGATTAGTGTCTGGTAGAAACTTGTAATTTAAGTGTAGATTACATTATCGAGAAATATGGCGCGAAAAATTACAATAAATTGCAAGAACTTTAACAATTTATTTGATATATCAATGAATTTAGTGTCATCTGGAAGCTCTTTCATTCTATTATTAATTAGTGCTTACCAGAAAATTGTAATTTGAGTACAAATTATATTATTGAGAAATATGGTGCAACAAGAGACAAATGGTGGATGCGCCGGGCAAAAAATTAACTTTAAATTATAATAACTTTAATAATTCTTTAGATATTTTAATAAATTTAGTGTCATTTAAAAACTTGTTCTTTCTATTTTTGACTAGTGTTTACCAGAAAGCTGTAATTCAAATATAGATTAAATTATCGAGAAATATGATGTAAAAACAGTAATAAATGGTGGATGCGCCGGGTGAAAAATTAACTTTAAATTGCAATAACTTTATCAGTTTTTTAGATATTTTAATCAACTTAGTGCCATATTAAAGCTCTTTCATTCTGTTATTGACTAGTGTCTGCCAGAAACTTGTAATTTAAGCATAGATCACATTATCGAGAAATATGGCGTGAAAAGTAACAATAATTCGCAACAACTTGAACAATTTTTTTAGTATATCAATAAATTGAGTATCATTTGATAGCTCTTTCATTCTATTATTAATTAGTGTTTATCAGAAAATTGTAATTTAAGTATAAATTCCGTTATTGAGAAAAAGTTCTTTGATTCTATTATGGATTAGTGTCTTGTAGAAATTTCTAATTCAAGTACAGATTATATTATCGAAAAATTTGAGGCGAAATCTTTAATTATCATGCTTACTGTTGGAAATATTTCCGATTATTATTCTAACAGTTACAACAGAGATGCTGATTAATTTAAAACTTTATTAATACAGTTGAGCCTTCTTATAAGTTGTAGATAGTTATTATTAGCATATAGTAGATAAGCCATATTTATGGCCTTTAAAGACGGGGTTTAATGTGTGTAGTATATGTATATACGGTAAGAGAATGGTGATGATTGTATAAAATTTTATTAACTTCCCGTTAGCTTTAAAGTTGATCAAATTTTAAATAACCACACCGACATTGTGAAAATGTCCGGAAATACCAATGCAAATTAGGTAATTCGTAGACTTTTTTAAAATATTCATAAATTCCACAACTACTCAGTCTCTATTATACTTCCGACGTAATTGTTGGATAATCATTTCATTTCCGCACAATTATTCCAGAAAATTCGTATTGTTTGTTACAGACAATTGTAAATTTTTCAATTGTAGTTTCTGAATGAGCGCTATTTTTATAGAATCAAAATCTAATAATAAATCAGCATGTAGAATGTCGACAATCCTCACTATTCAAGCTATAGAATTGCAGAAAATACGTTAAGAAGATTTAGGATTTTATCAGATGTTATTGTATTTAATTCGACGAAAATCCCCTTCAATTCGATTATATTGAATCGATACTATAAAGATGATGAAAAAGGCGTCGATGCCTGATAAAATGGCAAAACGAACAAATTCGACACACACTTTGACCATTTTCATTCCATCCGTTTTGCAAGTATTTCGTGAATATTGTGAATATTATGAATGGAAATTCGGCAAGAAGCGAACACGATTGTTGTTGTGTAAATAAGAAATATATTTCTAGAAATACGCAATGCTATAACAATGTATTTAGGAAGATGGCTCTGTTTGATTTACACAAAATTTAAAGAAAACACCCCCATTATTTGCATTGCCAACAAAACATTCGATTTACAATATTTATGAAAACATAATACAGTTGTCTTGTTGATTATTAATTAATTTTAATTCGAACATCGAATCGAATAAGGGACGACAAACAATGAAACCTCAAGGGCGGCTCTATAAAATAATACAATTTTGAATTGACGTGCAAATATTCGTCCTGATTATATTCTTATTAAAGATCAATAATTGCACACCTTCTCCAGTTTCTTCCACCCACTTTTCATTATTTTTCTCCCTTAAAAATAGGAAATTTTAGAATTTATTGAAGCCGAAAAAATCAATCAACAAACACATTTTAGATATCAATAGGAACGATTTAATAAAACCTCTCTCGCGAAACTTGCACTTATCGAACAAATTTTCTTCATCATCACCAACAACGGAAAAAATCAGTATCATCATCAGTCTATTGCCAAAACCCTCTTACACCCCCCCAATTCTAAATATTATCGCGACGTAATAACATGGCTAAAAATAAATTGAAAAGAACCCTCTGTGTATGCCTTATCAAAAAGTTGTTAGCATGAAAAAATGATTTCGTCCAATTAAATTTCGGTACAATTAATTCAAAACGTTAGGGGTGGAAGAAAAAAATGTCCGTTCATTACTTTCACTGACACAGGTCATTGTGTCTTTGTTTCCTTTTATAACCCTTATACATATGGGTGGATGTGGGGTATTCTTTTTTGTTGTATCATAAAAGGTATTTTCTTGATTTAAGTTCATGTCAGAAGATAATTCGTCGGATCAAACTGTAAGCTTGAATTCGCATTCTTTTAACAAATCTAAAACAAAGTTATGATTCTGACGGATTTATAATAAAAAAAAAGGGTACGACAACGAAATTGTGTATGTTGATATTTTCAAATCAAGAACAAACAATCCAGGAAATAGGGTGAACAGGAGGACATTGTTATCTTTGAAGACATTTTATTATTTCCCAGACGTATTTCTGTATAAATATGTTGTACAGTTTTGATAACAATAAAGATTTGATAAGAATGGAAATCGTTGTGAAGACTCAATGAAGCAAATTAAAACGTTTGGGAAAACCACCTGATGTTGGTAATTCAGAAAATTTCCATCGATAGTTTTGCTATTAATAGCAAAATTTAATTTAAAAGCTACTAAACTATAATAGACTTGCTTGTTTCTTGTGAAATTTTGTGAAGTCTCAACCAACTTATTTGTATTGTTGAGTGTTTTTCCCTTAAAAAAATTGAACCATCATATCAAATTTGCATTGTGAAAATAAAGCTCGTTTCCAGCATTATTCATTCTACCATTATGTCTAGTTTAGATGTGTGTATAAGTGTGTGTTATTGAAACATTGTATTTTCCACGTTACAAGAACGAAAATATGAAAAATAGTTTTGTTTTGTAAAAGAAAAGAAAAACCCTCTTCTGACTAACAACAACAACAACAACAACAAGAGCTACAAATTGCTGAATAAATCCACCAACGTCTCATTTTGTACTTGGCTTTTAAATACAAAAATTCCAGATAATATTTCAGAAAAGAAGAAGAAGAAAAAAGAATTCAGCCTTACAATATAAGCTGAAGATTTATTGATGGTAATAGGAAGGGTGGATCGTTATCTGTACGTGGCGCATCCACCAAAACTACAAATAAGATGAATTAAAGCTGGCCATGTACGGGGTGTATTTGTACTTTAAGCTAGATAACCAAGAAAAATACGATAACATCTACAATTTAAGACTGGTAGCCGACCATATGAAAGTGAAGAAGAACTAACTTATAAGACTACAATTTATTATTACAAAATCCTAAGAATGTAACTGTAGTTAAAGCTTAGAAGGGAAAAGTAGTAACAATTGTACCACAGTTGGTGGAAAAAAAACACAGTCTAAGTTGTAGATTATTAGTGGCGTAACGATAAAGTCGCCAATATTACGATTACGATTAAATTGAAATTGTTCGAATGGAATAACAAACTTATAGTGGTTCTAGCGTCATAAATTCTACCCCATTGCATACAAATAGTTTAGGGCATCGGATCAATATTGATGGAGAAATCTTTAGTGAGCCCTAACAAAATCTGAGACAAACGCTATTTTTTTCAAAATACAACAATTTTAACTTGAAGTAGCGAACTTTCTGACAATATTCACACGATTAAAGAGCACACATTGGTATCGAAAAGTGTCACTCTAAAAATAGATTCGATTTCTTGCCAAGAGGAATCAAACAAAGTTGATTTATGATCAAGGAAATTGAATTAGATTTGATTTAAGCTGAAATTGAATTTGTCGGCGCATCCACTAATTAACAAAACAGTCAACTTAATAGGATCAACCAAAGATTTTCCTTCTCAAAATTCAAATATTTTGCAAATCTTTGATTACACTTAAATACAGATCGATGTGAGCAAAATTTTCAATAGCTCCTTGTAAAACTATAAGATGAATTTTCGTAAGCCCTAAGGTGTAATATTATAGTACTAGGATAAAATACAACTCACTTAGTAAGTGGTAGTTGGGAACTTTGTAAATAAGCTTTAGGGTTTCAAATTAATTGAATGTGGAATATTTCGAAACAACACCTTTACCTGTAAAATACTCATTTACTTAATGACAATTTCTATTCACATACAGATATTAATCGAGATCTAAAAAGAAGATAATGTTTTCAATTCAATGCTGTATTAATTAAATTATAGTACAAATATTTTTTTTTTTAGAAAACTTCTCTACGGTATGATTTTAGATGATTCTCAAATACGAATTTATTTCAAAGAAGCAACAAACAGACTCAGGTAATTGACAAAGATGGATTTGTTTACATTGTGTAAGCATTAGTTTAATGGAGTTCAATAATGTTCGATGTATCTAGAATATTTCCATTTGGGAAATATTCCATCTAGCGCATCCACCATTTTTGCAACATAGAAAAATACGGCTCAGTTATTACAGAATGGATAAAAAAATAAAGTCAACAAATTGATTTTATTGAAACATTTCTGCTTTAATAATTGTACAGTAATTTAAATGAAAACTTCCTGTTTTCGTTGAACAACTCTAGATTTTTAGCAAAAAACTCAGTTCTGAGCCAAATTCCAAGAAAATTCACCAGAACCAGTTAAAATAAGCTAAATCGACATCTTTTGACGAAAAACGAGCAAATTAGCTACAAAAGAGTCATTCCTACCTACTTTTAGATAGTTTTTTAACAAATTAGGTAAAAATTCAAGCTAGACTCGGAATAAAGCAATAAAACAGAGACTTTTTGCACAATAAGTTTGAGATATTGCACATAATAGACGATTTTTAGCAAAAAAAACTCAAAGTTATGAGAAAATTCACTAAAACGAGCCAAAATAAGCTAAATCGACGTCTTTTGACGAAAAAGGAGAAAATTCGCTACAAACAGTCATTCCGACCAACTTTTTGCTAGTTTTTTCAACAAATTAGGTCAAAATTTAAACGAGATTCAAAATAAAGCAATAAAACAAAAACTTTTTGCAGAATAAGTTTGAGATATTGCACAAAATTGACGATTTTTAGCAAAAAACTCAGTTATGAGCTAAATTTCAAGGAAATTCACCAAAACGAGCTACAATAAGCTAAATCGACGTCTTTTGACGAAAAATGAGCAAATTAGATACAAAAGAGTCATTCCGACCTATTTTTAGATGATTTTAAAACAAATTAACTAAAAATGCGAGCTAGATTCGAAATACAGCAATAAAACAGGGACTTTTTGCACAATGTTTTTGAGATATTGCACAAAATTGACGATTTTTAGCAAAAAACTCAGTTATGAGCTAAATTTCAAGGAAATTCACCAAAACGAGCTACAATAAGCTAAATCGACGTCTTTTGACGAAAAATGAGCAAATTAGCTACAAAAGAATCATTCCGACCTACTTTTAGACGGTTTTTTTTAAACACACTAACTAAAAATTCGAGCTATATTCGAAATGCAGCGATAAAACAGGGATTTTTTGCACAATGAGTTCGAGATATTGCACAAAATCTACGATTTTTAGCAAAAAAAAACTCAGTTATGAGCTAAATTCCAAGAAAATTCACCAAAACGAGCTAAAATAAGCTAAATCGACGTCTTTTAACGAAAAAGGAGCAAATTATAGTGAACTCAAACTTAGTTGGCACAAGTTGGCGCATGCAAATAAGGTTTTCGGAATAGTCCGTCAACCGATCGTGTCTATTCGAGAAACTTTTAGATGTATTAGAAAGAGAAAGAGAATTATTCCTTCTCGTTTCTTCTGTACTTAAGTACCACTACGCATCCATGGTTTTGTGCCAAGTTAATTTGAGTCTGCAGTAGCTACTAAAAAGGCATTCCGACCTATTTTTAGCTAGTGTTTTTTCAACAAATTAGGTCAAAATTCAAGCGATATTCGAAATAAAGTAATAAAACAGAGACTAAAATATCGAAAAATACCCGATTTTATAAAAGATTCAGTGTTTTTCATTACTAGTAGAGTTTCTTTGCGAAAACTCAACAAAAACGTCCCTGAAGCTCTCTATTTATTCAAAATCATTCATCTACAATACAATAAAACAAAGGAATTTATAATTTATAGCACAAATAAATCTGTATAATAGAATCATAGGTGGATTAAATATCGAGGACTTGAACAATATTACTGTTTCAAATTATACCTCTTTCAGTAATCTCTCCTAAAGAGTCTCTTTATTAACAATAACAGAACGAATTTTGGTGAATTTATAGCGATACGAAAAAAGTTTTAAATTAAGCCTGATCCATAGAATTTCAAATCACTATTCGTAAAATTGTTTTGTTTAAAAATCGTCTTTTAAAATTCAGTAATATTCACAATCAAGGACACGATTCGTTTTTGTTGCATCTTATAATAATAGAAGTAAGTTGCTTGAAACGAACTAAACTACTATGGGGAGAAGTTTTTGGAGAAACTTCAAAACTAAATTAGATTCTTTACAGATAGAAAACCTTTATCAAGCCTAAATCTTTTACGGCAACTTCAACAATTCATGAATCGAACAACCACTATTTGTTATGGTTATTTTTATTTTTTTGGTCGATTTATCATTAAACTTCACTGCTGTTATCAATAAATTTCAAACAGTAAAAAGATGGTCGGTGTATAGCATCGCACATTCTATTCTACAGTGAGTTTTAATGATTCAAGAAATAAAACTCCCCTGACACCAGTAAAATTTAAATTTTTATTGTTTTTCTAAAATTTATTCGACGACAAAATGTGTACGACACATGGTAATATATAGAAGCGGGTTCTATTCACTAAAACGTTCACGAAAAGAGAATAATACTACATAAAATAATGCTATATGGAAGATAGGTCCTACACTATTGAACTATATCCCTCTTTTACATTATTTCTAGTCGATGGAACAAGCAAAGTAATAAATCTACAAAAATATTACAATTTGTTTTTCTGATTCAATGTGAAAATCTAGGAATTTTCGCTCAATTTACAAATGGATCACGTCAAAATTGAAATGAAAAACCATTCAAACAAGCAAATACAAAACGACATTTTCTTTCTTGTTAATTAACTGAAACCTTGTTCAAGATATTGAAGATTTCAAGCAATCCTCTGAAGAACTCCAAGTTTAATCATAATAATAATCTCACAGGCAGACTTTAATTTGAAAATTATCCATAAACTAAAATTACCTTTCCGTTCGTTATAAGATTAATAAATTCTAATTTAAATTTTTTTAATAATTGTTTAAATAACGACAACAAACTCGACAAAAAATTAGTCCAAGATTGGGGATGGAAATGTAATTGAAATGGTTGAATCAACCTGTTAGATTATGATCCTTTCATACTTGTATAATATCGATTATTCGTTCAGTTTAGAGAAATGTTTGAAAATAGAAAAAATACTGAAAATTCGCTGTAAGCAAAATTTTCAACAGGATTCCACATCAGACTAAAGCTGAAAATTCGCCTCTACAACAACGAATGAATAAAAGAGGGGTTAATCGTAAACAATACATTATAATTCACCATATTTTCAGTATGATAGCAATTATCACAGTCGATGCACATTTTTCGTTTCACAATACCACAATTCGATCAACAGTTTGTCGAACTAGATATGAAACTACCTTCAAATTCAAATATTTCATGTCTATCTATTAATTATTTGTAAGCACACGCATATTTCATTTTGTAATAAAATAATAAAACATAATAAATAATTGATTGTTGTTTAGTTGAAATTATCAGTTAGACACAGCTGGTAGTTTCAGGTTTTTTTTAAAAAAAAATAGAATCGATTTATCGATAGTATCCTTGACGATATTAATGTTACAGGAAAAGGTCTCTAGTTTAAAATATAACAGTGAAAACAACCAGGTTCTTATGTCAAGGATACGTATATGAAACGTTTAGTTATTGATCCATACCAATAAATAACTATTAAACTATAATAGATCGTTTGACCTATTTGGATTTTATATCGATTCATTTCGAATGTAAGTGTAGAAAAAAGTTTGAAATCAATCACTTCAAATGTCCCTTCTTCTAAATGCTATTAACAAGAAATGACCATCAAGAGACAGAAACGTATTATATTGAGTGTGTTCACTGAATGACGCTAATAATTCAAGTGAAGTGATAGTAATGACAACAAAACAACCAGAGAAATGTGGAAAATTTCGTTTTATATCAAAGGAAATAATAAATTTACAGCTCGTTTATATTTTTACTAAACGTTACAATATCTTCATTTTTAAAAATATTGTTATTTTATTATTTTATTCCTAAAATTTTATTTTTATGAAACTCAATAATAGTCAAGAGAATTTTCACATAATTTGAATATTTCAATAACTTTTAACGTGTCTGTAGAGAGACTTAATGGAGGAAACGAGATCGAATTCACCCGGCGCATCCACCATTTTTGCACGCCGTCACCTCTTCTATTCTGTTTGATTTATTCGTATAGGAATAACAATCAAATTTATTGTACGAAATATTAAATTTCACTACAATTTTCTCATCTTAAACTCAAGATAAAAGAGGTGAATTTTAGAAATTCGCCTCTGTAAAACAAAGGAAATTGCACGTATTTCAATCGCGTTTAATTTAATGACGATCTTGTTAATTTACTAATCACACTTTTTTTTTATTATTTCTAACTAATTAAAATGTAACAAATTATTGTTTGTGTTAGTGTACGTGTGAATTAATAATAACAGATGTTGTAATCTTCTAAAGCTGTTCTACCTGGTATGATAATTGAAATGGTACGCACATCAACGTGACAGTATTATCGATGTTGTTTACTACGAATTATATATAGGAAGATGGTATAGCAATATATAAATTCCATTTTACAATGACATTTAATAGAATCGACGAATTAAATTGAAGATTTTCCGGGAAAAACATGTTATTAAACTCTACCAATAGCATCAATTTTGAATTTATGGATTCTCAATTGAATGAGAGCAATTTTAAGTGTAAATATATCACAAGAATTTGATTATAAATGACAAATTGCCTTGTTTTTTGATTTTCTCTCATTTGTTGTTGCACAGTAGGTAAATTGACCGACTTGTTTATCAACGTGTATACAACATTTAAGCGTTTAATCAATCAATAATGCTAATCTACCTAGTTGTGCATAAAAATTTAACTCACCGGTGAATTTTAGTGATTAAATGTGTGTTTTTTTATTCACGACGACATTATCCTCTATGGATTTCCGCTAAAATCTAAAGTGGAAGGATTCCCTGTCATGATTCTATAATTAATTGTCTTGTTGTTATTTCAAATTGTGTGGTATTTATAGATATATATATATATGAATATATTCAAACTAGAACAAGAACATTACCGTTTATTACAACAAGAACCATTCCGAAAGACAAGTTCTAAAGTCTACGAATGACTAATGATTGTCGCGTATTTTCATACAACTATACCATAACAACAACTGCAAAGTCTTAGTAAAGTTGCAATATTTATGGATGCATAAGATTAAAGATTAAAGTATTTAAACGGATTTTTAATGTAATAAAGTCTTGATGGAGAAACTGTATTAAAGTGTAGCGAGAGGAATCGATCTGTTTGGCTAGAAGAAGGTCGAAAGGTGACAGATCCGTATTTTAAACGTAAATTGTATAGTGAAATATAGAGGAGAATGATAGGAAGAGTGTTTGGTTATAAAAATATTGCCAGAAGCCTAGTATGGTAGAAATTGTTGGATGTTTGTTCTTTTTTTTTACAATTTTCTTTGTTAAAATCAAGCGAGATATTCTGGCTTCTATGTAAATAAAAACCAACAGATAAAATTTGAAATGAAACCGTAAAGTTTTCAAGGCTAGTTATTAATCATAAACGTGGATTTAATGATGAAAAATTAAAAACGTATAATTACCTTTATTAAAACACAAATATCAAAGGTTATCCAATTTGAAATCTATGTTGATAATTTTGTAAAAAAATAACGATATTTTTATTAATTAAACCCAATTTATCAATCATTTATTGTTCGAATTATTTAGAAACGTACGATGTGAATTAATCGTACCTGACAATTTCAAAATTATAACGAATTAATTAATCATGTACAAAGTTAGAGAGAGACTGGATTAGACACGAACAATTATAATTATCGTTGATGATTTGTGTAATTAGAGATGGGAAAAGTATTCGTTGAAAATTTAGCGTAAAATTCATCACCACTACACTACCCTGAACATATTTACGGATATAAAAACCTTAACGTAATACGTTGACTCAAGTGAGTTTCCACATGGATGACATTTATGGTGTCTAATGCTTATACACTTTAGATCTTTTCCATTGGTAATAAATTGGTTTAAATTTTCGTCTAGTAAACATTCTCGGAAGTGATTAATTTTTATTTTGAGTCGGAAAAGTTTCTAATTGAGACACCAGCCACATAAAAGTCTTTATATGTGGAAAAAGTTTCGATTCTATCGAGCTTACAACACGATATTCGACTTTAGTTAAAATTTAGTTAATCAATTTTCTTCTAAACAACTAGAGACTATTTTGCGGAAAATACCGAGAAAGCTACGTATTTGTATTATTCAAATGCACTTCTACCAAATTGTAGAGTGTTGTAAACTACTTGAACTTAGTTTAATCTGGAATAAGTTTTTCTTATTTGACTCTAGCTTCGTTTGAAGTTTAGTGAGAATATCGACTTGAAAAATTTATCTCCGAATAAATTCTTTAATTCAAATTTAAACCTTCTAAAGTGTATATGTGTCATTAATTCCCATTACATATAATTTTACTTTTTTTAGAGTAAAAGCAATTTTAAAAGTGTTTAAAAGAATCGGTTTTGGAAACTTTCCACTTAATCTGTCTACAATAACTTTCAACATAAAAATTAAAATGCAAGCTTTTTTCTTATAAATAAACAACTAAACGCTTGAAATGTTGCATTATTAATCTCAATTCCTGGTAATATTTCCTTAGTTTCTAATCAATGCGATGATAAATGGTGGATGCGCCAAGTTCATAATAATTTACATGATCAAAAAGTTTATAAGACTTTGGAAACAATAAGGGACGAATTCGAAATTCTAAATTCTGATTCTAAACGGGAACATAATTTCTCGACTGTCAATAAAAAAAATTATCTCGTACAGTAAATAAATTTAAAAAAAAACAATAAAAATTTGTAATATACAACAAACGGTGTAGTCTAGACTTAGCTAAGAAATAATGATTAGTCGGATATAAGGTCGTTATTTCAAGAGTTCTTTAAGCGTCACTTTAATTAAGCTTTGCCATATATTACTCTAGAGAGAATCACCATCTATACACATACAAAACCATTATAACTCTAAAATGGAAAATTTACATATTTATACGGCTCATAAAGCTTGCAAAATTCATCAATATTGTCGTACAAACAAACATTAATTAGTAATATAGATGAAGACATAATAATTTTTTTGATAAAATTGATTTTTCATGCAGTATATCAAAGTAATTTACCGTACAATAAGAATTAATCGTCTATTTGGTAACTGGTTAGTTAAATCTACTTTAAGAACTTTAATAAGTCATTTTAACTTTGTTAATTCCACTAACTATATCTGACATATCGTTTACATTGAATCCCCTATTAACTATTTAGAAAAACTGAAGTTTCTAAAGAAAAATTGACATTATCAATCCGACTAATCAAACACTTTAATCTCTATTAATAACAATGCGATCAATTAAGATGGGACGAATTCTGTGACACTTGGATATTTAATAAAAAAAATTAAATAAAAAAAGATTAATGATGTCTATTTTAAAGGGTGCACCTATTAAAGTTGTAATTTTACAGGATATAATGTTACCATTTCAAAAGTTGTTGTGTATCGTTTTTATTTTTATATTTTTATTCAACTTTTAACATGTAATAGATGTGTAAAAATGGTGGATGCGCCAGGCGGTTATGTCCCATCTCTTCTACCTCTTGACCATTTTAAACGAAAAATCTATACTTTTATCACATCTACTTATCAGTAACTGTACAGTGTTAACTTTGAATTAATGTTAAATGAACTGAAAATATTTCTAAACACGAAATATCAGTCTAACTATAATCATAATTAATTAATTTAGCATGTGCGTGAATTTAAATTAGTCAACTTTATACGTAAATTGGTTAAAGTTTCTTTAATAAAAAAGAATATTTTCCCATCTCACCAAATACCTGGATTTATTCTCCAGGAGTTTATAAAGAAATAAATTTTGGAATCATCTGTTATTTTTCACATGGTAGCAATTTAAATCCACCATTTTCATTATTTTGATTTAATTACTTTGAAAAAACAAAAAAATTGTATAAATCTCACGATTGGATAGAGAACTTTAATGAAAATTTATATTTTACGGTATAGAATTTTAATTAAAACTACAAATTTCAATATTTTGTATATCTCTACTGAAAGATATTAGAGGCAATTACAAGAAAAAGTTCAAATTATTCAGCTAGTATAAAGTTATTGATCGTTCTTTAAGGGAAGCAAAGGAGCTGTATCTGCAAACAAAACGAACGAGATGACAGTAAAATAGTGTTACAAATGGGTCAATTGAAGATCTTCTATCTGGAAAATATTGTTATGTAACTGATACTGAACGAAGCTATAGTTTATACTTTTGTCTAGAATCATTCAAGGCTCCTTTATAAAACTGTTTAATGCAGATATTTCGCTTTATTACCGAAATTATAATATTTCAACTGATAGCAACGACAGGCTGACATGCAAACAATGGAAAAATGTAGCCTTGAACTGGTAATATTCAACCTAAATCCGTTGATATATCAATATTTTTTATTATTAATCTTAAAATTGAACAATACAAAAAAAAACTATTGTTTTATTCATATAGCATATCAGTTGCATGTTGCATCTAGAAATAATACAGAAAAATACAAAAATATTGATTTTCGTTATGCTGTACGTTAAAAACAGTTTACTTTATTTATATAAATCATTTTATTATCATGTTCAATTTAATTTATTGTCCAGATTTATAGGAAATTTCAATTTAAATTGACTGACAATTAGATAGACGTTTCAGTTTAAAATTAATAATTCTCTACGTGTTATTGATACCTGATATAAATCACCGAATTTAAATGATAATCCACAATTTTTTTTAACAAATATCGAACGTTTCTATAAATATCTCACTTATAATTTCTATACTTATCTACAAGGATATATTTATGATTTAACTGAAATTTATTTCTATTTTTAGTATACGATAAAGGATATTGACGCGAACTATAGAAAATTTTTCAACTTAGATTATTATCACACAGTCACGTATATAACGTTCCATCACAACAGATGTTTTTGATTTATTTCAAAACTCTTATACATGTGCCTTTTTGTTGTTTCATAACAAGGAAAACGTACCAAAAACACCGATTAATTCAATGAATTTCTTCTAAACTATACTCCAACAACAGTTCTAAATTCAAATTAAAATCTCTCTGTTATTGATGTGATCATCTCCAGTTATGTGGAGATAGTTTCCGGAGTTTATGTAGAATTTATTAATCAAGAGAATAGTCGTGTTTTTAATCAGTTGGAAGCTTGCTTAAAATATTATTTTACATTAGCGTGTATTAATAGAATAATTAATTGTAGTTTAAAAGCGACTATACATGAATATGTTCAATGTAGTGTAAATAATAATTCAACAGTAGCTTAAATTTATAGTTAAGGCGATATTAATATTCATTATAATCTGTTGAAAATAGTTGTTGGTGGAAAGCTTACAATCTACTGTATATATATTGTATATACAGTATGGCGATAGGCGTGTCTGAAATATGTGGTTTTGTTCAATAAAACCCCCCTGTAGTTCTGACCCGAGAGATCACTATACTACGTTTAGAATATTAACCATCACAGCACGAAAGCATCGAGGGGATTCAGAGAAAACGGCCTATACACGACAATGGTATTGTCAGTTAAGATTTCCAACGTATATTCCTTGATAAAGCCACATAAAAACTCTTAAATTTACAATTCTGTAATCGTTAATGAAAGTTTCTAAATGGACGCACAGTGGAATTCAAATACATACAAAATACACATAGAGACTAGAGTGAATTACTAAAATTCAAATGTAAGTATTCTAACTATGTAGACTTTATTAAAAGCAGTTCATTATTCTCGGAAATATAATGGAAGTTAATTTGGATGCGTCAAAAGCACTCAACTCAACTTTAAAAAAAAATAATGTAAAATAAAACAGGCGAATATTAACTTGGATTTTTTTAATAGACACCTAATCAACAACAAAGCAATTCTGTCTGTTTGATAAAAGAAAAAGCATTCTATCTTACAAGCATTGTCAAAGAAATACGATTGAAAAATAGCACAAAATTCTCTATCTCTCCTATATATGAAGACATTTTAAACAGAAACATCAGTTATTTCACTGATAAAAGAACGGACTTTATAAAAGGTGTCAAATACACGTGACAGCTCAATTTTGAATAGATAACAGTTTCTCATTTATAAATAGTGGATGCGCTACAATTTTTATCAAAGTATTACTAACAAAAAGTTTCAGTTAAAGAATCAAATACTACTTCTATTTAATTACAGTAAATAGATAAATTTATTAGCTTTAGTATTTAATTACGAACAAGTTTATTAATTATTCGATTGTAAGCTTGATAATAGCAACAAAAGCTTGAAATTTATTGTGATAGTTTCATATGTAGCTTGAGAATATTGGGAAATGAAAGTATGAAAATTGGTGGATGCGCTAATAACTGTAGTAAATCAACAAGGGAAAAAACGAAAAGAAATCTTAATGAATGCTCTTTCTTACTCTATGACATTGATAAAATTTACCTTTTAATAGAAAGCAAATAAGTAAATCCAGTTTTTCATGTTATATTTACAGAAACTTTCAAGTCAAATACCAACTAGAATAGAAAAATTTATAATTAAACTATAGGTATAGGGAAAAAGAAATGTCTTTTTGATATGCTCCCACAAGTGTCCACATTAGAGAGGTGTTACTTCATATTCAGTTAATATAATAAATGGGCAATTTTACCCGGCGCATCCACCAAAATTGCACCAAATTCGTTAAAACATTTGTCGTTCGAAATTTTGAACATTCGATAAGTTCTCGAAAGTGTTCACATTAGACAAGTTTCTGTGTATATAAAACTGGTATATTAACTGGTTTAATAACAACAAAAACTTGAAATTTATTGTGATAATTTCATATGTAGCTTGAAAATATTGGGAGATGAAAGTATGAAAATTGGTGGCCGCGCTAATAACTGTAGTAAATCAACAAGGAGGGAAAAACGAGAAGAAATCTTAATGAATGCTCTATCTTACTCTATGACATTGATAAAATTCGCCTTTTAATAAAATAAGCAAATAAATAAATCCAGATTATTTTAAAAGTTGGCTGTTCAAAGTATAACTGGTTTTCGTGTTATATTTACAAAAACTTTCAAATCAAATACGAATTAGAATGGAAAAATTTATAATTTAAATATAGATATAGGGAAAAATAAATCCTTTTTGAGATGCTCCCACAAGTGTCCACATTAGAGAGCTGTTACTTTATATTCAGTTATTATAATAAATGTACCATTTTGCCCGGCGCATCCACCAAAATTGCACCAAATTCGTTAAACACTTTTATCGTTTCAAATTTTGAACACTCGATGAATTCTCGAAAGTGTTCACATTAGACAAGTTTCTGTGTATATTAACTGGTTTTTATTACCATCATAATAGCGAATAGATTTATTTGCATTATATGAAACGGTTCAATATTAGTTTACAGTGAATTATTTGTAATGAAATTCGATAATAAATTACTGATACATACAATTTTGGTATTGTATATAAAATAGGCATGAAAATAACAAAAAGCAATTCAATAATGTTTAGTAATGCTTTAAATTCATTAAATTAGGCAATCAACTAGAAATGGTTCGTATTTCAAATCAATGTTTTCAAATTTTGAAACGATACTATCAGTTACAGCCGCGTTTCAAGCAAGTTTATCAATTTATTAAGGTAAGCCCTTAAGAACTCCTTAAACTATTTCTTGTACGTCTACCATGCATATTAATCGCCATATTTAGATAAGTTCTTAAGTGAAATATGAATTAATAAGATTTTGATACTTTTTTTTGTAAACAAAAACTGAAAATTTAAATATTTGTACAATGAAAATTATAAATTTAAAACTTTATTTACAGATCGTTAGTCATGAAGAAAAAAAACAACAGACGTTAATGTCAGTGGAAGTTTTCATATTTATAATTAGAATGTGCAATTTTAAGGTTGAATTATGGAACACACCTTTCAATTAAACCTTCATTTACAATTCTACCCCTATATATACATACACATAAAGTGTTAAATGTATTCGCCCTTAAATATCCTATGTTTCTGAATTATTGGGGAATATTTAGGAAATCACATTACACAGATTTATGTAACAACACAACACAATTATTTCAACAATTTGTAGAAAATCATTGAAATTAACTAGAATGTGTCAAAATAATTTTTTTTGTCTAATATCATCGAGTTTTGTTTTTTATTTTGTTTAACTCTCATTTATCACTTGTGTTTTTAAGTTATTTAGAAAATTTCATAGCAATTTGTTATTTCCAAACAATGAAATGTAGACTGTAGACGGTAATAGATTGGATACAAAAAAAGAAAGTTCATATACCTGTTTGGAATTTATTGAAATAGTTTCAGTATTATAAGGGTAGAAAGCATAACAACGTGTAAGTATGTGAAAATGGTGGATGCGCCAAGTTATTCCATTTCTATTTTTCAATTTAATCAAATAGACAAAATTTTAGGCTTTTTTTTTGTAAAAATTACTGTTTACTGCTATAGACAAAGCTAAATTTAACAACTACCAGATGAAAGTAAAAAAAATACTAGAAAATGGTGGATGCGCCGGAATACAATGGGGTTGGAAAAACTTACAATAATCGTACGATTTTTGGTCGACTTTTAATTAAACCTCATCACGTTATTTGTTTAAATTAACCTTCAGATTTGTTGTATTAATTTTAAATGAACCATAAAATTTATCGATAATTTAAATGAAAATAGACACATATTGTTACAGTTGATTCAATCAATTTCCTTATAGATTCGCCTCACATATTACAATAATTACAAGTTTCCGTGACCTAGTTCTATAATTATAGTAATGCTGAAAAGTTTCAAACTTAAGACAAGCTCCTTTATTATAGTTAAAGATGTCATAAATTTAGTATTAGCTTCACTATATTAGAAAAAAATTTATAAATTGAAGATTACTGTTATAACGAGTTTTTAATACCATACTCTAGCAATATGTTCGTGCCATATTTTATTCAGGATAATCATCGCCAGTTGAAATAGATCGATTTAATCGACCATCAATAAACTATTTAGAATTTAATGTACATGAAAATTTCGATCAAATATAGAAATGTGATCGTTTATTTTAATAACGAACTCTGTTAAGGGGAAGTTGCACAAGTTACGCTATTCGGCGTGCGAAATTTATCAATTTTCAAACAACGATATATCGTTAATTTTTCAAGATATTGTGAAATTTAAACGTGCGTTGGATAGAGCATTTCAAGGTGCATGTTCTGAAGCTTCCCATTAAAAGAAAATGTGATAAAATTCGGAATGACAGGGAAAACTGTTGGACCATGTTTTTTTGTACATTTTCCTTCATAATTAACTAAAACTTATCCAATATTATTGATTTTAAATATATATTGAGTGATTTAGATGGCAAATGAGGAGATCTTTTCAGATCTTCAAGAATTTTCCCGATACCTTTGTTAGTTTTCCCAAACTTGAGGAAAATTTAAAAAATTGTGATCCGTGATTTAGGGCACAATTTTAAAAATAGGGAATTCCACTCTTGTTTTTAGAAAGATATTGTAAGGGGGGAGGAGATAAAGCTCGCTTAAAAGAAAATTTTGAAAATTACGTGATCTATAGGAAAATTTTGAACCCCATTTTCACCTGTTATTTACAGCTATTAAAATTAATTAATTTGACCGATGATTGGTATGAAAATATAGGAAAATCCATTTTCTTTCACGACCATATCATAATAATGAAAAATATTTGAAAATCTGTCCGTAGGTAATTTTTTCAACCAAGCATGTTTGTGTTGTGAGTGGTATTGTAATTGATTTTAAACAGCTTTTTTACACGTCAATACGAAAACCTCTAATTGGATATTCCGATTAATTATAAATTACAAGTTCAACCTAATTAGCAGCAACGAAAATAAACACAACCAAAATACAATCAACCAAATAAATTCTAGATAGTAATTTTGTAAAGATAATTGCAAACAAACATAAATAACGATGTTCTCAAAGTTATTAAATTTTTTTAACTACAACAAATAAATCGAGATGTTTCAATTATTAAAATTCTATCTAAACGTACAAAAAAAAATCGAGGAAATTCTAACAATAACAACATTTATTTCAACTATGAAGAAAGAAAATGGGAAAGAAAACCGGGCTTATAACTGAACCGTACAGGTATTCTTACTGTATATACACAATAGCTAAATCAACAGATATCGCTGAAAAACGCCTGAAAAAATTTAATCTCAGTTAACAATTATAACATAAAAACTTAATCTGACGTTATTAAATTATTTTTATACAAGTTTTGTTGGTGAAATTTTTAATTTAATAACATTCATTTCAACATGTATGGTAGAATAAACCAACAATGAAATTAACAAGAATAATCTACAATCTAGTAGTTGTAGGTATAATTTATGTGAATTAATTAAAACCAAAAATAAATGAAATTATTATTTGTTTGGCTCCTGTCTTATCTGAAAAGCTTCCGACTATCGTTTATTAAACCTGTCGTCTTTGATCTTTTCTAGGTTTGTTTTTTTTTTCGGTTGCAACAATAGAGAAAATCTCCCTATAGAATAACGTGTCAACAATAATGAAGTGTTCGGTATTTTTATAAAACAAAAATAAACTTCCACAATAAAATTGTATTTGTGAAAAATTAAAATTGTTTTATTAGAAATTCAACTGGGTATTGAAACAATATCCATGTATAGTAAATCAATTCATATCAATAATGGAAACTGAATTGATTTTTCGAGAATTAAATTTTAAACGCAATCAAGACAATTATAACGCTTTTTATACAATTAATTCTATTTAACACAAAAGGAGAGATTCATCTGATTATTTATCAAAACGACAGACGATTCTTTTTTATAAGCCGAAAGAAAACAACAATTACCCTCTTAGCAAAATTTTTAATTTTAATTTTTAATCTAATTAGTATAGACGAGTTTGAACCGGAATCGATCCATAACTGAGTATTTCCCAGCATTCTAACTACTAATTAATCTTATTTTCTACATAAATATTTCTCTTAAATTAACATTTAATTGAAGAATATCAAAATACAGTAATGTATGTTCCATTACGTTAATTAAACGTATTTTTTGTGTGTGTATGTATGTATGTATAATTATTTTGTAAAAAATCAACTTACCATTATTTCATATTTTAAATAAATTCCAGTCGTAGAACAAGTAAATTAATTGAAAATGTTTATTGTGGTCGCATTTATTCATGTCATTCGTGTTAGAGAATTGAAGGAAAAAAAGGGGATCTAATCGTCACTGAGTTTGTATAATTTTAACCGGTCGAAACGGGCACACCTCCCTGGAAATGTGGCACATAGTTCCTATATTTTTATTTATTTTTTAAGAAAATAATCACTGATAATAATCTAATATTATCACTTACACTGTCCATAATAATATATATAGATTATTATTAAATATGTACATATTTAATGTATATTTATTGATAGATGTAAAATTGAAAATCCTCGTTGTGACGTCGTATCATATGCAGATAGATAATGTATCGTCCAACAGTAGCAGCAGCAACAACAACGTCTGAATTTCTACTACAGACTAAAACACCAAATCTAACACACTGTATATATATATTGATCACTTTCCCACTATTTCACCTGTACAATCTCTCGAGCATCGAGCTTTTAGGGGAAACTTGTTTTCCAGCCCGCGGAAATGGCAACAATGAAGTCCCGATTTCCCCCACACTGTCTGTGTGTATGCGCCATCAAAAACGTTGTCTAAGCTGGCCAGCTTGGAGGATGCCTAGACGACCGGCGTCGTTGTTGTCGACGTCGTCACGGCGCACAACAATAACAACCACCACCACTACTGACTTATTGTTTGACAAAAATTCTAACAATCCGCCTTCCTTTAGGGGATCTTACACGAATTATATAAGCGACAATATCGAGGTGATAATGAAATTTTAGATTAAAATATTGATTTTTTGCTTCGACTACACGGGGAATTGATTATTACGCAACATTTGATAGCTAATGAAAAATCACTCAGCCGTCTTATATCCTGGGCAAAATCATTATTCTTCAAGACTTTCCGTACTCTCCAACTCAACCACTCCATTACCTGCCATTAATAATACTAGTGACTTTGATTAAAAAGATACCTTACACTACCAACGTTTTTTTTTTTTTACTTAATTTTGTAGCATGAAATTCAAATGAAAAATAGAACGAAATAAATTAAACAACAAGAAAAAATCTGAATATGGTAAAAAGACTTAATCAAATCTATCCAACAACAACAACAAAACGGTTGCAACAATCAAAAATGCTAACAAGTTTCTTTAGGAATGAATAACAACAAGAATATCAAGCTGAACTTGTGCTTTTTTTTTACAACAACTCTAACAACATTAGTTAGTCGAACTTTGTATAATTATGGAATATCAGTGAACAAAAAACGAGACCCGACCATCATTAAAATTTTCGTTATTCTCTTAATAAACAAAAACCCAACATTTACCAATGTTATTTCTACCGAACAAACAATGTTCAACATCATTTATTTCCTTTTATATTATAGGTATACAATCGTCACGCTACATTTCAACAGGACACACAAACTCCCTTGAGTCTATATCCAATAAAATACGTTTCTTTACGTAATTATTTATTGTTAAGCATTCGTTAGACCAAATAATTTTCAAACAACAATCAGTGAAAGTGTTTGACAAAGTTTCGTATAGCATACAATATCAAAACATTAATCGATCTGTCAAATCCCAAATGGGGAAATCGACAACAATTCAACAACTGTTTCTCAATTGCCTTATAATCAACAAAAGGTTAACAACACATCCGGCTTTTGCTACAATTTAACCTTTTTATCAATATGAAAATAAACCAATTAAGACATTATTAAAATAATTTCATAATATAAAAACGTTAATTTTATAGTCTTCTACACCTTATTATACTTTTATATCAACCATAATACATAGAGAATAAAATTCCTGGTTAATATAAAAAGATATAGTGGCATCTTGTTTAATCAAATTTTTATTATCAGTAAACAACAAAACCGCTGATACATCTTTAACGATCATGAATATAATTTTAAAATACCCTCAATATTATTCCGTAGTAGTCTATTTTGATTTCTATTTAATGCAACAAATCGAATTTTCATTAATATTAGAATTATGAAAATTTTAAAATGGATATAAGAATAAATAAGAGTTGGTGCAAAAATGGTGGATGCGCTGGGTGAATTTATTATGTTCCGTTAATTAGAAACCTTTAAAATAATTATAAATTACTAAGATAATCAGGTTTAATATACACCAAATTAAGCACAAATCCATTAAATCTATGTACTGTAAGCCAAATTAATTGCTCTTTATTCGCTTTAATGTTATTAACAAAAAAAAGCACAGTAGTGTTTACGATATTGTCAATGTAAACATTTCTTTTGTAATAATTTAAAAAATAATAATGAGTGTTTCATGATTAAACGTAATCGTTGATAATTAAAAAATTATTAATTAATTAAAGCTTCCATTAATTTTTTCTAAAAAATAGCTATCAATATTATTAGATGGCAGTAATAATAATAAACAGTATTAATATGTGTTGAAGATTATTATTTAGTATCAGGATTACATAAAGTGATAAAAGTGATAATAATTTATAGAAATTATATAGCGTCATCTATTATCAATAATTTGAATTGTAAAATAAAATTTAGGTTACTATAATATATCAGTTATACCAACAATTTACCGATCAATAAATGATAAGTTGTTTTTATAGTGGAGCTATTTAATAAAATTCCTTCAATATTTAATGATTTCTATTTCTAATTCTTGTAAATTTAGTAGCTAAAGTAAGTAATATAAATTTTCACTCTGAAGCGTAATAAAGCTTATTACATGACAACTACATCATTCTCGATTTGTAAATTTTGTAAATGTACCGTAATGACTCAATGAGTGTTGCGTTTTAAAACTAAATCCTCAATGAAAAATTTTAATTATTTTCTTAGTGAATAAAAAAAATTGTCGTTTGAATGATTATAAAAGGCTCCCAACCAAGGTTCTACGAAACATTGTTAAGGGGAATTTGTAGAGATAGCTCGATTTGGCGTGCGAAATTTATCAATTGTCAAACAACGATATTTCGCTTATTTTTTAAGATATTGTGAAATTAAAACGTGCGTTTCTAAAAACAAGAGTGCATAATTCTATCTTTAAAATTGTGCCTTATATTACTGTTCAAAGTCCATTTAATTTTCTTCAAAAATTGGGAAAACTAACAAACGTATCGGGAAAATTCTTGAATATTTGGAAAGATCTCATCATTTTCCATCTAAATCACTCAATAGATATTTAAAATCAATCATATTGGCCAATTTTTAGCCAATTATGAAGGAAAATGTACAAAAAAACATGGTCCAACAGTTTTCTCTATCATTCCGAATTTTATCACATTTTCTTTTAATAGAAAGCTTCAGGACATGCACCTTGAAATGCTCTATCCAACGCACGTATAAATTTCACAATATCTTAAAAAATAAGCGAAATATCGTTGTTTGAAAATTGATAAATTTCGCACGCCAAATCGAGCTATCTCTACAACATACCCTTAAGGGTTCCACAAGAAATGGGGAAACGACAAAAATAGTACTCATTTTTTGTTTTAATCAATAATTATTTAATTATTAATAGAAATATTATGAAAATATATTGGACTGGAATTCCTAATAAGTTTAATATTGTCACAAGGGTTCCATTAGAGTGAAAATGTTAGGAAATGGTGTCTTTAATTATTGTTATTATAAATTATAAATTCAACTTTCGATGCGTCCCTGTCTAACACATGATCATTTATTTAGGGACGATTTCATCAACTTCAGTTAAATTTAATGAACAGTTAAAAACACTGATTGCTATGATTGTAAAAAATCCAAAGCCTGTTTGATTTTTCAGCTCAACGCTGTCTAACAGACATGTGTATTTGATCTGAATTGTCGCTTTTGTAAAGAACACGCCAATTTTTCTCACATTGGCGCTAGTTACTACCGCACTAAAAGAAATAGCAAGTATTCCCATCTCTATCTCACTCATATTGTATGTTTTAACTGTCATAAGTTATGGCTTAGCAGCAGGATTTGCACGCATTTCCGTGGTGCTGACGTCACTGTTCTGAACTAAATTTAATATAAGCGCTCTACACTCGTGCTAGATATCCATCGACCTTTCAACGGAGTTATACGTTCGTTTATTGTAACCCTACAATCATTCAACGTAATTGATGAGCTGAGTGAGCGACATCACAAACAATAAACAGGCGGTCTACTGTAGACTATAGTTGATTTTTGCGACTCTCTTGCTGGATTTTTATGAGCGCAGAGAGTAGGTGTGTTCAAGTACTTGGTGAAATACAGATATACAAATGACAATTATACAGGCTGTCCCGTAAGTAAAGAATTTGTTCCTAAGGAGCAGATAAGGAATGAAATTCTAAGACGAAAAGTTATACCATTTTTTCATCTGATGCACAAGTAATTAGTACTTAATTAAATTAAGTATCCAAACAGATGCTCTCTTTGTTTAAACAGCTGTCGCGCCAAGCCTAACTGATCCGCTTCCTACTGTAAAGACTCTTTCCTTCTCTCTTATTGCCATAGCGAGCACCTGATTGGCAACTTAATTTAATTAATAACCCGTGCGTCAGATGAAGAAATTATACAGGACTTTTCCGTGTTGGAATTTCATCCGCTATCTGCCCCTTATGGGCAATGCGCGACTTACGGGACATCCTGTAGTAAGATTCGTATGACTATGGCGTGCGCTGACGATAATCGGGCGACAATATAAAATAAATTCCCGATCCCGCTGCTAAATTATGACAGTAAAATAGAGATAGCTATTGGTCTATGGCTATTGCTTTTTATGGGGTGGTAACTAGCGCCAATGCAGCCAAAATTGGCATTTTCTCAAAAGTTTGCTTCTTCTGGGATTTTAAAGAATGCACAGGTCTATTAGACAGCGTTGAGCTAAAAAATTAAGCAACCTTTAAAAAACATCATTCTATAAGTTATTTGTTCGTTAAAACTTAACAAGTGTCGGTGAAATTGACGTTTACCTTGTATATTTTTAAATGTTGATTGTAGTAGGCGTAGTAAGCGGCCTTGAATCAACGCATGCGCTGTTACAATAAACACAAACCAAACATAACCTAAAAATTAACGTTAATTTTTATAATTACCTTATTTATTTTTGTTAATTAATTATTTTTTGTTTAATAAAGTGATGTCTACACCACGAAGTCTACCGCAAAGTAAAGAAGCTCTCTTGAAATCGTATCGTACCCGATTAAAAGATGATGTGAAAAGTATGTTGGAGAATTTTGAAGGTTAGTTTTGTTTAAATTTCTCAAAATTATTAAATTAATTTTATTTGTTTTAAAGAAATTGTTAAATTAGCAAAAGGTGAACATGATACACAATTAAGTCGAATGACACAATGTGAACAGGACACATATGAGATGCATGTACGTGCCGCAAATATCGTCCGTGCTGGTGAATCTTTAATGAAACTTGTCTCTGATATAAAACAATATTTAATATTAAATGATTTCCCATCAGTTAATGAGGCTATAACACAAAATTCGAAATTATTTAGGTAACAATTGGTATTATTTTTTTTTTGTTGATTATTCATTTAATTAAAATTGTAGAACAAAACAAGCGGAATGTGATCAGAAATTGATGTCGTTACGTGACGATATGGCAGCAGATTTGTACGATTTAGAAGAAGAATATTACAGTAGTATCAATAAATAATGAAGCAAACATCAATATACCGACCATGCACTTGAAACTAGAAACATATTTATTAATATTTCTAAAATTAAAAGGTCATTTATTGATATCTAATTATCTACACACACACAAAATCTTTTTTTATTTTTGGTTTCTCTAAGAGAATTTGATTACAGACTTTTTAACAATAGCTTCAGTAATTGCCGGTGGTGGATGATTATGTGTTAATGGTCGTTTCCTTAAATTCCCATTATTGTCGGTAACACAACGTGCATTACATTTTGTTTTTGAATAGAACGTACATACCCAAAAGATTTTCCGGAAACTTTTATTATTTATCAAAAATGTATAACGATCTAATATCATCTTGACTTTTCGTGTTCGTGTGAATGCAAATTGAACGTCCCCTAAAAGAAATAAAATAATTAATAAATTATACAATGAATTTATCGATAATTTTGCCAGTTAAATAACTAGATCTTTTGTTAATATTGATAATTTTTTTTATTATATACAATTATTTACAACTATTTTCTAAGTATTTGTTCGGTTGTAATAATATTCTTGTGATATAATCGAATAATTTTCTAAATTTTCAATCGGTTGACATGTATGTACACCGTTTAATTTAATTGTTTGATCGACATTTATTAAACATCGTGCTTTACAATATCCACGATCATACATACAACATTTCCAATATGATACAGTTTGTGAACAACGATGTTTCATATATTTATAATTATCGATAATTAAATGTGGAATTTGTCGACATCCTCTAATGTACGTTGCAAGAACTGAAAATAAAATACTATTTAGAATAAATATTGATAAGAATAACAAACACCAAGTAAATTGTAAATATTTCTGTTTATAATTAATTAGCTAATTACTGATGATGATGTTAGGATAGTTCCAACCAATTGAGAATTCTGCAAAATCTTACCGTCTAATTAGAAACATTTTTAATTCGATCTACAATTAAATTTTGATTGATTTTTATCCATCGTCGATAAATAGTCAAAATTATAACAACATTACAAAGGTGCATCTTTATTGCTTTTAGAAAAATACATAGCGTCTTAATATTATATTAAATTATTATAGAAAAATGGCAATTTTAATATTCCTATTTATTGTCTAATACTTCATTTTGCTTCCAATACGAATTACGCTAACATTCTGTCCAAATAGTAGTTGTTGGCCAATTTCTAATTGTTGATGATTATGTCCACCACATATTACAACAGTACGTCCAGATGTTTTAATTGATGCTTTACATTTGGTTTTATTACGTAAAGCACATCTCCATCTGGTTGAATCTTGACCTTTTGTATGTACTAAATATTTATGATTATCCATAATTAAACCAGGATGTTTGGAGCATTTTGTAAAATAGATCACTCCTACAAAATGATGATGATTAAAATGAATTAACATACACATACCACACACGAAATCATTGAATTTTCAAAACGCTAAAATTTTTAATATTACGAAATAAATTCAAAAGTAATTGTAGATTTTATTTTATAAAATATTGCACGAATTTATCACAGTAACAATAATTCAATGCAATTAACGAGAGTATTCAAATTATAATAAAAAATTATAAAATACTAACAATAAGATTATAATAAGTACGAAATTAACTACTCAGAATTTTAATGATCGTTGGTTCTTATTGACACGTATAATTGTGACATTCTGTCCATATAAATTCTGATTATCAATTTGTAATCGATGATGATTATGATCATTAATTAAATAGACCATACGTCCGGATGTTTTAACAGCCGCTTTACATTTTGTTTTATTACACATGGCACACCTCCATCTGGTAGCATCTTGAAATTTACGATGCAATAGAAATTTATAATCATCCAATATTAGGCCAGGATTTTTAGAGCCTCTTGTGAAAAAGATTAATCCTATAAATTATCATAAATTAATACACACCAATTATCGAATTATTTGATTTAATAATTAGGTTCAAATATACAATTTTTTCAATAAAGAAAAAAAATGTTTTGTAATGAATTTTACTCAAAATTTGTACAATTGGAGAATAATATTCAATGAATTGAAACGTTCAGTTATGATTGTGACAATCATTGCGATAAAAAAACATATTTCCATTTGTTATAAGACGTGCTTTACATCCTAATTTACGGTGTTGAGAACAGCCCCAGAAACGTTTCGTACCCCTTGTTTTATCACAGAAATACACGTGTCCATCGTGTCTTAAATGTAACGTTCCTCTAGGACCATAAACGTAATGTGCTATACCTGAAAAGATGACAATAAAACAACCATAAAAAGAAATAATTTTGGGATATTCTGTACAATAAAATACAAATTTAATCAAATTATATTTATTAAATCATAATATATTCGTAAGCTTATTTCATTTCGCAGTTGGCAATACCTTTGATTACGTAGCGCCATAACTTGGTTCATACTATACTACATTTGAGATTCTTTCATTTTCAAGTGGCCGAACAAAGTTACGACGATACGTAACGAAAAACATGAACAACCGTTGTATACACTACGGGGTGTACTGCGGTATTTATTCTCGCAGTTGCTTTTGGTGACGTAGTAACATAACTTGATTCAAACTTGACAGTTGGTAATGTATTTTCAAATAGCCGAACCAAACTACGATACTACGTAACCAAAATCGAGAATAAATACCGTGGTACACCCCGTATAGTTGATTATACATGTGTGTTATAGGGCAAATAAGCCGCAAAGTCAACGTTTATTTGCTTTATAACGAGTCATATACAAAATTTTATCCAAGACCATTTTTATAGTGCTAGATGTTGGGTAAAAATTTGCAGTTTATCGGAAGAATCGTTCGATTTCCATTTTACTGATCCTATTCTTGCGTTTATAATACCAAATGAAACTTGTTGGTTGTAGATGATTATGTATACCCATTCTTAAGATGATTTTCCTTGATTTTGTCCAACATTTTGCCGTGCACGATTCACGATAACATTTCCATAACTTTTTATCATTTTCAATTTTAACAAATCTGTAGACTTGAGAATGATTGATTAAATAAACGCTGTTTTTTTTATAAACGAATCTCAACAAGTCTAGAAATAAATATAAAAAAAAAATTATATATTCGCATTTACAATATATAAAAAAAAATAATTTAATCAACAACTAATTAATTTAATAAGCCCACAAAAAAAACACAACATAATCCACAACATCTTTATTGATCGATTTGTTAAAAGAATTAAAATTAAACTTCATCGATTTTAATAATTTTATTATCAGATTGTCGCCGCCATCGATTCAATTTATGTTTAACCATATCAAACGGTGTTTCTCTGGCAGCATTCGGATACCTACAATACAAAAATTTAATAATTACATCCAAAATAAGAAACAATTCGATTACATTTCACTTAATGTTGTATAAACAGTTTTTGGTGAGACATTCGGTGAACCACGCATCACTTCCTCTAATTCACGCATAAAAATAATCTTTTCTTCAGCAGCAAAATCCGGTGGATGATTATGTGGTTTACTAATTTTTATATCACCAATAGAACCATCATATGGAATTACAGCACGTGCATGACAACCTAAACGTTTATATTCCAAACAACGTAAATACATCATTGGTGGTTCACCTTTTGTTATATTTACATGGAAAACGAAACCGTCAACAATATAACGTGGCATATTCTTCTTACGACGAGGTCTAGCTTCTGTGAAAATAAAAATAGAAAAATTATGATTTGTTACATTTATATCATTTGAATATTAACGATTGAACCGATACATAACATGAGTGATTTTTTAATGTTAAATGGGGCTGTTCGATTTTGCTCAATTCGAATAGATTCCATGCTTACCTCATAACCACCTCATTTATCAGAAAAACTTGATTCAACTCACCAATTTAAATGAATAACACAAGTTTAAAATCGCGCTATTAAGCGAAATGGAACAGCCTGTTAATTGTCGATTACAAATTTCAATCAAATTGTATAAAAAAAGTGTCGACACTAAATATTGTCATAGATTTAGAATTTCTTTATTATCAAATTAAATTACAACAACCGATTATAAATAAGGATCTTTCCGCCATCGGCGTAAAGATGAACTAATAGATCTGAACGAGATTTCTTCTGCAGCTTTTGGATATCTAGAATAAAACATTTAAAATAATAAAATAATAATAATAGTATTAATAAGCATACGCTACTGCAATAGTTTCATAAACTTTCTTCACTGTAACATTCTCCAATGATGATGAACGTACTGCTTGTTTTAATTCTTGAATAAATGCATCTTTTTCTTTAGCATTAACATCAGGTGGATGATTATGTGGTTGAGTCATTTTTAACATATCTAATGTACCACCAACAGGAATTGTAGCCCGACCACGACAACCAGATCTTTTATAATCAGCACATCCTAAATAACTAATTAATTTTTTCTATCGTTTCGTAATTAATAATTATTGTTTTAAATTTGATAAATATTTACCGTAATGGTGGTGTACCAGCAATTACATTATTATGATAAACAAATCCATCGACAATAAATCGCATACGATGTATTCGTTTTTTTGGTATCCTTTCACTTTTGTTATCTAATAAAATAACAATAAACATTTGTAATTATCCACAAAATTTCAATAACTAAAACAACAAAACAAGGAGAGGTTTGAATGAAATTAATCTTAATTCTTCGTTAATTTATTATCAATAAAGCCAAATTAGTTTGTGTTATTGATGAAATTGAGCCGCCATCTACGCATCGATGGCGAGATTTTTGTAAATGGACAAATCTTTGCACCGTGAGGATATCTATAAAATGTATTACAAATAGAAAAAAATTATTACCTATCTATCTAAATATTTATACTTACAATAATGATACACAATCATAAACTTCTTTAATTGGTACATTTGGATTATGTTCAATAAAATTCTTAATTTCTTTTACAAATTCATCTTTGATATTGATACCATAACGATTATTTGGTGGATGATTATGTTCTTTTGTTAATATCAAATCATCAATACTACCATCGATTGGTATTTGGGCTCTTGCTTTACAAGATAATCTTTTATATTCTGAACAAATTAAATATCTGTATAAATAATTTTAATTGCTTTTATTGTACCTTTAAATATATATAAAAGACTGAATTTTATCTATGGAGGCTTGCATTTGAAATTAAATTTTATAGCTGTATTTACATGATGAAAGAGAGATTAATTTTCCTCATTTATAGCACGTAAACAATTAGGAATAATACAAGAAAACACAAAAGCAACACTAAAAAGGGCACTGAACTTTTAATAGTTTAGTAAATATTCAAATTTATTTCTTTAATGAAGAAATAAATTTGAAAACTTACTCGAACTTTTGGTTGTTTCTGGTAATTGGATACGAGTAATTTATTAAAAGAAGTAAATTCAAAGCAAAGTATATGCCGGTACTTTATAACCGAATTATTCGTGATAAAACGTACACATTATAACCGAATTTTACTTTATAATAAAGTTAATCGACAGAGACTATTTCCATCAATTGCAATTCGTTATATCTGAATTTTTTTCGTTATTCATAACGATAAATACAAGATCATAGATAAAATTCGATTAAATTATTAGTATAGAATGTTGTACTTACCTCATATTACAAGTTTTTTTAATTGTATTATGATGATAAATAAAACCATCAACATGTATACCAGTTCTTGTTGATTTCCGTCTTTGTCCACAATGCACTGATTCACCTTTATGAAAACGAAATAATACAAGTTTTTTTTTCTGTATTGATAATAAAATTCACGATTCTACGTCATTGTAGGTAAATACGAAAATATCAGAATGTTTTATATAATAGAATAAACAAACAAAACAATTAAAAATAAATAATAGAAAAAATTAACCTACCATTTAAATGTTATCTTCATTTAATCACTTCACCAATCAAAAATTGATCGAATTATAAAAATAACTAGAAAAATATCCATTTAATAAAAGTTGTTACACTTTTCACAAAACACAAAAATTAACACACATACAGGTCTCACTCAGAACTAAAATTGAATATTTACAATTGTAGATATTCATTATTGATATTATTATATAGAATAGCGTAAAATTTACATAAATAATAATTAGATGGCCTACTATGTCGTATAATCGTAAATTTGTTATAAAAATCATTTTTAAATTGTATATTTTTGCCAGTAATTCAAAAAATTAAAAATCAAATACATACCTTGACCTTCACCAGGCATCTCATCACTAGTACCAGCTTTCGGTTCATCATCACCACCTTCTATTATTGAATAATCATCTGTAACATCAGCATCACCATTCTTATCATCTAACGGATCATCATTAAACGACACTTCATCATTATCATCATTGATTGTTATCGATTGATTCTGATCATATGGTTCTAATTTAAATTGCACTATTTCTTCTTTATTCTGTGGTGTTGTTGTTGTTATTATTGTACTATTATCATTATTACTATTATCAGTTGTAATACTAGATTCAGTCTTTGAAATTTCTTCATCGTTCTGTCTGTGTTGTTGTGATGTTTGATTATTGCAATTATTATTATTAATACGTTGTCGTTTAGCAGGTGGTGTTGTTAATTCTATTATTTGTGATGATTGAGTTTTCTTTGATTTTTGAAGTTCAATTTCAGGCACTTCATTTAAATCATCTTGATCACTGTCTACTGAACTCTACAAAAATTAACATTATTATTAAAAAAACAATAAAATTTTAATCAAATCGCTTATTCAGAGACTTTTTTTGGTAAAAGTAGAACTCTTAGATTTCTAAGATTCTGTAAATCGATCAATAAAATTTTGTAGAAATAAAATGAAGTTATTAGAAATATGAATTTAAAAAATTAACCCCAACAGAAATTTGTGTTGCAACATCGATACTAATTATTCATTAAGTTTTCGAGAGTTGATATTTTTAATTTTATGCTAGTGAAGTGTAATTTGTAGAATATTCAAAATACAAAATCACAACTTAGTTTTCTAAACATGCAGGCTGAACCATAACTTGCAGAACAATTTAGTGACACGTTGTTGAACAGACATGAAGGAACATGAAAAAAATGTTAAATAAATCTATTTTCTTCAATGTCGTAGATATTGAACATTATTTAAACGTAAAATTGGCAACATTCAATTAACCTTAATAATGCTAAGGGGTCTAATTATTATGTATCTATGGAAGAACAAATTCGCTATGTGGGCCGCATATTTTCTCAGGTGAAATGGCACATCGGGCAAAGTAAATGAGCGTTAAGCTGATCATATATGTTAAGAATGATTATTCACTTGACCCACAGGAATATTGTAGCCAAACTATAAACTATTTTCAAGAATTGAAATTTAAGAACTCAAAAGTCCAATTTTTAAGGTCTCATATCTTGAAAAATAAAGAAATGGATTTTCTCAAAAACATTTTTCTTATTAGTTTTGAGCATCGGTTAACAACGTGCCGCTGAGCTGTTCACTAATTTTGGTTCATCCTGTATTTTAATCGTATGCAAATAATAAAAACTTAAGCCTCCCAGATGGAAATGCTCAAGGTCTTTAGATGGTCCCATGCTTAAATATCAAATAATATAAGCATATAACTTGGGCAGAGGTTTCTGAATAAGCTCCCCAATGTATTTTGGAATATACATAAAAGATTCTTACATTACCACCATCGGTGAGACCTTTAATTTGTAGTGCTTCAGCCGTTTTAATAAATGTTGTTAGATTCTCTTGACTAATTTGTACTTCACCTTGATACATAAATTGTATCAAATCACACATTGCCGTATAAGAGACATCTTTCATAAATACAATCGGATGTTGGCATGGATTCATTTTGAATAATTCCCGAAAATATGGACTACATACAGATAATACCATTTTATGTGCTTTTAAATATTTCCCATCAATTGCCAATGTTACATCAACGAAATCTTCATGTTCTAATAATGAATTCATACCAGAACTCATATTTTTATGGAAATTATCCCAACATAATGAAAACTGTTCGGATGCCATCTCCCTAAATTAATATACACAACAATTAATAATTTAATTAATTAGAATTAGCTAGGAAAAAAACAATGACGCCATGATGGTGGCATTTTTTGTTTTGTTTTTTCAATTAATTAATAGTAGGTTTACGTTTATAATAATAATATTACCTCATTGTTTGTGTAAAAACTTATTAATTACATTAAAAATTAATAATTTTATAATTAATTAATTATAAATAGATATTCAAGAAAAGCTCGAAGAACAACAATACAACAATCGACTGCAGCGCCACCGATTATTAATAAAAATAAAAATGACAGATCACAGATCACATCGGATAGAGGGCGCTTAAATCTTCAAGGCTGTGTCTACAGTCACATGTGTCTAGCTAAGTGCCCACTTTTAATATACGCAACATTCAACACGTTCAACACCTACAATTTATTCAATAGAAATACTGAATATTTTAACATAATAAATTAGTTCTTGTTAGTAACGATTTTCTATTCAAATTAATTTTTATAACTTTTAAAATTTTCTAAAGAATTTAAGAGGAGCTACAATTGGACACCAAAAGAAAACCGTTTGACCACACTAGGGAATTATATGTTCTAATGTTGGTTTACTGAAATTCAAAAAGTTTTTCATATTTATTATCAGCTGCTGGTTCCTAACGAATTTTCAAATAAAATAGAAAATTATCATTTATCATCTTTAAAATTTTTATCGACTTCAAATAGAATTTCTCGATTTATTTTCAAGTTGAATTCGATCGTGGTAAGTTGTTTTTATATTATAAATTTTTTTGACAAATTTCGATTTCTATCGTGTACATTTCTAGAGTGATTTTTATTAAACAAACAAGAATATAACCGTTTTTATTTATATCAACATATTTAACAAATTTGTCACTCACCATCATGGTAGAACAGGATAGTTTTACTGTAAAATATGTATCATACGTTAAAGCTAGAGATCCAAGTCTATTAACTGGATATTTTAATGTTCCATCAACTCTACGTCGACGATTATGTGATGCTTTCACTGAAGAAAACAGCAGCATAGAGTCAGAAAAGGTAAATAAAAAAAACATTGGAAAAAATGATATCTTGTTGTTTTTTTATCATTATCTATTTTTGAATTTTCTTGTAGAAGAACGACCATATAGAAATCTATGTACGTTTACGAGATAATTCAACAAGAACAAATAATTTTTATGAAATTAGTGAGACATCAATCACTTGTACTGTACCGGAGACATCACAATGGTATCGTAGTAATCGAAAAACTGATGGTTCATTAATACGACGTACATTTAATTTTTCAAAAATCTTCCCAACAACATCAGATCAATCGGAAATCTTCGATTATATCGTTAAACCGAAATTGTTTAAATTTATAAATGGGCAAGATTCGACATTATTAACCTATGGTATTTCCGGATCAGGTGAGAAGTTTTATATTTATCACAAAATTAATCTTTGGAATTTTTCAACAAACTTGAGTCCTCAATACAAGATGTTTTTTTTTTTTTAAAGATGGCCAATTCGAGCTAAACTAGTATTTTGCAGGCGATTCGAAAAAACTTCAAGGATTTGTAGGAAGGGCCCAAAAGACCGTTTTAGAAAAATTAGGACCTCGTAGCTCATTTCAAAGTTGGTCAAAAACGCTCGTAGTTTTCAAAAAGAGTAAAACAAAACGACTAAGAATGACTCATAGACTTTACCAACATTGATTGTTTTCGTTTTTCTCTGTTTTATTCTTGAACCGGTGGAAATGTTTCAATTTTTTTCTAGAATCCAATGAAGAAAAACGAAAAAATCAATTTTGAAAGAGTCTGCGAGTTATTCTTATTGCATATTTGGAAATTGCAACATTGCAAAGCGATTGTTTGTTGACCCACTTTGAAATAAGCTATGTGGTCCTAATTTTGCCTAAATGGTCCCCACGCTCCTCTCTCACAAATCTTTGAAATATTTTTCGAATCGCCCTCCATTTGTTAATGTTGTGATAAATCATCCCCAAAATTGCAACTCTTTTATGATAATTCTCAGGTCTTAATTAAGTTTATTTAATTATATATTTAGGTAAAACATTCACAATCATGGGCACCGATGAGAATCCAGGCATAATACCACGCGCCTTCGAATATTTATTTAAAACAATTAATGTCTCATCGAAACCGCGTATAAAACCATTACCAAATGGGGAAATTCAAATATTGAATGGTATAGAAATTGAACAAGAATGTAATGTTTGTAAAAATCTAATATCAAATACTGCTTCAATGAAATTAAATTATAAAAAACAATATTTGTATGTATTTTAGTAGTTAATTAATTTTAATGTAATTAATTTTTTTATTTAATTTGAAGGTCAATGCAATCAAGACTTAGTACAGAACCGGTTGCTATCATTGATAATCAATCTGATATAATTTTCGAAATTTGGGTATCATTTGCTGAAATATACAATGAGAATATTTATGATTTATTTCAAACAATAACAAGTGTTGGTGATAAAAATAAATTGCGTCAAAAACTACGTTTAGGTTTAACAAATAATGGACGTACTTATATCAAAGATTTAACAACAATTAATGTTAAAACCTCATTAGAAGCATATCAATTGATGCAAATTGGTTTACAAAATCAAAATTATGCTGCAACTACATTGAATCAACATTCTAGTAGATCGCATGCTATTTTCACAATCAAATTAGTACAAATAATGAGAAATGATAATAGTATATGTATTAGTAATTTCCATTTTACTGATTTAGCAGGCTCAGAACGTTCAAAGAAAACAATGAATGTTGGTGATCGTTTGAAAGAATCAAATAATATAAATTTATCGTTATTAGTATTAAGTCGTTGTATTAAGAATATTTATCAACAACAACAAGGACAAGGACAACAACAGCAACAATCACTACAACAAATACCATATCGCGAATCAAAATTAACACAAATTTTCCAGAATGCTTTAAGTGGCAATGAAGACATTTGTTTGATTGTAAATGTTAATTTAAATGCTGAAATGTTTGATGAAACTTTAAATACGTTGAATATAGCTGCATTAGCGCAAGATATTAATATTGTCAATACGACAAAAAAGAAGAATAAAAATAAAAAATTACCAATTACCGTTAATATCGAAAATGAAGAAGAATATAATGATAATAAAAAAAATCTCCCTACTTCTACAACAACATCAGCAACAACAGTAGTGTCGTCATCATCATCATCAACAGATGATTATATTGAAGAATTAGAAAATCTTGTAGCATCATTACAAAATGAATTAATCCAACAACGTATGGAATTTGAAGAGAATGAATTGATTGAACATGAACATTTAGTGCGTGGTTTTCATGAATTATTAGAAAATAAAGATATTTATTGGAAACGTCGTCTTGATAATGAAATTAGTTTTTTAAAAGCGAAACATTGTAGAGAAATTGAATTGTTACGTGATGAATATGATAATAAATTGTATGATCAAGAAGAATTCTTTCTAAAGAGAATTCGACAAATACAAAAATCATCAACAACATTGATAAATAATAATGATAGTTTTAATGATAAAAAGAAGATTATTGTAATTTCGGACAGTTCTGATGATGATGATAAGGATGTTGATGATGTTGATGATGATGGTAATGATGCCGGTGGTGGTGGTGATGATGAAAATAACACAAGTAACACAACTGCCGAATTTGAGTAACATTAAGTATTGGTTTTTTAATTATTTTAATATTTAAATTTATTGTGAATAAAATTAGAAACAGATAAGTCGTTGAAAATCACTTCTTTATTAAATCCATTCATTTTCAATCATTTTTAAAATTGCTTCATTGGGCGGTGTTGATTGGGATAGCAAAAAAATTATTAATTAATTAATAAAAAATAAAAATAGATTCAGTGTATAAATAAAACTGAAAATTAAAAATTAAAAGAGCTTTAATTATCTCTAATTATTCTAATACAAAGCTTCTACTTGTAGTAATGTTGGTTGCCTATACTTGTTGGTCAATTTTTATATATATAAACTGCTATCCACATAGAATTATATTTATATATTTTATAATAAATAAAAATTCTATGTATACATGAAAATCATAATTAGTGTAAAATGGAATAAAAATCACGTTTTTTTTGTGTTATTCACAAAATTAATTGTAAATTGAAAATTTTGTTTGCCACTGTTATATTAAGAACTGTAAGTTGATTGGCTCGCGCCAAAACAATTTACTGGTTAATTCTACAGAATGGTGGGGTGAAAAGTAGTGGGAGTACTAAACAAAACAAAGATAAATTAATTGAAAAAATTCTAAAATCGATTTATATAAAAAAATGAAAAATAAATACTTCAATAATTGTACGTATATTATAATTAATTTTCAAATAATTAATGATTAATTAATTAAAGTAATTATTTATTTTGTTATAGTTATTGATCATTTTTGGATTATTGAATTTTTCCTCATCTATTACGCATGCGTAAACAGGTAATAAACAGACATGGCCACCTTGGATGTGTACGTGAATTTCCCGCTTAACTTTACCTCTATAACCTGAACACTTTGAAAAAAACAAACATAGAAAAATCGTTGGTTCAACTTGCAAAAATAAAAAAATTATCAATGAAGATGAATAATTTGGATAATTTCATTAAATTAGGTACAGCCGGTGAAGGTACCTATGGTATTGTTTATAAAGCAAAAAATAAAGTAACTGGTAAAAGTGTGGCTTTGAAACGGATCAAATTAGAAAAGTGAGTATTTTATTTATAAAATTAATAAAGAGAATTATGGTTTTAACTATATACCTGCTTTTTTGCTTTTTTTAATACAATCATTATATGGAATTGCTTGTTAACATTACTACTAATTTAGCCGGAATTGGAGCTGAATCTTGAGGTGTTTTACGTGGATTTCATTATAAAATCGTAGCACCACATGATTCAGCTTATACTTCAGCTAACTACCATCGCATTTATTCATTATTACTAATTATTAACTAATTAATGTAAGTATTTGAATGTTTACTATTAATATTAAGGATATATGAATGAATTTATTTATGAATATATTGTGGTACTTTTCAGATTTTGTAAGAATGATTGTGAAGGTGTACCATCAACAGCAATACGTGAAATTTCAATTTTAAAAGGTTTACGACACTCATCAATTGTTGAATTACAAGATGTTATGTATACACCAAACAAATTGTATCTAGTTTTTGAATATTTGGAATTAGATTTTAAACGTTATTTAGATGAAATTACAACACCATTAGATAAAGAATTAATTCGAGTATAATCGTATCTATAATTAATATTTAATTTATTATAATAATCTTTTTTTTCAGAGTTATATAAAGCAATTATTGGAAGGTTTAGCTTATTTACATATCCATAGAATATTGCATCGTGATTTAAAACCACAAAATCTATTAATTGATAAAGAAGGACATATAAAAATTGCTGATTTTGGTCTATCTAGATGTTTTTCAATACCAAGTCGTTGTTATACACATGAAGTTGTAACAATGTGGTATCGTGCACCAGAATTATTATTAGGCTCGAAATTATATACAAGCAGCATTGATATATGGAGCTTGGGTTGTATTATGGCTGAAATGGTAAACTTTTTATTTAATTTTTCTTGAAAAATAATTCCACTCATTTGTTCAAACAACTCCTTTTTCATTTACTTATTTTGAGTATTGTAGTTTTCCACAAAAACTACTTGATTACACCACCTTAATTAGAATTTACACTCCTAATTCTATAGTTATAAAATAACCAATTAATTTGCGGTCTATTTATTTACTCCACTTGATGTAATTAGGAAAAGAATAACGAATCTTCTTTACCTATAATTGTTCTTTTGTGCCTTTTTAACTATGGAAAAGCTATAATTTTTAATTAATTAGCTTTTCTAGATACAATAATTACATCTGTTTTTATAAATTTTCAGTTCAACAAACGTGCCTTATTTCCGGGCGATTCGGAAATCGACCAAATCTTTAAAATCTTCAAAATTTTGGGAACACCAACCAATGAAATTTGGCCAGGTATAACAAAACTACCACAATACAAATGTACATTCCCAAAATGGAAACCAGTTGATTTAAAAGAACATATTAAATTTAATATTGACGAAGAATACGAGTTTATTAAGGTTTTTTTTTTATTATTTCGATATTTATTATTTTTATTAAGTTTCCTCTTTTTTTTAGTTATTATTAGTTTACGATTGTAATCAACGAATGACTGCAAAAGAATTATTAGCTGAACCTTATACGAAATCAGCGAAATTGACAGCACCTGATATGAAACCATTTCCTGAATCTTCGTAATTCTGATAGTAATATTTTAAATAATATAACTTTTTAATTTTTAATTTACAAATTTAATCTTCCATAACATCAGAATCATCATTTTCCCCTACAATTTCCTGGATATTTTCATGTTTTACAGAATTTTGTAAATTATCTAAAACCTCCAAACAATCAACTAAATCATGTGAAGAATTACGTTTATATTTAACATAATCTTCATCATTTATATTAACATTGTGTATTTTTAAATCAAATTGACGATTCGTTTCGTTCTCATTATCAGACATTAATCGTTCTAAAGCTGAAATAAGTTTCCTAAAGATATTGCAAATATCTTGAACATTACGTCCATTTTCATCAATTTCTTTCAATTCTTCCGGTGTTGTATTCTCGATTAATTCTTCAATTTTTGTAACGCATTCTTTTAAAACTAAATACCGCAATGGTATTGATAGATTTTCTAAATTATCTAATGTTAATAGTTTATTCAATTCATTCGTTGATAATGTACGAAACAAATCATTGGATTGTGATAGAAGTCCTTGTAGGATACAACGATTTAAATCAATACCACCTATGTAATTTTTCTCAATTATTGCACCATTTACTGTACGAAAAGCATCACTATTTTGGAGTACCTAAAAAATTAAATTTTGGAAACTTATTTTAAATAATTATAATTATAAATACTTTGCATTCTAAATTGCGGTATTCGTAAGATTCTTTATATTTATCTTGGCATTCTTCAATCAATTCTGCTGATTTCATACGTTTAACAGGCCGACGTGCTAATCGTTTTAAACGTTCATATTTCGCTTCTAAAATCGAATTCGGTGATTTATCCTGCAATAAGCCCAAATAACTGTCGATTTCACGTTCTGGTTCCGTTGAAATTTGTTCATCATCAATAAAATTGACTGTTTCTTGTAAGAAATTCTCTTGTGTTTCTTCAATTTCCTTCTTAGCTAAATCATCAATATTTAATAAATTTTGTTCTAATTTTTCTAATACAATTTGATAATCTTGGTTTAAATTGACATCAATTGAATCGATATTCTGTTTAGCAGCAATCACTTTTTTTGGTAATTTCATTTGTTTTAAACGTATAATTTTTGTTTGTGCTAATACATGTTTTAAACGTATTGCTGTTTCTTTTTCGAAAATATTCGTTCGTACAGGTGGATCTTCAATTTCTTCAAAAAATAGATTCGTACCAACACATTCATCATAAATACCTGTAATTTCAATACATTCGATTAAAAGAAAAGCAGTGAAACCTGTAAAGTCGGACACCTCTGTATATTGGACACTTTTCGAATGGCTTGGTGAAATTGGGTACATTGTTTTAAATGCACATTTATTGTTATATAAGTTGGACACCTGCCTACATTGGACAGTTTTTAATGACATAGCTAATGTCCAACTTAGACAGGTTTCACTGTATTGTTGTTTGTGTTTTACTAACCTTTAAAAACTAAATCGTTGATTTGTACTAAAGGGTTTGGTTTATGTAGGTTTGCTATACGTAGAAATAATTCATTTTCAAAGATATTTGGCGCTAATTTTTCATTGAATTCGAGAAAAATGTAAATAGAATCATCTAAATTGCCCATTGTTGTGCAAGATATAACCTTAAAATTATTTTATGTTGAAAATTTACGATTATAAAATATCGATATTAGAGAATTATTATTTTAAATCAAATCTTACTCAATTGTGCGGTATAATAAGCCCAATTATACTTTATTTTGTTAATTAATTATAATTAAAATCCGATAATATAATTGACAGGTAAATGACAGATGACATCGGAAAAAAAGCGTTTTCGGTTATTGAGTAGCAGCGATTAATAATTATCTGTAAAAAAATGCAAGATGTATTTTGCGTTTTACTGAAATTTAAAAAAGATTATTTAAACAAAATTTTTATTACACTTCTAAATTTGTATTATTAACTGATTATCAGTAATTTTTAAATCAGGTATATTAATTTGCTAGTCGAAAACGCTAAAATGATTATCTAATTGTAGACCTCTACACAAACTTACTCAAATTTATGCAACCAGGAATACATAATTTAAACTGTAATAGGGTCTTTTATACTGCAAATATAATGCTCATTTTTAAATACATTTTAGAAATGATAACGTAAAGGAAAATACCCTTAAAACTTTTAAAAGTTAAAAATGAAAGTTGACAATTTAAAAAGCCGGAATAGTACTACTTTATTGTAATAGAAGATCAATAAAATACTTCCTAATCAAGGCCGTGAATTACGTTGAATGAACTCAGTTACAAAAAAACTGAGTCGATCTTCCAAAAGTGGACTAGTGGTAATAACGTTTGAGCCTCTATTTCATAGATTTAGATTGGAGTTTTCCTTCACAAAAGGCGTAGCGAATCGACACGAACGTGACAATGTTGATTAAAAACGTGCAAGTTCAATTATGAAACAAACCTGCCAAGGAAGAGAAATATTCTTGAAATCTATCAATTATTAGAAAATCTATGCTCTTCATTTTATGTAACGATTTCGATTTTATTTTTTCTTTGTATAAATCAAGAATATACAATGAATTGTTTGCAGTTTGTCCTCGACAGGTATTTTAGCATTCAAAAGCGAATAATTTTAATAAATGAACTAGTTTTTTATAATTATTTTAATTACAGACCACACCTAAGACAATCAAGATTTCAGGTTCAAGTACAATCAAATATTAAAGAATTAAAGGTTTAATTTTCAAAACAATAATTTTTAATAGCATGATTTTGAAATTGGCTTATCAAATTCCTACAATCTATAAGCGTGTCCTTTATTTTTTAGATCATATGAAATATTATACAAATCAACCTTTTAATGTAAATACAGGAGTATGTAGTATGATCAAGGACAATGCACTTTCATTTATTCTTTGTTTATTATTGTAAGAATTTGAAATGTTAAAGAATGACGGAATCTTAACATTTAAATAAGGATTTATTTTTTCTTCACAACTATCTTACATTTTTTCCACAGTTGAATTTATATAAAAAAAATAATAATTAAATTGTTAATTATAGTAGAATCTAAGATTTTTGAAAGGAGTAACTGAAACCATCAGGAGATCGATTGAGTGACAATTTACCAGGTGGATAAAATCGGTGTGGTGGTGGTGTTGTCGGTTGATATTGTGGCTGAGGTCTGTATTGAGGTTGTGGCTGATATTGTGGCTGTTGTTGATATTGTGGTTGTGGTTGATATTGTTGCTGTGGCTGATATTGTGACTGTGGTCTATACTGAGGTTCTGGTTGATATTGTGGCTGTTGTTGTGGTCTATATTGAGGTTGTGGTTGATATTGTGGTTGTGGTCTATATTGTGATTGTTGTGGTGGTGGATTATATTGTGGTAATGGTGTATAGTTTGGTTGTGGTGCTACTGGTAATACAGTAGGTAAAGGTTGTGGTATACCATCACCAGTTGCTTGAAAACCATTTTTACCAGCTGTATAACTGACAGTACGTCGTTGTCCTGTTGGATCTACATATGAATAAGTACCACGACGTGTACCATCAGCTTCACTCTCTTCTTTAAATTCAACACCATCCTCTTGTGAATATTGTGCACCGAATTTACCATCACCACTTAGATAACGTTGTTCATTTAAGATGGCAGCTGTTTGTGGATCACCTCTATAACCTTGGCTATAGACTGTTGATAAGAAAGCTAGAAGGAATAACTGAAAAATATTTTTTTATTGTTTATATTTAGTAAAACGATAAAAAAAGTACTCACTCTTGTATACATGGTGATAAAAGATGGTGGGGTGGTTTTTTATAAAAAATAAATTTCGATAGTCTACCGTTGTAGAGGCAAACCACGACTATTGCCCCCTCACGGCTTTCGATTTGATTTTATACTGGAAACCAACCTTGGTAGTAGGAGCGACCCTGGCAAGAACACTCCCTGTATAACGCAAAAGTATATTGGAACTTTATTTCCAACATACATATAAGAAGAAGTCTTTATAAAACAACAAATACAAAATACTCCTACATCCAACGATAATCAAAAAACATCATCCAGATCCGCAAAAATTATTTTTTCTCACTATAACAAATGAGAACCCGGCATATCCTTTAAAAGATCCGATACTTAATATTTTATTTAAACCGAATAAATGTGAGAAAAAATCCAATTCCAAGGAGAATAAAGAAGATTTATTCGGTAAAAATCAAAACGGAACAACAATCAAAGGTGATCCGGTTAATTGGCCAGGATCCGGATATAACTGTTATAATAATTAGAAAGTATATAAGAAAATATTATTTATAATGTTGAATGATGTACGAACAACAATCACTTGTTGTTATGCAAGAACACGATTTTAGTTGTGGTTGATTCTTTTACAACAACCAAATAAACGAAATCTAAAAAATAATTTGGAAAAAAATCCAACTTTCACAATTTTCCGGTATAAAAATTCGATTCTAGATTGCCAAATAAAATAATAAACATTCCAAAAAATCATCAATGAATGAAACGATTTCATTATCCTTGTTGTATTCTGTGTTGCCGATTCTTATAATTAATACAATTATTAAAATTAATTATCAATCGTATAATCCAGTTGTTAGTGTATGGGTGTGTGTAATTGGAGCAGAACAACACCCCCATATAGTCGAACATAAATCGGGGGCACCCTTCACAATACATACAGCTTAAATTACACAAGGTCTAAATTGTCCTATTCAATGTTATACTAGAAGAACGATTGCTCTTTTAATGCCCATCAATTAATTCTATGTTATTGTGTTGGATATCATTCAATTTGTGCGTTTTTTTTTTTGGGTGGAGGAAGATGTAAAAAAAACTAGAACAAGAGCCTTACATTGTCGTCAAGGCGCTAATGTAAAACTCCAACAAAAGCCAAACGGGAATAGGGATGTAAAACAACACTCTTGACATGTTGATATCATCTTACATGTCTTCTTTACATTCGAAAAACTTTAAAATAAGCCCTTTTGTTTGTGTTTTTTTCAAAAAAATAAAAGACTTTACGACTAGCTTGTAATTGTCTATATTTGAATTAATATTAATTATAATAACAATAATGATAGACGAAAATTAAGGTTTTTCTCTATTCTATTGTTGATTATTTTCAAATAATAATAATAATAATAATAATAATAACAAAGAAAACGGATAGGGGCGGACTGACTGTCAAGTTCTAAAGTACAATAGTCAATAGGGATGGTACTTCTAGATTTACACGCATATAAAGTGTACAACTACCTTTAGAAAAGACAGGATAAGATAGTGTCGTATCCCGTGGGATAATCGACGAGATGCTGGTAGTGACTGAAATTCTTAAGTACCTGTTGATATTTTTTTTGATTATTATTTTAATTACAATTTGAATAGGAGTTGGAGAATTTTTGGTGATTGACTTTCAAAATTTTATCATTATTATCAATATGTTTTATCAGCAAAATATTTGATTTACGTTGTAAAAATCGGTAACAATCGAAAAAATGTTGATCAATTATCAATCAAAATAAAAACCTACTATCTCTAGTGTTTACGCATTAAAAGATTATCAAAGGCAAAATATATTTTATCTCGATCATTAATGTAATGTACTAGGGCTTCGAACCGTTATTTTTTTCGTTCCGATTCAGTCAAATGTTTTAGCGTGGGGTAGAAAATTGCAAAGATTTTAAAAAATTGGATATAATCATCTATAACTTTAACCCCTAACAAGGGATGAAAACGCGACTTACACCTTTTGATAGCCCTAACAAATGTGTATCAACTAATTTTTAAACCACTAAAAAATATTGACCCTTTACGGAGATATTTGACAAAATAAAACGGATTTTGCAGGGATGATTTTAACCCTCAATATCTCCCTTAGAATTACCTATGTACCCAAAAAAACATCAAAATCAGGAGTTTTGACCTCGGGTGATTTACTTGCAAGTTCGTCTTAAGTGCCCTGAAATGCTTATTATTATACTGACGCAGTTCCGGAGCAGGGAGGAAGGAGGAGATTAAAGTAAAAAAGAAGAGAAAGCTTGTGTTAAGTGGTATGCTTGGACTTAGTGGTGCATTTAAGGTGAGCTTAGCTCCCTCGAGCATTAAATTAGGCTCCTGAAAATAAATCAATTACTTGAGTAGCTCATTAAGTCTCTATATAAAGTCGGGTTTCCACTGTGAGCAACAAAACTTGTGCGATTTTTATTACTAATAATGCCCAATTAGCTAACAAATTTAGGATTATGAGGTAGCCCTCTAAGTCCGCTCATGCTTGGATCGAAAAAGCTGTGTTTTTTTTTCGGTTCACCTCCGGTTTGTGTACTCACCAAGATTTCGATTTTTCCGGTTTTCGGTTCAGTTCCGGTTCGAAGCTCTGATTTTAACAGATACTTGGGTGCAATTTGCACGATTTTGACCTTTCTTTTTAGCCGATTTTATATTATCTTTATTGCTCCAAAGACTTGCACGATTTTTATTTCGCTGGCATATCTGGTGATGGGATTTGATATACTCGATCGTCGGATTAGGGAGGGTTCATATTTTTTTTTTGTGATTTAGGAAAAGTCACACAATAACACTACTAGAATGGCCGGTCGCATTCCAACATATGTCAATAAAATAAGGATCATTCAGCTGGACTAAAAACCGTAAAATCAACGAGTAAATACTCGGATTCTATCTTGAAAAAGATGAAAAAGAATGTACCTATATATGAACATGTTGTTGTTGTTATTGTGGTTTGAAATGATTTGTCAAAATTCATGTCACACAAATTGTTCCCATTTTACAGAAAGAAACGGCACCAACTATTATTAAAAGAAGATTTAAACGAGTAAAATACAATATAATAGACTGGTTTTTATAAATATTTTTGTACCTCTAGATGTGTGCGTAAGAATCAAATTTACCTGACTTGATAAATTCAAAGACAAGAATAATTAAATTACCATTAATCGGTAATGAATAAACGACAAGATAGAAAAGAAATGGGGAGGATTTTAGACAAATTTTTAGCTTTTTAAAATCTAGTTCTTACATATATAAAAGGGGTTGAAAAATAATCCCGGTATTTAGTCGCGAAGGCACAAAGGCAGAAGCAAATCTATAACAATAAAAACCGTATACGTTCGACGCCATATTGTAGAAAAATCCTGAAAATCAGGGCTGTCCACAATTGACTGAAAAATCCTCGAATATTTCTTCAATTATCTTGAAATCAACCAATAAAATTCACCCGAAAGATGTCATGAATAATACAATTTCCCATACAAAATTATCAATTTGTTTGGTTCAATTACAGGGTGATAAATTGCAAAATTTTGGTTAGCCCTAGTGCTAGCAATAAGCATATGTGTGTGCATCATTGAACCGAAATTATCCCTAAAATTCTACCTATGTATAGTTGTATCTGCTATAATGCCCATCCCTTATTGCAATAGTTTTGTTGTTGTTGTGTATGTATGTGTGTGTGTGTGTGTGTGTGTGTGTGTAAAGGGCCCGCCATCCCTTTATTGTCCTGGCCCGTCCAACCATCTAATGAGGATAACTAGAGTTAGGTCAATTCTTTTCACAATAAACGACAAGAAAAAAGTTTTACAGATATATATATACATATAGGAGGAAAATACAGTCAGTTTTTGTATAAAGCCATCACTTATATTACATATGCCCCCTTCTAGTTATCTCCCAATAAATCCAGGTGTTTCTTTTTGAAAAAAAAAACGAGAGGATTCACTGAACATCATTAAAATTATGTGACTTTACTTGAATAGCATTGAAGAACGAGATCGGATTAATTGAGAAGTTAAAAATTAAAAAACAATTTTGGTTGAAATCGTGGAAATTCGATACATGATTCGTTAGAAATTGCAAAAAAAGAGATCAAATAGCTTATAATAATAAACTTGTATTGGAATGGTACAAGATGAATAAAAAGGGAACAAGAAAAAGTTTGTAATCGGATGGTGCTATCAGGTGTAGAACGCCCATCATAACCGTTGAACTTTTCGATAAAAGACCGACCGGAGAAAGAACAAAAAGCTATTGAGCTTTTAGCAGTAACCTGAATAGAAGTTGTTCTTTGATATAGACGAATACACACACACACACACACAGGTGAGCATTACTAGACTTTCAGAGCTTTGACATCTTAACATCCGGTCTTTTAAACACACATACACACACAATAGATAACAGATAGTTTGCGAATTTATTAAAATTAATAAAATTTAAATCAAGATCATTATCTTATTGTTTGTATATTGTGGGAGACATCAACGGTGTGTCAAGAAGTAAACCTTCTTGTGTGCTTAATCATAAACATCTCGAGATTCTTTTATTCCTTTCAAATCATAATCAAATCTGAGAGAGAGAGACTTGTTCAACAACATAAAAAGGTTAACGATAATAATAAAAAGGAAGTCTTTTTGTTGTTGTTGTTGTTGTAAAATCTATAAGACACGAATATTTCCCATCTTATAATTTATTAGAAAATAATATCAATAAATTTACAACTTTCAAAATTCATTCAACTTGTAAACCTATAGAGATTTGTTACGAAAATTACTACCAGTAAAATCGGCAAACATCAAAGTATAATTTATACTCTTTCGGCAAAATTGCTTAAACAATTTTTCTATTGTTGTTCAATATTCAAAGAGGCTTAAAGTTATTGTTATTAAACGGACATTGTAATCACCTTTTACTATAATATAGGGAAATTATCAATTTCCGGTCACAATTTTGGAGAATTTCATTGCAAATTTCCCCAGGAACTAATAACGGACAAAGTGGTCTCATTGATAACAAACAATAATAAAAACTATTGAATGAATCACATCTGATAGTAGATCGAGAGAAAAAAAAAACGTATCATAGCCGCAAATAAACCATTAGATTATCGATAAATTCGTTGATTTCCATCAATGGGGTGGATTGAAGGGGATAACTCGTAATATTTTATAGAGAGAAATTATAAAAAAAAAACATAGAGTTTCCCACACATTCATAACCAAATGACGCTAATAACAATCCCTGATTAGTTCAGATGACGATACATTCAGTTATATAACATGTGGATGTTTATTTACAAGGGGATGTTTTATCGATATTTTCAGTAATTATTCCACAATCTGTCTTTATAATAATTAGATATAGATGGTGAGGGTGGATGTGTGTGGTTCGTGGGAATATTGCAACAAGTCCTGAAAAATACCATCACCTAAGGGGTAAAATTACAATTTTTTTTTTCCACCATAGAGATGATTCAATGGTAACAATATAAAGAGATATCGATAGAATTTCCGGGCTGGACCACATGTTATCTATAGTTGCCCACCCTCTTGTTTTTAAATATATGTATGAATTACACGCAATTCTACCCTAATTGTCAATGGACCAGGTGTGTTCTTTTAATATCTACACCCTATATCTAAGTGTATTAGAATATTTTGATTTAATTTTTGATTTTATTGAAAATATTCTAAAAATTGATTGTTTAAAAAAATATACAGTAGATTTACTCTTCATATTTGGCGAGTAATTTAATTATCTGGTTGATTTAGTTGTATAAGGGGTGCAATGGAAACGCGTATGGAATTCAGTTATTAATATTCAGGGTTTATATCTGTTGTGTATGTGTGTAATATCAAAATATGAGCCCTCATTTTGCACATATGCCCTTTATTAAAAATATTTTGTTATTGCTTTATAAATATATACGCGGATTTTTATTATTTTTCAACCCCTAATATATCAGGTTAATATATTTTTTTATTAACGATCCCCTAACTATTTTTATCAAATAATTGTGGATAATTATTTGATAAAAATTTGTAATTGTCTCGAAACTATTGCAAAACACTACAACTAAACAATCGAAATTTTCAAATTAATTATAAAGATAACGTGAAATAAAGTCAAGTCACTTTATTGATAAATTCCTGATAAAGTTATTATTTTGATTGATACAATTCTATTAATGTATGTGTAGGTGGAAGATGTTTGTTTTTCTCAATCCAAACCGAGGTAATTTTTTACAATTTTTTTTAACTCCGACTTCAATGACCTGTTTGACAATATTTTTAACTCCCGCCCTTATTAACGGAAGAGGGTAGGGCTTAGTTGTTGAGTAGGGGTAGATTTCGGCCAATCCTGTGCTATTGTCGAGTCAAAAAAGGGATTCATTCATATACTGTCATGGTTAAAAATTATTTTTTTTTGTTATGTACGCGTATTGTTGGGGTGGCGAAAAGTTCGGAAGTTATCGTCAGATTAACAACAACCGTTGTCTATTAAAGGTTTATTTTAGTTATTGTTTGATTTAGTTTTTTAAAAAAAGTGTTTGTTGATTACGAAATGGATCCTCGGCATCATCTTGCGATTAAGAATCAAACATTGGCCGGTTCGAGTAAGGTTTCTTTTTGATTAAAATCCACCCTAATATTTATACCGGAAATTGTTCATTTTTATTATAAAGCAAATACTATATTATTAATGATTGTTCATTTATTAGTGTTGTTCTTTTTACATGAATTTTTCAGGCCGTATTTTGGATATTCCATGTAAAGTGTGTGGTGATTTTTCATCAGGGAAACATTACAATATTTTCGCTTGTGATGGTTGTGCTGGTTTCTTTAAACGTTCAATACGCCGCAATCGACAATATGTTTGTAAAGCTAAAGATGAAGGTACTTGTATCATTGATAAAACACACCGGAATCAGTGCCGTGCATGTCGTTTGCAAAAATGCCAAGAAGCCGGAATGAATCGTGACGGTAAGTCTTCTTTGAATTCGTTCTTCAAGGGTACTTAACGATTAATCAATAAAACAAGGACTTTAATAAGTCAACTTGAAGAAATTTTGTTGTTACTCTAATTGTAAGTAGTTTTGTATTGAAAATCTTAATAATACCAGGTGTAAAAATAAAAGCCTAATTCAGAAAATTCAAGTGGTTTATTTTGTTTGGAAATAAATGAAATGTTTCTTGTTATTGCAGCGGTACAACATGAACGTGGACCAAGGAATTCGACCCTACGTCGCCAACAACAACAACAACATCAACAACAAACACAATACTTTAATGATCATCATTTAGTTATAACATCCCCAACTAGACATCTTCTAGGCGTTGTTGATTTCGATACAACTGTGAAAATTGAATCAACAATTTCAACTGTACCACCAACTGTACCACCACCACCACCACCACCATTACCACCAATTCTACCAATACCAAGAGTAAGTAGAGTTTTTATTTTAATTATTATTATTGATTATAATTAAAAAATAGGTGCCTCAATTGCCGTTATTTCCATACATTCCACCATTATTAAATCCATCAGCTATTTGTGAAACGGCCGCACAATTATTGTTTATGAATGTGCAATGGGTGCGAAATATGCCAACATTTACAACATTACCAATACAAGACCAGATGTGTTTATTGGAGGAGAGTTGGTTGGATTTGTTTATTTTAGGGGCGGCTCAATTTATCTCATTCATGGATTTGAGATTATTGGTGCAAACTACCGATATTTATCAAGAACAACAACAACAACAACAAAATGACAACAATAACAACAATAAAGAACGCTTAGAAAACTTCCTAAAAAACGTACAAAACTTCCAAGATACACTATTAAGAATCCAACAATTCCAATTAGATTCTCACGAATATTCCTGTTTGCGTGTTATCGTTTTGTTTAAAACCCAATTCGGTGGTGTTGATGAACAAAGTGTTGAGAGGAGTTTGGTGGAGAAGGCGAAAATTTCATCGATACAAGAGGATGCATATCTGACTCTAAATCGTTATATTACAGCAACTTACCCGAAACAGCCGCTACGTTTCGGTAAAATACTCCTGTTAATTAACAGTGTTTTCAAACATGTACCAACTAGTACAGTTGAAGAGTTATTCTTCAGGAAAGTCATCAAAGATACACCGTTAGTTGCTATAATTTCTAATATGTATCGCAATCAAATTCAAATCGGTTCATGATTAAATATTAATTACGATAAATTAATAATTGAATTTTTGTTAATTTTGCAATATTTTATTTAAATAAATAATAACAAAGCACTGTGATTAATGATAGGTACCTAAATTGTATAAATAAATTTTGTTAAATATTAAAATTTCAAGTGTTTCAATGATTTATCCCACGGGAATCTCGATCATCTTCCACGGCAAAAAGAGAGATGGCAAAAAAGGTGCGATGCGGGTCTTTCCGTTTCCGTTCTATGAAAATCTATCAAGCATCATATTGGTGTAACACTTGATCCACTTTATGATGATGATGATGATGATGATGACGATGATGATGATGTTGCGGTAGTAAACATTCAATATACCGACAAGTACACTTGAAATTCTCGATGATCGATAAAAATTGTTACCATAAAAGATACGTCCCTGTTATTGTTATTATTATTATTATTTTTATTATTATTATTATTGAATCCGTAACAGATTGCAACGAAACAAAAAAGAATTTTAAACATAAGTAAGTAAGGGGATGTTTCTCTGTGTTGTATATACAAAAATTTACAAAAATCTTTAGTAAAACTGTCAGAAATATAATCCGATACCGGCTACCGATCTACAGAAGAGAATTCTACCCCAAAAAAGAGCTTTTAATAATAATAATAATAATGACAGGTATAGAGAGTAAAAAGCCACAACAAAAAGCCAGTTTTGTGCACTAATGAGCGAGTCAAAGATAAACTTGAATGTCGGTACATCTTTGTGGTAGAATTTTGACAAATTGGAAACGATTTTTATAATAATTTCTTCCATTTTTTTTTATTATTACTATAAATATTATTATTATTATTATTATTATTATTATTATTTAGAGACTTACACCCTTATTGGGACACGCAGACGTCATAATCGTATGACATGTAAAAGGGCGTACAATAATTATGTCAACCGCTGTTTAGTTGTTACATAATCCCTTCTCAGTTTTGTAAATCTGTAAAGGGCACATGATGGACAGATTGAGGGTTATTCCATTTACTCCCATATACTTAAATAATAATGATAATAATAATTAGTGATATTCAGACAAGATCACAAGATCTCTATCTCTATTGTAAGTAATATATTCTTCCTATATAAATAAAAATAGATTTCTGTGTTTGTTAGTAATAGCATCATTTTTTTTAAATGTAGGTACAGCCGAGTGCACTGAAAATCTGATTACTCTTGAGCAAGAAATACCCCTTCTTTTAGTTTTGTAAGCCAAGCTTTCTGGATCTTAAAGCGAAGAAGGTGTGTCAATGGCAACGGATAAGGGTGATTTGTTTTTTTCCACTTTCTGTAATTCCCAACGACGATGTTTAGTTGGATATTTTTCTTTCCAAATTCTGATCTACTAAACATTTGGCCTATTGTGAGAACTTCCTTCGTTAGCCTGACTTACACAGCCTCACAACTATAGTCACATTTCCAGTGCATTCGACTGTACATAACATCAGTCCAAGAGATATTTTTATGGAGAAAAATATTGAAAAAGTTGTCCAGAAAATTGGCAAATATGGAAGATATGAAGGAGAAGCAAATCAATTTGATGGAGTAGCGAAAAAATTACGATTTCACCAACTTTAGTTAAGCCTAATGAGCAGTTAAAACAATCATTGCTATGATTATATAACAAGGGACTAAAGTGCGACATTTCGTCCCGAGAGTGGAAGTTTGACAATAAATCACTCGAAGAACGAAAGAAAGCACTTTAGTCCCAAGTTATATACGCTATTTTTTGTCAGATTTATTATGTGACAAAGGATCTATTAATTTGACAGTTATCTAATGTTGCTCTATAGCAACAACAGACAAAATGTGTATTTTTACTTTACTCCGTAGGGATTAAAAGTGATATTTTGAGGGACTAAAATGCTGTTTTAGCCCTGAAAGTGCAGAAAAATCGTTTTTTATAACTTATACAGAGTGTACACTCGAGTGCACATAAAAGAGACCGACTCTTAAACCAGAAATATCACGTTTCTCGGTTAGTGTAAGTCAGGCTGTTTCTCTCGTTAAGGTAAGAAGGTGGACAGGTAGCAGATGTTAGAATGAGCTTTAACAATACAAAATTTGTAGAAAGTATTTTTCTATTCAGGTAAATACCCAAAATGGCATCAGTAACCCCACCTAAATCTTCTGATTTAATTTTTTTCTTTCCAAATCGTAACCTGTAAAAGTTCTGTTACGACCGCCCACAAAAGCCGGTTTTACACAACTGCACAACAAGCGGTCTCTTTTATGTGCACACGAGTGAACCACGGTATTTATTCTCGCAGTTGGCTATGCCTTTGGTAATATAGTATCGTAACTTGATTCACACTTGACATTTGTTAATGTAATTTTCAAATGGCCAACTGCGAGCATAAATACCGTGGTACACTCTGTATGTTCGTTAACATTTGACAGACGTTGGTGAAATCGACCCTTAGCTGTTTATTTTCAGTTTAACTGAAAAATTATCACTTATAAATAATTTTTCCATGTTTTTCTTTTTACTTTATTCAAATATTTTTAAAAATTTACAAAAATTGAATAAAAAAATTAATGAAATTTCGACAGAACGTCTGTCGAGTCAACTGGTCCTAATTAAAACCCACATTTTCCAGGATTTAGAGAACACCATCTCGGCCATATACCGGCTGCTTTAATACCATTCAACAATAAACGTTCCCTTTGTCTAACAAACCGTGTATAAATATCGTAATCATTGAATTTTTTCGGATCAGTCCATAAACGTTCAGCAAAAGCTGCAGTTCGTGGCCATAATCTTGTTTCTAAATCATCAATTTCGACTTGTTCACTCCACAAACAAATTTCACCGCCTAAAGTTTGATTTTGATGACCATAAATCGCCCATGGTTGATATTTGTAGACTTTTTGCCATGGTGTGTATGGATCACAATTACCACGATCGCCCATACTAGGACGCCATGGGCCATAACCACAATCTAAATACCAATAACCAACAGTTGAATAAATGATAGAATTGCCATTATTTAAGATATTTGTTGGATTACCGTACCAATATTGTACGGTAATATTACCGAAAAGTTGTTTTAAATTGATGTAATCGGTTAATCGGCTCGACCATAAAACTATAATCGGTGGGAATTTTTGCGAATTAGCCGATTTTAAACGTTTCAACATTAAATTCAAATAATCCGTCCAAAATTCGTACATGTCTGTATAATTCTCAGCCATTTTCGTGCGCCGCCAACAATTCAAATTGACTTCATCGCCGCCAATATGGAAGATTTCATTGTTGTCTTGTAATTGCAATAAATCCCGATAGATTAATTCTAAAATATTTAAACTATTGTTATTATCAGGATTTAAATGACTGTTGAAAATATTATCACGGCCGCATATAATTAAAGTTTGATTAAATTGATCTTCAGCAAAATTCCAACCGGCGTTCACATGAGCCGGTGCATCTATCTCTAAAATCACCCGTACACCATTCAAACGGCCATAATCAATTAAATTGTTAATATCATCGATAGTGTAAACCATATTTGATTGATAAGCACCGTAATTGGCGAGATTTACAATTGATGGTAATACAATTGGGAAACTTTCAACGTCTGTTAGATGTAAATGTAGCACGTTTAATTTATTCAACGACATACCATCGATGATTTTCGTTAATTGTTGTATTGTAAAAAAATTTCTAGCTGTATCGATCATTAGACCACGATATGGAAATTTCGGGAAATCTTCAATTTCGATATTATCGATTAAATTCAATTTTTTCGTTACTTGATCGAACCATATCAATTGTAAGAGTGTTTCAAGCGAGTGTCGTACACCGTAATATGTTGTGGCCTCAATTTTAACGAAAATTTCACCATTTTTATGGATTTTCATCGTATAATCTTCATCTGTTGTTAGTTTTAATTGTGTTGAATTCTCGTATTTTATCGAAATTTCCACAAAAACTCCACTTGAATTTCCAGAAATTACCAACGAATCATCCGTTGTTAATTGGTTTAAATTATCAAAAAATCGATTTGTTATATTTTTTATTAATAAAGTAATTGAAGGCGATTGAGTATAATTGAATAAAATTCGATTTTTATTAATTATTGAGTAGGTTTTTGAGTTTTTTGTGATTTTCTGCGGTTTCGGCCAAAGCATCGGTGTTTCATTACAAATCATATTACAAGTCTCCAATGATATTCGTTCGATATTATCATCATGAAATACAGATCGTTCACATTTATTATTTCTACAATTCCACGTATAATTAACCATTGAAAATCTATCACGTTTCAAAATTAATCTTAATTTACCATTAATTAAAAAATAATTAGAGATAATTTAATTATAAATAATTAACAAAATAATACTCACCGATTTTTCATTTGTGAAAATATTGGTTTATTTATTGTAAAATGTTTCGTATCAGCATAATTGAAAATTAATAGAAACATACCGAAAATAAAAGAAATGAGAAGCATGTTGAAAACACAACTAAATCTGTTCATTCTAGAAATCGATCAATAAATAAACTCATCTAGGTACATAATGATAAGAATATTTGTTGAAAATCGCTTATCATCTTATCAAATCGAAATTTAAATCGAGAACGTAAACACAAATTGAGGTGTGCGTGAGAATTAATCTGTCATCTTTACTGTTTTTGTTCCATATAAATTTCAGTAACCCCTTTGATGGAAAATAATTGAAAATCTTATTTAAGGGTTGTTTTTCCGAGACGATACAGTAATAATCGTTTAAAGCAACAATGATCGGGCAAAAATTGTAACAGAAATTAAAACAATAACCGTTAAGTGGTACTTGAAATATGGTAACATTGAAGTGGTTCTATTGATTCGAGAGAAAAAACAGTTTTTGTTTAAAGGTAACAAAGCAACAAATCTACAACCAATACTGTTATAACAACATGGTAGTTTAGAGATATAATTGTTTTAATACACAAACACATATCGAATAGTGGTGGTACTTTTATATATAGAAGGGTGGCAGCTGATTGCTATTAAGCACCAGAAAATTATTTAAAAAAACATCAAAAATTTCTTCTTATAGTGGTGTTATTCCCCCGATTAAGCCCAAAGAACTTTGTGTTTTGTTAGATTAGCCTAAAGGGCTAACTTAGTACGACAAAAGCTGGGATAAATTCAATAAAATACAGGACGATTCTTTCGGTCTTCTACATCTTATTGTTGTTGTTGCTGTATATTTTTAAATATAGCCCCAAGGCGGATTTTCACTAAACAAAAACTACGATAGAATGGAGGAAAAAACAGGGGGGGCGATTAGAATGGAGTGCATTGATTTTTATGTCAACATCCCCGAGCAATTCAACGAATCAAACCGCAAATCATCCCCGTTATTATTATTATTATTATTATTATTATTATTATTATTATTATTATTATTATTATTATTATTGTTTTGGAATAGTTGTGTATTAAAACAAGATGGTCATTTAATTTAGGACATTTTGTTAGTGCGGTTTCTGGATAGAAATGGCGACGTCTATTATTAATTGGATCTTTTTACACAAAACACACTTAGAATGTGATTGTATACAATAGTGATTTACTATTTGTTATCAATAGTCTAATTGTTGGTTTTAGTGACATCCATAGATCTGTAATGTATGGCTTAATAATACACAGTGTTGAAAAGGCAGGTCACTTTATACTAAACTTCATTATTTGATCCTGTCATTGCCTACGTAAAAATCTACCACATTAAATTTACAGTTGATTTTATTTGATTATTATCGATTATTGATTAGGGTAGTTACTGTAAATATATTGTGTTAAAAGGGTAGAAGATAGAAGGCATATATATATACATATACAACACAGCTGTGAGCTTTAAGCTTTTAGCTATTGAATCGCTTTCGATGTGTGCATATGTCAGCCTGGATTTTGCGGACGGCAATGGTATTGTTACACGATTTCTTTTATTTATTTATTTTTCAGTAAATATTTTACAAAAAAAAAAACGTTCTTCAAAACTATTTTATTGATAATAATTATCATAATCATCATAGACTTCATTGCCGCGATTTCTGTATTGTTGTCGTCGTGGCGGTTGATAATCTTGCTCTTGATAGCGTCGCGGTGGTGGCGGAGACGCTGGTTGTCTTGCCGGTGGTGGTGATTGATCGTTATAATTATAACCTGGCGTTACCCGAGATCCAGCATTATAATTATAATTCACTTTCAATCCGGTTGGATCAGTGTAGGTGAATCTACCATGGATGACACCATCGGCGTCCCCTTTTGCTGCATGGGCAATACCATCTTCTGTACGATACAAAAAACCAAATGTACCATCGATTTTGGGTAGGTCACGACTATCCTGTAGGATACTGGGATTGAATGATGATTGTCGTTGTTGGGTTGAGATCGATTGGAGAATTGTTGAAATTAGGAAGAAAATTGCCTAAAATTATACGAAATTTCCTCAATTTAATTTTATTATTGTACAAGGTTCCCAACATGAATATTTAAAATTCATAGAGTTGCATAAACCGAAAGTATTGCATTACAACATGCATGATTATGTTCGTTATTGATACACTTCATGTTTATTTAAACACCTAATAAATTTCCTTTCTCAATTAAAGTAACCTTCGGATATTTCGTCAATTTGAGCCCTACAGATGCCATCCCAAATTAATCGAAATTAGTAAAAAACAGGGCTTCGAACCGGAACTGAACCGAAAACCGGGAAAAAACAAAATTTTAGCCGGAACGAAATCCGGAGCTGAACCGAAAAGAAAAACCGTTTTCTTTTCGGTTCAAGCATACCACTTGATACGATTTTTATATATTTTTTATTTTATCTCCCCTGCGTCAGCAATAAGTACTTCAGGGCACTTAAGTGAACCACCTGAGGTCAAAACTCCCGATTACTTGGTATACACTTAAGTATTGTAAGGGATGCGTATTTTGCCCATACTAAAGTTTAAGGGAGATATTGGAGACTTAATTTATCCCTGTAAAATCAGTGTTTTTTTGAAATACCTCTGTAAAGGCTCAATATTTTTTAGTGGTTCAAAAATGAGTTAATATAGATTTACTAGGGCTATCAAAAAGAGTAAGCTGCGTTTTCATCCCTTGTAGGGGGTTAGAGTTATAGTTATATGTCATCTTTTATGATTTTTTGCGTTTTTCTACCCCTTGGTAAAACATATCACTATGAAAATTCTAATAGTAATAGAGAATTACAAAATAAAACACCTGTTGTAGCTCTAAGGGGTTGTACCTTTTAGGGTGAAATTTGAAATTGAATCGAAAACCGAAAAAACCCTATTTTTCCAAAAATGAAAACTGGAGCCTAACCGATAATTTTTATATTGAACCTTGTAAAAAATTAACAAAATTTATAAAAACTCACCAATAGAAATTTGGCGTTAATCATAATTATTCTTGTATTAATCCACAATAATTCACTCGTTATTATTGTTCTTATTCTTATTAACCCTTTCTGTGTTGTTAGTTTCAACTTGTGAAATAATCAAAGACAAATCTTAACTCCCCATGTCTTTTATATATAAATTTGTATCCCTCTACTTGCACGGTTCAGTGTAAACGGCGCTCCTAAATTCAATGTTGACTAGTTTTAGTTCATAATCAAAACATTCTTCTACTATTATTATTATTATTATTTTATTATTCTAGATAGATAGTTGATACAATTATTACAAAAGTTTTCTAATAAGTACATATATAGAATTAATTAAAAAAGCTACAAATACAAATTTATATACGTTAATAAAAATAAATAATCAATCCAGGTAAAATTGTTGACATTTCGAAATACAAAAAAAAAACGGTATCTATTATTATTATTATTATTATTAATTATAAATGATTTTGTTGAACTTGATCAATTTCGATAATATTTATGACTACTTCCTTGACTGTTTTTTTCTTTTAGAATATTTTCCGTATGCAATGTTTTAAACAACAACCATTAATTGATTTTTAATAAACTTAATGATAGTGTAATTTATAGTAATAAAGGCGAATTTACAAGAACTTGCGTAATATTGTCTTGATTTTAAAATGTTTTATTATAATGTATGGTCTAAGCGGCCGAAAAGCACCTATACTAATAGTAAAGTCCACTTTACATTATCCGATTTTTGGTTCCGAGCAAATAAAATAAACACCATTCTATTTCTTATCCGAGTCGCCACATCCGAGAAATTTCATCCGATTTTTTCATAATTTTATTCGACTTTTCGTCCAAGTCGCCAAAATATCTCATGTGCAGTATACTGTTTTGAAAATTTGTAAAATGTAAAGACGAAAATATCTGGGATTCGAGATGTAGGTACTCGGATTTAAAATCGAAAAGAAAAATCGGATACAAAACTCAGATAATGTAAAGGGGTTTTTTTAGTCTGCCTGGGCCTTGTAAAACTCGACTGATAAGTCAAATTACTTTATGGCTGCGGTGCTAAAAGAAATGAATAGCAAAGCATTATCCGATTTTTTGTTCCGAGCAAATAAAATAAACTTGTGTCTTTACACCATTCTATTTCTTATCCGAGTCGCAACATCCAAAAAATTTCATCCGATTTTTTCATAAGAGAACGATGTCTAATTTTGTTCGAAGTTTCGTCCAAATCGCCAAAAAATCTCATGCGCAGTATACTGTTTTGAAAATTTTTAAAATGTGAAGATGAAAATATCTGGAATTCGAGATGTACTCGGATTTAAAATCGAAAAGAAAAATCGGATACAAAACTCGGACAATGTAAAGTGTTTTTTTTTTTTAGTCTGGTCGCCTGGGCCTCGACTTATAAGTCAAATTATTTTATGGTTGCGGTGCTCAAAGAAATGAATAGCAATGGATAATTTACAATTCAAATCAGATAGTTTCACACCTATATTATCCATTGCTACTCACAGAAATTACAGTAGAAAGTTTCCTTTGTGCACCTCAACCACAAAGTAATTTGATTCACAACGCAGAGGCGGCTATTATAAGTTCCAAATAAATGACGATGAGAGCGAATAGTTGTGTTAAAATCGAACGCTCTTATCTAGTAATCGCATTTTAAAAACAGCGCTCACTAGAGACTTGTTCAAATACTACTCAACTGCTAATTGGAACAAAACTGCACTATTTATAGTTATTGCACTTTGATGTAAATTTAAAAGCTCAGATTTTTTATTATTCTGATTTGCTTTTTTCCTGGGTTAATTTGTCGTGAGTGTGCATTTTTTGTGTTAAATATATGCAATATAAGGATGGATTTACATTGTGTTATGAAATGTGGGTGCGCCCTAATATATTACCGATACCTCTATTATATTAACCTGAATTGACAATGAACTGATTTTTTTTTTGTATTTCAAACTTTAAAAAAACTAAGAAAATAGACAGGGTCTACAACGGTATTCCACCTCGCAGTTGGCCATCTCTTTGGTTACGTATGTCCAAAGTTTGGTTCTTCTGCTTATTTTTTCATTAATCAAATATCAAATGTAGTAATTTATGAACAAAGCTACGACTTCATATAAAAAAGACATGGCCAACTGCCAGGTAAATTAAAGTGGTATACTCGATATAATTTTTATTTTAATTCTTTTAATTTTCATTGGGTGTAGACTACGTGCATATACGATGGATATTTTTCCATTATCGAAGGATATTTCTATATCCAACTAATAATAAAATATAAAGATTAATGTTGTATATGAAATTAATGAATGTTTTAAAGGCTGAAATGACCTTGTTTTATTAATTGAACAAAATTAATTTCATTTACAGATGTTATTAGTTTTATATAACTCTATAGGTAGATAATTATAATTACTAATTACTAATACAATTATCAATTGTAATATGTTAGGAATTTTCCAACGGTACTTACAAATAAAATGAATTATAGTTATATTAATAGAATTGAGTCGACTCGACTTTAATCGAGTTAATCCAATAAAAACTTCACTTTTACCAACAGTAATCGAAATTAATTATTTTCGATTTATTTCAAGTAACTTAGTTCAAAATTAACGACTTTGTTTAAAGGAAGATTTATTAATTGATAAGAATTTGATTAATTAATGTGGGTATATTTGGAAGGATTCAATAAATTTCCAACCACTTATACAAAGGTATTTCACCTCGCAGTTGGCCATGCTTTTGTTATATTGGGTCGTAACTTGGTTCATACTTTGCTATATTTTCTACTATTCAATGGGAAAAACAAGCGGCCGAATCAAGCTACGGTCATACGTAAATAATCAAAGACATTGCCAACTACGAGGTGAAATAGCCTTGTATATCTTGTATAATTTCCAATTATAGAGCTGTTGTATAGGCAACCAATATTACGCTACAGTATTCTGTGTGCCATATCATAGTAATTATTAATATTGTATTTATACAGTAATTAGTATTTACTTACACCAATTACTTGTTATATCACTTTCGTTTTAATTTTCATCGTATAATAAATGATGTGATGTTATCTATCAGTTTGATTATCGTTGAAGTTGAGAAAAATTTAAGAATTTTTGTGATTTAAACAGTATATCAAACAATTTACTTTAATTTCAGCTTAATATTAATATAATCTATATTATCAACAATTTAAAATAATTATTGCTTATAAATTTAGTAAATTGTGTACCTTAAAATTTAAAATGCTGCTTCATTTTGTCAGATCCTTCGATAGCTCAGTTGGTAGAGCGGTGGACTGTAGTTGGTACAATAAAATAGACATCCATAGGTCGCTGGTTCAAATCCGGCTCGAAGGACATACACTTTTTTTTTTAGCTCTAATCACAATCTTTCTACTAATTATGGTCAAATCTAATTTTTTTCGCCTATCTGTAAAATTAATTGAACGAATTTAAGAACGAGTCGACATTACAAGGTTGATTTATTTTAAATGAAACGATAATAATTCATCAATTTCAGCTTTATTCGTTCATTTGATTACAAGAAGTCCATTTAAATTAGAATAATTAATAATAGTGATAATAATAATAATAATAATAATAATAATAATAATAATAAAATGAGCAAATGATCATTGATTAATTACACAATTTTTTGTGGTTAATAATAAGAAAGCGACTTTTCTATTTGATTAATAATAATAATATTAACAAAAATGATAAAAAAATAAAACAAAAGAAGGAACTAATATCAGTACATATACACAGATAACACAGTTGAATTTGAATTTTATTAATATTATTATTAAATGAAACAATATAGATATTCAATGTTTTCATTTCACTTCAGTACAGGGCCGTAATCAACAAACTATTCCAGATGGGGCGCCTTTTTTTGGAAAATACGGCAATTTTAACAGTAACAATGGTTTCAGAGATTTGTTTTTATTATGGCAAGGGGATAAAAGAGAACTCTATGTAAGGTTCAATCCTATATCTACGGCCCTGCTTCTATAATGATAAGAATTTCATTAATGCATCTTGTATTAATCGTCGACTGATTGTACCATCGGCTGTATAACGGACACCACGTAATGTACCATCATCATTACTAACAACACCATATTCACCAACAATAAAACCATCCGATGTACGTTCTTCAACGCGATATTTACGATAATTACGTCCTTGTACAACATAACCAACTTTATTATTATTATTATTATTATTATTATTACTAACATTAACATTTTTATTATTGTTATTGTTATCTTTTAATTGTGTGATTATTGATAAGGGTGTAGGTTGTGTTGGTGGTGGGCTAGTTTGTATACCATGAACTCGCCCATTTGTCATAACACTAACCGATTCATCAACTTCATAATTTTGTTCTGGCATATTGTAAATCACTGGTAAATGTTCCCAATTACGTTCCGTTGTTGCTGTTGTTGTTGTTGTTGTTATTGTTGTTGATGGGACAGTTGTTGCGATTGTTGTCTCTTGATAATTTGTGGTATTTTCGAAATTTACCGTAACTTCATCGAAATTTATGTTAATTAACGATTGACTACTATCGTAATGTCTTTGTTGTTGTTGTTGTTGTTGTTGTTGTTGTTCCTCTTGTTGTTTTTTATTAAAATGTGTATTAGGTAGAGCTTGTATTACAGTACTGTACGATACTGATCTAGCTCTATTACCTGTATTATTCGGATTATCGTGAAAGATGACAGTTTGGTGGATTTTATCTTTCTCATTTTCAAATTCTTGTGTGATAAAACCTGAGGTAGATTGTTGTTGATGATGTTGTTGATGGAATTGGTTCGGTTGTAATGGTTGAATTTTAGCAGGATAACCACCACTACCATCACGTTCGAATTCAATTGGAATTGAATCACTTTTTAATGTAATTGGTTCAATTTCTTCAACACCAAAATGATGTTTATTCGATTCAGCTAATAAACTTGGTAATTGTTCTGATGTTGTGGCCATTGTAACAAATTCTTCATCATCTTGCCTTAATGTCCTATCATCACTATAATTATCACTGGATTGTTTACTATTATTACTATTATTATTATTATTATTATTATTATTATTATTATTACTATTATCACTAATTGTTGTCTCATATAAACTAATATTGGCTTCAGTTTGTTCTGTTAAACTACGTGTTTCACGATTATATTCCGAATCGGTTGTAGTTTCAGTTGTTGTTGTTGTTCTTGTTGTTATTGGTCTTCTCTGGTAGATATCCTTAAAAGTTGATCGCATAAAAACTGAAAGGAAAGCTTCACCAGCCAAAATACCACCATCATCATAATCAGCATTGTTATAATTATCATCAATACCGCGCTCCTGTCTATCCAATGGCAGGCCGTCAGTTGATATTTTCATATTTGTGGAGATTATCTGCAATGAAAAAAAAAGTAAACAATAAGTAGCCATTTAGAAAAGCATTACAGGGTGTAATCGAAATCCCCGAAAATCTTCAAACCACGTATAGAGCTCGAAAATATACCTATCAAAAGAGTTAATAGGGCTCCGCTTTCGAGGAAAAAAGTGTTGAAAATTTTGCCAAGATGTTTAGAACTACTGGAATCCAGCAATGTTATTGATAAATAATTGTGTTTATGCAACAGGCATTCCGTTGATATTTTTATTTCTTCGACCCTTTAAAATACGTTTATTGCATTCTATTCCACATGGGGATAGTGAGGTTTGAATATTGTCGAGGATTTCGATTACACCCTGTATAATCCAATGTACGGGGGCGTTTTATTAATAAAAATTTACTATACAACAATGTTTCGAAACTGGAAAAATGTCTTATATGTGTTGATCTTTAAATGTCATCTTTTGTATTATTGATTAGTATAAACAAGTCGATGGAAATTTATTGTGTGTGGAAACTATTGACAAATACAAATAACAGACAATTTATTGTGTTTTCATTTCAATTAAATTCCAACACTACGGGTGTTTTATTCGTCAATATTTTGATCTTTTTCATTCCCCAACCAGTACAGATAAAACTTTCCATACTAATTTCTACCAATAAAAGGTTCCAAATGATAAATATAACAATTTGGCAACTGTAGTGGAAATTTATATCAGATTTCTGCACGACTATCGCCAGCACACGTCATAGTTGTACATCATTCTCAATTCTTCCTATTAGTGTAATTTGTCTATTTGTATTTCATCAAGTACTTGGATCCACCTACTCGCTGCGCTCATAAAAATCCAACAAGAGAAAGGCAAAAATCAGCAACAGTAGACCACTTGTTTATTGTTTATCACGTCGCTCTCACACTTGATCAACTACCTTGAATGATTAAAGTCCTACAATCGCAACTAATAAACGTGAAATTTCTTCGAGCGCGATTAGACAGCGGTTACATTAAATTTAGTTCAGAACAATCACGTGATGAGTACCTTGGAGCGTGCAAATCCTGCTGTTAAATAATAATGATAATAGTGTACGGAATTATATCTATATACAGGCTGTAATTCAAATTCCTCAAAATCTTCAATTCACGTTCAGAGCCCGAAAAATTGAGCCGATTTTTATATTTATTAGGGGTTGAAAATTTCTATATTAATTTTTTACTGATAACTCAATAAGTGAGGTACAATACTCAACGATTAATGACTTATTTTATATTCATTTAGATTCAATCAAAAGTAAGTGCTTATCTCTACGCCACTGTCCTCTATTATTATTTTTTATTGATTAACAGCTCTATTTCTCCACCTACTTTTAACTGGAATTTGTGTGAATTTGTACGTGCCTTATCTCATCGATGTCCTTTAATTATAACTCCAATTCTAAGACTTTCTTGGGTAGTTCAATGGAAATCCAAAATGTGTTATATGTATAGACACCCACCTACTTTTTTATCAAATTTCAATAACAACATTACGGTAGGTTAGTGCTCAACCAGCGACCATCAAGCAATGGTTCAAGATTTGTCCAATTTTTGTCAGGGATTTTACACCCTGTATATAGAGTTCTATTGGACGCTTGATGCGTGCCTGTGTACAAAAGCTCTAAATGGTAATTATTTATAAGAAATACAGTGAAAAAACGGCATTGCCAATGAATAGAATACGTCTATTGTTTAATTGCCTCCCACAAATAGTGATTGTTAAAGTTATAAATATCACAGACTTGAAGAAAAAAATCACTGAACCGGATGCAAGGCCGATCTCATATATATACACACAATAATCGATCATTGGAATTCTTTTTACCAACAATAAGTGATAACAATAACAAAAAAAAAGTGTTTAAACAATAGTTATTTAGAATCCGTATGATAGAAGGCAATGATTGGAAAAAACAATGGTTTATTTCATGGATCATTATTGGAGACTTAAACTTTCAAGTCATCATTATTTGCTCGAAATTCCGATCTCAATTGATGGAAAATACAAAAAAAAAAATCGAAGAACTTTTAACATTTACAAGGAATTTGTTGCGAAATTTCATCGATAATTCGTGGAAAAACATGGAGATTCCAATGATGGGTCAAGCGCGAAACTTTACTGAAACTATAAACAGGAGTCATTGTTCTTTTAGTAAACTTTACAAAACGGGACTTTAATTTTTTTGGCATTCTAATAACTGTAATATTTTCAATAATAATCTTAATTTTTTGTATTATTTCTGAAATAAATTTGCTATAATATAAGAGGAAATAATCAAATCAGACATATAGGATATGGCGCCGTTGTAATTTTCTTATTATTAGAGTTCAAGGTTTTGAAATTGTCATAGAACCTCACCTATTATAGGTACAATTACTTGGTCACACAACCCACACAAACAAGTTGCATACATTGAAAGGAAAAAGTTGGAAAATATATGAAACATTTTCCAATTGACTACACAAAATAAATTGTGTTGTAGTAGCATTTGTTGCAATAAATACCTAAGCTAGGGCGGCCGCGTATTGTTTGTAAATCAGGATTGATTTTTTTTATCGAATTGACTACGATTCTGTGTGGGATTGTTTTGGGCATTTGAGGGAAAATCAACGAGAAAGGACAATCGCAAAAAAAACCTTGACACTGCTTCTGATATCCGTATTTTACAATTAAAGGTCATTAAATAGGTGCGGTCGTTTCTGTTAATCAAATCGAATTATTGTTTATTTTGTTTTAAAATGACAAATATTAGTGTTTCGTTAATTAAAACAACATTCGATTAATTATAAATTTTAAATAAATTGCAGCCAGATTCTTTAAAGATCATTAAAATTGAATCATTTCATATTTATTTTAAGAAGACAAGTATTAAATATCAAAAAAAAGCTGTTTCAATTTAGCCTTGGCAAGGTCGATCGTTATTCTCTCCAATTTCGTTTCGATCTTTTTTCGTTCACCTTTATTTTGTGATTATAATGCGTTAAAAAATCGTGTTGTTTGACGCGTGCAGGAATTTTCCCAAATATCTCCCACAGCAGGACGTTCTTATCATATTTATCTTCTTATAAAATCTGAAAAGAATCCTGGCCTTGGCAATAAAATCCTCAATTTTTGAAATGAGATATCTTGAGCCAATGACATCAACCAATTTCAATTTAAGAATGAAAGTAATTGTCTGAATTATTAAAAGCAAGGCTGTATTTAAAGACAAATTAAGAGATTCGTATTTGGAAAGTTGAATTATTTAAATTTGATGTCATAATGAAGATGATTTGAATAAAATCATGGTTATTTGTATAATTTTCTTCTAATTTTTATATAAATCATAATTGTTACAAATTTGGTACCTTAATTTCCGCATTCATTAATCTAGTTCTGATGCAATTTAAATAAATTCGTTAAACAAAGTCCTGACGCTGTTGCTTACTGAAATTTCCATTAATCAGGATTTGCAAATAAATTCTCTTCATGTTATTATTCTTATTGTGTTTAAAGTTCGGCTATTATTAAATAATAAATAAAATTAATGGACATTTAATGTTTGTTATTGTTAAATTCGGATTTCATATGCTGTAAATTTTACTTAATTTCATATGGAATCTCTTTTGGCATGATTTAAGACGATCTTAAAAAAAAAATATGCAACTTGTATAAAATGGCTGCTTGTTAAACTGCATCTATATGGAGAATATATCTACAAATAAGAATAAACAGAAGAAAAACCACCACCTACACTACTGGTGATTCTAAAATTAGAATTTCAATTGAAATTCCAAGAAAGTCGTAATCGTTATCTTGATGTCGATTAGATATTCTTTCAGGGGTGTATCAAGATCTGAATTAAGCTTTCCGAACGTAACTACAACAATATTTTAAGAGGTGTTAATTCATAATCATCAAATCTTACTTACATTAAAAAAATAATTAAGATTTTAATTGAGACTTTCAAGAAGAAGCTTCCTTGCTTCATATAAACTCTTTATAAACGGTTTTTCAACGATCAAATTTACATTAAAATAAGAGTTCGGCTTTTTTAGCATTGAAATATTATCGCCACCACTCCCAATCAATCAATCCGATTTGATGGTGAATGGATACAGGAATCGCTTTGTTGCACTCTAAAAAAATGCAAAATTCTTATCTCCTTTAAGGAAAACTCAGTATTGTTGTTAGCATTGGAAAAATCTTAGGTAGAGTAAATAAAACACCTGAGAATTGTAACAACATTCACTATAAACTTTTCAGGATTATCGTTATGATGTTAAATTACAAACATTGATCAGATTTAACTTTTTCTTTTGGATAATATCAAGATTAGATTTGGTATAATTCTAATTAATTGGAGAATTTCTTTTCTTAATATTATATAATAATTCGGATAAAGACTGTTTTTGAAAAAAAATTTGGGTGTGGTACGACCTTTACTTTTGTTTCCCTGAACTATAATCACAAAAATAAAGAATTTTTGCACAATATAACACACAGGAAAAAAAATCAATTAGAACAGAGCAAGGCAACTTGTGTAGAAATCGTTAGAACAAGTGTTCAAATCAGATAACATTCTGATAAAACATATTTTTACACAATTCTCTTTTATAATGATGGACAACAATAAGATAAAAATCCATGGCAAACACCACAATTCCAGGTCATTTAAATTATTACTATTGCGATTCTTACAACTGTTCCATTGTGAATTAAATTCATATTATTATCATAATTTGATCACTATTAAGATTATGGACGATTTTTTTTAAAAAAACATACGTAAAAGTATTTTTTTTTATGTAAGTATTCTAATTTTAATTTCATATTAGCTGGACATGTGCATAAGTTGTGGTAATATTTACGTATTAAAGGCACCGGAAGGTGGACAATAATGACAAGGCCACCAAGTCTGCTCTATATTTCTTTATCAAGTTAATGTTAAAGGCGGTGGCGGTGGCGGTGGATGCTGCCACTCCTCTTACTCAATCTTTCCATGATTTAATGATTATCATTAAATGATTTTTGCATACAATTTAATTGTAGTTGATCTTTATATTCTGTACGATTTTCGCTAATAAATAACATTCTCAACAATAATATGAATATGTATTGTATTGGATTACTGATAATATGGATTAATATCAAAACTACATTCTATAGAAGAATATTTCAACAATACAATCATTTAAAAATCGCTTTGCACCAAACGAATAAAATTTCAGTAGAGTTCGTCGCTTGACTCCCTATTGATATCTCCGAGTTTTACCACGATTTTCCCTATAAAACGCGAATTATTACAATTATTTCTACTATAAATTGTTGAAGAACATCAAAACACGTTATTTGATCGTTCTAAGAGTGCATTAATTGTATTTTATTATAATCGAATTGACAGCAATGATGTTGCCGATGATGAAATCGTTTTAAAATATAGATCTAAATCAATCTTATTATTATATTCCATCTAGTTGATAACCTTTTATTGAATGACAGCACTCATTTATTCTTCTACTCTTGCATTAATAACAGCTTTTCTTTAATTCTATTGTTATAGATAGAAGCCGTTTAGATTATGATTGAATAATTTCTACAATCAATCATGTTCAAGTGGTCTATAAGCCAATCCTGTCCAAATTTTCTAAATACCAATAAAAAATATCAAATTGATACGCTCGATTAACTCTATAAATTATTCAATAAATCAAATTGCCGACTATAATTTCAATTATTATACAAATTTATTAATTATTCTGTTTAATCAAGATCAAGTTAGATTAGACTAGATTTTCAAGTTGTTTTTTTTTGTTCTACTATGTAATTTTAGATTAGATATTGGCGCCAATAAAAGTTGCATAAACAAAAAAATTAACAAGAATCAATAGAGAGCTTTAAATAAAATTTAAATAAATTCTTGTATGATTTTTTGTTTGTAATCGTCAATTGTGTTATCGCTTTGTCATTCTGAAAGTCGATTTCACCAACTTCAGTTAAGCTTAAAGAATAGTTATAAGTTATAACAATCGTTGCGATGATTATTACAATTATTTCTTTGACTTATTTGTTCGTTAAAATTTAACAAACGTTGTTGAAATCGACTCTAAGTCAATCAAATTGTAATCATTTCTTTAGTTTTTATTAAGAGATATTAATTTACAGCAAAATTATAAATTAGAGAATCAACTCTAGAGATATCAATGAAAGCTTTAAATATAACGCTAGACAAATGGTTTCAGCTTACACTCTATCAAATTACATAGACAGAGATGGTTCTTTCATTAATTTTCTCACAATTCATTTTTCATATCGCACCTGTTCAGAAATACAGGGATGAAAATCTAAATGTATACGATTTTCATCCATGTATTTTGAAAAATCGCTCGTTTCTGACGATGACGATGTCTCGATTTTCAAAAACGAGCTAAGCACGCAAAACGACTAAGAATGACTCAAATACCCTTTCAACATTATTTTTTTTTTCTTTATTATTTCCTAGAAAAAATGAGAGACATTTGCCTCTGCTCCAGAATAAAATAGAGAAAAACAAATAATCAGTATTGAGGGGATCCCTCGAGTTATTTTGATTAACTTTTAAATGAGCTACGAAGTTCTAATTTTGCTAAAATAATCTCCAGACACCCTCCTTGAAATAGGAGTGTCCTACGAATCGTATAAATTTAGATTTTCATTTCTGTATAGAGGAGAATTTATGAAATTTTAACTATTTAGTGATAACGCCTGAAAAAGTGCTAATACAAGGAGAAAAGCGTCAAGACGTCCAAATCGCTAGCATGAAAATATTGTAATTAACTCCCACCTAATAGAAATAAAGTGACTCTATTAAGATCACGAATTTGACTTGTGTTTACTTATCAAATGTCGTTACGATACCTGTTTTTTTTTTAATAATTATTTCGATTCGAAATCACGAAAAAGACTCGTGATTTTTTCATGATTTCATGTTTGGTAAATGATGATAACTGTCTCAGTATCCTCCCTCTTAATGACCAAATATCAGGGTTGAAATTAATAATTTTGTTAGCTAAACTTATTGACAAGAAGATTATTAATTCTGTATAAAATCATTTATTTTTTGTGAATTTTAACATTGAAATCATTGATTTATAAGTGCTTCAAGCTATTAATTAGCTTCTATTACAAATTTTGAATTGATTCTTTAAAGTTCAACTAATTTAAATTAATTTCCGACCAAAAAAAAACACTAAAAATGAATATTAATGATGTATGAAATTCGACCAAAATTAATTCTGATGATACAATTATTTTAATGTTTCAAGGAAAATTTTTGGTCATAACAATTATGAAATCATCGAATTTTATAAATTTGTACAAAAATGACCTCTCTTTCGATTTATTAAACTTACAATTTATCAATTTCCGTGTAATACAGACAGAATTTCGAGAAGATTAAGCGATTTTGGGTCAAGGATCAATGATGATGATTTAAAAAAAAAATATCGTTACAAATTCCTAAACTATAAACAAATTTTTAGTGTATTATTATTATTATTTATTATTATTATTATTATTATTATTATTATTATTAATCAATGGTGGTTTAATGGAATTTGTTGTATTTTTGATGAAGAAATCGAATTTCTGGTTGGATGACTCTTGAAGCCTTGATAAAAATATTGAAAAATTTCAGATGCAACAATACTGCCACATCAAAAATTTGATTGTTTCAAAATAAAACATCATCAAATAGAAAAACCTCTCTTGTGCGGACACCTGTGGAGAAACTGAAACTGTCCGAGCATTGGAGGTGTCCATTAAGAGAGGTCTTACTGTATTTGGAATTTGAGACAGAAAGATTCGTTAACGATGAAAAATTGACGGTTAGATTTTCAACCCTTAGTAATTATGTGCGGTTAATAATGCAAGAAGTAATAGAAATGTCGATTATTGGCCTTGACACTTTATATAAGCTGAATTGGAATAAAGAGTAAAAGATTGCTGTACAATCGTTCAAGTATACAAAGAATAATCGCAACCTTTCAAATTTAATCATTAATAGACAATAATATTTGTGGAAAATGTAAAATTATCCATATAAAGTTGTTTTTTTTTTGTAAGTAACCGACTAATTAATAGTTGGTGTCATTTAGATAATCGTCGAAAATAATTAAAAAGCAATTTTTTTTTTAATTTGGACACAATTTTTTTTGTTTAACATTAACAACTTTCAAATCAAACAATTTTCTAAAAAAATTTTCAAAATTTTCAACATAAAGGATATACTTACAATGACAATAACGAGAATGTGAAGAAGGAACAGGGAGGAGTAAACTGGGGCACACATCTCTCAACTCTACGAAGAATGTAGAGACAGAGACAGGCTGAAAAAACTGTTTAAATAAATAAACAAATCCACTAAAATTCACACAACATCGTTGTTTATTATTGTGTGTGTTTTGGCCACATACACTCACTATCCCGTCCGCGCCCCAGCGAGCTTCGCGAGACACTAAAACACTGAAATTCGTATCGCTATAGATAGTAACACTGCGGTTCTTGTTGTTGTTATTGCTATTATTATTATTATTATTATTAATTAATGAAAATAAAATTATTGCAAGATTTCCGATGATTCTCAAAAATTACTCCCAATTCTGAATCATCACCATTAAATTTTATCGATGGAAAAACCATAGATTAGGGTAAAAGCTCAACCAAGATTTAGACTTTAATCGATCAGTTGAACAGTGAACTGGCGATTATTTGGATGAGGACTAAAAAAATTGTTGAAATTACCGTAAACGACAGCAATTAAGATCCATTTATAACCGTCATTAAGTCTGATAACGAATTTGGACGAATGAAATAATAATAAAGAGTATCTGTCAAGTTTTGAAACTTTTCCGTTATACGCTATCGAGCACTGAAACGAATCATTATTCTCGTCTCATATTTGCGAGATATGTACGTAGAGTCAAAGATCAAACGTGTGTGTTTAGAAAAATTGAATGTATTTTTGTGTGTAATTTGATTATTTTGTATTTTATAAATAGGGTAAACTCGGAGACTTCAATGCTGCGTTAGCCGGTGAACTTTTTCAGGGCTTGTTTTACAAAGCTAGTTTCATAAATTTATATTGTTGTTGACGGTGTTGGAATTTGCCCTTTTAACATATTGCCAATAGTTATCGTGAAGAATTATGGTATTGTTGTAAGGTTTCAACTATATCGTATAGTGTATATTATGTACTTCACACAGCCATAGATGTCAGATATAAATTCTGAAAGTGTAAAGATTTTATCAGTTGATTTGGTAAATGGTATGAAATTCCACACATGCGACAATGTTGTTGTTTTGTTTTTGTTTTTCTTTTATATTTAGTGGATGGCGCCAATACAAATACCAACAATAATAATAATAATAAACACGACAAAACAATGTAACTTCTTTTGGCACTTGTATTTATTATTTATTTATTCGTATTTTTTATCTTTATGTTTTGATTTCTTAAAAGGCGACAAATCGATTAGAATCTTTATCTTGATGGTTGTTAAAATTTATTCTTGTCAAACTTGTAAATACTCCAAGTATTTTCTTTAGCGGTATTTTTATTTCTTTTACTTTATTTTTGTGGATGAACATTATTGTGTTTTTAATCTTGAGAAGAAGAATTACATGTATAAATATTTTGGAATTACGTTTCGTCCCATTTTTTCATGTCAAATGTAAAAAATTTGCAATAAAATCTCAAATTTATGTCTTATTTTGTCTGCTACACTTCCATTATTTTGATCAAAAAACTTCATTATAAAATAATTATTTTCAAGTGTTTATTTAAACAAATAAAACGCTATTTTTTACAAGTCTATGCGAATTGGTTTTTTTTTTAACAACTGCACCGGAAACCGGAACAAAACGAAATTTTGTCTGGAACGAAATCCGGAGCTGAACTCAAGCATCCCACTTGGTACGATTTTTTCCTCTTTCTTTTTCTCTTTTGATCTCCTCTGTAACTGTGTCAGCAATACTTCAGGGCACTCAAGACGATTTTACAAGTAAACCGCCCGGGATCGATAATTTTATGGTACATTATTCTAAGAGATGCTTATTGTGTTATTTATGTCTACACTCAAGCTTCACGGAGATATTGGGGGTTGAAATCAACCCTGCAAAATCAGTTTTTTTTTTCAAATATCCCTGCAATTGCTTTTTAGTGATTTTTAAACTAGATGATTGCGATAAATCGAGTTTTCATCCCTTAATTGTTGATGTTTTTATGTCCTTTTGCGATTTTCTCCACCATAGTGAAACATATCACCATAAAAATTCTTCTGCTAGTTGAAAATTACAAGACAAAAGTCAAGGTTTTTTTTTGTAATTAAGATAACTACCTTCTAGACAACTCTTAGGGGTTGCACGTTTTAGGGTGAAATTTAAAAATGTGAAAATTAACCATTTTGAACTGAACCGAAAACCGACAATCAGAAAAGAACGTTATTTTTGCATCAATCGGAACTAAACCAATATTTTTTTTTTATTGAACCGGAACGAAAACCGGAACAATAGAAATAACAGTTCGAAGCCCTGGCTTATACCACACTTTGTGATCAAGCTTTTATTTATAATCAGCGATATATGTAAATATTAATAAAGCTGCTATTAATAAGAATAAGACTTGAAAGAAAGTATCGATAAGCTCATAATGTGAATGCGACAACTTGAATACTTACCAGTGTTAAATTTAACACATAATTAATTAAAACTCTATATACGACCAGTAATAGAAAGGTGTTTTGTGTGATTGCCTAAAATTATGTTTAAATTCAATTTCGACACTAGCACTTTTTATTCCGAGACCATTCATACAGAATTTCTATAGTCGAGATTTTATATTGAAGAAAATCTGCATTTGAAATCCTCATAGAAGACTGTTAAAGTTACCAAAACTTTACCCAAACTTTAGGATAGATTCGTGCTTTTGATAGTGCTTAGGTACCCTAGCGATCAAAAAAAGAGACCACCTCTTGTGCGGCTGTGTAAAACAGACTTATGATGCTGGTCGTTACAATGTAACAAAATCTTAACAGGTCAGAATTTGGGAAAACAGGCGTTTAATTAGAAGGCGTAATTAGGGGGAGATTTGGGTGTGTTAAGCACTCCAATATCTAAATTAGCACCCCCAAAAAAATTTACAATGTATAGTATGCTAATTTCAAAACTAATCTATTTTTATATACCGGGTGTGTTTTTTAAATGTGGTCGTTTTTTTATAAAATTCGAATATTATTTTAAAATTGTGTAAGTAATCTTCAGAAAAGATTTCAACAAAATTAGAACCTTGTAGCTCATTTGGAAGCTGCACACGTAAAACGATTAGAAACGAATCGAAGCCGCTCTCAATATTGATTTCTTTCACTCTCCTCCATTGCATTGTAGAAAAATGCTAAAAATTTTCACCTGTCTCTGAATAAAATGGAAGGAACGAAAAAAATCAATCTTGGTAGGATCATGGATTCATTCTTAGTAATCTTATGTGTGTGACAAGCTTTTAAAGATGGCGACATCATCAGAAACGAGCATTTTCGATCGACTTCCAAAAGAGCTATAAGGTTCTAATTTTGCTTAAATTTCCTAAACTTAAAAAGACATGCTTTTACTTTTCTTTTAGGTGAAATACCTGTTTTGTTTCTACTTACACAATCTGTTCAATTTTTGTTTTTTTTTGGCTTCAGCACCCCCAGAATTGAACTTCTAACTACGCCTATGAGGAGAGGGTGGAGTACTGATAGGTATTTAGAATGATCTATACTTAAAGAGGGTAGTTCTACAAATTTGCTATGGCTGAAACTGGCTCCAACACCTCCTACATATCCATATTTTTACCCTTATGAGAGAAACAATCTGAAATTTGCGCTCAAGACCCATCTTTTTTGATCGCCAGTCTACATAGAAATTTTAAAAGGTATGTATAACTTTAGGAATATGGTCTAACACTGAAATTTCTGGAAAAGCTGAAGTACAGAAGAAATCTTGCAGGAAAACTCATTTCTGACACAGTTACTTTCAGATTTATATTGTTTTTAAATTTGTATTGCTTAATTTTCAGGCTACATTCAAGGCTTAAATAAAATACAAAAATTAACCTGTAATAGCTCTTTTCAGATCAGATATTTAGCACAAAACTATAGTTGCGTACTCGAATCTGAAAAATCCTGAAATCACTATTGGATCATAAATCAAACAAGTTTTGCTCTAATGATTCTATTTTTTTTAAGAAAAATAAATTGTTTTTATTGTTAAATATAGAAACTTATCGTGATATGATTACATAATAATCGACGATTAAACAATTACAAAAAAAAAAAAAGTAAAAGTGATACGAACAAAAATTTAATAAACGTTAAAAAATCTGTTACTTGAATCTTTTCCTAGAAATTTACAGTACAAAAATTATTAATATTATTATTGATTATAAAGATAGTTAACAATCCTCTCTAATAAACAATTATCAATAATTTTACACGTATAAAGGTTAAATGATTATGTTATTGGTTTTATTATTATTTATTATTATTATTATCAAAGATGTTTTACACATGTCTATTCTTGTTTATCTTATATTCTCTTTCAAATTTCAAAGAATTGTGTAAATCCAGCGAGGTCATTGTAATTAATAAAAAAAAACAACAAGAAAATGACTAATTAAAATTTTTGTCTGAAAATACGTCAGTTTAGATGGAATTGTAACGTCTTCCGAGGCCAAAGAAACAGTACAACAGTATATCGACCACACCTTGTCTTTTTCATTTAAATCACACAATCCTTACACCACTTGATCACCAACATTCCATTACAATTAAACATTATTATTACCTTCAATATTAAAAAGTTGTTGTTGTTGATAAACATGAAAGGATATAAAATTCGATTTTTTTTGAATAAATAGCCAAGCTATTTTAGAGAAACACCTAAATGTAAAACTTATCCTATAGATGAATAGTTGAATCTACTTTATTATGGTTCAATGATTATTTCTAATAGAGGAAAAATAATTGTTTGAATTATACAAGCATGGGAAATTCTCGCCACAATTCTTGCAACAATTCTATTTCGTTATGATTTCAACATATTTGAGAATTTTTGTGTATCCTACTCGATTGACAATTACAGGAATTACAAGAATTTCATTGAAGAAAGTTATAGAGCAACGACTAACATTGATTAATAAAATTAACGCACAAGTCTTGTGTTGCAATTGATGAATATTTTAAATTGAGTGTGAAATTTGATAAGCGTCCATGAATACAAATCATCTAGTTAATGAAAAAATCCTAAATTTTTAATACTAAACACAAAAAGAGCAATTTTTCTACCAAAAATTATTGCACAAGAACTTCCAGAAATTTCTCAGACTTTAATTTTGTCTGAAAATCCGACTTTGATCGCAATTAACGATAAAGCTCGATATATTTTTTTGGTCAATTAGGAAGCCGGATACGTGTGTTAGTTTAGATAATTATTCAAATTCCTCTAAAACTATACCCGATGATTATAATTTCGTTATATTTCCGGTGATACGTACAGTAGAAGAGGCGGAAATTTTACATTTAAATTACACACTTGTATATATTTATAACCTTGTATTGTAGCGTTTGTGGGGACGTAGTCTATATAAGTTCTGTACTGTTTAAAATACAACTGTTTAGCTCTTACAACATTAACAATAAAACAGTGTTAACGATATGAAATTTTACGTAAGTACTCAAATTATTATTAATTTAATTCGATTTATCAATCAAATTTTAGGTATTTATTCTATTAGTTGGTTTTACATCAGCCCAACAATACACAACACCGGTACCAATTCTAAAACAAATCAATAAACACAATGAAGATGGTTCTTATAGTTATGGTTATGAGGCAGCTGATGGTACTTATAAGATAGAAACAAAATATCCAAATGGTGAAGTTTATGGTAAATATGGTTATTATGATGATCAAGGTAAATTACGTGAAATTGAATATGGTGCTAGTCGACGTGGTTTTGAACCTAGTGGTAGTGAAGTTCAAGTACCACCACCAACATTAAATAATAATTATCAACAAAGACCGTTAGGACCGAATGAAGAAGATGATGGACAATATAGGGAAGATCCTAGTGTTTATTATAAAAATGATCCGTATGCAAGGAATCAACAACCACAACAACAACAACAACAGCCACGTTATCAACAACCACAATCGAATTATTATCAATCACAACCACAACAACAACAGCCAGTTTTTCGGCCACAATCCCAATTCAATTTAGCACCAATACAACAACAACCGAGATATTATAATCCTGTTCCGCCTGCGTATCCTAATTATAATCAATTCCAAGGACATCCTGCTACTAATGTTGATATCAATTCAGGATCTTATACTGTTAATTATAGATAATCAATCAAAAATTTGATATAATTTCTAATGTACTAGTCCCTATATTTATATCTGATATGTTTATATACAATTTTTTCTATAAATAAATAAATTTATATATACGAAAATGCCGTTATTTATTTTCAAATCAAATCGTTAATAGAATGGAGTGATTGTACAATTATTTATAAATATCAAAAGTGCAATTATCCTGGAAATATTCCATAGAACGGGTGGAGTCGGAAAGCCTTGAGACATTCCATCTAAGCAAAATCACAAATCAACTCCTACTATTTTTCCTACATCAAAGAAATGGTGAAAAAATTGATTTTTTTTGTAAAAGAACAATCAAAAATCTGAATTTTTACGTAATCTTGAATGATTGAAGAAATAAATAAATGCATTATTTTTATTACAAGAAGATTATGTGACAAAACTAATGAAAACCTTATTAGTAATTAGAGCATATTGTTGTCCACTTTCGCTTTCTTTTTCTTCGACTTTCATCAATATATGTATCGATTAGGTTGCGTCTCACGAAAATTTATACGTTTTTTGAATTATTCGGTATAATTCCGACTTTATTTGAGACTTGAAATCAAACAGGTTCTCGTCTATATTCTGGCCTTTATTTCAAGCTCTATAATAATTTAGAAAAATTAACAAATTCGGATCACTTTTATAATCGAATTTCAAGGCTCTTGGCGAAATCTAGACTAAATATCTGTCTAAATTTCTTTTATTGCACAATTATAGTAGAATTGTCGATTATTATTTTTTTTGGTGAAAGGTCCTTTGGGATATTAGCGCCACCAATGATAATAAACAGGAACAATTTTGTTTGGTTTTAAATGTGATATTATAAGGGACCTTGCCCCTACCCTCTAGTAGACCTATCCATTTTATATATAAATGGTAAATGGCGGCCCCCCGCGTTATTTTAGTGCAATAGTGCCACCCAGATTTGTATCAACCGGAGAAATATGTTGAGATTTGTGAGTATTTTGAAAATTTTTCAAATTTTAATTGTTGATAATAAATTTTATAATAAGTATAGAAGTTTGTATTATTTTTTTTTGGTTATTCTTATAAATTTATTAATTTGAAATATCATCATCGCCCTGTCGGCGGGTGAGAGTGATTTATTTATTAGTCTCGATCAAGATCAGCCGGTTTTTTTTTTAATTGAACAAGAAAATGCCAGCGATAATAAGGAAATCACCTTGAGATAGTTTCGATCGGTTTCTACGTTAACAAATCAACTCCACCCTTATAGTTTCAAGACAATTCCAATGCCATTCCGTATTTGTTTCTATGATAATTAAAATTTTTGCAAGATATTTGTCCTGATCCATCATTGAAATCTCCGCATAATAATCGAGAAAGTCTGTAATTGGGGCGTGGTATTTTTTTTTTCGCCAATCTAGTTGAATTGTTATTACTTTCAATGTCTTTGTTATAATCCGAAAAACTTGTCAATTATATAATTAGTGATGAAATAATTTTATTTAAAAAAAAATTTCACTTTTCAGCAATTCACCGTATTGGTGGCCTTCGCTGGTCTTGTTTTAGCACAAGATTACGATTATGAACCAGCACCTAGACCGGCACCAGCACGTATCAATTCTGGTTATTCTGGACCAGCAGCTCCTAAACCAACTCCTGTAGCAATTCTCAAACAAATCAATCGGTATTATTTTTAAATTTTCTATTATTATTATTTGATAATTATTTGAAATATTTCTCGATAGACACAATGAAGATGGTTCCTATACTTATGGTTATGAAAGTGCTGATGGTTCTTTTAAAATTGAAACAAAACTACCCACAGGACAAGTGAAAGGCAAATACGGTTATGTTGATGATACCGGAAAGGTGCGCGTGGTTGAATATGGTGCAACGAAATACGGTTTCGAACCATCTGGTGAGGGTATAACCGTAGCACCACCGACTTTAGTTGACGAAACAACCAACAAAGATGGTAATTTATTACCGGAATATTCCGGTTCATATTATGAAGAACCAAGAGAACAACAGTATAGTAGACCAGCACCACGACCACGTCCACAACCATCATTTGAATCGTATACAGGTCCACAACAATTCAGTCCCGTACCACAACCACAAAGGAACCAATCACCAGTACCACCACGTGCCAGTATTCCAGGTGCTGCACCGGTTACTACAACACATAATTTCGAATTTGGCCCACCATCATCATCACCATCAGGTAGAAGTTTTGCTCCAGCTCCAAGACCACAATCCAGACCACCACCACCACCACCACCATCGTTTGCACGTGCAACACCAATTGAAGAGAATTACGATGAACCAGAACCGGCACCGGCACCAGTCCGGAATGTACCAAGAATTAGTTATGCTCAAGCAGCTCCAAGGCAATACGAACCAGTACCAGCACCAGCTCCTAGACCATCACCACAATATGCACCACGTCCATCACCGGCCGCCGGTGGACGTAGTGGTGGTGGGATTTTAGATCAACTATCGAAGGATTATGCTTTGCCACAAGGTGGAGCTGCACCATTGCATGATATTAGTTTCGGTTATTACTAAAAATTTTAATAAATCCGTTGGGTATTTATTTATTGATTAATCAATAAAATTTAGCTAGTCGTATGATTGAGAGCATACCCAACTATATAGATTGATAAATTAATTTAATTACAGACTGTATTAAGATAAATCTATAAACTTTATATATTTTTTCGGTGAAAAAAAAAATTAGAAATTTATTTTTGAACAAAAACATTTTGATGTTGTAAATAGTCAAATAAAGATTATTAAATTTGAATTTTGCAAATTTTCTTTGTTTTATCCCTCTATTATACATTAATTTAGCATATTTATTGTTAGCTGTGTAAGCTGTGTAGCCCAAAACGTACAGGATTGACCTTCATTGAAGCCCTGAACGCAATTAACCTTTTGATTTCAATGTCAGACTGTGTCTTTTAGGTCAAAATCCATTAAACGTTCTCTATAACTGTTTTTTTTTTTCTATCAAGAAGGTTGGTAAAAGACCTTTCAAACAATAGATCTAATTGTAAGACTAATTTGTTAGTGAAGCGGATACAGAATTCAAACATGAACGCCAGTTCTCTGTAAAATAGACAACCAACAAAGCATATATTTCTTGAAGCTACCATTGATACTGAGGATAAACATATTTTAATCAATTTCTTAAATTTTCAAAGTTGTAATGAGGATATTAGAGCCCTTATCAGTGACGTAGCTACACCCCTGCTAGCTCCACAATGTATTGGTGGCTCAGTAAAAATGAACGTACAAAGAATTTACCAAAAATTTTAGTTAAAAAGAGTAAAAATTCAGTATTAAAAATGGAATCATAACAACCTTTGTGATTTAAAGGCACCACGAAGATTGGGGTCCCTGTCGGATACCGAATTCGCCCATGCCTCCTTGAACCGTACCTGACATTTCAACAATATAGGTATAAGAATTAAAGTTTTTATTATAAGAGTGATTTTATACTACCAATAAAACAGTAACGTAAAGAATTTAATCAACTTCCTCTTCGATTTCTATCCAATTTAATTTAATTTAAATACAGGGCGAAATCGAATTGCCTTCAAATATTCAAATCTCACTATCCCTACATGGAATAGCAATACAATAAACATGGTTTGAAGTTGATGGGTCAAAATTGCAACTATTGTTTGATATTCGCTGTTTTAATACTAACCTACCGTAATGTTATTGATGAAATTTAATATGGAAACAAGTGGGTGTCAGTTTATTCCATCTAGGATTTCCATTGAACTACCCACGCAAGTCTTAACTTACTTATTGAACATCCACACAACATATTTGATTAAAAACTATAATGATGAAATTATACAAATAACACTACAAAAATTGTCCCCTTCCCTGTTCCACCCTCTACATAGGAGGGTACAACAGTTTTCAAATCGTGCCTGTAGCTTCACAAATTCGGGTCAACAACTGTTCGACATTTTCGGCTGGTACTAAATACACTAATTATTCCGTATGCTGACACAAAAAATTGACAAAAATATGAAAGTTAGTACTTAGACAAAAGACAAGAGAATAAGCCCACCACAATCATCAAGAATCAACGTTTCACTCTCAAATAAACACTGAACATTGATTGATATCATCCGAGGGGTATTCATTAAGCTTGTTGATTAAACATTTTGTTAATAATAAAACAAGTGTTAGTAAAACACATCTCGGATATCCATTGAACTACCCATGCAAGTCTTACTTGCCTATTTATTTAATAAAAACACAACACGTTTTATATTTAAATATCGGTAACGTTGCTCGTTTCCAGTGGCTCAAAAAATGTTGTGGACATTTTTAATCTTATTTTTTCGAAAATACTCGTATGTATATTATACGAATCGTCTCAGTTTTTCGGGCCCTACGCGTGGTTTAAAGATTTAAAGGCAATTCTATTTCATCCTGTATAGTGTATAGTATTGACCACCCATCTATTAGTATTTATTACTGTAATCTACCTACAAACAATCAGAATTTTGTAATAGAATTTCATGGAATTATTAAAAGACAGCTTATCAATATTCAAAAGTATAGGACAATAGTCTTTTAATTAGTAAATAGTGAAAGAATCGTGTGACATAGTTATCATATCAGATATTGCAGCATTTTTCTGTTGGACTTCTTTTTTAAAAGTTGCACAGAAAACCGCCTCTCGCGTACATGTTACTATTGCCAAATTCAACTGACTTGCATTAAAATTATTAGTAAAATTTCAATATTTTTTGATAAACGATAAATTCTTAAATTTCTATTTCTCAGTTCACAGTATTGTTATGAATTTTTAATTAAAACATAATTAGTTATTTAATCATCTTTTATAATAATAAGATGAGCGCACAACAGATTTTTTTTTATATAATTAAACATGGAAATTGTCGGGAAAATACCTATAGAAAATCTACAAATTTTACATAATAACCGATAAAAATTAGCACAGATCTTATATAATTTTTTAACAAATTAAAAATATCGATCATCTAATGTAATTTTTTTTGCGAATTCCCAGCCACAAATTAATGTTATCATTTATTTATATAAAAAATAATAATAAATAAATAAAACTAGTCTGTTATATCAAACTTTCTAAAAATCTAAACATATTTTTATAATAATTGAACTCGATTTGATATAGACGAGAATAATTTCGTCTATAAACTACAGGAATTATTTCTAATTTAATAATAATGAAAAAAAAAAATGTTTAATTCATTCAAAAATTTCTCTCAAACTTTATTTTTCTTTTCTACCTACAAAAAAATTAAATAAAATCACGTATACATAATTAATTGAGTACAATTATTTGTGAGATTAGAGTAGGCAGTTCACCTATTTCCTTTATATCTTCATTCAAGGTCCAAAATATCCTGTCTATGGTTATTACAATTGTATTTTGTATTTAGTTAGAATAGGTGGAGTTGTTTTATAATTAAAAATAATAACAAATCTACAACAGCAATTAACCTATAACCTTACAGGTGTTTTTTTTTCAAATACTACGAATTTAAAAATAGATTCAATTATGCAAGAAGTTTATTAGAATTGAATTGATCGAATCAACATTTAAAGCTATGTTAAAGATATCCTTCAAGAACGATGATTTGAAGAAATATCTGATCAGATTCGATCAACTTGACTGATAGCCAGCTAATTTAAGTTATTTAAGGCAATTTCTAACAAGTTGCTGAGCTTTTATTAGAGCATTGTAAAGCTCTCTAGTAAAATACTTTTGCTGTGTTTTTTTTATATAAGAAACCAAAGGAACTACTGTTAGTAAACAAAAATGACTTTTTTTTTTAGAAATAAGAATTAAGATTGAAGTATGTCGGAATTAAAACAAAGATGAAATTCAAAAATTTTGAAAAAATTATCAGAGCTTACAATTAGTATTAGCCGTCACTTCACCAACTTATAACCTGGTAGGAATTTTCCGAAAAATGTGATTTATTTGTTCGTTAAAATTTAACAGGCGTTGGTGAAATCAACCCTAAGAAAATAAAGTAATCTGTAAATATGGATAAAAAACATATACATATTTATGTATAGAAGATGTTGTAGAGCAAGCGTCATCTAACGGTTGAAAAGTGTAATAAACGCAGGTCTATCGTAAGACAGGTTCTCCCTTAATGAGATGAATTTTTTTCGCTAATCAATAAATTAGCACCAAGTTCCAACAAAGCGAAATACTGGAGAACGTCATAGACTCAGGTGTTTCCTTTCATCTTCTCCACAAATTTATCTTGTATTTTAAGAATCGTTAAGAGTCAATCTAGCCTTTAAATAAGTATTTTTATGCAAAATAGCATATGAAAGAATAAGAACAGATTTAGAGGAGGACACTTGGGACGGTTTTCTTGTTGGTGTTTCAAATTAAACAAAAAATTAAAAGAGCTTAATGAGATTTCTTAATTTTATTAACCATAATTTACATTATATTTTATGGCTAATATCCGGCGATTTTAATAAGTGAACCTTGAAATTTTGTCTTAATTTTATTACTGTCATTTCAATTCAATTAAAGTAAGGTCGATTTTAGCACAGAAAAAATTACAATGATGGAGAAATCACAATTTTTTTTTTTGTATGTATGTACACATATTCATTTTGTTAATTGTTTTGTTAAGAAAAAAGAATTGAATTTTTTCTTCACATGCTTCCAGACAAACACACACACACAACCATTCATCATGTCTTTAACAAACATAACAATAAACAGAATTTCCTCTAACCGACCTTATTACATCAGATGGAAAAGATTCTAGAAATGAACGACCTTCCTAAATTAATCTACAATTATATGAAATTGTGAAAAATTCGTGATTTTCATCAAATATTTCGTCTATATCTACAACATCAATTCGTGATTAAATATATGTGAGTTTTAAATTATTTCTTTAAATAATGTTGAGAAAAATTAATGAATTACATTGATGACAGATAGCTTTTAGAAAGCATTGTTATCGAACAGACATTTCATGGGCGTTCTTTATATTATGAAATTTTGCTACAAGTGGTCCATATATAATTTTTTTTTGCATAAGCATATTGATCTAAATTCGTTGAGTGCTATAGAAAGGTTCAATTAATCTTCTTAAAAGTTCTAGGTCGATACACACATATGGAAGCTAAATTTATTACACCATAAAATTCAGTTTAGTGAATGCTTAACGATAGGTAATTGAAATAAAATCAAGTCAGATAGATACGTCTGTATCAAATACTGAAACACATCCAAAATAAAAATTAACCAAAAAAAATTCAATAAAGTGAAAAATTAGAAAATCGTCACTTTGTCTGCGTTATATAGCGAAGGTTAATTTTGAATTATACGATAGTTTTCGCCCGCCACCGATATGCACCGATCCGCTACGTTATAGCCTTGTACTTAACGTGCAGATTATAACGGAAAGCCGTTTTCGCTTTACGTTAAAGATTTAAGCTGCTATAATGACATATTGACTTAAGTGCGCCTGGAAGCACGTAGCTTATACTAACAGTTTTTCATTGGTTCTGTTATTTACAGAAATAGTGTGTAAAATCGCCTTGTACGGTATTAAATCTAAGTATAACGTAGCATTTATAACGTATCGATGACGGCCGAAAACTGTCTATAGTTCGGCAAAATTTCTACCGTATTTAAGCCTAAATTGGAATTCTTTGACCTAAAACTTGACACTTTATTAGGCAAGGTCTTCAAGTTAGAACTAGAATATGCATGATGACTTTTTCCAGAATACCACTTATTCAAGCTTATTGGAAAAACGCCAGAAGAGTGCTCGAGTTTTTGAAGAATCGTTTAAAAATCTCTATTTGTAAAATAAAATAATTGTTGTATATGGAATGTAATTAGATTGAAAGTAGGATCACTTTCTCGTAGATTCGGTAGAAAAATTCTCCACCATCAATACATACACGATTTTTCATTATTTCAATGAAACTAATCTAAATATAGAAATGAAGATAAATGTAGAAAATCAATGTTAAATTCTAAGCGAAAGGAAATGTATATGTATAATGTCCGATTATTGCAACAATAACGATGACTTTCACATATATAAAATCTCTTTAATTCAACAAAAAAAAAAAAAAAACTCAAAGAATTAGATTTTGAAACGACGCCATTCTTTGAGTCGTTGACATAAATAATGACGTCGTTACTACCTAAACTTCTATTCAGATTTAGCCCTGCACTCTCTAATTATTTATTTGGCAAGACATTCCATGACTTTATTTGGAAATAAATTCGTTAATTTTACATACCTGGCGTTTAAAAGAATTGAAAGTGAAATTATATTAGAGGGTGTCCAATTATTCATTTATTAATAAAAAGAAAGCATTACGATATGAGCTTAAGCTAATTTCACCTGATCTGTTACTTAAGCTACACTTGAGTAATTGATTTATGTATTGAATACTATCGATTAGGATGACACAAGATAGAAAATTTTGTAATTTTAATTATTATTCAATTGTTTTAAAATAATATTATTGTTAAACAATCATTATTACATTGTAACGACAGCTTTTCAATTATTCATTCAAAATTTGTACAATTAACATAAAACATTTTTGCACATCGTTGATGTTTCAAAATTTAGGCCAAACAATGTTATTATTGTGGAAAAATTTTAGTAAAATTTCACTATTTAAAACGAAAAAATAAATAAATAAACATAAACATGAAGAATACAAACAAGGAACAAAAGATTTGATGTTGTAATTTAAACTTTTTTCCTATTTCTTCAAGAAATGCAGTTAGTAGCGTGCAATTATTTGTAAATTATATTTATAAATACGTCACTATTATTATTTTTTATGTTAATATTAAAAACTGCATACATATACAATTGCAAATTCCTTATAACTATCAAACAGATTAAATAACAATACAACAGTTTCACTATTTTCAAATTAAAATAATTAGTATTATTGCATTGTTATTTTTTTTATAATTAACAGTAAATCACCTATTTTGTTCAAACTTTAGAAATCTGTCATTCAAAATATGATTTTCCTTGAAGCAATAAAATAAAAAAAATCTATTGTTAATTCAACTATAGCGTGATATCTTTAAGAAAAAAGAATTTCACCTAAAGCTTTAAACTTGTATACAGTTCAATAATTTTCAATAAAACTACGCAATTATCGATCATTTTAATCAATATTTTCAATCGATAGAGTTTGGTGATTCAAATTGTGCGTGAGGCAACGAACCTCACATTCTGTTCGAATGAATGCATTTCTAAAATTTATTTTCTTTGATTTTTTATAAACTGGAAGATTTCCTAAATTTAGAAATAATAAAAATTTGGATTATATGAATCTTTTTACATTTCTCTAGAATTTCACATAAGAAAGTCAACAATACTGACAGCAATCTTAATTTTAATCGTCACTTAAATATACAAAACTGTGGATTGTAACTAAAAGAGCAAAAGAACTGCTTCCAGAAACTTTCAATTTTGTGGAATATTTGGGAATTATTCGGTTTTTGTGTGTAGTTTATGGCTAATTCCTCTAACTAACATTCCATTGAGATTGATAATTTCTAACAAAAAAACGATATCAATCTAGATTGTACAGAATTGTTAATAGTTTTTGGAGAAATTGCAATTTACAGTACGAAAACTTGGCTTGAAAATGACCAGAAACCGGAAGGTCGCTAGTAAAAATTGTTCAACAAAAGTCTGTTTTCGAAGAAAGTGCCTCAAATTTGAAGAAATTTAATAACAAATCATAAATTTCTTCTTGTTTCAATGCTCTCTGCGTTTTAATTAAACAATTTCTTATATAAATAAAGACTAAAAGAATACAAATCAGACTAATTAATATTAAAATATTCAAAATAGAATTGGTTAACATTTCTAAAATTTTAACCAAAAGAAGATTAATCGATGTGTTCAACTTTAAAGAGACAATTTCGATTTCATAAGTCGATTAATTTCGTAACAAATAACAGATTTCAATAAAGCAATTGATATTTCTATCGAAATTTTCTCATTGAAATACGATATAAAATTTTGCCAATTTTATGACTCAATACTCTCTTGTATAGATCTTTCAATTTATTATTGTTATACCAAGGCTAAGAGACTATTGGTAGTCGAGACTAAACACTTAAATCTCCCCTTTCTAGCCATTAGACTTTTAATAATTTAATTAACATAGAGTCATAAATTTGTTGTACTTTCTAAATTTAGGGAGGAAATTTCATAAAAAGCGTACATTGATGAATGAGTCACCCTAAACTATAATTATCCGTTGTTGATTTATTTCTAATATCAAGGTGAAATCAATTTGGAATCTGGTAAAACTATATTCTATCGATATTTAGCATCATAAAAATTTACTTGAAGCTGAAACCAAGCTTCACCGTTTTGAGGTGAGGCAAAGCTCTATTTGTTGTGATTTAGCTCAAGCTTTTGATCTCAATTGAAAAGTTATCAGTTTTCAAGCCAGAGACTTCAACAGTAGATCAAGCTACAAACCTTGAGCCAGCTTTGAATATTTTTAAGACAAAAACTGTCATTTTATCGAAATTGTAAAGTAACGAAACGACCCTGGTCTTTTTACCAAAATTTAATCCCTTTAATCCAACTTTTTTCTTTTTAATAGGTATCCATAAGCTCGATTTATTTAATTCAAAATTATTGCTTTTATAATCAATCATTAGATGAATTAATTGAGGATATAACGATTGAAAAGAAGTGTAATTAATAGTGGATTACGTGTTAATAAAAACGAAAATTTCCCTATAAATATCATCAAGGATTGTTGTTATATTATTGAACCGTATTAGTTATGCATTAAAAATTCCAACTAGAAATAAGGAGACTACTTAGCCCCTCTATTTTTTTTTTCTTATGCTTGTCTTGTAGTCAACATAGAGTATAAAAGTTATAAATAGAAGTGCTCTAGTATAAGACATTATTACTGTGTGTTTACTCTCACTATTGCACAGTTACTGTGGTTTCATTGACAATAATAATAATAATAACAAGCGTATTAATAACAACAGTACGTGATTGCGTTTCTATATTCGTTTCAGTGTATTTTTGATCAAATTTTTTGTCCGGATTTTTCAACGAAATGCGGCTTCGAGGCTCAGTGAGTATAAAGGATTTCGATTTTTTTTTAATGATAGAACACAAAAATTCGACCTTATTTTAATTGATAAACGATATTTATTTTGCAATTCGTTCAATTAGAATTGATTGCCGATTATTTACAGGAAAACGATAATTGTAGACTGTGTAGGTAGCCTTTTACTTTTCAAAACGTGAACGAAATCGGATTTGAAAAGCAAATATTAAAAACTCGATTTTGTTACAATTTAACACTTTCTAAAATTTAGTTTAAAACTATTTGTAGCCAACATACATACATGTTTGGAATTGATAAAGAATTGAATGAAATATAAATTTTGTAACTTACATTGTTTGATTTGTTTGTTTTTCAATCTTGTATGTTATTAATTCTTGTGAAATAAACGCCATTCTCTAAATCCTTCCTTTTCTATATCGAAAATAAATCTTTCGTAAATTGCTTTTCTATAGTCGTATCGATTAATTCATGTCTATATACTGTTGTGATTCGACTAATTTACGAGTAAAATAAATAAAATTACTTTCACATTGTGTATTAATCACACTATAAATTCGGTGAAATAGATCGATTCTTCTAATTGCATAATCGACATTGATGTTCGGTAATTTTTTTTTAAAAAAAGCTGTTGACATACAAGACAGGTGTAAAGGTGATTATGTAATGTTTTGGACGAGCAAAACTAGATTTTGTTATCATTTTTATGCGGAAATCTACGCCCAAAATTTATATAATTCGTGGCCAACATACATTTTTGTGTTCTAATTTAGATCGAGTTTACAATTTACAACTTTTACTCTAAGAATTTTTATAAATTACCGAAATTCTCCAACTATGATTACTATCATTAACAAGATAATTAACAATTAATTTTGTCCTATAATTGCTACCACACGTATTATGTAGGGTAATAGTTGTTTAAAGTTTACATAATTATGAGAATTACGTAACCAAAGGTTAATAGTTCGTGTGTTCACACGATTTTTTCAATTTCTAGTAGAAATAAATAAATGAAAGAAACGTAATAAATATGTATTGATATGTTGTTTGAAAAGTAGCAACAAATCACCTTGGTCCTTAAAATTCGTTTTCGGATCAAATTGATCGTGTTGAGAGAGTTTTTTTTTAGATGGGATAATAACGGAAAATTGTGTACCACGCCTTGAAGTTGAGCGTCCTTCACCTGTGATGGTGATTCGAAATTGCAACCGGTTCACATTTCGATTCCTACTGTGATCTGTTTCATTTCCTCACGTCTCTAGAAGAATTCTAATTATTTTCTAGGCCATACAGATGATTAATAATAACGAGAAAAAAAGATATAGAAAAATCATCCTTGAAGTGTCTCTATCTCACGGCGAATTTTATGCAAATTTCCTTAATTAATTAAGTTTCACTTTTTTGTGGTCTTTAATTGTAATTGACTGAGAATTAGTTCGAATATATGAGTGAAATTGAGAAGCTTATTTGAGTCTTTTGTGTATTTTCAGCGATTGCCACTGCTCCTTTATGTAGCGTTATCAATAACGCTGACCGAATCGAGAAGAGTACGTGTCCAACCAATACAACACGAACCAATTGAAGAGGAAACAATCCAGTATTATGCAGCTGAACCGCAAGATGATGGTGAAATTGAAGCAAATCCACGTCAACGTGTCGTTTTAGTATCATCAGCTGATCAATATAATGGTCTTTATGGTCAACCAACAGCTGCATCATCACGTAGTAGTGCTCAAGATAATTATATACCAGCTTCAAGGAAAGCTTTACAAGCTACATCTAGAGTTAAAGAAGCACCAAAACAACCACCCGTACAAACGATACGTAATTATAATAAAGTAAATGATGATGGTTCATTTACATTCGGTTATGAAGCTGCTGATGGTAGTTTTAAAGAAGAGACACGTGGTACTGATTGTGTTGTACGTGGTAAATATGGTTATATAGATCCAGATGGTAATAAAAGGGAATTCACTTATGTATCTGGTAATCCTTGTGATCCAAATGCACCGAAAGAAGATCAAGATGATGATAATGAACAACAAAGTTCTCAAGAGAGTGATGAAAATGATGGAAATGTACCGGCGAATTATCCAACAAGACCAATACGACCAATCCGGCCGGTAACTGTAGCACCAAAACCAGCATTAACATTATTCCAAACGAATTATGGTCAAGGGGAAGAGGAAGAACCAGAACCGGAACAAGTACTTAAACCGCAAGTAATAAATTTCTTGTTGTATTTAAATTAATTTTAATGAATTGTGTGTGTTTTTTTAAAGCCTGTACGTCGTCCAAGTTATATAACACGTCCACAATACATTCAACAGACGACAACTAGTGATGATAGTGATATCTATCAACGTCCACAATTAGTACCATCAACAACACCAGCTTCGTTTATTTATAAACATAATACAATAACACCAGTAAGTATTACACCACGTCCGGTTGCACCAACAGCAGCATCAACTAGGACACAATTACCGGCAACAACATACCGTCCACAATTATTACAACAAGTTGCTGTAACACCACCACGTCCATCTGTTTTATATACAAAACATTTATCGACACCACAAGCACCGGGTTTCAATAAACAACAATCATCGAATTTAGATTTTGATGCTGAATTCCAGAAATTCCAACAGGAGAACAATTATATCACACCAACACCATCACCATCAACACCATCACCATTAATTAAAACAACAACAAAATCGAAACCAACCGGTCAAATCTATTCATCTGCATTGATATTCGATCCGAGTTCTGGACAATATAAGACACAATTATATCAAACATTACCACAAACCGATGGTGATTTCTCATTAAATCAACGTATCCAACCTTATGTTCAACAACCCCAACGGCAATTGATTAATTTACAACAATTACAACAACAGAGTCCGTTGTATTCGGCTGGTTTACGACACCAACAACAACAGCCCCAACAACAACAAACAAATCCACAAACAGTCTATCAACAACAACAAGCCGAATTGCAATTTCAGAATTCAGCGCAATTATTCGTCCAACAACAACGGGCTAGACAACAACAACAACAATTACAACAACAACAACAACAACAAAGGCCACAAATCCAACACCCAATCTATTACATCCAACCATCGACCAATGATCAACATTTAACAACAGGAGGACAAATCGATCAGTTCTTAAGGGGGCATAATATTCAATTTTAAGCGAAAGTAGAAGGACTAAAAATGCTGGACTGATTTATATTTTTTCATTTGGCTTATTCTAGTGAAAGTGCTTTATTATCACGATTATTATTATTATTATTATTATTAGCGAGTATGGGGTCACGCCCGGATTATGTAATCGGTGCATGAATCAATTTTTTGTTTCGTTCTTTCACAAAAGTGTACAAGGTTCTAGGTCGAAACTACGCCCATACTTAACTATATCTATCTTATTCTATCTTATTGTTTAATTTAACCTTGTAGGTAGATTATTTATAACGTATTTCAAATAGTGTGCCTTATTTTTATTCAAATCAAATCGAAAATAATCGCCCAATTCAAACAATTGGCCCGGTAACTTCTCCATATTTTGTATATAATAAGCAGTTTTTTTGTCTATAAATAACAATGTATTATTATTATTTGTATTTTTTTTTTGTTATGTAAAAGCTATATTTACAAAAAATAAAACTTGTATATAGTTAAATTTAAATTTTATGATTCTCATATACTTTTTTTACATGTTATTATTACTACTTCCATCTAATCGTTAATCTTTTCATGTGTAAAAAGACAAGACAATTTCCGTTATTGTTGTTAAATGGAAATTGACTTTCTTCAAATGTACGGCTTTCTTTTACCAATAATAAGTGAAATTTTCCTTTTATTTCACTAGTTTCTTATCAGTTTGATCGTATAAGAAAATAGAAAAAAATCAAGAAAAATTGCGTCGATATTGTTGAATTATTTAATTAAATTTCACCGTCAATGTCACAATTACATACTATTTTAGGAACTAAAAAAAACAACAACAACAAGAATTTATTTGAAATGAAAGTAATTTCTATTAATTAAATAATTATGGCAGCCAAGCGTGATACATACATTAATTAGCTTTCATTTTCATTTCCTGTTATTCAATCGACTTATGGGGTAGTTCTAATTATTGATTGTTTTAATCAGTAATAATAGAATGTGAATGGAATTAATTCAGTGAAATTTTAAGCCATTTTCAGGTAACTAAGTCTAACAATAAGTTTGAGTAAGTGTAATCAAATTTGACCTACTCAGTTTTCAGGAAGTTGAAATATCTACCAGTTTATTAAGATTTCAGTTTTGATTGGCTTTTATCTTGAAATTGACAAATTAATCTTTGAGTTAGCCTTGTTATCTTTCCTATTTTTTTGTAGTGGTCCTAGTCAATGAGAAATCTCAGAGCATTTTAAAACTGAACTATAGAAAGAAGCCTCATTATTGTCTTGTTTGATATTAAGTCCATTTTTATCAAAATTTGCTTTTAAGCCGTGTTCTAACCTATCAATTCTTATCAAATTTTGTCTTTGAATAGCTAAAAGGAGGTAGATTTAACCAATTGAATCTTGCTCATAGATTTTTAGTACTCTTCACAATAAAAAATAACTTAATTTACATCTATATTTAGAAAGGGCTACACTTTCTGTAAAACAATTTATTTCTCAGAATATCTTCGTTCTGTAAATAATAATTAATTACATAAAGAAAGATTAAAGTCAAAACCTTTCTCTGTTCTAATTTAAATTGTCTTCTTTTTGGTGTGCTACAAAAAAATCCTAAACAATATTCTTATTATTCAACTGCTTAGTTAAACTTCCAGGTGAATGCTGATTATCAACTATAATACTCTCAATAATTTATTTCTCTTTCTCTACAAATAATTGTTAACTGGTCTTATATTATGTAAACTAAAAAAAAAGAAACCATCCCAGGTGTCCTCCAACGTTTTTGTCCATCTTATATTGTGCTTGTACTATCCTCCAACCAAATCTACTTGTGAATACTATCATTTAATTAGTGAGAAACTGACATACTGACTCATTATTGTATATTTACTTTAATCACAAGATGAGCGAAATCGGAGGGGGACACGTGGGTAATTTCCTGTAAGTTCAATCAATAAATCTTACAATAGAATGTGATATATAAATTCAAACAAAATATTAACGATATGTGTAACCTTTACATTTATAATTTATGATTTATCATTTCGTATAAGCTAATCTAGATTCACATTATTATTGGGTAATTCTAAAAGTAGAAATAACATTATTTTTCTCAATCTTTAACACCCACTCAAATAATAATATAATTGTTAATAGTTTTTTATATTATATAATTCGAAGTTCATTTTTCTCTTATTTTGGATGTTTTTAAATTTTTATATATATTTATTAGTCTCAAAGTCTTTATTCCAAAAAATTTTTGTAAATGATCTTTTATTTTTAAATTGTAACAGCTGTTTCGAAATTACTTATTTCATCTTCAGACATGTACTTAATTATTTTTTATATAAAATTGATAAGTGCATACTTAGATAAATTGTAATGTGTATACAATATGCATACTATGATATATATATATATGTAAGTAAATAAATTTTTCAAATTGATTAAAGAATATTATAAGAAATAAAATAAAATAAAATAAAGTAAAAAACTACCATAATAATATGTGGATAATTAAATTGTAATTGAAAAATTGAAAAATATTTGTGTATGTATGGTAGTTTTCTTTACAATTATTAAATTATATAATTGTTGAAAGAAAGAAAAGTAACTAAAAATCTGATTTTAAATTTAAAGGATTAATTCTTAATTTATGAAAAAATTGAAATTGAAAATTTTTCATTTCATTTAGTATTGAATTAGGTTTTTTATTATTATATAAATGAATATAGAATTTTTCAATATAATCTATATCAACAAAATTATATGATTTATAAAGAATAAAAATATCTTTATAATTATGATTTTTATTAATAATATGATCTGCAAAATTAGATTTGTCTAATATAATTTTCCTAACATGATTTAAATGTTCAGATTTTCTTTTTATAAATTGTCTAGTAGTTTTTCCAATGTAAAATGAACCACAATTACAAATTAATGAATAAATACCACTTTGATTCATTAAAGGGATAATATCTTTATTATTTGTTAAATTGTTTAAATTATTAATTGGAGAATTAAAAACAATTTTAACTTCAAATTGCTTTAAAATTTTTTTAATTTTAAGTGATATAGGACCTAAATAAGGGATTGAGAAAGTATTTTTAAATTGAAATGGTACTTTTATTAAAGAAGTAACAGATTTTATATTGTGTTTATTTTGAAATTTAAGAAATAATTTATTTAATATGTGAATAGGAAAGTTATTTTTTAATGCTATAAATTTAATGTTATTATATTCTATTGTAAAATTGTTTTTTGACATTGGTATTGAAAAAAGTCTATGTAATAAACTGTTAAAAGATGAAATTTTGTGGTTAAATGGATGAAAAGAATCGAAAGGTATGATAGTTGAAGTAGTAGTTGATTTACGAAAAATTGAGAATTCAAGTTTATTATTTGTATCAATTTTGATTAGTAGGTCTAAAAAAGAGATTGTATTTCCACCTATCTCCAATGTAAATTTAATATTTTTATGTAGTGAATTAATGAAATTAAGAAAATTAGACAAATCATCTTCATTACCAATAAAAATACAAAAAATGTCATCAACATATCTTTTCCAAAATATAATATGATTTTTAAATAAAATACTGTCAGATATAAAATTTGTTTCTAAATTGTCCATAAATATTTCTGATAATATTGGAGAAAGAGGGGAACCCATGGCTAGACCAGTTTTTTGTAAATAAAATTTATTATTAAATTGAAAGAAATTTTGTGATAAGACTTGTTTTAATATAATTATAAATTGATTTTGTATAATATTTGATAAATTAGAATTTTTTAATTTTTCTATTAAAATTTTTATGCAATCATTACATGGAATAGATGGAAAAAGATTAGTAACATCAAAAGAAATTAGTTTAGAATTCTTAGGAATAATTATATTTTCTAAAGATTTTATTAAATATAAAGAATTTTTTATAGAAAACTTAGGAATGAAGTTTAAATGATTTTTAAGAATATTATTAAGTAAGTGTGCTAATTTTGAACAAGGGGTGTTGATATAACTTACTATTGGTCTGATTGGAATTAAAGGTTTATGAATTTTTGGTAAGGCATAAAGTCTAGGTGGAGAAGGATTGGAAGGAATCATATATGTAGGGTTAATTTTAAAAAATGTATTAAATGATTTTTGTTTTTTAATTAATTTTTTAGTTTTTTCTATAAAAGAATTAAAAGGTGAATAAGATAATTGTAGGAAATCAGGTGAATTTATAAAATCTGTAACTTTTTCAATGTATATAGTTTTATCTAATAAAAAACGAGATTTCCTACGTACAAGAATTTGGGTACTACATAAAGACCTATGTTCTATATTACATCCCATTATTTGGGATACAATCGATTATACAGTACGTGATAAAGTTGAAAGAGAAGGTATACTAAAATTTAATAATTTGTTGAAAAAATTGAATAATTTAAAAACAAAAAAACAATATATATATGATAAAAAAATACCATTAATTCATAATGAATTTAATTTTCATCCTAATTTACTTAACTTATCATCTACAATATTACCTAATAATATTAACAAATTATTGAATAAAGGTTTAAAATTTGCACAACCACCAAACAATTTAATTAATAACAAATTAAAACTATTTTCTTCAATAGAAAATATTTTTGATCATATGAATTTTGAAGATTCTGATTATATATCAACAAAAATAGCAGAAATTATTAATAAAAACATTCTTAAAAAAGAACCTAACACATTTAAATGTAATTCAAAAACAACCTCAATTATTTCTATTAAAAAATTTTTAACTTCAAATAATCTTATATTAACTAAAGCTGATAAAGGAGATTGTGTTGTTTTATTAGATAAAACTATATACATTGAAAAAGTTACAGATTTTATAAATTCACCTGATTTCCTACAATTATCTTATTCACCTTTTAATTCTTTTATAGAAAAAACTAAAAAATTAATTAAAAAACAAAAATCATTTAATACATTTTTTAAAATTAACCCTACATATATGATTCCTTCCAATCCTTCTCCACCTAGACTTTATGCCTTACCAAAAATTCATAAACCTTTAATTCCAATCAGACCAATAGTAAGTTATATCAACACCCCTTGTTCAAAATTAGCACACTTACTTAATAATATTCTTAAAAATCATTTAAACTTCATTCCTAAGTTTTCTATAAAAAATTCTTTATATTTAATAAAATCTTTAGAAAATATAATTATTCCTAAGAATTCTAAACTAATTTCTTTTGATGTTACTAATCTTTTTCCATCTATTCCATGTAATGATTGCATAAAAATTTTAATAGAAAAATTAAAAAATTCTAATTTATCAAATATTATACAAAATCAATTTATAATTATATTAAAACAAGTCTTATCACAAAATTTCTTTCAATTTAATAATAAATTTTATTTACAAAAAACTGGTCTAGCCATGGGTTCCCCTCTTTCTCCAATATTATCAGAAATATTTATGGACAATTTAGAAACAAATTTTATATCTGACAGTATTTTATTTAAAAATCATATTATATTTTGGAAAAGATATGTTGATGACATTTTTTGTATTTTTATTGGTAATGAAGATGATTTGTCTAATTTTCTTAATTTCATTAATTCACTACATAAAAATATTAAATTTACATTGGAGATAGGTGGAAATACAATCTCATTTTTAGACCTACTAATCAAAATTGATACAAATAATAAACTTGAATTCTCAATTTTTCGTAAATCAACTACTACTTCAACTATCATACCTTTCGATTCTTTTCATCCATTTAACCACAAAATTTCATCTTTTAACAGTTTATTACATAGACTTTTTTCAATACCAATGTCAAAAAACAATTTTACAATAGAATATAATAACATTAAATTTATAGCATTAAAAAATAACTTTCCTATTCACATATTAAATAAATTATTTCTTAAATTTCAAAATAAACACAATATAAAATCTGTTACTTCTTTAATAAAAGTACCATTTCAATTTAAAAATACTTTCTCAATCCCTTATTTAGGTCCTATATCACTTAAAATTAAAAAAATTTTAAAGCAATTTGAAGTTAAAATTGTTTTTAATTCTCCAATTAATAATTTAAACAATTTAACAAATAATAAAGATATTATCCCTTTAATGAATCAAAGTGGTATTTATTCATTAATTTGTAATTGTGGTTCATTTTACATTGGAAAAACTACTAGACAATTTATAAAAAGAAAATCTGAACATTTAAATCATGTTAGGAAAATTATATTAGACAAATCTAATTTTGCAGATCATATTATTAATAAAAATCATAATTATAAAGATATTTTTATTCTTTATAAATCATATAATTTTGTTGATATAGATTATATTGAAAAATTCTATATTCATTTATATAATAATAAAAAACCTAATTCAATACTAAATGAAATGAAAAATTTTCAATTTCAATTTTTTCATAAATTAAGAATTAATCCTTTAAATTTAAAATCAGATTTTTAGTTACTTTTCTTTCTTTCAACAATTATATAATTTAATAATTGTAAAGAAAACTACCATACATACACAAATATTTTTCAATTTTTCAATTACAATTTAATTATCCACATATTATTATGGTAGTTTTTTACTTTATTTTATTTTATTTTATTTCTTATAATATTCTTTAATCAATTTGAAAAATTTATTTACTTACATATATATATATATCATAGTATGCATATTGTATACACATTACAATTTATCTAAGTATGCACTTATCAATTTTATATAAAAAATAATTAAGTACATGTCTGAAGATGAAATAAGTAATTTCGAAACAGCTGTTACAATTTAAAAATAAAAGATCATTTACAAAAATTTTTTGGAATAAAGACTTTGAGACTAATAAATATATATAAAAAAAAAAAAAAAAAGTTTTTTATATGTAAATTTTATCACGATTTAACAAAAAAGACTTGATTTTCGCATAAAATCACATAAAATAGTGTAATTTAAAAGATTTATGCAATATTTTCTTAATAAATCTTCATAGATCTTGTTTGTCACATCTACTATTGAATCGTTTTCTTAAACTGATTGTTAAATAGTGAAACCATTAAGGGAGAGGGTGCAATGAAGATTGAAGACAAAGTACGGTTTGTAGTTAATTCAAATAAATGACGCAAATAAGAGTAATTTATTATAGAATGGTAGTGTTACCATATAATTCGCCCGGCGCCTCCACCATTTTTGACAATTTTTATGCGTGTTATTAGAATTCATTAAATAAGTACATAACTGACTTTTTATTACCAAAATAATCATCAAAGAGACCTAATTGGTCTAAGTTACTACAAATAAGTTACTATAAAAATAATTGGATATAAGCTTTGTAGACAGTTTTAAGAAAATTTTATACGAGAATTGTGTAGATTTTAATTTAACAAAAGATGCATGTAATAATGTAATTATCGTCTAATTATCTGATAGTAGAATAGAAAGTTTTGATAATAAGCTAACTTGTCCGTCGAATCCACCATTCTTTTAACTAAAACTTATAAAGAGTTGCCTATGTTGTTTAAAATTAGAAAGCTACTTACGTATAAGTGGTTGTCTATATAGTCCACTAATGAATCTTCAAATCTATAATTATATTATTGATAATTAAATTCTTTAATAATTGTAAATACTCTAAAATTCAGTTTTTTTATTTCTTTGAGAATATTGAAGAATGTACAGACAATACAAAATTATTATCGGTGATACTATAATTAAAACAATGAATTGTTTTGTTAGCTTACAAGATCAGATAAATTTTTGATTAGACAAAAAGAAAAATTAAAAAAGAGCAAAAGAATAGATAATTTCGCAAATTCTTGTATGTCTTTATTACTGTTTATTGTAAGGCAATATCTAGGCCGTTCCCAGACTACAAAAAAGAAAGATTACATTCATAATATGATTGCATTCGTTTATTTTTCAGATATTTGTGTCTTACTATAATTTTATTTTTTTTAATTTCCATCCATTTACAAAAGAGACAATACACAATATGACCAATCTGACATTATTACGAAAACTGAATTTTCTGTTCAATTTTGCAATAATTATCCGGAAAAATCAAAGAAATAGAAAACATTTAGTTTGCGTGATTAATAAATTAATTTTAAACAATAATAATAACGATCATAAATTATAAAAGACGCATATTTCCGTACTTTAATATGTGAAAATTTCATTTCATTGTTACATTTTTCTTTTATTTGTTACACAATAATTAAATGAATGTTAATTTAATATGGCTGCACATGTATGTTTTACTATTATCGTTATTATTATCGTACGTTCGCACGCACACACACACACACACACACACACACACACACAATTTTACGGAAGTAGAGAAAAGACTCTTATTTTCGAAGAAAATTATGGGATTATTATAATCATCAAATAGTAAAACATATATACATATGTGAAAATTTATAATAAAACAACAAATAGATTTTATTTTATTAGACTATAATGAAAATGTCGTTATAATGCGATTATTATAGTGGATGAAAGGCGGAAATCTGCTAGTATTACGAAAATCTAAGCAAACTGAAAATTAAGCTGCTAATTGGCAATTTATTTGTCTTATCAAACAGAATATTCTCCTGAGGGAAGACTAGAATTACGTTACAAGTAAAACAAGCTTTATTTCCATTCATCCCCGGTTAGTGGTAGTTTTATTAATAAAAATTGCAAATTTTCAAAGATAATTCAATCGATTTCGATAATTTAATGTTGTTTTCATGAAATTAAAATATAAATAAAAATCGATTTAATTGTGAGAAATAGATTTCCATATTTCGCTTATTTTCTTTGTGTGGGAAACCAAAAACCAGTTTCCTCAATTTCATAAATTACAGATGAATAAAATCCAGGCCTTGTAGAGATTAAATTTAAATCACTATACATAGCCGCAAACTATTGATATAAAGTGAAATTAATACGAGGGAAATTATTTTGTTCCCATATGAGAATAATACACTGACAATATTATAGTCTTGTAGTCTCTTGTCCATATGGATAATAATTTCATTTCATAAATATTCATGTATAATAGATGAAAGAGAAATAATTTTCCATTGACAATAAAACCATTGAACTGGAGAGAGATTCGTTAGGTAGAGCGCTGCCACCAAAATTCAATATATTCGTTTTATTCATAAAATCGTGAGAAATAGGACAATTTCAATGGATATTTTGAAATCTTACACATACATAAAATAGAGAATATTTCGTAAATATTGTTAATTGCCAAAAATGTTCATTATTCTAAAATTATAATAATAATAAAAATATAAAGTTGATACTGTTATCAATTTTATTGTAGTGCATTGTTAAAACTTTCACTTATATTACCTACAATAGACTCTGTTTGGTGATAATAATGATTGTAAAAATAGTGGGTGGTAGATTCACGAAGGTCATCTCTCCCACTTTAGATGAAGAAGTAAAAACAACAAAGAGGTGGGTTGTGTTCGTTTGTTTGAGAAGTTTATATAGGGAAGTGAAGATTTCATTCACAATCAGTTGTGTGGTGATTTGTTTTTTTGTTGTCGTCTGGATCATAATGGCAATAACAACAACAACAACAACAACAAGAATTAAGGTATGTGCCATCAGTCATCACAAACAACAAGACAATAGAAATTAACAAATAAAGAGAGCGTTTATTCTTATTTATTAGCACAATTTTCATGGTAACATGCATGAAGTTCTGTTGACAGATTTCACTTTTTTCTATTACACATCTATTGTTTGTTCTAATTCTTATATTTTTTTCTATTTTCTAGATCATTCTACTATTGATTATTTCGATATTAATCCAGAATGTAACAGGTAGTACTGAGAAAGAATCAAAAGATGAAGAATTATTAGAATCGGAAACTAAAGATGGTAAATTAGAGATTATAAAACAAATAAAACGTATCAATGATGATGGTTCATATACGATCGGTTATGAAGCTGATGATGGTACATTCAAGATAGAAAGTCGTGATGTTTTAGGTAATATCAAAGGTACATATGGGTATATTGATGAAACCGGCCAAATAAAACGTGTATCATATAGTACAAGTAATACAAGTGATGTAACAATAAAACCGACAACAATACCATCAACAACAACAACAACAACATCCGTGGTACAACGTATACCTAAAGTTAATCGTACATTATTAACATCAACGAAACGGCCGTTCTATTCAACAACATCACGATCAAATAAATTGAAAAATAATCTATCATTAACAACACCGATAACAACATCAACAACAGCAACTACAACAACAACACAATCAACAATTACAGATAAAATAGATGATGATTTAAAGCCAACACAGATAATTTATGCAACTTCATCGCCGAGAATTTTGTTACAAAGTAAACCGCTTGTACGATCAACAACAACAACAACATCATCAAATGTACAAATACAGAAATCTGAGGGGCAATTGATAAGACCGGATATCGTAACGGAATTACCATTATTTAAACGATTAGCTTTAAAACATCCGATTTTAAGTGATCCGACTATAAAGCCGGTTGTTGAAGACGAACAACAACAACAACAACAACAAATCCGTAATAATATATTGAGACGGCAATTGAGTCAAGAACGAACCGATTTTGATCCACAACAACACGTATTTACCTTACAACAATCTTTAGGTAATGATGTAACAGATGTTTATAGTGCATCTGTTACAGCAGGTACACCAAGACCATTATTTACAACAACAACACGTCCTAGAGGTGCTTTATTGAGTAGTACATCAACACCGGTTGTTATCAATCGACCGCATCGTTATCAACAACAAGATGATAATAATTATGGACAAGAAACAACAACAGAACCGACATTAGCTACATCATCATCAACAACAACAACAACAACACCAGTACCAGTTGTACAAATACCACCAATAAATCAACCAACATCTGAACCATTAGTTGCAATAAAGCATCCATTTCAAAGAGGTACTATTTTAGTACCGTTAAGTCAAATACAAAATCGTATCGTACCGGTGAATAATGATGATGATGATGATGATGATGATGATGGTGAGAGGAATGTACCAAAATCACCGATTTTTATACGACGGGTACCACCACCACCGCCACCACCAGTACAATTTCGTCCGATTCCTGTACATGTGGATCAGAACGGTTTTATAAGGGAAGTACCGGCACAACAACAACAACAACAACAACCATATCCATTACCAGTACCGATAACACCCCAACCGATTCCCCAACAAAGATACGTAAATTATAACGTCGATAATAATAATTATGATGATGATGATAACGAAATTGAGAAGATTAGTCCACCGGTGAGTACTCGCGATTTCCAAAAATTACTACAACAATTGATCGTACGACAAAGTCGATTGGAACGTATTAGTGAATTGACAAATCCACGTAAACGTCCAGAATTGTACCATCCGAGATATCGGCCGGTTGTTTATCGGCCAACACCTGTGCCTTATTACGTCCAGAGAGTACCCGCGGAACAACAACAACAACAACAACAAACTGAACAACGATTTATAAACGAACAATTTGTTAGACCTCGACAATCACAACAACAACAACAACAACAACGATATCCTGACGAACGATCCTACATCCCTACACGTAGAGTCGCTCGATTATTACAACCAGGCCATGAACAACAACAACAACAACAAGATTTGAGCGAAGAATATTTACCACCAGATATCAGAGAGATGTTGTTGTTAAGAATGTTACAATTAGCAATAAATCCGGCTTTACCATTGAATGAGGATGATTTTATGGAAAATTCAACACCTGTACCACAATATAAGAAGGTACCAGTACGGAATGTGGAGATTTTAGGTGAAGAAAATGATAATAATAATGATAATGATGATGGTGGTGGTGAAAGATCAGCAAGAACGAAACGTTATAAACAAACAAATTTTTATTGAATTTGAGTTAAATTCAAAAATTATTTATTGTTGTCGGTCATTTTTGTACATATTTCATTTTTATTATATTTATATTCATTATTATTATTATTATTATTTATCTTACAGTTATGTAAATATTACCAAAGATTCAAGAAACTCATGGGAATTTTATGTAATTCATTTTTTTTTAATTAAAATATTGTCGTTTTCTATCTGTTCTACTAATTTACAAATAAAACAATAAATGAATATTCAAATGTTGTTATTTTCGTAATGGGGAATTCCCACGATTTCGTTTTCTTTATTTCACTTCTCAGGAATTATTCTAATACCGAATCCAATCTTGACGGTTCTTCAATAGGCTCCAATTCCGGTTCGATATCACCTGGTGCATTCCAATCTTGTACAGAACCACTGCCCATTGCCATAAAAAATGTGGCTGTTGTTAACAATGCAGCTGAAGAAACACCAAAAACTAACCGCCACCAACCTGCAAACTATCCCAAAAAAAAAGATCTTTGATCCAATTTATACAATGTATGGAATGTTTACTGAGCCGTGTAATCCTTCAGAAACAACATAATTGGCTGCTAGTAAACCAGCAGCACCTACAGTTTGACATAAACCAAAAACTGTACCAGCGAAATTCGGTGCGATATCTGCTGCACTAGCAAAAACACCAGCCGGTGTAGCACCTGTCATGGCTAAAGCAGCGGTGTACAAGGCAGCAGGTGCGGCTGGATCGCATCCTGTGTAGCCGAGGACGAACATTAGGGCGGCCGGTGGGAAATGGGCTAGAAAATTTTAAGAATATTCATCTAACGCCTCCAATAAAAATGTACCGGGTGGGTCAAGTAAGACGAAAGTTTCTTATGGCAACTCTCATTATTTGGGGAGCCATTCCAAGAATATTTCAAGGATCTGTGATGGTTTCAAGAGAAGATTTTAGCAAAACTAGAATTTGAAAGTTAGGCAAAAAACGTTGGTTGCTAAACGCGCAAAACAAATAAAAATGACTTGAAGACTCTCTCAACATTGAGTTTTTTTGTTTTTCTTCATTGCATTCTAGAAATAAAATGGGAAATATTTTTTCCTGTTCCAGAATAAAATGGAGAAAGGGAGGATCTTGAGTCATTGTAAGTTGTTTAACGTTTATGACTCGTTTTTGACAATTGCGACATTAGAAATGAGCATTTTTGGTCAACTTACAAATGAGTTTCGAGGTTTCAATTTTGCCAAAAAAATTCTCTAGGGAGTCTCCTATAAATTCTTGAAATATTTTTGGAATCACAAGTCAACTAATAAGGGTTTTGCACAAATTGTTTACTTTTAGAGTAGCTAAGTGTAATTTCAAGGATTTTTAAGGTGATCTTCGAAGAACATTTTACCAAAATTAGAACCTCGAAGCTCATTTGGAGGTTGGCCAAAAACGCTCGTTTCTAACTAATGCCGCAATTTTTAAAAACAATCTTAGCACGCAAAAAACCTCCCAACATTGATTTTTTTTTCGTTTTTCTCCATTGCATTCTAGAGTGAAACTTTTTATCTCGTTCCACAAAAAATGGAGGAAAAAAAAATGTTGGGAGAATAAATAACATGTATAAGCAAGCATCTTGTGACAAACTTGCGACTGAGCTACGAGGTTCTTCAAATTTTGCCAAGATGTTCCCTATAAATCTTTGAAGTACCTATTAATAATAGGAGTTTCATACAAATTGTCTAATTTCAGAGCAGTAGGGAGGTACTTCAAGGATGTATAGAAGGATGACTGAAGATCATCTTAGCTAAATTAGAGCCCCGTAGCTCATTTGGAAATTGGTCAAAAAAACGCTCGTATCTAACAATGTCGCGATTTTCAAAAACTTAAAATGACTCGAGTGACTCGAGAAACCTCCGAACATTGATTTTTTTCGTTTTTCTGAATTTTATTCTGGAATAAGTGGGAAAGTTTCGCATTTTCTCTAGAATTTAATGGAGAAAAACGAAAAAAAAATCAATGTTGGGAGGGTCTCCGAGTCACTCATGGTCTTTTCGCGTCTTTAGCTAGTATTTGGAAATCGAGACCTTGTCCAAAACGAACGTATTTTAAGCAACTTTCAAATAAGCTACGAGGTTCTAATTTTACTACAATCTTCTCTGGGGACCCCACCTATAAACTACTCGCTAAATAATGAAAGTTGCCATTCGTCTTATTACGTGACTCACCCGGTATAAAACTTACATAAATAGACAAATAATTTTCGTGCAGTTGTTGTGGAGACAATACCGGATTCACGGATATGATCGACGACTATACCGAAAGTGATAGCGGCAAGGAAATGACCAATATGCGGTAAAGATTGTAGAACGTCTTGCTGTAAATTTAATAAATTTTAAATGATTTTAATTATTGATAAAATTTCATACATATTCGATAGAAAATCCATAAACTAATTTAAGATATTTCGTTACACCTAACATGAGTGTTGCATCAGCCCATTGACTACCAATCACAGCAATACCACAAGCCCATGCTGGTTTTGATGTTAATAATCGCCTCCATGGTAGATTTCGATGTTCCTATAAAAATTACAATTATTAAATTATTAGTAATTGGAATTTTTTTTTAATTAAATACGTCTCGTTTAGGTCGATTCGGATGTAGGGATTCTTCAACAAAACGCCACCAAAGAAAATACCACAAGAACGAGAATAAAGCGATAACGTAACTCAAACTATCACGACCTAAATAACGAACTAATAAAGAACCCAAAATACCCACAATAGCGTAACCTAAATTAACAGCTAAAAATTCCAATTATTAAACTATGTCTTTTATGTTAAATATAAAAAAAACCTGTGTATAACGAGACGAAAGCACTGACGTGTTTTGGTTTGATCCAAGTGACGGCTAACATATGAGCAGCCGGCCATGTAGCTCCCTATCATTAGATTCTTATCAATAAAAAAAATGTTGTAAATAATCTAAAATTAGTACCATAAAGATACCTTGTACGATACGTATAGCAACATGACAGGGTGTTAACCATGCAGCTGGTACCATCATAGCAAAACATCCAGTACCTAAGACACAAGCACCAAATAATTGTTCAGCACCAAATCGTGCAGCTATACGACTAGCAGCTAATGGTGATATTAATGTGCCCCACATGAATGCTTGCCTTAATATTGATTCAGTTTTATCAGTACGTGTCATTGGTATTTCTATATGTGGTATAGATTGGACTACATGTTTTGTTTGTTTAGAATTATTATTATTATTATTATTGTTTTTATTTTGACAATAACGTGTTATATAACTTGTATTTTCAACATATTCAGCAAATTCAGCATCTGAAAATGTTGTTGTACTATTTGCACGTAATGCAACTGATGCACTCTGTTCAACAACACCACATAAAACGAATCCGGTTATAACGAATACAACTAAAACTTGTCTAGAACCGATTTGTTCTAAAAAACATTCAATTATTTCAAATAATAATTATAAATAAATATAAGGAAAAATTACCATTTACAGCTTTTGCTGCTCTTTGCAATTGGATACTTCCACGTTTCAATGTAGCAAATCCTGGGGCCATAATCTAATACTAATTTTATATTTTAACTAAAACTTTTCTTGTCTGATAAACAAATAAAATAAACGGCTTATTGTTTATTGTAACAGCTCACAAATTGGAGTAACTGTGCGTGTGTGCGTCTCTGTGTTAAGTTTTAATGCAATTTGAAGATCAACTTGATAACATAATTGGTATTGTTGATAGAGTAAGCGGCGTCCTGTTGCAAATAAAACAACCTACATACACGTTAATACAACCCGAATATCCCAATAATCATACACAAATTAAATAATTCAAACTATAAATAAAATAATGAGGAGGTCGTTTCGATGGGACATCATGTATGTAGGCGATTTAAAAAAAAATCAAAGTTGACTATGGAAGCTTAATTGTGAACGTACCACAATTCATATACATATTTAAATATCCAAGTCCAATGGTGTGTTCACAATATAAACTTCTATTGTTGCTAATTTGAGAAAACACTTATAGTTGCTGTAGATCAACAAATGAGACTTATTAATATTTATAGTCAATTGTTTGAGTCGGTGAAGTGAATTAATTTATGATTACTTTATTTTGATTAATTATTTAAAAAAATTGAAAATACGCAACCAATAGATGTCAGTACAGTATTTACAAGTTTTCTGTAATTACAGTTAAGGAATTCGCCTATAGAGTGCAGTGTGTTCAGTTATTAAGACGCGTTTTATCAGTTAGTGTTGTTTTTTTTGAATTTGTGTTAATTTTTATCGTTTTCGTGGGTTAAATGATAAACTTTGTTTTATTTTTATTTATTTTTTGATAATTTATCCTAATTTTTGGATAATGTAACAATAAGGTAAGTTTTTTTCTGTTATTTTTGATATTTGTCTTAACAAGACGCTAACTTGATTCTTATAACGGATTTATTTACGTTTACATAACCTCACTTTTATTACTTTATGCATGTATAAAAAAAAATTATAATAATTTAGATTTGGCGGCAATTTAGATCAAAATTATCGCAAAATTCGTTGATAAATTATGGTGTAATTTTTTCTATTATTAGACAAGGATAGATTGAGGGAAAATTATATCTATACATTTGATATTACTGTTTTGAACTTTTATACCGCATGTCCCATTGAGATGACCCCTGGTTGAAACTTCCAATTTTCTGGCCCGGTGAGAGGGGGCGGATGAGGTGGACACTTCCGGGGGCCCCGTGCGGTCCTGATGGGGCCCTACGGACTCAAATTTACTTTTTAATGTACATTGCTCCTTTTTGTAATTTTTTATTGATACATTTTATTATAAACATTTGATCTTATTCTAAGCGAGAGATTTGTGGTTAAAGTTAACCTTAAAAAATCTGTTTTTTTGCTAACATCTCAAGAACGGCTAAAACCCATTATACCGCATGTCCCATTGAGATGACCCCCCGGTTAAAATTTCCAATTTTACCGATTTTTGGTCAATTATAAACAGTTGATCTTATTCTAAGGAAGAGATTGGTGGTTAAAGTCAACCCTAAAAAATCTATATGTTTTTTCAAACATCTGAAGAACGGCTAAAGCATACGAGTTTTCTGAGGGGTATCATGTAAACCAATCATTCGTCTCTTATTTTTGCATCCAATGGTTTGTTTGAAATTCTAATTATGGGGTGAAAACCCAAGAAACCGATAAAAAACGGGTGAATTTGTTCAATTAGTCTTCTTTAGAAAACATTAAGACTAAATATGTATAAATATAATACTTATTTGACAGCTTCTATTTAAAAAAAGCGACCAAAAGTTTTACAAAGGGTGTTTTTACATTAAATACATATTGTCAACTGTTAGCAAATGATAAAACTTATTCAGCACGAATTTTTCAATAAAAACTGCCCAACTTAATGAAATCGGATTATGCTTAATCACGTATTATTAAATTCCATCACAATAAAAAAAAAAGATTGTTTGCTTGTTTGTTTGACTATATGGTAAACAAAAAGTATTAGATTTAGGTACGTAGAGACTACACAAAAAAGTAAAAACAAACAATTAGTTAATATTGTAGTCAAGTTTGTAGCTAATTTAATTTGTTTGTATCACGCATTTGTGTGTTTTATAAAATTATAAGCTAACAGGGGGATCGTGAAGTTATTTTAGATTATCGCGCAATTATCGTCAGCGTACTCCATTGACAAATGTGACTCTCAATTCGAACTAAAATCGTAATTTATGTTTGTATTTCATCGAGTACTTGAACCCACCTACTCGCTGCGCTTATGAAAATATAGCAAGAGGGGGGGCAAAAATTAGCTACGCCTGTTTATTGTTTGTGACATCGGTCACTCAGTTCATCAATTATGTTGAATGATTATAGTGTTACAATCGCAACAAATAAACGGATAATTCATTTGAGAGGTTGATGGAGATGTATATAGTACGATTGGCGAACGCTAATATATAAGATAGTTTAGATGAGTGACGTCACCTGCACGCAAATGCGGGCCAATCTCTTTGCTAAATTATAAGATAAGGAAAAATGCTGCATTTGTAGCCAAAAACGAATTATTATAGGGTCACTTATATTCATCGATTGATACTAAACTACAATAAATAACTGATATATTTATTGATTTTTGATTTGCAACAATTCATCATATTATATATGGGAAATACATTTTCATATACAATACATTGAAGAAAATTGAATAAAAGGACTATAAAGGGAAAGTTTCTAAAACACAATTTTCTATTGAAAAGATCATAATCTTTCATAAGTCCATTCGTTATACCCTCCTTTAGAAAATTCGTGCTGGGGCGTTGATTTTATGAATTTATAAGTTCATTTACAATAATTGTTGACTTATAAAACTTATTTTTTATTTTTATTGTTATAATATACTTACTATAAAATTGATATTGATTAAGAAGCATTAAATGCTTCTATTTCTGGAAAAATTACAAGCATTTTTTCGCTATGTCAATACTGTAGAGTGTAGAGGCATCAACGAAAACTAATTGGAAAACGCTAGTCTATTTTGAGTTTCTGTTGGTTAAACAATTAGGCTTTTTTAAGAATATAAATCTGCTCGTTATTTGTGTTTTTTTTCGATACAAATTGAATATCATTAAACTTGCATAAAGCTACCTAAAAAACAACGTTATAGATGAACTGAAATTTGTTTCTGAATGTAATTTGTAGCTCATGCAAAATCTTTAACGGTGATCCAGATTGATGTGTAAACATTATCACTCTTCCGTATATTAATTATTCATTTCCACTGAATTTCATGAAAGTATCTCAGAATATTTGTTAAAAAGAGCTGTTATACAGGGTGTTCGATCTAAATATGGTCAATTCTATAAAATTCCCATTAGTCAAAGAGCGATTTGAAAAATATTTTTAGGGTTTGGAGGAGGGTCCCTAGAGAACATTTTAGTAAAATTAGAACCCCGTAGCTCATTTGAAAGTTGGTCAAAAATTGCTCGTTTCTCAAAACAGCTAAGAATGATTTTTTGTAGTTTTTCTCTATTGCAACCTAGAAAAAAATTAGGACATTCTCCTCCACTGCAAAATAAAATAGAGGAAAAAAAAAATCAATGCTGGAAGGATCCCCTTTAGCTCGTTTTTGAAAATTGTGACATCGTCAGAAACGAGCGTTTTTTAAACAACTTACAAATGAGCTACAAGGTTCTAATTTTATTTAATTCTTCTCTAGGGACTCTCTTACAAATTTTCTAAATATTTTTCGAATCGCTCGCCAACTAATAGGAGTTTTATAGAATCGACCATATTTAGATCGAACATCCTGTAGAACGTAGCGAACAAATGCAAATAATTAAGTTACAAATTAGGTGTAATTTCACATACATTTCTCATTAGATTTTCTAAACTTCTTGCCAAACAAAATTGTTGATTTTGATATCGGTTAATTGTATTTAAATTGTTCTCAATAAATTTATTTGTCGGTATTGATGATGGTGGAGTTTTTTTATGATTTTCAACATTTTCTTTAACATATTTTTGCATTTCCTCACGAAAATAACTACCAACTAAATTCCATACAGCCAAACTATACCATAGCATTATCGATAAAAATACAAATGCCTTAAATACAATAGCAAACATTTTTTTTTTTTACAATTTACAATTGTTTTGTATATTGTAAATAACTATAATAGATATTGGTTAAAGTTTCATTAATTTGTGGCCATGATATTAATATAAATATTAATAAACTATTTGCTAAAACGAATAATTTCAAATTATCGACGCCTTGTTGCGAATATATCCACTTCGTAAAGCCTTGTTCCTCTTCTGAATCGTACAGATCTGCAGCTACGTTTTTTGCTCCTTGTTGTTGTTGTTGTGATTGTTGTTCTTTCCCTTGTTTCTCTATTCGTTTATTTGTTTTTTTATAGTTTATTGTAAATTGTTTCGTTTTTAATAAATCACTCATGATTGCTGAAAATATAAGAAAACAATTTAATTGCATTTATTAAATTCTTTTTATCTACGACTTATATATAAAGTGATCATTATACTTGTGGTTTTTGTAATGTAATGATCTACTTTATATCCCTAGGGAGATAAAGTAAATGAATATCCCTCTCATCAGCCAATCGGAAAATAGTATTTTAATTATAATTTCCGTCAAACGTAAACAAACCATGGTAACGACAAAAATAATTAACAATAGTTTCAACAAGTAGGCCTAAAGTGGGCGTTTTCATGCAATTTTGAATAAAATGACATTTAATTTTTCTGAAATTTCGAACAAATACTTAGTTGTGAGAATATTCGTTGTATTTACAATGGAAAGTGGTAAAGAAGATGATTTTAGTAGTAGATAATAGTTTCTATTAAATATGAAAAACCATGGTAACGACAAAAAATAAATAACAGTTTCACCAAACAGTTGTAAATAAGTGTCAATTTTTTGTACGATTTTAGAATCGAAAATGATAAAGAAGGTAAATATTCTTGTTTACTACCAGTACCTGTACATGTAGAAATAAGTCGTAGATAAAGTATAGTATACAGCTCGCTTATAATGAATGGTAATTATAACCTCGAATGATTACAACACTCGCTCGCTACGCTCGCTTGTGTTGTAAACTTCATTCTCGGTAATAAGAGCATTCATTATAGACTCGTTGTATAATATACTATTATACAACTGTTTAGCAATCGAATGGTGTAAATAATTAAAAAAATGTTTCATTCTAAACATTTTTCGTCAAAATGAAGTAAATATTTTCTTATTCCCTTTTTTAATACAATTTATTGATATAAAATTCAACATAAATTCGAGAGTTTCCTTTCAATTTTATACCACTCTCTAATAAATGCAGGGTATTCAGTGCTGTAACATTGCAGTTTTAGTTCGGTGTAAAAATCAGAAATTGCACTCATATTTTTCGATAGAAAAGGCTGAAAATGTAGAGGTCTCATATTGAAAGGCGCCCCTCAAAGTCTAGCGGCCGGGGTTGAAAAATTTCGCCACCCTCGTACCACGCATCTGAGGGTATATTTACCAATATAACAAATGAACTAATCTCAAATAGTCACTATAATTGCACTTCTTGTCGTGCAATAAAATATTAGTGTTATAAGCTTAATTGTCACTCTAAGCTTTAGATGTTGATGTAGGAGTTTCAGTCTCATTAATTATGGTTTAGTTACATTCCCTAGGGATGATGATGATGATAATGATTATAATAGTAGCAATAACATATATTTTGATTTCATTATCTAAACGTAAAACTTGTTTATACGAAAACTTTGTTTCTACCACATTTAAATTAATTAAAGCTTACAGTTATTACATATATAATTTCATTGAACCATACAATTTAAAGGGCTGTATACATTTTATTAAAGGGGTTGTAGAGTAATAGGAAGTATATAAAAATAAAAAATGACAAGAGAAACACCTGTTTCCTACTTTGAATAATAACCATATGGGTATTATTAAAAATAATCCGTTTCTCTACATTATGTTTATTTATAATATTTCTGGCGGAAGTTTAATTTATTTTTCAATGTAAGAATTTAGATTACATCTAGAATATTCTATTTTTAATTCAACTCTTTAATTGGATAACATTTAATTGTAATGTACTTTTTTTTAATTTGTTTTAAATCCTTTGTTATTTTCCTCAAATGTAAATGGAAGAAAACGACAAATATTGTACTTACTGTTTTATTTCTATTCAACATTTCTTTATAATTTTGAACATTTTAAACAATACCGATCAACCTGTTCTTGTCACTTTCTTCTTTTATATAAAATTCTATTGTTTACAGCTTCTTTTTAATAATTATTAATGTGAAGTAGTGTTGTTCTGAATGACGAATGGATTGCGATCTTATTTAGAAACTACACGTAAAATCTATCACTAGACTGTGTGTGTTAATTTATTTCTAAAATTACCAATACCATGACGTTGATGATGATGATGATGATATTGATGGGACTTCCTACATAATACAATTATGACTAAATACATTTACTAGTTAGTTAAATGAAACCTTAATTCATTCGAATATCTTATAACAATACACAATAAGGTTACATATTTTTAAGGTTTCTTGTTGTTAATAGAATAATAATCATTGATATGATTTATCTCTATTTAATTAATACATTTGAAATATTTGTTATGCATACATCTATTGTTGGAATTTCATCATTATTAATTGAACCTCTAAAATTTATTACAATAGTCAGTGACCTAGTAATATTGTTGTGTAAATTTATATCTAATCGATGAAATTAATAAATTTTATTTTGGGTGAGAGGAGGAAAAATTAGAGTGAAATATGTTTGAAGAATTCCACCATACACAAAATACACATACACAAAAAAACCATGGTAATTTATCTAAAATTAAACAGCTGACTCTTGTATGATTTATTGTTGGAATCAATCAAGCATTATTAATCAAGTCACCAAATTCATTTTGCTGAATAGTTGTCTGTTGTTTAGTAAAGAATAGATGGTGGTAGTGTTTCATATCAACCCAACTACCATAATATTTACGTAAAATAACTATAATATAGCAATAATAATTAATGGGGAAAATTTTATGCGAGACATTCTATTGAAAGGTGTATGTACCTATATACTTAATATGTGAGAAAAGTGTAATTAAATTGGTAATTTAAATAATTATAATGGAGATATAGTTGATTTGGAAAGATGAAAGTGGCAGAGTCTACAGGAAATTTAGAATAATTAACACATAATTTATAATTAAATTTCAACCGTGAAATTTAATTACCTGCTTTTTTTTGAATGGAAAAATGTCCATAATTTTATATAATTATTCAAGTTTTAGTAAATTCAAGTTGACTTATAATCCAAACAGACTTGAATATGAGTTTTAATAAGTAGACATAATTTCATATAAATGAAGTTTCATTTCCTTTATCTAATCTGTATCACACTCTATTCGACAAAGGAAATTGTTTTAGAAGGTGTACACAGTACTTATCATCCTACGAATGAAAATTGCAATTTGTTGTAAGTCTATAGAAATAATTACTTTGTAATGAATGAGAAATGAAAAGGATAAAGAACATATTTCATAATTTTAAATCTGAATTAAATGTAGGTGTATTGTATGACAAAATTAATGAGTATGTCATTTTTTTTATTTGTGTTTTTTTGCCATTTATATAAAATTTCTTTCATTTCATTCCCTTTGTTTGAATATAAAAGTATATAAACAAAAGTAACAACAAAAGTCTGTTGATAACAATGATGATGATGATGGTGATGGCTGACATAGTAACAAGGATCCATAATCTAATTAGTATTCAAGACTGATTTAATGGAGGTGCCATTTTGTAATAGCTATTACAAGATTTCAGCTTAAAAGTAATATAGGAGTTAATGTAAAAGGTGGTATCGGTGGTTTATAGATTTTTGTTGGATTTTCGTATATCTTTTGAATTTCTTTGTAGGAAAGACACATCACTACCAAAAAAACAACACCAGTAATCAGATTATATTCCTTTTATAGCTAACAGAGTCAAAATATCATGGATTGGTAAGGTTTTATCACTCAGTTTCCAGACATTGTTGCTCTCATCTCCCTCTCCGTTTCTGTCATCAACGCCTGTACATTCAATCTTTTATTACAATAATAATTGAGTTATAGGGATGAACTACTCCAATCTACAAAGTTGTTATCGATTACATTGTTGAATTCGATGTGTTGAAATCCAAATAGACTGTTTAGGTATTTTACTAATAGAAATTTGTCCATACGAATTTGTCAAGCAAGAAAATCTATTATTATTTTCTATTAAAACGACTGAATTTAATCCTAGAATGAAAACCATTGGGTTGTGTATAGTAAATCTAAATCAAATCAATCAATCACAATATTGTTGATATAACAATAATATGTAATCCCTGGTGATCGTTGTATAAGGTCGTAGATTATAAAGGTTTGTGTAGAAAATAAAAATGAAAGAAAAATGGAGTTGTTCATGTGAAATCGAAAATTGCTCTTTCGATAAAAATCCCTTTCAGAAAAAAATGGATTCCATAAATAAATGGATTATCAAACAAATTGTACCAATTTATCATGCAATTATCAAAAATACTCTACAGTTTTCGGTCATATTTACTGTGTATATGTATCTCAAGCTTTATCAGTCGAGTTGTGGATCTAATTAGTTCAATAAACTCAAAAAACGACCGTATCGATTAAATTGAGTTAGCCTTTTGTAGGTAGGGTAAAATAGTGTTTCTTAATCTATGCCTCATCAAGTTCTTTGTAATAAAATAATTTTAATAAAACGCCAAATACAAGATGCCTGTAAGATGCTGTGACTTAGTTTTTACTGATTTTCACTAGAGATTAACAGGTTGAATGATAGGCATCATTTTGAATTTAGAAAAAAAAAATGTAACCAATTAAACAGAATTTTGTAAATATAGAAGCTTTAAATGAGACACTCCATAAGTTTAGAATTTTTAACGTTCTACCTGTGTACCTACATATAAATATAACTTTCTAGTTGCAAACTTTTACTAGAATTAATTCAATTCTTGTGTTCTAAGTTTAGAAATCAATATTACTGATAGAAAAGACCGGCTATTATTTACACCTACGACGATAGTAGAAATTGTGCATTAAACTTCAACATGTGTAGGTATATTTATGGAAACTTGTTATAGTTGTCGACTTGAAATAGTGTATCTTATAAGAAAAGTCAAATTACTTTATGGTTGGGGCACACAAATGAAATTGTCCACTGTAAAATCTGTGAATAGCGTATAGGTTTGAAACTACCTGCGTCTAAAGAAATGTTGTCCGCCTCTGGTAGATGCTGTAAATTATCTGTTTCTATTTACAGAATTCACCGTGGATGATTTCCTTTGTATGACCCAACGATAAACTTTTCTTATAAAATTCACTATTTCCAGTCGACAACTATAGGTACATATGTGTGCTTTATTCAAGATGAAATCGATTTTTTCTCACAGCTTTCATAAGCTTCATTAGGAATTAAAATTGCTATTCTTTGGTTATTTATTTTGGCTATTTTCTATTTTAAGGATGTTTGACAATTTTCAGGATTTCAGTGTGTCTAAAACTGTATCGAGGTAGCGTGGCCGAGCGGTCTAAGGCGCTGGTTTAAGGCACCAGTCTCTTCGGGGGCGTGGGTTCGAATCCCACCGCTGCCATCACAATCCATTTTTTTTATTTTTTTTAAATACATTTCTTATTGATTATTTTTAGATAATTGAGGAAATTTTGTTGTATTTTAATCAATTTTTAAGTGTGTCGGGGTAGCGTGGCCGAGCGGTCTAAGGCGCTGGTTTAAGGCACCAGTCTCTTCGGAGGCGTGGGTTCGAATCCCACCGCTGCCATTACGTCCATTTTTTTTTTAAATAATTTCTATCCCAATTTCTCTTCTATTGATAAATTAAGCAAAATAACTCATAATTGGTGGATATAATGGTGATTATTATTGGATTTATAGTTAGTACGAGTATTGTTGGACATAATTAATTTAGTACAGCTTACAATGATTACGACTATTCTTCAAATTTCAAATCCAAACAATTTAGATTTAGTAGTCAATAGTTATTAAATGTAGTGCCTATAGAACAGTGTAATAAAGATGGATAGTGTGATGGAATTTGTATTATAATAGTATAAAGCACCACTAAGTGCCAATTGAGGAATTCATTCGATTTGCAATATCCGCATTTATCGGATATTGCCTGCAAATCTCTATATTTGATGTGTTATTGCCCTATATACGATAGCAATTAGAGAAATTTACATTTAAAATTGTAAAAACATGAAACACGAACAAGTTTTCTAATTTTATTTCTAACTTATTTTCAATTCTTGTTATAACAACAATAAAAAATGTTGCATACAACTTTGAATTTATCACGTTCATTAGAGGTACTTCTTGTTTGTTTGTATTAAGCTTTTTGACGATTTTCTAGATTATAGCTAATGAATTGTCTTTACATGTTTTGAATTAAATTTCTACTGTAATAAAATCAACAAATTCCAATAAAACAACATTCCCGGGACGTGTTTCTACAAACATATCTACATGCGTTATAAATGTTATAATTAAACGGATCTAAATGAATTATTCACAATTAAATGCCAATTATAATTTAAATTCTCAATGCATATAGGTACATACCATTGTAGGCAAGCTCTAATTATTGTGTTTTCTTAGTGATCATTTGGCAACGGTGGTGGGAATAGACATGCGTGATTCTCGATTCTTACTATAATCGTAATTTGTACATTTGTATTTGACCAAATACTTGTACCCACCTACTCGCTGCGCTCATAAAAATCAAGCAAGAATGAGGCAAAAATCAACTACAATAGACCGATTGTTTATTGTTTGTAACGTCGCTCACTTACTTTATCAACTAAGTTGAATGATTGTAGTACTATTATCGCAACAAATAAATATAGAATTCCATTGAGTGGTCGATGGCGATCGAGTGCGACTAGACATTAGATTAGATTTACAATTAGTTTAGAGCAGTCACGTGATGAGCACGCTGAAGCGTGCAAATCCCGCTGCTAAATGATAATACATGTCGTTTGTTCTTCTTTTTTTTCGGTTAGTTTTAATTGTTGATTTGGACAAAATGGTGAAATTCCAGTAACGAATGACTGGAGTAATTAAAAAGTATAGTTGAATACGTTGAAACAAACAACCAACCCCCATATCATTGAATAATAGTAGTGTGCAAACAGAGAATACAATAAGACTTGATGAATGTTCATTTCTTTCATTCTATTGTTTTTTTTTCACTCGCTAATTAGAAGTGTCATCAAATGTTGCACTATTTTGATGATAGTGATGACAAATGTAATTAAGTTGCAATGTACATAATTAATGTATTGCAATTTATTTTAAAAATGTCTTTATAATGAAACTATTAATCTATTGTTACTTGAAATAAACGAATATATCACGTAGAAGAAAAATTAGCATCTATATACATTGTTGCAATGTTTGAATTCTTCAGTGGTTAGATAAAAATCCAAGATGATTACATGGATGAAATTAGATTTTCATTTTCTGACATTGTTTTATCTGTAAACATTAATATTGTAGAATTGATGATTTTATTACAACAAAAGGATTTCTTGTTTAAATTGGATATTTCAAATCAAGTACTATACAATACAGAAAGGATTGTCTTCAATTAATTTATTTGTAAACTTACCCAACTTTTAGAGATTTAGTACTGACGATATTTCAATTAAAATACAAATTTTAAATTATTTAAATCTTGAATTTTAGTATTCATTCACTCTTTTATGTTTATGAAAAATAGTATATTAAAAAACGAGTTTCAGAAGTCGACAATTCCTGCATGAGACCAATATTAAAAAACGAGCCGCGAAGCGGCGAGTTTTTTAATGGTCGAATGCAGGAATTGACTTCTGAACCGAGTTTTTTATACTATTTTTCCTATTTTGCACCCCCTTGCACCCTATTTGCAAAAAAAAATAAATTTTGGAAATTTAGGGAATTTTATAGGAGTTGGTATTGTAGGTGTGACCGATATTCAATTTTTGTATCTAGTATCCATCAAGTTGATTTTCAATTGTTTTAGTCTCCATTTTCATTACAATTTTTAAGTGAAAATGTGTGACCACTTATCGTGTACTCCACCCGAACTGTGGGAAATTGTTGAAAATGCAATGGAGAAACAATTTGAATTAAATGAAATAAAATTTTTATTTAAATTGACTGTTTTTAATATCTGTCAAAAAGTGACATTTCAATAATAAGGCAAGTGTTACCAACTTCTAAAAAATAAATTATCCTAGATATTTCTACACTCAAAGTAGTTAAGAAATATTTCATTTCCACACTACTTTTTATGTCAAAATAAGTCTATTTCCAACGCAAAATAGGAAAAAAATATTTATAAAGAATTTAGCACTTATAAAGAAACGTTTTGAGGATACGACAATATGAATTGTCGTCGAACGAAATCCCTTTTTATTCTATTAGATTTACTGACATGTATTATTTTATATAGTTTCACATCAGTTCCTTGTAGAAAGTCCATAAGGAACTCTTACTGTGTTTCGTTTTATACCCATTTGAAAGAAATATATGTCTAAATTGGGATCCGATTTATATAGTCTATTATTTGTATTTTATTCTTTTTATTTCATTCTAAAAGTTATAATAAACTTTCACCACCTGTTCCCTTTATCTGTCTAACACTCTATCGTACTTACTTTATTCAAGTAATTCAAGAATTTCAATTAAAGTTTTCTTATTTATTATTTAACCGTCAATGTTGAACTAATTTTTTTGTTGTGTTTCGCTAGACGTGTGTATCTTTTCAATTTTCACCGATCTTCCTATATTGAACATTTTGACAATCTACTTTACATAATTGTAATAAAGTTCCTCTCAGTTTGGATGTTACGATCATAAGAAAATCTATTATCATGTTGATTCTTCCACACGTATAGTTCACAATTTGATTTCTTCACTTGACTAAATTTGATCCACATTTTTCGATATTTCATACTTTTTAAAAAATATCATTCTTGTAACTTGTAACGATGGAATTTTAAATGAACCACCTGAGAAATATTGTGAAGTGTTGTATGATACTCGGAAAACGATCATTTTCGACATAATAAGGATGGTAGTTAAGTTAAATTTAGCAGAGAAAAGTCTTTCAAGTTTCCTATATGAGAGAAATGGACAAATAGCATTGTCGGTAGTTTTTCCACAACTTTTACATTTAATAATTGTAGGTTCAACAACTTGAAAAAGTCTTTGTGACAAAGGGTGTAATTTTTAAGGGTTAAAATATAACTGGACTTGTATGAATATTTCTAGAAACTATAAATAATCAGATGTTTCCGGAGGGTTAGATTTACCCTAAAAACAGGTGTAGAACACAAACTCGCATAATCTCCTATATTGATGTTTTTTTTTTGGGGTGTTCACAGTAAGTTTCAGTAAAACTTACAGCTAATTATACTAAACAATTGATGATAATCGATTATTATTATTCTAGTACCGGCTCAGATTAATTACGAAAATAATCTTAAGATTATCGTCATTTATCATCATCTGTTTACAAATCTTTGGAAAGTTTTAATTCATTTCTATCGTGGTTTTTCTTTTAATTGAAAATTAATTAATGTCGTATAGCGTTTGGTAAACAATAGAAACCCCAATTATATCGATTTTGTAATAAATAACAAACATACTATGGTGGGTGCGAAAGGGGGCTTATAATTATAAATTGATATTTAAAAATCATTATCTTGATGACTTTTTAATACTTTAATGACATAACAAGTCAATAAGGCTTGTGCTTGATAAAATTAATAACTGTTCAAAGCAAATTTATAAAGTATTTGAATCTATCGAAATCTAATGGTGACATCTGTTGCTACAATTTCATCCATCTAATCAATAAATAGATTGAATAAATAAAATTCGAATTTGGTACAGTATTGTGGTTAAATTTCCACCCCCTTTAAATTACAAAAACAATCTCCTCAACTTTTTAAGCCTTATTTAATCTTATTTACTTTTAATCCTTTTATAAAACTCAAGCGACAACTATTTCAGTCGTTTACAAAAAAATTTAATATTGATCGTATGTTATTGAAGGAAAAATAATGCTTCTATTGCGAAAGTTTTAAGTAGTTGCTGTAATAAAACCTCGACTTTTTGCTTGTTTTATTTTTTCACCGTCATGATGCTGAAAATGGAAAAAGTTATGCTTGTTAATTGAGTGATTTTGTCATTTATGGTTTGTAAACGGGAAACTAAAACGTCTCTTATTTCCTATAGAGATGGAATGCTTATATAATGAAAATTGAGTTATTAGTGAAACAGGATGATGTTTAAATCATATTTAATACCATACAGTAGGGGAGAGGGAGTTTCTCATTTCCGTTCCAATATTTCCAATATTTTCTTGAATTTTTTTATCTTGCCAAAGAAAAATGGAAGAAAAATCATTCCAATTCCTTGGAATAATTTATAATATTTGCTATTGTATTTTTTTCTTCTTGGAGAAAGATGTATGAGAATTAATGTGATTCCGTTCATCTTTAGATGGGGTTGTGTGGCGGTAATACATATGAGGGTATAGTGTCGGCGACAGATCTATGTACATAGATTATATAGAGACTGACTTTTTTCCCCGGTGTGTGGCTTTTTTCTTCTTGTTTCTTCATTTCTAAACTTTATAACGTTCTTTATTTTTTTCTCTACCTATAAGGCTATGTATCATTGACTACGTTCCGTTGCACAGATTTTAGAATTATTAAAAAATATATCTTTAGTATACAGATTTTTTATCATTTTTCGTCTGTATACAATTTGAGCGTACAACAAAGTCACTTTATCGCCTGCTAACAACTGTTTCTCATTTATATTCAATAGACATCAAGTGATTAAGGGTATAATTTTTTGTTACTTTCCAAATAGAATCCACCTCCTATTACTGCTGTTTGATAACAGGAAATTGCTCTGTCAAACAATAATACTAATGAGGACCATCACACCATGAAATCTTTACCCTTATGGGAGCATGCTTAAATATGGACAACTGTAGAATATTTATAGAGGTATTGAATTGGGAATACACCCACATATTCCCAACAAAATTCGTTTTATTTTCTACTCCCTATTATAACTAGAATTGATAACTAGTCTAAAATAGGAAATCTGGCTATTATTGTTAAAGTGATGCAGGCTGTACTAACAAACAGCATATGATATGTATAGATATATTTTCCAAACAGTAAAACCGCCTTAGCTAGCGGGGGTGGTTTTAATGTTCACCACCAACGCCGCCACCTTTACGTTGAAAACAGTCTCTTTCTAGCCGCGTTAGCGTACGGACCTATAACAAAGTTCCGGCTTTCGATTAATACGAATTATTTATACCGCAAATAAATAAACAAAATCAAGGAATAAAATTAATTAACGTTTTATAAATTTTACTAAAATTTTATTGCGAAATTAAAGATTTGTTTTTAGGGTGGTATATAAGTGTGGGTATTTAGATATTTGTCTTTTTTTTTTAAAGTAAAATCTTTAGTAATAGTCGAGGTAACGTAATATTTTGGGGTGGTAGTTTTTTCTTCTATTTTATTATTCTTAATAAGAAAAAAAAACGAATCTAATAATATGCCAGTTGTTTTGGCGGATACGTAATTGGTTCTGGGTACATTTCCTTGACAAATTGTTATTTGTTATACTACCTGCCTCTTTTTCTATCTTGCCAAGTGTTTCGTTTGCTCCTCTTTAGTATTTTCTTGTCAAGTGCACCCACCTGTATGTCTGTTTTGTGTGTGTTGTGTGTGTGTATAACATAAGGATTTAAATTACATGACAGCTTTTCACGTAAATTGCGTACATCTTTCTTCATATTTTTTCCGTTTTTTGACAAAAAATAACAACAACCAAAAGAATAGATATAGATTTTCTCATCGCTTCTTAAATAATTATTTAAATGTTGAAGAATAATAATAATAATGTTCAAGTTAAATGTCTTGAATGAGGGTGATAATGTTGGCGTTATCTTAATTCCACCTTACCACCATCTATTTTCAGATCACTTATTCTGTTCACGTTAAAACCAACCCCCCATGTTTTCGAACAAGACAGGCATTATAATCTTGTTGTTATTGTGGCTATTTAAATTACTGTAAAATTGGTGTACATAAATGTTTTTTCTTAGGGCTTTAAATTTGATTAAGGTGGAAATTTATGATACACTACAAAAGACTAATAACAACAACTCATCAACCGTTACATATTGTTAAAGTTGAAGAATTGTTTTTTTTTTATTGTTTAATAGACTTAATTGAATAGATTTACGAATAGACGTCTGTTATAAAAAATTTAATACCGAAGACGGTTTTTTCCAAGATAATACTTTTAATAAAAAGCAATTTTGAAAAGTTAGCAATTCTTTTAAATTTGACATAAATACTATTGCAACCACGCGGCAGAATTGGATTTAAATTTTCTGTTATTAAAATATCACTCCATAGAATCTCTGGAATGTAGCTAGTTACATATAAAATCCTCCTTTATCACAATAAAATACATATTTAAATTCCCCATAATTTACGTGGGGTATTTATTATAATTAGACTATCTAAACATGATTGAATTCTGTTGCAAAAAAAGAAACATAATTTGATAGGTGTAGAGTTGTGTGAGAGGGTTAAAATTGAACAGATCTTCCCTAATTTACCCTTGCACACCATCACCTCTAGACGATTGTTATTAGAAGCACTTGGAATTCTCATTTTGAAAATGTCACGAATGAATGTCGTTTTCACAAGCATTCACTAAATGTAGATAGATAGATGGATTGAAATAGAGAAGGATAGTGAATATGTGTGTTTGTTTGTGTATTTGTGAATCTTTTGCAATAATGCCACCACAACGATTACTTTGGAGGTTTAAATATTTGATTTTTCCTAGTTTGCCAATATTACCAACGTTTGTCAACAGTGGATTTCTTTTTGCTTTGTGATACAAAAAAAAAGAATTTGAGACTATAATGGTGAAATATCAAAAGTAGAAACAGGATGTCAATCCATCTTGCCACAGGATACGATTTTATGATCTCTTGTTGTATTATCTAAAAGTATATTTTATACTACTATAATAACTTTCTGTTAATAATAAAGTATCGTATTACTGCTCAATTTGAGGTATTTTCAGCTAATTAATTGTTCAATAACTAAGCAATTAATAAGGCAGTTTATAAATTTGTAAGAGTTATTGAAACTTGATGAAGTTATAAATGAAAAAAATAAGTATCTAAAGAGCGTGTCTAAGCGAAGGAAACTTTATGAAAATTCAGCATATTGAAGGGGGTCAGGCGCTTAATTATAATTTCACAAAAGTCTTGCTTGATTTATCTGTCTTGTCGGTTTTAATCCTGTCAAGTGCCGGTGTTTTCGGGTTGAAATCCTTACGATTAGTTTCACCCTAAATATTTTTTATCACTTCCACCACTACCACCACCACGTTGTAAATTCAACTCATATTTTTGTTTGAAATTCCAGTATTTATAGGTATGTTGTTATATTTTGTCCTTATTGATGTCATTATTGGATTATTTACAACAATAAAATCATAGTTGTTAATGATTATTGTGTGATGCGACTACTTACGTGGAACTCACTCATCATGTTCGATATTGTGTTTGTGTTCTTTTTATTCCTGATAGGTGTTACTTGTCTTGTATATTACCTACCAGGTAGACGTTCTGAACCAGAAGACCATCATCGACCATTACAATGTTATGTTACTGTAACATCAGCTGATGTGCAACGATCACCAGTTGATCACGTTTAATAAAAATGGACGACGATGATCAACAACTTGTTGGTATTTATCCTAGTAATTGTAGCATGCTTTTTTCCATTCTTTTCTTAATTTATTAAGTGGGTATTCTACTCTAGAACAGTAGTCGGAAATCTTTTTATCAATAAAGCTATTGGGAGGTGCATGAAAAAAAAACCTCAATGAATTAAAGGTAACATTTTAGGAGATATAAAAGGTACACTTGAATTACAAAAGCAAAATAAACAATTTTAATCAAATTTCAAGCATAATTTGTAACTTTCAGCTTAAATTCAAAGATATTGCCATTCTAAAGCATAGTGTTTTTTTCCCAAAGTTCTAGACTAGAATACCTCTTTAGCAAAATAATGAATTTATTATATTTTTCCTATTTTGCGTTGGAAATAGACTTATTTTGACATAAAAAGTAGTGTGGAAATGAAATATTTCTTAACTACTTTGAGTGTAGAAATATCTAGGATAATTTATTTTTTAGAAGTTGGTAACACTTGCCTTATTATTGAAATGTCACTTTTTGACAGATATTAAAAACAGTCAATTTAAATAAAAATTTTATTTCATTTAATTCAAATTGTTTCTCCATTGCATTTTCAACAATTTCCCACAGTTCGGGTGGAGTACATGATAAGTCGTCACACATTTTCACTTAAAAATTGTAATGAAAATGGAGACTAAAACAATTGAAAATCAACTTGATGGATACTAGATACAAAAATTGAATATCGGTCACACCTACAATACCAACTCCTATAAAATTCCCTAAATTTCCAAAATCTATTTTTTTTTTGGAAAAAGGGTGCAAGGGGGTGCAAAATAGGAAAAATAGTATAAAAAACTCGGTTCAGAAGTCAATTCCTGCATTCGACCATTAAAAAACTCGCCGCTTCGCGGCTCGTTTTTTAATATTGGTCTCATGCAGGAATTGTCGACTTCTGAAACTCGTTTTTTAATATACTATTGTTCAATGTTTCTAATATAGATTATCAAGCCAATATTTGAATAGTCTTGTTTATTTTGGAACCAATTGTTTAGTGATAATAATGATAGTGTTGAAGTTAATTTTGGCTTGACCGGATTATCTAAATTTGAGGAATTAAGATGATTGGTGATAAAGCATTAATGCTTCAACGTAGCCGCATTTATGTGCACATACACGTAAGAAACGGTTAATAAAACACAACCTTTACTCAATTGTGGTTCTGGTTTTTAGTATCAACTAACAATAAAGGCCGATCCACACACGGAGATATATCTTAGTAAGACGGTCTCATGGTACGGTACAGTGATATATATCTAGCTTTGTCTATACATGATACCGACAGAGATAGATATATATCATTGCACCGTACCATGAGACCGTCTTATAAGATATATCTCCGTGTGTGGATCGGCCTTTAGAATCTATTTTAAAAGTCTGTTTATTGTCAACTTGAATATGTTTTCATTCTGTCTTTCATTTTTTTCATGAAACTTGACATTTAAACAAGCAATAACTTCTCATGCTATCATATCAAACTTTATGAAAGTCTTTCAAAATTGTACTAAGACATGACAATGATTTTTTTTGGTGATATTTGACTTTTTTATTGTATACTTGAGACACAAGTAAATTTATAAACTCAGCAAATGAAACTTGTCTAAATTGATGGACAAAAGTGTCACTTAACTCGTTTGAATAACAAATATGGACAACTTGATAGTGGTAAAGCCTCAATGAAAATTTATTACAACAGCGAAACTGTCTCCATAGGGTCATTTTTTAAAGAAGATTGATTGTTCCAAAGATTATTCTTTCTAAATTTCAACTTATTCATACAAATAAATGCGTTTTTGTTGTATTTTGCGTACAGAATTTAGAAATTTTTACTTTTCCAAAAATTCTGAATTTCTATCTTGAATAGTAGTCGTGCTCCAGGCATTTTCATCATTCAATCCATTATTGACACAATCCAATTAAAATCCAGTCTTTGGATTTTGGTGTTTCAATAATGTGAGAATGATAGAGAAACACATCTTCTTAGGTTAATATTCTGTCTTGCTCAGTTTTGATTGTTGGTTGAAATATTCTTCATTAAATAGGTAGATTTCAAAGGTCTGCTATATAACTTGTCTTTTGTGTTTAGTTAATAAATGAATTAAAAGGGAGAAGGACATTTACAATAGCACCATAGAGAATTGTTGGAAACACCACTTTTTTTCTTCAAATATACCCGGAAAATCTACCATCTATGTATTATATCTATATAAAGAAAAGTTTTCCGAACAGTTCGAGATATTCTAACGTAATTAGTAAATGGAAAACTAACAAACTTTGCGTATTTAATGGGTTGATGTCTGCACTGATTGTTCAAATCAATCCATTTAATTTATTATGTCTTACAAGATTGTTTCTCTTTTTCTTCTAGAATGTCAAATAGGCCTAAGTACTGTACTGAAGCTCAACATTATGGAGGCTATAGTTTCCCTACAAACCTCCAACAGCCACCACCATTACCGCCTCCAAGTTTGGCTGATCTCTTGACAGCACGTCCCAGTGGACTTACTGAGCCTGAATGTTGGGCAATACTCTGTCAGTCTGTTCAAGCACTTCAAGATCTTTTCTTGTCTGGTAAGTTTTATGAAATTTAATTTAAATTCCAATTTGTTGAATACTACTACTACCAATTGGAATTCAATATGGCATAAATTAATTATTATAGAAAGTTTTAATGCATTAAATTTATATTTAATTGAACATTAAACTTTACGAAAAGTTTCATGAATTTATTGATTAAATAAATTCACTTATAACTAATGAAATTAAGATTGTTGATTAGTTAAAAACATAGGTAGTTTGGATAATTGTTTACATCTATCATTAATGGTAATTATTATTTTATCACCCTTTCAATTTACAAATACAAACAAGGCAAAACAATTTGTTATACTACTGTCTACTAGACATTGGCTAAAGTTATAGGGAATGTATCTTTGAAATTCGAGCATACTTTAGGTTAACAACAAGAAGTCAGTTAGACAAGATGTTGATGGATCACTTAGATTGTTGTACGTTCTTTTGTTCCCATCTAATTGTTACAAAAATGAATTAGGTCAGACTATATAATTTCCACAACACTGACTTTTTCTCCCATTATTATATTGAACTAAAATGATGAAATATAACTGCACATATTTCATTATAAAGGTGGTATGCAAGTATGAATCCAATATGAATCCTGACAGATAATTATCGGGAATCTGACACGTACTATTTCCTAATGATGAACAAACATACATATACACATTATATTCCAATCATACCATAAATAGAAATGTCAAAATTAATAAATTTATCAATATGACAAACAAAACATCATAAGTAATATTTTTTAATAAATAATACGTATTTTATTACCTCCTCCTCTTCTATACCTATCAGTTTTCCATTACAATTTATTAAATTTTTACGAAATTACGTAGATAAAACAAATCTACATTTACCGTAGTTTGATCGGTTTTTTTGCGTTTTTGTTGTTGTAATTTTTACAATTTTTTTTTTCGATTTTCTCATCAATCTCACAAAAATGACATCACCATTTTTCCAAATATATAAATAATTGTTTGTCATCTTTTCATCGATGATTCTTCCAATGGAGTTTTATCGTTCTTCTTTTCATCGTTACAAACAAAATTATTACAAATAAAGTTGATTCTCTATTATTTGTTATAGTCAAGAAAAAGCTGTTAATGTTTCTATTTGCTAAAGAGTTATAGGGTGTTTAAAATGTTTAAATAGAACAAATTGAAACCTGTTCTTTGAACAGCATCTGGAATAGATCAGTTTAGATAAGACGTGTTGCTTTGAATTATAACTACTAAACTGTAGGAACCATTCACAAGTTGCCGTTTTAGAAATTTGCTGTCATGTGCCTGATAACCACAACAAATGAAACCCTTTAAATTTGCTACTACTAGCTCTCTCTCTCTCTCTCTTTCTGTATTTCGCTATTTCTCGTCCTATTTAGTGCTTTATTATATATGTGTGTGTGCTTTTGGCACCTTCATCTCTATCTTAAATAGTTATATATGTTGCTATTTTCTTAACTGGCAAAAACTATTGAAAAAAAAAGTATTGAGATATTATTTGAATATTAGCAGTATACATATTCGTTTAATCTCCACTGTAATCTCCTTGATATCTAAAACAGATATGATTAATGAACGACTTAAGTTTTATATGTTCGAATACATTTAAACACATTAGTAGGATCTTGAATATTTAATTAATCTAACAAAGCGTAATATTTAAATCATTTATAAAATCATTTATTTGAACAATAGCTTTATAACCAAATACTATAACGTTTTTATTAATGATGGTATCAAGTAAAGTGTGAAATGTTTCTTGATTTCCGTCATTCCATCTCAAATTGGAAAAAAACATCTTTTACGGAATGTTTAAATTGTATTATTTTGGAGGCAATGAATCGTATTTTATGAATTTTTTAACGATGTTGATTAATTGTAATAGATCGTCTGTGACACTGATAATATACGAATTTTATGTCATGTTGTTCATCATCAATTCTAATAAAGAGGAAAATAGCCAACTGTGGTAATTCTCGTTTTTTTTATGTACAAATTTTACTATTTTGCTTTTTGATATTTAATAAAATAACTGTTTATAAAAATTTTAAAAATTGAAATATATGAAAATTTAGTTTTTCTGATTCATTGTAAACTAAATTGTTGATACGACCACCTATGAAGAATTACATACTTATTTTTTGATGGTTTACACATTCACATAGTCTATAAATTTAAATCTAGTTCAAGAGAGCTCTTATAGTATATACCTATAGGAAATTGGTTGCATGATCGACTTTAATTTATGAGTCTGTGAGTAGACTGTGGGGTCGAAAGTAACATTTTCACTTTACGAGTAGACTGTAACTAAAATTTAGTTGTTATGAGAGAAAGACATGCAATCAGTACCTTCTATTATAGTTTATCTAGTTCTTCTCAAAAGAACTCTTTATTTTTTTCAGCTCTACTGGCAATTTTGTATATTTTGAACCCTACTATTACAGGTTATTTTCTTTTGTTTCCACTCTTGAAACCAAAAGTAATTTCAACAAAGCCTTTTGAAGGTGCTATTTTCACATTCTATTACCTTTGATAGAAGCTAACTTAAAAAAAATATGCAGGTAATAATATGGTAATCCAATATGGTATCAAATGTGTTACTTATATTCTATATTTATCACGATAATAAGCCCCTTAAACTAAATTTATACACTATTAGAATTTGTATGAAGTATTGATCAAATACCTATCATTCACTATCAAAATTTGCAATATACAGTTGTCGATTCTAAATATGCTCGATACTATGAAACTCCTATTAGTTGACGGGCGATTCTTAAAATGTTTTAAGGGTTTTTAAGGAGATTATTTTAGCAAAATTAGAACCTCCTAGTTGATTTGGAAGTTAATCAAAAAAAACTCTCCTTTTGGACAAGATGAGTTTTCAAAAACTATAGCGACTAAAATTGACTCGAAGACCCTCTCAACATTCATTTTTTTTCGTTTTATTCCATTGCATTCTACAAAAAATTGAAAACATTTCCATCCACCTGCTCTAAAATACAATTGGAAAAAGAACGAAAAAAATCAAAGTTGGGAGGATCCTCGAATCATTATAAGACTTGGCCAGTAACTAGCGTTTTTTTATTAACTTCCAAATGAGCAAATTTTTCTAAAATGATCTGCAGCGAATTCCCTACAAATCTTTAAAATATTTTTTACGAATTCATGTCTGACAATGAGTCCATTGGAAATGTTACAATTACCATAATTCACAATAGTGATTGATGTGAAATGTCAAAGTTAATAATATTATTACACAGAAAAATGTGTTTAAATCACCTTATTAGAATTATTATGATTATTTTTTAAAAGCTGTTCTATTAATTCTTATCCACTAGCCATCAAATTCCATTCTGTAATCTTCTCGGATCGTACTAAATTATTGGTTTGCAGCACAAGTTTTACCTAAAATAGAATTGTAATATAATTGTACTGCATACAGGAAGATTATATACAGTTGTATAAAAGCGTTATAGTATAATGGGTATCTGGCCTTATTCAATGCAGATGCCAACGTTAATTATCATGTAAATTTGATGGGCAGTCGACTCTTTAATGCGAATTAATTTGACGTAATACACTTGGACAAGTTCCACGCACTCTCCGCACTCAACCCCTCAACAAAGTTTTTAAATTTTCTTTATAAATTCCTAAATAGTCAAGTTCTTATTGTCTGTAAAATAATCAAGTTATTCTCGATTTTTCAAGGAAACAATTTCACGTTTGGAAGCTAATTCAACATTTTTGAGATCATTAATTTTGTCTGATTAACTCTAACTGCTTCAATTACTGGTAATTAATTTGTGCAAAAATTTTGATAATTGTAACATTAAATTAAATCAGCGTTTCCCAAACTGTGTTCTGCAAACATTCATCAAATGTTTCGCGAAAAATCATGAAACTGAAATTATAGAACAAAGAAATATTGAAAAATTAGAAATTAAGAAACGTAATAAAGTATGATATAAAAAATGCAATACATATTTATTTTGTTTATCTAATGATTCTAATATATCTGTGATATAATTTATTGTAACTAAAAAATAAAATTTACTCTAGTGTTCCTTAAAGCATCTAAAACTTAAAAAGTATCAAGTGATGAAAAAGGTTTGGCAAACAGTGGGTTAAATGATGCTTAATGCATTGTGGCAATCATTAAAAGCTTCGCTATAAAATGGAGCTTCACTTTACTATAGAGCTTTAATTTTATATCAAATTTTCCTTGTTTTTTTTCCCACAAACATTTCATTTACTAGAAAAAAACTCTTCCATTGTATAGTCTTTGTGATAGATTTAAATTATAGTCGTAATTTCGTATCAAATAAACACTTTCATTCAATCAGATGTGTCGTAGTTTTGTTTTTATTCTGTATTAAAACTACATAGTAATCAATCAATTTTTCAATTAACAATGTTTGTTAGGCTATTTTCATTCTTTTTATTTAAGAAAAAAACAAGAATATTGCCTTTGTTGATATTTTATCATAATCTTTTTTTGAATTATTTTAATACAGGTGTCTATTGTCGGTTCTTATAAAATTCTTATTAATTGGTGACAGATTCGAATAATATTTCAAGGATTTAAAGGCTTCGGTCAAAAATGCTCATTTCTGACAATGTCACGGTTTTTAAAAACTTGTTACACATGTAGAATGGGGATCCTCCTAATCTTTTTTCCTTTTTGTCCTTTGTATTTTGGAATAGGTGGAAATAATTCGCATTTTTTTAATGATACAATGATGACAAGCGAAAGAAATCAATGTTGGGAGTAGTGCTACAATCAGGAAAAAGGTTACGGGACTGCAACCTGCTCCCCCGACTTTAGCAACATCATTTATTTTGCCACTTTATTTAATATTTAGGTAGATTTTTCACTAGAAGTTCCGTTAAATGAAGCTTGTTGCTAGAATGTTTCGACATACACAACCTGATTAGTTCCTAGTGAAACACTCCGTATGCATAGGTAAAAATATTTTATATCGTTGTCTCGCCCCCAAGAAATATTTTTGGTTGCGCCATTGATTGGGTGTATTTTCGACTCATTATACAGGATTTGTAGGGGATCCCTGAAGACGATTTAAGCAAAATTAGAATCTCGTAGCCTATTTGTATGTTGGTCAAAAACCGTCCAATTTTTACAAGATTATAATTTTTTAAAACGAGCTAAGCACGTAAAACGACTAAGAATGACTCGAAGACCACATCAACATTGATTTTTTTCGTTTAACTCCAGTACATTCTAGAAAAAATGCGATACATTTCCACATTTTCAAGAATACATTGAAGAAAAACAAAAAAAATCAATGTTGGGAGGATCTTCGAGTCACTCTAACAGTCATTTTAAGTGTGTAACAAGCTTTTGAACATCGAGACATCGTCAGAAACGAGCGGTTTTTGAACCAACTTACAAATGAGCTATGGGGTTCTAATTTTACTAATAATAAAATCGTCTCCAAGGATCTCACTACAAATCCTTTAAATGTTTTTCGACTCCACACCCGGTATAACACGATGAAATAATACGTTAATAGCGACTATTAAAGGATCATTTTAACTAATGTCAAACTGTAGAAAGAGGTAAAAAATTGTAGTAGAACAATTTTTCAACTGTGTACAATAATTTGAACGAACGTTATCATTATGGAACGTTTTTATCTTTCTGGTACTGTGTGTGTGTCAAGTCATGCCATCTCATAAAGTTTGGAATGAGTAGAAATATCACCTAATAAACTTTCCACTTTTATCACAGCTTCTCTTCGTATGTAACAAATATCTTGTTGACAACATAAATACCATCTTCTTTTATTGTATACGACACCTTGTTTATTCGGAATCTTAAATCGTTTACGATTAAGGATAATCTCGTCAAAATAATTGAATTTTGTAATTAGCAAAATAGTTTATTTGTACGAGAGAAAAGAAAAAAAACTCCTATCCTCTAGGGATTGACAATTAAGTAAACTTTATACTCATCGTTAGATATAAAAGTTGTACTTTGGAGTAGAAAGATATAACAACTACCAAGAGTGTAATCACAAGACAATATAATGGTACCCTCTTGAATATAAAGATGATAGTCGATGATAGACTAAAGTTTTTAACTGATTCGACATCTACTAGAACACACAATATCGAATAAGGGGGAAAAAATGTAAAAAAAAGTTTGTTTCCGCCCGGGATCGAACCGGGGACCTTCCGCGTGTTAGGCGGATTCAATTTTCAATTTTCAAACGTCTTTATTAGTATAATAATAATTGTAGTTACATCAACTTTACAAAAAGTTCTTAGCCTAATTCTATCTCCTAGTTACAAACTTAATATAGAATAACATGTGCTTTTCATATTTCTTATGTCACTATGATGCTATACAATTTTTATGTATGTTTAATTGTCGTTCATTGTATTTACACTGCACTATAAAGGAAAACTTTCACCAAAAAACCTTTTCAAGAATTAATAATTTTTGCGCGTAACGTTTTTACAGACTAATCTATGCTATTTACAGTACTTATTACATGCTAATACATATGAATTATGTTACAATTTCATTTTATACTGAATTGAAAAACTCCATGTTTTGGTATGGCAGTTTGTGTTTGATTTTGAACACCGTTCTGTTTATGTTCCTGTCTTTGATATGTTTTAATAGCTTATTGTTATTTAATTTTGTATTGTAGAACTTATTTGATAGCTCGTCAATGTGTTCTTTAATTGACATGATTCCTGTCTCTTCGTATAATTTTGTAATTTTTGTGTATTTGTTTTTGTTTGTTATTAACCTCAGGCAGGAGTTTTGAAAGGTTTCTAGTGGTCTAAGATTTCTATTCGCTACCATACACCAGACGGGGGCTGCGTACGTTAGTATTGGCCTAATTATTGTCTTGTAGATTAATTGTTTATTTTTGTTACTTGTGTGTTGAGATTTTAGGATTGGGTACATTGTTTTCAGTATCCCTCTTGCTTTTTGTAAAGCTGAGTCTATGTGTGGTTTAAAAGATAATCTTTTGTCAAGCTTAACCCCTAAATATTTAACTGTCGTCTTTTCATTGATCTTTTCGTTATTCAATTTTATTTTTGTGAATACTTTACTATCAGTGCGTTTTTTGCTAAATACTATATTTTCGCATTTGTCTATGTTGACTTTTAGTCTCCATTTACTGAAATACTTCTCCAATTGTCTTGTGTGAAGCTGTATTTGCCTATTGGCTACTTCTGCTGCGAAGGAGTGCGCATAGATTGCTGTGTCGTCCGCGTATAACGCTAGATTAGTTTTTATGAATTTTGGTATATCGTTTATATATACATTAAACAGTGTTGGTCCCAGTGTGGACCCTTGTGGGACACCTGATATTATTTTTGTGGGGGCGGATCGGGCATTTCCAACTTTCACTACGAACTCTCTATTGCTTAGGTAGCTTTTGATTATATTTATAAGGTATTTGGGTATTTTTGCTTTTATCAATTTGTATAGTAGTGCCTTCTGCCATACTTTATCAAACGCTTTTTCAAAGTCGATTAATAACATTGTTGTTGTTTTGTCATGGTTGAAATTAACCGCTATTTCATCTACAATCCTAACTACCTGTTGTACTGTGGAGTGTTTTTTTCTGAATCCAAATTGTTCTGGGATTATGATTTTATTTTTCTCAATTTGATTTATTAATCTATTATGTATTATTTTCTCTGCGATTTTGGACAGCCCCGCTAATAGATTAATAGGTCTGTAGTTATTTGGATCATTAGGGTTTTTGTTAGGTTTCGGTATTGGTATTACTACTGATTTTTTCCAGATGTCCGGGAATTTCTGAATTCTGAGTATTGCGTTGACTATATGAACTAACTGTACTATGGCCTTCCTGGAAAGGTTCTTTATGACGATGTTTTCGATATTGTCGTTACCTGGAGATTTTTGTTTGGGTAGGCCATTTATTATTTGGGTTATTTCTTTATAGTCTGTAAGGATTTTAGAAAGTTGTGTTTTTGTTGTTGTTACTTCGCACTGTTCGAAGAAATTTTCGGTCTCTTTTACTATGTCTTGTTGTTCTTCATTTAAATTATCATCATTGAGTTGGTATGTTTTTTGGAATGTTTCCGCAAGTAGATTTGCTTTATCCTGTTCCGTGTAATTAAATGACTTATTTACTGGGTTTATGATTGGCGGCATCTTTTGATATTTCTTTTTCAGTGATTTTGTTAATTTCCAAATACTGTTGTCTTGGGGTTTGATGTTTGTTAGTTTGTCTTGCCACGTTCTGTTGCGATAGTCTGCTATTTGTTGTTTTATTTGGTTATTTAATTGATTCATTAGGGTTTTGAATGACAGACTGCGCGTTGTTTGCCATCGTTTTCTTGTTTTATTCCGATATTTAATTAGATCTCTTATACTTTGATCGAGGTTTTCTCTATTTATATTGATAATTTTAGTCTCTGAGTGTTTGTTTTTGACTCTAGTGATTGTGTCGGTAAAGTTTTGAACTACTTCATTTAGTTGTTCTAAGGTGTCAATCTTTGATTTAATTGTAATAGCCTTGTTCAAGTCTTGCCTGAACCTTCCCCAGTGTGTATTTTTAAACGAGTTTATGGCTTTGGTTATTTTGTCTGTTTTAGGATGCTCTATTTTAATTACTACTGGGTTATGGTCGCTTCCCATTTCACAAATTGATATTGGATTGGTTAGGTTCGTTATATTTTTGGCGATTGCGAGATCGATGGTGGATGGGTGATTTCCATTGTGTGGAAAGTGTGTGTACTCGTTTGTGTGATACAAGAAAAGGCCGTTGCTTAGCACGTAGTTGTGTAAGAATGTGCCGCTAGTGTTGTTATCTACGTTGTTCCACGCCGGATGTCTAGCATTGAAATCACCAATTGCTAACACTTTTGGTTTTTGGAATAGTGGGTCAAGGTTGATTGTGTTAAGCTTGTTATTTGGAGGGTTGTATATGGCTGTTATTACTGTATTGTCATGTAGTAATTGTATAGAGATGTTTTCAATTGTTGTTGAGTCCAGGTAAGGAAGTGGTTGATGTGGAATTTCCGATTTTATTGCTATTGCGACGCCCCCGCCGGTTGTGTTGTTTCGTTCTCGTCGGTACACATCAAAGTTTCTAATTTTAATCTTATAGTTTGGGTTTGTGTTTGTTTCGGACAATGCTATAACGTCGATATCATGTCGGTCTATGAATTCTATTAGTTCTGGCATCTTCTTATTGATGCCTTGGCAATTCCAATACATGATATTTATGTTACTCATTGTCTATTTCGTTAATTGTGTTTATTAGGGTGGTAAATTTCTCACCCTCCGTTTTACAATTTATTAATTGTTGATTCATTTTTCTGACGTATTTTAACATTTTGTTAATGTCAATTAGCGTGTTTAGTTTGCTCACCTCGTATATTAGCTCGTTTACGTTACTAATGTTGTTGTTGTCTTCTTTAGCTGATGTTCTCTGTTGTTGCCTGTTTTCATGATGTTGTTCCTGGTGTAGTGTATGGGATCCCTTTTGTTGATCTGATTGCTCCTGTTGTTGTTCTTGGCGTTGTTTGCGCCGATTTTCCCAGAAGTTGGATGATGGCGGCGGTGCCTCAGTGACCTGAGGTTTCCTCGGTGAGTTTCTTGGTGCTGGTTTGTTTTTCTCTAGTTTTGCAATATACACCGGACAGTCTATTGAATTGCTTAAATGATCACCACTGCAGTTGTTACATTTAGGATTGGTTTGTGTCTCGATGCTGCATTCTGAGGTCAAGTGTTCCCCGAGACATTTCAAGCAAACCGGTGAAGCAAAGCAATTATTCGCCGCGTGACCCCAGTTTTGGCATCTGTGACATTGCGTTATGCAGGATCTGTTTTTTAGTCGTTCCCATGTTACTTTAATATTACCAACAACTGGTGCTAATGATTTTATTTTGTTGATCGTCACATTTGTATCAGTGATAACTAAGAACATAGGCCATATCTTAGTTTTCATTTTATAAACGTTACGAACAGATACATTTAGTTCTTTTAATTCATTCATTATCTCTGTTGGCGTAGGAGAGTTTTCGAGTCCTTTTATTACAAAGGAATGTGACTTCTCCGTTTTTAGAGTGTATGTGTGGAAGTCCACCGCTTTCTCTTTAAATAGAATCTTGAGGGTTTTCCATTCCTCGACACTTTTTGCTTGTACGATTACACAATTTCTAGTGTACTTAATGGAATACCCTCCTTTGAGTATTTCTTTACAGCAGTTAAAAAGATTTTTACTGTGTAGTTCTGTCTGCGGTTTGTTGTGAATGATAATTGGCGGTGGGGTTACCTTTTTCGTATTGTTTGCTGTTGGTACGGCTGTACTTTCTATGTTGGTTGGTTCAGATGATGTTCCTGGCGTTTCATTATTCAGCTCTGTATACCGATTTTGTAGCGGTATGGTGAATGTTTTTTTGGCTTGTTCGGTGTTATTTTCCTCTACTGGAATTTTCCTTTTTTTTAATTTCCTGCTACTGTGAATGAAACCATGGGCTTCCTCGTCATCCTCCGTCACCATTTTGTCGGTGAAGTTAATCTTTTCCTTGTTTGTCAGTATTATCGAGATTTTATTTTATTCCACTAATGCACAACTTTATCTTTGTCACCAAGAAATTTTGATGGGCTTTGTTTTATTAAGCTTTGCACTGCACTCTACTTGTACCTACTCTGGCTCTAATGGGGACGTCCGGCTCTTACGGTAGCTGGCGATCAACTCCGTGTTAGGCGGATGTGATAACCACTACACCACGGAAACTTACTTATGTTTCAATTAAACTCAATTCAAACGTCAATTAATTATTGATTAGATAAGATTATAACACATGTATTTAATGAAACATAAATCCATTTCCGAATATGTTTAGAAACCATTTAATTTATCCGATTCATCAACCAAAAAAAAGGATAAAATTAATTACATATGATGTTGACAGTTTTCTAATTGGAAAATTATAGTAAAAGATTGATGTGGTTAAAAAATATAGTTTGGCAGCGGTGGGATTCGAACCCACGCCTCCGAAGAGACTGGTGCCTTAAACCAGCGCCTTAGACCGCTCGGCCACGCTACCGATGAAAATTTGAATTTTCTTTTCTAAGAAGTCTTATTCTATATTTTCCAATGTTTTTTTTTTATTAACAACAAAAACCTGAAATTTTACGTAAAGCCCTGAAAATAAAATTGCGAACAAGCTCCTTATAAAGAAAAGCTCGAGACGGCAAAACATCGGCATTTATATTGTTTTATATAATATTAACAATCTGTTATTTGAAAGAACTTTATTTACATGAAATGAAAGTTTTTAAGCTGTATTTATCTTAATTGTGTGCGTATGTAGGTTTTAGAAGCGAGATTTTTGCATATCTATTCAATTGAATTTTCCAATTTGAAAATCCCCGGTTTTGAAAAACGAATGCTAAACGAAACAAATTTGTTTTCAGTAGTATAATTGCGTAATTAGATTGAATAATTGAATAAGAATGGAAAAAGGCAACCTTGGCATTTAATAAATACGGTTTAATATCATGAAACTCATTAACAAGTCGAAATAAACGGGAAGGAAAAAATAGAAGGAAATGAAACAGGGAGAGTAAAGATAGAAAATTTAGATGCATCATTAATGAAAATCGATTTTTAATTTTCTTCCAATTTAATTCGTTCATCTTTTCTAAATGGGAATAATCGATTATGTACTATGATAACGTCGGTGTGTTTAATAACCGTTTTCATATTTTTAATAAAAAATAACGTAGATAAAAAGGGGGATTGTAGAAAATAAATATCCATAATGTGGATCAATTTTCAGTCAAGATGCTTAACGAGAGGATGTTATCTTATGAGATGAGACACACCAAGAAAAAGAACCTAACTAAATTTTATTGTTATCGTTGTTGTTGTTGTTGTTAGTTGCACTATGTATATGACAGTTAAACGTGTAAAGAGACAAAATTGTCAAATCCACTTGTTTGTTTTTATGGATCGTAACTTTCATTCCTTTTCCGAATGACTGGATGAATGAATGTTGAAGTTTAGTTACAGGAAATTTACTTTAACACACGTAAACTTAACTTGAATAAATTCGAAATAGAACGATGAGGATTCATCGAAAAGATGTAGGTATCATGAATTTCGACTAATTTTTTTGTAGCAATTTACAATTAATTAAATTGTTTGTAATTTGATTTTAATTTAATCTAATAATAAATGTTTAATAGTTTGCTTGAAACTGAATATTGGAATGTGTAAATAAATTAATACGATTTCCAATTACAAGGAATCAACAATAAACAAATTTAATTGCTAGTTTTCCATCAAACTTTATTTATTTTAAATAAAATCACTACTCATTTTAAATATTTACAAATCTCTTCTTCTGCCATTAAATTCAACAATATATTGTTGAATTTAATAATAATTTTTATCATTCTCTATTGAAATTCAATATTTTTTCTTTTATACAAATACATCAACTCGTATAAATAAAGTTTACCATCATACTAGTTTAATGTATATTAAAATGTCCCTCAAGCCTTGAATGTATGTATATATTTGTTCAAAACATTTTACAAAAATATATGCTGGACTTGCTGCCAGAATTTATAAATGTCACAATTTTTCAAGCAATTAATGTTTGTCTAGTTTGATTTTGTCGGCTTTACTTTGCTGTAGTAAGAATTACAGTAACCACCCACATGTCTTTTCATTGTTGTTCGTTTAGAGTTGATTAGAGTGATGAGAAAAAAATTCTACCGAGGTTCCACCGAGATTTGAACTCGGATCGCTGGATTCAAAGTCCAGAGTGCTAACCATTACACCATGGAACCTTTTTAGGGATCCTAAAGTTAAAAGATCGTGCTCATCTTCTTTTTAATCCCCCTGGAGAAAAAAAATAGCTCTTAAAGGTTCCACCGAGATTTGAACTCGGATCGCTGGATTCAAAGTCCAGAGTGCTAACCATTACACCATGGAACCTTCTTGGGGATCCTAAAGCTGAAAAATCGTGCTCATCTTCTTTGTTAGTCCGCCTGTAAAAATAAAAAAAATTGTAGTCCTTAAAGGTTCCACCGATATTTAAACTCGGATTCAAAGTCCATTACACTATGGAACCTTTGTAATAGTATAGAACTCTAATTGTTTTGATGATCTTTTTGTTGGATTGCTTAGAAGGAAAAAATAATGAGAAAATTGCTTGGAAAATTGCCGTTTTTCAAAGTTTTGTCCATTTGAGCTCGGATCATTCAGTTTAAAGTCTTGAGTGCTAACCTTTACACCATAGAATTTTTTAAGGCTTTTTGAACTAGAGTATTGTTGTTATCTTTTTTATTGGATTTTCTGGAAAAGTGGGAAAAAAAGTAACTTTTCCAGGTTCCACCGAGATTTGAACTCGGATCGCTGGATTCAAAGTCCAGAGTGCTAACCATTACACCATGGAACCTTCTTGGAGATTTTCTAGTTAAAAAATCGTGCTCATCTTCTTATTGGCCCTTGTATAAAAAAATCAAAAAATTGTAGCTTTTAAAGGTTCCACCGAGATTTGAACTCGGATCGATGGATTCAAAGTCCAGAGTGCTAACCATTACACCATGGAACCGTTAACAAATTTAAAAAACTTCTAATTTCAATTTTTTTAATGTTATCTAATCGAATTAGAGGTTAATTATTAATGTTAAAGGTCATTATATTCAACTAAAACTGGAATTATTGTAACAATTACGAAGAATTATTATTCTTTATCGTATAAATGTGGAAAAATTCCCCATTTTTTCCCTTTACTGATATTTAAACTAATTACATCTCAGAAATATATATTTGTCATATCTCTGGCACTGATAATGATAATGAAAAAAAATTCTTTGTATCTAGAATCATACAAGAAAATATTGTCTCATTTATCATAAGTGTGGGAATATATAAAAACTAATATCTTTTACTGGGTTATTAGTTATAAAAACTAATTTAAATTTCTTATTCCACTAACTCAGTCCTTACAATTAGTTAATTTAAGAGAATGCTGTGTTATATCATAGTTAAGAAATAACAAACTAATGGAAACGAAATGTGTAATTTTCACCCACGTTATCAATTAATATTGTCAGCTCGGTATGTGTCTTTGTATAAATGCAAGTATAAACTATAACACCAATCGTGAACTGTTACATCTTTACAATTTCGCTAAAATCAATGCCTTTTTTTATTAAAAAATGGTTGCAAAACCACAGGGAGTATGTGAGTGGGAAGGATGATGATACTTGAAAGTGTAAATGAGGCTTAAGCTGCATTATTGCAACCGAGACGATTTTTTTTCAGTTTTTCGAAAATATATACGTCAAGAGCAACTGAATTTGTTCTATTTTTATATGTGTTCAATTTATTAGTGAAGCTAAAACGTAAATAGAATTGTAAATGTACACCCTCACTCTACATACACCTACTATAGCTACTATTGCACTGTTGAATTTATTTTAGAAATTGATTCGATTTTCAATCACTATTTGGACAATTTTGTGCTTATTTATTGCTTGTTTACTTTAAAACACTATATTTAAAATCAATCAACTTTTTAATTATTTGTCTATCTAATAGATAAACAGTTAACAACTACAATAACTTACGATTAATTTCGTAAAGTTGCAGCCTTTTTCTGTTTCGATAAACTTCACTAACAGAACTGAATCTGCAGTTAAAGCATAAATTTATGTATTTATGCCTGTTAAACTGCTTGAATGGTTGACCGTTGACCTCTTTTTACTCTAATTTATTTGCAAGAAATTCACTTACAGGCATTATATTTCGTTGTTTTTACATATTTTTTTGCTGCTATTGTTGTGTTGGAAATGTCGATTTGTAACAAGAACAGTGCAAAAAAAAGGTAAATTAGAAGGAAAGCACGTAATGCTAAAAGGGACAAATTAGACTATTATTGAGTGAACAAAATGTTAGTTGGAAAATATAAAGGAAATAAAGAAGTTTAAAGTTTTAAAAAATGTATTGTTCTATATAACTGATATAGTTAAAGATCTACAATCATATTAGGGGTATATTGTATTAGAAAAAGAATTCTTTTTTCTTTCAATGTGTATTGTAATAGAATTGCCTCATTTTATAAACTTACTAGAAATTTCACTATTGTATTAGAAATTTCTATTTAAACAATACTAACTGTGAATTAATGTGAATATGACGATTATTATAGTATACGAAGATATTGTCCCAAAATTATAGAATGAGTTTCAATAATAGTAATAGACAGTAGAATGATTTCAATTTAACGGATTATATAACAATTCTACTTTACTCTTTAGATGATTCGATTGATTTTAATATAACGACAATAATAATAATGAGAGGAAAGTAAATTGGGATAAGATCCCAAATAAAATTTATTTTGAAACGAAACTCTTCAATTTAAATTTAACGAAATAATATAAAAGACAGAAAGTTAAATTACAACTCTTGCTTCTTATTATTTTCTCATTTCTCGTTCACTCTCTTAGTATTTTGATTATTGATAAAACATATTTCAAATATTTTCTTATTAAACATAAGAGGATAAAAGGATAATAGGCATAATAATTTAATTTAGGTATAATCGAATATATAGGGCGAGTCTTTTAAGGCTAGTAATTTATATTATCTATTCAGCGAATATTATAAGCGAAAATAGAATCACGTGGTTTATTAGAAAAGTTGTAAAAAACGATTTTTTTTCTTAGTTATGTCCCAGTTTTCACCAACAAAAACGTCTAAGAATGTCTCGAAGATTTTTTTAACTTTGATCTTTTCGTTACAATGGCGAAATACGAAAAATATCCATATTAAGAGGATCATAGACTCATTGCCAGTCTAAGTCGTTTTACGTGTGTAGTTGGTTGGTATTATCAAAAAATTAAATCTACTGTGGAAATCGAAGATAACAATTTATTATAACATAGTCTCTTCTTGTGGAATCTAGATTATGTTAGCAACGTCAGTTTGGTATTTTAAACTTGATTAATTATACGAATACACCGAATTAATTAATTATTTACCAATTAATTTTAAAATCAAATCACTCCAAGAATGTCGTATGGTTATAGTATGAATATGTATACTATATAACATGGAATTTGAAGAATTTGTTGAAAATATTTTGGTTATTGTTGTATTGTTGTTATTTTCCAGATGGAGTATCAAGTGAAACATGCATACCATTAGTAACACCAACTACCCTCATATTATTGTCCAGGGGTAGAGTGAAGTTGTATCAAAGTGATACAATGGCATTTAGATGTGGTAGTAGTGGTCTACCGGCAACAGCTGTACATATGACAGGTTATCTGGCACCCGAATATAGGCCTAATAAACATTATTCAGATATGGAAACAGAAAAGGTAAATACTGATATTTATGTTTTAAAATTTTTGATAAAAATTATGTGATTTTTACACACACACAAATTGAGGTTCCACCGAGATTTGAACTCGGATCGCTGGATTCAAAGTCCAGAGTGCTAACCATTACACCATGGAACCGTTGATTATATTAAAAAAAAATCTAATTTTTTTCCATCTTCATATATCATTGCAAAAGTTTTAGTCTTTTATTTGTTAAAAATAACATCAAAGAATAAGTCCTTGTGTAAGCTTTCAGCTTTCATCACGATATAGCATCGACTTTGTAGACGAGAAAACCTTCACTATAGTTGAATTAAAATAGAAGAGAATCAAATGAAATATTATAAAACTATACGTTGACATGGAAAGCCATTACCTCAAGCGTACATAGAAGCACACAAAAACACATACACGTACATAATAATCAATCCTATTTATATTCAACTAGTCAGGTTTGATTTTTAAATTTGCTACTCATATTAAAATTTATCAATAAAATTCAAATTAATACGACTTGAAAGGGTCAACGATAATTAACCCAAGTATATTTTTAATTGGTTTAGGTGAAAAAAGAAATGGGAATTTTTAAGGTTCCACCGAGATTTGAACTCGGATCGCTGGATTCAAAGTCCAGAGTGCTAACCATTACACCATGGAACCTGTTGATAAATTGGGGAATCAGGACAGTGTTGTTATTTAACACGTTAGCTGCCGTGAGCATCATCAGTGACGTTCACTCACAGTTCAACTTATTTATTATTTTTATACTGGCTCATGGGAGATTACATTTTTTGTTTATGACAGCATCCAACGTGTTAAATCAATTATAAAAATAAAACAATTTGGATTTTTTGCTGTGATTTCTGATTGGCAGCAGGGAATATTTTTCAATATAAACATTGATTTTAAAATTTGCACTTCCCTTAATTTTCTAATGTCAAGCGAGATTAATCTTATACAGTGTAATTCAGGATAATAATCCATTAAATTCATGAAATTTGACGTTTTTTTTTCATAAGACACTTCAAAACGCAAAATTTTACTTACAAGTCATGTTATCAAAGTACTCTTCCTGAAGGTCCTGGACTCAAAAAAATTGTGGTCGTTTTCTTATTGAACCACCTGGATAAATAAAATAAGAAAATAGTAGCTTTTAAATTTTCCACCGAGATTGGAACTCTTATCGCTGAAATCAAAAGTCTAGAGTGCTAATCATTTCACCATGGGACCCCCTTGCGGATCTTAGAGTTAAAAAATTGAGCTCATCTTCTTATTAGTTCTCATGTAAACGTAAAAAAAATAGCTCTTGAGGTTCCACCGAGATTTGAACTCGGATCGCTGGATTCAAAGTCCAGAGTGCTAACCATTACACCATGGAACCTTCTTGGAGATTTTGGAATTAAAAAATCGTGCTCATCTTCTTATTGGTCCTTCTATAAAAAAATCAAAAAATTATAGCTTTTGAAGGTGCCACAGAGATTTGAACTTGGATCGCTGGATTCAAAGTCCAGAGTGCTAACCATTACACCATGGAACCTTCTTGGAGATTTTGGAATTAAAAAATCGTGCTCATCTTCTTATTGGTCCTTCTATAAAAAAATCAAAAAATTGTAGCTTTTGAAGGTTCCACAGAGATTTGAACTCGGATCGCTGGATTCAAAGTCCAGAGTGCTAACCATTACACCATGGAACCTTCTTGGAGATTTTGGAGTTAAAAAATCGTGCTCATCTTATTGGTCCTTCTATAAAAAAATCAAAAAAATATTAGCTCTTGAGGTTCCACCGAGATTTGAACTCGGATCGCTGGATTCAAAGTCCAGAGTGCTAACCATTACACCATGGAACCTTCTTGGAGATTTTGGAATTAAAAAATCGTGCTCATCTTCTTATTGGTCCTTCTATAAAAAAATCAAAAAATTGTAGCTTTTGAAGGTTCCACCGAGATTTGAACTCGGATCGCTGGATTCAAAGTCCAGAGTGCTAACCATTACACCATGGAACCTTACTATATGGACAATAATTCTTAAATCTTCAGAAGATTAAGTATGACCTCTTGAGTTTATCAGGTTTTTAGTTATTTTTTAACAACAGATACGTCTGTTAAAATGAATATAATTTAAAAAGACACGTAGACAATTTATAATTTTACAGCAATCTGTTTAAATTAAAGTTTTATAATATGGCAAATGAGTTTTGTAAATTTTTAATTAAATTAAGATACAACTATCACTAGTTCTATAAAATGTTATTTTATGTAAACTTTTCACTTTGATTATAATATGATTTGAAACCAATTGCCTTACATTTTGTCCTAGTATCCATTTAGTAACAACAACAATTTATTGTTTTATTTTCATCCCTAAACCTATAAAGTGGATTAACAACATCTTTTTAAATAAAAGTAACTAGCATCTTCTTAATTACATCTACTTAATTCACTAATTTACTCTTTTTAATTGCCTATTTCTTTGCAGGAGTTCCCAATTAATCTCATTTTGTTTTGTGGTTTTGTTAGATTTATGTACACAATAAAAAAAAACGTATTAAAGACAATGTAAAATCCTCTATTATCGCTAATTGTTTGTTCGTTTTTGATTGATATTTTCCAGATGGTTTCCATTAGAAAATCAATCCAACTCTCTTTTCCTCTCACCATGTCTGTGTATGTCATTCTATATAATGGCAATGTAATTAAACAAGTTTTGCGTAAAGTGATTTATTGTTAAGGAGAGATTTATTTGCGGTGTTTATCGGTCCATTTTTATTTCTCCCTTTATTCTCTTAAGCTTGGTTTTATTTGTTGAAACAATAATTTTAAATAAAGAGAAAAGCTCTTATTTTATCATCTTTTAAGTATAATTAATGATTTCTTCTGACTTATTAGATAATAATCATTGTAATGGTAAAAATATCTTTTCAAACCAGTCAGTTATGATTAATCTTCAAAGCAATACAATCAACAACAATCACACTATTATTATTATTATCATCATTATTTATGAATTCTAAATGAATAGAAATTAAACTTTGTAATATTAATAAAGATTAATATTTCTTACAGATGTGGATCTACGCCTTAGGAGAAACCATAAAAAGAGCTGTTTTAATTAATAATAATAATACGTTACGTTTAAGTAATGAACTTTGTACAATATTGACAGATATGACTAAACTACAAATGAGTCAGCGAGCTTCTTTGATGCATCTATTAGATGTAAGTATTTTTTTATTCTCAATTTAATCAATTAAATTTTGCTTATTAATTGCAATTAATTGGGCAAAATAGTTGAAGGATTATAAATGTACCCTAGCGGGCAAAAAATAAAAGATACTTACCGAGTCTTGAGCGAGTCAGGTTGTTCCTCTCGTGAGGGTAACAAGTTGGGTCGGTAGGAAGTGTTAAAACGAGTTTCCATCATACCAAATTTGTGGAAAGTATTTTTCTATTTACGTAAATACCCAAAATATGGCACTAATAACCCGACCTCTATCTTCTGATTGAATATCTTCTCAAATTCTCACCTGTTAAGATTTTGGTACATTGTGATAACCACCTTCATAAGCCTGTTTTACACAGCCACCAGTGTACCTACCCTATCTAAATTAGCCAACAGATTGTATGTCTGTGTTCCTTTCTGGGGTTAATATCTAAACTTACTACCTTATTTTTTTATTCTTTTAATTAACAATTGTGAATAACAAGCGAATTATTTTATAAGCATTTTTCAATGTTTTTGACATTTCAAAATTAATGTCTTCTATTATATCTACCTCATTAACTTTACTTGTTTTAACGGTTCGAGTTTCGTGTAATATTATAAATTAATTAAATACAATTTGTTTATTTTTAATGATTTTTTTAAACAACGGATAATTTTCAATCTATGAAAGCTTTCTCTGTTTTTTTTCTAACATTAAACTGGTGGAAATTAAGAAATTTCGCTATATTTCTATTAAAATTGTTCACAAACTATAAATTAACAAGAATACAGAAACTGAATGGATATAGTTGAATGGTGTTGAATTGTTGATCATACTAGAAAGCTTACAAGCTGTTGGATCTATCACATACCATTAAAAAATATATCTCATTCTCTCCTTCTTAATAAATAACGTTATTTAGCACTGTATAATGTTTCCGAATTTTAATACTTCACGTAGACTTCAAGACTTAATGGATCTTAACTGATTTTGAAACGATTTGATATTAAAGGAACCACTTTGAAATAATTGTTATTGTATAAGTTTTGCACAATACTAAACTAATCTACTAAAATTCTTGATATTTATGTATTTATAAATTTTGAATGAATCAACTAATAGAAACTTTATTAGTATAAAACGTATACACCCTTCTCTAATCACCAACTCGTCATTTATATAAACTCGAAAGTTATTGCATTAAATTTTGAATTTTTCACCCTTTAATTACGAACACAGACCTTCTGGATTTTTGCCAATTCATTTAATTTCAACAATCCTGTTATAAAGCACCGATAATTCTTTCACTCTAAAGAATTTTACGATAATAATTCAACCTGTTAAGTGATATCAATCATTATAGATCATATTAATTGAATAATGGAATTAGATAAAGTCAATGAATTACATGATTTAATAGTGCTCTTTATGTGTCTATCTCTTCTTTTAATTTATTCTAAAGCATCTTGACGACCATCTCTCTTAAGTTTATGTTAGGAAATACATGAGGTTTATAGCTGTAATTTGAATACAAGAAACATTTTGAATTCGCTAACTTTTAGCAATTCCAACATATACTTTAAGTCTTGAAAACCGACGAGTAAACCCTTTGTTAAGAAACTTGTAGGCTTTAATCTAACAAACACTTCAAAATTTCCTTCACTCTAATCATAATTTATCTAAAATTATTGTAATAAATGATTGTTTTTTTTTTAAATAACTTTCAATTCCTTAATAATATAGCTTTGTATGGTTTGTAAATAAATTTTGAGTATGAATTTTAATTTAGTATTCATTCTTAAAGTTAGAATCAAGATTTCGATTTGCAAATAATCTGACAACAATTTCAACAAACCCTCTGTATGCATTTAGGAATTCATTGAGTCTATAAAACCGCTTTAGAAGACTAAAATACAATGAGAATAATAGAAGGGTGGATTTCTTAAATCTATTCTTTATAGAATTTCGTCCAGCTTTCGGGATATTGTTGTATTGAAGACGAAGTGTCCGTAAAGGAGAGAGATGGTTTTATTTACATTATCAAAGTTACTTTATCGATGAATTCTATAGCTAAATATAGAAATTAAAAAGATAATAAGGAGGTAAATTACTATGACGAATCCAGAAAATGAATTCTTTACTTCTATAATATCCAATTATTACTAATAATTAATATTTCTGATGGAAACAAGCTGGAGCATATTTTTGGGAATTGTCTAAATTGAGTTTCTTATAGTTATAATCTAATCGTAAGATCTTTTTGACTTGATTATAAATTGCCTTTTAAATTTAAATTGAAAAATTGATTTCTATAATCGAATCGGTATTATATTGATATTCTTTACAATTCAAATTTTAATTAGATTTATATAAGAATTATACTTTATATTCAATTGCCTACAATTTCAATCTTTTGCAAATTCAATTCTTTTATATGTAAAACTTTTGCTACGGTAAAAGTTAAATTGAAATCGGTATAGTAGAGAGAACTGGTAATAATTCAATGTTTAGGTCAAACTGTGATATATGACAACAATCTAATTCCTAAATGGTTTTCCAACTATAGCCCTTAAGCGTTATCGTAGTTTGTGGGTAGTTAACAAACATTCCAAATAGTTTCAACAATAGTTTCCTTCTTTTTTTATAAATTGTTAAAATGAAACAAGACAAAAAAATACAATTTTTATTATTCGCTCCTACTCATCATCAGAAACGCAATAATGAACAATAAAAGTAACAAATAGAAGAGATGTTTCAGAGCATTCTTATCCCATCTGTTGCATGTTTCATTTATTTCCAAATGTTGGAATTCTCTTCCTTACCCCATCATTCAGCAATACAAAGTAAATTGTTGAACTGTAAAGATTTGTATTTAACAGAATCATCGATTTTTATGTAAAATATTGAAATTCCTTTATATACAGAAATGAAAATCTAAATATATACGATTCGTGTGAAACTCCTACTAGTTGGCGAACGATTCTGAAAATATTTCAAGTATTTATAGGAAGGTAGCTGAAGATTATTTTAGCAAAATTACAACCTCGTAGCTCATTTGTAAACAGATCTCTCAGGGCTTTAAATATTTGAGACTATAGGGGAAGCGGGCCTCGTTTTAGTGTCTGAAAAAGTGACAGTTTTTAATCATCGATTTCTCGGTTGTTTTTTGAGGTATTCAAACGCTATAACCAGCGTTGAATTGCGCGTTTCACGGTGCATTTGAGAGAGCTTTTCATTTTGGAAAATTTTTACTCAATTCTAAAGTGCAGAGGAGAATGTCAGAGCATGTGAAAAAAATTCAAAATTTATTGTCTACAATTTTAAAGATAAAAAATCGTACAGCAGCTTGTTTGAAAGATTATACAACGTAACAGTCTTACAGTTAGTTTATTTCAGTCATGAAAACATAGATATGTAAAAGGGGGGAAAAACAATTAAAAAAACAGGACAATCCATCCATCCATGATTGTCATTGTGCTAAATATCCATCATTGCTCATCGATCATCCTTCAGAGACAAGCAATTTTTGACCAACTTCTAACAATAAGTGAAGCTACGAGGTTGCAATTTTGCTAAAATGATCTTTAAGCACTCTTCTATAAATCTTTCAAATATTTTTCGAATCGCTCGCCAACTAATAGAAGTATCACACGTATCGTGTACATTTAGATCTTCATTTCTGTATAAATTATATGTTGAAAATTAGTGCGATAAGAAAACATAAATTTACATAAATTCTCGAAATTGATAGAAAACAAACAGTATAGAAGCGTTGAAAATTAGACGTTTAAGAAGGAGTTTCTCAGTCTGTAATGTTGAATAGATGCGATGAATTTGTAGTTGAACTTGATGAAGAACAATAAATTAAACTCAACTTCCATCATCAATATTTCTATAATATAAAAAAAAAATGAGAAAACGATTACATTTATTCGATAAAAGTATTTCTATGTTATCTTGAAACATTTACACAGCTTCACATTTTCATGGTTTTTATTTTCATTGGAAATTTTCAGGTAATTTCTGAATTTTGTAAAAGACGTCAACAGAATCGTCCTTTTTCTCATATTGTTATGGATTTACATCAAGAGGCAATGGTAGTGGTTGAGATGCGATTAGATACACCATGGGGTCCACCGGCTATGCCTGAATTACGGCCAAGAACTCGAAATAAGTACACATTAAAAATTTTAATTATAAATAATACTAATTATTATTAAAAAATATAAATATTTTTAGATCTGAAACAAATACAATACCAAGACGTTGGATAAATCTAACACGAACAAATCAAGACAACTACAACACCAATAATTTACCGAAATTAACAAAAGAAGCTAGTACTAGTATGGAGGATTTAATTATAAACAGTAATAATAATATTAATAATAATACACCAGGTCGTATAACAAGACCAAAATCAATGTGTGTGCCTGATATGTTGATGAGTAGATATTTAAATGAACCATTATCTAACAATAAATTTAATACATTAGATGGTAATCGACGTTTAAAAATTAGAAGAAATCCTGTACAACGTGCAGCATCACGATTATATCGTGCTAATCCTACAGAAATTCATAATAATGAAGGAAATAAAAAGTAATTCTAATCAAATTCTTAATCAAAATCCTTATACAAATTATTGATTTTAGGAATTGTATTGGTCCTGAATTTGTAGTACGTGCGTCATTGCCTAGTAAACAAATTATAATACCAGATATTAAAAATGCGAGTAATAATTCTAAAAAGATTGTTACTGTAATCATGTTAAATGGACAGAAATTGGATGTTGTATGTAATCCAAATTCAACAACTGCAGGACAATTATTTGAAGTATTCTCAAATAAAATTGATTTTTAATTTAAATATTTTTTATCAAATTTTTTAGATGATTATCCAAAAGGAACATATAGAAGAGAATTTCATGTTAGGTCTGTCAGCTTTAATAGCTGGTGATTTTGTATTTTTACCATCCGATACACGTTTATGTAAAGCAATCCAATCTGATAACAATAATTGTATTGATTATACAACAACATCGATTTTAACATTATTTATGAGAATACGTTTCTTCTTACCAAATCTACGTGGTATACGTAATCATCAAACAAAACATTTACTTTATTTACAATTAAGACGATCAATATTAGAACATCAATTGCCATGTTCTTTTCTACAATTAATTGAATTGAATGGTTTAGCACTACAAGTTGAATTTGGTGATTTTAATGAGAAAGTAATCATTATTTAATTAATAATTATTGATAATTAAAATGATTTGTTTTATAATCTAGGAACATGGTAGTGATTATTTTTTAATTGAACATTATATACCTGAAACGATGTCGTGTAGAATTAATGATATGAATGCATTTCGACAAGAATTAATACGTTCACATTTATCAAAAATTGGTTTGAATGAAGAGAAAGCTAAAGAGGATTTTATTATTTTAGCCCAAAGTCTTCCACATTATGGTGGGCATTTCTACACAGCTACATGGGTGAGTTGAAAGTTACTATTAATTTAAAAATACGATTAATTAATCAAAATACTAAAATAGAAACAATTTATAGTAAACGAAATACAAAAGTAGCAAATTAATGATAATTTTTTTGTTTGTTATATTTTAAGTAGAATATGGTGACAAGTATATGGGTAAAGTTGTGAAAAGACTTATCAACTTTCCAAGTTCTCTCTCATTTTACTTTCATCATCTATCATAAATTGCATCTTTTAGCAGTTGTGTTAATGGTTCTAGAATCTAGATGATAACGTATAGTAATTATAGTTCATCATCATTTATCACTTGATATAAAAGACAGATTTCATTGAAAATATGTGAAGCAATATCTTAAAAATATAGCTTATAGACTACTTTGTTCTTCTATGAACTTTGATGTCAATAAAAGCACATTTTAGACTTTGATTCTCATCAAAAACTACAAGTCGAATCTTGCTCTCTTATTATTAGTTGTGAATCTAGTGATGTCTCTATACAGAACCGGGGGGCATGCATATGTCCAAAGGCGCCAATCTAAGAACGCGAAAGAGTGACCGTTAATATGAAAAATTTGAATGAAACTACTATAATACTTTAAGGATTTTTAGGATAGTGTCCAGAGAACATTTTAGTAAAAGTAGGACCTAGTAGCTTATTGGAAAATGGGTGAAATCTAACTTTAGAATATGCAGTAAGGTTTACGAGCCTTGTACGTCTGTCAAAAGTATTAAAATATTGTAATACGTTCGTAACATTTAGATTTTTGAAGTTTGTCCTTTACGCCCTTAAAAAAAAATTAAAAAAGTTGCAACCCGAGATTGACCGTGAAACGTTGATATGCAAAAATCCCTCTCTTCCCTATGTCAATCATTGTTCTTTCCCATTAGTTTATTGCGAACATCTGGAAAATTCTTGAAGATTTGGAAAGATCTTCTAATTAACCATCTAAATCATTTAATATATATTTAAAATCAATAATATTGGCTAAGTTTTAGCCAATTATGAAGGAAAACGTACGAGAAAAAAAAACGGTCCAACAAATTTATCTGCTATTCTGAATTTTATCACAATTTTCTTGAATGTAAAGGTTCAAGGCATGCACCTTGAAATACTCTATCCAACGCACGTTTAAATTTCACAATATCTTGAAAAATAAGCGAAAAATCGTGGTTTGAAAATTGGCAATTTTCGCACGCCGAATCGACATATATGTGGAACTTTCCCCTAAGATAAAAATAGAAGCATACAACTAGTGAATTTCAATTTTTAAAATATCGATATTCGAGAAATATGTTTTTCAATATTTTTTAAGATCGAGTGGCCAAAAATAAACAATTTAACGAGGATACTCGAGTCAATTCAAGTCATTTTATGTGTATAGCTGATTGGTGAAAATTTCGGCATTACCGGAGAAAAGTCATTTTTGAGCAACTTGCAAATGAGCTACGTGGCCCTACTTTTGCTAAAGTGGTCTCTGCGGATCACCCTACAAATCCTTAAAGTATTATTCGAAATCGAAACTAATAAGAGTTTCACCCTAATAATTCTTAGCCTAAGGGCGCTTAACGTTGGCGCCGGCCCTGACTCTCTATAATGTTACATATGCATCCGATAGAATAAGACCTAAAATTATATTTTTGTTTTTTGTTCACAGATCCTCAAAGACAATAATCAAAAAGACGTTTGGCTGTATATTAGTTCAAAAGGGATCAATTTATATGAACGTGACCGAACAAATTTGTATGGACCACAATTATATGAAATATTCGAATGGCGTACAATACAAACATTATGTTATAGTAAACATTATTTATGTATTCTACCACATTTAACAACAACATTATCATTAACAAAATTAAAAAAGTACAAACTTAAAATGGACCATAAAAAGTAATATCAACACTAATTTTATCATTAAAAATTTTTTTAATTATAAATTTTTAATTACAGGAGTTATTTTACATTTCGTCTAGCTTCGTTACATCATCAATTCTTTCTACGTTTACGTACCGAATTTACATCATTACAAAATTTATCAAATCAATTCGGTATACCGTTAAAAGATATGAAGAATGAAACGAATTCATTACATAAATTAGAAAATTTTCAAAATCATAACGAAAATAATAACAATAATAATGAAAATGATTTAGATCAAGGTGCAATTAATGCTGAAACTGAATTTAAAATTGAATTTTGTGCCTCATCCACAAAATCATCAAATACAAATAATATTAATAATAATGATGATGATTATAAATGTCGACGTGTTAAAAGTATTAATGATTTTACAATAATTAATAAAGAAGAAAATGAAAACTTTATCAATTGCCAGAAGAATAATGACGGGACTAGTTTAATACTTGATAGTTGTTATCTATCTGGTTTAAATCATATGAATAATAATAATAATATTGATAAGAGAAGTGGTGTTAAAATGGGTACAAGAATGTTCAAGAATCGTGTATCACGTTCTATGGAAACAATGAATCTAATTAATAATAATAATGATAATAATTTAGATGATATGTCATTACAATCGGTATCGATTAATTATAGTTCAGCATCTCCACTTTCAGGTAATGATGAAGTACCACTAGCACCACCACCACCAGTTGCATATATAATCGATACAAAAATGACAACAAATCAAGAATTTCTACCAGATTTTCAAGAAACAATAAATCAAACATTAATTGATAAATTCAATAATTTATCATATAGTGATGAATATCAATTGATAAAAGTTATAATAGAACGTAATAATTTATTTGAAAATTTAGGTTTACAAGTTGTTGAAGGTAGTGATGGTAATGTTTATGTACAAAATGTTATTAAAAATAGTTTAGCATATATGACTGGTAATATATTGAATGGTGATCAAATTGTTGCAGTTAATGGACAAAATCTATTAAATATGAAATATTTAAATTGTTTAAAATTATTGAAAGATATCAAAACAAGAAATATCGAATTTATATTATCGAGAATTATACCGAAATATAAATTTTCAAATGATAATAAAACAGATCAGATTGAGAAACATATAATTGAAAATTGTCAAGATTTATCCAATTTAAATAAATATAATAATAATGAAATAGTACCGTATCATAAACATATACGTTATGAGATTGAATCAGAAAATTTAAAATATCAAACATTATCTTCTACAACATTGAATAAGAATTTATCGAAATCATGTACGCAAATTAATCAAAATTATGATAAACAACAACAACGTTGTAGAATTATTGATATGATACCGAAAACGAATTATTATTCATTAGATCGTAAAACTATTACTATACCACCTGTAGCACTACCTCGTAGTTTGGGCTTGAGTAGGAAATATCGAGGTCCTGTTAGATATCCTGTAACACCAGTTAAAACAACTAATGATCCACCAATAACAACAACAACAACAACATCAGATGATGAACAAGTGTTTATCTAAATTGTAAATTACAAATAAGGCTGATAATAATGGTGACGATTCTTGTTAATTATACAAGAAATTTTGATGTTAATATTTATTATGAAACTCTAAATATTTAACTAGATAATGGCTAATCCGTAGATAATTTCAATAGTATTTACTGTGTATGTTGTATTTGTGGTGTTTTTATTTATTTATCGATTTTATTTTGGTAAGAAAACTGTGTGATATTAGATTCTTTGTTTTTTTTTTATCTTTGTAAAGAAAAGAAATAACATCAATTCGACCAATATTTGACGATATTTCGAGAAAATTATAGAGCTTCCTTAGTAGAAATTAAAGTCAAGTGCCGATTTTGGACTTTAATCATTATTGTAATAAAAATTGAAAACAAAACAAAAAAAAAGAGTGATTATCACAGAAATTCATTAAAAATATTTATATGTGATGCGATAATAATAATAATAATATTTACCTGTATATCAAAGATAGTGATTTTAATTCATCTGATTCTAAAATTGAATGTATCCATTACTTGTGCTAATATGTCGAGTATATTTTAAAATGTTATGCTTGATTTGCATTCAAATTTAACACGAATGGGTAATTTTAGAGATGTTACGTTCATTGATTATTTTTAATATTATTTTTTAAATAATATTAAATAGTAAGGCCGATATACTGTGGTGCCTAATTTTTTTAAAAAACATAATCGTAACAACAACAATAAATACCGCAATTAGTTAGTGATTAATGTAAAAAATGATATGTACTGATCATGTTAAAATAAAAATTATCCATATATACAGGAAATTCATGTTATTTCCTTTAGAAATCTCGGATGAATCAACAACAACAACAAAAAAATTTTCCGTTGAATTAACGAAATAGATCGACAAATATCTAGTGGAATAAACAGAGATGGAGAGAAAGTAAAATTCCGGGTTTGCAGAATGATTCCGGTCGATACAACGGCGCCGTCAGGATTACGTTACTATATATATGTATATACATATACAGTTTAGTTATTTAACATTATTTACTAGCATATTTGATTCGTTTCGAATTAACAACATGTGAGAAATTTTCCATAAAGTTTACGATTCTATACTTGACTTTTCCTATTTATATTCCTTATAAAACAGTTTCAATCAGAACAAGATACTTGAAGGGAAGTTGTGATGATCTCTATTGAAAATCTAGAGGAATTTCCACGCTTCTTACTAATTCTGATTTAGTCTATTGATAACAATAGGACACCATTTGAAATTAATGTATGAGATGGAAATAATCACAAATTATAGACGGCAAGAGAGAGGAACGGTTCTTTGATCTAGAAAATTTTATTGGAAGCTACATCAAACAACATTATTATTAGTAGAAATCCACCTTTAAGGCCCTTGATTGATGTTGGAATAAGATGAGATTTTGTACAATGACACAATCCGAACGAAAATGACACACGATCAAGCTGGAATTTAATAAATAAAGAAGTTTCTTTTGACAAAGTTACATCACACAACTTATTCCTAACAATAAGTTCATTTCAGTACTATTGGTCTAAAAGTAATCAAAGACATGCCTTCCTAGAAAATCGTATTGTTGGTGAGTGAGACAAATTTAGATTCTGTATTTTCTAAAAATAATCCAATTTAGAAATTTAGGTTAGTAAATACAAACGAAAACTGATGTTACTATGTTATTTTAAATATTTTGGAGAATCGCCAAAGCCTCGGTTATAATTATTGTTTTTTTTTTTTTTTGTTTTGTACCACCATCATTAACAACATTGTTATAATTGTTATTATTATTAAAGAAATCATTAAATCATCGAATGATTGTAAGGAAAGAAAACGGTAACGCTTTCATGCACGGTTAATAGATAGGAATGTTGAAATTTTGGCAACTTTACTTGGAATAGAATCATGACATCATACTTAATATTTCCAAAATTATTTCTAATTTGGTAAGCAGTACCAATTGTGAGATTTGTGAGTACGGAAGAGTTCTTTAATCCCGTTATTATTTCCTCATAGTAGAAACAACAATTCTATTTCAGTATTGATGGAGCGTGAACGATGCAATTTTAAGATATAGCACTGCTGGAAATAAACGTCTGTTCCCTTGCTGTACAACTATCCTGTCATTCGTTCAATACAATACGGCATAGTTAAATACAGAGATTTTTTGGACAACAACAAGTGTTTACGTTCGAAATTTTCGTCTGTTCGAAACAAAAAAAAAAAAATGATCAAAAATTGGTAGTTTGCCAAAAATTTATTTTTCTCCGACAAAAATTCGTTAATCAAAACAGTGTTGTATTGGAAAAAATGGTGTGAACATTGTATATTGAAATTTTAGAATTATCGTCAGTGAAAAGTGTCTATTGTAAGTTAATTAACTAAAAAGTAATAATTCCAACATAATTAATACAATTGTTGAAAGTTTGATAAGCTTGAATCTGTTGCTTTTCTAACAGATATTTTATTCTATCAAATCTGATAATTTAAACTTTTTCCATCTCGATTTGTCTTTAATTTTGGTAAAAATATAGATTTTTTTTCAATTGGACAAATTCCAATCGTGGGAGAGACTAAATACATTTTCTCCCATCTTTTTTCGTTTAGATAAATCCATAAAACATATACAGGGTGTTTCATAACATGTATCGCAGAACGAAATTTGTGATTCCTCAGCTCTGTCTAAGAAAAAAAGTTACCAGTAACATAGGTCCGCAAATGCACTGTTTCCCTAATTGAAATAAATACTAGAAATCCAAATTTATTTCCATTTTCTGATTTTTTCCGAGTTTTTCAGAGATAATAAGGTTTCTTAGAGAAAGTAAGAAATTTTCAGATTTTCAGAAAAAATTCCACCAGGGTTTCGAGATACAGGGTGCCAAAATAATCTATCTACGACTTACATATAAGGTGACTATTACACTTTTGGTTCTTGCATATTATTCCCTACTGTGGCTTACGAAAGGGAATAATGAACCATTATTCCCTCTCTCTGTATAGAGTGAGATAGGTAGCTTACTCACAGGGATGTTGTTTCTGTCTCATAGGATAATGATCTTCTATTTCTAAAGAATCTGCAAATACGGCTGATTGTCACAAAAGTAAAAAAAAATTTTGACACCCTGAATCTCAAAAACAGTGCGTTTGTGGACCTGAGTTATTGGGAAATTTTGTTCTTGAAAAGAGCCAAAGAATCACAGATTTCATTTTACGATATATGTTTTGAAACACTCTGTATAATTTTAGAATTTTTGGCTAAAGAATGGGTAGTGTTGCCACACCATCTGATCATTATTATTATAATCATCACCAAGAGATGATTAAATTACAATTAAAGAAACCAAAAAATTGGAATTGGCAATTATCAACATCAAAATCATCACCACATATCCTATTACCAATCATACAATTATATAATGCTAAAGGTAGATTATTGATTGAAGCAAAAGATGATGGTAAGAATCAAAGACGTAGTTGGCATAGTAGTGATATAAGAATAGATGAGACAAAAAGTCGGAATATCAATAGAGAGACGAAGGAAATTGATGGAAAGAAGAAAGAAGACGAGACACATCATACGACAAGTGATAAAAATAAAAAATCGAAGAAAATCAATAGAAGTAGATCGTCTGATGCTGTAAGAAAATTGAAGGGTTCAAATGACGATAATAGAAAGTCACGAATTTATAATCAACAACAAAATAAAGAGCATCTACAAAAATCACGAAGCCATATTTTAGGTAAATGATTTAATAAAAATCACACAGATTTAACACAACGAACAAGTTTTAATTAATTACTAACCAGTAGAATTAGGTTTTAATTAAATTAAGTTGATTTACGTAATGTCTTCTTTGAAGATTGGATTATCCAATTAAGGAAGATGAACAATTTTTGGGTGATTCGACGATATTAAAACCCATTAACCTGGCGCATCCACCAATTTTGATCGTATTTTTTTTCTTGTAGTTTCTAACACTTTAAAACAACACTCAATACAATCGTCTGGCATAGGAACGGGTTCAAGTAATTCGACTAAAACGACAACAATAGATAGATCACAACAACAACGGCATAAAAGATCACGAAGTGATGATCTGTTCAGGAGGAAATTGAAATACAATGAAGAAAGTCTGAAGCGGGCAGAAATTGATGGTTATAAAAATTTCATAAAAACGCATAATAATGACAGTCTCAGTGATAATAATAATAGCAAGACTTATAAAAAAGATGAAATCAATAAAGAAACTGATCTGGAAAATTTATGGTACTTATAACTTTATTGATTTTCTTGAAATTTAATAAGTTTTTAAACGAACCAATGTTGATTATAGTTGTCGTCAATATAAAACAAGAACAAGCAGTGCTGGCACGTTAATAATACCTGAAGAATGTTTTAATAATCAACATCGACGACGGGGGGGACGTCGGCGTCGTCAACAATTAACACCTGATACAGTCGCTGATAATTCAGAAATTCATCGAATTACTGAAAATACACGATTGCGACACAGAAAAACATGGAGTAATAACAAACACAGGTAAGTTTTGAGAAATTATCACGCCAATCTTGGTTATTATTTTTGGAAAAATTCCCATACGTAATTGTCAAATAAATTGTCGGATTATCCATTTAATGAAACTTTTAATTGTGGAAATTTTACTGATTTATTCCCGTATTAATTCAACGTTTTATTTTTCTATTATAGTTCCACTCATATTGTCTCTACTATAATTGAACGAAAGAAATTTTGTCATATTTTTCAGATTTAATAACGATAGTGATGATGATGATGATGATGATGATAAGTTGAAAACAATACTGAATGGAAATTATCCAACAGGTCTATTTTATTCACACAGTGATATATTTCCGTTTTCAAAACAACAATATTTGAACAAAAACAACAATAGTGGAGCAATGTGGAAAATGTTGACAATTGATAAGGATGAAAAGTCGTTGGAGAAAAAGCGTAAAAAGAAAATTCAACGAACCGTCGACGACAGCAATGGATCAACATCAATGTCAACAACATCACAACTTTACAATGATGGAAGAAAACTGGCCGAATTTCACTACAATAATAAATGGAATGGTAATTGTGTGAATCGAATAAAAGGTGAGCATTTTCTCATGTTTTTTTTGATATAGATGATCGAACGTGAAACAAGCTGCAATTCTGTTTATTTCCCGAAATATTTCCCTCTATTCTCTAGAGTCTATGTGTATTCGAAACTTTACATAATTCTCCAAAGTTTTAGTGAAGACAAACGGATGTAACAAGAATTTATTAATATATAATAAACAAAATTCGGCTGATTATTTGATAAAAATAAATAGTAATTTTAATGTAATGTCTTATCAGATTTGTTGCTCACACTTCTCTATTATCTAGTCTAGTCGCTTCATTCATAAATATAAACTCGCATGTAAATTTAATATGCTGGATTAAATCGGATGTAGATACGAGACACGAGCATATACACGAGCCTGATAAATTACCTGAATTTTCATCCAGTTTAACACCGGGAAAAATGGATAAAAACTCTTTTTTTTTCAGCTACTATAGCTTGATGATAATGAGAAAATTAAAAAAGAAAACTCTATTATTAACAGAAATTAATGTTAAAATCATAAAGAATAACTGTATAGGTACGGCAGTCGTTTTCACATAAATATGATAAATGAAAGAGCTACAGCAAAATTATCGGCATTGACGACCATACTTACGTGAAAAAGCCTGTATTTTAATGTCGAATTGATCACAAACGTTTAAATTTCCACAATACTTGAACGTAAATATCTAGCGGATGATGATGAAGCCTTAAAGAACTTGCAAGTTAATTGATTTGATTTTATATTCTATAAATACGATCGAAGTGCTGCTCACTTATAGAATAATTGGAATTTAAAGTGTATTAGTCGAGTTCTACAGGGTGTCCCGTAAGTAACGCATTTTAATGTAGGGACCAGATAGGGGACGAAATTCTAAGATAAAAAGTCCTGTATGATTTTCTCATCTGAAGCTCAGATAATTAGTAATTAATTAAATTAAGTAGCCAATCAGTAGCGATAGAAACATAGCGGGGAGGAGACTTATTAATGAGGCGTGGACAAGGAAAGCGACAGATGTTGACAATAAGAGTGCTCTCACAGCGCCAAACAATACTGGTAATCAAAATTAACCATTAATGAATATTATGGCGTTGTGAGAGCTACCTGACTCTCAACGTCAGGTAGCTTGCTAACTTTTCCGTTTCCCACGTTCCACCATCCAGACTCCTCCTCGCTGTCCTTTTTAACAGTTGATTGGATATTTTATTTAATTAATAACTAATTATCTGTGCGTCAAATGAGAAAATGACACAGGACTTTTCGTCTTAGAATTCCATCCCCTATGTGGCCCTTATGCTGAAATGCGCGATTTATGGGACATCCTGTATATGTATAATAGACCCGTCTTATCGGATGATTTAGTAGATTAATATCGTTGGAAATTGCAAGATCACAGATTGAAGAATCACTTATACAATAATACTCTAGATCGAGAATCTACATAAAGTCAATAAAGATGCAAGCCAGAACAACCCTTGTGATTTATATCAAATTCGGGTTCACATCATAGTCAATATTAGTGAATCTATCTCTATTTTATCAACAATCACAATCACAGATTTAGACGTGCTATGAATGATAAACTAATTAAAATTTCGTCAACAATTATCAAATTAAATGTTTATTTCATTTACAAACAATATTGTGAAAAGTTGCTGTTGATATTCTTCAACTTTCTGTCATATAAATGGGATTAATTTTTGTAGAAAACAAACTTTTCGAGGGTGGTTAAGACAAGCAAAAGAAACAATTATCTTTGTGCCTTCAATGATTGTATTTTAATGAGAGGGTGAATTAATCCAAATCCAATCATTTTATGTGCCCTTTAGCACGACAGGTATTCGAAATTATACCCCACAATTAACTCCACATTCTATACACACAGTGGGACTAAAAGCGGCTTGATAAAGTACCTTAGATTGAGATTATAATGGAAGTATAGATGAGGAAGTGTTGAATTAGATTTGATGATTGTCGTTTGTACGTCTTTGTTTCTATTGTTTGTAATTCTGTTCTTTAGGAATACAATTGTTTTGTTGTCATTTATTTTTTGTACGGTAGTTGATTTGAATTTTCTGCAACAATATCATTCTATCCGTTGTGGAGTTTGATCGAAAATTTTCCAGGGATCTAGAGTGTTAGTATAAGCCAGTTTTTCCACATCCCCTTGCATTTCTCTACACTAGTCTACACAGATCAACCCTTAGTATTGAAGTAATAGTAATAGTAGGCCACCACACTACCACCACTATGCTATATACACTACATGAAAACCACCCTGTTGACGTTTTGCGCTGGCGCATGTTATTCTCTCTCTGTGTGTATAAAGACCGACCTCGCCTCTTCACCTTGTCGTTCCACCATCCGGTTAAACGAACCAGCCAGCCAACCGACCAGGCAAGCAGACAGACTACTCTTGGTGTGGTGTTTGTATGTGCTTTTATAGTTCGGTCAATGTTAAAATCGAATTGGACGTATTTTATAAATTTGATTCAACTGAAAGAAACCGGTAATCGAATCGTGAATAATGTTAAGTTTTAGTCAATTTCATTGCAGCATCTATCATTAAACAATTATAATAAGAATATTTAAAAAATAATCGAAAATAATGATAACAGTGACGTATACATGAGTGGAATTGTGTTTAAATCTAGAATAAAGGCGAAACTACAACCGAACAAGGTATGATCTACTATCCTTAACAAGAAACTACCTAATTGAGAATTTTTCGAAAAAATCGCCCCTTAATTCAACCCCTTGGACAATCTACCTGTACTCTACAACTTCCATAGACTTCAAAAAACCGATAACCAAATTTATCAAGAGATATCAGAACCCCTTGAAAAATATCGTAAAATCCACATCCCTTGTGATTTATTTTCCTCAGATTATCACGATTTCATGTGAGTTTTTTTTTCAAATAATTCTTTTCTTTTAATTGAATTTACACCGCACAATAGAGTGTTTTTTAAATATTCATGTGATTATAAAGGATTACACATTTGGGAAAATTACCATTTTGTTTATTTTCTGTAATATTTTTAAATACACACATAATTAACAATGTTTTATTGTCGTTGTTGTTGTTGTTGTTGTTGTAAGGGAAATAAGAGCGAAACCGGAAAGGTTCAAATTATCCAACTGTTAAAATATTGACTTCCTGTATTGTTCATCGATTTTTATTTATTTAATTGTACAATACTTATTGAAGGGTTAACTGTTATTCAACTATCAATCTTTCAACAAATAAACAAGCAACCACAATAATACCAATCGGGATTCCTTTCAGTTATATAAACTTAAACCAACTAACTTCTAATGAAACAATTTAAATTAAAAGTCGACAGTTGACTACTACAAGGGTGGTATACAGTATTAGTCCACCCCCCAAATTAACAAAACTATCTTAACTAGCTTGTCTTGAATCGATTCTGTGGTGCTGTCTAGGTGGTGAACCTGTTGTTCCATTTACCATCAAACAAATCACTCCAAAATTTCGACATTATATAAATTAATCCTCAAAGTTTAGATATTAAGTGAGTCACATAAGTTGAAGATTATTTTAGCAAAATTAGAACTTCGTAGCTCATTTAGAAGTTGGTCAAAAATCAACTAAACTCGCAAAACGACTAAGATTGACTCGAGGATCCCCCAAATTTGATTTTTTTTTAGAATGCAATGGATAAAAACTAAAATAATCAATGTTAGGAGGGTCTTTACGTCATTCTCAATCGCGACACTCTTCTACTAACTTCAAAATGAGCTGCGAGGTTCTAATTTTGCTAAAATTTTCTCTGGAGACTCCCCTACGCATCCTTGAAGACCTTTTCGTCTTAGTGACTCACTCGGTATAAGATGATAGTTTCAATAATTATAGATTTATAATCATTATTGTAACGATTCTGCTAATTAACAATTAACAATTCGATAAAGGTGATGTTTTTTTTAATGGAAATACTCGAAAATAAGTAATTCTAACAACAATTAAAATGATTGATTTTATAAATGTGGATTTAATTAAATTACGAGATTATCAAGATTGGTTTATTCCTCTGTCCTTCTTTTAATTTCCCTTATTGTTGTTGTAATCAAGAACCGAAACTGAGGAATTAATTGAATTAATCACAAACATTGTTTACAACAGTATATTGGATCTTGGTGTAATTCAATTTAATTGTTACAACATCGATTATTGGAAATTTCTGGATTTTTATTTTTATCGAAATATGTATATAAAAAAAACAACGAGAGAATGAAAAATCATAAAATTCTAATCGTTTCTTCTACGAAAAAAATAAAACTCCAATTTATCGTCAATAAAATTGAAGTTTTATGGAAATTTACTGCATGTCGGATTTTTATCAAATATTTTAGCACAATTTTGTTAAAAATAGCGCAAACACAGACACAAATATACCGGATAGGTCATAAGGTCACTAGAGGATTAATTACGTTGAACATAGTTGAACATTATGTCCCAATGGTATCGTTCCAGACTACACACATACAAGGCTAATGTTCCCATACCTTTAACCACAATTATTGTTAAAAGGCTTAATCCAACCGAAAATCACGGCTTATTTTATTCCATTTCTTTTTTTTTAATTTAAAAACTTTAAATTTATAGTAATGTTAATTTAACATAATCAACTTGGCTTGTTATCAATCAAAAATTCGAGATTTGATTAGAATTCCAACATTCTAAACAACCACAGTTGAATAGTCAAGAATTGATATCCAAGTGTCTGGATAAGCAACTGTGCAACTTGCAAGGGAGTCGTACTTAAACGATTCTCTTGGGGGTCGTCAAAGTAGAATTCCAATCAAAAAAAAGCTCGAAAGTAACCAAGCGATCATAATTGTACTTCACTGAACCTGAGTCGTGGATAAATTAAGGGCTGTAATAACGGGAGCTTCTCTGACTGTTTCTAATTTTGCCAAAAATTTAATTCGTCACCAGGGCCGTCGCAGGGGCGCCAAATCACGGTAATTTTTGCTAATTTTATTTATATTTTTGTCAATATTTACAGATAATGTGACTCTTTGACTCCCTCTTTGTATTATACAGGGAGCAGACTGTAGGTAACCGATTTAAAATGATTTTTTTGTCAGCAATCAATATTTTCTTCTATATCTGCAAGTTTCTATAAATAAATAATAAAAATTATTTTCCACTCTACTATATATTTATTATAGCAACTTCCAAGGATTTATTAGATAGTTCCTTGAAACGATTTTATCAAAATCGCAGCCTCGTAGCTCATTTGGAAGTAAATCAAAAAATACTCCGTTTGGACAAAGTCACTATTTTCAGAAACGAGCTACGCATACTAAACGAGTAAGAATAACTACAAGACCCTTCCAACAATAACTTTTTTCGTTTTTCTTCATTGAATTGTGAAACATTTTCTCCTGTTACATAAAATGAGGAAAATTCATGTTGGGAGGATCATTTTAAGTCATTTTACGTAGTTAGTTATTAAAATTGGAGACAGCGTCAAAAAGAGCGTTTTTAACCAACTTCCAAATGAGCTACAAGGTTCTAATTTTATTAAAATGTTCTCCAGGGACACTCCTATAAATCTTTAAAATATTACCGGTCCGGTATACAAAAGATCGATTTCAAAAGTGATACCTTATCACACCGACTATTTAGTGATCGTTTAAGAATTTAAGATTTTATTTATAGGTTTCTTTGATTAATTATTATTATTTTTTTAATAAGAGGCGCCCACTGGGCACGCGGTGGCCCTGTCACAAAACTCCGGTCTCTCTTTATAAACTCTGACTATTGTTCGATTGATTGGTTGAATGTGTTTATGTTGCCTTTGTTTTTTGATATTGCATTATTGAATTTGAGCAATTCAGATTAAAATTCAATATCAATTTTGTTTACGTTAGGACTATCACGTTCAAATTAAACTAAATAACATTCCATTGGTTAAAACAATTTCTTTATATTATTATTAATGTTATTATTATCATTATTTACATTATCATCACCATTATCATCGATCTAAATTAATAATAATTATTTAAAACGTGAGTTGATTATCTCTTCAGTCACTGTTGTTGGAACAACATTAATCTTGTTTTAGAAGGGGAAAAAAAAGGAGAATTATTTTGCATCAAGAAAAAGGAAATAGTAAAAACAGAATTATTTTTCTCTTTAACATACATCAACACCGTTGAAAATCTCAATTGTTGATGATTGATGGCCGTCAGTATTGTCTTTTTTTGTCTCTCTCGCATCTACCGATAAGAAAATAATAAATCTCAGAAATTTGCAATGTGAAAAAACTGAAAGATTTTTTTTTATCATATCAACGTTTTTTATGTGATTAATCGATTAAAAGATTAATAATCGTTTATCTTGTAAAATGTAAATCTGTTGTAAACATCTAATAAATCTATAAAATCACCAAAACGTCGATAAATTGTAGTTTTAAGATTATTTTATACAGGGCGTTTGGTCTAAGTATGGTGAGTTCTAAGAAACTCCTATTAGTTGAGCGATTCGAAAAATATTTTTAGGATTTGTAGAAGAGTCCCTAGGAAACATTTTAGCAAAATTAGAACCTCGTAGCTCATTTCCAGGTTGGTCAAAAATGTCGTAATTTTAAAAAACGAACAAAACACGCAGAACGACTAAAAATGACTCATAGACCTTCCCAACTTCCCAACATTGATTTTTTTCGATTTTCTCGGTTGTATTCCAGAGAAAATACGAAATATTTCCACCTGTTCCAGAATAAAATGGAGAAAATTTAGTCAGAAATGAGCGTTTTTTGACTTTCAAATGAGCTACGAGGCTCTAATTTTGCTGATATGTTCTTTGAGGACCCTTAAAAAAAATTTCGAATAGGAGTTTCTTAGAAGTCACCATACTTAGACCAAACACCCTGTATATAGAAATATGCACGATTTTGGCCAGTTGTTGTTATTGTTGTTCTTGTTGTATGTCGTGTCCTGCAGCAATTTAAAGTTTTGTTTCACTACTGCAACAGCAGCAGTTTCGATGGCGGTGTTAAATTATTTATTGTCTGTACTCGTATGTCGTTTTTATGATTTATTTTTAAAGTTCCAAAAGTTGTAAATCTTTTAAGCGAGATTTTCTCTACAATAACTTTGTATATATTTTATTTTAAAACAGATTTTAAAAAATTTTTCAATAAAACTTATACGAATCTAAACGGAAATTAAATGAAAGTTTGCATATTACAATGTAGTTTTATATTATAAAACACACGAATTAAAGATAATCTGCCAATATTCAAATAGATTGGTACATTGAAGAATATCATCTGATCCTTGTCTTACTTATTTCTAAATCTATGCATCCGACTAGACTTTTAATGGGTGCGACAAAGACAACATATGTCTCTTTAACTAAATAATAATAACTTCTAGACGTTAACAGAGGTATTGAAAAGAGCTCTTCAGTTATTAGGTATTATTTTTTCTACTATGTGTAGGAGTCCATAAGTTCTAACCGCTGTGGGCCCATTCGGTTTTTAATGCGCTCCTGTCATCACTTAAATTATATCGAAATCATTCATAATTTGATAGGAGCAATAACTAGAATGAAATAGAGTTTAGAAGTATATTTACAGTAAATATTTTTATAATTTATGAGTTGTTATAGGAAATATTTCAAATACGGCACTGTTTTGATTATAAATAAAAAATGAGACTTGTCATTGAAAAAGTGACGAATAAGATCGATAATTGTGAAGTAGATGTCTTTTTTACCTGAAACTAGTTCTAAATTAGTACTGAAACTTGAATTTTCAGCTTCTATGATTTTCCACAATATTCTTCAACCTCGTCTACTTTGTCGAACAAACTCTGGTGTTATTAATATTGAAAATCGCTATAATTATCATTTAGTGTAATAGTGAAAACTTTTCTTTTAAAACGACTATTTTATTTAAATAGAGGGTGTCTTTTTAAATGTGATCGATTCTTATGATATTCCCATTAATTGACGAACGATTCGAGTAATATTTTAAGGATTTGTAGGGAAGTTCCTGAGGACATTGTAGCAAAATTGGTACCACGTAGTAATTTGCAAAAAATGCTGCAAACGTAAAATGAGTTAGATGAGTTTGATTCTGGAACAGATGGAAATATTTCGCATTTTTTTACAATGTGATGGAAAAAATGACAAAAAACACTATGGGGTGGTTTCTTTAAGTTATGAGCTACAAGGTTTAAATTTTGCTAAAATGATCTCCAAAGGCCCTCTTTCAAATCAACAAAAATATGATTCGAATCTCTCGCCAACTAACAGGAGTTCCATAAGAATTTTAGCAAAATTAGGACCTCGTAGCATATCTCGCTTGGAAGTTAGTCAAAAAACGACTGTTTCTGAGGATGGCGCGATTTTCAAAAACCAACTAAACACGAGGATCATAAAAAAAAAAATTTTCTTAATTTCGGAATAGGTGACAACATTTCGCATTTTTTGTAAAATGCAATGAAGAAAAATATACTGTTGGGTGGTTTCTTTGAGTCATGAGCTACAAGGTTTAAATTTTGCTAGAATGATCTTCTAGGACCCTCCTTCAAATCCATAAAATATGATTCGAATCGCTCGCCAATTCACAGTTCCAGAATAATCGACCACATTTTTTAATAATGGCTGTATATGCCGATTCGAATTAGGAAAATGTAGAATCAATATCGAAACGAATACCATATTGAGATCGGAACGAATATTATGGCACAACGAGGAGAATCTCTATAAAAATATTACTAATGTATTTCCTTTTCTCGTTTTTTTTAATGTAAATTAGGACGAGAATTGATCGAGTTATTTGGTTATTTTATCAATACATATTGTGGTATATCAGTAATATACCAAAGACTAGTTCTTGGTAATGTTAATAAATGTCACTATCATCCATAACATCAATAATTACAACATATGTCTATCTCTCCATGTGGTGGTAGTAATAGAAGTAGATTTATAGACCTAAATGGACTCTGTGTATCTCTAAACTGAAATTGTTAATAAATTGTAAATATTAACAGATTATTATATTACAAATTCTATATTTAATCTATAAAAAAACACACAACTAAATAAATTAAATTAATCTAAATACAGATTAGTCTACTTTGTAGATCATTGATCGATCAAATTTCTAATCACAATTACAACAATCCTATTGAAATTGTCGCAATTTCTATCATTATAACTCAAATATCAACAAAATTAATTATTGATTATTATCGTACAAATTTCCGATCAAGATTATAATGAAAACCCGAACAAGTTCGTTGCTATTATTATTATTATTATTGGTAATAGTAGTGAAATTTATATAGGTCGAGTTGTGTTTTATATGTAGAAAAGTCGATAGATAAAAGTGGTAAGGGTGAGTTTCATAGATAGAACGTTTTCAGTAATCTACCCTTTACTCTTTTTGAGAATACTCAAAATGTAATATTGGGAAATTCAGCTTGCAAACTGCACAACATAATAGTTTGTCCTTAAAATTTAATTATAGTAATAATAATATGATAATAAGGATAATTTAGGTGAAGGCTATAGATAAATAGGAATAAATTCCCATGGAGTTACCATAATAATAACAATTACAAATATTCCAATCCAGACTGTATTTTAGCTCAATATTATTGTACTAGCAGTACTAGTACTAAAGTATGTACGGTATTAAATTACTAGGCAATCTTCGAACTAGATGTTGTATTATATCTGTGTATGTGTGTTGCTTAAATTGACCTAGAGATGTAATTTTTAATAAATCCTCAAGTGTAGGCTCGATTTTATGATCAAAGAATACGTGAGACTGAATTTTATGATCGTTCATTTGCATTAATTTCTCAAAATATCACTTTGTTAAGATTTCAATTGTAGCTTGTTTATGAAAAAAGCTTATTATCACAGTGCGAACCGGTAATATTGTTAATTATCTAAAAAAAATCTCACATATTTATATCTACCAAAATCTAAAGTGAGTAGGCTAGAAACGACCAGGGGCGGCTCGTGAGTAATATTCTTGTTTTCATTAATATTAATGTTAAAATTGGTGTTCGACGGAAACAGGCTTTACAGCCGAAATCGAAACCGAAGCCGAATCTTCGGTCTCAATTTCGGCCAAAACTGAAACTTATTGAGATATGTTAAAAATTGTATTCTATTGTATGTTGAAATCTAATTAAACAAAACAATTATAGTTTGTAAGAAAAAAACAACCTCAACGGACTCACCCAAACGAAGCGGGACGATTCACGAACACTGAGTTTCGGCTGATTTTTAGCCGAATCTAACCGAAACGGAATCTTCGGTCAGTCTTCTGTAATGTATGTCACGAACCACCACTGGACTTGGCGATAATGATTGGAATTCTATTCTGTTTTGCCCGTTTCTGTCCTTGTTGAAATATTTAAATTACTAATACCCGATTGTAACAATTGAATTATAATAGAATTGAATCAATGTAATTCACCGAGGAGTGTAGATGGTGGTGTATCCTTTTAAATCTGTGAAGTTTAAGATAAATGTGGCGCCATGTTGATCCGATAACAAAAACCAAAAGGCGGAATATACACCATTTATATTGACATGTCTGTATGTGTGTGTGTAGGCGGGATAAAATTGTATTTTAAGATTATTTTAATAGAATTTTTAATTTAAGAAATACACAGATCATTCTTTGAATATAATTACATATAACAATAAAAATAATAATGATTAGTTTATAATTTAAATGGGTAGAATATTTAGTGAATAGTGAATAGATCATAGAATTTTTCGGTTAGATGCACATCTCTACTATAATAGTAAAAGACACGTACTATTTCTCCTATAAAACGCAAATGTTTTCCAACGTTTCTCATACATATTCAAAATATAGAATTTCTGTATCAACGAGTTTATCGAGCTTAAAGTTCCAAATTTTTTTCTCTCTTTTCCTGTCTTTTCTCTGCTGTCTAAAATTCTATACTTGTCAACAATTTTTTCATCTGACCTTTGTCTTGTTGTTGTTGTTGTTCTTCTTCTTCTTTTTCTTGTCCAAAGATCACTTTCAAATTATTGGAAATACGATATTGATTGAATTTATCGACAGGTACTACAACAAAACCGATATCTTGATTTTAAATGAATGTGGTTTTTGGTTGGTTCATACGATATTAAAGCCAAGTCATGAGGGTGGTTAAAATTATTTTCGATTAGTACTCGATATACAGAGTGATTCATCCTCGTGACAATTTTTTCAAAAAATTGTAGTCTACACATCTGAAATATCGTAGTTATAACCACTCTTGTTAAAGGGGGTAACGTGCCTTGTATTTTAAATATTGCATTTTCATAATTTATAATAAAATTTAATGGGGTTTTGATAATAGATACTTTTATAGAAATTTCGAATTTTGTAGTGTTTGATTGAAAAATTTCCACCTCACAAATATGAAACTTTTAAAGCTAAAATAATACACTTTTTATCAAATTTTATAACTTTCTAATTTATTATCTTTTATAGTTTAGCTGAAATTGATTTTCTATTAGACAATAAAATAAAACAATCATGGCGCAGGTTACAGCGCAAGTATCTCATGATGACGTAATGATAATCACTCTGACTTAAAAAATAGATGACTATCATTGTAGACAAAAATTGTCGGATCTAAATGTATGAAACTCCTATTAGTTGACAAGCGATTCGAAAAATATTTTCAGAATTTATAAGAGGATCCCTGGAGAATATTTTAGCAAAATTAGAACCTTGGAGCTCTTTCGGAAGTTAGTGAAAAAACGCTTATTCCGGACAATGTCGCGATTTTCGAAAGCAAGCTAAATACGCAAAGCCATTGAGAATGACTGGAGGATCCTCCCAACGCTGATTTTTTTGGGTTTTTTTAAGTTGCTTTCTAGAAAAAATGCGAAACATTATCTCCAGCTCCAGAATAAAATATAGAAAAACAAATAAAATCAATGTTAGGAGGATCCTTGAGTCAATTTAAGTGTAGCAAGTTTTGAAAACCTCGTCAGAAATGATGAATTGTGACTGACTTGCTAATGATCCACAAGGTTCTAATTTTGCTAACATGATCTCCAAGGACCTCACTAGAAATCCTTTAAATATGTCTCGAATCGTTTGTCAAATAATAAGAATCATTAGATTGGTCACATTTAGATATAACGTTCTACATTCAAAATAAGAGTATGGTGCAGTAGGCAATATAAAAATAAATTCTATAAATTTCCGATACTTCTCGTATTTGTGAATCGTCCTGTATAGGGTTTATTTTGTTCGATTTTTTATTTATTCTTGGCGAAAAACCAACCGCAGACATCATCATTCTTGATTTACATTCCAATCAACGATGAAGACTCTGTCGTCTATCGCTTTCTGTTTTATACATTTTTATTCAAGAAAAAACTCACGATTTTTTTTTAAATTCACGGTGAATATAAAATTGATTTGTAATGTGCAGAAAGGTGGATTGAATTTTTTATAAATTAAGACCGAAATTGTGTCTGTCTGTCTGTGTGTGTTGTCACCTAAATTGAATCCTGCATGACTCACGTTACACACCCTTTTTACAAATTTAAATAATAAATAAAGCAAATATGTGGTGCATATATGTACACTGGCGGCCATAAAAAAGGGACCACTTCGTGTGCGGCTGTGTAAAACAGGTTTATGAGGGCGGTCATCACAATGTGACAGAATCTTAATAGGTCAGAATTGGGGAATAGAAAGAGAAATCGCCTGACTTACACGAGCGAAAATTCGTAATATTCTCTCTAAAGACTTGGTCTCTTTTTTTGACCGCCACTGTATAAACAAACCACTTTATAAATGAATGAATTTTTGCTTTTTCAGGTATTTTTCTTTTAACATTGGTATTCGTTACAGGAGCAAACATTTTAGAACCTTTTTTTTAATTGTAAGTTTAATGAAACTGTTCGAGTATTATGAACAGAATTTTTGATTGAAAATTCGATAAAACAAGATTTTATAGGGCGAGGTCAGTCAGCATTATTCACTAAATTAACATTTGCTTTATATTCCATACAATGCTACCTTTATTTTGATCAATCTTTTTAAACGATATTAAAATCTCCGATTACGGCATTGACTTGAAACACGAACATGGTTTAATGAAAATTGACGAATTTTCAGCAATCAATTAGAGATCGAAATGACTTTGTTGGAGAGAAGAAGTCAATTTCTGATTTACTAGAATACAAAAAGTACAACTTTCAAAGTTTTCCACCTTAACCGATCAATGATTGTTTAATACAGACACATACACACACACACATATACAAGTTTTCTACACATGTGTTGTTGTTCATCCCTTGGGATGTTTACACCATAATTATCAACATCAATTTTCGTTCATCTTTCTTGATGTACAAAGGCACGACACGTTCAGTGAAAGTTGATTGAAGGGTGTCAATTATGGAATATTAATTCTATTAGACACAATGATGGTTACTAGTCGGAATGCCGGATGTTGTTAAGTTTGAATGTGTACAGTACCGGAAACGTACAACAACAACAACAATAATAACCGAAAACAACACTTCATTCACCGTCAAATACAGCTGACAATTCACTATCTCTAACAGTAGTAGGACTGTAAAGGGACAGATTTATAAACAGGGTCGTGTTACTTTTCTATACACACTTGAAGAGGTTCCAGTTACAGATAAACGTCTCTCCTGCTGACCATGAACTTAGATGAAATCAGTTTTACACGCTTTATATTTCATAAATAATCTTATCTTGCAAATCTCACAATCACAATATAATATGTGTATTTCCTTTTTTTCTTTAAACTGTACTCTCAAATATTGACTGCACAACAAAATTAACTTTACAGTAGCATTATTTAAGACTACACAACAATTTAAAGCATCCCATACACGTGTAGTACATTGCACAATAGAGATTATTTATCTAATCGTCGGTTAACAAAAGTGTTTTATGAAATTTGTTGGCCAGTTCCCACCCCGTTCTTTCAGTGATTATCACTTTTTGTTTGTTTGTTGTTATCATTATCATTAAACCTTATAGTCCTATAATGTACGAGAATATTGTCTCTGCATACAAGTATATTATTATTAATTGTTTCAAAAGATACATAGATAATAACTGCCTGTTTTTGTTAACTGTTTGTTATTCAGAAATTTCATTAAAACGATTATGGGGAAAGTTGAAGCTTTTTCATAAAATTCTCTTGTGGTGTTATTGTTGATAGAATAGAATTGAAACAATCAATAATGTTTTTTTACTTTATTTTTTTAATTGTGTATAAACATTTAAACAATATATAAATGAACATAGGTAGGTACATGCGTAAATTATTAATTGATGTACATTATCCTCGCATTAAATTTCTGTAGAACAAAACAAAAAAAAAATATCATTGTTCATTTTTCTTACATTTTAATGGTTATCATTAAAAAGTTACGACAGGAAAAAAATTGACATCATTCCAAGGTTCTCTATTATAACAATTCAAGGATTACTATTTAATTATTTGCATCATTTTTTTTCTTCTATATAGGGTGTCTATTTGAAATGTGGTCGGTTCTTATTAAACTCTTAATAGTAGGCGAGCGATTCGAAGATATCAAGGATTTTTAGGGTACTCTGTGAAGATCATTAGGACTTCGTAGCTCATATGGAATTTGGTCAAAAACGCTCGTTTTCAATGTTGTTTGGAGAATCATCCCAAAATTGATTTTTTTCGTCTATCTCCGTTGCGTTTTAGAAAACAAAGAGGAAAACTAAAAAAAAATCAATGCTAAGAGGATCTTCGAGTCATTCTAAGTTATTTTGCGTATTTACCTTGTTTTTTTGAAAATCACAACATGAGCTACAAGGTTCTAATTTTGCTAAAATGATTTTCATGGACTATCCTGTAAATCTTCGAAATTTTCTCCTAATCGTTCGCCAACGAATTGGAAAGTCTTACGAATTGAACATTTCAAAACAATAAACCAAGTAATTTACAAGAACAACAAGTATTGAATTTTTTTGCTTTTACTTTGATGTTAATTATCGAGGGAATTAAACAGTGGAGATGATAAGCACGATTGACTTAATGAAATTAGTGAATCTTCAAGTCTTTTATAATAAATCTAAAGCTTAGATTAGATTAATTCTTCTTTAATTCTTTATTAACAGCAATAATTGGGAATTCAGTGGTTTATTTAAATGTAAATTTTTAAGCCTTTAGGGGTACTGAGAATTGAGTAGGACATGAAATTTATTTTGATGCCCAAGAGAAGAATCATAAGTAACAACTTTAATTGTAAATAAAAAGAACAGGAAAATATGCTAAGTCTGCTCGAAAATAATGGAAAATTCATGAAAATTGACTAAATTTTGAGAATCCCATAACAAAATTTGATAGAGAAAGATAATTTATTAAAAGTATCCTAATTATAATTTTTTATGACTATTTTTTGAGCTATTTTTTAAAGTTAAACTAAAAGCGGAGAATTCAGTTGAAAAGTAGACAAAAAAATCTAATTCGTCTTCTTGTTATAAAATTTTATAACAGAATTTATTCAGAGCTCAAAATTGAGACCGAAATATTATTTTTTGTACTTTCGAGACTAAAACAGCATTTTTCTCCCTCAAAACAGGGACTAAAGTAGCACTTTTAATCCCTAGGGACTAAAGTAAAAATACACAATATGTTTCTATAGCAACATTATTGTCAAATTAATAAATCTATAATTTTTTAATTTTCTCATTAAATATAAACGAAAGTGCAAAAAATAGCGTATATAACTCGAGACTAAAGTGCTTTCTTTTTTTGTCAGAAACTAATAACATGAAAATAGTGACTTAAACTCAAAAATTCTCCTCAAAAGCGAGTAACTAGAAATACAGCATCTTAGTGACTTTGTGTAGCCAAATCACTAGCTTTTTTGTAGTTTTTTTATTAAAGATGATTGTTTGCTTTTTAGTTTTACAGGAATTAGACCAGAATCGATTAGTTTTCCATCGTCTTATTGTATTTTCATTGTTATTATCCTTAAATCTTCGACAGGACAATAACCATCCATTGTGGGAGCTTGAATTCAATAACAACATATCAGGTTGTTTTTTTTTCTTTAAGAAGAAAATTTCTATTGCAAATATAAATAGAACATTTCATTGGAAAACGTGAAACAAATACAAATAAAATATTGCACAAATAAAAGTATAATTGAGAAAATAAATAAAATAAAACATTATTTTGATTGTGATTTGGCTACACGAATACCTCTTATAAGCATCATATATCGTGTGATATTTATACAGTTTAATCCATCTTGACAGAGACAAAATGGTGTTCTTCTTCAGAAAAAGAAATAATCCTTCAAACATCTAACAAAGATAAGTCAAGTCTTATAAGTATTGCTTAAATGGTCTTGAAGTTTACAGTTAAAAACGCTTTAGAAGAACTGTTCAATGGAATGTAACTTCTGTATTTGTCCGATATAAGCATGCGATGTTTAGAATATTATTCACCTTCTTCTATGTTTGCGTATTTAGATTCAATTTTTGCACAGTCATACTCTAATTATTTATGTTGTCCTTATACGAGCCCGGTTGACACGTACAGAATTTTGGCAGATTGCCTAATTAAATTGACGCTGATTATAATAACGAAAACTCTCAATATTAGTGCGCAAATACAAACTCAAAAACTCTAAATCGGTTTTCACATTATTGTGTCATTTTTTTCTTTAAATAAAGTGCAATTTTTCCTGTTGGATCAAAAATAAAATTGTAATAAGTTGATGATTCATGGTGTTTTTTTGTCGAGTCAAAGTGGTAATTTTGCGTAAAACCGGCTCGTTCTCTTCTTCTTCTTCCATTTAAAGTCGCCAACTCACGTGCCTTTATTTTTAACAACAACAAAACAGGTAGTAATGTAATTATAATTAAAGTAGAGCCTGTTAAATTGAGAATTTCCATCGAAAATTTCAAAATAATCCCAACAAAATGGAATTGAAAGTTTTATATTCTTTCACATTGATGGGTAGTGATGATTACAGTACAAAATAACAATAGTTTTAAGTTTTTCAAATTCCCCACTTCATCATTGTAAAGAACAAGAAAAGGAATTCTTTCAACTGGTTCCGGTAGTTTGTTGATCCAGTTGGAAAGAATTCGAGATCGTGGCATGTTCTATTCGATTTCAAACATCTATTGTTATATATATATTTAATAATAATTAATACAAAAAATATGTGTTGGTTGTTAGTAGGTGTTTGTTTATAATTTTTATATATTTCAATATACATATAGGCAAAAGATGTTGGATTTTAATTACGGTACGTTTATCGATTTTAATTGAAAATATTTAACAAATTGATAATCTGCAATGAATTATAATGCCTTTTGTTTCTTATTTACTGTTATAGTAGAATGGTAAATTCTCATTTTTCTACTTTAAGCCTTTCTCTCTTTCAAAATCTTTTGAATCAACAACAATAGATACCTTCCATATTTTTCTTTTTAATAATAACAACAATAACAACAAATAAACACTCAGTCTTTCATTAAAACTACATTTTTTATTATTTACTTTTACTTTAAATTTAATTCAATCGAAAACAAACTAAATCGAAAAATATTTAATTTGTAATTTACATGTTAATAATTAGAAAGATGATTCAGTAATTAAAATTTCCATTTTAGAATTTCAATTTTTTCGCAAATAATTGTTGAAAATTGACGATAATTGAATGTGTCGTAACTCTATAAAATAATAATTAACAAGGGGAAAACCGACGTTAATCTATAATGACAAGTCTCATTTTTCATTTATAATCAAAAACAGTACCGTATTTGTAATATTTACTATGATAGTTTATAAATTATAAAAATATTGAACGTAAATAGTCTCACTTTCAACGTTATTTTGTTGTTATAGCGCTCCTATAAATGAATGATTTCGATATAATTCAGGTGATGGCAGGAGTGCATTAAGAATCGAATAAGCCCACGACTGTTATAAATTTGGGAAACCCATGCAGTAATTTTTATTATTGAAAATAATTGGAGATTGCAAAATATTGTAACTTGAACAGATTTCTGTCTCCTCGTTAATCCGCCTCTGGAGTTTGAGTTAATAGTCAACAAAATCAATATTGATCGAATCCTAATATGTTATCGCCCTAACTAGTTCTGTTTACCTTTAAACACCTGACAAATTTACTGTTTTCAGGTGAAAATTTAAGCGTACCTCTTATGACAATAGTGTATGATCAAAGGGGCTTTAATATTACTCACTTGTTATTAATGTTGTGTTGTCAAAATAAAATTAACGAGATTTCTTGGTAGATCATGTTTTAAATTTAGAAATTAAATTCCATCATTGTTTATTGGGATTACCTTTTTCTTCTACACAAATTATTTCAATCATCTTATTAAATATAAGGGTGAAAATTTAAATTTATCATAGTGGTGGTAAATTTTATCAATTTTTTACCTATTTATGAATATGGGTGATTTTGAATAGAGTACAACTAAATTGTTTTCGTGTATTAAACGGCCCCCGGATTATCTGTCATTCATCCGGATTTGTTTGTAATTGACACTATCAAATCAATACGTATGAAAACATTGATTTTATGAGTAGTAAACAGGGTTAATTTTGTTTGTTTTTTAGAAACACCGACAAGTTTTAAACGAAACAACTCACATTCCAATTGACAGCGACTTAAGTGAGGCTTAAACACAAGTATTCTCTATAAATTCCTATTTATTCGTGACTATGGCTTTATAAATGAATCCTGTAGATTATTGGAATATTTTCATATCATTCTTTAACATATAGTATTGTTAACGATTGCATTTCAAACTTTTAATAAGTACTAATAAGAAAGTTATAACTTTGTTCATTTTGGAAGGTTTCATCGTTGTTAGATTATTTCCATATAAAAATTATTACATCCAATTCACCGTCTTTTTCTCTGTCATTTCAACGTCTTTATTAAATCGAAAATTAATTAAAATTAATTAACTAAACCGGTATTATAATTAATTCAACGTATTGCCACTGATTAAGAATTATTATTAGTTTCAACAAATTAATCAATCGTGAATAGAATTAAGCTTAATTTATTATAGTGTTTCATATAAAAAAACGCAATCGATATAAATTACATAGTACATGTATAAATTTTTATAAAATCGACATCAATAATTTGTATCTTGTGGTAACGTGTAATTATTCACTATTTACATAGGAAAGTGCTTTGCTGGTTTATCTTTACGATTATTAAACACTTTAACTAGATAGGTATCCTTACAGTATTGATGAGGCTAGTTAATATTCAAATCGGTCAACTTATAAAATATTTACAAGTTTATAAAGTGGATAATTTTAACGTTAATTCAATGATTTGTTAATTTTCAACCCTATATTTATCGATAAACAAGACAATTGAAAAAATCCATTGATTTTTCATTATTCTCTAAGGATGTAAGAAAAAATTTCCTTATTATGGATGAATTATTAAAAGACTTGCGTATTTTAATGGATCTTTTTAAATTTATTCAAAAATCATTGGAGATGTAGTACGAGATTTGAAAGTTTCTTAATTTACAAGAACGAGATAAGTGAAAGAGACGTCACGGGAAAGAAATAAAATAAAATATTCATTTCATTCATTCATTTAAATCAATTGAATTGTGGTTAATTCCATTAAAAATGCATTTTTGTTCCGAATTCAAGTGAATTTTTCACATTTCTAATGGAAAATCCGGATCGTTATTGTGTTTTTTGTAAGTGAATAAAACCGTGTGAATTAGAACGGTTCATCATCACTATTATATGAAAAAAATAGAATGTTTTTATTTATTTAAATCGCAACAGTTTTGATGTGATTCTCGTTCATTTAATGAGAATAATTTTGACGATCAGTTTAACAATAACAAAAATAACATCGTTGAATTGTTGTTATAATAAATGCACCAGTTTTCATAATTACGGTATGTGATCATTTCAGAAACTGTAGAATATTCAGAAAATGATATAGGAAATATTTTGATTGATAAGATTCTGGGATATATTCAAATGGGGATATCCCAAGAGTCTTGCTTCTATGCCATACGCGTTTGGATTATCATAATTTTAGAAATTCCAATATTGATCTTTGCGTTCTTTGTATACAAATTGTCGTCTAGTCAATTCAATTTTGTAAATTTGTTGTTGACGAACTGTTTGTTTCGGTTAGAATGCTATTGAAGGTGTTGTGATTGTTCAACAATGACTCATCTCAAAATATTTAAAAACGTTTTAAAAAAAAAGTCGAATTGCAAGTGTGTCAATTTGCGTTGTAAATTATGGTTGGAAGACAAAATATGGGCAAATATGTCAGTTGGATTTTTTTTTAAAACTTATTCCATTAAATTCGCAAATCATTAGAAATGACGTAAATTTCGGATAGAAGTTTCTAAAGTGTGTGCATTCTATACAGGGTGTTTGATCTAAATATGGTTGATTCTATGAAATTCCGATTAATCGACGAGCAATTCGAAAAATATTTCAAGGATTTGTAGGAGAGTCCTTAGGGAATATTTTAGGAAAAGTAGAATCTCGTAGCTCATTTGGAAGTTAGTAAAAAATGCTTGTTTCTGACGATGTAACGATTTTCAAAAACGAAATAAACACGCAAAATGACTAAGACCTTCCCAACATTGATTTTTTTGGTTTTTCTCCATTGTATTCCTGAATAAATACGATATATTTCCACCTATTCCAGAATAAAACGGAGAAAAATGAAAAAAATCATTTTTGGGAGGATCCTAGAGTCATATTCTAAGTCGTTTTGCATGTTTAGTTCGTTTTTTAAAATCGCTACATCGTAAGAAACGAAGGTTTTTTGACCAACTTCTAAAGAAGCTACGAGGTTCTAATTTTACTGAAATGTTCTCAAAGGGCCCTCCTACAAATCCTTAAAATATTTTTCGAATCGCTCCTCGACTAATAGGAGTTTCATAGAATCGACCATATATAGATCAAACACCCTGTATAAACATCTAGACTCTAGAGCTTTATCCGATCTATTTCAAAAACAAACTTACGTAAAGTATATCCTTAAGGGGTGTATAAATTTCATTAAATCTTCCAAATGTTTAATATATAAATAAATAGGATTTAATATTAGTTTATATACAGAAAATTAGCTTCAGTATATTACAGAATATTCTCAGTTATAAAAGATCAAAAACGGAAATAAATTTCATCAGATTTCTTAATAACAACCCTTATGCCAACAAAACCGAAATGAAATTGCTTATAATCCACAAATCATATGTTTATACCTGTATTACTGCAACAAAATCTCAGTGTGAAGAACACAATTGGTGTTTCCAGGTAAATAAAAGCTCTTGATACTACTTGGAAACAAACAAAGCTTCTTGTATACAGGATGTCCTGTAAGTCATTTGCTCCTAAGATGCAGTTAGAAGATGAAATTCTAAGACGAAAAGTCCTGTACGACTTTTTCACCTGACGCATAGTTGATTAGTAATTAATTAAATTAAGTAACCAATCAGTGCTAACTGGTCCGTTTCCCACGTTCTACCGTCAAGACTCTTTCCTTCTCTCTTTTTATTGCTATATTGAGCACCTGATTGGCTACATGATTTAATTAATAATTAATTACCTGTGCATCAAATAAAAAAAATGGTACAGGGCTTTTCACCTTAGAATTTCATCCCCTATTTGCCCTTTAGCAAGAAATGCGCGACTTACGAGACACCCTGTATACATACTGAGAATATTGGCGTAAGCAGAAAAAAGACTGGAAACTGTAAACAACAACATATTGATCTTGATGATTTCGATTCTTTATCACAAAATTCAATCTTGCTAAAAATCCAGCTGATCATAACCTTTAACAAAAAAATACCGTTTTTGATTTCGTTTACAGGTCCCGTTGATACTCATTTATTGCGTTTGGTGCGTCGTTTATCTGATAATAATAATAATAACAATAATAATATCACCACCGATCAGGATGTGGTGAAAATGGGTGCGAACGTTAGCCGTCATTCATCGAAAGGTTTATCAGGACGACGGTCCCAATCTAGTGGTAGTATATGTAATGGTAAAGGACGCCATGAAAATGGAAAAATGTGTGGTAGTTTACCCAGTTATTTAGATGATCACAATTCAACAACAGGCAGCAGTAGTGGTGGTGGTGGTGGTGGGTGTTGTAATAATAATCATCATCATGATCACGAGAAATCAACGCTTGATGATGATGGTGACGATGATGGAGATGATGAGGTAAAAATTTTAAATCATTAAGGGGACTTTGGACATATTAGTCGATTCGGCGTGCGAAAATTGCTAATTTTCAAACATTGATCACTCGCTTGTTTTTTGAGATATTGTGAAAAGTAAACGTGCGTTGGATAGAGCATTTCAAGGTGTAAATCGTGAAGCTTTCTATATAAGAAAACTGTGATGAAATTCTGAATGGTAGAGGAAACTCTTGGACCCTGTTTTTTCGTGCATTTTCCTTTATAACTGGCTTAAACTTATATTGTTGATTTTCAATATTTAACAGATGAATTTAGATAGCAAATTGAAAGAGATTTTCAAATGTTTAACAATTTTCCCGAATATTTGTTAGTTTTCCTATAACTAGAGAAAATTTTAAGAAAAATTGAATAGTGATCTTATTTTTAGAAAGTTTGTCTAAAAGGAAGTTTTGGAAATTAGAGATTTTGACGAACATTTTGAACCCCCTTTTTCGACTGTGATTTACAGCTACTGAATATGAAAATATCGTAAATTTTATCTACTTTCACGACCATGTTGGTATAATGGAAAATATTTGCAAATCTGTCTATATTTAATTTTAAAGTCGACCATGTGTGTTGTGAATGTTATTGTTGTTGTGATATAGCCCGTAGTGTATCAATAGATCTGGTACACTGCAACAAACATGGTCGACTAAAGAATGAAAATATAGACAGATTTTTAAATATTTTCCATTATAATAACATGGCCATGAAAATAGATAAGATTTCCGACATTTTCATATCAATCAAATATGCTCCAGTTATGGGAAAACTTAGAAACGTATCGAAAAAGTTCTTGAAGTTCTGGAAAGCTTTTTTAATTTGCAATCTAAATTCACCGGATAATTATTTAAAATCAATAATATTGGCTAAGTTTTAGTCAATTATGAAGGAAAATGTACGAAAAAAACAGTGTCCAAGAGCTTCCTCTGTTATTCAGAATTTTATTAAATTGTTTTAAATAAAAAGCTTCAGGATATACACCTTGAAATGCTGTATCCAACCCATGTTTACTTTTTACAATATCCAAGAAAAACAAGCGAGATATCGATGTTTGAAATTGGCAATTTTCGCATGCTGAATCGAGTAATATGTCCAAAGTCCCCTTTAAAGCATTACTTTCTAATCGTTTATAATAGGTACAACGGATACCACCATTGGGGGATGGAGCACCGTTACACTGGAAATTCTCTGATAACCAAACAGTACTCTGCGACCAGGGTTACGGTTCTGAACGTTCCCCAGAAGAGGAATATCCACCGCCATTACCAGACCATGATAATAATAGCAGTCAGTGTCATCATCATTTAGAACCGCATGCTTGTTACCCCTTTATCACGCCAGGTATGTAACAAAAAAACAAAAACAAAAATAGGTCGGTATGTTGAGAAAACTGTTCAAAATAATAAATGTGGAGAGGAAATGGAACACTAGTCTGAATTAGTTCACAATTCAGCCATACCCTGATTATATATAGTGAAACAAATTAAACATGACTCAAATTGAGTTTGATTCGTTGTAATGTCACGTTTGAAAAGATTGATCGTGTCGAATGATCTTTAAAGTGGAGAACAAGCGGATGTCGAATGAAATAAAGACGTACTAACGTCTTCCAATATTCCATCTATGACAGCTTTGACTTCAATATCCTCAACCGAAAATTATTGATGATCAAAGAATTTTTAAGCATCCAACTCGCCATACATTAACACCATCATTATCATCATCAACATCGTTGTTGTTTATTTATGTAATTCTAATCTGCGCCACACAACGAAGTTTTTGTTGTAAATTTCACTAACTTCCCTACAGACATTTATTGCAAAACTACTTTATACCTAACTGTAACTTAACACACAAGAGTAGGAAAATACATAAATAAAGGAAACCCTCTAAACTGAATATAATGAGTTTGTATTTTCAACAAAAGACTTACTAACTGTAATGGCGAAATACTACAACAATAATCACCAACAGGAAGAAAGTATGCTATTTTTTTCCCTACGTTTATTTATCTTTTGTTTTGGGTACGCTTTTATTAAAAGCAATTACCATTCATTAATTATAAAGTTCCAACCCTTGGATGATGATAGATTTATTCGATATAATAATCTCCATAACTTTTCCTGTACTTATAAAACAATCATTAGTGTTTTGATATACGTGATCGCGTCTATAATGAAACAAAAGGATTTCGTTAAACTGTACTAATTAGATTATAAAAGGGATGAAAACAAGGGTAATTACTACCCATATCTGTTTATATTCCTATTGTATTTTTTACTACCTTTAAGGGTTGTTAATTTTAGATCCAGCAGTAATTTTGATTTTCCTATTGAAAATTGTTAAAACAAACTAAGAATCAAAACATTATCACACAATTACTAGCAATTGCAAGTGTCTTTCTCTACAGGGTGTAATCGAATTTATTTACAATCTACAATCTACGTATAGAGCCCGAAAAATTGAGCCGATTTTGATGATACATCGGGGAATCGATATGGTCCTGTTTTCGAGAAAAAGGATTTAAAATATCGCTAAGTTTCTTTGAGCCATTGGAGTTCAACAACTTTAAGTATAAATACTGTGTTTAGTCGACATATGTAATTTAATACCCCTCAACTGAAATCAACGTTCAGTTGATTTTTTTTTTGTCTATTAACTTCTAAATTGTTGTCATCTTTTTGTGACATCATACGAAACAATTAGTGGATTCAGTGTCGGTCGGAAATGTCGAACAGTTGCAGACTCGAATTTGTGAAGCTGCAAACGAGACTCTGGAATTGTCGAAACGTTCATCGTTCCTTTCTATGTTGAGTATAATTTTGTGTGAAACCGAGGGTGTGTACCTTTTTAACAATTTTTGAAGAAATAGTGAGGTTTGTATATTGTAAGTGATTTTGATTACACCCTGTATACTTGAAATACTTGTAAGTTCTACACAAAGTCAAATGATTTCTTTGTTTGTTTCCATTGAAATAAAGTGAAATTTCTCTCTATTATTTGTTAGGTAACAAATAACATCCATTTATAGCAATATCAATGGTGCCAATTATTGCCCTTTTCGCCGTTTTAAACATATATTGAGCAAGTAATGTTAGATGTTTTTCGGAGTCTATCCAACTAAATCCGGTAAACATAAAAGTGCTTAAAGTTCTTAAACAGACATGCCCCTATTTGAACTGTATAATAAGCCTACGCACGTGTCTTGTTTCTCGACAGATTCAAATTCAAATTGATCGATAAGCATAAAAGCCTTATTGATTGCAGCATTTGTAGCATTAAATTTTAATGCACACATACATTCAGATAATCCTTAAATTAACAACTGTATCTATATTATGTAACGTATATGACAGCAATTTAAATTTTCAAACATTGTCGATGATTGATTACGTGAATCTCTAATGCCCTTTCTATACAGGATGATTTAGGGTGATGGGATTAGAAATTATGGAACAACATACAATATCAGAAGCTGGCTGTGATGCACAAAGGCGGGGCTTAAACAACCGATCGGAGATATTCGGTCGGCACCGAAGTTGAAAACGCCGTCCTGAAAATAAAAGAAATTTCCGCCATAAACACATGCAGTTGGCTCCATTTAGATGCTCTGCGCACCGAAGAGCGCCTTGCTTCTGATATTGTATTATGTCTAGAAAGCTTCCCTCATAGGGAATTGTGAATCACCCTGTATACCGGAATTGTAACACTTTACCGATTGATATTTCCCAAATAATATTGAGACATGTGCACGGAAACGTGCCACAACAGCCTTTTGTATACTTGTATAACTCGCACATATTCCCCCATCGAGTTGGATAATAGATTTTGTTGTAGTTTTCAATTTGAAAAGTTTATTTCAAAACGGGAAATGTATGTGTGCGTGTATGTTGTATGTATGTATGTAGCCTGGAGGAGAAATGTTTTATATGCAACTGTATGATCTTAGTTTATCAGCAATTTTAAAAGTTTTATAATCTCGATCTAACTGTGTATGTACTCTATTCATTATCTTGATGGAAAATCAATAATTTCCTCATCTAGATTTCACGATAAGCATGCGATCAACTATTCTTAATCACGATGCACTTTTCTCTTTTTATTATACGGATAGTATTCACTAAGTTTTTACAGATTAGTCTCTATCTACAATGGGAGTCACTTTTCGATTACACTAGCGGCCAAAAAAGAGACCGTTTCTATTACTCAGACTGTTTCTCTCATAAGGGTATCTTTCTTCTCAAATTCTGACCAGTTAAGATTCTGGTACATTGTGACGATGGCTCTCATAAGCCTGTTTTACACAACCGTACAAGAAGTTGGCTCTTTTTTTGCGGGCGCCAGTGTACCTAGAAGTGACTCACGTTTGAATAACATCATCTACAAAATGACCGAAATAGAATAATTGCGCAGTAACTTGCGCGATGGTTGTTTTATACTTGTCTCTTTTCATTTATTAGATATAATGTAATTGTAGAGAGTGAGTCTCTGTCAGTATCTTGTTTGGGTACTGTAATCAATCTCCGGAAAGTTAATTTTCTTTTGGTTCTTTCAAATTTTAGTAATTTCAACTAAATGTAGATTAAATTTGAACAAGTTTTGTTGTAATAATAATAATGAACAGAAACTCTTCGAAACTAGCAGTTTATTGTAGAATTGTTTGCGTGTTAAGATTCGTTGAGGAATTTGAATTAAAATTGCATTTTCATCCACTTCTTTCTGTTTGTATTCATTTGTGATTCGTGTTCCGTTTTTAATTTACATTTCCAACTGATGTAAAGTGGCTAATATAAGATTCTTTCTAATCTTATTCGTTTCTTTGTATACTCGACTGTCTCTGTTTCTAATTCTCTTCCGTTGTCTTTTTCGTTTCTTCTTTGGCTTTTGATATTTACAATAAGGTGTGGTTCAAATGAAACCAAAGAGGAATTTTAATATTTTCATTGTATTTCTTTATTATATTATAACACAAATTCTTATACTTTTCATGTGATTGTAATAAAATTTTCGTGTTTTTTTTTTATATAAACACAAACTCTGATCTACAATGATCATAAAAAAATGTGAAGTAGTAGTATAAAGGTGCTATCTATCTCTTTACCGTATCCGTTGGATGTTTCTGAAACGTTTGAAATACCGCTACGTTTATTATTAGGGGAGTATTAAGAAAGAATCACCACCATTTATTATTTTCATTTTTCACAATACGATATTCTTTAATCTATACAGGGTGTTTTTTAAAAGTGGGCATATGTTTTGGAACTCCTATTATCGAAATTTGCACGAGGGCCGTGGAGATCATTTCAGCAAAATTGGAGCCTTGTAGCTAATTTGGAAGTCGGTTAAAAAACGCTCGTTTTGGACAAAGTCACGAGCTCAGAGAGCTTCACAACTTTGATTTTTCCCCATTGCATTCTGGAACAGGTTTAATGTTTTATTTTCTACAATTCAATGATAACAACGATAAAAATCACTGTAGGGAACAGAGCTGGGAAAATGACGACTTTAAATATTCTAAGCTCCAGCTCAGAAGCCACAGTATATCCAAGCTACAACTCCAGTTCCGGAGTCATTATTTTGAAACTGAGGTTTTAGCTCTCGCTCCGGTTCCGGCTCGATTACAATAAACGTTTTTGTGGCCGCTACGGTTGAATTTAAAATTAATTTTGCGATCATAGAACTTCAATTCATGAACTACTACATGTAGTTCAAGAATTCGAGTTGGCTATAGCTTTGCAATAGTGCAGCTGTAACTGCATTATGTTCAAAATAATAATAATTGACCAGGGACTATTCGGCGTATTCTCTGACATGCTGACGCTCTATGCGATATAGATGATAATAAGGAAAGTGTTATTGGTTAGCAATTTGAGTAATACTTGAAGGTAGCATCTGAAAATATTCAACAAATGTAGAGCCCTGTAGTGGTAGTGCTTTGGGGAGTTTGAGTGTTTTAAACATCTTTATAACATGCAAAAATGTCAGATGATTTGTAGCCAAAGCCAGCAGAAGCTTTAATGCTTCCGGCTCCGGCTCCACTGAATTAACATTCAAGAGCCACAGCTAAGCTCTGGCTCCTCCAGAATTGCCCGGCTCCAAGGTTCCCGACTCCGGCTCCACATTCCTAGTTTTGAGGGTCTACATGTTTTTGGAAATTTCGACATTATCCAAAACGATCGTTTCTTGACCTACTTCAAAATGAGCTGTGAGATTCTAATTTTGTTTAAATTGGCTCTAGGGACTTCTACAAACCCTTGAAATATTTTTCGAATCACTCGCCAATAGATGGGAGTTACCAAAAGAACTTTTTGTCTTACTTGACTCACCCGGTATAAGCTATAGCTTCATGGTTATTTACAAATAATCTTGCTTACGGATTTTGGGAGCTAATACCTCTTTCTAGGACGCCGGGCTAATTTAGACCCCGGGCCCGTGCTTCGTGTAACTACGCCAGTGATATTAAGAAAGAATCACCACCATTTATTATTTTCATTTTTCACGATACAGTATTGTTTAATCTATATTTTACAGAGAGTACGTTCATTGTAAAATTAACGAAAAGTTCAAGAGGTCTCGGTTTGAGCGTGACTGGTGGTATTGACAGTGGCGGTTCATGGCCAGGCCTAATTAGAATCAAAAGACTGTTTCCACATCAGCCAGCATCGGCATGTGGTCTATTAAATGTAGGTGATCTTTTAATTGAAGCCAACGGAATTACGCTTACCGGCCTTACAAACTATGTAAGTTTTCCTATTATTTGTAATTATATTAAAAATACAATTTTTTACCATCAATGGATTCTATTTTGTTTATTTATTAGGAGGCTTTAGAAGTATTGAGGACAGCATCTAATCAAGTTGAATTGAAAGTATGCCGGCCACCGCCCGATGTATTGAGTTGTGTTAGTCCAATATCAGAAGTGCCACCACCACCACCCCGACGTGAACCACCAACTAGTCTAAATTTATCAGGAACGACGGGTATTTATTGTACACCAGAAGATGATTATTATCATGGGGAATTCGAAATTAAATTAACGAAAATTCAAGGATCATTAGGATTTACATTACGTAAAGAAGACGATAGTGCTTTAGGGCATTATGTTAGAGCTTTAGTACGAGAACCGGCATTAACTGATGGACGTATTCGTGCTGGTGATAAGATAATTGCTGTAAAAATTATAATCAAAAATTTTATTCGTATCAAAAACAAATCGATAATTATAATTTATATATTTTTTACAGGTTAATGATGTAGAAATATCACCAATGAGCCATGAACAAGCTGTGAAATTCTTACGACAATGCGGTGATATTGTGAAATTACGTTTATATCGTGATTCGGCTCAAACACCAATTGCTGCATTATCACCGACTGAAACTACACCGAGAACTTCATTTTCCAAAAAAGCACACCTACGGTAAATCAATAATGAGATAATTAATTTAAAAAAATAATGAAAATAATTACAGACAAGAAGCTGTGGATATGCTCAATGATATTGCTGTACGAAAATTGATACCAAACAATTCAGATTCGAAATTATCACCACCATCATCAACAACATCATCATCAGTAACAACAATTGCATCACCAAGAAAACTACGACGACCATTATCAACAGATACAAGTGATAATTCAACGAAATATTTGATTACCGATGAACAATTCCATGAAGGTTTATTGCATAAATGCCAACAATACGATGCTGATATTGTTAGTGGTAATGGTGATGATTATAATTTATTTTCAATTGAATCAAATGATAATGATGATGATGATGATGATGATAAACAATTATCACGGCCAAATTCATTAGATTTATACAATCCAAATCAAACACCAATTGTAACAAGGAAACCAAGATTCAATTTCTCATTAGCACATAATGCTTATGAATTAAATAATTTAGATGCTGATGTATTAGATGCACCAAATTTACAATATATTTTAAATAATAATGATGATATTGTTAAAAGTACAGATGCTGAATGTGGTGGTGATAGTTTCCCAAAAGAACCAGCCAGTATGCCACATATACCAATCAATTCATCTAATGATAATTGTAATAAACAAGGATTTAGTTATAAGAACCCAGTATATCAATCAGCACATCCACAATTTAATGATAATCAGTATAATAAAGAGAATAAAGAACAAAGGTTACAACAACAACAAGAAGAAATTAAAGAAATTGAGAAGACACAACTTCTACCACCGATGCACGAAGAAGAAGAGGTTTATTAATTCTTCTTTAGTCTTGTACAAAGATTGCGAAGCGTGCGAAAATTAACCATAATTTATCGGTAAAAGAGCCACGATCGGTGCGCCTCACTGCGAGCAGTGCGTAGCGTATGAACGATTGTGTCACTCTATACCTTATTTTTAAACAAGACCTGCTTGATTTCTCAGCTCAACGCTGTCTAACAGGCCTGTGTGTTTCATCAGAATTGAAGCTTTTGAGAAAACACTCATTTTTGCTGCACTTTAGGCCTATTTGTTGAAACTATCGTTTTATTTATTTTTGCTCTAAATTATTCCATACGATGGAATAATGTAGAGCTTTATATTGCAAAAACCACCAAGTGTAATAATAATAATAATTAATTAATTAATTAATTAATTGTACAATTATTTAATTGGCACTATCAAAATTTTAAATCTTTAGTTGTATAAACTTGCCTGTAAAATAACCAATAGGAAGCTAACTTTTAGGTGCGCAAATTTTAAATCACTCCTCCTAGCTGGAAAATACAGTATAGTTTGGTTCGACTCGAGCATGTGCCTCAAGCTGAGGCATGCGTCGCATAGAGTTCTCGGAGCACGCCCCGCAATGTTTTTACAAAGTTTTAACATTTCAAATAGTTTAAATTTTAAATAATAACAAACTTTTAGATTTTGGCAATTGAATTGAACCGCGGTTGGAATAGTCGACTCGGTTTCAGTTTACAAGGTGCAGCTGGTGTTACTTATGTTAGTGCAGTTCATGCTGATAGTGTTGCGGCTAGAGATGGCCGTTTAAAGCCTGGCGATCGTATCATTAAAGTATACACACACATATATTTATTTAAATTAATTAATAAGTAATTGTTTGTTACGAATTAGGTGAATGATGAGAGTGTGGAAAATATGAAAACAAATGAAATTATCGATTTGTTACGTATTGTAAGAGGTCCAGTTTGTATTGTTGTATCTAGAATTAAATCAAAAGAAGACTGTTTAAAAAGCAATGCATAGAGAATTGAAAGAAATTCAAAGAAGAAACGTTAGTACAAGATTTATATTCTAAGAGAAACAGAGAGGAGACGAACAACGTGTGTATTTGATAAAATTCATTAAAACAATAGAAATTCGTGTTAGAGTTAAGTAAGCGATCCATTTTAATTTTGTTTTTTTGCAACTAAAAACTTGTATTTTTTAAAAAAAAATGTAAGGAATTGTGATAATTTTTCGGTATTTTGTGTTGAATTTTATCGATAATTCTGTTAAAATAATGTGATTACTTCATGTTCTATTGTGTATATTTGAAAAGTTATTTGTAAATTATTGATTATTGTATAAGGATGTTTAAAAATTTTTAAGCTAGTCCTCGTAAATATTATAAAAGCGTTTACTGAGTGAATTATATATAGACTTGTTATATGAGTCTAGATGATAGATAGACTAATAGATAGAGATCTTATTTAAAAATAAACTAATAAATAAATAAATTAATTAGGAATTAAATGTTTTAAAACAATTTTAGATCAAATTACTATAATCAAACTATAATTAAAAAAGTCGAAAAGAGAATAATAATGCATTCTAAATTTATTGCCTATACCTAAATATTAATAGTAAAAGTATTATTTTTTGTAATAATTATATTGGATCAACAACAAAAAAAATTATAATAATTAAATGATGAATCAATTAAAATTTTAGCAATACGTACATTTTTAAACAAACAATAATTCTATTCTCGATCAGTTTCCTTCGTTTTTTCTTTGTCTTATTTGTTATATTTTATAATTGTTTCGATTTATTTATAAAAAAACCAAAGAAAATAAAATCTCGTTACATTTAAATTGCAATTTTTCAATCAATCATTTTATGTATTAATTAATCCATTTAATATCAATACATAATCAAAATAAAATTTAAATCTCCCGCGCTTTCTTACATTAAATTATCATAGTTTCACACCATTTTTAACACAAGTTGTAGTGCACTGTAACTGCTGTCAGCGCCCTTGGATGTGTGATGACCACAGGTCTAATATACCTACAGATAGCGCTTTTCCCAGATTAGTGAGGCAAGTATGGATAGGCAACCAAAATTTCTAACGTTACTAATTTATTCTTATCACGGTTTTTTGATCAAGTCTGAATTTCTGTATATTTGATTATAAATCTACATTGTGGCAACGTTGAGATCAAATTCCTTTATTTAGACACACTGGATGACATTTTGTAAATGTCTAATCTGTGATTGGTTGATTAGTCATCACATGATTGTCCATCGATCAAGGTGTATTTGATTAGAATAATCTTCATTCATCATCATTTGACGTTGTGTTAGTTGTAGAGGAAGCAGCATTTTAATTATTTACAAATAATTCATTTAAAATACAAATTGTTTTTTTTTTATAATTAAGAAAATAGGTAACGTATTTAACCATATTTATTCTATTGTAAATCGATAAATAAATACGAAGAGAGAAAAAATGTCAACGCAACAATACTGTTTGGCAGACGTAAAAAAACACAATGATAACCAAAGTACATGGATTGTTATCCATAACAATGTCTACGATGTTACAGCCTTTTTAAATGAGGTAGGTTTGATTATTTAATTAATTAAAATATCTTGATTAGATTAAATCAGAAAGATTGACTGATAAATGATGTAAAAATAAATACGAACAATTGTTGATCATCATCATAGGTGCCGGTTCAAGGTCATGCTTTTATTGCCACAACTAACAATAAAAGGCTTCAATACTAATTAAAAATTGTAGTTTAATTAAAATAATAATTCAATGATTTGTTAAGATGAATTAACTGAATTTTCTTACAGCATCCTGGTGGTGAGGAAGTATTATTAGAACAGGCTGGTAAAGAGGCTAGTGAAGCATTTGAGGATGTTGGTCATTCAAGTGATGCACGTGAATTGATGATAAAATATAAAGTTGGTGAAATTATTGAATCGGAAAGGAAGCCTGTTAAAGAAAAAAATGTTGATTGGAGTAGTTCAAATTCACCAAATAAAAGTCCACAAAGGTGTGTAATTTGTTAAATTTTTGAATCATATAGAAAAATCACTATCAATCTTGCATTATTAAAAAAAAGATTCACTATCATGGTCTGCTTTTAGACTTTGAACTTTGATTTATGAAGTCAATTTAATTAACGCAAATTTCTTAGCATTATTTTATAAATAACCTAATCTAATTAAATATAATTGTTAAGTTATTTAAAAAATTATGATAATATCTTAATGCAATTTTCATTCTATATTGCTGAGTAATATTAACATGGCATATCAAAATTGATAGTCTTATCTATATTATGATAAATATTTAATGGATTTTTAATAATTCTCATTATATCGATACTAATAGTTTTTCTACAATTAAATTGGTGTAATTAGTTATAATTATATGGTTACATAATATTAGTATTATCGGTAGTTTTGATAACTTAAGTTGCTAGAGGTTGACGGAAAACTGTCATGTCATTATAGAGCCTTCTATATAATTAATACAATGTCATTTATTGTTGAATCATTTTTTTAAATATTCATTTAAATTAAGATTCAGAAAAAAATGTCCCAACTGATATACAAAGTTTTGAGAATTTCGTAAATTTTCATGAATGTAATCCAACCGGTTTTTCTTCTTGTTCCGGATACTATTCTAGAAAAATGATAAGACGAACGATGAACCATAATTCCACACTAACTCTATTTTTTTATAATAAATTAGTTTATTTAAAGTCATCCACTTTTACAGTTTAAATTTAATGATGTATCAAAAAAAAAGAATTGTTATATTAATAATTTCTGGCAATTTTGTATATTTTTTTAAAGTTTTGATAAAATTGTTGCTAATCATCATGATAAGAGATTTCAAATTTTATCAATTGTACAATTTCTATCATTACTAACGAAAAATTTGTTTGTGATTGGGGTGCATTAAGAAATTGTGTAATTTCATGAATTTACAAGTCACACCAGGTGTGGATTACATTTTTTTTTGTTTATAAACAGGTAGTTTTATACCAACACAAGATAAAAATAAATCTAAAAATTTTTTATTGATAATTCTTTATTACTATTCACAAACATTACAGTACAGTTTTCTTTGTGTACCTCAAATGCAAATAAGTTGACGATTTATTATTTTATTATTAGTTTTACACTAATTGAAAAATTTGTTGTTTATCTATTTGTGAAACTATTAAAGACAATTTAAACCAACTTTTATCACTTGTACTATACAAGTTGAAGGAAAATAGAAAGAAAGTAGACGGTTAAAGATCGAAATTTTTATAGTTTGATATTAGAATTATCTGAAGGTAAAAGCATGCCAAGGATGGACAATAATTGATGATTACGATGATTGATAATACAAAAATGCTGTCTTAAATGGAATTGAACATACTAAAGAAATTATAAACGATGACACGATGTTTGACTATTGAATTATTTAAATTTCACTAATTTGACAATTTGTCAGTTATAATAGTTGTATGTAATTATTTTGTGGCTAATCTTTAAAGATAGAGACCTAAATTCATTAAAATTTGTATTTTTTAGCATGTTTTTACCTTTAGATTCAACGTGTTTGGTCACATTTAATGGATTGTTTAATTTTTACAAATATTGTTTTAATTACAATATGTGGCACAGTTTATTTATCAAAAAAACTATTTTTGGTGTTATCTAATAAAAGTCAAAACAATTTTTATTATAAACGATTGTTGATTATACGTAAATTTATATTTTGATAAACACTTTAGTCAGTATAGGCTACACAACACCATTTCACCTTTCATTTCTCCATGCCTTTGGTTACGTAGTGTCGTAACTTGATTCGACAACTTGTTTTTCATTCAAAATACATCAACAAATATCATATCTAGTAATGTGTATGAACCAAATTACGACTCTTTGTAATTAAAATCATGGCCAAATGCGAGGTGAAATAACGCTGTACCGGGTGTTTTATTTAAGAATATTTCATGTAAGCCGTGATGGGACAAATTAACTTGATAACACATTCCCGTTTTACTTTTTTAAGCTTAATTGTAGGGGCTATTTGTTTTTTTGTTACATTCATTTGTTCTCTTGTTTAATTTCTTTTTTCAAGTTTTCAGTGTGTATTTTTTAAATTACTAAATACATTTTTGGCATTACAGATGCAGTTTTTTAAACAGATTTAGCATATGAAATTCAATTTTGAATAAGTTTTGTGATTTTTTAAGTATAATAAACTTTTTTTGATTCCAAATATATACAGGGTGATTCACCTCAAACGAAAAGTTCTTATGGCAGCTTCCGTCATTTGTTGAGTAATTCGAAAAATATTTCAAGAATTTATAGGAGGGTTTCCAGGGAACATTTTAGTGAAATTAGAACTTTGCAGCTCATTTAGAAGTTGGTCAAAAAACATTCGTTTTTGACATGGTCGCGATTTTAAAAAACGAGTAAAACGCAAAACGACTCTGAGAACCTCTCAACATTGATTTTTTTCGTTTTTCTCACCTTTTCCAGAATGAAATTAAGGAAAACGAAAGAAAAAACAATGTTGGGAGAGTCTACGAGTCATTCTTGATCGTTTCGCGTGCTTTTCTCGTTTTTGAAAATTGGCACATTGTCTGAAACGATCATTGATCAACTTTCCAGTGAGTTACAAACCTCTAATTTTGCTAAAATCTTCCCTATTCAAAAAAATATAAGTTTGTATTATATTACGAAAATTATAGAAGTTATTTAATATTTGATATGCTTATTCAAACCTACGGAAAAAACTGTAAAAGAATATGTAAATATCTATCCAATATATTTATTGTTCCAAGAGCTACAGAGCATTTTTAAAATACTGAAGAAAAAAAAATGAATAACTCAAATGACAAATGAATGTAACAAAAAACCAACTAGGCCTTTCGATTGAGTCCAAAAAAAGTAGTAGGAGAATGTGCTATCAGTTAATTGTCCCATCACGGTTTACATGAGATATCCTTAATTACTCCAACCATCGAAAATAAGACATTTTGTACATCCTGATTAATTGAAATATAATCTTAATTTTGACCAATAAAGTATTCATAATGAAAATTTTTTCAGATTCAACAGTTAATTTTTGAGCTTCTGTATATTATGTTCATGAACTTCTATCATCTCATGAATAGTGGTAATATGAAATTATGTACAGCTAGGTGCGTAGAAAAGGTAACGATAGTTTGAGGCTAACGTCGGAGATCCTAACAATTTTTAGCAGGTCAAAATTGGAAACGATAGATATTCAACTAAAAGTAGTAGGCGGGAATGGTCCCACATTCTTTCTCTAAAGATGAAAAAAACTTGGTTTACACAACTAAGGATTGTTACATTTTCCATGCACCTAGCTGTACGTAAGAATTTTCATCTATTTGGAACATAGTCAGTCTTCAGTTACACTTTATCATGCCATAATATTTGTATTGTGACTTTACTTTAAAATAATTATAAGCTTGTATTCGATACTATACCTTAAAGTGATTAGTCTCTTTAAGGTTTTGTGAAAGTAATCAAAAACCTTCTAAGATTAATCATGATTCTTCATACTCTTAATGTAAATTGTTCGTATTGTGTTTGTGTAATTAATGCGATTGTATTTTTATTTTTTTTAGCTCATTGAAATCATGGATTTTACCGATAGCTCTTGGACTATTGGCAACGCTTATCTATCGTGTATATTTCCAAGCCCATTAAAGGACAAGAAAAACATGTAAAAAGAAAAACAACAATTTCAATCAAATTGCATTTATGTGGTTTTCTATTATTATTATTATTATTATTATTATTAGGGTTTTATAGCTTTTTTCCAAAACAAATTGGGGTTTTCTACGATTATCATCACAATCTCCTCTTGTTTCCAAAATTTTTAAAAAATTTCCCAACTATTTTATTAGTTAATGAAAAATTGCCAACAATTATAATGTATTTGGTTTATATGAATAATGAATAAAAATAACAATTTACAATAATAATAATAATCAGCTTTATTTTTCTCTAATAAACAAGCTCAAGAGATAACCTTAATGTTAATTAATTAACAAAATAACGGTAACTCAAAAACGATGCATAATATAATTAATACATCAGGTAATCCTTAGTATAGAAGAAATTGAAGAGGATTCTGTTAATTTCTTTTATAATAAATTTTTAATTGATATTTTATATTTTATAGAATGACAAAATCCTCTCCTCTCGTCATGTAAAACGATGATAATGATGTTGATGATGATGATGATAATAAGTACGACTAAAGTTTTCATTCTGTTGGTTTTCGTGTATTATTTTAGTTGATAGAAGTTTTGAAAGCTATTTTTTTCTTAATGATTCTTCAGTGTTATTAATGAAATAAATAGAATAAGAATACATATACATATATATAAAAAAAAAATGATAGTGTCCTTATGTATACACAAAAATTAATAATAGTCTTATATAAAAAAAAAATAACTCAAAAAAGGAACGACAATTTGTACACATACTTGGTTGCACTGGTAACTTACGTACAAAATTGGCAGTCATTTGTTATTGTTTCTTTTGACGAAATAATAAACAAGAATCGATAATTAAATACGAGTAAACATATCGTATTTTATCTACAAAATCAGGACTAAGCTAATTTTGCTTAATTTTTCATTTTTGGTTCATAATCCACATCATCTCCAATCGTTTCATCGATTGATTGGAAATAATTTGGACTGTCTATAAATCACTATTTTTTTATTTTAGTTGTTTTGTGTTAATTAATTAATTCAATTAATAATTCGTCATATCTCGTTTTTACTACAATTTTTCTCTTATTTCTTTAAATATTATCTAATTGTAAATATATATTTGTGTTATAATAACAGGATATTAAAAATGATTCTAACAATTTTATTGTAAATTTGGGAGGAATCGTGATGTATTTATATTATGTATATAAGTAGTATTTCTGTAATTATTTTGCATAAATCCAAATTTACAATCTTTTTAACATCGTGTTCTTACAACATTTTCAATAAGAAGGCAACTTACTCAGACTTATGTAGCGGTCAACCGCACACAATAATTTCGTGCTATTTTTTATTTTGTATAAATCGAAAAAAATCTCGAAAAGAGAATCCAATTTATTTCGTAATCATGATGTAATAATTGTCATCATTTCTTTCGATTTTTCTTCTACTTTCCAAATAAAAAAACATTCACTCTTTTTTGTTTTAATTGATCGCATTAATTAATAGATAGTTTTTGTATTTTTTATATACAAATAGATGACAATAAGAGGACAAAATTGGTTGTTTTTTTAGTTGTATTCAAATATCATTTACAATTCTTATCTAGAGTTGCTATTGTACTCGTGTACTACCTTTGAATTGCTGAATTTAATAGAAAAGGAACGTAGAACATTTTGCTTTCGAGCAGTAGAGCAGCCGCTGATTGTATCTGTGAATCAAAAGAAAAACAGAAAATCATTTATAAGCCATTATAAATTTAATAATTTTGATAATCAACGAAGCGAAGAAATGCAAGTTTAAAGTCGATTTCAATCATTGCGTATTGTAGAAAGTAAGTAGTACGTTTCCTTTCTGATATAATCGCGTCTCTATAAGTAGAATAACAGTCTATGAATTTTCACTTCGACAACTTGACCTTAAGTAAAGTGAAAGCGATAGTTTAATAAAATCAACAATATGTCGATGAAAATTTATACCGTTCGCATGACTTGATGATGGTTGAATCGTTTACACTTTCTCTACCCGTCTCGTATACAAATATTTTCACTGTTATCGAATTTAATTTAAACATTACTATGTACCTCATCTCCATAGGTACAGTTAGGTGTATGGAAAAGGTGACGACTCTTTAACGAAAAATATCCCTTCTTTTAGTTGTGTGAATCAAGCTTTCTCCATCTTGAAGGGAAGAAGGTGTGGCGATGGGAAGAGTTACTTACCTCATCTACAATTTTTATTTAGATATTTTTCCTTTCTGACCTGCTAGTTATCGTCGTATTGTAAGAACCGCCCTTGTTAGCCTAACTTGCACAGCCTCACAAAAATCGTCACATTTTCAGTGCACCTTGTACAGTTAGGTGCATGGAAAAGGTGACGATAGATGTGAGGCTGTGTAAATCAGGCTAATGAAGGGAGGTCCTCACAATGTATCAGGTCAGAATTGTGAACCGAAAATAGTAGGCGAGAATAAGGGTGTTTTATATTGTTCATTTACTTTCCTTTAAGATGGAGAAAGCTTGGTTTACACAACTAAAATAACGGGTATTTATAGCTCAAGAGTCATCATCTTAGCTATACATAGATTGTTTCAATTGTTTTATTTTCGATTTCTAAGCACCATACGTAGATTTTTAAACCCATCTAAACAGATGTTAAATAGTTGTCGTTTTTTTTTTTTTAATTGGTACCGGAATTAAGACAAACTTTACAGATAAATTGGACAATATTTGCAAGCTTTCCATCAAAACGCGAAAAGGTAACTCGGAAAGAGATTTTTATAAAGAAATAGAAAGCTAGAGGTTACTTAGTGGTAGGTACCTAACTCGATAAGTTTCAGAAAAAAAGTGATCACTTTTTGTGACTTGTGAGGCTGTGCAAAACAGACTTTTGTCGGTGGACGTGACAATATAACAGTATTTTCACATATCAGAATTTCGGTGGAAAAATTTTCAACCATAAGAAGAGGATGGGGTTGACGGTGCCATGTTATACAGCATGGGGCACTGTAATAGGTACATTTTGAAAATATTGAAGCCATCCTTTTATTCCTCTTGTATGTAAGTTAAAAAGAGATAGATAACAGATAAATGGTCTAAATATTTACCTGTTTGGTTTTTACAATAAATAAATGTTTAGGATTTGCTATCTTTGTAATGAGGACGTAAAACATTCCTCAAAAAATGCATCAGATAAAGAAAGGACAGTCGAGTGCAGAAAAGTTTTAACAGTGACGATTGTATGCGGTGTAAATCAGACTTTCGATTGAACGGAACAATATTCTATTGGCTATCGAGAGAAATATGAAGACGATTTATTGATGAACCTGAATAAAGAAAACACCACACCCCTAAAGAGGATCAGCTAATTTGCCACCCTCTACTTATTTATGGTTCAACTTCAATAGCTATTCGCCAAAACAGGTAAAGCAACAAAGCATCCCCAATACCAACAATGGTGGAAGAACGGTTCAATCTATGTAAAACAGGCACAAACTCGCAAAATTTTTCGCACTTGACTGTACCTAGACAAACTGCCCGATCTGTATATTTACTTAAAAACATACAGAAAGAGAAACTGCCCGACTCACACGAACTGAAAGATGTGATATTCCTCGTTCAATTCAGTCATTTTTTTATCGATCTTACAATTTGAGTAAAATAATAAAAATTCAGAATGTTTGGTATTTACATAGAAGATGTGCTCGACAATGTGGTAATAAACAAAATTTGGAATAGAATCTGACGAAAATCAGCTTCCTCTATCGAATAGATTGGAGACTGTGATACAAGATGGTGAGAATCTGAGAATGTAGAAAAATTATCCAATTCTTCGTTAACAATGTAAGAAAATACCTACGAGGAAAATGGCAATATTCTTCACCTTCAATTTTATCAAATCCTTCGATTTCATAACAAAATAAGTAGAATATAATTGTAGGGGAAAACTGATAGGATTACGAAACCAAACATATTGTCTTTTGATAATTTTTAGAGACCATTTTCTAATATTTATAGATAAGTAAGGTTTCTTATCTTCATATTACAACTTTAAGCTAGTTTGTCTGCTGACTCAACAACCGGCATTGAAACCTATCTGAACCACTAAACCGAACTATAATCAACGTTTAAGAACCAGTAAGAGAGTCCATAGAGTCAGTTGACTCCTCCTATTTGAAATACAGCACCACCCAGTATTATAAATACGCCATTTTAAAATTATATCTTTTCAAATATACAAATAGGGAGAAATCATAATTGATAATACGCTTATTTACTAATATTAGAGACTTTCAAATAATTATGAATAAAATTTTTCTATAAATACCTATTAATTAGGCATTATTGAGGGATTAAAAGGGGAGGTAAAAAATATGAATTTTATAGATAAACACCTAAAACTAATATTGATTTAATTAACATTTTAGAAAGATTTGATTATGAACTATAACATCATTAATAGAGAGAGAGAGAGAGAGAGAGAGAATAAAAGATTTTGACGTAAAAATAAAAATTTTTTCCTCTCAACAAGGCCGTAGTTGTATTATTTTTGGAAGGGGGTTGTTTAAAGTAATTTACCTTATCTAAGTTGGTGTATACCGGGTGATTCACCTAAGGAGGAATAATTCTTATGGTAATCTCACTATTTGGCGGGCGATTCGGGGGGGGGGTAAGTACCCAAAGAACATTTAAGCAAAATTAGGGCCTCGTAGCCTATTGGGAAGTTGGTTAAAAAACGCATTACTTCTACAATGTCGCATTTTCCGCCGACCAACTACACACACGAATCGATTAAAAATGATTCTATTACACCATTTTTAAAAATTGATTTCTCCAGTTTTTCCTCATTTGTATCCTTGAAAAATTGAAAAAGAAAAAAAAATGTGGTGGAGATCGATCGTGCGAAAAAAATAGTAAATGTTGCCAGAATAAACTTCTCAGTGTTTAACTTGATAGGGTAAAATTATTCTAGGATTTTTGTAAAAAAAAAAACAACACTTAATCAACATAAACAATCTTCCTCCGTCGAATTAAAAACAGGTAAATGATCTGGTCATTCATAAGGTTGTCGGAAAGTCAGTGTTCTCATTTTCGCAAGACTCTAGTGATGAAAAACGAATAAAAACTATTTTAAGAGGATCCTCTAGTCATTCTTAGTCGTTTGACGGGTATAACCGGTTAGTGTGAAAATCGTGACATTCTCGAAATAAAGTGTTTTTCGACCAATTTTCCAATGGGCTACCAGGTCCTAATTTTGCTTAAATGTTCTTTGAAAAAATTTTCGAATTGCTCGAGTTACCGTAAGAACTTTTCGTTTTACATGGATCACCCGGTATATAATATAATAATAATTTCCAGGGTTTAAACCCCCAAACCCCCCTGTTGCCTATATAGCCTTGTTTCTCAATTCTTGTTAAAAATATTTTCGTTTATTCGGCTATCGTTGAACGAATGAATCAATCTATAAAAATAGTTAAACTATACAATATAGTTACAACTTTTACGCAACAGGTTAAAGTACAAATGAAAATGAATTTTCTGCCGGATCTTATCGAAAATATGTCTCGATTATTATTAGTTATTTATACACAATTTTTCCAGTTGTAAAAATTTCCACGAATGTTCATCGAAATTGTAATGCAAGAGTCGCAATTAGCAATTCAAGGCTTAAAGATACCGTTGTGTTATCACTTCCGTTTCTTTTTTTTTCAATACAGGGTGAACCAAAATTAAAAATAATTCACTATGTTGTTCACATATTTTTTCAGGTGAAATCGGTTTACAAAAAGTTCTTGAAAATGGCACATCGGGCAAAGTAAATAAACCTCAAGCTATCATGATTATTTAGTTGACCTACTGAAATTTAAAAGCCGCTCTTTAATAACTGAAATTTAAGAACTTAAAAAATTAATTTTGAGGTCTTATATCTTGAAAACTAAAGAGTTTAAGTAAAATCCCCTTAACATTATCCGATTTTACATTCGATTTCTTTTTCCGAGCAAGTCAAACAAGAAATTTGTGTGTTTACACCATTCGATTTCTTATCCGAGCCGCTACATCCGAGATATTTCATCCGATTCTTTCAGAATAGAACGGTCTCTAATTTCATCTGACTTTCATCCGATTGAGAATTTGGAGTTGTACGTAAGTTGAAAGTTGAAAGTCTGACGGTGGCATGGTTGTTTGTTGTTTGGTGATAAAATCCAATAGAAAAACCGGATAAAAAAACTCGGACAATGTAAAAGGGCTTCAAGGGAAGAAAAAACGGGCCTTAATGTGAACTCTTATGGAGCTACCAGAATTATGACAGTGTAGACATCAACACAATCTCAGTTGAGTCCCTTTACAAGATCTGGGCACTGAAGGTCAGAGCTCAACCATCTGAGCTGTTCCGCAAATTTTGATTCACCCTGTATAAATTGTTGGAAATTTTGTCTTACCTCCGGTAGCCTTCCAAGTAGTTCTTGAAATCTTGTCGTCTGTTGGGGGTACATATGTTGTGTATAAACACGTAGGCACGTCATGTATCGTTCATAAATTGTTTCCAATTCACTATTACCGGTACTACTGGCAGGTTTCGCTATAAAAAAAAAAAACAACAAAAAATTTAATATTATTATTATTAATCTAATTAATTGAATTATCTACCTTGATTTAACATAGTGATAACTTTAAGGCACACATATTCTTCCATACTAAGTTTTAATTGTCTAAACATAATTGTAACATGCGTTATTTTTTCAATCATACAACCAACATCTTGACGTAATTGATCAATTGTTATCTCTCTACCCATCATTGATGTTAAACAACCCTGTAGTGTACACAAATTCGTATCTACCTGTAAAATTATAATAATAATACAAATAAAATTTGATCTATACTCGAATTATATAGTATAGGAGTCAAGGTGGTCAAATTTAAATCGACCGACTTTATTTGTTGTTTATCGTATTTAGCCTAAATTCAGTACTAGTTGTTTAAATATTAGATATTTTAATATATAGACCTCATTTTCAAGTTTCTATCATTACTACTTATGTCATTTATGATAAAATATAATCTATGATGTTTCAAACTAGTTGGAACAAATAAATATTTGTTGTTATTATTATTATCTTATCTTTAATTTTTTTTTGTGTAAAAAGTTCATAATTTAACGGGGTAAAATAAGAAATAAATCCGTTTATTTTGATCGGTTTGATGGATTTTTGTAATATCTTAGACGGGAGATTAGCAGTGCCGGAGTTAGAGGGGCTTAGCTATTTGAGTTATTGATGTCTCTTTTTAAAGTCGAGTTTCCACTGTGGGCAATAAAACTTGTGCGAGTTTCATTACTAATCGGAGAATTTGATTGGTAAAACTAAAAGTAAAGTGATAGCTCCCCCAAAAAGGTCATAGCCTAAGTCCACCCCTGTAGATTAGAGTGATTTGTTACCTCATGATTGAAATCAGCTTTGATGACAACAGTTGATTGTTGTTCATTATTACAATTATATTTATGTATAGCTTGATAGGCTGATGTTGTTAAAACAAGTAATTCATGCCATTTATGTGTTAATAATCTTGTATGTACTTCAACTGGTAATTCTAAATAAAATGGTAAACGTTTCGTCCATTGCACCAATTTATATACAATTGAATCACCGATATGACATAATTTCTCACTTAAATCCGTATTCGGTTCTAATAAATCATCTAAATTTTGTAATGTTGCTATATCTTGAAATTCATCACAGTCAATTAATGTTTTTATCATTGATAAAGAGTATTCAATTGAGAAATTACGGTCTCTTGAACTACTAACTGCACTATCTAAACGTTGTCGTAAACGTACAACTTCACTTGGATTTGTTAATGCTGTTTTCAATATGGTCCCATTGACTAGGTTTGATGGAATACTGGATGGTTGTTGTTGTTGTTGATGCTGTTGCTGTTGTTGTGGTACTGATGGTGGCGGTTGTGATTGTTGTTGTTGTTGTTGTTGTAAAGATGGATGATGTTCAATTTTAAATTGTCCACTACTCATTAAACACTTATCAGTTGGTAATGTTGTTACTGTTGTTGTTGTTGTTGTTGTTGTAGTAGTTGTATTAGCTTGTGTATTGATTGTTGATGTTGTTGTTTGTTTTGATTGTTGTTTACATGCTGGCTTTTTATGCTTTTTATATTTGACTTTATATAAATTATAAACAGCACCACTATTTCTACCACCTGGCATACGATCTTCACGTACAGCTACAATAAACAGATATTAAAAATGAATTTATTAATAATATAATAATAATAATAAGAAAAAAATGATAATAAATTTAAACACAATAATAACATACCTTGTAGAACCATTCCTTGTTCTATACATTTTTTAAATCGACAATATTGACATCGATTCCTTTGAGCTTTGGTAATTTCACAATTCCCATCAGCTACACACGTGTAAACACGTCGATTTTGTACGGTACGTTTAAAGAAACCTTTACAACCTTCACATGTTATAATACCGTAATGCAAACCTGTTGCTTTATCTTCACATATCATACAAATCATTGGTTGTTCTTCCTCATCATTAATATCATGTTGTTGTTGTTGTTGTATTTCTGTTGTTGTTGTTGTTTCATTACTAATTATTGTCGGTTTTATTTCTGTACAATATAAGCCACCACTTGGTGGTGTAGGTGATGATAAATTCAACGCTTGCATCTGTTGATTATTTGGCAATTGCCTTAAATCACCAGCCCATAATCGTTCCATATTAAGTGGTGTATTTGTTGTAATTGTTGTTGTTTGTGTTGTTGATTGTGGTGATAATAATGAACGATTATTTGTTCTCAGTCTATCTTGTCCTAAATTTAATAACATTTGAGCTGCACTCTCTTCACTATTTGTTGTTGGCCATGTTGATGTTGTTGGTATATGTTGTGGTGATGGTAATGATTCATTACTAATTGATGTTGGTGATAATTGTTGTTGTTGTTGTTGTATTGTTGTTGGTTGTGACCATATCATTGTACGTACACCACCAGCTTCACCCATGATAACTGTTGGTGTTTGACGTATTGGTTGGCCACCACCACCACCATTATTACTATTCGATCGACATATTGTACTACCACTAATTGTTTTAATTTCTGGTGTGTAAGCACCAGTAAAACTACCACCAATCAATTCTGGTTTAACACCATTAATACGGGAATGTTTCAACCATAATTGACTTTGTGTAAGTGATGATGGTTGATGATGATGGCTCATGATAACACCACGTTGTTTTATTGGTGGTGGTGGTAATGGTGGTGATGATGATGTTGGTGGTTCTTGACATGTGGTAACTATTGTTGTTGTTGTTGTTGGTAATTTTGATGGACTCATTGCTGATTGTTGTACTATAATATTAGGATTATGTATAATTACAGGACTGGCATTAGCTGGCCGGCCTGGTGAACTGTGCGGTCTTGGTGGTTGAGCTGGACTTGGTGATACAGCAGCTGGTCGTATCGGAGGACTTTGTGATCTTACTACAGGAAGACTACGGATGACACTAGCTGTTGTTGTGGTTTGTGTTGTTGCAACTAATGTCGTCGTCGTCGTCGTTGTCGTTACTGATATTGTTATTGTTGCTGCCGTCGATGTTGATGTTGTTGTTGTTTCTGCTGTTGTTGTAGTGGTTATTGTTGATGGTGTTGTATCGCCGCCTCCTCCACCACCATCAAAAACACCCGAATCTTCCAAACGGCCCGATATCTTCTCCAATGTTGGTTCAGGTGGATGAATCTGTATTGGTGTTGAATCAGGACTTGGTGGATTCATTACAGTTTCACTGCTGATTTTTGGCGATGATGGACAAACCAAATCTGGCGATGATGTACTCGTATCGGCGACAGATTCGCCTAGAAGCGGACAGAGACATTGCCTAAAAGCAAATTTTGCTGATGGCTGCCTACTCTAATATTTTAAAAAGCATTCATTCTATATTTTGTATCATTTTTTTTTTTTTTTTATAAATTATCCAGCCTCGTTCCCATTTTTCTTTATATACAAAATTAAAGAAAAATTAACTAAAAACCCCTCTGATACACTGTTATAATAACATAAACAGTTTAAATCTTGGATGCTTTTTTATATTACTATTGTTTTTTGGTAACTTACCGTCACTGCTACAACGTGAATCCACTTTCCTCCGCTTCAATTTCAAATCTTGAAAAAGGCTCATTTTGTCGAGCTCACACGGTGCACGCGTAAGGGTCATAATTCCTTTAAAAGACACAATGTAAAATCAACGAATAACAACAATAAAATATTAAACTATAATTACAACAAATGGCGCGAATTAACATCAAATCGAAAATAAGTTTATATGTATAAAACAAACAAAACGGACTTTATCGAAATCCGGAAATAACCAAGGATTTCATTTAATTTTATTAATAGTCATATTATTAAAACCTAGAATCTACAATATGCAAGGTTTTTCCTTATGTCCGGATGAATTTTATTCAAACGATTTCATCAGATGACAATCTATACTGACTGAATCATATAAACGGTTTTTTCTCTCTTCACTATTTCTTTTAACTTTCCCCCCTTTACAATTCTTCTCAGTAAAACTATGATGAATCATTATGAATTAGAAAAAAAAATTTCTACAAAAACAGTTATACCACAACAAGAATCTATGATACTGTTTTGTTGTTAGTTTATAATCGGAGAGTTGGTGGCAAGAAATAGAAAAGGTCACGGTTTCAATTACATTTTTTTTTTCTAATTCTCAATGACGTAGTAACAAAGTTCTAGGACTAACTTTATTGAAAAAACACACTCTTCAGATTCAATTAACCGCTATTAACTTTTTGATTCTGTCCTAATTTCTTCGATATCTATTCAAACAATAAATAATAAAAAGTATTGTAAAGAATTTGTCATAATGCTATTATTAGTCGACGAATACAAGGCGCCATAATTTTACTATTATTTCCCATGTGGTTTTTAGTTTTCAAAAACTTTTACATGAAAATCTTCAATGAAAACTACCACAATTACTATGATCGTTGTTATTATTACGACTAGCGCCAGTTGTTTATCACACGAGTTAAAATCATTAATTTAATGGAATTCTGTATTGAAAATATCTCTCAAGAACGGCGGATTTCATGGCAATTCTAGAATAGAGAGAGAGTCATAAAGCACGTATTACATTCAAAATAAAATATGTTTATTGTTTGTTATTGAAATAGAAAGAAAAATAACTTGCACTGTAATCTAGGGGGGGAATTGATTGTAAAACAAACGTGGTATAATTTCGATTTCAACTTCTTCACCTAGAAAAGATGTGTCGAAATCATCAAAGTCAATGTTCACGGAGCCTTGATATTGTTAAAAATTCAAATTTTCATTACGAAATTACAAAAAAAAAAGTGAAAGCTGCGGTTGCTAAACCTGAATTTCATCGACGAATTAATAAATAATAATAATAATAATAATAATAAAACAAAACAATAGTAATGTTATATAGATATAATTATTCTACATGCGTGTAACGATTTATGAAAATGTTCAACAAAAATAATCAACGATAATCTCACCTAATGATGACATTTTCTCCCATTTATACAAAAATTATTTATAGAAATAATAAGAAATTAAATTTTCATTATTTTTCCTTCTTTATTGTTTTTTTGTAGATAGACAAAAAAAAGGAGTCACATCACTGGGCGTGTTAATTTACAAAAATTTTAAACGGAACTAATCTAACTGTAATTTTTCGGTATAATCTATATAAGTATATAGATATAGAAAGACGTTAAGGCAGTACCAGATCAGACCGTCGCGACCGTATACGTTAACGGTAAAAGTTGTACTACAGATACAGCTATGATACAGGTATAAAGTAGGGCACGAACTGTACTACTGTTGCTGGCAATAGAGCTAAACACTACACACACACATAGAGAGAGAGAGATACACACAAATACGAGTTTAGACTAAAAGTGTGAGTATGTGTGTGTGTGTGTGTGTATAAAATGCGTGTGGAGAGGAAATTTTATAGAATGAGTGGGGTTATAATACGGCCGGCCATCTTCATAAACGAGCGCATTATAGTTGAAGACATATGAAACACTGTCACTATAAACCTACCAATAGCGACACTATTACTCCTTGACCATACACTACACTAAACTGGCCACTACTACTAGTACCATTGGTAGTTGAGAAATGGACATAACGATATAGTCTTTAGATATATTTGTTAATCAATAACTATAATAACAACAGTAATAGCAACATCGACAACAACTATAGGAAGGACAAATATCTTACGCAACAACGTAAATACGAACTCAGGTTATTCACCTGACACTTGGAGTGTGCGAATGAAAAAAAAAAAAATTAAAATCGAGAATGCCAGTTTCACTTCTCCACCAGGTAGATATGTGTATGTGAAAGAGTGACAGAGAAAGAGAAAGTTGACCCATATCATTATTTGAAAAAAATACGGAAAATATTAAGAAAATCAATTGAAAAATCTTAAAATAGATGGAAATTACATCAGATACTATTAAATAATCCAGAATTAATTGTTAATTATTATGAATATCGATCAATTATCATCAATAATATAAATAAATAGTGAAAGTTTTTCCCGACATGTACAATCAACAATCTTCTTCCGCTACTGTTGATAATTTCACTTTCAAAAAAATCCATCAAACCATCAAACCATCATTTCCTACTTTCTCTCATATAATACAACAAATCATCATCTATCTTTGTTTTATATAATTACAATTAAAACTGTTTGATTACCGTTATATTGCCACAGATATGCTCTACTGATCGACTGAACAATTCACTCTCAATTTTTGATTATAATTTAACATAGCAATAAGAATTTTTTAAAGCATCAAATCGACACGAAACTGTCTTGCTCTATAATTGAAATCACCAACATTCACACTCGGATACGGTACTAAAAAAAAACGAAATTCCAGATGTAAATGCAATTTTTTTCGCATCCATCTATACAGAAAGTCTTGTATAGGGTTAGAAGATATTTCGGTTATTGTATAGCATCTGTATAGCTTTCACTTTACGGTTGGAAAAGAACTGAAGAGTTGCTGGATAGTTAAGGAATATTTTCAGCGGATCTTTGCGTATTCCATTTTAGTTATACAGTGTGATGCAATTTTGGAAAATTTTCTCAATTTTCGTTTTTTTTTATGTATTTATGTATTAATGTGTATATGTATAGAGAGAATGTAGAGAATCCCACCATACGACCTTACATTTTCGATTTCAATGGGAACGCTGCTCTCTCACATAGCAATGACCCGCATCTAGGACAAATGTTGCAATCCGGACGCCATTATAGAAGCTATTATTTGCAGTTACAGAGTTAATATTATACACACACACACACACACACACATTTATAAACACATCTAATACACAAATGAAATTTAGGACGAGCGTTTTATATAAGTTTTCTCTACAGCTATATTGGAAAAATTCATGAAAACAACCAACTTTTCGATAAAAGACCGCCACCATTGTAGGTCACTAGAGATAAAACTAACAGAATAACAGGACTACGCCCCTTTTCTTTCAAGCAACTAAAATAAAAGGGGTTGTATATTATTAAGGTTGATTATAATGAATGAATATGAGGGTTGTGTTTCTTTTCCTAAATATAGAATTGAATTTCGAAACAACACCTAGGTAGATTGTGTAATTTATCGAATTCGGTTGATTTGTCGATCGAATATTCGAGTATTTTTGTTTCGTTTACAACAATTTCTACCCTTGAACTGTTGTGTAATCAAATTTTGAAAAAAAAAAATTAACCATAGAATAGAAAACAACAGGAAATTCTTGTACAAAGTACCCATCTATCTGTGTATTTGTGTGTGTGTGTGTGTAATTATAATTAAATTGATGCGAACAAAATATAATGGTGAACGGTCTTGACCTAATGTTGTCGAATCATTTACCGAAAATGTTCAATGATTGCACAATTTTTTTTTTTGGTTTTGTTGTTTAAAAAACCCATAATATAATAGTGTAGGTAGAGGAGAACTTTCCAATGACAATGACAAAGCTAACGGCGAATAATTAAATCGATTTTTAAAGAAACGCAAAAGAGAAACTCTCACTATTATTATTGTGGTTTATTTTGTTAGAGACACTAAACAAAAATGCACGCTTTTTAACTATTATTAATGAAAAATAAAAGTGAAAAATTGATAGGTATTATGAAATATATAATTTAAAAGATTCTGGATAGCAACTAGAACAACAACATTAACAATAAAGCAAGAGAGAAAGTTGCTAAATGATATAACAGCTTTGATCACTAAATAATAATAATAATAATAATAATAGTTTATTATATGCATGTGGAAAAATCATTAAAATTAGTGCATAAACAAAATATAAAGTTTATCGTGTACATAGATTTAATCTTCGTTTAAACTTTAATGCAAAAATTAAAGAAAGTTGTTTAGAACATTCGCCATAATTTATACAATAATAAAAAAAAATTTGTATGGTAAAATTGAGAGTAAGAAAGTGAACAAAATTCGGAAGTATAGTGAAAGATTGCAAAAAAGAACCAAATTGGTGGTTTAACATTTAAAAAACAAACAAAAAAATAATGTCAAAAGACGGAATAATTATCGAGAGACGGTTTCAATTAGTGAAAGTAAAAGTGTTAGGTCTTTTTTTAAATACAGGCTGTTTGATCTAAATATGGTCGATTCTCCAATTAGTTGACCAGCGATTCGAAAAATATTAAAAGGATTTGTAGGGGGGTCTCTAGGGAACATTTCAGCAAAATTAGAAGCTCATAGCTCATTTCAAAGTTGGTCAAAAAACGATCGTTTTGGACAATGTCGCCATTTTCAAAAATGAACTAAACACACACACAACGACTTTATAGGAATGACTCGGAGAGCTGCCCAACATTGATTTTTTTCGTTTTTCTCCATTGTACTCCAGAGAAAAAACAAAATATTTCCACTGTTCCAGAATCAAATGGAGAAAAACAAAACAAATCAATGTTGGGAAGGTCTCCAAGTCATTTTAAATCGTTTTTCGTGTTTATAGTTCGTTTTTGAAAATCGCTACATTGTCAGAAACGAGCCTTTTTTGACCAACTTCCAAACAAGATACGAGGTTCTAATTTTGTTGAAATGTTCTCCAAGGACCCTCCTACAAATCCTTGAAATATTTTTCGAATTGCTCGTCGACTAATAGGAGTTTCATAGAATTGACCATATTTAGATCGAACACCCTGTATCCAACATCCAACAATGTTTAAATAAATTGACAATAATCATTTTGAAAATTTAAATAGTGCTAATAGAGTAGAAATGATAAGCAAATCGGTTAAATATAATTGTTTGAATTATTTACTAGAATAATTGCTAATTAATAGATTAAGTATCAAGATTATGCAGTACATTTACCGATTACCTACATAGATTGAAATAAAGTGTTTATAATCGATGGCTATAGTAAATGGACCTTTGAACGATAACAAACAAGTCATTTAAAATCTAATAAATTTTTTGCAACAACAGCAAACAAAATAAAAATCAACTTGGAAATCCATAAAATGACTGTGAATTTTGCTAGAATTTTGAAAGCTTTTCATAGCTTTGAAGTAAATGAATTTAGCTCCCTGTAAGCTCTGAACTTCGATCTTTGCTCGAGCACTAGAAGGAATAATTTTTGCGAAAAGCTGTATTGAGGCAAGAACGGAACACAAACTTGTTGTACCGAACGTCTCCGAATGAAATTATAGGTAACTGACTTTCAGATTTACCCGAAAATAGAAACTCTCTACCTACTTCATATCTCAATTCTGGGACTTTTTTTGATTAATTATCAATTTCTAAGGAATTCTGATCAAATTAAAGGATATCTTTGGTAAATTCACTACCTAGTTTTTGTCAAAAATTTGAAAAGCTTAATGTCCGTATTTATTGAGGCGTTGCCGATGCTTGAGTATGAGCACGCGACTCGTTTATGCTTTATAAACCAATCTCAAGTTCCGGCCGATGCTTGCACTCAAACTTGTGTTCTAGTTACCTTGGGGCGTACTTGAGCACCCTCCCGAATATCGACAAAGTAACTAGAATTTTACAAGTTGTCTACCCTCCATATGCTTAATATTCACTTCCACCGAGAATTCCCGAAGTACGAGTTCTAAAACAGAATTCGTACTTGAGATTGGAGCCGACCTTGCCCAAGCAAGACTTGACGCTTAGTCGAAAAAAAAGAACTAAATCTTCCCAAAAGCTGTTTTAGTCTTTCCATTTGATGTGATTAGAAAACTAAATAATCAATTCTCTTATAAAGAAATTAAACATCGCTGCCGATGCTTGAGTTAGTGCTTTTTAAGGTACGATCGATGCTTGCACTCAAACTTGTGTTCTAGCTACCTTGAGGCGTGTTCGGGCACTCACCCTTTCGACATTGTATTTCTGCATGCGCGCCAATATGCTCAATCCTGATTTCCGCCGAGACTTACCGAAGTACGAATTCTAATACAGAACGCTTGCTTGAGGTTGGAGTCGACCTATCTCAAGCAAGACTTGAGTCCGAGTAGGGAAAAGCAGAGAACTAAATCTCTACAAAAGCTGTTTTAGTCCTCCTAGTTGAAGTGATTAGAATACTAAATAATCAATTCTCTTTCTAATTGTGCTCCGTTTGTGCTCCGACCCATGCTTGCACTCAAACTTGTGCTCTAGCTACTTTGAGGCGTGCTTGAGGACTCGCCCGTTCGTCATTGTATTTGTACATGCGCGTCAAGGAAAAAACGTGATACCGACAAAATAACTAGGATTCCCTATGCTCTCTATTCTCAATATGCTCAATCCTGATTTTCGCCGAGATTTACCGAAGTACGAATTCTAATACAGAAAGCGTGCTTGAGATTGGAGCCGACCTTGTCCAAGCAAGACTTGAGGCTGAATCAAGAAAAGAAAATAATTAAATCTCCCCAAAAGCTATATCTTAGGCCTTCAAGTTGATATGATTATAAGATAAAATAATCAATTCTCTTATACAAACTAAATTAACAATTAAGTACTGATTGAAATATTTTTTTTTATTTTCTTTACCATTTTATACCCTTGATGTTGAATTATCATACCAAGGGTATACTTATAGTTTAATTCATCCTATATTTAATTTGTAAAAACTGTTTTGAAAAATAACCTTCTCTAATATCGTGAGCAATGTTATATTACAACGAAAATCCTCTAAAACAAGGTGAAATCTTATTATTTATTACAAATGGAAATAGTTTTTATTCCAATTTTTATTTGTGCTATTTTGAGGTAGATACTATAAAACTATAGTTAGATGGCATACAATTATTATTAATAATGCATTCTGCACCCTTGATATGACCGCAATTGTCGAATGTTGATTATTATTTCGATGCACTTCCGGACTAGATAAAAACATCGACCCCAATTTTGAGCTTGTTTAAATATTTAATCCTAACCTAGTTTTAGTTTGTTGAGTTGAAAGAACCAATAATAGTTTTAGTAATAGAATTTTTGAATAGAAAAAAAAAATAATGAAAATTATTGTGAAAGAGAGTGACAAAAAACAAAATACAATTAAAATTTGTAATGCAAATTCATGACAATTTTATTGTTATTGCTATTATTACAATGATTAAAGATAGAGAAGACGAAGGGGAAAAAATAAACAGAAAAAGGAAAAGTCATTTAGTTCTAATATTTTCCAATATAAACAACATTGATTTTTAAATTTAGAATGCGAAAAGTTGGAACATCTTCGATGAATAATTTCGTCCAGTTAAAATTAACAAAATTTTTAAAATAGATATCTAAAAGGATAGGTATAGTGATTTAAAAGATTTTGCAATCATCTTGAAAACAAGCAGAAAATAAAAGAGAATTCTAACGGGTGATCTAACAATACAATGTTTCAATCTTAATAGAATTTAATTTGTGAACTTTGACTGTCAAGTTTATTATTAGACGAATTTTAAAAATTAAATTGCCACAAACAGATAATTCTAATCTTTTAATTCTTAGTATCAAACATCTCAAGTTTATTTAAAATTCAATTTGTGTACCAAAATAGTAAATCTCTCCAAAAAAATAGGCTACCATAGATAAATATTTACCTGTCTGCTTTTTTCATTGTGATTCTTGTTAGAAATTAGGATTGATCTAAAAATTTATTTTACAGTGGAAGCTCTCTTTGTGATTCTCATAAATTGCACCTCCAGGGAACGGGTGTGGACGAAATTTTATTGTCTATCATTCTCTTAAGAGTTTTGCTTTCGTCGAACGAACACACCAGGAGGTTTTACAATTTTAATATAATTTTATTATTGAATTGTTATGGACTTTAACAAGTAACTTTAATAATGATTTGTTCGCTCAGCAGGTGTTCTCTCAAGAGAGATTACACTGTAACCTTTACAAACTAATTATTGCACGATGAGAGGAATCTGTTTTAAATATATTTTTGTTATAAAAGATCATCAGTTTCCATTAAAGTTTGCAAATGAATTATGCAGATGGCACGAATTTGGACGTTTTGTAATGTTTTAAGATGTTTTTCTACAAAATTATCAGTTTGTTCTCAAGGCAATTTGAGTCGCAATTTTTAGCCTAAACGTTATTACCCGCTTACGTCTAAAATTGTTAAGTTTTTGATAATATTTGGACGATCAAAATTTTACGAAAATTCGAGACGATTTAGATCCGGTAAACCACCCGAGGGCGAAACTTCCAATTTTGATGATTTTTCGTATAAGGGTAGTTCATTCTATTCTAAGGGATGCATGTTTTGCCATTCGCGCTTATACTCAAGAAAGCTCTAGTGAAACTCTATCATCCAGTTTTTGAACCACTAAAAAATATTCAACCGTTTCAGAGATATTTGGAAAAACCAATTTTGCATAAATAACTTCAACCAACAATATTTCCCTTAAATGAGCAGGGGCACGAATGATAAGACACGCATGCCTTAGAATAAAGTGAACTACCTATATATCAAAAATTATCAAAATTATAAGTTTCGACCTCTGGTGGTTTAGGTACTTATTAGTGAGACCTTGTATTTGGGTGGGAGTATGTTCATTGTACACTCACGAGCACATAAAAGAGACCGACTCTTGAGTGAGGAATATCATGTTTTTCGGTTCGTGTGCGTCAGGCTCCTTCTCTCGTCAGCGGAAGAAGGTGTAGAGGTAGGAAGTGCTGTAGCCAGTTTCCGCCATAGCAAATTTTGTAGAACGACCCTCTTTAGAGAAAGTTATAATTTACTAGCTGTTACCTGCCCGCTTTGCTATTCTATTTCCTGTCGAAATTTCGTAAATATGGAGAAGTAACAATAACTCCACCCCCCCTTGTTCCGATTCGACAACTCTCTTCCCAAATTCTGACCAGTTAAAATTGAGACGACTGCTCTTGAAAGCTGGTTTTACACAGTCGCACAAAAAGTGGTCTCTTTTATGTGCTCGTGAGTGTACAAGTCTCCACCAAAACCGAGCCTAAGGCACCTATTATTAATTTCTAATTGAGCTAAATATTTGACTTCTAGCCTAACAATAAGTTTTAAGAAATATTTGTTTAGTTATAGCCAGGGCCGGCTGCAGTGAGTCTAGCGCCCTGAGCAAGAGTTTTTCGACGCCCTTTCGGTAAAGACAATGACGTCACATGAATTAATAAAAATAAGTCCTTAATGTGTCTGGCGCCCTTAGCGGTGTCCCAACCAGCCCCTTTCTAAAGCCACCACTGCTTATAGTTATCGATTTTTACCAATCAACAAAAACCGAAGGTTTAATCAAATTTTTGTAATTCTGAAGTTAAATTCTTCAGTTTTAGTCAATGTTTTAACTTTGAATCATGAATAAAGCCTCAATTATGTACTTGTAAACTAATTTTGGTTTAAAGTCTGGAGTTTTAGTAAAAAAATTTAAATTATCGTACAGACGACACAAATTTTGACCCTTTTAATATTAACTACAGTAGGATTTTTGGAGTTTAAGTTTCAATTTTGAGATACAACTGTCCTTCAAGAAGCTCCTCCAAGTAATCCTTGGACATTCTATCATTACGATCTTTGATCTCGTAAATTGTTAGCTGTCAAAAAATTTGGCTGCATTTAATCTAAATCATTAACTTTTAGTCTATTTGTAGAAAAAAATTAAAATTTAGAGATATTCGAGCTAGGTCCTTAAGTAGGGTTTATAACAGTTTTAGTTGACTTCCAAACTGAATTATTATATATAATAAGGGCGCCAATTTCGATTTTTTTTATCCGGGCGTATACTTTCCATATTACGGTACTGCGCTGTTACATTTGAGATTTACTGAAAAGTGGTTTTAATTATTAAGATGATCGATAATCGACGCAAATAACGGATGTCTAAAATTTATTTCCTTTTTTTATGTATATTTCTACATACAAGAACGACTTTCTTTTGCATATGTAAATTTTATTGTAACACGATAATATTCCGGCTGTTGTATCGCGAATCGGTTATAATGAACTTTATCTTGTTTTTCTTTTTTAAAATTGCAAGAATTTGGAGGAATCTTGGATTAATCAAAGCTTTTATTAAAATTTTCCTAAATTAATATAAGAATAATCCGCAAACACTAGATGGATATTGACCTTTATAACACGTAACTGTCTTAAAAATAACGAGAGGGAAAAAAAACCTCAAACAAAAGGAGAAAACTAATTATTTTTACAACACAAAAAATTACAACATTCACAAAAAGTGAAAATATTTACCAACTGTGTTTTTTCATTGGTTGGTTCTTTTTACTATTATTATTATTTAGGCATACTATTGTTTATTTCAATATCAATCAAATCTCTCCCTAGTAGTTGATTACGATGTCAATCAATAAGATTGATCTCTATTTTTTTCTTTCTATCGGTCTGTTACTCGTTATAACCGGTTGGTATAAAGTATATAGCAAGCACTACACAATAAAAATTGTGTATATTTCCAGCTATAACGGAAAACGCGTCTTTACGGAAAGTGACTCGACACGGTCATGTTTTGAGGACGTACAATGACCCCACAATATGCCTATATGTGTGTGTGTGTGTGTGTGTGTGTGTGTGTGTGTGTGTGTGTGTGTGTGTATGTGTGTATTGTAGAAATGTACAGTGCGCGGTTCTGCACCGCAAACGGAATGATGATGATGATGATGATGATGATGATGATGATGACGATACGTCAATGTGTTGATTCACACGTTTGCGTTCAACGTAAAAATACTCACGTGCCACTGTATATGAAACAAGGCGAATGGTAACGGCGTCGTTGTTGATAGCGACGACGGCGTTATAGTGGCGGCGACGTCAACAACAACGTCCATCCACCATCATCAATGACGCAATCAAAAAAATAAATATTAAGAAAATTTACATAGAAAAAAACAAACAATAACCTACATTAAAATATTATTATTGTGTTGGAAAATTAACACAAAAATCTCCAACAATAATGCTCGTTATAACAGTGAATGTATAACAGTAATTGAATACAAGGAAGAGTCTTCTCGTTTAAAGAGTGAAAGTTCTAACAACAACAACAACATTTCGAATAGTCTCTGTCGTGACTAGAAAACCTTACGGTAATGCGCTCTTTATAATAAAATACCGTGTCTGTGGGTCTAAAAGACAAGCATATAGAGAAAGAGAAATAGTGAAACTAGTGAAAGTGTTAATTGTAACTTTATATATCTATAACTAAAACTTTTCTAATATTTTAACACTTACGTAAATCCTCTAATTTCAATCAATGGATGATCGTTTGGCACTTTACAGCAGATTAATTCTTAAAATATCCGAATAAAATCGACGAATTTCACTTATCTTATCTTAATTCTATACTTATTGTACGAAATTTTTTTAAAAATAATAATAATAATAATAATAATAAGCGAATTAAATATTACAAAAAAAATGTGGAAATATTCCGGTGGACTTGTATTTTATTCTATTATCAGTCGTTTAAAAGATATACGAATTTATATGTGTATAAAGTTTCATTGACCTTAGGAAATTTGTAAATTATTTTTTGAATGTCAACTATAACCCACCAAACAACACCAATTTGCTGACCTGACTCATTAATAAACATAATTAATTTAATAAAATTGCAGAACAATGGAAAAAATTATCTATTTTTATATAATCTAAATAGTATTAGAAAGGTTGTTGTAGATTTATCAAAACTTTCACTAACAACAACAACAACAACAAATACAACAACAACCGGAAATATTGTACGGGAAAATCGAAACTATTACATAATAGAAGATTATTGAAAGAAAAATACAATTATTTTTAGCTTTCCGGACTAGATGCGAGTAAGGAAATATAGCACACGAAACTTACGAAACAACAACTGAAAATTTCCTTAATCTTTGTTGTTTTTGTTGCTATTGCCTACTTATTGTTATTATTACTATTATTATGATTACTGCCCATTTTTTTTTGTTTAAATTTCAATTTGCCCTACTTTGATAAAAAAAAATAGAAGTAATAGAACGATTAATAATTAAATACACACATATTCTAAACAACACAATTAAAATTATGATAAATAGTGGAAATAAACGATAAATGACGTTTTTTTTTTTTAGGGGACAATGTCATCCGAATTGAAAATTTAGCTGTTGTTGTAAAAAATAATTTTTCGAAAATAACCTACAGTAACTGAAAATTTATATGATTTCAACAATGTTAGGGTCATGATTGTGTATATTTTAAAATATTTTTGTTTACTTGTACAGTTCAATGCATGGAAAAAGTTAACGATAGATGTGTGGCTGTGTAAATCAGTCTGATGAAAGAGTTTCTCACAATGTCTAACAGGTGACAATTTGAAAAGGAAGATAATTGGCGGAAATAAGGGTCTTATCTTCAAGATGGAGAAAGCTTGGTTTACACACAACTAAAAGAACGGGTATTGCTCGTTCAAGAATCGCCACCTTTTCCATACACTTTGCTGTACAGTGGCCATAAAAAAGACCGAGTCTTGAGTGAGAATTTCAGATATTTCTTATCAAATTCTGAACTGTTACATTACAATATCGGCCCTCATAAACCTGTTTTACACAGCCGCACAAGAGGTGGTCTCTTTTGTTTTGATTGCCACTGTACATCATGGAAAAAATAATCTTGTAGTGATGATGCGATTCGATGGAAAAATCGACATTTCCGCACTTTTCCCAAGGCTTATTGATACTCATTTCGAGATATTTATATCAATTAAAGTTATCACAGTAATAGACTGTTATGACCTTTAGAATTTGTCGTTTATGGATTATGTCAGAAGCATTTGAATGTTTGTAAATTTTCACAGCCTCTTTTTCATGAAACAAACGACACCACTACAAAAAAAAAATGTTGCAAGAAAATTCCCATAGTTTAAACAATTATGGGAAAAAATCCAATGTATGTACAGATTTATTTTTGTAGATTTGTGAAAGTTTATTTCTTTCATATTTGATATTTGTATACTTACCTATATGGAAAAGTAAAAGTGTAAAAATTTATAAAATTAATTAAAATTTTATCTAATAATAAATCTACTTCCTATTTCCGTCTATAGAATTTCAAGTTCAATACAATAAATACAATATCTTTGTCTTTTTATAATAAATAACCATCGTTTAGAGCTACAAATAGACAATATTATATGAATTTTGTAGATATTATTCTCTATTTACAGGATGTCCCGGAAATAACGCACATTCTTTTAAGGGGATGATTATTTAAAACGAAAAGTCCTGTAAGATTTTCCACCTGACACACAGGTAATTAGTAATTAATTAAATTAAGAAACCAATCAGGTGCGCTATATAGAGATATTGATGGTGGGAAGTGAGAAACGGACCAGTAAGCAGGCTAATGTGAGAGTCTTTCAAAGTAAACAAGCACCTGATTGGCTACAGGACTTTTCATGTTAGAATTTCATCCCCTATATACCCAAAAGGGATGTGTGCGACTTACGGGACGTGTGCGACTTACGGGACGTGCGCGACTTACGGGACAGTCTGTATATTTTCATTACGGTAAAGGAAATAAAATCGAAAGTTATATTTCAGATAATTTCCATATCTTGTTGTCGTTCTCTTATACGTCTACAATCTATATTTTTTTCCGTTGAATATGTCTTTAATTATGTAATCTTTCATCATTTCCCATTAATAATAATTAGGAAACTTTTACTTTAGTTGAGACGTTTTTTTTTGTCTATCTTCCTTATATCGTTTTAGCTTTATTTCGTTGTTCAGGAATGAATGGTCAGTTTGTTATTTTCGATTTGTTGAGTCCTCTTTTTTTTTGAGGTGAATAAACGCCTAAATACGCGACTCTCGTGGAATTATTTCATACACTTTTATCACTCATATTAAATTCTAAAGGTCGAAATATCAATTAATTTTAAATAAATAAAGAAAAACTCATAATTTAATTTTCGATTCATTGAGAAGTTTAGTAAAAAATTGAAGAGTATTATAGATCTGTCACATCTGTTAAATTTTAACGAACAGATTTTTTTAACTGTTCGTTAGGGTTAACTATACTCGGTGAAATCGCCCCTAAATTTGAAGATTTTGGTACAAGGATTAATAAATTTTGACCCCAACTAGCAAAACTGCCAAAATTTTAAATCAACTTGGTTTCGACCAAAACAACCCTGTAAACTTTAAATCACATCTAAATTCAGAAGAATACAAATTTAATTTCACCCTAAAAGGTACAACCCTAAGACCTTATTTACTACTCTCAGACAGGCAAGTTTTATTTTGTAATTTTCTAATCATAATCATCTATAATAACTTCAATCCCCATTCAGGGATAATACGCAATACATCTTTTGATAGCCCTAACAAATCTATATCAACTAGTTTTTAAACCACTAAAAAATATTTACAATTTACACAAATATTTAAAAAAAACACTGATTTTTCGGGGGTAATTTTAATCCCCAAAATACCATTAAAATTTAGTATGAGCACTAACGACAAAATACGCATTCTTTAGAAGAAAATGAGCTACCTCTATACCAAGAGACATCAAAATATGGAGTTTTGACCTCAGCAAGTTCGGGGCAGGAAGGTAAGAGGAAAGAAAAAAAGAGATGAAGCTCATGTTAAGTGGTGTACTTGAATCGAAAAAAAAAAAGATTTTTGTTTTCATTGCAGCTCCGGATTTCGTTTCGGTCAAAATTTTGGTTTTCAGTTTAGTTCCAAGTACGGATCCTTGTTATAAACTGTTCGTTAGGGTTAACTAAAATTGGTGAAATCGCCCTTAAATAGTACAAGAGACGTTAATTAATTATTTTCGTTAATAATTGAAAAGAACTAATAAACTTTACCCCTACAAGCAAGACTGTCAAAATCTTAAATGAACTGGATTTCGACCAAAACAACCCTGTACATATATCTCAACCTTTAATTCGCATCCGAATTGAGAAGAATACAAATTTGTAAGTAAAAGGGTATTGTTTCTTACACTTTAAATGATGACAACTGATTTTTTTGTGGTACCTTTAAGAAAATAAGAGAGTGTACAGGGTGTCTCATTTTAGATGGTATTTAAGGATATCTCCTTTAAGGAATAATGTACAAAATAACTGATAGCACATTCTCGTGCTACTTTTTCAAAGCTAATCGAATGTTGTAATTAGATTTTTCTATTTTCTTTTGTTTTTGAGTTATTAGGCTTTTTCATTTTTTCGTCATTTTAAGAATGCTCTATATCTCATTCGTTTTCAAATGTATTGAAAAGGACTATATTATTTCTAATGCAGTTTTTAATATAAATTTCACCTGAATTATCAAATTTTAAATAACTTTTGTAATTTTTGAGATATAACACAAACTTATATTTTTTCAAATGGAAGCATACTTAAATTTTTAGTAATAACTCAAAAACAAAAGGAGATCGCAAAAATCTAATAACACCATCTGATTAGCCTTGGAAAAGTAGCACGAGAATCAATTATTTTGTACATTATTGCTTATAAGAGACATCCTTAAATACCATTGGAAATAGACACCCTGTACAGTACAAGGGTTGCATTCCTATAATTCCGTTAACTAATTTTAAAAATTTCTTCTAGTAAATAAAAACATAACAAATAGTCCTTTTTATCAAATTTTCGAATCTATAAAATATTTATTCAACAAACTTAACTGTGATGTAGAAGGGTCGTTCACCTAACAATTCAAGTTCCTTAATCAATGATTCAATATTGATAATCATTAATTAATATTAGTAATCTAATTACTATCTATATGGTAAAATAGTTGAGAAATTAAGCTTCTCAACTTTCATTCGTCGAAACCATATTTTAATAATTTAAATTCCAATATAATCCATCTTAATTTATCGATAATAAATACACTACCCCTATTCTATATATAAAAAAAAAATCGCCCCTTTTCCATATTATATTCAATTATAGTACTTTTATTGTGTAGGTGTAGATAAAATAAAGTAAATATTAATAGTCCAGCAATATACTTGGGAGACATTCATTCTATATTATGAACATAGGTCAGGATCGTTTCATAGTAAAGGTGCAAGAGATGCATAGCACACAGGCGCGAGAGAAGTCATTCAAGGAACGTCAGTTGGAATTGTTAGGTACATTGTAATAATAATAATAATAATAATGATAATAATGATAATAATAAAACAGAAGTAAATCGAAATATGAAACGATTTTTCTCGTTCAACGACACTGAAACTGTACGCCTACTACTAAACCACCACCACCACCACAACCAATCGATGGTTTAATTAATCGTAACAATAGTCGTTTTTAACTAATCCTTCCGGATACGCGTAATTGTTGAAATTTTCATAAGATAAAACTGATTTTCTTACATAAATATTAGCGTATTTCCCATTGATATTGTTATTATTACTATTATTATTATTATTTTAACAGTATCATTCACACTAATCGATAGGTCATAAACCTGACTTGGTCTCTCTCTATTATTATTATTATTTATTAAATATGTTTACTAACAACAGAAATATAAGATCGATTAAATTGAATTTTATTGAAAATACACAATAGGTGCTTATTTTTATTTTTGTTTTAATTTAAAAAACAGAAAGTTTTATTGTGAACGTATCACAATTTTTTATACATTTGTTGTATATCTATATGTATAATCTCAAATGTCAAACTATTGGTTGACAGTTCAATGGTACGTTCACAATTAAATTTCCATAGCCAACTTTGCTATCTTTTTAAACAATTAATAGTAATATACAATAATAAAAAAATGGAAATTTGCCCCCAATACTTCCACAGTTGATTTTACGCAATATAGGAAATAAACAGTAATTATACGATTATCGTTTTTTGTATAAAAATTGAAATTTTTCTAATAGTTGAATAACGGATAGAAGTCAATTAAATATCGATTTGACCGTCTAATTGCTAAAAAAATAGGTTAATAATTAGGGGTGTTTAATTATGATAATATTAGAGTGAGATAGATAGATATAGGTGAGGGTAGGTGGTGGGGTGTAATCGTAAAAACAAAATTAGAAGTTCTAAGCGCGCGATTGCTGGCTTGCAATGACATTTGCTCAATTTTCAAATTTTACTGCGCAAGTCGCATGTGTATTATGAGAGAAAGAGATAGAGACGCCCACCATTACTGACCTACATTAAGCGAGGTCGATGACCTTTGAAAGCTCACAACACACACACACACATACATATACACATACAATCGAACTGAAAAATGATGCTCGATAGCTGTTTTTTTTTTATATGTATACATTAAGTTGGCAAGACTTTTTTATTATTGTTTAAATTGAAATCAAATAATAATAAATGAACAAAAAAAAAATTGGAAAAAAAAACACTTACATTTTTTAGGTACTCTGTAGTTGCGTTCATTCAAAAATTGAGATAGTAGGCAAGGCAAAAAAAAATTGAAGAATAATTCCACAATTTGATGAGATTTCCCTTGGGATTGATCAGATGTTTACTTGATATTATCCATATGTATCCATACAATAAACAAACAAACAACAACAATAAATAACTGGAAAATTGTTATTTTTCAATTGTTTTTTCCTTGTCTCTCTATGTTAAAAGAAAATTTTACCTTTAAACTTGATTTGAGTAATTAAGAATAATTAACGAGAGGGAAAGCTGCCGGATTATTTTTAAAATTAAAATTGATTTTTAAAGCAAAATTTTTCCCTTTCTATTTTATCACACAATAATTCACACTTGATCACCACTACTTAGAATAAACAATTGCGTCAAAGTAGAGAGGCTCGTGATAGCAGCAGCCACCATATAATAATTCACTTGTTTCTATTCAATTTTTTATTGTTATTATTATTACTATTATTATTATCGTTATTTTTATTGTTACTATTATTATTATTATTATTATTAAAGGGTTTCGTTCTTGTATGATTTATGTGTTATTTTTTTTTTAAATTAATTTTTGCGTAATTAGTTTTTTTAAAAATTTTCTGGAATATGAAATAAGTACAACCATGAATTAAGGACACCATATACGAGAAACGGTGAGTACATTGCTGCTCTCTCTGTAGTGTTCGCCGGGACTGCGCGGGTTGAATGACCTGTGGCTTACACATTCTGGGTAGATACGAGAATTGGTTGGTGGGGTTCGTGGAGGAGAACACACCGCGATGAGGAGGAGGCCATGGAGGCAGGAGGTGGTGGTTGGTAGTTTGGCGATATTTGTTGGGAGAGATGGTGGAGGAGAATATCATAGGGAGAGATTATTATTATTATTATTTTGATCAAAATACGCGCTCTTTCTGCATCCTTCTTAGAGCAGCATTTCCGCTTCCTTATCATATTGAGGATGATGGAAAACAACAGGAGGTAAACATCAAAATCAACCACCCTGCTGTTAACAAAACAAAACAATTCGAAATCAAATTGATCGATCAATATTGCCAACATTATCGATAAAATAACTAGGAGAAATCATCAGAATAGCTGTAGTAAAAACAACATCAACAACCTGACCGTATTTCAATGAATTGACGACAACGGTGGTAGTGGCGGCGGTGGTGGTGGTGTTGTTTTGTTAACTTTTAATGCGCATGCCGGGAAGTTGTTTCGTAATCTTGCACGGTAAGGTCGATAAACGCTTAGTTCGCATAGTAGCGAATTACGTAAAAATAATCCACAAATCAAAACGACAAAGATGAAGATAGATATAGATATATTTAATAGTTTACTTGTTGAAATACGAATTTTTACGAACTTTTCTCTTCTTACACCCAATTTACGTATATATAGAATCGATTTAATGGTATCAATGAACCTTAAAATCAACATTCTATCTCTCTTTGCTATATTGTAAATAAAATTTATTATTTTTATAATTGTACATTTTAAATATTGTTGTGTAGGTTTTACTTCGTTGTAAACAATTTCAAGATCGCTTATATACATACAAACGTAGTAAATAACAAAACATTTAAATAATATTAGTAAATAGATGGAAATGTAGGTCAATGTAATGCGAATATTATTTAAATCTATATGGTGTTCTAGGCAACCAATACCGCATCAAATTGATATAATATACAGAAACTTTATCACTTGTTGCTTACGAATATTTGAATTAATAACAATTTTTATCATTTAATAAAATTACCTAATTATAACAGAAATACATTATAACATTGATAGAATTATATCAATAATTTATTTATAAATATGATTGACAGACGAAAATAGTACGAGTTAGATAAAACGTGCAGTTAAGAACGTACGTCCTTCAAGTTAGATTAGTTCGTATAAGTATACAGAGCCTACTTTTACATTACATACATACAGGAGGCCTAATGGAATTAAAGACGATGGCTGTCTATTAATCAATGAGCACTGGCACTCTAAGAATTTAGGTTGTAAATGGATAAAATCTCGTCATTTTTAGAACGAAAATATTTTAAACTCAGTGGCTTAACGGAAAATCTCTACCATGCCTTTGCGGAACAAAAATTCCCTTTACTCATTAATAGATATATTTTTTAATGACTTACATACAGCTTGAAAGTAAGTCATTCATTAAGAGACAGTTAGAGTATGTAAAATTTCAGTTGCAAGGTGGCCTTCTGCTAGGATGCGCGAAGGCGGGGCTTAAGCAACCTATCGGAGATATTCGGTCGGCACCGGAGTTGACTAGGCCGTCCTAAAAATATAAGCCACTTGTATCACAAACACGTGTAAGCTTCCCACTCCACAGTGTCAATTCTATGGCTCTGCTAGAATTATGACAATGTTTTTAAATCGGGTAGTAGACATAAAGACGATCTGCGCACCGAAGGCCATCTTGCAACTCAAATTGTACGTACTCTTTTACATTATTATATTGTTGAGCCTCTTTTAACTCTGGAGAGCACAACACTGAGTCATAGGCGAGAATTTCACATAGTTTCGTTAGTGTGAGTCAGGTTGTTTCTCTCGTGAGGGTAAAGAGATGGTGTTGGAGCCAGTTTCAACCTTGGAAATTTTGTAAAAAATTTCGGTTAAATACCCAAAATGGCATCAATAACGCCAACCTCTTCTTCTGATTGAATATCTTTCTTCCCAAATTCTAACCTGTTAAGATTTTCTTACATTATGGTGACCTCCTTTATAAGCCTGTTTTACACAGTCGCACAAGAGGTGGTTTCTTATTTTTGATCATCACTGTACATACAGTCGAGTGCGGAAAGTTTTTAACGACTCTTGGTGAGAATTTTGGCTTGTTTTGCATAGATTGAACCGTTCTCTTACCATTGTTGGTCTTGGGGATGAATCGAAGCTGCTGTTTTGTCGAATAGTTGAACCATGAATAAATAGAGGGTGGCAAATTACCTGATCAGCTATGGGGCGTGTGGTGTTTTCTTTATTCAGGTACATCAATAAATCGTCTCCTCCTTACTCTCGATACCCAATAGTATGTTGTTCCCTTCAACCGAAAGTCTGGTTTACACCATACACACTTTAACTTTACTCTTAAAATTTTTTCGCATTCGACTGTACTTAACGCCACTGCTTGAAATAAACTAAATTAAACATTTATTGTAGTGTATTCTTGTGTTAACAAAAAAATAATCTAATTTTTGCTACCATATCTTCTACAATTTTCGTACTATTTTTTTTCAGTAGCGTAACCAGGTGGGAGGTTATGGGGCTGCAGCCCACTTGAAAACTCTTGCAACATTATTTATTTTAAAGGGAGAGCTTTTCAAGTGTGGTGGTTGTTAATACTACAAGATCTTAAATTGAAATTACTCAAACATCTTTACCTAGATTAAATATAGAAAAAAAGTGTAAGTCGATAAATTGGAATCGAACCAGCGATCTTTCGCTGTCTACTTGGATACTCTTACATGTTTTTTCACATTAAGATTAACCTGCTTTAAAATAGACCCACGGATATTACGTTAATCAAACAGTAGATGGCGCTTGCTCCACAATGTCTTTTATATAGGTATGTACTTTTATCTATACTTATATTTACAAATTGCTTTATTTACTTAGAAAGCAATATAGCGGAATTTATAAATTAAGATTTCAAAATGTGTTTTTTGGAAGAAAAAAATGATGTTGTCGTTAAATAAGTTCGCTTGTATTTATTTCATCGTTGATTCTATATACAACACTTGGTTTTAAGCGTACAGTTACTGCCAGAACGAACAATAAGAGATCGAGTCTTGAACAAGAATATCACGTTTTTTCGTTCGCGTGAGCCAGGCTGTTTCTTCCGTCAGAGTTAGAGAACGGGATGGTAGGGAGTGTTGGAGCCAGTTTCACACATAGCAAATTTTTAGAAAATATCTTTCTATTCACGTAAATGCCTAAAATTGGCATTAGTAACCCCACCCCCTTCTTCTGATCAAATATCTTTCTTCTCAAATTCTTACCTGTTAAGATTCTGTTACATTGATCGCTCGCATAAGCCTGCTTTACACAGCCGCACAAAATTTTGTCCTTTAGTTTTGGCGAGCTCTGTACGTTACCATTAAATACACTTATTTCGATATTTTGGCTTTTTTATTTCTTGGTTCAGAAACGGAAGATTTAGCATCATCTTAAAAATTTCAGGGGCTAAATAAAATTAACTCGCATGTGTTAAAAAAGTTTAAGCAAAACCATATTTTTTTCACTTTTTTCCGCAAACTTCCTACCAGATTCTTTTTAAATTTGGTATAAGTGAAGCTTAGACTAATATTGATAATTTTTTGGAAATTTTTGAATATCACATCCGTTTTCAACCCGGTAGAGTTCAACCTGAAGGTCCAGTGTTTCCCTTACTTAAGCTCGCCTCAGCAAGAGCTTGCCTTAGTGTCTGTAAATCCATCCTGAGGTCAATTTAAGACAATGTCTTGCTAAGGCAAGTTTAAGTAGAGGAAGAAAAACTGGGCCTAAGTGAGTCTGATTGTGAGCAGGATTTCATAGCTTAACAAACATAAAATGAGCTCTGTCCATCTCAGTGATTCATGACTCATGGACAAGGGATATTGTTTAAAAATAAACAAATTAATTATCAAAATTCCCTCAAATTCATTATTAGAATAATAAAATAATAAATATTTTTGTTATCTAGAGCAATTTTAATGATTATTTTCGAAAATAATCACATTTAAAAATTGCTGAGAATAATATGTTAGGTAATATAAAGGTGAATAACAATAACAGTTATAATAATAACAAATTACTTATAATTTAAATAAATATCACAAATTACGGATATTTACAATATTCATAGAAATAATTAGGATGACCCCTTACCACTATTGGGAATTTTATTAGCGAATTTTTTTAAAAAAAATTAGCTAATGACGAGATCCTCACTTTTGAATTTCCGAAAAATTTTTGCACAGAAGTTCGTTTTGGAACCTCAGGAACCCATATCCACCGTTCGTTAAAATTTTTATATATATATATATATATTTATATATATATATATATATTTATATATGTATATCCACGATAACTGCCGTAAAAATACACCAATCTTAATGAAACTTGGTACAAAAATCGGTCTTTGTGATAGCTTGGATGAGTTCGTTGGCCAGACTGGTAGGGCCAACACTTTTGGAATAAGAGCTGAAGAAATGTTAAAAAAAATCATTTTCAATATTACATTTGCTTAGATTTTGATGAAAATTAAAATAACAGTAGAGCGGACCATTCTCTATGACCCAGAAAAAAAATCATCAAAATCGGTTCGTTGGTTCGCAAGAAAAATGCAAAAATCTCTTTTTTTGAGTATAAGCAGTAAAATCGATTATCTCAGGTGGCTATATGTTCTGACTATTGATATTAGAAAAAAAAAATTGAATATCGCGGGGGGGGGCAACTCATTTTGACAGTTAATATTAGACGCAAGGCCTGCTAGAGAATTTCGCTTGAAAAAATCAAGCAGGCCTTGATTAGACGTATTAGACAAACAACAAACTTCATTATTATTTTTTTTTTTTAGTGTTTCTTATTGTTTGTGGATTAAAAGTATTTTTCAATAAAAATCATGAATATTAAAATAACATCGGGGAAATGAATTTATTAGTTGATTCAATGTTAATAAAATATATTAATTGTCAGTATCATAAGAATGTTTTGTAATTAATATTTCAGTATGTAGATACATAAAAAAATTCGCTATATAAGGTACTTGCTGCCTTTAGAGATTTTTTTTTAAATATAAAACTAGGACAATCGATAATAATTCTATATTTTAAATCAATAATATTTGTACAATACAGTCATCTAATATGTTACTCAATTCAAATTAGTTCTTATCACTTCCTTATCAAATAAAATTGAGGAAATAATAATAATAGTAATATTAATTATAATAATAGTAAAAGTCGATTAGACGGTCATCTAGTTAGTTATCCTATTATCAATCTTTTAAAGATAATCTCTAAAGTTGAGTGATAATAAACTAATCTCTCCATCAAAAGGTGGCGCAGAAGATCATCAATATCTACAGTTACTAAATATATACAGTACCGCAATATCCGCCATTTTGGACATAAATTTATGGGGACATTTGAATTTGAAACTATAAGTTGGTGACATTGAGAAGTTGAATTTAAAATCAAGATATCTGACTCAATGACAGATTATTGAGTACAGCCAATGGAATGGCAGATTATTACAAATGCCACCATTTTGGACAAAAAATTTGCTTTCTCTCTCTAACACATTGGCCCATAGAATTGCGGTACTGTATGTATTTATAGTAACTGTAATCAAGTAATCACTATCATTTATTGATCCGATTTGTAGTTGTTTTGGAAGAAATATAGAGGGCGCTTAATTCGTGAATTTAAACTTTATTGATAGAAAATAAAATAGAAAATTTTCACCACCCTTCTAACAATAAGTTTGGTCTATTTTGATTCAGTCAGCTTGACTACATTTTTTTTATACTAATCAACGATTTACTAATCGAGTAATACTAATAATATAGATGGGGATGGATGGATATTTACTTATTAGAGTACTTATGTATGTACACAAAGGGGTGAATAATAATTGAGACATTTTAGGGTAGTAACGTATATAACCAATGTAAATAATCACTTAATAACAATGAACTCTATTTGATGGCTACATCTGTAATGTGTAGTAAGTCAATTAGAGACAACATCATTGATGTTATATTTATAAGAGCAATATTTGTTTGGTCTAGACGAATACAAAATAAATTACAGTAGCTAATAAAAGCTCCTAAAACAGTATGTAAATATTAGTTATAAACGGAGTATTTTGAATTAAAATAATTCGTTTTGTGAGTCTAGAAAAAATATCAATAATTTATCAATTAAAATTTTATTTAAAATACCATCCTATAAAATTACAGAATTAATAATTAACATCGAATACACTACATATACTTTGTCGTTTTTTCATCTTACCACCATTTATAAATAAATTATATTTGATACAATTTTCATCATCTTGTTGTAAATATTCATTATGATATTTTAATGAATCACTATTATTATGATTTAATGAAGCTAATGAATTAATTAAAGCATCACGATTTGGTGTTCCTTTAAAACTATTACGTTTCAACAATGTGAAATCATCACCAATTATATCCTCGTATAGATTATTAATTGAGAATCGTTGTGAAACATTTGATAAATTTAAACTACCACCTTGTCGATTATTGAAATTCTTCTTATCATTATTGTAATCAACATTATCTAGAGAGTATCGTCGTTGTTTTATTGGTGAATTTTTTTTATTATTTTTAATTTTATTTGATTTTATCATCGATGATTTTTCTAAATTTTTAAAATAATTAACAGCATGTCTGAATGGTGATTTAAATCTTTCAATTGTTGTTTGGTTTTTTGTTCCATCAGTTTTTGGTGGTGATTTATCAATTAATTTTTTAATTCGATTAACATTGCTGCTTTGCTGATGAATTCCTGTAACAATCATTATTAATATTATCAAAATAATTGAAATTTCTAGAAGAGAACAAATTTATAATTATCAATAAAATTAAAAAAAAAATCATAATTTAAGTAGAAATGCAAATATACAATTAAGTGTAGAGTATAATTACAAATTTGTAACTTCTCCGAAAGCCGACTTTAGAATTAATGATAATAACAAAAGGAACAAAGGCAATTAACAATTTCTCTATCCTTCAATTATCAATGTGTATGAAAATTGTCTGTGTGTGGATGAATCTTTGAAAGTACAGGGTTAGTGCTGTAAATATTCCAAATTCTTATTAGTTGACACGGGCGATTTAAATAATACTTTAAGGGTTTGTAGGGTGGTCCCTAGAGAACAATTTAGCAAAAGTAGGGCCACGTAGCTCATTTGCTTGTTTGTGAAAAAAACGACTTTTTTCCGACAATGTAGAAATTTTCACCAATCAGCTATACACATAAAATGACTTGAAATGATTCGAGAATCTTTGTAATTTTTGTTCTGCTTCCGACCACTGTATCCTAAATAAAAAAATTTGGGAAACAATTTTCTCGAATATCGATCGTTAGACCATTAGAAATACCTTTATGCTGTTTATTCAATTAGAAAAATATTTGAATTCTTTACTCTTTTTATTTTTATTTTCATATCTCCCCTTTATTGTAAAGAAATAAACACTTGTGAACGTTGATTCATTATTATGGGTACGTATTATACAAGTGAATTTATTTATAAAGGCCCGTCCACATTATTCCGATCGGCATCATTCGGCTTGAGCCGATCTGCAAAGCCGAATCAATGTAGACGTGCCGGTAGGCCTTACCGACTTACCAAAAGCCGACCCGAACGATGCCGAACCCAAACCGATCCAAGTCGGTCCGGATCGAAGGAAGCCGAACCAAACCGAACCAAAATTCATCGTGTGGACATGTGTGGACATGTTGATCGGTTTCAGTCCAACTTCAACCGCCTGTTGTTTTCGAAAATATTTTTCTAGTTTTTATTCGTCTGGCTTCATGAGTGCGAAAATAGGTGAAAAGTGGACTGATGAACAGACATTATCATTTATTGACTTATATCGCGAACGTTCAGACTACTGAAAGAATGTGGACGTCTTGTCGAACCGAACGTGCCGCCCGGCATAGGCCGACCGACCTGTTTCGGGATAATGTAGACGAGCCTTAACAATTTAAAGTACAATAACTTCTACAAAAAAAACGCCATTCATTGTGTTGTGAATAAGAAAATATTCCTTTTGGGATGTTGAAAATTCTTCGGTTTCCGGGCCAGGGGTTGAGAAGCACTGGTTTATAGACGTTCATAATAAACCGATGGAAGAGAACAATGATTGACAGAGAGGCGAGGGATTCTTGCGTTTCAATGTTTTACGTTCAATCTCGGGTTGCAAGTTTTTAATTTTTTTTTTTAGATCTTAAAGGGCAAACTTGAAAATCTAAATGTTACGAACGTATTACAGTACTTAAACACTTTTGACGAGTGCACACCTTTTTGCGAAAGTTAGATTTGATTTCACCCAATTTCCAATGAGCTACGTGGTTCTAATTTTGCTAAAATATTCTCTGGGAACCACTCTGAAAATCCTTAAAGTATTGTTCAAATATTCCGCCAACTTATAGAAGATTTATTCGAATTTGGCTTATTTACAGCAGCAACCGAGTATAACGAAAAGTTTAAATTCAATTTTAAACCATTGACTTACAATTAATGCAACATTAAATTATTATAAACTAAAAAAATTGCAATAAATAAGAATTTTCTTATGAGATAGACGATAGACTATTATAGTAGAGTCCCGCTATAACGATGTCGGCTGTAACGAGATTTCGGATATAAGGAGATATTTTTGTGATTCGTGCAGAAATATGGTGAAATTGTTCTTTTATGATGAGCGAATTTTCCGTTATAACGAGACCTTTTTAAAACTTAAGTTCCAATTATTACCAGATAAAACAAGAAATGACGATCCATATAATCGCGTATAACGAGATCCCTTCTTAAAATTCGCTTCTTGGAATTCTGCTCGGTTCGAATATTAAGTTTCGAGCTCTAATTAAAGTATAGTAGCGATCAAAAAAAAAAGAGACCACCTCTTTTGTGGCAGTGTAAAACAAGCTTATGCGGGCGGTCAATGTAACAGAATCTTAACAGGTCAGAATTTGAAAAGAAAGATATTCAATCAGAATAAGGGGGTGGGGTTACTGTTACTGATAACATTTAGGGTATTTACCTGAATAAAAATATACTTTTTAGAAATTTGCTATGGCTGAAACTGGCTTTAACATCTCCTATATACCCATTTTCTTACACTCATGAGAAAAACAACCTGATTTACACTAACGAAAATATATGGAATTCTCGCTCAAGACGCAGTCTCTCTTTTTTGATGGCCACTGTACATACATGGTACATTCCATATTACGCATTAAACTTTGTTACTCATTAAAATAGCAATATGTATAAACAAAAACGATTAAAATATGTATAAACACCGATTATTTTTTTATAACGAAGGTTTGCTTATAACGAGCAATTTTTCTTGTCCGTTAACATCTCGTTATAGCAGAATTCCACTGTATTTTGAATTTACAAAATAGACTAATTTAATTACAGTTTATGCCGTCGAACGTATAAAAATGGTGGATGCGCCGGGCGATTTACTCGTTTTTTTTTTTAATTTCTATTAAAATTATCGCTCACCTTCATTGTTAAATTTCCGGATACGTTCCGAAACTGGTAAAAATTCGTCTTGTATTATAATTTCTTCTACAGTTTTCTCGATTTTCGAATTTTCCGAATTTTCTACAATTTTCGGCTGTTGTAATAGAATTTCTTTATCATATCGATCTTTTAATAGATTCTTTTTACGTTCTTCTACACTTAAAATTTGATAATCTTCCAATGCATCATCCACCGATTTATATTTTCTAATTAATGTATCATTAGTGAATTTCGTTGTAAACAAATTATCATTAGATTTGTAAATAATTTTTTTATTATTATAATTAAAATTGTTTTGTTGTTGTTGTTTATTAATTTCCATAGGAATTGAATTGGTTGTATTTGAATGATGAGCAATTCTTTCCCAAAATTCACGTTTTGCTTTAAATAAATTCTCATATTGATTTAAATCAGTCATATCCGGTAAACTAATCGTATTACATAATGATCCATTTCGACTAGATTGTTTAATTGATTCTAAAACATTCATCACACTTAATTCTTTAAATTCATCACCCTCTCGATTTTTATCATTATTGTTGTAAATCTTGAAACCATCATCATTTTCAATACTTGTTGAATATGATGATGAGGAGTTCGTTATTGTTGTTATTGAATAATTGGGTTTTTCACTAAATCGTCTACGTTTCTCATCTAATATTAATTGTGGATTTTTATCACTAATTACTACTTCATTATCAATATGATTAGGGCATATTGGGGAAGTATCTACATCTTTTACATCTAAACAAACCCTAACTGGTATCTCTACATTGTTGATAGTATCAATACCATCATTGATTTTAATATTCTCATCAATACCAGAATCTTGTGTACAAATCGAACTATCCGGTGTATCTGTACGTAAATGATTATCAACATTATTATCATCAATATCATTTTCTTTAATTTCTGTTAATTGTGGTATTTTTCGTATTTTATCATTATCAATTATCAATTTTTCATCAATACAATCGATTGTCTTCGATATAATTCGACGTCTTTTAATTTTAGTACGATTCTTTTTATCAAATGTTGATTTTTGTTCAAAACTATCACGAATATTGGTTGTATTTTCAATAATATTGATATAGAATGGTGATCCTTTAAATAATTCACCATTAATAATTAAATTAATCTCGTGTATTCCGTAATTATTTGGTATATAGATTATTTTAATACGGTCATTTTCATGTTCTATTCGTATTTGAATATCGTTCAATTCACAATTATTATTATTATCATTATTATTGTTGTTAATCAATGATTTAAAATCGAATGATAGACTTTTTAAAAGACTACTACTAGTGTTTTTAGCTTTATTTTTAATGAATTGTAGTTCGTTTATAGTCGGGATCGTTTTTAAATTAGTCGTTGTTGGTATAATTGCTTTGCCTTTTGTACCATACGGTCCACGTATATACATGAAAATATCTGTTGTTTTTGTTGTTGTTGTTGTTGTTGTTGATTTTTTTACGTAAATGTAGAAAACAGTTTTACGATATTGTTCACCAGTGTATAAACCCATACCACGTGCAACATATTGTGATGAGAACCTTGTCGTATCGAAATCCTTCGTTACTGTTGGCCATTTATTTATAACTTGTTGTAGTTCGTACAAATATTGCATAAAGTTGTGTTCTTGATTTATAGTTAAATCACTACATAAATCCTTTCCACTAAATATCTAAATTAAGCCCTCATCCCCGTACAAATTTTGTTAGTTTAAATCGACTTTTTACGATAAAATTTATCAAACTCACCGGTGTTAGTTGGAAGTATTTATAAGCTAAGGCTTGTGCATGAATCGGTGGTTTCTTCCAATGCCTGTATGGATTCGGGCATGCTCCTGGCACAACTGTATTAATAATCGTACACAATAACGAACCATCTTGCCACAATTCATTTATACCATTCGATAATGTTTGTGATTGTTGTATTGATGATGATGATGATGATGATGATGATGATGGTAATTGATGATTGGCCCATTTTAATAATTTCTGTCGCCGGCTCAACGACGGACAAAAAACTGGAAAATATACAACAAAAAAATAATCAATTTCTTCTATCTCTTATAGCTTAGGGGTAATATTATCACATCATTTCAGTTGATTGATCTACATGTTTAGATGCTAGAGACATATTTCGTTTGGTTCACTTATTTTCAGGATATATACCTCTTTTTGATCTGTTTCCGGATATTAGCCACCTTTGTTCTATTATGATTGAAGCTTTATTTTTACGCTTCATTTGCAAACATATTCTCTACGTAGGTACTTGTATGAATTTTGTTTGTTCCTATATTCGATCAAGATCAATTGTGTGTAATTTGTAATTTTCATGAGAGATGAGTTGGCGGAATGAATAAGGGCGTGGTTATATTACGGTTATTGCTTGATTAATAATTTCAGAAGTAATTAGTTGAATGGTAACTAACGATAAGGCGGCCATCTAATACATTTCAAATTAATGTAAACCAATAAAGTTGGAGGTAAAGTTTCATTTAATAAACATGAAACTTTTTCATATTTGTATACAGAAAAGTTTAATTTTCATTATTTCGATATAACAACACACAATACAACACCAACACTACTATAGCATTATTGTATTAAACTTTACAACATGAAATATTGTCAACAATTTCAACAACTAGAATTGAATAAACTACTTTTAAGATAATAGAGCGCATCTGTAGTACAAAATGCTTTAAAATAGTGCACAGATGCAATTCTACAACGATATACGTCAGCTTTTTTCTGTCGATATTTCCCAGGGCTTCGAACCGGAACTGTACTGAAAACCGGAAAAAATGAAATTTTGACTGGAACTAAATCCGGAGCTGAATCGATAACAAAAACAGGTTTGTTTCAGTTCAAGAATACCACTCAACATAATTTTTTCCATCTTTTCTTTCTTCCTCTGTCAGGAACTGCGTTGAAATTCCCGATTTTTTCTGGTACATAAGTAGTCTTTTCTATTCTAAGGGATGCGTACTTGTCACTCGTACCCATATTCAAGTTTAAGGGAGATATTGAGGGTTAAAGTTACTCTTACAAAATCAGTTTTTTTAAATATCTCTGTAATGGCTCTATATTTTTTTGTGGTCTAAAAACCTAGATGATATAGATTGGCTAGATTTATTGAAGGGTGTAAACCGAGTTTTCATCCCCGGTTGGGGGTCAAGGTGGTACTGTACTTTAAATATTTACCCTGTAAACAGATCTTAAAGGTTGTACACTAGCAATTAAAAAAAAAATCTGGAATGGGATTGACCCTGCAGGCCATTCCTGAAACTTCCCGTTAAGTTTTTAAAGCTCCAAAATTATTGTGAGGAGTACAAATTTGATTGGTTAAGGTTAAGGTTATGTTGAAAAAACGCTCTTTCAAAAACTTTTGACAACGATATCTCGCAAACAAATCAACGGATTTTGACAAGCTTTGCGGCATTCGACGCAGTTTTTAAAGCTCTAAAATTATTGTAAGGTATACAAATTTAATTGGTTGAGTAATTTTGAAATTATGTTAAAAAATCGTTTTTTTCGAAATCTATCGACAACGATATCTCGCGAACAAATCAACGGATTTTGACGAGCTTTACGGCACTCGACGCACTTTTTAAAGCTTTAAAATTATTGTGAGAGGCTTAAATTTGATTTGTTAAGTAATTTTGAGGTTATGTTGAAAAAACACTTTTTTCGATATTTTTGGACAACGATAACTCGTGAACGAATAAACGGATTTTGATGAGCTTTGCGGCACTGGACGCATTTTTTAAAGCTCTTAAATTATTGCGAGAGGTGCAAATTTGATTGGTGAAGTAATTTTGAGGTTATATTGAAAAAACACTTTTTTCGATATTTTTCGACAACGATAACTCGTGAACGAATCAACCGATTTTGATCGTTCAAACGGAATTCGACGTCATTAGTTAAGGTTAAGAGCTGATTAGATTATGGAATTGATCGGTACAGCAGCTTAATAGTTATTTTGAAAAAACATGATGTTAACGAAAGAAATTTTTCGGTTTTTTTGGAATTTCTCAAAATCTATCGGGCCGAATCGGTTCAAACTTACACGAAATCTAAGTTTGGTGGAACCCTTTCGAATGTTGCAAAGAGCGTTTCAATACGTCAATCCGTTCAAAAGTTATGAGCTGCTTACATAGTCTTTCCACACACACACACACACACATACAGCCATACAGACACCCTCGCAAAAATAGTCAAAATAGCTTCCTAGGGTCCCAAAACGTCGAGCTCTGCTGAAAATTCAAATCGAAAATCGGGGTGAAACCAATAATTTCCCGAAATTTTGAAAATTTTCAATTTTCTTAGCGGGAAGTTAAAAAAGTAGAGACCAAGTCTTGAGCGACAATTTCACATATTTTCTTTAGTGTGAATCTGTTAAGATTCTGTTACATTGTGATGACCGCCCTTATAAGTCTATTTTACACAGCCGCAAAGAGGTGCTCTTTTTTTTGGTCACTAATGTACCTCTTTGAGTAAAATTTAAAAATTGGAAAACTTCTATTAGTCGACGAGCGATTCAAAAAATATTTGGAAACCATTTTAACAAAGTTAGAACCTCGTAGCTCATTTGAAAGTTGCTCAAACACGCTCGATTTTAAACATGAAAAACGAACTAAACACGTAAAACGACTAAGAATGATTGAAAAATCCTGTCAATATTGATTTTTTTCGTATTCCTCCAATGCATTTTTAGAAAAATGGAAAACATTTCCACCTGTTTCAGAGTCCATTGAAAAAAAAAAACACGAAAAAAATCAATGTTGGGAGGATCTTCGAGTCACTCTAATTGTAAGTCATTTTAAGTGTGAAGCAAGTTTCTGAAAATCATAACATCGTAAGAAATGAGCGTTTTTTGAGCAATTTACAAATGAGCCACGAGATTCTAATATTGCCAAAATAAACTCTAGGGACCCTGCTATAAATTTTTGAAATATTTATCGAATCACTCGTCAACTAATAAGACTTCCGACCATATTTAGATCAGGCATCCTGTATAATAACCAAAACTACCTCATCAGACAGTAAAAATTGAGCTTTCTAGATTGTAATTCATAGATAAATACTGATTCTACTATGCTGAAAATTTTAAATGAACTACATCAAAGAGCTTAGTGTAATGATAATCGTTTTCATTTTAACGTTTGTAATTTGTACACGCTGTTAAAGTTCGTTTCAATTTGTTTGATTGACATGAAAGATTGATGTATTATTAAAGGTAGAATAGAGAATAGGAGAACTATCTCGCTTATCATAAGTTAATATTTAATCAATTCATTAACGTATCTATCTAGTTCTTGTTATTTCCATGGGAATTCATCAGAGTTGATTTGTAGACGATCTTTTTAATTAATTAAATCGATTCAAATCAAAGTAAAAATTATCGTGAACATTCGATGATTTATTTATTTTTTAAGGGAAAATCGGTGGAATGACACATCGATTGGCCATACAAAAAATTATACTCGAATATTTTTGGCACAAATCCAAAATTCTTCATCGTATTTCTATAAACAACCAACTTATTACTTCATTAACTATTAGTTTCCTTATCTATGACTATCATGATTATAATGAATGTAAATTCGACTATAAACAGTCTATCTATTCATATCCTGGTCGATTTTCTAATTAAAAGCCACCCCCTTTTTGGTGTTGTAATATTATCATTTATCACTTACCCGAAATACAATTTCTATCAATTTGCATTAAGAATTTCGTTAATAGATCTTTACGTCCCCATAAAAACGCTAATCCAGCTATTGGTAATATCATATAGAATGTAACAAATGTTAATTTCGTCCAAGATTGATTTTCTGTAGTTGTTGCTGTCTGATCCGATGTCGATACATTGTCTGTAAAAAGAAACAAATTAAATTCAGTTCTACTCTTACTACAACAACAAGATTCTTTTCTTTTAAGAGATAGGACATTATTAGCGAGACAAAACAGTTTCTTTGTTAGAATAAAACCCGCATAATTTATTAGAGCAAATCCCGGCTCCAGCACAATACACCCCTTACTTAATAATAATACAACAAACATCGACCAATTATAAAATAAAAGCGAGACGATACTAAATCAACAAGACAAGTTCCAGGGATGAAACAGAAAGAGGGTTAATTATAGGATAGATTCTATATATAGTGTTGACGCCTACATAAATAACACCCTGTGAATATTTTTGAAAGGATGTTGGAGTGAAAAGGGCGAGAGTGCGATTTTTTTTCTGTTGAAACTTTAGATTTATTGACTTGATTCCAAACGGCAGGGGTAGTGAAAAACAAACAAAAAAAATATTGAATTAACACTTTTTTTCTTCTTCTACAGTCGTAGTCTAATTGTCTTTCGTTAACAATCGAGTGTAGTCAGTGGTGTGTTAAGAATTTCCTCCGTTTTCTCTTTTTTTTTATATTTGGAATTCAATTTTTATAAGAAAATTAAATTCTCTCTCCTCCCGATAACGTTTAGTGATGATGATGAATAAGATTTCTGTACAATTAATCGTCTTGCATGAATACTCTTAATCAACAAGACAGATAAAGAGATCAGAGATGTTTCAAAATGGATGAACACAAGAATGATTTCTTTTATGTATTTTTATCATCTCGAATAGACGGTAATTCATTGATTTTTCTTGGTAGTCTCCTTATTTTATTATATTTCTAGTGATCATCACTAGTCTTGTCTGTTAAAAGATTATTCTTTTCAGTTTATCATTTATATAAAAGTACAGAAGATGATTCTTAACACGCTAACTATCGTGTTGGTGTTTGAAAATCGATTCGAAAATTACATTGCAAATCTCTTACCGCAAATAAATTTATTTAAAAATTGTATTTTCCAGTACAAATAAAAGTCATGAATGAAACTCTATAGTTTGATTGACCTATTTGACTAATTACAATCAATAATTAAAAATAATAAAATAGATAGAGAAGCCTGATAATGGGTGTTATAAAAACCATCTAGTTGCTGTAAGGTTTTCAGGAATTTACAATGGTATTCTATACAAAAGTCATCAGGACGAAGTTAACAAGTTTTTTTTTTGGTTTTCTAGTGTAAAAATTGATCTATCAGTGTTTTAGTTCTTGCTCTTTTAAGTCATAGAAAGAACCTCCGTCACGCTAGAACCCGCTAAATACTCAATTTTTTTTTACTCATTTTAACCTACAGACGGGGGGGGGGCAGACCCTTTGAGGACCCAACTCTTATTTTAAGAAAAAGTATAATTATAAGTAATATATTGCTTGTGTTAAGGCATAAAATTCTTACGTCAAAGCGAAATAAAAATACTACAAAAACGAGTTGGAAAAGGGGCCGAATCGAAGACCCGGCCTAGCAACTTCCCCGACTGATCAGTCCCAGTAGTTAATCATTAATTAGAAAAAAATTTTTCTACGATCAAGAGAAAATTGTCAAATTTCTGCGAAAAGCACAGTGGTTGCGCTCTCGTCTGACATCTGTTTGCTACGGGGTTCAATTCTCGCCAGAATAACTTTATTTTTTTTCTTTTCAATTATGGAAATAATCATCTTTACTATTTTGTTATTTTATTCTTAACAAATAGAAAACTTTAGTTTACTTACTGCCTCTATGGATAGTAAAAGTATTATTACTCATTATGTTATCCATTACAATAAATTCACAACAAAAGATTAAACAAATATTCCAGTAAAGCTTTTAACAAAACCAAAGATGTCAAAATCAGCACCGAAATTTAAAAAAAAACAACGCAATTATTTACACCTACTCGATCTTTCACGAAACAGTCTTGTTGCTAGACAACGGCCGTAAATCCTGATTTATATTTGATATATTAATGTCTTATTCTTTTGTCTTGCGTACATACTTGATTAGTAAAGAATCACTGTCCATCTAATTAATTTAATCATTATAAGTCGCCAGATTGAAAAATATCGCACATGATGGGTATTATTTCTGACATAAAAGCACATGCCCTTTCGATTGGTGATATCAAATTAATACGTTATCTTACATTTTTTCAATCAACCCCCTCCCCCGTCCACCCCCGTGGTCCGATTGGCACCAAAAACTAATCAACTCGAAAGTCCACGGAATAGTTGATGCTGGCCAAATTTGAACGCAATCGGTTAAGCCGTTTTTGAGTAATCGTTGGAGAAACGACAGACGCACACACACACACACACACACACACACACACACACACACACACACACACACACACACGGACATCATGCTAAAAACTTCAAAAACGTGTTCAGGGGACCCCAAAACGTAAAGATCTGGTGAAATCTCGAATTCGAAATTTTGGTCCGAAACTAATAACTTCCCTACCCTCTGGTCGGGGAAGTTAAAAATGAGCTATACTACATTAATTCTCATCCTTTGTAGTTTTTGAGCACATATTGCAATTTTATATGCCATCATTATTTTTCATAATATCCTGCACTTGCTTCAAGTAAAAAAAATATTTTCTTCTACTACAATAAACTACAAAGAATATAGCATCAATATTAATAGTAGCTATTGCATCATTTACAATATTTACTGCTATATACTCTATTTTTAATTTTTTTATGTCTAATTTGTAAAACTACAAAAAAATAGAGTGTACTACACAGTAGCGTAACTTGGAATTTTGGCCGCCCCCGCAAGATTATAGTTTGGGCCCTTGTATATACATATAGTTATACTTTTTCTTAAAATAAATATGAGTTGGGTCCTTGGAGGGTCTGGCCCCCCACGCATTGTGGGCGCGCGCGGGTGCTACATTGATTAGGATCGTCTGTAGGTTAAAATGGGTAAAAAAAATCAAGTATTTATCAAAGCGGGTTCCAGCGTTACGGAGGTATAGAAAGAAGACAAATTTCGTTCTAAATCGTCAAAATTAGACAATTTTTGAGTTAACTTCTCGTTTTCTTTTACTAAATTTGAGGCACTTTCTAGCCAAATTATCAGTTTTTGTAGAATCTGCTGTTAAGTCTTGAAGCGCGATTTCGTCTCGTAGACTAGACTTTGAAGAATTTTATCTAAATTTTGGTACTAAATCGTAAAAAATACACACTTTTTGATAATTTTAGTCAATTTTTGAGTGTTTTAATCTTAATTTATCTTGAATTTTATAAAAATACGACTTAATTTATTTCATTTTCCCCTCAATTTGAAAGTATCGCTTCCATAACAAAAATTATTATAATTTCTAAAACGAGATCCGTATTGGATTCGATTATTTCGATTCGACATACTCTTTGAATTTCATGCTAATTTTTCTTAACAAAAATACCTTTTTAAAAAAAAATGACACTTTCGACAAGAGAGGCAATTTTTTCTAATTTTCCTCCGAAATTAAAATTATCCAAGCGAGCCTCGTAAAATTTTAATTACAATAATTGTTTAATTTTTTATTGAAAATAATAAAGTAGGCTGTGAATTTTTCTGTAAAAAAAAAAACAACACAGCGGTAATTATTATAATCAAGTGTAAACGGGCGTCCCACACATAAATAAAAATTAGCTAAAAATCGAAGAAATTGCGTTTTCAAAAAAATTCTAAATTAGATTTAGGGACGATTTCATCAACTTAAGTTAAGCCTAATGAACAGTTAAAAACTGCTGTGATTATAAAATGACTTATTTGTTCGTTAAAATTTAACAGACGTTGGTGAAATCGACCCTTAGTAAAAGATTTATTATTTTAATTTATTTATAAACTGTCTATAGTAAATTGATGATTTTAAAGTGGGAAAATTAAGGTTATTTTCCATTGGGATATGTGGTGTTTTTATAAAATTACTATCATAAAGATGATGTTAAAGAACCTTGAATTAACTTACCATTTTTTTTTAACATTTTCACATTGATAATTTAAAATACACATACATACATGGATAGATATAAAACATATGAAAATATTGTTAAAATACATTTGTATTTTTATCAATTTAATTGTGACGTATTTGATATTAATTGATAAAATATTTCTACTACTATAAGATAAAAATTAAAAAAAGATTCTACACTAGATATTCTCGTATTCATTGAAATTCTAATCAATTACAAATTAATAATTACTTCGTTAATTAAACTAGCATTTAATTTAGTGTATTGGTTAAATCTATTTCTTACCAGAATTGTCGAATGCATAAGTAAATGGTAGCATTTTATATTTTAAATTAAAATATAAAGAAGACAATGAGAATTTTTCACAAACACCGGCACACACAAACATAAAACTTTAACAAATGTTTATTTTATCATATGTTTGCCAAACATACATACAACTTTATATTAATAACAACTAAAAACGTAATAATCACAACATTATTGAACAATATTGAAACTAGTTGTTAGTAGTAAACGACATGAAATAATAAATAAATAAAAATTAACCAACTAGTGTAATGAAGTTTAATAAATGCACCATATCAGGCTTCTATTTCTATCCGTATCATTTACGATTTGAAAATACCATAACGGAAACTTTCTACAATCATCGCATTTCTCTATTTATTAACAATTTTTATTATTAAAAGGTATTTTAAAAGAAAAAATCAACAATTCTATTATAAAGGAAAGTATTTCTAATAAATATTCATTTGAGATTGTACCACTTAAACTTGACCTATATGCTTATCGATTCATTCTAATTTCCATTCTTTTAAGTAAAATTTTTGCTTAAAAATAACCACATGGTGGTTGATAATTAAAGAGTTTCCCAGTCGATAATTCTCTAAAATTATAAAATTTTTAATTAACTGAAGATGTGTGAAGGGATTTAAAAAATCATCGTAAATAATTCAGATATTCTAATGTTAGAAAATCGTTAAATCAAACTATTGGATTAAATATTTAATTTTGCTTTTTAATTATTTGTTAAAACGATGGAGACTTCGTGTCACTTCTAAACAATCCAATATTTTTATTTGATTTATAAACTTAGAAGCATTTTCGTGTATTCACAAATTACACAATTGTTAATTATAAATAATTAACGATTTTTCTAATTATAGTTGTTTTATCTATCAATTGTTGTATTTATCATTTCAATAATAAATATATTTTTATTGCTAGATAAACAAATAGAAAATAAAGTCGTTAGTGTGTCGTAATTTTTTTCTAAAAATCTCCAGATGTACCCCATGGAGATAAACAATAGTATCAAAATGGGGTATGGATTAATTAGTGGAGTTATTGGTAAGTTCGAAGGCTCAACTTGTAAGCATTGTTTAAAGTTTACATTTCAGGAGCTGTTTCGTATTCTAGACTTAATTATAATGAGTTCTTTCAATAGAAGCATAATTTGCAAGTTTATTTGTTTTTTTTTACAGTCAAGAAATCTACTTTTAGTCTATTTACTGTGTTTGAAATCGATATAAAAGAGACTTCTTAGCTTTAGAAGTTGAGTCAAAGCCTTGATGCTACTAGAATTCAATGGAAACTGCTAAATCTTCATGTTTCTGAAACTGAAAACAACTACCAAAATTGAAGAGATAACGCCAGAATTGGTGGAGGAGCTGAACATCATATCGGAAATTATGTTCAATAAGTCTTTCAAAGATTGAAAAAAATAATGCTGCATTGTATCTGAAGGAAAATGAGAAAGATGGAAATTCTGCGTATTTTTTTCTTATCAAGACTTTTTAAGTGATTGATTAGTTCATAGAGTTCTTAGTGAGTTCGAAGACTCAACTTGTTAGCACTGTTTAAGGCTTACGTTGCAGGAGCTCCTTCGTATTCTAACCCTTTCAATACAGGCATAATTTTTAAGACTACTCGCTTTCTACAGTCAAAAAATCTACTTTTACTCTACTTACTCCATTTGAAATCGATATAAAAGAGATTCCTCAGCTTTAGACGTTAAGTTTGAGCCTTAATACTGTTAGAGCTGAATGGATTCCCGAATATAACGATTTTCTTCTAATTCTTCATGTTTCTGAAATTGAAAACAACTTTGAAAAAGAGGAGTTTTACCAAAATTGAAGATATTACAGTAGAACTGCTGAAAGAGCTGAACGTCATACCTAAAATTGCCTTCGATAAGTGTTTCAAAGATTGAAAAATGATGCTGTATTGGATCTGAAGAGAAACAAGAAAGACTGAAATTCAGCTAATTTTTTTTTTTGTTATTAAACCTCTTTAAGTTATTGATTAGTTCATATATAGAGTCGAAGGCTCAGCCTGGAAGCACTTTTGAGGTTTCGTTCCAGGAGCTCCTTCGTATCCTAGTCGTTTCAATAGAGCCATAATTTGCAAGTCTACTGGTTTCCTACAGTTTACTCTTAGTTTACTTACTCTATTTGAAATAGATAAAAAAAATACTTCTCAAAGCTGAAGAGATTACAGCAGAACTGGTGAACGAGCTGAACGCTATACCAAAAATTGCGTTCGATAAATGCCTAAAAGATCGAAAAATAAAGCTGAGTCTGAAATATAACGAGAAAGACTAAAATTCTGCGTACTTTTTGTTATTAAACTTCCTTGAATTATTGATCAATTCATAAAGTTTCAGGAGCTGCTTCGTATTGTAGACTTAATTATAAGGAGTCTTTTCAATAGAGGCCTAATTTACAAGCTTACTCTTTTTTATGGTCAAAAAATCTACTTTGCGTCTATTTATTGTGTTTGAAATCGATTTCAAAAAGACTTTTTAGCTTCAAAAGTTGAGTCCCAGTTAAAGTCCTAATACTGCTAGAGTTGAATAGGCTTCCAAATACCACGGCTTTCTGCTATTTCTTCAGGTTTCTGAAAAAGAAAACAACTTTGAAAGGACGGCGAGTCAGCAAAATTGAAGAGAAGATAGCTAAATTAGTAGAGTAGCTGAATTCTATGCTGAAAATTGCATTCGTTAAATGTTTCAAAAATTAGTGAAAAAACGCTGGCACAACCGTATTCTTCTTGATTAAGACTCGCATAAGGGTTTAACTTTGACAACGACACAATTTGATAAAAATTGATAAGAAGCGTTGACTAAAAGTAAAAAATCCAGGCCTAAAATTGCAAGAATATCATCGTAGATCTTTCTTTTAACAGTCTTGTGCTAAATTGAGTTTGAGTGTTTAATTTGGGAAGAACAGCCGGCCCTGAACTGAAATTCAATTCGCTTAAGCTTATGTAATTCTGGCCTATCTAAATGTCAATATGAATATCTTTTACTGCCAATTTGAGCCTTCCAAATTGATCATAGATCATTTTTATTTATCGACAATGATAAGGAGAAAAAAATTAGCTGTCGGATAATTATTTGAAGTGACATTGGCGATGATAGGGAGGAGAGAACTGCCACCGCCGCCGCCACCAACAACAACGTCTCAAAAGATGTCACATATATAAATTTCGTGTGGATGAGACGTGATCTTTCACCACATCCAACATCAATCACTTTCATCGCCACCATTCCAGTTTAACAGATCACTGTTAAATGGGGGGAGGGCAATCGGATGGAAGACTAATCGTTCAACAATTTCCCGTTACAAGACCCTCCAAAGAAAATTCCCAAATAATAATAATCAACAAAAAAGTATTTAAAAAGACGAATAAAGCACCACAGGTGGATTTAAATGATTTTAATATTCAACTTGTCCGGATCAGTTGATGGTTGTATAGTAGAAGAAGAAATATCTTGATAAATTATGGCTCGTTTTCAGGTTCCGGAAACGTTGTAAATACTTGTGTTGTATATAAGTAGGTAAGTAAAGCTTTTAATTAATTCTCACAAAAAGCTCGGTAATTTGTCCGTTTCTAAAGATACACCAACATGAAGGAGATTAAAGATCAACGTTAATTTGAAATTTTGCATCTTTTATAAATTTTTAACTGTAAAGGAAGTTGGTGTTGGAAACAATTTTGTTTAAAGAGTGATCCTTTAATAACAAAACGCTATTTCTCAAAGTGGAAATTATATTTTGAATTAACAATTTTTTTCGAAAAAACTCTATATTGTACAGAATAATATGGGTAAGGTGTGCTATTTTAAAAGTGAATTATTAACAGGGTGGAAACGAATAATTTCTATTGTTATATTACTTATCTTCTCTAGAAATAATCACGCAATCTCCCATGAACACCTCTAATAACAAAATGGACGATAATTATCTTTTTTTTTTAATTTCTGTTGATTTACGATATGATGGAGTACTAATAAAATATGTAGCATTTCAGCCAGATGTTGAGAAGAAACTAACATAAAATAAAAACATGAAATTTAATAGAAAAATTAAAAGAATAAAACGATAATTTCGTGTTCATTATTGTGTTGTGTTTCCCATAGACAGTCCAATAGAGTTAAAAGAACATTTGTTTCTTGTATTAAGCAATTTCCTGGGCTTATCGTTGAGCTTTTCCGCTTTACCCTCGATCCTAAAACACATACACACACCCTCTATGTTGAGAATTCCATTGTTAATGGGAGGCGATCTCATGCTAGGTACAACGATATATATTTCACCATTAAAAGGAAACTAGATGACACAAGGTGTAGACGGTAATGTGGTAAATATAACTAACATCAAGTTTTTTTCATGTTTTCTTTGTACTATTGAAGTTTTTTTGAGAATAATTCGATTTATTTTGTTTAATTCCATATTCAACCATACCGAATTTAATTATAAACTTGTATTCGCTTCCATTTACGGATTAAAAACGGAACGAAAGCACATTTGATAGGCGTGAATTTTGTTTAATTATTCGATTAGATACTGCGTTGAAACTTTCTAATTTCGTTATTCTATGTTAAATTTTAATAAAGCTAAAATGAGACTATAGTTTAGTTAAGTTTTAGGCTTTGGTAATTGTTTGATTGAATAATTCTCTAATGCATTTTTTATATTAAAGGATAAAGTAATTGGGTACAGATTCCATGTAATCTGTAGATAGTTGCACCTATTAGGCTCCTGTGAAGGAGAAAACGGAACCGGAAGTGGTGAAAATCTTCACTAATTTGCAAACATATACCAGTTAATACTATAGAAACTTATCCAATAAGGGTTATATATTAAATTTATTTTCATATAACAGTCGGGTAAAACTTAAATTATTATTATTATCATTATAATAACCGGTGAATATTATTGTTGGAATCGAATTCAATTAGTTCTAGTTACATTTTATAAATAGCATTTATATAATTGTTCCGTTTCAATGATAATAATTAAATTGATCTTTTTAACCTTCTATTACACACTCATTTTATAATTGATGTTATTGTTTACAGAGGCTGGCGTTTATGTTCAGATAAACTGGATATTTTAAAAAATACACTTTTAACTGAAACTCTACCAGCTTTCATATTCTCTAACAAACTAAAACCCATCTTTAATAATGACAATTTTTTAAGATCTTCATCGATATTAAGGCAACAAAAGAGCTTCATTTATCTGAAAATTCTTAATTTTAATGCTCGGATTCTGCAAAAATCCCAAACATCTGGCTAAATTCCAAGAAAAACCACTGAAACGAGCTTAAATAGGCTAAATCTAAAAAAAGACATTTAAGCTATTAAAAAACCAATTTGACCTACTTTTACCTACTTTTTTCGGCCAATTAGGTCAAAATTCAAGCGAAATTAAAAAAAAGCAATAAAACAGGGACGATAACCGATACAAGTCAGGCATTTTGCTTAAAATCGACGATTTTTAGCAAAAAAATCCAAAACATCTGGCTAAATTCCAAGAAAATCCACTGAAACGAGCTTAAATAGGCTAAATTGACGTATTTTGATGAAAAAAGGACACTTAAGCTACTAAAAAGCCATTTCGGCCTACTTTTACCTACTTTTTCGGCAAAATAGGTCAAAATTCAAGCGAAATTCGAAAAAAGCAATAAAACAGGGACTATTCCTGATATAAGTCAGACATTTTGCGTTAAATCGACAATTTTTAACAAAAAAATCCATAACATCTGGCTAAATTCCAAGAAAATCCGCTGAAACGAGCTTAAATAGGCTGAATTGACGTATTTTGATGAAAAAAGGACACTTAAGCTACTAAAAAGCCATTACGACCTACTTTTCCCTACTTTTTTCGGCCAATTAGGTCAAAAGTCAAGTGAAATTGAAAAAAAAAGCAATAAAACAAGGACTATTACCGATATAAGTCAGACATTTTGCGTAAAATCAACGATTTTTAGCAAAAAAATCCAAAACATCTGTCTAAATTCCAAGAAAATCCACTGAAACGAGCTTAAATAGGCTAAATCGACGTATTTTGATGAAAGAAGGACATTTAGTTCTAGTCTCTAGCCTTAAAACTTGTTAATATAAGAAATTGCAACTATTGCCAGGACCGTCATGAGGATATGTGCCGCCCTTAGGCAAACAATTTTATGGAGACCCCCTGTCTTGAGTGGCTACCAAAATCTTGTGTCACTTGTGCACGCCATAGGCATACGTGATTCTCGATTTTTCACCAAATACTTGAACCCACTTACTCTCTGCGCTCGTAAAAATCCAGGAAAAGAAGGGCAAAAATCAACTACAGTAGATCGTCTGTTTATTGTTTGTTACGTCGCTCACTCAGTCCATGATTGTAGTGTTACATTCTCAATAATTAAGAGGTGTCGATGGAGATCGACCGCGACTAAACAGCGGTTATATGAAATTTAGTTCGAAAGCAGTGACGTCATGAGCATGGATGAGCGTGCAAATCCCGCTGCTAAATAATAAGACACCTTTCAATTGAATTGGTTGCTCTTTAACTATCATCAATATTTAAGAATCAATAATTTAGATGTCCAATATCCAGAGCCGGCGTTATTTCTTGGGGGTTCCTATGCACAGTAAAGTAGAGGAGCCTACTCTAAATAATACGAGTACTTTTAAAAACTTGGGCTTACTTTTATTGAATTATTTGTCGTTTTTAAAGAATCTATAATATTGACAGTCCTTGTATGGGTCAAAAATTGATGATCCAGGGCCACTGTGTTCTAAAATTTAGGTTAAATTGGAGAATTCAGCTCTATACGCCTTGTAGGTACCTAAAGTTGCCTGAATGCCCTTTGATAAACTTGTAGGTAATTAATAATAAAAGGGTTTTAAAATCTCAAACTAAAGTTGAGAATATAGCTCAAAAATAGCTCAAAATCTTATAAATCTCTATCACATTACGATTTGAAACTATAGCTATATAAAAATGTTCTAAAATCTGGAATAGAAGACTCGAATTTAGCTGGAAAAGTAACTCTTTCTCATAATTCAACAACAAAATCCAACGAAACTTTGTGATTTTAATGCAAAAAAAACTAAAAGTGTCACAATTTTTTTTTAGGCTTAGGAACAAAATTCAGTTAAAGACTTCAATTCAAAAATTCTATTTTTGACACTTTGATAGGAAAATTTGGTAAAAATTATAATTTGGCAGAGAAAATGTCTAAAAATCCTAATTGAAAGTTGGAAGTCTAACTCAAAAATCGATTAGAAGCATCCAAACTGTTCCTTTCACAATTCATTGCGAAAATTCGCCAAGATACATTGCTTTATAATAATTATTTTTTAAGAATTGAAATTAAAAGTCAATAATTAAGCTCAATAATAGATAAAAAGCTTCTAATTTATCTCCTTTCCAGCTTAGTCATACTTTTCTTGTACTTATTAAATGCGGCCCTGACTGTTGTTGTTTTTGAAAAAATTCTCAAGCTTTTTTATCTATTTCTGGATTTTTCTTTCTTTCTTTCTTTCTTTCTTTCTTTCTCTCTCTCTCTCTCTTTATTTATTTCTCTCTCTCTTTCTTTCTTTCTCTCTCTTTCTTTCTTTCCTTCTTTCCTTCTTTCTCTCTCTTTCTCTCTTTCTTTCTTTCTTTTTTTTCTCTTTCTCTCTTTCTCTCTTTCTTTCTTTCTTTTTTTTCTCTTTCTCTCTTTCTCTCTTTCTCCCTCTTTCCTTCTTTCTTTCTTTCTCTCTTTCTTTTTTTCTTTCTTTCTTTCTTTCTTTCTTTCTTTCCTTCTTTCTTTCCTTCTTTCTTTCTTTCTTTTTTTTATTCTTTCTTTATTTATTTCTAGATCTTTTAAGCCTATAGAATTGCAAGATCTTCAAAATATCAAGAATTGCGAATTTTTGATGTCTATATTATTGCTTAGAAACGGACAACAAATTGTGTTATAGAAATTACAGAAACAAATAGAAGAAATCGAGTTTCAGTATGAATTTTTAGGGTATTTGATGATGGTGATAGTAGCACACTATACCTATAAAGACAGCAGGGTGAAACTTATTAGGATGTTTCGTCACGTTCTGTCTACATGCGAATCGAAGCGAAAGGACCTAACAATAAATGATGTTAAGATGTTAAAGTGTGATAGTTTTACAAATGTTGTGTTACACTATGTGACACAACAGACAAGGGTTTGAAATAAGGGTAGGTAACTGTGTCCTATTTTCTATAAATGAGAATAAATATTTGATTTTTAAACATGCAGGAATAAAGTAAAGAATAGTTGGAGATTTATAAGGATATAAAGAATTGGTGTGGCCGCGTCTTGGACGACAACAACAACACTGACTATACTGTGTTGAAGAATCGGTGATGGATGCGATACGAGATTAGGATACACCCCTTGGAATATTTTAAATTTCCACTAGATAGAACATCGATTCCTCTCAATTTTTATATTTTACACAAAGACTTTATTTCAAGGTAGTTATTAACGTGATAAGAGAGCTTTACGTTTATTACACACTCACAGGTATACTTTACCAATGCCGGTATATATTAAAAGCAATACCATTTTTATTACGTTGTATATAACGAGGTTATTACGGTCATTTCAGATTCCCATCAAAATCTTTCAATTTATTTGATGATCGGACGGTGGAACGTATCAATTTTTCCTCAATCTCCATCTATAAATATTGCAATAACAACAACAAAATATACAAATTTCTAACTTTATTGATCTCTGATTTGTCCCCAGTTCGACGATATTTGTTCACTTTGCTATCGAATCAGGTCAAAACGGTTGTAAAAATTTTCAATTTCCAGTCTCTCTCTCTCTTGCTTAGATTGTCGATTTCTATTGATGATGTTTATACAATTAACATTTTCTTTCTTTTCTAAAAAGATTCTTAATAAAAAAAAACTGGAAAGTCTCCACAAAATCTTTATCGATAGAGTCGAATTATATAAGAGAGAGAGCTATTAGTATTCAACAAATCTAAAAGCAGGGATTTAGTTCTCAAGATAAATTCCCTTGGGTCGAATTCTATCGATGCTATCAACAATTTGTCCGATAGCCATTTACATAAATCGTTTACAAACAGGGGGTGGACTTAAATCATATTGCACTATTTCCACCCCCTTTGTCTGTGTTATTTTTATTACATTTGATGTATTGAAAAATCATTTAAATTGTAACTAAATTCAATATTTATAATTGAAATATTCTGAGGAGATGGGTTGAATTTTATTAAATAGCATTTCTCAACATGTCAAGTTTGAAAATCAAACTAGTCGCCTGCTTTATAAAATTGCTCCAATGATTGTTGATTTATTGTTTCTATTCACATCTTGCATCCTTAATGTCTCACCTATCTCCCAAAGGGGCCATGAATACGTTTCCAATTTCTTCGGAATCGGAACGTCAATAGATCTCTGTCAGCAGATTTAAAAACGTACATATTGAAGAATAATTATCTAAATTTAAACAAACTTTAAATAGACTCATCATATATTTGGTTGAAATTAATTTCCCAAGTGATTCACTATAGTAGTCCAGGTTAGTTTGTAGATGAATGTTACATATTTGAATTGGAATCTATAATTTAACAGACAAACTCTAATTCTAATATGAATTTGTGTTTGTGGTAGTTGAAATTTAACAAAAATCAATCGAATTGCTGTATTTAACATTAATAGAGAGACGATTTGATGAGAATCTATCACTGAAACGTTTCATTTCATTCAATCGAGAGGATACTTTCGGACCAACTACAACCAACAGGGATTACTTTGTCGACCGATCGCTTTTACTTTACGAAGCTTTCAAATCCAGTATTGATTGGATTAAAATTCTTTAGATGTTTGCTTCTATTTTCTTGCTCTCAATCTCTATATGAGGTTTTTGTTTACTGTTATTTTTTTTGTACTCTACTTCGGCCTCTTTCTAATATATTTTCAATATCCAATCTTGTTGTTTATTCCTACATAATCGATAGGAATGGAATTAATTAGGGGTGGCGCTAACAATTACTTATTGTTTGGTTAGATATTAAAAGCGTAAAATTTTAATGTTTTATTTACATATAAATTAAATACTGTTCTATATTCACATAAACCCATTCAATAATCGAAACGCTGAAGGATTTGCATAAGAAAAGTACCACAAATTAATTTTGAGGGGAATGTTGGACGCTTCGAGGGTTTATTTTATAAAGTCTTACATGATCCTATTGGGAGAAACAAGTCCTGTTTTTTTTTTGTGTTCACAAGAGACGTAAACAATTTTTTGTGTGTTTATCCCCCTTACATTTACACGATTCTATACTCTTGTTTCTGAACACTATAAAAAATGTACGTTTTGAAGGACTTTATTGGCAATTCAATAAACTTTCCGACGATTATTGTGAAATATCGTCTTGTATCTTTATTGTTGTTGTCAAAATTCAACAATCACAATTATTCAATAGAGAAAAGTTGGTAAGCTTTCAAAGAAAATGTAAAATTTAGATAGCTAAAAATTTGATTATTCAGTCTCACTTTTCAGAGCTTCACAAAATTTTATTTTCCTTACAATCTCACATCTTAACTTTAAAAGTTATAGATAATAACCTCAAGTTGAAAATATATAACGCCATCAGTCTATAAATTTAATATGTTTTACAGTTGATTCGGTTTTAGTATAGCTTCCAATTTTAGAATTGCTCCTCTAGCTATCAATACAAAATGTCTACTCTACTATCTTATTAAAAAAGCCCGAGGTATTTAAAGACAGAGAAGAATTCTTGAGTTTTCCTTATTTACTGAATATTTTTACAGAAAGTTGACTGTTACTTTTAATCTGCTCACCTTTAAGGGAACAATTTGTACTTTTTATTGTCAAATTCAGCATTAATCAGGAAATCGAACCTGAACTGAAAACCGGAAACCGGAATTAAATGAAACTTTGGCCAGAGCGAAATCCGGAGTTGAACTGACAACAAAAACCATTTAACACGATCTTTTTTTCTTTTTTACAATTCGTCTCCTAATTCATTCCTACCAAGGAACTGAGCAACACTTCAGGGCATTTAAGAGTATGCTAGAAGTGAAAATTTTCAATGTTTTCCATAGAGAATGGCATTTTTGGGGAGTTGAGAGAATGCTCTACAAACTACTTGAAAAATAAAAGCAAGATAATTATATTTAATAGGTAATTATAGTTCCTCTATTGCTCCTAAATTAGTAAAAAAATATGTTTCTAATTTTCCACATTACTCAGAATTTTGGCAAAATATTTCAAAACGAGAAACTCCGTAGGAAGCACCGTGAAATAGCCGTTTAATGCTGACTAACTAGATTTAATGCCTCAGAAAACAAGCGAGATTTTGATGATTAAAGATTGGCATTTTTCGCTCTCGGTTTCAGACTTATTACTCGATTCAGCGTGCGAAAATTGTCAATCTTCAAACATCAAAATCTCGCTTGCTTTTTAAGAAATTAGAGGAAGTAAACCTGGGTTAGGTAGAGCATTTCAAGGTGCATGTTATAAAGCTTTCTACCTTGGAAAAATATGGTAAAATTCTGAATAGCAGAGAAAACTCTTGGAGCCTGTTTTTTTTCGTAAATTTTCCTTCCTTACTGGCTAAAATTTGGCCAATATTATTCATTTTCAAGCGATTCTAGATGGAAAATTGAAAGAGCTTTTCAAATCTTCAATTACTCGATAAAGTTATTAGTTTCCCGATCATTGAAGATTTTTTTTTAAAATACCAACATTGATGCATTACATAATTATTTTTGAAAGCTGATATATCAGAGGAAATCACATGAAGTTCTCTTAAAATCCATTTTGAAAAGTAAGTGAGTCTCTGGGAAATTTGGAATCGTTTTTTCATCTATAGAGCTTTGAAATTAATTTGCCTCTTAATTGATATGAAAATGAAAATGAAATTGAACTGGAACGCCCTGGCAATGGACAAAAAAGTGATATTTTGTATTTGGTTTAAAAATGGTGGATGCGCCGGCGATTTTAGTATCCAGTAAAATTTCGCTCCAGTTTCCCTTCATCGACACTTTCAGATCAAATTAACAACAATTCTGTTATTTACAAATCCAGTTTAGACTAATTTAACAAATTACGTAAAATCAAACACAGATTTCTCTTGGATTATTTGTAGATTTTACTAAACTTTTAACAAAATATTACAACAACTTTATTTTAATCAACTTTGAATTTACGTTTTAGAATAAATTTAAACAGTGGTGTTTTTTTTAATGTCTACAATTATTCTGACGATAAAACAGGATAATTTACATTCCACCCCCCAAGAAAAAACAACAACAACTAAACTTGGAAAGTATTATTATTATTATGGATAAGACAAAGAATGCATCTTTTAAAACTTACGAGAAACTCATTACCATTTCCGTTTTCCTTTTGGAAGTTAACGATTGTTTTAGGGTGATAGTAATGGATCGCTCTGGTCTATTAATCTTGATAATTATTCTTTCGTTCTTTATACGTATTGTTTTCTACCGATATCACAGTGAATTCGAAAAGACATTTCTAGTAAACAACCCGAATTTTTTCTTGTAATCTCAACGTATATAAATTATATTGTTTTCATTTCTCCACCAACCAATTTGTTGTTAATTTATTCAAGTCTGTCCGTTGAAAATTACTACCACAACTCATTGTTATAACTGTGACTTCACCTGAAAGTTTTAATTTAAAATCCAGATGGAGTTAATCAAAAATTCACACCGTATCCACCCCTATAATCTATCTTCCCTCTCTTCATTTTATTAAATATTAAGATTTTCATATTTTTGACAAATTAATTGGAATAATGAAATTGTAAATTTGGTAGATTGGCTGTGACAAATCCATCTGAAAAATAATATTTAGACTGAAAACTGTGAAATGTAATCTAAAATTTTCCTAACAACATCAAAACTTATTCGGTGTAAATTTAGAAAGTTTCCTGTCGAATTTCTTGATTTGCTTCTCAAAAATTTCCATCTCGAATCGATTTATTGAACACTATAGTGATTTCTTACAGTTATGCGGTGTGCATACGAGAACTTTGACTTATTCTCGCCAAACTTTTTACACGCTTGTATTTTATTTTATTTGATCATCTTCGTTGAAAATTATTTACCAATTCCGTATATAGATGGAGTTGTGGATGATGTGATTCGATACTGAAACGATTCAAAAACGAGGTTGTTACAGTAATTCACCCGGAATCGACCTCACATAAAACTTACTACGAGCAACACACACACACACACTAAAAAAAAGTTTCCCCTTGTCTACCACACCCATCTTTATCACCTCTAGAGAGATTTTTATTATTCTACAAGACTACAACTTGTGTTGAATACACATCGGAAATTTTCGTCTATAGCCGCTCTTTATAAGAATTTTATTAAATTAACCGATCATATGAATTTAGCAATTCTTGTTTGTCAAGTTGATGTCGATCATTTTTGATTCAACGTAATATTGGTGGAAATTGTTGAAAATCAGAAATGGCTTTCACAAAAATTTCATCCCTTAGGGATTTTGATGGTAGATAAACTCAAGATGTGATTTGATCGAAACTGTCAAAATCAAAATGTCTATTTTAAAATCACAGTGCTGTAAGATCTCAATTGATGATGATAAGGGTAACAAATATACGTCTTTAGATAATTAACGTTAGTCGATCACTTTATAATTGGTAATATTACTTAGTAGATGGGGTATTTGAGATATTAACATGATAACCTGGCCGTAATACCTTTGGAAATCCCACCCTAATTGAACATATTATTGTAGAATGGGTTGATTTACGTTTTAACAACCCTTCACTGTACTGTACTATAAAAAGACGATAATAAATACCGTTTTAATTCAGATATATCCATTTTCGCAAATTAAATTGTGTCCATATAAATATTAAAGTTGAGATTATGTAAACACCCTTTCGTTTTGTAAACAGAATGGGGTATTCGTTTCGTAATTTCTCACCCTCTCATCCACCATGAAGTCTTCCAAAATAAATAATGATAGAGTTTTTAACTCTTTTTTTACATGATTTTTTCCATCTAAGTAGTTTAAGTGTATTGAAACAAAAGGAGCAGAAACGTGAATAAAATAAACTCGGTACTGTTGTTCAATTACAAAAATGAATTGAGAAAGATGAGAGAGGTATACACAAAGTTCTCTCTATACGAAGCATAAAATGTTAAAATAACAGAAGAAATGAATGAGAATATAAAGCATCACTTAATATACAATGAAATTGAGATTTTATATAATAGGTAGCGTTATTGAAATACTTTTAAAATAAATATTGTATGTATACATATTTAACAAGCCTGTTATCATAAGTTAACAAGGTTGATCATCATCGTCATCATCATCATAAATCATGTGCAACATGGAGATTTCTTTTCAAATTTCGTTATGTAATAGCATTAAAATTTCCAGGCTAATTGAAAATAAACAATTCCCTGGATTATCTCCCAGTCTAATTGATTTTAATTATAAGAGATACTTTAATAAAATGTCACTATACGTTTATTTTTTTTATGATAAAAATTATAATACAGAAACTCATTGGTTAATTATGGATTCAAACATAATCCATTAGGAAAATGAAATGGTTGTGTGGTTGTTGAATTGATATATAGTTGAAAAAACAAACAGATAACTATCGGTCAGTTTGTAGTTTATTTCATCAATAGCCGCTCCTATTCATTTAGCTTTTCTCTCAGTAAAAAAACGTAATTTTATTCGAGTACCAACGAATTGATAGAGGGAGAACACACAGAAAAAAAAAACGAGAATAGAGAGTAATCAAGCGGTTTTTTGAAAAAATATACTTTAGGATTAGTGGTATATTCTCTTCGAAAATAACAGGAAATTGATTTTTTTCTTCTCTCGTATTATTCTATTCACAAAATTGATAGGTTTCATGACAATCAGATTGATAGTATATTGAACAACAACAAAAAAATGACACATTTATCATCTGTATAATTTCCGAATTTGTTCAATAATTGAGAAATTTAAAAGTTTCGATTTCTAACCCGGCGCATCCACCATTTTTCAACCAATTATCTGTAATAATCCTTATTTATAATAGAATCGAATAGAAAGCTTTGTAAACTGTTAATTAATACATCAAAAACAGCTTTATTTACACAGTTTATAAATAAAATTAGAAATTAACCGCTCAAATGAGTCTTCCGGTTTTTTCCACCCCATAAAACTTAGTAATCGAAGAAGATGCAACACAGAAAATGAACTTAATTCGAAGTTAACTCCAGTTATATTTACAAAAAAGCTATTATAGAACCTAACTATTATAAAACGGGACACAAAGAGACACATTTTATTACTGTTGTTATTTGTTCGTTTGTATAAAGTCGTCTTGTTTCTATGCAAGCCAACAACTGTGCATAACACCCAAAGGTGTAATTTTATGTTCACTACCCATAATTGTATGTCTAGACAATCCTTTTTTTTACCTATCTATCTAACCATCTATCCTCTATTTCATGGTTGTTGGTTTGAAATTATTTCAAATAGACAACCAAAAATTATGAACAAATAATCTTTCAATACTCTACATCTAAAGTGTGTAGTAAGTTGTTCCAATTTCAAACCACAAATTTGCTATTTATTTACAACACATGTACAATATATATATATATGTAACATTTATGTATTAAGAGACTTATACATATATATGTTATACCTAGCTAGTGCTGCATGACTGTAGCAAAAGCTTGCGCAAGCTCTATAAAGCTTTCATTATGGTCCAGCACCGAGACGCTTTTGTTGCTGTGTGTAGTCATTGGCGACGATCGAGGCTGATTGTATCTGTAGCGTCGCGGCGCTCTCTACTATCTTCACTTCACTCACAACACATCTATATATATATATATATAATTTATATACATGTATATAAAACGTATATATTGATACACCGATTATTGATAGCGTACCGTTTTGTGTGTAACGTTCTTCAATCAGCTGTTGCAAACTTGTCCATTTCCTTCATCTGATTTCTGTTGTTTAATTAGGTAAGTAGAACAATCTACTTGTTTTTTTTTTGTAGGGCGATTTATTAGTTAACTATATTAACTATAAATTTTAAAGATAATGGAATATTAATGTACTTGTATTGTTATTGTTCTAATTATCCGTAAAAGGGGGTGTGGTCGTTTATCAAACTTATCAAACCCTTTATTGTATTATGTTTCCACGATAATTTCAAGTTCTAACGGATAATAAAGTTTATTTTTTGTTCTGATATTAATTCTTAGCGGATCTATTATTAAATTAAACACGTAAAATTTGAAAGCTCTATATTTTTGTGTTCTTGTCTTGTATGTTTGTAAATTTTAGACGAGAGATCTCCAATGAAAATTACGATTTTTACCAAATCCTGGACGATACTTGCTACAGCTTCCAGAAGTCTTTGAAACGTGACAAGAATTTGTAAAAAAAAAAATCAACCGTATATAGAAAGTTGAATCTGGAATCGAATTCTTTGATATTATTACTGAACCCCTATTGATAACACTGAAAAATACGAATGAATCAATCATTCTAGCTTCTTACACGTAAAGAATAATTAATAAATATCGTCGGTGGTAATAATGTTTAATAAGCCAGTGGAATTTTGAAGTAGCTTAGATAGAAGAGGAGGGTGTCTGTATTAACGGTGCGAACTAATTAGATTAGCTCAGTTGTTAATATAAGCCGACATTCTCGTGCTCTTTCCGGAATACTCAAAATACATCAATAATAACGTTATTATTATTATTATTGGGCAAAGTATTATAGATTTTGATTAAATCAAAACTGATTTATCGGATTTCTTATAATTCTGTTAATAAATTACCATTAATCGATAATATTGAAGAATATTTCATATTGGTGAATTGACGTGTCAATATTATCCATTTAATATTCCACAAGACAAAGCGTTTATTAATTAAAATTTATTCTTTTCATCAACATCATCATCATCATCGTCATCTATTTTACTGTTGTTATTGTTGTTGCTGTTATTGTTCTAAATACTTCAATGTTTTACAAATTTTTGATTAAAATTAATGATGTTATTGATAACAATGCACAATAAATCTTCTATTTTGTTCCCATATTTTATCGAAACTTGCGATAATAAATACTAGTAGAATAATTACAACAAAGACCATGTATAATAACAATAATAATAAATAGACTTTGAAATGTTGAAGTTTTCAAAGTGTTCGATCTAAATATGGTAGATTCTATGAAACTCTTATTAGTATTTGTAAGAGAGTCCCTAGGGAACATTTTAGTAAAATTAGAACTTCGTAGCTCATTTAAAAGTTGGTCAAAAACTAACTAAATACGCAAAACGACTAAGAATGACTCAAAGACCTTCCCAACATTGTTCTTTTTCGTTTTCCCCCATTAATTCCAGAGAAAATACAAAATATTCCCACCTGTCCCAGAGTAAAATGGAGAAAAACGAAAAAAAAAAAAAATAATTTTGCAAAGATCCTACAATTATTCTATTTCGTGTTTATTCGTTTTTGAGAATCGGTACATTGTTAGAAACGAGCGTTCCTTGACCAACTTTCAAATAAGCTACGAGGTTCTAGTTTTGCTGAAATGTTCTCCAAGGACCCTTCTACAAATCCTTGAAATATTTTTCAAATCGTTTGTCGACTAATAGGAGTTTCATAGAATCGACCATATTTAGATCGAATACCCTGTATTTATATAGTTATATAATATAAAAAGCTTTCAAGGCGAAATTATAACGAAAATATAAACAATAATCATTGTGATTTGTAGAAAAGTTGAAATAAAGTGAAAAACAACAATAATAGAAACGGGGAAAAATGTCTTTATAAAGATCATTCATTAGTTATATAGGGAAGAAAAGAATCGAATAGAAGATTGCAGCTTTCAGAATTAATGAAGTTTTATTTCTATACTATATAAAATGGAATTTGTGCGTTTTATGACTTTCATCTCTTTACGCTAAACTACACCAACCGTCAATTTTTATACAAATTAATTGGAATTTAATGATATATTAATGATTTATTAATTAAGAAATATTAAACCTTAGCTAAACAACTAATTGTAAGATAACTTTGTAATCTTGCATGGGATACGAACCCACGTTGTCGTCCAATCCGAATATAACAGTTATTTATACAAAAAGTGCGTTAAGAGGCAAATAAAACACGAGAGAAAACGTTTAACAACGGCGTTAGCCGAGTGGAGTGATTTTCTTGAATGTCTTATTTGCCCCTTAACGCAAGAGTTGTATTTTAAATAATTTTGAAAAAAAAATTGTAATTTCCAATAAATTTATTTGAAAACTAAAAAATAAGAACAAAAAAGGCTTGATTTTTAGTTAGCATGGAAAGTTACTATATATCACTATACCGAGGTTATATAAAATCATGCGCGTTAGCTTACCAAATCTATAATACTGACAGCATGACCAATAGGAATGCAAATCTCTATAACATATTAGTGTGTTAGAGATTTAACACACTAGTGTGCTATAAGGTGCTTTATTGATTTAAAATCGGTATTGTTACGGCATCTTTATACAACGGTGTTGGATGAGTAAATTTACAGCAGATTTTTAGCGATCCTAGTAGCTCAGTTGGCAGAGCAGTGGTGTTTTATAGCACCGAGTTTCTAACTTTTTGTAGTTGTTTGGCTGTGATAACCCGAGTAGAAATTTTGGCCCTCGTTTCAACCCTCAAAACCTACTTAGTATGTTGTAAGGAGGATCATTGAACAATGGATTTTTGGTCCTACTTTGAGCCTAAGTGTGGCATTTATCGGACGAAGAACGATGTTTAGGTCGAAAAGAGGACCTATTTGACAACCTCATAATTTATGGAGCGTTGTAAAATAAATGTAAATAGATTTTATGTAGGACGAAAGGAGGAGTATAGAATTCGTTTTAGGACGAGATGAGGTTCACGAATTTTTCACTTAGGGTGAAACGAGGACCATAAATAACGTTTAGGTTGAGACGAGGTCCATTTTCGCCTTTTAGGATCAAAAGAGGACCAAATATCCATTTTAGGATCAGAAGAGGGCTAAAATTTCGACTCGGGAAGACTTAATATTTCTTAATTAATAATCATTATTAATTAGAGTTAATTATTGATTAGATGATGTTCTGTATGCTTGTGTGTCTATCAAAAATCGACCATACCGTTTTAATTATATTATTTTCATCATCATTATAACTATATCAGAATGATTTGTTGAAAAGTTACAATTCGTTGCTCTGTTTTTGATAATAATAGAATGAAAACAATACGACTAGAGTTTGGAAGTTGGAAATTATGAAATTCAAGACAAAGTCAACATGCAGTAAACGATGAGCGATGATTAAATAAAAGACAATTGTAGAAAGACTTAATTAGTGTACTATACATATAGATAGCATAAACTTAATACAAATGCTAACAAAAGGAAAAATAGAAGAATGGTTTTTCTTCTACAATATTTTGTACATTAATATAATTTGGTTAAATATGTAAGGGTTAAAATATGTGTATAGTTCTGTTAATTCTATAAACTCCAAATTGAATTCTATCGTATAATATTCGATGGAATAACATCGGTCAGAGGGTAGTGAAAATATTTGCGTACAACATACGAAATTTACTAAAACTATAATGCCAAAAGTTTGTCTTTATGTTTAATTAAAACCAAATTGGTTCGCATTATACAAGGTTATTCATGTACAATAGAAAGTTCTTATAGCAACTCCCATTATTTGGTGAGTGATTTAAAAAAAAGAATAAGCACCTCTAGAAGGTCCTCAGAGAACATTTTAGTAGAATTAGGGTCTTGTAGCTCATTCAAAAAACGTTCATTTTGGACACAATAGCGATTTTAGAGACGACCAAGAATGATTCTGAGAGCCTTTCAATATTGATTTTTACGTTTTTCTTTATTGTATTCTATAAAAAAAGCGAAGCATTTCCACTTATTCCAGAATAAAATAAAGAAAAACGGAAAAATCCCTGTTGGGAGAGTCTACGAGTCATTCTTAATCGTTTAGTTCGTTTTTGAAAATTGCAACATCGTCATAAACGAGCGTCTTTAGACCTACTTCCAAATGAGCTACAAGGTTCTAATTTTATTTAATTGTTCTCTAGGGACTCTCTTATAAATCTTTAAAAATTGATAACATTGCTGACATTTAGAATTTGTAACATTAAAGTGAATGCACACTGGCGATCAAAAAAAAAGAGACCATCTCTTGTGCGGCTGTGTAAAACAGACTTATAAAGGCGGTCGTTATAAAGTAACCAAATCAGAATTTAAGAAAACAGGTATTCAATCACAAGAAGGGGGGGAGTTACTAATATTTGGAATGACGATAGTTCTATAAATTTGCTTTGGGTGAAACCGGCTCTAACAACTCTTAACTACTCACTTGCTTACCCTCACGCTCACGAGAGAAACAACCTGGTTCACAATAACGAAAATTTGTGAAATTCTCGCTCAAGACTCGGTCTCTTTGTTGATACAAAACTTTTACTGAATTTGTTATTGCCACTCACATTTGTGATGGTTTTTAAATCTAAATATAAACAATCGATAAAGTGTAAAAAAAAAACAATTGAACAATTTTAAAATGTCGCTCTAGTTAATATCAACTGGCGCAAAATTCCCTAAATTTCAAGGGTTCAATTTTTATTAAAAAAGGGTACAAAAGGGTGCAATATAGAAAAAATACAAGAAGAAACTCGTTTCAGAAGTCAATTTCTGCACTTGACCAAAAAACTCGCGCTGGGGAGCTCGTTTATTAAACTTGGTCTCGTGCATGAGTTCTCAACTTCTGAAACTCGTCTTAAGTGACTCACCCGGTATAGAAAATCTACATAGACTCTTGATTAGTTGTAATATACAAGATTTTTAAGCGTTCGATGGAAATAGAATTAGTGTTTGTTATATTGTTAGTTCTAACAAGAATACTTGAACACGAAAAGAAAATGAGGGGATGAGAAACAAGAAAATACTTTTAACTGAAAACACCAATTCATCAAATATTTAAGTGACTGCATCATTTATTCTCAAACTGCCAAAGTAAATTCGTGTATACAATATGTGAAACAATTTTTTCTAAAACAGAAAAACTCGTTTAAATAGTAGAAAAAAAGAAAATTGTAAAACTGTCGGTTTTAACTGATTTTTCCGGCTCTCTATCTGTTTTAACAACGGAAAACCGGTGTCCTATTTCGATATATAGTCATCGCTATATTTCATTCTACTATATACATATAGTTATAGCAGGATAAGTATTCGTCCGTTTTCTTTCCTCTTTCTGAAACTTTAATAGAGATAAACGAGGTTCTGGTATAGCGAAATAATAAACATGGTCTGTGCCCTTATTCTCAATGATTTACAACTTTAATTTCGTGCCCATCAAAAACGATAAAATACTCTAACCACCATTCATAATTTTACTGCTTACTTGTGCTTGCTTGGTGGTAAAGTCGGCTATAAAGTGAGATCGGTCAAGTTCTTTACGGTATTGGCCCCATTTTACTACCACACGTCCGGGGTCATCTTTTCTTTTCTTCTAACAGTGGAAATGTGATGGAATCTTTTATGTAGATTCACTCCCTTATTCCCTTGATGTAGACTAAAACCTTTGTTTGTTGTTTGGCTACGCTTGAATAAAACTTGTAATATCCTTAAGTAAACTTGTTGTTGACTGATTGAATATTCACGGTGAAAAGAATCTAAACTTTTACCGAATTAAATGAGATTTTTGATAATATTAAAATCCATCAATCAATCGAATCGAATCGAATCGAATCGGAGAGTGAGTAAGAGAGAAGAATGCGAGTTTTCTTCAAGTGAAAATGTGTGTCAGAATTATTCGCGTTGTATAGTTTGGAGATTTATATATCCACCATCAACTACCCCCCACTCAGATACATATATACATGTAACTATTACATTTTCTTAGTGGAGGGTGAGAGTGGCGATGAATCATTGGAAATGGTGTGGCGTCAACAGTTTTCAAACTTTACCAATTTATATCTGAAAACTGTAAAGACATAGAGAGAGAGAGAGGGAGCTTAAAAAGTCTTCTCTTTAATACATCCCATTCATTTACCAATCGAGATTCTAGTTGGTGATCGAACCCAAATTCTAATCCTGTCTTGTATTAAATGTTGTATTTATATTGTGTTGTAATACCTTGTAAATCGTAATATAAACACTGATAAATCCAAGACACGATTGAATTACGGTTTAATTCCCTTTAACACACGTACCCTTTTGAATTTGCATCGGGAATTTTGATGCGTTGTTAACAATTACATCCTCTTCAGCCCCGTAGTCAAGGTGGGCATCGCCACCCCTATAGCTCTTTTAAACATTTAAGGCTGACTTTCATCAGAACTGAAATTTGACAAGATTTTCTCTGTATAAGGAAAAAGTAACTTTTCGTGCTGAAACGAGTGGTTTGGTTAAACACACAATTCGATGTGTAAAAGTTGATAATTTTAACAATCACGTGTATAAAAACATCGAGCAAAGTTCATTCTACAAAAATGAACGCTTCGATTTTCAATTTTCTTTACCGGCTTTTCATAATCTGCATCCAAAGTAATCTATTTTTTTCCGAAATTGAATTGATATAACACGGACAGACATTAACTCGCATAGAAAGGTGGAAGAAGTGGTGAAAGACTGGGTTGTCTTTTGGTGGAGGCGCCGCTTCTATGACAGTCAGCCTTAACTGTGTTTCGAAAAGAAAGTTGTACTGCCTAGTCCCCCAAAATTTTCATTTGCCCCCCTGGTACTTTAGCCTCTGATCCTCTTTCTCTCTACAAATCTACAGGTATTTAGCTCTTGTTTATTATAAGATTCCAACTATTGACATTTAATCGGATCGAAAAGTTTCTTTTGTTAAAACAGATAGTTGTATATGTGTGTTTCGATCTGTTACACAATTCTGTATTTGTGTGTACACACAATAGATTGATGTGGGTCGGTTCAGTTTCTGATGGCTTTTACAGATTTCTGAACCAAAACCGTTAAATACACGGTCTCACAATCAGATTTGAACTCAAAACCATCTCGTTTATAGAATAGAATTTCAAACCCTATCAAAATTGTAGTGTACAGCGGTTACTAAACAAATTATCGATAATTACCTTTAATTATAATTCACAATTTACGTACCATACACAATCGATTTGTTTGTTACACATAAAGGATCAATTATTCAATGTTGTACGTTTACAATTTCATTGAAATTAGTGTGAAAATAGTGAAACTTTAACGGAACAGGAAAGACCAATCAATACGTTTAATTAAACCAAATAGAAAAAAATAAAAGCAACGAACCGTTAGATGTATCGTTTTAATTTATATTTCTTGTAAAAAAAATTATTCAACACCCGCTTTAATCAATTTATATCAATTTCAATTCGAAAGCCAATCATATGTAGATTTTATTCCAATCATTCTCCCCCTTTTTTTGTAAATATAAAATAAAATTGTACAATTTTCCAATAATAATTGGAATTCTTTGAGCTTTTAACAAGATAGCTCACCTTTATCCATATACCTACAGTACAAACCAATAAAACTCGTCTAGTTTAGAAGTTTAAAGATAACTTTTTCGGTTAAAGCTTTTGGATTTAGAACAATCAAGCTTTTATTAAGAATTCCCAAGAGTTATAAATCACTAAAGTAACTTAAGTAACAACCGAAGCGATTTTGATGTTACAAAAAATATAAATTTAACTTAGACATTGTACTGTAATGAGGTTTATTACGCTAAATGTCAATCGTTCGAGATCAAGCTAGAGATAATGGTTTCTTAGGAGTATTACAAATAGAAGAGATGTTTTTTGTCACAATACGTTCAGATTTTCATCCCGGTTTCTTTCCCCCATCCAAATTTTATCCAATTCTATTTTAGTATACAGAAAAAATGTATTTAATATTGTTTAAAAGTCATAAATTAACTCTACTGGGTCAAATTTTAAACGAATGATAAATACAACAAGAAATCTAATACAAATGAATTAAATTCAACTTAGACATTGTACTGTAATGAGACTTATTACGCTACTATTTAATCGAGATCAGGTTGGAGGTGATGGTTTCTTAAGAGTACAAATAGGAGAGATGTTTTGTGTCGTAATACATTCAGATTTTCATCCCGGTTTCTTTCCCTCATCCAAATTTTTATCCAATTCTATATTAGAATACAGAAAAGTTGCATTTTTTCAATTCTGTCATTGTATTTGATATTGTTTCAAAGTTATAAATTAATTTTAGATACAACAAGAAACAAATGAATTAAATATAACTTAGACATTGTACTGTAATGAGGTTTATTACGTTACAATTCAATCGTATTGAGATCAAGCTGAAGATGATGATTTCTTAAGAGTACAAATAAAGTAGATGTTGTTTCCCGCAACTCGTCCAGATTTTCATCTCGCTTTCTTCCCCTGATCCAATTTTTATCCAATTCCATATTAGCATACAGACAAGCTGCATTTTTTCAATTGTTTACGTGTATTTGATATTGTTTGAAAGTTATAAATTAACTCTAGTTAGTCAAATTTTAAACAAATGATAAATCCAATAAAAAAAACCTACAAATGAATTAAATTAAATTCAACTTAGACATTGTACTGTAATGAGGTTTATTACGTTACTATTTAATCGAGATCAGGCTGAAGGTGATGATTTCTTAAGAGTACAAATAGGAGAGATGTTTTTTGTCGTATTCTTATCCAATTCTTTTTCAGTATACAGAAAAGCTGCGTTTTTTCAATTATGTAAGTGTATTTGATATTGTTTTAAAGTAATAAATTAATTCTAGTTACAACAAGAAATAAATGAATTAAATATAACTTAGACATTGTACTGTAATGGAGTTTATTACGCTACTATTTAATCGAGATCAGGTTGGAGATGAGGGTTTCTTAAGAGTACAAATAGGGGAGATGTTTTTTGTCGCAATACGTTCAGATCTTCATCCCGGTTTATTCCCCTCATCTATTTTTTATCCAATTCCATTTTAGAATACAGAAAAGCTGCAAATTTTTCAATTGTTTACGTGTATTTGATATTGTTTGAAAGTTATAAATTAACTCTAGTTAGTCAAACGAATGATAAAATCCAATAAGAAACCTACAAATGAGTTGTACTGTAATGAGGTTTATTACGCTACTATTTAATCGAGATCAGGTTGGAGATGAGGGTTTCTTAAAAGTACAAATAGGGGAGATGTTTTTTGTCACAATACATTTACATTTTCATCCCGATTTCTTTTCCTTATCCGATTTTTATCCAATTCCATATAAGCATACATAAAAGTTGCATTTTTTTTTTTTAAAGTTTACGTGTATTTGATATGGTTTGAAAGTTATAAATTATTTCTACTCGGTCAAATTTTAAATGAATAATAGATACAACAAAAAACCAACAATTTTAGCTTTCATTTCTAACAATAAGTTTGTAGTTAGTAATGGTGGTGCATTTTCAGCAATAATGGAAACATGCAGTTTGAGTGTTGAACTGAAATAGTCAAAACTTGAAAGCAAACTATGCCCAGTCTAAAGCTAATTTGTCTCATATATATATATACAATACGAGATACAGTGGCCGGGTTTGTACATTTGATAGTTTGATCTTGTTTAATTAAAACAAGTTAATGGAAATTGTTGAATATTACTATAAAGTATTTATGTGTTTCTATATACCATTAACAATAAACCCATCATCTTTCTAGGATTAGAATTAAACATTCAGTTGATGTGTGTATGTACATGCAAATACAAATGTCAGAGTTGGTTTTAAATTATTTACTACACAAAATCTAGTTCAGTTTAATAATAAAGTTCCTGTCATAATTTGAATCACCTGTACTAACAGCAATAATACAAAATAATCTCTCTAGTGAGATATAATCGAGCGATAATGATATAAAATATTTTTACCATCTATAACGATATTCGAGTAATTTTTTGCACACCAAACAATGCTCGATTATCCACTTAGAAAAGCTCTCCAGGAAATGGAGTTTCTATCCACAGTCTAGATAATGAGGAAAAGGACGAATTTTACCGTTTATTACCAGCAATTCCTCTAAAAACACAATCTGAAAACAGTAATTATACGAATTACAATTAATATTGCTCGGCAATTCCAATTCGAATAGAAATTTTACCCAATCTCCCTAATCGCCAAACACAAAAAACAAATTTTCTACTGAAATTAATTAAACAAACGATGCTTATTTCGATAAAAACTCCATATATATATATATATATATATATATATATATATATATATATATATATATATATATATATATATATATACATAATATAGAACAATATAACAGTTTTTCAGGGGGTGTTGTTGTCGTGTTACGGAAATATCAATGAGACAACCACAAAAACATGCAGGCGAATGAAAGAAGTTGGAGAAAAAATAATTTTCGCGTGACCATAAAGTGATGATGGATGAGTTAAAAGGGGTTGTTGTTGTTTTTTTCTCTGTATATATAAAGACGACTATTTTATTATTTATTATAAAACGAAATTTGTATGGTTATAGTCAAGGCATCCCCTGCGGTGACAATTCAAAAGGGTGTGGTATTAATACGTGTATATAGATGTACATATAAAGGGGAGAGAATAGATGACCTCATATGATTATTAAACGGTCAACGAAATTTTCCAGAACATTTTCTAATAAGGGGTGGTTTTTTATATTAATAATCATAGATTGTCGTGTGAAATTTATGTTTTTGTAAGAATAAATGTGTAATCAATATTTAATAATTCGCCTCTTTTATTCAACGAATTCAAAAGTAAAAATAAACACCCTTATAAGGGAGCATTATTCCTTATTTTCGCAACTTTAGGTAGAGTTTTCTTAATTTGTTAAGAAATTATGTTGTACGACTCGTGGGTGTGAGAATTATTATAGCTTCCAACTAAAAGCTCATTGTTAAGGGTTGATTTTCTTTTCTATCAAGGATGAAAGTACACATTTTTAGTTTAAAGCAACAATTTTGAATAAATTTTGATATGAACCATGAAAAATGAAGCAATTAAAAAAAATTTAGTTCAATTCATTGAAGCAAATTGTGAAAAAGCGTTACAATTCAGACATTTTTAACCAAATTTGAGCTTTCAATTAGTATTTTTAGACATTTTTATCTGGAGCGAATTGTGAAAACGCGTTGCAATTCAGACACTTTTAACCAATTTTTGAGCTTTCAATTAGTATTTTTAGACATTTTTATCTTAAATCATTGTTTTTAAAGCGAATACTGTTATGAAAACATCAAAACGAGGATTTTTGATCAATTTTAAAAATAAACACCCTTATAAGTAGCATTATTTCTTATTTTCCCAACTTTAGGTACAGTTTTCTTCAATGTTAAAAAATTATTCTGTACGACTCTTGGATGTGAGAACTATTATAGCTTTCAACTAAAAACTCATTGTTGAGGGTTGATTTTCTGTTCTTTCAGGGATGAAAGTACACATTTTTGGTTTAAATCAACAATTATGAATAAATTTTGCTATCGCAACCATAAAATGAAGCAATTAAAAAAATTATTTCAATCCTTTGTAAGCGAATTGTGAGAAAGGCGTTACGATTCAGACACTTTTAACCAATTTTTGAGCTTTCAATTAGTATTTTTAGACATTTTTATCTTAAATCATTGTTTTTTAAGCGAATTCTCATATTTTTTCTGCGATATATTATCCCTTTTATGGGTTTTCTATCCATACCTCTTTCCGTCTTTCCATTTCTTCGACTTTAATGTGTATTATTGAAAAGATACTTAGCGTATATTCTCGATGTTACATCAAAAAGCTTCAGTATAGCGATTTAAGAACAACTCGCCGACTTTTGAATACTTTGTTAGATAGATTTCAAGAAGAATTAAAGTCATAGATTTGTTAAATAAATATGAAAATTTTGTTGTACTTTCTTCTTTATGATAGTAGTCTAAAATTTTAATAATTATCATCTGTTTCAGCCTGTTTTGTGAACTATGCCATTATAAACTGCAACCCAATCGAATTATAACAACAGCAATAATGAAGTTTGGTATTGCAACATTGCTGACTCTACTACTGAATAATGCTGTAACATCACAAGCTGATGATTGTACAACGTAAGTTTGCATGCTTATTAATCGAATAAAATTATAACAATTATATTAAATCAAAAAAGTGGTGAACAAAAGGGGAAAAAAATGATGGGGATAAAAACTCGATGACAATAACATTATAAATTCCATTTTCAATTTGAATATTAGAATATCTCCAAGTAAACTCATTATTTTGTTTGAATTCTCCACACTTTTCACAAACTCACACCAATCATTATCAATTCTATAAAGAATTCCGTGAGCACAATGAAAGATGTAAATTCGTTTGATTGCATCAGTGAAGATCGAAGTAGAAATAGAAAAGATGAAAGCAGGAAACCGCTTCGTTCTGTATAGTAATTGAATATTAACCGAGATAGGATAGTAGATTTTTATTTTAATTCGACAACCAACAAGTTCAATAATTGTGGCAGATTTTGATCGTTTACGATACAAATAACAAGCTGTAAATTCGTTTTAAGCGACGAAATTGTGTGCAAGTCTTTCTTTTAACTCCATCAAACTTGAAAGGATCTATTTTTGTACCTACGACCGCATATGATTCGTGTTTGATTGTTATCTAGAATTAGTTTCTTTACACTTTTATGGAAATAGAATGCAATTCTTACATCTTATATTATTAAGTGTGTTTATTTTTTATGATTGTTCCCGAGTCGAAATTTTGGCCCTCGTTTCAACCCTCAAAACCCACGTTTCAAGACTTAGTAAGTTGAAAGGAGGATCATTGAACAATGGATTTTTGGTCCTACTTTGAGCCTAAGTGTGGCATTTATCGGACGAAAGACGATGTGTAGGTCGAAAAGAGGACCTATTTGACAAAAACTATTTTTGTCTAGAGATCTACGTGACAGTAGTTGTAAATCAATTTTTATGATTAGAAGAGGACGGTTATTCTAACATCGTCCTCTACTATATTATCATGAACCTACAAGATTTTATGTAGAACGAAAAGAGGAGCATAGAATTCTTTTTAGGTCGAGATGAGGTTGACGAATTTTTTCATTTCGGGTGAAACAAAGACCATAAATAACGTTTAGGTTGAGACGAGGTCCATTTTATTCCATTTAGGATCAAAAGAGGACCAAATATCCATTTTGACTCGGCTTGTTTGTGAGATCTCGAAATATTTTATAACTTTTATAAAATTAATGTTTGTTTGTTGTTGTTGTGGTAAACTTATTACAACATCCATCAAATACACTCTTCCTAATTATACTTTCGTTTCTTTTTATTAATAAACGAACGGATTCAAGTGGAGTCGTAGAAGCGGATTAAAATTAAACGAACTTGAAATTTCCTGTTTCTTTCTTCAACATCATTGACACAACACACACAAGGGAGGCTTGTTAAAGATCACACATACAACGTATATAGACGGAGCTTCACTCTATAATACATAAAACATGAAGGCGTCGTTAAGGAATGTTGCACAGTAGTGGTTGTTTTCATAATTCAGTTAAGTTGAGTAGAGACGGGAAACGAATTTGATGTTTGAAAGGCATCATCTATACAGAAAAGAAGCAACCAGTATATAAACCCATAATCAGAACGAAATCTGTTTACTAAAAGAACAGAATGGTGGAGTGAATAGCAAATAAATTTCGAAATGTAAGGGTTGTGATGCGTATATTCGGCAATCAAATTAAATATTAGAGGGTACTGAAAAAAATCGATTTTCGTTTTTCCCCTCTATGCCTTATGCAGAATTTTAAACGTTTATGTTAATAACAATAACAAAATATTTAAACGATGCTAACTAAATTCTAAACGGAAGGTATCTACTTTGAATTTCTAAAAAGTTTCTCATGTGTATGTAAAACTGTGTGTGTGGGGGAAATATATGGAGAGATATGAGCGTTGTAATCTTCATTTTTCCCAACAATTTTCTCGAATATTCACAACCACATGTACACAACTTGTCGGTTGTTATAATGTGCGATATTATCAAATATGTGAACATTGAGTTTTAAATCATTAGAATGACAAATCGTCAACAATTTCCTGTCGACTACTCGAGGGATGATAAAAAAAAAATATAACCATGATTGATTCATTGATATTTCTGTATTATACCAGAATGATTCTGTTAAAATCACACATTGAAGTTCGCTTTTCAACTCGACCAACTCAAATAGGTCAGTTTATTTCTATTCTTCTCAATCTACTAGCCAGAGGAGGTATTCCTTCCTATATACAGTATACTTCATGACTATAGGAACATAGGAGAAACTTTGGCCACGCCTATTTAAACTACTTACATATTAGTTAGAAAGAGACAGAGATCTATGGGTGTTTTAGATGAAAAAATATGGTGGTATAATTTCCGCCCTCCCTTAGTGCTTTGACCAAACAAAACAATTTCTTTCGTACGAAAGAGCCTTGAAAACTTTTAATTTTAACAGATAAGAATAAACAGATGGTCAAAGGAATTTGACATCTCATTTTATTATTCATGGAACATCTGTTTAAACAAAGAAGGGACTATCCTCAGGACATTATTCTTTCACACAACAAATTCCACATTTATAAATTGCCAATTTCCAATTATATTACCCTTTAAATTCCTCATATTACTCTTACCTATTGATTATTTTGTTGAAAGTGTTGTAAAACTACCCTATTGTTCAAAATGTAGTTTGTTGTCATCCTGTCTCCAGGTAAATAACAAGTGCTGTTTCTGTTGTACCCTTGTTATCTACCGTTATTATTTAATTAAAATGGAAGTATTTGTTAAAGACAATATTGACTATGATTAAAAACAATTCTTTCATAATTTATTTATTTATTTAACTTATAATTTTATTATTGTTTGTAAATATTAGATGAACATTTGTATATCATTATTACTTTTTGTCATTTTTTTCCTTTTTTCAATTAATTAATTTACCTATTGTATTTGTAAAATTAATAAATAATTCTTCTATCGATAAATTTAGCTGATTTATTGTACCTTTATGAGAACGCATTGTAAACAGAGAAAAGAGATTTGAAAATAAAAATGCTTGAAAAATTATCTAATCCATTCTAATGAAAATCATGTTACTTATTACTCTTATTAATTAGTTACAATTTGTCAACATTAAATATTCCTTTATTTGTCTAACTTAATAATTCAATTAGAATCTTTTTTTTTAATACATCAATTTAGTTCAACTTATTTCATGTTTGTTTTAGTTGATTGACTTACTCGAATTAATGCCATAATTACCAATTAATCGAATAAAGATTGTTGTGTGAAAGAATAATGTCCTGAGGATAGTCCCTTCTTTGTTTAAACAGATGTTCCATGAATAATAAAATGAGATGTCAAATTCCTTTGACCATCTGTTTATTCTTATCTGTTAAAATTAAAAGTTTTCAAGGCTCTTTCGTACGAAAGAAATTGTTTTGTTTGGTCAAAGCACTAAGGGAGGGCGGAAATTATACCACCATATTTTTTCATCTAAAACACCCATAGATCTCTGTCTCTTTCTAACTAATATGTAAGTAGTTTAAATAGGCGTGGCCAAAGTTTCTCCTATGTTCCTATAGTCATGAAGTATACTGTATACGCTTATCCAAATAACTATCTTTCAAACGTGTTTGCAATCCAATATGCATTCTAATGCGCATACACACATTGATAATATTGAGATGAATGAGAATTAATGGTTTTCGGTGGATTTTGTGGTCTATTCAAGTGTGCTGACTAGTCGTTTGTCCATCACAGGATTGATATTATAGAATCAGTCCAGTTTAATTCAGTTATCTACCTTCCTTCTCATCTACTATACTAATACAAATACATTCAACCACTAAACTACTCCTCTATTGTTGGTATTGTGAATTGATCATGTGTGTGGGATGTATGGGTTTTGGGTGTCTATTTGATTTATGTTTACATAGGACACACGTCAAAGCTCATTTTGATCATCCACCCTTCTTCTCACTATTCGATTTCTCACTTACAATTAATGACTAAATCTCTTATTTAACGACATTTGTCTTTACAAGCAAAGATCGCAGAATTTCGTTTACGTCAATTATTTCTCTTATTTAAGAGTTCTTATCTTAGTTCCAATTAAAATAGCAGCATAAGTGGAAAGTTAAAACAGCTGATAATCTAATTATTAAGATAATTGTCCGGTAATCAGCTAAAATACCATTAAATTAAGAAAAAATGGCATGATTGCTGATAATATTGAGTCAGCACAGGCTAGTGTGGATGCTTACATCTATTTTATTTCAGAGGGTCGGAAAATCAGACGAATAGAAACGTTTTCTGCCGCAGTATTCCCACATGAACGTTCTAATGGCAAGTTACATTGTTGTAAACGTTTGAATTTTTTATAAATTTGTTTCGACCTACTTTTCCCATTGAAAGAATAGAAATTGAGCGCTCTTCTTTAATAAGAACAAATATTCTACTTTATAACTTATTCATCGTAATTAAAATTATCATCTTGTTCTATTATCAACTTTATCTTAATTACTGTTTAAAGATGCAAGAACTTTTTAGACTTCATAATAGTGGAAAAACGGTTTAAAATGAAGATTTGTTCGTTGAAGAATTAAAAAACTTTTTCTCATAGTTCAAGTTGAAAACACAATTAAATAGTATTGTAAATATCATCGAAATTGCTATATTAAAATAGAAATTAAATTAATAATAATATCGAAAAGTAAATAGCTAGATGATGGCAGAATTTGAAAAATTGATAATTATAATTGATGAAGATAGAAATCGAGATGTTTCCGTGTGGAATATAGCTTAAAATTAGGGCATCAAACCGTTATATATTTCGTTCCGGTTTTCCTTCCGGTTCAGTTCCAAGTTTATAATAATAATATAAATATTATTATTATTACTATTATTGATGTTATTATAATTATTATTTGTACCATTAGATCTGGTATATTGCGAATTAAATCACAATAACAATAACAACACAAACAAGGTCGATTTAAAACCGAATTTCTAGGCAGATTTTTTAAATATTTTCCATTTTAATGATAAGGTCGTAAAATTAGATAAAATTTGCGATATTTTCATATCAATTAAGAAGCAAATTAATTAATTTCGAAGCTTTATAGGTGAAAAAAGGATTTCAAATTTTTCGTGAGACTCACTTAATTTTCAAAATTGGATATTAAGCGAGCTTCATGTGTTTTCCTTTTACATCTGCTTTCTAAAATCGAGAGTAAGATTATCTCTATCGAGAAAATTTTTGAAAATGAATAATATTGGCCAAGTTTTAGCCAATTATAGAGGAAAATGTACGAAATAAACAGAGTTCAACAATTTTCTCTGTCATTCAGAATTTTATCAAATTTTTCTTGAATAGAAAGCTTCCGAACATGCACCTTGAAATGCTCTATCCAACGCATATTTAATTTTCGCAATATCTTAAAAAATAAGCGAAATATCGATGTTTGAAAGTTGATAAATTTTGCAGGTCGAATCGAGTAATAAGCAAAAGCTCCCTTAAGGGTATGCTGGAACCGGACGCGAATTCCGGTTGTTTTCTGAGATAGCAAAACTCGTTAGTCAGTGTTGGAACGGCCATTTCACGTGCTTCTGACGGAGTTTTTCGTTTTGCAAAATTTTGACGAAATTCTGAGTAATGAGGAAAATTCGAAATATGTGTTTTTTAATCATTTTGTCCAAAAACTGACTGAAATTAAGCCAAAATATTATTTATCTTCCACTTTTAGCTAAGAAATACATAAAAAATTGAAAGCGCTTTCCAAATTACTAAGAAATTTTCCGATTAGCCTGTTAGTTTTCCGGAAAATTTAAATAAACGTCAAAATTTCATAAAGAACGCACTTTTCACAAATTAAAAGGTGAAAAATTGATTTTTTTTTTAAACTTATTCATGTGCAGAGAAAAGATAGAGCCCAGAAAGCCCAATTTTGGAAAATCTAAAAATTTACGAGAAAATTTCGAACAATTCAGAGGATTTGAGGGTCTATAATTACCTATTAAGAATAATTATTTTACTTTTATTCTTAAACTAGCTTGTGGAGCATTCTATTAACGTCCCAAAAATGCCATTCTCTATGGAAAAACATTGAAAATTTTCGGAAAAACCGTCTCCGTTCCAACAGACCTTTAAATAAAGTAGGTACTGCTGACTCAATTCCTTATTGGCAGGAATGAAAGGGGAGACAATAAGTAAAAAAAAGATCCTGTTAAGTGGCATGCTTCAACCTAAAAAAAAAAACAGTTTTTGTTTTTGGTTCAGCTCCGGTTTTCGCTCCGGTCAAAATTTCGGTCAATTCCGGTTTTCGGTTCAATGTTTTTAATTTAGATTTTGCAAGAACACAAAGTAGATATGAGAGAGAATTGAAGCAAATTATAAGCATCATACACAAATACATACGTACTCTTTAATTATGCTAAACATGTTTAATTTATCACAACAAACAAAATTTCATAACCGTATAATTAAGTTCACCATAAATGAATGTAATTCAAATAATTGTCCTGAATATAATTTATATTTTATTCTTTATATATTTCCATTTCCATCTTTCTTTTTTTAAAGATTAATTTTCCATCGAAATTTCAACACACAAGCAAATCTTGTTTTATTTCAACGAATGTGTCTTTTCCATTATCTTGAAGGCGTTTTTAAATAACAATATTTGAACTGACAGACACATATTGACAGCTCTGTGTTCATTGATACAAAAAAAAGTAGTGAAGAAAAAAGCTGTAGTAAAATATTGTCATAGATTATTTGTCAAATTTTGTTTTCAACATCAAAAAAATCGAAGCTTTTCACCGAATAAAAAACCTACAAACCAAACAAAATAAATTATTGTTTGATTTTTTATTTGATGACACACTAAACAAAATAAACGTAAACAATTTTTGTATTGCTTTATATCGAAATTTTAAATCCCAATTGTTTAACTCGCCCCTTTAAATGAATAAATAAATAAAACTATAAAGCTCGAGTAAAATGTACAAAAAGCACGATTTATTTGCAGGGGCTTAAGATTGCTGGGTTTTTTTTCGTTTTGTTGTTGTCTTTATGCCACAAAATCCTGTCTCTTGTCACTGTATCAAGCAGACAAGTTGGATCAATTAAGTGGGAACGAAGAAGAAATTGACTTCCTATATTGACGATTGAAAGCTGGTTTTATACAAAAATAAACTCGGATAAAACTTATTGATAACGGTAATAATAATGATACGAATTGATCAAATATTTTTGATGGTAAACAACTAGAAATGATTCAATAACGGCCTTATAAAGCAATGGTTTGATATCAGAATCGATACTTTAAATATCCAATTTTTTAATAATACAAATAGCTTTTTTCACAATCAGTTTTCGAAGAATATTGGAGATATTTTATCTAATCAATCAAACAATCAAATATACAAAATTTTTGTTAGATTCCCATCTTTCGATTTTTCTTGTTTTTCAAATTTACAAAGTTATACATAAGACACAAAACTATGAATGTTTCATGACCGTAGAAGTAACGTGAAATAAGTCACCGAGAATCCTGAATCTCTCTCTATACTACAACCAAGATAGAAATAGTCCTGTCATTCAGATTTTAAATTACAACATAAATTTAAAATGTTAAGTGAACGAGTAGATAGAGAATGAAGATAGACTTACTGAAAATCCAGCCAGTCATAATTCTTCTTTACCTTTGTGTATAACCCGAATTTAAATCACTACCGCATCCAAACTACACTTTATATCTCCGTTTTTAAAAATCACAATAATTTACATTAACGATACGAATAAAGATGGTAGGTATAGGGTGTATAAATTTGTAGACAGTATCACACTTCGTTAAGCAACGATCATCATCATCATTATAAATTTTCGAGCTTTAAGAGAAACTCCAGTATTGTGGTTGTAATTAGTGTACGCTTGTTTCGCCACAGATGTGTACTTATTGTGTAATAAAACAGGCTAGAAAAAATTGTTCTCCAATTCAAAGTAAAAACCGGCTAAAATATGAGATTATTTTGCTTGTTTTTTAATTGTTCTGAAACTAATTAAAACGTTTAATCTTGACACTTTTTCATAAAAAATCCACATGTTTTGTCGATTAATTGCATGCTTGCAAAACCACAATAACACTAGAAAAATTGCATATTTGGTCTTGTTAATCAATACAATTAGTAATTTTTGTTTTTATTTGGTCTAAGGGGAGGAAAACTGGATTGCTAAATATGTAAATTTGTTGATTATTTGCATATGAGGGAACACAATGCCATGCTAGTGCAGTTGAATTATTGTCATGAGAAATAACTACATTAAATCCAGAATATGGATGTATGAATTACCTGTAGGCGGAATGAATTTATCAATATTGACCTGTTAGTAAACCTCCAGAGGCTGTGAAATTTGTTAAATTATCGATTGTTTCCATTAATTATCGTATAAACTATAATCAAATTTCAACCGAGTCCTCTATTCTCTTTCGATCAAATAAAATTGCAAGTATAGCCTCTAGTTATAAGAAGAAAAAGTCGCAATTCTGTGTCTGTTATAAGATTGTTTACACACACACACACCCATACAGACAACAATAATAGTAATAATATCCGTTTTTTGATTGGCTATTCACTATTCAATATCAAATAGTATAGTGGGTTTCTAGTATTGCTAGAGGATGTCTTTTCTAAAAGCGATAATAATAGCTCGACATTCCAAACACGCTCTACTACCAAATTGATTTTAGATCCACCTTCTATTCTTCGTCTTCTTCCTGTTCCTTTAGTCCATGACAATTGGCCGAATTTTCTTCTACTCAATGTAAAACTTGATTTTCTAACACGACAGAAATATTGAAAATTTTTCGTGGTTGTTTTATTGATGATTTAATTTGTAATGCAAATATTTCATTGTTGAAGATTGAATTACGTTTTATTTTTTTGTTTGTTTGTTTGTTTGCAGAGGATTTTCTGTAGTAGCTCCAGAACTGGCAGTACCTGGGAAAACAACAGCCGTTCTTGTGACGTTACACGGCCCGACTAGTTTACAACCACTCAATGTAACTTTACGACTACTATCGGATAGCTCTTCAAGTGATGTTAACAATCAACAACAACAACTAGTCGAAACTACTCAAGAAATACGAGGTAAGTAACGTGTTTTGTTTTTATTGAATAATTGCATGGAAAATCGACAGGATTATTTACGTCTGACGAAAATTTCTTATGACAACTCTAATTATTTAGCGAGCGATTCGAAAAATATTTCATGGATTTGTAGGAGAGTCCCTAGAAAACATTTAAGTAAAGTTAGATCCTTGTAGTTCATTCGAAAGTTAGTCAAAAAACGCTCACTTTGGACAAAAACACAATTTTCAAGAAAGAGTTGAACACGCAAAACGATTAAGAATGGCTCGCAGACTATCATAAAATCGATTTTACCCGTTTTTTTCTCATTTGTATCATCAAAAATTGAAAAAAAGCATTTCTAATATATACAACACTTTTCTAAAAAGGAATCATGCTGAAAAATTTTGACGACAACTAAAACTAGGGCATCGAACCCTTATAATTTTCGTTCCGGTTTTTCGGTTTTCGGTTCAGTTCCAAGTGATTTATAGATAGATTTTCAAAATATTTTCCATTATAATGATATGATCCTAAAAGTATATAAAATTTTCGACATTTTCATATCAATCAAGAGGCAAATTAATTAATTTCGAAGCTTTATACGTAAAAAAAAACGATTGGATTTTAAGCGAGCTTCATGTGCTTTCCTCTTACATCAGCTTTCTAAAAACGAAAATGAGATTCTAGTTATCTAGAAAATTCTTGAAAATTTTGAAAGCTCTTTTAATTTGCTGTTTAAAATTGCTTGATAATTATTGAAAATGAATAATATTGACCAAGTTTTAGCTAATTATGAAGGAAAATGTACGAAAAAAAAACAGGGCCCAACAGCTTTCTCTGCGATTCAGAATTTTATCAAATTTTTCTTTAACGGAAAGCTTCCGGATGTGCAGCTTGAAATGCTCTATCCAACGCATGTTTACTTTTCACAATATCTTAAAAAATAAGAGAAATATCGATGTTTAAAAACTGACAATTTTTCATGCCGAATCGTCTAATAAGTTAAAAGCCTCTTTGGTGGTTTGCTGGAACCAAGAGTGAAAAATGCCAATCTTTGATAATCGAAATCTCTTGTTTTCTGAGACATCAAAACTCGTTGATTGACCATTTCAAGGTGCTTCTGATAGAGTTTTTCGATTTGCAAAATTTTGACGAAATTCTGAGTAATGAGAAAAATTCGAAACATGTTTTTTTTTTGTTAATTTTCCCCTAAAACTGACTAGAATTAAGCCAAAATATTATTTATTTTCCACTTTTAGTTAAGAAATATATAGAAAATTGAAAGCGCTTTCCAAATTTTCAAGAAATTTTTCGATTAACTTGTTAGTTTTCTGGAAAATTGAGATAAACGTCAATATTTCATAAACAACGCAATTTCCACAGTTTTAAAGCTAAAAAATTGAAATACTTTTTTAAAAAGCTTATTCATGTGTGACAGGCAGACGGTGCCAAAAAACTTCAATTTTGGAAAATCTAAAAAGTTAGGAGAAAATTTTCCTACAATTCAGAAGATTTGAGGGGCTATAATTACCTATTAAGAATAATTTTTTTGCTTTTATTTTTCAACTAATTTGTAGAACATTCTCTTAACTTCCCAAAAATGCCGTTTTTTGTGGAAAAATACTGAAAATTTTTAGAAAATCCGTCTCTATATCAGTATACCCTTAAATTCTACAATTTTAAAGATAAAAAATTGAAATATTTTTTTTAAAAACGTATTCATGTGCAACAGGCAAACGTTGAAACTTCAATTTTGGAAAATCTAAAAAGTTACGAGAAAATTTTCCTACAATTCAGAAGATTTGAGGGGCTATAATTACCTATTAAGAATATTTTTTTTGCCTTTATTTTTCAACTAATTTCTAGAGCATTCTCCTAACTTTCCAAAAATTCCGTTTTCGGTGAAAAAATACTGAAAATTTTCGGAAAATCCGTCTCTATTCCAACATACCCTTAAATTCCCTGAAGTATTGCTGATTCAGTTCTTTGGCAGGAATAAAAGATAGACGAAAAGTAAAAAAAGAGAAAAAGATTGTTTGAAGTGGTATGCTTGAACCGAAGAAAAATCGGTTTTTGTTTTCGGTTCAGCTCCGGATTTCACTCCGGTCAAAATTTCGATTAACTCCGGTTTTTGCTTCAGTTCCGGTTCGATGCCATGTTTGAAACGACATCACAATAATGAATTCGAAAATGTACAGCAGAAAAAAATAAAGAAGATATAATTAAAGAAAAAAGATGAGCATTTTCACAAGAAACTTTAAGAAAATTCTTAAAATCAGAATTGGTAAAAGTCAAATTGACCAAATAAATAGTTAATAAAGCTTGTATTGAGCTTATTACTGTAAATGGTTGAGCATTTGAATTGTTTGAGTATTAAGGATTCCTAAAATTCATGGACCTACTTGAAAAAATTAAATTATTAATACCAGAAACAGCTCCTAAAATAATCACTCAAATAAGTGCAGCACTCAAAAAAATCTTTTCTTCTTAAAGATTAACATTTCTTGGACTTATTGATGATAATGATGATAAAGATGCTGAAGTTGCTGCTAATTGCTATTTTTATTATTTTGTTATTATCATTAATACTCCTACTACTACTATTACTATTATTATTATTGTTATTTATACTATTCAAATTGTTTATATTTAAAAATTTGAAAATTGATCACATGAAACTGTACCGAAAACCGAAACAACCCGGAACAGAACCTACATTTATTATTTAACTAAACCGGAACGAAAAAAATACCGGTTCGATGCCCTTGAATCTAATATGAGTAACCTTCTCTGTTGTTTAATATTTTCAACATGATAGGGTAAGATTGTTTATGTTAATTCCGTGTTTATTGCTTTTATTCTGATTTCTTTTAATGTAAAAATAATAAAAGTCACGTGATCTTACTTACAACTTTCAATGTCAAGAATGTTCTTAAAAACAAAATTAATCAGCATAAACAATCTTCCTCCATCGAATTAAAAATAGTAAAAATAGGTGAATAATTTCCTGATTCATGAAAAATGAATAAAAACTGTTTTAAGAGGATCTTTTAGGCATTCTCAGTCGTTTGACGGGTATAACCGTGAAAAGCATTTTTCAACCAATTTCCCAATGAACTACAAGGCTCTAATTTTACTTAAATCTTCTCTGGGAACCTCTAGAAATCAATGAATAGTTCGTCAAATATTGGGAATTGCCATAAGAACTTTTCGTGATCTATTGATTCGGTATTGTAATGAGAGACCCCTCAAGCTAGATGTGTGGTGGTAGTTATATTTCCCCATATGTGTCGGAAAGTATCAAATAAAATTTACACCAATCTCCCCCTATATCGTCATCATCATCATTGGTAATAGAAAGCCGCCGGCAATGTTGGGGGATAGACGCGAAATGACAATCTTTCAGTCCGTTGGTTTGTGAAACTAGACGAACTGGTGCCTACAGTTGACTGCCTTCTAATCGAGCAAGATTTAATTTGCCACGATCTACCACCATAATCTAGTTGATCAGTATTCTCTCTTCAGTATGTATAAATATCTATACCAAAATCTTTATTCATTTAGTTCATACTAAACTGTATCTTCTCTCATTAGTCGACTAAATATATTTTATCATTGGATACACATACAACTCGCTGTTGAATCATCATTAACATCATTAATAATCGCATAGATTGTGCACTAATTAATGTAAATAATATTTGTCAATTAATGAATAGAAATAACGAATCAATATGTGACTTTTTATTTTTATTTTATTTTTCAATAAATTTTGTGTTATATCCACATGGTTGACTTTGAAACAACATATCAATAGCTCTATTTACTGAAAAAACTCATCTGAAAGCTACCATCTCTCGATCCCTTGTTGGTTTTTATGAGAGCTATGCTTACAAACTCATCAGATGCTGCTAATATTATAAAGTTTTACTCTTTTCCACAATCTATCTCAGAATTTGTGAGAATTAAACAATGCTGATTTTCCTGTAGATTAATCAAATAACTTTTATGTTTCTCTAATTAATAGCCTCAAACTATCTTCATTAATTTTTTATGCCAGGATAAATTTTGGGTTCTTTTTGTTGAAAAAAAAATCGTTCTCAAATACAAATTTCAACAATGACTAAGCATATTCTGTTTGATTATAATGAGCAAACTGCAAACATCTAGCTGTGATAAATCACAAACATAGTTCATCTATTCTCAACCTAATTATTCTATTAACGAAACTTATTCTATAGACATTTGTTTAAGTTGATGAAATACTTAAATTCTCTCAAGTTTTCAACATGATTGTTCGTGTTTATATTCATCAATTTACACACAACCGACACTTAAATCAGTTTTGTTCTTGCATCTATTTGTATTCATCAAAATACCTCAACGTACACCTCTTATAGTATTTTAGAATTTGCCATCACTATTCAGTACATATCTTATTATAAAGCATGATCCTTGGAAAATGGTTATGATTATAGTGAAATTATTTTAACGAAGCAATTGAGAAGTTCCAACTTCTACATATTATACAAGTTTGAAAAATTCTACATTATAATAAAGTTCAAAACTTGATACAAGTTTGCAAACTTGATTAAGACTTACGGAAATAATTAAACCTTAACAATGTATAATTAATATTTATAGGTGTGTATGTGTTAGTGTTTGTGTGTGATAGTATCTACAATAAGGATTATCATTGAACGCTAACGAGACCCGTGGAAGTTTTAAAGCTACCCGATTCTATTATATCAACTTGTTCAATCTTGTCTTCTATGTACTTCATCGATGTTTACACAAAAGAAAGATTTTTTTTTATAAATTCCCTTCTCTGTTTCGTCCTCCTTTACTGTGATACTTTGATGGAGTTGAAGTTGGTATTGTTGGAAGTAATCGTTTCACACTCTACCGAAGAGCTCATTTAAATGTAAATCTTCAACGATTTCGATTCAATTATACTTGAAGAAATTACTTTCAATAAAAATAAACGTACTAAAAAACAAATTAAATAAGGAATTTCAACTTGTTCATACTGATAATAATCGATTTTTATCGATTCACGTTTCTAAAATCCTTTAATTATTCTCTACAAATTCTAAAAAGGATGCAATATTAATAAACCGAAACAATTTCTAACCATTTTAGCTTCGATATACATACAGTTGATGAACTATTTACTGCTTACTAGTTAATTTCCTTTAGCTTCACTAGTTCTTATGCTGTTTGGTACAAACACAGAAACATTATTGTAATTTCCTGGCTATTAAACTGTAGGGAATAAAAGGGCGCCAACACATCCACCACTAGGAATGAATTTCATCCGTTTCTCGACTATTTCATCCCCCATTCATTTTCATTCCTTGTCATTTTATTTGCTTGTTTGTGCGTGTGTGTGTTTGTCAGTATTTTCGTTTCAATAGAATAAATTTAGATGTGTTTTCAATAAATGATGCGAATTCCACGATAATTGTCGAACAGAATGGATTTTTATCGGTTTTTTTTTTTGGAAACAAACAGGGTCACGTTTTAATTGTGTGAAATTTTCACGATTATCGAGGAGTCAATATTGGATTCGATCGAGATTAATCGTTTGGAAAATGCTATTATTTGGAAATAATAACGAATGTAGTTTCCTTTTAATACAAAGATCACAAGCAATAAAAAAATAGAATTATTGTTTTATTACTCACATAAATGTCGTAATTGGAAAAATATTTTTATTACGCTGGAAGATTTTGAATTTTCCAAATCATCAAATAAATATTTCTATAATATAAACGAATAAATCGTGCACTTGGATATTTTACAAATATTACACTTTAAACAGGAATTTTAACATAAATACAATCAAGAGAAGAATATACGAGAAATATTATACTCGCCCGGCGCCTCCACCAAAATTCGAACTCCAACTTTTCGCAATAAAACGGAATTGAAAATTAAAAATAATCGAGTGCCACTGATTTATTAAATGTTTTAATGAATTATTCGATTGTACAGCACTGTGAATTTTGATTTATGTGTTGAATTAATCTAGAACAGCTCCAAGTACCGTAAATTTTCACGCAAAAAGAAAAACATTAACATTTCAACATCTTTAGAAAAGATATAAAAGACGAAGTTACAAGACACTGAATAAAGATAAACAGCGTACGTCAAAAAAATATGAAATATAAGGCTGGTTTCTGTGAAGAAATCCCATAGAGATACGCCACACACGAGCAAAATTCTATAATGACCAAAAATTATACCGTCAACAACAACAAAACAAAAAATCGTTTGTAACTTTGATGTTTTCATTATCGATCGATTTGAATTAGATTTGTAAGCGAGCTTTTTTTCTCTTATTATATTAAACGAAATGTATATTGTCGAATTTACTGCCAGGTCGTACAAGTTTATCTTAAATGTCGAAGTTTAAAGAAATATAGGTCAATTTTTGAAAGTCTCGTACTGTACCGATAACTTCCAGCAATATTAAACATGAAATTTATATTGAAGGTAAGTAATATCCATTCTTCTCGACCTTTTTTATTGTTGTGTATTATTTGTGAATTTTGATTTGTGTGAAAGACGACATTATTTGGCGAGCGATTCGAAAAATATTTATAGGAAAGTATCTATCGATCATTTTAACAAAATTAGAACCTCGTAGCTGATTTGTAAGTTGGTCAAAAAACGCTCGTTTCTAACAATTTCGCGATTTTCAAAATCGAACTAAACACGCAAAACTACTTAGAATGAACCAAGGATCCTCCAAATATTGATTTTTTTCACTTTTCTTAATTTCATTCTGTAATAAGTGGAAGTATTTTGCATTTTTTCTAGAATGCAATAGAGAAAACGAAAATCATTAATGTTGGGAGGGTCTCCGAGTTATTCTTAGTCGTTTTACGTCTTTATCTCGGTTTTGAAAATCCCAACTTTGCCCAAAACGATCGTTTTTTGACTAACTTCCGAATGAGCTACGAGGTTCTAATTTTACTAAAATGTTTTTTGGGGCCCCCCTATAAATTCTTGAAATAATTTTCGGATCGCTCGCCAAATAATGGGAGTTGCCATAAGAACTTTTGGTCCGACGTGAATCACTCTGTATAAAGGACGAAGTTATAACTTACTCAATAAACATTAACAATGCTTTATTTGTGAGAAATCTTGCAGTTAATTTCGTGATTAACATCGAAATTACGTCAAAGATCATAATTGAAAAAATTAATACAAAAAATCGTGTATTCTTGCGGCGGCGCCTCCACCAAAATTGCACTCTACGCTCTAAACCATAATTGATTAAGAATTACTGTTTAAGAGCTTAAGAATTGTCTAATAAATAAAATTTCTCAATTTCGGTTCTGATACCCTTCGATAAATTATATTTTTAACTGTAGATTAAAAATAAATCCATAATTATAAATTAACGGACGGATTATTTTTGCTTTTACATTTTCGATAAAGTTGCACTTGAATTTGCTTTAATTTTTCCACCCCTACTAAAAGCTCAACAGTTTATAAAAAGTTAATCTTCAAGATTACTTAACGGCATGGTTAAATTCAAGATAAACTTCTCAAAGCAAGAAAATTATTGATAAAACTAATTCGATTTATAATCGAATATTTGTTTAAAATTTAATGATGTTTTAAAATCAAGTTTAAATTGGAAAAATTGATATGAGATGATATTGTATTTCAATTTCCTATCAGACAACACAACAATCCGATCGTAGAAGAAGAATTATAAAAATAAACCCATAAATCTGAATATAAATCAATATTTTGAATAATTCAGATCATACAAAAATACAAAATTTTTATCTCGGTGAATTTATTTATGAGATTCATATTTATAAATCGACCTTTACCGGAAATTTGCATCCCTTCTTACTACTACAATGATGAATAATAATAAAACATACGTGTATTATTGGGGTTGATGTTATAATTCTTGTTCATTTTGATGATTCTATAAAATAACAATCTAATCTAAACCGAAAATCTTTCATGATAAGTTAATTATCGTAAAATTACTCAACTCTACAACTTTTGACAGTAATTATTTAATTATATAAAAGACGAAAATTAGATTTTCCATCCATCATTGATATACGTTAAAGTTCTCAACCGGAAAAAGGATATTTAGTTGATTTAGTTCGTAATCCGTCTTTATTCTACTTCATTCTTCCTTCGAGGAGAGAAAAAGAATTAAGTTTGCATTGAGTAGAGTTGTGTATGTGGACGAGTTTCATAATTCCGGTCAGGAAGTTGGCTAGAACGATCCTTCTGCGTACCGGAAATGAGTGTGAACATTTATTAGTCCAAAAGTCCGTAACAAAATACTTGTGCAATCCTTTTCCTTGTTGTTATTATTATTGACTTGTCATCATTCACTCTCTCTCTTATCCCTTTTTTTATTCTCCTAAGAAACTACTTAATTCCGGATCTTATTTATCTCTGATCATAAAAAAAGTATACGACTCGGCCTAGATTTCAGTTTTACTGATCATAATGTGATGATGATAGGGTGCAGCGCAAAAATATGTGTAAGTCCCTAAATATTAGTAAAACTAGTAGAAAATTGGGTTTGTTCTATAAATGTGTGTGTGTGCTTATTCCTGTGTGAATTGCGGCTCATTATAATGATCGTTTTGCTTCCTATTCCCTAAACCAAAACCGGTTATGTCACCCCAGATATTCTATATGTTATATAATGTTATACAGTTGTGTGTAGTCGACTCGTTAATTATCATTAAAGTACGACATATATGGGGAGTTATAGGGTTAGAATCATCCACGTCCATCCCTTAATCTATTTAACAGGATGTTATTTAATATTTCATAATTTACCAACCACATAACAAGACAACCAACGGCTTATAATATCTGTGTGTGTAATTTGATATACTATAATTAGTTTAAATTTAAATGGAATTTTTTTTTAGAAAATCTCATATAAAATTATAAATTCGATTTCTCATAGTGTAATTCAACGATCATAATCCACTGAATTCAGTATACGTATAAGAGGGTTAAACTTTCATACATTATTCATAACATCACCGGTCATATAAAACGCATTTAAAATCTACAATAAATGCATTTAGTTTTGTTTAATTTTATTTTAAAATCAACTATAAAGCTGTCTATACAATTTTTATTTAAGTTTATCCAATTTTCTCAAAATGACTCTATTATTTTCCATTATATTACCGTGTGTTTGACTCTTTATATTGTCCTCACAACAACTATATCCTTATCCGTTTTGTAATATTTCTAAGAACATATTCCCAACGGTAATAAAGCTTTACAGATGCTGTATAGTATACCAGTTGAATTTTATCTATTCGACGTTAGAAGAAACACATTCGAACAATTCTATTATTTATAAACTCATATTAGATTTAAAAGTTTTATGTTAATTAGGCCCTATAGATATCCCTTTTTTGTTATTACACATAAGTCTTAGGGTTTATAGTGGATTCTCTAGAGACAAAGTCGACTAATATCCAATGTAAATGTCTGTCAAGGGTGCCATTATCTGTGCGGGATCTTTACAAAAAATGTGTTTTTTTTTATATAAAATATCCACAATTAAATGTCGCAATTTAGGTTTCAGAAAGGTTGATCTTTATGATACGATTTCTCGCTTATTTTCTGAGATATTCAAATGCATAATCTTTCATTAGAAGCACCAATTCAAGACGTATCTGAGAAGGTTTCATTTTTTTGTAAAGCTTAAAAGAAAACTGAATTATGAATGAAAAACGTAGGACGTGTTATTTTCATATTTTACACTACAGCATCCACTATAAAATCTAAATCTTGCTTGATTTAGCCGACAGACTTCCCTGTTTTCAGGAATATTAACGAAATTTTGAATCCTTATACAGAATGCTGCAACATAACTTCCTTTCTTAAAATGCGTACCATTCAGTTGCCTTGGAACAGTGAGAAGCTTTTCGAGTGGATAATCTGTGATCGCAATCCTTTCGAAATCGCTTTAATTTAGCCCTGTTGGGTCTTGTCCCGGACTGGAAATCAATTTTTACGTGGATCATTATGTTCAGACAAACTGCAGGAAAACATTAACTGCCTTTGGACTTTCCAATCGTTCTGTGAAGAGAATTCTTCATGATCATCTTCATTTCCATCCTTACAAAAGAATCGATGACTGTTTTGAAGGAACACTTCCCAGGAGGGCGCCTCATCTCAATTAGGAGCGATTTGGTGTGGCCGGCTCGCTCTCCCAATTTGCCCCCTTGTGATTTTTTTCCATACGTTTGTTTGAAATCTCGTGTTTATGGGAGATAATATCTGAAAAATCACAGTTTGGATTCAGTTTTTCTTCTAAGAAAACCGTTCCAAATTGATCTCGAATAGAAAAACTTGTATATCTTCACATACTATAAAGGCATTTGGTGTTAATTAAATATATTAAAAAGGAAAAAATTTAAACTTTTACCACGGAAACATAAACGCACTTCTCTCAAATTTCAGTCACATAGACGATCAAACAACTTTATCAACCAAAAACTTTTCCGAGAATACATGAGTCGATCTAGCATTTAATATTGAATACAAGTTAAAACTTTTATTGGGAGTTAATAATTTGCACAAAGACTTTAAATTTGATTAAATATTAACCGATTTATCATTCGAAAAAAATACTACTTAAGGGGGCTTTTGACTTATTACTTGATTTATCAATTTTCAAACATCAAGATCTCGCTTATTTTTTTAAAATATAGTGAAAAGTAAACGTGCATTTGATAGAGAATTTTAGAGTGCATATCATGAAGCTTTCTATTAAAGAAAAATGTGATAAAATTCTGAATGGCAGAGAAAACAGCAGAAAAGACCCTGTCTTTTTCGTACATTTTCCTTCATAAGTGGCTAACAAAGATATAGTCAATTTATTCGTTTTAATCAAGTCGGAGAATTTAGATGGCAAATTAAAAGATTTTCAAGAAATTTCCCATATATTTGTTAGTTTTCCCACTACTGGAGTAAATTTAAAAAGACTTGGAACAGTGGTGCTTGCACAATATTAATGATAAAGAATTATACTCTTGTTTTTCAGACAGATAATAAAAGAGGGGCGTACATGAAGCTCGCTTAAACGAAAATTTCAAAAATTAAGTGATTCTAGAGCCGCTTTTTCACTTGTTATTTACAGCTATTAAAAATAATTAGTTTTGTCTCTTGATTGATATGAAAATGTCGGAAATTTTATCGACTGTCTATATTTTGATTTTTTAGTAGACCATGTTTGTGGCAGTAGACCAGATCTATCTGATTTATACCAGATCTATCGGGACACTGGGAACTAAATCAACAACAACAACACAAACATGGTTGACTTAAAAATAATCTATAGACAGATTTTCAAATATATTTCATTATAATGATATTGTCGTGAAAATAGATAAAATTTTAATATTAATAATTAGTCAAACTAATTAATTTTAATAGCTCTTAATAATAGGTGAAGATGGAGGTTCAAAATTTCCTTATAACACACTTAATTTTCAAAATTTCATCTAAAACGAGCTTCATGTCCTTTCCCTTTATATGAGTTTGCTAGAAACAAAAATATGATTCATTATCTTTAAAATTATGCACAGCATCACTGTTCATATTTTTTTTTTTTTAATTTGCTATCTAAAATCACTAAAAATCAATTAAAATTAGGGCTGTGCGAATGATTCAAAATGGTGAATTATTTGGGACGAATCTAACCGAATAATTCGATTCGATATTCGTTCGAACTATTCGAGTTATTCGAATAATTCGAACAAGGCAAATTATACGAACCTTTCATATTATTGCAACATTTTATATTCAACCAATCTCTCATATTATTCGAACTATTGGTTCGAACCTTTCATATTCGAATTATTTGAGCTATACCAAAAGGTATCTATACGAGTAGATACTGATTATAGATACCAAATAGAATCTATAAACAATAATTCGAATTATTCGAATGGCTGGGATTATTTGAACAAATAACGAACCGAATAATAATATTCGATTCGATTCGATTCGGGCGAGATTCGCACAGTTTTAATTAAAATCAATAATATTGGCTATATTTTAGCCAATTATCAAGAAAATACGAAAAAATAGGGTCCGACAGTTTTCTCTGCCATTCAGAATTTTACCACTTTTTTCTTTAATAAAAAGCTTCAGGATATGCACTTTGGAATGCTCTATCCAACGCATGTTTACTTTTCACAATATCTTAAAAAATAAGCGAAATATCAGTATTTGAAGATTGATAAATTTTGCTGAATCGATCACATTTTTCTTTAATAAAATGCTTCAGGATATGCACCTTGAAATGCTCTATCCAACGCATGTTTACTTTTCACAATATCTTAAAAAATAAGCGAAATATCAGTATTTGAAGATTGATAAATTTTGCTGAATCGATCACATTTTTCTTTAATAAAAAGCTTCAAGATATGCACTTTGGAATGCTCTATCCAACGCATGTTTACTTTTCACAATATCTTAAAAAATAAGCGAAATATCAGTATTTGAAGATTGATAAATTTTGCTGAATCGATCACATTTTTCTTTAATAAAAAGCTTCAAGATATGCACTTTGGAATGCTCTACCCAACGCATGTTTACTTCTCACATTATGTAAAAAGATAAGCGAAGTATCGACGTTTGAAAATTGATAAATTTTGCTGAATCGATCACATTTTTCTTTAATAAAAAGCTTCAGGATATGCACCTTGAAATGCTCTACCCAACGCATGTTTACTTCTCACATTATCTAAAAAGATAAGCAAAGTATCGACGTTTGAAAATTGATAAATTTTGCACGCCGAATCGAATAATCTCTCCACAAAACCCGAAATTCAAGCTTCCCATTATTGTCTTTTGTATTTTTTCTAAATCTTGTAAAACTTTCAACGAAACTTTAATGCTATATATTAAGTTAAAATAGTACAATTACAGTTACTAAAATTAGTCTAACTTAATAATAGTAATAATAATTGGATGACGGTTATTTTCAGGACACGGTATCCTGCCATTGGAAATACCCATAGCAACTACCGGAAGTTATATACTGCGAACATTAGTAAATTGTAGTAACAGCAATAATGGCAATGGTAATAATAATAATAGTAATACAGGCAACGACCAGTGCGAATTACAAAGTTCATCTCAAATGAGTCTTGTCGGACCTGTTCGAGATGTTATTATACGTCCAGCAAAACATGCTTACAGGCCAGGAGAAACTAGTAAGTGCCAACAATTAACTCAAATGGTTTATTTAATGTGGCTTAATTTATTTATAAAAAAAACGACCTCTTCTATTATTGCACACTTTCTGAAACCTTGCAACCTTTTTCTAAATGATTTTTTCAGTATCTTTCTGGGTATTGGCGTTGGATCACGATTTACAGATAGCATCCGGATCGATTGGTAGTGTTAGTGTGAAAGATCCAGCTGGTACAAAAGTAGCACTTTGGGATCAAATTCCACTCGATGAAGGTATAATCAATCTATACAGGGTGTCCTGTAAGTTGTGCATTTCCTGCTGAAGAGCAGATAAGGGATGAAATTGTAAGGTGAAAATTCCCGTACCATTTTTTTATCTGACGATAAACTAATTTTGACAGTTAATATTAGACAAACAACAAATTTCAAACGAGTGAAATTTTATTAGTGTTTCTTATTGTTTGTGAATTAATAAAGTAAGAAAGCACCTGAATGGCTACTTGATTTAATTAATAGCTAATTACCTGTACGTCAGATGAAAAAATGCTAAAGAACTTTTCACCTTAGAATTTCACTCCCTACCTGACAAGAAATGCATAACTTACGGGACACCCTGTATATCTTTTAATATATAAACAAAACAACAAATAAAACAAATGAATAATATTCAATATAGGTGTAAAATCATTCATGTTGCCTCTATCTGAATATGTAACATCTGGCCGTTGGTTGTTACATGTAGAAGTTGAATCAACTGAATTCTCAGCACCTATAGAGATTGCACCAGGTGCTAATAATGGACTACCAGATGTTGCTGCTGCTGAAGAGCATTACGTTGAATTACGTTTCGGTAAAGAGATGAGACGACGTTATAAACCAGGATTGCCATTTGCTGGCAAAGTAAAATGATTAATTTTTTATTTTTTACATTAATTTTTTTTAATTATTATTAAATTTAAATATAGGTAGAAGCAATGAGTACAGAGAAATCAGTACGTGTACGTGTTAAAGTTTATGATAATACAACATCGATTTATAGTCAGGATATTGAAATATCTAATGGTGAAGGGACATTTGTTGTGCCGGCTATCTTGGCTGACAGTGATGTTATTGCATTGCAGGTAAATAAAGCTGGCTGTTTGTTGTGTGTTTGAGCTTTTAAACATACAATTCAATGTTCCACTTCTATACTGAATGTTGAATTATAAACATAAAGATAGTAGTTGTCGTATTGATATTCAAATCGAATTCAAATCAAAATAGAAACATTACCTCATTATTCAGGGAAAAGATTTTCGTGATACTCAATATCAGCAATACCACCTAGGGTGATATTGCAAGATTTCCACCTGTTCGATAAATTGAAAAACAACCTTCTGGTATAATGCTCCATGAATAAAATTTCATCTATTAGCAATTATTTTGCCTGTTTTTCTCTGTGAAATATAGGAGTTGGAAATAATTTTAAAAATTTTTTCGTATAAATCTTTTTAACGATCCAACTTGCAAACTGTACGTAGGTATTCGTGCTGTTTATTTTAATAAAAATCTCGACGAATTTCCTCGTGTTTACGACGACATTATCCGTCATTCTATACCAACATTATTATTATTTATCTTGGAGGAAAATAACAAACAAATACGACAAGAAATTCGATTCTAAATCAAAGAATTTGACTTTTCCAGTTTTATATTTTGAGAAAATTACATTTTACTATTGATAAATAATAAAGATGAGTTTAAAGTGTATTGTTGTGCAAAATAAACAAAAAAAGAAGACAATACAATCCGGAATTGTCTACTGTTTGAGATGCATACATAAATTCGCCCCTTTTATGCGACGTTATTGTAAATTTCATTTTGTGTGGTTAATAGTGTTGTTGGCACCTCTTTTTTCCTGTAATCTGTAAAAGAAAAGCAAGTCAAAGAGGAAGTTGTATTGTATCCGTATACCGGGATTTTCATGATAATTCCACACGATAACAGAACAAAACAAATCGTATTTTTGTGTACAAATTTAAATTCGTGTCTTTTCGATTTATCCCCAATCTCCGTCGTCTTTGTATTACATTTTTTTTTATTGAATCCCCCACAACTTCCAATACAATTTTATTTTAGTTAGATCAGAAAAACGATTCTTAAGAGACTGTAAATTTTATACAGGGTGTTTGGTGTAAGAAACTCCTATTAGTCGACAAGCGATTCGAAGAATATTTTAAGGATTCGTAGAAGGGTCCTTGAAGAACATTTCAGCAAAATTAGAACCTCGTAGCTCATTTGGAAGTTGGTGAAAAACCGCTCGTTTCTGACAATTTACCGATTTTCAAAAACGAACTGAACACGCAAAACGACTTAGAATGACTTTAGGATCCTCGCAAAATTGATTTTTTTGTTTTTCTCTATTTTATTCTGGAACAGATGGAAATATTTCGTATTTTCTCTGGAATACAATGGAAAAAGACGAAAAAAATCAATGTTGGGAAGGTCTCTGAGTCATTCTTAGTTGGGTTTTTTAAAATTGCGACATTGTCCAAAATGATCGGTTTTTGACCAACTTTGAAATGAGCTACGAGGTTCTAATTTTGCCAAAATGTTCCCTAGGGACTCTTCTACAAATCCTCAAAATATTTTTTGAATCGCTCGTCGACTAATAGGAGTTTTTTAGAGCTCACCATACTTAGACCAAACACCCTGTATTTTGCCGTTCTTTGTGGCAATTTTGTTATAAACGAAGCCACACTTTAACTAATAAAAAAACCTAACCCGGTCATATGTAGACATAGGTATACCTTTTAGTTGTTTACACGTTATTCTACTCAAAGTTTTCGACATCAAATCCAACCAAATATTACCATCCTTGTTGTTTCCTCACTTTGTTAGTTGTAATAGAACCATTTCATTTATTCCCAATGCTACGATTTGTTACAGGCGGAACTAGTTTCTGTTGAAAGTAAAGAGATCGAAAGCCATTATGTTCTAGCTAGAGAACCGATCCATAAATGGAATTCATCATCTGATTGTTATCTATTGATCGAAGGTGTTGAGCATACATTACAGGTATTTATTTAAAAAAAAAAAATTACAATTTTTATAAATCAAATATTGATTAGCCGGAAGAGGAGGCCCATGTAGCTATCTTATCCACATGTCCATGTGAACGCGACTTACATTATGTGATAACAACTGATGGACGTGTAACCGATTGGGCACAACGCCGTTACGAAGATCCGGTCCCAATAACAACAACAACAACAACAACATCCGCTGTTTCCGCTAATGCCATTTGTCGGCTTAATTTCAGGTTTGTAACGAATTTCAATTCAATTCAATAACATGGAAAAAACTCTCTCTCGTATTCCTCTACGATAATTTCAAATTGATTTGAACGGAAAGAATAAAGTTTTATTGTTTGAATTTTCCATGTATAAACAGAAAATATGCTCAATAGACAAATAAAATTCATGTTCTAAGCGAAACTAAAAATACAGGGTGTGTATACTTTAATACTCGAGAAATTGTCTCGTAAACTTCTCGCCCTTAGAGACTTCAAGTCGGTAGTTTTCCCGAAAGGTCTTCATTTTATTTTACTCCATCGTTAGAGGTTTGTTATTAAATAATTCAAAAAAATTGCGACACTACCACGTCTTTCTAGCCGCAGCGATAAAAAATTGTCTATCGATAATAGAAACTTCACAATTTCATATTCTCAAACACAATCATCCATTTATTAGTAATCCTTTTGGTAAATCCACAAAGACCTCGAAACGTCCTAATTTCCTTTGAATATTCCGTGATATAAATTTTTATTACAAGATCGTCTAGAATTTGTTAAATTAAAAGTCACAAAATATTTCTAAAAAAAAAGGGAAGGAAAAAGGCCGTGTTATTCAATTTATTTTGTAATGAATGTGTTTTATTAAAACACTCCTTATTTTGAGTCTATCTCTGTTTATCTCAAGAGACAAGAGTCAATTTCACAGTAGAGTGGAGGCTGAACTTCATTAAACATAACTTATGAAAGGAATCTGGGGTGTAGTACAGATTTCTTGCATTCATTAAAACACCTATCTCATAACGAAAACTCATAAAAAGTGCTTATTTGTCTTAGGTTTTTGTTATTGTATTTTCAGTTTTACTGTACGTTCAGTGATGGCGCCTGTCAGTCAATTATTGGTTTACTATGTAACACCCCAGGGTGAACCTGTCAGTGACGTTATCAGTTTTGATGTCAAGTTGCTCAATCATCAGGTAAATTGACGTCTTGCTGTTTTTTTTCCTGTTAAAATCTTCAAATTATGGAAATTTTACAATTTTACCCGGCGCCTCCACCATTTTTAACACATGATTTTCTGATTATTTCTGTTAGGTTTATGTAAATATAGAAGAAAGAGAATGGTGGTTGCCGGATCAATCTTTAGATTTGGAAGTTGTAGCTGAACGTTCATCACTCGTCTGTCTATTGGGCGGTCGTTCCGGTGGAAATGGTGATTTAAAATTCGATCCACGAATTAGGTAAAGTAGAACGAACAGAAGAAAAATTCAATTTAAATTCCATTAATTCTAATACAGTTATATTTTTAAATTAAAAAGTGAAGAACATGAATCATCTAGTGTGGATGGTGAAATTGATTTCCTTGAAGCTGGTGTTTCATTTTTCCAACGGCAATGTATAAAACGCGGTAAATCCGGTATTTCGGCAATTTCCTATCGACAACGTGGCACCGGTGCAGGTCCATCGAATCGTCGACGACCACCTGAAAGTCTTGTCGGTGGTGCACCGTTCGATCAATTGTGGCTTTGGAAATGCTTCAATTATTCGTAAGTTGATTTCTTTTACCCATTGAAAGCTTCAACAACTTTCCGATAAAACTTGTGGTGAGTTAGTGGAAAAGTCGTAAATTCGGCCTTAATCAACAATTCACAATCAAAACAGATTTATCATTGTAAATAGTGCTGTTGTAGCGTATAGGAGATGACACACATTTTCTGAATCGGGTACATGTCCTTTCGAAGGAGCCACACAAATTTCAAGAAGATGGGAGAGAATTATTAGATGTAAACCATAGACGGATGCGGTCGCATAAATCGAATAGCGCTCCATTTAATGCTTTAATCGGACACATTGGACTGTAAACAGACGACGATAGTCGTAGTCGTTGTAGTAGAATTTCTAAATGTAGACTATTCAAATAAATTCTATTCAAATAGGCAATGTCCTGTGACCGGGAATGCTCTTTGAACGCCACAAAAAGACATTTGGAGAATTTACAACATTTCAAGTATCTATTTCGATAAATTAAACCCCCTCTTCTCTACTAATAGTTACATTTTACTATAAGGCAAATGGAGAAAATTCAAAAATATTCAGACATTAATGTAAATTGAAAACTGCCAAGACCACGAACAGATAAGAGTCCTCCGCTTTTTCCAACGCTTTTGTAAATTTTTTGATAACGACGAAAATTTAGGACGACAGGTGAACTGTGCGTAATTTCCCAGATAAGTCGCGTGTAATTTGAATTAGAAAAAAACTTTGTGTTAATTAAGACAGATTTTCTTCATTTGATATAATCTTGAATTTAATCCCGCTTCTTTCCAGATCGGAAATAGCATCAACTGGATTAACGATTACAGCACCAGAAGAAGCTGGTAAATGGTCATTATGGGCATTGACTGTATCAACAACAAATGGTTTACGTTTCTCATCACCTGTTAATATCCAAGTTTTTCGTCCATTACAAGCTGAATTCCATCTACCGCCAAGTTTACGTGTTCGTGAAACCTTAGAAGTTGACATCAGAATTGGCAACAATATCAATTCTTGTATGGATGTAAGTTTACATTTTAATTATATTTAGATGCGAAATTCGATTAATGTAGAAGGATGATTTTCTTTAGCAAGCATCTCATTAACATTTAAATATTCATAGATTCATTTGATCGTTGTTGAACTTGATATTGTTACGTCTATACAAGAGATCGTGTGTCTCGGCCGTTAGAAAATTAATTAAACCTCCAGGGCTTTGGCGAATTTCTCTAGTAGAGGCGCAAGAAAATTGTGTTATTTTATCTTTACGTTTACGTTCTTCTAATTAAATGAAACAAAAACCGTTAAATTTACGTATACTGAAGTTTTATAAAAATGGAAAAGCTTTAACTCTAACTGTAATCTATTTCTTCAACTTTCAGGTAACGGCCCTGTTGGCATTAAGTGAAGGTGCACAATTCTTAAGCAATGGATTATTGTACGTTACGGAACGTTTACGTTTAGGACCTCATGGGGCCACTTCACTTGTTGTACGCCTGTTGGTCACAACGCCTGGCTTAAAAAACATGACCGGTAAAGTTTTTATCACAAAACAATAAAGTAAAAAAGTAGAAATTAGGGGAATGGGAGGGAAAACAAAAACAATTCTCTCAACTTTAATTAATTTCATCAAACTTTTTCGTTTTCTCTTGTGTACTTTTATTTCCACCGCGACAATTCAATTAGTTCGTGTTTTTATCAGAGCAAGATGATTATAAATTTGAGTTTTGTACAAAGACGTCGACAACAATAACAACAACAACAAACAACAGCAACAACAAACACAAAGTGAAAAAGAATGGTCGTATATTTTATCGTTCAACTTTATTCCATGTTGGTTTGCTGTTGATGTTGGATTTTAAAATCTTTCTTGTAATGGTTGAAAATCACCAGATTTATTCTTTTAAGTAAAAAATTCATATAGCTGGTGATGTTTACGTTATTATTTCCACAACAACATAAAATCGTTATTAAACCAAAGTGAATGAAGTTAAAAGAATATATACAGAGTGTTTGGTCTAAATATGGTGAGTTCTAAGAAACTCCTATTAGTCGACGAGCGATTCGAAAAATATTTTAAGGATTTGTAGGAGGGTCCTTAAAGAACATATCAGCAAAATTAGAGCCTTGTAGCTCATTTGAAAGTTGGTCAAAAACCGCTCGTTTCTGACGACTTAGCGATTTTCAAAAACGAACTAAACATGCAAAACGACTTAGAATGACTTTAGGACCCTCGCAAAATTGATATTTTCGTTTTTCTCCATTTTATTGTTGAACAGGTGGAAATATTTCGTATTTTCTCTGTAATACAATGGAGAAAAACGAAAAAAATCAATGTTGGGAAGGTTTCTGAGTCATTTTTAGTCGTTCTGCGTGTTTTGTTCGTTTTTTAAAATTGCGACATTGTCCAAAACGATCATTTTATAACCAACTTTGAAATGAACTACGAGGTTCTGATTTTACTAAAATGTTCCCTAAGGACTCTTCTACAAATCCTCAAAATACTTTTCGAATCGCTCGTCGACTAATAGGAGTTTCTTAGAACTCACCATATACAGAGTGTTCGACCTAAATATGGTCGATTCTATAAAACCCTATTAGTCAACAAGCGATTCGAAAGATATTTCAAGGACTTGTAGGAAAGTCGCCAGAAAACATTTAAGCAAAATTAGAACCTCGTAGCTCATTTGGAAGTTGTCCAAAAACCAACTCAGCACACAAAACGACTTAAAATGACTCAGGGATCCTTTCAGCATTGATTTTTTTGTGTTTCTTTATTTGATTTTAAAGCGAAGGACCCGTTATTAAACCAAAGTGAATGAAGTTAAAGGAATATATACAGGGTGTTCGATCTAAATATAGTAAATTCTATAAAACCCTATAAGTCGACGAGCGATTCGAAAGATATTTCAAGGATTTGTAGGAAAGTCCCTAGAGAACATTTGAGGAAAATTAGAACTTAGTAGCTCATTTGGAAATTGTTTAAACACGGGCTAAACACGCAAAACGACTTAGAATGACTCAGGGATCCTTTCAACATTAATTTATTTTGTGTTTCTCTATTTTGTTTTGGAGCGGTGGAGAATATTTCCCATTTTTCCTAGGATGCAATGGAGAAAAACTACAAAAAAAAAGGTTCGGAGGGTCTTCGAGTCATTCTTAGTTAGTGATGAACAAACCAAGACCAAGACCAATCTAGCAGGGCATCGAATCGGAACTGAACCGAAAACCGAAAACCGAAATTTTGGCCGGAGCGAAATCTGGAGCTAAACCGAAAGCAAAAACCGGTTTTATTTCGGCTCGAGCATACCTTTTTAACACAATCTTTTTGTGTTGTTCTTTCAATGTCGTCCCCTTTTCTTCCTGCCAAGAAAATGAAGTAAACCACCCGAGATGAAACTGCCGATTTCTATTCTAAGGGATGCGTATTTTGTCATTCGTGCTCACACTTAGGTTTAAGGGAGATATTGAGGGTTAAAGTTACCCCTGAAAAATCAATTTTTTCCAAATATCTCTCTGGAACCGCTGAATATTTTTAGTAGTTCAAAAACTGGATGATAGAGATTCACGAGGGCTATCAAAAAATGAAAATTGAGTTTTCATTCGTTGCTAGGGGATTGAAGCTTTAGATGACTATATGCCACTTTTCATCATTTTTTATATTATTATATTATTATATTATTTTTCAAAATTAAAATTATAAGGATCTTAAAGGCCTTTAAAAAAATTCTTTATATTTAAAAATTTGAAAATGAGTCACTTGTAACTGAACTGAAAACCGAAAACCGGAACAAAACCGTTATTTTCACAGAAACGAAAATCGGAATTCAACCGATAAATTTATTCTTAATTGAACCGGAACGAAAAAAATAACGGTTCGATGCCCTGCACTCTAGTCTTGGTCTTGGTCTTGGTCTTGCTGTCGAACCACCGGTATTGGTCTTGGTCTTGGTTTTGGTCTCGGTCTTGCATTTACAGTAACGTTTTTTGTCTTGCAAAAAGAGCCTAATTGTTTGAATTTACAAAAATGGGTTCCAGTATAAGTCAATAATCATAATCATAAATATCTACAAATAAATCGTTAATGAAAAATTAAAGTAAGAATAATAAAATTGAGATTCAAAAATAAGTTTTCTTGCAATTTAATCTTGTTTTTGCACTTTATGTCTTGGTCTCGGTCTTGTTTTTACAAATCAAGTCTTGGTCTTAATATTGCAAGTACAGTTAAAGTAAGTTCTTGGTCTTGGTCTTAAAAAAATGCAAGACCCAGACCAAGAATGCAAAACCAAGACCAAATATACTCCTCACTATTCTCAATCGTTTTGACTGCTTTGCTCTTTTGTGTAAATCGCTACATCATCAGAAACGAGCAATTTTTGACCAACTGCCAAATGAGCCACGAGCTTCTAATTTTGCTAAAATGTTCTCTAAAGACCCTCCTACAAATCCCTAAAATATTCTTCGAATCGCTCCTGTACTAATAGGAATTTTATAGAATCGACCATATTTAGATGAAACACCCTGTATATAAAGAGGTATTTTTCACACAAGCTGATCGTTTAGAAATCTGCAAATAATGACATGTTTCCTGGCAATATGCCAAACTATAAGTGGACCACAACTATTAAATCCCAACAATTCTATAACTTACACGTTTCTATATCGTTTTTTTTTTTATTATTATTATTATTATTTAATTCTATTTCTTTAGTTGAAGTCAATGGTTATACGAGTCCATCATGTGAAGGTGCCGACAATCCGATTAATACAACCCTTGCTGGAGCTGTTTTAAGATCAGCAACACTAACCGTTTATCCAGAAGGTGTAGTACGAACAGATACAGAAAGTGCTTACTTTTGCGCCAATGGTAAACTTTAATATTACCAAATTATTAAATTGTATTTTTTAAAATTTGATTATCTATTAAAAGAAAATCTAGCAATTTCTACAGTAGACAAATACAAATATGAGTGGATTACAGCACCACGTAATCATGATGGGATAATCTTGGAAATCAAATCAGGTCTATCGAATCGTATCGGTCCAATACATGTGGTATTATCTGAAACACGTTCACCATCCGATCGAATGTATCGTTTAACAATTGCCGATGTTGATAATACGATTACATGGATAGGACGTGGAAAATACGGTTATTTTTCGATTCTTTTATACAAATATTTATTTCTATTTATTTTTTATATAAATATGTATAGGTTATGGTGTACAATTGGCTCGTATCGATACGCCTGATATACTATCAAGGGATGAATGGCGTACATTCTGGATTACATGGGAGAAGAATACGATAATGTTTGGGAATGGATCGATCCCGTACAATAACACATTGCTTAAATGGCGGATGGATAAGAAAATTAAAATACAACAAATCGGTTTCAATTCACCGTGGGGTAATTTAGCCGAATTCCGGTTAGTACAATTTTAAGCATCCCGAGTCGAAATTTTAGCCCTCTTCTGATCCTAAAATGGATATTTGGTCCTCTTTTGATCCTAAAAGGAGTAAAATGGACCTCGTCTCAACCTAAACGTTATTCATGGTCCTCGTTTCACCGTAAATGAAAAATTCATGAACCTCATCTCGTCCTAAAAAGAATTCTATGCTCCTCCTTTCGTCCTAAATAAAATTTTTGTTCTGTCTTGAGAAAGAGAGAAAGAGGTAAAAGTGTATGAACGAATGAGAGAGAGAAGAGTGTATGAGAGAAATAGAGAGGGAGATAGGTAAGAGCGTATGAGACAAAGAGAGAAGATGCAATGAATAAGACCAAATAGATTTCATGACTCACAAAATCTATTTGCATTTATTTTACAACACTCCATAAATTATGAAATTGTCAAATAGGTCCTCATTTCGACCTAAATATCGTTTTTCGTCCGATAAATGCCACACTTAGGCTCAAAGTAGAACCAAAAATCCATTGTTCAATGATCCTCCTTTCAACCTACTAAATCATGAAAAGTGAGTTTTGAGGGTTGAAACGAGGACCAAAATTTCGACTAGGGATCTCTATTATAATTTTGTAGAAAACTTACATCTTTTATAGCTAGAATTAAAGTAGAATTGATGTTAAATCTTATTAATTACATCATCAATCTTCAATTATTAACAAAGTATCACATAAATAAAGCACCATCAAGTGTTATAAATAGCCGGTTTCATATTTCTATAAGGATAAATCATTACGATTAAATTCATCCATCAAGGTTAATTGCTATCTATTTCTATTGCTATAAGATAAAGTATTTCAACATTTCGATCATTAATCTATAAAACATCTATCGATATTGTAGAAGAATTCCCATTTAATTTTACACTTCATTTACTTGATGCTTCTCTTTATTTCTTAACCAACGTCTATTGTATTGATGGATGTCCCCATTATTTTCCAATTTAATTCATCGATTAATTTTTATTGTGTAGAATTTGGAATTTCAACGATGAAGCCGGTTTCTCACAAGTCCTACATTTAAATACACCAAAATCAGTAGTACCCGGTTCTGAAACTGGTAAACTTACAATATCAGGTGGTTTAGCATTACCAACAATCAATGATAAGAAGAAACATGTTGATAATGGTCTTTATGCTACTTTATCATCTTTAACACCAATACTAACATTACAACATCACGGCAAGAATATTAATGTGACAGAACGTCTACGTGTCTTACAAAATTTACCTGGTTGTGTAAGTATGCTTAATGCTTCTCATTATAATTGACGAAACAACAAACAACAACAAGTTTACCTATAAACTCTACTATAATTTTGTTATTGTTGTTGTTAATTTGAGGGAGTTTAAAAGAGGACGCGTCAAGAATAACAATTTTGATGATTAATTATAAATACGTGCAATAGAAACAATAAAATACGATTTTCTATTTCTAGATCCAATCGATTTTATCGTATCGCAAGATGGATAATTCGTTTAGTGAACACCAAATGTTGGCCAGTCATAGTGCTACCGTACAAATTTTAGCCGCTTTAACCAAAGTCCAAACATATTTCAGTATAGATCCGGATTTAATTCAAGCGATAAAACGTTGGATACAATTACGACAAGAAGACGATGGTCATTTCACACCATTACCTGGTGATATCAAATTAACAACAAATAACAACGAACAACAATTGAATCTAACAATAGAACAACAATTATTTGAGAATATTATTGAAATAACTGCTGAAACTGTAATAATATTGTATGAAATTGGTGTAGAGAATGATGCAGATTCTGATACATTACAAAAAGCAAAAATTTATCTAGAAAATTGTTTACCAAAATTACAACAACCACAAACTTTAGCATCAGTTACATTAGCATTATTATTGATGCGTAGTGCAACATCATCATGGGCTATCGAGAAATTACGTAATATTTCAACAATTGAAGATGGTGAATTTGGTTGGTCGTATTTTCAACAAAAACACGATGCTGCTAATTGGTTATATGAAACAGATAATGATAAAATCTTGAAACAACATCCATTAACTATAACAATCGATGAATATAAAGCTTCTTTATATTCTTTACAGATATTTTGTCGTATTGGTGATTTAAAATTTGCTGAAAGTTGTGCACGTTATTTATTCTATCGTTCACATATGCTTGATAAACATCCAGAAATTCTCTATCAAACCGTTAAAGCTTTCATCGATTATGATACGTTAGTAAAAGATCGACATCGTTCTTTAACAATATCATTAGCAACGTCCGGGATGGAATTAACCGATACTTTAATATTAAAACCAGAACAACCATCACAAATCTTACATTTACCAAGTTTACCAACTAAAGTTTTCATCTATGCTACTGGAGCCGGTTGTGCAACAATCCAAGTATGTATAAAAGAATTTTAAACGATTTTCGATTAAATACTTAACTTTTCAGGGTAGAGTTTCTTACTCTACGTATTCGATTAGAAATAAAACACCACTATTGGAGATATCTTCGAATGTTATAGAAGAAATCCAACCTGATCGTAGTTCTGTTGAAGAGATCGAAGGTAAATTGCCAATGTTAAGGATGAAGACTTGTTTCCGTTGGAAAGGCCAACAACCATCTGGTGTTTTACGTATGGAAATTGAATTATTTTCCGGTTTTGAATTATCAACAACATCATCACCACCACAATTATTAACAACAATAATTAATGATAATTTAATTGAAATGCAACACGGTTATCATAACAATCATCTATGGTTTATATTTGCTAATATAACAACAATATGTCCAATATGTGTACAATATATAGCAAGGAATACATTTATTATAACATCATTAAGGCCAGCTTATGCGAAAATCTATCCTAGTGGACGGCAAGATTTAAGTGCTGAAATATTCTTTCATACGAAATTCGGTAGTCATTTATTAAAATCGATAACTGATGATGATTTAATTACGTGGTTTGGTGATAAGAAGAATACAGATGGGGAGGAAATGATGGAAATTCCGGAAGTTTGTCAATTACATGAAGATACGACTTCAACAAGTAAAACAACCGAATTTTCAATTGCTCCATCACAAAAATTGGAAATTTTAAGTATTGCAACCTATACAATTAATGTTGATAATGATTCGTTTGTAAATGGGAGTTTATCAACAAATTTAACCGATGATAAAATGATTGAAAATAATCTGATACCTGATGATGGTATTGATTTAAAAAAAATTAACGATAATGAAACTGTAATTGAAACAACGACAATTATTGAACCGATAATTACAACAATCGAGAAGGAAGTTATTGATAAGAATTTATCACCACCGAAACATATAAATAAAAAATTAGATAACAATCTATTAAAACCAATCAAACTATTGGAGAAAACTCAAAGAACAACAGAAGAACCACCAATAACATTCCCACCAGAGAATAAAAACGATCAATATATACTGTTGGATAAAGAAGAATTATGGGGTATGTTGAAAGAGGTTGTTAATGATCAATTAAAGAAGAAGAAACAGAAATTAACAACAACATCAACAACAATTTCGAAAATTGCCGATGGTGAGAAATTACGTAGTCAAGGTTTTACGTAATTGTATCAAATTAAAAATAATTACAACAATTGATAAATAGCGAACGCGTTGTGAACTATGATTTTTTTTATGTAAAAATTTTGTAAATATCAAAATAACAACCATACAAACACCGACAAAAAAAAATCGGTTAAGGCTGACTGTCATAGTCGCGGCGCCTCCACCAAAAGACAACCCAGTCTTTCACCAATTCTCTCACCTTTCTATGCGAGTTCGGATAAAATAGATTACTTTGGATGCAAATTATGAAAAACCGGTAAAGAAAATTGAAAATCGAAGCGTTGATTTCTGTAGAGTGAACTTTGCTCGATATTTTTATATACGTGACTATTAAAATTATCAATTTTTACATAGGGAATTGTGTGTTTTACCAAACCACTAGTTTCAGCACGAAAAATTACTTTTTCCTAATACAGAGAAAATCCGGTCAAATTTTCAAAAATCCACTCGTGTATTTTTGTATATACCTGTCTTTAGAATCGAAATCAATCATTTCCAGGTCGTTATCTGTTACCGTTTAAGACAAAAGTGTGTTTTACTGTCTTGTAGAAATTACATATAATTGGTAGCATTCAGTACGGATGAAAGTCAGCCTTAAAACCTAAAATATACTTAGCAATATACAGTATGCAAGTGTCTTTTCGGTCATACAAATCAATTACAATCAATTATTTATTAATTATTATTATTATTATTACTAATTATTATCGTAAAGTTAAGAAGAATTCATATTGTAGTTAGAATTACAACTGCCTTGTGTAGGGGTGTAAATTTCTATAAATTAAAATTATCATAAATTCAAATACAATGGAAAGTACCCTTTACAGTGTACCTTTAAGGTACCTTTCCCGGTACAATTTTATTAAAACATTCAATTATGTAAATAATAATTGAACACAAAAAAGAGATCCGCCCATTTTCCGTAAATTTAACGAAAACTAGCAATTACAACACAAAGATATAATCGGGACTTTTACCAAACAGTAGAGTTTTTAATTGCATAACGAGTAGGGAAAACTCTCGGCCATATTCGCAGATTGTCGGCCATATTCACAAATGCTTTACAAATAGAAGAGACAGAAACAGTGACTCAATGAGTGAGCTGTATATCTCACTCTATACAATTTCGTTACACCTGCGGAAGTTAAGAGTGTGAATTTTAAGGGACATAGTTGAGATCAAGCACGTTCGTCTCTAGCCACACCTGATCGATGGAGTTTAAATTATATTTAAACGATGCGTTTATAGCGCTTTCCCTACACGTTGCACAATTGACTTCACTCAAACAACTCTCGATTGTATCTTTTATTGTGGGTTCTAAAATTTAATAAACTAGCCACTAAAACATAAAGATACAGTAGAGGTTTGAATTGCATAACGAGTAGGGAAAACTTTCTGCCGTATTCACGGATTTTTTAAAAATTGAAAATTAATAACGTGTGAGAAAGAAAAATTTTCTGTATGAGACAGCTGTCATCTATCTCACTCTGTACAATTTCATTATATCTAACAATTGAAAAGAAAGAACATAGTGGAGATAAAACACGTTCGTTTCTTGCCACGCCTGATCGGTGAAGTTTAAATTGTATTTAAATGTCCTTTAATTATTGCTCGAAATCTACTATGCAACTCGATCACAACTTTTGAATGAGTTTGACATTTATTATAGTCTAGTGGCTTATAAACGCACTAGAAACGATGCGTTTATAGCGCTTTCCCTACACGTTACGCAATTGATTTTACTCAAACAACTCTCGATTGTATCTTTTAGTTTTTAAAATTTAATGAAAACTAGGCACTACAACACAAAGATACAATCGAAGCTTTTGTAAATCAGTAGAATTTTGAATTGCATAACGAGTAGGGAAAATTTCTGCCGTATTCTTCAGAAATTGAAAATTATCAAGGTATAAAGAAAAAAAATGTTCTGTATGAGAGAACTATCTATCTCATTGTGTACAATTTCATTATACCTAACAATTGAAAAGAAGGAACATAATTGAGATAAAGCACGTTCGTTTCTTGCCGCGCCTAATCGGTGAAGTTTAAATTGTATTTAAATGTCCTTTAATTATTGCTCGAAATCTACTATGCAACTCGATCACAACTTTTGAATGAGTTTGACATTTATTATAGTCTAGTGGTTTATAAACGCACTGGAAACGATACGTTTACAGCGCTTTCCCTACACGTTGCGCAATTGATTTTGTATACACAAATCTCGATTGTATCTTTTATTGTGGTTTCTATCCAATACCAAACTTGTAATTTTTATTCTATTTGTTGTAAATAATCTTCAACGTTTTTAATTTAGTTTTAGATGTGCCAAATTTTTCCCTAATTTACTAATTTGTGTAATTTTACCGAAAGAATTGAGCCAAATTGTTAGTAATAAATAAAGTTTGATAATCGACTTAAGAATAATATAAAAATTTTAGAGAAATGTTGCCAATTGTAGAACAATTAGTGATGTACTTAATTAATTAATTAATTAATTAAATAATTAATTAGGCACAATCAGAATTACGTGTAGTTTTACCAATTTAGTCGTCAAAACGAAAACATCGAATCTATTCGATTAATATTATCAAAAAAAAATCGTTATTTATTTCGTTTAGAAATTAAAAAAAAATCCATAATTGTTGTATGTATTTGCTAAATATTTTTGCACAAATCTTTTATTTAAGTATTCGTTAAAGTAATGTAAACACTTAAAAGCACACACACATTGCTCACAATTATTATTATTATTATTAGAAATATAACAAGAATATTTTCTCAAAAGAGATTTGCTTAAGCCACTATAAGGGAAAATAATTTTTAAAAAAAGTAAGTATAATAACACAAGAAATGTTGTAATATGCATTTTAGCTCTATTTTAAATACAGAATTGTATTCCATGTCATATCAATGTTGTATTTTATGTTTGATTTAATAACAATTCCAATAAATATTGATTTTTTACAAAAAAACTTAAATCTATTACCATAACATCGATTCAATTTCAATATTTTCTAAATTATAAACAACACGAAATTTAAATGGCATTAAAACACCTTTAAACCACCATCATATCCTATCTGTTAATTTATAATTTGATTGATAAGTTGTACTAGTATACATATCATTATTATAAGCATTAATTGGTGATCTTCTATGATAAATATTCTCTTTTATTCCATCATTAATAATTGTTGATGTTCTTCTACGTGATTTATTCTCTTTAATTTCTTGTTTATATTTATATAAACGTGTACATGTTAAAATCGTACTTAATAAAACTATAAATTCAATTAATACAACAATTAAACCGATACCTAAGAAGATTAAATAATGTTCACGATACCATTGTTGAATATGATCATAACAAGCCTTAAAAAATCAATAAAAAAAATCGATAGATTTAAATTAATTTTTAACGTAAAATTTACCTCTAAATTACGATAACCTTCATGTCGATTTCTTTCCAATGCTTGACATAATGTCGTATTAATTGGTTGTGGATTCATATAAGATTTTGTTGTATTGTAATTAATTAATTTACAACATGTTAATGGTATTGCTAATGATGGTCCTAAGGCTTGTAAACGCCATAATGATGTATCGTATTCATTTGCTGATTCAACAGCACAACATTTAAACTGTAATTAAATTTAAATAATTTACACAAATTCTAAACAAATCTCGATCTTAATCTAGATCTTCATCGTAAAATTGGAAGCATACAATAGACAATCGAGATCAAGATAATACCAACGATGTTTTGTAAATTAACCGTTAATTGACATTAATTAAAAGATTAAAGTGGGTCATACTATGTAAAGGATTCTAGTCAATTTGTAATGTTGAAGAATTTGATTTGGATAGAAATTCTTACCCATGTCTGTGCTAAATCGAAAGCGGCAGTGAATTGTTCTTGTCCATCAATACCGTAATTCCTTTGTAAATTTCTTGTTAAATCAATTGAATCAATACCTAAACCTAAACAATTAGGCCAAACTAAACCGACAATATAAATGGCACATTCACCAATTAACATTAATATTATCACCAAAAAATACTAAAAAAAAATCAATATTCTTAACTATTATAACTATTAATGATAATTGTTAATATTTACAATTGTTAATAGATAATAATTGTGTAGACAAGAAGCCCAACAGCCTAAAATACCAGTAGATGCTAAAATTAAACCGATTGTAGCTAAACCTATAGCAATATAGAAAAGTATCGGTTGTGGCATTGATGATAAGAATGATGGACCATTTGTTAATAATTTTGATAATAAAATACGTTCTGTATCGAATAATAATAACATACCGATCGTTATAAGAGAAAAACCACACGCCTATAAACAATTTCGTATTAATTAATCAAAAATAATTAAATTTTAACAAAATTCTTACCAATAATAGAAAATTACAAATAGCTAATATAGCTTTACTGCCCATTAACGAGATAATTGCCATTATTTTATTGTTATTGTTTATTTAAAAATAAGAAGACTTAACACTTAACAAATTAGAGACATACTGTTTTAAAACTAGCCACCTTATCTATTATTATTATTATTATTATTACCATTGTTATTAAATAATTAAACCATTTTATTTATTAGTCATACAGAGTACGTGTATAGAATCTTTGATAAAAACGAATCGAAATAACTATAGATGGAAAAAATTTTCATTCTATTGAAGAATTTAGACAAAGAGACAGGAAGGAAATGGTATTTAGCAGAGCATAAAAAGAAGTGGGGCTTATACAGAATATATAAAATTATTATTTAATCTCTTCTATATTACGTTCGTTGAATGAAAGTTGAATTGCTTGAATTTTTCATTAAATTTCAATCGAATAAAAAAAATATTTTAATTATTATGTGATAATTTTGAATTAATTGAATTAAAACCAAAAGGTGGATATTGGGAGAAAATACAACGGATTTTTAGAGGATACAGGGTCCAATGATTTCATTCTACTGTACAGATTCTAAATCATAAATTCATTTATGTCGGAGCAAATCAATACAAATGTTGAAATGTTGAAATATTATTTCTTTATGTGTGTATTTTATTTGAATTTTCTTGAAAATCATGTAGTGTTCTATGTTAAATTAAGACGATATTACAGTTTCAAATTTGGCTAAATGAAAAATTAGTTTCAGTTAAACGACAAAAATTCATCTAAATCTACAGATTCAAGAATATAAAAATATATTATAGGCAACACAAAATACACATAATAAGAACAGTGTATTTTCTCTCAACTACTCGCTCTATAGTAGTTGTGCAGTGTGTACGAATAGAAACAGTGCCATCTAGTAGTTAGTAGTCATATGAATTGATTACGGTAATTTCTACTAGATAACGCTACATACTTTTACAATTTCTTATATAGCAAAATTCATTAAAAATTAATAAGTTAGAAGGGAAATGTTTTAAAATGGACTTTAAATGTCTAGATCGATAGTTTTTAAGAGTAGAAATTTGCTTAGAAATTGATGATTTAGACTAAATTTTAAGAATTCCACTCGAAAAAAGTTTTCTAGATCCAATTTGTTTACAAGACTTGATGAAACACAAATTCGGTATTGTTAAATCTTAATTTATGAACATATGAATGTAGAATAAAACAAATGAAACTATCCAAAGACATGGCCAACTGTTAAACTAAATATTGTTATACATCCTATGTATTGATATCTGTGATTTGAACTTGAAATTTTCTAGTGTTTCTAATACAAATTGCCAGTCTTGTAGATTAAGATAAAATTAAATAAGAATCGATTATAAGTTCAAATAGAAAATGAAAACTCATCAAATATAAATTTATCAAATGCAATGTTTACACTTTTGATAAAAATTTGAAATGAAGAGCAGGAAATATGTGATAACAACCATTAAAACTATTTTATTTTTATTGTACATTATTAACTTGATGCGTTGTGATTTATAATAGAGGAAAATTCTACAATTATTGTTAAAAATGAGAAATTGGTAAGTCTTTCATAAATTTATTTAATTTCTTTTGTAAAATTTGTATTGGCTTTTCTCTTTTAGGTCTGTCAATAACTTTTTTGTGATATATATCATTTCTTGTCTAAGATTTTCTTTAGAATCCTGTGTTAATAATAATAATAATGATTTGTATTTTGTTTGTGAAAAATTTATACCTGATGATGTACAAATTGTAATCGAAAGGTATTCACCTTATCCATATTATCAACTAGTTACAATAGAAATTAAAAATAGTAATTTAAAAGAATTGACACCTCATATGTTTCAATCTTGGACTAGAGTTGGATATTTAAAGATCTCTTCATCAAATATAAAAATAATTCACGAAGAAGCTTTCAATGGTTTAAATTTGTATTATCTTGATCTTAACAATAATACAATCGTTTCTGTTAATGAAAACTCGTTTAGTAATTTACAATATTTGTACAATTTAGACTTAAGTTACAATAATATTAATAAACTTGAAGATGATACATTTAAAAACTTAACCAAGTTAAAAAGATTTAATTTAAGAAATAATAATATTACGATATTTAATAAACACACATTTGTTCCTTCAAATAACTTGCGAGTGTTAGATTTAAGTCATAATTTTATTTCAAATATTAAAACAAATAATTCTGAAAAAATAATCTATTTAACTGATTTATATTTGAACAACAATGAAATCATGTATTTAAATCAAAGTAATTTCAATGGTTTCAAATATCTATATAGATTGAATTTAAGTAAAAATCGTATTTTAAACATTGAAGAAGGGACATTTGATAATTTATTAGAATTATTAGAACTGGATCTAAGTCATAACAAAATTACAACATTGAAAATCAACGTTTTCAGTCATTTAAATCACTTAAAACTGTTAGATGTAAGCAGTAACAATATTAATCATGTTGAAAAAGCCACCGTTGAGTCTTTCTATTTTAATCAATTAGAACAATTAGAAAAATTAAATTTAAGTTATAACAATATAATGGAAATCAAAGCAGATTTCTTCGGTAATCTACGGAACTTAAGGTACTTAGATTTAAGTAATAATAAAATCATATCTATTGAACGGAATGCTTTTGAATATTTATCAAAATTAAGAGATTTATATTTAGAGAACAATCCATTGATGATTCTCAAAGAAGATTGTTTCAGGAATTTAAAAAAATTAATATATTTGAATTTAGCTAATCAAAACATCATAAATATTGAAGTTGGTGTTTTTAAAGATTTATCATATTTAGAAGATTTAGATTTGAGTGGTAATAAAATTACACATCTTCAAGAAGATCTCTTTAAAATTTCTCCACATAATTATGGATCTCCACCGTCTTTGAGAAGATTAATTTTATGTAACAACAGTATTTCAATTATTGCTAGAAATGCCTTTAATACCTTAATGAGTTTGACTTATTTAGACTTAAGTTATAATAAAATAACGTCTGTCAATACAAGTATTTTTGATAGTTTAAGTAGCTTATCAATACTTGATTTACGTTTTAATAACATTATAGAAATCAAAAATAATGCTTTCATTGGATTGAGTAATTTAGAAAATCTTTACTTAGAAAACAATTCAATTACATTCCTTTATAACAATTCTTTTTATGTTTTAGACAGATTGATTGCACTAAATTTATCAAATCAGAAAATTATTAATATTGAAAATGGCACATTCAATGGTTTATCAAATCTACAAAATTTGGATTTGAGATTCAATCAAATAAGATCTCTTAAGCCAGGCTCTTTTGCAACATTACGAAATTTAGTTATGTTAGATTTACGTTTTAATAATATAATAAATTTTGAAAGGGACACCTTTGAAGGCTTAAATAGTTTAGAAGATATCTATTTACAAAATAATCAAATTCAATTTCTTAAAAGGGATTGTTTTGACGGTTTAAATAATGTGAAAATATTGAATTTAAGTGATAATAATATTTTAAATATTGAACGAGGTGCATTTAATGGTTTATATAATTTTCAAGAGCTATATTTGAACGACAATCAGATAACATCCCTTAATAAAGATTCTTTTCGAGTATTACAATATTTAAGAATTTTAGATTTACGTCACAATAATATTTCTTATATTGAACCAGGTGCATTCAATGGTTTAATGAATTTACAAGATTTATATTTAGAGAATGATCAGCTTGTGTCTTTAAATGAGAATTGTTTTGATGGACTAGAAGGATTAACATTTTTGAATCTATCACACCAAGGGATTGAAAATGTTAAAATTGGTGCATTTAATGGTTTATTAAATTTAAAAGAACTTAATTTATCGAGCAATAAAATTATGGATCTGCACAAGAATACTTTTGATCCTTTGAATACTTTACAGGTCTTAGATTTACGTTATAATTATATTTCAAAGATAGAACAGGATACTTTTAACGGTTTAAATAATTTGACAAATCTTCAATTAGAAAACAATCAAATTGTATTTTTAGAACAATATTCATTTAGAGGCTTACAAGAATTACCATTTTTAAATTTAGCAAATCAAAACATTTCAAACATTGAGCCAAATGCATTTATTGGTTTAGACCATTTATACGATTTGAATTTGGAAAATAATAATATTCAAAAACTTGACGAAGGTGTTTTTAATGGTTTAAAAAGATCGATAAATCTGAATATAGAAAATAATCCAATTGGAAATCTTGTTAAGAATTGTTTTAACGGTTTAGAAAATCTGCAAAAATTAATATTGTTGAATAATAGTATTGTAAATATAGAGATAGGTAGTTTTAATGGTTTGTCACATTTAAATGAATTACAAATAACCAATAATAGAATTAAAAATATACCAACTGGAGTTTTTAGTAATTTAAGCGAATTAAAATTATTGTATTTAAATAATAATCAAATTTCAAAATTACAAATTGGTTTATTTAAGCATTTAAATCTACTAACCACTCTAGATTTATCATTTAATAATATTTCAACATTAGATTTAGGAATCTTTGTTGGTTTACATAATCTCAAATCTTTAAATTTAACTCATAATCAAATAAAAACATTTACTCCAGGTATTTTTCATAATATTGATAGAATTGTAACATTAGATATAAGTTATAATAATTTTTATTATATTGATGTAAAAAATACTTTGTCACATATTATATCGAATAAAATTGAAATTTATTTAGAAGGTAATCAATGGTTGTGTTCGATATTAACAGAAATTATAACACAAAATAAAAATCTAATTATTAAAGAAGGTAATGAACATAATGTAACGAATATTAAGGGAAATTATTGTAAGAATGAAGCCACTTTGGTAAAAGAGAAACATTCAAAAATCAACAAAAGTGAAGAATTTAACCAGAAGATAACGTTGGAAGATAATTTGCTTGTAAATAAGAAAAAACCAATAGACAATGATTTAAAGAGTGATGTTGAGAAATTAATTAAAATAATAACGGATTCTGAAAAGAAGCTTTTGGCAGGCAATAATGAGAATGAAGCAGTCTTAAAAATTATTGAAAAAATTGAAAATATTGAAAAGAAAACAGACATGGATTTGAAAGAAACTAATAAGAGAGCAGCAACCACAAACGACCTACTAATTTTCGTGTGTACTTTATTTACAATTGCTCTAATTGTAATAATAATAGAAAAATGCAAGAGGTATTTACCCTTTAAGCAAGTCAGGAAGGAGCAATCCTATAATAGAAGCGAACAAGAGATGGATTTAATGTCCTAACATTATCAAAAAAATTAATATTCAAATAATTAAATCTTATCTCTATTCACTCTACAATAACATTTTGAGAACTTTATGTCAAATAGTCAAATATCAGTAATACATGAATGAAGGACAATAAATACAATTTTATAAATCCAACTCATAAAATTGTGTAAAATATTATTCTAATGTCCAGTCATAATCTTAATCTCTGTTATGTGGATAACAAATGTTTGAGTTAAAATAATAAATATTTAAATGAAAAATTAATTTTAATAATTTTTGCCCCCAAAACAGGCATCTTTTTTTCTCAAAAATAGAAGACAATACAATTATTGTATAATTAAAAGTAGAGGTCTTACAGATATATTTTCTAATCTATGCACTAAAGATTTTTTGTTTTAAGAACTTCTATAATTTTTAATTGCCGAAATAATACTACAACGTATTCCCTAAAATTTCCATTGATAATTGTGAAATTCGTTAAGAACATATCTTGAAGTGTTTTTGACTAACATCGATTTGAATTAGGTAATTATCGAATTGTTGATAAGAGTTCTTGATTGTCACTTTTACTGTAGATCTTCTACGAATGGAAAAGGACTAGTGAAAAAATTACTAATTAATAAAATAAATGTCGATCTGTCAAATATTTCAAAAGACAATGTTGACACATCATATTCATTTATCGAAGGAATTGTTTACAATTTTGATAATTATAATAAACAGGAAATATGATTATTTTCATTATTGTCTTATTTTATCCTGTTAGAACTCTCTAAATGATTTAATTTGTTTGATTTTATTGCTAGTTTGTTGAAGCTAAATTAATCTTCCTTTATTGAAAGATATCTTAGATATTTTGTGCAATAAGATTTTTTCAACTAGATTTTGAGTCAACTGAATAGAATTATTTATTCTAAATTCGTAAAAATGGAATTGGGGTGAGTTTTTTTTAATATAAAAAGATCAAAGTGTTATTAACTTTTTCTTTGTAGACATATTGTGTCTTTATATTCGATGGTTTTCATTTTTTATCCAAAATTATCATTACAAACATGCATAGAAAATTATCATTATGGAGGTAACATGAATTATATTCTTTGTGAAAATTACACGTCAGCTGATTATCAAACTTTCAACTCACTTTATGACCTTCATTATACCTGCATAGAGATAAAAAATAGCGATTTGAAAGAAATAAAGCCGCACATGTTTGATTCGTTCAGAGAGATCCCGAAACTCGAAATCACTTCATCAAATGTAAAAAAAATCCATGCTGGAGCATTTGATGATTTCAATTATTTAAAGCATCTTAATCTTCAAAATAATACAATCACGTATATTGATAAGGATTCTTTTAACGGTTTGTTGAATTTACTTACTCTAGATTTAAGTTATAATAAAATTTTAGACATCGATAGTGACACATTTAATTCCCTTAATAATTTAGAATATCTATCTTTAAATAATAATAATATTACAACACTCAAAGGGAATGCATTTGTCTCTTTAAAAAGTTTAAAAGTGTTGAATCTAACTCATAATCATATTTCTGTTGTCAAAAAGAATACTTTTAATGATTTAGGTAGGTCTGAGATTTCTTTTCGTATTGATCAACAATCAACTTTTACAATAAATTTATCGAATAATAAGATTTTTACAATTGAAACTGGTGCATTTAATAATACACCAAACTTATCAAAATTGTATTTATCAAATAATCAATTTAAAGAAATTTTAACAGATACGTTCAATAATTTATATAGATTAGAATCATTATATTTAGATAATAACCAAATTTCTAAATTACAAATTGGTTTATTTAAGCATTTAAATAAGCTAAGCACTCTAAATTTATCATTTAATAAAATTTCAACATTAGATTTAGGAGTCTTTGTTGGTTTACATAATCTCGAATATTTAAATTTATCACATAATCAATTACTAACATTTACTCCAGGTATTTTTCATAATATTGATAGAATTATAACATTAGATATAAGTTTTAATAATTTTAATTATATTGATGTAACTAATACTTTATCACATATTATATCGAATAAAATTGAAATTTATTTAGAAGGTAATCAATGGTTATGTTCGATATTAACGGAAATTATAACACAAAATAAGAATTTGATTATTAAAGAAGGTAATGAACATAATGTAACGAATATTAAAGGGAATTATTGTATAGATGAAAAAACTCAACTTGATGGAGATTTAAAAACCAACAAGAGTTGTGAGAATAATGCTAATAACAACAATCAAATGAAACTCAAAAATCAAGATACAGTTATTGAAGAAACAATGATCACAAAGGACGACATTGAGGAAATCCTCAAAGTAGTTAATGAGAAGGTGTCCTCCAAAATAATTATTAATCTTCTAATTTTCATGTCTGTTTTATTAATTTTAATTGTACTTATTTTTAAAGAATTAAAAATGTACATGCCTTTAAAATTAGGTAGAAATGAAGAAAATTATAATAGAAGTGATCAAGAGTTAGATTTAATGCACTAATATTTTTATAAATCAATAAAGTTTATAAATTTTGACATACTGTTAATTTTATCCATACACACCTACCACTATTTATAAACTAAAAGTGCACATAATCACCAAATCAGTCTCTTTAGTAGTAAAAGAATAATTAAGGATCTTAACTAACATTGGCGTAACGAAAAATATTTGTTATTGGGTTTAATCAGAGTCTTGCTTGCACCACTGCAACAACCCCTCCTAGTTATTAATGTTAGTTCACTCTACTCTACACTTTAAATGCAACAGTGAATTTTTTTTGGATTCTCTTAATAAATTAAAGAAAATTTTGCTAATTTACTTGTTCACTTTTGAACAATATCTTCCTTATCGTTAATTTCTATGAAAGACAAATATTCTTTCTTAATTACCTTAAAAGCGAGCTCATATTATGTTTGTTGAACTATGAAATCCTCACCAAATTTCCCTAAACTAACTGTAACAATCCAAAACGCCAAAACCACTACTCATTATCAGATTTATTTAACGAAGAAAAACCTCTGTAAAGTTATTACAAAAAAAATAGTTGCATGTGTCTCTTTCCACACTATTTATGAGGTAAAACACAAGGTACATTTTTTTAACAGTGGTATCCCTGTAAGTATAATCCACTATCAACCACTATCACAGTTTGCTTTTTCGAAAAATTAAATACCTCAACTTCAAGAATAAAATCAATGTAAATTAGTTGTTATCATACCGATTCCCGAGCCTTTAAATCACCAACATGCTTAAATTGTGACAATTTTTAGAGCCCCAATTTTTTCCAGTAAGACTTCAGTATTTCCTTCACAAATGAACACATCGATGACAATAAAATGTAACGAGATAGAAGAGATAATAGTGATCGATTCCTCACAGCACTTTTTAAGAAGTGACCCAAACGAAGGACGCTAAACACAAGACAATAACAACAACAAAAAGGGTTGTAAATTCAGATCTACATAATCCCCTATTAAAAAGTCCCTTCAAAGTACTTGGCATATTTTGCTGTTCACTTATTGAGTACCTAAAGGAAAAAGTAAGTACCTAACAGTTCTTAATCGTGCTTTTTGTCATCATTTATTTTTATTTATTCGACGTGTCGATTTTTAATTTCAATTAGTAATCGAAAAGGTTGCATATTCGTAAAAAATCGCGATATAAATCAAAAAAGTACTTACTACTTATTGTTAGCTGTATCTCGGCTCCTGTCCCACGTTGTTCGAACCTACTGTAATTAGAAGGAAAGGAAAAAAATTATGAAAAAGTTGGAATAATATTTTGTATAACTCGAATTACCCTTTCTTTGAAGCTTCAACCACTCTTTTATCAAAGGGTGACTGAATTCTTCATCCAATATAACACTGACACTAGCACAAACACTAATAAATCACTACATAATAGTTTAAAAATATTAGAATTTATTTTTAAATTTAAAAAATTCATGTTAACACTAGGACAATCAAAACTGAACTGATAAAAGACAGACACTAGTGACAGGTCTAGAAAAGATCTTTATATAACTTTTCCTTTGTTGTTTTCTTATCAGAAATTAAAATAAAGAAACTTGTCTGTATATAATTATATAATGTTTTAAAAGGTCTTATAGGAAATATTAGCGAAATAATCGAAAATTTAGTAATTTTATAATTAATAGTCAATGGATCTAAATCAGGTTCTATTGGATGATGATTGTATAAGAAATTCGTCCTAAATATCAAATGATCGTAAGCCGGATTTCCACCAAAGAGACAATTCAGAAAACACAAAGAAAAACTGTTTTTCTCAACAAAAATAGCTATATTTTATAAAAACTGAACAGTTCTAGACACAAATTTGTCCGAGAACAAAACACTTTCCCATTTCGAGTCGGTACATCAAAGGAAAACAAATTTCTTCGAGAGAACAACCATTAGCAACACATTTTGTTTAAACAGTCTCTCTGCACTTGTGAAGGAAACAAAAGCAAGTCTTGTTTGGTTTTTTGAAAACAAAACTGTTTTTAAGCAGTCCGTTTGATGGAAAGGTGTTCACATTATGCAGGTGTCTACATGGGGTAAAGAATTTAAACAATTCGGAGTACAATCTAAATTTAAATAATACTGGCTGTAAAATATCGATTTTGTCAGGCGCATCCACCAAAATTACAACTTTTTAAAGTTTTGGTTACATTTTAAATTTTTGGCACTTTCGGGACTAAAACAGCATTTTAGACCCACAAACCAGGGAGTAAAGTAGCACTTTTAATCCCTAGGGAGTAAAATAAAAATACACAATTTGTCAAATTAATAAATCTACAATTTTTTAATTTTCTCATTAAATATATACGAAAGTGCAGAAAATAGCGTATTTAACTATATTTATAGGTATAATATACTATTATATATTTAGGAGATAAATTTTGCCTGAAACTGTATTCTACGTAATTCAATACTATTGAAATCTGGCGGTCGGAATACACTCAGCACTTTTAAAAATAAAATAAATAAAACTATCAAAAAGTATGGCCAATTGTAAGACCAAATATTGTTATGCATCCTGTATTGATATTTCTGGTTTGAACTTGAAATTTTCTAGTGTTTCCACTACAAATTGCCAGTTTTGTAGATTAAGATAAAATTAAATAAGAATCGATTATTATGTTCGAATAGAGAATGAAAACTCATCAAATATAAATTTATCAATTGCAATGTTTGCACTTTTGATAAATAGTTGACATGAAGAGCAGGAAATATGTGATAACAACCATTACAATTATTTTATTTTTATTGTACATTAAAAACTTGATGTGCTGTGATTTATAATAGAAGAAAATTCTACAATTATTGTTAAAAATGAGAAATTGGTAAGTCTTTAATTTATTCAATTTATTTTGGAAAATTTGTATTGGCTTTTGTCTTTCAGGACTATCAATAACATTTTTGTGATATTTTTCATTTCTTATTTAAAATTGTCTTTAGAATCATGTATTAATAATAATCGTTACTATTTTGTTTGTGAAAACTTCATACTTGATGATGTACAAATTGTATTCGGAAGATATATTCGACATTCTGGTCCAGTTCCAGTTACAATAGAAATTAAAAATAGTAATTTAACAGAATTGACACCTTATATGTTTCATTGTTGGACTAGAGTTGGATATTTAACAATCTCTTCATCAAATATAAAAATAATTCACGATGAGGCTTTCGCTGACTTAGATTTGGATACTCTTAATCTTAAAAATAATACAATCGTTTCTGTTAATAAGAACACATTTAGTAATTTAGAATATTTGCACAATTTAGACTTAAGTTACAATAATATTAATAAACTTGAAGATGATACATTTAAAAACTTAACCAAGTTAAGAAGATTAAATTTAAGAAATAATAAAATTATGGAATTTAATAAACACACTTTTGTTCCTTTAGAATATTTGGGAGTGTTAGATTTAAGTCATAATTTTATTTCAAATATTAAAACAAATAATTCTGAAAAAATAATCTATTTAACTGATTTATATTTGAACAACAATGAAATCATGTATTTAAATCAAAGTAATTTCAATGGTTTCAAATATCTATATAGATTGAATTTAAGTAAAAATCGTATTTTAAACATTGAAAAAGGGACATTTGATAATTTATTAGAATTATTAGAACTGGATCTAAGTCATAACAAACTTACAACATTGAAAATCAACGTTTTCAGTAATTTAAATCACTTAAAACTGTTAGATGTAAGCAGTAACAATATTAATCATGTTGAAAAAGGCACCGTTGAATCTTTGTATTTTAACCAATTACAAGAATTAGAAAAATTGAATTTAAGTTCTAACAATATTATGGAAATCAAAGAAGATTTCTTCGGTAATCTACGGAACTTAAGGTACTTAGATTTAAGTGATAATAAAATCATATCTATTGAACGGAATGCTTTTGAATATTTATCAAAATTAAGAGATTTATATTTAGAGAACAATCCATTGATGCTTCTCAAAGAAGATTGTTTCAGGAATTTAAAAAAATTAATATATTTGAATTTAGCTAATCAAAACATCACAAATATTGAAAAAGGTGCTTTCAAAGATTTATTATCTATAGAAAATTTAGATTTGAGTAATAAAAAAATTACACATCTTCAAGAAGGTCTCTTTGAAATTGCTTCAAACGGATCTTTACCGTCTTTGAGAACATTAATTTTACGTAACAACAGTATTTCAATTATTGTTAGAAATGCCTTCAATTCTTTAGGTTATCATTTGACCTATTTAGATTTAAGTTATAATAAAATCACGTGCGTCAATACAAGTATTTTTGATAGTTTAAGTAGCTTATCAATACTTGATTTACGTTTTAATAACATTATAGAAATTAAAAATAATGCTTTCATTGGACTGACTAATTTACTAAATCTAAAATTAGAAAACAATTCAATTACATTCCTTAGTAACAATTCTTTTTATGGTTTAGACAAATTGTTTGCATTAAATTTATCAAATCAGAAAATTATTAATATTGAAAATGGCACATTTAATGGTTTACCAAATCTAAAAAGATTGGATTTGAGAGTTAATCAGATAACATCTCTTAAGCCAGGTTCTTTTGCAACATTACGAAATTTAATTATGTTAGATTTACGTTTTAATAATATAATAAATTTTGAAAGGGACACCTTTGAAGGCTTATATATTTTAAAAGATATCTACTTACAAAATAATGAAATTGAATATCTTAAAAGGGATTCTTTTAACGGTTTAGAAAAAGTGAAAATATTGAATTTAAGTAATAATAATATTTTAAATATTGAACGAGGTGCATTTAATGGTTTATTTAATTTTCAAGAACTATATTTGAACGACAATCAGATAACATCCCTTAATAATTATTCTTTTGGAGTATTACAATTTTTAAGAATTTTAGATTTACGTCACAATAATATTTCTTATATTGAACCAGGTGCATTCAATGGTTTAATGAATTTACAAGATTTATATTTAGAGAATGATCAACTTGTGTCTCTTTATGAGAATTGTTTTAATGGACTAGAACGATTAATATTTTTGAATCTATCACATCAAAGAATTGAAATTATTAAAATTGGTGCATTTAATGGTTTATTAAATTTAAAAGAACTTAATTTATCGAGCAATAAGATCACAAATCTGCACAAGAATACTTTTGATCCTTTGAATACTTTACAGGTCTTAGATTTACGTTATAATTATATTTCAAATATTGAACAAGATACGTTTGTTGGTCTAACACAGTTAATTGATCTCCAATTGGAATACAATCAGATTTCATCATTACGACAAGATTGTTTTAGAGGTTTAGAAAAATTACCACAATTAAATTTATCTAAACAGAATATTTCAACTATTGAACTAAATGCTTTCAATGGTTTATTGAATTTAAACGATCTCAACTTAACAAGGAATAGAATTACAAAATTATATAAAAATATGTTTAATCCATTAATTAGTTTACAAAGTTTAGATTTACGTTATAATTATATTTCAAAGATAGAACAGGATACTTTTAACGGTTTAAATAATTTGACAAATCTTCAATTAGAAAACAATCAAATTGTATCTTTAGAACAATATTTATTCAGAGGCTTACAAGAATTAACATTTTTAAATTTAGAAAACCAAAACATTTCAAACATTGATCCAAATGTATTTATTGGTTTAGACAATTTAAACGAATTGAATTTGGAAAATAATAAAATTATATCATTAAATCAGCATAATTTCAACGGATTAATTAATCTAAAAGTCTTAAATTTGCGTTCTAATAATATTTCAAGAATTGATGAAGATACTTTCAAGGGTTTAGAGAAATTGAAAAATCTGTGTATAGAAAATAATCCAATTGTAAATCTTGTTAAAAATTGTTTTAATGGCTTAGAAAATCTACCAAAATTATTATTGTTGAATAATAGTATTGTAAATATAGAGATAGGTAGTTTTAATGGTTTATCACATTTAAATGAATTACAAATAACTAATACTAGAATTAAAAATATACCAATTGCAGTTTTTAGTAATTTAAACGAATTAAAATTATTGTATTTAAATAATAATCAAATTTCAAAATTACAAATTGGTTGTTTTAAAGGTTTAAATACACTAACCACTCTAGATTTATCATTTAATAATATTTCAACATTAGATTTAGGAATTTTTATTGGTTTACATAATCTTGAATCTTTAAATCTATCACATAATCAATTAATTACATTAACTCCAGGTATTTTTCATAATATTGATAGAATTGTTAAATTAGATATAAGTTATAATAATTTTAATTATATTGATGTTACAAATACTTTATCACATATTATATCGAGTGAAATCGAACTTTATTTAGAAGGTAATCAATGGTTGTGTTCGATATTAACAGAAATTATAACACAAAATAAAAATTTAATTATAAAAGAAGGTAATGAACAAAATGTAACGAATATTAAGGGAAATTATTGTACGAATGAAGCCAGAAACTAACATAAGTGAAGAATTCAACCAGACGAGAAGATTTGAGGATGAGTTTAATGTCTTAACATTATCAAAAAATTAATATTTAAATAATTAAATCTTGTCTGTATTTATTCTACGAAAGGATTTTGAAAATTTTACGTCAAATATGGATATAGGAAACATGTACAATTGTATCAATCCACTTGATAAAATCCTGTAAAATATTGTTAATGAACAGTCATAATATTAATATATGAATATCTGTTATGTAGGTAATAAATGTTTCGGTTAAAATAATAAATATTTAAATGAATAATGAATTTTAATTCTTTTTGCTCCAAACAGGCTCCCTGTTTTCTCAAAAATAGAAGACAATACAATTATTGTATATTTAAAAGTAGGCGCCTTACAGGTATATTTTGTAATCTGTGCACTAAGGATTTTATGTTTTAAGAACTTCTATAATTTTTGATTGCCGAAATAATACTACAACGTATTCCCTAAAATTTCCATTGATAATTGTGAAATTATCACATATTATATCGAATAGAACTGAAATTTATTTAGAAGGTAATCAATGGCCATGTTCACTATTAACACAAATGATAACACAGAATAAGAATTTGATTATTAAAGAAGGTAATGAACATAATGTAACGAATATTAAAGGGAATTATTGTATAGATGAAAAAACTCAACTTGATGGAGATTTAAAAACCAACAAGAGTTGTGAGAATAATGCTAATAACAACAATCAAATGAAATCCAAAATGAAGATACCGTTATTGAAGACACAATGATCACAAACGACGACATTGAGAAAATCCTTAAAGTAGTTAATGAGAAGGTGTCCTCCATAATAATTACTAATCTATTAATTTTCATGTCTGTTTTATTAATTTTAATTGTACTTATTTTTAAAGAATTGAAAATGTACATGCCTTTAAAATTAGGTAGAAATGAAGAAAATTATAATAGAAGTGATCAAGAGTTAGATTTAATGCACTAATATTTTTATAAATCAATAAAGTTTATAAATTTTGACATACTGTTAATTTTATCCATACACACCTACCACTATTTATAAACTAAAAGTGCACATAATCACCAAATCAGTCTCTTTAGTACTAGAAGAATAATTAAGGATCTTAACTAACATTGGCGTAACGAAAAATATTTGTTATTGGGTTTTATCAGAGTCTTGCTTGCACCACTGCAACAACCCCTCCTAGTTATTAATGATAGTTCACTCTACTCTACACTTTAAATGCAACAGTGAATTTTTTTTGGATTCTCTTAATAAATTAAAGAAAATTTTGCTAATTTACTTGTTCACTTTTGAACAATATCTTCCTTATCGTTAATTTCTATGAAAGACAAATATTCTTTCTTAATTACCTTAAAAGCGAGCTCATATTATGTTTGTTGAACTATGAAATCCTCACCAAATTTCCCTAAACTAAGTGTAACATTCCAAAACGCCAAAACCACTACTCATTATCAGATTTATTTAACGAAGAAAAACCTCTGTAAAGTTATTACAAAAAAAATAGTTGCATGTGTCTCTTTCCACACTATTTATGAGGTAAAACACAAGGTACATTTTTTTAACAGTGGTATCCCTGTAGGTATGATCCACTATCAACCACTATCACAGTTTGCTTTTTCGAAAAATTAAATAACTCAACTTCAAGGATAAAATCAATGTGTAGCATTATAGTTGTTATCATACAGATTCTCGAGCGTTTAAATCACCAACATGCTTAATTTGTGACAATTTTTAGAGCCCCAATTTTTTCCAGTACAACTTCAAGATTTCCTTCACAAATTGACACATGACAATAACAACAAAAAGGGTTGTAATTTCATAACAGATCCACATAATCCATCATGCAGGTATCTACATAGGGTAATGAATTTCAACAATTAGAAGTACAAGCAAAATTTGAATAACATAAAATACTGGCTGTATAATCTAGATTTTGTCAGGCGCATCCACCAAAATTACAACTTTTTAAAGCCTTGATTACATTTTAGATTTTTGGCACTTTCGGGACTAAAACAGTATTTTAGTCCTTCAAAATAGGAAGTAAAGTAGCACTTATTTTAATCCCTAGGAAGTAAAATAAAAATACACAATTTGTTTCTATAGCAACATTAGATAACTGTCAAATTAATAGATCCCTTGTCAATTTAATAAATCTATAATTTTTCCATTTTCTCATTAAATATAAACGAAAGTGCAAAAAATAGCGTATTTAACTATACATATATATAGGTATAATATACTATCATATACTTAAGAGATAAGTTTTGTCTGAAACTGTATTCTACGTAATTCAATACTATTGAAATCTGGTGGTCGGAATACACTCAGCGCTTTTCCAAATAAAAAAAGATCTCCAAAGGCAGCAAGTACCTTATATAGCGAATTTTTTTATGTATCTACATACTGAAATATTAATTGCAAAACATTCTTATGATACTGACAATTAATATATTTTAATAACATTGAATCAACTAATAAATTCATTTCCCGATGTTATTCAAAAGTGAGGATCTCGTCATAAGGTAATTTTTTTAAAAAAAAATTCGCTAATAAATAAAACTATCAAAAGTTATGGCCAACTACTAGACCAAATGCCTATCGTTATACATCCTGTATTGATATCTGTGGTTTGAGCTTGAAATTTTCTAGTGTTTCTACTACAAATTGCCAGTCTTGTAGATTAAGATAAAATTAAATAAGAATCGATTATTAGTTCAAATAGAAAATGAAAACTCATCAAATATAAATTTATCAAATGCAATGTTTACACTTTTGATCAATATTTGAAATGAAGAGCAGGAAATATGTGATAACTTGATAACAACCATTACAATTATTTTATTTTTATTGTACATTATTAACTTGATGTGCTGTGATTTACAATAGAGGAAAATTTTACAATTATTGTTAAAAATGAGAAATTGGTAAGTCTTTAATAAATTTATTTAATTTATTTTGTAAAATTTGCATTGGCTTTTTCTTTTAGGTCTGTCAATAATTTTTATGTGATATTTTTCATTTCTTATTTAAAATTTTCTTTAGAATCATGTATTAATGATAATGGTTTGTATTTTGTTTGTGAAAACTTTATACTTGATGATGTACAAATTGTATTCGGAAGATATATTCGACATTCTGGTCCAGTTCCAGTTACAATAGAAATTAAAAATAGTAATTTAACAGAATTGACACCTTATATGTTTCATTCTTGGACTAGAGTTGGATATTTAACAATCTCTTCATCAAATATAAAAATAATTCATAATGAAGCTTTCTCTGACTTAAATTTGCATAATCTTGATCTTAACAATAATACAATCATTTTTGTGAATAAAAACTCATTTAGTAATTTAGGATATTTGCACAATTTAGACTTAAGTTACAATAATATTAATAAACTTGAAGATGATACATTTAAAAACTTAACCAAGTTAAGAAGATTAAATTTAAGAAATAATAAAATTATGGAATTTAATAAACACAGATTTGTTCCTTTAAATAATTTGCAAGTGTTAGATTTAAGTCATAATTTTATTTCAAATATTAAAACAAATAATTCTGATGAATTATTCCATTTAACTGATTTATATTTGAATAACAATGAAATCATGTATTTAAATCAAAGTAATTTCAATGGTTTCAAAAATCTATATAGACTAAATTTAAGTAAAAATAGTATTTTAAACATTGAAGAAGGAACATTTGATAATTTATTTGAATTATTAGAACTGGATTTAAATCATAACAAACTTACAACATTGAAAATCAACGTTTTCAGTAATTTAATTCAGTTAAAACTGTTAGATGTAAGCAGTAACAATATTAATCATGTTGAAAAAGGCACCGTTGAATCTTTGTATTTTAACCAATTACAAGAATTAGAAAAATTGAATTTAAGTTCTAACAATATTATGGAAATCAAAGAAGATTTCTTCGGTAATCTACGGAACTTAAGGTACTTAGATTTAAGTGATAATAAAATCATATCTATTGAACGGAATGCTTTTAAGTATTTGTCAAATTTAAGACATTTATATCTAGACAACAATCCATTGATGATTCTCAAAGAAGATGGCTTCAAAAATTTAAGATATTTATCGAACTTAAATTTTCCTCACCAAAGCATCATAAATATTGAAGTTGGTGTTTTTAAAGATTTATCATATTTAGAAGATTTAGATTTGAGTGGTAATAAAATTACACATCTTCAAGAAGATCTCTTTAAAATTTCTCCAAATAATTATGGATCTCCACCGTCTTTGAGAAGATTAATTTTATGTAACAACAGTATTTCAATTATTGCTAGAAATGCCTTTAATACCTTAATGAGTTTAACTTATTTAGACTTAAGTTTTAATAAAATAACGTCTGTCAATACAAGTATTTTTGATAGTTTAAGTAGCTTATCAATACTTGATTTACGTTTTAATAACATTATAGAAATCAAAAATAATGCTTTCATTGGATTGAGTAATTTAGAAAATCTTTACTTAGAAAACAATTCAATTACATTCCTTTATAACAATTCTTTTTATGGTTTAGACAAATTGTTTGCACTAAATTTATCAAATCAGAAAATTATCAATATTGAAAAGGACACCTTTGAAGGCTTAAATAGTTTAGAAGATATCTATTTACAAAATAATCAAATTCAATTTCTTAAAAGGGATTGTTTTAACGGTTTAAATAATGTGAAAATATTGAATTTAAGTGATAATAATATTTTAAAAATTGAACGAGGTGCATTTAATGGTTTATATAATTTTCAAGAGCTATATTTGAACGACAATCAGATAACATCCCTTAATAAAGATTCTTTTCGAGTATTACAATATTTAAGAATTTTAGATTTACGTCACAATAATATTTCTTATATTGAACCAGGTGCATTCAATGGTTTAATTAATTTACAAGATTTATATTTAGAGAATGATCAACTTGTGTCTCTTTATGAGAATTGTTTTAATGGACTAGAAGGATTAATATTTTTGAATCTATCACATCAAAGAATTGAAAATATTAAAATTGGTGCATTTAATGGTTTATTAAATTTAAAAGAACTTAATTTATCGAGCAATAAGATCACAAATCTGCACAAGAATACTTTTGATCCTTTAAATAATTTACAGGGCTTAGATTTACGTTATAATTATATTTCAAATATTGAACAAGATACTTTTGTTGGTCTAACACAGTTAATTGATCTCCAATTGGAATACAATCAGATTTCATCATTACAAAAAGATTGTTTTAAAGGTTTAGAAAAATTGCCACAATTAAATTTATCTAAACAGAATATTTCAACTATTGAACTAAATGCTTTCAATGGTTTATTGAATTTAAACGATCTCAACTTAACAAGGAATAGAATTACAAGATTATATAAAAATATTTTTAATCCATTAATTAATTTACAAAGTTTAGATTTACGTTATAATTATATTTCAAAGATAGAACAGGATACTTTTAACGGTTTAAATAATTTGACAAATCTTCAATTAGAAAACAATCAAATTGTATCTTTAGAACAATATTTATTCAGAGGCTTACAAGAATTAACATTTTTAAATTTAGAAAACCAAAATATTTCAAACATTGATCAATATGCATTTATTGGTTTAGACAATTTAAACGAATTGAATTTGGAAAATAATAAAATTTTATCATTAAATCATCATAATTTTAATGGATTAATTAATCTAAAAGTCTTAAATTTGCGTTCTAATAATATTTCCGGAATTGACGACGGTACATTCAATGGTTTAGAAAAATTGATAAATCTGAGTATAGAAAATAATCCAATTGGAAATCTTGTTAGAAATTGTTTTAATGGTTTAGAAAATCTACCAAAATTATTATTGTTGAATAATAGTATTGTAGATATAGAGATTGATAGTTTTAATGGTTTATCACATTTAAATGAATTACAAATAACCAATAATAAAATTAAAAATATACCAACTGGAGATTTTAGTAATTTAAATGAATTGAAATTATTGTATTTAAATAATAATCAAATTTTAAAATTACAAATTGGTTGTTTTAAAGGTTTAAACAATCTAACAGATTTAGATTTATCATTTAATAATATTTCTACATTAGATTTAGGAATCTTTGTTGGTTTACATAATCTCAAATCTTTAAATTTAACACATAATCAAATAAAAACATTTACTCCAGGTATTTTTCATAATATTGATAGAATTGTAACATTAGATATAAGTTATAATAATTTTTATTATATTGATGTAAAAAATACTTTATCACATATTGTATCGAGTGAAATTGAAATTTATTTAGAAGGTAATCAATGGTTGTGTTCGATATTAACAGAAATTATAACACAAAATAAAAATTTAATTATAAAAGAAGGTAATGAACATAATGTAACGAATATTAAGGGGAATTATTGTAAGAACGAAGTCGCTTTGGTAACAGAGAAACATTCACAAACTAACAGAAATGATGAATTCAACCAGACGAGAAGATTTGAGGATGAGTTGCTTGAAAATAAGAAGAAACCTACAGACAATGATTTAAAGAGTGATGTTGAAAAATTGATTAAAATAATAACGGATTCTGAAAAGAAACTTTTGGCAGGCAATAATGAGAATGTGGCAATCTTAAAAATTATTGAAAATATTGAAAAGAAAACAGACATGGAGTTGAAAGAAACTAATAAGAATGTAGCAATCATCGAAAATTTATTGATATTCGTGTCTATTCTATTTACAATTACTGTAATTATAAAAATAATAGAAAAATGCAAGAGGTATTTACCCTTTAAGCAAGTCAGAAAGAAAGAATCGTATAATAGAAGCGAACAAGAGATGGATTTAATGTCCTAACATTATCAAAAAATTAATATTCAAATAATTAAATCTCATCTCTATTTACTCTATATACAATAATATTTTGAGAACGTTATGTCGAATGTCAATAATACATGAATCATGGACAATTGTGTAAATCCAGCTCAAAAAATCCTGTAAAATATTATCCTAATGAGTAATGACCAATCATAATATTAAGCTCTATTATGTAAGCAATAAGTGCTCGAATTAAAATAATAACTATTTAAATGTAACATGAATTTTAATGTTTTCTTGTCCCAAACAAGTATCCTCTTTTCTCCAAAATAGAAGACAATACATTAAAGTCCAATTAAAGATAGACATCTTACAGGTATATTTTCTAATCTATGGACTAAAAATTATATGTTTTAAAAGCTTCTATAATTTTGAATTGGTATAATAATACTACAACATATTCCCTAAATTTTTCATTGATAATTGTAAAATTTGCTAATAACATATTCTGAAGTGTTTTTGACTAACATCAATATGAATTAGGTAATTATTGAATTGATGATAGGAATTTTTGATTGTTAATTACTCTAGATCTTCTATGAATGGAAGACGAATAGTAGAAAAATTACCAATTATTAAAATAAATGTTGATCTATGAAATATTTCAAGAGTCAAATCGTATTCATTTACTTTGATAATTATAATAAACAGGAAATATGATAATTTTCATTATTGTCTTATTCTATCCTGTTAGAACTCTCTAAATGATTTAATTTGTTTGATTTTATTGCTAGTTTGTTGAAGCTAAATTATTCTTCCTTTATATTCATTTTATTGAAAGCTATATAAGATATTTTGTAAATTATCAGTGCAATAAGATTTACTCAACTATATTTTGAGTCAACTGAATAAAATTATTTTTCTTAAATTCATAAAAATGGAACTGAGGTAAGTTTCTCTTATAATAAATAGCTTATTGTGTTAACTTTTTCTTTGTAGTCATATTGTGTCTTTATATTCGATAGTTTTTATTTTCTATCCAAAATTATCATTACAAACCTGTAAACCACAATGGAATTATCAAGGTCACAATACTTATATTCTTTGCGAAACTTTCATAAGAAACGATTATCAAAGTCTTAGCGAATGGATCTATCAATATTATAGTTATATAGAGATAAGAAATAGTGATCTGAAAGAAATAAAACCACGCATGTTTGATTCTTTGAGACAGTTCGAAAAACTTAAAATCACTTCATCAAATGTAGAAAAAATTCATGCTGAAGCATTTCACAGTTTAAATCTAAAGTATCTTAATCTTCAAAATAATACAATCACGTATATTGATAAGGATTCTTTTAACGGCTTGTTGAATTTACTCACTCTAGATTTAAGTTATAATAAAATTTTAGACATCGATAGTGGTACATTTATCTCTTTGAATAAGTTAACAACACTAAATCTAGATTACAATGATATTTCTATTATTAAAAGTAATACTTTTAATGGCTTAGGTGGTACTTTTTTTGTTAATGGAAGATTAAGTACTTCAAGTTTGAATTTATCTAATAATAAAGTTTATAAAATTGAAATCAATGCATTTAATGGTATATCAAAATTATCAGAATTGTATTTAAATAATAACAGGATTACGTCTCTAAATACAAGACTTTTCTATAGTTTAGAATATTTAAAACAATTAGATTTAAGTTATAATAACATTGCAATAATTGAGAAAAATACTTTTAGTAGTTTAATTAATTTAGAAAATTTACAGCTAGAAGGTAATAATATTACAATATTGAAACAAAACTATTTTGATGGTCTAAAAAATTTACGAAAATTAAAGTTATCCAAGCAAAATATTTCAATAATTGAAAAAAATACATTTTATAGTATGCCGAATTTAACAGAATTGTATTTGGCAAAGAATAAACTTACGTTTTTAAATATTAGCAATTTTGATAATTTAAACGAATTAATAACATTAGATTTAAGTTATAATTACATTACAATAATTGAGAAAGGTACTTTTAGTGGTTTGATTAAATTAGAAAATTTACAGCTAGAAGGCAATAATTTTATAATATTAAAACAATACTATTTTGAAAGTTTGAAAAATTTATCAAAACTAAATTTATCTAAACAAAATATCTCAATAATTGAAAGGAATGTATTTAATAGTATGTTAAATTTAATTGAATTGTATTTAAATAATAATAGGATTTCGTCTCTAAATACAAGTCTATTTGATAGTTTAGAATATTTAAAAGAATTAGATTTGAGTTATAATAACATTCCAACAATTGAGAAAGGTACATTTATTGGTTTAATAAATTTAGAGAATTTGTACTTAGAGGGCAATAACATTACAATATTGAAACAATACTATTTTGATGGTCTAAAAAAATTACGAACGTTAGAGTTATCTGAGCAAAATATTTCAGTAATTGAAAAAAATGCATTTATGAGTGTGTCACATTTAATTGAATTATATTTAAATAATAATAAAATTATGTCCCTAAATACTAGCATTTTTATTAATTTAAAAGAGTTAACAATATTGGATTTAAGTTATAATAAGATTATAATAATTGAGAAAGATACTTTTAATAATTTATACAATTTACAATTATTAAATTTAAATAATAATCAAATTTCTAAATTGCAAATGGGTTTATTCAAACATTTAAATAAACTAACCACTCTAAATTTATCATTCAATAATATATCAACATTAGATTTAGGAATTTTCATTGGTTTACATAATCTCAAATCTTTAAATCTATCACATAATGAATTAATAACTTTAACACCCGGTATTTTTCATAATATTGATAGAATTACAACATTAGATATAAGTTATAATAATTTTAATTATATTGATGTAACAAATACTTTATCACATATTATATCGAGTGAAATTGAACTTTATTTAGAAGGTAATCAATGGTTATGTTCGATATTAACGGAAATTATAACACAAAATAAAAATTTAATTATAAAAGAAGGTAATGAACATAATGTAACAAATATTAAGGGGAATTATTGTACGAATGAAGCAACATTTGTAATAGAGAAACATTCAAAACTCAACAAAAGTGAAGAATTTAACCAAACGATAAAATTAGAGGATAAACTGATTGAAAATAAGAAAAAACCAATAGACAACGATCTAAAAAGTGATTTTGAGAAATTAGTAAAAATACTAATGGAGAATCTTTTATCAGACACTGATGAGAATAGAGCAGTCTTAAAAATTATTGAAAATATTGAAAAGAAAACAGACCTAGCGTTGGAAATGAAAGAGACTAATAACAAGGTAGCAATAATCGAAAATTTATTAATCTTCTTATATATTTTATTTACATTTACTGTAATTATAATAATGATAGAAAAATGTAAGAAGTATTTACCCTTTAAGCAAATCAATAAGGAACAATCGTATAATAGAAGCGAACAAGAGTTGGATTTAATGTCCTAACATTATCGAAAAAATTAATAATTAAATAATTAAATCTTATCTCTATTTACTCAATGTATAACAATTGTATAAATCTACTTTATAAAATCGTGTAAAATATTCTTCTAATGATAAGTAATGATAATGATATTATTCTTTGTTACGTAGGAAATAGCCCTTTGAACTAAAATAATAAATATTTAAATAAAACAGAATTTTAATGTTTTCTTGTCCTAAACAGGTATCATTTTTTATCAATAATATAAGACAATACATCATAGTCCAATTAAAAGTAGACGTCTTACAGGTATATTTTCTAATCTATGTATACACCAAAGATTATATGCTTTAAAGGCTTCTGGAATTTTGGATTGCGAAAATAATGCTACAACATATTCTCTAATGTTTTTATTTAAAAATGTAGAATTCTCTAGCAATATATGGTTGATACATCATTGTCATTTATCGAAAGAATTGTTTAATTTTGATAACTATAACAAGCAATAAGAAATATGATAATTTTCATTATTTAATTATTCTATCCTGCTTGAACGTTCTAAAACATTTAATTTGTTTAATTTTAATGCTAGTTTGTTGAAGTTGAACGTATCTTCATTTATATTCATTTTATTGAAAGATATCTAAAAAAATCTGCGAATCATTAGTGCAATAAGATGTCGTCAACTATATTTTGAGTGAATTGAATAAAATTATTTTTCCAAAAATCGTGAAAATGGAATTGTGGTAAATTATTCTTAATATAAATAGCTCAAAGTGTTATTGACTTTTTCTTTGTAGTCATATTGTGTTTTTATTTTCAATAGTTTTAATTTATTGTCCAAATTTATCATTACAAACCTGCAAAGATCAATGGCATTATGAAGGTTACAAGGTTTGTATTCTTTGTGAAAATTTCATAATAAGCGATTTTCAAACTCTTACCCGATGGATTCTTCAACGTAGTAGATATCTAGAGATAACAAATAGTGATCTGAAAGAAATAAAACCTCACATGTTTGATTCGTTCGAACAATTCGAAAAATTCAAAATCACTTCATCAAATGTAGAAAAAATCCATGCTGATGCATTTTATGGTTTAAATTTAATGCATCTTAATCTTCAAAATAATACAATCACATATGTTGATGAAAATTCTTTTAATGGTTTGTTCAGTTTACACAGTTTGAATTTATCTAATAACAAAATTTGTAAAATTGAAATCGATGCATTTAATTCTTTATCAAAATTATCAGAATTGTATTTAAATAATAATAGAATTACGTCTTTAAACACAAGTCTTTTTAATAGTTTAGAAGATTTAAAACAATTATATTTGAGTTATAATAACATTCACATCATTGAGAAAGGTACATTTAATGGTTTAATTAATTTAGAAAATTTACAGTTAGAAGGCAATAACATTACAATATTGAAACAAAACTATTTTGATGGCCTAAAAAAATTACGAAAGTTAAAGTTATCTAAACAAAATATCTCAACAATTGAAAAGAATGCATTTATGAGTGTGTCACATTTAATTCAATTATATTTAAATAATAATATAATTATGTCCCTAAATACTAGCATTTTTACTAATTTAAGAGAGTTGGCAACATTAGATTTAACTTATAATAACATTACAATAATTGAGGAAGATACTTTTAATAATTTATACAATTTACAATTATTAAATTTAAATAATAATCAAATTTCTAAATTACAAATTGGTTTATTCAAACATTTAAATAAACTAACCACTCTAAATTTATCATTCAATAATATATCAACATTAGATTTAGGAATTTTTGTTGGTTTACATAATCTCAAATCTTTAAATTTATCACATAATCGATTAATGACATTTACTCCAGGTATTTTTCATAATATTGATAGAATTGTAACATTAGATATAAGTTATAATAATTTTAATTATATTGATGTAACAAATACTTTATCACATATTATATCGAGTAGAATTGAGCTTTATTTAGAAGGTAATCAATGGTTGTGTTCACTATTAACACAAATGATAACACAGAATAAAAATTCAATTATTAAACAAGGTAATGAACATAATGTAACGAATATCAAGGGGAATTATTGTATAGATGAAGAAACTCAACTTGATGGAGATCTAAAAATTAGTAAAGGTCGTGAAAATAATGGTAAAACCAGCAATCGAATGAAGTCGAAAAATAAAGATACAATTATTGAAGAAACAACAATCACAAAGGACGATATTGAAAAAATCATTAAGGCGAGTAATGAGAAAGAATCTATAAAAATTGCAACTAATAATAGTATATTGATTTTCATGTCTGTTTTATTAATTCTAACTGTAATTATCCTTGTTTTAAAGGAATTTAAAATGTACATTCCTTTAAAATTCGGCAGAAATCAAGAAAATTATAATAGAAGTGAACAAGAGATGTATTTAATACACTAATATTTTTATAAAACAATAAAGTTTATAAATTTTAACATACTGTTAATTTTATCCATACACACCTACCCCTATTTATAAACTAAAAGTGCACATAATCACCAAATCTGTCTCTTTAGTACTAGAAGAATAATTCAAGATTTTAACTACAAGTGGCGTAACCAAAAATATTTGTTATCAGAGTCTTGGCTGCGCCACTGTAACAACCCCTAATTATTGGTGATAGTGCACTAGAGTGTAGAGTAGACTCTACACTTTAAATGGAAGAGTGATTTTGTTAGATTCTGCTAATAAATTAAAAGAAATTTTGATAATTTACTTGTTCATCGATTTCTCCCAGCACTTTTTAGGAAATGAACCAAACGACGGACGCTAAATACAAGACAATAACAACAAAAAGGGTTGTTCCTAACAGATCTACATAATCCCCTATTAAAAGCCTCTACAAAGTTCTTGGCATATTTTACTGCTCACCTATTGAGTACTTATAAGAAAAAAGGTACCTAACAGTTTTTAATCATTTTTTTTGTGATCGTCTGTTTTTATTTACTCGACGTGCCGATTTTTAATTTCAATTAGTAATCGAAAAGGTTGTATAGAAAGGAAAAAAATTATGAAAAAGTTGGAATAATATTTTGAAATACCTCGAATTACCCTTTCGTTGAAGATTCAACCAGTCTTTTATCAAGGGATGACTAAATTCTTCGTCCAATATAACACTGATACCAGCACAAACACTACTTAATCACTACACTATAGTTTAAAAATATTAGAATTTTTTTTTAAATTTAAAAAATTGATGTCAACACTAGGACAATCAAAACTGAACGGATAAAAGACAGACACTAGTGACAGGTCTAGAAGAGATCTTTATATAACTTTTCCTTTGTTGTTTTCTTATCAGAAACTAAAATAAAGAAACTTTTCTGTACCTATACAATTATATAATGTTTTAAAAATATTTCAATGTTCTTACAGGGAACATTACCGAAATAATTGAGAATGATATGAATTTATAATCAATAATCAATGTCTTTAAAACAGGTTCTATTAAATGGTGATTCTACGAGAAATTTGATCTCAATATCAAATAATCCTTTATAACCTCTCTAATGCGGACAGCTTCAGTAATTAATAAAATGTTCACACAATTCAGGTGTCTACACATGGTAAAGAATTTAAATAATTCACAGTACAGTCAAAATTTGAATAACTTTAAGATGATCTAGTCGAACAAAACTCGTAGTAGTTGTCCGGCAATAAGAAAAATATTTCAGGATTTTGTAAGAGAAGGCCTGGGGATTATTTAAGCAAAATTAGAATCTCGTAGCTCATTTACAATTTGGTCAAACATTACTTGTTTCTGAAGATGTAGCAAAACGACTAAGAATGGCTCGTAGACTTTCCCAACAAAGATTTTTTTCGTTTTTCTCCATTGTACTCCAGAGAAAATGTGAAAAATTTCCGCCTATTCCAGAATAAAATTGAAAAAAATTAGAAGACCAGCGTTTTGAGGGACTACGAGTCATTTCAAGTCATTTCACGTGCTTAGCTCGGTTTTGAAAATTGCAACATCATCAAAAACGAGCGTTTTTGACCAATTTCCAAATGAGCTACGAGGTTCTAATTTTGCTAAAATAATCTCCAGGGTTCTTTCTACAAATTCTTGAAATATTTTTCAAATCGCCTGCCAACTACTAGGAATTTTGCTCAAATTGATCATTTTAAAAACTGGCTATAGATTATTTGATATTGCCCGGCGCATACACCAAAATTTTAAAGTTCTGTTTATAGTTTAAATTTTAACATCAATCATTATTCGAGAAAACGAAGACTTTGAAATTGTTGATGATAACAAATGAAAGATATCAATTTTCGTGGAATTATCAATTTAGATCAGTGTTTCTCAAATGTCGGGTCGTAGAAAATTTAAACAGCCCGTAAAAAGATTTTTTTGTAGATAATACCATTCCTGGAAAGGTTATTAAGTAAATTAAATTAATTTTATGGAATTTTTTTATATTGATATGCAAAATAAATAACTAGAATGTTATCGGTAGTTAGAAAAATAAAAATAACGTAAATGCGAATTTATTAATAGAAAATGAAAACTCATCAGATTTATTCATTGGCTACAATGTAAATAATTTCGATTATATTACAAATAGAATAATTAATGATAAGTGCGTTATTTTAAATACGCAAATAAAACAGTGAAAATCTTGAATTCGTTTAATTTTGAGTTTAAAAAAATGAGATTTCGGTAAGTTCAAACTGTTTTCTTTTCTTATAATTAACTTTAATTTTTTGTAGGCTTGTTTATTGTCAATATTTGATAATTCTCATCTCACAAATACAAATATCGTTACAAATTTGTGAACAATATTTTCATGGTCTCTTCCCATCAATTTCTATCTTTTGTAAAAATGTTACTGTTGATGATTTCAATGAAACTATCCTTCAAAATCAACCATTCAGTTTATTAGAGATTGAAGATAGTAATTTAACAGAACTAACACCACAAATATTTCAATTAATATCAGATTTAAGCAATCTTAGAATCACTAGATCGAATATCGAAAGAATTCACAATGGTGTATTTGATGGTTTAAATTTAGTAAATCTCGATTTAAATAACAATACAATTATTGATCTTGATGAGAATTGTTTCAATAATTTACAATTATTACATGAATTGAATTTGAGATATAATCGAATTTCAGTAATAGATAATCACGTATTTGATGATTTGAAGAATTTACAAATTTTAGATTTAAGTCACAATAATATTATAGTCTTGTATAAAGACACATTTATTTTTTTAAATGAATTACAAACATTAGATTTGAGTTTTAATTATATTAAAAAAATTGAGAAAAACACATTTAGTCGATTAAATAAATTGGAATCTCTAAATTTAGAATACAATCAAATTTCTGTACTTAAAAACGGTGATTTTAATGGTTTAATAAATTTAAAAATATTGAATTTAACAAGTAATAATATTTTAAACATCGAGGTTGGGGCTTTTGGAAGTTTAAAAAAATTGATAGATTTAGATTTGTTTAACAATAATATTTCAACGATTGAAACGAATACTTTTATTAATTTAAAACAATTATTATTTCTAACTTTACAAAGAAATCCAATTATTTTCAATAAGGGTTGTTTCAACGGTTTAGATAGTGTAGAAGAATTATTTTTAGTTGATAATAATATTGTAAATATAGAATGGGATATTTTCAATGATTTAACAAAATTGAATTCATTACATATAGTATATAATAGGTTAGAAATTATTTCATCAGAAGCTTTCAATAATTTATACAATTTAGAAAGTTTATCTTTACAAAATAATGAAATCTCTAAATTACAAATTGGTTGTTTCAAACATTTAAACAATCTAATAAATTTAGATATGTCATTTAATAATATTTCACAGTTAGATGTAGGTGTTTTCTTTGGTTTAAATAATTTAAAATATTTAAATTTGTCATATAATCAATTAATAACATTAGATCAAGGTATTTTCCATGATATTAACACTATCCAAATTTTAGATATAAGTTTTAATAATTTTATTTATATGGATGTAACAAATACTTTATCACATATTGTATCGAATGATAATAAAATTTATTTAGAAGGTAATCAATGGTTATGTTCGATATTGATCGATATAATCATCAACAATAAACAATTGAATGTTAAAGAAGGCAATGAACGTAATGTGACAAATATCAAGGGGAATTTCTGTACAAATAACAAGATAGAAAAAGATAACAAGCAAATAAGTATTAAGAAAAAATCTAGTACAGAAGAAATTGAAGAACCGAAACGAATTGAAATGAAAGTAGATTTGGGAAATTTAAATGGAAAACTTATAATTAACAATAGTTTATTAGTTCTTATTGTTATATTAATAATTGTGATGGTTGTTTTATTTATTTTAAAAGAATTTCGACGATATTCACGTCGTTATCTCATTACAGATAAGAACAATTTTAAACAAAACGAACAAGAAATGTGTATAATGTATTGATAATTTCAATAAAATTAATTAAATTCTTTGGGAATTATGTTTGTTTGGTAAGAAAACCGATGCACTATTTTTGATCAACTAACTACAAAATTATTCATCTAAATTGAAGCTTTTATAACGACGAGACTTTATTTTCGATTATTTTAAAATTAAAGTAACTAAGTCTATTTTTTGATAACAGAAATCAGTCTAAAAACCGAATATTTTAGAATTCGTACATAATCAGAAAGTTAATTTAAAGAATAAGAACCGCAAGAATTTCGGTAATAAAAGTTTTAAGTTATGTTCCATAGAAAGTTATCTAGCAACAAAATATATATTTTTAATATTCTTATCATTTATTTTTAATCTAGTATGTCTACATATTTCTTAATTTAACACAATACGATTTAGATTTAAGATTAATTTAACGAATTCACTCAAATTACTTCAAAATCTTGTCGGCGCATCCACCAAAATTCACCGCGAAACTATTATTTCGTCCATTTATTCTACAACAAAATCTCAGTTTTTCTTCTACTTAAACTCACCTTGAATCAACCTAGGCGTGGATTTATAAATGTGTATAAGCTTATCGTTAGGTCAACTGAAGGCTTACACAAAGCGAGCTTAAGTAGGGGGAGAAAGACCGAGAGTGTAATGATCGATTCCACTAACGTCTGTTAAATTTAAACGAACAAATAAACCATAGAAACGATTTTTATCATAATAACAACGATTATTTTTAATTGTTCATTAGACTTAATTGAAATTAAAGAAATCGGACCTTAAACACAGTTAAAATGTGGGTTAAAATATAAAGGGACAACCTTAAAATTACCAATAATTGACGGAAATTTAAGTTATGTTCCATAAAAAGTCATCTAAAAGCAAAATAATTTATATTTTTAATATTCTTATCATTTATTTTTAATCTAATATGTCTACATATTTCTCAATTTAACAATACGATTTAGATTTTATATTAATTTGACGAATTCACTCAAACTACTTCAAAAACTTGTCGGCGCATCCACCAAAATTCACCGCGAAACTATTATTTCGTGCATTTATTCTACAACAAAATCCCAGCTTTTCTTCTACTTAAGCTCACCTCAAATCGTATAAACCTACCGTTAGTTCAACTGAAAGCTTACATAATGTTTTGCTAAGGCGAGCTTAAGTAGAGGAAGAAAGACCGAGAGCCTAATGATCGATTTCACTAACGTCTGTTAAATTTAAACGAACAAATAAACCATAGAAACGATTTTTATAATAATACCAACGATTGTTTTTAACTGTCCATTAGACTTAACTGAAATTAGAGAAATCGGCCCTTAAACACAGTTAAAATGTGGTTTAAAATATAAAGGAACAATCTTAAAATTATCAATAATTGACGGATAGTTTCTCGTAGACAATTCTACCAACTTTCGAATCTGTTTGAATCAGAATTACAATAAATGTAATCAAACTGGTTACAATCTAAAATAGAATTAATTACTGAAAATTCTATAATTAGAGAATTTTTGCCTGACACCGATACGTTACGTTATAGCGCTTTAAACTGTACGGTATAGATTATAACGTTATCGCTTTACGTAAAAAATTGAAGCTACAGTCTGATCAACTGATCGGTATCCGCTATATTGTTTCAAGTGAAGTCACGTGGTTTATACCGACAGTTTTTTATTGGTTCCGTTATTTTCAGAAATAGCGTAAAATACTGTTTCATACGGTATTAAATCTGTTCTTCATAAGGTCTAACGGAGTTTATAACGAATAGGTGACAGGCGAAAATTATTGTAAATACTTACAGTAAATATTAATCGACAATTCAATTCTAAACAACCACCAATTTTGATTTTATTATGAAGTATTTGTAGATAGACATTAAAAATCTACAAAAGAATTATTTAAAACTAAAATTAAACTATCGATATCGATTTTTTCTACTTCTTTTGCAAATATTTTATTTTGTGTTAATTGAATCTCAACCACACTACGTTCAAATCTTGTTATCTAAAAAAAAAATTGAATATTTTTATAAATTTATTATAAAATTCTAGAATTTTTTTATAATTACCGAATTGATTAATCTCTGTCCGATGATGCATACGATAAATATCTTATAAAAAAGATAAATTGTATTCATAATCAAATATTTATTACCAACATGTATTTTAATTCCATCATTAAGTATTCCACTGTATATATGTACTACTATTGTTATGAAAACTGTACCCAAAAATAATAAATTCTCAAAATAAACACATTCATTACCTAAACGTAATAAATCTATTATTTTTTCATATATTTTACAATAAGATTTAATCTGATTGATATCGATTTGTTTGATATTTTCATTGTTGAATAATTGAATCAAACCATCAAAATATAATTTCGTACTATTGTAAATGATTAATGGTTTAACTGTATATGTTAACAAAACACTACCCCATATTAAAAATAATAAGTACATTAATTTTTCATTTCCTTCATATATTGTACATTCCATTAAAAATATTAAAAATAATTCAACAATAATGCATAGATTTGAGAAATTCTTGTTATTATTGTAATCCAAATTAATCTGCATCGTTTTGAAATCGCCATCAATTTCGTATAAAAGACGAAATAATTTAAAGTATTTCATTCGATTTAAATAAAATAACAGTATAGTTAATAAATGTAATATTGCAAGCCATGCACCATTAGAAAAGATTCTTAACATTTCAAATTTTGTGAATAATTCACTATATTCAATTATACCCTTATAGATTAGAATATTACCCATTATAATAATATAGAGACAATGTAGAATTATAAATAAAATTGATAATTTTGGCTTACGATTCATTCTAATATCGTCCAATGAGAATTGTAGAAAACCCAAACATTTCAATATTTTATAATTCCAATTTATTACAGAAAATATATTTTTCATATTCATAACGATTTTCAAAATAATCGTCTAACTGTCTCGACTTTTAATAAACGAATGCATTTTAATCTTGTTCTTAAAATAACAATTTTATGTAATTGGAAATATTGATTATTCGATAATAATTCAATTATATAATGAATATTATTCAAGTAAATTAACAATACGACAGTGGCGTAACTCAAAGCGTTTTTAATTGAATATTTGTAAACTCGGTGTATTAAATATGAACTATTAATGAAGAATTGATTAGCGTTATCACCGATATGCAACCAAGAAAAGCGTGCGATAGTATTAAAAGCAGCCAAGATCAGTAGTAGCCCAGTAGTTTAGATGGAAGAACATCAGACCGGCAATCTGAAGGTCGTGGGTTCGATTCCCACCTGGTCTCACGCTTTTCTTGGTTGCATATCGGTGATAACGCTAATCAATTCTTCATTAATAGTTCATATTTAATACACCGAGTTTACAAATATTCAATTAAATATTAATCGGGTGGCGTCCTATACTGTAAACATTATTAACTTTGACGTGGAAAAAACGGCATTAAAGTGCGCGAATGCGCCGCCGTTAATTCCGATAGTATTAAAAGCAGCCAAGATCAGTAGTAGCCCAGTAGTTTAGATGGAAGAACATCAGACCGGCAATCTGAAGGTCGTGGGTTCGATTCCCACCTGGTCTCACGCTTTTCTTGGTTGCATATCGGTGATAACGCTAATCAATTCTTCATTAATAGTTCAAAGCGTTTTGTGTAATCAAAAAAGTACCCCCGACACCAGGGAAGTTCTCCAGCGTTGTGAGTATTCCGGCCACCAGACGCCGGCACTATCGAAGTACTCGCGCCGATTGGAATACAATTTCAAACAAGAACCACTAATAAGTACATCTATTGCCTAAAACAAATCACCCAAGGCTAAAATCTCTATATTATTATTGACTCAATTAGACTGCAGATAAGGATAAATTTTGAATTTTATTGTAAAATAACTCATTATTATCATTACATTGCATGTTTTCTACTCCCATATTTCATCCCCCCAGACGATACTTTCAATCCAAGGTAAATATGAGGCGACTTTTGTATATAAACCGATGCTGTTTTTGAAGCCGCATGCTCTTCCCGATGCTGTTACACCAACGATTCGATGATATTTCCGCTTAGTCATATTATCAAACAATTTAACCTGTAAAGGACCCCCTGAATCACCCTATAACAACCAATTATTTAAAATTAAAAAAAAACTATACTATTATTATTATTATTACCGGACATGTGTCTTTTCCTTCAGGACTACCAGCACAAATCTGTATCTCTTCCAAAATACCGTTTTGTAATTTCCTTATTTGTTCATCATATACTGATTTACATTCATTATAATTGATTAAATTAACATCAGCTTGTAATAAATGTGAACTACGTTCACCTTGGAATTTCGTTTGACCCCATCCTGTAACTGTTAAAGTTAAATTTGGTGGATTTTTATCAATATATAAACAAGCAGGTTGTATATCGACATTAAATCGAACATTTCTATCTAATTTCAATAATCCAATATCATTATAGATTGATGGTGTTTTATAATCTGGATGTCGATATCTTTGAACTACTTTATAATTGCGTGATTCATTCAAATCGGTTGTATTATCGATTGATATTTCGCCTAAACGTACAATTTTCACGTTCCCACTGAAGAAATTAAGAAAATTTTAATTAACATTAGAAACAAGTGATTGTTAACGATACCAACTATTGTAATGAATTCAAACAATGAGCAGCTGTTAATACGAATCTTTCACTAATTAAAGACCCACCACATAACCATTGATCGGATTCACCATAACCCAAAAGAGCCTAGAAGAATTCGAAAATTCAATTTGCTATAAATGGAAATTAACGAAAATCTACCATGTGTGGAAACTCATCTTTGTTAGCTCTAGTTCCGAAAGCAATACCCAAACGAGGACGTGGTTTATTCTTAATATACGCTAAACATTCTATAAATAAAATCAAATTGAATTATTTCTATGTTCATTAAAATATTTTCACGTACTTTCCTGACTGATTTCACCAAAATTTGTACGATTTGCATTACTAATCGGACAACAAACTATCGATATTTTATTGTAGAAGCCACAATGTTGTGGTATTTGTTGTGATTTTAATAAATTTGTAGCATAAGGGCACTGATTTACAATCGTACAAATTCCTCGAGTATTTGTCGCATTTAAAAAGCACTCATCACCTGGTTTTTAAAACGTAATAAATAAAACAATTATTTTAGTATTTAACAACAAGTTTCTAACTAAAAATTTCACCTTCATTTTGTGCCAAACTAATGTGGAAAAATGTGACAAGAACTAGTTTGATAATCATCTTTTTTTCAACTATTTAAAGGTCGATAAATGAAATGCAATTTATATATTCGATTCTTATGGAAATTTTATTGGTTATATTATAGTCATGTTCCGAAAAAATTCGGTTGAATTGCCATTCGTTTCTAGATGCGACGATGTTGGAATAAAATTTGTATATTTATCATAATTCATGGTTATTTCATCAATTATTTAAAAGAATTCTGACGATTTCGTTAGATGGAACGCTTTTGATCAACAACTCAAGGTAAAAGTACACGATATTAGTGAGAATTAACAAAATCTGGATAAAACGTGTGCTGTTATCACTTTAGGTCACTAATTTACCTTTATTTAAAGTAGGTTTGATCACAGATCGAGAAATTTACAAGTTTTGATTAGTTCTGTTATACTCCGTCTATTTTGACGCGATCAACTTGACTTCAATTCAAATCGGAATTGAGCTGAAACCTGAGAAAGCTGAATTTTGACTGGAGCTGAACCGACAACAAAAACCGTTGTGTTTTTTTTTGTTCAAGCATACCATTTAACACATTTTTTTCTTATCTCCTCCCTCCTCCCAACCCGGAACTGTCACAGCAATGGGTACTTCACGGCACCTAAGGGTGAAGCTCCATGAGAAAGTAGAAGTCAAATATTTCGAAAACGACTCAAGATATCGAGATTTGATTTTAAATACAATTCTACCCCTCGCTTACCCTATAGGTATTTGAAAAATTGACCAAATTTGCGGATAATTCGAAAAATTCATGTATTGCACTAAAAAAATTGTGTTAGAAGAACTAACACATCTCTTTGTGTAGTTGATAAAATTAATTATAAGACCGATAGATAGATAGAGGAAAGTTAACGCCACCGTACCAGCTTATTCATGATTTAATTTTTTTTGTCGTTTTTCTAAAATAGGCGCCCAAAGTAGCCCGATTTTTTCTAAACAAGAACCGTAAAAAACACAGCAGGTGTCCTGAAAAATCAAAAGAACCAATCCTTTAGTAGAAACGCATGTTCCAAATGTCTTGCTTTACTTGGAATTCGAACTTATTGCCGACAATCATCATATACATCTCAAGATTTTTTAAGGCAAAGCACACCTTTGTAGAATTTTTTTCTAAAAATCTCTGAAAATTTATTATTTTCTAATAAAAATCTTATTATCTCTGAAAAACTTGGAAAAAGTCAGAAAATGGAAATAAATGGAGATTTCTAGTATTTATTTCACCAGGGCGCCTCCTCTAGATACATATCGACTACCCTTAAATTCGCAAAGAAAGGAGAGGGATATGTTAGCCTTAACACTAACTTGAAAGTAAGCCACCCATGCTCAAAATTCCTAATTTTGATGGTTTTTGGTATATACATAGATCGTTTATTCTACTCTAAGGGATGCTTATTTTGCCGTTGGTGCTCCTACTCAAGTTTAGGAGAGATCTTGGCCATCAAACTTACCTCTATAAAATCAGTTTTTTGTTTTTCAAATATCTCTGTAAAGGCTCAATATTTTTTAATGGTTTGAGAATTAGTTGATATAGACTTGCTAAGATTATTAAAAGGTCTAAATCGCCTTTTTATCCCTTGTTTATGTTTTTTTTTTGCCATTCTTTACCTCATGGTAAAACATATCACCATGAAAATTCTTCTGCTAATAGAAAATTACAAATTACTGTATTTCAAATAGTTACTGTGTGAATAGCTTTTAGGGGTTGTATCTTTTAGGGTAAAATTTAGAAATTTGAAAATTAATCATTTGGAACTGAATCTAAAACCGGACCAAAAAAAATGACGGTTTAAAGCCCGATAAAAGTTCCAATTACAGTAAACACTTTCTTATACCGTTTGGGCGATTTAAATAGGAACATTGGAGAAACATCGGTCCCGCCCATCTATACTACTTACATATTAGTTAGAAAGAGACAGAGAGACCTTGGGCTGTCTAGAAATTAAAAATGATGGCGGAAATTATTCCCAACCCTTAGTCCTTTGACCAAACACAGCAATTTCTTTTGTACGAATGAACCTTGAAAACTTTCTATTTTAAAAGATAACAATGACCAGATCTGGTTTGTGGATTTGGTATTTCTGTCTGTTATTCATGAAACATGTGATTTTGACAAAGATGGGATATGGGCGTGGCCAAAGTTTCTGCAATGTTCCTAGCTCTAGGTCCCGTACTGTATACGAATCTTCTACAGTTAACAGAATTTGGCAAAAATTGATGCTTTAAGAAGCAAAACATTGTCCGAGTTTTGTATCCGATTTTTCTATTCGATTTCATATGCGAATTCATCTCGAATCCCAGATATTTCCATCTTTACATTATACGAGTGAGTTGCATGTGTACGCAAGCGCTAGCAGACAACAAACAAGCTGATACTAAACGATACGACAACATCAAACAACCATGCCATCACACTTTTTAGCAAATCGGATGAAATAATTAGAGACCGTTCCATTCTGAAAAAAACCGTATGAAATATCTCGGATGTGGCAATTCGGATAAAAAATCGAATGGTGAAAAGATACAAATTTTTTGTTTGATTTGCTTAGAACAAAAAAACGGATGTAAAATCGGATAATGTAAAGAGACTTTAAAACCTAACGAAAAATAAAGAATTGCGCTCGAATATTGACCATTTTAAATCGTAAAATTCAGTTTTAAACTTTAAAAACAAGTCATGTCTACGATTTAAGAAAAAAAGTCGCTAGAAAATCAGTTGGTTAATGAATGAAAATGCTTTCAAATCTAGATGAAACTGAAAATTTCACAAAAACTCGAAATATCTGAAAAACTATTAATGTCATATTATCAAAATTCTCTTCAATTAGTTGAAAATATATATGCAAACAACAAATAAAAACAAATCTTCCTTTATTTATGGAACAATAATATAATTCCTGTATTTACTAAAATTTAGCATAACAGTTGTTAATTCTAATCGATTTATCCATTAAATTGTAACACAAAAAAAGTGTAATCCTCTTCTTTATTTTTTTTTTCCTTAATTATTTCTGATTTCAATCACGAAAACTCTTACGATCACACTTTCTCACCAATATCTACAATTTTAACCAATCCATTTAATAATAAAGGCTGTTATCATTCAAAAATATTAACATTAAATAAAATATATATAAATATAATAATAAACAATAATCTTCATATATATGTATATAGATATAAACAATTTGGTTCTATTTTTAAATGAAATTGATATTGATTTGATCAAAGATACGATCTGTTGCCTTTACCGAATTACAATCTGTTTCCCCTTGGTTCAAAAATTTCTATATTTATTCAAACATTATTGTTTTGTCCCAATTTTTTTTTTTAATCACTAACCGTATGATTCTATGGCGAACAACCATAATTTTTCTACAGTCTACAAAACATTTATGTCACACATCATATATGCATGTAATTTTTTTTTTTTGTTTGTTTTGTCTTGTTAAAAGATTTGATTTTGTGAGATTATAGGTACATTTGGCATTATTTTTATATGTATATAATATAATTTTTTTTGTGTGTTTATTATTATTTTTTTCAAATGGAGAATTGGGAAGACATGAAATAATTTGTTGAAATCGAAGAAGCATAGATGCAACATCAAAATTCTCGCTAATTAAAACTACAACAAGACATTGCAATCAATCACTAAAAGTGACAAAATTCTAAATCTTAAATTAAATAATTATTATTTAGAGATAATAAGCTGATAGAGATCATGTCGGGCTCAACATAAAAAGAGAACATAGAGAACATTATTGTCTTCCAAATACTTAACAATTCTTTTCTTTTTGAACATTTGAAAGAAACGACGCTTATTTACATTGACTACTCTTGTCGATTAAAAGTCTACGAAAAATTAGTGTTTTTTTTTTGTATTTACAATAAATTTTTGATTAAACTAAATTAATTTGACTAGTATTGATTACGATTAACAAGAAACTCCAAGGAAAGTAACAACGAACAGTGATTAACAAAATAACAAAAAAATCTACAAGAATTTTTCAGATAGTTTCAATTTTTCTAATTAATAAAGTAGCAAAATTGTATAAATTTGCTACAATCCCTTTTTAAAAATCTATAATAACACATTTTGTTTGTTTTTGTAAATTAATATTTCTGTTATTGTTATCATCAAGGGTGCGAAAACCATGTGCATTATTATAATTATAGTTATTCCTTCTAGATAAAATACAAATTAAATCTATCCCCAGGCAGAATAGAATATATCACAATTCGCATTAAGTATGTATAAGTATATACAGGTTTTTTTCTTAAGATGATCAATTCGAGCAAAACTATAATTGTCAAGCGATTCGAAACATATTTGTAAAGGGGGCCCTGGAGATTATCTTACCAAAATTAGAGCCTTGTAGCTCACTTCGAAGTTGGTCGAAAAACGATCATTTTGGGCAATGTCACAATTTTCAAAAACAAGCAAAGCACGTAAAACGACTAAGAATAACTTGTAGACCCTTCCAACAGTGATTTTTTTAAGCATAAAATAGAGAAAAACGGAAAAAAACAATGTTAAGAGAGTCTACGAGTCAGTCTGAATCGCTTCAGAAACGAGCGTTTTTGGAGCAACTTCCAAATGAGCTACGGGGTTCTAATTTTGCTAAAATAATCTCCAGAGCCTCCCCTACAAATCTTTGAAATATTTTTCAAATCGCTCGCCAACTACTAGGATTTTTGCTCGTATTAACCATGTTTAAAAAAAGACCCTGTATAAGAAGTTCAATATTTGTTATATCTATTGACTATATTGGACTACAACTATCCAAAATGAAAAATTAAGGGGGGGGGGGGTGTTGTGTGTATAGGTTGAAAATCTGTACAAGTCGCTTATATAAGAAAATTGGAAACTTAATAAATTACATAAAACATTTCACAATTGGTACCATTTTTTATCTTTATATTTGAGCATAAGTTCTTGAGCTGTTGATGAGAAATTCTCAGCTTCACTACGCATACGTTCAGCTTTATCTTCAAGTTGACTTAATTTCTCACCACGTTCCAATACTAATTTGTGCGCTCGACTTATCTCACTTGTTGTATTTGTTACACGTTGATTCATCTCTTGCATACTACCAGGTATATGTTTAGCAACAGTTTTACTTGCTTTACCACTACATTCACCAACTATACAATAATTTTTAAATTATATTGAAAAGACAATAGAAAAAAAACGAGATAACTCACATAATTCTTCACGGTCAAGCGAACGAACACCACCACCAAACAAACCTTTAAAGAAACCCTCTTTGGGTGGTTCAGGCATGTCGTAAGGTAAGAATAATTCACCCATCATATCCGCTAAATTCGTACTAAATAATAATGAGTTAAATACGAAATTATACTGTATTTTTTTTTTAATAAATTACCAAAATTCTGTACAAAGGGTGAATTTTTGTAATTCCGATGGGGATGTTAAATATAAACCATGTCCACGGTTACTAAAGCAGAATGTTCGAGCGATCCTACAAAAATTAACGAATCAATCAAAAAAATTAATTCGTAATAAAATTACTGGGAAATTTTTCAAAATAATCAACGTTCAAGATGTGTAATTATAGATTAGATTAAAAAACATGCACATTTGATCAAACATGCTGATAACGTGCAATTTTTAATCGATTCATTAACAAATATTGAACGTAGATTATTAATTAGGCTACAATTTCTTATTTAATCTACAATTAGAGAAAATCATGCATTATATGGAAAATTTCGTAGAAGAAATATAGAATAACCACCATGACCATGCTCTCATTATCAAAATGCAGTGCATTAAAGCTTAGTTTAAAAAAGTGGTGGTGTTTCTTTGTTATCTTTGTGTAAATTGTGATAATAATATTAGGGGAAATACCTGTATTTAATCAAAAACTACATTCGGGATAAAATAATTCGCCAATATTGAGCTGGCATGGTTTGATTAAAAAAAAGGGTGTAATATCGACTAGAATATCCATTAAAATTCAAAGATAATGGATTATCTAGATTTGATTACTTTTTAATTTTATTTTTAAATTGCCAATTTTTTTTGTTGTTCTTTGTTTAAACTTACTGGTCAGTGTCCTCGTTAACTATGAGTTGTTGTCCCCAAATGGATAACATTGGGTCTACAATGCCTTTGTTAGATTGTGTCTGGAAACTAGCATAGCAAGGTATAGATTAGAAGCAAACTAAGGCAAACAACAGTATGTTTAATTTGTATTCCTCCTTATTATTTACGTTATGATCCGTTATTTGTTAATTATTTGTTGAAATTTGTAAATTCTGCTGTTGTTGTTATTGCTACTACAATCCAAAAAGGTCTGTGCTCCACATCAATATTTATATTTTATAGTTAAGGGGCCGCCAGACTACTTATTACAAAAAAGATGAAAGTTACATCCACGACTTCTCGCTTCTTTTTTAAGATGTAGAAACGCGCGATAGCGTTATCGAAAGAGCGTTTCAAGGTGCAAGGGCACGACGATTCAGTTTTGAAAAATTTTGAGAAAATTCTGAATTACAGACAATTTTTTCGGAGCATGTTTTTTTTTACAATTTCCCCCACAGCTTGGCCTATGTTGATAATTTTTTTATGAAAATTTTATTATATATAACAAATTTAAAGGGCTTTTCAAATATTCAAGAAATTTTCCGATCGGCTTGTTAGTTTTCCGGAATTATAATAAAAACGGGTAGGCTTATGCAAGCAAACGATTGCTTATTTGAAAGCTTATCCATGTGAGGGAAACCTGCAGTCCGTGAAAAATCCAATTTTTGAAAATTTTGGAATGCTTATGTGTCTTTTTTATCTATTAAGAATATATGTTCGTAACAGAGTTGTACAAAGATAATAATTTGTCGAGAAAACTTACATATTTCCCTGTAAAAATTGGGATTATGAGAATTTTCCATATTCCATATGTAAGTTGTGTTATCTACACTCATACGGGCCAAATCACATATGCTAAGCATGGTCATAATTATTCGACCATTAGCTGATTGTGGTTTCATTGCAAGGTTGTCACAATTGCATTTAGATATAAAATGTATACGGTGAACGAAAATGTGACAACCTTGTTATGAATAGATAAAAAAGACAAATGAGCTTTCCAAAATTTTCAAAAATTGCACGGACGTCAGGTTTCCCTCACACGGATAAGCTTTCCAATAAGCAATCGTCGGCTTGTCCACTTTTAAAACTGTACAAAAAAAGTACTGAATAAGCCTACCCGTTTTTATTAAAATTCCGGAAAACTAACATGCCGATCGGAAAATTTCTTGAACATTTGAAAAACCCCTTTAAATTTGTTATACATAATAAAATTTTCATTAAAAAATTATCAACATAGGCCGAGCTGTGAGGGAAATTGTAAAAAAAAACATGCTCCGAGAAAATTGATCGTAATTCAGAATTTTCTCGAAATTTTCCAATACAGAATCGTCCTTTCCCTGGATCTTGAAACGCTCTTTCGATAACGCTATCGCGCGTTTCTACATCTTAAAAAAGAAGCGAGAAATCGTGGATTGAAATTCCTAAAAAGTAGTAAGCCGCACCCTTAAAGGAAAGAATTCAAAAAAATAACAGCCAATTTTTGATTTGAATTCAATATGGAAATTATGAAAATTTACCGATTACTTGATAATTTTTTAGTATAAAATATTTACAAAATTATTATAGAAAATTATCAAGTTTATATCCAATATTTATTGTGCGTGATATTTTACAGTAGTGCACAATAAAGTTGGAAAAAATTGAAACTTTCATGCAAAAAAGACAAGTAAATAATAAACGAATGCTAAAACAATAGTGCTGCACCGCTATCGTGTCTTGTTACTTAATAATAAGAAGAGTTATTTATAAATTATAAACAATTTGATTTTTAATTACAAATAAACAATAATAATACGTACCTAAGTTCTGATAATGGCAAAAAATCTATATCAATCAATGGCCTTAAACTCGGTAAACTATAACTTGTTAAATGTCCATTAGATATATAACACATCAAACATACACTATCTGTAATTCCCCCCGTTAATTTATAAGAAAATTTCAATAAATTTTAACAAGATTATAATTACCTTTTAATGAGATTATATCAGCTTTAACAACAAAATCTGTATCGGCTAATTGTTGTCGATAAATACATGTTTGTGATGGTAATGCAACAACACGTGCTTGTTTCTCACTAGCTATTACAACAAATTGACGATCACTAATTGAATCACCACGATTCTGATTATTATCATTCAATGTTGGACTCATACGTGTCTTTGTTGGTGTTTCTAAAATTAAATTAAATTATTTATTGAACAATTTTGGTGGATGCGCCACCGATTGACTTACTTTCCCTTTTCTCTCGATTATCATCTTTCCACGATTCATACGTGCTTGGTATTAATGAACCATTACAATCAAGAAATGATATAGCTAATATACCACCTTTTAGACGAAATATTGTAACACCAACTAATGAAACAACAACTGGTTGTGATGATCGACAATCAGGATCTGGTGGACTTATTAGAATTGTTACAACTGAACCTAAACTAGTACCGACCCATAATGTTGGAATTAAAACTGTTGGTTCTATTTCAAAGAGAAATTATAATAATTTATAAAATTATGTAAATTGGGTGAATTTACCAGTTTTACGAGCGAATGTATCAGCAAATACAAGACATTGTATTGCTTCTGATGTTATATTTTCTAATGAACTCATCGAACTTGAACGGGATCTTGAAAATGAACTATCCAATTTATCTACGCGGCCCATAAACATAAAATTCACTATTAGTAATTGCGATTTTATTTAAAAAAATTTAAACATTAACTAATCACTAATCAAATTTATTGATAATGCTCTCTACTCATGCGCTCATAAGCAAAATCACACTATTTTCTCGAACACATTCAGAATATTTATCAAATTATTAGATAATTAAAGAATAATTACAGTATTGTGAGTGTGTTCGAAAAGGATTTGGAGAATTCGGTTGTTTAAATCAAGAGAATTTTAAATCAAGACGAAATTTCAAACAACTTCGTTTAAAGAACAAAAATCTATAAATAAATAAACAGAATTTCCATTTAATTATTAACAATTGTAATTTAATTAAAATCTCAATTACTACAAATTAGCCTAGAATATTTTATGTATCACAATTACTCTATTATTATTATTTTTAACGTAGAAATAATGCGATACATACTTTGATTCTTGCACTAGTCATGCAGAAAGTAAAGCCGCAGCAATAGCAGTAATTAAATTCTAGATTTTTTCAGTTAATCTTCATATTTACCTTCAACATAATACCAATCACCATCACATAATAAATAAAAAACACGCAAACATGCTGTATTGACGACCCCTAAGCAAAATAGTCTTCAATAATTGCTTATAAGGTCGTTCTATCTAACAATAACAACAATAATAACAACTTTAGATAAAGTTCGAGCTTTTGCAAAAGCATAAAAACAATGCCCACATTTTCTACAACATGTGTCAACTTATTATTTTTCAATTAATTCATGTTAATGAATAATTGAAAGTTTTATCCCGTAAAACTACTAAGAAAAGAGTTGTCACTCGGCGGGATTTGAACCCGCGACCGAACCCGCGACCTTTTTTGTTTAGCCCCAAATGCTCCACGACTGAGTTACGACTGAACCACTAATCCTAGTTGTAGAATTTATTGTTGTTATTATTGGAATTTGTGCAATTATATTAAGAGTAAAATAAAATACAGAACAAGATCATGCAGCAAGAGTTGTGTACTGTAGAAAATTTGATTGTTTGACGAAAATTACAAAAGGAATCAAATAAAAAAACAAAACAATAGAAAACTAATTAAAAAATTTTTAGTGTTTTCGTATATTTTTGTTTTGGTTTTGCGTGTGTGTGTATTAGTTTTGTGTTTGTTTTGTTTTCTTTTGTTGTTAAATGCGTGCAAATTAGCACAGAATACACGAAAAACTCCATAAAGCAAACGAAAATTTACAGAAATTTTTTTTGGATAGTTATTTGGTTAAAGTCTGTGATCAAAACTGCTTTAATTTTTAAAAAATTAACATTGTGTAAATTTTGTGAAGAGTAAAGAAACAGTTACGAGCACAGATCAGGTGTTTGGATTTTAGAGTAGAAAAAAAACTCAAAAAAAAAAAATAGACCATACAGATTTGGATAGTACAAGTCACCTTGATGACATGCTGTAAAGTATTTAATTAATAATTAGATAAAAAAAAACATAAAAAATGTGATTAAAAAAAACACTACAGTGATGTGAGTGAAATCTAAAAGATCACAACTACTTGTGTGTTGTTGTGGAAAATCTACAATTCTATTTTCCAAATAATTATTGTAGAGATAAATCGGGGAACAAAAACAACAATATTGTACTGCTATTGCTCTTGACAAACTAATATTTTTAAGTGGATTACAACTACAATAATTGCTATAATAATTTAGAAAATCAAGCAAATTATTTGTCTGTGTGAAGAAAATGATAATTGAAATTTATAAAGAGATTAACTAAGAAAATTACAAACAATTATACGAAGAAATAAAGTTTGAAAAACTAAAAAGGCTGCTAAAATCAACAAATTGGTACAATAGCCGATAAATTTCGTTTGCTTAGCATTGATTTACGGATACCTATCTGAAATTTAAGAAAAAACTATCCGTAACCAAATCCGCATAAAAGTTTCGAAAGGCTTCGGACTTTTATAGCGAAAAACGAAAAATTCTTATGGCACTTCCTATTATTTGGCAAACGATTCCAAAAATATTTCGAAGATTTATAAGAGGCTCTCTAAGAAAATTAGAACCTCGTAGCTCGTTTCTCACAATGTTGTGATTTTCAAAAACGAATTTAACACTCGAAACGACTTACAATAACTCGATGGTTCTCCCAACATTGAAAAAATTAATGCTGAGAGGGTCTTCGAATCATTCTTGATCATTTTGTGTGTTTTTGACTAACTCTCAAATGAGCTACGGGGTTCTAATTTTGCTAAGATAACCTCTAGACGCCCTCCTATAAATCCTTCAGATATTTTTCAAATTGCTCGCCAAATAATGAAAATTGCCATCAGAACTTATCCTGCAAAAAAGTTGATTTCAAAAATATCCGCAACCGATATCTCATTTATGCAACAACTAAAATTCTCCCAATATGTGTATTCTTATCAAATCGGGATCTCGATCACAATCTACATTCCCTTTAGTTTTAATGAAAATTGCCGAATTTTATCCAATAATAAAAGTTTACTGACTATTTCGCCAATTTGTTGCTTCTAAAGGTTCATCACAACTGGTCATAAATGAAAGTATTAAGAAAAATGATGATGAAAATGAGATTTGAAATGAATCAAAGAAAATAAAGATTAGACCAACAAGTGTTTAAATATAGAAAGTATTGTTGTTATAACAATTTAAAAAATAAAAAAAATGTGCCGATATCTTTAACAGTGTAGAATGTCTGGTGACTGTACTACCAAAACTGCAATATTGACGAGCGACCATCAGCTGTTGTCGCTGGACATTCGAGGGCGAAGTAGTAGTACTAGTTGTGGTACTAGTTGTGGTACTGGTAGTAGTAGTAGTAGTAGTAGTAGCAGTAGTACTAGTAGGAGAAAGGAAGTGGCTGCCACTGTCTTCTGAGTAGCTAGCCGTGGAGAGGCACTTGTGTAGTTTGCGAGTACCTTGGGAACGAGAACGGCGTGGTGGATCAGGACGCACTCGACCTGTATTGGTGGTGACACTAGCTGTAGGACATGTTGTTGTTGTTGTTGATGATGATGATGCTGGACTGCATATGCCGTTTATCTAACCCAAACCCAGTACTTATTCACCGGATAAATCAATCAATATGATTATAAAGAGCAATCCCAGCCAAATGCACCATTTAAATTTATTAATAATTAAACAATTTATAATATTTTGGTTGAGATTACTCCAAAAGTGTTAAATTGTTTTAAGGAAACGAACGATATGATAGAGAGTGAGGCATGAGAGAGAGTGCATCTAGACGAGTACAAGAAGCAGCATTGATTAAAAACAATAGCCAAGCACTAAATCTCGTTTAATTATTCAATTAATTAATTAATTAATTAATTAATGAAAAGATATTGTTTAAAAGGGCAGGGTCTACGCTAATACTACGTATATCCTACCCAATAACAATGTTCTCAGTTGTAATTTAAAGCAGCTGCTGCCGTTCTCGTCCTTCAACACAAACCAAAGCCATTGTGAACAATAATGTCACAAACCCACCAATGCCCGCTGAAATAAAGCGTTAATAATAACGATGAATTATTAAGAAAAGAAAAACAAAGAGACACAAAAATAAAATAATAACAACACAAAAAAAAAACATATTTGTTTAAAACAACATTTGGGGATTGTTAAATTTTTTTTAATATATTAACAAATAAAGCAAATTAAGCGAAAATAAATTAAACATCAAAATCCAATAATATATTTGGTATTTGTGGTGTTGTTGGGTAATAAACGTTTGGCTAATTACCAATTCTAATCAAATTTTTATCAAAATCTAATGTGATTAAACTACTCACACAATTCTAGCATAAATTATAAAGAATTCTTTCGTTTTTTAAAAAAAAGAAAAAAATCATCGATAAGAAACCATCCAAATTACACAGGCATCTATTAATTTATAAATTTCAACAATTTAAAGGTTGTTTAATTAAAATTAAAGGATATTAGGAATATAGGAAAGATTGGTGTTAATTATTATCAAAAATTCTCTGACGTTAATTTTTTTTTTGATAACAGAGTTGAAACTTACTGAAACGTCTCATTAGATTTCCGGTAAATGATGGTTGTGGACTGCTAACACCACCACTACCGCCGCCACCACCAACGCCACCCTCCTCCTTGTCACGTAAATCTTTGAGATTTTGTATTTCAGGCCGTTGAAATTTAATATTTGGTACAGATAGGAGGCGTTGGTCCCTTTTCTCAAGTGTTGTCGATGTTGTCGTTGTCGTTGTTAATTTTTTTTTAATATGTCTTGGCGGCCGAACTGGATACCCATCTTCGTCCATTAATTCTAAATTATCAGGTCGATTAATTACAATAGCTTTACTAGAATTATGACCATTATTATTTTTATTTAGTTCATTCATGTTATCGTTCTCTTCACCGATTGGTGAAAATTGTATTTCAGCCGGATATTCTTCATATCCATTATCATCTTGTTCTTCTTTATAATCTTTCAATTTTAACATTGTTAAAGCGTTTTGATTGTCGATAATTGTATTATCATCGTTATCATCAGGCGATGATGATAATTTGATTTCATCATGATTAATTTGTTGTTGTTGTTGTATTTGATCAGGTGATATATCCGAATAGAATATTGAATTGCGTTTCTCTTTTAATGGATTCTTTATTTTTATATCGACCTTTGATAATTGCCGTTTGAAATTGAAGGCTTTCCACGTGGAAGACTTACGGCGTGAAGCCGTTTGTGGTATTGGTACAGCTGTTATCTCCTCCAATGCATCTGAGGCTTGTTCAACAGGGGTAGTAGGTCGGGGGCACAAGGAAAAGGGAGATTCCGGGGATCTTCCCATCTACAACGCATGCACAGGCCCAGTTAATAATAAAATAATAAAACAAAATTAAAATAATGATAATAATAATAATAATAATAATAAAAGAAAGAGAAAGCATCGATTTATCATCATCGACAAATCATTGGTAAATAGCAATTTTCGATTTATTATTATTTTGATCTCAAATCAATCAATTAAACTTGGGCGGTGCACAATCATCGGAAAATAAAAATAAAGACGCAAACCTGGATTTTTTACCTTAAAACAATAATCATAAATAATGTTAATGTATAATAATTGTAATGGGCATGAATTTCGTGAATTTGGTGGGCGAATTTATGATCGACATGCGCAATGTTATCGTGTAGATAGTTTTTATCTGTTATCATTTTTTTTTTCTTCAAATTCTACTCACCTGATCTATACTGGGACTTCTCGGTTGTCGTTCATCACGATCAATTAATAATGTATCAATTGTCCGTTTTGGACTTCTCGGTACACGTGAATATGGATCTTGAGTACCATACAAATCTGGACTACCAATATTCAAAAGGCAAACTTTCTGTTCTATATCTACTATCACAATACCGGCTTCATTACCGTACGTCATCCTATATTTTTTTTAAAAATAAAAATTTAATTTAATTACATAATTAAAATTTATGTTGATTTTTAATTACAGTCCATAAGAACTATTTATTGCAAGTGCTGTTATATGGCTCGGAGATTCACCATTATTCCATGGTGTTAGGCAGACTAATTGTGCTTGAAAACCGGGTGGTTTCTTTTGTACACCACCACGTACACGTAAAGTTGGTGTCTCCTTTAAGATTTAAAAATTTGATGAATGATTGCTAGCTTACAAAAAAAAAATTGTTTATATATTTACTTTTTTATTGTCAGATTCGAAAACATCTAATTTACTTCCAGATCCGGCTGATCCTGGACCTGAGAACTGACAATCAGGTGATATTTCGCCCTCATCAGGTACTTCATAAACTATAGGTATCTCCAATACTGTAATTTCATCGTTACTTTCTGTTTTTTTATATGTAAAAAAAATTATATGACTAGAAGCGCCAGCTATACATAATTTTCTTGATTCAGGACATATTGAAATGATTTCAATAGCAAATGGATCATCTTCATTATCAGTTGAACGAGATTTTGGTTTTTCGAAAATTTTCGCCGTTTTCAATTTATATAAAACTTGTAATGTACCAGCATTAGCATCCCAAAATTTTATACTACCATCAGCATGTCTACAATACATACAAATTTACAAGGTAATTAAATTAATTTCAATTATCATTATTACCCTGTCATAATAATTTCACTATAACTACAAGATTGTGCTGTCCATGTTCCACCACTAATTGGCCAATCCATTTCAGAGAAACCTTGCCGTTTTGTCGCCGAACCGGCTCTACCAACTGAATAAAATGCTGGAATTAGGTCGGCGGGACAATCAGCTAAATAACTACAACATGTCACTGGTGATTCGTGTATGTCCATTGGATAGGGATTTTCTAAACATGGGAAACCTGGCGTTTGTAAATCCATCACAACTAGATCATTTTGGAGCAATGCAATTATTGCATACGGCTCTTGTAATTCTACAATAATAAATTTGAATCGAGAAAAATTAAAAAAAAAATATCCAAATCTACCGCTAACATAAGGTGATTCACATAATGTAATAAAATCGACAACATTATGTTCCATTTCTAATACAGTTGTTGTTTTACTATGTACAACAGTTATACTGGGTGTTCTGCCAGCTTGATCATATGGCATACCACCCGAGAATATCACAAAAGCTTCACTACAATAAACGAGAATTATTTTTTACTAATTTTCAAATACCGGGTGATTCACTTCAAAAGAAAAGTTCTAATGGCAACTCCATTATTTGGCGAATGACTCCAAAAATATTTCAAAGATTTAAAGGGGCTCTCTAGAGAACATTAGCAAAATTAGAGCCTTGTAGCTCAGTGAAAAGTTGATCAAAAACGGACAATTTTTAAAAACGAGAAAAGCACGCAAAACGACTGAGAATGACTCATAGACTCTCCCAACATTGATTTCATTCGTTTTTCTTAATTTTATTCTAGAACAGGTGAACATGATTCGCTTTGGGAGGCTCTCCGAGTCAACTACAAATCCTTGAAGTATCGCTCGCCAAATAATGAGAGCTGCCACAAAACTTTCCGTTTGAGGTGAATCACCCTGTATAAAAAAATACCCAGATCTTGATGATTTCCATTCAACTTTATTTATAGGCTTACACTGTTCTGCTTTACCATCTTTATTAAGTTTTGCTATGAAATAAATATTTGTTGATTAATTTTGAATTAATTATAAATTAAAAAAAAAAAATTAAACTACCATGAGGTTGTGAAATATGAATATATTTAGTATTCGATTTAATACTCCATGTTGTTAATGTGCCATCAGTATGCGAACACATAAATTGTTTACCATCATGATGCCAAGCTATTGATCTTAATTCATTTGATAACCATCGAATATCAGCCATTTTATTCCTTAAATCCCACAATACAATCTGACCACTTTCGTATCCTATCAATAACTAACAAGAGAATCGACAAATTTTCATTTAAACAATTAGAAAATTTATATACATATAAAGTATTGATGCCGAATCTCGGCTAAGATTAGAATTAAAACTTTCACGTTTTAAAAATAAATAAATAAATACCTTACTGGCATCTAATGGATTATCGCTTAAATGAACTACAGCACCCGGATGTGTTTTCCTCGATCTAAAATTTATTTCAATACGATTAAACGATTTTTATTCCAAATTATTTATGTGGTATAGACTTACACTTCTATAGCTTTATTCCAATTGATAACATAGCCGGATAAAACGAAACTTTCTATATGTACGATGTGGATATTTCCCCTATCTGAACCAATATACAACCATTTCGATTGCAAAGGCAAATGTATACAAGTGATCCTATGAATTAAAACAAACAAACTCGTTAACTACCAACAATTTATTGTTGTACTCGAATTTTTACCATTTATTTTGTAGCAATTTTTGGAAAATTTCCAAGGAAATTCACGTTTTAATACAGTTATAAAAGTTTCTACTTTGGAAACGTTTGCACTAAATTAGCTATTCGAAAGTTTGATGATTTTAATCAAGCATACAGTATATATAAAAGGCATATTTTAAAGCTTTTGAGGTGGAATTTAATTTGGTAGAAAATTATTTTGCTACTACTAACAACAGAGGAATATTTATTAAACAAGATAACGATGAATTTATTGGCGGATGCTGCATCTAGACTTACTTTTTGTAAACATTATTGCATTGTAGAATATTGTAAATAATTTAACCAAACTAGAAAATAGTCAGGACAGTTTATTTTCAGTCGTTTCATAAAAGAAACTAAATTATAACCCCCATACAATCTCACTGAACAGTGTAATCCAGTTAGTAAAAAGGAAAACGACATATGTACCTACACTCGATCTAAATGTGAAAATTACCGAAAAAATCGTTAAGAAAAGTCGATAAATTACCCTCGTATTAACTGCTACTATTTTTAGATCTTGTTCGAAGCATTTAAAAGAACACTTTTCGTTCGAATACATAAGCAAAGTAATCTATCCCATTGTTGCTGTCTTAAAAATTAGAATTGATGCGATAATGGCGTGACTCGTTGAATTTCAAAAGATTCACACAGTTCGAGTATTAAAAACCTTAAATTAACAAAAATTCGTCCCTATATGTCGTATTAATTTCCATTCGAATTGATGTCCTTGTGAAGCTTCCTAAATAATAATCAAAGCTTCCAAACCGGTAAACTTATTTCAAAAGATCAAAACTTTTATGCCTATTCGAGCTTTCCGATTCAATGCAATTGAAATTTGGTAATCAATAACAAGAGTTATCAAAAAGGCGTAAGAAAAAATAGCATCTTCAATCCCAAAAGGGTGAAAAGTTCTTGAAAAAATAAAAAATATCCAGCCTTTTCTGGGATATTTGAAAGTAGCTGATTTACAGGCCCACTTCAACCCCAATTTTCTCCTTTAAAATTCATTAAAAATGATGAATAATCAGTTAACATACAAAATTAATGCAAACGTGCCCTTATATTCTAAATCTATAACAAACACCCCTGCTGAATTTCAAATTCAATACACCAACGATTATAATAATAAATGATAGAAATTATGACTAATAAACTATCAATTTATTGCAATTATCATCAAAAATGTTTAAACAATACTTACTTCTCCTTTTGGAATTTGAGACTTTGTACAATTTGGGGTATTTTCTGTCGAAAATTCCATAAATGTAATGAATCATCAGCTGTTGCAGACACCAAAGCACCTTCATTTATCAAGAATTGTAGATGGAGTACAGCTGCTGAACCTGGTGGACCATCCATATCGTGTCGTACATGAATATCAACACCAGGTTGGCCAAGTCTTTATAATTTAACATTAAGGAAAATAATTTTCAACACAAAAAAAGAAAAACAATTATAAGGAAAAACAACAAATTTTCCATATGGATAAGGCTATTCTGAAAGTATTCTAATCCAAAAAAAAAGAAATATCTGAAACCGATTAAGTATACTGTAATGGTAATGATAATAATGTTAACCGAGAAATCTCATAAAAGACACCCGGAGAAATTGGTAACATTAAGGAAACATTTTACGATTTCCAATCTATTTTTATACTAACAGATAGTGTTAATAAAAAACGTTTTTAATTAACACAAACGAGGATATGCAACAAGTAATTGAAGAAAATCTAAATATTGAACAACATTCTAGAATCCCTGTACATTATAGCAATTTGTTGAGACAGGAAGGAAACTTTTCAGCATCCGTTACATATACGAGAAGATCTATTCGTTTATTGTATTGATCCATGTAGAAAATACGTTAAAGTTCTTTAAAAAAAAATACAAAGAGAGAGACATGGTATTAATATTTTAATAAAATCTTCATTATTAATTTACATTTAGATTATTCTATAATACAACTAGAATAATTACAAAGTAAGTCATCTCTTTGTACAACAAAATTCATAAACGAACTAATTTCATAAAATTGTCCATTCTAATAATCCTGAAATGCTTCATTTAAGCATTTTCTCTTTGTGTTCATTACATCAAGTTTACAAAAGAATCACTATAATATAAGGAAAAAAAAGACAGGGGAGGAAACTTAATTAATTTATCATGGAAATTGGATAATCGGCTTCTTTGTCAATAGATTCATCGTCAATCTAGTTTGATATATAGAATGTAATTTAGCAAGTTGAAATTTTAATCAAGCAACAAACACAATTCGTATCGTGTAAATTTTAAATGATGGAATTTAATGAATCTAATCAACACTCTATGTTAAAGAGTTGAAAATTAACATTCTTGTAAACAAGAATGTGTCTACTATGTTGAATAACTATTCCTACATGCATGTAATTTGAACAAAAAAAAATGGCAATTTTATTATTCTTATTATTATTATTATTATTATTGTAATTACAAACTCATTTATGGGCAACACTTAATTTCGTGCACAATTAATACGGTAACAAATGTATTAATTCTATAGCCGTCATTACTATTCTTTATTTTTAGGCGAACTATTTTATATCTACTTTTAATTACAGAATACCACCGAACTATACGGTTACTATCTAGTTTCGTTGTTTGTAGTCGAGTTGACTGAATTTTGAGAGACAAGGTATACACTGTTAAAAATTCAACATCTATTCAATTTCAAATATATAATCGACAAATTGTTTAGTCGAATCGTCTAATAATAATTGTAGATGTGAACGTTTTACTAAATGAAATCTACAGTGTGATAATAGCGCAATAGATGATTTCGAAATTAATGGCTCAAAACTACGACCTAGATTTTCACGATGATAAAACCACGTCTAATTTCCGATAATGTTCAGCTTTTGTGGTTTCCCTATATATCGGATTCATCATCCAATATACTTTATTAAGTAATAATAATAATGATAATAATGGTATCAAGTCTGTTATTATTGAAATACATGAATAATATAGCTTGATATTTATCGGCAGTTTTTGTGATATATTGATAATTTAACGTCAAATAGGGATTTTCATCTAATTTTTCATAGATGGTAGATAATTATAATTGTTCCTTTTAAAGCTTAATGTCTAACAAAGACACTTTTATAGTAATAAGTTTCAAGTTTCTCTACTCCCCCCATGCTTTTTGATTAAAGCTATTTGTTGGGAAAGAGAATGCATTTGACGGTATCAGAATAGGTATATGAAAAGCCAAATCTAATATAACTACATAGAAAACAATACATTAGTGGAAAATACAGACTTGAAGATAGTAATAATAGACATAAAGGTAGTGGGTTTTATAACATTGTTCCCCTTCAAAGTGATAATAGTTTTCTGTAACTTTGTATGTATGTGTGTGTATATTATGTACATACATGTAAAACCATTATTATAGTCTCCCACATTATCAACATTGTTATTTTAGTTTTATTAAAGCATCTAAATACAGGGTGTTTGGTCTAAGTATGGTGAATTCCAAGAAACTCCTATTAGTCGACGAGCGATTCGAAAAATATTTTGTGGATTTGTAGAAGAGTCCCTAGGGAACATTTTAACAAAATTAGAACCTCGTAGTTCATTTCAGAGTTGGTCAAAAAACGATCGTTTTGAACAATGTCGCAATTTTGAAAAACGAACAAAACACGCAGAACGACTAAAAATGACTCAGAGACCTTCCCAACATTGATTTTTTTCGTTTTTCTCCATTGTATTCCAGAGAAAATACGGAGTATTTATACCTGTTCCAGAATAAAATGAAGAAAACCAAAAAAATCAATTTTGGGAGGATCCTAAAGTCATTCTAAGTCGTTTTGCGTGTTTAGTTCGTTTTTGAAAATCGCTACATCGTCAGAAACGAGCGGTTTTTTACCAACTTCCAAGTGAGCTGAGAGATTTTAATTTTGCTGAAATATTCGTTAAGGACTCTTCTACAAATCTTTAAAATATTTTTCGAATCGTTCGTCGATTAATAGGAGTTTCTTAGAACTGACCATACTTCGACCAAACACCCTGTATAATTATTCGCAGTATAATTGTACCTATATCCATATTCTATGCATATTTCTAACTAATAGTAAATATTTAGATTTATGAATGGATTATACTTACATGATATAGTATTAAAAAATTAAATACATTCTATCACGAATGTGTTTAAATGAGTGACAAGTTGGCAAAATTTTAAGGTAGAACGCTACTGGATGAAAAATAAACTATGTGTTCAAAAATTTTCAAAAAATTACCATAGCTTAATATTTGGATAAACTTCACTTATACCAAGTTTAAACCAAATCTGGTAGGAAGTTTTCGAGAAAATGTGGAAAAACCATGTTTTTCACACAATTTTATTTTTTATCTGGGAAAGTTTCTAGTTTATAAAATGGAAATCAACGAAGCTTACAACAACAACAAAAACAACGTCAAAAGTACCTAAAATTGAAATTTATGGTCAACAATTTACAAAGTTACCGTATAATTTGATTATTATTAAAATTCGTACTATGCGAATAATTTTCAATTTAATAACGATCCTAAAATAGTTAGTGAGGGATTGCTGTCAATTATTTTGTTAACAAATTTTGGAAATACCCTAGAATTTTGTCACCAAAGACTTTGTTTCATAAACTTTACGGTCACCATAATTATCTAAGGGAAGGGTATTTAACTTTCACCCTCTACTACCCGAGTTGGTCGTTGGTATTTTGAGAGATTCACAAGACATAACTGTAAAATATGATACTTGATTTTCCAGTTACATTCCATCAAAGATCCTTTAACAAATCATCTTTATAACTGGATTTTATGAATCCGTCTTCTCAATTATAAAATTTATAATTGTAACGAAACGACTCAATTGAAATTTTCATGGGAAATACACGTCGCTATTCCAACAATTACAACGATTTGGAAGATTCTAGACCAAGTACTGCTTTATTAAATGAGTTTTGCAATATTTATCATGAGACTTCAAAACTAATTGTTACCAAAATTGATGCATCAATAATCTATAAGAAAATAAATGGTTGTAAAATCAGAATTGAACCATCAATATTCGGTTATGATAAATGTTACAAATGTTACACAGTCATCCACAGCATATCAAATTTGAATCTTCACTATTATTCTCTCATATACACATAAAAACACAAATAAAATAACGGATTATTTTAAAAATTACAGCCCCATTGGAATTTTTACGATTTCTTTCCCTAGATACTGAATGGACGAAAAATAATAAGCGAATATTTTTTCAGTCGAAAGTAAATTGAGGAAAATTATGATGAACCCAACATTGTAAATATGGTGGATGCGCCAGGCTTAAAAGTGGTTATCTTGGTTTATAACACAGTTACAGAGTTAATAATGTAAATATAACGCACTTTCATCGTGTAATTACATTAAAAGGACAATTGTTGAAGGTAAATATTGAACTTTTAATGTAATAAAATTTCAATGGAATTTTTGCTGACACTTTTAAATATGGAAGAATATACGAAATTTAACGAATATTTAAAATATGAAACATCTGCTACCTGGTAATTTCAAACATTTTAGGAACATATCGATTAAACATTATCGTTAGAAACCCTCTTAGATATATGAGATTAGGGGATTTCTTCTACATACGATAGCATATTGTTGTCAACTAACACCGATAATGGGATGTTTTTTTGTTCCAATAATAAATAAAACGACCCAGCTGTTGCCGGAATAAACTTTCTATAATAATAATAATAATAGTGCCGTACATTACCATATAAATAGATAAGTTTACATAAGTTATGTATTTTTCTTTATCAAATAAACATTAATCAAATTAGAGGAAAATTGATGGACTAATCGAAATTCATAACAAAAAAAATGATTTGTTAACTCAGATGTCAAAAAAATGGTAAGCTTGAAATCTAGAATGATAACAATCAAATCTTGTTTCAAAATCGGCTTTACTGAAACTTTATGTATAAAATTGTATACATAACATACAGATTTTGCCTTTGTAGACTCAACTTTGAAACGTTAATAAATTCATCTGTAACACACTTGAAGCCACTTTGAAATCACAAACATTTGCGAGATTATATTCTAGTATGGTTACATATTCTATTTTCAAGATCGGCTAGAATTACAACTGAATGAAGTTGAAAATTTCAAAGAAAATCAATTGAAATTCCAATTGATTTGATCTGGGGGGTAGAACAAATATGTGTGTGAATTCAACCAGATGTACCAACTACCAAGTTGATGTTTCAATAATCTATATTTGTTTTTTTGGTCGTTTACAAAGAAAACTACTTTGAAGACAGAAACGAACTGAATTCCATCCAAATGTACAGGGAGGAATTTAGAATGAGTTCAATATCGACTAATAAAAATACACATAAATTGAATATTAAAACTTATTGTAGTATTTACTTAATAATCGATCCTTCAGCTAATATAAGAAATAATTCAATCCAATTATACTGAAATATAAAAGAAATAAACTTGCATACATACAGCAATTTGAATGGAATAATATATTGAATACTTGATAGAATAAAGTGGATTCGTGACTGACTATAGAGATTTAATGCAAAATAGTTGGATTTTCTTCCATATATTTGCTTGAAGAGCAAACAAAAAAGCGAAGAAAGGAAGCAAAACAGAATAATTCATTATTCAAATACGTAGTGAGTGTGTAATGTTACCATTCTTTAAATAAGACCAGCAATTTAATAAATAATTCCAGATTTTTTTCAAGTATTCCTACTTTATCCCCCAAACTGTTGAGTGTGCAATCGATCACGAATTCTACCTGTCACCAATATTGAGGACGTGGCTATTTGTCGATAATCTCAAAGTTTTCAGGTCAGTTTGGGAAATTTATTGCAACGTAGAGCCACAGTTTTGTCAAAATGGTGGATGCGCCAAATTTTATTTACCACAATTGTAATTTATAACAAACGACAACATATTCGTTTGAATGTCGTTTGGAATTCATGAGAATTGCCAGCTCAAAAGAATTTCATTTGATTACGAATTGTTTTGTAATTTTCAAAATTCTATTTCATGTTTAATAATAAAAACGTAATAAAATTGTACCGGGAAAATAGCTTCTTTATACATGCCATGACATTTTCAATTAATGATGACACAATTGAAAATTCTCTATCTCTTTCTCTTCTATTATCTTCAATAGAGTTTACAAGATGTTTATTACCATCAGGGATGTTATTTTTCAGTAATTAACTATTGAATATTTCGAATTAGCGAGGGTTGTAATTAATATGGAGGAGTGTAAAACTAATTGGCTGTCAAAATTTATTAAACACTTGTTAAATATATGTTATTAGTATTAGAGAAAGAGAACTATAATTTTAGAGATTTTCGTTTATATTCTATTATCTTCAAGATTAATTTTGAATTGTTTCGAGTAGGAAATATTCGATTTAAAGCAATATTTTGTACTACATACACAGTACTGAATCGTAAATTGGCGTGATCGAAATTTCTATAATTTACACACTATTAATCGGAAAATATAAAAGATTTCTAATTTGACATTGACCTAATTTAATACACGATTAATGATAAATCCAATTAAAGATCAATAGATTGAAGGAGTGCAATTATTAAGAAATTAGGATTGCCTATTTATCTGTTTCTCAATCTATTCTGATTTACCGCCTTTAAAAAGAAAGATGCCACCTTGTAACAGCCGATTAGAATAAAAGATAGGTCAATTTAAATAATCCATTAACTGTTTCTATACAAAAAATTCTACAACAAATCCGAATAAAATGGTTTTTATTGAAGATGAGCCTTGTATGTTGTTTATTCAATCCATTTAAATCCTCCAACCCTTATTGATTTAATAATCTTATCTATCTTTAACAAATTACAACAAACTTCGTATTAGAATTTACTCTTAATTTTCTACCACCATTATTTTTTTGCAATCAGATTCTCTTTTGAAGAAACAGAATGGTAGAGGCGCTGGATTACAGTCGATAGTCGATCTTTTGATCGAAAATTCAATCTAAAAAACTTTGATCCTAAGCCCCATTTAATTTAATCAACTACTTAAATTATTTCAGCACGGGCATAACGTTAAAATACAACAACTTTTGTGTTTTCCTAAATAAATTATATTCTACCACTATAGTTGTAGTTCGTTCTCTACAATTATTTATTCCGTGTTCTACTTTTAAATAATTAATTGATAACGATTATCTGTAAATAAAGAATGTCTTTGTTGTTGTCGTTAATAACAGGTAAAGCTGATTATAAGATAAGAAAACCACAAATATAGAAGAGAAATTGATTGTTAATTCTATATTTCAAAATTTATTGTTGTTTTGGCGTTATTTCGATTAACCGAAAATTAATGAAAATAATCACCAAATAATGTTACTAAACAATGTAAAGAATATCAATTTAATAAGTCTCAAGAACAGATGATTGAATTATTAACGAATAATGTCGATGACAACTTAGAAAATTGGATTTAATATTAAACTGTAATTTATTTTTTAGAAATCGATAATATCGTACGAGAAAAAATCAACTTTAACTGTAACCTTTACGATAAAGACGACGATGAGGAAAAATTATGATGAGAAAATAGCAACTTTCTTTAAAACAACAAAGAATTTGTAGACGAAACAATTATTTGTTATAAACCTAAAAGAATTTCAACGATAACTAAAAGATACAAGTTTCGATCTTATAGTTTTACAACTTCCACGATAGAAAAATTGAAACAATTTACCACAAAAAATTTGAAATTTCAACAATAATTAAACGTCTTACAATAATGAAAGAATTTCCTGGGAAATCCACAAAGAACTTCTGGTATTTATGGAAATATATTGAGTTTCTAGAACCGAATCAAGTGTTTATGAAGGGAATATTGAGCGAATTCTTAAAAAAATGCTGATAAAAACGTGCAAATTTGCTCCATTTGTCATCTCAAAGTTTACCACAAATTTAAACGTATGATTATCTTAAAAGAAAAAATATTTTAGTAATATGAGTTGATATAAATTCAACAGCAAATAAAATATTTTGTAAGGGAAGCAGTACTTTTATATCTAAATCGAGCATATGAATGTAAAAATATTGAGATGGGAAAACATATTGTATGTTACAATATTCCATTTAGTTCTACAGGTAGCGGCTTGTTTTATTTACATTTTCCACTACCCTGTTTTTTAATATAAACATTATTTCTTCTATAGCTTTCACCGGAATCTGGGAGGTTTCTATAGCGTTATGTCTTCATAATGGATGAAGAATTAGTGATTTTACTACAGCCTCCATTGGAGATTATTTTCAATAGATTAACAACTGACCTTTTATTATGATGACTGATAACTATACAACAAACATTAAAAAGGATACATCCTAAGGGAGCCACATTTCGAACCAATAGCCAACAGTCGTTGCACTGGATCAAAAGCCATAGCTGTCGGCTGATAAGGGAATCCATGTCGGAATGTCTGCAACAAAATATTGGGATTATATAGTTTAAGTTTTGCGGCGTAATTTTAGATAATAATATTTTTTTTCTTGGCTAAAGTATGGCAAATTTACAATCCTGTAATGTAATAAAATAGCGTTTTATTGAATGGTGTTTTATATGCACACTTGTTGACTAGTAGTGCGCCACGACGCCGCCATCAACGACGATCAATAAGAAACTTATATACAACAGTATGCCTGTCTGACGTCAGTTATTATCTTCACGTTGAATTATAACAAGATGAAAAATACACCTGCTTATTATTAAAGTATCTACAACTAACTATAAGAACTAATTACAGGTGGAGTAGCATAATGTGGTTTGTTTAAGATGAGAGTTTTTTATGAAATTCATAAAACTTTCAGATCTAATCTTGCTTGTTAGATAGACTGACTGATGATCTGCCACCGCCTGTTACATACTTGTTGCTAATTCCTCTTCCTTCGCGTATACAATCTTCCCTACCTAATCTAGTTGAGTATTTTCCACTATTTATAGTTCATTGAAAAGATTTTAACAACAAAATACACCACCGCAATATTGTAAGATAAACAAACAAGACACAAATTGTGTCTCTTGTATGTTACATCAAAGGAAATTCAATGTTATATGGTGAATTAAACGGTGTATGTATAGTGAAGAAATCAATTATTCACAAACAATACAAAGAGACAACTTTATTCAAACACATTCACTAAACACAACCCTTTCATTCTATTTTCATGAAATTTATTTCATAAATTTTCAAGCTTTTGTCACAAATGTACGTTAGTACTAGAGGAAATTAACAGATTGGAAGATTTCTCAAAATAGGATCAAAATTCAATAATTCTATCAATCTAAAAAGAAATAAAAGTTGCTCAAATGATTATAATGTAAATGGTGAATAAAATGGAATTAATTCTGTAATTTCAAAAAGCTTTCATGCTACAAAATCATTTTATTGTTGATCTATTGTTTGAAATTTAAATCACGTTAATTCTTCCAACAACAAAAAGCCTCTCAATTACTAAGTCTTCATTAAAATTTAAATATAATTCCTAAAATAGTGAATTAACATAAAGATTAAATCATCGTAAATAATTAAACATTTATTGATAATAAGATTTTAGTGAGCTTTGTAATTAAATCAAAATCCCCATGGCGCGTTTACATCAAAGATTTACAAACGTTCTAGTTAGGAGACGCTAAAACTTTTTTTCTCTATCGATAATACAAATAGTTTAAAAAAGTTTGAAATTTGATAAAATGTTGAATAGTTAATAAAAATGGGAAGCTACCCTCAAATTACCTGAAAATTGTATTTTAGTTACGTGAGGTATTTTTTACGGAAGTTTTAACGCAATTTCCATAGGGGATCGTTTGAATTTCTCAAATTCCTTCTAATTTCACTAAGGAACAATAATGAAAATTTCTAACTGACAATTGTTAAGAGATAAGCTGGAAGATTAGACTTTTACGAGACGTTAACTAGATCGTTAAAGCTTGCTTCTCAGTTGAAAAATCTATCATTGTAAATTTAGCGTCCTGAAATAGTTTTAAAAGCTTCACTAAAGCTAATTACACTAAACACAATTGAAGTCTATTGAAATAGTGCCTAGATCAACAAATCTCTTGGTTCTGTTATAATAGCGTAAAACCACAATTTATATAAGACCGAATTTCTCCCATGTCAACTATTATACAATGTTCTATTCTATCACAAAACAAATCCTATTTTATTTTTGATTTAATGTAAGACTAGTAAATCGATAGATAATTAATCCAGTAAAGTTCATTAATTATCGAAACCTAAAATCGTCTATTCATTAGAACTTTTACAACATCAATAAAGTTTATTTTCAGTCTGAAAAAATTCGAACTTGTATATTACTGAAATGAATCAATACCCTTAATTATGTCAGAATATCAAAAAGAAAAAGACAGGAAGGAAATAATAAAATTGTAGACTTTGGAGGATTTATTAAATTTTAAATTATCAGAAATTATTTACTATAAAATAAAGCCGTACAGGAAACAAATAGTAGCTTGTATCTTGGGGTGGTAAACAAGACCGACATCAAATTCAATTCATTTATTGACTTTTTCAAAACATGCAATTACACCAAAGTTAAATTTTAAAATGCCACGTATTCAAATTACAGAAATTATCTGTTTTTACGTGTTTTTACAGGAACGCAAAGGAAACAAATAGTCCACGTATAAATCACCCGTAATCGTACAATTTTTAATTAATCCCTTGAATCACAATATTAAATATATCAATTATTTTGTTACAATCAACAATAAGTATGAATATTGGTATTTTTAAATATTCAACAGAAAAGTCCACAATGAATCAACATTTCCATTCAGTTCTTGACAAATTAAAAATGTAAGTAATATAAAAGTTTTTTAATCATGCAAACTTTTAATCTTACTGTTATTATTCATTATTATTAGATGTTCAGTTTTCATCAACTGATATGATTCGTAAAAATAGCACAAAAAAAATGGAAATAATACAGCTGACATATGTTGATTTGTGTGTGTGTGTGATGAAAATGTGCTTTTTCAGTCAAATGAACAAAATTAATTAAAGCACAATGGAAAAACGGTAGAAAATGAGAGGCTTGATTGAAATTACATTATTTATTATATACTACATATGTGTTTCTTTGTTGTTAAATAATACGGATAAAAAATTATTTTGTTAAGCAAATTTTACCAGTTTTCAACATAATAGAGACAATTAAAATTATTTTGATTATTTTTACAAAATGTCACATTCGAGTCGTTTTTATGGACATTTAAAAAGCCTGGAATAACGGTATATTTCAGCAAAAACCAAACAACTAGCGAGGGTTAACAAGCTGAAAAAACTGCACGCTCAGCTTCACTGTCACTTGTTAAAAAAAAAAAAACAGACTACCGAAAGAAAAGAAAAATCGTTAATTCTACTAATTACAAACACTCAATTTTTCACCAATTTAAACACGTCAATGTGATAAATGACAAAATTTTCTTTATGAAAATTTGATGTAATTATTTTGTTGAGATACAAATTGTCTTAATGTGCATTTAATTTGTCTTAAATACAGAAACTAACGATTAGTATACCGTCACAAAGATCCTTCCTTTAATTAGATTTACACGTCCATAATCCAAATTAAGAAGCTTTTATTCCGCCGGATACAGAGAGAATCCCAATGAAGACTACTTTCTATATTTAATTAAAATATTGTATATTTCTATTCATTAGATAACATACAAAAATTTGGCTTTTCAAAGTGTATTTACACGGCAATTAATAAATTAAAAAGCCTCTCGCCCTACTAAATTAAGCAAATTTTAATCAAAGTAAACGAATCGAGTACTGTAACTATAGCTGTACTGATAAGAACTTTTAAAATCGATTACAAACGATTAATTTATTATTTAATAATAAGACAGCTTTTGATAATTGTGAATAAATATTAATAATAATATATCATTCAAACATACGATTATTTATTCAAATTGTTCTTTTGAATACTAAATTTAATAAAGTTGAATTTCCTTGTTCGATATAAACCTATTTTCGACGAATATAATATCATCACGTTCAATATTAATACTCGCATTTTCAACATAAGTCTATTTATTCATCAAAGAACATTTTCGTAATCATTTTTACAACTCAATTCAAACGATAAAATTTGCGTTTAATTACCACTTCATAAATAAAACGTATTGATTAATTAGAACGACAGTTAAAACGAAAAATGGTGGATGCGCCGCGTGAAAAATCATTACTATTTCAACATTTACATTTCACTTTTCTTTTCTAATTATATTTGCACAGCCATAATGTAAATTAAAAAGCCTCCATCATGTCAGAATAATTGTAAATGAAACCGTCTCTAATGGAGCGCTTTTTTTTGAAAAAGCGTCAACTTTCACAATACACTAATGATATTTAAACAGTACAGAATCAGAACGGATAACAATTTATTTGTAGATAAATTGTAAATTTTAAAGAGGAAAATAATGTTAGACATGCAATGAGTTTCCGAAAAAATTAATGTTAGTTTTATCAAAGAATTACATCAAAACTACATGTTAAAGTTGAGCAATAAAACAACAATAATTACTAGTTTTCAGCATTGTTAATAACTATTTATTAAGTACAAGTACTGACAAGTTTTGCTATTAATGAGAAACATTCTAGTTTCAAACTTATTAATCATCATTTATTTTATTGTTTATAAAGAAAATATTGTTGATTGATTGTCATTTACTGGCAAATCCCAACGTATTTACATTTCAGTTTTTTACCAGGCTGGATGATAAATGTTGAGAAAAATTCCGAAAAATACACAAACACTATAATATTATAAACCTAGCATTCTATCTAACAAAATCATTGTTATCTGGATTAAATGAACATTCGTCTGTCTATAAGGTGCAAAAATTCCGTATAAATGAGATTCCATTGTATTTCATTTATCACAGAAATACTTCTTGTAATTACATGAATAATTCAAGAGTAGCCTTCATTATATTATCTTTGGGTGTTTTATTTATTTTAATTAAAGTGTTTTTTTATATTAAACCAGGCAATGAAAATAAATACCAAAGCAAAGATTTTTATTGAAAATCTACTAAGATCAGATCCTATTTACTTTATACTTGATTGAAATTTACCGGAAATTAATCAAACTTTCTAATCATTTCAAATGGAATACAATAGAAACAAACTTGAATTTGATAAAGTTGAAATAACTTCGCTTACCAGTTAGAAACAATCCATTTTATACAAACCTAGAAATGAATCAAAAGCTTAATCAAGTATAAACATTATTTATAATTTATATTTCTGTTTAGTAAACATGTACCTAAATCATAATTAACAAGCTAATTTCTACCAGAATTATTAGCCGAAATTCAAAATCTATTCAACCAATCTACCTTTTCTACACATAATTATTCAAACAATAGTATTCAACAATATTTGAATAGGTCCTTCAATTTAACCAACCAACTATAGGGAGTATATAACAAACAATTCTATCAACGTTCAACATTCATGAAAAATTAGCATTTGTAAATATGGATTGAAAACAATGTTGATTTTTCATAGATTGAATCAATAAGCTTATCGATATGTTCCACATTTATCGTTTCAAATTGAGTTTGAATAATTCTGGTAGAAATTACGTAATTTTACAAGCTATTTCGGAATGTTATTGGCAATATTGTTGCTTAGCGTGACAATCGGCATTCAATTCATTCAAAAAATATGCTAGCTGTTAATAAAAAGTAGGTGAATGTTGTGCATTATCGTTCCAACATCACATGCTAAAACATCAATATAACGTTTGTACTTTAATACGACAAGAATTTCAACAAAAATGTGATAGGCGCAATAAGAGATGCGTTTTTCTCTTGGTCTATTGGTGATAATCGATAGAATTGTCGTATTCTGCTTCGAATGACCGAATCGAACGCCTGAATTGCTGTTGAAATAATACAAACTTTTCCTCAATACAACTTCACTCTACTTATTTTTAATATATTCAAGATGACATAAGCAGAATTTTGATACGTTTAAGAAATAATCAAAATAAAATATTCACCAGAAAGTCTCACTATAACAACATTAAAACCCGTACAAAAGCCCACATTTCGTTCAATACTGTTTCCAATCGTTGTGAATTCCGGAAAACAAACAACGTATAAGAAAAATAAATGTTGTTGTCTCCAGATCTTGTGCATTTTCCTGAACACAAAGATACGTTCTACTTCATTTCTCAACCACTGCCAACAATTTATTTTCAATTCTTTGTTACAAGTACTGTAAAATTTACAATTAATGAACACTTGACATATATCAAGATGGTTCTATTGTTGTTAATCTTATTGTATACATGGTAATTTCTAAGCCAATTCAACCAAATCAAACTAGAATAATCATCACACTAATTAAACTAACAGATGATACAGCTACTTGAATGTAGGACATTGTGTAATATGAGTTTATAAAGCCACCCTTGGGACTTGCACACAAAATTGTCCGCCCTATAAACCTGTAATATGATCGACATTTGTGACAATTATTTGATCAAATAACATTTTAAATTAAATGACAATGTTTACTAATTATAAATTTCGTTTAGATTCCAATAATGCATATGTAAATTTATAAGGTAGTACAAAATACAAAGAGTTATATATCACGCAAAATAAGGGGAAAAAAGCAAGTCCGAGGATTTTAATTAGAGATAAAAGCACAAGTTTTTGTCTTTCTATAAAAGAACAAAGAGTAAATTGCCTAGAAGCATATGTAATTAAAGCTGTAAAAACTTTCATAATTTCTCATAAAATTTTCTCTGTATAATGGATAACAATTAAAACTTACGATATAAGTATAATTACAAAAAAATCTTTTATAAATACAACATTTGTTTAAATTGGTGTTTAGAAGGTATTAATGATAGCCGCGTGTGTCTTATGATAGCTAGTGATAACACTATCAGTACGACACACGCAGAGCTATCACGAAACCCATTTTCATTAAAATTTTAGTACAACATCAGAAAAAAAAGACGTGATATATCATTTTTCTCAACAGTCCATAAAATGAATAGATTCAATATCTTTCACCTAAGGACTACATTACAAAAGTTGTATAAAGATGGGCGCTTCAAGGGTGACACATTAAAAGTTCGAGAAACTTTCTAATTAAAAAAATTATACGACTAAAGTCTTAATAGAATAAATCAATTTAAAACGAAAAGCTCAAGTTATAATTTAATAATGTTTAGAGTTATATCATCAAAGTTGTATCATTTTTAAATAATTCAATTAGCTTCGGTTAACCGAACAATAATACCTTTAATAAATTAATCAAAAATTGAGAAGAAGAAGAAGAAGAAAATAGAAACAAGGTGTTAAAAGTTATCAAACAAAGATTTTTGATTCGTTGCAAAATGTCGTGTCCAATATCTGATTTACGAATAGATTTTCTGCAGTAAAACTTACACTTCTACGGTAAGTTTTGTTCTTATCGGTGTGTCTAAAGTCTTAAATTCATACGTTATAAATCACGTTTTTTCTTGTATGCATTCGAAACGTATCCAACGCTCTTATGCTAGATTTAAATGGGTTTTCTACATGTTAAAAACAGAAAGATTGTAGTTTCTCGACAATTTTAATCTCTAACATTATCAATTCAACGTTGACAATTCAGTGAATAAATGTATTCAAATTTAGGTCATTTCAAATGTATTGTTTAAATAAACTTGCGTGTTCTTCATATTGGTGAGATAAAACAGCGAAGTGTAATCTATTTTGTTAAAGTAAAGCATCATCAACGTGATATATAACGTTTCCTTGACAGCTTTTCGTTCTACCTCAACTTTCAAGTTTACATTGCAATAATTCCACTGACAACAACCATTTATTATGATTTGTATGTTGAAAATGGAATGACATCTTCGATAACTCGATAATATAGAATGTATATAAATTTAGTAATAAACGAAATTCTTTTCAAATATGATCATTAAATGTAAAGTTTATTCAGGATGTTTTCTTGGTGATTGGTGATCAAAATTTGTTTTTAATCACATCCAGTTTACTTTAGAGAGAATTCTACAAAAGTACCAGAACCGATATTTACTCTAAACTTTAAATGAACACTTCTAAATTTTATATAAAACACAAAAAAACACTAATTCAACTTTAAATTTAATCCTGATTTATAAATGTTGATGACGTTTAAATTAAACAAACAATAAAGAAACAATCTTGAGCATAAATTTTCCATTTTATTTCGCTAAAATGAAAAACTTACAAGTTGTCTCAATGGGATTACTTAAATGCAAGCAAAAACGATTCTGATTCACAGTTCTACTTACTTACTTACTAAAGTATTAAATTTCTGAGTGTCAAGAGACTTTCAACCGGCCACTAGAAACGACCATCTTAAACTGGAGAATACGCAGCTAAAATGTTGGATAATCGTTGTATAATAGACTGATTCATTAAACTGTGTCTCAAGATATGTCGACGGGTTAATCATAATGAATTGGGGTTGTGTTTCAGAATACCACCCAACGAAGTGTGAAAGATCTACAACAGTTGTTTCTACACAACATCCTTTCTTTTACAAGAAGTTTGTGGATAGATTCGAAACTCTGTAATTATTAAATATGTGGAAGTGTTGCTGTAAATGTAACTGTGAACTGTAAATCACAATTTCGAAACTGTTGTAATGTAATTGAAGTACATTGCAACTTTTTTTGACAATAATTTATTTATTAAAGTTTGTACAAACGGTCAGATTGATTTTATGAAACCTACCCTTTGGTATTGTTCCATATTTCATTATTTTGTGTAACTTTCTTTGATCGTTAATTGGATGAGGATGAAGTAATAAAAGTATATTTTTACAAAAATCAAATTTACATTATTATTTTAGACAGTATAAAGCAAGTTCTTTGTTTCAAGTTCAGTTTCATTAAAGCAAATCGAGTTTTGCGTGAATTGGAACTATCAAAACTTTACATTTAACGATAATAATATAGTCAAACAGCTATTTCAAGTTGTTTCAATGCGAATATTTGTATAAAATTGCATGTTGTCGTATAAATATGGAGAACTGTAATCATATACAAAGCAAAAAGTTCTTAGATTTATAAAGTTTGTTTTATGTTAGCAAATTTGTAAACAAGATACCATACGGTAGTAATTTCAACAGAAAAACTTTTATATTCATACTAGGTACAAAATTTAAATTCATCTATCAACATTAAACAATTCTTAAATACTCGATCGATACAATAGCGTAAATTTTATTTAAAAAATTAAATTAAAGCGTGAGACAATTCATCATAATTCACTGTATTACCGTAAACTCAAATGTTACAAATGAGATAAAGAAGAGAAGCAAAAAACAATAACATTAACGTTCATTTCATCAAAGTTTGGAGAAGATTAATGGAGGAAGATTTTATGTAATAAAAAATGAGCAGAGTCGATATTTACTGGATTACAATACAATTTCACAGTTAATATATTTGAAAAACAGAACAGTTTAAAGTGAATATTTTAGATGAAAATATTCCCTCCCCATCAAATATCAATTTCCCCGGGAACTTCTTTTTTTATAGCAATTTATCGTTGAATCTATGTATTTAAAAGTCAATCCACTTTTCTTTGATGTGAAATTTTAAACAAAAATGATTGATGGGCGGGCAAAATAAATTAATTTTTTTCCAATAAAGACAACAACAAAGAAGAATAGCGGATATTCCTTTCAAATTTTCTGTCGTATTAATAAAATTCTTTTGTTAGAGCTTAGACATTTGAATAATAAACGATGACAGATATCGGTTAACTAGAGAATTAAATTTTATTATCATTAGAGGTTTTTGTCAATTGTAATGTAAATTAATTACAAAGTTTACTACTAATAAGCGGATAATGATGAATTTTAAATAATTTGACTTTTCTCACAATAATATACATTTTACAAATCAAACTTTGATAACAAAATTGTATCAATAGGGCAAACCGTTAAGAATGGAAATTTCATAAAATTGAACTACAGAATTGGAAACTTTCTGCTTGACTTTATAATTTTATTACTTTATCGCCCGACTGAAAATTGCATCAGATTAGACTATATTTGGGGGAATACATGGATCTAAATTCATGGTTGGAGAGAATTTTATACGTTTTATGGACACCGAAAAGCGCATTATTCTGCAGTTAATATCATAAATCGGTAAGTGTAAAATATAAAGACGAGAGAGAGAGTAAAAGTATACAGTGATTACTGCAGTAAATTTAAGATTGTCGGCCTTTAAAATCCACAGAGAAAGCTGAAAAGTTACAAATTGATTACAATCCAAGGATTTACCAGTTCTAGTTACGCACAATAAAGTATTATATGAGAAGTTATTGTTGAAAGTCTAGAAAAATTCAATCTAGGTTTCATATTAGCTTGAATTCTCATAAATTCACCAACATACGTACACCGGGTTATTTACTTCGGACGAGTTCTTATAGCAACTCCATTATTTGTCCAACGATTTGAAAAATATTCAAAGGATTTATAGGCAGGTGTCTAACGATTATTTTAACAAAATTAGAACCTCGTAGCTCGTTTGGAAGTTGGTCGAATGATGCTCTTTTTGGACAATTTCACGATTTTCAATAATGAATTACATACATAAAATGTCTTAGAATGACTCAAGGAACCTCCCAGTATTGTTGTTTTTTCGTTTTTTTTCCCTATATTTATTAGAATTTTTTAAGAAAAATGAAAAACTTATTGTTGGGAGGGCTTTCGAGACATTCTTAGTCGTTTTTGAAAATTGCCTCAATGTCAGAATCTCACGTGTTTGGACCAACTTCCAAATGAACTACGGGGTTCTAATTTTGCTAAGGTGATCTCCATGAACTACCCTACAAATCCTTGAAATATTTTTCGAATCGTGAACCATCCGGTATATCGAACAGCCACAAATAGAATTTTTTTAAGAATTTACCGAAAGTTTCAATACTCTAGGTTTATTACGTTACTTTGCTCGATGTCAAAAAGAATTGTTTTAAATTGGTCGCTCAATAAATTGAATAATTTGAATAAATTCTCAATTTCTACTAGGCATTTTATCAAAGTTTCAACACATCAACCCCCAATTCGTTTAACATTACTATTCCTCTTATCTAGTAAGATATTTTATTAAGTTATGTCGTCAAGAAGTCGAGAAAATGTTGGTAACAAACAATAAAATTATAAACACTGAAAGTTGGATAAATTAAGACAATTCTAAATTTTTACAAATGTGTTTTTAGTAACATCTCAAAACTTATTCAACATAATTAGTGTTTAACTACTTGGAAAAAACAATATTTCTAATTAAATTTGTAAATTTAATTATTCACAAAACTCAAATTCTGTTTATTTAACGATGTTATTTGTTGAATTCATTAATGTTTTAAAATACACTTATAATGTCGATCTCTATAGAATACATAATAGATTTTAATCAATATTACAGAAATTGCAACCTTAATTAGTTGATAAAGTCAGATCAAGTTAGGCTCTTTAATCAAAACATCAAATAATAGAGAAAACTCATCAATACAACTACTGCATTAAGTAAAATACTAAGGTCAAATTTCTATATAAAGATAATAGAGATCAAATCCCTTGATACTGTTTCGATTTCTTATTAATACAAGGAAAAGGTCTCCATTATAACATTAACAATACACGGCCCTAAAGGACACTTCTATTGATATTGATACGTATCTATGATGATCGATATCAAATTTCTATCAATAATGTTGGTTTTGTCAAAAGAAATGATTTAAAAAATCTTCAGTATAACAAAATTCAAAAAAGAAATTAAGGAAAACTAAATTCTATTGAATAGCTTCAAACAAGTCACGTATAAAATTTAAACGTAAACATTTGTAGATTTTATAAGGGAGCTTATGAAAGTTTACTTTCTATAATTCTCAAGGGAAACATTAAATTTGTAATTTGTAACAAGATATAGAAACGCCACTGCGAGATAGATAAAACTGCACGATTTAAAAAAAAAAAACATTTCTATTAATGATTTCTTAAAAAAACAAATAAAACTCAATTAAAATAAAATCTAACGATTGTATTCGATCATTACGTTTATTCATATCGCATTATAAGCAAATCAATTCTAATCAGGTTTCTAATTTTTATTTTGTTGTCGTCTGTTCATCGATAATTAACGGATGGTAATAAGCTAAAAACACTTTTCATTACAAAATTCAATCGTGTTATTGTACAATCAAAAACAGATTTTCATTAAATCCAAAAACTAATCAACTAGAATTTAATAAGTGGTTTTATGATCAATCTAAGAGTTATTTAAAATACATTAATGTAAAATAGGTAGTACATGTATGAGTACATTGTATAGACATACAAGACATACAAGTTGTAATTATAAAAATTTATAGACAATTTTCGTTTGGATAATAGGAAATGACTATTGTTAATTTAATTGGAAATAGTTTACAAGCCAATTTGTAATTTTAAATAAAATCTTAATGTGTATTGCTATAATAAAAACGTTATAAAATCTCGCCTCTACTCAATAAATATTTCAAACCAAGCTGAAAATTAAACGTCCTTGTGGCTGACACACATCGCTGAATCAACATATTTCAATTTTTGTTATGGTATAATGGTGGAGGCGCCGGAATAAATTCTAATAATAAAGACTTCTATTTGTAGAATTAGTACAACAAATAGTCTCCTCTAAGGACCTCATTTCATTATCTCATATAAATAAAGCACTTTTTACACATTATCAAGCTGGACAATACTCTAGACACTGAATATAATAGAGATACACGTGCCCAAATATGAATCTAGAAATGATTTTAAAGAAATTTCAAGGGAAAGATTTACTGAACAATCTCTCGAAACGTACACGTGCGCCTTTTAATAATCCACGAAAACTTTACAAAATGTTTCTAAACTTGAAAACACCATATACATTGTAAGAATAATTAATCAACGAATTTTCATTAGAATTACAAGAAAAATCGTTCTTCAAAGGTTTAGAATTAACTGAATTTACAATTAGTTACTGGATCAGAGATGATCATTAGACACTTATTATTAATTATCTATTAACTGAAACAAACATCTGATAATGTTCAAATAAAAATAAAATCATTGATTTCTAAGTCTACATTGAATAAACAATTTCACTGGAAAAACACTGTGACAATAACACGAAATAGTAAAAACTCCTCACGTTGTAACACTAACAACAACAAATCAACGTGTTGTCTATAAATTATGATTGTCTATTGTACAGAATTGAATTTCAGTTATAACATGCTGTGAAAAACGTATAGCCAGCAACTATAATCAATCCGATGCCTTTAATAATTCCACCTTGATAAATCCAATATTTCATTCGCACAAACCTTAATAAAATCTTGTATTGTAGTGGGATTTAATGCGTCTTATCTCATCAATATACTCTTAAAAATAAGTATTTAGAAACTCTACTTTTTTCAATCAAGTTTAATAAGGAATTACAATTTCAGATAGATGGAAGGAAATAACTTTTAAGACTCCCTTTTTCTGCTTGAATCAATTTTTTTTCGTCAAAATTGATAACACGACAAAAATATTAAGCATCCGCTATAGATAATTGTGTTTATTTCTGTAAGGAGAAACAAGGAAATTTAATCAATTTTAAGAGTGATTTAGTTTATTTATCGTTAGACCTTTTAAATTGACATTGACCTTATAAATTTCCCCTCGGGAAAATGTAAGAAAAAAGGTATAAGTTAAATAGTTGAATGGGTCTGGATATGTAAACTATGGAGGAAATTGGCTAAAATCCAATAAAATATAAAATATCAGTATATAGTATGGCATGTCTCTCGATTACAGTATCATCTTTTATAAAGGCACCTTTATTCAAATGATTTCCTGAAAAAGGCTGAAACTCAAATTCCAAAGACAATAAAGTTTCAACGATGAAACAACTTATTCTAGATTTACAGAAGTGACGAATACTCAAAAAAACACCTAAATCTTTGATTCTAATCAATATTTCATAAAATTCGTGTATCAATCACATCACAAATCAACTTGATAATAATTAAAACAAAATCCTCTTATCTATGTCGAAGAATATTAATTAAAATGCAAAATAAATTTAATCAACTTAATGACGCTTTTTTCTAATATTAATACTAATGATGACATGAAAACGAAAATCCAATTATTGCTGATCTAAGCTTAACTTGTCGTCAAATAGAGTGAAACTGTAATAATTACTGAACGATAATAATTGTCATGAATTAAATTAATGGGATTCTCTTTAAATCAGAAAACTACTTACTAACAATCTTTTATTTGATATACGTTCATACTGATGGAAAAGTAGTAAATCCAGAATGAAGACTGACTCATAAAAAAAGGTGTAAACAATATAAAATGATTCGTTGAGAATTTTATTTGAAATGAGAATTAAACTATACGGATTGGAACATAAAGGAAATGTACAAAAATTAGTGGAAATTCTATAATATTAATGGAGCAGTCTGAAGCTTTATGCAAACTAATTTGTTTAACACGATAGTTTTATGATTTTAGTATATCGTTGTGAAAAGTTGATAGAATATAAGAAAGTCCAAAAACAAGTAAGTTTAGAGTTTGTACATTCATTTATAGGACAAAAAAAATCAGAGTCTTCTTCTTTATAAATTGCCATTGTTCAATTTTGTATAAAATACGACTATAATTATTAATTTATGGAATATCTAAACTATCAAGCAGTAAATAGACAGTTTCGAAATGTATAATTATAGTTCTTGAATCAATTTAGTTCCGTTCATTCAATATTTGATAAGTACCGCTAAGTATAAATTTTGTACGCGTATTATTGATTTAAACGGTCTAAAAAAAAGTCCAAATATTTGAATTATTCAACTATTGATTGATGTTATGTTTGAAACAGTTGTGTTAAAAAATTTAATCTACAAACAGTAGTTTTGATTGTTGAAATAACGCTATTGTTCAAACTTTTAAAAAAATTATTTTTTTATCGTACGTCATTGTCAATACAACTTCTATAAAGCATTTGTATGTTTGATCATATTTGGAAAAATATGCGACCAAATAAATAATCGTGAATGGTGAAAGAGTCGGTTGGTTGGTTGGTGGTGTTTTAGTTTTTGGTTAGAATGTTAGCGGGGGCGGTCAATATTAGCGCGCCTGCTCGTCTGAGAATGCTTCCAGCCTTTATAATTCTGGATATATTGTACAAAACCGTTATATCTCCCTACAATTTCCACCACCACCACCACCACCATCACGAACAACAAGGTTCTTCCTTTACATGATTCGAAGGTTATCTGGTATACCGTGCCCCAGGTCAGCTCGAATTTAAATTATTCCACAAAATCCTATGAAAAATTTAATTTTCTGAAAATTTGATAATTTCATATTCTGAAGACGGTAGTAGATCCTTGTTAGATTCAATTCAAAAAAATGACAAATTCTCGTTATAATTTGATGGAATGAAAAATTTAATCATATACCCTAAATAATTTTTCAGATTGAAGATCTGAACTAAACTGGTGGAAAATTGGTGGATGCGCCGGGCCGCCACAAAATTTCATCAAAATAATTTGGTATTTCTAATGAATTTTCTTTAAGCAAAAATATAAAAATTTAAAAAAAAATAAATGCATCTAAACACGATTATTCACCACCACGAACAACAAGGTTCTTCCTTTACATGGTTCGAAGATTATCTGGTATACCGTGCCCTAGGTTAGCTGGAATTTAAATTATTCCACAAGATCCCCGAAAAAATATAATTTTCTGAAAATTTGGTAATTATATGTTCTAAAGATGACAAATTCTCGTCATAATTTGATGAGATGAAAAATTTAATCATATACCCTAAATAATTTTTCAGATTGAATTGGTGAAAATTGGTGGATGCGCCAGGTTATCACAAAAATTTCAATAATTTGGTATTTCTAATTAATTTTTTTTTAACAAGAAATTAAAAAATTCAACGAAAATAAATGCATCTAGACACGATTACAAAGAGATTATTCTCGATGTCGAACAGCAAAATCAAATTAACTTGTCAAATTCGAAGGTTATCTTATTCCACAAGATCCCCGAAAAATATGATTTTCTGAAAATTTGGTAATTATATGTTCTAAAGATGACAAATTCTCGTCGTAATTTGATGAGATGAAAAATTTAATCATATACCCTAAATAATTTTTCAGATTGAAGTAAATTGGTGAAAATTGGTGGATGTGCCAGGTTATCACAAAAATTTCAATAATTTGGTATTTCTAATTAATTTTTTTTTTAACAAGAAATTAAAAAATTCAACGAAAATAAATGCATCTAGACACGATTACAAAAAGATTATTCTCGATGTCGAACAGCAAAATCAAATTAACTTGTCAAATCACACTTCATTTTCAATTAAACTAATGGAATTAAATTTCGTTTTCAAACATTTCAATTTTGATGTGATTACCTTTACAATAAAGCTTGCTCATAATGCTAGATTAGGACTTACCTGAAACAAAACGAAAATTACTTTTAATGTCAATTCGTTCAAATTACATTGTAATAAAAATAAATTTCCACTAAAGTTTATACTTTATTCGTACACAAATTTAATGGAACAAATAAATATGCAATTAAACTCATTTCAGTAGAGATTTCTGCATCTATTTCTTACAACGAATACTAAAGAACATACTGAATCCTTAATGCAAACATTAAAGTGAAAAATACTACAAAGATATTCATATTTACAGGTACATTTACACAAATTTCTGCACATTTCAAAATATTATTATTCATAAGTGTAAATATTTATTACGAATTTCAAAGTTATGTTAGAATGCTTTCATTTAAATCTTACAGATCTCAAAAACATTCTTCTGGTGAATTTATTTTTAAATAAACAACGTTATTATAAGGTTACTTCGAATATAAATGTTTTTATTATATTACGAATAAGAAAGGATTCTTGAACTGAATTCGAATGGAATCAACTTAAAATTGCTGAAAGACTCATAAGTGTCGCATATTGTTGAGAATACATTCGGGAACAAAATTTCTTTATGCTGAGGTGAATATACGTGAGTTGAATCCAAAGAAATAAAATAACTTGGCACTTTTTACTGTTATATAAAACCAACACTAGTACCATCAACAAATAACGATTACAAATTAGCTATCATATAACTAATAAAGAAATAAATCAAAAAACATCTCTTTTAAAAATTCTTACAGTACTGATATCGATTCTCATGATCGGCTTCTATTGAGATGAATACAAGATACAACATTATTCTTTCCGGTAACAAAACAAATTCCCTAACGTATATCACACCGCTTACAAATTGTAAAACTAGACCGGAATTGAACAAAGTTTTGCGTGATCCAAATACAACCCTTTTTAATACTACCCGGACCGAAAATAAGAATACATCAACAACAATAACAGATTACTGGGTAGTTTACAAGAATTGGACTAGTTGAAAATTTAAAAGTTTTATCTTAAATTTTGTGAATTATTTAGTTTGAGAGACTTATTGTATTTTCAAATACAGATTTTAATATATTTTTTATTCGTTTAGGATCTCTGTACAATTTATGTTTAATCTGAAAGGTAAAAGAAGCTTCATTCTCTATTATTATTTCAACTGAAAAATACGGTTCAAAGATCAAACAAATTAAATGTTGTATTATGTATATGAATCAAAAAATCGTTTTATTTACTACTTGAAATTTGTAAAATGGTTGAATTTAAATAAATTTCAGTTTTCTACCTGATTTCACTGAATGATTTTCCTCATATCACCTACCAAAAATTGGTGCTATAGTTGTATATTTGGTGGATGCGCCGGGTATATAACCGAATATTGCAAAAATAGAATGTATCGAATGTTCGACAATTTAGATTAGAATTATTTTAACGCTTTGAAACCATTTCGTTTCACTAAATAGAGAAAACTATACTGGGTGATTCGCCTGAAACAAAAAGTTCTTATTGCAATTCCCATTATTTGTTAAGCGATTCGAAAAATATGTCAAGGATTTGTAGAGAAGTCTCCAGAGAACATTTTAACAATGTTAGAATCTTGTAGCTCATTTGGATGTTGAAAATTGCTCGTTTCTGACGACGAAGCGATTTTCATAAACGAACTAAACACGCAAAACTACTTAGAATGACTCTAGAATCCTCCCAACATTGATTTTTTCGTTTTTCTTAATTTCATTTTGGAATAACTAGGAATTTTTCGGGTTTTTTCTAAAATGCAATGGAAAAAAATCACTGTTAGGGGGTTACCGAGTCATTATTAGTCGATTTGCATCTTTAGCTTGTTTTTAAAAAATGCGACCTCATAATGATTTACGAAATTCTAATTTTGCTAAAATTTTCTCTATTAATGCTTGAAATATTTTTCGAATCACTCGTCAAATAATGGGAGTTGCCTTGTTTCAGGTGAATCACCCAGTATTATAGGATGGTACTCGAATCTTTTATTTTCCTACAATGTTAGATAACTTTCAATTAATCCAACACCCAATAAATTAACTAAATTTATCATAGAAGGGATTATAGTTAACTGATAGTTAAATTGAGTTAAATTCTCACTATTGCATCCACTATTAACAATAACAATCGGAACATTATTACAATAATACAGATTGGATATTAAACAAATCGTTAGATGAAACGTTCATTACAATATACATTCATTTAAATTTCCAACTATAATTAAACAATAGTAATAAATTATCACTTTTATTAATATAAAAGGTTAAAAATGTGAACGAGAATTAATAAATTCACCAATTACATTTAATTGTTTAAACAACATGAAGAGGTCAAATATTCACATCTTTAATTAAATAATTTTTTACGTGGTTCCATTGAATATATGTGCAACAATTGAAAAGGACAAATAAAAGAAAAAGTTGATGTTGTTATCAAAAGAACAAATTGAAGTGAAATCGTCAAGTTGATCTAAGAGTAGAAAACATAAAAGTTTGAAAACAAGGAGACAATAGAAAGAGAGCTTTTTTTGTTAACAATCCATCTATTGTTGTATTTCTACTGGAAATTGATAGCAAAATCATATTGAACTGTTTAAAACCATATTGAACAAAGATTAAGATGAGAACGAATGTAAAATAAAATCAATCTACAGATTGACTACAGTAAATTTTGAAATTGAAAACTAGAGGACGTAGTTTACATTTTTAACATTCTTTTTATAACCAATCTATCGATCAATTTTTTTTCTAGTAGAAAAATAAAAAAGTGAACTCTAGTGGGGTGGCAATTTACATCGTAATAAGCAATTCCAACTACATGATATATTACTTCTTTTTTTTACTGTTGCTGTAATATGATAAAAATTTACTGAAAAAGCTCTTTTTGAACTAGTTATTATTATTAAAAAAAGCAACAGATATACATACAATTTTATATTTAGCTGAGTCTGACACGTTTCAACAAAGCAAAACGTAAAATTAAATGGAGAAAGAAGCTCTTTTTAAATATTTGAAAAGCTTCCCGCAATATGCCGGAACATGGAAACCAAAAAAAAAAAAAAAACACTGAAAAAATATTATTTGGTATTATTTAGGATCATTGTCACCAACTTCTGTGAAATAAGTCATAGAAATGATTGTTTTTAACTGTTCATTTGGCTTAACTAAAGTTGGTGAAATCGTCCCCTAAACAAATAATTATTCTTGAATTTTAACTAACTCTACAATTTATAGAAGAAATAAGTAATTGAAAATATTGAAAATTTGAATCAATTAAAAGCTCTTTTTTCAGTTCTTTTAAAATGTTCAATTACATTCTGCTTCATTTCTAAGTAAATGTTTTTCAGCCTTTGAAAGAAATTTCAGTTCATCAATTCAGTGAAGTGTAAAATCTTAAAAAGGATGGAAACAAACAAAGAAATTCGAATTTATTGGAAATTTTCTTATAATAAAAGCTTTCCATTATTTCAAAATTCTGTAAATATCTACGATTTAAGAGAATTAAGTTAATCAATACCAAATATTTCGAATGAAAAATAGAAAAATGTTATAAAAGATTTGTTAACTTAAGGAAAACAATTGTCGCCTATTTCTTGTTTTGCTCCATCTATTTTGTGACAAGCCATCAGTAAATTTAACAGGGTTGTAGTAATTTTTTTGTAAATCTAACAACATAAGTCTGACTGACATGTTACTAGACTAGTGAGATTAAACACACACGTTCGTATGGTTAAAATAAAATTGATTTCAGAAAGACTTAAATAAACTTGAAGGGAAAAACTATAAGAATTTATCAGACAAAAAAATTATAGTTTTTCTATCTTCGCTTGATATCGAATAAATAATGCACCAACAACAATTTATAAGTTAATATAATCATTTGTTATGGGAATATATCCCTTGTAATTGTTAGCTTTAGACTTATGCCCTTATAAACTTTACCCTAGGGATTAAGAATCGCGCATTTGAATCCCTTGTTATGCATACAATATTTACCATTATAAAATTCTATTGTTTACTATCAAATGGGAATGTTATTTTATTATTTCAATTTTGACTTAATCCTTATAGAATCAATTTGAAACACATGTTGCACATTTATTATAATAGTAATACAACACTATCTATCTAGTTAGTGTATACATTGAAGACATGCATCCTTTTGAATAATGTATTGAACAATGTTTAGTTTGAAATCTAAATTGAGATCAGATTTTAAAGCCTTTAGTGATTGATTTTGCATTATATTATCTCTGTAATCTTTGTATGAATAAATGGATCAATAAATCTAATTTTATATTATAAGGTAATCTGTTTGTATAAGAAGCTATACAACCGTAGATAATAATAAATAAATAAATAAAACAAATTTTATATCCAATAACAAAGGATAAAAAAAAACGATAAACACTATTGATAATCAAAGAACTGAAAATAATCCATCAATCTTTCAAACGATTCCATATTCTACATATTTATAATAAAAATAAATAAACTTATTGATCTTTCCAGTTGAATTAACCGATATTTACTGGGAAACCAACAATTTTGATAATACACACATCAATCACTTGTTGTTGTTGTTGTTGTTGTTGATGTTATCCCTATTATAGAAAATTTGAATTTGTTGAATTATAAGATTTATAAGTGATATGAACGATAAATTGTTGTATGTAGTTGAGTTTGCTATTTACAAAACACAATAAGACCTTTTGACTTGGATTATAATCACAAAAGAGCAGTATACATACAACATCTGTTTTGAACACATACATACAGAATACAAGATTTAAAATATTAATAACAGGGGATTGTGCAACAAGAGCTTTAGGAGTAAAGTCGGAAATTTACTAACAAAAACCAACTTGTGAATATATAGGGAGGAAATTTATAAAAGGCTGTTGTTGTTGTTCATGCATCAAATACTAAATAATTGAAATATCTTAACTATAGTGTAAAATCTTGTTACAGATATAAACACTGATAAGACCAAATCCAGTATTATAGGATTGGATAGCAATATCACAAATGAAAAAAAAAAGAAAATAAAGAAGAAACAACCAGAACAGTACGCGATTGCTACCTTAAATTTGTCAAGAAGATTTTAGAATATGTTGAAATACATGAGCTTTATCGAATTGTAACTTTGAGATTATCAAATTCCATCTGTCCCGTTTTTTTCAATTCGTATTCGAAATAAGATTTGAAAAAAGAAACTTATTCTTGATTTCATCCCCCAACTTTTTTTTAAAAAGAAGAATTTTATCCAATTTCAATTCCACTATTTCCTAGATTAGATTATTGATTCGATAAAAATCCATCTGAATTATAAATGAATCAATAACCTGCCATATCACGCACACCAAGGACAGATAACAATTTGATAGTATTGGTGGGTACATTAACTAAACAACTAGGGTGTGGTTGAATTGTAATAATACATCACTTCCGTCTTCTATAGTTACATGTTATATAACGAATACAAGATTTAGATAGAGTGAAATAGAAAAAATTAATTAAAATTGCCCATAATTAATTAACCGACATTTTGATTAAAATTAATTATGTATGTTTAGAAATAGATCAGTCTTTTTCTCTCTTTTGTGTAAAATTACTGAAATCTTATAACTTGGATCCAATTTCACTACTATCTGTATATAAATTATAACATTAATTACAACACAGATAATTAGGTTAATACAACAATTACACTATCAGAGTTTCCTTATTATACTTGATTAATTAATTCAATTAGAATGAAATATTTACAATGAAGATTTAATTAACGTTCATTTTAATCGAAACTAATCTTTTAAAATAACTAATCTGTAATTTGTTGGAATTGTTGATGAACAAATCGTAATAAATATTGTATTTAAAAGCTTAAGCAAAACATTAAAAACATCAATGAACTTAAATTACTAAATAAAGTTCAATTAATACACATCCAGAAATAATTCATATTAAGGACACTCTAACTATAATGAAAGTTTAACATGAACTGACTTTAATTAAGTCAAATATGCTAATTTATATGAAACCATATTATAGAAGATTGATTCAAATTTGCCTAAAAGCTGATTTTTTTCGTCATAATCATGCTCTGTTATTCATTAATTGTATATTAAAATTGAGTAATTTGCCTTTCAAAACGTTCGATTGCATCTAAAAATCATTTAATATTGATGAAAATCAATTTGACGATAATTAATTTGCATATACCATAAACCAAAATGCATATGCAATATTTACCAATTCTGTATGCATTACTGATTTATTAAATCAATTTATTTTAAAATATCAATTCAGCGGCGCATCCACCAAAATTGAACGGTTTTTAAACCTTCACAAAATCATTTTAAATGCACAGATTTGTAAAATCAAAGCATCCTATCAATATTTATCTAATTATTTGGCCCTTGTCATCGAAATCGTTCAAGAAAATAATGCTCCTTTTATCTCTTTTATCAGCTAAATAAACAGTTATTATCTCGATAAAGTCGACGTCTATTATTTCTTTTCTGAAAGAATCAATTTCCGGAAGATTTATGTGATGAAAATATTTGATAGAAATTGGTTAAATCTGAGTTCAAATGAAGAAAAATCAGTGCAATAAAAAAACTTCACTAAACAAATTTGTTAAGACAAACAAAAATGGTCGATTGTTTATTTCTAACAAAATAAATCAAAAGAGTCCCAAGTGTGTTGAAAGCTTTCTAACGTTTTTTTTTTCAAACTAGAAAAACGATTGTCCAAACGTTCAACTATAGGCTCAACGAAGACTGATCACTAACAAGATTGTATAGAAATTGATATAAATCAATTATTTTCCTCTCTATAGAGCTCTATTCACCATCAAATTCGTATCGTAAATATTTGACAAACATCATCAACAAATAGTATCAAGAATTGATATTACGATGTCATACCATACGGGGTAATTTAATTAGAATTTTGCATAATAAACCATCAAAATTCGATTGATAAATGATCAACTTTGACAACAATTATTGATGTCGTAAGTAAAATTGTTAACAAATATAAATAGAGTATAGAATTATTTGTTTCAAGTATTGTAATGTACTTGTTGCTTTATTTATTTTATAATCGATCAACAATCTAGTGATAATAGAGACTTTTTTAAGTATAAAAAAACAGCTTAAACTAATGGTAACATCATGGAATCGTTTATAAATCAGACAACCTTTACGCTATCAGCATTAAAAAGAAAGTCGATAATCCTTTGTGTTTGGGGGGAAAAGGAGCTTTATCTTGACTATTGTGTGAGAAATTGCACATAAAGATTCTAACAGACAAAATGGAAGCAAGCAAAAAAAGAACACTGGGAAGTACAACAACTACTGGATTTATCATCTAGAGCACTTTAGGAAAAAAAAATTAAAAAAAAACAAAAACAAAACATATGTACTTGAATAACAAATTACAACATTAATTATAAAGACAAATCAGATTTTTTGTTATAATAAATTCGATTAAATGAATGACTCTTATCTAGTTCATCGTTTTTATAAAGTTTTCTATATTTGAATTATCAGACCATAAAGGATTTACACATCAATCATTCTAATTATCTTTACAAACATCATTAAATTTAAATTATGCACAATTCAACAAGAAATATATGAATTCAAAATTCTAATTATTCAAATAGTAAATACGGCTATCTAATGTCTGCATAAGCTCGACAATAATGACAAAAAAACATCATTTTTATAGAAAAAATTCATTTAAAAAATACACAAACCAATTGAATTTCTTTTTATGTTAGTTTTCCTCATGTCACCCTATAAAAGGTGTTTTACTATAGGAAATTTAGTGATTTTCAATAGTAGTAATTTATCATTCAATCCTAGATAAACAATCCGTTTTAAAATCCAGACAAAAATTGAATAAAACCCGATTCACAAGACAATAAAACCAAGCAAATTTAGAACAATTTTTTGGAACATCTAGGGATAAACATCGTATAATTCACAGGATAGTCGTAGCCCATTTTTTTCCTTCTTTTTTTAAAGCAATTTATCATTATATAGTTTCTTTTACAACTTAATCGAACTATACTTAAAGTTGAAGAGGAGTTTACGAATTTCTCCTCTATTTTAATCTAATAAATCCCCTTTCATGTTATTATCTCACCGTTATTGGAAAATCTAATAGAACAAAAAAGACTGGAATATTATAGATGAATATTCCACGACATGACTTTAATCTGATTAAATAATCGTTTAAAATAGATGTCCTATTTTCATATACATATATATATATATATATATATATATATTCTAAGCACGATGGAAATAAATCACAAAAAGGGTAATTGAAAGACTCTCCCCGTCCCATTTTCTAAGATTTATTCTATTTAGTTTAACCTTTATACGTAGATTTTCTTTAACATAATGATGTTTGATAGAGGTGAAAGATAACGGATAATATAAATTGGAAAAATCGATTGCACGTTTTCTATTTTTTTTTCTCCCTAGTTCAATTTGAGATTATTTTGAAGAAAACATCCACGAATACTACGTTAAATATTAATTTAATAATTCTAACAATTTTTTTTTAAAATATACCGTAGTGGTAATTTAAACTAGAAACATTTCATAATTTAGATTGTTTCCGGGATGTCGAATTTACCAAGATGGTAACGAAATATGTTAACTTTTATTAATGAAATCAAATATTTCTTGTAAGGTTTGGTAACAAAATGCTCAATAAAAAGTTGTATTGTTTAATAAACCTCTAGATAAGGGTGTATATTTGCATATGTATATCAAGCCCTACTGTTTTTGCCTTCTTGTTCTCTTTCTTTTTAATTAACATCAATACGGATTCAGTTGTATTGAATGTATAGAGATTCGGTTTAAATTTTTTTAAATAGTCAACAAGAAAGTAGTTTTGTCGGAAAATAAATTTTGTAAGAGTAATAAAATGGGTAAAAGAATTAACATGATATTCAATCAAATAGGTTGCAGTATATCAAAATCCAAATAAATTAAAAAATACAGTCCAAATTGTACTATTTGCTCTACCGTAAAATTTACTTTTCCAATTTAAAATATGGTGCACCTACTAAAAAAGAGAACGAAACATACTGAAATCCCAATAGAATATTGTTGACTTTAACCGTGTTGTTAAAAACGAATTTTCCAAATTTTCAACCGTAACAATATTTGTTTATAAATATAATTTTGAAACGAAAAATCATTGCATAAATGAATAAACTTGACAAGAGCCTAAATTTCCCAATTAATCAATTTAAAACAACATTCTGCCATCATTCCCAATACAAAGCTCATATGTATAAATCTAAACCAACAATGATTAATGTTTGATGATTTAGATATTCAGGAAGAGGAAAAAATTTCATTCCATATTCCCAAATCATTTTTTTTTTTTGTTTCGTGCGCGTAATAAAACAAAATAAATATTTGAATTGTGGCAATTATAGAATCTAATTAAGAATTATATTCGCTTCAATTCTATTTTAAATAACAATCGACAGAGATGAATAAAAAATAGCAATAATCGTTTTTATATAGCAAACGAGTGAATTGAACTGTATTAAAATGGAAATTCTAAAGATAAAAAATTCCAGTTAACCGATTTTCAGATACACAAATATTCGTCATATTTGTTATTATTATTTTATTTTTTTTTTGATTGGTTGATAGAAAGAAAATTGATTTATGTTACAAATCCATAGACTTAGAAATGTTTTATTCCCGTAAAATTCTTGTCTGTTTCTTTGTTATGATTGAAACACAATATTGTTTCGCCAATTGTAAATATCCCGATATTGTTTTAATAAAATCAATCTAACGAATTCAATATGCGGAAACAATATTTCAAATACAACTTCTATGTACGAGGGTAACGAAACAAAATAAAAAATAAAAATTGCAGTGTTTTATAAATTCAATCAATTATTCTAAAGTGAAACAAATCAATCGATCAAAATTCTTCAAAGTCCATTTCACCATTCTTAAGGGGATTCGATTAAATGTGACAATAGGAAATTTGTGTATGTGTGTGTCGGACTTTGTCCAAGAAGAATTTTGGAATTACCATTGTTTCCACAATAATATTGATAAGCTTACCACCATTATTCCCAATGCTATCACTTATACTGTCACCTAATACAAAAGCATGACAGATAGAAGCAAAAATTGTTGAAATTTCCCAAAAATCACTCAATTCAGGGTGTTGAAAAAATATTGTCAATTCTTATAAAACTTCTTTTAGTTAACAAGCGATTCCAAAAATGTTTCAAGGATTTGTAAAAGGTACTTGCAGTCCATTTTAGCAAAATTAAAATCTTGGAGCTCATTAAGAAGTCGGTCAAAAACGTAAAATGATTTAGAATGACTCAAAGATCCTCCCAACATTGATTTTTTTTTCTCAATTTTATTCCAGAACAAGTGGAAAAAGCACTGTTGAGTAATTTTTACTCGTTGTACGTGCTCGTTATCGAAAAGTGCGACATTATCCGGAACAAGCGTCTTTTTAACCAACTTTCAAATGAGCTACGAGATTCTAATTTTGCTAAAATAATCTCCAATATTTTTCGAATCCCTCGCTATAACTAATAAAAGTTTCATAAGAATTGATCACATTTAAAAATAAAACACCCTTTAAATACCATTGGGGGGGGGGGGAGGTTTATTAATTTTAATTTATTGTCATTGATGTATTTCTTATAAATTGCAAAACAGATCGATGATAATCTGTTAAATTGAACGGAATAATGAATAGTTTACCATATAGTCCTGAATTTCAACTCGTGAATTAATATCCGTTATAATTATTTCTGATTATTTGTAGGATGGTTGCATTAATTAATAAAATTCAAGATACATATGATAATAATTTTAGTAAGTGTAAATTTTTTAAACTATAAACTGGAGGCTGGAGTTTCAATTAAATAATTTTAGAAAAATTGTCAAGCTTAATTGGTCATCGAATTTTACGCCGACAGATTTCTACTCAATGTTTTAAAGAAATTATGAAGCATTTAAGAAAGTAAACAAGACAATACTTCTAATAGAATCAATTTAATCAACAAAAGCTTCTTAAATTTAGTTACTTTTTGACAATAATATTGGCTATAAAGTAAATCGAACAGATTACAAATAACCAATAGAGAGACATCTGATAAATTATGCATAGATTGAAGCCTGAATTGGGAAATCCAATGGCTTTACCCAAAGGGATCTTTCAATAGAGCTTTCCACTTCGTCAACAGTCACAAAATGTATGAGAGTGCAATTAATTGTAAATAATTCATTAGAACAAAACGACATACACGTAAATTATAAACAACTTGAAATACAATCTATGTAGTCTATTTTTAAACATATTAAAATTCTAATATGTAATATTATCCCTTAAAATATCAACGTACTGTATTTTAAATTCATGAATATTGCATATTTTAAAGAGAATTTTCAACGAAAATCTTGGCTAAAATTGAAATTTGACAATTTCTAAAAAATTTTGCAACTAATTAAAGTATCGCCAAAAAAATTAATACAGAAATATGTAGATAAATATCTCAATAATATTGGAATAAATTCGTGGCAATTTAATTTAATTTACACCACCTAATAGATGTAAATTTCAACTGTATAATTTTAGGCCTTTAACTGAATTTTAATTAACAATATTTACTTCTCTGCAACGTTAAGATAAATTAATTCAACTACCATTTACCAAGTACATACTAATAAAAAATTCTAGGTATGTCGTAAATTTCATTAGATTACCATTGAATTTTACGATAAACCTTCCAAATTTCAAATATGTAAATTTATAACAAGTAGATTTTGAATATATCTGTAGATGACCTCTATAACTTCTCTCCATCTACTAATCCGAAAGTAAAATTGGATGGAATTATTAATGAGCAACTAGAGGCAATAAATATTATACACATGTGTCCCAAGTGTACTTATACGTTTTCATCCATATATGTAGATAGTATACATTTGAAATATCGATTTCTACCAAATTTTCAATGTGTAACAATTGGTGGATGCGCCTATAGACATATTTCTATTCGAAATATTGACAAATCCATCTAAACTAACTTAACAAAAGGGAACATTCATGGAAAATTAACGTGTGATAATGTGCCAAAAGAATGAAATTTTACTCAAAAGGGACCATCTTAATCACATGAAAATTGATGAGGAAATGAATAGAGAAGGGCGTGTAGAACGTGTAGACGAACTTTTACTATTAACTAAATCTGATGTTGGTAATGATCATGGTGATGATTCAGCAAATTAAACTACTGCAAAATAATTTGCAGGCGTTTTTGTATTGTAATTAAAAAATTATAACACATAGAATGATAAATAATTTGAATATTCGTTAGTAAACAAATCTCACCCTACCAAATAACAAATATGTTGATTAAAATTAAATTCAAACTATATGGAAAAAACTTTGCAAGAACGAAAAAATACGTGTAAATAATTCGATTGAATAATTTTCAAAAAATAATGGAAGCTAATAGCAAATATCTGAACTAATGGATCAATTTGTTGTATATAAAACAAATAAGACCGGATATATCTAAAGGAAAAGGGTACAGAAATAGTTATTATGTAATACTGTTATAGGAAATTGGAAGATTATACGGATAAAACAGAATCAACAATATGTGGACCAACAAAAATGATATAAGGAATTTTATATAAATGTCCAATTTAACAATACTCTTTAGTAATTGGAATAACACAAAATACAAAAGGAGATGAGTGGAAGATAGAATAAGCCTTCAATTTTATACAAGTTGTCCACTGGATAAAGGTTTTTGTGAATAATTAACCTTTTTACAAACACATATTTAGAGTTTAACAAGTATTCGTTTATAAAAATATTTAAAGAATAAATCTATCAAGTTTACACAAGTAGGTATGCGAACTTCAGAATTCCTTTATGCTTTATATTCAGCTTTTAGCAAAATATTCAATTTTATTTTATCTAAAAGCGAATATCTAACTAGCGACAGGAGGCTCAATTTTTCGCCAAAAAGACTTTCCGGCTTGGAGATTAGTTCAAAAAATTACAAAATAAGGTTAATTAAGAATACCTATAAAAAGAAGTTGAATCTTCCTGTTTATGTTCTAATACAGACATCAATTAATTAAATGTCAATTAACATCAAACAATTTTTCGGAGTAATTAGGAAATATACAAATTTTTGTGAATTTTTATTCATCAAAATTAATAATAATCTTAATTAATATAAATTTTGGTTTCATTTGATACCAAACTGTATGTTTTTCAGTAGGTGGTGAAACACTAATGAATTAATTATTTAAGATAAGGAACACTATTAAGGCCCTTATAATGCCCAGTTAACGACTTGAAGGAATTACACTATAATATAGAATTAGTGTAGAGCAAAAAAAAAATACCAATTCTCCTTGGATAATAAGCTAAAAATAAAGTCTAGGGTCAGATTTTTTTTTATAACAAAGAAACAATAAACCGTTACATACTCGATAATAACAATTAAAAAATTATATTAACTAAATAGTAATTTACGCAAATGGAAATATTGAAGTCACGTGTTCTCAATGTAGGCGTAATCACCTTTTTTTTATTGGAACATATCAATATTGTGGATTACGAAATATGAATATCATTGTACAAAACCACATTGTTGAAATTACATTAGACATTCCCTACTTAATATTAAAAATAACACAAAAAAAATTACAGAATCTCATCTAATATGAATTTTGAATATGTAAAATAAAACCTAGATTTGCATGTTTTTTATTTAACTATAATAATACAAAAAGAAAAGAAAACAAAAAACTTGTGACATTAATGTAATCACATAATTTTCCCTACAATCAAACAATAATTAACAATCAAGACCTAAATACCACAGTTTCCTGTTAAACTTAACGGAAATTTAATTTGATTTGATAAACCTGTGTATGTAATAATCATTATCCTTTTACCACCTGACAAAAATTCATTAATTGACAACAACAAAGTAAAAACGAGTAATAAAATAAAACGAGTCATTTTTCTTAATTTATTGCTTCATCTATCTTAATTAAATTTACCTGATTTTGTCATATTACAAAAAAATAATAAACTATTAGATCGGTAAATAAGCAGAGCTGGCATAAACACGAACCAAAAAAAAAAAATGTATCAACCCCATTATAGTAGAGATGGCGTGAATAAATTCCACAGGTACAAAATACAAAAATCATTAATTTTTGATTGTTATAATTTAAATATGAGGAATTTTATTGAAATTGTCATCAAATAACAAAAATAATGAGAATAATTATTTAAAAATCGACAATAATGTTATTGTCAATTATCACTCGTTTATCAATTTTTTTTATTTATTTCAAATGACAACAACAGACAAACAATTTAATATCAATTTGAATAAAAATTATGGATAGAAATTTAATTAAAGCATGCCTGTTAAATGACAACATTGATAATTTTTGACAAGAACAACAAATAAAAAAAAAATCTCCAAAGGCAGCAAGTACCTTATATAGCGAATTTTTTTATGTATATACATACTGAAATATTAATTGCAAAACATTCTTATGATACTGACAATTAATATATTTTAATAACATTGAATCAACTAATAAATTCATTTCCCCGATGTTATTTTAATATTTATGATTTTTATTGAAAAATACTTTTATCTACGACTTATATATAAAGTGATCATTATACTTGTGGTTTTTGTAATGTAATGACCTACTTTATATCCCTAGGGAGATAAAGTAAATGAATATCCCTCTCATCAGCCAATCAGAAAATAGTATTTTAATTATAATTTCCGTCAAATGTAAACAAACCATGGTAACGACAAAAATAATTAACAATAGTTTCAACAAGTAGGCGTAAAGTGGGCGTTTTCATGCAATTTTGAATAAAATGACATTTAACTTTTCTGAAATTTCGAACAAATACTTAGTTGTGAGAAAATTCGTTGTATTTACAATGGAAAGTGTTAAAGAAGACGATTTTGGTAGTAGATAATAGTTTCTGTTAAATGTAGAAAACCATGGTAACGACAAAAAATAAATAACAGTTTCAACAAACAGTTGTAAATAAGTGTCAATTTTTTGTGCGATTTTAGAATCGAAAATGATTAAGAAGGTAAATATTCTTGTACACCACAAGTACCTGTACATGTAGAAATAAGTCGTAGATAAAGTATAGTATACAACTCGCTTATAATGAATGCTAATTATAACCTCGAATGATTACAACACTCGCTCGCTTTGCTCGCTTGTGTTGTAAACTTCATTCTCGGTTATAAAAGCATTCATTATAGACTCGTTGTATAATATACTATTAATCCACAAACAATAAGAAACACTAATAAAATTTCATTTGTTGGTTGTTTGTCTAATACGTCTAATCAAGGCCTGCTTGATTTTTTCAAGCGAAATTCTCTAGCAGGCCTTGCGTCTAATATTAACTGTCAAAATTAGTTGCCCCCCCGCGATATTCAATTTTTTTTCTAATATCAATAGTCAGAACATATAGCCACCTGAGATAATCGATTTTACTGCTTATACTCAAAAAAGAGATTTTTGCATTTTTCTTGCGAACCAACGAACCGATTTTGATGATTTTTTTTCTGGGTCATAGAGAATGGTCGGCTCTACTGTTATTTTAATTTTCATCAAAATCTAAGCAAATGTAATATTGAAAATGATTTTTTTTAACATTTCTTCAGCTCTTATTCCAAAAGTGTTGGCCCTACCAGTCTGGCCAACGAACTCATCCAAGCTATCCCAAAGACCGATTTTTGTACCAAGTTTCATTAAGATTGGTGTATTTTTACGGCAGTTATCGTGGATATACATATATAAATATATATATAAATATATATATAAATATATATATAAATATATATATATATATATATATATATATATATATATATATATATATATATATATAAATTTTAACGAACGGTGGATATGGGTTGCTGAGGTTCCAAAACGAACTTCTGTGCAAAAATTTTTCGGAAATTCAAAAGTGAGGATCTCGTCATTAGCTAATTTTTTTTAAAAAAATTCGCTAAAATCCACAATTTTTTTATTTATTGTTAATTCAATGTACCTACCCTGAAACTTTACACATACACACATAAACCAAAAACACAAACTATTGTTGTACTTGTTTGAAATAAAAGGGGTGGTAAAAAGTACAAATCTTATTAAACAAATGGCGAAATGGAAGGAACAAATGATATATAATGACAAAAAAATAAATTTCTTTCAATTCTTATTTTCTCTCTTATTAGAAAATAATGAGAAATAAATGTGTTCCTCACACGTAACCCGAATATTAATTTTTACAATATTCTCGTTGTATTGTCAAAGTGAGTATAATTGAAGTAAATAACTATGTTACAGTAATATTAAAGGGGTTATTTTTAATAGAATTTGTATTACTGGATGATTACCCTTTTTTTAACCTAATAGAAGAATCGGTTTAGTCCATGCGAACAGAATTAATCTTACAAAATACACAAAACACGCTATCCTTTTGTATTATGAATTATAATCAATACTGATTTCGCTATTAACACATTTATATGGAACATCACTGATTTGAAGGTATAGGAAATGATACATTTCGTATTATCTAAAACACGGTCAGTTTATACGTGAGTTGACTCGTTACTAATTCCTAATCCATATTTTATTGAACAAAGAAAGCCTCTCAAATCTGGATATAGTCATTCTGTGGGAAGAATAAATGGATCTATTTTCAGTGGTTTATTACAATTACAACTGAGGTGTTAACAAAAATTTCTGTACCTAATTCAAATCTTTTATATTTATTTTATAAAATAAAAAGGAAGAGAGAATCATAAAAGTTTAGCTCTTGTATCAGGAAACATGTCATAAAAGGTAATATTTTATAGGTTCTTGGATATAACAAAACATTTCTTTTCTTTTTATTACCTATTTCCCAATAACTTCCTAGATTAAATTACAACAATAAAATATTGAAAAAAAGAAATCGATCAACGTATTGTTAATAAAATCTTCACATTCATTATTTCGTTTAATTTTGTTAAATAAACCTATTTTGTCTATTCCATTAATTATAAATGATATCTATCCCTGATGAGTAGGCAAGAATTTGTGTGCATTTATAGAAGCTAAAGAACTGTATATTTGATATTCAAATGATAATTAAACGGCATAAATGTGCTGATATAGTGTTATCATTATATTTTAATATTGTGTGAGCTTCTTGGATACTTTGATTAATATCTACAGGGTGAACTAAAAGTTGCAGAACAGTTTAGTGAGAAGTTGTTGAGCAGGCAGCAAGGAACATGAGAAAAATGTTTAAAAAAATCTATCCTTTTAAATTTAATGACACATCGGGCAAAATAAATGAGCGTTCATCTAATTATAACTGTCTTGAATGATTATTCAACTAACCTATACAGATTTAATAGCCAAACTATTTTTAATAATTGAAATTAAAGAACTTAAGGCTATGATGGAGTTAGGTCCCATTTTGGTGTACGAAAGATAAGTGACATTTTTTAATCATCGATTTCTCGGTTGTTTTCTGTAACTAGCGTTGAATTTAGCGCTTTACGGTGCATCCGACAGAGTTTTCTATTTTGGAAAAATTTCAATAAATTCTAAAGTGTAGAGAAAGATGTCGGAGCATGTCAAAAAATTAAAAATAACGCTTTGTCTACAATTTCAAAGATAAAAAAATCGTAGAGCAGCTTGTTTGAAAGAACAGATGGAGCACGTACAATTTAATTTTGGAAAATCGAAAAAGTTATTAAAAATAAAGACATTTTCTAACTTTTTTGGTGTTCCAAAATTGAATTTTTCAGGTTACATCTGCACTTCGCACATGAATAATAAGCTTTCAAACAATCTGCTCTACGATTTTTTATCTTTAAAATTGTAGAAATGGCGTCAGTTATAAAATTTTGACATATTCCGACATTTTCTTCTACACTTTAGAAATTTAGTGAAAATTTTCCAAAATAGAAAACTGTTGGATGCAACGTAAAACGCCCAACTCAACCCTTGAATATTTCAAAAAATAACCCTGAAATTGATGATAAAAATTGTCACTTTTTCAGACACTAAAACGAGACCTGATGACTCTACCATAGCCTTAAACATTCAATCTTTGAGCTCTTATTTTCTAATTTTTCTTGTTAGTCTTAGATAACGCGTCGCTGAACCATTTCGGGAACTTTGGTTCACCCTGTATTTGCAATAATTGTGGTAATTAACGGTTTTTTAGGTATACTAAGTTGGCAATTGGAAACAAATTAAAAAAAATGTGTTTTTTTGTATACATAACGTAATATGTTTCTAAAACGAGACCTGACTCTACCATAGCCTTAAACATTCAATCTTTGAGCTCTTATTTTTTTTAAATTTTTCTTGTTAGTCTTAGATAACGCGTCGCTGAATCATTTCGGGAACTTTGGTTCACCCTGTATTTGCAATAATTGTGGTAATTAACGGTTTTTTAAGTATACTAAGTTGGCAATTGGAAACAAATAAAAAAAATGTGTTTTTTGCATACATAACGAAATATGTTTCTAGTTGATATCGCCAGATTGGTATCTTCATTTATAACAATAATACGCATTGATAGCTAATGTTAATTTTTAGATTAAAACTATTTGAACCACCCTTTAGATTTTTTTCGGGTTTTGAATACCCAATAAAGGAATTTGGTGGTATGAACTTCAAAAACAACTGGAGGATGTTATTTTGACTATTACATCGACGAGTTTTGAAATTTTTTATTAATAGCGAATAGAACCTCATCTAATATGCATCTTTTTGGACCGTTTTACTCTTATTTTACCAGCTTTTATCATTAAACGTGATTTACCTTCAATAATTTATGATTTGTCCTAACAAAATCAGTAATAAATACATATATCTAGTAGTGATTAACATTAAACAGATTTTAATTGATTCGTATTATCATCTTAATTATAATTAATATTAATTCTATTAATTATCGAATTTTACATCTCGGTCGAATTGCAATCGTAAATTCCCTAAAAAATTGGCAATATTCCAGATTAAAATTTAAAATTATTACATTCCAGTAGCAAAAAAATGGTAAATTTTAAGAAAAGTACCAATAAAACTTGGGGGAATAAAAATCTACCTACACTCGAGTTTTATTATTGGCACGTTTGAGAGGAGAGGAAAAAGCAGATTTTTTTCCGTTTGCCAAACCATCAACCCTTCTTTTTTCCAATAAAACTACCGATTTTATTGCTGGATATCTTTCTTGAATGATAAGAAATAATTCAAGTGATAAATAATTGGGTATTTTTTCTTCTTTTTTTATCAATTCTACTAAAATAACGTGTTATTGTTTTGATGATATCAATTTGAATCATCATTAGAAATAGTTACGTGATGTAATTACCTTAATATTAATGAATGAATCTAATGAATTAATAGAATAAATAGAAATATACAAAGAATATAAAAAATGTCGATTATTTTTGGTAATGGATATTGATATCTACAACTTGTGGATATATTGTTTGATAAAATTTTATCAATTCCTATCAAAATAATCGATATTAGGTTTAGGTATTATTTAAACAAATTACAACTCACCCGTTTAACTTGGAAGTTCTCTGGCCGTAAAGTTTCTTGTATTTCTTGGTCTGGCCGAGCTGGTTGGGCAACAGATGTACGGAAATTGTCCAAAACATTTTTGAATGTAAACTTCTTCATGACGTCTCGTCGGTCGGGGTCCTTATCCCGTTTCATTGCACCACGTAAACACAATCACGTCGTCGTCGTCGTCGTCGTAGACGTTATTCTTTCCTTTTGCCTGAGCAATTCTACTGCATTATTCCCTATAGATTTTCAACCCCCAAAATTATGCAACAATATCAATGAATCACACCATTTTGATGATGTTACAACCAAAATCTTGTGTAAGAATTGCGTGTTTTGATAGATTTTTTTCTTCTTTTTTTGATAGCGAATTCACCAATTGCTGTGTGTGTGTGTGTACAATAACGAAACTTGGCAATGTTCGTAATGCGCTCCTTCGCCTAGAATTCCAGCAAGATAAACCCGACCTAGTGCCCAGTTATCAATGTTCTAACAATAATAAAACCCATTTGCCGTTCTCACCGACTTGCAGGATATTTGTTGAAAAGTCAATAGTTGGGAATATCGCAGCTATGTCCATACAACTCGCCAGTTATGCGCCATAAGGATAACTGATAACGCGCAAGCCGAATCCACAATTTTTACTATATCAAAAATACACAAGCAAGACAAAAAAAACACAAATAAATAAACAACAATTAACTAAATTTCTCACAATTTACAAAAATTCTCATTGAAATTTTACACGAAAATCAATCGACACCACACCTGTTAACAATACAATTGACACAATTTAAATATACCTGCAGAAATTGACAGATCAATATGACAGCGAAAAAAATCACCACATGTTGCGTATTCTAATCAAAACACGACATACTATCACCGAAGCTATATTGGTAACTACAATAATAACAACAAAGATAGAAGTATTATTTGTTGTTCAGTATTGACACGAAATCGAGCAAGAAAAACAACTCACAGCTGATTATAATAGATCAGGTATTAGAAACAAATACTACGCTCAAACTAACATCCACCAATCAGAATTTAGATATCATCCATGTCCTTTTATTAAGTATTTATTATGAAAAAAAATCGAATGTTTTTAGTGATTTTAGTACAATCCTGCAAAATTAATTAATTAATCTCTTAAAATCAAAATAATTACGGAAAATGATGGAATTATCGGGAAAATAAACGTAAAACATTACAGTGACGTCACGTCGTGCGATATTTATTTGAGTAGCACAGATTGAGCTAACATGGTGTTGGATAAATATGTTTGCGGAACAGCCAACTAGACCTGGGTTATCATGACGCATTAAATTTGATAAATTACCAATTTAGTTTGCCAACAATCGAGTTAATTTCATTAAAACTGTAATTTTAAGTTTCCTAATTAAATGTAAAAATGGTTTTTTTTAATGTTTTCATAAAAAATTGCGCATTAATTTGTTACCAACGGCAACGTGATCTGTTTAAAGTAGGGTAAGTAGAGCGCCAAATTCAAATTTCTTCAAGAACTTTGTTTTGTAAATCTGTTATGTAATTTTGTTATTGATTTTGGTATATAGGAGATATGGTGCGTTTTTTACGGCAGGTTTTTCTCTATTCTCCGCTAAGAAAATTGCTATCGATACATCTCAATTTATGGCATTACCGGTGAGTAATATCAACGACTTGGAGAAGGCCCTACTCGACAATCCAGACGATATAAAAGCCCGTATGGAATTGATGATATTACGTGTACAAAGTGAAGTATGTCGTGCTCTAGAAAATGAGGATGATTGTAGTAAATTCCAAATTGATAAATGGCAACGTAAAGAAGGCGGTGGTGGTATAACTTGTGTATTACAAGATGGTCGAGTTTTTGAGAAAGCCGGTGTTAATATCTCTGTTGTATCTGGACATTTACCACCTGGTGCTGTAACACAAATGCGTTCACGTGGTAAAAAATTAAAAGATGGTCAATTACCATTCTTTGCTGCTGGTATTAGTGCGGTAATACATCCGAGAAATCCAATGGTACCAACAATACATTTCAATTATCGTTATTTTGAAGTTAAAGATGATGATGGTGTACAATGGTGGTTTGGTGGTGGTACTGATTTAACACCATACTATTTAAATACAGCTGATGCTTATCATTTTCATATGAAATTGAAAGAAACCTGCGATAAGCACGATAAGACGTATTATCAACGTTTCAAAAAATGGTGTGATGATTATTTCTATATACCACATCGTGGTGAACGTAGAGGTGTCGGTGGGATATTCTTTGATGATTTAGATACACCAGATCAGGAATCTTGCTTTAAATTCGTTACTGATTGTGCCGATACTGTTATACCTTCATACATTCCATTAGGTAAACAAATCGAAATTATTAGAGGTCATCAATAAATGTTTGAATTTATTCGTTCAATTATAGTACAACGACATAAACATGCTCCTTATACAAATGCTGAAAGGGAATGGCAATTATTGAGACGAGGTCGTTATGTTGAATTTAATCTAATTTATGATAGAGGTACGAAATTCGGATTGTACACACCTGGGGCTCGGTATGAGAGTATCTTAATGTCATTACCATTAGAAGCTGTAAGTTGATATAATTGTAATTAATTTAAATTAACTGATTTAATTATTGTAGAGATGGGAATATATGCATCAACCAAGTCCGTCAACACCAGAAGGTCAACTTTTGGAAGTACTTCGTAATCCTAAAGATTGGGTTGAAGAATGCTCCTGTTCAGACCATCTAAAAGACTAAAATAAATAATTCGTTAAATTTTTATCAGTATTTCTATTTTATAAAATTTCAAATTTGAATTTGTAGGTTCATACAGTAATACCAATATTCAACAGGGTTATTGGTAGAGTTAAGTTGGTGAACATTAAATCTCTAAGCTTAGTTGCCAAATTTATCGCTTTTTCGTTAAATACTCCAATACATACTTGGGATTTTTTTTTATATATTCTGATTATAATGATTTATCAATTTTATTATTCACCCCAAAGTTGAGTTGGGTGAATTTTTGTTAACTTTAGGCTTTACAAATGCTTTTATTTTCTTTGATTCTTAGTCTACTGATATTGTTGGAAAGTATATGGCAATGCTGCATTTAAATGTCACTTGATAAAATTTAGAATTTGTTTTTTTTTCAATTCAGAAATTATGGGTGAGATTAAAGTAATTACTTCAGATTTTGTTAAATTACAAATTACCACATCGAAAGATGATGCATCGTTTTATGAGAAACGTTTCCCGAAAGATCTCACTATTGCCGAATTGAAGGTAAGCCGCCCCCTGAAGACACCTAACACCTAACCTAAATATCAGTAAATTTTTCATAAATAAACATTTCAGGCAAAACTCGAATTGATAACCGGCGGAAGTTCTAATACGATGAAATTAGAAGGTTACGATAAAAATAATCGAAAAATCTGTGACTTAACCGATGATAATTCAATATTAGGTTCATATCCATTAGATAATGATATGCGTTTACATGTAATCGATAATTTCAATATACGAAACGAGTTTGAAGTTGGTGATGTTGAGAAATATCAATTGCCTGATGAAGAATATGCAAAAAAGGAAGATTCGCTACGAGCATTTTTGATGAAGAACAAATTAGGACAGTACAACGAGGACAATTATAAGAAGAAAGAGAAAATGGAAGCTGAAGAGAAACAATTAGCGGAAAATACACCGATTGGTGCACGTTGTAAAGTGACTGTATCGAATGCGCCATGTCGACTTGGTACTGTTATGTATACAGGACCTGTTGAGACATTACCTGGATATTGGATCGGTGTTAAATATGATGAACCGCTTGGTAAACATAATGGAACGTAAGTTTATCAGAAATTGTAAAATTTTTCGATTATTTTATTGAGAATTTTAGATTTAAAGGTAAAGAATATTTTGTATGTCCACCGAATTATGGTGCTTTCGTTAAACCTAATAATATTGAATGTGGTGATTTCCCTGAAGAAGATTACGATTTAGATGAAGAAATTTGATTGAAATCTAATTTAATTCTTTTCAAATACGCTGCAATATTAATATAATCGCTTTTTTTTATTTAAAAAAAATCCATTTATTAATGAAGTAATTAAAATTTTGTTATAATTAAAATTTCCTCCGTTTAAGTATTTCAGGTTTCCAATTAATTGGATGTGTTTCTTCTGTTGCTGTTTCGTCTTCTTTATAAATTTTTATTGTTTTATCAGCTTCTGTTGTTATCAATCTTGAACCGGAATTATCGAATATCATTGAAAATATACCAGCTTCACTGTCCATCGATCCTGGTTGTACTGGTGCCTAACAAATAAATTTTAATTTACTCAAAAAATTGGAAAATTCTGGAGACTTACTTGTAATCTTTGAAAATTATATCCAGTCCTCCAATCCCAAAAATGTAATGTTCCATTATCACCACCGGATACTAATACACCTTCTGGATTTACAGCCAAACAATTAATTATAGCATTATGTCCGGATAAATTCTGGATGAATTTCCCATCCGGACATTTCCATTGTTTTATATTATCAGGTGAACCGGAAGCGAACATATTCCTAAAATGTTGATTAATTACAATTTTTTTAAAGAAATTGATAATAATTATTTACAATGTTGGATGGAAGATAACATCCCGTACACTCTTTTTATGGTTAGTTAATGTACAAATTGATTTACCAGCAGCTAAATCCCATAATCTGATTGTTGTATCATGTGAACCAGTTATAATTTGTGGTTCTTGTGCTTGTGCTATAACACTAGCTACAGTATGTGTATGTCCTGTTAATGTATGTACATTTGCTTTCGTTCTCATATCCCACACACGTGCTGTTGAATCACGTCCAGCTGTTAATAAAACATCGATAGTTGGATGTAATGCTAATGAATAAACAGCTGATAGATGTCCGTGATAATGTCGAATTACCTATAAAATTAATTAATAGACAAATTTGGTTTTAATTGTAAAAAAAAAACAATATACTTTATTATATTCAAGATCCCAACATTTAACTTGACGATCTTCACCACAACTGAATAGATACGGATGTCGACTACTTACAGCCAATCCACGAACTGTACTCACATGACCTGTTAATGAGACTTTTAATTGACCACTTGCCAGATCCCAAATTTTGATTATACGATCTGCTGCACCGGTTGCGAACCACTACAAATTAGAAAAAATTGCATTATTTTACACTCCTAATTCGGAAATTGAACAAAATAATCAACCTCATTTCCTGGCTCGACGGCAATACACCGTACCCACCCCAAATGACCGGCAATAACACGATACAATTTCCAAGGGGCATGCCATGTTGGTTTCGGCATCGTTGGGGCTTTTTTCATCAAATTCATCAATTGATTCTGTGTACCACTAGATGTATTTTGTGGATTTCGTGTCATTAAACTTGTATCCGTATATGGTACAACAGTATTCTCATTATTTATATTATTTGTATCATCTTGTATTGTACCAGGTGGAGGTGGATTAGGTCCAGCTTCAGATTCACGTAAATGTTTCATTGCTTGCATCTTTTTTACATCATCAAAAACTAAACCGTATAAATCGCGAGCTTTTATTGCTTTCCTTAAACGTTCCCTAAAACAAATAAAGATCGATTGATATTAGTAAAAATAAAAGTGAATTTAAAATTGATAAAACTTACGCTTTTTCATCAAGTGGTGGTAACATACCCTGATTTGATAAAAACATATCATGGGATCTTTTTAATGAGCGAAATATTAACGTTGGAAGGGGGTGTTTTTGGATATCTTCAGTCATTTTTATTTAGGCTTCTTATTTATTCAACAAAATTCATGAACATAACCTAACAAAACTATCAAAACACAACGTACAATTACAGGAACTAATTGTAGCCTGACAAACAACGATTAGCGCCATCTATGTTGGCTTAAAACATAGATCTAGTATTTTTACGGATAGAGCCTAGCGTGCTAACTGCTTAGGCAACACATTAAATAAAATTCTATTATTTTTGTATTATACATGTATATTATACTGTCTTATACGGTATTTATATCCGTATTATATTTTAAGTTGAGCGGATACCACATTGCACATCACATTATTAGGCTTTTAAGGTTACATTAATGTTAGCTGATAACGATAACTGATCAGTGATCAGACACATAAACAAACGAATAAAATGTTGATATTTAAAATTAGGAAAAATACAAATTTCTATTTTTGTTTTTATTTCACTTTCGTGTAGCTGTCAAAGGGGTAAAAATTATATCAGCCTTATTTTTTCAATACTGTATTAAGGTAGTACTATATCGATACCACAAGTGTCAAATGAGAAATGAGTGCTTTGTGTAATTTGACTTCTATAAGAATAGAAGAGATAGAAGTAACTCTGTTTTACTCTAAATATGAAATCATCTGCAAAAATCTATTGTGCGCGTCATAACCTTTTTCGCGGCGTTGTCAGATGTAAGTGACATAGCACATTTTGCTTAATTACTAATTAATTACTTTTATCACAAGCTCTGAAGCTCAAAATTTGATTACCCAAAATGTTCTAAACGCTTTTTTCTCCCGTTAATAAAATTTTCATCAAAATCTGAACGTCAGTTTTTGTAAAATAAAATAAACTCTGTGACTCTCCATAAGGATCAATGCTAAAAGCAACAATTTTTCAATATTCATATCTTCTTTTCCAGTTCTCTGTAGGACTCCAAAAATTTAACTGATTAGTTATCTTATTATAATGTACCAATATGACAAGTATCAATAAATTCTGAACGTCAGATCTAAAACCGATAGTACTACCTTAAACTCGGTATCAAACCTTTAATACATACGATATTTATTGTATTATACAGCTGTATTTTATAACTCGCACGCTCACTTCACTACTAATATCCTTATCAGAAAATCCCAAGCTACAATTACCGTTTTGTCTTTTGTGTTTTCTTATAATGTCTATATCATCAATAATATTCATGATAAATCAGTAATGGTAGAAATCTTCAGGACAAAGCGCTATCCATGATTCAATTTGTAATTGTCAGGCTACATTTAGTTGGTTTAATAGAACTGTCATGCAAAGATATTAGAAGCGAATAGATTGCTAATGTCCTGTGTTTTGTATTGGATTATAATGCAACCAACTTCGAATGACCTCGAAAGTTAGTCTTACTCTTTTTAGCTAACTACTTATCACTATCTGTCCTTCAATTTGACTGACTATCCGCCAGCATAAAACACTGTGGCGGATAAGTTGACAAAGACAGAAAATATAGTTGTTGCATTGTTGGAAAGAAACAACAGATGAGGCTCAAAAAATATTAGTGCGCATGGTGGCTACAAATTTCTACCCACATTGGCAGTCTATATATCCAAGTCTATGCTGTCATGTGTTTCCTAACCTATAATGTAAAGCAAATACGCGCCAAGTTAGCGTACTGAGATCAATTTTTTCGATTTTTGTTCCACTGAAAAATCCATCAAAGTAAGTATTTTTGTGATTAATTTTATCAAATTTGTTATTTTTTTTATGATGTTTAGATGACTGAAGTGAATTCGTACGAATTATCCGTTGAAGAGGACGAAATGAAAATCTACACGAAATCAGCTCTATCGGCCGTTACATTTAAAATAAGTAAATTCCATCTTCATTCTCAAATAAATTATTCAACATTAATTAACAATAATACAAATATTTACAGTTTATGATGAGAAAGATTTAGAAATTACAACTACCGATAAAAGAAATTGCTTTAAACCAGAGATGGCCCATCAAATATTCGGTGATAATGAAATGATATTTGGTTATAAAAATTTACGAATCACTTTAAACTATCTGCACAATTCGGCGAAATGTTTTGTTGAGACCGATTATAGTGATAAGATTGGTGTAAAGATGAATAATCGTAAAACTACAGCAACACCTGAACCGGATAACATAATGGAATTGTTAAATGATTGGCTACCGTGTAATTATCGTACCGATAAATTGGAATTTTTAAAAGATATAAAAGAAGAGAATCACGAGAAAATCTATGGTGAATTATTATCAACATACACACTTAATAATAGTAAAATTATCAAATTTTTGTTGTAATTATCTAATCATTACAATTTTAGAAACTTACAAGTTTACAAAATGCGATACTAACGATGATGAATTTCGTCAATTCCATGCACGTTTCGAAACTTATATGATTTGGTTCATCGATGGTGCGAATTTTATCGATCTCGACGATACTAATTGGATGTTATTCTATGTTTATGAAGAGAAAGTGGATGTTGAAACAAAACAAATCTATGCAACACCAATCGGTTTTTGTACAGTTTATAAATTCTATCATTATCCAAATTTAACACGTACACGTATTAGTCAATTTTTAATTCTACCAACACATCAACGTTTAGGTATTGGTACGAAATTCTATTCAACAATATTCAATTATTTAAGTAAATTACCAAATGTTGCCGATATTACCGTTGAAGAACCGACTGAAGTATTTCGTAAAGTTCGCGATTTCTCCGATTTGTTATTTATCTATGAGAATTTTAAAAAAGATTCAATCGATATTAATTTGAATCAAAAGAAATTATTTGATATATTAAGAAATTATAAAATTTGTAAGAAACAAGCACGTAAAGTTTTGGATATGTTTGAATGTTTTAAAGCGAAAAATAATGGTGCTACTGATTATTTAAAATTTAAAGAGAATTTGAAAAAACGTATAGAAGATGAAATGACTGTAATTATTTTTGTAAATTTGAATTGTTTTAAATTCTAATTTTTTCAAATATTTTACAGAAAGAATTACGTGGCAGTAAGAGACTTTGTAATATGGAGCGAGTCGGTGTGGCTGTAGAAACCGAAAATTTAAAGGAACGAGTTAGAGAAGAGTTCAATCGCTATATCGATAGTTTCGAGAGTCCATTGAATCGTCTTAAAAATTACTTAAATAATTAATCGATCAAATTAGTATTGTAAATTATTTCGTATTAATTTCTGTATTTGCATCTTTTTTCTATACAAATAAAATTGGTGAATTAAATATTTTGTGATTGAATCAATAGAGTTAATAGAGGAATCCGACAAGGAAGTAGATAGTTTTGATTTGTTTTATTTACTTGAAATAATAACACACATATGTTTATAAAAATGTTACCACTACAGGTTACTTTATTTTCGTTTCTTTTTTTTTTTGAATACATAAAACAATTTAGTGTGGTAAATATAATTTTGTTTTGTAGCATTGGTCAACACAATTTCAACATAAACCACGAAATATTAACATTTTACCTGTTTTTTTTTTTTATAAGTGATACATGCTTAAACTCTTATAAAGAGTACAATTTTCAACTATACAATAATTCTCACAAGAGCCAATAGAGAAACAAAGCTGACATTGCTGATCAGTGGCAAATAGAGATTAACAATGATTTTTTTCCACAAATTTTATCTAAAATTTGGATTCTGCATCTCGACAAATTGAATCGTATTTTATTTTTTGTTTTGTTTTCTATATAAAATCAGACCTTTAGTGTTGAACTAATGACTAACTTCATGTTTTAGGAGACCGCTGTGTTAATAAAAAGTGAATTTTGTTACTTTATTAATCTTGTAACAGTACAAAATAAAAATATCCTAACTTTATATTACAAATGAGACAAATAAAAAAAAAATGAGAAAAAATTAAAGGTGAAATAGAATAATATGCTAAGAAGCTTTGAATTCTGTATTTCTTCAATTTCTATCTTTTATATATAATATATAATTAGTTACATTACAATACTAAACAGCAACAACAGTATTGAAATATTTTACATGTAATGTAATGACAATCACAGACTTTATACAATACAAAATCCGAAGCTTTCAAAATTAGAAGAAAACAAAAAAAAACAATGAAAAAATTCATTTGATCGAATTATCCATAAATAAAACCTACTCGATCAAAAACACAAAAAAAGAAAAATAGAAATTACAACTATTGGAAAAAAGAAATTCTTATTCATACCACTTACACAAATTAATCACACTTGTGTCTATAAATACATAAAGCATTTCTATCTTTTATGTCGATCTTTTGATCGTTCAACATCCATCCATTCTGGATCGTTTGGATCCTCTTCACCAACTGCAGATTCAGTTGATTCACTACTACCCGGTGATAATATTTTATCATCCAAATAATTATAATCATTTGAATCTTGTGATTTAATATTTGTTTTAAATTGATAATTTACTGGCATACTTGCTAACATTCTATTATATGTTTCATCATCTAATGGAAATATTCTTAAATCAAATGGTATTATTTCTATATGTTCATATATATTATTTTCATCACGATTTAGATCTTTTTCACGAACACCAAATCTCGATTGTGATATTGTACGTCGTCTCATTATACTAACTGATGGTAATGTTGGTATTGTTGAATCTTCACTATTATTACTACTAGTATTGTGATTATTATTATTATTATTAGATAATGGTGTTGCTGGTGGTGATGTTATTAATGGTGAATTTATATTATCATGATTTTCTAATGGATATGGTGACATTGGATCTGGTGTATTTGCACCACTTGATTCAGCTAAACTATCTGTACGTTTATGTGATCTAGAACGACCATGTCCCATTGGTAATTTTAAATAACTAAGAAATTTCTTCTTTTCTTCATATTCACATTTATCATGACGTACAATAACTGCATCCTCTGATAAATCCTCCATCTATATATAAACAAACAAAATATTCTCTATTAAAATATAAATTTATCAAAAATTTTCGAAAATTTTAAATACAAATATTTGTAATAATCAGTGGTAGTGACGAATACTTAAATCTATCATGTTTATAATTCTCAATAACAGTTTTTATACATCATGTTTCTATTAAAATAAATAATTTAACAAATATGTGAAATATGTAAAAAAACACTCACATCGCTATCTTGACTAGGATTTTTTACAGCCCCATTATTTTTGGCATCACACATAATATCCTCCACTATACGCCACCTAAAAAACATCAAAATAAATAAAATAAAAATGCTATTATTGATAAGAATTGATATTTTACTTAGGTGTTGGTATTTCTTTGTACTGTAACTTTTCTACTCTTGTAGATGCTGCTACACTATATGGTATAACAATATTATCAATATCATAGGAATTCGTTCGATTTCTTCGATTATATCCTGAAACAGCTTGCATATGTAGTAATGGTGAAGAACTAGGTGATGTTAAAACTGAATTTGACGCCACATTACTATTATTACCAATAGATTCAACTTCTTCATCAACACCACCACCACCACCATTAACATTTCCATCACTTGTTAAACCTTGTATTTGTGTTATTCCTAATTTTGTTCGTTTCTTATTATTTAATTTAAAATTTGAGGGATGTCTACCAGGTTTACGACCACGAACTTTATGTTTTATCTCTATAAAAGAATATTAATTATTTTCATTAATAGATATTGATGTTTGTATTTTCAAATAAAGTAATTTTACTTGAAGATAATCCTGATGTTGTACTAGATTTTAAAATACGCCCATGTTTCTTCTGTCTATGTTCTAACTTTTTCGTTCTATCCAACATTGATTTTTCACTACGTTCACCTTTCATTATTTTTAAAGATTTCATGCGGGTACTTTTCTGTTGCCATTCTGGTGTTTTCATAATAGCATCACAATGAATACCACATGAAATATCTGTTAAGAAATATTGACAAAGAAAACATTAATTAGACTTTATTAATAGCAATAAAAAAAACGTATTCAAATAAATATTAGCAAATAGAATGGTAATGGAAAGCTGGTTTACGTATAAAAGTAGATATTTGCAATTCAATAAAAACCTAATGTCCCTGACAATTTTAAAGGAACAAAAAATGTTCCTTTATTGCGCACAAAAGATTCATCTCTATTGATATTTTAAATCATGTCAAGATTGTTTAACATTACGTTAAAATGAATTGATATAATGTCATTATTAACTATTTATATTTAATTGCTATCTTCTCGTAAGGTCATTTCTCTGATTTAAATGAAGGCGAAATAAGAATTAATCAGTTTCTGTTTGACTTTCGACATGTATTTACAATTAGACAATTTAAAATTTAAATAAAAATGAAAGATTAATTTATACCTTCCGGTAATGAAAAAACAGGATGAAATCCTGAATCGACTAATGCGATTCTTTCCGATTTACTGAATGCATTTGACGGATCCCTAGGATGTGTAGGATCCGTTCTTCCTGTACACACAGCACACTGCACCATTGGTTGTACACAACCACAACGTATCGTACTTGGTCTATTTGCCTTCTTCGATATAGCATGAAGGCCATTAATTTGCACAAGACGACGTTTTTTGAAATTCACTAAAGGTCTAGTTCGAGCACACTGATAATCAAAATGCACACCATTCGCTGTTGTCAAAGAACCATCCACATTATTACTAGTACAATTATCTTCTAATATGGTCGTCGTCGTCGTTGTTGTTGTTGTTGATGATGTTGAGATTAGCTTAGAAGAAATAGGCGTACTACCCGGTAATTGTCCCCGATAACCATTTACAGTTGTTGTTGCTGTTTGTATATCATGATCGAAATTCTGCAAATGTGTAGGTGATGGTGGACTAGCACCACCAAGTTTAATTTCCCCTTTAGATAAGCGTAATTGACGATATAAATCTGTATGTTGTCGTATTCGATATTCTAAATCGGCAATTTGAGCTTGAAGCCATGTCCATCGAGCTGCTATTGCAGCACGTGCTGTCAAATATTTCCATAATGCTCGTTTCTGTCTGTAAAACAAACAAAACAAATTAATTATAAGAAAACAAAAACAATAAAAAATGCGTATCGTAATAATAAAAATGAGTCACAATAATACATATGAGTCACTCTTTCTTTAAATCAAAAATCAATGACACCACTGATATTTCATAATAAATTTTATAGTAATCAACATTACTTTATGATTAAATTATTAACATTTTTTAAGAAATTATTTCAAAATTTAATAATGAACGCAATTCATTTAAATGTTCAATGTCATAGCTGTTAGGATATCTTTTTATAGCAAAGTCTCACTTAAAAAAACAGCGATAGTCTAAAAATAAAATAACAAAGACATAATAATTACGCCCGCTCTTTGATATCATTTTTTTTTCAATGATTAAAATTAAATTACATTAAAAATTGTCATAATCATAAACTACTCAGTCAATGGGTCAATCACAATTAAGGAATTAACCATAAGTGTTTTTCTTAATATTAACGTTAAATTTAAATTGATAAGCCAATGGAATTGTACAATAATTTTTATAAATCCCTACTTATACATACTTGAAAAACAATATACATAGATTTGAATCAACAGGTAGTTACAAATTAAAACCTGTATCATTATGAACAGTTTAAATGTTGATGATTTATTAAAATTTTGCTTGAAATATATTATTTTTTATTGCTTTATTTAGATTTCAATCTCAATTTTTTTTTATTATAGAAATATTAAGGCAAAAATTTCATTAATTCTAGTTTACTAACAAAACAAATTGTTGCTCCCATCAATCCAATCGATAGAAACCTTAACACGAGTAGTGCGTACGCAACTTTTCTAATCAATTAAACAATTAAAATTAAATATTCATATTTATAACAGATTAACATATTTATTAGAAAGAAAATACGTATATTAGATGTACTATGTTTGCAATGATAATGATAATAAATGGAAAAATGTTTAATACAGAATCAATATCATGGATTCATATAAACGTATGTTACGAATATTACCACCCAAAATCATTTCTATTATTATTATTATGAATTACTCATTTTTATTAAAAACCATATAGGTATATTGAAAAAACTATCTTGATATTATTATTATTATAACCTTGTACAGTCTATCGGTAATACATCAATAAAAAAGTTATGGTCTGTTTGCTGTTTTAATAGCACAAACATCAACAGATCAGAAAGGTATACCTGTTTAATTTTAATATAACGCTTACACAAAAAGAAAAAAACGCCAAATTTCCATTTATAATATCCAATTGTATATTTCCTAAATTGAAAATGCTATTTAACTTTTTTATCATTCCTACATTTAGAAGAATATATTATTCAAACAACTTTTACGTGTCCATTCTTGTAACTTAAATCCGTTTAAAGATTACCTACATACATACATAGTTCTGCATTAATATTATGATATTATAAATTACATTAGATTCAAATGTACATAATATCAATTATGTCAAGTTACAATTAAGTCGATGAGAAACAATTGTTTCCTGTACAGATCATTATAAATTAATTAACAATATTCCATGAAATGCCAGATAATCTACGAAAGGAGGTGAAATTTTAGTGGGAAATTGTAGTTACGTATGTATAACGTAAAAAGACATGTAATAATTTGATATTTAAGTTTCAACCCTTTAACATTTCTATGTTCTGAAGGGGTGGAGTTGAAAATATAATCAAATTTCAATATGATAAACTTTTAAATAATTGCTATATTGACAAATTTATTGATGAAAATGTAGAAGAACAAATTTCGCAAATACAACTCATTTACTTTATCAACGAATAAAATAAAGGATATGAATGTAAAAAGATATTTGTTTATAATTTATTGGAAAAATAAAAGATAAACAGACTCCGATAAAAAAGATTAAATTTTAATTTTTAATCAAATCATATAATTTACGGATATACAGACAATAATACTTATATTTATTTTATATCTCAATTGGTTTTTTTTTTGAAAAATATTTCAAGGATTTGTAGAAGAGTCCCTTGGGAACATTTTAACAAAATTAGAACCCCGCGCCTCATTGAGAAGTTGGTTAAAAAATGCTCCTTTTAAACAGTGTTGCAATTTAAAAAAACGAGCTAAACACACAAAACCATTATTAGTGAATCGAAGACCCTCCCAACATTGATTTTTTTCGTTTTTCTCCATTGCATTCTAGAAAAAATACGAAACATTTCACCGTTTCCACAATAAGAGAAAAACTAAAAAAAAAAAAAAAGTTCAGAGGATCTTCGAGTCATTCTAGATCATTTTACGTCATTGACTAGTCGTTGAAAATCGCGATATCGTTAAAAACGAGCGTTTTTGACGAACTTCCAAATAAACTACGAGGTTTTAATTTTGGTTAAACGGTCCACAGGGATCCTCCTAACAAATCCTTCAGATATTTTTTGAATCGCTCACCAACTAATAGGAGTTTCATTAGAATGGACCACATTTAGGACAAATACACTATATAAAATGCAAGGATAAATAATTATTCGTTACTGATTTTGAGCGTGAATTGTACAAATTGCTTATTTTCTCCCCGGTAATAATTGCAATTGAAAGTTAATTATGATTTTGATATTATCTAGTTCAAGGCCTTTGTTGTTCCTTTTTTCTTTATATGAAAGTACAAAACAATAAATAAAGATAATTATCAATTTATTTGATAATAAAATTGTGTTAGTTAAGGAAATTTTGATGATAGTTTAAATGAATATTACCTAAAACAGTTTATTCGAAAATAGTTTCATCAACATCCACATATTAATTTCAAATAAGTGAAATCACAAATAAATATTAAATTTGGTTTTAAATTGTAACTAATCAAAATACATAAATATTTCAAAATATGTAGTTTTTTATATATTTTTAGAGAAAAAATAACCAGTAAAATCTAGATTTAAAATTTGTCCAGCTTTCGGTTGAGAAAAATTATAAAATAGCTCGTTAATTTAATTTATTTGATTAACGTGTTATAGTCTTATTTGCATTAAAAATATTTAAATAGTTGATAAAATTTGCACATAATTTTTTGAATGAAATAGAGCATGCAAGATTCTTGGATAAAATCCAAAAAATCACAAGACACACGAAGCTAGCTAATTTCCCTAATTTGAAAATTCCACATTTAATGAGTTTATTGAATAAAATATACATATAGGACCTTTTTAGAATTTAAAAAAAAAACTCAAATAACCCTTAGTTTACTGCATAGTTATTTTGTTTATTTGAGGTCAGGTATAATCTAAAAATCAAAGGTTGATAAATAAATATCTTTTTCTTTAGAGTAAATGAGCTTTTAACATGAAAATAACCTGTAATCTAAAGAAGAACTATAAATGATTCAAAAGACCGACGTTGCTATTATTAGATTCAATCATTGCCATGATTGGAAAAGCTACTTCTTCTTCAAAGGCTACATCATATACATTTATTTTATTACCTATTTAATTAGCCAGCGAAGCTTTCCTGAATTAAATTAGTAGGTACCTCTTAAAATTAATTATGTTTGCTAAACAATAAAACATAGAAACTATTATTAATTTTCAGATATTTGCTCCTAATTTTAATAAAACTTGTAGGAAATTCGATAATAAGAAATTGAATCGACTTATATAAAACATGAAAAATTAATTCAAACCTACTGATTATAAATGCATTAATAACCAATACGAATAGAAATTTTAATAAACCTGAATTTTCATTATTTGGCAATATTTTGTTTGTATGCTAAATAAACTAGATTGAGTGTGGGAAATTTTTCAATTGAAAATCAACAAAAATTGATAAAATCTTGTAAACATTTTGCAAATTTTTACAATTATTGAAAAATATTGACCATTAAGCTATTTTCCTGGCTTTATACATAGAAATTAAACAAGCAGAAGGGACTTATTATTAATTACACCTTAAGAAGGTGTAATCTACTATCTTACTACAAATTATCTTTGTTATCTATTCTAATTTTAGAGGATGGTCAATTCAAACAGTCATTTTTAAAATGAATGTGGCATTTCATTAAAACTAACAATTTTCGTTATAAATTATGAAATGTTATTAATAAGTAGTCAGTCCATGTGACAGTATTTATTTTGTCAACTACTTTACAATTAGTTATAAGAAAAATAAACTGAAGAATCATCAGTGGCATACTTTATACATACATGTTTTTCCATTTATAAACAATTACTTGAAGTTTTATTTGTGAGACTTTATTTTTTAGATAAACAATAAGCAAAATTTTACAAAAATCACAAACAATAAATTGCATAGATAATAATAGCTTCTTTAAAATAAAATGAAACATCATGTTGTCATTATAATCACAGCCGAAATTATAATCAACTTAAAAGAACTTTCATTGATTGGTTTAAATGTTATTCATCAATAATAATGAATCAAGATTGATCAATAAAGAATTAAGAGGATTAATTAGTAATATTTCTTATTGTTTATTTGTAGTATTTTTTAAAGTAGTATATTGTTAATTATAGGAATACTCTAAACTATAAGGGTATTTTGGTCATTTAATTTGGACCTGTTTTCATTACAATGAAAAGGTAGTTTCAATCCATTAAAGGAATTAGTAACCATTTTCCCAGCAACGAAACACCCATAAATGTAGAAAATTGTTCAACGGATGTCGATAAAACCATGTAAAATCTTTGATATTTACCTTTCATGGTTTTAAACACACTGATCAATGCTCTATTGTATTATTGGTTTGTTTAACGCCTGTTTGGCAGTATTCATTTTGTGTCGCTATTTTAACGAATTTACTTATAGAGAATTTAAAGCTGTTTTATTAAACACATAATTATAGTTATTTTATTTCTACTAATCGCTTGTTAAAACAAATAGGACTTACATCTATCAATCCTCTTCTAATATGTAACATGAACAAAAAAAATTGAAAATATGTTCATGATAAACTAATAAATATGAATCTCCAGACTATCTTCCTAAATGAATATGTTATCAGTGGAAATAAACAGAAGTTTATCCTTGCTATGACGATTATCTTTATTGATAAAGGTGTACATAATTTTATTCTGGTTCGTTATGGTTTCAATAACTGATATATTTGAAATTGAATCCGTTTCCGTTTGATAAAAATTAAAAAATTTACTACATTCACTATTAAATAGGCTAACGTTTTTTGTATCTGTGCTTTTATTGAAGTCTCAGCCAAAAAAGACACATTGAACCGGCTTTTCTTCCTCTCCTAAATCTTGACTTAGGCTTAAATCGAGCTACACATTTGGGTAAGGGTCCGTCCATGTATAGGTCCCCATCCAAATGCCTGTAAATCCATGAATAAAAGCCCTACACACTATACAATTTGGTCAGGTAAAATCAGGGTGAAATGAAGTTGTATCAGATAGTGTGGAAGGTTTTTCGGCCGACGAAGTTAAAGCAAAAATTAAACAAAATGTCCCCGCATATCATAAATAGTGTCAGATGGTGCGTAGGCAATACTGTTTTGGTCAGGACCAGCTGTTGGATCATCGGTCGGTCGGATAGTGTGTAGGGTCTTTTAGGTGGATTAAAGGCAAGGTCTTAGTAAGGCAACCTTATTGTTAATGTTACTAATCTAACCCTTATTTGTTTAATTTTTTCTAAATCGTTATTGGACGAATATCGTGTCGAAATTTATGCAATTTTCCTATTGTTAATAGTACGAATTATCCATTTTAAAATGAAGCTCAAAGAATTAAACTGTGATCATTAGAGCAATAGCGATTCGAAAAATATTTCAAGGATTTATAGGAGGGTAGCTGAAGATCATTTTAGCAAAATTAAAACCTCGTAGCTCACTTAAAAGTTGGTCAAAAAAACGCTCGTTTTTGACGATGTCGCAATTTTCGAAAACGAACTAAACACGCAAAACGACTTAGAATAACACTAGGATCGTCCCAACATTGATTTTTTTCATTTTTCTCTGGAACAGGTGGGAATGTTTCTCATTTTTCTTTAGATGCAATGGAGATATACGAAAAAAATCAATGTTGGGAGAGTGTCCGAAATCGTTCTGCATGTTTAGATCAATTTTGAAAATCGTGAACTTGTCCAAAACGAGCGTTTTTTGACCAACTTCCAAATGAGCTACAAGATTCTAATTTTGCTTAAATGGTCTAAAGGGACCCCCTTACAAACCCTTGAAATATTTTTCGAATTACTCAACAAATAATGGGAGTTGCCATAAGAGCTTTTAGTCCAACGTGAATAACGACGTTGCCAATTTTAACTAAAAACAATGATAAATATATCTAGTGCATTATTTCGCAAATGAGACAAATTAAGAAAACATTTCCTTGTTTTTTTTTTATTATTATTTAAAATCAATGACCACACGTACCAATTGAATTTGAGTTTACGATTAAAGTCATAATGTAAGTTTTTAATAATTTTCTGTTCCTACTTTCTGTTTAAAATCTATGAATAAACTATTAGGAACTCAACAATTTTACTTTCGATTCTATTTAATAAAACAATCATAGTCAATTAAGGTTTTTTTTGTATTTTTGTTCACTATTATAAACGACTCTAGGCTAGGAAACGTTCCAAACGAAAGGGTTTTCAAGTCGTTTTTGATTAGTTTCCGACTAAACAAACCAACTAAAAAATACTAGGGTGAATAAAGTAGAAGTAGGAATTGATATTATACTATAAAGGCAATTTAAAACTAAAAAGCAACAGAATCACTTGAGCATCACAATTACAGAGTAAAGAGCAACAATTTTGAGTAAAATGTTAGACAACTAATAGTGAAAAAATATATAAAATCACTGATTAAAGGTAATTATTTGTACGAGCTTCTTTTACTGTATAAGATCAATTAAGTTTTAGATCACTGTAGGTGTTAAATACGATACGACACCTGATTTGAAGATAAAAATCAATAATTTCGCTTTTACGTTTAAATTCTACAACTAATACTAATTAAACCATAGAATAAGAATGATTTTTTCTTTTCTTTTTTTGTACTTACATACTAAGATATTGTTGATGTGGATTATTATAGTTTTGCATCTCATCACAGCTTTCACCACCCGAACTGCTTTCAGTAGCTTCAGAATCAATTTCATGTTGAACAATATTTAATTCACTATGTAATGAACCAGACACTTTTTGTAATTCATATTTATGTTCAATTGGCCATGTTGGTATATTAACAACACCAGGTAAATTACAACGAAAATTCGTTGGTTCATATGAACCAGAACCAAAATATTTGGATAATTGTTTTTGTCTTGATGCTGTACTAGCTTGTAACATTGCTGTCATCTCTAATTTCTTTAACATTGCCTTTGTTGAACCATAAGACATTGGTTTTAATTTATCATTAATTATTATTGTTGATTTATCATCTTGTATTGGTGTTGTTGATTGAATTGATGTTTCATGTATTGATACATCTTTTAAACGTTTCAATGATCTATGAACATATTCATAAACACCAGCAATTTCACCACTCACGTGTTGTCCCATGTGTCTTACTTGTAATTTTCTTATTTTCCTCAATAGGAAATCGAGACGTCGTTCGATTTTTGCTTGTTTACTTTTTAATTCAATAATTAAATTATTCGTTTCAATATCTTGTTGATCTTCAATTGATATATTCATCATATCAACATCATTAAAAAATTTCTCAATTGTTGTTAATGCTGTTGGTATTGGTATTTCAACATTTTCATCTAAATTCATATCATTCGATTGTTGTTGTTGTTGTTGATCATTTTCAATTGATTTTATAACTTGCATTAAATCATCAACATTTTGTGTTAAATCAATATCATTAGCTTGTAAATTTGTTGTTAAATTATTCAATATTTGATCAACATCGTTTGTTTTATTATCATTTTGGATTTTTGTTAATGTATTAACGAATTCAGCCTTTTCTAAACCCATATTGTCTGTTGTTTGTTGTTGTTGTTGTTGGTCATCCATAGATATTTGACAATTATTCATTATATTTGAATTGCACGTTTCACCACCACCACCAGCACCACCAATTTGTAAACTTTCATTTATTAAATCATTTAAACATTGATTTGTACCATTATTATCTTGTTGTTGTTGTTGTTGTTCTTGATTAGTTCTATAACAATATTTATAATTTACATTAAAATTATTTATTGGTGATGCCGGTTGTAAATGATGATGATCTTTAGTTGTTGTTAATTTGAATGTTTGTGATTGTGTTGTTTCGGTTAAAGCTGGTGCCATGACCTCCACATAGGGACGCCTCACCGAGGCTGTACGCAATCCCATTCATCCAGTTTTTCCAACAATGTCCATCATTTTCTTTACGATTTCCCCACAGCTGTTTACTTTCCAAGATATATGCGCACACAAACACAAACAAAATCACATAAATTATTAAAAATACTCATATAATTCTCTGTTATAAATCGTATAAAAGGGAGTGTATTTTCGATAACTAATCACCGGCTAATTCCATTATGTAGATAGATGAAAAACAAGCAAAAACCAGACAAATTTGACGCTTAAATTCCAACTCACTTATATCCGGTCACACTATTTATCAATTTTTTGGGGGGAAATTAACGAATTTTTGATAATTTTATGGAAAATTCAAATAAAAAATCGAACACACTTCCACGTGACACGCAATTCAGAAGGGTACAAATCCGTTAGCTAGCGTAATTTTCTATACGTATTTTGCTCCTTATGAAATCATTATCATCATCGTCATCATCATCATCGGCGACCGTATTGTGTTGATTGAGGAGCGGATACGCACCTCATACAAAACATTGCACCACTTTGAAATTTATTACACACATACACACAAATACTGTACACACACACATAGATACATTAAACACACTAAAAACAATTGAAAATCACTTCCGCTATATTTTTAAAAATTCTCACTCTTCTCTTTTGGTAATTTTTTAAATTAAAATAATTTAAATTTGAAAAATTACTACAAAAACATAAATAAATTATTAAAACTATTCTTCAATTGGACAAAAATCAATTTTTCAACTTCTATATTTGCGTTATTTTTATTGAACAACAATGGCGACTCTCATACGAACAACGCACTCTATTCGGGTTTAGTTTTACTCGTTCGTTTCGTTGTTTTTTTGCTTCTTCGATATTTCTCTATCTTTGTCTCATTCATAAAACATCCCATAACCAACCACGATAGAATCAACACAGAGCAAACGCAAAACTTTATCCAGCCACGGCCTACTACATACAAACTACCGCCGAACTCAAATCAACCACTATTCCACGATTATATAATTATAAAAAATCACTAATAAATAATTTAAATAATTATTAAAAATTCAACATTATTTTTATAATAAAACACAACTATTTATAATGCACGAATTTGATGGGAATTGTATTAAAATGTTAATTAAACAGGAAACTTTGGCGCCGACCGATTGTTGACGGGTTTGTACGAAACCAACACAAATAACGTCACCGGAAACGCGCGAATGGCGGCTAATTCGAATTCAACCCATTTTCTATAAAGAATCCAACAATTTTTTTAATTGTAATCCATAAATTTCCATCAATCTGGATTGAAATACTCCGAAATCCGCGCTAATATTGTTGGATTATACCGAAATTTGTGTGTTTTTGTTGGGTAATTTCCAAAATTGTTGCTCATCTAAAAAATAATAAGACTATTATAATTAACACAATTTTGTTGAAAATGTAGAGGATAATTGATTAAAAATCATTAGGATAGGGATTAGAATGGTTATTTGGTGATTTTTATGGGAAACTTTGAGATTTTCTCAAAATTCCAATCTTACCGTTATTTAGCCAAAATTCTAATTATTGTTGTAAATTAAATTTTGTTAAATTAAATTAATGTTTTTTCTTTGATTTTTTTTACAAAATTTTGAGTTTTTTACAGAAAATTTTTATGGTTTGCAACAATTTTGACAGACACTTGACAATCAACATGTCATGTGGTACACATTTAAATTTTGAGGTTAATTTCGAAATTTCACTACCATGACAGGTGATTTAATAAAAATTAATTTTTTTAATCAAACCATTGATAACAATATCGATGTAAGCGCTAATTAAATTAATCAATTAATTAATTAAATTATTTGATAATTTTTAGATTACCACCAATCGAATATTACCATTTGCTCGCAGTTCATTGTATCGAACTTCAATCGTTGATTATTCAAAATTAACACAAGGTGATGATGTTAAAACTATCTACAAGATAACTTTAGAACTACCGGTTGTATTTCTAATAAATATTAATTAGAATTATGTTCTAGAATTTATTGAATTTTTAGGAAGAATTCATTGAATTTCTACCTGGTGATACTATTGGAATTCTACCAAAAAACAATGAAAATCTCATCGATAATTTATTAAAACGACTCAATTTAGAAAGTGTTGCTTCTAAATTGTGTACAATTGAAATATCGCCGGATACAACAAAGAAAAATCCACAATTACCTAAACATTTACCTATAAAATCGACAATACGTGATATTTTTCTAAATTGTATCGATATTCAAACACCACCGAAGAAATTATTCTTAAAATCATTAATAAGATTCACAAAAGATCCAGAAGATATAGAGAAATTACAATATATTTGTTCACCGAAAGGTTCACAAGATTATACAGAATTGATAACAGGATCTGCTGGAAGTTTATTGGGTCTTTTAAACACATTCCCTTCATGTCAGCCGTGTGTTGAAGTAATTCTTGAAAATTTACCACCGTTATTACCACGTCCATATTCCATAGCATCATCACCATTATCAACACCCATGAGATTTGATATTGTTTTTGTTGTAGTAGAACGTGATGATGGTACTAAAGGTTTATGTAGTGGATGGTTGGAAGATGTGATAACAACAAAACAAAACATTCCTTATTATCTTCGACAATCGAATAATTTCCGTATACCACTAGATATTAAAATTCCATTGATTTTAATTTGTGCTGGTACTGGGATAGCACCATTTCGTGGATTTTTACAACATCGTTTATTGGCTAGAAATTCAAGTGAGATTTGGTTGTTTTACGGTTGTAGATATCCTGATAGAGATTTTCTATTTAAAAATGAGCTAAAACAATATAGCCATGATGGTTATTTATCAAAATTCGATGTGAATTTTTCAAGAATTTGTGATCAAAGTTATGTACAGGATTCGATTGAAACTAATGGTAAAGAGTTTCTTGATTGGTTATTGAACAAAAATGCAATAATTTTCGTTTGTGGCGATCTTAACAGTATGGTGAAAGATGTACGAAAGGCTATAATTAATAATTTTATTAATTATAATAATTTGAATTGTGACGAAGCTGAAGATTTATTAAAGAATTTACAAAAAACAAATCGATATATTGTAGATAATTGGGTTTAATCTGTTGTTATTTAAATAAATAATTTTTTTATTAAATTCGCCTTTAATGTTCAAATTCTTCAATATTCCAAATAGTGTCATTGTGGCAACGTCGGGATCATATTTCTGTATTTAATCGCATATGTCATTTTGCAGTATAACCAACATGAGAGTAAAATCCCTAGATAAAAGGGGTGTGTGTCATCTGAATGACAGTGAATCAGTTTGTGGAGTGAAATTTTACACATTTTTTTTAAATGTAATTAATTTTTTTTTGTTTAATTAACAATAAACTTAAAATCTATAAAAAGATGTCAATAAGATATTAATCCGTCCGTTATCAGATATATTTGATAATTATCAAGAATTCTAACCACAAAATCGAAGAAACGACACGACAATCATCAAAGTAAGAAGCCAAGATGAGTTTTCTATTCTTCAAAAAGAATAAAAATCGTGATGAAATCAATTCGAGTGTTGCTGTTATTGGTACACCAACAAATGTTAATCATGATATACATGTTAGTGTTGATGCTGATGGTAATTTAGCTGGTCTACCATCATCATGGTTAAGACAAATTGGTACACAAATTACAAAAGATGAACAAAAAAATAATCCAGAAGCTGTACGACATGCTGTTAAATTTTATAATTATTCAATTAAGAAACAAGAGAAAGGTGAAATGAAACATATATTAACTGAGAAAGATATAGCTGAAGAATCTGAAGAAATTGATCAATATATGAAATATAAAGCAGCACATAAAAGTAAAGATTCTGATCTATCCGATGAGATCAATAATGAACCAGTCTATGCAAATACGTAAGTATTTAGATTGCTGCTTTTATTTATAAAAAAAATATAAAAAAAAAACATAATTGCGTTCAATTAATTGTCAACTATCATCAAATACAATAATTTGATGACGAAGACTTTATACGAACTTTGATTAATTAATTATAAACAATTCTAGTTCGATATTTTAATTAAACAGAGAAAATTATTGATAATATTACTGGTTTCTATTATCAAGCCATTGTTTTGTTCATTATTTACTGTGATAATTCAATTATTAATTAAAAAATTTAAAAAATGTAAATTGACGATCTTGCAAAATACTTCAATTGTACGACGCTGCTGAAAATATTAATATTTCCTTATTTAAAATTTATTGAATGTGTGTGTAGAAAAGCATAATTTAAAAAAAAAATGAGATCATTTCGTGTGTTTTTTTTTCTAGTACGTTTGATAACAGGCGATATAAACAAGAATTTTTGTTGGAAATTTTTCTGTTGTTGCCTCTTTCATTCTTCAATAGGATTTCCCATTTGTGAATAAATTTAATCAGCAATTTCTTGGAATTTTGTTATCGATAGATCTATCCAAACTTTCCCCATAAATAATTAAAATTTTTGGAACGTTATTTACACGACACATACCGGGTGTTTCTTCTAAACGTGGTAATTCTTATGAAACTCTTATTAGTTGTCGAGCGATATTAAAATATTTCAGGGATTTATAGGAAGGTCTATGGGGAACATTTTAACAAAATTAAAACCTTGTAGCTTATTTGGAAGTAGGTCAAATAACGTTCGTCACAATTTTCAAAAACGAGCAAATTATATAAAACGATTAAGAATGACTCGAAAACCCTTCCAACCTAAAAAAAAATACGCAAAAATTAATATCGAGAGGATCCTCGAGTCACTCGAGTCATTTTACATCTTTGAAAATCGCGATATCGTTAGAAACTCACATTTTTGACCAACTTCCAAATGAGCTACGCGGTTCTAATTTTGATACAATGGTCTCCAGGGATCCTTTTACAAATCCTTAAAATATTTTTTGAATCGCTTGCCAACTAATAAAAGTTTCATAAGAATTGACCACATTTAGAAGAAACACTTTGTATTTTATTTGCCCAATTATGGCGTTGTAATTTACAGAGTAGGTAGAAAAGAAATCGTTTTTGAATAATTTCGTGTTTTTTTTTTAATAAACAATATAAAAAGTATTGACAATGTAATGGAAATGTAGATTTTTTCCACGTTTGTAATAAAGAAGGTTAGATTTCAAGGTAAATAATCGTAAAGAAACGTAGAAAATTAGCTAAATAATGTTTGATTTTATCGTTTAGATCTTTTAATTTTTATCTGTCTATAAAAGCTTATAATATACAGGGATAGATTTAGCGAAGTATTCCTGAAAATTTACTTTGTTTAAAACAAGATAAATTGATCATTTATTTTAAGAGTGATCGTTAAATTTTAAACAATGCTTTTAACTGTAGGTAGCCTCGTTTATTTGAGTAAACATTGTTATATTAGAAAGGTTCTTCTGTTTGTTCAAACAATTTTTTTTTAACATCAAAGAAAAATATTACTTATTATTATCATTCACAAAAGAAACTCAAGTCTTTGAGTTTGTTTCTTTGTGTTTGAAATTGATTCTACAAATTTGGCAAGTAGAAGTGAACACATGCAAAAAATGTATCGTTTTGTTGTTTCTAAAATAAGTTAGATAAAGTTTGTGTGGTCTGAAATATTGAATTGGTAAAGTTTTGTTTAATGTTTTTAGTTTGACTTGCCAGTTATGTTTAATTTTATTAGAGTAGATCCTAAATAGTGAAAGATAGAACGAACGAACTCGGATTTTATGTAATTTTCTTGCAAAAGAACAATTCTGGGTGTGCCAATTCGGCAGTTTTTTTGATAATCTATTTTGCTTCAGCATTATAATTCTTACAGTTTTATTGACCCTAGAAATATTGAAGAATTTAAACATTAAGTATTTGGAGATTGCCATCTTTTTTTATTTCCTCGAATAAAGTATTTGTAAAGTGAATTTCTCTTTTAAATTTGTTTGATAAAGCATGTTATATTTCATCGCATATTAATTTATCAAACTATTTCTATAAAATTAGTGGTTTATACAACTAGTCAAAATGAACTATATCGTTCAAATCAATAAAACTATTCAGGAGCATTATAATTCGCAGTAAATTGAACTTTAAAGTTTCCAACAATGCGCAATTTTCCAGAGCCATAACGATATAACAAACATGATTTTTATTCCTTTTTGGAATCGAAATATAGAAGGGAAACAAAACTAACACATAGTTGAAACTTTATCATTTTTTTCCAATAACCGAGTTCTGAAGTTTACTTTGACGAACTGTTCGACTTTGTGGTCTTTAAACTTCCATCTTGCTTTTACACATCTCGATTAGACAATTTAATTGTAATTACCTTAATTAGAACAGGGCCGCCGATACATTCAGCTAGCCCTGGGGAAAGCGAGTTTTTACAGGTCCCCCCCAACTCACTAAAGATATCTAGTGTTCGGCTTGTAATAATACAATTTGATCGTGTCTATCAAACTAATACAGTTATTCAAATAATATTTTATACTGCAGTCCTTAGAGAACATTTTAGCAAAATTAGAACCTCGTTTTGGACAGTGTCTCGCGATTTTTAAAAATGAACTACACAGGCAAAACGATTTACAAATAGAATGACTTGAGAATCCTCCCAACGTTAATTTTTTTCGTTCTCCCCACCACATCATTCTAGGGAAAATGTAAAAGACTACTACTTATTTCAGAAGAAAATAAAAACGGAAAAATCAATGTAGGGAAGATCCTTGACTCATTCTAATTGGTCGTTTTAAATGTGCAGCTGGTTGGTGAACATCTTGACATCAGAAACGAGCGTTTTTGACCGACTTCAGAATGAGCCACGAGGTTCTAATTTTGCTAAAATGTTTTACAAGGACTACCCAATAAATCCTTAAAATATTATTCAAATCACTTTATTATTCTGATCGAAACAATTAAACTGTATGCTTCCGGGCCTGTTTACGTATAGGATGTCTGTTTTAAATGTGATCAATTCCTATAAAACTCCTTTTAGTTGAAGAACGATTCTAAAAATATTTTAAGGATGTGTAGGAGGATCCCTGTAGAATCATTTTAGCACAATTAGGACATATTACCTCATTTTAAGTCGAATAATGAACGCTTAAATGTCGCAAATGGGCTAAGCACGTGAAACGTTTCAAATGACTTTTAAATGCTCCCACCATTGATTTTTTTTCTTTTTCTTCATTGTATTCTGGAATTGGTAAAAATGTCTCGCATTTTTTCTACAATGTTATGGAGACAAACGAAAAATATCAATGTTGGGAGAGTTTGAGTCATTTTCGGCCGTTTTATGTATTTGGTTTATTTTCGAAAATGGCGACATTGTCTAAAACGAGCGTTTTTTACAAACTTCCAAATGAGCTACGAGGTTCTAATTTTAACAAAATGGTCTCTAAAGGACCCCCTACAACTCTTTGAAATGTGTATTATTCGAATCGCTCGCCAACTAGCAAGAGTTTTATCATAATTGACCACATTTAAAATAGACACACGGTATAGGTAAAATTATGAAAAATACAAAACTGAACGTTAATTTACTTATTCTCATTTTCAAACTGGGAACTTTTCGAAGTACATGACTTTCAGATATGTGTTTAACGAAATTTAAAGAAAATATTCACCGGATCCTGGGGAAATATACCCTTTCCCTCTGGCTCTCGTCCGTCTTGTATTAGAAACACAAAAGCTACTTTTTTATCTTGTAAATTAGGTCCTTGAATCGGAAATTTTTCTTGCTTACAAGATATAAAATGTCTTTCGTACGATTTTATGATTTTTAATCTAAAATTAATTCAATAAAAGAAAAAAACGGAAGTTGTGGGGCTTTTGTGTGTGGGTTCTACGTATGTAGGTATATCTTAGCGCGTCTTTTTGCGCATTAATTTTCCTTGATATCTTTACTGTTTTACCTCTAATCAAAATGAGTTTAGCTTAATCGAACTATAAATTAATACTATTTTGGGTCAAGGTATGACTGTGAAATTCTTATACAGGGTTATTCACGTCGGATGAAAAATTCTTATGGCAAGTTCCATTATTTGGCAAGCAATTCGAAAAATACTTCAAGAATTTACAGGAGGGTCCATAGAGAATATTTCAGCAAGATTAGAACCTCCTAGCGTATTTGGAAGTAGGTCAAAAACGCTCCTTTAACACAGGCTTGCGATTTCCAAAAACGAGCAAAAAGCGAGAAACAACTAAGAATGACTCGGGGAACCTCCCAACATTGATTTTATTCGTTTTGCGTTCTAAAAAAATGAGAAATTCCTACCTGTTCCGGAACAAAATGGAGAAAAACGATAAAAAACAATTTTGAGAGGATCCTCGAGTCGTTCTAACAATAAGTAACCTTCGTTTTTGAAAATCACGACATCGTTAGAAACGATTGCTTTCTGATCAACTTCTAAATGAGCTAGGAGGTTCTAATTTTGCTAAAATGATCTACAGCGACTACCTTACAAGTCCTTGAAATATTTTTCGAATCACTACAAATAATTGGAGTTGCCATAAGAATGTGAATAACCCTGTATAATGTTTCTACTTGTATCTTTGCAAAAAGAAAAACAAGTCAAAAATATTTCTCATTTTCTTTATTCCAGTGCTCGTCCGGAATCAGTGCCGGCAATACCACCAAAAAAAGGCATAACAAATCTAATCCAAACGAAAAATCTAACGAAAAAAATTGGTAATTTAAATTTAAATAACGATATCAATTATGATATTAACAATATAGAAATACGTCGTAAATCGAACTCATCATCTGATGATGATTTTTTAAGACGTAAAAGTCGTATGAACGATGATGATTATTTACGTGAAATAAAAAAAGAATGTAATCCAGGTGATCCAAATACATATTATTATCGTAGTAATAAAGATATTGGTAGTGGTGCATCTGGTATTGTATTTGTTGCAACTGATTTACGTACAAATCAATTAGTTGCAATTAAAGATATTGATATGTCGAAACAACAACGTAAAGAATTATTATTAAGTGAAATAAAAATTATGAAAAATTTCAAACATAAGAATTTAGTCAATTTCTTAGATGCATTCATTATGTATGATGATCATTTATGGGTTGTTATGGAATTATTAGATGGTGGTCCATTAACTGATGTTGTTACAGAAACTGTAATGAAAGAAGGACAAATTGCTGCTGTATGTTATGAAGTACTACAAGCTATTGATTATTTACATTCAAGAGGTACAATACATCGTGACATTAAATCTGATAATATATTATTAGGTATGGATGGTACAGTTAAAGTAACCGATTTTGGTTTCTGTGCAAATGTTATTGGTAATGAACAAAGAGAAACAATGGTCGGTACACCGTATTGGATGGCACCAGAAGTTGTGACACGACAAAAATATGGTAAAAAAGTCGATATATGGTCATTAGGTATTATGATTGTTGAAATGTTAGATGGTGAACCACCATATATGAAAGAACCACCATTACGTGCATTATATTTAATTACGGCAAATGGTAGACCGACAATATCTAGATGGGAATTATTATCAGAAGATTTAAAAGATTTTATCGATCATTGTTTACAAGTTGATGTTGATAAACGGGCAACAGCACAAGAATTATTAGAACATAAATTCTTACAAAATCGTATGGAATTGAAAAGTTTAACGCCATTAATAAAAGCCGCCAAAAAGATTTTACAAAAAGCATGAACGCCATTCCAATTATAAAATTTTATAGGAAAAGAAACGACCCCTACTTTATGACAATAAATAATTTAACAGTCATTTTTTTCCAGGAACCATTAAGATAACAAATCAAGACTGACTGGCATTTGTAATTATTACAAAACAAACAAACATTGCATTTATTTTTTAATAATTTGGCTGCATTTTGCAAATCTTTTGTATAACTATACACATAAATAAGCTTGCTGATGATTATTTTTTAGTCATTTTTACGAGTGTGTTATTTCGTATTAAAAGAGGAATGATTTTGATATAATTGTTTGTTATTTACCCTTTTCAACACACCAATCGATCCATTGATAATTCTGCAAATTATTGTCGATCAATACAGGGATCTTTCTATCGATAAAAAATCGATAAGTTATCTATAAAATGATAACAATAATAAAAACTGCACTTTATAAATATATTTACAAATTTATACATTTTTCCAATTGTAGTAAAACACTCTATATTATATATTCAATTTACACTTTTGTTTGTTTCAATTAAAAAGTCCATCTTCTTAATATTCACAAATTAACCCTGGAATTATTTTTAAGAAACGATAACAGGGAGAATAGAGAGAGAAAAAGAGTGAATAAACTAACAAATAACAATTATATACAGAAGAGAAATATGTATATAAATACAGAATACACAATTAATAATGTTGCATATAACATGTAAAAATAATACAACTATTAACAACTGATTTTCTTCAAAATTTTCAAATGACAATAATTAAATTTTAAGGTACTCAACAATCTTCATCAAGACAATGGATTTGTCTCAATCATTTTATTATTATAATAATTAATCTTAAAATTATTAACAGGCAGTGTGTCATTTGACATATAAATCATCACCGTTCTCTTTCAATAATTGTTCCACTAAAAAATGTTTATATTTTGTTGTTGTTTCTACTACTTCAACCTGTATTCTATTTCACCGAAATACCAGATTCTTTTAAAAAATTATTACGTTGATCACAAGCTTGCTTCTGATATGACGACGTTTTGCTTCATCTTCTTCATGTCGATCGTATTGTTTCATATTTATCGATTCTAATTGGTTCCGTCAATCACTATCAGACACTACTTTTTTCCTTTTCTTCGCCTGTTTCGGCTTCACAATCTCCTCCTCCTTGGCAAAAATTTATAATTAATATTATTTTATTATGATTAGTAAAATACAACTTACTTCACTGCTTTCTTCTGATGTATCGGTTAATTCTTTGACTGGTTGTGTTGTCCGTTTATTGGTGGTTGTTGTAGTTGTTGTTGTTGTCTTATTCACTGGTTTTCTACCTCTACCTTGTGATCGACTCTTTGTTGCACTAACTTCCTCTTCCTCTTCTAATAATGCAAATAATTGTCCAAATTGTTTCTTTTGACTATCTGTACTATTATTCATTGCTGTTGTTAATGCCCTTTGCATTGAATCTAATGTATAAATTGCCATACAATCATGCCGTTCACATATAATACGTAATTGTTCTAAATGTCCTAAAACTTGATCAGCACTAGGTACAGCTGGTGCACTTAAACTTTTATTAACACCGGTACGTTTTCGTTTATTTGGCGATGTTGATGGATACCGTGTACTTAACAAATTTGATATTAATTCAGCTACTTTATCAATATATTCATCACACCAATATTTAATTATTGAAAATATAAATAAATCACCATTATCACAAATATCTCTAGAAAATAATGATTTTATATATTCCGCATTTGGTTTCTCCTGTTTTAACATTAATGTTATAGCTGTTAAAGCTTCTGAATGTTCCTCATAATCTAATTGTGTTATTAATGGTAATACAGTTTCTATAGAAATATCATGAGCGTGTATTAATTGCCAAAAAAAGAATTGTTCAATACTTTCCCATGTTAAACTAGTTTTGAGCAATGATAATATATTTTCGCTCTTTAACATTACAAGATGTCCTTGTAAAACTTTACCAATTAATGTTTGTAATTGTTTAGAGTCTATCACGGAAATTATCACCCGTATTATTTGAGCGTTATTAACTGTTTGCTGTTTAAAATCCCTAAATAAATCAGGCACTATCCACATCATTAATTTTGTATCACTAATATGACACGCAATTAAATCATCATATAAACATATATCAATTTTTTTCTCACTACTTTGACAATATTCTTTATAAACACTGACTTTAAGGGCGCTAGCTTTGGTTTGATCTTCACGTTTATTTTCCGTCCGTGTTTGCACTTTTAAAAAATATAATAACAAATAACCGATAAATGGACGTTGATTACGCATCTCGGCAACTAATTTAAATAAAAATTCTTTACCTGTATCGTATTGTTTTGAAAAATTATAAAGTGTCTTATATAAAATAAATAATGGAGATTTTACACTTTCTAATAGAGTTTCATTAGTGATTTGTTCAGGTAATATATCACCATTGAAATTATCAAATAATGAATTACATAGGGATTTTGCTATTATTGGTAATGTCTCATCATCACTTTCATATGTTATTAATTGTTCGATTAAATTTTCCATTATTTCACATTTTTTATATTTATTATCTTTCTCTTGTTGTAATTTTGTTAATAATTCACCAACTGGACCATCTATACTATCATCTAATTTATCTTGTGTTTTCTCTTTTAAACGTACCTTCGATAAAGGAATGTCATCATCATCTTCATCTGAATCATCATTTAACGCATTTATCGTTAATGGTGGTTCTTCTTCATCATCACTAAAAGCCGGTTCATTATCTAATATATGATTATTAACTGTGTTATTTATACGATGATGATGATGTTGTTGATGATGTTCATTTGTTTCAATACCACCATTACCACTACTACCACCACTAACAATATTAAAATCTTCCGATCTTGATGGTATAGTTTCCGGTGGTATTGATGAATTACAAAATTCTTTAAATGTCTCTCTAACCATACACCGTAATTCTGGATCTAATTTAGCATTATCAAATAATGGTACTAATGATGGTACAACACGTTTATCAAGTATTTGTCTTAATGATGAAAATATACCATGTCTTACTTTATCTGTTAATGGTTGATGGAAATTTGGTATAATTCTACATAAAAAATCTAATAATGTTGCTGTTATTGCTGGATGTGAACGTATTGAATGATGCATAACAAGTATAGCCGGTTCTATATTCATTATATTGTCTTTTTCACTATCAAAAAATAACCAATCGTAAAATAATGCTAATTTAGCATTAGAAAATGCAACATTTGATGTACATGTTGTTAATAACCAACCAATAACAGCCCATCTTGGTATAATATCGGAACATAATAATTCATTTGTTGGATGTATAACACCAACTATAAAACGTATTATATCACAACGTAAACTTTGTGATTCTGGTCTAGCCAGGTACTGTTGTTGGAACCAGTCTTGATAACGTTTGTGATTACCGAAACGTACCTGTTTAAACAGAACAAAAACAAATTGATTTAAAATTAAGTTTTTTAAAAATTTCATCACAAAAAAATTAATATATCTCTTACAATATAGACAAAGTTTTGATATAAAATTTAATCAAATTTAACTTGCTGAAATACTCTGTCTATTTATACAACAAATGTTAAATTTAAAATCAACTCTCAATACAAACATACATATAAAAGAAGCAATGAAATATCTAAACAATCAAAATAAAATTTCTTAAATACAAATAAAGAATAAAAATTAACAAAAATTGCATATTTATAAATGATATTACTCATGTTCAAATCAATATAAAAACTTCAACGAAACGAAATAATAAAAGTGAACTGATTTAAAAGAAAATCTACAGCCACAATACAACAACAAAACAATGAAATTGATAAGAACAAAAGTGAATAATGTTGTATATCACGCAGTTTTTTAACTTTTTAAAGTTTAAGGATACACAACATTCAATCAACAAACTATAAAACGAATCTAGTTTACACACCTCATCCATAATTATACCGAATTTGTAGTTAATTGGCTTGTTTTAAATATTTACAATCAGTGTTTAAACACGATAATTATCAAGGAGAAGTGCTGATTCAATAATCGATTCAAATTTCGGCAACGTGAATATACAAACTAGAATTTATGGGCTAAATCTGGTACATTTAATCGGTTTTATTATCAAACATACGGTGATTCCCAAATTCTCACACAGATTTTTAGGTGATAAATGTGATAATAAATGAACAGGTTGATTAGTTCCGAATGTTTTTTTCTATAAGACATTTTGAAATAATTCTCTTTTGTAAATGATAGATAGTCACTACTTTTTTTTCAATATTGCATTAGGGAATAATGTGTTTAACGAGACAGCAAACATGTGACAACATACTCGTATCGACAATTATAAACTTTCAATAATATACCTTTATTCTAACAATTATTGAATGTTTTTTTTTTATAATACATGGAATTATTCTTTGATTATTAGATAAATTTATAATTACTTTGTAAAACTTTAAATGTAAATCTAATAATGTAATTAATTGTAATTTATAAAAATTCCATAATATCGATAAATACTGTTTCGTGTTGATTCTTATCACAACATAATTTAAATACTTTCAGTTAATCAAATAAAATTACTTTATTCCTCCTATATTTATGTTACAAAATAGACTTGGTAGTTTTACATGATTACTTCCTCAATTTAATTAAACAGATTACAAAAATGTTTTACAATTTCAATCCAATTTTTCAAATTATATTGTTTTGTATTCATTCTAGGTATGTAATTAGACAAAACAAAAATCAAATTATAATAACAAAAAAATAATAATAAGATTGACACACAAGTTCTAATCGAAAAATGTATGTCGATGTTTAGTAGAAAAACTACTTAAAATATCCATCACCAAGTGCTTAATGTGTAAGTTCACTTTTTTTTTTGGAAATTTCACAATTATTACTATCTAATATTGATAATAGAACCGATGAACAAATATCTATAAAAATGAAGATTAAGATCTAGATATCACCAGTAGGTACTCAGGGCCGCAGCGTGCCTAATAAGACCCCTGTGCGAAAAGCATTTTTGCGTCACCCATGAAAAATTTTCAAAATATATTATAAAGAATAGTAAAATTATGGTATCGCTTTTTATTATTTGCATTATTATAATTGATATACTTTTGTACATTTTTGAAGTGGATATTTTGTATAACGGACTATATTTCTAATAACAACTCCCATATTTCGCGAGCTATTCAATTAAATAATAATACTTAAGCCCTGATGAAGTGGTTGAGTCCGCCACGAAACGTAGGCTGTAAGTTTAGTAGCTTGAATTTGGATTTGTAAGTTAATAAAGAAAAGTCTAATCTCCTGAAGAATTTGTTTATTTGATTAATCTTTCGTTTTGTCCATTTTATTCTGGAACAAGAGGAAATGTTCCATATTTTCTCTAGTATGCAATGGAGAAATATGAAGAAAGTTATTTTTGGGAAAGTCTTCTAATCATTCTTAGTCGTTGTGTGCTCATCTCTGAAAACCACGACTTTGTCCAAAAGGAGTGTTTTTTAAACCCACTTCCAAACGAGCCACAAGATTGCAATTTTGCTAAAATGATTTCAATGAACTCTTTAAATCCTTGGAAGGTTTTTCGGAATAATTCGCGAAATAGTGGGAGTTACCTCGAGAAATATAGTCCGGTAGGTCAATAAAAATTTAAATAAAATTGGGATAAATTACTGTGATTCAGCGCCTCTGTGCGGTGCACAACCTGCACACCCGATTGTAGCGACCCTGTCTGTACTTGATACAGAATATTTCTGGATATAGTCCACATTAGGTAATTTTTCGTCACTAAAATTACTAGCTGTAGAAGCAAAAATAAAGAAAATTTCTAACAAATTTTATTCCGTTTTAAACGTTCGACAAAGAAAACTATACTTTAATAGTTAATACAGCCTTTTAAAACGATTCAATCATTCAGACATGAATGAGGCAACTTATGGATCGAATGACTCAAAGTAATAAATTTTATGGAATAAATTTTGTGTTAATAACAACTAAAAAAAGTGTCAACTTTTCGAATATAAAATATCGAATTAAGAATATCTTTAAAGGTTTATAGTCGACTTTAAAACTAACAACAAAGGTAATATTGCCGTATCCCAGTGGCGTAGCTACCGTATAGCAAGAGTAATCAACCCTTAGCGCCCTTGCTTGTTCTCTATCTGCATTTATTTTTAAATATTATAGATAGAAAAAAAAACAATGCATGACACCATACGAAACAATTCCTGTATTCGATGCTGGTTGGAAATGTCGAACAGTTGTTGACCCGAATTTGGAAAGCTACAAGCGCGATTTGAGAACTGCCGGAATATGCAGCGTTCTCTCCTACGTAGGCTGCAGCTTTTTTGTATTACTTAATTTTTATAGTTTTTAGTCAAATGTGTTCTGTAGCGTGGATAGTTCAATGGAAATCCTAGATGTGTTATACTGACACCCTACTGCTTTTTTATCAACTATCGTCAACAAAATTATGGTAGTTACTCTTTAACCAGGGATCTTCAAACAATAGTTGCATTTTTTAGTCAATTTTTTTCATCTTCCAGCCATCAGAATATACCGGGTGTACCACGGTATTTCCTCTCGCAGTTGGCAGTGCTTTTGGTGTCATAATTTGGTTCGACCATTTGAAAAATACATCAACAAATGTCAATTATGAACCAAGTTACGATACTACGTAACCAAAAGCACAGTCAACTACGAGAATAAATACCGTGGTACACCTTGTATTTCTTTCACATCATTCTTGACTCAGATTTATAAAAAGATTAATTGAGGGCCTGAGACTATTTCTTGCTTAAGGACCCAAAAAAACGTAGTTATTACACTGTTGTGGCCAATATTGTTACGTTAATGATAAAGAAATAAAAATCTCCAAAGGCAGCAAGTACCTTATATAGCGAATTTTTTTATGTATCTACATACTGAAATATTAATTGCAAAACATTCTTATGATACTGACAATTAATATATTTTAATAACATTGAATCAACTAATAAATTCATTTCCCCGATGTTATTTTAATATTTATGATTTTTATTGAAAAATACTTTTAATCCACAAACAATAAGAAACACTAAAAAAAAAATAATAATGAAGTTTGTTGTTTGTCTAATACGTCTAATCAAGGCCTGCTTGATTTTCTCAAGCGAAATTCTCTAGCAGGCCTTGCGTCTAATATTAACTGTCAAAATTAGTTGCCCCCCCGCGATATTCAATTTTTTTTCTAATATCAATAGTCAGAGAACATATAGCCACCTGAGATAATCGATTTTACTGCTTATACTCAAAAAAGAGATTTTTGCATTTTTCTTGCGAACCAACGAACCGATTTTGATGATTTTTTTTCTGGGTCATAGAGAATGGTCGGCTCTACTGTTATTTTAATTTTCATCAAAATCTAAGCAAATGTAATATTGAAAATGATTTTTTTTAACATTTCTTCAGCTCTTATTCCAAAAGTGTTGGCCCTACCAGTCTGGCCAACGAACTCATCCAAGCTATCACAAAGACCGATTTTTGTACCAAGTTTCATTCAGATTGGACTATTTTTACGGCAGTTATCGTGGGTATACATATATATATATATATATATATATATATATATATATATATATATATATATATATATAAATATATATATATATATATATATATATAAATATATATATATATATATAAAAATTTTAACGAACGGTGGATATGGGTTCCTGAGGTCCCAAAACGAACTTCTGTGCAAAAATTTTTCGGAAATTCAAAAGTGAGGATCTCGTCATTAGCTAATTTTTTTAAAAAAAATTCGCTAAAAAGAGCGATAACTGTATACGTAATTGGTAATTAAAACTATAAACATTAATTGTCACTATAGTTGAATACATTAAAAATGTCCATAAGGTACCCCAGTATCTTTATAGATAAGGCGTTTTTTCTTGTTATGTATACATATATTTATTGAAATAATTGTATCGAAAGTGAAAATCTAGATGTATTCCTTTTTAAATGAAACGCAATTTAGAAATTGAATGAAATATGTTGAACTTTTTAAAAAATTAACGTGCAGTTTGAGTAAGTAATTAAGGACGAAAGTTCATCTATTGTACAGTTTTTTTTTTTGTAATTCATTTTATAATTGTTTAGTTTCTCAATTTGTTGAAATTATCTAAGAAATTTAAAGTCACACCTACACTTTTTTGTCTCTCGTTAAATTATTGAAAAAATAATGAAGGTTTAAAGGTTATAATTACAAATCAAACAACAACCAATGACCTTATTGGAAAAAAAGAATAATTACTTCCTAAAGATTACGATTCATAAATTGTAATTATTTATATGAATTTATATGTACGTTTGTTATCTTTATGTGTATGTATGTTTGTTTAATGTACAGAATTTGGAATGGTTGAATAGTTTGAATTGTGTTAGGTAAGTGCAATGTGGCAATATTTGGTTGGAGGTTACTGATAGGTGCCAACAACAGTACCAATTTATGATTTGTACTCTCAATTGATTGATTGTTTAAATAACTTGTTTAATGTTGCTTACCTGTGAGGTGAAGAAGACAAGTTTCCGTTCCATATCCGGTGTTAATCTAGATTGAAAATATCGTCGAGATGTTCTACACTGTAATAGTTGTAATACACCAGTGAATGTTGGACTTAATGTTTTTGGTGCTAATAAAATATCCCTCCATAATTGTTCAAATTCTGGTATTCTAGCAACATTTTGTAATAAACGTACTAAATCTCGTCCAATTGTTATACAATCATTGAAACGTTCACGTATTAAACAAATTAAAAAGTTCACTTCTTTTTGTCTTAAATTATTTAAATAAGGCGCATTATGGTCTTCAATTAAACGTAAAAATGTATATACAACAGATGATATAAGAAATGGGAATTTATCTAACCAACTTCTATATTCTGTTAATACATCTAATAATGATTCAATAAGCGTAATATTTTTTATTGATACATCACCACCGGCCGCATGTCGCATTAAATTCCAACACAAATTATCAACATTATTAACAGCATTCTTTATCATCTCCCTTAATAGCCATATGATTTGATTTTTAACAACATCAGTAAAACGTAAATATCGTTCTAATACAAGATTGGAGAGATTATTTAAGATTAGATTGAAACCGTCGTGTGAGATTAATGTTAAATCACGATAACATTTGGCAGCATTATGGGGCTCTGTTAAAATGGTGACAAGTAATCCTAATGAGACTTCTTCATAGCCTTTATCCTTGACTAGAGCCTTTGTTAATGCATCATGTGCATCTTTATCACTTAAACCAGCCGTGATGCTTTGTAGAAATTGATAACTTCTCTCCAATTTCTGTAAATAAAAATATTGTTTGGTGATTTTTGTTTTGTTTTATTATTTAAATAAAGGTTGGGTCTTTTTTGTGATTTTTGAATTGTCGCGCCATTGCGCAGTATTAATATGATTGGAGCGCTAGTGATGCTAGGGCGAGAACCATGATGGCGGACAAAGCACCATCGTTCTTAAATAATACGGTTGATAAAATTGATTTTTTACCTCTTCAATATCATCTTTACAATCCACTGGTGTTATCAGAAATAATCGTGGTGTTTTCGTTGATTTTATATCCATATTTATAAAATAACAATTAACGGAACGTTAATAAATGTTACTCGCACTGTTGTATGATTAAAACTACAAATAATAACACGCAAGGACCTGCATCGTCCCATCCTCGGAAAATGTTTGTGAAAATCAAGCGCGCGTTGATATATACGGGAACGTTATAATTGCCGATGATGGCCGATTGAATTCGTCGACTTGGTTCGGTCGTTTTCTAGTGCAGAGGAGGCGCGAAGACAACGACGACGACGACGGCGACGTCGACGTCGTTCTAGCTTCTGGCATATTTGAATGGGATGCGCTCATGATTACGATTACGATGATGTTGTTATTATTCGTAAAATTGTCTTTCTCATCACTCATGTAGTGGGAGGATAAATGAGTTGAACAACACGATTGAATTCAAATTCGACAAAAGAAAAACACTTGCAACCTTTTTTTATTAATTTTAGAAACAAATGCAATAAAAAAATCGAAACCATTCACTAAAGAAAACAAACAAACAAACAGACGAACAACTTTAACCGTGTTACAGTTTCATCAACATCAATTAAATTTAAATCTCGATAGAAATTTCGGAAAAATTCTGTAATAAAACGACATTGATTTACTGCACTTATACAGGGTGAACCAAGAGGATGGTCCATTATAAATAGAGGATGTTTGTCTTATTTTCAACGCTTATTTCAATGCTACTAGCCACTTGTGCACAAGCTATTATGAGTACACGTGGCTAGTTTACAAGCTAGCTCGCTCAAAAGCCGGCGAGTGGTGTATGAAGTCGCCGGCAGTTCAACATTTTCCAGAGCGTTTTTACAAGCAGCTAATGGAGCGAGTGCATCAAGTACACTGGGCTAATTTACGAGCTGCTTTTGAAAAAGCCGGCTTGTAGCTTGTAGACTCGCCCCGTGTACTTGAGGCTTTAGAAAAATTTTGGTTTACTTTTATTGAATTATTTATCGTTTTTAAGACTCACAGTCCCTTTATTGGTCAAAAATTGATGATCCAGGACCATTGCGTTCTAAAATCTTGAAGTGGAGAATTCAACTCTAAAACCTTATACATACCTAAAAATGCCTGAATGTTCTTCCTTAAACGATTCTATAGAAAAATTTGTCGAAAAACTGGTGGTTAATAATGAAAATGTTTAGAAATCTAAAATCAAAGTTGAGAACGTATAGCTCAAGAATCCCCCAAAAATTTCATAATTTTTTTTTTACCACAATTTAAAATTGGAGTTCACTAAAAAGGAATGATTTAAACAAAAATGTTCTAAAATCCAGATTAGAATATTAGAATTTAGCTAGAAAATTAACTAATTGTTAAAGTAACTGCTTTACATAATTCAACAGCAAAATTCGCTGAAACTTTGTGATTATAGTTGCAAAAATGGACAAAGTATCACAATTTTGCCTTTTTAAGCCCAAGAACAAGGCTTATTAAAAACTTTTGTGCACCAAAAAATAACAATGCCGAAACTTCAAAATAATTAATGTTAAGCCACTTAAGGCTCTGGTGAAATCAAACCTCGTTTTGGTGTTTAAAAAAGTAACAATTTTTAATCATGGATTTCTCGGTTGTTTTCCGAGATATTCAAACGCTATAACCATCGTTGGATTGGAGTTTTACGGTGCATCCGACAAAGTTCTCTATTTTGGAAATTTTTTACTAAATTCTAAAGTACAGAGGAAAATGTCGGAGTATATCAAAATTCAAAGATAAAGAATCGTACAGCAGCTTGTTTGAAAGCTTATCCATGTGCAAAGGGCAGATGGAGCCCGAAAATCAAACTTTGTAAAAAAGTTAGAAAATTTTCTTCATTTTTTTAACTTCCCCGACCAGAGGGTAGGGAAGTTATTAGTTTCGGACCAAAATTTCGAATTCGAGATTTCACCAGATCTTTACGTTTTGGGGTCCCCTGAACACGTTTTTGAAGTTTTTAGCATGATGTCCGTGTGTGTGTGTGTGTGTGTGTGTGTGTGTGTGTGTGTGTGCGTCTGTCGTTTCTCCAACGATTACTCAAAAACGGCTTAACCGATTGCGTTCAAATTTGGTTAGCATCAACTATTCCGTGGACTTTCGAGTTGATTAGTTTTTGGTGCCAATCGGACAACGGGGGTGGACGGGGGAGGGGGTTGATTGAAAAAAATGTAAGATAACGTATTAATTTGATATCACCAATCGAAAGGGCATGTGCTTTTATGTCAGAAATAATACCCATCATGTGCGATATTTTTCAATCTGGCGACTTATAATGATTAAATTAATGAGATGGACAGTGATTCTTTACTAATCAAGTATGTACGCAAAAGACAAAAGAATAAGACATTAATATATCAAATACAAATCAGGATTTACGGCCGTTGTCTAGCAACAAGACTGTTTCGTGAAAGATCGAGTAGGTGTAAATAATTGCGTTGTTTTTTTTTGAATTTCGGTGCTGATTTTGACATCTTTGGTTTTGTTAAAAGCTTTACTGGAATATTTGTTTAATCTTTTGTTGTGAATTTATTGTAATGGATAACATAATGAGTATCTAATAATACTTTTACTATCCATAGAGGCAGTAAGTAAACTAAAGTTTTCTATTTGTTAAGAATAAAATAACAAAATAGTAAAGATGATTATTTCCATAATTGAAAAGAAAAAAAATAAAGTTATTCTGGCGAGAATTGAACCCCGTAGCAAACAGATGTCAGGCGAGAGCGCAACCACTGTGCTTTTCGCAGAAATTTGACAATTTTCTCTTGATCGTAGAAAATTTTTTTTCTAATTAATGATTAACTACTGGGACTGATCAGTCGGGGAAGTTGCTAGGCCGGGTCTTCGATTCGACCCCTTTTCCAACTCGTTTCCAATAACAAATTTTAAGATTTTAATTTGTAAATTCCGCCATATTGCTCTCTAAAAAACTAAACTAAACTATAAATTTACATAAAAAACATATAAAAGACGTAGTGGAATAAGCGCCATCTAACGTTTGAGAAACGTAATATCCGTAGGTATTATACAATCTTAATTGTGAATCTAGATTTTTATCGTACGCAAATAGCGTTGATTCGGAATTCGTTATAACCGAATCCCAAAATTCTAAAATACTTTGTATTGTTTATAGCGAATATTATTACTATTTTTTTTTTCAATTAAAACAACTGACATACTGGATAATCCAAATTAAAAAATGTTCATCAAGGATTAACATTTTTTTTTTTTTGTAATTCTCTCATACATACACAAACACGTACGAGATTTCAATTGTTTACATTCTGTTGATAATACACTTTCGTGTGGAGTGTATGAAAAAAGTCAACCTTGAAGATAAATCCATGGTTTTGAATACAATAATTTTCAATAATGTTAATTTATTATAGATGAAAGATATATTTATAAAATCAAGCCGGGAGGTGAATCCCACTGGCTGATTTTTCCCCGAGTGTAATAGTCTTTTTTGTAAATCAAAAAATACAAGAAGACTAAATTTAACTTCTTATCAGTAGTTGTAATTGTGTGAAAATAGTCGTAAATCTATAACGAACACAATAAACAAGAGTTTTGTTGTATATTGTGTTTTCGTATTATGTTTCATCGAAAATCTTGCGTTGTTCTCTTGCTCTTTATCTTTGTAAATCTACAGGTTTTTGTTTTATTACCGAGTGATAAATGTATAGGGTTGAGAAAAATAGGAATCTAATAGAGTAATTAAATAACAAAAATTTTGTTTATCTATATTTTTTCGATTTATAATCACCGAATATTGAAATAAATAAATTGGAATGTCTGTAAATATTATGTCCAAATTTTCTTACATTAATAAATTATTAATTAATACGAGTTTTATTATTGTTTCCCTTTTTTATATCGATGACGTGCCTGTGATTTACTGTATCGTGTATGATTCTTATTTTTCGATTGATTATTCTCATCATTACCAACACTATTATCACCATCATTATCATCATCAACTAAAATTATCAAATAATAATAATAATAATAATAATAATCGAATTAAGATTAATTAAAATTTACATAAACTCGGAGGTGGTTCTAAAAAACTCTTCTTTTGACATCGCAGATAATAACGATACGATCTAGCAATACCATAACCAACCATTGCTATTATAATTGTAACAAACGCCATCAGCATTGGATGCTACAATTTTAATATTTAATCATTAATTTACAGTTTAAAAAATAATTACCGTTGGTTTATTGGTGAAAATACTATCTGCAATTACTAGAATAACACCGATTACAATACCGATCCCGGAGCCTAACCATGGAATTGTCTCATCGGCTATAAAACCCGGATTTAGATTAAAATTATATTAATTAAAGAAATTAATACCACGACGCTCTTTGTTGATTTGTTGTTTGGTTCGTTTTACAGCATCAACAAGATTTACATCGTCCGGTTTCAATTCTAATGCCTTCTGATACGATTCCAATGCATCTATGTAATTTTTCGTAGCATATTCGATTTCAGCCTTACGAAAATAACCCTTTAAATTAACCAATGAATTAATTATAATAATAATCAATAATTAATATGAATGTATGATTACTTTAGGCCATAATGGATCCAATTTTATTGTCTCATTAGCATCCTCCAATGCTAGATAATATTGTTGCACTTTATAGAATGCAAATGAACGATTACTATATAATGTAAAATTATTTGGATCTAATTTGATTGCATGTGTATAACGTAGAATTGCTTCGTGGAAATTTTGATTTTTTACAGCCTTATTACCGAGCTCTTTTAATTCATCCGGTGTTAATGGTAACGTATCGGTTTTATTCTAAAAATAAACAATTATTATTATTATTTAAAAGAATAAAAATAATAAAACCTCTTCCATTATTGTATTTCTTCATTAATTCATTTATTTCTTATGAAAAAAAGCTACAATTTTAAATTAATTATCATCATTGAGAGATTTATCGGGGAAACATAACCTAATTTTTAACTGTCATTAGTGACTTCATACGAGCCGGCATTTAAACCAGTGGCGTTCCAAGAAGATGATCGATATAATGTATTTGTAGAAGTACGGTATACTATTTTTTGTAATATAGTATATATTATACCGTTTTATACGGTATTTATTGTTGTATTTTATTTAAACATTGGCGGAAGCAGATACTACATTGCATATCACATTATTAGGCTTTTAAGGTTTAATTTATACATTCATTGTTAGCTGATAACTTGAAATGAAAAAAAGTTACATATTCTCATTTTTCGTTTTGATTTTACTTTTGTGTAGCTGTCAAAGGGGTGAAAATTATATGAAAATATAAGGCTATTTAGCCTTATATTTTGAATGCTGTATTAAACCTTTAATACATACGATATTTAATGTATTTTACACACTCACATCACTAATTTTTGGTGACTGTTATTCAATTATCAATTTTATAAAATAAATTACCAAAGAAATAATTAATCAAATATATATCGTTTTTATTGAGGGTGACTTAAGAGCAGTTTTTCATTTTTCTTTTTAAGTTGAGTTTATATCGATCAATTATAGGATAAAAAATATAAAAAAATCGGGATGCTTTAAATATATTGCAATAGTTCAAATTTACAATAAAACATAATGTCGTTATAAAACTGTAGCCACTTGATGAATACGAACTGGACATGATTATCATCATCATCATCATCATCTACAAGAATCTCTTTATTTTAAATATTTTCAATTTAATTATAATAATAATAATAATAATATATAATTTTTTTCTTTTTCGTAATACATAGTTTTAATTAATTTTTTTTATACCAGCGCATCGACAAATAGAACAATAAAACTGGTCACACAATAATTTGCTATATATACTTATTTACAATAGTGATATTCATCAATTAATCAATCAATAATTAATAATACGATAATTAAAAAAAAAAATACAAATGATCAGTTCATAACTGAAAATCGATAACGGACCAAGCTCTGGCAACAAGTGGCATGTTTTACATAACAACAACAATAATTAATTAATTATAACAGAGAGGAGAGATAAAAGAGAGTAATCAAAAAATAATGATACACTCGCCAAAAAAATAATAAATTGTATAAGTGTATATATAAAAAAATTGTTAGTTCTACACGTACGGTGGTCGCTGGAATTACAATTTTTAAAATTTTTATTTTTAAAATTTCTCATATATTTTGCTTATAAAAAATAACAATACCAACCAAAAACCTGAAGAAAAAAAAACGATAAACAAATCTTATCATTATTATTATTTATAAATCATAATCACATTAATCCATGTCATGTAATTATTAACAATTTTCAATTAAAATCGTAAACAATAGACAAAATAATTGATAAGTTATTATTATTTGTGGCAATTGTAGTGATAAGGGAATTGTTACAAATTTTGTGTTGACACAACTGTACGTATTGAAATTACACAACCCCGGACTAACGACATTTATATTTTAATTATTTTGAGTTTTATAATTTTTTTTTTTAAGTTTTCATAATTGCTTGTTCAAAAAAATAATAGAGGAATAAAATTAAAATAATAATAATAATAATTATAAGCGAGAAGACAGAATAAATTTGATTATAAGCATACTTTCTAACATATTAATTATTTATATGTAATAATAATAATAATAATAATATAGATACATGGTATTGTATTATAGTATTTTTTTGTGTGTATTTAAATTTCATTATAATTATTATTAATTACTTAAAAATGATGAGTCAAAGGTCAGGCCAGGTCGTCATCGAAGATCATAAAATTTATTTACAATCACAACCACAACATCGCCAAAGTGCGATTGACGGACAGTCTGATTGGCAGGAAGGGCACTGCTACAATTTTTTTATTTTCAAATCGTTCCCTTTCATAATAAAAATTTTTTGGACAACATAACACTAACTAGAAATAAAGCGGAATGAGCGGTGTGAGTGATCGTGATCACAGTTTCTTTTCTACCTTAAAAAACAAATCCAACTTAAATTATAAAACTTAATGTTTACAAAAAAAACTTGATCCAGCAAATAGAAGTTAATATTATTGCTTGTTAATAAACAATAAGAATTTATTTTAGAATTATTTTAAATAGCAAATTGTATCTAAGTACTTGTGCAGTTTTGGAATTTAAGTTGTTTCTACCCCAAAAACCGCCCCTTTTTAACAGTAACATACAACCAATTAACACATGAATTCATATGTAATTTTAACAAAAATAAAAAATCCAATCAACAAACAAAAAACAACACTCAAAATTGACTACAATAGATTGATGCGATAACATTTCAAATTTTTGGCACAGTAGGTTCAATAATATATGTATAAGTACGGAAACAATCAAACAAGGAAGATAAAAATTGTGCTTAAAATTGTTTTAAAAAGGCGCTAGAGAAAAAAATGCTAAAATAATACAAAATTTAACAAATAACTATAACAATAATTAAACTGATTTATGGCACGGACTGGTCTGTGATTTAATCAAATTTAGTTGTAATTTAAGAAGAATCAGATATGTTTAAAGGGGATTCTTATGGAACATATGCAATCAGGATATGTTTATTGTTATATCTAATGATAAAACTGTGCCATATTTTTAAAAAAAAAATTTGTGTGTATGTTTCGAATAGAGATTTAAAAGAAATTTGTTTAAAAATCGTTGATTATTCTCGCTATTGTTTTAAAATTTTATCACAATTTTTTCAATAAACAAATAGATAAAATAATCAAATTCAATACATGAATACAATTAGAAAGTTGTACGATTAGTTATTAAACTATATCAACAAGGACATTGTAATTAAATCAAAATCAATCAGAAAAACAATCTTTTTTTAAAATTATCGATTCTTATTTTAGAGTTTTCGTCCGTCACCGGTACGTTATAAACTCTCCCTTAGAGCTTATAATAAGACCTAAACTCATATCGAATCATACGGAACCAATGAAAATTTTTCGGTATAAACCACGTGACACCACGCATACTAAAATCACAATATATTCAATATTTCGGATACTGATTAGCTGATCGTACTGTTAGTAGTAGTGATCTTAATTTATGTCGTTTGTCATTACAAAAGATTGAATGTTGTAAAGCGAAAACGTCTTTCCGTTATAATCGGTACCGTACAGTTTAAGTTTATAACATACGTAATATTATAGCCTTATACTTTGCGATCCAGATTATAACGTAAAGGCTTTTCAGCTTTACGTATAAGATTTAAGCCGTTATAATGATAAGTTACAGCTGATTATTTTAGACAGAGATCACTGCTAGTAACAGTACGATCAGCTGGTCGGTATCGGCCATATTGAATTAAGTGTTAAGTTTATACTAACAGAAATAGCATGAAAAATCGCCTCATACGGTATTAAATCTAGATATTATAAGTATAACGGAGTAATTATAATATATCGGTGAAGGGCGAAAATTCTCTTATCACTATTATCTTAATGGCTCATTCTTTGTGGACTATGTGGAGTGTTATATTTGAAAAATAATTAATTTAAACTAATAATTGATTATCTCGTTCGCAATAATAATAGTTCAAAAACACAACAATATCAGAGATTCAAACTATTCTTAATTATTTACGAAAACATCAATACTAACAGTCTTTTCGTGGCGGTATCAACCATTTCATCTGAGCTAAAGTAGAAATTTCGCAAAAATAACAAGTCTATATTAAAAATTCACCAAAATGTTGTGCAAAATATGAAAAATCAACCCTATTTTTAGTAAATATCGAAATTCTGTAGTTATTTCGAAAAAATTTGGATGTTATAATTTTTTTTTTTTTTAAAATTACAGCTGTTTCAAAACTTGAAGTTGTAACTATACAGGATGTACCACGAGATTTATTCTCGGAGTTGGCTGTGCCTTTGGTAATGTAGTGTCGGAACTTGATTCACACTTGACATTTATTAATGTATTTTTCAAACAGCCGAAGCAAACTACGATAATACGTAAACAAAATCACAGCCAACTGCGAGAATAAATACCGTGCTACATCCGGTATTTTTGTGGAATAAAAACTACAAAATTTGACTATTTACTAAAATTAAAATATTTACACATGAAAGAAGATGAACAACGAATTATTTATTTATCACATATAAGATCATATAACTTTTCAAAACAAAATACCTCTATTGTGCGGACACCTGCAGAGAAACTGAAAGTGACCACTTAGCGGAGGTGTCTGGCCATCGCAAGTTTTCACCTTAGAGCGACATATAGTCCGGTCATTGGAGGTGTCCATTAAAAGAGGTTTTACTGTATATTTTTTTTTTTAATTTGAATTCGATCGTGAGTGATTTTAACCGTTAATTCTCATTAAACAATTAATATAACCGTTATAATTTATACCATCATCTTTAAGAAATTTTTCACTCACCATCATGGTAGGACCAGAATAGTGTTAGTATAAAATCAATTATTAAAGCTAGAGATCCAAGTCTGTTGGATGAACATGTGATGCTTTAACAGAAGAGACCAGCAGCACATAGTCTGAAAATAAGAAGGATTACATATGGATAATGGTAATAATAAAAATCATCCTACAACAGCAACATCATCGTCTTCATTGTTGTTAAAAGATTGTTATATTGTAGAATTAGAAAATTTTGTGGCATCATTATAAGAAGAATTAATCCAACAACATATCAAATATGAAGAGATTGAGCTGTTAGAATGTGAATATCATCATAAATTATTAGAATATAAGGATATTTGTTGGAGAAACCGTCTTGATTATGAAACTGATGATTTGGAAAAAATTGCAACTATTTTCTTTTGAAAAAGTTATGTGATCTTATAGGGTTGATTTCTCGTATTCTGCACAACCCTTTGGTTAATTGTAGATTTGTTAGTTTTGTGAAATTTATACTTTAACCCTGATGAAGTTGTTGATGTTTTAGTAGATAATAAAGAGTAGATTAAATTTCTGATATTGTTGTTGTTTTTGAATAATTTACCTATAGAATAATCAACGAATCTAAAACAATAGTTTTATAAAAAAAATTAATATAGAAATTAATCAATTTTAAAAATTTCAATAATCTCTCGTTCCTTCCAAATATGGAATTTTTTTATAAATATTTTGTGATGTTAGTATTGAGTCGTCCGATGGCAGGAATTTATAATAATAGTAATAATTAACAAATAACAATAATAATAGTAGCAGTGCACCAAAATATAATTGGGGGCTACCACTTATATTATAATAATAATAATAATAAGGCCACCACCACACTATCCAACGTCAGTATTGATTATCAATTAATCCTTGATCGTATTCTAACACGAGACGTTTTATGTGCGATAATTTCTCATGTAAATATTGAAATCTTCGTTTTGCTTTCTGATGTTGCAGATCTTTTTTATTTTCTTGATATTCCCGGACTATTTGTTTCTTTATATCCTATCAAAAAAAAAATTAATTAAATTCAATTAATTAAGGTTGTGATCCATTATTTTATATGAACAAGAAGAAACTTTGATACACGATTTCTCGCTTCTTTTTGAAGATGTAGAAATCCGCGACAGCGTTATGGAAAGAGTTTCAACGTACAGGAGAAAAACGATTTTTTTTTGGAAAATTTTGAGAAAATTCTGAACCATTGACAATTTCCCCCACAGCTCGGCATATGTAGATAATTTTTTAATGAAAATTTAATTATTTTTAACAAATTCAAGGGGCATTGCAAATACTCAGGAAATTTTCCAATCGACTCGTTAGTTTTCCGAAATTTTAAAAAAACGTACCCGTTTATCAATGTGAAGGAAATGTGACGCCGTTGAAAAATCGAATTTTTGAAAATTTTGGAAAATTTAATGAAAGTTCATGTTCTAATTATCTATAAAAAAATATTCGTAACAGAATTAGCCAAAGATAATATTTTGGTCGGGAAAAATCATTTAATTCCCTGTGAAAATTGGGAGAAATTGTAAGAAAACTAGCTCCGAGACAATTGTCTATAATTCAGAATTTTCTCAAAATTCTCTAGAACAAAATCATCCTTCTCCTGCACCTTAAAACACTCTTTCCATCACGCTATCGCGTATTTCTACATGTTAAAAAAGATGCAAGAAATCGTGTATTCAAACTTTCCCCTTTTTCGTAAAAACTAGTGGACCACAACACCGTTAATTTGAATTTTAAAAATAATTACTTTATAACGTGGACTAGACGCATCTTCTTGTTTCAATCTCAATTCTAATTCGGCAAATCGTCGAGACACTTTCTCAACAATTCCATGCAAATCTTTATATTCAGCATAATCGGCATTAAAATCAGCTTTATATCGACGTCGTTGTTCGGCATTCTTTATAGTGGTGTACTCGCTAAAAAAAAATTTTACAAATAAAAATTTAATTTAATTTAAATTAATAGACTTACGTTAAATAGTCTGGGAATTCAGAGGTGCTATCTAATTTGTTGTTTTTAATTGGCGACAATGGTGGCTCAGTAGTGGTAATACCTTCAGATTGACTATCAGGACTAACTCTAGCTAACCGATTCTGACTTGATGATGTAACTTTATCATATTTATTTCTATCTTTCTCTTTATTATTATTATTATGTTTATTATTAAATTTACCATTCGGCACAATTAATCCACCATTATTTGGTGAACTATTTCTATCTATTGTTGGTGATGATGATATCGATATTGGTGTATTATTAATCTCAATTGGTCTATCTTCAATTTTTTTATTGACTTGATGATTATTGATTTGCACCCCACCTCCTCTATTATTATGATTAATAACATTATTATTATTATTACCACCACCACCGCCCCCATCATTAACAAACGTTGTTTTGTCACGATTAACACCATAACTTATATTATGACTATCACAAACTCTTTTCCTATTTGATATTGTTGTTAATTCATCAATATCATCATTATTATAATTCCGTTTCTCAATATTATTTATACCATTTGTATAACTATTTAATGATGCTGGATGATATCCATTATTTGTTGTTGGTGATTCCCTACTTCTTGGATTCATATTACTAGCATCCCTAGAATCAGTAATTGGTCGACGTTGACTATTATTTTCAATTGGTGATGAACGATACGTAGATTCTGAAGGTTTACGAAAATGTGATATACGTTGACGTTTTGTTGGTAAACCATCTTGATTATCATAATAACCAGGACGTTTTGTTGATGTTATTAATGATGATGGTGGTGAACCTGGATGGGTACTTGTTGGTGATTGACCACTACCAGAACTACCACCATCACTACTACCTGGTGGTGTTAAATTTTGCGGCTTCCTCCTATAGCGATTGCAAAAGTAAAAAAAAACAAAATTGATTAAGAATTAGGTAATAATCTTGTAAAGAAAGTATAAATTCTACAACTTTAGAGAATGTCTATTTAAGGTCATACGATTCGATCTATTAGAAACCAATATTGAAATCCAAAATAAAATAAAACCAAATCGTACAGCACAACAACAACAAAAAATTACAAACCTTTTGAGCATTTGCTTTTCACTTTCAGTATAGAAAGGCCAATCTTCATTGACCTCGTTCCACATGGCCCTATTCAGATGATAACAATTATCTTTCATAAAAGCAATCTGTTTTAATATCGATGTCATTCCATTCTTCTCTCGTACACCCTCTAAAAACAAAATTAATTTAAATAAAATATCTGATATTAAATGAATATAAATAACAAACCTTTGATTAGACGATCATGTAATTCAACTTTTTTATAAGGCCTTAAGGCAAGAAGATGAATTAACCGTTCTCTATAAATAAAATATAAACATATTGTTTTTGTTTCTTTTACAATCAAATTAAAATAAATTTAAAATTACTTTATTGGTCTTTTTGCTATATCAGGGACGGAGGGTTTATTTACTTGTGGCCGTGTGCTGCTCACATGATTACTACCAAGGCCATTTGATAATCCATTACTAGATGATATTATTGATAATGCTTTGCTGCTACTACTTGTATTATTACTATTATTACTACTACTATTATTAATAATATTGTTATTATTATTCATATTAACATTGGAGGGCATGTTTGCTGATTGATAAGACGGCTTTGAAAGATTCTCTCTTTGTTGTTGTTGTTGTATTGACGGTGTTGGTGGTTCACGACGTATCGTTGGCAATGAAGTGCGGCTTTGTTTTAGTTTCACTTTACGACCAATATCAGTCTGATTTGGTTTTATTTCACGTGTACTAAAATTTAAAAAAAAAATTATTATTAATTGTAAAGAAATTGCAAAAATTTTCACCATTTATTCTTATGGTTCTCTTCAGCGATGGTCATCCGATGTCTAGTTGCTTCATATACATCATCATTGGCATGTACACGTACTTTATATGGAATTGAACCGAGAACTTCAAGTGGGCCCCGGGGTGGTCCTGTTTGTTGTACACATTCAAAACTTCCCCCGGGGCCTTCCATATCCGCCGTTGATGACATTGAAAAATTGAACGACGTACTACCGTTGTGCAGAGAAGGGAATGATAGTTGCTAAAAAATAATAAAAAAATTATTAGAAAATTAAAAAACTTTACAATTGCCACAAAACAATCGACTATAAATTAAAAAGTTTTAGTCGTTAACTTATTAATATTATAAAAGTTTTGTATGGACAGACTAATAAAATATTTAACTTTAATTAGTTGTAAAAGCATCGCATAAGAAAATGCATCAAACGCACATTTTATTTGATTTTATTTCAACATAACGTTGAATATTAAAATAGTTAAAAAAAGAAAAGAAATTAACAAATATTTTTACCCCCCAAACAAAGTATTTTATTACAACATACGCCCAGAAATCATACAAACAATACAACAACAATCAATTTTTTACGAATATTCAACAACAATAATAATTTTACAATTTTTGTTGAAACATTACACAAAGAGTTAAAATTAATTAAACGAAAAGCGAGGAGGGACAATTATAGAAAAAAAACAAACGTTAAAATAAATTCGAATCAAGTATCTGATTCATATTTGAATTCAAGCCACTTTCAATTTAGAAATTGTAACAATCATGAACATAAATTTAAATTGAATATACATTATATATGTATATCTCTCTCTTTGTCTATCCTTATTACTTTTGCTGAATACGGAATATCAATTGTTCATACATACAATCAATATAATCATTAGAAATTGATTCTAATTTTTTTTTCCTCTTATTTTGCTTCAAATACGAAAGGTGTGTATTGAACTACAATTTCCATTATTATTAAGTGTATCCAGAAATATTAATAAATAATATCGATAATAATGTTGATAAAAAATCAAAAACTTTCTACTATAACACACTAGACATGACCTCTTCGATTAATTACGTACGAAGAACACGTGAAAACAGTGGTAGTGTAGTAATAACAGAAAATCCAACATTTTTCTTGTTCGATTTAAAACTATTGTAATAAAAGATCACGTATATTGTCTATAAACAATAAAATGACCTTTCCCTATTTTTTTTTTTAATTTCCATCTTTTCCTCTATTCATATTAAATAATTCACAGAATCTTTAGACTCGCTTTCACTTATACAAAGCAAAAAAAAAACACTATATAAAAATACAAATATCGGGTTATCTTAATCAAAAATATAGAATGTCCGACTATAATTTCGAAAATTTCGCTTATTCTCCTAAAAATACATGAAAAATCGCTAACAACAACATTTGCCAACTAGTAGGAGTTTCATAAGAATTAACCACTTAAAAAAGACCATATATAGGGGTAATTAATAATTTTTAAGAATGGACAGATAATTAACTTGAACTTAATTTGTCTGTACAACATTACTCAAATGATAATTTGATCGTATTTAATATCTAGTTACATAAATTTTTCAAAAAAAATCTAGCATAAAGCATCATCATTCTAAATAAATTTCTCTTTTTCGTTTGTATATTTTTTGAAAATTTTCTTATCTAATATTGATAACTTTTGTACTTAATTGTTGGTTAAAAATAAAACAACAATTAGACTTTTAATTGTTAACAAATTATAAACAATCAACATGTTAACGAATTTGTAGAGGAAACAACCAACTGAAACCGGACAAGATTAGATCCAAGTTGTAAATAAGTAGTGAAAATATCAATTAAGGTTGAACGCTACTGGATGGAAAAAGAAACTGTAAGTCTAAAATTAATTTTTACCACATTTAAAAAAAATCGAGTTTGTAGTTTTTGAAAAAAAAGTTAAAAAAATATGATTTTTGACTATAATTCGAAAACCTTATACCAGATTCTACTTAATTTTTTTTTTGTCACATCTGATACAGTTTTGTTTAGCTTCTGTATTTTTATATTTAACTTTGACCTTGTAGTATTCACACAAAAAAAAAGAAATGACGAAACAACGAAATAAGTGTATATGATGTTAATATACTCTTGAAACCAGATGTACGGTATAGGATCAGTTATGAAAAATCATATAAACAAAATGATTTGACACCAACAGCAATTTTTTTTCTAAAAAACACATTTTGAAGGCTTAATTTAAGAATACTACCGTACTGATCTCTGACAAATTGAGGTAATCTGTAATTGTGTGTAAATATACATATGAAAGACGTAGCGCCATCTAACGATTGAAGTACGTAGTAGTCTTAGGTAGCGCACCATCTTAAAACCATGTATAAAAAAATTGTTCGACTGATAATAATAATTGTAAAATATTTAAGAATCCGGATATATTTTCAATACTTTCCCAATTGGATAAAAAACAAATCTCTGATATCCTTATTGATTTCAAATTTGAAAAAAAATCGCCTTTAAGAGAAAGTCTCACATCATCGATACTCGATTTCAATTAATCATAGGATTATTGAAAAGATAATAATAATGAGGAACACATAACAAAGAGAAACAAAAAAAAAAAAATAATTTTCTTGTAGATTTTAATTATAGATTCGTGAAAATTGACGATTTTTGTGTATGTGTGCGCTCATCTTTTCTTTCTTTCCTTAGCACATATGTTGAAAGAAATTTCATGATTCAACCAATACGATGAATCATTCAATCGTTTTTTGTGCCAAATTCAAATAAAATCAGCACATATAATTATCTTAATTTTCAAACAAATACCTTTGAGATCATTTATTTTCAATAAAATATCGAGGATATTTTAAGATATAACGGTTATCTTAAATTATTCCAATAGTATTGCTATTTAGATGGAAACTTAAATATTTCTCTTGGCATCGATATTGTGATATAAACAGCGAAAGTAAATTATTACCATAATGCGTAAGTTGTACCCCACCAAAAGCTGTTCTCCTTTACATGTGAATTGATCATGGGCCAATAGCAATTGAGCCGTCTATGTAGCCATGCTTACGTATGCTTGGCGAAGGCTTATACCTTAACAGCGGGATCGTTAATTTATTTTAGATAGTCGCGCGATTATCGTCAGCGTACTCCATGGACATATGTGACTCAATTTTTACTATAACCGTTTGCATTTCATCAAATACTTGAACCCACCTACTACCTGTTCTCATAAAATCCAGCAAGAGAGGGACAAAAATCAGCTACAGTAGACCGCCTGTTTAATGTTTGTGATGTTGCTCACTCAATTCATCAACTACGTTGAATAATTATTACAATAGCAACCTATTGGGAGTTCGATGGAGATCAAGTCTGATTGGAGAGCGCTAACATATAAGATAGTTTAGAGGAGTGATGTCACATGCACGCAAATGCGAGCAAATCCCGCTGCCAACTGCTAACTTATATTATTGCATTTAGTTAAACATCACCGCACTGCTACACCTCTGCCTTTTATTATCACTAAATGCTTGTAGACATTATAGAAGTGTATATTAACCTTGTGACTTGTTTTTGCTGCAGAAACATCGACAAGTTAACGTTTGATAAATTTTCATCCCCCTGAGTGTAATACAAATATTTTATGAGCTTTAAAATTAAAGGGACATGCATGCAACGTAGACTGTTCTATATGCAAACCTATAAAATTCCCAAAGGAATGAACATTTTATTTGATATAATAGAAATATCGATAAGTTTGTATACAGGGTTTTTCACGTAGGACGAAAACTCCCATTATTTGGCGAGCACGTCATAAAAATTTTAAGGATCTTTAGGGGGATACCTAGAGATTGTTTTGGCAAAATTAGAAGCTTATAGTCCGTTTGAAAGTAGGTCAAAAAACGCTCGATTTGGACAATGCTCCAATTTCAAGAAACTAACTAAACACGCAAAACGGTTAAGAATGACACGGAAACTCTCTCAACATTGATTTTTTTCGTTCTTCTCCATTGCATTCTAGAAGAAATAAGAAACATTTCTACTTGTTCCAGAACAAAATGGAGAAAAACGAAAACTCAATGCTGGTAGGATCTCCCAGTCATTCTTAACCGTTTTGAGTGTTTAGTTCGTTTTTGAAAAACGCAACATTATTAGAAACGAACATTTTTCGACCAACTTCCAAATAAGCTACGAGGTTCTCATCTTGCTAAAATGTTATCCAGGGATTATCCTATAAATCCTTGAAATATTTTTCGAATCACTCACCAAATAATGGGAGTTGTCAGAAGAACTTTTCAACTGACGTGAATAACCCTGTATAAAAATACAGTTAATCTTATCGGATTTGATCAACTTGACTGTATTTAAGAATTTATCAGATCAAAAATTCACATTAATTAAACATTAATTGTTTAGCTTGATAATAATGAGTATGTACACACACTCACTCACACATACATATACAGAACGTCCCAATGGAAAATTATAAATTGTGAACATTTGTAGTATATTCAGTAGTTGGAGTACTTTTATTATTGTCATTGAATCAATTTTATTGCAAAACATAAAAATTAATCGTCTGAAATGAACGTAAGATTCCATCATCTTTCAAATTAACAAAGACAATGGTTTTATTAAGTAATAGCGGAATAGAATATTATAACGGGTGTCCCGAACTGATTGTGAACAACAACGATAGGAAAATATTTGGGAAAATTATTATCCGTTATTTTTAAAATAAAAAGTAAGGTCGTCTGTGTATACCGAACTGATTTTACTATAGTCGGTATTTTAATAATGATGTGTCACGCTAACTGTCTAGATCAATAAATCTAGATTTTTTTTGGCAATTTTAAAACTCGTTTTTATAGAAGATGAAGAAAATTGCGATACATCCTGTACAACCGATTGTCTTTTAAAAGATGAGTCAGAAAGCTGAAGGGAAAATAGTAGAAATTGATATCCCGTATGACGAATAAAGAGAATTGTTTTAAATTAATTCGTTGAAATATTAAAGATAATAACAGGGGCGAACTACATTTGATTGAGTGGCCCGGGCTGGTAAATCCTGCAACCTGACCTAAATTTTATATACAATTTTTTCAATAAATGAATTTTATCTATAATTTAATACACAAATTTGGAAAGTTGTCTTCATAATTTGTCATTATGTTTTAATTTTTGAGATTTGAATACATTTATCTGCCAAATCATCAATTTGCTAATGAAGTGTGGCATAGGACATAATTTTTGACACTTTTGAGATGAATTTTTTAGTTCAAGTACAAGTTTTGAGACACTTTCTTTTGAAGTTATCAATTTGTAGTGAATCTGGCTCTTAAGTAGTGAAAGGGAACAATGTAGGTATGACAAATTTAGCCTCAACTTTTAGCCTAGATTTTTAGATGTTTTCGCTATGAAAAATTAAATTGTGAAAAAGAAGCAATTATTTAGAAACTTTTAATCATTTTTTTTGAGCTGATTTAGCTTGGACCTAAAAAATTGAAAATAAAGCACTGATTTTAAGTGAATTTTTGAACATTTTTAGACATTTTCTACATAAATCAGATTTTTAGCAAATTTTACAATAAAATACATACTCAAAAATAATCAATTTTTAAAATTTTTTGAGTTGAGTTTTGGGCAATATTTCAAAAGATTTTCGCCTTAAATTATCAGTATTGTGTTTATTTTATTCTTGGGTCGAAAAAAGCAAAATTAAGAAACTTTTAGTTTATTTTGGTAACAAAATCTCAACTTTTCGGCTAAGTCCTAACTCAAGAGATTCAGGCAATTTTAATCTACATTTTTTAATACAAGGGTCAAAGATCATAATTTTTTTAGCAGTAGAAGACTTTCTAACACTAGAGGCCCTTGAAACCAACAATTTAGTAAAAGTAAATTAGATTTTTTTAACTACGTTGCAAATAAGAGAAGGTCCTGTTTTTATTAATTTGCACAGGGTCTCACAAAATATAACGCTGGTCCTGCTTGTAAACGACCTGTTTCATCAATTCGATTTACTTTAAGCATTTTTATGAGTGAATTATCACAAAAATATCTGTTTCTATATCTGGAAAATGGTGTTCCATTAGACGTAGTCTAGGCTAATTGGCTAGTCCGCCCCTGTATAATAATAACAAGTATTGAGCTACTTTCATTTTACGAGCATTGGTAAAAATGCTAATTTCTTTTTTGTTACTTTTTCCTAACCGATTCTCTCCCACCAGATTAAAGTTTTGATTAAACATTTTTTACTTCATCGTTACATAAACAAAGTGATATTCACATTATACAAAAACCCATTCTCTAATTCAATTTTGTTATTTAGAAAGTTCCCCCCTTTCTTTCTACGTGTTAAAATACGTAGATATATGTTGTCATATTTAAAACGTATACAGGAGAATTCTCAACAATCAATCAATGGGATTATTTTGTTAATTTAACCTTTAAAATATCAAAATCTTACTTTTAATTCGACAAAAAAAGAAGAAATTCTTGTGTAATTTCATCAAGTCGATAGATAGAAGGACAAATTTCATTTACAATAAAACAAATATTATGCCGAATTCCGTATGATAGTGTAGCAAATTCATGGTTATTCACATTCAAGAACTTTTTATCCAACATTTTTTTTCTATATTTCATTAATTCAATGTTATTACAACTCTATACAGGGTGAACCGAAATTCGCGGATCAGCTCAACGACACGTTGTTAATCGATGCCCAAATTTAACAACTAAAAATATTAAAAAAAAATCCATTTTAGTTTTCAAGATATCTCAAAAATGAACTTATTATAAAAAAGAGTTTGGCTCTTAGATCTCTGTAGGTTAATCGAAGAATAATTCTTAACAGTTATGATAAGCTTTACAAAGCTCATTTACTTTGCCAGTTCCATGAAATGATTTTGGACTGATTTACGAATTATTCTTATTTTTACTTCCATAGATGCAAACTAATAAGACCCCTTACTAATTATTAAGGTTAATTGAATGTTGCCAAATTTACCTTTAATGTTCGATATCTACGAAATTAAAGAAGATGGTTTTTAAACATTTTTCTCATATTCCCTCATGATTGTTCAACAACGTATCACTAAATTTTGATTCACCCTGTATATCTCTCTGTGTACATATAATTAATTTCAAACAATATTGATTGAATCGTTCAACTGAAATTCAATCACTTTAGCCAATCAACTGTCTGTATAGAGAAGTGGAGTTTAGTGTATACAAATTAATCGACATTTATGATCAAAGAACAATGAAATTATCAATATCAAGGCACATAGGTACGTATTGGTACTTTCATAAAAATTAATTGAAGTGATAAGAATTTTGTTATTATAGAAAATGTCAAAAATTGATCACTCAAAAATGTAAAAATTGAACAGCTAAAACGAAACATTCTGTATAATGTTTTAATATGAATTATATGGGGTTATTCCTATCGCAACTTCCAGTATTTGGCGAGAAATTCGAAGATAGAGTAGTTCCCTGAGATAATTTTAACAAAATTAGAACTTTATAGCTCAAATTGATCAAAATATTATAGCTTTAAACCGCGTCGCAATTTTCAAAAACTATTCAAAGCCGTAAACATGAATCGAACAACCTCTTAAAAATTGATTTTTTTCGTTTTTCTTAATTTTATTCTACAACATGTTTTGCATTATTTTTTTCCTAGAACGTAATGGAGAAAAACCAAAAAATTTCCGTTGGGAGGATATTCGAGTCATTCTTATCTTGGGTGTTTATCTCGTTTTTGAAAATCGTAACATTGTACAAGATGAGCGTTTTTTGATTGACTTCGAAATGAGTTAGGAGGCTCTAATTTCACTAAAATTATCCCCAGGGACTACCTTATGAATTCTTAAAATTTTTTTTGCCAAATAATAGGAATTGCCATAACAACTACTGCATAGTTCTACGTGAATAACCTGCTATATACAGCAAATTACTACCTCTTATTGTCAGTAAAATTCCACATAAATTAAAGCAACATTTAATGAAAGTTCAATGATTATCGTCGAGACGAATTCCACCAACAGACACACAATAACAATAAAAAAAAAATAAGACTTAAGGCGGATAATCAATTTTGAGCAATCTTAACGCAACATACATATTTGATACGTTCTACTGAATATTACATGTATTTTTTTTATGAATTTCTTTTAAAGAAATGAAGATAATTTCCGGTACAAGTACCCACATACGTATTATAATTCTTTATAAGAACCACTTTTTTTTTTAAAAAAAAGAAGGAATTCTATTTTTTTCTTCGATTCTTCGTAAATCAAAAAAAAATTGTGTTTGTAGGTCATAATAAAAGAAAATGAAATGTGTGTATTGGCTGTTTTTAAGAGATCTGAAAAATTTATTGTGTTGTTCAAATAGATTTCTTCCTAGATTTCGCTCGCACCGTCGCCATCATCATCATCATCATCATCATCATCATCATCATCATTGTCGTGACCGACATGACTGTGTTGTTATGTATACGTAACTGGTTACGTGTTAATTACAATCTCTTTTCTATTTTCATCTCATACTATACTTATCTCTATCTTTATTTAATTTAAATTAATAACAATAATAATAATAATAATAATAATGCAAACACTATTACGAGTATATTCCCAATAACAATGTCACTACCAATTAGTTGAATTGTAATTATTTAAAGAAAATCAAACAGTATACAAATTGTGATGATGATGATAATAATGATAATATCCGTTAGAAAATTAATTCAACATTAATTATTTCAATCATTCATTAATGATTTTGTTGGATTAATTATTAATGGTGCAGTCATGTTCTACATGTAGTATTTACCTATAAGTAAAAAGTACCGTTTAATTGAGATTATTTACAATGTAAATTGTTTAACAATTTTTTAACATTCCTTTTGTTTTATAAAAAACAAGAATTTCGATTTCTTTCCCAAACAAAAAATACTTAGAAATCTTCTATAGAATTATGTTAATTTTTAGTTATTATAATGTGAATTTTCTTCAATATACATACAGCTCGACTTTAGATATTGAAAATCTATAGTTAAACTTGGACAACTTGGCTTATAAATTAGAAATAACAGTAATAGAATAAGCAGTGCTTAACAACTTCGTTAGTTCCGGTTCTTCATCACCTACTTTAATACTATCAAAAAAACTACATTCTAAAAAATTTGCCAACATTAATGAATGTAAAAATGACACTACAACAAAATTATACTCTATCAAATCCTCAGATGCATTGAATAAAAGAGTAAATCGCTTTAGTTTAGAACAGAAAGTATAGGTTAAAGTTCGTTTTATGATATTATTAAACGATTAAAAACAATTGGCTTCAATTTATTTTTATAAAAATAATATTGTCGACAGAAATTGCATTTTATTTCATCTTTAACAAACCAATACGATTTTAGAATCGGTCAATTACACGTAGACGGACTATAAAATTTAACGATTTCTGCTACACACTCTTTATTGTTGTTGAAGAACTTTACAAATTAATGTCAAATTGTTATTATAAAAGTTGTTGAAACAAATTGTAAGGTTTAAAACATTTCATTACGAAATCTATTCAACAAACAATGTAAATCTGATTTATAGAATCAGTGGAGGAGTTAATTCGTAATTCGATTTTGTTTGAAGAGAACGACGAACATTCTGTATGTATATATTCTGATTATTTGAGTTTAATTTAAACTTTGTATTTAATTTCAAATCATATCAACTTTATTAATCGTACCTATTGTAGATTAATTAAGTTTTAACAATTTTTCATTTGCATTTATTTAACAAAAACTTAATTGTACAATAAGTGACAACAGGATATAAACATTTATTAAAATATATTATACAGGATAGATTTTATATTATTAGAGGGTTTTAAAGCAACAAATTACTTGTCTCTTTATCTAGCTATATTTTTTTTATTGTAAGTATACACACATATTAGAATGGAGTCTAGTAATAGGAAGTTCAAGTTATGAGTATAGGGACTTTGGGATTTCCTCTACGAATTGGATTTTATATAAAACAAAGGAAAAACAGGGAAAATCACAGTGGTGGAAGAGACGCGTCATTGTGGCGCCGTGACGAGATCCTTCTACCACTAAACTTGTTACAATCAACTTTATTTATCTTTATTATCATCAAATTGTGTATATACCTATTTATGATGACAGTTTTGAACACAAAATAGACCAAACATAAAAAGGGTGTCTTATTATTGTTATTAACGATATTGTTTATAATACAATACAGATTTTTTTGTAAGGGATCTAAATTATTTATCATTAATATTATCCCAAAGTTGATACTAAAACCAGCCAACAGGATAAGATCAATTATGTTTAATTAACGTTTAATATATGTATGAAAAAAATTAATTAAAAACAATACAAATAAATTTTAGAGTCTACTTTAATGTAGATATTTATACAGGTAAAATACGGACATCCTTGACATTTCATAGAATCAGAACTATGAGAGAAAGAAAACACGGTTTCACAGTCTGGTGCTATTAAACTCATGAACATAATCACCCACTCTCTCTTCAATAGAAATAACAACATTATACACCTATAAAGTTCTTGTTGTTGTTGTTCATATAAGTAGAAGAAATTATCTATATTTTTTTTTGTTTTATTGTTGTTGATATGATAATATTACGGCTAGATTATTAAAACTTAATGAAGATCATCATAGTAATAATAAAATATCATTCTTGATCTATTCAAAATTTATTCTGATTTTATTAAGGGGAGCATTCACTAAAAACACTTACTAGTAAAAAATGAAACTATGTATACAAGTTAGGGAAGAAATCTGTAATTATTGAATTATACGTTTAAAAAAATTGTTCTATGAACAAACATTATTGCAATAAATATAAATTATTTATTGTGCAGGCAATTAACACTAGAAACATAGGATGATTTGGATAAAACAGTCAAGGTAGTGAGAGGGGCTGAACCATTCTAGCAAAATTAGAACCTCGTAGCTAATTTGTCCATAAACAATCGTTCGAAAATAAACTGAACACGTAAAAGGACCAATAATGATTTTAAGACCCTCTCAACATTGATTTTCATCGTTTTACTTCTTTACATTCTACGAAAAATACGAAACATACCCACTTGTTCAAGAATAGATTGGAGAAAAAATTAATGCCTGAAGGATCTTCAGGTCAGTTTAAATGTGTAGCAAGTTTTTGGAAACCGTGCCATCGTCGGAACCGATCGTTTTTTGACCGACATCCAAATGAGCTAAGAGGTTCTAATTTTGCTAAAATGGTCTCCAGGGACTACCTCATAAATCCTTGCAATATTTTTTGAATCGCTTGCCAACAAAAAGGAGTTTCAGATATCCTGTATTGATTCTTGGGAAATAAAATTTGAAATGAATAAGAATATTTTTTTGTAGACAAACTCCACATCCGGAAAGAAATTCCATATTTCAATAATAATGTATTCACTTTGAGTTCAAAGAAAAGCCACAACAAAGTATACAAAGATAAGACAGGATATTTCATTTATTCAACACAGTGGAAAATTAGAGGCTTTTTAAACAAACTGAAGTCAAATAAAATAAATTCGGGGTACAATTTGTTAAGTTTGAAATCACTATAGACAATGATATTTTTTTTAAAGCTGTCTGTCTTTTTGTGATAAGATAGACACAATAATGTCAACGAACTATGTGTCTTTTTGACAAACATCAAATTATTAGGAGTCATTAGTCAAAGTTGTTGGATCATTTTTTTTTATATTTAGCGATTTCGAAATTGCAATAATGCCAAATTTGATCAACTTGATCTTCACAAAAAAAATTATTTTTTAGCGAATTTTTTTTAGAAAAAATTAGCTAATGACGAGATCCTCACTTTTGAATTTTCGAAAATTTTTTGCACAGAAGTTCGTTTTGGGACCTCAGGAACCCATATCCACCGTTCGTTAAAATTTGTAATATATATATATATATATATATATATATATATATATGTATACCCACGATAACTGCCGTAAAAATACACCAATCTTAATGAAACTTGGTACAAAAATCGGTCTTTGGGATAGCTTGGATGAGTTCGTTGACCAGACTGGTAGGGCCAACACTTTTGGAATAAGAGCTGAAGAAATGTTAAAAAAAATCATTTTCAATATTACATTTGCTTAGATTTTGATGAAAATTAAAATAACAGTAGAGCCGACCATTCTCTATGACCCAGAAAAAAAATCATCAAAATCGGTTCGTTGGTTCGCAAGAAAAATGCAAAAATCTCTTTTTTGGGTATAAGCAGTAAAATCGATTATCTCAGGTGGCTATGTGTTTTGACAATTGATATTAGAAAAAAAATTGAATATCGCGGGGTGGTAACTAATTTTGACAGTTAATATTAGACGCAAGGCCTGCTAGAGAATTTCGCTTAAAAAAATCAAGCAGGCCTTGATTGGACGTATTAGACAAACAGTAAACTTCAAACGAATGTACATATTAGTGTTTCTTATTGTTTGTGGATTAAAAGTATTTTTCAATAAAAATCAGAAATATTAAAATAACATCGGGAAATGAATTTATTAGTTGATTCAATGTTAATAAAATATATTAATTGTCAGTATCATAAGAATGTTTTGCAATTAATTTTTCAGTATGTAGATACATATTTTGCAATTAATATTTCAGTATGTAGATAGATAAAAAAATTCGCTATATAAGGTACTTGCTGCCTTTGGAGATTTTTTATTGTTTAAAATTGATTAAAATAAAGAAAAAACTACCTTGTTCTATTAGTTATTGGTCATTATTACAAGTTTCACAGTTTAAAATTCTGATAATTACTACAATATTCAAATTCGTGTTTTTTTTCCTTCTATTTATTTATTTCTGTCAATACCAACAGTCTTACGTCAATTTAATGGTTCAATAATTATCGTATGATTAATTTTAGTTCGAAAATTTCCCATTTTAGATTTTATTCTGTTTACAACAATAAAGATTCTAATTTTGGGTGAGGTTATTAATATTTATATACAAGTACAAGGTTTGATATAAAAAATACGCGAAATTTGTAAATTTTCCCTAATTTTTACAAGTTTAGGTGCCTTCACGAAACAGTGAAAACAAAGACAAAATTGCTAAAGAATTAGCGAAAATTGCAACCTGGAAGTGGTTTAGAGATTGTCAATTTGAGAAAAACTAAAATTTTGCGTATTTTTTGATCAAGCTTCCAATACAGCGTGTCTGATCTAAATGTGGTCGATTCTTATGAAACTCTTATTAATTGATGGGCAAATACTTCAACGATTTGTAGGGGACGCTGTAGACCACTTTAGCAAAATTAGAACCTCGCAGTTCATTTGGAAATTTGTCAAAAGACAATAGTTTTGGACAATGCCGTCATGTTCAATAGCTGAACACGTAAACGACTAAGAATGGCTCGAACCCTCTCAACATTGATTTTTTTTCATTTTACACCATTGCATTCTACGAGAAATGCCAAAAATTTTCACTTGTTCTAGAATGCATTGGAGAAAAAGAGAAAAAAACACAATGTTCGCAGGATCTTTGAGTCATTTTATATGTGTAGCAAGTTTTTGAAAATTATGACTTTGCCTAAAAAGATCGATTTTCAACCAACTTACCAGGTTCTAATTTTGCTTACATGATCTTTTACAAATCCTTAAAATATCTCTAGAATCACTCATAAACTAATAGGAGTTTCATAGTTATCGATCATATTTAAAATCGACACCCTGTATATGAATATTCAATATTTTGTAATATCACACGGAAATTGTTGGTTGCAATTTAATAACGACAATAATAATCTGATATCAACAAAGATATTGACAATAAAATTACTGATTTATGCAAATTACGTTCAATATTTCAACATACAATATGTTTTTATTTTAATCGTTTCATAAATACATGCCACCTTCATATCCATCAATTTAGATTTTAATCTAATAAATGTAGTTAAAAGTACAAACATCCATTACCCTATATTCCTCTTTCACTTTTATTAATACCATGAATATAATGTGACAATTTTCGATTTGTTAAACGAGGTCTATGGTTTGATAAATAGAGAATTTTCCGCCCTTTTTTTATTATATACTACATTGAAAATACGTAGAATAATATATAAAAGAACAAACAAAACTTGATATACAAGGATCAACTTACCCCTTCATTTCCTAGGAACTTTATCGTGGGACCCTGGCCCTGGCAGCTAAATTTATTCTGCAACAAAACACCTAGACATTAGCTTTAAGGGTTTCTTCAAATATTCAATATGGAATTTTGTTACTCTTTTCATTCTTATTATTGTTGTTGTTAACAAGATCGAATGTAGATGAAATAAACAAAATTTGATTAAATATCTATTGATGAATGAACAAATTAGAATTTTTAATTCACACAATTACGTCATTAAAGCGGTTTTACCCAATGTTAAAATTAAGAAAATCGTCTATAGAATTTATTAAAGTATTTCACCATTGGAAGAAAAAGAACAAAAGAAAAAGAACTAACACAACATCCAGACAGATCATGCATATAAAAATCATCATTATGATTAATACCTATCGATAGTTTATTTTTCAACAAAAACGAAAAAGATCGTTTAAATTGGAAATTTAGTTAATTTGTAAACAGGTCGTATTTATATTATTTTCAATAAAGTTTTCGTGAACTTTTTTTTTGAATTTTATACAAAATCAACACAAAGGGGAAAAATAGAGAGAATTCATCTATCCTTGACCTCGAAACGATTAATTATTAATTAATTGTTTCGAAAACGATCGTTCGTGATTAATTTAGCAAAAATTGTTATCATTTCTATTACAATGTTTTATTATTATTAATATTATTATAATTCTACGAATATGTTATACGCAATTTCATTTACCTTGGTACAGATTTGTGTAGTTTGACAAATGTCAAGGTAATTATAGTTGCAACTAATCATTGGAAAAAAAAAATAAATACTTTCAAAGTTTATAAATCTTATATTTGATAATTAATTCAAAATTGTTCAAATTAATCAATGATTAGATTCTATTTTTGTGCTCATCAAAATAAAATAGAAAGTTTGACCATTTATTTGGAAAATTTATTAGAATTTGTCATTATTTTATTATTTATTGTTGTATATACACATTTTAAATTGTGTTTAAATACATTAAAACTTGTTTAGAACATAATTATCTACTCTCATTTTCAATATTTACATATATTACGTTACGAATAACAAAAAAAAACCTAACTTGCACTAGTTTCAATTATGAATATATTCAAGTCAATAAATAATTAGTTATTAATGTCCTAAATAACAACAACTACATCAATATTCATATTGTCGAGTCTATTAAAAAACAATTATTAATTATTAAATTGTCTACAACTATTATAATTTTCTATAATCAAAAACTGACAGTTTCAATAATTATAAGGTATAAGAATTGATTTAACTATCCATCAAATTATTATCAAATAAAATTAATCTAATGTTCTATTGTTAACATTAAGAATATACCAAATCTATTTCAACTTGACCAATATTTAAAATACAAGATATTTAAATCAGAAATAATCAAAGTATTGGTTTATTTTTAGCTCACTAACGATTCAAAGTTGATTTTTTTCAACTTTCTACCGCTATTCTTTGTCGTTTGGATTTGTTTTACTAACATTGAAAAGTCACACCAGTAATGCTATTTGATATTTACGAATAGTTATGATTTATTGATACACCAAACCCATCACTTGGAGGCATTTTCAAGTAGTAGTCATGAATGTTTAACATGAACACGCAATCTTAAACCTTTTTTATTTTATTAACAATGAATTTACAGTTGGTATCGTTTATAAAATCAAATTAGGATATTAATCAGTTAGTTTTCGGCTATTAATAAGTGAAACTCTTCAATACAAATCGTTTTCTAAAATATTTAAAACAAGTTTCAGTCTAATCAACGAGTTTTTGAGGAATAGATAGGTCTCAAAGTAGTCCTGCTTGAAACGGGTCAAATTTTTGGAAATATGTACTATAGTTCTGATTCAGGCCAAGAATCCCTAATTTGGGGAGGTTCATTTATTTCACATTAACAACAACCAGAAGAATTGGAATTTTGATTAACTTAAAAAATGGATAATTTATTCACTTTTTATAAATTAAGTAGTTTTTTTGATAAGCTCCAAAAATAAAGGTTGAAGTCAATTTACAGTATTTCTGTTCGATAGGTGCCATTCCAAAAATTTGTTTATATGTGTGTGTGTGTGTGTGTGTGTGTGTGTGTGTGTTATATCAAATTAGCAAAAGATAATTTTAATATTTAACCACATTTTTATGTAAATTTCTCTAAAATAGAAAGATAAGTTGTTTGTTTTTTGGCTTATATAGGTCTATTTCTACTATCTTAAAGTATTATTATTAGTAACAAACATTTGATAAATTCTAGTCATTTCTGTTTTGAAAAACAAAAACTGTTATCAAAGGGGAAAAGCAGTAATAGATTGCCTAGTAATGCACTCATTTAAGCAAACATTTCTATTAACAGAGAGCCTATTTTTCGTCAATGACCTGCAAACAAAGAATTTGTTTGCAAGAGAAAAATTTGTTTATTTTTTGCTTGTTTCTTAGAATTCATCATTCTTTTTTGGCATTTTGAGATTACTTGACATGAAAATAAGTTCCGTTCGAACAAAAAAAAAAAACTTTTCAATTCTTATGCAATCTATAAAACAATAGAAATATGCACACATGATAGACATCAATACAAATGAAGCATGCCTTCGATTTCAACTAAATATGTGTATCACTTTCAATTTCGTTGACACAAAGATTTCTTATTATGGAAAAACCCATCATATAGAGAAACATGTGGGTGGTTTGAATATGTTCCAATTTCTGTGTACTTAACAATAATAATAACAAATAATCTAATTAACATTAAATATATTTAAGATCTTATTAATTTTCCTTCATCAATTTATTTTCGGTAAAGATGGAATGTAGCACACATATAATCAAACAATATATTGATGATTAACCAATTATGAATGGTGGTGACACTGTGAATTTGTAGGACAAATTACTGACCTCCATACCTAGACTGTTCCGTTTCTTTAAAACACAGACACATACACACAAACACATACAACAGATCAAATAATTTTTCCTAATTTGAAGTAAATTTTTAATCATTTTCATTCTTAAATTGGACAACTATAATCAAATTATTTTAATTAAGTATTTAAAGAAAGTTAATATAGAAAAATAATCGTTGTTTTTTGTGTTGATATTTATTTAAAGGTAAATAATCAAAAAGAAATCCATCTAGCATCGGACCGGAAAACGTATAACATTGACCGAACTATATCCGGTACTATTTTGAAGGTGAAAAAAATGCAAAAAACACGCTAGTTTTATATATACTTCATCTATTTGGATTTGATCAACTTGTATTGATCACTTTTCATATACGGTACGGTCCCAGTCCGCTAGGAACATTGGAGAAACTTTGGCCACGCCTATTTAAACTACTTACATATTAGTTAGAAAGAGACAGAGATTAAGGGATGTGGGTCAAAGCACTAAGGGTTAAGGGTGAGCTTTTTGCCGCCCACCCTTAGTGCTTTGACCACACAAAGTAATTTCTTTTGTACGAAAGAGCTTTGAAAACTTTCAATTTTAAAAGATAACAATAACCAGATGCTCAAAGGAATTTGACATCTTTTTCTATTATTCATGAAACATCTGTTTTGACAAAGAAGGCACATAGGCGGGACCAATGTCTCTCCAATGTTCTTAGCGCTAGATCCTAATACTGTATATTAAATTTAAGACATGACAATCTTTTATTTTGATTACACGAAAGTTGAGGCGATTTAATTAAATTAGATGGAGTATAATTGTAATTTAAGTTGAAAATACAAGGTTTACAAATAACAGTTTTTATTCAATTAGTTTCACTTAACTTGGCTTGAATCTGTAGAATTCTGTTTATCATTGTTGCTTTTTCTCTACTAATGAAATATAAAGATTTTGTAAATTGTAATTACCGTAATTAGGTTAATTAGTGATTTTTTTTAAAAAAAAAAACAACTTGAGAAGCCTAGTTATAAAACTTAAGCGCCTCCAACAAGATTTTATTAAATATAATGATTACTTAATGATAAAATATGACCTTTACAATAAAATATAAGAATGTATTATTTTCTTGTATGATGACTTTCACGTTTTTAATAGCTAATCGTACTAGTAATTGTAAATAGTATTTCTACTATTTTTTTTTTTTTTAAATAGAAAATAGTCGACAACGAGGAAAAAAGAATGTATTGAAATAATGATTATTTCCATTGATAGCAATTGGAGAGGATCCACTTTATATCTTCCAGATTTCCGGAAATAAATTCCACAATTACCTTTCTCTTGGAATTTTTCCCATTTATATTTTACTCTTCTCTATTTTCATCCATATGGTATGATAATGACAGCAAATTTACTTTAACAATTGAAATCTTTAGAAATTATCGTACAATAATACAAATGTCAGTTGATATAAACACAAATATTTATTTTATAAAGTGTGATTGAATTTTTTTCAAATATTTCACAACTTTATAATAAATTGTTAATATAAATAAACTATAAAATGAACCCTTTTATTATTATTATTGAAAAATTCTGATTGATCAATTCCAATAATTAAACATCAATACAACTGACGCTTGGTACTATGTACAAATAATTGTAATTAATCATTGAATATTTCTTAAAAACTAATTAATTGTAAAGTTTCCGGTAAAAGTTTCAATCATATTTGATAGATTTCATGCATGAGAATTTATGGTGTTTTTTGTTGTTGTTGTAAATGTAAATTTTGAGAAAAAGTCTTTAATTAAAAACTGATAGGAATCTATATGATTTCAGTTTATATCGTTTTACATATTTCATTTTATCGAAAATAAAACAAAAAATTACTTAATTTAATGTCAAGTCAGAACATGTTATTTTAATTTTATTCACAAATACGATATCAACTACGTTTATTTTTAGATAATGTCTATAGGAAATTAAATAAATCAATATGTATTTTAATTAAGTTTATATTGTCTTTCTGAATAAAGGCTGTATCAGTCAATAATAATTTTAGAGATCACAAGAAATCATATTCCTCAAATACTAATGCAATTGTAGAGAAAATTGAGGCTTTGGATAGTATATAAATTGAGAAATTCCAAATTTTCAGTCTGTCTTTTTGAATGAGACAACTTGACTTTGCAAAGATTGATAGAATTAGTAGAGATCATTATGTTGGGAGACGATTAATTGGTATCCAATTAGTAAAATAGTTGATCAATTTAAATTTGATTTATTATAACAATATCCTATATTTATGTATACATAGATTATAACGATTCGAATAGGGTTTCTACACATCATGTTGATAATAAATTTTAATGATTGGATAAATGATGCATAACAATAACAATTCAATTGTTTCAATAATTGATTTCTTTTATTTGTAATTTTTTTATTGTTTATAATAAAATGTATATAGAATTAATATAAATGTGTGTTTGTATATTTGTCTTTTTTCTTTAAACCCGGATACCCATGTGATTTTACGTAATGCTAAAACATGTTAAACTAGATAGATAATAATATTGGATCTGTCTGTCTATCTGTTTATGAAACAGTCTGCGACCATGACATATCTACATAGGGTCAAATCATTGAATATTAATGCCGGAAAAAAGGAATGATCTATATCCGATGAGATTATGATAAAATACAGGTGATACAAAAAAAAGGTACACTTCTCTCTCATACAAAAGTTGTTTAGATTTCAGCATACAGAAGAAAACTAGAGAAATGTTAACAATAGATCTCTACCATCAGTTCGAAAAGCAGATGTTTGAAAATTTTGATTTGTACAAAAAAGAAAATATAACATTTCAAAAACGAAATGTGGTTGGTATTGCAATTTTTACGTCCCTTCGTTTGCCTTATACAAATACAAACAGCTGGTGTTTGAAAACATAAAATTAAATTTCGATCGTATCATTTTATTATCAAATAATTTCAATAAAGACCTTGATCTTGTGATAAGTATTTTCAAGTTTATTAACAACCATTTATAATATAAACGATATTTAAAAGTATTTTGTGTAGATTAGAAAATAAACATACAATAAACTTATATTTTACCTACATATAAACTGAAAATTTAAGAAATATACATAAGTACAGCTGACGTAAATTGTAATTATCTCTTAATCATTATACGACACACGCCACTTACATTGACATCATTCTTTGAAAAAAACACAAGGCCTGGGTCAGATTCATTAAGTTTTTCATTTCATAATAATTTTTCACAAAGCACACATTTAAGCTCAACTGATTCAACAACTTTAAAGCTTCTACTACTACTACTTAAGTGAGGACTAAGTGACTGTCTTGTATATTAATTATACAGTTTTATATGTCTTTATGTAAGCCACAAATTACATGTCTGTAAAAAACAACTCTACACGTCCAAGTCCAAGTTTACACTTAATATCCACATTTATTATTGAATTAATTGACACAATCTTTCTCTAATTATAAACATATCTATTTTTATAACTGACAACAGGTGGATTTATAAAAATCTATTATATACTGATAAATAATAATAAAAAGAAACGTGTTAATTTACAGTGAAATATTCTATAAAGTTACATGTTTACAAAACATAACTTGAACGAAACGTAAATATTTTGAAACACTACTACTGCATTACAATTTAAATTTTTGTAACATTATCTTTGAGTGTTTTCATTTTTAGCGAATTTTTTTTAAAAAAATTAGCTAATGACGAGATCCTCACTTTTGAATTTCCGAAAAATTTTTGCACAGAAGTTCGTTTTGGGACCTCAGGAACCCATATCCACCGTTCGTTAAAATTTTTATATATATATATATATATATATATATATATATATATATATATATATATATATATATATATATATATATATATATATATATATATTTATATATGTATATCCACGATAACTGCCGTAAAAATACACCAATCTTAATGAAACTTGGTACAAAAATCGGTCTTTGGCATAGCTTGGATGAGTTCGTTGACCAGACTGGTAGGGCCAACACTTTTGGAATAAGAGCTGAAGAAATGTTAAAAAAAATCATTTTCAATATTACATTTGCTTAGATTTTGATGAAAATTAAAATAATAGTAGAGCAGTCCATTCTCTATGACCCAGAAAAAAAATCATCAAAATCGGTTCATTGGATCGCAAGAAAAATGCAAAAATCTCTTTTTTGAGTATAAGCAGTAAAATCACGTATCTAAGATGGCTATGTGTTCTAACAATTGATATTAGAAAAAAAATTGAATATCACACAGGGCAACTAATTTTGACAGTTAATATTAGACGCAAGGCCTGCTAGAGAATTTCGCTTGAAAAAATCAAGCAGGCCTTGATTAGACGTATTAGACAAACAACAAACTTCTTCAAACGAGTCAAATTTTATTAGTGTTTCTTATTGTTTGTGGATTAAAAGTATTTTTCAATTAAAATACCATCGGGAAATGAATTTATTAGTTGATTCAATGTTATTAAAATATATTAATTGTCAGTGTCATAAGAATGTTTTGCATTTAATATTTCAGTATGTAGATACATAAAAAAATTCGCTATATAAGGTACTTGCTACCTTTGGAGATTTTTTTTTTTTCAAATAAAAGATACATTAAAAGAAACAGGTATTGAAAAAAATTATTTAATAGAGAAAAAGAACTTGATCTATTTTTTTTTTTTAAATTAGGTCAATTGTTAATAATTTTGTAGTAAAAATACTATTAACATTAACAACAATAATAATAAAATTAAAATAAACAAGTTGTCTGTTTACGTCAATAATTCTCTTATGAATGACGTACACAATAGATTTAAGCCAAAAAGAATACTAAATTGCAGAATTGAGTTGCTAACAATTAGTTATTAATTAGTTTTCATAAATTACTATACATTATTAATTAACTTGAATATTATTCTATTAAATTCTAGTTTATAAATTACTGATTTTATCAAGATTTTATTAATAAAAAATTCAGGATTATTGCTATAAATACCTATGCCAAATTCGTATGAAACTCCTATTAATTGGCGGACAATTCGAATAATACATCACGGAATCCCTTGAGAACATTTTAGCAAAATTAGAACCTCGTAGCTCATTTCAAAGTTTGTCAAAAAACGATCGTTTTGGACAATGTCGTAATTTTCAAAAAAAAATTTCGTTTTTCTCTATTTTATTCTGGAACAGGTGGAAATGTTTCGTATGTTTTCTACAATGCAATTAAGAGAAACTAAAAAAATCGTTAGTCGGTTTGCGTACTTTGCTCGCTATTTGACCAACTTCCCAATGAGCTAGGAGGTTCTAAATTTGCTAAGATGTTCTCCAGGGACCACCCTAAAAATCCTTAAAGTATTATTCGAATCGCCCACCAACTACTAAGAGTTCAATTCGAATTTGGCATATTTACAGTAGCAACCCTGTATAGTTTAAAAGGACGATGAAATATGTAAGTATTTTTTAAAAATTTACATGATGTAATTGGCATTTTTGGGTGTGTTGAAATTATAATAGTATGTACATAAATGACCAAAAAAAATACAAATATCATAAATTGATCATTAATAAATATTTATGATGGTCCAAGAAACGTTCGTTAGCACTTAGATAAATTAAAAAACAAGGATAATTAAGAAAATCTTGATTTTTCTTGAAAAATATTAACCTCTATAATGTGGACATCTTTGAATATTTATCAAGAGACTACATTATAGAGGTATCGATAGATCAGAAGAGCCTCTTTTAAAGTTTCAAATAAAAATCGTCTTTGATCTTTCATTATTATTATAAATCAGGCAAATTTTGTAAATTAAATACAGCTACTGTCTCAAATATACAAATAAAAGATAAAAGCAAGATTTAACAGGTGTATGTACATACACCTGTTAAAAATACTATAATTAATAACTCTGATTAAATAGATTTATTAATTAACGAAATATTTAAAAGTTCTCTCTCTTTTTTTTTGATATTCTTTGTAGTCATGAAATATTGCCAATATTATAAATTGTAAACAATAAAATATATGACAGTATTTAAATATACAAATTGATTTATTAACCACCTGCTATCAGTAAATCTTACATGTATCACGCAAATTTACTGGTAGGTAATATCCATAAAAAAAGGTAGAATCATTAAATACTTCTATAGACAATTATTTGATTTTGTCTTTAACGATTTGATTGTAAAAAGCAAAGGTTATAAATTAAGGCGTTAACCCATTATTAATTTGGTTTATTTAATTTAAAATTATTTGAAACAATGATTCATTGACAATAAGAAAATTGATTGTATCAAAATTTGGTTGTTATTTGTTTCGTTGTTAAAGTTATTATCGATTAATCTTATCATAAATATTATTTTTATTGTAATTAAAATTGGAACATTATCAATAATTAATACAACAGGTAGTTCAAAAAAAAATCAACTTTAACCATTTAGAAGAGACAATTTATCATTTTAATTGCAATGATGTATATACGATAGAGGTTCGTTATATTGATTTTTGTTCGAATATTTATAAACGATAACGATAACTTTTGTATTGACGTAAAAAGATATAAGTTTGTATTGTTAAAATACCTTGTTCTATTAATTATAAGAGAACATTGATTATTACAGAAATAATGAAATAATATTTCATTGATTATTATGTTTCTATTGTATGTGGATGCGTGGATAAAATTAATAAAAAAGCTTCAATATATATATATATATATCGACTTTTCTCACTGACAATAATCATTGAAACTTTAATGAGCTCGTTATAATCAAGAAAGCTATAAATTCTCAAGTATGTTCAAGTATTTAACAAGCGCAATCCTTCCGCTATTGAATGAATTCATAATCAAGTTTTAGGAATGTAAATTTCATTAATGTTTGATTTAAATTGCAAGAAACGCACCTAAATACATATACAATTATTATTTAATAATAAAAATAAACAAATAATATAATGAATGAATGCATAAATAAATAAAAATTAAAAAATAAATAAAGACAAATATACCTATACACACATACAATTAACATAATAATGTCGAAAGAAAAAAAGGGGGCAAGTTTAAAAACAAAATCGATTCTATTCTTTTAAACGTGATTTTGCATAATTTTAATAAAACATATAGTTTAATAAAGAATACAATAATCCGGGTTGAAAAGGTCAAAGATAATATTGGAAAATTTACGTAATTTCGTGTTTCTAGGAAAAGGGGATTCCGAATTTTTCAACACAATCGTACTTTAATCACAGAAAATACAAAGATTCACCCACATTTATATTTAGCTAATTCGACTTTAATTCCAATAATAATCAAACATATACTAATTAATTACAATCGTAATTGTAATGAGGCTGAAATTAACGAATTAATTAAGAAATTTATAAGACAAATAATATTTTGATGATCTAAAATACTGCGTATTTTTTTAATGATGTTTTAATTACCCTGAAACCTTATAATATCAAATTCAAGATCAATTAATTTCCTTTAAATGGCAAGATCTTTTAACCTTTGAGGTCTCTGGACTTTATTTCCCTTAACGTTCATTTCAGTTTTTTTTCCCTAGAAATAAAAGGAACCGGCAATGTAACGGTTCAATCTTTTTCTCTTTATTCATACTTTAATTATAAATAACGGAAGTAACATTAAAAAAAAAAACGCATATCTTTAGGGTTTCCCCGTATTTTTTCAGACCAATTTTTAGAATTCTAGTGGGAATTTTCAACACAATTTAACCATTATGATCTAATTAACAATAGGATTCTTTCTATGAATTGAATATTGTTAATAAATATGATCTAAATGCTCGAGTAAATTAAATTAAATTTGCGACACAAGTCGAAAATAGAAAATGTTTGTTTAATCATGCTAATTAAATGAATTTAATTAGTAATTAATAAGGCGTTTTTTTTATGTACAAATTTTGAAGTTTCTTAGTATTTTAAACACGTTCTATTTGCTTCTTGATGAGATCTTTGTCTTTCCTTCAATTTTTTTTTTTTTAAATTTGTTTAATTTAGAAAGTGCGAACAATGTCGTCCACGTGTAGACACAAATGTTTAAAAAAAATTAGATGAGATTAGTAATATTTGGCAATGAACAGGTTTTCTATTATCTCAAAATTCGCTTCAATTAATAAATAAAGCTTAACAATGAAAATAATTACTAAAATTAAAAAAAAAAAAGAAATTGATTACTCTTTTCTTTTAGTCAAAACTTGTATTGGGACTATCTTTAGAGGTCCTCTGTAATTATCGAATCTTTTAAATTCTCATAAAATGTATGATGCTAAAATAAGATATACAGGGTGACGATTCGAAAAATATTTTAAAGATTTGCAGGAGGGTCCTAAGAGAACATTTCAGCAAAATTAGAACCTTGCAGCTCATTTGCAAGTTGGTCAAAAAACGCTCGTTTCTGACAATGTAGCGATTTTCAAAAATGAACTAAATACGCAAAACGACTTAGAATGACTCTAGGATCCTTCCAAAATTGATTTTTTTTTTACTCAATTTTATCCTGCAACAGGTGGATAGATTTTGTATTTTCTCTGGAATACAATGGAGAAAAGCGAAAAAAGTTAATGTTGGGAAGGACTCAGAGTCATTGCGTGTTTAGTTTGTTTTTGTAAATTGAGTTATTGTCCAAAACGATCGTTTTTTTGACCAACTTAGAAGTTGGTTGAGGTACAAGGTTCTAATTTTGCTAAAATGTTCCCTAGGGACTCTCCTATAAATCCTTAAAATATTTTTTGTATTACTCGTCGACTAATAGGAGTTTCATAGAACCAACCATATTCAGATCGAACACCCTGTATTATACATAGTCTATACACTAACCAGTGGTCCTCAAATAATGCAAAATATGAAAGTGTTACGCTTCAAAACATTTCAATAAATATGAAAGGTATGTTAAAATTTTGTCAGTCAAGTTTGGCTTTGTAATGAAAATTATTTCATTATTTCAACATTTTTAGAAGTTTGTCTACAATGTAGGTATTCTATCTGGCTATAGCCAAATTTTTGACTAGATTTGTGGAATAAAATGATTGATAAAGTGGATTTGAATCTATTCAAAAATCTCTCTTTAAAATCGATTATTTTGGCAAATTTCTGTTAGCAGGTCGAAATTTTTTCAATACCCTTTTTTGTTATTCAATATAAAAACAAGTTATTTTTTTATTATAGCCTATCTGTAGGCAAAAAGTAGTTTTCGCAACCAGCAGGAAAAAATAACTTTTAATACTCGTTTTATTAAATTATTTTTTTAAATTACAGTTTCTGATCTTTAATTATAACCGAGTTGAATTTATTCTATAAAATTTAGTTAAAATTATACAAAAAAAAAATTAACAGAAACCGTTAATAATCTAAGAAATTAAAAGAACCAAATAGACTATAAATTAAGTTAATCATTTTCATTTATAATAGAATTATTTAATTAAATGAGAACTTAATTTGTGGGTCTTGTAACAAATAGAATTTTTAAAACCAAATTTCAATTTTACGGTTTTATCACAACCAAAAATCCACAATATATTGATAATAAATCAAAAATTACAGGAGTAATTCTGTTGATTATTTAAATTTAACGTCAAGATTTACCCTTCTGTAAATACTCACATTGTGGTTTCTTTCACCCCTTTTCTACATTACAATCGTTGATCTTTCTTTTAAAACTTGTATTTCACCCCCTACAGTGGATTAACGGTTATTTTTAAAACTTCCCCACTGTAGTATATAGTACAAATTTAAAAGTACAATATCTATACACTATTACAAACACAATAACACAAAAATCACTAAGAATCAATATTTGTGTGTGATTTCGAACAAATAAAATGATTTTAATGAAATTAGTCAATTGTGTGTATGAAGAAAATCACGTTATAAAACACAGTTGAAATGTCAGGTGTAAAAACAGATACGAGTTGTAATTATGGATATATGCCTTAGGGTGTCGTTGGTCCAGTATGCTAATATGCTTTAGGAACCGTTTTTTTCTCTTGTTTTTTCTATTTTGTTTTTATAAATAAATATCCACATGTATAGATAAGTTGTAACTTGTAACAATAAAAATTCAATGGGAAAAATCCATAAATTTTTCAAAAATTATTATTTCAACTGTTGCATAAAGACAGAAAGAGAGAGAGACGGACTTAGACATGTATACATACATACAATGAAAATTCAGTAGCCTAGAAATAATAAAAATAGATTGGGTCCTTGTATAGGTTTAGGAATTTTCACGGTTTCACACTAATCAGATGTTTATAACACCACACAACGATTAGAAATGTGTAAAAAAAAAAGAAAATGAAAATTGTGCAAAACCTGTTGCTTTATTGATTTTAATAATAAAAAAATCTCTAATTATAATTAAAGATTATAAAGTGTCTTTGTAATTGTTGAAAAATATCAAAATTAAACATAAAAATCATCGAATACAACAACTTTCTCGTGAAAATGACACTGAACACTCGTGTCCATCTATGGTCAACAAACAATCATCTAAAATTGATGGTTTTTATCAAGTGAATTTTACGAAATTTTCAATTATTGATAAAATCAGGTTTTTACTGATGGTTTCATTGAGAAATTTGGAAAATTTACGTATGGAAATTCATGGAAAACTCTTCAATATGTTTGACGTGGCGTCGTATAAAAATTTCAACGTTATTTTCAATCAGATTTCTATTATAGAAAATTAATGGAAATTCCAATGAAAATTATGAATTTTCGTAATAAAAAGATTACAAAATCAATTGACGATAGTTAAAATCTTTTGATATAACAATATAATAGGTTAATAAGTCATCTGAAATATGGCTGACTTTTATCTTTTATATAAAACAGAACGGTTGCAACAGATTGTACCAAATTGATTTATATTGAAAAACACCCAAACGACCATATGGAAAATTAATTTTTTTCCAGTTAAATTTATTACAATTGTATTTTTTATTTAAAATTCGCACCTCAACCACACACATACATAGAGAGAGACAGTGTAATTGTTTTCTATTCTAATATATATTTAATTAATTTTTTGACTTACCTGATTTTTAATATAATCGTATATTGCACGTAATGCTGAATCAGTTAGCTTCACAAATATTAAGTCCTTATTTTCACCAAAATTCTGTTGAGATGATAATCCATATTGAACACCTGGACAGAGAGCCGCCATTTCTGTCCAGTGTGAGTACCACTACTGGCATTTTACTAAACCAGCTGACGTTTAACTAGTCAAATTCACAACAATGTTCATATGTCAAAAAGTTATTTATTTATTTATTAAAAAATAAAACAATAATCAACAATTAATTAATACAAATAATATAATAAAATAAATTAAATTTTTCTAATATCGAAAATTTTACTTTTATCAATTAAATATACAAGTTCTTTATACATATAGAAGATGATTTGATTGATAATTTATATAATTTTAAATAATATTGAAGATGGCAGCAGTTACTCTACAGGTATTACAGTTACCTGAAAAATTACCAGTGGCGTATCAGTTTTTTCATCAATAGGAAATTAGTAAGAGAATATTATTAAATTTGTTACTTTATGTTTAACTAGATGGCGTTAAAGTCAATAAATATAAGAGCATTTGATATGTCGTTATTTAATTGAACATTGCTTGAGAATTAAAATAATTGATATTGTAATGATATAAATTAGATTCTTTTAGTCTAAGGACATTCTGTAACTCTACGGATTTGTAACTCTTTTGCTGGACCTTCCTTCAGTTTTAGATGATTTATTGACCTTAGCTGGTGGTGGAAATTTTAGTACCTTTTTTTCCTGAACTTTCTATTTTCTGTGCAATTGTCGCAATTGGTTCAATTTTTCCCAATAAGGGTGTAAAGGTATTTTCTCCAGGGTTATGCTGGCCAGAGAAATATCAGGGTATTATGTTTTTGGGAACGGGTTCTTAGAGCAGGAACGACCGGTAACTTGGGCGCCACTCACTAAATACAACAAAAAAACACGGTACTAACGGAAATGTTATTTACAATAATTTATTTACAAAATATACAAGGAGATAAATAAATAAGACGGGTTGATTCCGGTCGCCACGAGCCACAGCAGAATCAGACGGTCGGTATTATGGTACAATACGGCTTTTTCCGGCCGCCAAAGAGCCACTGCGGAATCGGTAGCACAATACAATACAAAACAACGTATTATTCCGGTCGCCAAGAGGCACTGCGGAATCGACAATCTCCGGGTCGCCAAGGAGCCACTGCCAGAGAGGTTTGGAATTTGGATCAGGCCAGGAAGGAAAATTTTGGAAATGGAATTTTCCGGGTCGCCAAAGAGCCACTGCCGGAGAGGCTTGGAAGTAAGAGCAGGCGGGAAGGGAATTGTTTATTCTACGGTCGAACAGTCGGCTTATATTGCCTTCATTATCACTCCCTCTCGAAGTCTTGCGCGCTAGCGAGGTTTCCCCTACTCTGCGGACGCACGCGTTTGAATTCGATAATTCGATGTTCGATGCCTCAGTTGTCGGTAGGTGGTCTGGACGCTTCGTTACAAGGGTAGCATTAGGTGCTGCAGTCTTTTCCTACAGCAAACAGATCTTTTCACTTTTTTAAAATAGATAGTGAATTGTAAAAAGTAAACATTTTGAGACGATTTCTGAGCAATATTCTCGACATTTTGGGCTCTAAAACATTAATTGATATAAATTTGGTTGTTAAACTGTGAAAAGAAGACTTGGGATTGTGTTCGCAGATTTTTTAGACGCTCTCAGTCGATGTTTATGTTACATTTTCGTCTTTTACTTTAGGTTTTTCGACATTTCCGTCCTACATCTCCAATCTTTAGCAATTTTTGATAGTGGGAAAGAGACCATTTAGATTTTTGGTTCATTTCCGAATCGAGTTTTTCACGTTTTAGTCACTATTTCAAGACATTTTTGTCCAAAATCATTAATTTTTAGCGAATTAAAACATGCAAAAATACGATATGGTGGTTTTTAGCTGATCTAATTTTTTGTCAGATTTGCGATTAGTTTCTTGACTCTTTAATCCAGATATTATGACTTATCACTTATCATTCTCAACAATCAGTTTACAACGAATTGTTGAAAACGAGAAGATATAGTCAATTGTACGTCAGTGGCGAAACTTCAAAATTTGGCCCATCTAGCAAGATTCCACTTGGTCGCTCTGATAACTTTTAATTGCAATCAAACAATGAAATGATAAATTGATAAGAGAATGTTTTATTGTTGTTAATATGATTTTTATGAGTTGTTGAACTGAAGGGGACGAGAATGAGGTGAGATAGAATGGATATTATTTTCTATAAAGACAGGACCTTAGGGCCTTTTTACTCCTACTGACCCCTGGCACTGCTCCTTTTTTGCTGTACGTTAGTCTCGCCACTGATTTTAGTCGATTATTCAACTGAACTCTTCAAAATTTGATCAACAAAAAGACTTTCTCAAGCCAAAGATTTTATACAATGTCTTCAAATAAAATTCTCAGTTAAAGTCTCTAATGAAAGAAAGAAGAGATTGCATTGATTATTATGGATTGCGATCATCAGTCATTATTATTATTATTATTATTATTATTATTATTATTATTATTATTATTATTATTATTATTATATTATAGGGACTCATCCAGTCCTTGATGCGCTCCTGTTCGATTTTCGAGTTTTCGTCTGTTACCGATCCTTTATAAATTCTACATTGTACTTATAAGGGCTACACTTAATACCGTATGAGGCGAGTTTTTTCACTATTTCTGAAACTAACGGAACCAATGAAAATTGTTGGTATAAACCACGTGATTCTATGCGCACTTAAGTTAATATCAGCTAGCGGTGATCTCAATGTGTGTCAGTTTTCATTATAACTGCTTAAATATTTTACGTAAAGCGAAAACGCCTTTCCGTTATAATTTTGACCGTACAGTATAAAGCTATAACGTAGCGTATCGGTGACAGGTGAAAACTCTCTATTATTTTACAGTCTTAAACTATACGGTACAGGTTATAATGAAAAGACGTTTGCAGTACTAGCAGTACGATCGGAGTTGGAGTCGGAGTCGGAGCTCACAGACATGGAGCTGGTCAATTTTGGAGGAGCTACAGCTAAGCTCTGGCTCCTGAATATTAATTGAGTAGTGCCGGAACTAGAGCTGGGAGCATTAAAAGTTACGCTGCCCCCGACTCCTAATCTTTTGACTTTTTTCAGAATACCTATGTTTTAAAGAGTACCAATGTGTATAAAATGCTCAATATCAGCAAAGCACTACAGAGTTCTAAATTTTGTTAAAATATTCTTCAGGGGCTACTCAACAATTCTATAAATATTATTCGAGTTGCTAACCACTTACACTTTTCTTATTGTCATCTATATCGTACAGAGCGTCAAATGTCAGAGAATACGCAAAAACAACCCCTAGTAAATATTTTTTTCTTTTGGGCATAACTCAGTTACAGTTGCATTACTGCAAAGCTGTAATCAACTCAGATCTTTGAAGACGTTTATTGTAATGAAGTTGGAGCCGGAGTTAGGACCTCAGTTTGGAAACAATGACTCCAGAGCTGCATATACTGTGGCTCCGGAGTCGGAGCGGAGTTGAACCTATTTCAAGCCAACTCTGGTACGATCAGATGATCGGTATCCGCCATATTGATTCATGTATGCATGTAATCACGTGGTTTATACCGACAATTTTCCATTGGTTCCGTTATTTCTGAAATATATCGTAAAAATACACGTTATACGATATGATTTCAGGTCTTATAAGCTTTTATAAGATGTGAAATCATATCGTATCGTTATACGATATGATACGTTATACAATATGATTTCAGGTCTTATAAAAGCTTATAAGATCTGAAATCATATCGTATCGTATCGTATCTTATCGTATCGTTAAAGCTAACGTATCGGTAATGGATGAAAGCTTAATTTTATGTAAATCTGTGTTTTTAGAGGAATGTGTGGTGTTTTTTTGTTATCAATTCAGTATTTTAAAGAGACTTTATGCGTATATTTGGATATAGATAAGTGAACGTTACAAGGATTAAAATAATCCAGTAACAAATCAATATAAAATTGATTATTGTAATAATTATAATAATTAACATGTATCACCTATAAAAATGATGATACATTTTTAATAGGCTACAATAATAATAATAATAATAATAATAATAATGTTAATAATAATAGTAATAATATTTATTAATCAATTTTTTTGTTGTTTCTGTTTGAATTTAATTTAAATTGTACATATGTATTTTTATATCATATAGGTATATTTATTTATATTTAAATGTATGTTATGTATATATCAACTATGGTCCATGTTAGATATAATGTTAATAATAATAATAGTAATAATTGTAATATATGTAAATATTAATAATTGTTGTTAAATTTATTATATTTATTATTATTAATTTGGTTTTTATACAGCAATTATTTATTTACAACATAGTAACGGTATTTCAATTCGAAAAATAAAAAGACTTATACATATAACAAACGGATGTTACATTATTTTATCAATTTTTTTTTTAATTATTTTAATTATTTATAATAATGCAAAAAGATGTCCTGATTAAAACGTATACAGGACTATATTATCATCTTATCATTATTTTTTTTTTGTTATCTATATTTTATACAATTACGTATTGTTGTTATCATAATTGTTATGTTCTTGTATTTATATACTTTTGGTCAATTTTTTATTTTGATGAAAATCAAAATATCGAGCTCTACATATGTATAATTTCACATGTACATAGAGAATAATTATAGATAATAATACTAGAAAATTTCCAACTAGTTTAATGTACAGATAGTATTTGTTGTTGTTTATTTATTATTAACGATTTTGTACGATTCTTTTTTTAAACAACAACAATCTTTATTTATTTATTTATTTATTTATTAATTATTTAATTATAATTAATAATTAAACAAAATAGTTTCAACATGTTCAATAGACTATATATGAATGAAGGGGAAATGAATAAAAACTTGTAGCAACATCAAGAAAGTCATCTCTTGTTAGAAAAACTTCAGTCTAATCCGACTTTAATTAATTATTGTTAATTAATAAAAATGGACTGAGAGCACCGCAAATGGATATGATGAAAATCACAAATTTCCGTAATATATCTTCAAATTCTTCCTGATATAAAACAGAGTATTGTGATAATGATAAGAATTTTATTAAATTTTTTGATCGAAATTATGGAAGATCATGATTGATACAGATGATTTTTTCCATTCAGTTCTTGAATTAATTTTCTTCTAATTATTACATATCGAAACCACACTAACAAATTTTCTGAAGAATTTTAAATTTTTGCATTTTATTTATTCAATTTTTTTTTATCTAAAACGTATAAAAATCACACTTTAATCAAAAAATCCGCTAAATAGAGATTTTCAATATTGTCAATTTGAATGCAGCTGGTCATGATCTCTTTTGTTTCTATTATTTCATTTATTTTGGTAATCAGATTCAACAATTATATACATACATAAATGATGTAATGTGAATTAATTAATTAAATTTTTTGCTAATATGGAGAGATAGAGAGAAATATATAGTGATAGAGAGAGAGAGACATTGCATTTTTCGGCACATGTATTACAATACATAGACGACACAATTATACACAAGGTATACGTTTTTTTTTTGTTTTTTTTTTTTTCAAATGAATTTATCACAGTGAAGAATGCACGATGCAAAAATGTCCACATATTGTTTTAATATTTTTTAAATAAGCGAAAATTGAGGAGAAAATAGATTTTAAGGCTCAATTTCTCTGGTAATATGCACACAAATATCGGTGTTAAAATTATGGAAATCATTATAAATTTTGTTGTTATTACACACAATTATAGCTCGAATTCTTTTCAATTATCATGCATAAAAAAATATCTATTATTACTCAAAAATTCTTGTTTACTTATTCTTAAACTACTTGAATCACATTTTAAGTACAAATACACGAGAGGAATGTGAATTCTGGTTTGTTTCCATTTAATTAAAGTTTATTGCGTTTTGTATTTGAATTGTGACTAAATTTGTTGTTTTTATACTACATTGTTGTTGTTTGTTGATTCCTTATAAATGTTCAGGTGTGGAGGCACATAAATTTTCAATTTTCTTATTATAATAACGATAAGTTGATGATCGATACGTCGACAGTTTTATAAGGACGGTCCGTTCAACAATTATTTAAATTTTATTTTTAAAATATTTCAAACTATTTGTTATTATTATTATTAATTTATTAATTATTACACTGCATATATTATGAACACAGCTGTTTCAGTTTGTGGAACGATGACCATGATGATGATGATAGTGGTGATGTTGATGATGAAGAATAAGAGAAGAATGAACAACACTTTTCACTGGTTTGGAAGTGGATTCTCTTGCCTTATATCCGATTTCAATTTAACGAATTCTTTTGCTACTTCATCGTTTGTGCGTTGTGATAAAATTCGCAAAATCGTCCAACCAGTCTCGTCCATCTGGATACGTTTACCTAACGATAACCAGCAAGCGCACGAGCCCTACAACACACAAAAATTCAATAAACAAGCAAGACCAACAGATAAATTAACGATTTTCAAGATTTTTGGTATACTGGGTCTATTTTAGCAAAATTAGAACCTTGTAGCTCATTTGGAAGTTGGTCGGAAAACGTTTGTTTTGGACAAGGTCGCGATTTTCAAAATCGAGCAAATTGCGACATTGTCCAAAAGATCGTGTTTTTACCAACTTTAAAATGAGCTACAAGGTTCTAATTCTGGTAAGATGATCTCCAAGGCTCCCTCTACAAAACTTTGAAATATTTTTCGAATTGCTTGACAACTATTAGGAGTTTTGCTCGAATGGGCTATCTTTGAAAAAGACCCTATGTAGTTTATTCTATCCTAAGCGATGTTTATTTTGTCATTCCTGCTTATAATCAAGTTTTAAGGAGATACTGGGGTTGAACTTACCCCTGCAAAATCAGTTTTTTTAACAAATATCTCTGGAACGACTTCTAGCCTTTCATCCAAAAATTCTCTACGGTACCAATCATATTTAACTTATATTCATTAAGGAGTTGTAAGTTGTAAGGGGTAGTTAGCAATGTTGTAACAGTTAAAGGGTTGATAGCAAATTATAAAATTTAATCAGATTTTGTAATTCAAAATCAAATAAACTTATTATGAAGAGAGTAATTAATTGTAAGAATTTATGCAAATTTATACCCCTATAATTCAATAAAGGGTTGTAAGGGGTCGTTGATTGTATAGGATTTCAAGCATCTTTTAAAGGCCTTTAAGATTCATATAATTTGAATTTCGAAATTTATTATACGTAGTCAAAAATCGCCCCTTAATGTACAACCCCTATAAGCTGTCTATGGGGTAAGTATTTTAAATACAGAAAAATCTTTGGACAAGTAACTTTTATTTTTTAATTTTCTTCCATAAGAAGAAATTTGATGTTGATATCTTCTATCAAGGGGTAGAAAATCGAAAAAGACATAAAAAATGACATGGTTACCGTGTGTTCCACTTAACTATGTTATTATTTAGCAAGCAATTCCAAGAATATTTCAAGGATTTGTAGGGCAGTCCGTGGAAATCATTTGAGCAAAATTAGAGCCTCGTAGCTCATTTGCAAGTTGGTAAAAAACGCTCGTTTCTAATGATGAATCGATTTTCAAACAGGAACTAAACACACAAAACGTGTTGAGGATCCTCCCAACATTGATTTTTTTCATTTTTCTTAATTTTATTTTGGAATAGGTGGGAAAGATTCGTATTTTTTCTAGAATACCTTGTCCAAAACGTAGCAATTTTTGACCAATTTCCAAATGAGCTACAAGGTTCTAATTTTGCTAAAATAATCTTCAGCTACTCTCCTATAAATCCTTGAGATATTTTTCGAATCGTTCGCTAAATAATGGGTGTTGTCATAAGATCTGACCATAGTTATACGGAAAACACGGTATAATCATCTACAACTTCAATATTCAACAAGGGATGAAAACTCCCTTATTATTTTAATAGACCTAGTGAATTTCTATTATCTACTTTTTGAACCACTGGAAAATATTCAACCGGTCCAGAGATATTTGGAAAAAACTGATTTTTCAGGGGTAGGTTCAACCCCCAAATATCTCCCTTAAATTTGAGTATGGACACGAACGGCAAAACACGCATCCCTTAAAATATAATGAACTACGTATATACAAAAAATCATCGAAATCGGGAGTTTAGATCTAGACTTGTAAGCCTTCGAACTTGTTTGATTTACCTTATCAACGATATCCTTCAATTGCATAACAGCCACACCGACTAGACGATCTTCTCTTGCAAAACAATAATCCTTAACACAGATGTGTAGTTCAAAATAATCCAATTGTTCTTCATTACCAATCGTACTACAAATAAATCAAATTAATTTTAATTAATTAATTAATTAATAAGTTAATTAATTTGCTTACAAATGGAAAGTTTCATTGTATTTCGGTGACCAATTGTTGGCTTTTGATTTTGTTGCATGTTTACGTTTCTTATCAGATAAATGCGGACCGATCAAGTTGACTTCAACGAATGGCCGGAACATGCCCGAAACAACATTCCATTTCAGGTCATTAGCAGCCACCACTAAACAAAAAAAAAAATCAAATAGTCTTAAAGATTTCAAATTAAAAAAAAATATACCTTTTACTGTAACTTTGTGCTCGCCAGTACCTGGATGGGTGAATAAATCGACTTGTATTGAAACTTCACCAACGCTGCCCTCTTGACCGTCTGCAGATTCTGAAAAATTATCGATTTCAACACACAAATATGGAAAAATATCGAATTATTAACGTGTTTTAGTGTTGAAAAACCACCTACATCTGTTGAAAAAATCGATAATTTAAGAGATCATGCTTTAATTTAATCTATCGGCTGGAAAACATGCAATTTTCAAAATTTTTGATTAGCATTCTTCAAGTCAAACCGCATCCCAATCTCAAAAATTGTAAAAAAATTGGCCTTCATCGTTGTGATAATGAGCCAAATAAAAATCAATAGAGTTTTCGCCCGTCTCCGTTACGTTATAAACTATCCGTTAAAGCTTATAAGACTTGAGAGCATATCGTATAACGTGTATTGTTACGGTATTTACAGAAATAATGGAACTAACGAAAAATCGTCGGTATAAACCATGTGATTCTATCAGCTAAGCGGTGATCTCGATGTGTGTCACTTGACATTATAACAGCTTAGATGTTTTACGTAAAGCGAAAACGTCTTTCCGTTATAATCTGTACCGTATAGTTTAAAGCTATAAAATAACGTATCGGTGACGGGCCAAAACTCTCCAGTGTATAGAGATCAGGTTTACGTAAAGAATGCGAGTTGTTTATTTTATAAACAATTTGATGCAATTCTCGTTGAGTAAACGTGCATGCAGTAATTTTAGTGCTGAAACTTTCATGATTTAATACTGAAATATTGTCGTTTTTTTGTGAAACGTTCTGAAAAATTCTTCAATATTTACACGCTAAATAGCTAACTAATCTACAGCTGATCATAAAACGCCATTTTATAAATAATACAAAAAAATATCAGTCAAATATTTGTTAAAAATTGATGTGTTTCTTTGGCTGTTTATCTAATGAAAAAAATAAAATCTTCAACTAGTAGCAATTTAGTAAATTCTCTTCAATTTTTTTTTTGTTTTGCTACCTTGTCGTATTTCTCTCGGTTTTTTGGCCTTTAACGGTTCTTCTAAGGCCTCTAATCCAGCTTCTGTATCATCTCGTTCAAGTGATAATTGCCGTTGTAGCATCGTTTCTTTATTGTTAAGCGGCACTTTGATAAGAAGTTTATATGTTATAAATGTGTAATTGTGTGTATTTTTTTAAAATTTTGAAAGTTTTTAATTAATAGCGAAAAGAAGACCGATGGTAATAATTGGAGAACTTACCTTCATTAATTTGCGTTGTAACAAATGTTTTGATGAGGGTATCTGTTGTTTGTGTATAAAGTGATAAGGCATATCGTAAACTTTGTAATTCTGGACTTTTATCGAGGAATGCCTTCTTTAAACCATTACCACCAGCATGGAAATATTGTTTAATTGTATCTAAAGCCACATCGAGTACGGCACATTGTTTCGGTGATAGATTCTTTTCAACTTCCTTTGATATATCCATAACACCACTAAGAGCATTCTTTACGTCCTGTTTACCAGTCATATGATTCTTAAATAATCTTGACATATCCTCAATTTTCGTATTTGCAGCCAAATTCTTCGCATTATCTGTCAAACTCTTGAACATCATCTAAAATTTAAAACTCAATCAAAAATTTTCTCTATGAAACAAGTCAAAATTTACCGTTTTATCAGTCATAGGTGGTAAGACAACAGTTTTCTCTAAAATCCTCATAACGATCTTCCACAATTCTTTCAATAATCGTTTCAATACAGTCTTCTCACATGATTGAGCATACAATGATAATGAACCATCTAATAAATCCATTAATGGACGTAATACTTCATCAGCTTCACTAGCAACAACATTCCTTTGTGCTGGTTGTGTTGTACCCGGTTGACTACCACCTTTAATATTCAATAATAAATCACCCAATTCTTTAACACTAGCCGTAATCCTTGGTTCTAAACTAAAATTTTATACAAATTAAAATTAATTGAATCTAATTAATAATTTTAAAATAATTAAACCTTGATGCAAATTGACTCGCTAATTCATCAAGACAACCATTTAATGTTTGTTGTAAATCTTTTAAAATATTCGCAGCATCCTCCTCTAATTTTTCACCACCCATTGATTCAAACATTTTCTCTAATTGTACCCGTAATTGTTGGATATTATTCATAAGAATACAAGCCTGACAAATTTAATCAATAATTAAATTAAATCATTGTTCATAGAGGCTTAAATATTTCAAATTTGTAGGAAACTTTTATTAGTTGGCTAGCGATTTGAATAATACTTAAGGAGGCTTTTGACTTATTACGTGATTCGGCGTGCGAAAATTGCCAATTTTCAAACATCGATATTTAGCTTGTTTTCTGAGATATTGTAAAAAGTAAACGTGCGTTGGATAGAGGAATTCAAGGTGCATGTCCTGAAGGAAGGAAGGAAGGAAGGAAAGAAGTAAGACCTACTTCCCGATGAGCTAGGAGGTTCTATTTTTGCTAAACTAGTAAGAGCTTCCTATGAATTTGGCATATTTCCAGGAACAATCCTGTATTTGATCGATATTGATTACTAACTATTCGTTCTTCTTTGAGATGTTCAGGGAATTCTTTTTTAACAATATCAGCATAAGCTATAAGTACTTTAACGATTGTTTTAGCGAAACGTTTCATATAACGTTTCCATATTTCAGGATCAGGACATTCTAATTTTGATACAACATCAAAACATTGTGTTAATTGTGTAAAGACATCCACTACAGAATTAGAAAACAGGGCATGTTCACTACTTCTCTGAAACTGTAATTATTTTGTAAATTAATTATAATTAAATTTATAATTATAATTAAACTAACGCAGTCCTTTTTATCTCTATTGAAGGCACCGTGTAGATATTCTAACGAAACATCATCGTTCTCATTTAACCACTGCATGACGAACGGTTCAAACCATGCAGGATATTCAGGCACTGCACCTTTATAAGGAGGCACGTCTTTTACATAATTCGAATATAACCATTTCACTTTGAAATGCAGATTCATATATGCAGAAGATTTACATAGACGATGTTGTTCATGTTCTTCTAGTGCATATTTCATATCAACAGCAAACAGACTCCACATTGTCGCTGCTGATAACTACAAAAACACCAATTTTTAATTTAACAAAACAAGATTTTAAATTAAAATCTTACTTGTCCAATATTGAGTTCTTGTGGGAACTGATTAAGAACCGGTCCATAACTATTTTTATCTTCTTCAATCACTGATACAATCAAAGCGATGAGTTTATGCCAGAAATCTACACTATCTAAACGTGGACCGTGATCTTCAGGATCACGTTTCGGTTCATTTGGATCACTTTGAAATTCACGATTGTATAATTCATAAGTATTCTCAAATAAGAATTGATATGTTGATCTTAAACATGCTTTAACACAATCTTTAACAACAGTACTAGCACGTGGTGGACATGATAATTCTTGTACTTTCATACGGAAGAAGGTGATACTAGTTAGTAGATCAACAGTTGATTTCAAATCCATTAATTTATCAGGACTTGATGCTGGGAAATTATTACGATACATTGATAGATCAATACGGAGTGAATTGTGGAGTTGATCCAATAATTTAACAAATTTCTCTTTCTATAAATTAATCAATAATTAATTTTATAAATTTTGAAATTTTATTGGAGTTACCCCGAAATTGGAAGCGGCAAAACGATCACTAGCCGACACTGCAGTTGTTGCTGTTGTATGTGCGTAATAAGCATTAATATTGGCTAACAGCATACTCATAACAGCCGGCACACCAGGACATAGATACTTTGTCGAAAGACAATGAAAATGTCTATAATTAACATAAATCAATTATTAAAATCTTTGATTATTTTAATGTTTTTACGTACGTCATAGCTTGATAGATGGATTCTATACCGTATCTCATTGCAAATTCATCGACAATCTCTTCACCAGCCTCCTCAAAATAGACCTTCCAAGCGTCATCACCTTTCGCTTGTGGCAAACTAACAACACCATTATTTTGTTCGCATAGATAATGGAAGAGATTCTCATGAAGGCATGTGTATTGGACGTGATATGGGGCAACTTTTTCTTCACCCTTAATCTCCACCGATATGTGTAAACGTATAGCACCACTTACTGCCGATTTGTCAGTGCGTTTCTCTAAATTATACCAAACGTCCATCTCACCGGACAACGTACGTACCTTAAATAAAACTTTACAATTAGTCTTAATTATCACAAGAAAATCGAGAATTTTATTACTTCGATTATAGTTTGACCTAAGAAATCGTCTGATTCGCGCGTTAATTTCTGTCGTAATTTACTTTTCAAGTCGTTATCTTCATCCCAAACACGGACTTTTATACGATCGGAAGAATTGTGGCATTCACTAGAAATAAACAAACAAACAAAAAAAACTTCGATTAATATTGTATGTGGACAAAAAAGGGATCTATTAAATAATTTAGATCCGTACAAATAGAATTTCTCATCCCAAACAGGATTCAACTCTTGCGGCATTGTTCTTGTGCGCTTCTTCACTTTGCCAACTTGTACAGTTACATAAGGATCAGATGTGCCGCTTTTATCTTTGGCGATGAGACCTTGTGCTGATTTGACTGGAAAATTTCAAAATTATATTAATATAAATCATTAATTACCACAATAAATAAAAGCGACTATTTACATGTGTTTCTCTTTATTTGTTAACTATTTACAAAAATTTTTGTTATCGTTTAAACAATAAATCAGTGTTATTTTTGTTCAAGCAAGTGTAGTAAAAGCTAATTTGACCAACACAGATAAAACATTGAATATTAAGAGGCATGCGAATCAAATTGAGACAATCAGCATGCTTACACCCCACACAAAGCTGCCCAAAGCTTGTCTTCTTTTTTGTAGTTTTTTTGGTGTTTATTTTTGCTTTAATAAAACGTGTGATTTGTGCCAATAAAAGTGAAAATTTTTGGTAGCAATATCACAGAAATTGTGCCGAAATTCGTGTATTTCCATCATTAGTTCCAAATTTAAAAATTCTGTTATATTGCTTTAAACATACCAACAACTATTGTGTCTATTGTTACATTGATTTAATCACCAGCGGAGTTTATCAAAAAATTTGGAACGTGTGGTGTAGGGTGTAGATTTATTATAAGAGTTGCGTTTATTGTTGTAGTGTTGGTGTAATTCTGTGATTTATTGTTTAAGATCAACAAAGTAAGCGGGAAAGTTTAGTAATAATCAGTGCATTTAATTATTTATTAATTAAACTTGTTGTTTATTGTTTTATTATTTTTTTAAATAGATTAGATTTGAACTACCTAAAATTGGTCTCAGGCAGGTCTGTAGCTACATTCTATGGACAAGCGGCTGTTTAGAAGAGCGTTGGAAATTAAAAATAGTTGTAATAGAATTTCATACACAATCAAGCCAAGTACACAAGCCCCATCATTGTTTTAATATTTTGAAATTAATTCAAATTAATAGTGCATTTATTTGGCTTCAAGAAGTAATAATACGTTGAATCGTCCAAAGAAGAGACAATACGAAATCATGCTAGTTTTATTCGTATTTAAGGAAATTTTTATAGAAACATCCAAAAATATGATAGTTTGAAGAAAAGTTGCACGTCCGGTAGTACAAATCAAATCAAAAAAAACAACAACAAAAAGATTCAATTATTCATATATAATCAATTTATAAGAAAATCAGTGCATAAGAGAGATTGTAAGGATTGATAAATAGAATAGAAAGATGAGAAACATTTGTAGAGTGCGAGCAATTTTGAAAGCAAACCGAATGTTGGTTATTAGAACTACGATAATAATAATAATAATACTAATATTCAAGCTCTATAAATCCAATTTTCTATCAGAATGATCAGTATTTTATTCGAAATGCTGGTTATTTCGGATAATACAACTATTTATCATTGATTATTTGATATTAATTAATCATGGAATTCGAAGTGGTATTATTAATACAGGGCGTTCAATCTAAATATGGTTGATTCTATGAAACTCCTATGAGCTATTCGAAAAATACTTCAAGGATTTGTAGGAGGGTCTTTAGAGAAGATTTCAGCAAAATTAGAACTATGTAGCTCATTTGGAAGTTGTAGCGACTTATTGTTAGAATGACTCTAGAATCCTTCCAAAATTGATTTTTCCGTTTTTCTCCATTTTATTCTATAACAGGTGAAAATATTTTGTATTTTGTCTTGAATACAATGGGGAAAAACGAAAAAATCAATGTTGGGAAGGTCTCCGAGTCATTCTTACAATTAGTCGTTTTACGTGTTTAGTTCGTTTTTGAAAATTGCAACAAAACTATCGTTTTTTTGACCAACTTATAAATAAGTTACGGGGTTATAATTTTGCTAAAATGTTCCCTAGGGACTCTTCTACAAATCCTTGAAATATTTTTCGAATCGCTCGTCGACTAAGAGGAGTATCTTAGAACTAACCATATTTAGATTCAACACTCAAATCGGTTTACTTCCATTCAATTGATATTCGTTTGATTTATTACAAAATTAGTAGAAGAAGATAAAAACATTCCAGATTCAATTCAGACAGTGCAACATGTGAGAATTTCATTTTTTAATTGTGATTATTGTTATTCGAAAATTAAAGGCATTAAGTACTTTAGCGTGTATGTATGTTTAAAGTTTATTGTTTTTTGATTAAAAAATTTAGTTATAAGTAGAAAATGACGTCCCGATAGAATGCAGCTGGCAATACCTGTGATTGCAATCTTGCATGACCATTTTGATGTGCCTTCAATTGTCATTTGCTCCGCTTGCTCGATTGAATCAATGTGTGTATCTGGATCCACTGAAAATGTCGTTCTGCGCGCCAGTACCGGAAACAAGAACACTGATACAACAACAAATGAACACTACAAGTGTCGTAGTTTTTTTTTTTTGAGGGGGGTGAGAGGTATTATTTATAATGCCTTTGGTGTAGGTGTACAGATAGAGTAAAACAAGAGGACAATTCGGGAGAGACAGCAATTACAGGTCTGTTATTCATGTTCAAGTTTAATAAGCTGTTTACAATTGCCCTTTACAGGGGTTTAATAAATATTTATGGCGTTATTTATGCAAATAGATCTCCAACTACAAAATTATTCAACACTGCAAGACAGGCAACAAAATTTTGAATTGGTTAAACGAATCCAATGATTCTCCGTTTAATTCACTCGAAATAAGTGTGTTGTAATTATATCGGTGTAGCTTAATAGAATTGGACTAACAATAAAATGGAAATCAATGTTTTTTTTTGTATGTGTATGTGTGTTGTGAGAAGTATCCCAGAAAACATTTAGCCTATAGGATAGGTGTTAGGATATTTGGGTTCTTCAGTATCCCTATTATGTTTTTAAGGATTAGCTAAAGCTTTTATACACATTCAGGCATTCATTATAGTTAAATACAAATGGGGCAATGTTGTAGATTTTTATTGGACCTAACAATAATAAAAGAATTCCTTTCGTTTCTACTACATTGCCCTTAAAATAAAACACAACAAGAGCACAGTTTTATACAAAATATTTAAATATTTATCTCTATATTTATAGATTTTTTTCTCTCTAAATTGTATGTTTTTTTTTTAATTTATAAATAAATTGTTATTGTTGACGATAAATTTGTTGTTGTGACATTTAAACCGCCGCCTAAACAAACCTGTGATGGCAATTTTGGCGGACCACTTCGATGTACCATCGAGCACTGACTGCTTGACGGCCTTCATATGGCCAGCATGACTCTTGTCTTCCACACCGAATACGTCCCTGTATATCAACAACAATAAATAATTCAATCTCTATTATAAATAAAAAAATTATTTTGAGGTGAACACATTCGGTAATTGCATGAAATTAGCACACCTGTAAAAAATACTGAAATTTCTACAAATATTTTTTGTTGAAAATGGTGGATGCGCCAGGAGAGCAATAACTGGAAATTGCATTATCATTAATAAATATAAACTTCAATTTAGATTTTTACTGGTTATCTCCTTGGGATATTTGAATTTATTATAACAATAATAACAATACTAATCCTGCTAATTTTTTTCTACAATCATATTTTAGTCTTTCTAATTTCTATAATCGTTATATTTCACACATTATATTTTATACGTTACCTGATAAGTTCGAAAATTTCCGGTTTTTCACGTTCTCTTTGCTTCATACGTTCTTTCATTGCTGTTATGATACTATTTGCCTTATCTTCAGCACCATGTTTTGAACTCTTTTCAGCCGCCCCTAAAACACACACAAAAAAAAATTAACATATAGGTATAATCAATAAAAAGTACAATAATAATAATAATAATAATAACAGTAACAAGGCAAAAAAAAAACTCCACCCTACTGCTGAGTAATTAAGGATTAATTATTGTCATATTTGTCCCCTTGTGTTATCATTATTCATGGCCACATCAAGGTTGACCGTATGGAAAATAAAACAAGTCATTTTGTAAGACGGACAAGGAAAATGAATTAGAGCAGAATTAATTTATTAATGTTTTATTCAATTAGAGGAAATTGATTGTAATTTTTTTAGAAATCGACATTGTGCATAGGAGCAATTGTTTGATCAATCTAATGGAAAATATACGGCTTTGAACTATGATTAATAAATTAGTGTCTAATGGTTTTATTTCAAAAAACACCCTAACTATTCAATTGAAATTTGCAAATTTCTTTTGTATTTCCATGTAGAAGAAGAAATTTAAGCTTTTTACAAATATAATGAGAATCGTTAAAAGCTCAATTCAATGAGCGCTTTCTCACAGAGCATCGAACCGGAACTGAACCAAAACCGAAATTAACCGAAATTTTGGCCGGAGCGAAATCTGGAGCTAAGCCGAATACAAAACTCGTTTATTATTTAATACTTTTCGTCTGCCATTTCCTTCCTGTCAAGGAACTAAGTCAGCGTTACTTCAAGGCATTTAAAGGTACGTTGGAACCGAGACGGATTTTCCGAAAATTTTCAATGTTTTTTCACTCAGAAAAGGCATTTTCGGGAAGTTGAGAGAATGCTTTACAAGCTAGTTGACAAATAAAAGCAAAATAGTTATTCTTAATAGGTAATTATAGCCCCTCAATACCTTCGAGTTGTAGGAAAATTTTCTCCTAATTTTTTAGATTTTCCGAAATTAGATTTTTCGGGCTCCATCTACCTCTCGCAGATCAATGAGCTTTCAAAAAAATATTTTTTTTTAATTTTTTAGCTTTAAAACTGTGGAAATTGCGTTGTTTATGAAATATTGACGTTTATCTCAATTTTCCAGAAAACTAACAGTCTGATCGGAAAAATTCTTAAGAATTTGGAAAGCACTTTCGATTGGCTCTATTTTTTTTAACAAAAGTGGAAAATTATTAATATTTTGGCTAAGTTTCAGTCAGTTTTAGGGAAGAGTTAACAAAAAAACATGTTTCCAATTTTCCTTATTACTCAGAATTTCGTTAAAATTTTCCAAAACGACAAACTCCGTCGAAAGTACTGCTGATCAACGAGTTTTGATGACTCAGAAAACATGCGAGATTTCGATAATTAAAGATTGGCATTTTTCGCTCTTAATTCTAGAATAGATGAGATGATGTCCCTCAATTGTGATTATCAATTGTAATTATTGTTAATTACACATTCTTCCGGTTAATTTTGATAAGATAACATAGCAATATCAGAATTCTCAAGTGTAAAAAAATATCCATGACGATAATCCGGTACTGGAGTGTTGAATTGAATTGATAAAGAATGGGATCCACTCATTTGACGAAAATTTGATATAAAAACATCGTAAATGTAGTTCAGTTACACGTGTTAAAACTGTAAGTACTTAGTTATTGCTTATTTAATTTCTTTCTTAAGAAGTTGAAATTTTTAGAGATCAAGATGAGGGTACTTCTTCTTTCCTTAATTGTATTAGTAGCTATCTCCTTATCATTGAGTGCTACAAATCTTCACCCATTATCCGATGAATTCATAAATTTAATCAATAATAAACAATCAACATGGAAAGCTGGTAGAAATTTTGATGTTAAAACATCACTTTCTTACATCCATGGCCTGTTAGGTGTCCTCACAAAACCATTAGGCCATAAACAATTACCGTTAAAACTCCACGATGAAGCTCAAAATGTTCTAGAATCCTTTGATGCCCGTAAAACATGGCCAGAATGTGCTGATATTATCGGTACGATCCGTGATCAATCAGAATGTGGATCATGTTGGACATTTGGTGCCGTTGAGGCAATGAGCGATAGGATTTGTATCCATTCGAATGGTACTAAGAAAGTGAGCGTTTCTGCAGAGGATTTATTGACATGCTGTACAAATTGTGGTTTCGGTTGTGCCGGTGGTTCTGCAGTAGAAGCATGGGAATATTGGCGAACGACTGGTATTGTTACTGGAGATGGTTATGGAACTAAAAAGGTAAGTTTTCATCAATAATTCATTAGAATCACTTTTTAAAAAACATTTATAATAAAGGGCTGTAAAAGTTACGCTTTCCCACCATGTGACCATCATGTTAATGGTACTCTTAAACCTTGTGGTGATATACAACCGACACCTAAATGTGTCAAAAAATGTGATCCTGGTACTGATTTAATTTATGAACAAGAATTAACAAGCGGTTCAGCATACTCACTTAGTGGAGAAAAACAGATGCAAATAGAAATTATGAGCAATGGTCCAGTGGAAGCTGCCTTTGGTGTATACGATGATTTTTTTAATTATAAAAGCGGTATGTTAAATCACACCATCTAGAGTCAAAGTTAAAACATTTTTTTTTTAAATTTTATAGGTGTCTATCAACATGTCCATGGTAATTTTGCAGGTGGACATTATGTAAAGATCATTGGTTGGGGTGTTGAAAATGGCATAAAATATTGGTTAGTTGCCAATTCGTGGAATACCGAGTGGGGTGATCATGGTTATTTCAAGGTACTTCGCGGAAAAGATGAATGTGGCATTGAAGAGGCTACTACTGCTGGTCTTCCATACTTGTAAATTATTTTAATTAGGATATCAAAACATAAACAATTGAAAATACTTCAAATTCCATTATTCTTTTGCTAAAATCATGTTCTTATTGAGCTGCTGTACTGATCAATTCCATAATCTAATCAGCTCTTAACCTTAACTAATGACGTCGAATGCCGTTTGAACGATCAAAATCGGTTGATTCGTTCATGAGTTATCGTTGTCGAAAAATATCAAAAAAAGTGTTTTTTCAACATAACTTAAAAATTACTTAACCAATCAAATTTGTACCCCTCACAATAATTTAAGAGCTTTAAAAAATGCGTCCAGTGCCGCAAAGCTCATCAAAATCCGTTTATTCGTTCACGAGTTATCGTTGTCCAAAAATATCGAAAAAAGTGTTTTTTCAACATAACCTCAAAATTACTTAACAAATCAAATTTAAGCCTCTCACAATAATTTTGGAGCTTTAAAAACTTAGCGGGAAGTTTCAGGAATGATTTGCAGGGTTAACTGCATTTCAGATTTTTTAATTGAACCGGAACGAAAAAAATAACGGTTCAATACCCTGCTTTCTCAGATAAAACTAACACATCCGACTTCTACTCGTAAATTGTTGGAACTATTCACTTAAAAGGATGTGGTTGTTTTTAAAGGAATATCGTAAAGCTTCTTAGATTGTTCAATTTAACTCTTGTGTAGCTTTAATACACTTTTATGTTTGCCGTTATTAATAAAATTGTAATCTATGGACCCAAAGAATCAATGGATTATCAAATCTCTCGATAATAATTAATCATCATGAGAAAATCATGTGAATTTTTCTGTTAAGTTCATATTTGCCTCAAATTGGCTACAGTAAGTTTTTTATTTGTTTTATGTAAGTTTAGGGGTTTAGGAGAAACGGCTGTTTTCCCAAGACAAAAGGTTCATATTTTATTAGTTCCGTTTATTATTCAACCAGTTCTATTGTGCGTAAACACGCACTATGCTTTTCAGATTTTCTAATGATTAGAGAGCAAAAAAAAAGCAGCTCAAGATCAAATCTATAGCATAAGTTGAAACGAACTTTTACGATTGAAGGAATTGAATTGAAGTCATTACTTAAGATTGAAGAGATTTGAAGAATTTCTGCGAAAGACTTCCAGAAACCGCGCATTTCTAATTATATTGGAGTACAGATGACTTTTTATTTACAGTTACAGAATACTCACTTTATAAAATCGAAACTTGCAAATCAAACAAAACGAATATTGGAATATAGAAGATTTGCTTCAATTTTAAAACGACTTTAGATCTCAACACATTCTTTTAAAGTTAAATAAAAAAAGAAAGCAAGTCTATAATGAAATTTAAATGATTTCTTGAAGCGATATGAATGAAATTGGCGACTAACTACAGTTCAAAAAATTGATTAAAGAATTCGTTCAAGAATCTCTCAACAGAGTTTCCGGTCGCAATTTTCCACATCTCTAAACATCAATATAGGAAGCAACAATATCAAAAATTAAAAAAAATTGAATCGATTTAAATAATTCGACCTCATGACATTCTCATTCTCTCATTCTCTATTCTCATCCATTATTAATGTGTTGTATATTCCTGCTATAGCCAGTTTTACCAAGCCGTCATCGATTGTTAAACGTTGAATAATTAAAGTGAACTAGTCGGTGTTTTAGTTTATTCTGTTTTTAAATTAATTCTACTATACAATAGAATAGAAAAAAAAATGTCAATATTTATAGAGTTTATGTTATCCTTATTATATCTATCGAGTGTTAATTGTGAATGCCAACAATTAGCAATGATGTATTGTGTTGATTTAAATGATTATTTAGATTATGAAATTGAACAATGGCGACAATTGACAGTCGGTCTTTAATCCAAATTTACTAGTGAATATATTTTATTCGATTTATTCAACGATCTATTACAAGATCTTATCGAATTAGAATCGTTAACAATACAGAATTTGATCAATGAAACAGTTAAAGAAGAGACCGCATTTCGTTTAGAACACAATAAATTGAGATTTCTCAATTTTTACAACAATAACATTGAAATCATCCACATGGAGAATTTCGGTAATTTCCCATCGTTAATTGAATTGAATCTAATCAACAATAAGATTCGCGATATTCGTGGATCAATCGATCAATCGAACGAATTTACAATCAAATCAATTAATTTCGCTAAAAACCGTTTGAAAGTGATTCGTACGAATAGTTTTAAAAACTTCCATATTAAACGATTAGATTTCAGTTCTAATCGTATTGTAGACGTTCAAATTGGATCATTCAATACAGATTTAGAGATATTGAAACTTGATCATAATCATTTAGAGAATTTAAATGATGATTTATTTAAAAATTTGAAGAATTTGAAAGTATTGACAATCAGTGATAATAATCTATTATCAATTGGTGATTTATCACCGTTATCAAATCAATTAAATAAATTAGATTTTGCTTATAATTCAATTAAAGAGATTCGTACGAATTTTAGACAATTTACAAATTTATATCATATTGATTTGAGTCATAATCGTTTAGAACGTTTCGATTTAGATTCGTTGATACCGGCGAATTCTAACAATAATAAGAAGATTTCAATTGCTTTCAATTTGTTGAATGATCTTCAAATTAACAATGATAATAAATTTAATTCAAGTACGATGGTTATTTTATTCGGTAATCCATGGATTTGTCAATGTTTAGAAAAAATGGATGAATTCTTTCGTAAGAATTCGATACGTAGAAGTCCATGTGATATGAAATTATTTGGTAGTGGAAAATTTCCGTATTGTGTTGTTGGAAATTCCTGTGAAAATTCCATTGTAACAAATACAAATCATACACAAGTGTATGGAAATGCTTTACCATCATCTGAAGATGATTATATTTGTGATGTTGATTACGATATGTTGGATTTAATTAAGAAAAATTAAAGTGATTTGTTTTATATTCACGGTGAATTTTTCCAACCTCCTTTTTTTTGATGTGAAAATTTCACAATTTACGTGTTATGAATGAGTTATGTTGAAAATCGGGTAGTTTTCCAAATTCTTAACAACAAAAGTTAAACGGAGAAATTTCTTAAACACGCAACAAGATGTGGTGTTTTTCTTGAGAAAAAACACTAATGAATTTTTTTTATAATATTCACCTTCTAATTAGTAAAGGTTACATTTATAATTGACTACACTCTATTTATTAATCTGAAGGTTATCTTTATTTAGTGAAAAAAACAAGATGTTTATAATTACTATAATTAGTAGTGTATTGTTGTTTGTGTGTATGGGATACGTGAAAATAAATAAGGAAAATTTATGAGCCTCTATCCAAATTTTAAAGTCTGAGTGTTAACTAAAACCTTCAATTATCGTCGGAAATTTACAATTATTTCAACATATTTTGCCAATTTTAAATTGAATAATGCATTCTAAAAAGAAACGATTCAAACAGAGCCGGATTTAAGTGTCTTTTGATGGTAAACGGTGTCGTTTTCGGGCCCTCTATTTACTTGTGCGAACAAGACATAAGCTTTGCGCATTGAAAGCTCATCAACGAAAATTCGAAAAATCTGGTTTGAAAAAACTTCCCAACGACAGTGGTACTATCGGACAATGAATAAAATTTTCTACAAATTTTGTTGCAAAATAATTACTTTTAATAGATGAAAACATCATAAAAATGTTGGAAAACTTTCTCTATTTTTTCAAAAAATTGGAAACTCCCCATGGGTAAGCCTTCTAAGAAGATATAATTGTACAAAAAGTCTTGGAATAAGTTTTTTTGGCGCTTTCATTAATTTTCCGGAAAACTTGCAAGCCTATCGGAAAATGTTTTAAAGATTGGGACAACGTGTTCAATTTTCTATCTACTGCCTGATAATAATTGCCAAATAAATAACATGAGCTAAGTTATGTCCAGTTACAGGGAAAATTTTTCTCTATAATTCAGGAGATTGCCAAAATTTTCTGAAACAGAAAACGGTCTCAAACTCACCGAGAAACGGCCGCCATAATGCTGATTGATGCATTTCAGTGCCCCAAAAAATAAGCGAGTTATCGATGATTGAAAATTGATAAATTTCGGACACCAAACGTAAAAGGATGCGATGAAAATAGAGCAATTCTTAAACGAAATTTTGGGCCTGCACCTCGTGCCCTATGTGACCGCTCACTCAGCTTGCTGTATAATACGGCACTGGATTCATTGATAATTAATTAAGAATTTTCCATGGGGAAGGCATGTCCATGGGCTTTTCCCCATGGAGAAGCCTTCTAACAAGATAGAATTGTACAAAAGATCTTGGAATTAATTTTTGACGCTTTCCATTAATTTTCCGAAAATCTGCAGGACTATCAGAAAGTGTCTTAAAAATTTGGAAAACGCGTTCAATTTGCTATCTACTGCCTAACAATAGTTGCCAAATACCATAAACAAGTTATGTCAAATTATGAAGAAAAATATATAAAAAACATTCTCCAAGATTTTGCTCTGTATTCTAAGACTTCGCCAACATTTTTCAAAACGAAAATTAATCTCGAATGCATAGAGAAATGGCTGTCCTAATGTTGATTTAAGCATTTCAATGACGCAAAAAATAGGCGTGTTATCGCTGATTGAAAATTGACATATTTGAGAAAATTTGGGACAAACGTGACAAATGGTAGATGCGCCGGGCAAGAAATAAATTTTAAATAGCCATAACACTGAATATAATTACCATAATTTAATGAATCTAGTGTCAAATAAAAGCTCGATTTGTCTATTTTCAGTTAGTGTCTGTTAGCAAATCATAGTCTAAGTATAGACAAGGTAATTAGGAAATTAGAAGAAAATGATAAAAAAGGTGGATGCGCTGTGAGAGAAAAAACTTTAAATAATCATAACACTGAAAATAATTAACATAATTTAATGAGTCTAGTGTCAAATGAAAGCTCTTTTTCTCTATTTTTAATTAGTGTCTGTTAAAAAATAATCATTCAAGTATAGGCGGCGTAATTGAGAAAATTGAAAAAAAATGGTAACAAATGGTGGATGCGCCGGGAGAGAAACTAGTGTCAAATGAAAGCTGTTTTTTTTTTATAATTTAAGGTCTGTTAGAAAATCATAATTAACGCATAGACGACGAACCTTAAAGGATGCATCGAAAATAGAGCAATTCTTGAACGAGATTTTGGGTCCCCGCCGACTTCAAGCCGTATCCGCAGCTTCTTGTATAATCCGGCACTGGATTCATTGATAATTTAAAAAACGACTTTGTAAATTACTAATAATGAATTGTATAAATATGGTCCTCTATAAATATTTTATTATTTATCCGTGTATAGGTGAATATTTGAAATGTTGACCGGATTTTCGACAGGTTTCGTGTATATTTTCCTATTAGTCACGAACAATCTGTTGTATGATATATTGATAATTTGTTGGGTGCGATGTTGTGTATGTACATATATTGTAGCTATTGTATTGTGGTTTTCCCTATTCACATTGTCTGGTAAAACCCGGATTTATTGTATGGAAAAATGGATTTCTAGTCGATAATCGAAAGTGAACACAAAGTCATGGAAATGATGTATCGTTTGCACGTTCATTTTGTAAAACAGTATCATGAAAAGAAAACAATTAGTAACAAATTTTCAGGAATTTCAAACTGAAAACACTACCATCAAACCTCAGCTCTTAACCGTACCATACTCGATTTCAACAACAAACAAGTCATGAAAAAAACAGTTAAATTTTAAGGCTGACTTTTATCCGAACTGAATTCTTCCATAAGACAGTAAAACACATTTTTCTCGTAAACGGTAACAGATAGCGACCAGCAAATAGTTGAATCCGATTCCAAAGACAGTCATATACAAAAATACGGGCTTGGATTTTTGAAAATTTGACATAGTTTTCACATGATAAGGAAAATCTAACATTTTGTGCTGAAACGAGTGGTTTGGCGAAACACAACATTCCCTGTGTAAAAGTTGAAAAAATTAATAGTCACATATATAAAAAGATCAAGCAAAGTTCACTCTACAAAAATGTGAGCTTCGATTTTCAATTTTCTTTGCCGGTTTTTCATAATCTGCATAGAAAGTAATCTATTTTTTCCGAAATTGAATTGAAATAACATGGACAGACAATAATTCGCAAAGAAAGGCGGGAAAAGTGGTGAAAGACTGGGTCGTCTTTTGGTAGAGGCGCCGCTACTATGAAAATCAGCCTTAAGTTAAAAATATTATTTTAATGCTAAACAAGTATCACGTATCCGGAAATTAGATTTTGTATCATGGAGACTATTTCCATAATCCGTTATAATACTAGTCAATGGTTTACCCTGTAATCACTATTTAAACATAAGGAGATAATTGACTGGTTTTCAGGCTTACAGTTCTTATCTGTACGTGTACAAAATTTCACAATGCTGCAAATTCTAATGTTATAAAAATAAAAATAAAAACACCCAGACTAAACATTCAAGAAAGAATGCTTATAATTAACTCACTTATAGGCTTACAATCGGCTTTATTATTGAATCTTTCTGTCTTATCTTGAGTTTATTGAATTTCTTTTATTTGCTCTTTTATTGCTTTGTATTTTTTGCTTGACTTGTTTCGATTCTATCATTTCAATGATTTTAGTGTGTTACGACACGTCCTTAAATATTATTACCCTTTTTATAACAAAAAATTCCTTTTAAGATAACTATCTGATCTGTCAAAGTATCTGATTTTAGTACAAATAACTGACACGAGCGCTGACTACAATTATTGTGGATAGAGATTGTTTCAGGAAAGTTACAGAATACGAGCACGTTTACTTGTGTATAGCCGACAATTAGACGTATAGGTACAGTGAATTAATGTGAAATTGTAAAGAAGAACTGTTGACACAGATTTTGTGTTTGTATACAAAATTGAAGCGTAATTTTCTAATTTATTCATAATTTACTTAAGACTTATTATTAAGAAAAGAACGTCTGTTATATTAAAAGTTTTTGTTGGAGGCAAGACACTCTCAAAATTTAGGTTCACAACAATCTACGAAAAGTATAATAAACATATTCAAAGATGGATGCAGCCACTTATAAATAGATGCCATAAAAGAGGCTAAAATACTTAATTTAATTTAACATAATGGTTGGCCCAAGTTTTTTACAATTAGAGTTAAGCACCGCTTACCATTCCCTTGTTACGCTTCTAATCTTTATTTACAATTAGAAACAACAAGGAATTGTGGCCGAACTATCAAAAGTCAACTTTCTCATCTGATTCTGAACAGTAAAGGATAAAGTTTGCTAGTTGTAAATGTAATTGTAATTATAGTTGTGTCCATCAAATTTCACCAGCAAATATACTGTAATGTTGAATGGACATATATACGTTTAAATAATGTGTAGACCTAATTTGGAAGGAACAACACAATAAAACGGACCTGACACAATTCTGTAATGGAATTTAAGATAACAAGAGTATACCTTGCATACAAAATTAACGTTTAAACTTGTGATTTAAATATTGTTTAGCGTTCTAGATGACCCTCTTAACTGTGCAATTGCAACTTTTTTACTTTATTGTAAAATCAAACAATTTCAAAATTGTATTTGAACTTTAAAGTCTTGAAATCTCAGTGGAATCATAATCCACAACTAATTTTGTGCTTGTTAACCCGTTATTGTTGCACATATTTTAGAAATGTTTGAAGAAAATCGATGAAAACTAAAATCTAGTTGTATAGAAAGAGAGAAAAAAAAAACAATACACTGTTCGGTGTAGTTTACTTCAAGCATATACGATTCGGTAATTTCAATGTTTGTTAATATACTTAATAGAAATAGAGTAAAACTATTACGGCAAATAAAAGAAATAAAATGTTTGCTTTTAAAATAGTCGAGACGTTTTATGTAGGTACTATCAGTTTCATGAAAAAGTGACCGACTCTTGAGTGGAGTTCGTGTTTTGTCGTGAGGGTGAGAAAGTGGATAGGTTACTTAACAGACATAGGGTAAAACTATCACGAAAAATAAAAGAAATAAAATGATTGCTTTTAAAATAGTCGAGACGTTTTATGTACTATCAGTTTCATAAAAAAGTGACCGAGTATTGAGTGGAGATCGTGTTTCTTCCGTACTGGAACGAGTTTACACCACATCAAATTTGTAAAATCACTCTCTTAACAGAAAATATTTATAGCTTATATTTTTCAATAAAAGTTAAAAATAATTAAGTACAGCTAGGTGCATGGAAAAGGTGACGATAATTATGATTATGAGGCTGTATGAGTCGGGCTGTTGAAGGAGATCTTGAGAATTGGTAAAGTAAGTTATTCAAACAAAAATAGTAGGTGGGAATAAGAGTGTTTTTTTCTTTCTTTCAAGGTGGAGAAAGCTTGGTTTACACAACTTAAAAACAGTTTTTTTCTCGCTAAAAAAATCGTTACTTTTTCCATGCACCTAACTGTACATATAATATAACAGCAATACATAAATTTTATGGTTATTTTTTAGGGGATTTCGATGTAAAAAATGTGAATTGGAGAAAATAAGAAATAATCAAATTAAGAAAAAAATTATATATATTTTTTGATAAAATCTACATTTTTTTAATAATTAATTAGTCGGTTCTTTGATAAGTCAGCAAGTGGTTAGTTAAGTAAATATACAAAATAGCACCAGTAACCCCACCTTTATCTTCTAATTAAATATCTGTTTTTCCAAACATGCTATTCTGTGAAAATTCTGTAATATTGTCTCGATCGATCTCAAAAGCCTGTTTACACAGCCCTACAAAAAGTCACTTTTTTTGTGAGACTGATAGTACATTTTTTTTTGTTTAACACTCCAATGACAACACACCTTTAAGTATATGTACTTGTTGTTTAGCTGTACCTAATAATTTTCTAATTTGATTAAATAATGTCGTGTATTGATCAATATTTCAAAAATAGACCACCTTATCAATTATTACCCCATTTTCATTGTACAGTGGCGATCAAAAAAAAGAGACCGAGTCTTGAACGAGAATTTTACATATTTTCGTTAGTGTAAATCAGGTTGTTTCTCTCGTGAGAGTAAGAAGGTCGTTAATTAGAAGGTGTTGGAGCCAGTTTTAGAAATAATAAAGTATAAAATATCTTTCTATTCAGATGAATACATAAAATTGCATCAGTAACCCCACCTCCTTCTTCTGATTGAATATCTTTTTACCCAAATTCTGATCTGTTAAGATTCAGTTACATTGTGATAACAGCCATCGCAAGCCTGTTTTACACAAGAGGTGGTCACTTTTTTTTGATCGCCACTGTACATCGAATCGAAACCGAAACAACGACAATTTCAAGCTCTACTGACTCTTTTTTTGTTAATTACAGATCGAGAAAAAACTGAAAATATCCAACAATATTTGACTTAGAGATGTAACAGAAGTGTCATAGCAGAAACAGATTTAAAATTTATTATAACGGAAATAGAACAGAAACAGAAACGGAAATTAAAAAAGTTAAAAAAAATTGAATAAACACGTTTTTCCTCGGTGTAATTTTCCGCATGTTGATATTTTTTATTAATAGTGTTTCTAGTGCAAATGCTAAAATTTCCCTTGTATATCCGTTTAAAAAGGTGTGAAATTAGAAGCGAAAATAAAACTCCAAAATCATGCGAAATATCCGCATTTGCGGAACCAGAAACAGAGATCCGTAACATCACTAAATTTGACTTTAGAATCAGTGACACAAACGAAATAAATAATATCAAGGAAATTTTTAATTCTTATCGATAATACTCACTTTGTAAACAATCAGCATTGAGTAGATCTTTGCATTTTTCATGGCATTTCACACCACATTCTGTACATCTCACCCCTTGCCTTGCAATGCCCCATAATAAACCTTCACATTCATAACAATAAGTCGGTGATGTAGCTGTCCACGGTACGAAATTATGCGGTGTGGTACTGCTGATTGGATAAATTAAAGCTTGTAATGTTTTCTTATAAACATGCATTTTCTATAAAAAATCAAATTAACATTAATTAGAAGACGACCAAATTGAAATTGTTGTTAAATTAAAATTACCAATTCTTCATCATTCAATGTAGCCCTTGGTACAGCTGATGTTAATCCGGCATTCCGTTTTGTTGCAGCCATTGTCTGTGTACATTTCAATAACAATTATTATTAGAATTATATTTAAATTTATTCAATTGCACTAAATTCAGCTTGAAATATAAATGAATAAAATTCGGCTTTATTAAGAAAATTGGCAGCACTTTCTAATTTGTTAAAATAAATTGAAACACATTCCAACAAACAGGCGATTCAATTTATTTCTATTTTTAAATTTAACTATAACGCTAATTTTAAGATTAATTTAATTAGAATCATCATTGTGGAAGGTGAAATTTTGCTAAAAACATGCGTGATCATGAAAACATGCTTTGATTATTATTTTGTTAAAATGTATACAGGGTGTTTGATCTAAGTATGGTTAATTCTATGAAATTCCTATTAGTCGACAAGCGATTCGAAAAATAGTTCAAGGACTTGTAGGAGAATCCCTAAGGAACATTTTTGCAAACTTAGAACCACGTAGCTCATTTGGAAGTTGGTCAAAAAACGCTCGTTTCTGACGATGTGGCGATTTTCAAAAACAAACTAAACACGCAAAACGACTTATTGCTAGAATAACTCTAGGATCCTCTCAAAATTGATTTTTTTCGGTTTCCTCCATTTTTTTCTGGAACAGGTGGTAATATTTCGTATTTTCTCTGGAATGCAATGGAGAAAAACGAAAAAAATCAATGTTGGGAAGGTCTCCGAGTCATTCTTACTTCTTTTGTGTGCTTAATTCGTTTTTGAAAATTGCGACATTGTCTAAAACGATCGCTTTTGACCAACTTCTAAATGAGCTACAAAGCTCTAATTTTGTTAAAATGTTCCCTAGGGACTCTTCTACAAATCCTTAAAATATTTTTCGACCAATAGGAGTTTCATAGAATCAACCATACTTAGATCAAACACCCTGTATTGAAAATTGTATTCATGCTGATTATTTAATGAAATATACAAGCCTATGAAATTATGTGTATACAATCAAGCATCGGTGCAATAATTATTATTATTATTATAGCTGTGAAAATGATGTGCGACCTAAAATTTTTTTAAATTCGTTCTTTTTTTTGGAAGGAAGTAAAGACCAATACCTTGAGAACCTGGAGTAGTGAAGCGGCGCAGGATAAACCATTTAACAGAGAACAAACAACACATATACACATTAGTTGATGATGATAATGATGATGATGGTGATGATGATAATATAAGGATACAATTCCACGATGTTGTACAAATATAATGAAACAATTAATTTATTCATTATAAAAGGATAATGATATTTACATACAGAAAAAAACATAGAATTATTATCTTATTCATTCATAAATGATAATAATTCTATTAAAACCATCAATGTAGAGATAGCTAGAGAACATATAGGAAGAGATATAGTAGAAGGTATATGGGATTATTCTACATTTATGGATAATTTACATGAGGACATTTATTTCGATAATTTTCTCTCATTTATAACAATAATAATCTGGATGAAATTGAGAGTGAGCTGCAAAGTTTCTAATTTGTGCCATTTATAGTGAAAATGTCCTCTTAACGATGAATGATAATCAATTTCGGTCTGCTAGATGGAAAACAAGATTTTTTCCGTATTTTCAAAGATATTTAAACGCATGCTAAATCAACAGAAAGAGCGCTCGAAAGACTTGTCTCGTTTTCGGAAAAATTGTAAAAATTCTGAATTACAGAAAGAAAATCAACAATTTTCGGTTATTCGATAGAATGTAGGATATTTTGCAGGATTTAGAGTTGCAATGCGTTCAAATATCTTGCCCGAAACTTGAGGTTTTTCCAACAACAAATCGAAATTATCCATCATTTTTAGTTTCTTTTCGAATTTTAATATAAATAGAAATTGTTGTTGTAAATTACAAAACCTTACCAAGTCGGATACCAAAGGTATGGACTTCCGACGTGGCCGGATATCCGGCATACTGTCGATATTACTGTAGAATGGATTATCACCTGGATGTCTGTAAAATTAATCGATTCAATTAATTAAATAATGTATGTACATTTAACGCTTTTACATTTATAAATTAAAGTTTAACCCATGTAAAAGTTGGTGAAACATTAATTGAATAATGGGCTAAAATGTTGTCAAGAACATTCGTATACAAGATCAAATCAATATATTGCCACAAATCTGTCAATACTTTCGATTCTAATTCAATTTTACTTTTGTTGTCCTACAGAAAATTTGATTGTTGGCTTCACAAAACAAACAAACTGTAAGATTTCTAATAATTGTATTTGGTTAAGTTCGTTAAAATATTCCGGTTTTAAGCTTGATTTTCTAATTAAAATTTTTACAAAATATACCTCACAATGTAATTTTAGTTATAATAATGAAGATTTAACATTAAATTGAGCTTAAACGTGGAATAAAATTTCGATTCCAACTATTGTGAATTAAATTAATTTATAGAAACGTTAAATTTATAGACACAAGGGATGAAGTCTAAGAAAATCCGGTTTAAGGACCGCTTATTTAAATTTCAACGGCGCTATACTTGAAAATTGTGGTAAATCAACTAGGAGAATTCGAATTTGTCTCCTATAACAACAAAGTGAGGCTTATTTTGTTTGTCCTGAAAATATTGAAATTTTGTACTATTTTGAGGGAATCTACTTGAAAGAATTTGGAGCTCCCAAGATTTTGATCTAATCGTGTTCTTATCCGGAGCTAAAGCGAACGACTTGAAAAAAAAAATGAAATTTAAACAGGTATTCTTGAGATAAAAAATTACATCTCCAAATTAAAATGGTAAAATATTGTTTGTTTTAATGAAAAAATTTATTCAAACCTCTCGAGACTGCTCCGTTGTTAATAAATAAAGTGTCCAAAACAATATTAAAACTTCCACAGAATATGAATGGTAATAATAATATAAAATTAGATACATTTGCAATGTCAACAAAAACTGAAAAACTTTCAAGATTCTACTGAAAATCATAAATTTTCATAAATAATTGCTTTAAATAATAAACACTCAAAACTTTGCATTTAATCCAAGTTGTGTGTAATGGAAATTAATCATTTGATATCATTTTAAAAGGACATTGCGTGAGATTTTATAATACGAAACGAAATGACCCTTTTAGGTTGCGTTTTTTGATAAGATTTTTTAGATTAAAAGTCTCAAGGAGAAAAGGTGACGATATTCAACTAGTAGCGCAATATTAAAGTAGTAATAAAAATTGACCCCTAAGATCTTGATCCAACAATAATTATTCAAAGGGTGAATTGGGTCGAATTAAGGGGTGGATAAACTTACCCATTTGCTCGTCCAGCTGAATCACCACCGATTCCTGAGCCATTCTAAAAACAAAACAAATAAATAAATATATTGTGATTAAACAAATCTCAGAGAGATTTAATTAACAAAAATTAAAGGAACCAGTTTATTTTTTATAAATCTGTTTAACAATATAATTAAACACAATAATTGAAAACTTACAATAATAATTGAATATTTCCCATCAAAACATTCAATGAAGCAATTTTCCTAGTTTGTTATCAAAGCGTTGTATTTTATAGTTTATAAATATGATTTAATAATAAATAATAGATAATAATAATTATTAAATTAATGATAATACTGTAAACATTGACCGTTCCTAAATTGCATTACATTATTATCAATCTATATACTTTTTACTATTTACTAAATTATTTTATTTTTAATTAGGTACTTCAATTCAATTACAGGTAAATGAGGATAATGAGATTGTCATTATGACAAAACAAATCAACGACATTTATACTATCACATTGGTGGCAAATTAATGAAAAAATCAATGAGATGAGGAAGATTTTTAATAAAAAGTGCCACTCTATTTGTTGAAATTGTAACACTTAGCGAGTTTCAATAGGCATCTGATACGATTCTCACAGTTCTCGATTCCAGGTCGTTCCAACCGAATACAATCCAATGCAGAAGACAACAGATACAATTAAGACATGATGGAAGTTTGATGGAGTACTATCGAAATTCACGCGATTCTATAGCTTCGTTAATGTCGATTCGAAGAGATTTCAAATTTTATTGTGAATTATCAGGATGACAATTAGGAAAACTTCAAAGTTCTAAATGTAGACGATTATTATTACGTTGAACTAAATGGAAGATCTATCCGAATTGTAATTTTGCTCTACTTACATAGAAAATAAGGAGAGATTGAAATAATTGTCGAGTTCTATCGGAAAATCTGCGAATATTGTGCGTGCTTTATCTCTGTTCTACTATTTTTATTTAATTTTTTCTCTATTATTTCGTAATTTGAATTGAACATATAAACCGAGATTAAATGTAACAGATATAATGATGGTACCTGAGAAGATTAAAAATAACGGTCCTCAAGAGATACATTTTGTTTACTTACATTCAACCTTAGGATTTGTTCAAAGTTCGTTAATACGAAACCGGGAAAATTACACTGAATTTAAGGGTAGTTGTAATTAATTTGTACGACCTTTAGGATAGTGAAAACATTTTTTCTAATTAATGAAATTCAAAGAGTTCTAGATGATGATCATGAAGATGAAGAAGAAGCTCTATTTGTGTGTCAATTTTGGTGGATGCGCTTATTATAAAATTGAATTTAATTTGTTGGTACTTGGAAATATTAAAGAATTTTCGCCCATCATTGACACTTTATGTCTTAAATTGTATGGTACTTATTACGGAAAGACGTTTTCGTTTTACGTAAAAATTTAAGCTGTTATATCAGAGATTTTCCGTTCGCCATCGATACGTTACGTTATAGCCTTATACTTTACGGTCCAGATTATAACGGAAAGGCGCTTTTGCTTTACGTAAAAGATTTAATCCGTTATAATGACAGCTGATTACTTTAGACTAAAATCACCGCTATTCATTGGCCATATTGACTTAAGCGCTCATGGTATCACATCATTATACTAATAATCTTCCATTGATTACGTTATTTTAAGAAATAGCGTAAGAAATTGTCTTATACGGTATTAAATCTAGATCTTATAAGTATAATGGAGGGTTTATAACGAATCGATGACGGGCGAAAGCTCTCTAATAGAGACTTTAAATAAAAAATGAAAATTGTTCTAGAAAGCACAGAATGTTTATTTATTTACGGTAAATAAATAAACATTCTGTGATTTTAAAAACAATTTTTATTTTTTAATTCAAGTATAATATAAGCATGGAAGGGTTTTACCCTGGATTATCTATTAGAGAATTTTCGATTGTTACCTATATGTTATATTATCGTCTTATACTATACGGTACAAACTATAACGGAATGACGTTTTCGCTTTATTTTTAAACTGTTATAATGACAAGTGACATATATTGAGTTCATCACTACTAGCAGTACGAACAACTGATGTACGAGTGGAGTTACGTGGTTTATGCCGACAGTTTTCCATTGGTTTCCTTATTTTTATATTATTTTAGGTCATAAAAGCTCTAACGGAGTGCTTATAACTTATAACGTATCGGTGACGGGCGAAAATTCTCTGTTATCAAATATTTTTAGAATAATTACGCTATCAGTTGCCTTAATTATTAATTATTTATGATGGGAAGAAGAAAGCTCGTTAATAATTTCTTGTTTATTGTCATATACAATATGGATGATGATAGTATAAATATACGTTTAAAATTACTGATCATAATGTCAATCTCGAAGCATTTGTACCATGAGCACTACAATAATATTTATGATTCATTCAATAATAATAATAACAATAATAAATTTGCAATGGACATGTCTATAGTGTAGTATTTCATGATATGAATATATGATATGAATAGAGAGAGAAATATGAGGTGTGATAGAGTACTTGAAGATATGAAATTTATAATTTAAATTAGCGCACCTAAAACAACACCATTGACATTAACAACAATACGAGTTACCTGCATTGAACAATTGACTTTACTCATGTATTGATAATAATAATTATCAAGGTGTACAAATACATTACAATACATCCTAATTAAGCCCTATTGTGGGTATACATTATCATTATTATTATTATTACTTGCTAATTTGTTTAATTAAGAAAGGCAAAGCTCACATTTATTTGATTTGTGGTGCAATATTTTGGGGGGATATTATTTTATGTTTTCACATGAATTTCATAGAATTTCTGCATCATCCCTAACATACTCACTTTAGTTTCTTTCTCTTGTGTTGTTTCTGTTGTTACTTTATTAACTTGACCACTCTTCTCTTCAGCTTTACGTTCTTTTAAAGCTTTTAATAATTTCCATTTACTACCAGCTTGTGATAATGGTTCTTTTGTTGGTTCATCTTTAACAACAACAACAACAACATTACCACCTTCACCAATATCAGATTCAACATTGATTTTTGGTATATTAATTGGTTCATTTTGATTCTCTTCATTTTCGGTTTGATTTGTTTCTTTTTGTTGTACAACATGACAACGAGGGAAATTATCATGAATTTGCTGTTCCACATCTTCTTCTTCATCGCCACTCATATGAGGACTGTCTGGACCGGAAGTTTCACCAGATGAATGCTCTTCGTCTACAGTTTGTTTCCCCTCTTTATCAACTGTCTCTTGTTGTTGATCTTCAATATTCTCATCTTCTATCCCTTTAAAATCACCAATTTTACCGAATAGTAAATGGGCTTCTTCTAATTGTATCGATTTCCGATCGTTTTCACGATGTTTCGCTGATTGTAAAGTTTGTAGATTATTATCTTTCTCATCTAAAACACCATCAACAATTTTAGCTTTCATACGTAATTCACGTAGAACAAACGACATTTTCTCTTTAACTTCCTCATAAGGTTCGTACATTTCTTCAAGTTCTGGTTCTTCTTTTAACGTTTCACCCATTTCCATTTCTAATTGACTTTGACGTTCCATCTCTTCTAATTTTCTCAATTCATAACAATACCATTCATCTTCACTATCAATACTATCTTCAGTACTTTGTCGTCTAGATGATACACGTGATGTACTACGCCATGAATGCGTACTACGATTATCATCATCAAAATGTGGGATATCTAAACTTTGTTGATGTCTTGGTAGAAAACGGTTACTATGAGTTCTTAAACTGCTCGATGATGGACTACCTTCAGGTAAATGATTATCATCAAATCGACTAATATCACTATTTTGGCTTTCTGTTGATTTTTGTTCGGCTAATTTATCAACTTTCTTCACTTCTAACTCTTCAGCTTTATCTTTACTGTCTTGTTCATCTTCAATGAGTTCTTCGATAACAACACCTGGTTCTTCAATTGATAATTGATCATCAGATATTGAACTAGTTTGTCGTTGTCGATATTTACCAAGTGCTCTAGATACAGCAAATTCCATTGAAGCACCACCAACAACAACAACCATCTTATTTTCAGTAATAACAGTTTCATCACTTTTATCAGATGATGTTGAACTCTTCTTTGCTTCACCAATTGTAGCAAAAATACTACTCGAACCACTACCAGTACTTTTACCACAGATTTCCTCTTCAATTATACCACCACTAGTACTATCATTTTCATGTTTTGGACTAATTTCATTTGTTGGCGGTGTTGATATAATTAATTGTTCGAAATTATTCGTTAATTGCTCATCTTCACAAATATTTTTTTGGTAATCTTGATTTGTTGTTGTAGTATCTGGACGTGTTTTGGTTTTTGTTACTTTAGCAAATAAACTATCACGTTCTGATTGATTCTCTGAGAATAGACTATAACTATCTTCACTATGATCATCTTCAGATACTACAGATCTAGTACGTTGTATCACCCATTCATTTTCTGATTGTTCTGGATCTGATAACGATTGGGTATGGTTTGATGGTATTTGTGTTGTTTTTCGTTTGGCTTTTTGTAAAATACCAGAAACTGTCGAAACAATTGAATTACGTTTCTTTTTTCTAGATGTTGCCACATTAATTTTAGCATGATTATTTCGTGTTCTTTCTATATCTTCACGTCTAACACCTGATGGTAATGAATATGAACGATGACGTTTTGTTAAATGTAAATCTGGCAACCAATGACTAACTGAATTCATTGCTGATTTCAATGTATTGCCACGTTTCATTTTTTTCTTCTCATCACGATTCTCCTTCATATCTGATGATATTGTTATGTATCCCGATTGGGTCATTATAACACCAGTAGGCTCGAAATATTTATTGTCATCATGGGGTTGTTGTTGTTGTTGTTGTTGCTCGTCTTGTTGTTGTACATATTCAGGAACATTACAATTCCTCAAATCCAATTCTAAATAAGGAATCTCATGTCTTTGATTCCAATTATGTTGTTCGATTTGTTGTTGATTCTCGTAGATTGGTTGTTGTACATATCGATTATCTTGGTGTCGTCGTGGATCGTTATATTGATTTTGATTGTACATTTCAGAATTCGTATTATTATCTTGATAATATTGATTATTATCAGATGGACAATTTAACCAACCAATTTGATTATTATAATCATTTTGTGATGTTCCAACTGCTGTTTCGTATCTAGATGATGTTGGATAATAAGATAAAGCATCTGTTATATTACCACTAGGAAACATTGTACGATACATTGCAGTTTTATAACCTTCATGATTTGCTAAACCATCTGATCCGTTATTATTTGATAAAGTTCTCGATAATGATTTTCTTCTAGTTGTTATATTCCCTTGTTGTTCAGCAATCGTTGTTAAAGAATTATAAGAAAGTTGTCTTTGTTGTGAATTATGAAATTCGTTGTTCTCATAAGGCTCAACTAAATCTGGATAATTTATTGTTTGTGATATATAATCAGCACTATTACTTGTATAAACAGATGTATAACTATCTCGATTACTACCAGCTACTGAATAGATAGCCGGTTGATCATTTCTAAACATAAATTCACCAATTGTTGGCGAATTTGTTTTAATTAATTTCGATTTACGACGTGGACTAACATTTATATCGGAAACTGGAGCTGGTGCTGGTACAAAAGTACCATAACCTTCTGTTGTTTCTAAACTACAAGGTGATTTTACTGTTGTAAAAGCTGATAGATGATGTCCACCAGGCAAAGTGGTATTCTGTACTGTAATTAATGAATCAGTTTCTGATTCTAAAAATGGTCGAGGATCGATTTGTGTTGTACAAGAGACTGGTGTTGTTGATATTGCTCGATTACTTATTAGTCTAGAATCAGGATAGTAATTTAAAGCAGTAGGTTTAGTTTTTGGTGAACCGGGTGATTTCTCCAAACTCGACCATCCACTCATCGATGATAAACCAGAATCGGATTTAGCTGCACCAATATTCGATGTGTGATTCTTGCACTTTTTTGGCGATGTTCGTGGTGATTTAGGCGAATGTAATTTCGGATCAAGACTATTAATAATTGACGATGATGGTACTGTATCAGTAGTAATAGTAGTACCAGTAGTCGTACCTAGGAAGACTGTTTGTAATTCAGTATAATTCTCACAAATATCTAATGGAGCAGGCGGTGGCGGACTTGGAGATGGTGCCATTTGTATCTCTTCCGGATTCATTGTAGCTCCACCAATATAACCATCCTGTCTCGTTCGTACACTACAAATCGATAAAGTAGGCGATTGTGCTTTCTCTGAACTTTTAACACTGAAAATACTTGGCGTTGAACATGGAACAGTTTCATATGAAGCTGCAATTAATGCATTCAATTCAGTACTACTACTACAATAAAAGGGATTTTTTGAATTTGCCGCTTCAGCAGCTTCAACATGTTGTACAGCTGCACTATAAGCTAATCGTCCAGTAACTGTTGTAAATGGTGCTGAACATGATGTAACTTCAATTTTATGCCGTCTAGGAGATGTTGGTGTCCGTATACCACCAGCTAAAGCTTCAGCTACTTCATTATCAGTACCTATAACACTATCAGTCACTGATAAGCGAGAATTAGGTCTTGTTGAATATGTAGTAGCATTCGATAATGAATTTGGTAATTCTGTTTTAGCTAACAATATAATCTCGTCTTGATCACGGGCATTATTAGAAAAACTCCAATTCTCATTATCGTTATAGATTTGACGTAAATCAAGGGATTTTTGATTATCTTGTTTCGTTTGAGTTTCTTCAACTAAACTTGTTAATGGTGATTCTAATAATTTACGTTGTAATTGTTTAATATTATCTGAATCTTGTTGGAGTTTATTACTAAGACGATCAAGTTCATTTAATTTTTCTATTGTAACATGATCTATGGTATCTATTCGGGATAATTGAGCAATATCTTGTTCGTTAACACACGGTGAATCACCACGATAATCTTTATAATCTAAAGCACTATAAACTTCTTCTGATTCTTCTAAATGTAACGATTTCTCTAAATCCTTCTTTTTATCACTATTCTCATCGATTTCTTCACGTTCTTCCCATATCATACCTAATTGATTATTTTGTACGGATAAATCACAACCAACTAAATCGTCTCTATATGCTTGATTTAAACTACGATAGAATGCCTCATCTGGTACATGCATTTCATCAATATCTAATTCTTGTATAACAGTCGATTGGACACGACTCACATCTAAACCTTCTTCTAAACCATCTTCAACAGTACCATTACCGAGAATTTCACGGATAACTTCAAGTTCACCTAGACGATTATCAAGTACACTAGTAGTAGCACCACTATTTGTCCTTTGGTGGCATCCAGTTGCCACACTACTACCACCACCACCACCACCAGACGTATAAAAATCAAGTAACTGTGAAATTACACTCTGTTGTTCACATAATAGTCCTTCTAATTTCTCTAGACGTTCCCACATTTTAATATATTCTTGTGATAATAGATCTAAGGCTCGCCATGCATATTTCAATTCAGTTTCAAGTATATTCAATCTTGTACCTAAACGTTCCATATATTCATTTATAATATAATCAACATTGGCGTCATAGTTTTGTTGCGATATTACTGGCGCCATTGTGTCGGATGTGGCGTCAGTTATTCGACGTATATTATCACTCATTTTATATTTTTTTTTTCAATCTTGCACTACATTTCTTCTAATTGATATGCACAAACAAAATCAAACAAACACAAAAAACCGATATGTTTATTAACAATGTATTCGTTGCACTAATTGTTCGTTTAAATGTTTTATGAATAAAATAGGAATGAATTCGTAGCATCATCATGATTACGTGGTGTTATTTAAATCATGTTGTAGAATGTTCGTTGGGAAAATGGCCCTTTCACGACCGTCACCCAATATTAAAGATTTCGATCTCATTTTTATAAAACCAACACTTTATTTACAACAATTTTAGAATAAATGTTTTTATTGTATTATTTTTATAATAGTTGCCATCTGATTTATCCACAATGATATCTGAAATGAAATAAAATCTCTTATTTTTTTCTTCTTTATTCATGTTTTTAAACCAACAGCTTGCTACAAATATAACTTATAGAATATGGAATATGAAGTAATCGATTGGTGCTATATTTGAACAAGCTGATTTATGCAGAATTTCATTTTAAAGGGGAGAAGGTCGACCAAACATGAGTACGATAATTGGATTTTGTTTAGTATAAATTTTAATTATACCAAAGATTCGTACGTTGTTAGATGATAGTGTAATAACCCGAATTTGAACCATCTTAAAATTAACAATTTCACAGCTACCCCAGTAATGCTTTCATTTGAATAAATCAGTTTGATTTGCCCCAGTCAACACACACACCCATATACGCTTTAAATTCAATTTTCAACGTTATACCATTCAAATAGAATCGTAACGAATCTGTTGAGATATAACAAAAGCCAATAACTTTAAATTATTGAGAAAATTCTCGAATAATTTTTCTTTCAAACTATCGTTAGCTATTTAGAATGGCAAAAGTTTGGTGTAACAGAATAACAATTTTAAAAATCAATACAGAAAATTTAGTTTACCAAATCAAGAATTAAATGAAACTTGCGTTGTAAAAATGGTGGATGCGCCACCGTTACATACATGGGTTAAATATGTTGTTTATCAAAGGAATAAAAGAAGCACGATATTGGATTTTAATACGATTGGAGAGGATATTAAAATCTAGAAAGTAACAAAGACTTGAAGTCTTTCAAGTAGACACAGCTTAACTTGAGGTAAATCTTCAAACGATATACGACTTCAAGACTACAATTTTCATCCTTATTATTTATTTTAATTCATATTATAATTCAATCAATAATACTTTTATAAATTTACTGTAATTCGGATTGATTTAAACGTATACTTTGACAATTTCGAATTGAATTAGGTAGGTGTACATCAATTTATCTTGTCTTCAGTACAATTACACACACACACACACACAGAGAAATCGTAAATTAGAGGAACAATGATCTATTGATTTCATCCGATGAGATGTCGAATCGGGGAATTGTTGAACAATAAGATAAAATATCGATTGGACGACATATACACGATTATTTTTCTATCCTGTTTTCATTCACTTTCCGACAAACACAATAGAATTTTACGACATGTTCCCAATGTAATTTTAACGGTGTTTATTGTTAGTGAGGCTGTAATAATAGGCACAATATTTTTATTCTTTTGCTTTTAAACGTTCTAGAAACAAGACTACAGCTTGTACTGTCATTAATCATGCATTCTCATCAAAAAAAAAAACACAGGCGTTTTTAATCGATCTAAATTTATTCATTTATACAATTGTGGTGGATTTGTGCCAGTTGTTGCATTATTTTTCCCCTCAACTATCTATAATTGAGAACAGAAATAAAAAACGTATACTATAATAAATCGTAACTGAAATACAATGTGATTAATGGGAGATTTGGAAAGATGATATTGTATATGATTTAATCAAACATTAATCTTTGTTATCGAACAAAATTAATGATTCATATAAACGAATTTATTATCGATTTGCTTATTTTATTTGTTCAAATTGAAATTGTTTACTAAATTGGATTCGAATTTTTAAAGTTTCGTGAAAAATTGACTTGTTTAAATATCCCCGAAAGACTTCCAACTTTTCTATCGTCGATACAAAATATAGAAAATTTACGTTAAAAATTTCCATAATCAAAACTTATTTGGACATAAACAAGGTGAACAACTTTATCGACCGGATTTTCAATGTTGTATTGGAACAATTATCCCTTCAAACACCCTCACATATATCCATTAAAAACATGATTACATGTAGAGCTTTTGTCATGGAAAATTTGTTAAGTAATTTTCACATATAAAGCTTGTGTAATCAACAACAGTATAGAGCTTTCATCTTTACACCGGCTTTTTCTATTACAAACTATAATTACATTGAAAATTCAACATCAAATAGTAAAAGTGAATTTTTATATTTTTTCCTGTTTTATAATTTTAATTAAAATATCTTTTCGTAAAGACTTGAATTAACAATCATCCAATTACGGTATTAACCACAGGTGTTTGTCTATGTGTATAAATTATAACTCGTTTATAATTGAAATCATATCGGAAATTCCAGCTGACACTTTATTAAATAAAATCAATACTGTAGTAATAACTATAATTAGATCGATTAATTATTGGGGTAGCGTAGTAGTAGTAGTAGTAGTAGTAGTAGTAGTGATAGTAATTGCTCAGGAAATTGGAAAATTTTAAAATTATCCCAAGATACAGAGGTTGTTTATTTGATTCTAAATAATTCTGATAACTAACAAGCTCTTCAAAACTTGTTTTAACTGAATTTTTTTCCCTTGAAGAAATTTATTACAGTGATTGGTAAATTAGAATAAGTTTGTAATGATTGATGATGGAAATAAATAGAAAAATCGATTTAAATAGCTGTTTGAGAAAAATTATCCTCAAGACGATTATAGTGCAAAAAAAAAAATATGACACGATACGATGATAAATGTTTAAAATATGCTGTATAGACTTGTGATATTGTTCATTCATAGGAAATTTATGTAGGAAAACAGAATGTCATACGTATGAACAATGTTTTGTAAAACATGAACATGAAGAGTGATATTTATAGGCGATATTGTGTTTTATTTTTATGTAAAATAGTCAATACTTGAGCAAAAACATTGAAAATAATGCATCTACAGCGTGTCGGATCTAAATATGAAACATGAAACTATCTATGAAACTCTTATTAATTGACAAGTAATTTAAAAAATATTTCAAGGATTTATAGCACGGTTCCTAAGGAACATTTCAGCAAAATTAGAACCTCATAGCTCATTTGGAAGTGGGCTAAAGACGCTCGTTTTGAAGAATATTATTTTTTTTGCTTTTCTCTAACGCATTTAGAAACAGGTGGGAAAAAAATGTCATACGTATGAAAATGTTGTGGAAAACATAAACAAAAAGAGTGATATTTATAGGCGATATTGTGTTTTATTTTATTTTTATATGAAATAGTCGATGCTTGAGCAAAAAAAAATATGAAAATAATGCATCTACAGAGTGTCGGATCTAGATATGAAACTATCTATGAAACTTTTATTAATTGACAAGTGATTTGAAAAATATTTCAAGGATTTGTAGCAGGGTTCTTAGGAAACATTTAAGCAAAATTAGAACCTCGTAGCTCATTTTGAAGTTGGTCAAAAATTGCTCGGTTTGGAGAACATTGATTTGTTTTTGTTTTTCTCTAATGCATTTAAAAACAGATGGAAATGTTTTCCAGCTTTGGAGTAAAACGAAATAAACAATGTTGAGGAAGAGTCTTTGAGTCACTGTTAGTCATATTTGAAAATCGCTACTTTGTTTAAAAAAAGGCATTTTTTTACCAAACTTTTAAATTAGCTACTAGGTTCTAATTTTGCTAAAATTATATCCATATAATCTCCTACAAACCCTTGAATTATTTTTTGTCAACTAACAGTAATCTCATAGTACTTAAAAACCATGCTTAGTTTCGTGAATAAAAGTTAGAATTCGTTGAAATCAGGCACTCAACTAACTACTATACAGAATACACAACAAAAAAAATGCTTTACTCTCTACTAATTGTTCGATTTTCGAACTATAAAACTAACTTAAAATGAGGCAAACATGCTGAGTTAAATTTAAGTAAGTGATAATCGGAAGATGCTCTATTGGAAACGCCTTCTATTCCAGATAGGGCGCGTTTTTTGAAAAGTAGGGCAACTTTTGAAATAACAATAATTTAAGGGAAGAAGCTCCGCCTTTAAGCCCTTGTTGTGGAAATGAACAAGTTGTGTAGACTTTATCGATTCTATCAAAGTTGTGGCAACTACTATACAGTCAGTTATAGTACAACAAATCAAATGTAACGGAATCGACGTAGTGCAAGTAGCTAGTTTGAACAAATCAGTTTAACTAAAACTTTAATTACTAAGTTTCAAAACTAGATCCAAACTAAATAAATTTAAACTATTTTTATCTATTCCACTATTCTATTTTTATGATTTCTGTTCATTCCATGCGATTTCAATGTTTTATTGTTGTTTTACTGTCGACAACAAACATGGAATTTTTTTCTAAAAAAAAATTCACAGTATATTCTAATAAATGCTCGTTTTATACGTGTGTTATTTTTTGAAGAGCATAACCCAACAGTCTACTTTATAAACAAACTGAAATACTGTAGTTGTTCCCCTATTGCAGTAGAATGATATAAAGTACATTAAAAGCATACTAATCCGGCTATATTCGTTATAGTTGTATATCACACGAACAACAAGCAAAAACGGAAACTAAAGAAGAAAAAATAACACACCACAATACCGCAAAAATGCCCGATTTTAACTAATTGAAATTTTTGCCTATTAACATTCTTTTATAATGAAAATAATTGAAAAATATTTAAAATTTAACTAGAAACAAAGCTAGGAATTTTAGTAATGCGATAGAAAAAAAAATTGGTAAATATTCCAACTTTACAGTCGTGGTTTCTACCATTCATCGTCTCCAAGGAACGTGTACGGCATTCAAATTCATCGGATATGCGAATATTGAAATTGACGATAAAAGAATTCAATTTTAATTCCATCAATTTGATGTTAAACGTGTACATATATGGGAAAGAAGCAAGGAACAAAATCGAATTGGTTGGCTATATTAAAATCGATATTCAATATTTAATATAGCCGACCGATCAGCTTTACGGTTCAATAATGATCTCACATGGACATCCGAGGTGAACATTGTTTATTATTATATAGATACAAAGTCACCTTGGCCAGTGGTGAGAGGATTGAATTATCCACCGTTACGCTGAATTATTCCAACAAATCTACAAAATTCAAGTTGAAGAATAACACAAGTTGTACAATGACAACACAACTTGAACGATGACAAACAATAACTGAACTTAAGGGTGAGTTTGTTTGGTGGTTTTGTAAAGTCAGGGTGTATGCATAGCGTGTAAAATTCCACCCTGAGAATGTCCTTTCAGTGGCTGAAACGTGAAATAACTTCATTAAAATTCCAACGTACACACACACAATTTTCAATCTATTATAAAATTCTATCGGAGCAGATAGTTGTGGTTATTTTATTAACAATTTGTATTATTTTAGGGAGATATTAAGGAAATTTGGAGTGGAAAATTGGTGGTACTTGCGTGTTCGATTATTATAACTTTTTTTTGTAATTAATTTAGTTTTAATGGAATTTTAACGAGCGCATTTATACAACGAATAGCCGGAAGACAGTAGGGCTCTAAATGCGTAAAGAACAAAACGAATACTCGAATGATTATTGTCGTTGTATATGATAAAAGAGAACCGCAAACAAACAGAATATAAAACACGAAATATCCATTCTTATATCATCTTCTTCTCCTTATTCCTTTGCATTTCTATTGAAAATAATTTTTATTATTTTCAACGATTGAAAATACGCGCGAACTTGCCCTTTGTTAACAGAATGAATGTAAGAAATTCACCACCTCGTTTACGATCAGGCAATTCTTTTATCTAACCATAAGATTCTTGTTATTTAAAAAAAAATAAAGCAATTAATTTCAAGTAAGTTCTGTTGTATTTGTCGAATAATAAATGGATATATAGATTGATGTCGATCAATAGACACACAAAACAGCACATTAAAAATGTTAAATTTTCAAATATATAGGGATAATACAAAATATATTACTGTTGTTTATTATTAAAACATTAATTTTAAAAAAGCGGCTATTAACAATCACTTTTATAATGCCATAACGATTTATAGAGTACTTCATTTTTATATTAAGGCAAGTTTAATTAAATGCCACAGAAAGATTATTAACGTTACATATTAGCTACAATATCTGTAAGATTGTTAATGAATTACAAAAATAAATTAAATTCTCTCTAATGTATCTGGAAATTTAAACGATAACATCAATTTTTGAGATGCTTAAAATTCAACCAAGTTAACTCTTATCAAAATTATGTTAATTAAAGACAGAATATTAATATAATTGATTTTTTTGATAGTTTATGTGGGAAATTCAATGGTATTTTGGTGGTTTTAAAGAGCTATAAAAATCGGATCGATTTGTAATAAAATTCAAATTACATTTGTGACAAATTCTCTAAATAAGCTTAACTGAAATCGGCTTTTTTACAACAATACTATCATGATTTATACCAACACCTTGTACGAATTCAATATTAATTCAATTCAGTATTTCACGTTTAAATACACAAAACTAAACTGGACGATTTTATGGCTATCAATCATGTTTTAGTAATTTTTGTATAGCCTCCAAAATCACCAATAACATTTATTAAAATATCTAACGATATAAACATGTAATTTTAGATAAACTTATGAATAATAAAATATTGACTTCTTTTTAACTTATCTTTCAACTGGCCTTTTAATGAATATTTAAATTACTACAAATTATAGTCGTTTCCGTTCAGGAAACAGATTAATTACTAAAAACATCAAGACAAATAATACTAGCCGTAAAATTATCATTACAAAATCCTATATTAGATGTATGGGACGAGAATTTCTCCGTATTTTATCAGTGGTTTTCCAATTAAGCTCTACAACTTCGTTAGATATGTCGTTTTAGTGATTTAAATCTATCCTACATATACTACCTACCATCAGTATTTTAGAAATTAGATTTTATTCGTACAAAATGAGCACCTAATCTAATCCAATTTAATTACATTATAATTGAATGCAGTGTAGAAAATTAATACATCGTCATCAAAATGGATACTTGAAGTTTTTTTTAAAGTACTCATTGCAGATAATTCACCGGTAATTAAGTTAGAATTTAAATTTTAAAGCCGCTTGAAAGTTGCTTAGCCCGGCGCATCCACCAAAATTCCACCAAACAATTAAAGTGGCTCAAGTATTTATTGAAACAACGTAAACTAATAAACATTCTGTTTTAGAAGGATGAAAGTGTTTTTTGATTTATAGAAATCGGAGAAATTGAGGGCAAATTTTGAAAATGAGAGAAATTAAATTGTTAATAATCCTTCCCATAAATTCGCCTGATAATCGACACACCCGATATAAGATCCCTTGTGTAAGTACTCTCAATAATTCAATCAAAATGAACGTTATCAGTAATTAAATTTTGAGTAATAGATTGATAATCATCCAAGGATATATTGACCGGATTCACTCTAGCAACCTTTGCTAATCTAAAAGTCCCTCTAAGTGGACATCCAGGTATCTTCTATAATGAATATTTGATTTGAACAAGTCCACTCTACATTATAAGTCGAGATAAAAGAGAAAACTTGATGCCACTTTTGTTATTTCTATTGAAATTAAATTCGAAAGAATCGTGTCGTTTTCTTTTGCATTCACCACAAAAATTGTATATAGAATCTGAGTAGAATATAAAAGAAAAAAACGAGTATAGCATGATGAGAATTATTCATTAGACTACTGGTAACTTTACCAGAATTTCTCTTTTTATTTTTCAACCATACCAACTTTAGAATTCATTTAATTCCGTCAAGTATCCGAGCTAGGATTTCAAACGAATACTGAATTGAAAGTGGAGGTGTTGCTCAATACATGCCAGTTTTCTTTCACGTTATTTTTGTGTTGATTACAATGGATTTTAAAATCTCAAATATTGTCGTCCAAACACATTCTATATCTAGATTTGAAACAGATGTCACATAGCGGAAATGTGCAAATGTAGGAATTTAATAATAATTTTTCCGCATGACGGAGAAAATTGGAATTTTTTTGTAAAAAACATCAACAAATTCCGTCTTTCAATCTCTATAATAAATAGAGAAATAAAAAGACGATTTTTCTATTATTATCTAGTAGTAGCGAACAAATTTGAGTAATTTTTAAGTATAATTACTAAGAATTAGTTCAGCTGAATTGATGGCATTTTCAGTTTCACGTTTTCCATTTCCATCAATTTTCATTAAATACAAAAATAACTAGTAGATTTTTCATGTCAAACAACTGTTATTTTTCTTTGTTGAGTTTAAAATGTAATATGAAATTCTCATATGAATAGAACTCAATTTAATATAAACTTCATTAAAACTTAGTTTCTAATAGAAATTTTTAATGGAATCTACTAGAATTAATCGCACAACTTGGATTAGTTGAATTATCACACAAATACATTTCATCTAACTATATGTTCTATAGTTATTCATGTCTTTATATACAAAGTTACAATGTAAAGCAACCTGTATTATTATCAAATGCTACAAAGTAAGAAGAAAAACTAAACAAACTTGTAAACTCTATCTCAATATTACTTTATAAAATGTTGTTTCTTACTAAAAAATTGTCTATTAGTACTCAAATATAATAATAATAGTGTCATACATGCAATTTACTAATTAAACACTGTACCATGTTGATCTATTATAAAGGTAATCAAGTTGAATTCTATCTTAATTTCATGGATAATAATGTGATGATAGACTTTCTATTTCGCAAATCTTGCACAATAATTAGTAGAAGGAAGCAATGTGCAGAGACAGTAAAAGAGGGATTAAGCTGTCCACCCTTTAAAATCAATGACATACAATTTTAGACAAATAATAGCAGGGCATTGAACCGGAACTGAACCGAAAACCGGAATTAATCGAAATTTTAGCCGGAGCGAAATCCGGAGTTAAATCGTAAACAAAACCCGTTTTTTTTCTCAATTCAAGCATACCACTTAACACAAGCTTGATTTGTCTTATTTATTTCTCGTCTCCCCTTCCTTTCCTGCAAAGGAACTGAGTCAGCATTCAGAACTGATTACTCGAATCTGGCTTGCGAAAATTTTCAATTATTCGTTTGTATTTTGAGATAATGTAAAAATTAAACGTGCGTTAGTTAAAACATTTCAAGGTGCATGTTCTAAAGCTTTTTATTTTGGAAAAATGTGCTGAAATTATGAATGGCAAAGAAAACTCTTGGATCGTCTTTATTTCGTATATTTTCCTTCATAACTATCTAAAAATTAGCTAATATTATGGATTTTCAATAATTATTAAGCGGATTTAGATAGAAAATTGAAAGAGCTTTCCAAATCAGCAAGAATTTTCCCCATAATTTTATTAGTTTTCCGATAACTGAAGCAAATTAAAAAAAAATCAAAAACTCTCGTTATTAGAGAGTTGATGTAAGAGCAAAGGACATGAAGCTCGCTTAAGATGCAATTTTAAACGAAAAAATTGGAACCTCCTTTTTACGTATAATTTAGAGCTTTAAAATTAATTAATTGCTTCTTGATTGATGTGAAAATATCAGAAATTTTCTCTACTTCACGGGCATATCATTATAATCGATATTAATTATCATTTTTGTTGATATTATTTTTCTAATTTATAGCAAAAATAAATTTTTTATATTTAAAAATTTGAAAATTTACCACTTGACAATGAACCGAAAACTGAAAAAAAAAACACCGCTATTTTCGTAAGAACGTAAACCGGAACCGAACCGATATTTTTTTTAATTGAATCGAAATGAAAAAAATAACAGTTCGATGCCTCGAATAACACATCAACTACAAAAACTAGACCAAATAATCACAAATATTCTAAATATTTTATAAGAGCAACGTGTGAATGTAAAGAATTTTATGCTAGCGAGACGAATAGAGAATAATACAAATTAGAAGAAACGATCTAAGGGCCGTATAATGGGCTATACTGAACCGAATAACGACGAAAAGAGACATACTTGAAATTTGGTGGTGTAGCACTTTGAGGATTTATAGGCGATCAAATCGAACTAGTTGGTTTATGTAATTAAGTTCCACTCGTATTCTACGCTAATTCTACAAATAATAAGCTTGGTAAAAACGATGAATCAATAAAGAAATCGCCACAAAAGGTAACTCAACTCAATTTGAAATTTAATTTGCTCAAGTATGAATAAGAAGAATCTCTTTTTTCAAGGAGCTACTTTACAAGTCTCTCTATCGAAATTGTAATCGTTAGAGAAAAGAGTAAGGTGAGTATGCTTGAAATTTTGATAACAATAGCTGAAATGGATGGACAATTTTTCACTGTCCACGATGTCTGCAAACTATTCTAAAAGTGACAGTAAACAAGTAAACATCCATTGAGAAACGCAAGAGTGTCTACATCAATATAAAATGGGTTGGATAATATAAAAAATAATCCTCGAGACTATACATAAGAAAAAATCTTATCTTTTACACGATAAATTTTATTTCGTTTAAATGAGAAATAAAAACGATATTGGCGTGCTTAAGGTTCTTAAAACAAATATTTCTTATTATTACCAGAATAACAAATAGAAGATTTTTTATTCTGAATAGACGTCAAACAAATAAAACTACCCAATATTTCAATAATACACCACAAAGCTTGAGGCGGGTGGAATTATATCAGAAAGTAGCACACGCTTGTCAGAAAATATCAAAATCTCTACAACAAGAAGTGCGTCAAGTAGAAATAAACGATAAAAATACATAATAAAAGCCACAGAGTATATGTGAGCTTTAAACGTTTGAATAGTGGCAGCTTTTAAGCTCAAGTATGCGTGTCAGTTTTGTTGACATTTTTCGTTATTATGGTCAATGTGTTATAAAATTTTTCCAAAAGCTAATTTTTAAACATTGTTTTAATCGAGTCGATTTTTGAATAAACAGGTCGCCGTATAATTGTTGCGTAATCTACAATCACCCTTAATTACCAACCTAATCAGTCCCCTTTCATTCGAATTACTTATAATTATAAAATAATTACGCGATAATTATCGTTTGTATAGAAGTTAATTAGTAAGGATACGTTATAAGAGGAAAAAACGGGTCAATTTTTTATGTGTCTTGTAAAACTTCTCTCTCTCAATACAATAAAATAGAATGAAAGAGGGTTGTAATGTTGAATTTCAGTTCAACATCTACACAACTTTCTTGTCCTTGAGTGGATCACATACAGGAGAAGTAAAAAAAGAAATTTTCAAAGTACGAGAGGACTTGAGATCAATTCTCTCTCATCTCCTACTCTTCTGTTAAGACGTTATCAGTGATGTTGGGTATAATAAAATTCAGTATCAGTAGTGGTCTGTTGATGTAATTGAGTGTACGTATCAATGTCAAATAAACGTATACAACCAATTAATTATAGTGAAATAGACTCAATATTGACATTTATAAAGTTCAGTTGTGTGATCGATCCATGGTTTGTGTGTATGTATTGGGGCAACCGGTGGGAATAGATGGAACAAATTGAAAATTGTGGCCTTAATTGGTTTAATTATCAGAAAATAAAATAGATACGGTTGTTGTATAGGACATTTAAGAAAAGGATTGTTTTTGTAACTAATTGGTAGTAAAGAATGGATTACAAAAGAAATATCTTGTAGATGGACGGAAATGTTTGTACCAATTAGGTCAGTCGAGATGAAAATAACCAGTATCTATTTGTTTTCAATTATATAACGTCTACAATTATAATAATAAAATAATAATAATAATACAGGAAAAGTATCGTTGGAAATTTGCTATTTCACATCTGTTTGAATTCAAATAGAATCTGCGGAAATTTTCAAAGGGAAATTCATTAATAAGAATGAAATTGAATTTGCATCAAATAATGATGCAGATTTCCATTTAAACTTTGATGTAAAAATACAATGGATTTTTTTTTATTTATTTTTTAATAGCAATATTGTTGAAATCTAGAGTCATCTAATTTATCAAAGATGCAAATTAGCTGTGTCACTTATGAAATGGGGTAGCAAATTCGAACCGACCAACACATGTGTCTATACTGCCCAAAAACCACGATTCTCTTCAATTATCATATCAAACTAACTGTTCCACAATTATCAATTTGTAATAAATAAATTAGTTATAGATAATTGAAATAGTTGTAATCGAAAAATTTGAATGTAAATGAGATTTAAAAGGCGCTCGTCTCTGCTATTCGAATGCCGGCGTTTGGCAAGCTCCAGAATATCGACCCATCATCATCATTGCCGCCACTGTTAGCCCTTGTCACTAACACTAACACAAGTGTGAATGTGTTAGTGTACATATACACACACACATATATATATAGTAGATACACACCTAAATTCTACCCGTTTCGGCTCGTTTTCAATGCTAGAATGCTTCAGAAAATCCTATTTTAGAATGAAATTCTGTTCAATTCGCTTATTTACAGTTTATACACCCGTTAAATAGCCTAAATAGAAGCCAGTTAACACCTTAAATTTTGATTAACAAATGGAAATACAAAGAAATTCAGCATCATTGTGATTTCCTCTAACACTAAAAGTTTAAAACACTTCTATTTATTTTGTGATAAATTCACAAGATTTGATAACAATCGTCACCATTTGTGGTGAAGTTTTCGTAAAAGTTTATAAATAATCAAAGCAAGTAAACGATTATTTTTTTAACAATTTGGCGCCACACCACAATCAAGTAGTTTCACCTAATATTTATTATTAACAACAGTCAATTGACATTCTTTTAGAATAATATTTCAACAAATAAAAGACTCATAATCCCATTAGAATTGGACATAATATCGATTCATAACGTAAGTAATCGTCGCATTTATTGTCGCAAAGCAAATATTTGTGAATTGCACGATAGGAAATACTATTGCCGTTAAAATAATGCATGTTTGTTAATGCAACATGTGCATCAAACTATGCAGTAGAAAATTAACTATTTGTATTTAATAATTAATTCTCTCTCTAATAATTAACACAAAAAATTTTCGATACGACAAGTCGTGCGTTTTAGAGAGTTTTCGCCCTTCACCGATACGTTATTTTATAGCCTTAAACGGTACAGACTATAACGGAAAGACTTTTTCGAGTTTACGTAAGACTTTTAAGTCGTTATAATGGTATACATTGAAATCATCACAGTACAATCAGCTGATCAGTTTCCGCCATGTTGAATACGTAGTCACGTGGTTTATACCGATAATTTTTAAGTGGTTCCGTTATTTCTGAAAATATCTTAAAAATACACGTTATACGATATGATTTTAGATTTTACAAGCTCTAACGGATAGTTTATAATGTAACGTTGACAGGCGAAAATTCTTTGCAACTTTACAAAAACGACTCGGCAGGCTCGCCGTATTTATAGCGGCAACGCCATCTATCCGGTACCTCACGAAATAAGAGACACTCTTTAATTTCAATTTCCCAAGAAAATAATCAATTTTATCTCTACCAGCAGTGTTACTACTATAGAAAGATCATTAAATCGTTTGCTAATTGTATAAATTTTGTTACAAAATCATTATTGTTATTAAGTGTAAATAAGAAAATTTATTACATTTTCAAAAATTTAATTTTCTTTTTAACTTTATCTCACATTTGGCCCTTGGATAAGCTTTCAAACAAGGCGTCGTCCTATTCTTCTACTTTAAAATTGTGTTCAAACTTTTAAAAACAAATTTTCTCGTTCCTATTAATTTTCCAGAAAACTAACAAGTACCTTTTTGGAAAATTTCTTGGAAATTTGGGAAGCCTTTTAAATTTGTTAAGTAGGTATGGTTAAATTTTCATTGCAAACTAATCAATTTAAGCTGAATTATATAAAATAAGCAAGTTTTTCTCTACCAGCAGTGTTATTATTAGAAATTAACTGTTTGAATCTTATCGAGAAAACTCATTGAATTTTCAAAAATTTAATTTTTCTCCTATATCTTCCATTTGCCTCTTGGATAAGCTTTCAAATAAGGTGTCGTCCTATTCTCCTACTTTAAAATTGTGTTCAAACTCTTAAAAACGAATTTATCTCTTCCTATTCATTTTCTAGAAAACTAACAAGTACTTTTATTGGAAATTTTTTTGAAGATTTGGAAAACCCTTTAAATTTACTAAATATGGTCAAATTTTCATTTCAAACTAATAAATATAGGCTGAATTATTAGAGAAATCTACAAAAACATACCCCAAGATGTTCCTCTATAAATCTGAATTTTCTCAAAATTTTTCAAAATAGAAGTGACACTATAATGTGCCTTGAAATGATCTTTCCAAAACAGTATTGCGCATTTATACATCTTCAAAATATAAACTTTCTCAAGCATTTGTTTTTTTCGTAAAAAGTTGTTTACCGCGTTCTTAATTTGTACTTTGAAAACACACTGAATTTTCAAAAATTTAATTGTTCTCCTATATCTCACTTTTGGCCTTTGGATAAGCTTTCAAACAAGGTGTCGCCCGGTTCTTCTACTTTAAAATTGTGTTGAAACTTTTAAAAACAAATTTTCTCGTTCCCATTAATTTTCCAGAAAACTAACAAGTACCTTTATTGGAATATTTCTTAAAGATTTAGAAAGCCCTTTAAATTTACTAAATATGGTCAAATTTTCATTTCAAACTAATGAATAAAGTCTACGTTATTGAAGAAATCTAAAAAAACATGCTCCAAAACATTCCTCTATGATTCCGAAGTTTCTCAAAATTTTCCAAAATAGAAGTGACACTATAATATGCCTTAAAATGATCTTTGCAAAACAGTATCGCGCATTTATACATCTTCAAAAAATAAGCTTTCTCAAACATTCTTTTTTTCGTAAAAACTTGTTTACCGCTTTCTTAATTTGTACTTCTTTTAGAGTATTAAAAGAAAATGTGCCCTTTATTCAATACAAGGGCGCCCTATTTCTATATTGCACGGATAGTCAATTACTGTACTATAACAAAACATTATTCTTTTCACACGCTAATTTTAATAATTTTCATTTTTTGGGCCCAAAGTGGGCCATTTATTTGACTGGTGTCCTGGTCTGCAGCCCATAAAAACCATGCCCAAGATCGTTTTGTCTGCTATTTTAAATAATTTCAGTTGCAGATCAATAAAATAATAGATAGAAAGTATTTAGGCTAATGAGAATTGAATATTCGCCCGGCGCATCCACCATTTTTTATCCAAAGCACTATTTTCATTTTAGATTTAGACGTTAGAATTTTTCTATTATTATTATTATATTATTATTATTATTTTTTGAAGGTTTACGTTTCAACACATAAATTTTAATTCATTTCAAATCAACAAGTCGAAACGAAAATAATTGATGATGTTTTGATCTGTGCCAAGAGCCAAAATTCGATATCATCTCAACATAATGAATTTCTTTCAAATATTTCCACACTTGTTGAAATTAGAAATTTTTACAAAAATTTTCTATTGTTATTATATGATTAATGTTTAATATAAACTGACATATCCAGAGCTCAGGAAATCTAATCAACTATTATATTAACTATATATATAGTTGACAGTTGTATCCGTTCGGATATAAGCTTGTCGTTCACTTTAATTTCTTATCTTCTATTGTACACTTTTATTACAATAATAATAATAGTTAATATGACCGATAAAGACGCTTTATTAAAGAGTTTTTTCCCCACCAAAGGCGTAATATTTGGGTTTAATATCATAAAAAATACAAGGCAGGTGAGGGTACAACGGAAAGCTTTCAGTAATACAAGCGTATTTTAAATTGTGCCATCCAATTGGGGATGATTTAAAGCCTTTTATATCGGCTTATTGTTGTACCAATTCAAATATTTCCGAGCTTGGTCAGTTTATTATGAATTTTTATAATCACTGTAAATTATCAGGCGAATTTGTGTGACAAAAACAACGAAATATATTCGGATGTAAACTATGAAATTGCATTGGCGAAATTCCAAACCTTTAAAGATCATCAATTGAATTGAACACGATTACAATAATTTTATATAATATTATTGTTATTGAAATATAAATGTAATTAATTTTATCCAGTCGACAGTAAATTACATCATCTCTAATTAACCTACAATTCTCTATTGTTTTCACCTGAATTATATCGTCCTGATTTGAACTTTACTATAGAGTAAAACTTTGATTATTATACCAAAACTGTCTCCTATTTAATTGTTGTTTGTTGGAGAAACGCGAAAAGTTCTACAATACAAAATTGGAGCCCTCAAAAGAATCTAATCCACTATTAATTAAATTGATTTCCTTGATATTTCCAATATTATTGAATTATTAAAATATTAATTTTGTTGTTATCAATTGTTAATATCTTTCCGGGGATTAAACATATTTTTTTTTGCATCAGAGAATTTTTTTTGATGTAGAGAAACACGCAATCTAAATCAATACTATTCTAATTGTTTAATAATCATTCTTTTTATAACACAGCATTATTATCCTGTAACGCGATATAGCGTGTTCTTAAAGCTTCAATGTGTGTGTGTGTGTGTTGAAGAAGAAAAAAAAACCATTAATAAGAAATTTTATTAGGTGATAATTTCGTTTAGAAATCACTAATTTTCAAATCTATGATTAATCGTACTCATGTTTGTTATTATTAAAATAAGCAAAGGAAATAAGTGTGAATTATTTCGAATGTAGGACTAACCTTCTATTGACTGATAATACCTTCAATTGTCAAAAGATAGAGTTTCGTTATTTGTTAAATTGAAACACAGACAAAACGTCGATGTTGTGGTTTCGTTGCACTATTTTGTACACACTCAACACGTAGCATTTTTATTTTGAAATAAGCATGCAACATTATCACTTGATTTCAACAGAGATAATGTTTAATTAAACACGTTAACACTCCTTTCATTAAACATACTCTTCTTCTATTAAACATATTTTAATTATTATTTTATTAAAGCATTTCATTTTTAAGAATTTGAGAATTTTGGCTACATCCACCACACGTGCCGGTTACAAGTTTGATAGCATGTGAACTAATACAACTTAAATTTGATGGAGAAATAATTGGATTTGAACTACTACCCTTAAATGAAACACAATGCACTTTTAATTGTTGCTATAATTGTTGTAGTTGAACGAATTTACGATAGAAAATTGAAAGAATTGTTTTGAAACGGCCGCATTCGCGATATATTTATAATGATCGTGTATGTTGAAGAAGGTATACTGGTGGTTCGCCCGGCACAGTTAAGGCTCAAGCCTGCGCCCCTAAACCACCCCTTATATTGATTTCTCTTGGCCCCGCCGCCGCGCGCCTTTCTCCACAACGAGTTTGGGTCTTTATACGTTTGTTGCTCAATGCTAATACTCAAACATTCCTTCAGTTATACACTAGATAGATATAAACATACAATATCTAACGAAAACTGACAGTGTTTGTTATAAGTCTTATAATAGAAATTAACAGGATATTATTGTAATATAAAAGACTAGAATAGAAACGTTTTTCTTTGGCTTTCTAAAGCCAACAGTACGTTGACATCAAAGGAAATTTGTCAACCGGGGAAATCAAATGTGACAGAGTAATTTCCCGAGAGCATACTACCGTACAATAGATATGAATTAAAATTGAAATTGTTAATGTAGCTGTTATCAAATATTTCTTTAAATTTTATCGAAAAATCACGATTAAAAAGCCACGAAATCTTCATGCTGATCATGGTTCAGATGTTAGAGACGGTCACCGGAAACCATCGATATATTTTCACCGAGTAACAGTGTTGAATCGACACTTGAAAAAAAGAAATAGAAAAACGTGCACTTGTCGTATTTTATTACAACTTTAACCAAGAAGTAAATCAATGTTTTCAGTTTTCACCATTGAAAATTGAAAGAAAAAACCCACCGAATATCAATTATTTACCCAGAAAATTGTGTTTGAATTGAATCAAAGAAAGTAATCGATTATTATCAAATCTTTATTATTTGGTTCGTCTGAATAAAAAAACAAGAATTATATTAATACTGATCCACTGTATAGCGTTGAGAATAATAATTTATCTGGAAATTGTGTCGGGATTAGCAAAATTTACACCCAATTTCCACGTACAACACAACATTATCTGGTTGGTTTTTTATTTGTTATACCACTATTTTTTCCATCTATGTCGTACAAAATAGCGATTCAATAAAGATCGGGGTTTTATTCAACATAAAGATATGATGAACACAAAATTGGGTAGTTGGAGAGCGTGATTTGGTTGCTGAAATCAGCAAAGGTTGGTTGGACAACAATATCAAGTAACGATTATCAGAGATCACCTTTTAAAAAATAAGCTTTTTAGATAGAAGTGATGATGATGACGTTGGTGGGAAAGGAGTATGGAAGCTAGAGATGTAACAGAAGTGTCATAACAGAAACAGAACCAGAAACAGATTTTTTGAAATTTATTATAACAGAAACAGGACAGAAACGAAAATGGAAACAGAAACTTAAAATTAACAACCTAATACCAATACAGTTATGGTGCAGGCATTTTTATTTTAATCACTGAAACTAAAAGCTTACCAAATCAACTAAATATGAAACGTTGTACATAAGAAAAACTACATTTTATCGAGTCAACATAAACAATGGATTTTTTTCGTATTTTTTCCGTGTAATTTTCCCGCATATTCATATTTTTTACTAATAGTGTTTCTCTAGTGCAAATGCTAAAAATTTCCGTTACATATTCGTTTAAAAAAGTGCGGAAACAGAGCTGTAAAATCATTCAAAATTTCCGCTGTTGCGGAACCAAAAACAGAGATCTATAACATCACTAATGGAAGCTAATCTAGAGATAATTTAGAAATTTCTTGTGTGCCAACTTGTTAGACTTAATAGCATTATAAAGAACAATAACATGAGAATTTATCTTTGTAATTTCCTGAAATATGAAACTGTAATTACTAATAAATAATAAGACAAAAATATTAATAACAATTTCAACAATAACCAAATCTAGAACGATTTCAACTGAAATAAATCTTAATAAAATACAAACTCAATTCATTGTTCAACCCCTACAATTTAGAACCCTCTACAAATTTATTTATTCTATTTTATCAATAATTGAGATACAAAAATAGAGAAACTATTCTACACAATTTCACTGTATAAAATGAATGTCGTTAAGTAAACTTTAAAATTAACAGCAACATGAAAATTGCATAAAATAAATTAGATTCCATTGTAATTTTCCGGTTGAACTGCATTGTCTTATCTTATTCCAGTCTACTTTTAGAATCTCTAATAAGTGTCATTATTACTAGGAAAAAATGTAATTATAAAATAGACGATACGAGAATTCATTTAAAAGCCAAAGTTTGCTTTGAAACTTCAATAATTAACTCATTAAATATGGTAGTTTCATACAATTATATTATTTTATTCGTTAGGTGATTCAAGAATTTAAAATTAAAAACTAGAAAAGACGAGTAATTCGTATAGAACGGTGATAAATTTCAAGATTTATAAGATTTTAACACGTCTCGTTATGTAAACGAGAGTGAAAGTTGTAGAAAAGCGATGAATAATGCCAATCTTTACAAATTTGAACGAAGAATAGATTGGAGAGTCGTTTAAATTCTACAAGAAATGGACGTAAATTCATTCAATTCACTAGCAAGATTAACGTTATTCTATTGTATATAACGAAAAATTGATGTAAATTGATCGCCATCACAACATAGACACACCAATCTAAACGAACTTTGTTTTAATCAATAAAACATCAGCTTTATTGGCACTTTCCTTCAATTATACATCGTTTCCTCGATGGGAAATTAATTGAATAATAAGCTATCTTTATGGAAGTATATCGTCTATAATAATATAGAATTAAAATGTAACGAATAATGTGTAGGTGAATTTTTGTACCAGTCATTAATCAAACTGTTAATTTCTTAACCCTTTTGATATCTGTAAATTAAGTAAAATTCTCAACAACAACAACAAAAAAAAATACCTAATTGAATTACAAATTTTTATTAAAAGACTTACGTTGGAAATTATTCAGGTCAACAAAAACAAGAAAAGCGAAGGCAGTTGGAAAATTTGTTGATTCGGAAAATATGCGATGTAATTTGAGGAAAAAATCGACTATACAGGGTGTTTGGTCTAAGTATGGTCCTTCTAAGAAGCTCCTCTTAGTTGACGAGCGATTCGAAAAATATTTCAAGGATTTGTAGGATAGTCCTTGAAGAACATTTCAGCAAAATTAGAACCTCGTAGCCCACTTATAAGTTAGTTAAAAACCACTCATTTCTGACGATGTAGTAATTTTCAAACACCAACTAAACACACAAAACGACTTAGAATGACTTTACGATCCTCCCAAAATTGATTTTTTCGTTTTTCTCCACTTTATTCTGAAATAGGTGGAAATACTTCGTATTTTCCCTGAAATACAATGAAGAAAGACGGAAAAAATCAACGTTGGGAAGGTCTCTGGGTCATTTTTAGTCGTTCAGCGTGTTTTATTGTTTTTTTTTTTTAAATTGCGACATTGTCCAAAACGATCATTTTTTGACCAACTTTGAAATGAGCTACGAGGTTCTAATTTTGCTAAAATGTTCCCTAGACACTATTCTACAAATCCTCAAAATACTTTTCGAATCGCTCGTCGACTAATGGGAGTTTCTTAGAACTCACCATACTTAGACCAAACACCCTGTATATAGCTCGATATCAAGAAAAAGCTAAGAGTTTGTTTCGAATACAACTGAAAAGTCGTCAAAGTTGTAGATAAATTAAAAAGAACGACAAAATATTTGAAGTTTTCACACAATAATTAGAAATACCGAGCTTTTCAATAGATTTTTCCTTATCATCATTACGTAATTGTTCTATAATAGTGATTACCGGATGTAATATTGTTGCTTGAAATTAGATTTTTGATGACATCATTGCATCTACACCGGAAATTACGGTCAACTTGTTCACGAAATTTATCTCTCATTTTAAATCGATCTTGTTATATATAAGAAGTGTACATTTTTCAACGAATTTTTATTGAAACGATTACATGAATGTTACAAGGTAAGCTTTTTGACAAAAATTCGCAAACGTTTATCTACTGAACCATTAATTCACTGCAATATAGTGAGAAGAATGTTCGTCGTAAAGAATTGCAGATTGAATTTAAAAACCGAAAATCTTCGATGCAGTTTGAATCAATATTGACTGAAGAAGAGAACGGTATTGAATCCATGATTTATAGAAGTTTGATTGGTATTTAAAAAAAAACACAAATTTTAATAGAAAAATGTGTTATAACAACCTCAAAATCAGAGCATCGAACCGGAATTGAACCGAAAATCGAAAACCGGAATTAACCGAAATTTTCACCGGAGAGAAATCCGGAGCTAAATCGAAAACAACCGTGTTTTTTTTAGGTTCAAAGATACTACTTAACACGATCTTTTTCTCTTATTTACTTCTCGTCTCCCCTTTCATTCCTGCCAAGGAAGTGAGTCGGTAATACTTCAGGGCAAGGCCTGTTTGATTTTTCAGCTCAACGTTGCTAACAGGCCTGTCTATTTGACCTAAATCGCTGGTCTTAAGAAAATGACAATTTTCGCCACATTGGCGCTAGTTAGCAGCGTGAGAAAACAAAAAACAAGTATTTCCTTCTCTATCTCATTCATACTGTGTGGTTAAACTGTCATTAATTATGACAGTAAACAAGAGATGGAAATAGTAGCTGTTTCTTTTCTTGCGGTGGTAACTAGCGCCAATGCGGCCAAAATTGGCATTTTCTCAAGACTGCTTGTAATAGGATTTTGGAAAAATGCACAGGGCTGATAGACAGCTTTAAGCTGAAAAATCAAGCAGGCCTCAGGGTATGCTGGAACCGAGACCCGTTTCCGAAAATTTTTAATGTTTTTCAATAGAGAATGGCATTTTTGGGAAGTTGAGAAAATGCTCCACCAACTAGTTGGAAAATAAAAGCACAATAATTACACTTATAAGTAATTATAGAGCTTAAGTTCTTCCAAGTTGTTGGAAAATTTTCTCGTAACTTTTTTGATTTTCTAAAATTGGATTTTTCGGGCTCCATTAACACATGAATAAGCTTTCAAAAAAAATGTTTCAATTTCTTGCCTTTGTAATTGTAGAAATTGCGTTATTATTGAAATTTTGACGGTTATCTCAATTTTCCAGAAAACTAACAGGCTGATCTGAAAATTTCTTAAAAGCGCTTCCAATTTGCTATATATTTCTCAACTAAAAGTGAAAACTAAGTAATATTTTGGCTAAGTTTCAATCAGTTTTAGAGAGAAATTAACAAAAAAAAAAAACATGTTTCCCATTTTCCTCATTACTCAGAATTTGGTCAAAATTTTCAAAAACAAAAAGCTTCGTCGGAAGCACCGTAAAATGGCCGTTCCAACGCTCAAGAACGAGTTTTTATGTCTCAGAAAACAAGCGAGATTTCGATGATTAAAGATTGGAATTTTTCACTCTCGGTTCCAGCATACACTTAAAGGGATTCCGGATTTATTACTCGAATCGGCGTGCGAAATTGTCATTCTTCAAACATCGATATCTTGTTTGCTTTTTGAGAAATTGGAAAAAATAAACCTGAGTTAGATAGAGCATTTCAAAGTGCATCTTCTAAAGCTTTCTATTTTGGAAAAATGTGATAAAATTCTAAACAGCAGAAAAAACTCTTGGAACCTGTTTCTTTTCCGTACATTTTCCTATATAAATGGCTAAAATTTTGCCAATAGTAGGTATTCATCAACTTTCCAAATCTTCAAGAATTTTCTCGATAAATTTCTAAGTTTCCAGATCATTGAAAAAAATTTAATAAAAAACCACCAACATTGATGCATTACATAATTTTAAAAATAGATCGTTTTCAAAAAGCTGATGTAAAAGGAAAATACATGAAGCTCCCTTAAAATCTAATTTTGAAAACTGAGTCTCTAAGAAAATTTAAAATCCTTTTTTCACCTATAGAGCCTTGAAATTAATTAATTTACCTCTTGATTAATATGAAAATGTCCGACATTTTATCTACTTTCACAGCATATCATTATAATTGGAAATATTTTGAAAATCTGCTTGGAAATTCGTTTTTAAATAGACCGAGTTTGTGTTGTTATTGTTATTGTGATTTAGCCTGCAGTCTACTAAATCTAAATAATAATAATAATAATAATGACATCAATAATAATAATAATGATAATGTTGCTATTATTATTCGAATCTATGGCAGAAATAAATTGTTTATATTTAAAAATTTGAAAGTTAATCACTTGAAACTGAATCGAAAACCGAAAAATAATTTATTATATAACAAGGGACTAAAGTGCGACATTTCATCCTGAGAGTGGAAAGCGCAAGCCTCGAGGGCAATAAAACATTCGAGGGATGAAAGAAAACACTTTAATCCCGAGTTATATACGCTATTTTTTGCACTTTCGTATATATTTAATGAGAAAATCAAACAATTATAGATTTATTAATTTGACAATTATCTAATGTTACTATAGAAACATATTGAGTATTTCTACTTTATTCCCTAGGGATTAAAAGTGCTACTTTAGTCCCTGCATGATAATCGGAGCGAAAAAAGTAACGGTTCGATGCCCTGCTCAAAATTATCATAATTCATCACATTTACCCATTTTAAAATAATAAACAATCTGGAATCTATTAGAAGAACATGATGTATCGGACTATTTGTAGACTTTTACAACAATAGAGATTACTTTTGAATTCTTTGATCTCAATAAAACTGACATTGTGGAAATATCGAAACTAGGACGTGTATATTGGAAAATTATAAAGCTAGATATAAATGTGTAGTTGAACACACTTTATATAGAGACAGTTTGTTCAATAAAAGTGAGAGACAAACAACAACAGGGTGGCAAATCTGTAGCTTTTCTATATTGATCTCTCTATACAGTGGTAGCGCACTAGTGACCAAATAATATCAGTAACAACACACAAATTATAATTAAAAATCAACCCCATGTTGCTCGATTATTTTTACGGAGACATTCAACAAATGATAAAGTTGAAATTTGTCAACCTAGTTTTGGAATAACGCCAAATCTGTCATATAACAACAAGTAATGAAATTGTTACGACTGATCTTTAATCCCTTTACCACTTGAATGCACGCGTGTCTACAGTTGTCTAAATCAAAGTGAAAATAAGGTCGCCTCATCGTCTTTAAGTTAAGAAGTAGGATTACAACTACTGATAACAACAATGTCAACGTCTCTCTCTTTACTTGTAAAGTTGATAGATAAAAACAAAAACGATATATTTAAGCAGGCTTAAACCATCGATAAGTCGTTTAGAAATGTTCTTATTGTAATTGATATGAAACATTTATTATATGCTATAGATAGATAAATTGTAACAACAGTACAAAATACGATAAGAGCTTCCTTTTGTGATTAATCTATTCGATGCTCTTTTTCGACCAAAATGAAATGTTTAAATTAGAACCATTCGTTATTATGTTGTTGGCTATTTTATTCCAACAAAACACCTACAATAAAATCCCTTTAGCTCTCCCTCAATTGTATTGATTTAAGGCTATTTGGAAGCGGGCCTCGTTTTATTGTCTGAAAAAGTGACAATTTTTAATCATCGATTTCTCGGTTATTTTTTGAGATATTCACACGTTGTGACCAGCCTTGAATTGGGAATTTCACCGTGCACCTGACAGACTTTTAAATTTTGGAAAATTTTCATTAAATTTCAAAGTGCAGAGGAAAATGTCGGAGCATGTCAAAAAATTCAATACAACGTATTATCTACAATTTTAAAGATAAAAAATCGTACAGCAGCTTATTTGAAAGCTTATTCATGCGCAAAGAGCATATAGAGCTCTACAAATCAAATTTTTAAAAATCAAAAAAGTTATTGAATAAAAATTAAAAAAATCTTTCCAACTTTTTGGATTTTCAAAAATTGGATTTTCGGGGTTACATATGCCCTTCGACTATGAATAAGCTTTCAAATAAGCCCAATGCAGTTGACTTTTGTCTATTTATTCATGCAAATTTTATAAAATTATTTTCACTTTACAAGAAGTTATGTGACCCAAATTGACACTACTTTTTAGGATAAAAATCATGCTATTTCCGGATATTTGGAAAATTTAATCTGTTTTCCATGGAAACTCGACTGTCCCCCCATGAAGAATAAAATTTGTGATCGCTTGAGTTATTTTGGAGGTCCATATCTCTACCCGTTTACATATGACACGACCCAAGAGTTCGCTTATGGAATCTCCATGTAATTGTAGGATTTCAAAATTAAGCTCGCGAATCCCCTTAAAATTTTATTTTACGAAAATTACAACTACTTGTAGTGTTGTTTCTGTAATTTGTACGCTTGTGTAATTAAATTCAAAACAATTACAGAAGCGAAATTAAGGTCGCAATAACAAATCGAAAAAGACACCACGTAATTTGACGCTAATTAAAATAGTTTTTACTTATTTTATACAACACTCACTTTAATATAATAAACACTAATCATTTAGAAGATATTGTGGTTTTCATGTATATTAAATTCACAATGATAATGTAGAGAAATAATAGTCGCTATATTTGAAATTTATCCAACAATATTGAAACTTACCGTTTTAAAATTAATTATCAGCAAAATTTTAGATAATAGGTGACACTTACCTGGAACAAAAATTTGAAAAAAATTAGTAAAAGATTTACACAAATAAATTAAAATCAAAAAATAAAGTTTCTTTAGATACCCTTAAAAATACACCCCTATTTAATCAAACTCTAATAATTATGATAATGAAACGTTTCAAAATAGAGCAGCTGTAAAAAAAAAATAGAGCGTTCGCCCGGCGCATCCACCATTTATACAACTTTAAATTTCAACTGCAGGGATACAGAAGATTTTCTCTTTGAATAATTAGTAAAATCTATTTATTGATTAACACCAATTAATTTCATCATACTAATCACTGCTTAATTTACAATAGAATAACCAGGAAAACAATGTAGCTGTAGGGTTTTATTATTATTTGTTATTTGCCCCAAATCACCTGTGTCTAATTAGTAAACGTACAAGCCACATTTTTTTTCAGAATTATTCGTTAATTAATGGCCCAAGTTTAATTAATAAACCATTTTTTTCCTGTATAAAAAAGGTTGGCGCATCCACCATTTATACACAAACTGAACATTTATCATGGTTTTGAAAATTTAACGAGATTTTGTATATTTTAGAATAATAAACATTTAGTTGAGCTATCCACAATTTCATAATTAATTCAAATTTAATATGAACACGTATTTGGCTTAACACCTCGCACACATGTAATCTCACGTGTTTGTTAGAACGTGATTTTGATTCGAATTCAAATTGAACGATTCAAATTTTAGAATTTTTCCAATTGAAACTAGCGGATTTATCGAAAATTATCATCTTTAAAATTTGTGATTTAAAACCGCCACAGACTCGAAGCTATTTAAACCCTCTATAACAAAAATATTAAAAAAAAAAACAGTCATTAGTCTCTAATTCTAAGATATTGATAATTAACTAGAAATTTTGTTTAATCTATAAATAAAGTAGATTTATCATTCAACACTTGAGTTGCTTAAATTATTACAATTTTAATTATACAAAAATAAAATAAAAAAAGATCTCCAAAGGCAGCAAGTACCTTATATAGCGAATTTTTTTATATAGGGGATTTTTTTTATACATCTACATGCTGAAAAATTAAATGCAAAACATTCTTATGATACTGACAATTAATATATTTTAATAACATTGAATCAACTAATAAATTCATTTCCCGATGTTATTTTAATATTTATGATTTTTATTGAAAAATACTTTTAATCCACAAACAATAAGAAACATTAATAAAATTTCACTCGCTTGAAGTTTGTTGTTTGTCTAATACGTCTAATCAAGGCCTGTTTGATTTTTTCAAGCGAAATTCTCTAGCAGGCCTTGCGTCTAATATTAACTGTCAAATTTAGTTCCCCCCCCCCGCGATATTCAATTTTTTTTCTAATATCAATAGTCAGAACATATAGCCACCTGAGATATTCGATTTTATTGTTAATACTCAATAAAGATATTTTTGCATTTTTCATGCGAACCAACGAACCGATTTTGATGATTTTTTCCTTGATCATAGAGAATGGTCGGCTCTACTGTTATTTTAATTTTCATCAAAATCTAAGCAAATGTAATATTGAAAATAATTTTTTTTAACATTTCTTCAGCTCTTATTCCAAAAGTGTTGGCCCTACCAGTCTGGCCAACGAACTCATCCAAGCTATCCCAAAGACCGATTTTTGTACCAAGTTTCATTAAGATTGGTGTATTTTTACGGCAGTTATCGTGGGTATTACATATATAAATATATAAATATATATATATATATATATATATATATATATATATATATATATATATATATATATATATATATACCTATATATAAAAATTTTAACGAACGGTGGATATGGGTTCCTGAGGTCCCAAAACGAACTTCTGTGCAAAAATTTTTCGGAAATTCAAAAGTGAGGATCTCGTCATAAGCTAATTTTTTTTAAAAAAATTCGCTAATAATTTTTAAAAAAAAAATTCGCTAATTATAAAGTTTGTTAATTGAGACTTCTGTGTTATCTCATTTAAGAAACGATACGACAAACTAATTATGAAAGAGTGAGGTATTTATGAAATTTTCCAGTCGCCTTCAGGTTAAGTGAGTTCGTTTGTCGAGAGATACTCTCAAAAAGGATGACAAGTCATTCGAAAAAAAGCCATTAAGATCCATTGATTGAAGTTCAAGATAGATTAAATTCATCATAAATATTAAGTCTTGAATGGAGAAGAAAAATTCAGATCTCTTCTAAATTTTAAAAGATAAATGATTACTAGTGGAAGTTTTAAAAACTATTCTTAAACGTTTTTTGCTAATCCATGTCAAAATTAATGATAGTAAATAATGATTAGTTGCCTTCACTTTTGTTAAATTTACAAAAACTCTTAGATATTTAAAAAAAATTGTGTGCTGACTTCTCTTCTATCAATTAATTATTTTAAATTGATGAAGTTTCTAGTATAGGGTACCTGTTTCTAAACTTCATTATATCCCAAATAGAATCATTTAGGGTAGTTTAACTTCTCATTTCTAAAACTGATAAATATTTCGTCTTTATTCTCTACGAATTTTGCATAAAACAGTGATCAAGTCTCGATTGTTTATAGTCTAAACTACCGAATGGATTGTATTCTCTTCCCCACTGTTGTTTAATTAAAACCCGACAATTTCTATTACTTCCATAATAGAGAAACTAGGACATTCATCCAGACAGACAAGAGTCAAGACGAATTGTAGTTTGCTTTTTGTAAATTCTACATGTCAAAATGTCACTACAATACTAATGCAAGAATAAAATATTAGCGAATTTAATGGTAACGGATCAGCTTTCAGAGCTTCAATGATGCTATACTAAAACATTAAAATAAAAGCCTCAACTATCGGCTGGATTTTTGTCCCTAATAAATCCCAGATTAAATGCTAGGATGTTTAATTAACTTGATTGACCAATAAAATCAAATCGCTTGTAAAGAATCCACCTTTTTTGGCCATGGTTTGTTTTTTGATCAAAGAAATTTATTGAAAGAATTGATATTTGTTGTTATAGAGAGTGTCTCTATAAGCCGCAGCTGTGTAATTCAACCACGTTCGAACTTTTCGTAATTGACTAAACGTGTCATTTGAAATGTGTTTGTTGGTTTAAAACAAGACAAAGTAGATGAAGAAGAAGAAGAAAAAGACTAGACTAGAGGAAGAATAAAAAGTATAAAGACAACTATCGGAGATAGTGTTTGGCGTCCATCCAAATCGACTAACCTGTTAAACTTCGACTATTATATCGATTTGAACCGACAATGTAATTAAAGCCAAGTTAGCAAAATGTATATATATGTTGGAGGAACAATTGACAATTTCCGTTTTCCTTCTATAGAACACGGTAAACTTTGAAATTTTCTATTCCTATATTGGCGCCATGGGAATCGTTACTAGTTATCATGTTAAAAATCAAATGAGAATATTATGAAAAATGACAGAAACGTACACATATGTGTCTGGATGAAATGGTGCAGATGAAATGGATTTTATAATCAGAAGAACGTGTCGTGTTGAGAATACTCAAGTAAGCATCTTACATTTAATAAGGATGAATATGGTGGAAAAAATGGGGACAATAATCGAGATTAATATTAAAACACATCTATAAATTTAAATTAAAAGAATTCTTATTAGAACTCAAAATATATGCCAAAATAATTGTGTAATTATTTCATAAGCCACGAATCTTGTATAGAAATAAGGGAATAAACAAGAACAACAAAGTTTTAATGTTCAAGTAGCGAAATGTATTTACAGTGAAAACATCACGAAAATTAATTTAATACAAAGACTATTAACAAAATTATTATTGTAAAGTTTGCTGTAGCAAATTGTTCCATATACAAAGATGTACGTGTAAGAAAAGAATAGAATTAGTAACTCTATTACCAAGTCTTATCTTATCTTATCTTAAAATATTATACTGATCATTCTATTTTTTGTTGTTCTTGTTATTTTTTTTTAACTATTCTGCAAGCCTCGTTCTCTTAAATTTAACTCTTCCAACAACTATGATTATAATTGTAATTTATTTATTAATGTCAAATCTAGAATCTAATTTCGAATATCTTCATTAATATACAATATTCATAATTTTCTTGGATTGCATTTAACAACATTAGCACATTAAAGTATGTAATTAAAATTTAGTGATCATTAATTGTTAAATTGCTACAATTTAGCTATTACTTTAATGTTATTTATCAAGATTAAAGTTATATTTATTTAAGTACATTAAGTTCTATTTAAATGAAGTGAAAAGTTAAAGGCTAAAGACGGGTTTTAAGTACTATCATCAGAAAAAAATAGGATAAAATACACAACATGGCTTAGAAAATTAAACAGCATCAAAAGAATTTATCTGCTACAAAAAGAGCACATCTGTTTGACTTTTAAACATAAAATTATAAAAGTGGATCGTGTAGAAGAGAAACATTGAAAATTTTGCAAACTGTTAGAATTGTTTAAATGACGAATCATAGCAGTAAATTTGATTTAATTAAAATTTGTTAATTGGTTAATTTGATGATTTTTTATAAAAAATTTAAGAGAGAGAGAGAGAGTCTGAGATCAATGATGGAAGATTAATGGATGGAATAAAAAATGAATACAAGAGGATTAGAAGATAGAACATGTAAGAGTAAGAAAATGATAAGCAAGAAGGTTGTGGAGAAAAAGTTGTAAAGAAAAAAGCTTAATAAGAAACAACCTAAAAATGTATGAAAGAGAAACGAATAAAAAAAGCATCGAGGGACAATAAGAAAGATAAGAAATAAAAACAGAAAGGCCTCCACAACATAGGAGGAAGATAGCAAAAAGTAAAAATTAAAAGACTGGTTTTAAATATTATATATAAAAAATAGAACGACAGCAAAGAAAAACGAAAATAGTAACAAGATGGTGAAGTAGATGTAGAAAAGGAAAATGATAAAAAACTGAAAAAGTTTCAGCAATAAGAAGAAGAAAGGAAGATGAGCAGACAACAAATCATAAGAAGCATAATAAGAGTGAAACTAGAAGAATTAAAGAGGCAAAATCAAAAGATAGAAATAGAATTGAAGAAAAATTAAAAGAAATCCTAAATAAAGAAGAATTTGATAATTTTTTAATAACAGAAAGCTTAAAGAAAGACGTGAAGCAGATAGTCGTACTTTTACACATTTGTTTCCTAGAAAACAATATTTATAAACTTCCATTTAAAATATTTAAGTCTTTTTTGAGCTAAATGAGGATCTCTGTAGCTCATTGAAATATCCGAATGAAAGGGGGAAGAAATATAACTGAAAGAAGAAAGTCCGGAAAATGCAAAATAACGAAGAATTTGATAAACAAGAGGAAGCTTGAAAAAAGACGTGAAGCCTGTAATCGTTCTTTTACATATTTATGTAATAGAATACAAAATTTAGAAACTTCCATTGAGTTTTTTTTTATTTTGGCTAAATGAGGAGAAATGGAACCAAAAAGGCCTCCAAAACATAGAAGGAAGATAAGAAAAATCAAAAATTGAAAGACTTTTTTTACATTAATTAAAAAATAGAAGGACAGCGAAGAAAAACGAAAATAATAAGAAGATAATGAAGTAGATGGAGCAAAGGAAAATGATAAAAAATTGAAGAAATTTCAGCAAAAAAAGAAGAAAGGAAAATGAGAGAAAAACAAACCATAAGAAGCATAATAAAAGTGAAATCAGAAAAATTAAAGAGGCAAAATCAAAGGATAGAAATAGAATTGAAGAAAAATTCCAAGAAATGCTAAAAAACAAAGAATTTGATAAACAACAGGAAGTTTGCAGAAAGACATGAAGCAGATAGTCGTAATTTTACACATTTGTTTACTAAAAAAACAAGATTTATAAGCTTCCATTGAAAGTATTCAAGTCTTTTTTGAGCTAAATTTAGATCTCTGTAGCTCATTTAAATATCAAAATGAAAAAGGAAGGCATATAATTAAGGAAAAAGTCCAAAAAAATGCAAAATAACGAGGAATTTGATATTTTTCAAACAAAAGGAAGCTTGAAGAATGACGTGAAGCCTGTATTTTTTTTTTACTAAATCAAGAGAAATGGAAACAAGAAGGCCTCTAAGATATAGAAGGAAGATAGGAAAAATCAAAAATTGAAAGACTGGTTTTAAGTATTATACATAAAAAATAGAACGACAGCAAAGAAACACGAAAATATGTAATAATAATAAGATAGTGAAGCAGATGGAGCAAAGAAAAATGATAAAAAATTGAAGAAGTTTCAACAAAAAGAAGAAGAGAGGAAGATGAGCAAAAAACAAATTAAAAGAAGCATAATATAAGTGAAACCAGAAAAATTAAAGAGGCAAAATCAAAAGATGGAAATAGAAAGATGGTAAATTGAAGAAAAATTCCAAGAAATGCTAAATAACGAAGAATTCGATAAGCAACAGAAAGCTTGAAGAAAGACATGAAGCAGATAGTCGTCTTTTACACATTTGTTTCCTAGAGAAGAAGATTTATAAGCTTCCACTGAAAGTATTCCAGTCTTTTTGGATCTAAATGAGGATCTCTGTAGCTCATTTAAATATCAAAATAACAAGGGCAGATATACAGGGTGAGTTTTATGTATGGAACGCCTCAATTATCTCGGAAACAGCTTGTACAATGTTTATGAATTTTTGTGTGCAAGGGTCTTCTGATACGGCCGGTATTATGGTGGTATTTTCGTTATTTTAACTATCCCCCTTATAGGGGGTAGTGCACCCTACTCTCTTATTTTAAATGGAATGGTATATTTTTTATTACATTTTTGAATTCTTTGATGAAATCTACGTGGACTTTGATAATATGACCCATGGTCTAGCGCTGAAAGTTTTTCAGATATTTCAGCTATTATTGCAATTTTAATCTTTGCAGTGTATGGTTGAAAAATTCATATTTTTGAAGCTATAGCATTTGAAATGTTGAAACTTCAAATTTATGTTGTAAAAATAATGTGCTTTTTATCAATTTTAACAGAATTCAATTTTCTTTTATTGTTTAGCTGAAATAAATTTTTCTTTCAGGCAATTTTCAAACTCTAATATCTTGCTTATTTCAAATGGAACATCATATTTTGGATAACTGAAAAATTATTAAAGATAGGTATAGGAAATGCTAATATACTTCGATGTAGAATTTTTTTCTCTGTCTAGCCATATAAAAAAATATCGTGTTCTATTTAAAATAAGTAAGATATTATAGACTGAAAATTGTCTGAAAGAAAAAATTATTTCAGCTCAACTCTGAAAGATAATTCAATTCTGTTTAAGTCTGTTAAAAGTGCATCCACTTAGATTTCATCAAAGAATTCAAAAATGTAATAAAAAATATACCATTCTACTTAAAATAAGAGAGTAGGGTGCACTACCCTCTATCAGGGGGATAGTTAAAATAACGAAAATACCACCATAATACCGGCCGTATCAGAAGACCCTTGCACACAAAAATTCATAAACATTGTACAAGCTGTTTCCGAGATAATTGAGGCGTTCCATACATAAAACTCACCCTGTATAACTAAAACAAAGTCCGGAAGATGCTAAATAACGAAAAATTTGATAATTTTTTAAACAACAAAAAGCTTGAGGAAAGACGTGAAACCTGTAGTCGTCGTTCTTTTACACATTTATGTCATAAAATACAAAATTTAGAAACTTCAAGTCTTGTTTTTTGACCTAAATGAGGATCTCTATTGCTCATTTAAATATCAGGAATTATGGTTGTATTTAAATAGGGACATAGATAATTATGACATAAAAAATAAGAAAAGTTGATAACTTTTTAAACACTGTTAGCCCCTATTTTTCAATCATGCGATTAAGGGTATGCTGGAGCCAAACCTCGTTTTGGTGTACAAAAAAGTGATAAATTTTAATAATTTCTAATCATCGATTTCTCGGTTCTTTCCTGTTATATTCAAACGCTGTAACCAGTGTTAAATTGGGTGTTTCACTGTGCATCCGACTTGAGTTTCCCATTTTTAAAAGCTTTCACTAAATTCCAAAATGCAGAAGAAAATATCGGAGCATGTCAAAAGATTAGAAACAACACTTTGTCTACAACTAGTACAACTTTAAAGATGAAAAATCGTACAGCAGCTTGTTTGAAAGCTTATATTTGTGTAAGATTTTCAAAAATCGAAAAAGTTATTGATAAAAAAATAAAAAAAAAATTCTAACCGAGAAATCGATGATTAGAAATTATTAAAAATTGTCACTTTTTCATACACCGAAACGAGAACTGACTCCAACATACCCTTAATACGAGTCGTTTAAGAACACTAGAGACTTTTAATCCACAAGGAGAAAGTTTGTAGTTAACCTCAATTAATAATATCGATCGATAATCACCTCAAAATCACGTCTCTTATAGAAATACAAATTTAAAATAAAATCACTACTAACTGTCTAAACAGTACAAATTATAGAAAATAGAAGATGAGAAGAAGAGGAATTGAAGATGAACAAGAATCATAAACTTCCTACAATTGTCACATAAATTGTTATTTATGATACCAATCTAAAGAATTTTAGATGTTAATAAATGATAAAGACGAGGGGAAAAGAACAAAAAACACACATCCATATAGAAGAAAATCGAAAAGATAAGAAGGTAAAAATCACGCAGACATATGCCGTTTATGGTTTGATTCTATTGTAGCAAATTTTAAGGGATGAATCAAATTGTTAGAACAAAACCAGTAAAACATTAGACGTTAATTTGTCGAATACAGACTTTGCTAGTATTTGGTTTAATTAAATTCGTCTTATTTCAAACAATAAAACTTCTCTTTAGGGTTTGTTAGACGTGGTGAAAAGCGACTGATTTTCTCAATTATTCAATAAATTTATTGTAAATATAGAAATTAAACCGATACACACACACACACACAGGCTGAAAATCTCTATTGAATTAATTTTAAATACAGACTTGTAATAGAGTAAAGAACAATACAAACGACTCTATAATTTTGAAATGAATTAATTTATTCAACAAAAATAAACACTGAAATTATGTTGTAGTTAAAATCCACATCTACCAGTCTGTTATTATTCAAGGGAATTAACTTATTATTTTATAATTTTAGAGGAGTATACAAGAAAAGTGGAATAATAATAATAATAATAATAATAATAAATGAATATTAGCTTAGCTGTTATAATTAAAGTCACAATGGGATAATAAGGGTGGTTTTCTTTGTGGTGTATAAAACTTTAAACGAGACCGAAAAACATCTTAACGGAACGTTGATTTTCGACTTCGTTAAAAATGTTAATGATGAAACTATTGAATTATTTATAATGCAGTATTTCAATACAATAATGTTATTAATATGTTTAATTTGTTTTATTAAATAATAAGGTGTTTGTTAATAGAATATAAAAGTTTACCAAGAAGATTTATGGTAAATCTTTGATAATAGAGTACTCAAGTTTTGAGGTATTATTAATATTTTATCCATCTGCATTACAGAGTCGCAGTCTCATATAACCGTAATTTTACAGCAGTTGTTTGTATACCAGCCACAATCCATAAGAACTGTTTCATTATAGATTCATGGATCGTATATATTCATCTATAATAATAAATAAAAATCGAAACCTAATCCTGTAATATCCACAATTTAACCCAAACAACTAATTGAGATTGTAACACAAAAAATGTTTCGTTAATTCAACTGATTTGGGGACGATTTATTTGATTATTTCGTATTGAATTCAAGGCACAAACACACCCAATATCTAACGAATTTATACAATGTTTTGTAGTATAGAATTAAACGTTTGCTTGATTATACAACAGCCTAACTTCAAGGGGCTTCCGGACTTATTACTCGTCAATTCGGCGTGCGAAAATTGACAATTTTCAAACATCGATATCTCGCTTATTTTTTAAGATATTTGAAAAAGTAAACATGCGTTAGATAGAGAATTTCAAAATGCATGTTCCAAAACTTTTTATTTTGTAAAAATTTGATAAAATTCTAAATTGCAGAGAAAATTCTTAGATGCTGTCTTTTCATGCAATTTACTTCATAACTTAGCCAATATTATTGATTTTCAATAATTATCAGGCAACTTTTGATGGAAAAATAAAAGAGCTTTCTAAATCTGCAAGAATTTTCTAGATAGGCTTGTTAATTTTCCGATAACTGAATACAAGCCTTAATAAAACTAACATTCTTTGTCTTTCAAATGATGCAAAGCGTCAACGTTTGGATTTCTTTTTCTTTATGCTCCAGTTATCGGAAAACTAACAAGCCTATCGTGAAAATTCTTGAAGATTTAGAAAGCTCTTTCAATTTTCTATTTATATCACTTGATTATTATTAAAAATTAATAACATTGGCTAAGTTTTAGCCAGTTATGAAGAAAAATGTACAAAAAAAAAACGCGATCTAAGAGTTTTCTCTGTCATTTACAACTTTATCATGTTTTTTCAAAATAGAAAGTTTTAGAAGATGCATCTTGAAATGCTCTCTCTGAAGCACGTTTACTTTTCACAATATCTCAAAAAACAAGCAAAATATCGATTTTTGAAAATTGACTAATTTGTCCGAAGGCCCCTTAAAAGATTAAAATATAAATTTCTACCAATAATTGAATTGTTTTTTGTATAAAACACCCCGAATTGTATCGATTCTAGACACAATGACCAGACTTGGCACTAAATCAAACACAATCCATAGATCACTTATCTTATGTTGAATAAAGCGAACATTTATTGTTATCTAAATCTAACCATCTATATATGTATGGAGTGAGAGATTCATCAATGTCATCATAGAGAATCTTTTTATAGAATTTTCTATATGTCTATGGAGATTCTGTTCTATTTTCTTGGGTTATTATATATAATAATGTGTGTATTTCCAATTAACCCTTATTTATGAGGGAAGCAAAACAGAAATTTCAAGCACCCCTTGAGAATTGAATACCCTAAGTGAATAGGGTTCACTCTCTTAGAAACTCTACCGTCATTTTGTCAAGTTGATAAAAAGCTGAAAGTAAAATTCATTAAAAACTTTCCATAAATTATTCCAATTTCTATGTAAATAGTTCGAAAAATACGTTTACTATGCTAACGTTTTTTGACTAAAGTTATAAATAAGAATGAAATTAATTCTAAACAATTAAATTTATAAAAACGAAAATCTTTATTCTATATTTTTGTTAAAATTATTGTAATTATCGTTAAAGAATATTACATACATTAACATGAAACATGAATGAATCTTGCCGAATCGAAATTTTGGTCCTCGTTTCAATCCCCAAAACCCACTTTTCAAGTTTTACAATTAGTAGGTTGAAAGGAGGATCATTTAACAATAGATTTTTGGTCCTACTTTGAGCCTAAGTGTGGCATTTATCGGACGAAAAACGATGTTTAGGCCGAAATGAGGAATAATTTTCCCAACTTCTGTTGATCTATTACTTTCACACCAGCTACTTTAAATTTACCAACAATTATTATTTACAACTCAAGTCAAAAAACGTTATGTTTCTCAAAGCACTATACATTATTTAATAAAACAACAGTATCTGATAAGAGCAATAATCGATAGTGGATGGAACTGTTAATAAAGAGACTTTAAGAAACACCAGTTGCCAAACGGTTGTCTGTTTTTATTCAATTAACTTCAACAAAGATTGCCAACAGAGTTGAGGATTTAAAATAAAAATCTCTAAAATATATCCTAATCCTCCTAAACACTCCTAGATGTGTCTAAATCGTTTCCTTTCTACGATGTTATAACAAAATTCGATAGAAATTCATTATTGAAGTAGAAAATCTCGTACAAAAATTGTCTAAAACTGTGTAAATCTCTCCCCTTTTCATAACTTGACAGTAAAATTTACTGGAAAAACAGACGTTTAATAAGGAATAAGGAATAAGGAATAAGGAATAAGGAATAAGGAATAAGGAATAAGGAATAAGGAATAAGGAATAAGGAATAAGGAATAAGGAATAAGGAATAAGGAATAAGGAATAAGGAATAAGGAATAAGGAATAAGGAATAAGGAATAAGGAATAAGGAATAAGGAATAAGGAATAAGGAATAAGGAATAAGGAATAAGGAATAAGGAATAAGGAATAAGGAATAAGGAATAAGGAATAAGGAATAAGGAATAAGGAATAAGGAATAAGGAATAAGGAATAAGGAATAAGGAATAAGGAATAAGGAATAAGGAATAAGGAATGAGGAATAAGGAATAAGGAATTCTCAAAAAGTTTAGACTTAAACTCAAAAACGACTAACATTGTTTACTTTTTACAATATTAATCCTTGTTGTTTATCATTTAGAACGCCCCAAATCGAATGGCGCCCCTCTAAATCGCCCAGTATCCCCTTGTTACGTCCCTGTAAGTGCAATAAATATAATCACTGCAAAATGCAAGTCCAATTTGCATTATCACGTTCATATAATAAATTCTTTTATATTTATCTGCAAATAAATACAAAACACGTGTCAACACGTATCTAGGTATATAATTTATTCATTTTTTTTATTTTATTTATTCGTTTATTTTGTTGACATTTTTAACTGATTGAAATAAATATTTAATTTATTCTTATCAATGTGTCAGCTTGGAAAATTTAAATATATAAAATATAACAATTTTCTATAGAAATCTAAAAGAATATATTATATTTTTCGAGTTGATTATTATTTAGTTAACCTTCGCATTTATTTATTTTATCATGACGGCCCATTATTTTTATCAAAAAAGCCAAAAGCATAAAAGAAACTTGACTTACATTATTATTATGGCGTGACTATATATACTTTAATAATAAAAGCTCAAATATATAAAGCTTAAAAATCAACCAATTGAATTCTGTACATAAACTTTTGCTCTACATAGATTCGATCATGAATAAATATCTTGCCCTGAACTCAATATAAGGTCAATTATGTTTGCTAATTGTGTAGTAAAGTGGTTCTCGAAATGTGTACCGCAGCACAAAAGCTTTTAGAATTGTTAATTCGTTTTAGTGCCTCTGATACCCCATGGACAATTGTTGAAGTTGATGGAAATGTTTCAACTTTCATAAGAACCTCAAAAAAAGGATTTTTTCATCATTTTTACTCAGCTTCCAGCCTTAAAAGATCTTGATTTCTCTTAAAAAATGGAACCTATTTTTGAATAACAGAATGTTTAGTCTGAACTGATTTCTACAGAAGAAGAGAATGGATTTTAATCAAAGAATATTCACTTCAAAACGATGAAACAGAACCGATTTTAATTCAATTTTCAAGCAAAAATCGATGTGAAAGAGGAAATTTAAGAAAATTCCAAGTATAAAAAGTTTAGGAACCACTGTAATAGTCTGTTCTACAACATTTACAATAATTAGGTTGTATTAAAGTCCAGTTGACCGTTATTTATTAAAATTAACAAATATCAGTATTTATGTTGAGAGATGATCTATATTCCACCATTATGAGATTCTGTAATTTATTACACCTCACGTTTATCATTATACTTTTATCGAAAATATAAATTACAGTAATGTATGTTAAAATATAATAAACAGACGATCAAAGGGAAATTTTCAGGGACGTTTTTGCTGATGGAGATAAATGTTTGAAATTTATGGAATCTGTAGTAACACAACATACAGGCTGTTTAACTTAAGAATGTACACTCACGAGCACATAAAAGAGACCACTTTGTAAATTATAATTTTCTCTAAAGAGGGTGGTTCTATAAATTTGCTTTGGCGGAAACTGGCTACAACACTCCCCTACCTCTTTACCTTCTTCTGCTGACGAGAGAAAGAGCCTAACTTAGACGAACCGAAAAATATGATGTTCCTCGCTCAAGAGTCGGTCTCTTTTATGTGCTCGTGAGTGTACAATTTGGCTGTTTCCACCAAAGGTGTCGCAGTTTTCAAGAATTTATTGCACACATAAAATGACTCGAAGACCCTCCCGACATTGATTTTTCCATTTTCGTCCATTTTATTTTAAAATAGAGCAAGACGAAAGAAATCAATGTTGGGGAAGACTTCGAGTCACTCTTAGTCATTTTACATGTTTATCTTACTTTTGAAAACACGACATGGATCAACCAACTTCCTAATGAGCTACGAGGTTCTAATTTTGGTAAAATGTTATCTGAAGACTATAAATCCTTAAAATATTAATATTAGTAGGGTGGAAATGGAAAAATTGTGTACTCCCAAACCGGACACCCTTTATATGTGGACCAGTATTTTTTTTTCTATCTATTGTTTCAAGAAATACAATTTAATCAAAAAGAAAAAAATAATTTTATCTGATATGTAAGTAAAGATACTGGTTAATTATTAAGAAAACCACATAATACAAACAATCAAGATGTTTATTTTAATTGTTGTGGTTGTATTTAGATTTTAATTCCGTACATACAGGGTGTTTGTTCTAAGTATGGTGAGTTCTAAGAAACTCCTATTAGTCGACGAGCGATTCGAAAAATATTTCAAGGATTTGTAGGAGGGTCCTTAAAGAACATGTCAGCAAAATTAGAGCCTCGTAGCTTATTTGAAAATTGGTCAAAAGACGCTCATTTCTGACGATGTAGTGATTTTCAAAAACGAACTAAACATGCAAAACGACTTAGAATGACTCTTGGATCCTCCCAAAATTGATTTTTTTCGTTTTTCTCCCTTTTGTTCTGGAACAGGTGGAAATATTTCGTATTTTCTCTGGAATACAATGGAGAGAAACGAAAAAAATCAATGTTGGGAAGGTCTCTGAGTCATTTTTAGTCGTCCTGCAAGTTTTGTTCGTTTTTTAAAATTGTGACATTGTCCAAAACGATCGTTTTTTGACCAACTTTGAAATGAGCTACGAGGTTCTAATTATGCTAAAATGTTCCCTAGGGACTCTTCTACAAATCCTCAAAATATTTTTCGAATCGCTTGTCGACTAATAGGAGTTTCTTAGAACTGACCATACTTAGACCAAACACCCTGTATTTAATTTAGAAACACCTGATTTGTATAAAGTTTATGATTTAATAAAGAAAACCACATTGAATCAGTTGGATGAACTACAATCAACAGACATACCTACATCGCTTAAGGCACGAATAATAAGTTCTGTTGTAGTTTCAAACATGTATTTAGGTTATTCAACAATTATAACAAACACAACAACGTCAACAACAAACGCACAAAAGGCTCTGCTTGCTAGTAGGTTCTGTGTGTGAATGTCTCTTTGAAAAGTCGTTGGCCGTTTTAATGTTTTTGTGATGGAAAAGTTGAGAATATTACAGTAACTTTTGTGTTGTTTTAATATTAAACTAGAAACGTGTAACTCCATCACTAATGATAATCTTTAAGGGGTGTCAAAGCGTGCGAAAATTCACAATTTTTAAACATCGATTACTTGCTTGTTTTTCGCAATATTGGAAAAACTAAAGATGCGTTAGATAGAGAATTTCAAGGTGCATGTTCTGAAACTTTTTATATTGAAAAAAACGTAATTAAGTTCTGAATGGCAGGGAAAACTCTTGGACCCTGTTTATATCGTACATTCTCCTTCATAACTGGCTAAAGCTTAGCCAATATTTTTGATTTTCATTATGTATCAGGTAAACTTAGATAGAAAATTGAAGAGCTTTCAAAATCTTCAAAAAAAGTCTCCATAAGCTTGTTAGTTTTCCGATAATTGAAGAAAATTTAAAAAAATTCTAACATTGATGCCATGCATCATTTTAAAAATAGAGAATCATATTACCGTTTTTAGAAAGCTGATATAAAAAAAATGGTCATAAAGCTCATATGTTCCACTTGATAATGTGATCGTGAAATAGATAAAATGGCCGACATTCTCATGTCAATTTTGAAGCAAATTAATGACTTTTAATAGTTTTAAGTAATAAGTAAAAAAGGAGGATCAAAGTTTCCGTAAAACTCACTCAATTTTGAAAATAGGATTTTAAGCGAGCTTTATGATCATTTCTCCTGCATTAGTTTTCTAAAGAGTGCGATTTTCTGTCCTTAAAATTACCTTTAGATGACATCAATGTTAATTTTTTTCTAATTTTCTTTATTTATCGAAAAAACTATCAAGCCTATCTAGGAAATTCTTGAAGATCTGAAAAGCTCCTTAAATTTGCCATTTATAATCATTTGATAATTATTGAAAATCAATAATATTGACCAAGTTGTAGCCAATTATAAAGGAATATGTGTGAAAAAAACGGGGTATAATATTTTTCTCTACCATTTAGAATTTTATCAAATCTTTCTAAAATAAAAAGCTTTACAACTTGCAACTTGAATTGCTCGATCCAATGCGCTTTAATTTTTTCCAAAAAAATCTAAAAACAAGCGAGATATCAAAGTTTGAAAATTGACAATTTTGGCACGCCAAATAGAGTATTTTTTCTGGAAATTTTAGCGCTATTAAGTCTCATTTGAACTAAATGAGGACCCTGTAGCTCATTACGATATCAAGAATTGTAATCGTCTTAAATTAGAAGTTAAAATTATAGGAAGTCGACAATTTTGTAAACAATATTTTTTTGTATATAAATTTTTGTAAACAAACGGTATTTTATTTAATTATCACCGCTAAACAACTAGGAAAAGATTGAGACCAGGCGGGAATCGAACCCACGATCTTTAGATTGGTGCTTAGTTGGAAAAACATTAGAGCGCCAATCTGAAGATCGTGGGTTCGATTCCCAACTGGTCTCAATATTTTTCTAATCGTTTTGCGGTGATAACGCTTATTCATTCTTAAACTAATTATTATTTGATCATTAATATTTTTTAGATTTATTTTCATTAGGAAATTTTGCTAAAAACGATTTACTACTGCTGAAAATGTGCTAAAATCTAGAGTCTAGACTAAAAATCAAGAGAAATCTGCTAGAAAATTGACAAATCTCTATCTATTCTGTATCTATTCAAATTTTAATCTACCTTGAAACGAAAATGTATTTAAACCTATTAAAAGTCTAAAAATGTCCTGTTAAAGTGTCCGAGTCGTCTAATTTCTACAATTTACAAGAAAAACTCGATAGAAACTTACAATTTAAATAGAAAAGCTCTCAAAATTTCCAAGAATTCCTTCTTAAATTTTACCTAATGTGTCTAAATCTACCCCCTATTTTCGATCTAGTAGCGAAATTGTACAAAATCATAATCAGGACGACAATGTAGCCTTAAGGGTTGTAAATTCTGCGTGAAAATTGATTAAATTTATGTATTCATCATTAAATGTATCGAATTAAGTCCCCTGAAATGAAACCTTTAATAGTTTGAAGTGTTTTCATATTGCGCCCTTAATGGCAAAAAGTCTACTGACCCTTCGCTGCTATTACCCTCAATATTAATTTTCTAAACAACATCATAAATTATTAAAACATCTTTGTCCTAAATATTTTGATGACAATTTCTATAGATTGAGCGCGACTCTTTTAGAACTATGTCTGCTTTTATAACGAAGCAATATTTGAGATATTTTCAACTTATTAATATCGATTCGTTCGACTTTAACAAACCACTTGCGATGAGAGATTCAAACCATTGAAATGTGTACAAAAGCAGAGTTCACGGATTTCTAAAAAAACAGCACATTTCTATGATTTCTTCAAGAATACTTCCAGATTAATGAACTCGATGCATTTCAAAACTTTAAAAATTGTAAATATTATCGTTATAAATCGTTATTAATCTTGAAAATACACACAAACACAACTCTGATTTCAGATCGATTCAACTCGATTCGATCAAATTGTTGGAAACAATACAAGTTTTATCGACTTTTTGTATACAAATACGACAATCTAAACGAAAAATCGGGTGAATTCTTTGTATTATTTCTCAGATTAAAATCAACATTACGGTTTGTTTGGAATCGAAACGTGTCTCGAATTAGAATTGATCTATAGAGAGTGTTACATTCAATTTATTGGTAACGATACGTATAAGTGGCAAAGTCACGAAAGGAAACCTGTAACATATCTATTATGTCTAATTATTGACAATTATTTCATATAATCATAACTAAATTCAACAGCCCTTATTTATACAATTCTTATTTATACATACAGGGTATTTGGTCTAAATATGGTGAGTTCTAAGAAACTCCTATTAGTCGTTTAGCGATTCGAAAAATATTTTGAAAATTTGTAGAAGAGTCCCTAGGGAACAGTTTAGCAAAATTAGAACCTTGTAGCTCATTTCAAAGTTTTGGACAATGTCGCAATTTTAAAAAACGAACAAAACACGCAGAACGACTAAAAATGACTCAGAGACCTTCCCAACATTAATTTTTTTTGGTTTTCTTTATTGTATTCTAGAGAAAATACGAAATATTTCCACCTGTTCCAGAATAAATTGGAGAAAAACGAAAAAATCAATTTAGGGAGGATCCTAAAGTCATTCGAAGTCCTTTTGCGTGTTTACTTCGTTTACGCGTCTCTTGACCAACTTTCAAATGAGCTACGAGGCTCTAATTTTGCTGACATGTTCTTTAAGGACCCTCCTACAAATCCTTAAAATATTTTTCGAATCGCTCGTCGACTAATAGGAGTTTCATAGAACCGACCATATTTAGACCAAACACCCTGTGTAATAATGTAAAATTGAAAAATAAACGTCTTTGAGGGGGAAAATAATGCGAAAATACGAACCGCAATGTGAAACGGCAAAAATGTAATTTATTGTTATTTACACGAGACAATATTTTCGTTTACAGAATCAATAAATGTTGACTCTGTAACAGAAAATTCGTTTATTTTTCTGTATAATGTGTACATAGGTACAATCGAACCTATAGGGATTGTTGTTTAAATAATGTCGAATTTTTCAACTAAACCAACAATTATTTCGAATAGATCCACAATAAACGTATTTGTAAAGATCTAATCTTGGTGGATTTAAAAAATAAAAGTTCAACAAAGATGAAATATTAAGAAATATCAACAGAACGAAATGTTAATCAATTCTCAATAACACGACAGCAACATCAATTTACGTAAATATCAAATAATTCATTCAATATTTAGAGCTTTTTCTTAATTCTTCCATAGAGATGCTATGTGGTTGTTCCTTTGTATTGAGAATTAATTAATGTCTTATCTTTGCTGATTCATTTCATCAAGATAAAAGCAAAAAAGAGTCTGGATTCGTTGAAAAGCGGTAGAGATAAAGTAAAATCAATTACGTGAATAACAACAGGGGAAAAAGCACATATTCCTATCCACATATGTTGCAATTACCTGATGTGAAAAGCTTTATCGTTTTAATGTTTGTGTTCGTTGTATTTTAATTTGAAAATGTAACAATTTTCAATCAACAGGAAAAGCACATACATAAAACGCAACAAAATCAAAAATTAACGAATTAATCGTAAAATTCACACATTATAATCTTAAATTTGATAATAGATTACCATAGATTTGAGTTATATTTGAGTTCTTTCAGAGTTAAATTTCAAATACAGAGTATTTGATCTAAATATGGCTAATTTTACGAAAGTCCTATTAGTGGACGAGCGATTCGAAAACTATTTCAAGGATTTGTAGGAAGGTCCTTATAGAATATTTCAGCAAAATTAGAACCTCATAGCTCATTTGGAAGTTGGTCTAAACACGCAAAACGACTTAGAATGACTAGGATCCTGCCAAAAATGATTTTCTTCCTTTTTCTTCATTTTAATCTGGAACAGGTGGAAATATTTCGTATTTTCTCTGGAATACAATGGAGAAAAATGAAAAAAGTCAATGTTGACAAGGTCTCTGAGTCATTCTTAAACGTTTTAAGTGTTTATTTCGTTCTTGAAAATTACAACTTCGAAATGAGCTACGAGGGTCTAATTTTGCTGAAATGTTCCCTAGGAACTCTCCTACAAATCCTTGAAATAGGAGTTTCTTAGAACTCACCATACTTAGACCAAACACCCTGTATAACACTATTAATAATGGTAATTTATCATTTGTAAGAATAGTGGTAATGTTTTATAAAAACACAACAAATTCTAAATTTAAGACTTTTATCCGGTCTATAGTTGGGATATTTATTTTTAAACAAAACAATACAAACATCTCCTCTTCTATCTTGTATCAAGCTTTACCGCATCATTAACCTACACAACATTATACTCAACTATTCAGTTTAAAGCTTGGTTTATAATTCGTTAAACAGGTCACGTCATTGTTAGTAAACTCTGTTAACACGCCAATGGTAATTTCTATGGTAGTAGTATGATAAGAATAAGTGATGACATATATTACCCATATTATATTATCATTATTATCATACATATTTTCAAAGCTTTTCCCGATGTTTTATTCTTATTTCCCTAGTGAATTTTTAAGAAACTTACGAAATGTGTTAACAATATACAACAATGTTATGTTGATGGTAAGAATACTTTGTGAAAATGTATGAAAATTTCAAACTAAAGCTTTTTATTATTATTATTATTATTATTATTATTATTAGGGATGAAATATTATTGAGGAAGTGTAGATGAAGAGAAAATGTATGCAAAGTGTTTTATTCGTTTATGTTTCAGTGTGGAAATATGTGCTACAGTAGACACTCATCTTGACAATATTTTCTCTACACAACGAACATCTAAACACATAAAACTTTATTTATTTTACATAATGGATAGAGATATATTTGAATTATAGGAATATTCGCTTTCATTCTTCCATCAATCAATCATTCATAATTAAAAAATCGGTTTTTACAGCTCTTAATCTAAGCTTTTTGAGGATTTTTGGGTGTCAAAGAAAATTTTAGCAAAATTAGAACTACGTAGCTCATTTAGAAATTGGTAAAAAACGCTCGTTTTCGACAAGACCACTGTTTCAAAAACGAGCCAAGCACGTAAAACAATTAAAAATGACGCGAAGACCCTATTAACATTGATTTTTTTCGTTTTACTCCATAAAGTTTTACAAAAAATGGGAAATATTTCCAAAATGAATTGAAGAAAACCAAAAAAAAATCAATGTTAGGAGGATTCTCGAGTTATTTGAAGTCATTTTAAGTGTAAGTGAAGTCAGAAACGAGCGTTTTTCGACCAAATTCAAAATAATCTACGAGGTTCTAATTTTACTAGAGTGAATCCAGTCAAGTTGGACACCTCTGTATATTGTACACCCCTCTTAGTTGGACACTCTTCGAATGGTCTAGCGAAATTAGGTGCATTGTTTTAAATTCACATTTATACTTATAAGTTGGATACCTGTCTACATTGGACAGTTTTTAATGGCACAAGTGTCCAACTTAGACGGGTTTCACTGTAATTAATTATCCAGTGTCTCCCCTATAAATCCCTAATAGTATATTTTACAACGAATCTACAATGAGTGTTATTATTATCGTGCTCGTGTTGTAATCATTCGAGGTAATAATAAGCACTAATTATAGCGAGTTGTATACTATACTTTATCTACTACTTATTTCTAAGTGTACCGCTACTGGTAGTGTACAAGAATATTTACCTTCTTTATCGTTTTCGATTCTAAAATTTGCACAAAAAACCGATACTTTTTACAACTGTTTGCTAAGACTGTCGTTTTATTTATTTTTTGTTGTTGTCATTGCAATCTTGCATTTCACAGCAACTATAATTCAAAATTCTAGGGCTACTTGTTGAAACTATCGTTTTATGAATTTTTGTCGTTACCATGTTTTTTTTTAAAAATTAGACAGAAATAATGATTCAAATATTACTTTCTGATTGTCTTAAAAGAGATAAATAATGGGTTTATTAATCCATACTATGGAATAATATAGAGCATTATACCGGTAGAAAATATTAAATTACAGAATCATCCCTCTCCTTTCCGCAGTCATTTTCTCACATGTGTTAGAAAGAGGAAGAGCAAATTAAGGCGGAGTATTATTTCACCTCCGAATACTAATTTAACTCCATTGAACAGACGGAGAAAAATGTCTACTGTTTCTCTTTAAATTAAGTTGATGAGAAAAGGATAGCAAGTGGAAACATTGCCATTTTCCATAAGTTAGACAAGACAAATAAATACAAGAGATAGAATGATGAAAGCGAGATATAGATATACAGGGTGATTCAAGAGGATGGGCCATTAAAAGTATAAGAAGTTCTAGTTATTGGAAGTTGATGAAATTTGGTATATAGCCGTTAAGTCCCCTGAATTTTCTCTAGAAATTATTTTCGTTGTTCTAGCTACCCTCCTTATATGGGGTAGGGCACCCTACTCTCTTATTTTAAATAGAATGGCATATTTTTTATCACATTTTTGAATTCTTTGATAAAATCGAAGGGGACTTTAATAATATGACCTATTGTCTAGGACTAAAAGTTTTTCAGATATTTCAGCTTTTAGGTCAGTTTTAAAATTTGCAGTGTTTAATTAAAAAATTCATATTTTTGAAGCTATAGAATTTGAAATGGTGAAACTTGAAGATTATGTTGTTAAGATGATGTACTTTCACCCAACTTAAACAGGATTCGATTATTTTTCAGCGTTTAGCTGAAATAAATTTTTTTTCAGGCAATTTTCAAAGTACAATATCTTGCTTATTTTAAATGGAACACCATATTTTTATGTTTATGGTTAGATAGAGAAAATTATTTTGCATCGAACTGTATTAGCATTTCCTATATCTATCTTTGATAGTTTTTCAGTTATTCAAGATTTTCAATTTCATCTAATTTTCTCTCTTGAAAAAAATATAAAACATAGAAGGCTTAGCAAAACAACTTTCAATTCAATTGTCACAATTAAGATGAAATTAATTGATTAATTTTAAAATATCTCAAGGAAGGAAAATGGAAGAAATTCATAATTAATTAAATCAATATTAATTGGATTTGTTTTTTATGCATGTAGAATATCTTAAAAGTTATAAAAAAACATGTAAAATATTCAATATTAACGTCATTTGTGATGTTCTAACTTTTTTTCTAAGCCTTCTATGCGTTTCGTTATAGTCGAATTCGTTTCAAGGGAGGTGATTGGACGAAACTGAAAATTTTGAATAACTGAAAAATTATCTAAGATAGGTATAGGGAATGTTAATACAGGTTGATATAGAATTTTTTTCTCTATCTAACCATATAATAAAAAATATGGTGTTCCATTTAAAATAAGCAAGATATTATAGTTTGAAAATCGCCTGAAAGGAAAACTTATTTCAGCTAAACGCTGAAAGGTAATTGAATTCTGTTTAAATTTGCAAAAAGAACATTATTTTTAATACTTAGGTTTCAAGTTTCAACATTTCAAATGCTATAGCTTCAAAAATATGAATTTTTCAATTAAACACTGCAAATTTTAAAACTGAACTAAAAGCTGAAATATCTGAAAAACTTTCAGCGCTAGACCATAGGTCATGTTATAAAAGTCCCCTTCGTTTTAACTGAAAAATTCAAAAATGTAATAAAAAATATATTATTCTATTTAAAATAAGAGAGTAGGGTGCCCTACCCCATATAAGGAGGGTAGCTAGAACAACGAAAATAATTTCTAGAGAAAATTCAGGGGATATAATGGCTACATACCAAACTACATCAACTTCCAATAACTAGAACTTCTTATACTTTTAATGGCCCATCCTCTTGAATCACCCTGTATACTTTGCTAATAAGAATAAGTCGTAGATAAAATATTTTTTGAAACGCTCGTCAACTAATAGGAGTTTCATAGAATTAACCATATTTAGATCCGACACCCTGTATATAGATGAATTAAAAACGACCAACAAAATAGTTGGAATAAATTAAACTTATAAAAGTCACATATAGACGAATAAACAATTGTTTAATTGTAATAAAAGCGTGCATAAATTTATTGAATAATATTTCAGAACATAAATATATTGAATAAAAGCTCGCCGCTGTTTGATAAATGTTACCCGATGGTAGAATTCTCACAAAGCTCGATGTCTGTATTGTTTTTGTTTAAAAGAAAAGCTCAGTCAAATGTTGAAAAATTTATCGAAAATATCAAAAACAGGAAACCGAAATCTCAATCAATTTATTAATCGGTGAATCAAGTTTCATCAAAGTTCTCGTTATGAATTGTACATCTTGTAGTTTCGTTCTTTGATACAAATAAAAGCGTACTGAACTTAATTGATTTATCAGTAAATAGTTGGAATAGTTGTTAGAATTGATGCTTCTTAGATTACACGAACTGTTTATCTATTTGATTCGATTGAACTTAGTCTTTAACTATAATAAATTTAGATCTACATTGAACATAATTGAAGTTGAAAGCTCCTAAAAAAGCACATTTCAAGACAGTAATGATTGAGATAGAAACGTCACCGGATAAGAGATGATTGACTGCTAATTATAACAAAGTGGAAATTGTTCTATATGACATTATGAATTATTACAATGTTCTCGAATTCTAGAAATAGTTTTGCAAATGGGGTGGAAAATGGTGGTTTTTATATTGGGAAAACCGGTGCGAATAAAATAAACGTAAATATTTACAAATGTCTACAATTGAAAGGTGGAATTCTGTATGTTTTGTTGGGGAAATAGCCATAGGCGTTATTTCAGTAAATTTACATAGATTCGATTTTGAAAGCATTCACATTTCTATCCCTTAAATTTACATTGATTAACAAATATTTACAATTTTCAAGTGAAAATACTTTCGATATTTCATCCATCTATAGATTTCAAGCATATTTTTTCAATTTTATGGGGACGGCAGACTACTTATTACAAAAAAGGTGAAAGGAGCATGTTTTTCTTAACAATTTTCCCCACAGCTCGCCTTATGTTGATTATTTTTTAATGAAAAGTTTATTATATTTAAAAATTTAAAGGGCTTTTCAAATATTCAAGAAATTTTCCGATCGGCTTGTTAGTTTTCCGGAATTATAAAAAAAATAGGTAGGCTTATGCAGTACTTTTTTTGTACAGTTTTAAAGATGGACAAGCAGACGATTGCTTATTTGAAAGCTTATCCATGTAAGGGAAACCTGAAGTCCGTAGAAAATCCAATTTTTGAAAATTTTGGAAAATTTTTGAAAAGCTAATTTGTCTTTTTTATCTATTAAAAAAAATATATGTTCGTAGTACAAAATTGTCTAAAGATAATTACATATTTCCCTAAGAAAATTGGGATTATACGGATTTTCCATCTTAATAACTGTACAAAAAAAGTACTGCAAAAGCCTACCCGTTTTTACTAGAATTCCAGAAAACTAAAAAGCCGATCGGAAAATTTCTTGAACATTTGAAAGTTTAAAATATAATAAACTTTTCATTAAAAAATAATCAACATAAGGCGAGCTGTGGGGGAAATTGTTAAGAAAAACATGCTCCGAGACAATTGATTATAATTCAGAATTTTTCCAAAATTTTCCAAAACAGAATCGTCCTTCCCCTGGGCGTTGAAACGCTCTTTTGATAACACTATCGCGCGTTCCTACATCTAGAAAAAAAAAGCGAGAAATCGTGGTACGAAATTTCTAAAAAGCACTCTGCCTCACCCTTAACTTTTAAGTAAAACTTCTTTCTCGATATAAGCGATTATCGATCGTCATCAATGATGTTTTGTAAAATTTGTATCAAATTATCTTCGATCTTGCCCATTTAAAGCGGAAAAAAGTGGAAAAATACACAGATATGATAATCAATACTGCAATAACTTGTGTTATTTTCATTAATATTGCTATAAAATGATATTGAACGGATATTTAAATTAAAACCCTTGATAGGAATGAATTTATAATTGAAAATTAAACGCTCCACAAACTGCAACTGATATCGAATACAACTGCGCTTTTAACTGATTGGGAATAAAAAAAAAAACGGGAAAAACTTGAGAGAAACTACCTAAAATTGAATAAATCGTCAATAATATTAAATTACTTATAAAAATTTATAATATATTGTCGGTTTCTCCATTCAGTTAAACTTTTCCAACGATAAATATCCACCAGTAGGGTATCCGTTTGTAAAACGAATATTTTCGGGAAAATTGTGACAACGATAATATAATATAGCTAACAATATTATGCATATATACGAAACACTAGGACGGCTTCTATATTTTGCATGATTTATGATTATCGACGAGACAGTTCAGTGTACTGAAGAGAGGGCGCTTATGAACTAGAACAAACTAAAAAAAAGCTCTAAAAGCTCGATATAGTAACCGATAACGCCATCTTTATATCAGAGCACGAACAAAAATGATATTGGAGCTTTACTAACATGTAGAAAACTACAAAATGCAACGATTGGAAAGCTCGTTTAAGCGTTGATTAAAGAGAGCTTTTTATTAAAATTTATAGAAATTGTTGAAAATTCAATTATTCAACAGTTGTTTTTAATTCTCGCAACAACCCTATTGAGATTCATTAAATTTTGTCTGTAACAATTTGATTTGAAAGGGAAAAATTTACATACACACATCTAAACTTTAAATTTAAGAGTCTGCGGGGAATCGTATTGATTTTTAAAGTTTATACTTTCCTGTTCAGAATTGTTGGTATTTTATAGTAATTGATAAAAAGTTAGACCAAAGGAGAGACACATAGTTTAAGCATATTGATTTGAAGTAAGGTGACCATATGTACGTCCCAAATTTCCCGGGATAGTCCCGAATTTTCACTTCCTATCCCGACTTTTTTCAACCCATTTTTTTGTCCCGAATTGTTCCGAAAAATAGTAGTGTGATAGAAAGTTTAAGTGCAAATATTTATTAAAACAAACTGAAAATTCAAGCGTTGAGAAGCCGTATAAACTAGCGTTTATTTAAAAAATGTGGTGCGGAAGGGTTCAATTAATCATTTCTGAATTTATCTCCCAAACCTCCCTTAAATACACGAAATTTTCGTTCACAGTTCACAATTGCAGTTCAGATTTTAACTTACAGACATTATTTGTTGAATAATTCGAAAAATATTTGAGGGATTTGTAGGGGTGTCTCTGGAAATTATTTTAACATACATAATTAGAACCTCGTAGCTTATTTGAAAGTTGCTCAAATACGCTCGTTTTTGGATAAGGCTAAAAAGTAGTTAAACACGTAAAGTGACTAATAATGACTCGCGGATCCTCCCAACATTACTTTTTCCTAGTCATTCTAAGTCGTTTTGAATGTTTAGCTCGTTGTGAGAATCGCGACAAGCGTTTCTTGATAAATTTCTCGATGAGCTATGAGGTTCTAATTTTGCTAAAATGGTCTCCAGGAATCCCTTACAAATCCTTCAAATATTTTTCATATCGCTCACCAACTAAGTTTCATAAGAACTGACCACATTTAAAAAAAAAAAACGACCTGTATTTAATTTAAAGAGAAACAAAATTTGAAAAAATGAGCATTTGCCCTTTCACAATCAGTCATAATAACTTTTTATCGACACTTACAGAATAACATCAACTTTAATAATAAATCGATCTCTTTCTCTCACTGTCTCTTCCACTCTCTCCCTTTTCATCAAGGTTTACTTATAATAGTTTGTATTCTGCAACCGTATACAAAAAGTTATCATGATCAGACTAATTAATGAACAGTAAAGACTCAATTTAATCTAGTTGGCTGAAAACATGATTTAATGATAGAACATTCAAGCACCTAAAGGACCGTTCTATACGGCGTTTGAGCCTTGAAGGTTATCGATTCAAATGTATTTTGTCCTTCAAGCAGGACACTTTTTTCCTCCTACAGTACCACATAAAGCTTACTCAATGAAATTAATTAATAATTATTGCCCAGCGCACCACTGGCTACAAATAAAAGCGTTACAGCGTCTATAACTCGAAAACTACTTGCACTTCGGAGTCAGGGCCGTAGTTAGAAAACTATGCCTGGAAGGGCACACTTTTTGAAAAGCAACAAAACTTTTAAAGTAGTAATGATTTGAGACAGGGAAGGGGGCGAAAAATTGCGCTCGAGGCTCCCTTATAGCTTCGGTCCTGCTCTAAATGGGCAAATTTTTGCGCTCTATGATTGGTTATAATTTGATTTTGTTGCAAGAACAGTTTTATATATAAACTGTTGTATTATTAGACAAAAACTGGCAAGTCCTCAAAAATTTGGCTTAAAATAGTGTCCAAATCTTCTACTTTTAACGATTGAAAAGCAAAATGCCGAAATAGTCATAATTGAAGACATAAACTTCTTAAACCTTAAGCTGAAAATGAAGACTCTAATACGAAAATTGACTAAATGGTCTCCTTTCCAATAATAGCCTTTGCTGAAAGAAAATCGGGTAAAGAAAACCTCAAAAATTTACTAAAATCTCTTAAAAACTTACCACAAGTATCTGATTCTCATCTTTTCTACGGTGCTATAGCAAAATCCGCGAGAAAAACTGATAGTTAATGGACGAAATAGCCCAAAATCAAGACTAATAGTAGAAAATTCATCTAAAAGAACGACTAAAACTGGTTACATCTTTGGGATTTGGGGATCCCCAAAATAGATAAATTATCAAAGTTGGGAATTTGGAAATTTCAGCCTAATAGTGTCAAAATCTTCTATTTTTGACGATTGAAAAGCAGAATGCCAAAATAATAATAATTGAAGACATAAACTTCTTAAGCTTTAAGCTGAAAATAAAGAATTCAATACGAAAATTGACTAAATCACCTCCTTTCCAATAATAGCATTTGCCTAAAGAAAATTGGGAAAAGAAAACCTCAAAAATTTACTAAATATTCCTAAAAAGTTACCAAAAGTATCTGATTCTTGTCTTTTCTACGATTCTATAGTAAAATTCGCTAGAAAAACTGATAGTTAATAGACGAAATATCCCAAAATCAAGACTAATAATGGGAAATTCCTCTCAAAAAACAACCAAAACTGGTTACATCTTTGGGATTCAGAGACCCCCAAATTAGATAAATTTTCAAAGTTCGAAATTTGGAAATTTCAGCATAAATAACTGACGATATTTACAATAAATCGAACCAAATATTATAACTTTTTGCGCTTTATGATTGGTTATAATTTGGTTTTGTTGCAAGAATAGTTTTGTATATAAACTGTTGTATCATTAGACAAAAACTGGCAATTCCTCAAAAATTTGGCTTAAAATCTGACTAATAGTGTCCAAATCTTCTATTTTTGACGATTGAAAAGCAGAATGCCAAAATAATCATAACTGAAGACATAAAACTTCTTAAACCTTAAGCTGAAAATGAACAATTCAATACGAAAATTGACTAAATGGTCTCCTTTCCAATAATAGCATTTGCCTAAAATAAAAATTGGGAAAAGAAAATCTCAAAAATTTACTAAATTCTCCTAAAAAGTTACCATAAGTATCTGATAGTTAATAGACGAAATGTCCCAAAATCAAGACTAATAATGGAAAATTCCTCTCGAAGAACAACTAAAACTGGTTACATCTTTGGGATTCAGAGACCCCCAAATTAGATAAATGATCAAAGTTCGAAATTTGGAAATTTCAGCATAAATAACTGACGATATTTACAATAAATCGAACCGAATATTATTAAAATTTGCTATTATACAGGGTGTTCGGTCTAAGTATGGTGAGTTCTAAGAAACATCTATTAGTCGACAACCGATTCGAAAAATATTTTGAGGATTTGTAGAAGAGTCCCTAGGGAACATTTTAGCAAAATTAAAACCTCGTAGCTCATTTCAAGGTTGGTCAATAAACGATCGTTTTGGACAATGTCGCAATTTTAATAAACGACCAAAACACGCAGAACGACTAAAAATGACTTAGAAACCTTCCCAACATTGATATTTTTCGTTTTTCTCCATTGTATGAATAAAATAAGGAAAAAAACGGAAAAATCAATTTTGGGAAGACCCTAAAGTCATTCTAAGTCGTTTTGCGTGTTTAGTTCGTTTTTGAAAATCATTACATCGTCAGAGACGAGCAGTTTTTGACCAACTTCCAAGTGAGCTACGAGGCTCTAATTTTGCTGAAATGTTCTTTAAGGACCCTTCTACAAATCCTTAAAATATTTTTCGAATCGCTCGTCGACTAATAGGAGTTTCATAGAACTCACCATACTTAGACCAAACATCCTGTATATAAATTATCCAATTAAAACCTGATTATCGGTTAAGCTACTTGTGATTAATTGACATGCGAATCGTTAATATTGCAATGAATTCTGAGCTTAATGTATCAGAGATTGTAATAATCGTATTTCATTACTAAGATTATTAAACAACATTGTATCAACATTAATAAACTAAACATATAGATTTATGATGTGATAATGTGTACAATAGATAGAAAGAACAATAATTATTTAAATAAATTAATGGAACATACCGATATTAATCTTGTCTTGCCAGCTGATCGTTGTCTTTTAATCAATCTGGACAATTTTTGTGTACGTTGTGCAGCAGTTAAAGGTCCACAAATATCGCATTCTTCACTTTGCAAACAATCATCAAATTCAAATGATGTTGTTGCTTTAATTGGTGGTGGTGAATGTTTCGGTGTTACCGTTGATAATGGTACAGTACGTGCAATTAATGTTTCACTACGTAAACTCCATTGACTACTACCGTATTTTTTCTCATTCATTAAATCACCAATACTATCACGTACACTACTACCAGCATTACTATTACTAAGTAATGATCTTGATAAATATGGACTATGTGGTACTGATGATGCTGGACTAACTGATAATTGATGATTTGTTGTTGTTGAACGTACCAAATCTGGTAAACCGTTCGTTTGTGTTGTTATTTTATCTAAATCTGACATACTACTACCACGTCGTATATATAAACGTCTACCAGTTGATTGTAAATTTTTATTTGTTATTATTTTCTTTTTTAAACGTTCTGAAGATTGGGTAATATTCGATGATTTCATTGCAAATAAACCGGCTTTTAATGGGAACAATAAAGCCCATTCGGTTGTACGATTTGTATCGTTTGACATTTTTTAAAATTTTATAAACTTCAATATTTTAAACTAAAACACAGATACAGAATCAACAGAAATTGGAGCTTTTAAATACAACAACTTGTTGATGATAACAGTTGTGTTTATAATGAGGTTAACTCGATTCTACTTCCGTTTTAAATCGATTCCTATATACTGGCTTATCACTTATCAACTACAGAAAAGGTCAAATTTTTCGGCAAACGACTAATCAACAGGTGATTATAACTCGCCTTCTATTGTTATTGACCTAATAATAATAATCATTGTCAATAATTGAATTAATTTTGTCTAGATTGCCCGTATCAGATTTTTTTGTTCAATAACGATACATCCTCAACCTTGATCATCAAGGTTTATTTGTTGTTGTTGTTTTTTTTTGCATATATAACAATAAAATACGAAGGAAATCTAGGACAAAACTGATAAGGCGTTCCAGTTTTATTTTTTTGGCGACACAATAATTTTAAATTGATTAAAATTGATAACAACTTCCACTTGTAATAAATCTAAAATGTCCCTATAAAATTGGAATTAAGCAGATTTATAATATAATAAATATAAAATTTAGAAATGTTATTTTCCTAATTCATTGATAACCGATTGTAGATACTCGATAACTATCAGAAATGTACATTATCAAAATTTAACTACATGTAAATTAATTAAAAGATAAAAAAAATACAAGGAAAAGCTTTCGCTGCAGGGAAATAAACAATTAATTTTAGAGAATTTCTAAAACTACCTCTCCAACTTCTGTTTCTTTCGTATCTACCCACTAAACTACACTATATATCACACATTATTATGATTATTTATAAATTTTTATCGATATTTATATAAGGGTGTATATGTTGGTTATGATCGTTTATCAACTAAAGCGCGTTTAGACTGAACACACTGTAAAAACAACGATGTCGATCATGTTTTGTTAAAGGATTGGGGGATAAGGGATTGTCGTGGAATAGATCGACGACACAACAATATACAATATGGAATAGAACGAAAGAGGCCCAACTCTCATCGTGCCTTCTTTATTGGTTTATTCACTCAGCTAGAGGCTAATGCTGTTAGCATTGCTTTGGTCATAAGCGTGAATATCAGCCTTTTTAACATCGATAATGACTTGATACAAATCAAATTGTAAAGACTTCTTATTTTAATTACCAACTGTATTTACGTTATAAAATTGATAATTATCCTTATCAATATTATAATTAAAATCAAGCCCTATTATTTCGTATTCTTGATTATAATTGTGTTTATCCTGGTATAAGTCGTAATTGTAGTAAATTTAACCGAAATTTCTATTATAAATCAATGTGGCAACTAAATTAACAGTATTGAAAGAGGCGCCTCTTAATTACAATAATTCTTGATTAATTCATTATAAAGTGACAAAATAATAAAAAAGTAACTCCTTTCTTATAAAATTAGTAATTTTATAATTCTCTACTTTGTTACACGATAGAAAGCTGTTGAAAATTCTATTAAAAAGCTTTTATCAAAGCACATACGTATAATCTATTAGATTTTAAAAATAAATGTATTGATTCTATATTCAATATCAGACAAAGTTGGTTCCTAGTTTCTTCAATAGAGACGTTGCTGATTTATAGACGGAAAGTTTCATCTTTTATTTCAATTTTTTGTGTTTCGTTTTGCTTAATAGAACAAAAGCTCTACTTTATTAGATGGATATTTATGGTTGTTTTTATGAAGATTATTTTCCAACATTCACAAGATATACCGTTCTTCTATCGACCCTCATTTAATATCTTTCGGTTGTTTTAATAATTTGTTGGCAAGCATAAAGAGTAGCTTTTGTTGAAAGAATCTCCTTTAAATTGGATGTAATTTGAGCTTTTCAATGGAGTTTTATAGAACCGAATAAAAATTATGAAAATCGATGTTTTTGGTGAAAAAATTTCACTATTTTCAATGTTAAATGCAAGGGCATCGAATCGGAACTGAACCAAAACCGAAAACTGGAATTAATCGAAATTATAATCGGAACGAAATCCGTAGCTGAACCGAAAACAAAAAAAAATTTTTTCGGATCAAGTATACTACTTAACATGATCTTCATTTTTTTTCTACTTTTCGCCTCCCTTTTCATCCCTGCCAAGCAACTGAGTCAGCAATACTTCAGGGCATTTAAGGGTATGCTGAAACCGAGACGGATTTCAGGGGAAAATTACGAAAAAAGCATGTTTCCCATTTTCCTCATTACGCAGAACTTCGTCAACATTTTAAAAAACGAAAAACTCCTTCGGAAGTACCGTGAAATGGCCGTTCCAACGCTGATAAACGAGTTTTGATGCTTTAGAAAACAAGCGAGATTTCGATGATTAAAGATTGGCATTTTTCGCTCTCGGTTCCAAACTTATTACTCGATTCGGCGTGCGAAAATTGTCAATCTTCAAACATCGATATCTTGCTTGTTTTTTTTAAGAAATTGAAGAAAGTAAGCCTGGGTTAGATAGAGCATTTCAAGGTGCATCTTCTAAAGCTTTCTATTTTGGAAAAATGTGGTAAAATTCTGAATAACAGTAAAAGTACTGGGACCCTGTTTTTCGTACATTTTCCTTCATAACTGGCTAAAACTTTGCCAATATTAATCATTTTCAAAAATTATCAAGCAATTTTAGATAGCAAATTGAAAAAACTTTCCAAATATTCAAGAATTTCCCGGTTTCAAAACGAAAAGTTCTGACAACTCCCATTATTTGGCGAGTGATTGTAAAAATATTTCAACGATTTGTGGGAGATTAGCTGAAGAGAATTTTAACAAAATTAGAATCTCGTAGCTCATTTCGAAGTTGGTCAAAAAAACATTGTTTCTGCCAATGTAGTGATTTTTAAAAACAAACTGAGCACACAAAACGACTTAGAATTACTTTTGCATTTTTCCTAGAATACAGTGGAGAAAAACGACGAAAATCAATGTTGGGAAAATCCCTGAGTCATTTTTAATCATTTTGCGTGTTTAGCTCGTTTTTGAAAATCAGAAACAAAGGTTTTTTGACCATTTCCAAATGAGCTATTAAGTTCTAATCTTGCTAAAATGTTCTCTGGGAACTCCCCTACAAATCCCTAAACTTTTATTCGAATCACTCGCCAAATAATGGGAGTTACCGAAAATTCTTCCAATAGAAAATTACAAAATAAAAGTTACCTGTCTTTTAAAATAATTACCCTATAAATAACTCTTAGGGGTTGTATCCTTTAAGGTAAAATTTAGGAACTATACAGGGATGAAAATGTAAATGTGAAACTTTTATTAATTAGCGATAGGTTCGAATAATATTTCAAGGATTTGTAGATGGGTTCCTGGGGATCATTTTAGCAAAATTAGAGCCTCGTAGCTTATTTTAAAGTTGGTCAAAAATTGCTCGTTTCTGACAATGTCTTCATATTCAAAAAACGAGTTATAAACGACTAATTGTAAAAATTACATGGGGACCCTCCCAACATTGATGTTTTTTTTTTCATTTTATTTTTGAGCTGGAGAAAATGTTTTGCATTTTTTCTAGAATGCAATGGGGAAAAGAAAAACAAAATATGTTGGGAGAGTCTTTGAGTCATTCTCAATCATTTTGCGTGTTTAGCTCATTTGTGAAAATCATGATTTTATCAAAGACGAGCGTTTTTGAGCAACTTCAAAATAAACTACGAGGTTCTAATTTTGCTGAAATGATTTCTGTATTTATTCGTACTGCTACAACAAAAACTATGAAAATCTTCAAGAAAATTCGTTAAAAATCGGCTGAACCAACAAATTTTTGAAAAATGATTGAAACTAAACAAATAAAATGACCATCGCGCATATTACATCGCAAATCTCTTACCATGATCTTAATCATCAAAGTATCTTAGAAGTAGATGACTATCTTTGTGGATAGAGCTTTTCTTTCAGAGCCTACAGAATACGACCCAACACAAATTACTTTATAAACATTATCTATTCAAAGCATATATTCCACGAATACCTAAGATTCTTTAAAAGATCAATTCTGAGGAGACGGACATTGAGATATCAACCCTTAATTGACTATAAAAATTCAAAGATTCCAACATTTAGCATTTATAGGGAGGCTAATGAATAAGAGAGCCATCACGTAGATTATAGCGCAAGTCTCTCACCATGATCTTAATCATGTTAAAGTATCTCAGAAGTAGATGACTATGGTTGGGGATAGAGTTTATCTTTCAAAAATTACAGAATACGACCAAATGCAAATTACTGAGTAATATTCCACAAATAACATTCTTTGAACGATCACTTCTGAGAAGACGGACATTGAGATATCATCCCTTAATTGACTATAAAAATTCGAACACTTCTTATTTTTAAAACTCCAACATTTGGCATTTATAGGGAGGAAAATCAAGAAGCGATGATTATTTTTTTTAACTTTTTACAATTTCAATAAGGTAGATCTATGTTGAATAATTCAATTATTTGTGTACGCATATTCTCAATTTATAGTCTATCAATTCTCATATTCCACTTTAATGTTAAAATTTATTGAATTTGAAGAATTCTATTGAAAATTAAAGTTTCTATCAGATAAAGCGCAATTTCCTCTTGTCTACTTTACGCTTTTAAAGTGATCACTCGTATCTTTTACAGTTAAGCTCCACTCATTTCTTTTTACTACAATAATAACGAGACTACAAAAAAAATCGGGTAGTATTAAAGATTCGCCTTGAACTCTTTAGGTGGCAATTGTAGAGCTTTTACAGCACAGCTAGTAGTTACTCATATCCAACTGTTAATACTCTCTCATTTAATATATTAAAACATTGACCTTTTAACAATTTAATTCGGAAATCTAGAAGACAAGACGATAATAAAAGAAAATCTACTTACGTTTAATTGAATAATAATTTTACTGAACGCCCATAACCATCGTTGTCGTGCTGTCATCTGTGGTCTAGACTCCTTTTCTGCAACTGCTGTTGTTGTTGTTGTTGTTGCTTCATCTTCTTCAAATGAAACACTCTTTTTATCAGGCACTTCTTCTTCCACTATTTCTTCAACTAAATCAGTCGATAATTGTTCAACAACACCTACAGTTTCTTCAATTTCTACTACTTGTTTCTGTTGTTGTTCCGGTAGTACTCCGGAATTCCGGCGGGATTGATACGGTTCAACGATTGAAGGTTTTCGCGAAACTGTTGTTATTGTATACATATCATCTTGTGCATTCTGATAAAGATCACCGGATGTGCGTCTCGGATATTCGGTGTTTGATGGACGTCGCGACGGTACCGTACCGTATACATCACTTGAACGTTGTTGTTGTTGTTGTTGTTGTTGATAAGGATCAACAACTGTAATCTGTGATGAACCACGACGTAGACTTTGTTCATCTTCATAATTATCAACATGTATCACAGATGAAGGTGAATCGTGATTTATTATTGCTTTATTTTGATAATCTTGTGAATCTTCCTCAATATAACTTTCGATTGATTCTTGTTGTTCTAAATATGCTACATTATCATCGATTTCTTCTTCTTCTTCTATATTATAAGTATTATTAATGATTGGAGTTTGATTTAAATATGTAACATCAACAGAATCTTGTTTGAACATACCGCGATTTTGTGCTTTATTACTAATCAACATTGTAGTTGTTGTTGGTGTTGTTGTTACAGTTGTATGTGGTATTTGTTGATTGTGTACTTGAACAACTGTAACATTCGGTACATTTGTTGTTATTGCTTGTGTTGTTAGTTTTTGGTCCCCTAAATATTGCATTGTTGTTATTGTTGTTGTACTATGTAAACTATCTACTGATTGTGTCACTATCGGTGTAATATTAGTTAAATTTTCACCAGCTATTGAATATTCATTTTGTCCAATACGTTTCAATTGATACATAGAACTATTAACTGATGATATTGCAGTATCAAACGAATCTTTCAATTCATCATCTCTAGATTCTAAACTATCCGTATTTTGTTGTAATAACAAATTATTATTTGTTTGATTTATAATACGACTACGATTATTCTTTATATTCTCACTATAATAGTCTTGTTGTTGTTGTTGTTGTTGTTCTTGATATAATTCGTCTTGAGCATAATAATAATAATCATCAATCGATTGTGATTGATATTGTAACGTATTATTTTTACTATTATTTAACACAACACTAGTTTTATTATCACTGAATGTCTGTAGACGATCTAATTCATCTGACTGTGCTTGTAGATTGTCTATACTCTGATATGCGTAATTGTAGTCTTCATTATAAATTTCCCTTGCGCTCATTGCCCCTGGCCGTCCATAATAATTATCATAGTCACACATATTATTGTCCGTATATTCAACTGAATTCGTTCTTTTCATTAAATTACTCCGTCTAGTTTTGGTATTGCGTTGTTGTTGATTCAAATTGGGTTTGGGCAATTGACGGCCGGGTGTTGTTGGTAAACTATTGAATGTCTTCGTTTGGACATTAACACGTGGCAGCATTTTTGGTGTTTTTGTTGGAGTTGGTGGTAGACTAGCGCCACGATGTGATGATGTTACTGTTTCTGGTGTACGATAACCATCATTTATAGAACTTTGTCTACTGGTACTGCGTTTTGTTGTTGTTGTTGTTGGTATCTGTGGCATACGACGGCGTGTTGTTGGTGTTGGTATTGAACGATATGAATCATCATAATATGAATTAATCTCGTCTAATGCCATATTTGATAAGCGACGTTTATTCATATAGTTTTGTATGACTGGTATGGCGGGAAGTTGTTTCTTAATATGTGGTTTATTTGGTGGTGGTGGTGGTGTTGTTGGATACCCTCCAGAATCCCATTGACGGTCCTCTTCCTCTTGGAATGGATATGATAGACTGTCATAGTAGACGTCACAACTCTGATTTTGATTGAAAGTTTGTGGGCTACAACAAATTATAGTCAAATTAAAATCAAATTTTGTAAGATTCTCATGCTGTCTCGTCTTAGCCCAACTCCACACATTGGCCCCAACGTTGGAAATTGGCCATGTCTTATTTGTTTCTTAACGAAATATCAAAAAAGTTAGTGCCAACGTTTGTCTAGCTATCCACACGTTGCAACTTACTCTTCCAACATAAGCCAACGTTGGGGCCAATGTGTGGAGCCGGGCTTAGGACTACCTTATGTTAAATAGACCTGAACTTTGACTAAAATGCATTTAAATGAAACATTTGCACATGAATCGATCCCAACAAATAGCAAATCCTAACTCAATATAGGAATAAGAACTAAGCCTCATAATTAAATCATTTAAACTACTAAAATTACGAAAGCTCCCTTGTAGTTAGAGAGAAATTCTCCAGAATGTAGTAATGCAAAATTTCTATTAAGAATACGAAGAAAAATTGAAGTGAATTCTAAATAAAAGGAAAGTTTCGACAAAAATATTCAACTTTAGAGTAAGGTCAGTTAAAATAGATAATTAGGGTTTAAGTTAATCCTATGATATCAATTTTTTTCAAATATCTTAGAAGCGGCTCAATATTTTTTAGTTTTTCAAAAACTAAATAAAGTTAATATTAATTCAGTTTAGGAGCCAGAGCTGGAGCTGGGAGCTTTAAAACTTCTATTGGTTCCGGCTCCTAATCATTGACTTCTTTTCCATAATATGTTCAGAGGCAACTCGACAATTTTTCAAACATTATTCGACTTGCTAACCGACAGCGTTTTCCCTATTGTCATCTATATAGCATAGAGCGTCAAATGTTAGAGAATACGACCCTTTGAACTACATATTTATGTTTAACGGTAACGATCTCCAAAACGCTTAGTGTAATGAAGCTGGAGCCTTAGCCGAAGCTAGAATATCAATTTGGGAGCCAGAGCGGAGCTCAGCCTATTTTAAGCCAGCTCCCCAGCCTTGCTGTTCACCCACAACATGTTACTTTTACTGCAGCATATGCTGCAACGTTTTTAGCTTGTTTTGTGCCATATTGTCATGATCGTTTGATTCAAGACACAATATACACAGCGTGCTTGGCCATAGTAGGGGCTGTTACTCATCTATTTATATTAACATTAAATTAACAGTTAAAAGGAACACCTTTGCTATCTATGGGGGGGTGAGAATGCCCTTTTACCATTTTTGTAAATAGGCAAAAATGACATCAGCTTTTGAAAAATACGTAATATTTAATGAAAAATTACTACTTTTATAAAGTCAAAACCAATCAAATACAAAAAATAGTATTTGTCTTTGGAAAAATTAACTAATTATTCAATAAATGTGGGCAAAAGATTGAAGTACCCTATAAGCAGTAAATTTACAAAGAACTAATCGATTCCATACACTAAACAACCTACAAAGGTTTATTGTACTAGGTTACAAATTGTGGGTATTTCCTTCAAAATTTTATTACATCTTTTCAGTTTATGACTAGGGTATTCCGTAGTAATGACCTTTCTCAATATTCACACACTTCTAAATTTATTTAACTTTTTTAGTAAAAAACAATTAATTTTCCAAAAGAAAAATATTACTTTTGTATTTGGTTGACTTTGAATTTTCAAAAGTAGTAATTTCTAAAAGTCACCGTCATTTTCTCCCATTTCCATAGAATCCAAAAAAGCCCTTCTACCTACAATAAACTAATAAGGTATCAAGTCCTTGTAACTATTATTTTAATCTTAATATAAATAATAGAGTGATAACTACCAACCATATTATGGCTAAACATGGTGTACAACAAACTAATGGTCTGTTTGGTATCAAACCAATAATTAGACACGCAACCGCTGCAAAAGTTTCAACCGATTTGATATTTTTAACTACTGCAAAAGCTACTTTGCAGTAGTTAATTTCATTATAAATGCACACTTTTTATGATGTAGCGCTAAAAAAGTAACTGAGTGTGTATCCTTATCTCAAAAAAAAATTTTGTAAGACCTAACATTTATTGTAAACCAATTTTTCATTCTTTGTTGATGGGTTAAAGTTATATAAACAAACAATAATTGAAATAAATTGTAAATTAATCTCAATAAAGGGATTGATTCTAATTTAATAAGTTATAAAGATCAAGTTCAAGAGTCATTAATAAAGGAGGATTTTTGCTGATATCTAATAAGAAAACACATCTCGAGAATTCGACTAATCATTTCTGTTATAAACTTTATTATGACTTCTGAAATTAATTCTTTATAAACAGGATCTCAGTTATAAATATGGTCGATTCTATCAAACTCCATTTAGTTGACAAACGATTATAATAAATAATTCAAAGATTTGTAGAACAGTCCGTGGAGATGATTTTAGCAAAATTGGAACCTTGTAGCTCATTTGAAAGTCGTTTCTGACGATGTGGCAGTTTTCAAAAACCTACTACACATTTAAAATGATTTAGAGTGACTCGAGGATCTTCCCAATATTCTTTTTTTTTTTTAGATTTTCTCCAAAACATTCTGGAACAGGTGGAAATGTTTCCCATTTTTGGTAGAATACAATGGATTAAACGAAATAAATCAATGTTAAGAGGGTCTTAGAACCATTCTAAGTCATTTTAAGTGTGTAGTAAGTTTTTGAAAACGATCGTTTTTCAGCAATTCCTAAATGAGCTACGAGGTTCTAATGTCCTCTAGGAACTCATCTATAAATAGTTGAAATGTTTTTCGAATCGGTCGTCAATTAATAAGAGTTTAATAAAATCGTAAAAATTGTTTTGTCTCAATTTATGCTCGGTAGGCTTCAAAAAATAGCCAATAATCTTAGATAAGGATTTTAAAAGACTTGAAATAGATTTAGTGAGATATCTTGAAATATATCAGATATTCTAACAAATAACAGAAAAGTCTACATAATGAGAGTCATCAAATTCTCGTACATCTAAATCCATTTTAAATCAAATTAAAGCTTCCCTTCCGTAAAGTTTACACTGATTTCAAGCAGAAAAATAATGTCAGAAAGTCATTAAAGAGTTCTTAAATTCTTCATACATCGAGACACCAATATTTTTATAATATCAATGAAAAATAAGATAATAGTGCGGAAACTTAAAAAATATTTCAAACCAAATAGAACTGAGCTACCCAGTAAAAAAATTGCATACTAGAGAAATTTTGATTTTTCTAATCGTAAATATGCCAAATTCGTATGAAACTCTTAGTAATTGGCGGGATATTTGAATAATACTTTGAGAGTTTTTAGGGTGGTCCCTGGAGAACATTTTAGCAAAATTAGAACCTCGTAGCTCATTTGGAAGTTGGACAAAAGTCGATCGTTTTGGACAATGTCGAAATTTTCGAAAACAAGCAAAGTACGCAAAACAGTGATTTTTTCGTTTTTCTCCATTGTGTTCTAGGAAATGTGCGAAATATTTCCACCAGTTCTACAATTAAATGGAGAAAACAAAGAACAAAAGAAAAAAGAAAGAAAGAACAAAAGAAAGAAAGAAAGAACAAAAGAAAGCAAGAAAGAACAAAAGAAAGAAAAACAAAAGAAAGAAAGAAAAACAAAAGAAAGAAAGAAAGAAAGAACGAAAGAATAGAGAAAGAAAGAACAAAAGAAAGAAAGAAAGAAAAAAGAATTGAAGAAAGAAAGAACGAAAGAAAGAAAAAAAGAAAAAAAGAAGAAAAAGAAAGAAAGAAAGAACAAAAAAAGAAAGAAAGAACAAAAGAAAGAAAGAAAGTAAGAACGAAAGAAAGAAAGAACAAAAGAAAGAAGCAAAGTAAGAACGAAAGAAAGAAAGAAAGAAAGAAAAAAAGAAAGAAAGAAAGAAAGAAAGAAGGAAAGAAAGAAAGAAAGAAAGAAAGAGAGAAAGAGAAAAAGAAAGAAAAGAGAAAGAAAGAAAGAAAAAAAGAAAAAAAGAAAAAAAAAGAAAGAAAGAACAAAAGAAAGAAAGAAAGAACAAAAGAAAGAAAGAAAGAACAAAAGAAAGAAAGAAAGAAAAGAAGAACGAAAGAAAGAAAGAATGAAAGAAAAAAGAAAGAAAGAACAAAAGAAAGAAAGAAAGAAAGAACAAAAGAAAGAAAAAAAGAAAAAAGAATGGAAGAAAGAAAGAACGAAAGAAAGAAAGAAAAAAAGAAAAAAAGAAAAAAAAAGAAAGAAAGAAAGAAAAAAAGAAAGAAAGAAAGAAAGAAAGAAAGAAAGAAAGAAAGAAAGAAAGAAAGAAAGAAACAAACAAAGAAACCAAGAAAAAAAGAAAGAAAGAAAGAAAGAAAGCGAGAAAGAGAAAAAGAAAGAAAGGAGAAAGAAAGAAAGAAAGAAAGAAAATAAGAAAGAAAACTTTTGGGAGGGTCTACGAGTCATTCTGAGTCGTTTTACGTGTTTAGTTCGTTCTTGAAAATACCAACATTGTCCAAAACGATCATTTTTTGACCAACTTCTAAAAGAGCTACAAGGTTCTAATTTTGCTAAAATGTTCTCCAGGGATTTCCCTAAATATCCTTTAATTATTATTCGAATCGCTCGCCAACTAATAGGAGTTTCATGCAAATTTGGCATATTTACAGCAGAAACCCTATATAACGAAAGCTCTGCATTTTCTTCTACTTCTATTAAACTTCTGTTAGATTTCCATCATTATAGATAACAGATAACAAACAACCAATTTGTTGCTTTATGACATTAATCCTGACATTGCTATCTTATGATTAGGTACTTTTTTTTAAGTCTCAATCCATATATCTTTTTTTTATAACATTTACCTGATCTCAACGCAATTAACTTGAGTGACATCTTCGCTTGCATAATAAGTTGTATTATCATAATAACTTGCATCGTCATATAGTGTATTTTGTCGTTCTAAACTTGGTCGACGGCCTACAAAATTCAATATTGTAAATTAAATTAAATTTATCAAGATTATAAGAAAGTTAATATAATATAATAAAATACCCTTGGATCGATTGTGTTGATTCCCATAATAATCCGATTCGAATGAATAACCAACATCAACACTATCAACACTTTGATTATAAAATGATGTCTCACAACTGGCCCATGTATCTTGGCTAAAATTAGAAGAATTTATTTAAAAAAAAAACAACATTTATTTAATTGATTTTTTATGATAAATCAACGAATTTTTAGTGTACTATCTACGTTTCTATGTGCAGAAAAGCGTGTTTAATTAGCTATATTTTCTAAGAATTTCATTGCCGATTTTACCTTTCATCATTACTCCATTGGAAATTTCGGCGTCGGCTTTAAATTTAAAATAAAATTAAAAAAAAATTTAAATTATTTCTGCTTTGTTTTATAAACTATTTTAATTGTAAATTATAATTAGAAATAGTTTTCTAGTCAGTAATAAATTAAGCAAATTAGCAATTTGCATACATATCAACACTAAATTAAATCGTATTTATGTAAACGACTACTTAATAAATGGTTACAGAGTTGCTATTTTTATTTTCTACCCCCTTTGAAAATTACAAAAACTAGCATGTAAACTAACATTGAATTAGATTCGTTGTATGTACTAACTTTTGTATAAATTATAAATAATGTAAAAGAAAATATAAATTACCTTGTATAATCAGTTTTATTTTGTGGTCGACTATTATAAAATAGTGGATCAGAATCTGTATTATCCTGATACTGTCTTGTATTATAGCCCATATTTGTGCTTCCATAATTATAATCTTCTGTTCCAGGTGAATGTCGCTAAAATATAACAAATAAAAGATTAGTTAATTTAAATTGTTTGAATGCAAGAAAAAGCTTGCAGTTGATGATATTTGTAACCGGCTCAACTGTGTTGCTTTTAATTAAATCACAGTCACTACATGAATATGAGTGTTATTATTGTTGTAGAAATACAATGATAATGAAATTAATTAAAGAAGGGGTGGATATTTGATATTTTTAGCTTTCTTCAACGTTTCAGGTAGTAGTCGGAAATTTTTAAACTTAAGATACCCAAATTTCATCCTTTTCATAGAATTTAAATCAATCCAGAACCATAAGTGGCAGTTCGTTCAAAACAAGCTTAAAAATATTGCAATTTCGATTTTCTACTCGAATTGATTTCCAAGGTTTCAAACGGCTCTTATTGCTCAAAAATTGATGATTTAAAATTAACTTATAAGTGTCCAAATCGCCTCCTTTTCGTAGGTTCTACATTCGTCCAGAATTTTAAGCGTAAGTTTTCTTAAAATTTACTCAAAAATAAGTCAGATTCTCTATTTCGAATTGATTAAATTTGACAGCTTCTATAAAAAAGTTGTATTATTGCTCAAAAATTGATGAGCCACGAGTAATATGAAAATATTTCTAAAGTTAAGACTACAAATCGAAAGTTCTATTAAAGGTGATCTAAAACTACCCAAATAATTTCATTTTCATTGGCTTTACATTCAGCCAAAATATTAAGTACGATTGATTTCAAAAGTTTTTAAAAAAAGACTTTATTTATCCAAAATTGAGGATTTACCACAAAAAAAACCTTGTCCAAAATCAGAAATTCTGTGTTCAAATCTGCTCAATTTCAACACTTAAGAGTGAAATCTCGAAACATGCTTAAAAATATTGCAATTTCGATTTTCTACTCAAATTGATTTCAAAGCTTTCTAAAGATAGGCTCTTTCTTATTGCTCAAAAATTGATGATCTAGATTTAGAATTAACCTATAAGTGTCCCAATCTCCTCCTTTTCTTTGGTCCTAGATTCGTTCAGAATTTTAAGCGTAAGTTTTCATGAAAATTTACTTAAAAATAAATCAGATTTTGTATTTCGAATTGAGTAAATTTGACAGCTTCTATAAAAAAGCTGTATTATTGCTCGAAAATTGATGAGCCTCGAGTAATATGAAAATATTTCTAAAGTTAAGACTACAAATCGAAAGTTCTATTAAACATGATCTAAAACTACCCAAATAATTTCATTTTCATTGGCTTTACATTCAGCCAAAATATTTAGTACGATTGATTTCAAAAGTTTTTAAAAGAAGACTTTATTTATTTAAAATTGAGGATTTATCACAGAAAAATCTTGTCCAAAATCAGAAATTCTGTGTTCAAATCTGCTCAATTTCAACACTTAAGAGTGAAATCTTTCTTTGACTATTGAATAACAGAGTATCTTAAAAGTGGAGAATTTATCCAAAAAGTTGATAAGATTCGATCAATTTTCACCATTTAAATACAAAATTAGCCAAAAAAACTGATAATAATTTAAAATTCATGAAATTTTTTACTTATTCAATAGCAAAATACTCTTAAACTTTGACTTAAATTCGAAAATTCTGCTGCAAAGTGTCCAAGTAGCCTCCTAAAGAGGCCTTCAGCAAATATTGGTCTTATCAATTTATTGAAGACTTTTTGAAATATACGCCTTTGAACTTATCGAAGACAATAACAGAAGACATTATCAAAAATTCTTAAAATAGGAATTTTACTACTCAAAAATCGATGATCTACGACAAAAATGTCTCAAAACTTTGCTCAAAACAAAAATTGCATTGAACATGGTCTAAAAGTATCCAAATCTCCCCAATTTCAACACTTAAGAACAAAATCTTCTTTTGACGATTAAATAACAGAGTTTCTTAAAAGTGTATCTTTCAGGACAAAAATGGATTAAAAAACACATAAAGTGGAGAATGTAGCCCCAACGTTAATAAAATTCGTTAGATTTCCACCATTCAAATGTAAAATTAGCCAAAAAAACTAATAATAAGTCAAATTTCAAGAAATCAGTTCAAAATCGACTATATATACCTAAATCTTCATTTTTTGCCTAATAAGTAGCAAAATTCTCTTAAACCTTAACTTAAAGCCGAAAATTCTTCTCCAAATAACCTTCTAAAGAGGCCTCCTTCAAATATTGGTCTTATCAATTCATTGAAGACCTATTGAAATAAACTTCTTTGAACTTAACGAAGACATTATCAAAAATTCTTAAAATAGGAATTTCACTACTTAAAAATCGATGAACTACGACAAAAATGCCTCAAAACTTTGCCCAAAATCGAAAATTTCATTGAACATGGTCTAAAAGTATCCAAGTCTCTTCCATTTCAACATTCAAGAGCAAAATTGAAATAATTAAGAGCTAAGTCTTCTTTAGGGATACCGGATTATTCACTTCAGACAAAAAATTCTTATGACAACCCCCATTATTTGGCGAGCGATTCAAAAAATATTTCAAGGATTTATAGAGGCGTCCACAGAGAACCTTTTTAACGAAATTAGAAGTTGGAAGTAGGTCAAAAACATTTGTTTTGGACTAGGTCGCGATTTAAAAAAAAAAAAACGAGTTATAGACGCAAAACTACTAAAAATGACTCTTAAACCCTTCCAACGCTATTTTTTCCGATGCATTCTAGAAAAAATGCAAAACACCTTCACCCGTTCTAAAAAAATGAGAAAAACAAAAATTATTAAAGTTGGGAAGCTCTACGAGTCATTCTTACAATTAGTCGTTTTGCGTGTTTTACTCGATCGTTTTTTGACGAACTTATCAGTGAGCTACAAGACCTTAACGTCGCTAAAGTATTCTCTGGAACCCCCCCCCCCTATAAATCCCTGAAATATTTTCCAAATCACTCGCTATATAATGGGAGTTGTCATGAATCACCCGATAAATCTTTCAGGGCAAAAATAGCCCAAGTACTATAATTAAGTGGAGAATTTAGCTTAAAAATCGACTGAATTCGTCCGATTCTTATCACTTAAAGGCAAAATTCACGAAAAAAAAACTGACAATGGATCAAAACTTAAGAATACAGCTTACAAATCAACTCAGTGTGTCTAAATTTCTATTTTTTCCAACTCAGTTGCAAAATTCTCTTAAACCTTAACTTAAAGCCGAAAATTCTTGTCCAAATAACCTTCTAAAGAGGCCTTCTTCATTGACGACTTGTTGAAATAGACGGAAATTCGAATGTATAGCTTTCAATTGATTGGACAAATATTAACTCTTTGAACTTATAGCAGACATTAACAGGAGACATTATCAAAATTTCTTAAAATAGGAATTCTACTAGTTCAAAATAGATGATCGACGACGAAAATGTCTCAAAACTTTGCCCAAAATCAAAAATTCGATTGAACATAGTCTAAAAGTAGCCAAATCTCCCCCATTTCAAAACTTAAGAGCAAAATCTTCTTTTGCCTTTTGACTAACAATATTTTTTTTAAGAATATAGATATACCGGGTGATTCACTTCAAATAAAAAATTGTTATGACAACTACCACTATTTAGCGAACGATTCAAGAAATATTTCAAGGATCTATAGGAGGGTCCCAAGGGAATATTTTACCGAAATTAGAATCTTGTAAGTCATATGAAAGTTGCTCAAAAACGTTCGTTTTGGACTAGGTCGCGGTTTTGCAAAACGAGTTAAAGACGCAAAACGACTAAGAACCACTATTATTGCATTCTAAAAAAATGCAAAACAACTGCATCTGCTCTATAATATAATTAGGAAAAGCGAAAAAAATTATTGTTGGGAGAGTCTACGAGTCATTCTTAGTGGTTTTGCGCACTTTGCTCGTTTTTGATGACTGCTACATTGCCAGAAACGATCGTTTTGTGACCAACTTACCAGTGAGCTACAAGACCCTAATTTTACTAAAATAATCTCTAGACATCCCCTATAAATCCTTGAAATATTTTCCAAATCACTCGCTATATAATGGGAGTTGTCATGAATCACCCGATAAATCTTTCAGGGCAAAAATAGCCTAAGCACTATAATTAAAGTGGAGAACTTGAAGGCAAAATTCACCAAAAAAACTGACAATGGATCAAAATTTAAGAATACAGTTCAAAAATCAACTCAGTGTGCCAAAATTTCTATTTTTTCCAACTCAATTGCAAAATTCTCTTAAACCTTGACTTAAGGCAAATAATTCTGCTCAAAAGTGTCTAAAGATAGAACCCCTAAACGATTATTTGTCTTACCCATTCATTGAACTACAACAAGACTTGTTGAAATAAACGGAAATTCAAATGTACAACTTACAATTGAATAGACAAATATTTACTGTTTCAACTTATCGAAGACATTAACAAGAGTCATTACTTTACTCTGAATTGGAACGAAATTTAAAGCTCGTCTCGTTTAAAAATAATGATTTCAATTCAATAATCTCATAACGTTAAAAATTCTGTAAGGATACAAGAAAGATTTTGTTGGAAAGAATTGTTACCAACTAATATTTCATGACAAAGAAAAAAGATGTACCATATTTATAATGAAACATAGAGCATTTAAATTCACTGTCAACAATAAATTTTCTAGACTCAACTTGGCAATGGTCCAATGTAGTTAAGGCGTAATATTCGTATATAAACGAAATAATAAAATGACCATTCCTTATCTATTAGATACGTTTAATTATTTCATTGTAAAATTTGCGTACTTACTTGATGATGACGCCGATACGTTCCTGGACTTAAATGTTGTTGATGTGTTGTGGTCGATAAATGTTGTTGTTGTTGTTGTTGTTGTACAACACCATCGTCCCTCTCATAGGAATTCTCACGCGATGTCTCTAAAGAACGTTGTGGTGTATGCATTTGATGTGCAGCTGTACGAAATTGAGATGCTGATGAATTAGCATGTTGACCAACTGGATAATTCAAATCGGATGTATAATCACTATCTTCTGAATAACCCGCTGAAATTTCATTGTCAAAGTGATTACTATTGGCTGTAAAAAACGATGATGATGATGATAATATATTGAAATAGCACCACTATATGAATTTTGATTCTGTGTATTATGGACGTTGTTTTTTTCCTAGAATTGCGTGACAAATAATTGTGTCGGATTGTTTTTGAATAATTAAATAGAATTTTCCGTGTATTTTTTTTTTCGTTCAACTAAATATTTATGGGGTAAATGATACCGTGACCTTTTCCCTACTAAAAATAAAAATAGAAACTTATTTGTTCCTGTTTTGCTAATTAATGGATTACTGTCATGTTATTGTCACCAATTACAACAAAAACAACAACAACAACAACAAAAATATAAATAAATAAGCTTGCAATTTTCAAACTGCGACATTTTAAGTGAACTGTAACGAATTAGAGCGCGCTGCTCCCTTTTGGTAGAGTGAACTTTCAAAGGTCTAACAAACCCGGCCAAAGCAGGAGGTGAATTCGTATCGGTAACGGAACTCAATCTATATGGACTGACTATTTAATATGCTTCTCGAACATTGTGCCGGTAAAATCAAATCGAATCAATTTCATATTTATGTCAATAACCGCACACCATAATAAATCCATTAAGCTCCTTTCTATTTGATTATAAAACGATTTATAGTACAACGATAGGGAAACGTTAATGATGGTTGTTAAAATACAAAAATTTAAGCTTTGTTCATATTTAATTAAGAATATAATTTACGAATAATTTTCAATAAATTTTGTGATAAATAACAGTGGTTGATGTTGGATTTGTTCCCGACATATGCAAATAATCATTAATATTCAATGGATTGAAACCAAAAATACAAATTAACACAGTTTTTCGATTAAGATCTCGATTTAATAATAATAATAATTATAGGCTATAATCTAGTTTTAATCGATAAAATAAACAACAATCTTGTATTATATTTCGTAAACGTTGATGTAAACAATAAAGTATAAAATATCACTGCCATTATCGGCTCTGTTTGCTAATACTTCATGTTGTTGTCTTTCATGCTAAATGCATTTTATCAAACGATACTGTTAGAATAAATTGTCTAATAATAATAATATGAAAATATAAAGAAAGAATCCCAATTGATTAAAATGTAAGAAATACGAACGAACAAACAACAAATGGTGGATGCGCCGGGAAATCAATTTGAATATCTTTAAATCTCTTAAAATATCAATATTCTTAAAAGTATCTCAAATGAAACATATATAACAAATAGAATTGATCATTTAAGGACTTACATTATTTATTTTGGTCATAAGAAACAAAATCAAAGTCAAGTGTTAGCTCGTAGAAAACTTTACTCAATATTGATTTCAAACTTATCAAATTTATCAGACTTTTTCTTATCGTAATTCAAATGATTATAAGACATTGTTACATAATTGACAAACTAATTGTTGAACATTAAAGTAAACAGTACAATTTAATCAATTTTTTACGATATTGTAAATTTTAAACTGTCTACCTGTTACAAGAGTCAATTTAAAATTATCGTTTTTTACATTAAATAGTCTCGATTGATTGACTCTGTCGATTTACATTAAACAAATCCCCTTTGAAGGCACTTTAAAACTCGCCCGAAATATTATCGATATTTGATTTGCTCCCTTTCGTATCTTTTTTTAATGTGAAATCCGCTCTAAATTAAGGCAACTTGGTGTGATAAGAGATTTGTATCGTATAATTACGATTTTTATTAACTATACCTTGATACCAATGGCTTTATTTGAATAAGTGTCGATTTCATCAATGTCTGTTAAAGTTTAACAAACAAATAAATCATAAAAACGATTTTTATAAGCATAGCAACTATTGCTTCTAACTGTTCATTAAACTTAACTGAATTTGGTGAAATCGACTCTAAATCAATAATTTACAATTATTTTAATCTGTAAAATGGTGGATGCGCCCGAAATGTTTATATAGAATCATCTCGATGTGTCTTTAACAATAACGGTTTCTTTATCCCAAAAAAATACGTAATTAGCTAATTAGTCGTTTTGTTATAAGTTCTATTAAAGATCTCAAATCAACAACGTTGATGGAAGGTTCACTAAAGAAAAACACCAATCGAGAACAAGAGAGTTAATTATAATTACCGGAAAAGATAAAATACGCGTTAATTTTAACGATTCTTCGATGAAAAACACATAATATTATGTTATTTTAATAATTTCAAATATTCATTCTTTAAAATAATCATTACATAGGTATTTATCGTGTGTCCAACTTAATTATGGCGAGATCTTATCACATTATTTGGCAAGCGATTCAAGAAATATTTCAATAATTTGTACAGGGTAACTGAAGATGATTTTAGCAAAATTAACACCATGTAGCTGATTTGGAAGTTGATCAGAATTCACACGTTTCTGACGATATTGTGATTTTCAAAAACGACTTATGGACATTAAACAACGATTTAGAATGCCCCAGGGATCTTCCCAACACAGTTTTTTTGTTGCTGTTATTTTTTTCTGAAATAAGTGAAAGTGATTCGCTAGAAAAATGAAAAAAGTCAATGTTAGGAAAGTCTCCGAGTCATTCTTAGTCTTTTTGCGTGTTTAGTTTGTTTTTTGAAAGGCAAGAGCTTGTCCAAGACGAGTATTTCTTGATCAAATGAGCTACGATGTTCTAATTCTGCTGAAATGTTCTCCAAGGATTCTTCTATAAGTTCTTGAAATATTTTTCGTATCGTGAGCCAAATAATGAGAGTTGTCACAATAACTGGGCATATTTAAGTTGAATTAAACTCCTATTGTTAATTATAATTTAAATTAAAACGATTTTTACATTGACTCGTCGATGGTGAAAGCTCCATTTAGGTACATTTACTTTTAAAATATTTGTTTAGACTTCATTAAATTAATTGAGGAGTAATAGTAAAGAGATTTTTTTAATTGCAGTTTTGCAAAAATTACAAATATTTGAAATATTTGACCGATGAGAGAGAATTTAACATTTCTAGAATATTTGAATTTTATTTACCATTAAATCAAAATCAATATGGGAAAAATATAAAAGGGACCAAAGGGAAACTCTATAACGGAAATGGTAATTTTCATATTAATAAACATAAAATTCTTGTTATTGATTCAATTTTCTCTTTTATATTAAAAGTATATTAAAAAAACAAGTTTTAGAATTGACTTCTGATACTTTTTTGTTTTTATTTTGCACCCTCTTGCGCCCTTTTTCATTAAAAAAATTTGACCCTGGAAATTTAGGGAATTTCACAGCAGTTGATACTAACTAGAGCGACATTTTAAAATTGTTCAATTGTTTTTTCTTTTGAACTACCTCGATTGTTTACATTTAAATTCAGAAAGCATCACAAATGTGAATGGCAATAATAAATTTAATCAAAATTTGTGCATCAACAAATAACGTACCTGTAATTACAATAAATTCTAACGATACCTCTCATGTAATCGTTGACGTTTCTAATAATTATACATAAATAAATTTAGAAAATAAATTATACTAGCTATTAAAATACCCAAAAAGAGTGCGTTAAGGTGTATTAAAGCACTCTTATATTAACTACGCTATTATAGACGAAAAATAGAAAAAAATATTTAAAATTCGACTGCTTAGCTATTTTAAATGAATGTCGATTAAAATGATTTAAAAAATTTTGAGAAAAAAGTCATTTTGTTCAAAGCAAAGTCACAATAATTCTCAATTTTAATAACAAACTGCTAGTTCTATCTTTCTTTCTTGATGATATTTTACATACAGGGTGTTTGGTCTAAGTATGGTAAATTCTAAAAAACTCCTATTAGTCGACGAGCGATTCGAAAAATATTTTGAGGATTTGTAGAAGAGTCCCTAGGGAACACTTTAGCAAAATTAAAACCTCGTAGCTCATTTCAAAGTTGGTCAAAAAACGATCGTTTTGGACAATGTCGCAATTTAAAAAAAAAAACGAACAAAACACGCAAAATGACTAAAAATGATTCCATTGTATTCCAGAGAAAATACGAAATATTTCCACCTGTTCCACAATAAAATGGAGAAAAACGCAAAAATCAATTTTTGGGAGGATCCTAAAGTCATTCTAAGTCGTTTTGCGTGTTTTGTTCGTTTTTGTAAATCGCTACATCGTGAGAAACGAGCGGTTTTTGACCAACTTCTAAATAAGCTACGAGGTTCTAATTTTGCTGAAATGTTCTTTAAGGACCCTCCTACAAATCCTTAAAATATTTTTTGAATCACTCGTCGAGTAAGAGGAGTTTCTTAGAACACACCATACTTAGACCAAACACCCTGTATGTGTAACTAATTCTAAGTGCTGCAGTCTTATTAATTTAAGACACGAGCCGCTACTGGTTATAATGTTGTAAATTGAGTAATCTATTTGTTATTGTTGTTGTTGTTGTTGTTGCTGTTGTGGGTCTAATTAGATACGATTAACAAGTGGATTTGATTTCAGATCATTGAGTTGGCATGACATCGATTGTCGACATTTTAGTCCTACGTAAATTATTGTTGACATAATACTGGTAGACCATTGTGTGTGCGTGTGTGCGTGTGTGTGTGTGTGTTGTTTGGAGTTTCTATCACCTTCTGAACTGACAATATTAATTAATGTTAACGATTACGATAATAATCATGGAACTGTTCAAACATAGAGACAAAATAAATCCCTATACAGGGATAAAAACTTAGATGTCTACAATTCGTGTGAAATTCCTCTTAGATTATAGGAGGGTGTCTAGGGATTATTTAAACAGAATTAGAACCTCGTAGCTCATTTGGAAGTTGGTTAAAAAATGCTCGTTTCTAACGATGTCGCAATTTTCAAAAACGAACTAAACACGCAAGACAACTAAGAACGAGTCAAAGACCCTCTCAGCGTTTTTTTTTACTGTTTTTCTCCATTGGATCCTAAGGAAAAATACGTAACACTCGCACCAGTTACAGAATAAAATGGAGAAAAACAAAAAGAAATCAAGGTTGGGAGAATCAACGAGTCATTCTAAGTCTTTTGGAAAACCAAGAATTCTTTCTCAAATATAGGATGAATTATAATTGATAAGTAAAAAATTCTCGAAATCAAATAATAATAATAATAATAATGGAGAACAATAAATAATAATAATTTTAATATATTAAAAAATATAATTTATGGGATTTTGATTTCCAGAATTTTTAACTTATAAATCATAATAAGTCGTTTAATGTACAATGGCGATTAAAAAAGAGACCACCTCTTGTACGGCTGTATAAAACAGGCTTATGAGAGCGCTCATTACAATGTAACATAATTTTAACAGGTCAGAATTTGGAAAGAAAATATATTCAATGAGAAGAAGGGGGTAGGGTTACTGATACCATTTTGGGTATTTACCTGAATAAAAAGATACTTTCTATAAATTTGACTCCAACACCACCTACGTACTCACCTTCTTACCCTCAGGAGAGAAACAACCTGACTCACATTAACGAAAAGATGTGAAATTCTCGCTAAAGACTCGGTCTCTTTTTTTTTAATCGCCACAGTACATAACTCATTCTTGAAAATAGCGAAATTGTCAGCAATTTTTGACCGATTTCAAAATGAGCTACAAGGCTCTAATTTTGCTAAAATAATCTCTAGATCCTATAAATCTTTAAATTATTTTTCGAATCGCTCGCCAACTAGTAGGAGTAACACACGAATCTTTAATAAAATAATCGAATATTGTGAGATTTTAATTTAATGCTATAATAATAAATTTAAATTATTAATACCCAACAATTCAACAAGAAGGTGTATTTTATATAAACAGACCGGAACCTACAACGACTTGCAAGAGATATTGATCGTAGATACCACCTCTATAAAGCTTCCTGTTAATGTTTCTTTAATAAAATGTAATTATATCAAACTATCAAAATGTATTCGATATATTTAATCTTTAAATAATCTACTACACAAATTTTAATTAGGTATATTTATATTGTAAGTACTTACAATGGCCGATATATTGCATCTGACGGCGTGCCTGTTCCATTCTTGCCTCGTGATCCATGATATTGTTGAGCATTTCGAGTTTCCGTTGTAAATCGGCTGCTTCTATATTTTCTGGATCTGAAATTATATTTAATATTTTAATTTTTTAAAAATTCAATTATTTTTTTACCATATTTGTATCAGTGTTGGTGGTAATTTGTGTTGTTGTGAATATCTTAAAAGTAAGTCAATTTATTGAAATTCTCGTGCTATAGTGAATTGATTGTGTATCACACGTTAATATTATGTAGTTTATTTTTTTAAACATATAGAAAAAACAACAAATTTTATGAAAGAATAATAAGAGAATAGAGGCATATTTTAGAATTGTAGTGAAGGTAGATAAAAGCGCTGCAGTGTTATTGCAGCAGAAGTATAATTGTACAACAAATCTTGCAATAACTTAGAAAATTCCACACAACAGCTTGCTATTGTATTTTAATAGTTGAACATGCATTGAATACAAACAAATTCGGAAGTTTCATTAAATATTCCTTCAGAATTTGTTCATTTGTGTGCTTTTTTTGTAATTTTGATTGTAAAGTAATAGAATTAGATTATAGAAAGATAAAGAAAGAGAAACATTGCAGTGCTTGCGGTTACCTAGAGAAGCATACGATTTGGTATCATCGTTTCGGCAGACAATGGAGCCACGTAAGATGCTCCGCCAACCGGTAGGAGGGTCGCATCGGCCTGTACACCACCCAAATATTTGCAAAAAAATCTACATTCTACGTATTTTTTACAAAAAAAAAACAACACCAACAATCTACTACTAATATTATGATAAATTGCAATCGTTTTGAAGGATAGATATTAAAAATGCGGAAAGCATTTAAGGGGCTTCCGAACTTATTACTCGATGCAACGTGCGAAAATTATCAATTTTCAAACATTGATATCTCGCTCGTTTTTTAAGATATTGAAAAAAGTAAACGTGCGTTAGATAGAGTATTTCAAGGTACATGTTACAAAGTATTTGATTTTGAAAAAAATTAGTAAAATTCTGAATTACAGGGAAAACTCTTAGACCCTGCTTTTTTGCATATTTTCCTTCAAAACTGGCTGAAATTTAGGAAATATTATTGAATTTCATAGTTATTTGACAAACTTAGATAGAAAATTAAAAGAGCTTTCCAAATCTGCAAGAATTTTCTCGATAGGCTTGCTAGTTTCCCGATAATTGAAGAAAATTAAAAGAAAATCCAACATTGATGCCTTTCATAATTTTAAGATAGAGAATAATACTCTCAAAGTGCTGATATTAGAGGAATGGCCATGAAGCTTGCTCAAGATTCAATTTTGAAAATTAAGTGGGTTTCACTGTAAATTTGAACCCCTTAGTAGCTTAAATGTCCTTTTTTCGTCAAAATACGTCGATTTAGCCTATTTAAGCTTGTTTCCGTGGATTTTCTTGAAAGTTAGCCAGATATTTTGGATTTTCTCGCTATAAATCGTCGATTTTTTGCAAAATGTCTGACTGCTATAGGTAATAGTCCCTGTTTTATTGCTTTTTTACGGAATTCGCTTGAAATTTGAACTATTTGGCCAGAAAAAGTAGCTAAAAGTAGGTCGAATTGGCTTTTTAGTAGCTTAAATGTCTTTTTTTCGTCAAAATACGTCGATTTAGCCTATTTAAGCTTGTTTCAGTGAATTTTCTTGGAAGTTAACCAGATATTTTGGATTTTCTTGCTATAAATCGTCGATTTTATGCAAAATGTCTGACTTCTATGGGTAATAGCCACTGTTTTATTGCTTTTTTCACCTACTATTTACAATTAAATTTAATCAATTTGCTCCATAATTAATATGCAAATGTCAAAAATTTTATTCAATTTTCTCTGTCATTCATAATTTTATCACATTTTTCCAAAATAAAAAGCTTTAGAACATGCATTTTGAAATTCTCTATCTAACGCATGTTTACTTTTTCCAATATCTTAGAAAACAAGCGAGATATCGAGGTTTAACGATTGGCAATTTACGCACGCCGAATCGACATACAGGAAAAGCAAATCAGCATAAAAATTGCTAAGTCAAAATAAACGTTAAGCATCAATAGAAACTTTAATTTCATCAACTTTTCCCATCATAAACACACATAGAAAATTATTGTTAATTCTTGTTGCAATAACCTTATGTGATTCTTTTAGAAACTTGAACTTCTAGCGACTATTGATTTTGTTTTATTTTTATTTCACCTACCTACACTCTTAAAATTGAGCCCCAGATTTTCTACTTATAAAACCTGCTTGACTTTCATTCTTGTAACAACGAAAAATAATACACCAATCTATATCATAAATTCACTATCACTTTACTCTATCAATGGGAATTTCGATAAAATTGAATTTTATCTTATGGTAGAATTTCGATATTATCGATGACAATACCTAATAAAAAATGTTCACGATTAGATTACGTTTAAAAGTGTTGAAATTTGGTGGAGGCGCGCTCGAGTTTTCGTTCAACAATCGAAAAATTTCTACTAATATTACAATTATTCAATAATAAAGTAAAGATTTTAGTTTTAATACAACTTATTGATCGACTATTCTGAATACAACTTGACATTTAACTTTTCTGGTTGTTTTTAAGAAATTTGTGGCAAAAACACGTACCTTAGAACATGTTTTACAATCTCTTCTTAAATAAAGAATGATCCAGTCTTGAGGCGGTTTCTTTTCATATTCTCTTGTTTAATTTAAAATTTATCGAATCGACCAAAATATTTTTGCATTTATGTGCCTGGGCGCCTATTTTTTTCCAATTATTAGCGATTTATTAACACGTAAAAAGACTACAAATTGTGGTTAGTAGATTTTCGTTATAACTCGATTGATTTTTGTATAATAGAATAGAGCTCTAGCAATATTATTGAAGTATGTGTTCTTCTATTGTGCTTATAGACGAGCACAACAATTACGAGCAATAAACGTTCACAAAGTGATCTTTTACTTACATTGAAAAGACGACATAAAAATAGACCAAATCGATAATTGAACAGAGCCATTGTTGAGAATGACAAATGAATAGACTAATTTCTAAATTTCTATATATAAGGACCAAAACTTGAGTAAATTCCACTATTTTTTAGAAACTACACCCCAATTTTACAATAGACCAAATTTGAATAATGATCGAAACTAATCTAATATATTATGAATAATTCAATGGGTAATAATATTAATAGGTTAACGATATATAATTGGTTGATATTTTGAGAGATTATGAATGTTTAATGAAGATCTACTTACCGAATGGTAGTTCGAAACGACAATCGACTAATAATGAATGACCAGTTGGATTCTTCGTACCAACTACTTCCCCATCTCTCATCACCAATTCGGCTTCGAGTGACAACCATTGACCATTGCCCTCCTGGAATAACATGCAGAAAAAGAACAAAATTCTAAATTGCTACATCTAAATTGTGTGACTCTATTTATACTAAATCGACACGACATATAACAATGTGAACATTTAATAGTGTAAATTTATATAATTCTCTCCAACTATTCGAAATTAAACTATTTATCTAAACATTGATAATAGAATGATCTAACTTGATTCTAAACTGGATATTATTATGGTAAAAAAAAGTGTTAATCACAGTAAACTATCGCACACGTAATGTTCGTTCGGACGCCTGAAAAAATTCAGTTTTTACAACAATGAAGAATCGATGCTCTTTTCTATTGTTGTTGTTGTTGTTGTTATAACGTTTCAAGTTACTGCGTGTTCCAACAATTTCAGTCTTGCACGCAAATCTTTCATAAGGAATTAAATTCGTTACTTTCAACAGCAAGAAAGCGGTTACAATTTAGATTAAGATAAAAAGATTATTGTTGATTTTCAATTATTTTCATCGGTACTTAAATTCTTTTACATTTGAATTACTAATTATCAAGTATTTTTTCTGAAATTAATTGGTAAGGATTAATTCAAACGTATCTTTAGTATCACAAATTATTGAATTTTCTAGCTAATCGAGCTATAAAAATCAATGTGTACCTTGATTACAATATTTTTTTGTCCTATTCTAAATGTGTATATGGCCGAAGATAGAGAATTTTATGATGGGTGTTCATTTAAACTTAAACAGACTAAATTCTGGGTAAAAAAAGCGACTAGCTCAACAGCTCTACAATTATTATTAAGATAAAATCTCAATTTTTGATAGAGTTTCATAACTAGTCGTTCGCCTTTCCAGCTGTTTTTATATTTTCAATTTGATAAGCTTAGATTCAGAAACATAACAGGGAGGTGGTGGGACTCTAAAGGGCGCAATTCTACAAATTAACTTCTTCTATGTCCCCTTTGTCGCGTTAAATATTTTTACAGCGTTTCATGATTAGTCGTTCGCCTCCCCAGCTGTTTTTGTATTTTCTAAAGATTAATTAGGAAAGATACGCAATAAAAATTCAACCGTATCTTTAGCACCACAAACTTTTGAATTTTCTAGCTGATCGAGCTGTAAAAGTCAATGTGTACCTGTGAATATTGTTGAAGATCGAGAATTTTATGATGGGTGTTCATTTAAACTTAAACAGACTAAGATCTGGGTAGAAAAAGCGACTTTCTCGATTCTACAGCTCTACAATTATTATCAAGATAAAATCTCAATTTCAGTCGCGTTAAAATAAATGTTTTTATAGCGTTTCATAACTAGTCGTTCGCCTCCCCAGCTGTTTTTGTATTCTCAATTTGATAAGCTTATATTTAGAAACATAACAGGTGGATGGCAGGACTATAAAGGGCGCAATTCTACAAATTAACTTCTTCTATGTCCCCTTTGTCGCGTTAAATATTTTTACAGCGTTTCATGATTAGTCGTTCGCCTCCCCAGCTGTTTTTGTATTTTCTAAGGATTCATTAGGAAAGATACGCAATAAAAATTCAAACATTTCTTTAGCACCACAAATTGTTGAATTTTTTTTTAACCATTTAGTTACTCGAGCTACATTAAAATAATTGTCATTAATTACATTTTTTTTAATGAGTATATTGTTGAAGATTGACAATTTTATGGTGGGTGTTCATTTAAACTGAAACAGAGTAAGTAAGTTCTGATTGTGAGTCCAATAAGCGACTAGCTCTATAGCTCTACAATTATTATTAAGATAAAATCTCAATTTCTTATAGCGTTTCATAACTAGTCGTTCGCCTCTCCAGCTGTTTTTGTATTTTCAATTTGATAAGCTTAGATTCAGAAACATAACAGGGAAATGGCGGGACTCTAAAGGACGCAATTCTACAAATTAGCTTCTTCTATGTCCCCTCTGTCGCGTTAAATATTTTTACAGCGTTTCATGTTTAGTCGTTCGCCTTCCCAGATGTTTTTGTATTTTTTAAGGATTAATTAGGAAAGATACGCAATAAAAATTCAAACGTATCTTTAGCATCACAAATTGTTAAATCTTCTAGCTAATCGAGCTGTAAAAATTATTGTGTACCTTGATTACAATATTTTTTTTCTATTTTAAATGTGTATATTGTTGAAGATCAAGAATTTTATGATAGCTGTTAATTTAAACTTAAACAGATTAAGATGTGGGTAGAAAAAGCGAGTAGCTCCACAGCTCTACAATTATTATCAGGATAAAATCTCAATTTCAGCCACGTTAAAATAAACGTTCTTATAGCGTTTCATAACTAGTCGTTCGCCTCCCCAGCTGTTTTTGTATTTTCAATTTGAAAAGCTTAGATTCAGAATCATAACAAGTGGATGGCGCGACTCTAAAGGGCGCAATTCTACAAATTAACTTCATTTACATCCCCTCTTTCACGTTGAATATTTTTACAGCGTTTTATGATTAGTCGTTCGCCTCCCCAGCTGGTTTTGTATTTCATAGGGTTAGATTTAGAAACACAACAAGGGGATGGTGGGATTCTAAAGGGCGCCATACTTCAAATTAACTTTTTTTCTGTCCCCTCTGTCTCGTTGAATATTTTCATAGCGTTTCATTACTAGTCGTTCGCCTCCCTGGATTTTTATTATTTTTAATATGATAGACCTAAATTCAGGGGTATTGCAAGGGAATGGTAGGACTTTGAGGGACACCATTTACCAAATTAATTACTTTTATTCCCCTTCAATTGCTTTAAGTTAATTTTTTTTATAGCGTTTCATAACTAGTCGTTGCCTCCCCGGCTGTTTTTTTTTAATTTTTATTATAATAGGCTTAAATTCAGAAGTATTGCAAAGGAACGGTAGAGCTTCCAGGGGCGCAATTCAACAAATTAACTGGTTTATGTCCCCTCTATTACTCTATTTTTAATTTGACGAGATTAGATTCATAGGCGTAATAGGGGGTGGGATATTCCGAGGGGCGCCATTTAACAATTGAGGGTGAAAATCTAAATGTATACGATTCGTGTGAAACTCTTATTATAGGAGGATGTAGGAGCACGTAGCTCATTTGAAAGTTGGTCCAAATCGCTAGTTTCTGACGATTTCGCGATTTTCAGAAACGAGTTGTGCACGTTAAACGACTAAGAATGATTCGAACAGCCTCCCAACATTATTTTTTTCCATTTTTCTCCATTGCTTCCTCAAAAAAATGGAAGACATTTTTCATCACAACAGGTCAAAGTAGAGAAAAACAAAAACACACTTAAAATTTTTTTCAAATCGCTCGCCAACTAGCAGGAGTTTCACACGAATCGTATACATTTAAATTTTCACCCCTGTATAGTCTTCAAATGATAATAATACAAATACTAAATCACTTTTTGATTAAAATTTTCAAATTGAAGTCTAAATTTTAAGACAATCCCAGTTTTTTGTAACAAATTTTGCAATGCAACCGCAAAAAGGGGAAGATTTTTAGTCAACTTTTATTAAGTTCTACATGCTCGAGTACTCAAAGTAAAATTAGTATTAACATTATGAACACATTTAATTATCCAATTCATGTTAATTATACTTGATTTTCTTGAATCTAACTAATTAAAAATCATTATTTTGAATAAAAGATTTGCCATTACAAATCTTTTCTTCATAATAATAATTTGTACGAGTCCTTGCTTCTTTTTAACAGCATTTATTAACGTCTCTTTTATAAGTTTACAATATAATCGAAGTAAAGAACCAGTACTACATTTATAAAGTCGTAATTTTGCTTATGTTAACAAAGCGTATAATTAAAGCAAAACGGAAAACTTCCCATTTACTGTTGAATAAATATAAGGAAGAAAAAAAAGGAAGAAACCTTAGTAAAAAGATACTTTTATCTGTGAAATAAAACGACTTATAATACACGGGATAATTACGCTTATCAACTTATCACTAATAGTTGTAGAACGTTAATTAAATCGTTCAATAACCGAAATAGCCAAAACTGTGTCTACGTTTTAATTAACGTAGAGGATTAAAAGTTTTAATGATGATTACCAATTAACTTACCTCGTTTGAATACTGTACAGTCTGTAGTGGTATCCAATGATAACCCATAGCTCGATCCCAGATCATTCCTTTGCTCCAAACTTCTATCAATAATCCCGTATTCAAATCGTTTGTTTCGCTATATCGAAATTAATTATTATTTCAACATAAAATAATTGTTGTTAGAAATTGAACTTACAAGAGAAAATCTTGTTCCCAACATGGTGTCGCTCCTTTTACTGTAACTGTTGTTGATTTAACATTTTGTAGTTTTAATGTAACATAAGTATTGAATTGGGATGCTGAAACAACAATACAATAATTGATAACAATCATTGACAATTATAATGATTTGAATAAGTGATAATATAGTTGAAATGATCATTGCTTGTCTAGACTAAATGGCGCTACAATGAAACTCTTGACTCATAAAATATAAGAGAGTTCCTGATATTGATGCCAAGATTAAACCACTTGGTCCTATGCCATACTTTTTTCTATTGTCTGTAGTTATAGTGGTAGAAGAATAAAAACAATTCTTATAGATCGATACAAGTATTTTGAAGATTCGAAAACTAATACTTGAATTCAACAGCTGTGCATCACAGATGGATAAATTAAAGTTTATACAGTTGGCTATTAAAAGCTCGAGTTTCAATATGGGAGTTTAATAAAATTTCTCAAAAAATTCCGTAATTAAACAATAAAAATTGGCGTTTAATTATCGATGATTAATACCACTTTGATGTCATCAAAATTTCCTTAACAATGGAGAAATATACACAAACATGAAATCAATATTGAACGGATTCACACGAGTATACAACGTGTATGCTTATCATATCAGATAAAAAAAAAAAATCGAATTTTTTTTTACAATTAGATAGGGGGAAAATCCACTAGCATGTCTGTATGGAAATTTTGCTTGTTCATTCATTTTTCCCCTTTTGTTTGGTACTTTAAATGTATTTCAAAAACGAAATCTTCGAAGTAGCAGTAATACAAAATGTATTTGGAAGTCTAATAAGTGCAAAACTGTCGTTACTTACAGTTTAAAATAATGCATGTCTTGTATATAAGTTTAGATATTAAACTAAAATTCAAAACGACCTGTTTTCAAACCGTAAAACATTTAAATCCATTTAATAACTTTTAAAGTTGTATTTTATTGACTTACATTAACCAGAAAATAGAAGTTTTAAGTATTGATAACGTATAGCCGGATATTATAACAAATAAATCTATGAATTGAACAGAATCGGTATTTTTTATCTGTTTTAAGGCTGACTTTTATCCGAACTGAATGCTACCAATTACATGTAATTTCCATAAGACAGTAAAACTCATTTTCCTCTTAAACGGTAACAGATAGCGACCTGGAAATAGTTGATTACAATTCCAAAGACAGTTATATACAAAAATGAACGCTTGGATTTTTGAAAATTCGACAGGACTTGCTCTGTATAAGGTAAAAGTAACTTTTCATGTTCAAATGAGTGTTTTGGTAAAACACACAATTAACTGTGTAAAAGTTGATAATTTTAATAATCACGGTTATAAAAATATCGAGCAAAGTTCACTCTACAAAAATGAGCGCTTCGATTTTCAATTTTCTTTACTGGTTTTTCATAATCTGCATCCAAAGTAACCTATTTTTCCCGAAATTGAATTGAAATAACACAGACAGACATTAACTCGCATAGAAACGTGGGAGATGTGGTGAAAGACTGTGTCGTCTTTTGGTGGAGGCGCCGCGACTATGACAGTCAACCTTAAATATTTAACATTTTTGAAATTCTATCAATAACAACAGTGAATACAATGAAATGCAAATAATACTCAAAAGTTGAGAATTTCTTTCGTATACAGAGTGTTTGATCTAAATATGGTTGATTCTATGAAAGTCCTACATATTAGTCGACGGGCGATTCAAAAATATTTCAAGGATTATAGGAGAGTCCCTAAGGAACATTTTAATAAATTTAGAACCTTGTAGCTCATTTTAAATTTGGTCAAGAAACGATCATTTTGGACAATGTCAAAAACGAACTAAACACGAAAAACGACTCTAAGAATGACTCGGAGACCTTCACAACATTGATTTTTTTCGTTTTTTTCCATTGTATTTCAGAGAAAATACGAAATATTTCCACCTGTTCCAGAATAAAATTGAGTAAAACGCAAAAAAATAAATTTTGGAAGGATCCTAGTCGTTTTGGGTGTTTAGTTCGTTTTTAGAGATCACTACATCGTCAGAAACAAGCGGTTTTGACCAACTTTCAAATGAGCTACAAGGTTCTAATTTTGCTTAAATGTTCTTTAAAGACCCTACTATAAATCCTTAAAATATTTTTCGAATCGCTCCTCGATTAATAGGAGTTTCATAGAATTGACCATATTTAGATCAAGTATTATTGTAATAAAAATTTATTCGGTTTTATTAATTTTCAAAAAAATTATCTTTTCATATTATACTTGTTTGGCAACTCTAATTAGAAACTCTCGATATTTGGAATTTAAAAAAAAAATGTCTTCAACTCGTCGAAACCTTACCGCCCACTGAAAGAACACGTAATTACTTATTGTTAGTTTTGTCTTAATAAAAAAACAGATCTCCCATCATTTTAGTCGACGAGCGATTTGAAAAATATTTTAAGGATTTGTAGAAGAGTCCCTAAGGAACATTCTAACAAATTTAGAACCTCGTCGCACATTTCGAAGTTGGTCAAAAACGATCGTTTTGGACAATGTAACAATTTTCAAAAACGAACTAAACCCGAAAAACGACTAAGAATGACTCGGAGACCTTCACAACATTGATTTATTCCGGAGAAAATACGAAATATTTCCACCTGTTCCAGAATAAAATGAAGAAAAACGAAAAAAATAATTTTTGGCAGGATGCTAGAGTCATTCCAAGTCGTTTTGCGTGTTTAATTCGTTTTTGAAAATCGCTACATCGTCAGAAACGAGCGTTTTTGACCAACTTTCAAATGAGCTACGAGGTTCTAATTTTGCTGAAATGTTCTCTAACGACCCTCCTATTAATCCTTAAAATATTTTTCGAATCGCTCTTCGATTAATAGGAGTTTCATAGAATTGACCATCTTTAGATCAAGAACCCTGTATTATGGTGATAAAAATTTATTGACTTTCAAAAAAATAATTTTTTCATATACTTGTTTGGCAACTCTAATTAGAAACTCTCATTATTTGGAAATTAGAAAAAAAAGTGCCTTCATCCATGAGCTGATATTGCTATCATATGATTTTTATCTGTAAAATTGCAGACCAAAATCTTGTTTAAATGTAAGATTTTTTTCGGACGCAAATCTAATAAGTAGAGAAAGACGTTTCACTCCCTGTAGAGAGTAATGACGTCACTGTCTTGTACTAGAATCAAAGTAAGCATGACGCTACAACCGATGTTGCGCATTCTACTACCTATAGTGATAATATAATCAACCACTTGTGGATTCAACACGACTTCGTTACGATGCAATTAAAACTCAGTGGGTCGATTGCAGTCAATTTCAAGTCCTCTATCATAAAAGATTTACCGGTGGGAACATACTATAATGGAAAAAACATTATCAAATCGCTAGTATTTAAATAAAGAAAGAAAAATTTTTAAAGTGAGTTGACACGCCTTGCTCTACTAATAAGATGCAACAAATAACTCTCCCTACTCGTATCACAACACAGTTTTGCATGTTTCTTTCCCATATACAAGGTGTTTGGTCTAAGTATGGTGAGTTCTAAGAAACTCCTATTAATCGACGAGCGATTCGAAAAATATTTTGAAGATTTGTAGAAGAGTTCCTAGGGAATATTTTAACAAAATTAGAACCTCGTAGCTCATATTTGTAAGTTGGTCAAAAAACGATCGTTTTGGACAATGTCGCAATTTTAAAAAAACGAACTAAACGTGCAAAACGACTTAGAATGACTTTAGAATCCGCCTAAAATTGATTTTTTTCGTTTTTCCCTATTGTGTAGTAGAGAAAATACGAAACATTTCCACCGGTTCTAGAATAAAATGGAGAAAAAGGAAAAAACTCAATTTTGGGAGGATCTTAAAGTCATTCTAATTCGTTTTGCGTGTTTAGTTCGTTTTTGAAAATCACTACATCGTCAGAAATGAGCGTTTTTTGACCAACTTTCAAATGAGCTACGAGGCTCTAATTTTGCTGACATGTTCTTTAAGGACCCTTCTACAAATCCTTAAATTTTTATTTTCGAATTACTCGTCGACTAATAGGAGTTTCTTAGAACTCACCATACTTAGACCAAACGCCCTGTATAGATTTGATCATAGATATTTCTCTGTTATGAATTGGAATGTGTATTTTGTACTACTATTAATTATTAAAACTTCCATTAACTGTTTTTAAGATTCAGTTTCAATGATGTATAATTAATCGTTTTGCTAAGGGAAAAATGCAACCCTTCTCGTTAGATTCGAGACTTCTATTCTACAGTTATTTTATCGTAATAATACTTAAAAGAGAGAAATAATAAGCCGTATACTTTAAAGTTAATGTTGTAAATACGTAAACAAAGTTCTAATCAAATCATCACAGATGCTAATTAAATGTTAGTTAATTACACTATTATCATTAAATAAAAGCCATTACGCTTGTTTTATAAATTTGAAGATGAATTCGAGGATAATAAATTCATCTTTCTACAACATTATTCAAATGTATCCAAATCAGTTTTTCCCTATCGTTAACTCCCTATATACGGATATTAAACATTTTTCGATATTTTCGATGATTTCTATGATGGGAATTATATAATTTTCCGTGAAATTTTTCGAAATACACGTGTATGAACTTTGATTTAATCTAATTTGTACCGTTGAAGACTACATCTTTACGATGAGATCTTTTTTTTTTTGGTCGACTTTAGATCATTGATCTACAATATAATAAAAAAACTATCTATTCTATTTATAATCCCATAACTACTACAGAAGCGTACACTTTTATTTACTCGTCTTCACTTCTTTTTTATTAACAACATTTGCTTCGGGTTCAACAATCTCCTATCTCTTGATATACACGTTGTTCTAACAAGAGCTTCTCTAAATCCTGTAGCTTTCTCTACTACTACACCTGTATTTCCAACAAAATCCTCCAAGTCAAGGAAGTGTTCTTAATGTCTTAAGAAGTGCAAGATATTCATGCTTCACTTGACAGATCTAGAGAGTTGTTAATGCTTTGTATTCAGTATTCTAACATAAAATAACCAGTGTTATTCTACTACTAGACGAATTTCAACTTGTTTTCGTATAATTTTAAATTATAAAATAACATTAAACCATTTTAAACCATGAATAATCCCAACTAAAACAGTGATGATTTTTTTCTGTTGTTGCTTTTATGCCGACAGGGAAATTGTGGAAGTTTTCTACTTAACTTTTATGGCGAAATTTCTCCGTTCATTCACCTTTTTAAATTACTATTACTGTGTCTATTACCCGATAAATTACCCAATTAAACAAAGTAATCAAAATTTTAATGATTTCTGGATCAAAAGGCGAGATTATCACAGTTGTATTGCACAGCAAAACCGTTTTTCTATTAATTAAATATTCAGAATTAACTATGCAATTGTAGAAAATTAGTGCAATTTTGGAATTTATTGGGTTACATCAAGCTGAGTCTATTATAAGATCCAATTTAATTCATAGATTGTCATCAACTTTCTTGTTAGAAAGCTGTCAGGGGGTAATTTATTGAATTTTTCTTCCATAAAAGAATTATTCATGAACTTCAATTTTCTTATTCATATATAATATAATATTAATGGTAGAATAACGTCATTGAATCATTAAATTATACAAGATCACGATCGTTTCTTTAAATTACAATAAAAATGGATTTTTAATGATACTGTTTGGAGAAAGGAAAAGGTAGCGAAATTTTTGTTTTGTTGAAAGAATCAATAGAAAAGCATAATTTTATATAAATTATTTAAATTAGAAGCATTACAGTAGCATTAATGCCTTGTTAAGGTAGGTCCATAAAAAGCAACATACCGTAGTGGTATTTTCAATACATACATGAGAGAAACATTGGTCCCGCCCATGTCCCTTCTTTGTTAAATCACATGTTTCATGAATAATAGACAGAGATACCAAATCCACAAAACACATCTAGTTCTTTGTTTTTAATTTCTAGACCACTTACGCTCTCTCTGTCTCTTTCTAACTAATATGTAAGTAGTACATATACAGTACATTTCCAGGCTGCTGGAAACATTAGAGAAACTTTGGCCACGCCTATTAAACTACTTACATATTAGTTAGAAAGAGACAGAGAGATTGTGGGATGTTTATAGATGCTCAAAGGAATTTGACATCTCTTTCGATTATACATGAAACATGTGTTTTGACAAAGAAGGGGCATAGACGGGGCCAAGTACTGTATATGGGCGGGACCAATGTTTCTCCCATGTATCTATTGAGAATACCGCTACGGTTTGTGTTGGTGTATGTTGCCGTTAGTTCCAAAGTATAGACAGGAAGCAATATTTAAATAAACATTTTGTCTCCATTGAAGCAACAAAAAAATCACCGTGTTTCTGTTTCGTTCCTTTTGTGAATTGATGGAACAGTGTCTCCACTAAGTCATCAATGTTTAAAGAGGTCGACCGACTTTGTTTACAAGTGTTCCTTCTTTTCTTTAATGTTGCTGCTTATAATTGAAACATGGAACACAGCGCAACATTTAGTTGCTGTTGCGCTAATAAGAAGCCACTAACTGGAATTTTCAGGAATATTTTAATAAACATGCAACATAAACACAAATGTTGCTCTATGTTGCTTTGATGTGGACCAATTAATTCCGGATAGGATTTTGTTTTGTAAACAATTGAAAGCAACTCACCTTGAGCTCCAACGTAACGAGCCTTCTTTACTGTAACAAACAGAAAATAAAAATTAGTTTTAATCATTGAATTTTTTTTAAATTTCATAAATCAAAAATACAATTGAATCCGATATAGATTGTGTTGAAATTTACCGTATTGATTAGTTGCGGTTTCTATAAAGAGAACGATGTATCTGATAATAGTAGCTGGTACTGATAATTACACCTATGAGACTAGATTGTATGTAACAGTATAGATTAATTTACAATGTACACGAGAGTCGTGGATACAATAATGAATAGTCTATTGAAAACTGAATTTATTATAGATTTATAATAGTTAGAAATCGAATATATTATAGTTCTATAACTTGCAAGAGAGAGGAATATTTTTGAATAAGATCCAATCTAGTTTAGATTTGTCGTCTAAAGTTTGAATAGAAATAGAGTTACGATATAACTGAGCGTTACCGGAAGCTTTTCCAAGATATTCAACATTATTTCAAAAATTTAAAATCAAAATTTATTCTCCACCCAATAAAAGTCGACTTCAGTGGATCAAAATTTAAACGTGATATTCAAAAATTTTGAAAATATTACATGAGCTTAGTATTAGTCTAAGCATTACTTATACCAAATTTTGAGGAAATCTGTCGCTTAGTTTTTGAAAAAAATGGGAAAAACCATGTTTTTGCACTATTTTATTTTTTATCTCAAAAATGAGACGACAGATTTTGTTTAAACTTTTTTATCATATCCCAGTTAGTTTTATTTAGCTTCTAAATTTTTGTGGATGACGTTGAACTTTCCGTTTTTGCACCAAAAAATAAAAAAGAAAAAATGTCGAAATAGGTGTATTTAATGTTAATATACGCTTGAAACTAAGTGTAGGGTATAGAATCAATTATGAAAATTGATATAAACGAAATTATTTAACATTAACATCAATATTTTCCCCAAAAAACGCATTTTAAAATTTTAATTTAAAAATTCCGCCATATTGCTCTCAAAGAAAATAAAGCAATCTGTAAATGTGGATAAAAATATACATATAAAAGACGTGGTGGAGCAAGCGCCATCTAACGAGTGCGGTTCCGAGTGTTTCTCAACCTTAAAATTAATAGATAGTTGTTAGTTCGCAAGATGCCGGATAGATGGCGTCAACGGTGTAAAAAGTGCAAGGCTGCAGACTCGTGTTTAGAAAGATTTTATAATAATATTATATTAAAATTCATAACCAAACATCCTACATGATTATTATTTTAATATTTCGACATAATGAACTAGAATTCAAAACATTGCTTTTTTGACAAAATACTAAATGTGCTACGATAACTAATCCAAACTTGGGCTAATTGGATAGGCCTCAAAACAATGTTAGCCCAGGATTGTTAAAGTTAACGGTACACTCCTTTATGTGGTCTTGATAACTCAAAACTCATTTGTTTATTAACCGGTAATATGATTTTGATCTATTTCACTTTTAATTAGGTACCTACATAATTGTTTTATAGGTCCTGAAGGAGTACTAACTAAACGACTACGAAACTGTTGACAAGTTACTAATTGAAACTTTGTAAACTTGTAGAATTACTGTTCAAAGCTTTATTTATTGATTTTTTTTATTCTTCTAGCAGTAGGTACCGTTTTTGAATTGTAGTACCTTTTGCCCTTTTGCACAGTTTCAAGATCCAAGTGAATGATTCTCGAGTCATTCTAAGTCATTCCGAGTGCTTATCGTTAGTTTTAAAAATCGTAAAATCGTCAGAAACCAGCATTTTTTGGCTAACTTCCAAATGAGCTATAAGGTTCTAACTTTTCTAAAATGTTCCCTAAGGACCACCGTACAAATCCTTAAAATATTTTTCCAATCGTTCGTCAATTAATAGGAGTTTCATAAGAATATACAGGGTGTTTGATCTAAATATGGTTGATGCTATAAAACCCCTATTAGTCGACGAGCAATTCGAAAAATATTTTATTGATTTGTAGGAGGATCCTTAAAGAACACGTCAGCTCATTTTGACGGTGTAGTAATTTTTAAAAACGAACTAAACACGCAAAACGACTTAAAATAACTTTAGGATCCTCCCAAAATTGATTTTTTTCGTTTTTCTTCATATTATTCTGGAACAGGTGGAAATATTTCGTATTTTCTCTGGAATACAATGGAGAAAAACGAAAAAAATCAATGTTGGGAAGGTCTCCGAGTCATTCTTAGTCGTTTTGTGTTTTTTGAAAATTGCGATATTGTCCAAAACAATATTTTTTTGACCAACTTAGAAATTAGCTACAGGTTTCTAAATTTGCTAAAATGTTCTGTAGGGACTCTGCTAAAAATCGTCAAAATATTTTTCGAATCGCTCGTCGACTAATAGGAGTTTCTTAGAACTTACAATACTTAAACCAAACACCCTGTAGGTACCACATTTAGATCAGACTGAATTTTTACTGTATAGTCGACTCAGAACTTTAGGAGAGTAATAAAATTGCCAACAAAGACCACCTGGAATAGCAATATTAAAATGTGGTAAGTAGCTTAAAATTTCTGTTTATTTAGATGTTAATCATTAACAACCCTAAACAAAAGGGTCTACTACCTGTTTTGATTGATATAATTATAAAGTTATGGTTACTTACAAATGGTTTATTACTCTCTTAAAGTTGTGAATTAACTATACATTAATGTTAATTTTTTTTCATAATAAAAAGGAATATTTGCAGATTTTTCATCTAACAAGATTTTTTGAAGTGTTGGAGCAAATTCCCAAATTTAACATATGTAGCACGTACTTTTTTACACGATTTTTTTGCACGGTATTCTAAAGAACGTATCTACCGTGTAAAAAAAAGAGTAGGGTGTATGTACTTAAAATGTAGAATAACGGAACGAAAATGTGGGTTAAAATCGACTAATTAATATAAAAGAAAGCTTATTAAATGAATAATCATAGATAAAATCTTAAATAATGAATTGCTTGTATTAGTGTTTTTGAGAATTTCGCCACCGTGTAATAGAACGATTGATGAAAGAATAGTCAATAATAAAAAATCATTTTGTTCGTTCTAATTTCAGTCAATATTTCCACTTGTTATCCAAAATAAAATTAACAATAAACTTGCTTTTAGAGTCCTAATAATTAATATACAAAATAGATTATTTTTATATTATAGTTATCGTTAATTTATACATATTTTATTACATCATTTATTTTTATTACAATTATTAATTTTTAATTGATAAGAATCAATAGAAATTAACGTTAATTATACATAAATTAATACCAAAGTGGGCGAAATAAAAAATTGCACAATTTGTAATTCCCATTGGTTCGTATTCTGTAACTTTTGACAAATGATATCTATCCACAGTAACTGAAAGTTTCAATCATCAGCTCCTTAATAACACATTCTTTTTAGCATAAACTAGGTTACGATTTGTTTGAAAATTAAATACATAGTAAAATAATGCATAATAAAAAATGCATGTTTATGTATAATTTTATATAATTATTGTTGATATAATACATATATTTAACCTCTAGATAAGAGAAATAATTATTCAATAATTATTACGTATATAAACTTTTTTAATTATCATTAATTTCATTAATTGTTTCATTCAATGTAATTACAATTGGTTTTGGTTTTTCACCACATTTAGCCTGTTCACAACATTCAGGAAATGGTTTAGATGGATCACCCGGTACAATTTCACAATAATATTCAACTTGGAATGGAGCACACCTAATCAAATATAATCAATAATATTAATCTTAAATATAAATTTTTATCAATTAATTTACCCTCGATAGATTACACTATGATCATCCTTACATTCAGCTACAAAACAATGTCCTGGTACGAATTTAGATTCATCTTTAGCTAATTCCCCAAGATTACCCATTTGAGCGTAACAATAACCGTTATGTTCTACAAAAAAAAAATTATTAATCCATCTAAATAAATAATTATTAGAATATTCTTACTTATATCAGGATTGGGCATTTCCATTATAATTCCGCAATTAATTTGGTAAATTCCACAAATTAATAATAATGTAATTAAAATAAGTTTCATTTTGACTACTATGAATGCAGATAAACAATAAAATATTTAAATTTTATCCGGTTTATTTATATAAATGGACAAAATGGAAATTACGTCGATTAATAAAATAAAACTTAGAATTCGTTGTTTACGAGTTGCTTCTCGGGATTTGTAAAACAACCGTCAATATCACATAAAAGAGTCGATTTTCAATAAAATAACATTGATTCGAGAGATTTATAGCTGAACTATAAAATTTAAACTAATTAGTAAACTAATTCTAGTTTGTTTTGCTAGAATTTTGACTTTCAAACTTTATCAAAAGTCATGATATTGGAATAGTTATAGATAAATAAATACATAAACAAGAAAGTTTTATTTATAATTATTATTAACTTGAGAAAAATTTGTATTTATATAACGTCCAAATCATTCCACTAATTAAAATAATTCTCACTAACTTATAAATGAATTTATTTTCCCCTTCATAGTAATAACGTCTCATGAAAGCTTTGATTACTTTCTTCATTTGAGAGGACAAAAGTTTATTAATTCATACGATATTTTACTATATCGTACAAATATTTGATGGTAAACAGAGTTTTCGCCCGTCACCGATACGTTATGCTTAAACTATACGGTATAGATTATAACGGAAAGACGTTAGAGAGTTTTCGTCCGACACCGTTACGTTAAAAAATGTCCGTTATACTTTTAAGATCTCGATTTAATACCGTACAAGGCAATTTTTCACGCTATTTCTGAAAATAACGGAACCAATGAAATCACTGTCACTATAAACCATGTGAGTCCATGCGCACTTGAATCAATATGGCAGATACCGAACAGCTGATCGTACTGCTAGTAGCAGTGATCTCAATGTATGTCACTTGTCGTTATAACACCTTGAATGCTTTACGTAAAGCGATTATATCTTTCCGTTATAATTTGTATCGTATAGTTCAAAGATATAAAATAACGTAACGGTGTCGGGCGAAAACTCTCTGTTGTCTCTTTACGTTAAACATTTAAACCGTTATAATGACAAATCGTACTAGCACTACAATCAGCGTAGTGTCACATGGTTTATATCGGATAATTTTTATTGGTTCTCTTATTTCTAAAATATAAAAATGAACGTTATACGTTATGATTTTGGATCTTATAAGCTCTAACGGGAGTTTATAACGTATCGATGACGGGTGAAAACTCTTTAGTAGAGCAAAATTCATGCAATAAAGAAATTTCACAATATAATGAATCTCGAATGGAAACACCACCAAATTCTACTCCATTACAACTTTTATACTGCAAAAAAAAACGATAAGCCTGACGTGTTTATTGGTGTGGTTTACTCAACGGAAATTCCCAGTTGTACCTTTGAACTACTTTTAATTTTTATTATTTAGCCCTTCTATTTTCTATTCAAAATTTTAAATATGAACAAAATTCCTAGCTGTTATCCGGTCTAGGATATTTTAAAGCTTTGTTTCTTTCAAAAACTGTGTCGAATACCGCAAAGCTCGTCATAATCCGTTGATTCGTTCACGAGTTATCGTTTTCAAAAAATATCAAAAAAAGTGTTTTTTCAACATAATTTCAAAATTACTTAACCAATCAAATTTGTACCCTTCACAATAATTTTAGAGCTTTAAAATCTGCGTCGAATGCCACAAAGCTCGTCAAAATCCGTTGATTTGTTCGCGAGATATCGTTGTCGAAAAATTTCGAAAAAGCGTTTTTGCAACATAACCTCAAAATTCTTCGAAAAATAAAATTTGTACAGCTCACAATCATTTTGGAGCTTTAAAAACTTAGCGGCAAGTTTCACGAATGGCCTGCAGGGTCGACGGCATTCCAGATTTTTTTTAATTGATTGCTTATTCAACGTATTCAATTTCTGTTCGAATCTTGTTACATCAAATTGTTGTTTAATTAATAGAAAGCTTTCAAAATAATTTATCAATTTACATAAAATAAACTGTAATAAATTATATAAATTTTAGTTTTGTCAACATCAATATTGAGATATTTCAATTAAATTAATTTAATATACGTTTAGATTATTAAAAATTTTGTGTGGTATTCCGCACATAGACAATAAATTATCATCATCTTTTATAATTGGTGGTATTCTGTAATTAATGCAAAATCAGTCTTGTCTTAAAATTAACAAGATGATGAAAAATTCAGCAATTTTATTGATATTTTGTTCAAATCAACCCAGACGTAGATACATAAATTAAAGATTAACTATATAGAGCCTAAATCACATTTAGCCTAAAGATAAACGATTGATACGTGACTAAAATAAAATAATCTACTTTGTTGAATTGTGTACAAGTTGAGAACGATGAGACTAGAACTTGAATCTTTCAATTATAACTAAAACTATAAACTATAACTCGTTGATTTTCTGATTATACAAGCTTCTGAGATATTGGATAATCTTTAAATTGTCAAAAGTTCAGGGTATATCGAAATCTTGGATTAAGAAACGGCAACAAATGGATAACAGGCAGATAGGATCTAAAATGTACCATTAATTTCGTAAAAAAGTGACCGATTCTTAAGCGATCAATTTCGTGTTTTTCGGTTAGTGTAAGTCAGCGAAAATGGCACCAGTAAATCCACACTTATCTTCTAACTTCTCAAATCTTGAACTGTGATAATTCTGTCAGATTGTTAGGACCGGCTTCTGAAGTCTGTTTTATACAAACCCACAAAAAATGGTCACTTTTTAGTGAAATCGATGGTACTTGAATGCTTGGTTTGTTGAATTCTTGAAAACTTGATGGTGAAGTTTAAAAGGAATTTTCTAGAGCTCTTTTAAAATATAATCAAATATAAAGGATGGAATTGCAGGTAAATTGAGAGAAAAGGTAATGTACCGATACTAAATTATTCAATGTCGAGTAAATTGGAGTAAAAATCGATTTGAAAATGGAAAATGATTGTAACCAGAAACTACAATCGAATTATCAAAGGAAATAATGATAAGATAATCAAAGATGAGAATCCATGAAACTACAAAGCTAATATTCAAATACCAGTAGAATGCTCAAGATTAGAGCTTTGAGATTGAATTATCAATAAATATTTAAAACACTCCAATATTTAATCAAAAAAAAAGCTTATCATTCATTGTATCGTAACAATCATATAATAAATGATGAATAATAAATATTGTAATAAACGTATGAATAGTTATAAAAATGTACAGAATATAAAATAAAGAATCGATAGAAAAGGAATTTTTAAGTATTCCTTAAGGCAAAAAGCACATCCAGACAGATAGAAGACAATACAATTGTCGCTAGACAATGAATTCACCACCCTACTGCCATTCAATTCTATTCTGTTCTAATTCATGCAAGTTTGAGTCGAATAATAATAGAGCTTTTATAATACGTTTGAATAAAATCACCTAATTTTTATTTCTATTGAATATGAAAGAAAAACGAAAAGGGGAAAAATCAACAAAAGATTACCACATAAATATAGCAAGTTAATGAAAATTTCTAAAATTTTCACTAGTAATCAACGAAAAAACACTAAAACTTCACCAAATACAAGTACAGTGGCGATCAAAAAAAAAGAGACCTAGGCTCGAACGAGAATTTTACATATTTTCGTTAGTGTGAACCAGGTTGTTTCTCTCGTGAGCGTGGGGGTAAGAATGTGGGTAGTTAGGAGTTGTTAGAGCCGGTTTTAGCCAAAGCAAATTTATAGAACTATCCTCATTCCAAATATTAGTAACGCCCCCCTTCTTTAGCCTGTTTTACACAGCTGCACAAGAAGAGGTCTCTTTTTTTTGATCGCCAGTGTACATTCACTTTAACGTTACAAATTCTAAATGTCACCAATGTTATCAATTTTATTTTTATTACAAGTTGATAATTTAAATTGGAACAAGTTTAATTAATTAAAAATCGTTAGCAAAATGAATATTCTAATATTTGTATTTCTTTTATTACTATCATTAATTACTACAAAAGCATGGATTACAATCGAACATCCAAATTATGATAGAGGTGAAAATTTAATTATTTATAATTAATTGATTTAATTAATTAAATTTTATATATATTAAATAGAAAACCAAAGTTATTGTATTGGTATGAAATTTAATATTGGTGAATTATTGATTGGTGAAAGTAAACAATTAACAAATATTTGTGGTATAGCAACATGTCGTCAAGATTTAATAATTTTATATCGAGGGTTTGTATTAAAATCTAATTATTTAATTTTCCAATTAAATAACATAAAATTCACTAATTTTAGATGTAATCCAATTGCGGCACGATATCCTTGTTTTATTACGGAAGAAGATAACAGTAAACCATTTCCGGAATGTTGTAGACAAATAAAATGTGTAGAAGAGTAATTATGTTTTTGTGTCTATAAAATTTAATTAATTTAAAACAAATTTTATAATTAAAATTATAAATAAATAAATACACTTTTTGGACAATATTCCTTGAATTCTTCCGTGTTAATATCGTTGTAGCCTTCTATATTTTTTTTATTTGTTAGCATTGTTATACTTGTCTTTAGTTTATCAAAGTTCTAGATCGATAATTATCGAATGTGGGCGCATATTGAGCTCGTAGGAAGAAGCATTTCAAGATCTAGGACAATAGTAAGAATACCGTAAGTATTTTTCTAAATACCTCCTACAGAATTCTATAAAATATGAGAATAGATACATCAATATTGTTGAATTGAATGTCTGTTTAATTTAAGAAGAAAGCATCATGTCAACTACGTCTGAATGTCTGCCAATAAACCAACAATATAGGGAAAAAAAGTTTGGAAAATAAGGGCACAAAGCCAAGACGATTGAAAAAATGTATCTTTAAATCAATAATTTATGAAACTCTAAATCTTCGTTTATTGATTTTTATAAAAATCCACATTAATATAAAGCACAGAGAAGCGTAAGAATTTAACGAGAATTGAAATAAAAATGATCACATCACTTGCATATTCGCATTTTCAAAGTCTTTCGATTAAATGAAAAATAAATTAAAATATGCTCCAGTAAGTTAATTGTAATTCAAAATGCCTCATATTAGGAGACATTTCAATATCTGGTCAATCAATTTAAATTTTGCCCTTCCTTACAGTGTAAAAAAAAAACAGAAAAATACATCTATTTTTTGTGAAAAGAAGCATATTTCTGCTTCTTATAAACTGCAACTTATAAATCGATAAATACAACAATAAGTAACGATAAGGCTATTTCCTGTCAATCGCTTAAAGCTCTAAAAACGCCGCCTAACTACTGATTTAATTGCCCTATAATAAAATACTGAAATACAACCTATTCTATTTTTATTTAATAGTAATAATAACACTAATAACGCTACTATTTCTAGAAATAATGGATTGTAATTATTGAAATATTTATTAGCAATACGATCGACTTCACACGATTTAATTGTGAAATTATAAGCCGAAACTGATACTTTCTAACAATTAAATTTCTGGTATTTTTTTTGCTACACATCTATAGACTATTGCAACACATACCTGTAAGCTGAAAATCTGCTAATGCTAGCTTAACATAAATCAACTCTATCTTTTTCCAAACGATTTAATATCATCGAGCATCGATCGGGAGAGAGCTTGGAGAAGAAAAGGAAAACAGAAAGGAATCCAAACATAGATGGAGAGAAAAAATAAAACGAATTAATTAATTTAGAACATAATTAGTAACGAATATAATCCGGTGGAAAGTTGGTGGTGTTCTATTGTAAACAAATACAGAACAATTTAAGCTGGAAAGTTGATTCGTTAATATACAGTTGGACGAATTCAATCCAATTTACATCTGTTTCATTATGTTGCATTCCAGCAAATAAACACACACACATACACAACTTTCAGTTATTTTCATTATAATAGCTTTGTACGACAGGGAGTTATTTTAAATTTATGTATTTTAATTTAAAGTTTGTTTTAAAATCTACAACAATATAACGAGATAATATCAAAAATTTTGTCAGTGATAGATATTGATAGTAGATCAATAAAAAAGTATGTATCTGTAGACTGTATAGATTAAGAGAATGATATTAATATGTCAATACTGTCTGTCTTGATATTTCACTAACTTTAATCACTCAATAAATATAGATGAGGATCCGAAAAAAGTTCAATTTATAGCGTAAAGTAGTGCTTCAAGCAATTTATAAAGCTTTACATGTAGAAAAAGAGGATTTAATCAAAGACAGTACTGTTATTTTAATAGATTAATAGTAAACTCACCATTGTGGAAAAAAAATTAGTTGAAATTCTTTTAAAATTGAATCAACAACAAAAGCTTCTAATTATAAAAGAACACAAAAAACTTTAAGATAAGAAGCATAAAATTCTCAAATATATTCGTCGACTTTTCAATTAAAATGATCAATTTTTGTAACAAAGCAAAAACATAGAGGGTATACAATAATGAATAGATAAAACATCTGGTTTTCTGTTATTTTTTTTTTTTGTAGAGGAAACTTAATTATAATTTATTGCATTTCCCTTTTGTTGGCAAATTTTTGCAAGATTTATAATTTTAATCAACACAATAAAAACTTCAACATTTATTAAAACAAAATCGATATTTATAAATAATTAAACTAAATTGAGATACGTTAATACAGGCATTATCAAACTGATAAAGTAGTGGAATCTTTAAATGAAAGAATAATTTACTTTTGAAATCTATACCCCGGCGCATCCACCAAAAATTAACGATTAGATTCGTTTTTAAAACTCTTTTTTATTATAGATTTAATGTAAGATTTAAACGCAATGATGGAATAAGATGAAACTTATTTAGGAAATTAATCGATGATTAGGATTAATCCATTATTTATGCTACATTTTTAGCTTTTTCACATCACAGAAAACAAACATGAGAAATAAATTGATGCACGTTTATACACGCATTATAAAACTGATAAGTTAATGGAATTTTTAAATGAAAGAATTGATTGCTTTTGAAAATAATCTGTACCCGGCGCATCCACCAAAAATTACCAAACATCAATGAATTGAGTTATTCTTACAGCTCTTTTGTAAAATAGATTTAATGTAAGATTTAAGCGCAATGGTGGAATAAGATCAAGCTTAATTCTGGAAATTGATTAGCGTTAATCCATAAATATTCCCACAATTTATGCTACATTTTTAGCTGTTTCACATCACAGAAAACAAGCACGAGAAATAAATTAATAGACGTTTATACACGCATTATAAAATTGATAAGATAGTGGAATTTTAAAATGAAAGAATTGATTGCTTTTGAAAAGAATCTATGCCCGGCGCATCCACCAAAATTTACCAAACATCAACGAGTAAATTAATTTTCTTACAACTTTTTTTTATCATAGATTTAATGTAAGATTTAAACGCATTGGTGGAATAATTCTGGAAATTAATCCGTTCTTTGATTAGGGTTAATCCATAAATATTCCCACAATTTATGCTACATTTTTAGCTTTTTCACATCACAGAAAACAAGCATGAGAAATAAATTAAGACACATTTATACACGCATAATAAAATTGATAAGATAGTGGAATCTTTAAATGAAAGAATCAATAACAATTTCCTATGATTTTTCACATGATACCAAATAAGACTTGTTTATTTGGTGGATTCTCACAATATAATTCAATAAATTTGACTATCAACGTATCACCTTTAAAAAGCGTCATATTTATTTTCCTATTTTGCGTTGGAAATAGACTTATTTTGACATAAAAAGTAGTGTGGAAATGAAATATTTCTTAACTACTTTGAGTGTAGAAATATCTAGGATAATTTATTTTTTAAAAGTTGGTAACACTTGCCTTATTATTGAAATGTCACTTTTTGACAGATATTAAAAACAGTCGATTTAAATAAAAAATTTATTTCATTTAATTCAAATTGTTTCTCCATTGCATTTTCAACAATTTCCTACAGTTCGGGTGGAGTGCACAATAAGTCGTCACACATTTTCACTTAAAAATTGTAATGAAAATGGAGACTAAAACAATTGAAAATCAACTTGATGGATACTAGATACAAAAATTGAATATCGGTTACACCTACAATACCAACTCCTATAAAATTCCCTAAATTTCCAAAATCTATTTTTTTTTTGAAAAAAGGGTGCAAGGGGGTGCAAAATAGGAAAAATAGTATAAAAAACTCGGTTCAGAAGTCAATTCCTGCATTCGACCATTAAAAAACTCGCCGCTTCGCGGCTCGTTTTTTAATATTGGTCTCATGCAGGAATTTTCGACTTCTGAAACTCGTTTTTTAATATACTATTTTCGCACCTTCAAGCGTTCTACAATTTCTTTTCAGAATTTCTGTATTCATTTATATATAAACAGTATGAGCCGATGAATAGGACTATTTATAATATAAATGATATGAAAGCTCTTCTTCGCGTTTCAAATACAACTCCCATTGAAAGCACTAAGTAAATTGATGTAAACTAAAATTCTTTTGTGAGATAAACAAATTAAATTTAATTAGCTTGATGGTAGTCTAATGATTCTTGTTAAAATTCTTTATATTTGTAATGATTTTTTTTTTTATTTGAATTATTTCATGTCAAGATAGTGTTTCTCAACAGTTAGGTCGATACACCTTGTTATTGTTGATGTTATCGATATGACGTGAATATCCGTACAATTCCATTCTGTTAAAGTTCCTATATTACAATTGAGCAAAATAAGATAACAACAACAACAACAAGGAAATATCAACAAAACTCTGATTGGATACGAAATAATTTGTACAGTTGTAAAAATCAATGTTTTAGTCTTTTAAATATGATTTAAAACAGCCTGAGGTATTCGTGTTTAATTCATAATCAATTCTCCATTATGTTACAAAATCGTTTCCATCAAATTGAACTTTATACATTTACCAAGTAGGTAGATAGGTAGTTAGGTAGGTAGATAGATACAGTTGATGTTGAGGAGAACTAATTATTGATTTTTAGTTTAGTGGGAACAGAATGGTTATTCTAACTGTAACCTGTCAGCGGCAGGCTATTCGAGCTCAAAACCACACGGAAGAAAGACATAAATAACCATAATGTAAATCTTCGATGATGGAAAAAGTTGCAAAAACTTTACATAAGCATATTCTAAAAGTAGAGCTAACTGTAAAGTCTGTTAGTCCAAGTTTAAGTTAATTTAAGTAATAGCTAAGGCTAGCTTAAATATACAAATAATGTTGTCTTATCGATAAAAATATCAACAATGTAGTTAGATTTAAAGATTGAAAGAAGTTTGAATTTTACCTGAACGTATCATCGATTTCTATCTCCAGGCCGGTGAACTCTAAAGTTTCTATACAATAATCAATAATGCTGTTGATGTTGGTTTCAAAATACTAAATCTTCTCAACCTAGTTCGTGAATTTTACATGATCTTTATGCTATTTCTGGATGATAACGGACAAAACGTTACAATTTAATTTTAATGAGATTTAACCATCTGCAAACTACAAATATTGTTCCACAAATAAAACAGGTTGGTGTTTTTTTTCTTCTTGTTGTTGAAGAATTTTTTAAATTCTCCTAGCAAATAAAGTAGACATTCTTATATTTTATTCTATATTCAAACAGTATATTCCCATAAACCACATAAATGATGAAAATTTTAAATTCAGAATAAACGGCAAATAAATCAATAGTTAGGTACCTCTGTTAAATGAGAAAACTTGTAGGGAATTTTAATTAAACATCATAATAGCAAAAAAGAGCAAATAATATAGTTAAGATAAATAGTTACAGTATCTGTCAAATCGTTTAACTTTATTAGAAAGAAGCAGTAAGATTTGTTGCACTAAATATCTACCCGGATCTCTACAGGATTATTTACGTCTAGTGAAAAGTTCTTATTGCAACTTCTATTAGTTGAGGAGTAGTTCGAGAAATAAATCAAGAATTTGTAGGTAGGTATTAGGAGATCATTTTGGCAAAATTAGAACCTCCTAGCTAATTTGGAAGTTGATCAAAAACGCTCGTTTTGGACAAGATCGCAATTTTCGAAAACCAACTAAGCACGTTAAACGATTAAGAATGACTTCAACACCTTCCCAACATTGATTTTGCACCAGCTCCACAATAGAGAAGAATGAAAGAAATCAATATTGGGAGGATCCTCAAGTCACTCTGAGTCATTTTAAGTGTGTAACAAGTACTTGAAAATCATGAAATCGTTATAAATGAAGCTTTTTGACAAATTTCTAAATGAGCTACGAGGTTTTATTTTGCTAAAATGATTCCAGGCACTCTCTATAAGTCTTTAAGATATTTTTCGAACCACTCGATAAATAATGGGAGTTTTTTTCAATAATTTGTAGGGAGGTACTAGCAAATCATTTTGGCAAAATTAGAACCTCTTAACTCATTTGAAAGTTAATCAAAAACACTCATTTGGACAGCATGGTAATTTTCAAAGACAAGCTATGCACGTTAAACGACTAAGAATGACTCAAACAACCTCCCAACAATGATTTTGCACCAGCTCCACAATAAAATGGAGAAAAATGAAAGAAATCAATGTTGGGAGGATCCTCGAGTCACTCTAATTCATTTTAAATGTGTAACAAGTTCTTGAAAATCGTCAGAAATGAAGGTTTTTGACAAACTTCTAAATGAGCTACGAGGTTCTATTTTGCTAAAAAGATTCCAGGCACTCTCTAAAAGTCTTTAAAATATTTTTCGAACCACTCGATAAATAATGGGAGTTTATTTCAAGAATTTATAGAGAAGTACCAAGAAATTATTTTCGCACAATTAGAACTTATTAGAACTCATTTGAAAGTTAATCAAAAACGCTCATTTGTACAGAATGGCAATTTTCAAAAACATGCTGCACACGTTAAACGACTAAGAATGACTCAAACACCCTCCCAACATTGATTTTGCACCAGCTCCCCCAAAAAATGGAGAAAAATGAAAGAAATCAATATTGGGAGGATCCTCAAGTCACTCTTAGTCACTTTAAGTGTGTAAAAATCTTTGGAAATAGTGACATCGTCAGAAATGAAGCTTTTTGACAAACTTCTAAATGAGCTACGTGGTTCTATTTTGCTAAAATGATTCCAGGCACTCTCTATAAGTTTTTAAGATATTTTTTAAACCACTCGATAAATAATGGGAGTTTATTTCAAGAATTTATAGGGAGGTACCAAGAAATCATTTTGACAAAATTTGAACCTCTTAGCTCATTTGAAAGTTAGTCAAAAACACTCATTTGGACAGCATGGTAATTTTCAAAGACAAGCTAAGCACGTTAAACGACTAAGAATGACTCGAACACCCTCACAAACGAAACAAATCAATATTGGGAGGATCCTCAAGTCACTCTGAGTCATTTTAAGTGTGTAACAAAAGTTAGGAAATCGTGACATCGTCAGAAACAAAGGTTTATTGACCAACTCCTAAATGAGCTACTATGTTCTATTTCACTGAAATGATCTCCAAGCACTCCCTATAAGTGTTTAGGATATTTTCCGAACCACTCGACAGATAATGGCAGTTTGCATAAGAACTTTTCGTCTGACGTGTATAACCCTGTACATACAAGGTGTCGGATCTAAATATGGTAGATTCTATTAATTGAAGAGTGAATCTAAAACTACTTCAAGGACTTGTAATGGAGTCCCTGGAAATCACTTTGACAAAAATTAGAACAGTGTAGCTCATTTGGAAGTTGATTAAAAAACGATTGTTCTTCATAATGAAACAATTCCCAAAACTTAAAAGAGACTTAAAATGACTTATAGTGACTCGAAGACCCTCTTAGCTTTGATCTTTTTCGTTTGTCTCCATTGTATGCTACAAAAAATGCAAAACATTTTCACCTGCTCTCGAATGTATTGGAGAAAAACGAAAAAAATCAATGTTGGAAAGATCTTCGAGTCACTGTGATTTTGAATGTGTAGCATCGTCAAAAACAAGCCTTTTTGGCCAATTTCAAAATGAGCTACAGGCTATAATTTTGCCAAAATGGTGCCCAGGGACTACCCTACAAACCTTTATGATACTTTACACCTCCGCCAGTCTAAATACAATTTTATTCACCTTAAATTTCATTTTTAATTAAAAAAAAAACACGATTACCCTCCGATTATTGATCCAATCTCGTGTTCTCATCAATATCACGAACGAATAACGCTTGTCAAAATCAGATTCTTTCAACTTTGAAATTATATGATGAGAAAAAGAAAAGTTTCGATAATAAACTACACCCCTGTCAATAATCGTTGTAGAGAATTAGGGGATGGTAGAAGTAAAGTCGATCCGAGATCAACCGCATAAAGATTACAAAGTAATCCTGTACAATTCTATTTAACCTCACCCTGATTAAGTTCTACATCGCTGCTATTGTAAGTTAACATTCCCTAAAATAATATAAATCTCATCTGTATTAAACGATAATCGAACTAAACTGTTTTAGCAAAAATAGAAACCATTTATAATAGAATCAAATCGTTAACGTACCTATTTATATTTAGGTTTTTATGATAAAAAGACAAACGTTTGACAATTTTACTTAAAATCGCAAAGGTCAAGGGTAAATATATGATAAAAAAATATAAGCTTAACGATATATTGTATGAAAAAAACGGAAATTTGAATCTCATTTCCTGTTCCGTTCAGACAATTTTTTGTATTGACCAGTCAAATATGGAATACAATCGAAATGTAATAAATGTTGATATTTTAACAAATCTCACCATTTACATTTATAAAATTGTATTTTTTCAAATTTCAGGTTTTGTAAGATTATAACGAGCTTTTTTACTCGTTAAATTACAAATTTCTGTAAAATTATTTTCTTTTCTTTCATCTTTCACTAGCTTTTTGTCCTCGTCAATTTGTAATTTTCATTTGTAATTCTTCAAAGAAACACGAAATTTTATATTCAATAAAACATCCTAAGGGTCGATTTCACTAACGTATGTTAACTTTTAAGGAACAAATAAGTCATAACTGTCCATTAAGTTTAACTGAAGTTGGTGAAATCGTCACTTAATGTACTTTAATAAAATAATAATTGTGTACTATTGTTTAACACATGCAGTTAATTTTAAATGATCCACTAACGTATGTTAACTTTGAAGGAACAAATAAATCATAACTGTCCATTAAGTTTAACTGAAGTTGGTGAAATCGTCCCTTAATGTACTTTAATAAAATAATTGTGTACTATTGTTTAACACGTGTAGTTAATTTTAAATGATCCACATATGATGGTAAATACTGGATTTATTAAAGTTTGATATTTATAAAACTATTAAAGATCAATCTTTTGTTAAAGTTTCAAATTTCAACTTGTTCCGTATACAGATCAGATATTTTACAGCTTCTGTTACTGGTAAATCTGTCACGTACCATCGTCAAGCAGTAAACATAAAGACACGTGTATACTTGATACTTTGAAATTACAGTAACAGAATCAAACACGTGTAGTTTAAAGTTGAAGTATAGACAATGGATTTATTCCAAGTATTCAAAGTATAATTACAGTATTTGTCTTGAGGATTGGCCGGCGCATCCACCATTTTTACACAATCTAAATTTTCTACATTTCTAGGTCAATAACTAGACTAAAACCACTAGAATCTAATTAATTATTCAATTTAAAGCGATTGTCTTGTAATTTAGAGAGATTATAGAAAAAATTCGCAATACCGATCAATTTTTCAATCATACACTTTATTATTGGATCGTAAAGCTTGTCGTTAAAAGTGGAAATTAATCTTTGTAGGTGTTGTATAAGGTCAAAGTTCTTATAGTTGTGTAAATACAAACATACAATTTTCCAATTTCTCGGTTCTTTACTTATTGATACTCTTTATAACAGATAAGTACGGTTAGTAATTCGAGAATTGAAAATTTCTTTCCCTCACATAGAAGAAACAACAATTTAATTATAGAATTTATGATGTGTAAAATCGAAATTAAATAAAACACACCAAATCCGATAAACTAGTTTAAAATTTATAGTTTTATCAAATTTAGAATGTGATTCGTTTCTAACAGATAATCGATATTAGACTTGTAACATTTCTAGAAACTATCAGATACATGCGTTTTGAATTATTTATAACAGCTTGAAATTCTAGATGTTTCTATAAAAAGTAAAAAATAGTAAAAAGAAAAAATGTAGGTGTCTATCTATCTTCACAACTCAAATATGTAACTCGACGTATACGCTATAAAGTGAAGTGTTGTGTTGAATAGAAGAAAGGAAATATGGAAACCACTCTACAATTAATGAGAGTTGTATTTCTCGTCATCTTTGTCGATGTTTCTACCTTTATATTCAAACTTTTCTATACTAAATCATTGATAATAAATATTCTAGTAGAATCACGAAATGTTACAAGTTTCAAACGGTTTAACCATTTAGAATTTTAGATTCAAACAATTGGGTTTTTTTTTATCGATGTGTGTATAGGTTGAACTTTCAGAAAGTTAAATCAAAAATTGATGTCAAAAAAGTAACGTTATTGTTTTATAAATGGAAAAACTCAAGCAATTATCTGGTTGTCAACATTCAAAACAGTATTCGAGTTTTGATTTGATATTTTCAAATGACAACTATTATTTTACCACTGCTAGAATGTGACGTAAAGCGATTACTTACAAGACAATTCAACTAGACATTAATTAACTTTGTATTACAAGGAAATATAGTTTAGAAATCCACTACTAAAATTTATAGGAATTGACCAAGACTGTGTAGTTAATCAGATTTTATCTCAAATGTCCTCAAAACCACAGACAAATACAGATAATCTATTTTAAGACTGTAATTACACAAAAAAAAAACAATGTCGATTTGAATGGTTTTAAAGTCACGTCTAACGATCACATCTATAAGGTTTCCTTTAGTCTTCTTCCTTGCGTCATTGTAGACCTTTATAAATAACTGAAGGTGGACTTTTGAACTGATCTGATTGCTACCAATTACATGTAATTTCTATAAGACAGTAAAACACATTTTTCTCGTAAACGGTAACAGATAGCGACCTGGAAATAGTTGCATTCGATTATAAAGGCAGTCATATACAAAAATGGCTGCTTGAATTTTTGAAAATTTGACAGGATTTTCACAGGACAAGGAAAAAGTAACTTTTTGTGCTGAAACGAGTGGTTTGGCGGAACACATAATTCTCTGTGTAAAAGTTGATAAATGTAATAGTCACGTATATAAACAGATCGAGTAAAGTTCACTCTACAAAAATGTGTGCTTAGATTTTCAATTTTCTTTACCGATTTTTCATAATCATCATGCAAAGTAATCTATTTTTTCCGAAATTGAATTGAAAAGTACACGGACAGACATTAATTCGCAAAGAAAGGTGAGAGAAGTGGTGAAAGACTTTGTCGTCTTTTGGTGGAGGCGCCGCGACTATGACAGTTAGCCTTAAAATCCCCAATTATCGTGAACTTTTTGTCTAATTTTATAAATTGAGCGATTCATTGTAAATTCATTATCAATAATTACACGAGTAAATTAAAGTACTTGAACTATTTGTAAAGTTTTATTCTCTTTTTTTAGAATCAAACAAAGAATAAAAATGCTGATCCGACCAGGATTCATATTGGAGAAATTCTATAATAAGTGAACCATTAAAAATTCTATTCACATATTACCTTTAACGATATCTTCCTCTATTATAACGATCATTGATGTCGTCTAGTATTGGATTAACTGTACAATTTTTTAATCAATAAACCGTATATCGAATATGATCGGTAAAGGATCCTCTCTAATTGCTTTAAAATTGAATAAGTAACATTACTTTTATCTTTATACTTTGATATGGTAACATGGATTTTTGAAAGGCGTATTTGTTCAATGTTAATTAAACGATCAAAGAACTTACTTGACGATATTGTAAACGTAACACTATTATAACTTTATTGTATTTGTACAACCAAGAATAGAGAATGTTTTAACATTGTTACAAATATGTAAAAGTTTTGATTATTGAACATTTACTTTCTTGTTGAACGTTATAGTTTAACACTGAATAACTAGTTTGTAAGTTTGGTGTTTCATTGTTAAAAATAAAATCTCTAATCGAACCATCATTTACGAACTATGGTAGCTTTAAAGCTCATGAACAGTTACTATTATTGTCTAAAGTTTGAACAGGGATATTATGCGTTATAAAGTATTAAATTTTTATTGAAATTTGAGCTTTAATACAAAAAATTATCCGGTTCTTTACACTCATCAACTCTCTCATCGAAAAAATGACTTTATTAGCTATTTAAGTGCTCTTTAATAACCACTGCCATTTATTTCCTTAAATTTAAATGACAGCTGATTTGTTTTTTAATTCTCAATTTGAATTGTTATTAATGTTTTTATCTAACATAAAAAGCCAGTAACTATACCGATTTTAAAACAATAAATCACCTTATAGCACACTAGTGTGTTATATCTATAACACATTAGTGTGTTATCGAAATTTGCATTTCTATTGCTAACGCGCATGATTTTGTATAACCACGATAAAATGATGGGAAAAAAACTTTCCATGCCAACTAAAAATCAAGCCTTCTATGAAAGTAAGCAACTAGTTGGGATAATAAAACAATTAAAGTATTTCTAGTTGTCTTATTACCAATACTAACAATTGCAAAATTTCCTAAGGTTCGATTTCACCAACGTTTGTTAGATTTTAACGGATAAATAAGTCATAGAAACGATTTTTATAATCATTGTACATTAGGCTTAACTGAAGTTGATGAAATCGTCCCTGAATTTCAGGATTTTTTTTTTAAAGAAAAAAACGGTGTGAGGGGTGGAAAATAGGAAAAAAATGTATAAGAAACTCGTTCCAAAAATCATTTATTACACTCATTACTTGACTTTTACAACTAGTTTCTTAATATACTACACATTAATTGGATAGTAAAAATAATGGTAATAATATTATCAAACCCTACACATGTTCAGATACCTATTAATGACAAAATACTGATAATTAACATAATTAAACTGAGTTTCATGGAAGTTTAATTATGGCACACGTTCACTAATCTCGCATGTCTCAAGAAATCCAGTCATAAATAAATTTAAATAAAGATGTTTACGTTGATAAATAACAGACAATGTTTTTTCTACATTTCCTGAAAAAATGCATCGTTTACATTGATAAACAGTCCATGAAATTAAAGGGAAAGAATCCTGTTTAAATCTTGGAAGAATTTGGAAAAAGTGGAAATTCTACTAGGCCTAATCCACTAATCTTACATTAATTGAAAATAATCCGTAAAACTAGGGTAACTACCCTACAAATCTATTGATTTTTTTCCTTTAAAAAAAGCTAACAATTTCGCATGTCTTACAAAATATAGCAACTAAAAATATTCCCAACATATTGATGAAAAATAACAATCATTCCGTTGATCAACATCGTAATTTCAGTCAGAAAAAACGCAACTAACAGTGCTTGAAGCAACAATCAATCTATACGAAATATGGTTGAAAATTTTCACGAATATATAATAAACGAAGATTCTCGTTTTGTTCTTCACAACAACAATAATTGTGTGCCTTGTAATTCTAATGAGAAAACCATAAAGATACATTTCATGAAGATATCGTTGATTGCTATTGAATAAAAAAAACCATAAGTAACATTAAATTTGTCTCAAGAGACACACACAAGATTAACTTAACTGAAAGAAAATAATTCCACTAATATTTCAGGTAATTCAATGTGAACGTTTCAAGTTTGGTAGCAGTTACTTTGATGGAAACTCTCTTCATTATTCAAAGAATTTATTGTGGAATTTTGGGTATACTTAACAATATTACTGTTATATATAGATTTAAACATAATATAACTATAGATATTCGTGTTAGGACATGATTAATAAAATTCAATATAGCGTTTAAATAATTTTAGAACAAATTCTTCACTTGCTTGGTTTAATTTTCCACTCTTAACACTGAAAATGTACAAAAATTTGAATATAAAGCAGCTTTATCGATAACAAGTCCATTATTGTGTTGAAAACACTAGAAAACGCACTATAAAATTACAATAAAGCTTAATTTTAAAATAAAAAATTATCGAATTTGTTATTCTGTTTCAAATTACACTTGTTTGTCAAAATAAAACTTTAGTTACATTAATGCAAATCGTGCAACTTTGTCACTTTTAGTAATATTTTATTTATAAATTGCCAGATGCATGCTGTGAAGTTTTAATGAATCGCACTGTATGGAATTTTAAATATTTTTTGAATAAAGTGTACTCAAAACTACAATTTTGATGTTTTAATAATTATCACGTGAACTAAAAATCAAGCCAAAACAAGAAAAAATGATAGAAATTGCAATACAGTAGAGAGTCTGAAATTTTATCGTTTTAATTTCAGGAATTTTACAGGAAATTAAAAAAAAAACCACAACATTTACAATGATATCGAAAAACTTGTATTTGATAATAATCAATTGGCAAAGAAAAAATAAACGGAGTTAACATGTGCAGATTGCCGCAAAATTTTCAGCTGCTGGATCGATTTCCGGAAAGCTTTTTCAACTTATTATTTTATTTTGTTCATCTTGAACTATCTAGTTGAGCTTTTTAAAAATATATACCCGGCGCATCCACCAAATGTTACCCAAAAAATTAACAATTAAATTCACTTTTTACATCGTTTTTTATAATAGATTTAAAGTCGATTTCACCAACATCTGTCAAATTTTAACGAACAAATAAGCCATAGAAACAATTTTAATAATCATAACAACTAAATGAAATTGGTGAAATATTGTTAGTTTTTCTATATCATAGAAAACAAGTAAGAAATATAAAAACGTCACAATGCAAATAGATAAACAAATAGATAAACTTATTGAAAGTTCTATAGGGTCAAAAAATACTCGATTAAGCTCCTTTTATTAAAATTAAAGTCATCTAAAACTAATAATTTTAGTCAAAATTAACTCATTTTAACTCGTGTCTATTTGATTTAAACACATTTGATGCGAATTCAAGTCATCAAAATGATAAATTATCTAGCATTAAAACATTATTTAAACGGAAATAAGACACCTTCAATAATATTTCTAAACGTTTAATAATAATGAAGCGATTAATAAAAGCCTCAAATATACTAATGTTGTTTAACAAAAACTGCTGAATATTCTTGTTATTTCCGGCGCATCCACCAAACTTACACCACACTTTTAAAATTTTATTCAAATCGAACAAATAATAAAATTTTATCTAACTCTTATCGAAACTAACGACCATATATTTAACTTTATGTGCATGACACGTTCGAAACATGTTCTTGGTCTGTTTAGTATTCACTAGAAATTTCAAATTTAAAAGACATCGAGATTTTCGAATACCCTTCAAAGGAGAAAAATCGATAAATGTCCAACAGATTTTTAATATTAGAATAAAATAAATCACTACCCACGGTACTTAGACGAAATTAAATTATTGTTAATTACATCAGCTTTATTAAATAGTACAGTAGTAGAAGATTAATGAGTCGTTTAATTTAACACGAAAAATGTGATGTACACCTAATTCTTTTTTTACACGATAGATACGTTCGTTAAAAAACCGTGCAAAAAAATACATGCAATATACAGGGTGTAATCAAAATCACTTAAAATATTCAACCCCTCATTAGATAATTATCTTTAATTTTTTTTTTCAATAACTTTTTTGATTTTCCAAAATTAAATTTTGAAGACCATCTACCCTCCGCACATGTATCAACTTACGAAAAAGCTGCTGTACGATTGTTTCTATTTTAAATTGGAGACATGGCCTGATAAAAATAATTGACATACTCCGACATTTTCCTTTGCACTTTAGAATTTAGTGTAAAATTTTCAAAATGGAAAACTCCGTCGAATACTCCGAGAAACACTCAATTCAACGATGGTTACAGCGTTTGAATATCTCAGAAAACAAGCGAGATATTTATGATTAAAAAATTGTCATTTTTTCATACACCGAATCGAAGTCTAACTCCAATTTCCCTTTAAATACCCTACAGAAACTGTTTAAAATGCATCCACACTCCAGTCCATACAAAAATACACACTACACAGCAGGGAACGGTGCAAATTTCGGCAATTTCCGAATTTCGTTTGCAGCTGCACAAATTCGGGTCTGCAACTGTTCGACATTTCCGACTAGCACTGAATACACAAAATCGTATAAAAAAGACCGTGTAAAAAGAGTTGAGTGTATTTTAATTTTGTTTTATTTTAGTGTACGTTGTTCTTTACTAAATTGAAATGAAAACACGTTTGGAAAGCGTTTCGTGTGGGAAGTTATTAGTAAAGAATAGAAGAAAGCATATTAAAATGGAATGAAATATTAGAATAACGCAATATTTAATTTTAAAAAAGCCTTTGGCATAAAAACACCATTATATTCATACAATATTTTATTATATCCAGCTTTATGTAGTTTTTTTTTTTAATTTAAACAGAAATAACGAAATTCTCTGCATTTTAAAGTAAATTTTAGTTAACAATAGAGACATTGTAAAAAAAACACGGTTGTTATAAATAAATGAACGGCAATTAAAAGCTTATCTAAATTTTTCTTTAAATAGATTCCCATTCGAAACGTGTAATTTTCTAGTGATATTTATGCAGGATGTCCCGTAAGTCGTGCATTTGAAATTCTAAGGTGAAAGATCTTGTACCATTTTTTCATCTGACGCACAGGTAATTAGTTATTAATTAAATCATGTAGCCAATCAGGTGCTCGATATAGCGGTAAAAAGAGAGAAGGAAAGAGTCTTGACGGTAGAACGTGGGAAACGGGGGCCATTTAGCAAGCTGGCACGACAGCCGTTCAAACAAATCGAGCACCTGATTGGCTACTTCATTTAATTAATAACTAATTACCTGTGCGTCAAATGAAAAAATGGTACAGGACTTTTCGTCTTAGAATTTCATCCCCTATCTGCCCGTCAGCAGGAAATGCGCGACTTACGGAACATCCTGTAGAAAATTGAACTATAATCCGAAGTAATATGAGCAATACGCAACAATTATAATTTATTTATGGATTTCTACTCAAACGATTCAGCTAGAGATAAGTAAAGTTGTAATTAGAGTACTTACAGAACCTAAACTACAAAAAGAATAACGTTCGGAGACCTTATTGTGTGTGTGTGTGTCTGTTGACATAGGAATGTTGTAGTTGTTTAAGTGATGGAGATTCAGGGTTGTTTGTTGATTCAGATTTTGAAAGGGAATTGTGTGTTGACATATTGACTCTTTAGAAACATTGAATCAAACTTATTTTCAGTAATAAGAGTGGGACGAATATCAAATGTTGAATCGTCCAATTTTCCAAACAAATTATCATTTCTCATAAATATTCAACACAAGTCTATACAAACCCTTAAAATATCAACAAGACCGGTTTATTATAACTTAATTAATTCCAATTACATCTGTTTTTTTTTCAATAAAGTTTTCTTATTAATTTCTTTTAATCGTAATTAATTAATTTATGACAATAATATCCGGAAATAGATTAACCGCAAACATACTGATAATATAATCAATTGGTAAAAGTATTAAATTTCCTGTCAGTCGACTAGATGAAAATTTAATCAACAATATTATAATTTTTAATAAATAACAATAATGATCGATATTTATCAACAATGAGAATAATAATCGTAACAATTTTGACGTAATTGTATTAATTATCGGTTAGATAACAGAATTTTCGATCCTAATGGTTTTCACGATTAGATTATTGGAACGCATAAATTGTCGCTTGTTAATGAAGCTTTCAAAAATTTTAAAATTTCAATCTAGATGAAAAATTTTAAGGGTTGTAACTACATATTATTATTATATAAAGGGGTAAATTTGCGAGTTTTTCTCTCCAGTGAGTACTAAAGCACTGTATATGATTAATGGGGTAGAACTCCTAGCCGATTATATGCTAGTTGAGTAAATTTAAAATGAAATTTTAACATTTAATCATATATATAAGGGTTATTATTAATATTATTATAATTAACCTTAGTAATTATTAATTTAGAATACACTACAGGTATTTTAATAACTAACCTGTAACACTCAACAGCGACATCATGCGGTCAACGTCAATGTAGTTATTATTGTCGGTATCGTCGACGTGCTTCACCCAAAAGAAATTTCAAAGCAGAGCTTTAACCAAAGAGGGAAACCGCACACACACACACAAACACACACACGCATAAAACACACAAACACAACAACAAAAAAACAACGTCTATTTAAAAGTAAATACACAATAATAATAATAATAATAATAATAAACAACACTAGGTCACGATACAATAATTATTTTATTGTTATTTATTTTTACAACGCGCACTTTATGACGGATCATCTCGCAGATGTCGGCACCGTTCTTCATCATCTTCATCATAACAACAACACAATAGCACATCACCGGGCAATTGCCTGTGATCAACTGCTGGGGCCGCCATCATACGATTTTGATAAGCGTTTTGCCCCCCTGGATGATCGTTCCTGGTCGTGGTCGTGGTGGTAATAATAATAATAATAGTAGTAGTAGTAATAGTAATAGTTGTTGTTGTTGTATATGCGCCGCCGGGACGTTATGACGTAATCACTATGGCAACACCCCGACGTCAGCGCCGACCACCGCAGTACAAATGGACTTGCGTACGAAAAAAAGACGCCTCATCAATCATTCCATGTGGAATTATAGCAGATCCATGCTGGAATATCACAAATAAACAAACAACAATGTCCTGTAAGCATAATCAAAAAGTTCGCCCAGAAATGGTAAATATAAGCCATCTAATAGAGGGCACTGATAAGCGTATTAGTGCAACTGAAATTCACTTATCAATAACGACTATAACCGTAAGTATTCATCTAGTAATACAAGTATTATTCTTCCAAATAGATGTAGAATCGTTCGAGGAATTTATTTATATTTCCTTAAAAGTAGCTTCACCGGAACTGAACGTACGAATATATTGCAATAAATCAAGGACCTCTATTTCCGATCTACAATTTTTTAACTTAATCTCCACACAATTCTTACAAGAAATAGAAAATTGCACGAATGATAAATATGACAATTTTCTAAAATTATTCCTTAAAAAAAACCGTCTTTATATTTATTGTTATTGTTCTACTAAAGGGTAGCTTGATATTGATCATTTTAGGGACGCGAAGACGGTCGTTGAACTATGGCCCCTAAAAAAATCGCTATTGCACATGCACTTACTTTTTTTCTTAAATTTACCTATATTGTACCATATAATATTTAAATATAGATTGATATCAGTTATCAATATTAACAGCTGAATACATTATAGATAAAATTTTCGATCAATTTACTGTTATCAAAAATGACATTAAATATTTCATTATTATTATTATCTGATATGATTGTTTATTCCTGTAACTTATCACAGTAGCACACAGATTAATAATGATAACAAATCACCCCTAATTCTTCCGTAATAATAATCGGATATGATGACTCATGATGAGTGTTTTCACGCCCGGCGCATCCACCATTTCTACACTACTACACCAATATTGGATATAATTCATCTTATGATTGGAATAATAGAATAATGTTATTATAGGGTAGATTTCGGATCAAAACAGGTAAAGGTGAATGTTTACAAGGGTGTTTTTCATGTGAAATTTAAATTCAGCTATTCTACAAGTTCGATCGAGTTTTTATGAAGATTAAATCTAAATAGAACCCGACACAATTATTGTTTAATTGGGGTAATTTATATAAAAAATCGTCTAGTTTTATCGTCCATGACGCTAGTTCGCCAATAAATATTTTTCAGAAACTTAATATTTATTTAAGGTTTAAACGGTTAATATTTGAATTTATTACAAATTCGTTTTAAATTCTATTAAAATAACAGAAATAGAACTTGATAAATGTGAAAATTAACTAGGATTGTTTCAAAAGAAAAGTTAGAGTAGGTTTTTTTTTGTACGTATTTTTCAGCGACAGATGTAATAAATCTCAAGCACTTGTAATATTCCTGAAAAACACAAGAATTTCTTAAAAGAAAGATTTTATTAAAGTTTCTTTCGATTTTAGAGAGTTCTTGCAATGTTTTTCAGGATATTAAAAGGATTTTTTTTTAATTATTATTCAAGTATGCATTGGTTTGTTGAAATTAAAATATAAAAAATTTACATGAAAGAGTTGTTTTCGATTGAAAATTTCCCGTTAACAAACATAAAAAAAAATCAAATATTTCCACCAAACTTCTCTCAACTTACCGACGTTTTTCATTAATTGATTTTTTGTTGTTTATTTCTAGGAAATGTACAGATTTGGGAGGATGTCAGAATGAAATTATTAAGGCTGTGATAATCTATTGAAGACAAAGATTTGTGTATTTGATAATATCAAAAACACTAAAAGTGTTAAATTTCAATTCTTTTTTTAATTAACTCGTAAGTAATAAAAAGGAAAACTATTCATATATTCATTAACTAGTTTTAAATTTCCAAGTTATAAGAAGATTGAAGAACTTTCCTCATTTGAAATCATAAAACCGTCAAAATAAGCAAAAATAAAGTACGAATAATTTTCAGATACAGAATATCAACAAAACTGCTAAAACATTAATTAAAAATGACGAATAACACAAAAGATGAAAGGGAGTAAATAACAGTAATTTGGACTATAATTTGCGATAATTTATTCGACAATAACTAATGTTTAACTAGCAGAATATAATTGGAATTGAAGTTATTGTTCATATTTAGTTCAGCTTCTCTACAGTAAGCAATCGACATCGGTTCCAACAAATTATTCAACGATAACATGCAAGAAACATGCAATAATTGGATATTGACTATATTGAACGAAAGATTTTATAATGAGACGTTAATAATTATGGTGATAAAACTGATGGAATCGATTGGAGTTTAAAAAGTTTATTTAAAGGTTTATTTTATACGACGAATATTCCAAATAATAATCAAACTGATATTTGATCTTGTTAGACGATTTCACCAACTTCAGTTAAGCCTAATGAGCAGTTAGAAACAACCGTTGCTATGCTTATAAATATCGTTTTTGATTTATTTGTTCGTTGATAAAATCGACCCTTAATTATTAAAATATATTTCTTTTAAAAGAACACTTTGTATTTGTGATTTCATTTGAACTAGAGCTGTAATTTAAAAAAACAAACATAAAAAATATTCAATTAATGAATGTACACTGGTGATCAAAAAAAAGAGACCACCTCTTGTACAGTTGTGTAAAACAGACTTATGAGGCCGGTTGTCACAATGTAACAGAATCTTAACAGATCAGAATTTGCGAAATATTCAATCAGAAGGAGACAGAGCTATTCTTATTTACTGTAAAAAAGGTGGTTCTACAAATTTGCTATGGCTGAAATTGGCTTCAATACTTCCTTACCTATCCACCTTCTTAGCCTCATGAGTGAAACAACCTGATTCACACTAACGAAAATATGTGAAATTCTCGCTCAATACTCTCTTTTTTTGATCACCAATGTACTTTAAGAACACATGAATTTTTATAAATAATGGCAATATAGCGCCTCCAAAAATATTTCTTAGATGGGAAGGGGGGTTGGTCACAACGATATTTTAACCTACACATAGGGGTGTTTCACTACAAACTAATCAAAGTTATGCATGCTTAGACATTTTAACAACAAGCTTCATTTAACGAAACTTATAATGAAAAATCTACCCAAATATTAAATAAAATCGCAAATTAAATAAATCTGGAGGGTTTGCAGCCCTATAGCCACCCCCTGGTTGCGCTACTGAATAAAGGAACTCTGACTTCATCAATTGTCTTTCTAATTTTTTATAAAAAATCGAACAGTAAATAGTTTTTAAATAATTTCCGATTTTTTATTAAATACACCTCAACTGCCACAATACAACCGTTTGAAATCCTTTTTTCCATTCCTTGCCAAATAAAGACAGTTATAGTTGCCAACTGGAAATAGTGAACTTTATAAGAAAAGTCAAATAATTGGAGCACCCAAAGGAAACTGTTCACTGTAAAATCTAAGAATAGCGTACATGTTTTAACGAAATTTTGTAGAAGCTGTAAATTATCTGCTTCTATTCACAGAATTCACATAGAACAATTTACTTTGTGCGTCTCAACCAAAAAGTTATTTGACATTTCTTATAAGATTCACTATTTCAAGTCGGCAACTACACATACGATTCGTGTGAAATATTTTAATGATTTAAATTAGAACCTCGTAGCTCATTTGAAATTTGGTCAAATATCGCTCGTTTAGGACGATGTTGCAATTTTCAGAACTAGTTAAACACGCAAAACGACTAAGAATGACTCGAAAAGATCCTCCAACATTATTTTTTGTCGTTGTTCTTCATTGCATCCGAGAAAAAATGGGAGACATTTCCTCCAATCCAGAATAAAATGGAGAAAAACAAAAAAAATCAATGTTGGGAGGATTACCGAAGTCGTTTAATGTGGACAACTCGTTTTTGACATCGTCATAAAAGAGAAACTTTTGATCAACTTCCAAATAAGCTACGAGATTCTAATTTTGCTAAAACGATCTCTAGGCACCGTCTTATAAATCTTTAAAATATTTTTAGAATCGCTCGCCAATAGGAGTTTCACACGAATCCATACATTTAGATTTTCATCTCTTTACTATAATGGCTGACCATAATTAAACGGGACAGGTGATTTGTGAAATTTATCACAACTTTGTCTGAATTTTACTTTACCGAAAGCATAAAAGTTTGCGTTACACGTTGAAAATGAGTGTTACGTATCGTATTTTGCAGTTTTTTCATTTTCTTTTTAAAAAATGGACATTTTGATTACAGGAATGAAAATTTAAATGTAGACGATTCGTATATAAGACTCCTATTAGTTGTCGGCTTGTCGGACGATTCGAAACATGTTTCAAGGATTTGTAGGGAGGTCTTTGGAAGTCATTTAAGCAAAATTGGAACCAAGTAGCTCACTTGAAAGTTGGTCAAGAACCTCTAGAACCCTTCCAACATTGATCTTTTTCGTTTTCCTCGACTGTATTCTGGAACAAGAGAAAATGTTTCACATTTTTTCTAGTAAAACGAAAAAGATCATTGTTAGAAAGGTCTTCTGGTCATTCTTAAAATTAGTTGTTTTGTGTGTTTAGTTCATTCGAAAACCATGACCTTGTGCAAAAAAAGCGTTTTTTAGTGACTTCCAAATGAGCTACAAGGTTCTAATTTTGCTAAACTGTTCTCCAAGAATCCACATACAAATCCTTAAAATCGAATATTGTAAATATCGAAAGAAAAAAATTAATCAGATTAATCGTACAACAATGAAAGTACCCGCATTAATTACTCTAATCAATCAAATGAGACATATTCATTGTTATTCTTTCTTGATATTATCCAATATAAAAAGCCCATTTAAAAATTATTTTTAGATGTGTAATCAATGTAAATAAAATGGAGAACATGTGTATTTTTTTTTAACACAATTTAATGGAATCATAATGACATGAAAGCTTTATTACAATAAACAAACGCTCAGGTGATACAAGAGTAGAAATATCCTCTAGTTTCGTTAAAACTAGCTTAGTTCAAAAAGTGATTTTAATCTCATTTAAAGTGGTGAATTATCTTGTCAATCGAATAAATAAATATAACTAAGAAAAACACGCAATAATATAATAAAAATCGAATTGTCTTTGTAATTTACTCAGTATATTGTATTAATTTGAACAAATAACATCAACTAGAGGAAAAAACAAGTACTCGTAATGTTATTACGTTATTTTATTTTAACAATTTTTTTAAACCCATTGAATTGTTATCGTTTCTATTTAACTACAACACCATCAAATGAAGATTTACTTCGTATTTCATTAGCAAAATGTGTTTCATCAGCTAGTGAAACATATATCGATAAAGGTGATGTAATTTTATATTCAATACCAATAACTGAACCAAATGCACCATCATTAATCTATTTAAGTCATCTAATAATACCTGATTTAACATTAAAATGGCCAATATACGTACGAAATAATCTAGATAATGTTATTGGTAATGATGAAATACCATGTAAGAATTATATTGTTCAAATACGAAACGTATTCGAATTCAATCAGCATTTGAGAGTATTAAGTGGTGATAAATTTTGGAATCCACATGCAAAATTCTTGATAATATCATCAACAATTTTCAATGATCCTGTACGTGTTGCTAGCGAATTATTGAAAGAATTATGGCAATTTCGTGTACTGAACAGTGTTGTATTTATCGTTAATAGTTCAAATCATACCACTATTGATGTTTATACATGGTTTCCGTTTAATTATCCGAATTGTGGACGTAATTTCAGTGAAATCGTCAAAATTGATTCGTGCTCATTTGGTGATATAAAAAATAAAACAGATTGGTTTGAATATCTACCAAAGAAATTTCATGATTGTGAAATCAATGTTAGAATCACTGAAGCACCACCTTTTATCATCAATATCGCCAATAATAGTTATAATACAAATAATAATCATCTATCAAATAATGGCTTAGAAATCAATCTATTGGATGTAGTAGCGGAACAATTGGATTTAAAAATACGTTATATAACCAGTGATACTAATACTACATTCGGGGATGTTCTATCAAATGGTACAGTCACTGGTAATTTAAAATATTTGGAAAATATGAGTGATCTAGCAATTGGACATTATGCAAAAACGTACGAACGCTCGTTAAAATTCGATGCAAGCATTGGTTATTTTCAAGAATCATTGCATTGGTGTGTACCACATCAACCCAGTAATAATTTTGAAAATTTAATAAAAGTTATAACAACAGAAGCTTGGATCGTTATAATTCTAACATACATTTTAATATCGACATTACTATGGTTAACTGTTACAGATAAAGAACCAAAATCGTATTTAAATCTATCAACGTGTTTCCTGAATTCATTTGGAATCCTACTTGGAATTGCTGTATGTAATCGAGTTAAATCATCACGTGTACGCTTCTTTATGGCACTATTAATGTTCATTAGTTTCTATATATTGAATACTTATCAAACGTTAGAAATTAGTGAGTTATCAAATAAAAATTATAAAGAGAAAATACGTACAGTTGCTGATATCTTTAAAAATAATTTAAAGATTTATCTACCACCGGATAGTAGACGTTATTTTGAACAATTCCATGTTGATGATAAGGAAATTACTTCAATATTAAAAAATTGGAATGATTGTAATGATTTAGAATATTGTTTTAATCGTGTTGCATTAAAACGTGATTCAGCTGTATGTTCACCGAAATCATATCAAGAATATATTTTAAATAGTTTCGTTGATAATAATAAAGAGAGTTTAATTTATTGTTTTCATGAAGCTATTGTAACATATCCGATAAATATATTATTGAGAAAAGGTTCACCATTTTATGAAGCAATTAATCGTATTATTATTGATTTATTAAATGCTGGTTTAATAGCTAAATGGGAAACTGATATACTAAAAATTCGTTATAAAAATATCACTGTATTAGCAATTGAAACTAATACTAATTCGGATACATTGGATTTTTTCAGTTTAAAACCGTTATTTTATTTATTTCTAATCGGTCACTGTATGGCATTTTTTGTGTTTTTATTAGAAATTATATTTCATAAAAGGTACTACAAGTTAATCATCAATATTTTTGTTAAAATAAAAAGGAAGTTGTAAATGTTTAAAGTTTCTAGTAATGAAAAAGTAACTTACCCAAAATTGTGAAAAATGCAACGTTTATAGTGGTTGAAAAGACACTTCAGTAGTTGTTCATTCGAAATTTGTTCGAAATATTGCAAACTATCAGACTTGTATTGAAAATTATGTAAATAAAGTCAGGTGTTAGATATTTCAAGTCTAGAACGAAAATGTTTAGGTTGTTTGTTGTTGTTATATAAAGCTTTATCAATTATTGTTTTCTATTTAGAAAAAAAACACGAATGTATCAATATATTTGACATATCTCTAAATCGAAAATTATTAATCCCCAACTCATCCATTTTAGTATAATTTATGTTGTAGATTTATGTTTATCATTTCAGTTACAATTAAACATAAATATGTAATGAGTTATATTATAACAATATAGAATGTAATCATTTAATTTCGATTTAATCTAGATATACTACCAGTAAACAATGATAGGATATTATTGGTAATGATGGATTGAAGGTCAATTTACTACCATCATTATTCTTTAATGTTTTATTGAAATTGGAGTAAAGTTCCACTTACAATAATAAATTTTTCATTTAGTAGCAATTGATAAAACAGAACGAATACTGGAATTCAAATTTAATAAAATTATATTGTTTGTTATTATAATGAAATATTTTTACCTTTTCCCTTCGTGCATCAAATGGAAAGCTTCATTGATTTGTTCGAAATTCAAATTATGAGAAACAAATTCATCCAATTTCAATTTTTTCGATAGATATTCCTCTACTAGTTTCGGAACACTATCACGACTCTTCCAGCCTATAAATTTATGGTAAAATCTTCAATAAATATAATGAAATGAAACTTTTAGCCACAATTATTTTGTAAAAATTGAAATTTTAGGAAAATAAAAGTAATAAAAGACTGTTTAGCAAAATATGCCGCCACAACAGCTCTAATTGTATCTGGACCTAAAGATAGGGTGACCATTCGTAACGAATTTTCCGGGACAGTCCCGGATTCCAGCTGTGCGTCCCGCATCGGTAGGTGTCCCAGAAAACGTCCCGAAATTAGCAATTCATTTAGAGATTCGTTAAAATAATGAAATTTTTAACCGACCACGAGCGTCTTTTGATCAATTTCCCAATGAACTACAAAGTCCCAATTTCGCTATGGACCCTCCTTCCTACAAATCCTCGAAATATTTTTCGAATCGCTCCTCAAATAATGGGAATTGCGATAAGAACTAGAAACATTTAAGTGGTCTACCTGAAATATTTTTGGGAAAAAATTTAATGTTTTTTTTCGGTAGAATAGAAGGGGTTTAGGGGGTGAAGTCCCGGATCGGCCTGCGAAAAAATGGTTCGCTACCTAAAGAACTCCTTGAGTTAAGTAGGGGGTAAATAAGACTGATCAAAGGACTGTTTACTGGTCACATCTCAATAATATTGACATTGTAAAAGACCCAATATGTAAGGCGTGTGAAGAGGAAGATGAATCTTTGCTTCAAATTTTATACTACTGTGAGACCTTGCAAGGATCTCAGAGCATGATATAGGGAGGGGAATATATATCTCCCGAATAAATAAAAACAACTCCCTTGAACAATATCCTGGACTTTATTAAAGAGACCGGAGTATTGGGGGAAGACAGCTAACCCAAATTAAGCGTGTTGGCTAGTGTAAAAAAGCCCTTAAAGGTCAAGATGAAGTGAGGAACGAACCACATCTCGTGTGAGAGGGGAGGAAACGGACCTCACACAAAACAATTAATAATAATGACATTGTGACTATTTTGGTAATTATGAATCAAATTATCAAATTTCATGCCAAGATGATATGATTTGGAAACCCCCTACATTTGGTTAAGAGATGGATCGAAAACACAGAGTTACCCTCAGCTTTAGCACTAAATTGAGATACTTGGACCCGATTTTCCTTCTCTACTCAAGCCCGATTTAACAAGACCTTGCCTTAAGTTAATCTAAGCGTGGATTTATGGAAATTTGGGTGGAAATTCGTACAATCGAGTGCGTAAAAGTTTTAACGACACTTGGTGGGAAGTTTGGCATGTTTTACAGAGTGAACCGTTCTTCTAGCATTGTTGGTATTGGTGAAGAACCAAACCTGCCCAACTGCTTTAGTTGAACTATAAATAAATAGAGGGTAGCAAATTACCTGATCAGCTTCAGGGGGGGGGTCTTTAATCAGGTACAGCCAAGTGCACAGAAAATGTGACGACTCTTCAGCGAGAAATACCTTATTTTAGTTTTATAAACCAAGTTTCCTACATTTTAAAGGGCAGAAGGTGTGGCGATGAGAAAGAATAGGGATGATTTGTTTTCTCTACTTTCTGTCTGATATTCTGTAAATTTACAAGATAACACCCCTGATCCCACCTATGATTTTTGGTTGGATATTTTTCCTTCCAAATTCTGACCTGCTAGACATCCGCTGTACTGTGAGAACGTCCCTCTTTAGTCTGACTTACAAAGCCTCACAATTATCGCCACATTTTCAGTACACTCGGCTGTACATCAATAAATCGTTTACTCCTTTCTCTCGATACCCAATAGTATGTTGTTCCCTTCAAGCGAAAGTCAGGTTTACACCATAAAATCCTCATCTTTACAATTTTTTCGCACTCGACTATACATAGGCAGACCTCAACCCAATTGTGTGTAAGTCTACCGTTAACTCGATTTAACGTTATGTCGATATTTGGGGTAGGAAGAGAAGAATCAGGTTCTTAGTAAAGTATATATGAAAAGTTTACCTCCAAAAGCTGTTCCTTTCCAGACACGTCCAGTAACTAGTTGGAACGGTCTTGTGCTGATTTCTTGTCCAGAAGCAGCCACACCAACAATTGTTGATACCCCCCAACCCTTATGGCAAGCTTCTAAAGCAGCTCGCATTGTTTGCACATTACCAACACATTCAAATGTAAAATCTAAGCCACCATCAGTTAAATCAATCAATACTTGTTGAATTGGTTTTTCATAATCTTTCGGATTAACAAATTCAGTAAAACCGAATTGTTTTGCATATTCAAATTTATTTGGATTGAGATCAATGCCGATAATACGTGATGCACCAGCTGCTTTACAACCAAGACCAACAGCTAAACCAACAGCACCCAAACCCCAAACAGCACATGAACTATTTTTCTCAACTTTAGCTGTATTTAAAGCAGCACCATAACCAGTGGGTACACCACAACCCAAAAGACAAATTTTATCAAGAGCAGCAGCCGAATTCACCTAAGAAAAATAAAATTATAATTATTACAATTAATAGATTTATAAATTATAACCTTTGTAACGGAAATATCAGCCACTACAGTGTATTCACTAAAAGTTGAACAACCCATAAAATGGTACAATTGTTTTCCATTGCATGTAAATCGAGAAGTACCATCCGGCATTACACCATTGCCCTGAGTTACACGTATTTTTTGACACAAATTCGTCTTTGGTGATTTACAAAATTTACATTCACCACATTGTGGAATATATAGAGGGATAACATGATCACCTATATTGTTTAAAATAAGATTATTACGATTTGATTCACATGAGAATTAATCGATAATCACCAGGTTGGACATTAGTGACACCATCACCGATACTTTCAACGATACCAGCACCTTCATGACCTAATATCACCGGAAATAATCCCTCAGGATCGTGTCCACCTAACGTATAGGCATCTGTATGGCAAACTGCACTGTACAGGATCTTGATACGGACTTCGTGAGCTTTCGGTGGGGCTACTTCAATTGTCTCGATTTTTAGGTCTTGTTTGGGGCCCCAAGCAACTGCTGCCTTACACGTGATAGGCTGTAATTTGAAAAATAATTAACAATTAATTAGAAGTTCTAGTAATAGTAATTCTTTTGGATTTTAAAGTTTGTATAAGTCGTAGAAGAATAAAATTTTGTGGGTATCATTAGAAATAATAAAGATAGAAAATCAGCCTCCAGAGTGTGATTTTTTTCAGATCATGTATAAATGCCACCTGGCGATTTTTTAGTCGCTTTCCTAAAAACATGCTAGCCGCCACCGCTATACTGCCGCCATTCGTCGTCAGAGACGGCTGCTTTTTTCAGGATTATTTTATATTATGCAACTAAAACGTTGTTTAAAACATAGAAAGCGCAAACTTTACTGCCTTATGGGCGCTGTATACAAGTATGGTGATTGCAGGAGAGCGACTAAGAAATCGCTAGATGACATTTATGAATCAATTGCTCTATAATTTTTGGCGTAATTAAAGGTCATAAGAATCTGAAAAAAAAATCACATTTACCTTAGAACATACTCCACTCAAGGTGGTAACATTTTTATGTATCTATCACTCCCCTTACCCCATGGAATCATGGAATGTACCTACACTTGGCGGAACCAAGGGGGTTAATTTTCGATATTTAGATTTCTAATGACTCCCTGGTAAGAGTAGGGCTCTTGGATTCCGAAGTTTCTATAAGTGATATGTTGATGAAATTTTGTGAGTGTATTGAAGGGGTCGTTATGAATCTGAAAAAAAATAATCAACCTCCTCGGTTCCCCCTACGTTGGAGAACACCCCCCGTTGGGGGAGAGGGACGGTGATAGCTGCACAAAAATATTACCATCATAAGCGGAGCATGTTTAAAGGTAAGTGTGATTTTTTCTAATTTTTATTGCCCTTAATTACGCCAAAAAAATTAATAATTCATGCGTAAATGTCACCGAGAGAGATTTTTTAGTCGCTCTCCTGCGATCCTACAACATATTTAGATATCGTATTTACGCTTGAATTTTTTTTTTGGTGTAATTAGCGGCAATAAAAATCTAGAAAAAATCACACTTACCTTAGAACATGCTCCGCTTATGATGGTGATATTTTTGTGCAGGTGCCACTGCCCCCCATTCCCCGCGGGGGGTGTTCTCCAACTTAGGGGGAACTGAGAAGGTTGATGATTTTTTTTTAGATTCACAACGACCCCTTCAATACACTCACAAAATTTCATCAACATATCACCTATAGAAACTTCGGAACCCAAGAGCCCTACTCTTACCGACTCCCTTTTTATACCCACAAAATGGTAAGAGTAGAGCTCTTTATTCTTGTATAATTTATAAAAATTTTGGAACCCATAAGCCCTACTCTTACCGGAGTTTTTATCGGGGAAAAACTCACCTTTCCGGCTGTAGAACTCATCGTGAAATTCTGGTGAAAATGAAATCTCACAGTAAAATAAAACGGGCTGAAAAAAATACTGGTTATTGATAGTAAATTCAAGGTTGAAAGGTTAATAAAAATGATAACGCAATAGTAATAAATAATAAACAACAATTATTGCATTTATTAAAAAAATGCAACTGTTTTAGCGCTATCTAACGTTTTTAACGTGTACTACGAAGACTGCGTTCAGTATTGGGTCTAATATTTTGCACAATCCATCCTGCTAGAATAGTCCATAATAAACCAGCTATAATTTATAATAATTGCCACTTTAGTGAATTAATGTAAAGTACAATTTTAATATACAAATTTAATAGACTTCCAAACAGTATTTGTAATAATTTTTGCAAATCTTGTAGTAAACTGCTGAACGCGGTTCTTACCCGCAATACAACGCATGTCATCAATCAACCAATCAGAAATCGTCTTTGTGTTACCAACGTGATCTTTAAAACAATGACGTAAATATAACCTTTGTATTTAATTGTTAAAAAAATTAGGTTAATTTTTCGTAATTAATTAATTAATTTTCAAAAAGAAAAACAATGATCTATAATAGTACAGCAAATCGTCGTATACGTACACTAATTAGAATTCTATCAAAAGACACCTCTGTGATTGGCAATAATGTGAGAGCTTACATTTCATCAAACAGTGTCTCTATTGGGAACATTACAAAAATAATCGAAAAAACCAAACGTCCTGAATATGTACCAATAAATTATTGTAATTATCTTTGTTATAATAATTATAATTTTTTTGTTAATTGTTTATATTTATAGATAAAGAAGATGTGACTCAAAGTACACTTCATCATTTACGTTGGATGATGCAAAAGGATATTTTAGGTCAAGATATGTTCTTAATTGGCCCACCAGGACCACGTAAACGTAATATAGCAATGCAATATTTAGAATTAACGAATCGTGAACATGAATATGTTGCATTAAGTCGTGATACAACTGAATCGGATTTAAAACAACGTCGTGAAATTGTTAAAGGCACAGCTAAATATTTTGATCAAGTTAATCGAAAAAAATTCTATAATTATTCGAATATTGAATAAATTTAAATTTATAGAGTGCTGTAAAGGCTGCAATAGAAGGTCGTATCTTGATATTGGAAGGTATCGAAAAAGCTGAACGAAATGTTTTACCAGTTTTAAATAATTTGTTAGAGAATAGAGAGATGCATCTAGAAGATGGACGATTATTAATACCAGCTAAACGTTATGATAAATTATTGAATGTAATTAAATTGTAATTATGATTAATTTAATTATAAATCAAAAATCGTTTTTGTAGCAATATGGTGAGGAAGAATTAAAGAAATGGAAATTGGTTCGTGTTGATGATAATTTCAGAGTTATAGCTTTAGGTCTACCAGTTCCAAAGTAATTTAATAAATATTTATTGATAAATAATTTTTAATGAAATTAATTGTAGATATCGTGGTAATCCTTTAGATCCACCGTTAAGATCTCGATTTCAAGCTAGAGATATCCATCCGATGAGCTATCAGGTGAGTTTTAACAAAAGTTGATTAATTATAAATTTCTACAAGTCACCGGATAAAAATTAATTAATACTTTGTGATCGTTATAGCGAATTCAATTTTCTTTTATTATCCTAATGGATTTAAATTACTTTTAATAATAGGTGATTTTTTCCACATTCCATTAAGTGAATTGAATAATTTCGTTTTAATTTCACTTATTTCACTAGTTTTCCTTTTGTTTCATTATTTTTTGTTGTTGTTTATAGCGGCTATAACAATAGTGTCTTTAACCTATTAAAGTTTTGATTAAAGTAGCGATTATCATCTAAACTACAATCCAATTCACAACTATTGAATGTTTGTTTTATAATATGCAATCCACACGAATACCGATAATCACTGGAATATAAACAATTTATACCAAAATTTACACGACAATTGCTTCTATACACGTAAATATGTTGAATTTTATTTATTATAAAAATAAAAATACGTTTTTTATTTATTTTGCGAATATTCTATCGATTACTGTCTGTATTATAGTATGTACCTATCTGTAAATTCAATTTAATGTTGTCTCTATTTCTTTTTATGTCTGTGTAAAGAAACCAAAATAAATTGTGTTTTCGCGTGGTGTTTCTCAACAATTTTCTCTTTTTTTGCTTCTATTGGAAGAGCAATTAAAGCAAGTTTTAATAAAAGCATATTGTGAAGGCTTTTAATGGTTGAATATTTCGTGAAAATAATTACCAGAATTTCTAGGAATATTTGTTGTAAAATGACACGATATAAGTAATGTTTATTGTTGTGGTTGACATTAAAATATGGCACATCAAAGTGAGAAGCATTCAGTAAAAACATGAATAGAATATGTATACTTTTTAATTTATTCATCTCTTTGTATGATCAATAGTTGTGGTATTCTGGAATAATCATATTGTGGTTATTCTAATAGACATTTTGCTTTGCCAATTACTTATTTCATGTTGTAGCATTTGAGCATTTGCCAAATAGAATTGTCGTTAATTTTCATTCAATTATTAAACATTGTGTATTTGTTTTATGTTCTAAAGGGGGGTTTGGGCATATTACTCGATTCAGCGTGCGAAAATTGCCAATTTTCAAACATCGATATCTCGCTTGTTTTTTGAGATATTGTGAAAAGTAAACGTGCGTTGGATAGAGCATTTCATGGTGTATATCCTGAAGCTTTCTATTTAGAGGAAGTTCTTGGACCCTGTTTTTTTTTTCGTACATTTTTCTGCATAACTGGCCAATATTATTGATTTTCAATAATTACCCGGTTGATTTAGATAGCAAATTAAAAGAGCTTTCCAGATCTTTAAGAATTTTCCTGATACCTTTATTAGTTTTCCCATAACTAGCAAATTAAAAAAAAATTGAACAGTAATGCTATGTATCATTTTAAAGTTAGAGAATTATACTCTTGTTTTTAGAAAGATAATGCAGATGGGGACATGAAGCTCTCTTAAAAGAAAATTTTGAAAACTCTGTCGGATGCACAGTGAAACGCTCAATTCAACGCTAGTTACAACGTTTGAATATCCCAGAAAGTAACCGAGAAATCGATGATTGAAAATTTTCCTACACCGAAATGATGCTTGAATTCAGAATACCCTTAACACACTTTACATCATGAAATACGGAAAATTCTTTAATCTCAATTTTCACAGGAAAATATAAATAAGTTTTCCCGTCAAAATATTATCTTTGGACAATTCTGTTACGAACATTTTTTTAATAGATAAATAAAACAAATGAGTTTACTTAACATTTTACAAAATTTTCAAAAATTGTCCATCTGTTTTTATTAAAATTCCGGAAAATTAACAAGCCTATCGGAAAATTTCTGAAACATTTGGAAAGCCTTTTAAATTTGTTTTATATAATAAAATTTTCATTAAAAAATAATCAACATAAGCTGAGCTGGCGGGAAAATTGTAAAAAAACATGCTCCAGGACAGTTGTATATAATTCAGAATTTTCTGAAAATTTTCCAAAATCGAATTGTATTTCTCCTGCACCTTGAAACGTTCTTTTCATAACGCTATCTCGCGTTTCAATATCGTTAAAAATAAGCGAGAAATCGTGTATCAAACATTACCATTTTTCGTAAAAAGTATTTGTGTACACCCTTAAATTATTACAAGTTAGATTCGTTAGTAATTGTAATTATTAATCAAGACATTCTGGAAAAATTTACTTGTGTATAGTAGCAGTCTGTGCGTTGTGAATATTGACTTATGAGTTAAGTTACTTTATGGTTAGGGGCCTCAAAGAAAATTGTCTACGGTAATTTCTATAAATAGCATTGGATAATTTACAACTCACACCAGATCTTATAGGGGTAATTACAGTAGAAAGTTGTCTTTGATTCCCATAACCATAAAGAAATTTGACTTATAAGTCAATATTCACAACGTACAAACCGTACAAACTGCTACTATACTTACAATTAAAGACTTAGTAGTATATTTTTTTTTATATTTTATTAAAGACTTACATTTTTAAAACGAAATGAAACCACATTTTCGTGCGAGTTTTCTTTCATTTTATTTAAAAAAATTAAGATCTAAACATAAAAAGCTCATTTATTTTTGTCGTAAAAGCAAACTACTGTTGCTACTTAAAGTACTACTACCAAATTCGCTTATTTTCTTTGGTAAATTTGGTAGAAAAATATGTAATTGTCTTTTAGATTTACCAAAATCTTTCTCAAAATTATCACTTTGTATTATTGGAATATTATTTTGATTTTCATTAACAGATACTTTATTATTATCTATTGATTGATTATCATTAAAATTATCATCATAATAATAATTTGGATTATATTTTAGTGTCTTTTTCTTAATACCAATCGAATTTAATTGATTTTTTGTTGTAATTGGACAATATTGTGCTGTATTTGTACGTTTTTTACGTTCATTTTTAATGCTTTCAAAATTCTGTGTTGCTAAATCTAACCATACCATAACACGTTCAGTTAAATTTGAATTTAAACATTTCTGTATTGATTGATGGACAACTGTTGATGATTGTAAAGAATTCCATAATTCTTTTGTTTGATTGTTTGAACGTTCAACAGTTGGTATTTTTGTTTGTTTAAAAATTACATCATTTGTAAAATTTTTATATTTTATTGATTCACCAGGTATTATATTTATTGTAACTGTATTTCTATTATATTGACAATTATTATTATTATTTGTATCTTTCATCGATTTATTATTATTATTTTCATAATTTTTAACATCTGTTAATAATAATTTTACAGTAGATATTTCAAGTTTATTCTCATTTGGTAATTGATTTAAACAATTTCTGTTTATTGTTGATGAATAACTTTCTCTAAATGATTGTCGTCGTCTTGTTTTTAACATATTTGTTTCATTATTATGTAAAACAACATGATGTTGTCCATTTTTCCAAATTGTTTTAACAAATAATGGTCGTTTACTTGTCTCCCAATGAATTACCATATTTTGTTCAATTTTTCGCCTTCTTTCTTGGTGATCTCTTGATGGTGTTACTATTATTTTTAATTTAATTTAATTTAAGTAAATTCACGACATAATCGCACGCGAACGATGAAATGCCGGTAAAAACAGATTTGTAGAGGGTGGATCAAGTTATAGATAGACACAATCACTACAGTGCGACGATCGTTCTTTTTTGATATATCAAACGGAAATGAATTTGAGACAACCCTCTTTTTCGTATCTAAAATGTGGAACTGCATGGCACATTCAAACATAGAGAAAAGGGTGGAAGTTGCGCAGTCCCAAAGGTGGCGATATTAGTAAATTGTATAGAAAATAGACACAATTTCGGAGACGCAACAAATATAATTTTAATTTTTTACTATTCAAACATTTGCTTTATTATAGTTTTATTGTATAGAAATGAAGAAGTTACGGTTTCGTGATTAGATGATTTATAACGATGTTAAAGAAATTAATTACAAGATTGATTATTTCATGATTGTAAATCACTTTATCTTGCCTTTTAATATGCGAAATATGCTTGTAATGTTTATGAGTTTATGGTATTACAGTTGTTTAAAGTCAAGAATTTCAAATGCCTTATCTTTATTTCAATCGCATATTTGTGGTATAAACGTTTATCTACGACTTATATATAAAGTGATCATTATACTTGTGGTTTTTGTAATGTAATGACCTACTTTATATCCCTAGGGAGATAAAGTAAATGAATATCCCTCTCATCAGCCAATCAGAAAATAGTATTTTAATTATAATTTCCGTCAAATGTAAACAAACCATGGTAACGACAAAAATAATTAACAATAGTTTCAACAAGTAGGCCTAAAGTGGGCGTTTTCATGCAATTTTGAATAAAATGACATTTAATTTTTCTGAAATTTCGAACAAATACTTAGTTGTGAGAAAATTCGTTGTATTTACAATGGAAAGTGTTAAAGAAGACGATTTTGGTAGTAGATAATAGTTTCTGTTAAATGTAGAAAACCATGGTAACGACAAAAAATAAATAACAGTTTCAACAAACAGTTGTAAATAAGTGTCAATTTTTTGTGCGATTTTAGAATCTAAAATGATTAAGAAGGTAAATATTCTTGTACACCACAAGTACCTGTACATGTAGAAATAAGTCGTAGATAAAGTATAGTATACAACTCGCTTATAATGAATGCTAATTATAACCTCGAATGATTACAACACTCGCTCGCTTTGCTCGCTTGTGTTGTAAACTTCATTCTCGGTTATAAAAGCATTCATTATAGACTCGTTGTATAATATACTATTATGCAATTGAATTTTTAATATACCGGGTGATTTATCTAAACTGGCAAGCGATTTGAAAGATATTTCAAGGATTTATTGGAAGGTAGCTGAAAATCATTTTAACAAAATTAGCACCTCGTAGCTCATTTAGAAGTTGATCAAAAAACGCTCGTTTTGGACAATGTCGCGATTTTCAAAAACGAACTAAATATGCAAAACGACGATGGTCCTCTTTAAATTTTTTAGTTTTTCTTATTTTTATTCGCATTTTTCTAGAATGCAATGGAGAAAAACAAAATAAAAATCAATGTTGGGAGGGTTTGCCCGACTAGAAATACCCGAAGTACCATGAGGACCTAATCAGATTAAAATTTTCCTTAATAAGGTAAACCTCACGAGTTCCTTAGCTGGATAGAATCAATAAAAAGTTATTTGTCATCAGACTTAAATGGGGTTGTTCTCAGGATAACTTTATGAAATAGTTACTTCTTTTGCATCAGATCATCCTATTCAGGTCAAAATGAGCTTACTCTCAGGATAACTTTATGCATTAAAGAGTTATTTCTCATAAAGCCATTCTGATAAGCTTAAGATGAGGTGATTGTCAGGATATCCTCATCCAATAATCAATTATTCAGCTCCCCAATTATACGTCACTCCATGATCCTATCCTACCAGTAACTAGCTCTTCAACTAGATAGCACTACTTGTTACAGTTCACTTGTGGTACCTTCTTGTCGCTGTTATAATACCTTCTTCTGTAGCTACTTAAGGCTATTACATGATTTTTCGTTTCTAAGGATGGTTCTGTTCGGGGCGTTTCTTATCTAGATTGAGTAAATTTCGCACCTGTGGTGAACTGTCTAATCCTCAGTATTGATTTGTTATTGATTATCATCATTGTTTTGTGTTAATCACAGTAAATAAATTAATAAAAATCTGTAACTCATCCTCAATCAAAGAGATTACAATTAATTTTTATGCGATTTTCATTAAGGTTTTGGTCAAGATATTCTTATGTGGATTCTCATTCAGGCCAGAACCTAATAATGTAATCCTGATAAGGACCTTATAGTTGATCTGCGTTACATCCTTATTAGGTCTTCAATGAAGGTTCTTCATCCGGACCTTATTTATATGAGGGAACACCATGGTATGGTCCCTATAAAAACTAGTCGGATCGGAGTCATTATAAAACATTTTGCATGTTTAGTTCCTTTTTGAAAATTGCTATCTTAGTCAAAACGAGTGTTTTTTGAGCAACTTCCAAATGAGCTACGAGGTTCTGATTTTGCTAAAATGATCCTCAGCTACACTTGAATAAATTCTTGAAATATTTTTCGAATTACTCATCAAATGACTGCTCTGAACTAAATTGAATATAACCGCTGTCTAGTCACACTAGATCTCCATCATCTTCTCAATGGAATTATATCTTTATTTACTGTAGCTGATATTTGCCCTTCTCTTGCTGGATTTTTATGAGCGCAGCGAGTAGGTGGCTTCAAATACTTGGTGAAACACAAATATACAAATTACAATTATAGTAAGAATCGTAAATCACTTATGTTTATGACGTGCGCTGGCGATAGTCGCGCGGCAATTTGAAATAAATTCCCATCACCGTTGCCAAGTAATTACACTTTTTTTTATTGTATCAAATAAGAAGTATTGCATTTTACCCTTACAGGAATGGTATCAAGAATTGAAAACAATAGCACCCAATGCGCCTCTAGATAAATTAGAAAAAATCCTGTCTTGTGCTTTTGCCATAACAACAAAAGAGAGTCAATCATTAGGTTTACCGGATTTCCCATTAGAAAATCTTTTATTAATAGCAAAAATACTTGAATTAAATCCAAATTTATCACCATACAATCTATTTACACGATTATATCCATATCAAATATTTTTAAAGAAAGAAACACAACATTTAGAAACATTATTAACAAGTTTTGATATTAAACCAGATAGTGTAACAAATACATTATTAGATTTTACAACAAAATTAAAAGGATTTCTAGCAACAACAACAACAACAATGGGGAAATCGAGTAATTATATAGAGAATGATTATCAAAATCGATTGATTGCAGAAATGTTACAAAGTGATTTGATTAGTGATTTTTGTTTAATTGGTCCAAAAGGTTGTGGTAAATCATTATTAATTGAACAAATATCAAAGATAACAAATAAAGAAATTGTAAATATTGTTTTATATCAAGATATGACAGCTAGAGATTTAATACAACAACGTACAACATTAGAGAATGGTGATACAATTTGGAAATTATCACCATTAGTACAAGCAGCAATTGATGGTAAAATTGCTATATTAGATGGTATTGATCGAATTCATCCAAGTACATTATCAGTATTACATCGTTTAGTACATAATAGAGAATTACAATTACATGATGGTAAACGTTTAATTAATTCCGAACGTTATAATTTAATTAAACAACAATATAATTTAACTGATGAACAATTAAATAATAATAGTATATTTATGATCGATCCAAAATTTCGTATTGTAGCAATTGGTGAACCGATAATAAATAATAATTGGTTATCACCGGAAATATTAAGTTTATTCTTATTTCATGAAATACGTCCATTAAATAAAGATGAAGAAATCAATATAATTGTAACAAAATATGGTAAATTAACACAATCATTAATAAAAATCATTGAATTAGCTCATATATTACGTAATAGTAATGATCAAATCTTACAGAATTTAGCTGGTCATCTATCAACAAGACAACTATTACGTATTGCAGCTAGAATGAAAAATTATCCAAATGATAATATTTATGATTTAATTCAAACAATATTTATGATGAAATTTCTACCAACATTACCACGACAAGCCTTAGAGAAAACAATAGAGAAATTAGGTATTAATCCAAATACAAATATTGATAATAATAATCGTATTTATTATAAAATTAATGATGATAGTTTAACAATTGGTAAAACAATAGTACGTAGATTTAAAACAGATAATTTAACAAAAGTACCTGATATATTATTCTATGATATACCACAACATTTAAAATTAATGGAGAAAATGTTACAAGATTTCCAATTAGGTCAACATATTTTATTAGTTGGTAATCAAGGTGTTGGTAAAAATAAGATTGTTGATCGTTTTTTAGAATTATTAAATCATCCAAGAGAATATATACAATTACATCGTGATACAACTGTACAAACATTAACAATACAACCAACAATAAAAGATGGTTTATTAATTTATGAAGATTCACCATTAGTTAAAGCAATTAAAAATGGTTATGTTTTAATTATTGATGAAGCTGATAAAGCACCAATTCATGTTACATGTATTTTAAAAACATTAATAGAATCTGGACAAATGTTATTAAGTGATAATCGTAAAATTGTACCATTTTTATCTAAACAACAACAACAAGATAATAATTATGGAAATTATATTGAAATACATCCAGATTTTCGTGTGATTGTTTTAGCAAATCGTCCAGGTTTTCCATTCCTTGGAAATGATTTCTTTAATGCTTTAGGTGATTTATTTAGTTGTTATGCTGTAGAGAATCCAACAAAACAATCAGAAATTGAATTATTACAACAATATGGACCTAATGTATCGATTGAGAAAATACAAAAATTAGTTGATATATTTAATGATTTACGTAATATGGCCGATCAAGGCTTAGTTAATTATCCATATTCGACTAGAGAAGTTGTAAATATTGTAAAACATCTTAATGTAAGTATTTATTCTTATTTATTATTGTTATTATTATTAATATTTAATTAACTTAATAGAAATTCCCTGATGCTGATCTCGAAGATGTGGTCTTTAATGTTTTCGATTTCGATCGATACAGTCCTGATGTTGTTGAAACACTCGGTGAAATTCTCTATAAACATGGTTTTTCAAGTAAAAATATCATGACTGAAGAATATCTTCAAAAAAAACGTGCCAAAGAATATCTTCAAGTCACTATCAATCGTCATAGTGGGTTAGTACTAAAAAAAATGGATTTATTTTTTTAACAAAATATCAACTAAAAATACAATTTAGTTTAGATACAAAAGGTCCAAAACATGGTAAAGAAGATCCAGATAATCAACCGCATGTAGGTGGTAATACATGGGCTGGTGGTACCGGTGGCCGAGATACTGCTGGACTTGGTGGTAAAGGTGGACCCTATCGTCTTGATAAAGGTCATAAAGTCCATCAGGTACAATTATTTTAAATAAAATACAACAAAAACGAACGAGCGATAAATTAAATTTGTTATTAGTGTTGGCGTTGAAACTGTCAAGGTATGTCTTGGATTGAACCATCACGACAAACGTCAAATTTAATGATAATTCTAATAACATACATTACCATAGTTTCTTATATTAGTCAGAAACAATGATTCAAATACTATTTTCTGATTGGCTTACGAAAGATTGAATAATGGTTCATTAATCCCTCTCTTAAGCCATAGTAGGGAATAATGTAGGGCTTTATATCGCAAAAACCACAAGTGGAATAGTCACTTTATACAGTTTGTCCACGGATCGAGTTGATAGGTATGATAAATCGAAAATTATGGAGTGGGAATTTCATATTTGGGAAACAACTCGTGCTTGGTCTAAAACTGATTTTCAATGTACTTCCGATTTTTGAAAATCAAGGAGAAACTCTTTTAGCTCCTGGTAAAGTACCTTTTCGGTTCAGTTGTTATTAAATTTGACGTTTATTATGATGGTTCAATCCAAGACATGCCTTCAGAGTTTCAACGCCAACTCTAATAACAAATTTAATGGATCGCTTGTTATATTCAATAATAATAATAATGATAATAATAAATGGAGTTTTAGTTATCAGATGAGGAGAAAAATGCAGTACCTGAACATATTTTAAAAGCTGCACGTGAAATGAATCGTAAAGCATTTGCTGAAAGATTAAAAGAAATCGGTATGAGTGGTTATGATGCTTCATTATATAATCAATTTTATAATTCTGTAACAAAACAAATACAATCGTTACGTATTATTTTAAATAATTTACAAGCAAAAAATAAAGAACGTTATTGGTCAAGAAATCAAACAACAGGTGAATTAGATGATGTTAAATTAATTGATGGTTTATTAGGTGAGAAAACAGTATATCGAAGACGTTCTGAACAACAACCAGAAATTGGACAACCACAAATTAAACCGAAAATCGTTCGTATTGTTGCTGATGTTTCCGGCAGTATGTACAGGTCAGATTGAATTTTAATTGTAATAAATCTTTATATAAAAAAAGAAAAATTGTAGATTTAATGGTTATGATGGTCGTTTAGATCGTGAATTAGAAGCTATCGTTCTAGTCATGGAAGCTTTTGATGGTTTCCAAGATAGAATTCATTACGATATTATCGGACATTCAGGTGAAACAGCTTGTGTACCTTTCGTTAAATTAAAAGAACCACCGAAGAATAATAAAGAAAAATTAGATTTAATTAGGGTAATTATTAGTAATTTCAATTTAATTTTATACTTTGAAATAATATTTATAGACAATGCATGCTCATTCACAATTTTGTTGGTCTGGTGATCATACTTTGGAAGCTACAGAGATTGCAATTAATAGTTTAGCTGATAAGGATTGTGATGAGGCTATTGTTGTTGTATTATCCGATGCTAATCTGCAACGTTATGGCATACCACCTAGACAATTAGCAAATGCTTTAACGGCAAAACCCAATGTTAGTGCCTATGTGATATTTATTGGTGGTTTAGGGGATCAAGCTGAACGGTTTGTTTCATCAATAATTTCATTATATTATCAAAAATAATAATCAATTTTTCTTTTATAGATTAACGGAAAAACTACCCGCTGGACGGGCGTTTATTTGTCAAGATGTTAGTCAATTACCTCAGATATTAAAACAAATATTCTCATCGTCTGTTATTAATGTCTAAATAGAGATATATTTATTTGTTATTAGTTATTTTTATAATAAAAATCTATATTTTTTTCAAATAGAGATGACACAAACTTCCGTACTTGTTGCGTATTTATCTATTTTTATTATTTTATTTGCGCAAAATAAATGATAATTTTAGTTTTTACAAGAATACGATTCAAATTTCCCGCTTTTTAACGATAATGGCGCTGAAACTTCTTTCATGGTCAACTAGTGTCGGTGCCATATTGATTACTTTTTCAGCGAATCTAAAGATTTTTATTCTAATTTCTTGCATTTGAAAATAAATTTCAAAATTGAATTATAAGTAACGTATACTTTCAAGGGGCATTTACGGTAGAATAACCACTCAATTTGACCAAAAAAGAAATAAAACTATCACTTTGTCGGTTTTACAAGGAAGGATGCATTAAAGTATTATATGTTAAGATGTCAATAAGTGAATCACAAAGGAAAGTGAATGAATATGTAAGCCCCGATTGTGCAATGTAATTTACACAACAAAATAATTTTAGTGTTATTGGTGAATATTTTTTAAAGAAAATCAAATTATGCTCATCCTGTAATTTGGTAAAATTTTCCGAAATATCCTACCGATTTTTGTAATTTATATTTGGCAACCGCGCTATCAGCCTCTCTGTAACCGCCTAGAGATTCATTAGAAATATTTAGGGGAATTCGTGCTACCAACTTGATATAACCTATAATCAGCGTAATATTTACAAAATTAACAAATATTCTCTTAAATATATTGTGTGTTAATTAAGTATATTAATTAATTTCCTTGATTTGTTAAAATTATGCAAAATTAACGTGATTTGAATTGATTAAAATTGTTGATATTTTATGGTTATGTTGGCAGTGGTGATGACGCCAAGCCCAATTGTATTATGGGAGTATCATGAACGTCTGTGACAAGTGAAATAATTCTCAATTTCAAGGTAATATAAACATAGAATTAATATGAAAGTTATAACCCCTTTGTGGAAATAATTCACCCTTAAAATTTCATTAATAATTTAACAATGTTAATGTTTATATATAATTAATACTAACTTTATACTCAACTACCATTGACTATTTATAAAATTAAAATGAGTTTTAGGACATAGATCCCTGTATTATTGGCTGTGGTATGAAACAATAACAACAACAAAACAAACCGCTATTAATTATTTTTTTTTGTACAACAAAAAACTGGATTGTTAAATAATTATTAATTAACTTTTTGATGAAATTACAGATCGTTAATGAATAAGAAAAGATGAGTGAAGAAGAAAATATTGAATATAAAAGCGGTGATATTGTGTGGGTTAAATTGGGATCATTTTGGTGGCCAGGTGAAGTCACCAATCATGCACCAGAAGATGTGACAACAAAAAAGACACCAGTTGCTATTGTTAAATTCTTCGGTGAAGATACTTAGTACGTTTTGTTTTTCTTACTTAAGAAAAAAAAATAACCATAACCTAACTTATTATTTATATTTTTAGTGAATGTGTAACGAATCACAAGAATATCTATCCGTACAATTGTAGCCGAAAAAATGAATTCATTAAAAAAGGAATGGGTAAGAGCTATTTGTTTAAAACAATTAAAATTCGAGAAATTTAATGTGTGTTATGGTAATTTTAGATTCTTATCACGGTAAAAATTCACAAGTTGAAAAATTTCCATTAGACATAAATACAGCAGAAACAAAAACAGATGGTAATGTAAATATATTATATGATGTCTATTCGCAACAGAAAAAAACCAATATAGTTGCTGAAGTATTCGGTACACCAGCAACAAAGAAATCAAAAAATGGACCACACCGATATCGCCACAAGAAAACTTCCAGTAATTTAAAAAAAAAATATCTAATAAGAATTGAATTCTAATTTCTGTATTTACAGAACAAAAATCCCCTGAAACTATACGTAAAAGTATAAAACATCGACGTTTCCTTGGTTGTGATGATTATGAGATGCGTATACGTGTCCAATATCCTGGTAAAGATGTTGAACCAACTGATGAAGATCGTGTGCCAGTTTTTGAAGATGAAACTAAAAAATTTCCATGTTCAACATGTGGTTTTATAACAGATCGTTTAGAAGTTATGTTATTTCATGTACAATGTCATATAAAAGGTATACAATCACCTACAACTAGTGTACCAAAAGAAAAGAAGAAAACACCGAAAAAATCAAGAAAAATCATTCGTGAATTATCTGATGATGATGATGTTAATGATAATGGTATTGATGATGATGAAAATGCTAATGATGGTGGTGATGATACATTATCTAGTATTGATAGTGAAGAAGATAAAGTTAAACGTAAACAGAAACGTAAACGAAAATCACAAGGTAGTGGTAAGATGAAACAAAAGAAAATTGTTGATAAAGAAAAACCAACAATTGATATACGTACGAATCTATTAGCTGAATGGAGTGATAGTGAAGATATTGATCAAGATACTGATACAAGTAAATTAAATACATCAACTGATAGTACTGATGATACAAAAATTAATCAAAATAATGAGAATACAGTAAATATTGAAACAAAGAAAAATGATAATAAAGATGATAAATCATGTTTTGATTTTGAAGAAGATGAAGATGATGATAACAGTATTGTTCAAACAGCTGTTGTTGGTAGAAAAATACCTAGAGTTATACCACCAGCTGATAGAAGAAAATCTACAGAACCAGATAATGAAAATGCTTCATTACCATTAGCTGAAGATGATGAAACACGTGTAGGACATTTAAATAAAGTCAACAGTAGCAGTAGTAGTACTACTAACAACAATAATAATAATAATAATAATAGTGAAAACTTGATTAATGAGAGTAGTTCAAGTATTTTAAATGATGAAAGTAATTCTACAAAAGATACGTCAGAATTTAAAGAATTAATGGAATCAACAGCAGTTCCTGAATTACCAGAAATTTCAGATGCAAATAAAACACAAAATCTACCAATTAAATTACCTGAAAAACCGAAAATTGATAATTCAACAGAAGTTGCAACAAGATTAACAAATCCGAAAAAGCGATTTGTTAAATCATTTGAAGATTTTGAACTTTTATTAAACGAACAGAAAAAAGCTATGGAAGAAGTTGAGTTAGAGAAAACTGAAGATAAACAAGCGAAAAAAGATGATAATAAACAAGATATGGAAATAGAGGAGAAGAGAGATGATAATAAACAAGAAATGGAAATAGAAGAGAAGAAAGATGAAAAAAAGGAAGTAACTGAAAAAGACGTCAATAAAAATATTGAAAGTGATACTAAAGATGAGAAAACTAACAACGAACAAGACATTAAAACACAAGATACTGAAAAGGAAATCATAAAGATTGATGAGAAAGAATCATTAAAGAAAACTGATGAAAAACAGAAATCTGAACCTGAAAAAATTACACAAGAAGTAGAGGCAAAATTGGAAATTTCCAAATTGAAATGTCAAATTATGTCAAAAATAACAGATGAGGAACAACAAAAACAACATCAGAAACAACAACAACTTGAATTAGCAAAAACTAAAACGAAAAGTTCACACAGAACACCGAGAAGTAAAATTTTGGAATCATATCGTAATGATACAAATGAAAAGAAACGACGTAAATCTACTGAAGAGAAAATGGATGATTCTAATAAACAACATGATAAACATCCACCAAAGAAATCAAAATATTTACGTTCAAGTAATGATGAAAAACAACATATAGATGAAGAAGAAAAAATTGAACAGAAAACTGATAATGAAATAATTGTAGAAAATAAAATTGAAGTTAATCAAGAGATAATTGAAACTAAAACAAATGAGACTGTTGAAGAAAATAAAGTTGAAAAACCTACTTCTAGTGATTTAATTAAAGAAACTGTTGATGATACTATTACTAATACTTCTATTGAAACTATTGATAAACTAGTTGAAGAACAACCTGATAAAGTCGATGATAATCAAGAAGTTTCATTAGATTTAAATGATAAACAAGATGATAACGACGTTGTTAAATCTGATAAGAAAGAAGAGATTGTTGAAGATCAAAGAAACAATGATGTAGAGATGAAAAATGATGTTGATCAAACTACTGAAGAAATTCCAATAAAGACTAATTTAACAAATGATGAAGAAATGTCAGCATTAACAACATTAGCGACAATCTCACAATTACAAACAACTTTTGATAATGATAATAGTAATAAATCAGACAAAATAGAAACAGAATCTATACCGACAACATCATTTGATGAACAATTTATAAGTAAAACAACCCCAATATTACCAAATGAATCAGAATTGGTACCAATTGATGGTAATTTAACTGTTGTTTCTGAAAAAGATTTAGTTGATGCACAAGTTGAAATAACAGCTGATATTTCACCAACAAATAAAAAACCAGTAACACTAACAACATTTTCAATGGATTTCTCTGAAACACCAACACCGACGATAATAACAAAGGATAACAATGAAACGTTAGATACATCGAAAATTGATGAAGAAACATTAAAATTAAATGAAATTGATGAAAAGAAGAATATAGAAGCGAAAATTGAAGAAAAAATCAAAGAATCAGTAATCGAAATTCCACCTGTATCAAATACATCTATATTAGATGAAATATGTGATGTTGAAGAACATATACCATCATCACAAATTGTATGTACACAAGAATCTAATTTAATAAAAGATGAAAAATTGAAAGTTTTGGAAAGGAATCCATCAAAATTGTTGGAAAGACTAACAACAATTGCTACAACACATACAAAAGAAAGTATAAAAAGTACAAAAGCTAAAGTTCAAAGTTTATTAACTAATGAACCAAAAGTGCCTATTTCCAAATCATCGTCATCATCATCATCATCAACAACAACAATGGCAATTGTAACATCGACTAGTACTACAACAACAGCAGCAGCAACAACAACAAAACAAATAATATCAAAACCATTACCAGCGAAAGTACAATCGAAAGTTTCCTCACCTAAAGCGATTATTTTATCAGAACAAATTATTAAATCTGAAACACCAGTTATTGGTGAAAATGCAAATACAGTTTCTGTACAAAAGATTTCATCGAAACGAAATATGCAAGATCCTGATGAGATTGATACGTTTATTATACATAAATCGAAAGCAGTTAATGATGAACAAAATAATCAAGATAATGATGATTCAAATAAAAAATCTAAAAAGAATCTTATTTTTGAATCTAAAAAACAACAAGTAGTAAGTTATAAATTTTTTATTTTATTTTAAATGAAATATTTTAATAATTTTTTTATTTCTAGCAAATACCTACAACAACAAAAAAACGTGGTAAAGCGAAAATTCTACAACAAACAATTATTACACCATCTGGTGAAATTGTTCAACCTACAATACCAACAACACAAAATCAAACATCGAATAATGATGAGAATGTATTTGATATAAATTCAATGCCAATTGTATTATCTGATCAAATTTTAACACCTGAAAGTATTGAAAATATGCCAATATTTTTAAGTGATTCATCACAAACTGCAACAGAAATTGTAACAACAACACCTACAACAAAATTAATAACAACTAATATTGTTAAAAAATCAACACCGTCATTACCACAACAACAACCATCACAGCAGCAGCAACAACAACAACCAATGAAAATTTTAAGTAAAACAGTGATACCATCAACGGTAGTTGGTACAGTTGTTGATAAAACACCGAAAATTGTTAAAACAACAACAACAAAATTTGTTAGTCCAGTTGGTTCAAAAATTTTAAAATCAAATTCATTTACACCAGGTATTGGTAATAAACAAGGAAAATTTGTTATTGTATCACAAGGAACAACATTAACACCAACAACATCAAAATATACCGTAGGAAAGAAACATATTATCAAACGTCCAGCTAGTGAAATTACTGGAACGTTAGCTAAAGTACAAAATGTTACATCGGAACCTAGTGGTAATAAAATTATGATATTAACAAATCAACAAGGACAACAACAAAAAGTCTTGTTAACACCAGCACAACAGAAATTGATGGGTTATCAAGCAGCAGGTGCTAAAGTTACAAAAACTTTGGTTAAAGGTAAAAAATATTTTTTCTCATCTCGTTAAATTTAAATAATTTTAATTTTTTTGTTTGTTAAAAATTAGGTAATGTTATACAAAAGACAGCTACACCAGGTACTAGTGGATTATTAACAAAAACTATTGTACACTCACCGGCAACAACACAACGAACAACAACAACAGGCCAAACATTAATAACATCAAGTGGCCAATTATTAACACCAATAGCAGGTAAATCAGTAAGAATTGAAAAACAACCAATATTATCACGTAAAATACCAATACAATCACAAAAAGTTAATATAAAAGGACCACCACACCAGAAAACAATTTTAATTAAAAATCAACATGGTCAAACTGTACGTAAAATACAAGGTACAGATGAAGAATTATTAAATCAACAAGTTAAAGAACAAATCGAAGCAATTAAGGCTAGTGGTGGTTTACCACCACCACCACCACCACAACAATTGCAGGTGCAAACTCAACAAAAATCCGATACAAGTTTTAAAAGCACTCCCAAAACAATACGTAGATCATATGCAAAGAAAATCGAGAGTCCCAAAGTAATATCGAAGCCTGTAACAACAACATCATCTGTTGTTGCTAATAAAACTGAAACAGTAATTCCACCATTAACACCAATTTCACCGAAAAAACCTGAAAGTACCACAACAGTTGTCAGTAAAGAAAAAGTTCCAGTTACTCAATCACAACAACAGCAACAACAACAACAAACTGAAGTTAAACAACCAGAACAACAACGTCCATTAAATCAGCTTGTAATACAAGATGCGTTGGGTAATCAAACAACAATAACTGAAGGGCAAATTTTGGCATTACCTAGTGAAACTGTAGATGGTCAACCACAATCTTATATGTTGGTAACATTAGATGAAAGTGGTAATTTAACACCATTAAATAATGAAGCATTAATGTCACTTGATCCAAATCTTGGATTAAGTGGTGATCTTGGTAATACAGTTTTACAAATTGATCAAAGTGCATTAAAAGATAATCAAATACAGAATGAAAATATTAATGTTGAAATACCGAAAACAACTGATACAATACCAGCTACAATTACTAAAACAAATGCTGAAATCAAAACTACAGAACCAATCGTAGAAACTGCACAACAACCAGCACAACAACAACAAGTTTCAAATGAACCAACACCTGGAGCATTACAAACAGTTAATTGTAGTGTTAGTAGTGATGGTAATGGTGGTCAACAATTAATTGTAACTGGTGATCCAGTAGCAGCACAAAAATTCTTAGAATCATTAACTGAAGGCAATACAGATTTAGCAAATATATTAATGAATGCAGAAGGTAGTATTTTAGTACATGCAGATGGTCAACAAATATTAATTAATACAGATACTGATAATCAAATGTTATTATCAATGGCTGAAACAAGTGAAGGTGGTGGTAATCCAATATTTGCAACACAACCAACAAAAAATCAAGATATTTTAGCTGCAGCATTAGCTGATACAGATGTTTTTCAACAAGAACAAAATGCACAACAAGGTAATATTTAATAAATTAATAATTAATGTTTAATTATAATTTATTATATTAATATAGGGAATGTATTGGAGACAAGTTTAACATTAAATTCACCAATAATGACACCATTAGAAGTACCAAGTACAAATAATAAAAAAATATCAGATGAAAATGATATATTAACACAAGTACCGAAAAATGTTGATTTACCAATAACAATAACTGATCCAAATATATCACAAACAGTTGCCCAACAACAAGTTGCATCAATGATGGCAAATGAATTACAAAATAATTTAGAATTAACATTACCAGATACATCAATTTCTGTTACATCAAGTGAAATGAATAGTCCATCATTTGTTTATTCATTACCTAATTTAGATGAATCAGTTGATATTAATCAGAAACCATTTAATAGTAGTATGCCATTATTAACTGAAGATACAGAAGAAACAATAGTAGCATCAACAACAACAACAGAAACAGTGGAAACAACAACAACTCTAACAGAAACTAGTAAAGAAATTAAAATTGATGAAAAGAGTAGTAAAAGTGAAGCGATAAATGAAGAATGTGAAAAAAATGACGAAAATAAAAACGAATTGGTAACAACTTTAACTACATCGCCAACTATTTCAACAACAACAGAATCAGCAACAATCACACCGATAGTATCAACGACAACAATAACAGCATCACCGCCACCAGTAACAACAACATCAACAAAAACAACAGTTGAAGAGGTACGAAACTTTTTAGATGATACAGGTTTGTGTAGTTTAGGTGGTGAAATGTGTAGTTCATTAAGTGAACCACCACCAGATATGTTTGATTTAGCAGCTGTTTTATCAACGGACGTTAAAACAGATGAGACAAAAACAAAAATTGATAAAATTTCTAGTGATGATGATAATAAACAAGAACAAATCGATGATGATAAGAAAGATTTAATAAAAGATCAATCAAATACCACTACTGATAAAACAATTAAAACACAAGAAACAACAAATTCGCCAAATTCATTAAATGAAGAAGATTCTTGTGAAATTCCTGTACAACCAGAGATTGTAACGAATTTGACAGAATTCAATCAAAATTTAGAAAAGAATCACAATTTAGATGGTAAAGATGGTAAGAATTGAAAAAATAAGTGTAAATTTGATTTTTGCAATATTATAAAATGTGGTAAAAATATGGGTGAATGGTTGTAAATAAAAGTAGAGGTATATAAGAAAATTTGATTATCTTTTTATCGGTTTTTACAATCAGTGTATTTTTCATTTGGAATTTACAACGGTTTTTCACTTTTTTTTTGAGCTTTCTTTCATTCATATTTTGTAAATATTGTTACTTATGTACGAAAATGTACATAAACATCTTTTTTTCTAATATCTTTTTAATAATTATTATAATAATATTAATTGATGAGATCGTAGATTAATTACAATATTGTAGGCACTTTCACATATTTGTTGCTTTTAAAAAATTAGATGTATGTTTAGAGATATAGAGAGCATTCATGTGTCATTTGTGTGATGATTTTTTTTTTGGGAGGAGATATGAAAAAAAAATACAAATTGAAGAACATTAACCACTATTGGTTAAAATGTTTATCTTACTTTTAGAAAAAACTTTAGTTAAGTCAATAGAAGATAAATACTTTTCAATATTTGCGTTACATATATCTATAATTTCATTGTAATAAAAAAGAGATAAAAAAATAATTGATTTTTTATTGCCCTAATCCCCAAGTTCTTTTTGTTCTAGGGGCATTGGATTAAATTTAAATAAAAATTCTCTTAATTAAAGTTATCAGGTATCACCTTTATAAGGGATGTATAAGGCTATTTCACCTTGTAGTTGGCTATGGCTAAAGTTACGTAAAGTCGTAGCTTTGTTCGGCCACTTAATGATTACGTAAATCGAGCAAAATACCGGGTGTAACACGGTATTTCTTTTCACAGTTGACTGTGCTTTTGGTAACATAGTAACATAACTTGATTCACCATTGAAATGGCCGAACTAAGCTACGATACTAGGAATGGCCGATGAAGTTGTAGTTGCTGCAAATCTGCAAATTTTCATGAAAATTTGACAAATCTCATCTACATATATTATTAGAACTTATTTATTTCGAATGAACACTATACAAAATGAATTTAAATATATTTAAAGACTACATCCTTCTTGTCAGCAACAGTTTGTAATTCTAATTTAATTGGACATTGCAGCCAAAAACTCAACAATTCCTCCGTATAACCAATTAGAAAATACATCTTTCTCGCACCTATACTTCTACGTATTATACCAGCAATACGAATTAAATTATGTTGTCGTTTAATTATAACTTCACTAACGAACAAACCGTGCCATGTTCCCGTCATAAATTTCCTAATGAAAATATCTTCAATTGCCGTTTCTGATGGACGATTACCACCAACGATATTTGCTGTACAAAAATTATTTGATTTGTTGATTATTATTGGAAAATCATTAAAATTATCTTACAAGTATTCCATGAATTCCATGATTTAAAATGACCGATTCGATGGGGTGGCTGTGCCATTTCATAAGTTAGAGGAAAATCACCCCTTGGGGTGATTCGATAACGGCCTGCTTGTGCTTTACAACATATCGCTGAAGTGTTTAATAATCTTTGAAGATTGTATTGTAATTTAATATTAGAGATAACCTAAAAAATATGTACGATATAAGATCAATGATTCATATAATGCATGTATTAATTACCGGTCTAAATGATAATAACGACATTACATTTACTGATTCTGTTTATAAAATATTAAAATTAATTATAGAAAATTGGTTAAATAGGTTATATTTTAACCATACTTTTTTGGGAACAATAAGATACAGGTCAAAATCTCCATGTTGCCACATTGTGCATCATATTGCTCACTATTTAAAATCGAGGAATTATCAAACATATCTACAATAGATTGACAATTTATCGATAATTTTGATAGAAATTATATAATTTTCGTCAGAAACTATTCTATCTAATTAGTGATTTATTTTGAATATTTGCTTCTATTATAGAATTTGGTAATTTTAATTTTTCGACTAACAAAGGTTGGTTAAACTTATTAATTTTCATAGATCTAGTTTACAGGGTATTTCTTTGTTGTACGTACATAGGAGTGGAAAAATCGATCTCACTTGTCCTTGTTTAGCGTTTACGAAATGCTATGTTCGTATTTGTTATTCTTTTTCAATGCATAGGGAAAATTAATACTATTCTATCACTCTCTACCATGTTTTAGTATATCGGGGAAGTGAAATAGATGTATCCAGTCTTATGTACGTAGAACAAAGAAGTGGTGAATAGCGCTTTCCCTAGTTTCACCGGTTGCCAATCCTTGTTTATTCCACTATTGCGAGATAAATAAGCGATAGCATAGATTTATTAGATCTATGTTTATTTTTTTTAAAAAAAAAACCGGCAGTTTTCAAACAATTAATTTTATTTACAATAATTAACTATAGAGTTTATTGGTTTTTAAAAGGTATCCATTTTATATTGTGTTTTTCTCAGACTACCCTTTGATCTAATAACATTAACTAGAAGCAATATTCATTAATTTTAGATTTCTTTATTGATTTCAATATGAAAAAATGCCTGTTTCCTGACGTATCTTACTATTTTTTCTAAATGTTCCAGTTCGAATTCACCGTGTTGATAAAAACGCTTTCATAGAGCACCTGCTAAAATCACATCATTACTTTGTAATCCTTCATCATACGCTATCAAAGAAGCATGCATTATTCTGATAATTCACAAACTGATGGATTACTCGCCTAAAATATAGATTTATATAATTCAAGATTACGCCTAATTTCTTAACTCTCTGAGCAACATCCGCCTATAGAACTTCAACTGAATAATTCCTCAATTGCCGACCATCATCGCCTTCAATCATACCATGTACAGACAACATCCATACGTTTAATTCAGTGATAACTGATAACAAACCACGAATAGAACGTAACTGGTAAGTCTAATTCTTTAAAGATATCGAAATAATCGACACGATTGGCAATGTTTCCATACAGAATATACGCAGATGCCATAATTTTCTATAAAATAAAGCTCGATCTTTAGGAGTTACACGTAAAAATCGTACAAAATTCAGATTTGTTGAAATCAAAGAAGGGTAACTTTACTGCAATCCCCTTCAAAACACCACCTTTAACGTCTAATACAGTTGTTAAATCATTTTCATCATTTTGTCGACGAAAAATTGGTCGATTTGTGTTGGGATGATGCGAGATCAATTCCTAGAAAACAATTTAAAGTTTTATATGACAACACAATTATTGTAGGAATTCACCTTGATGTTTGTGCGAAATAATTGTGAACGAACTAAACAATTCAAATTTGCGTTAAAATAATCAAAAATTGGTGAAATTTCGAGAATTTCCTTTTGTAAAGTATAGGTTATGTTGACGTTGGCGCCATCTGTTAGTATCAGAAAAAAATACTATTTTATCCAAGAAATGGTTGCAAGGTCCGTATCAGGTGAGATACAAATATTGTAAAAAAATTGCTAACATCAAATAATTTCAATGAAATTGTGTAATCATTAAAAAAATTAATTAATACTAATTAAGAAATTGTCGAGATTATTTTAAGTAAGTCGATGAAAATTGATGAAAGTTGAGGGAGAGACTATATATCCACATCTTAACAGTCCACCAACATTGTGATATTAAATAAACAAACTAATTTGAATTAACGGTATTTAAAAGTAAACAATTATTAATTTAATTGGTTATTAATAAAACGAAATCCCTCCCATATCTGACATTAACAATAGTACTGGAGAGATTGTCATAATTTTCAACAATTTTCGAATCAATTCCATCTACAAAAAATCGATTATTTGGTTTATAACTAAAAATTGCAAATTTTCGAATTGTAGCTTAAATAGAAAAATGTCGAATAATAAACAGAAGAATCCTAGAAATAATAAGAAACAAATAGAGACTGCATTAGGACAAGCAACACCAGCATCCATTGAACAACAAGAGATTCAAAACTTATCAATTTTGCAGAATCCAATCAATACGAATATTATTGATATAAAACCGTTATTATCATCAGATAATGCAACCGTTGAAGTATAGATTTTAAGGGATTATTTATAATTAATTTGTATATTTAACAAATTTTTGTAGATACAAAATTATGTGAATTATGAATGCGATATTTTATACGAATGCCGTTTATGTCGTGCAATATTCCGTAGTTTAGCTAATTTTATTCAACATAAACGCAATTATTGTACACAGAGATTTACACGGCGATTATCTAATTCTGAGGTTAGAATTTGTTATAATTTAAATCATTATTTGTAATTTATAACAATTATCAGAATTCTAGCGGTTTTATCAATGAAGAGACAATCAATGCTAATCTTGATAAAGATTATGATAAAGAATTGAACAAGAAAGGTCTCACTCTTGTTCTGGAGAAGTATAAGAAACAGGAGATGGCTGAATTACCTAAAACTGTATTAACTAATAGCGATATATCCATTGATATTCAGAATTATAATCAAACCAGTAATGAAGATGATTGTTTGAGTCTAAAGAGAATGGGTGAAAATGATCAAGACGAAGAACCAAATCATGATAATACAAATCTAATGGAATCTGAAGTATTATCATCAATATTATCATTAATTTAATTATCATTGTTATTATTTTTATAGGTGATGAAGATTCATGGTAAATTCGATAATAACAAGGCTGTATTGGGTGTTGGTGGTAAAATTTGTGATTTTACTATAACAAAGATTAGATCGAATATACCGAAACAGGATCTTGTTTGTACAGAGTGTAATTTTAAATTTCCAACAAAGAAAACATTAACATCACACATCAAATATAAACATAATAAAACATGTAAAATTTATCCATGTCCGGATTGTAAAGAGACTTTTGCTAATGCTTGGAGTGTTTATCGTCATTTGGATAATGTACATAAATGGACACAAGCACAAATGCGTCGGGTACGATTACAAGTCACATCGAAAGCTATCACAAAAGAACAAAATATTATCAATAATAATAAAAACAAGAAGAATAAATTAGCAGAACAGAATCAAGTCGGTTTCTTCTAATCAATCATTAATGTTTATTGTTTTAATTCTCAATATTTTTAGGTGAAGAACAACTTAGAATGTGATGGTGCTTTACAGACGTGTGGCGATTGTGGTAAGAAATTCGAACGGCGTGCTACATTACAATCACATTCACAGACGTGCCTCCGGTCGAAACAACAACAGAAACCTACAACAACATCACAAAACAACCCGATAGAAACCACAATCAAACAATCATCTGATTTGTTAATACTTGAAGGTTTAGCTAAACGTAAATCGAATAAATTCAAATTAAATAATGATATTTATAATAAAAATGAAGCATTTTGTGATAATGGAGGGTTAGCTAATATTAAAATTGTGGATGTTGCAGAGATTTTCAATCGAAAACAGCAAATCAATGTTAATACTGAAAGTATATTTGATATTTTCGATATTACGAAACAGAATCTACCAAATAAAATTGATGATGGTTTAAATTCATTATCATCATTATCGAATGATAGTAATAATAATAATAATAGAGATGAGATTTATATTTCCGATGATTCAAGTCCGGAATTGCATCAATTCAATCATGCTGATGATGTTGACGATAATGATAAAGCATTAAAAAGACTAAAATTATCATCAGCATTTATAACAACAACATTATCGTCGAACAATCTCGATTATTTAACAAATGATGCTGATGAGAATCTCATATTGAAAGCATCCCCATATATGAACCATAAAGATTTCAAATGCATCTCATGTCAGACATATTATGCATCACGTTATCAATTATTATGGCATATGTCGTTGCATTTCTCATGGTATCGTTACCAATGTGCTAAATGTTCATTCATGTCGTTTAATCGATCCGATTGTGTTGATCATGCTTATTTAATACATGCTACAACAGTTAAACTAATTGATAATATAGTATTATCAATACCGAAATGGAAGATTATCAATATGTCGCATGATTTTATCAAATTAGATTCGAATAAATTACATGAACGTAATGTACCGAAACCGTTGAAAAAATCTAGACGAAAACAACAAAGTAATGATAATAAACGATTAGATGTGATATTAAAAAAACAACCAAATATTTATATTGATGATAATATTAATAATAATGATAATGGTAGTAATCGTGACGATATTGAAACGGTTGAATTATTAGACGATGAAAATGATCCTTTAGCTAATAATGAGAATGAAAATGTCCTAATTGGAACTGAAATTCTAAAAAATAAAGTTGTAATAAATAATCGTCCAGTTCGTACACGTACAAAAAGTTATAAGACTGATTTCATCTACGATTTAGGTAAAGTATTAAAATTGAACGATAATGCTATGAAGAATAGTTTTGGCAAACTGAAGAAAAAGTAATATGGTCGAAAAGAAGACAATTGGTATTATATTCGATTAATTAATTATATAATTTGTTTATTTGTTTTCGTTTGTAATCAATAAAATAAATAAAATCACTTTTTTGAAAGTTTATATTATTGACAGTTGCTTTATAACTTAGGAACAGATTTTAGAACAGCAACGGCACAATTCGAACTATATGAAAGTTGAGCGGCACACGCAAATGTGGTGTATTTGCAGTGAATTTTCTTTGACAGTCACTATGTTAGACCTGAACATAGTCAATCAATCGTAGCATCAATAGAACCTAACAATGCCACAACTAAGTACAGTGGTTTATTAATACTTGATGACAAAATTAGAGACAGAGGACCCATTTGAAATAGTCCTCCTTATCTCTATATTCTATAGACCAACCACAACGCTTACTTTCTAGCTACACTAGCGCTATTCTGGTCGCTTATCAAACCCTTCTTTACATTAGCAAATGTCAAGTGTAAATTAAGTTACCTTACTATGTTATTAAAGGCATAGCCAACTTTTTTGTACACTCGGTACAAGAAAACCCAAAATAGCTTGATCAGTTTATACCAAGTGTATCTGAATCAAAAAATATCGAATACTTAGCAGAAAATCAAGAATTTTGACCACTTATTATTTTAATTCACAACACAATATCAAATTAACAAAAATAGATTGATAATTGAATAATTCCACCTTTGTTCAGACAATACACAATACACAGAAGTATATAGAGTTGTATAAATTCTGTAACTTTTTATTTTAAAAACTTACCTCGTGTAAATGGTAGGTAAAATATATTACATTCAATCTGAAAAATAACAATTACATAGACTTTCTGAACTTTGAATATTTTAATATAAAGTCTTTGTAAAATAATATCCGGTGTTATGCAACACTTAATACATACTAATAAAGAACTTTCAGGTGATTTGACTCTCCAATTCTTATACTTTTCGTGATGCTTATTAATCTTATTAAGGAAAATAATTGGTACTGTTTGAGATATTGTTAATTTCTCATGATTACAAGCAATCTCTTGCACTTCGAAGTTGATGGAGTATAATATCAAATGTACAAGTATTAATTAATTGTTCTATTGAACTATAGATGTCGACGTGTTTTTAAATAGAAATCTGTCTTATCGATATACACGATTTTATTTCTAAACAACTGGCGCCCTCATTCATATTATCTATAAATTACAAATACTCCGCCCATTCATTCAAATTATTTCCCGCTCTGTATCTGTGGATGCTGCAAACAGCATGGTCGTTGTTCAATGTTGATTAAATGTTGGTAAATCTCTCCCGTAGTCGCCAATGTTCGTTTATCGTTCGTTATTTCCCACTCTATCTTTGACTCTATTCTCTTCTCTCTACTATACTGAAACTACATCAATGTATTTGTATTGAATAAAAGTCGGCACATATCCAAAATGTCGGTTTTAAATCAGCTGTTTTGTGTGTTACCATCATTAGTCTTACTATAATGAAAAGTTTATATATTTTTAATCAATAAATTCGTTTGTTTTCATTGATAACAATCAACGACGCCACTGTAATGACCTTGATTAGTATGAATAGTCACCTGTCAACAGTTGAAATACGAATAAACAAAACAATAACAATAATAATAAAATCACTGTGGCTGTGGTGATGGTAGGTGTTGTTATTCTTATTATATCTATAGCACTATATAGATACAGGTAGGAGTAGACCTGTAAAGGTGCAACCAATCAGAATTTAGTTGCTGTGACCAATGGCGAGGAGGCAATCATGTTTATTGCCGCGGGCTAGCGAGGTACGTTCCATGAGTCTGGCGCTAGCTGGGGGTGTGTATGTGTTGTTTGATAGAGGTTATCTTCACGTTACGTTCACGTAAAATTTCGATCGGAAAACGGGGTGAAAAGACTGAAAATTTCCACACACAAAAGAATAACAGTGTCCATTTTAATTCGTGTATTTTTTGTGTTGTTTTTATTTTTGGTGTTCTTAAACAACCGGAACGCCCACTAATTTGGTGGTAGAAAAATTTTCTAATTGTGTGAATGGACAAATTGTTGTCGGTGCTTGATGGGCGACTTTCAATTAAAACTGAAATTCGATAGAAATGGCAACGAGACCAACGTGTGGACCACCAAAAGGACGACGAAAACAAGCGAAACCGCAACGAAAAGGTAACCATAATTTTTATTTTTTTTTAAATATCTACACGATATCAAATCGGATACCACAACATCCTCCCTTAATTAATGCATGACAAAACAATCGGAAAATAAGCAAGAAAACAATGGAAAATTGATCACGTGACATATTTACATGTGTTTTCGTAAAGGGCGCCATCTTTATCGTCCGGGGTGGGGATGTTTTTGTTTACATTTTCCATGGGGTAGCACATGTTTTCGTGGGATTTTCGTAAAGAAATTCGCATTCTTATCGGAAAAATTTTGTAATTTATGTTTGAAATTTCAAAAAAAAAAAAACAGATGCACAACAATCTTCAGCATCTGGACCAGGTATAAATTCGTTGAAATTGGTGTTGAAGAAGAAGCGGACATATGGCGGTAGATTTGTGGGCCAAGGTCTGGAAACTATCATAAAAATAGATGAGGGATAGTGGGACGGGGGCGGGATTGTTAACTACTTTTCAATTAAAAAATTGATAGTTTATTTAATTAATTACACGGTTTATCTTAATAGTTTTAATTAGAGTCTCTAATTAAATATGTAAAATTAGTCGAAATTAATATTACAGTCATCCCAATATGACTATTAATTCAAAACAATTTTACCAAAAAAAATCAACTATTAGTAGCTATTTATTTGTTAAATTGTTTGTTAATACAACAAAAAATTCGCTATCAATTTTTCTTTTATCACCAAATTTAGGTCAATTTGATTACGCTAAAGTCCAATCTATTGTGTCATTCTTGTACTACTGTACATCGATATTTCTTTTTAATTCCTGTCAAGATCTTTGAATTATTTCCATTTTTATAATAAAAAAGGAACAGCAAGAAAATGGCTTCTTACAATTAATTAAACTTTATCAATTTATAGTTAATTTGATTAATCAATTTTTTCTATATTGATGTGTGTCTGTGTAAAAGTGTTATTTATATTTGTACGTTGGACTATTTATTCAATTTTTATAATACAACCAATCAAAATATTCGATGATAAGAAATATTCGATTTTTATTCGTTAATAAGACATTATTGGTTTTTACACTTATCAGAACTTGTCACAAATTTCATCATTATAATATTTATTATTTATCATCAATGATTACGAACAGTATTTAAGTAAAATTATTATTAATAAGATAGAAGAGTACCTAATAATAATAATAATAATAATAATCTTCGTTGTAAACATCAAAAATTCTAGTAAACAGGAATTATAATTTTGAATGTTAATTATCGAATATTATTGAATTTTTCATATTCTAAATATACCACGCGTCCCACTAATAACGGTCCGATTTACAATTCTAAATAATTGGAATATCGGGTGTATCACGGTATTTGGTTCAACCACATCACAAATGCGTGAACAAACTGTCAAATGTAAAAAAAAAATATGAACCAAGTTACGATACTACGTAAGAAAGGCACAGTTAACATGTTCTCAATATTTATAAGCAATATCCCAAGATAGTCATAAGTTAGCAGTGGGATTTGCCCGCGTTTGCGTGTAGATGACGTGAGTGCTTTGAACTATCTTATATGTTAGCGGTCTCCAACTTTACTCGATCCGCACCAGTCTCTTAGTAGAGTTATCCGTTTATTTGTTGCGATTGTAACACTACAATCATCCAACATTGTTGATGAAGTGACTGAGTGAGGTCACAATCAATAAACAGGCGTTCTACTGTAGCTGATTTTCGCCCCCTTCTTGCTACATTTTCATAAGCGTAGCGAGTAGGTGGGTTCAAGTACCTACTTGGTGAAATATAAACACATGAATTACTATTATAGTAAATATCGAGAGTCACGTACAGTCACTACCTAAACTAAGAGACCGAATCTTTAATGAGAATATCAAGTTTTTTCGTTCACGTGAGTCAGGCTGTTTCTCCCGTCAGGGTGTGAGGGCGGGATGGTAGAGAGTGTGGGAGCCAGTTCAGCCATAGCAAATTTGTAGAAAGTCTCTTTCTATTCAGGTAAATACCCAAAATGACACCAGTAACCCCACCCGCTTCTTCTGATTGAATATCTTTCTTCTCAAATTCTTACCTGTTAAGATTCTGTTACTTTGTAACGAGTGTCCCCATTAGCTTATTTTACACAGCCGCACAAGAAGTGGTCTCTTAGTTTTGGTGAGCTCTGTACGTCTATGGTGTGTGCTGACGATAATCGCGCGACAATCTGAAATAAATTCACGACTCCGCTGCTAACTTATAAGACCTGAAGAGAAATTGGCAATTTGAAATAAAAAAAATAATCTGAACTTTATTTAACTTATACGTATACATACTCTATTGATCTCTCTCCAACTTTATAGCTATTGTTTTGAATTTAGTGAATCATCCTGTATATTGTACAATTGTCCGAACGAGTACTCAAAATTTCTAAGTAGATTAAAATAATCCTATTTTCTATCGGTAAAATCAACCCCTTTTATAAAACACTGTTGGTAGATTCTACCTTTATGGTGGGAACAGATCCTTTTATCAGTTCGAACAATAGAAAATTTCTATTTTGTTATTCCACCCTCTCTTTATCTCTTTAAAAAAATAAAATTATGACCATTATCATTAAATTTATAACTATACCTATATTGTTTTATGTTCTGTTTCCTGTATGATAGATAATAATAAAAATATATTAATGATAAATATAAAAAATTCCTCTTATTATTATTAATAATAGTAATAATAAATAAGTATTCGTGTCTTAATAATGAACGGTGACGTCAATTATTCATAATGGAGACCTCTCATCATTTTGATAACCTACGACCAATGGCGGAGGGTGGTTTATCTACCGGCCATATATTGTGTATTTTATTTTAATGGACAGGTTCTTGGACTTTACCCGGATTTGTTCACTTACACACACACACACGCACACATAAAATCCATCAATTAGAATAATTAATAATAAAAGAATCTTTAATTTAATAATACAAAGGAAAAAACTGTAAGTACCATGGATTGCACAAAAAAGTGACCCGACTCTTGAGCGAAAATATCACGTTATTTGCTTTGTATAAGTCAGACTGTATCTCTTGGTGGGTGTAAGTATCCAGGTGGGCAGGTAGGAGGTGTTAAAACGAGTTTCCACCATACAAAAGTCGAAAGTATTTTTTTATTCATGTAAATACCTAAAATGGCACCTCTATTCTCTGATTGAATATGTTAGTTTTTAAATTTTCAACTGTTAAGATCCTGTTACATTGTTACAACCGCCCTCAAAAGTCTGTTTTACACAGTCGCACACAAACTGGTCACTTTCTTGTGAAATTGATGGTACAACAAAAAAATTAATTAGTTTTACTTATTTATTATAATGAGTCTAATGACTTTTAGGTTATTTCAAAAATTCCTGTTTTCTTATCAAAATGTGTGTATGTGTGTGTGTGTGTGTGTGTGTTAATTTTTTTTTCCGTTGTTTTTCCCTGACTTCTAGATTATTACGCACCTCACTTAAAATACAACATGTGTATGTTTCGATACTTATCAGTTAGGGAAAGGTTTCGTAGGTCAATGAAAATCACCATTTTATCTAGAATTTCTAGGACAATAATAATAATAATAATAATAATAATATCAGCGTCGGTATTTTAATTGAATTGTTATCGCAAAAAATAAAGTAATTTGGAGAAATAATGAATCAAATATGATTCTCTATATACAATAATAAATTTTCGAAATCGTACAATGTTCGAGTTATAGATCGAACATTCGAGCACCAACAAGCTGTCATTTTGCTCATTTCGATTCGCTGATACATATAGCAAGTTCTCTCTCTATCTCTTTCTCTGTGGTTTTAAATAAATGAATAAACAAATAAATAAAATAAATTTAAATTTATTATTGCAAATATTTACTGTATTTTATGTCTACCACCTGAAACTATACAAATAAATTCGAGCGTTTTGAAGCACCAAAAAAAAAAAATGTCTAGCGTATTTCAACGGTACATTCTCTTAAAACAGTGGGGGCGGCACGTGAAGGTAAACAGATTGTTAAAATAAAACTTTCAACACGTTAGAACTTCGGTAAGGTATTTCAGTTTATTTTTATTAGAAAAAAATGCCAACAACATTGTACCGATTTCATTAGTACAGTCAAGTGCTTAAAAATTTCAAAGATTCTTGGTGAGAATTTTGGTCTGTTTTACATAGATTGAACCGTTCTTCCACCATTATTGGTATTGGAGATGAATCGAACCTGCTTTGTTGCTTTACCCGTTTTAGCGAATAGTAGCTGTTGAAATTTAACCATAAATAAGTAGAGGGTGGCAAATTAGGTAGGTACCTGATCCGCTATGGGGGTGTGGTGTTATCTTCATTCAGGTACTGAGTGGCGATTGAAAAAAAGAGACCACCTCTTGTGCGTTTGTTAAAAACAGGCTTATCACAATGTAACAGAATTTTAACAGGTCAGAATTTGGGAAAGTAGGTATTCAATCATAAGGAGAGGGTGGAGTTACTATTATTTGGAATGATCTGTATTTTTAATTCAGTTATTCTTATAAAGAGGTTGGTTCTACAACTTTGCTGTGGTTGAAACTGGCTCCAACACCTCCTACCTACCCACCTTCTTACCCTCACGCTCACGAGAGAAACAACCTGATTCACACTAACAAAAATATGTGAAATTCTCGCTCAAGACTCGATCTCTTTTTTCTGATCGCTAGTGTACCTCTATGTAATTTTTTAAATGGGAAAAAAACTCTCAAAAACTTACACAAAAATGTGTGAATAAAATGGAATTTCACACTCTGTATTTTTAGTATTATTGTAATGTCGTCAATGCTAGTAGGTGTCATCTGATATTTAAAACAGGTGAGATAAAGTCCCACGTTTATTATTTTAATATGTAAGCAAAATTGTTTAGATTTTTTTATCTACCTTGACAGTTCAGCATGAAAAAGGTGTGGATTCAAAGGTGTACATTGTAAGGTGTTTTTCTATTTATATTTATAATAAACAAAGTGCTGACATTTTCTGATGAAACTTATCTTTATCGCGTTACTTTTATTTTTTTTATACACACATATAGTACACTAGTATTACCTGTATATGGGAAATTGCTTATTTTTATTCTCTTGATTGTCTAGGAAATAGATTAAAAGTATTGCATACTGGCACGTTTACTATCCGATAATTTTAACATTTGAATCGATGTTTTCTTTTAATTGATTTTTTAAACAACTATTTTAAATACATATACCGATAACAAAATAAGCAAAAAAAAAATGTACGGGTGCGTTATTTAAAAGAACATATTTTATCTATGCATATATAATTTCAATCCTCATCACTATGATTGATAACTTAACAGCGTGATTTGCCCGCATTTGCGTGCAGGTGACGTCACCGCTCTGAACTGTCAAATGTTAGCGCTCATCAATCGCACTCGATCTCGATGGAGTGCGCGATAGTTTAAAATAAATTAACGATCCCTCTGTTAATTGATGACAATTCGTCAGCTATCGGATGGACACTTTATATACGACTTAATTTTTTTTGCCACGCAAATGGAGATATTATGTAGAATTTTAATAGAGCAGCACATTAATTTTCCGTTCAATGCAGAAAAGTAACAAAATTGTAAGAATATTCGTATTTTAAAGCTTGAATAAATTATAATGTAGACTTTACGTCCGATTTCCGATTCCTAGTTATACCTAACTAAAAATGGAAAGTGACTGTGATCTACAAATGGAATTAATAAAAATTAATAATAATTCTAATTAGAAATGTGTAGAAAGATTATGAGAATATAACTAATTCTATATTTTCTCCATAAATCTAATAATAATGCAAATCAGGGTGCGTTATTGAGGGGATGCCTTATATACATTGACTTTTGTTTATAACTGTTGGTATTTTTTATTAATTCGGTTGGTGGCATTGTAAACCCGCCTTTTTAGATGCTCTTTTTGCCGCCACCTGCATTGTCCTGCATGGCGATCGTAGTTAGCCGCGGAAAAAATTAAAATTAGGTCATGTTCGGGAGTGATTTTGTGTTGTGTTTGTGTGTATTTGTGTCGTTTTTCTTCCTTTTTTGGGGATATTCCAGGAAAATATGACAAAATTGCAATAAAAGGTAAGACAAATAATATAGAAAATACTTAGGGGTGTATTTATTGAAAAGTATGATATGCGCATTATTGGAAAAGTTATAACCTCAAATTATTATTTGAGTCCGTTAGATATTAATGCGGTTCTGTGTAAAAATGATTTTTTGAAGCCTTTGTTGCAATGTAAATTTGAGAATTAACAATTTCTATAATTTTATTTATTTAATTCTAATTCCATATATTGGTAATTTTCTTTTATTGTGTTGGTAATATTGTTTTTACCTGTTAGCTGTTAGTAAATTAGATCAAAGTTAGCTGTGCAAAATAATCGAAAGTTGATCGTTTAGGTTTATGCATAATTTTTATTAATTCTACGAAATTAAACAAAACAAATCTTATAAAAAATGTAATTAAATACAATGTGAAATTATTGAAATTGCTAATTATTTCAAATCATTACGGTACTGGTTTTATCAGACAAGGCGATGATTTTTCCTTTGTTTTTTCTGTACTTTTTACATCTAGGTACCTTTTTCCAAAAAAACAAAACAAAAACAAATTTAGCAAATTCTATACACGTTTGTATCCAGAGAGGAAAATCTAAATGTCTTCGAGTCATTCTTATTGTTAGTCGTTTAGCGTGTTTAGTTCGTTTCTGAAAATTGCGACATCCGTCAGAAACGAGCGATTTGGACCGACTTCCTACTGAGCTACAAGGTTCTAATTTTGCTAAAATGATCTTCAGTTACCTTATTTTAAATTCTTGAAATATTTTTCGAATCGCTCGCCAACTAATAGGAGTTTTACACGAATCATACAGGGTGTGTCCTAGTGATGGGATAATAAAAGTATCAGAAGTTCTAATTGATGGATGTTTCTGAAATTTGGTATACATATAGGTGTTTTTCCATCATTTGGAAAATATTTTCGTTGTTCTAGCAACCCCCGTTATATGGGGTAGTACACCCCATTCTCTTATTTTAATTTTAAATGGAATAGTATATTTTTTATTACATTTTTGCATTTTTTGGATAAATTGATGGGCACTTTGATAATACAATCTATGATCTAACGATGAAAGTTTTTTAGATATTTTGACTTTTTATGAAATTTTAAGTTTTGTAGTGTTTTAACTAAAAAATTCAGATTCTTCAAACGATTGCTGCTAAAATGTTGATATTTTGAATACAAATAATATAAGCAATCTAACTTTCTACTAAATCTTATAGTTTATAGTGTTTAATTATCTTTCAGTGTTTTGCTGAAATAAATTTTTCTTTCAGGCAATTAATAAAAGTGTATATAATAACATTCCCAATACCTATCTTTGATAATTTATCAGTTATTCAGAATTTTCAATTTCGTCCAATTACTTACCTCCGTTCAAAGAAAATATAATACGTCAGAAACGAGTGATTTGGACCAACTTCCTAATGAGCTACGAGGCTGTAATTTTGCTAAAATAATCTTCAATTACCCTCTTTTAAATCCTTGAAACTGTAACCATAATTTATTACTTATTAGCTATATTGGTTATTATTAGTAAATAAACAATTACTATCAGATCTCAATTTTTTTGTTTTTGTAATCTCGGCCTATTTCAATTGATAAAAGGTCGAAAAGAAATGTAGTCTAGCAGAAGAAAATAATACTTTATTAGATCTAGATCGACAATAATCTATACTTACTCCTACTCCTATTATTTTCAGTATATTACAGTGAAAATCACCAGCACGTGGACAAAACTCATTATTTATAGTTGATTGCATTTTAATTTACCAGTTGAAAGCATACATTAAGTTGAAAACCTGTGGAAATTTTCTCCAGAATCTGTACAAATACAAAAAAAACAAACAAGGTAGACGAGGAAATGTAGGAGTAGTATTCTATTAACCTGTCATATTTATAGAAATCGTAGAAATGCCTATCTAAACATTTTCCAATTGATCACCTTACGCCTTTATAAATTAATAAAAAGATAGAGAATCTTAAAGACGATACACGTTATTCTATTTCTATTAATTTTATCTGGATAGATGAAAATATGATCATTATCTGGACCATGGTATCACGTGTCTTAAATCGTATATTAACATTACAATAAGTTAATAATAATTTCATATGGATTCTAGTCGGCGACGATTGCTCTTTCTATTGTTCATATTATGTATACGCATACATTACATAAATGTATTGATATTGTCTGGAAACGGTTGATTCCCTTTGTATATTATCATCCCCTAGTTTCCATAAGGGGGAATAATAAAGTATTTATTAAACGTGCAAACTTTGCAAAATGTTTTCATTTATCAATTGATGATCGTTGTGTGTAATTTCAACAAAAAAAATAATAATAATTAAAATCTCTTTACATACACTAACATGTTAATAATCAAAATTACTGTAATATCGAATAGAATCACCGCATTCAGAGAGATCCATCAAGCGTATTAATCTGAATTTGTAATTTAAGTAATATCGAATTGAACATCTCCCCCTCTTATTCTGGTGCGGTGGATGGTTACCTTTAAAGTTTTATAGTATCTCTCCATATAGAAAGTAGAGATAGAAAGAGATGAATATAATCAGTTATTGAACAAGGGCAATGGGGTCCAGTTAACCGCCTTTATCAAATTGCTAAGAGATCTTTTATAAAATCCGATCAGTTCAACGGAGCAATAATAGTCAACGTTGTCGCTATCACTGTCTATCGTTCAAATAAAAAAAATACCTACTTTAATAGTTGGAAAAATTGTATCTTTTTTCCTACCAATATTTGAATTAGTCTTTAAATAACACCAAAGAAATTTTAACTGGAATGATCGTTTAGTGAGCACACAGTCACAGTGAAAACAGTTCAGGTATAAATTAGGTCGTTAATTTTAGAAATGTAATAAAAAATCGTTTCGGGTATACACCTGCAAAAGAAAACTAAAGACTTTGTGTATAATGTTATGGTGACGAAAATAACATTCATGTATGTTGTATACGTATCTACACTACCTTACTATGTCGAATTCTTTATTGGGGAAAATGTGAGGGAAAGAGGCAAGAAGAAGAAGGGACACACATACTTTTATGACATTGAATTATATTACAAGTTGGTTATAATTTACACTATAATTCTTGTCTGATGAAGACATGTTACATGTTACAATATTTAGAATCAAAAGTATAGAAACTAGCAAATAAATATGCTGAAATTAGGCAGGTAAACATAGTGATAATTCATTTTAAACATATTAAATCTGGAATATCCCGGTAATTATTTTCTCTCACCTTTTCATTTATTGTAAATAGAATGTTTGCCAAGAAATTTTCATTTTAATAAAAGACGAAAGCTTTACATACAACACATCCTACATATGTATAAACACATACAGGGTGTCTTTTTTAAATGTGGTCGATTTTTTAAAACTCCTATTAGTTGGCAAGAGTTTCGAATAAAATTTTAAGGATTTGTAGATGGATCGTTGGAGGTTATTTTAATCTCAATTAGAACCTCGTAGCTCATTTGTAAGTCAACTTTATTTGTAAATTCATTTTTTCTTCATTGTATTCTGGAGCAGGTGGAAAAGTTTCGCATTTTTTTACAATGCAATGTAGAAAAATCAATGTCAAGTCTTCAAGTAAAGTTTGTTTTTCTAAGGGAATGACTAAAGTAATGGTAATTAAATAAGGTTGAGTCTATTTAACAATGAATTTAATAATAAATCAAAAAAAGCGCCGACAATTCTACCATTTGGGTAAACACTCGTTTTTATATAGCAGCTTCCTGGGCCTTGTGAATTTCGACTTATAAGACAAATTACTTTGTGGTTGAGGTATACAAACGAAATTGTCTGACGTAATTTCTATAAATAGCAATGTAGAATATAATTTACAACTCATCAGATGCGGACAACATTTCTTTACCTCTACTTAGTCCATTGCTATTCTCATAAATTACAATCGACAATGTTCTTTGTGTACCCAACCACAAAATACAGTCTGTACGTTGACTTAAGAGATTGACTAAAGTAATAAAATTAGTTCACAATAGATTCAGTAGCGAACAACATAATATAGCAGAGTTACTGAAATATTGCAAGTACAAAATGATCTGCTTTGTGAAAGACCGATTTTTATTAAAAACATCTGGTTACTGTCATTCGTGACGAATTTATAAATTTTATTACAGGGGCTAGTGATAAAATTTCACTGTCCCTATCTAGTTGTTTACTACTGAAACTGTTGTAATTTTATTACTTTAGTCAATCTCTTAAGTCACTTCATAGACTGTAATTTACTTGTAAGTCAATTCTCACATCAGTCATTTTACATGTTTAGCGATTCTCACAAACGTTTTCAAAATCGCGACATTGTCCAAGACGATGGTTTTTTGATCTATTCCGAATGAACTACGAAGTTCTAATTTTGCTAAAATAATCTCCTGGGTTCCTTCTATTAATCCTTGGAATATTATTCATAAGAATCGACCACATTTAAGACAGACACCCGGTATACACCAATTGGCAATATTCAACTTAATAATTTAGTAATGTAAATAAATCTTAACTATGTATGTATGTATGCCTACAATTATCCTAATTAAAAGCACGTGTACTTATAATTTCAAGTGTACATTTTAATAATAATGAGAGAATTGATCGATTAGTTTATTATTAAATCGATGGTTGAAAAAAAAGTTGGAAGCGGTTATTTTTTCTTTGTAGTTGTTTTATTTTACTCTTTTCTAGTTTGATGTACGCGAATTGACAAGCACTCATTCTCGTAGCTTTATTACCGACGCCAGTAAGTCGCATGTTATATGATTACTTCGTAGATAGTTGACTGTTTATAACACAAACTGTATTGCATGTGTATATGAAAAGATAGATCTTGATGCAATAATATAAATTGAAGGTTGGATCATTTAAGAAATATTTTTATTTCTTTCCCTATATTCTACATTCCCAAAATAATCAAAGTTGGAATTGTCATATTGAAATTTTGTTGTATTTTTTTCTTGTAAAGTCCTTGTAATTTTGCTACTGAAAACGAATCCGACTATGGTTAATAATAAATGATTTCCAATATAAATTCAAAGTTGATTTTAATGACAAAGCAATACGAGTTTTCAGCAAGTTTTATGGTAACAAAGAGAGAAAAAAAAATCAGCAAACCTATTAAATTCACACAGTATGATAGAGATTTTTTCCCAATTTATTGGTTCATTTATATGGAAAAAGATAGAAATACATACTGGTTGATAGTCGTCGACCCGTTTATAATAAATCAACGATGAGTTTTAAGCCCTTTCTCTCTCTCGGTTGGACAGTCAGCATCGCACACGTAATTAAACACCACACCGAACGTGAGATACGCAAAAACACTAATTGCTTTTCGACCCTGGCAAATTGCAGGTGTTACAAATGTACGATATTACTAATTCCAATGATAAAAAGCTACCGAGAGTTTTTCTACTGTATGTATGTATGTACAGGCGACGGCAGCCCCCTATTTCGTCCAACATGCCCTTCATTGATTTAATTTATTATTTCAAATTTTTATCTTTTGATTTTTAATTTTTAAAAGGTTTTCTCTCAAACAAAAAAAAATGATATTAGTGGTTGTAGAGTAATTTTAATGTTGCCATTTTCGTAATTAATGCCTGGAATCTTTTTAATAACAAAATTAAAATTGCTGTGGGGCAATTTTCAGAGCTTTAACGTGCAGTAAAATTGAAGAAATTCGATTAGAAAGTCCTCACCTGTGCCCATCAAGTACTATTAAGACTTGCTCTTCTAATCTTTTAAAGCGACCCCCTCATGATGCTTTAATCTAATAACGATCATCATTAAAATGGCAAGCTCTAGATAAATTCAATGGTTATTGTTACGGCATACATAATTACCAAGAAGAGAATTAAGTAAAATTGATAATAAAGGCAAAACTCGACGAACTCGAAGGTGAGACATAATGGCGATAATAAAGCCAAGACTGTAACTAAAAAAAAAAGAGTAGATAAAACATTATTTCTTTTTCTTTTTACTCCCCTTTAACTGTATACATGTACTAGAGAAAAGGGTCTGGTCGACGATAATCAAGTTAGAGCAAAAGGTGTGAAACGTTCCATAGTGATGGTGGACAGAAGAGTTCTTTGAGGTCAACGCGTGTCCAGGGAGTTGAGGTGAATTTCTAGGGAGACTTAATTAAAGAGTAGTTGCTATAGTTACTAATAGCTCATAAGAGTGACCTGGACTTGTACACCTCTACTACAGAGTCAGAGGGTAAATACCGACTCATTATCGTCTCCCTAAATTCTCTCTTTCTCACTTTGCTTACCATAAGTTAACATATACTGCAATCGGAACTACAATGTAGTATAGGTGTTGTATACATACATACATTCTAATACTTCCAGTCTAGGGCGTTCAGGTCATATGTAAATTTACGAAACTGCCCTCAAAGTTACTTTTCGAACTGAAAATACATTAACACGTTTCACATTCAGGTATACGCTTCGTTACTGTCCGCAAATTACTAACTTTTGTCTAGAATGAAGGGCAAAGAGAGAAAAGGAAATCAAATTGTCGACGTTAACTGTTTTTAATTGAATACGTGCTCTCATCAACAACTGAAAAATAACGTCGTTCTATACACACATACACACACAAATTGGTAAACTGGGAAAAATTGATGAGTAAATTCAATCTTTATAACATATAAACTCTTGAATGTATCAACAATCTATAAAAGAATAATATTACAATATTTCATGTCAATTTTTTGTTTTAATAATATTCTTTTTCTTCCCTCTCATCTATTGATCAATCTCTTCTATAGAGGTTGTTGAATATTTTCAACAGTCTAATTTCAGAATTTAAAGTGGCCAGGTGAAGCACCCTGTTTCTAAAAGTGAAACCAGGTGCGCTACTGTTTTCCCGTACGTGTAGATGTATGTACCGGATATGTAAGTCAGCAAATGGATTTTATTAATAGAAAGTCCCTCTCTCCCTCTTGTAGAGTTGATGGAAGCTGTGATTAGCGTTTTGTGCATATTGCGCTAATACATGCGTGTGTATGTGTGTTTGTGTGCTTTTAAATAAATAATAGAAAAAGAAAATAGGTAATGTTCAATAGTAAATCAAAGGTAAAACGTGCAGTTAGCTGATTATACATTTATGAATTCTGGTAAATACTCCTGTACATTTTCATTTCAATTTATATGTCTCGACAGATTGTATTTTCAATATTAATAGGTATGTCTACAGATTGTAATGTAGCCAATAAATTCAGCTTAATTATTATTGCGTATTTAATTATATTTTAAAAATAAAAATTATTGCAGTCCGCCTGAACAAACTTACCTACTACTACTTACCGTAATATAAAGTTACACTTTAAATGAACATATAAACTCCCTTGGAAACAACAACTTCTCTTTACTATACTGAAAATTTATAACCCTTTTATTATCTCTTTAGAATAGTTGATTATCTGAGGGCATGCATACCTAGTTGTTTGTGTGTGTGTTTGTATGTCACAATTCTATTCTTGTTTTATAGTATCGTTGTTTAGTGGTGACGGTTGGTGGTATTGGTGCTGCTATACTACTACCTACCCTTTAAATATAATACCTGAACGAAGAGAATAAATATCACACAATATCAGGGAAGACAATGGAATAATTATACTGGGGGGACCCTCACCTGCCAAGCGTGTTAGCCATTGCCATAGCAACCACTGATACCAATTTGCATACTAAAATCTTTGTCGCTGTTAATTGGACTTTGACCATGAGGTGTTCAAATCAGGTGGATTCTCCTTGTTGTCGTTTCAATTTAATCGAAATCATCATTATTCTACGTTTCATTATTCTCTTTTGCTTTCTTATTGTTGCATTAATTATAATCATAACAGATTATTTTTAATTAAAATAGGAAAAATATAAGTTTTTTTTTGTTTATCGGCGAAATTTTATTTTCTAAAGAGATTCAAACTATTAGTTTCAATAATAGTTGTAGTTGTTGTCACAGTCTCGTTTAAAGCTATCTATCTCCGTAACGACATTGTAACCATTTCCTCTTTTCTCTCATGGTGGAAAACATTTTATAGACCGAGAGAGGAGAGGCACATGATCAAACTGTTCACTAAATCGACTAGATCAACATGTGTGTTTATCGTAGTTTGTTTTGCTGATTTGTATTCCGGCAATAAAATACTATGCTATCGACTCAAAATCTATTCACATAAATCAATATCTTTTACATGCATGTAGGTTAAATTTGTAAACTAGAAAATCTCTATAAAATACGTTAGACGAAATCTATCCATTCACACATTTAACGAAAATAATCCAAAACAAAAACCAATAAACGATGTTAAAGTTGTTTAGTTTTAAAGATCAGACAGAGACGTATTCATAGTATTATTAAATTTAGTGGACGCTATCATTTTTTTTGTTTGATATTCTTAAGAATTTTTTTCCCCACCTAGATTATACAGTGTAATTCGTCGTCACCTTTTCGTTGTCGTTTTATGAGGTGTAAACTTTTCACATAGAAAATGAGTGGAAGGTGCCTGAGAATTATGTAGGTGTCTGTTTTTCAGTATAAACCCTAAATAAAGAAAATATCAAAATGCATAATGTATGAAGCAGTGGTAAGACAGGTTACCTGGGAAATATAACAAGGACGATAGGGAGTTGACTTATTACTAAACAAGCGGGATAAAAAGTGTGGCAAGAAATTTTCTTTATACAGGTGGGACTTTCGTAACAATAATGATATGTAAATGAAGTGAAATAACTTAGCTATATAGATCAAGCAAAAGATTTTTTTCTTCAGAAAGACATTCAAATTTAAACATAATTTTGTCCTAGATGTTGGCGAATAATTTAAATTGTTTTAATAAGACAATTTACTTTTTATTTTGGTTTTTGTTAAAAAAAAATGTCAACTTCGCCGACTACATAGTACAAAATAAATTTCACTGTGTCTGTTTTAATTAGGTAGACGAGTTTCTCGAATTAGTCACACATACAAACACATATGTATAGTAATAATTTGAAATGAAAACAATAATAATGATTTCAAATGGGGGCCAGAATTTAATTTTAGCATAGATATTCCAGGTATATCATTCCCCACTTTGACTATGTTGATAGTATGTGGTAATATAAATTTGTGTGTAGTCAACGAAAATCTGGTCGAACAATGTATTAAAACCTTCATACAATAGTGTTAGAGAATGGGGAAAGTGTCTGTTTTTAGTGTTTGGTTAGGGTTTCACTATATGAGAGAAAGAGATGAGTAGCAGATGGGTTTAATGAAAATCTGAGGACAGGGTAATGGAATAGCAACACCACCACCGGTTCGAAATTGTGGTCAGTTTGTGAAATACAAGGGCACAGGTGTTGACCAAAATATTGAATGAATTGCACATGTACATGATAAGTCGAAGAGTAATTTTTTTTATTTAATAAAATTCCAATGATTAAGAAGAAATATCAAATAGAAAATCTAGCACAGAAATCGTAGCCAAGACATTTCTCATATACAACACAAATCAAGCTTTCAGCGACTGTGTCGACGTCTGGCGGTGGACCGTAAGGAAGCGTTAAATTTTCATGAATTGAGCACAACTTATGCTTGTTAATATTTCAAAACCAATATAAATTATATTGAAATTAGTTATGTTAAGCATTTTATAATTTCCGGGATGTGTTTTGTTAATATTTGCACGGTTTTACGTAAATACAGAGAAAGATCAGATAAAATAGTTATAATATTAAGATTTTAATGATAGAAAATAGATGGAAATAAGAAGAAAGCAAAATGTTGTTGGATAAAGTGAAGATGTTGCCTTGCCAAAAAGAACTTCCACATTTATATTTATTCAATATTATTAATAGATAATTACTGGTCTATTTCAATATGTTTGATATTTTAACTGTCAATTCCAATCTTTAAACTGGGCCATTGGTGATTTTTTATTGATTTGTTTTCATAATAATTTTCAACACGTGCCCAGGTCTAGAATTGTAATCTGTCCAATGATTATTGTCTTAATGGAAAAGAACTGTTTCAATTAGATTAAACGTTTTTACGGCTATGTTGCACCATCATAAATTTTTCAATTTCTATTTTTATGATGTAAAAAGAAAGACGAAAAAAATAATTTTGTATATAAAGTATTTGTTCGTGGTTGGTATAATTTAACAGAATAAGAAAAGTTGTGGTGCAAGGGTGCGGCAAGTTAAATGACTGAAGGAAGTTGAATATGAGGGTAATTTACATTTTAAAGAAGTTATTGAGTCTCATGTACCGGCGACGATGGAAAAAGCTAAAGGTCCATTTGCTCAAGGTGCAATGAGCTGATATGTCGTTTTCTACAACAACGAAGATGTGTTCGATTTTTACTCTATTTTTAACATTTTATTTGGTATTTGTATCGGGAAAAATGTTGAAATAAAAATACAATAGCACCATTTTTATTACAATTGTAAAAGATAAATTAATAGATAGTAAGTACATATATAGATAAAGTTTCTTCCCAACTATTAGATAATGTGACAGTCGAGATTGTTGTAGAACATCCAATTGAGTTACGGACTACTGTTGTCTTAATGTACAGAGATAGACTCGGTATGTGGTCAACCCTTGAAAGATAGTTTTGTGTTTCATGTGTTTGTGTACATACATACACAAAAGCATCGACATCCATTTAACAACCATACTATACACTAATACAAATATAAATTCCTATCCCATCTCTATCTCCACTACCTTTAGCTTTTCTAGTAAAACCGGTGAGATGCGTTGATTGCTTCCCTGACGTGTTCATTACATCTTAAGACGTTCCAATTCTAAGATAATTCAAACTTCCAGTACTGTTTGTCATGTGGTATAGAAAGTTATGTGTGTTTGAGAAAAGGGAAAATTAACCCTCAACTATTCCTGAAACGGACTCAAGATTGGACAAGGGAATTGATTTCGTCTCAAACCACCATCACACCACCACTATTATACTTGATTGACGTCTATGATTTTTCATGGTTTCTTCCCTTCATATTTTATTTGTTGTTGTTAATTTGATTCTTTTGTTAATTAATAATTATTGTTATTAAAACAAGTACGGTGTAAATTAGCTCTTACAAATACGAAAATTAACCAACAATTAATTAATTTTGTTTTTGTGTTTGTATTTGTAAGACAGTTGGTGGGCAAAATATCAAAAGCTTTTTCATAACTAAAAGACCATTGAACTTTTGAAGAATCTTTATGATATTAATCATAAGTTGTGTTGGGTTTTCATATCACATATATATATATATATATAAGATACATGATACCAATTATTTTATGGCGTTAGTAATACAGATTACCGATGTATGTAATTTTTCTAGTAATTGTGCCAACAAAAGTAAATTAAATTTAGGTTTAGATTCGTGGTATATTTGGCATAATGCCAATCGATTTTTTTTTCTCTAACGTCTATACTTTTTAAAACATGAAATTCAATAAAATTGTCTTTACATTGAAATATTATACATATAACTAACTAAAATTGAAAAAAAAAACACCAACATTATTACCATCTTTATTAATTTTGTGAATTATGAGATCGTTCAAAATTGTATTTGTGTATTTATCGTTGCAACAGAATGTCATTTACTTTTACTCCACTTATCATTTGAAATTGCAATATAAACATGCGATTAGGGAACATTATATGAATTTATGGATTTGATAACACCACCATATACCTTTATATCAATCAAACTAACAGATAATCAAAATAACGGGCAATAAATGAAATAAAGTAGCATAGTAAAAGATCTGTCGTTTCTATCATGTTCTCATTTAATAATACAGATTATAATGAATATGATGAAACTAATAAGATTTGTAAAATTTTACCCAATTTCACTACCTCTATAGTTACGCGCTTGTATGCTTGATCCCGGCTGTACCTCAATTGACCTGACATATTAGTTAAGGTGAACAATTATTAACAACAATTACAGAAAAAAATACCGTTCAGGTTGATTTTTTGAACTTTGACCATCTGTCTGTCTCTGTTACTTTCATCAAATACATTTACGCAGGTCTTGATTATTATACATATATGTATCATTTATTTTAAAAATAAAAAAAAGATGAGTGGAAAAGAAGGAGAAATAAGTTTGGAGGTGTATCCCACTAACGTAGGTGACAGGAACAGACTTACACTCACACATATTCAACGTTAATTTAATAGATTAATTTAGTAAGTGGTGCGACGAGGTAACAAGTAAGCTAATTTTCTATGTAAGCATGGGTGGAAAATTGTTAGAGAAGAATAGATATACTTCAACTATATTGTAATCAACAAGGTATAGGATAGAGATGGTGAGAATTGGTGGCCTGGCAAAGTGCTGCGGTCGGTGTGTTTGTTCCACAAGACTTACAAAATTTACACTTTATGATGTTTGAATTTAATGCTAATAGTAACAAACTAGATTTTAGGTAGAACGATTTAATTAATACAGACATTTGTTGCTGTTGTTTTAGTACTAGTACCAGTGTGTAATCAATCTTTTATTTTATTATTAATAGAATTTGAAATAAAAGAAGAAAAAATTCGACAGAACAAAACGAAACATCTGTGTTATATTTTGTTGATTTGTTACAATAACTAAACAACAGAAATTAACCATGACTTGTGTGTAGATATTTGTGGTGCTTTTTTTTCTCCGTTTAGTTATTATTGAAGGTATTTTATCCGAGTAACAGGTTAAATTAAAAGTCTGCCATTTATGTCTGCTAACATTAAACAAGCTTATCCACTTCAGTTGATTGATATAGCCTTGACGGTAATCAACTCCATCGAAACGGCCAGCGACTCCATATGGGTTTTGTTGGAGGCGGTGGTCGAGGAGTAGGAGGAGAAATAGCAGCAATAGAAGGGTCATATAAAAAGTTTATTTACATCAGCAATTATTCGTAAATATTCTAATTAAAAAGAATACTTAGACAAAATTGCTTAGTCAACGTTTTTAGACTTTTCGCTAACGCCAACCAAATAGGTTGATATTTTAATAAGTAATTTTATTGAACTTGAGCGAAATTGTGATATTAACATCGTTTAAATCTCAAAATTACATATAGACGTCAAATTTTCATTAGGATATTAAAATGAAACGTTAAAGGTATAAGCATACAGTAACAGATTATTACAATATAAGTTCGTCGTTTTACTTTGAGCCTATCTTCCTGATAGAGCTTAGTAAATGAAGTGGGTGGTTATTATCATCATCATGGTATGAGAGTGAAAGATAGATAGATAGGGAAAGAGAGAAAGAAAGAGAGAATGGGAAAGGTTAATTGAAACCCATCCACCTCTATTATACTCCACCTGAACTATACTATAAAGCGACGAAACTTATCCTTAACTACATCAGAGCTTTAAGCCAACATTCTATGTATTATTTTCAACATTGTTAATTTACCTAAGAAATAAATGGCTAGATTTTCAGGATAATGTGCATTTAATCTATCTGTTTTCCATCATAGCTGTTGAATGGTTAATACTTTACTATTGATATTGATTGGAAAAACTAGCTGTTCAAATAGTCCTATTGTTACAATCAATTCTCTACATAATTTTTACAAGACTTTGATAATTGTTTTCAATAGTAATCAACAATCGCCATAAACATGATTACAAGAACAATAGTTACCTATAATTAGTGAATTTTGTGGATTCTTTTAAAATTAGCATGAAAATATTTGTCTTAAAATGTTCTTTAACATTCAACATAAGCCAGTACAGTAATAATTGTTCTTAATTAGATAAAATATTTTTCAGCGTTACCAGGATAACTACCGCGAACAGCCATCTCTTGAAAACATTGCCTACTAATTAAGTTAAATGTTAGGGAGCACGCGTTTGTGAAATTTAAACAACAACAACATTGAATAGTCGTAAACCCACGAATTAGCTTAATATACAAAGAGAGAGAGAATTATCAAAGGTAGACAAGGTGGATAATACCAACCTAATCTAGACCGATTGTGTTACCGGATAAGTTAAGATTGTATTTGGATAATTCTCAATCCCACTTTAGAATTAATTTGAATATAAACAAATATGACAAATTTCCTTCATTACTAGTATATACTTATCAGTTATTAATTAGATTTATCTTTGTTTCAGGTAAATAATCTTCATGGACATTAACTAAACGAATTTTGTTCCCTTAATTTGTCTTGTGATTTATTTTCGAATGAAGAATTATGGAATTGGCAATTAAAAGACGGTAAATCTAATAATTTGCTTTTATAAATTGTAGCTACTGAAATTTTAAGTAGGAAGTAAAATTAAAGTTAAACTCAATGGTATTATAAAGAGACAAGTTTATAATTTTCATTGTGTCGTCTCTTGTTTATCATCCATCATCATTATAGTAATTTCGGTTATTACAACCAAGTTACTATTCTAGAATTTACCTAACTTCTTATAGGTGTCATTATTTAAACTTTAACTGCATTAATACTAATTTAGTGACACATTTGTCATCGTGATAATAATATAGAGTTGATGATATTTGAAATTTCACTATATGTAAGATAAGTTATTGCCAATATTTGTTTGAAAAGTTTATCGTAAACTGGGAATTCGGAAATCTTCTATTGAAAACTATAAAACAAAAAATTTATTCTATATTAGAGAAAAAAGGAGACAATATTTTTTTAAGAAGAGTCTCTTCATGCCAGATTTGCTACAATTAGATCATATTTTTTTGTATTTTCTATTTGTTTTCTTTTGGTTTCTGCAGAAGTTAGTTCTTACCAATATCAATATTAATTTTGATTTTGACAATACTCTTTTAAAAATACCTATTGTTTGTAATTGTCTTCGTTTTTTTTTTAAACATTAATCCGTAGGGTACACCTTTTTTTTGTTAATATACACACGTGCCCATAAAATAACGCAAATGTGATTTCTGACTATGAATGAAATTCATATGTGTATGTGTGTGCCTATACGACCGGTAATTCGTACATTGCGCGAATACAATGGGCACGCGCGGTTGACAGCGTACACACATGGACGCCTCTTTGCAATAGATCATAAAGAATGAGCACAGAGGGTGAATTTTATACACCCCTTGTTAAATATCACAATCACAATCACTATACTGTATGTATGTATGTGTATACGTAGAGATTTAGAACGGTTAGTAGTTAGAAGTATAGTTGTGAAAATCGAGAGAAATTTCTATCGTTCCCCTTCTATTATTATTATTATTATTATTATTATTTTCTCTCTAAATTTAATCGGGATAACAGGCATGAACCGTCACCAATTTTTGTATATCTGGCCAGCTGCAATACAACTGCAACAACTCCCCTGACATTTGACTTTTGCACATCGTTACAAAAAAGCTTACCTGCACAATGGATAGAAAAATAATAATGAGAAAGTAAAAGTGATGAGGGTGCAAATAGAATTAATGATTAGCAATCATTCATTTGAATAATTCAACATAAACTTATTGTTAGGATTAATTAAAACAAATTAATAATAAAAATTATAAAATTTTAATAAAATTCTAAATTTAGAGGTATGTAAATTATATAAAAATACATTTGTCTATTGCCTGTTTATAGGTGATGTATGTATGTTTGTATTATGTATAGAGACAACCCCCTCTTTGTAAATATTGAATTTCAGCGTATTTTTTCATGCACAGTTGTTCATGAAAGGAGCAGCTGATGCTGATTTAGTAGTCGTCGTCGTCGTAGTAGTAGTAGTAGTAGTAGCAGCAGCAGTGGCAGCAGTAGTAACTACCTACGTGGGGGCACATGTGCCACAAAACAAACAACTTTTTCATTGCTTTAATACCTGATCCCAAGAGTAAAACTACAAGGGTATAGAAGACTCTCAAATAGTCACATTGAATCGTGTGCGTATATTGGAGCACCTTACTAAATAGATGGAGGGTTATCGTCGAGGTTTAAAACGATAACCTCTAGGGTTAGATAAGCTTTACAATTCTATTTCTTGAAACAAAACAGAAAATAGTAATAGGAAAACAAAGATTTCATTATAATTTAGATGTCATGTAATCATTTTATTCAGTAAAATATTATTATCTACATAAATATAAAATGCAAATTGTAAATCATTTTATCAGGTCATTGTTTCCGCAATTAAACGAAACTTATCAATCCCACGTGTAAAGTATTATAGTAGTATATGGGCGTACAAATAGAGCACCGGTGTTGTTCGTCGTGAGTATATTTGGCCCCTAGTGGGCGGCCCATATACTGACTGATAAGGCCACCTCTGTGGAATTGTTTATCGTTATACCGGATCCATACGTAATGTGTTTATCTGCGATGGATGTTCCGTGTACGTAGCGGCCATATTGTGTTGCAACACTTGACATGATTAATAGTTTGTACTGGTTGCTGCCATTAGCAGCAGTAGCAATAGCAGCAACCCTCACGACGATCTTTCCTACCTCAGATATTCGGTTGAAAAGTGGACATTTTCATCGTTATATTTACGAGATTTTTTTTTTTAAATTTTTAATAATAATGGATAGATTTGTTTGTTTGATAAATAGAAGTCTTTTGGAAATTTGCCGCGATTTACAAAAAAAAGTAATTTTAAAAACTTGTCTAGTGTGTTTCGAGGTGGAAATTGGGGTTAAAGCTTGGAAATATATTAAACTGAAAAATCGCACGAGGAAGTCATAGGAAGTGAAAAGAGATAGAGAGATAGAGAAAGAAATAGGGAAAAACTAGAGGAATGAATACCGATGTAACCTGCAATTATTCCAGACGCACGGGCGTAAACATTGAAAACAACCGTGAAACGAAGATAAATTACGTTTTGAAAAGATGAGTTTTTAGAGTTCATCGACGTGAAGTCGGTATGAATTTGTGAATACATCAAAGTCTAAAAAGCTCAAGCCCACTTTTCATTATCCTTCTTGTTTCACAAAAAAAACACCACGAAGTCCTGCCGATGGCGCCCTATGGTCGGTCGTCTACAATAATGATGGAATATCGTAAAATTGTGTGTGCACAAGGTGTGCGCATATAAGGGTAGATTTTTCATAGTGAATTTCTCTTTTTCATCCCCTTTTTCGTAAGTAATAACAAGTCGTCGTTGTCGTCGTCGTCGGCAGGCAAACAGTCGAGACAGACGAATGGGATAAACGATTACTTACTATGTTGTTTTTTTCTTCTTACACTTTTCTTCTCTCAACTTGTGCTTCGTTTTTGTATTAAAGACAATCACTGTTTACGGTAGACGAGATTAGCCCTAAAATAAATATTCCAACATCAGGTTTTCAGGTTTTAAATAAAAATCTAATGATTTGTACCGGTGCTAAATTTACAAAATCATCAATATAAGAAAACATAGATTGAACTATAAACTATTTTAGCTACTGTATCTAGTTATAGTTCTGAATAAAATGAAACATCTATTTTATTTGTTCTTTAAGTAAGATGCAGTAAATTTCAATTCCGGACAGACAGAAAATACCAAGATGCATTAGCAAAAATTAAGAATGTTCCAGTTTAAACATCTGCTAAACTCATTTCGATGAATTTACTTTTGTGTGGTCGTAACAACAATCGTAAATTAAGTCGTAATACTTCTAAAAACCACCATATGTATTATAGAATTGATCTGTAGTCAGTTATAGTTTTCTTATTTTAAAATGAAACAACGGACACAAAATACTAAATCATTTTATACCTATTAAAACAGATAGTCTATTACAATTTCACTAGTGCCAATTCAATTTGGAGATATTTCAAATATATGTAAAGAAAATTATCAATGGCAATCGATATTTTAATTGTTGATTATATAAATTACCAGTACATTTAAATATTTATAGATTGAAACATTAATGTATGTTGTCAAGTTAAAATTGGGTAAATCAAGATCAAAAGACTTGAGCAAAGCAAGGATTTGCGCAAAATTATCGAAATAGTTTTAAGAGTGTAAAGAAAAAACAATTGCACCTGTTTAACACAATTTAACGGAATTTTATTAAAAAACAGATAGATAGTAGAAGAAAAATAAAATAAAATAAAATAAAATGCTTTGCTGCCTCACTGTTGTTTAATTATTAAAAATAGTAATACCGTCTGGTATCTTTGAAGTTAATTTCAGACTTGGTCATTTTTTATTTTGTTATTTTTAGAAATAAATTTCTGGTAGGGACATGTCCCAGGTGTGAGATGCTTTTATTATACATGACGTTGACGCACTTCTAAGTAAAGGTATAGCGATATTTGTTTTTTATGAAATTCAATAATACCATTTATGCTATTTTGAATAATTTTATTATATTGCTCTCGTTATATATGTATGGATGTGTACACATGTTAGTAGTATGAACTTCTTTTATACTTCTTTTCCTTTACAATAACAAGACTAGTTGACTATAGTATAGCCGTGAGCCATGCGGTCGTCAATCACGGCCAGTTGGCAAGAAGCTCTTCTACTAAGGCGTAATGTTCACCACTAACACAAGTGACCTGGTAAAAAGGACCCGTGACACGTGAAATATGATGACAAATCCTTTTATATACGTGGCTCCACATTGCTTTCATGTTTGTTTACTTGAACGTCTCAAACTTGCCTTAAAAATGCATCTTATGTGTGTATGTGTACAATACTGTTATGCATTTGGCATATACAATAAAAGCTTCTATTTAGCCTTACATATTTCTTACTCTAACCGAAGAATTCCATTAACAATTGTAATATTTTCGTTGTTTTGATATTTAGGACTTTGATCTTACATCTAGTGCAAATAAATTAACAAATTTTTAATAATACCTGTTTATATAACGACAGAGATAAATATAGTTAGCAAGGTAAAGCTTGTAGTGCTGAAACATTTCCCGTGTAAAATTATAAAATAGACATTCGATTTATAACATCTATCGACATCAGTTCCACTTAATTTAAAATTAGTTTCGATATATTCGTGGCGCCTATAGTGTTCCTTTTCCCCTCTTTTATATTTAAAGATTTAATTGGGAGTACGATTTAATGTAGGACACATGCACCTGTTCAAAACTTTCTAATTAATCAGCATATAAATTAGCTTGAATATGCACTATATAAAATAAAGTAGTATACATATATACAATATATCTTTATAATGGAACATTTTGACTAAAATTGTAACCACCAAATAATCGTATACTTACCATTAATTTACAAAACTCAAGATTTTGTTTGGAAAGAACAATAAATTCAATAAATCTCAAGCACTGTTTATTTAAAATCAAAATGACTAAAGTAAAAATACAAGAATAGACATAAAATAAATGAGGGACGAAATTTTCAGTTGGGGAAAACTTCTGTTTTTTTTTTTGTTTTCTCTATATAAAAGGAACGAATCGAAACTGACTTATTGTGTTTAGTAATCTGCATAAATATTCAAATCGTTCTGTATTTGTGTCTATATCATTCTATGTCTATTGAACTCCTCCAAGATTGTATCTCTTCAGTTGAGAGGTAAAGTTGTTGAAAAGTTATTTGTCTGAGAGTTTGACTAGATGTTGTTCTTCTTCAACTAATACACATACACATATACACATACATACATACATACATATAATATGTTAGGAATTCTTTTTCTTTATTCTACACTGTCACTAATCTAAATCACTGGTAGTCGTCCATTCTACGATTCTACAGAGAACGAAATTAGATAAACAATTCGATGAGAAAAAGATAAATTACCTACGAGTTGAATGTTCAACTTCAATATATAAATTCGATAAATTTTGTTGTAAATAAACAACTATTTGATTACGACATTTATTTATTTATAAAGGTACTGTATTTAGATAGCAGGAAAGGGTAGTTATATACATACTATTTTTAGAGATATTTGTCTTTAGAGTTTATGATAGACAGGTAGTTCCAAGTTAAATAATGGACCGTACTATAAAATTTAAAAAGATTGGTAATTTTATAGGTATAGATTTAGATCTTTCATTCATATTTTCAATTTTTTGAATACAGCCCTGACCAACTTTCGCCATACTTACTACTTACTACTTTATTGGGGTTTAGTTGTAAAATCAATAAAGCATGAACAAATTCATGTCAAGTCAATCCAAATATCTCTGAAAAAAGTATAAAATCTGATTATTTGACTATATTTCCTACCTGAAGAATGTTAACTTAGAAATAGATACTTACCTGTTCAATTGTCGCTATTTGTGCTTAAAAACGTTACTGATTGATAGTATTTATTTAAAAATTTAACTTAAAATATTGCTTTCCTATCACTCTTACCGCTGTATACCTAATAATCATTTATAGGAAAAAGCTTCTCTTCAATTGTGTTCCTTATGTTTCGATTAGAAGATACAAATAATTATGGAACATTTTCATATTGATTTTGGTCAGTTCTGTTAAGACATATAAAGCTATAATTTACCAACTAACAGGGACATGAGCTAACTGAGTTATAGAGTGTTGTCCGCTGTCATTGCAACACTAACTCGTCTGTAATTATCTTTCAAATTTGGTCTGGGACTTTGGGATTTACTTGACCCCATCCTTTCTATAACACCTTTCTATCAAGAATTGAAAACAATCAACATATGATAAATTGATCATAAAGTATTAGGTACACGTGTAGGTATACAATTTCCTATTTTTATTCTAACATTACAAATTTTTAACGACTGAAAATAGAAAAGAAAAAAATATTGTATAATTGTATCAATTCAAGAATATGGTGCTGTTAGTAGTTCGCTTTTGATAAATTATGAATATAGCTTTCGTTGTTTGATTAAAACACACAAAATGATCCCCTGTTGGCCATAATTGCAATCGTGTTCTGTCCACTTTAGTCATTTTAATAGGGTGAGTAAATCGCTTTGAACATGCCCAAACAACCTTTCTTAGTTGGTTATATTGAAAGCCTAAGTTGTATGTATGAATTATTAAGAAATCGGCCATTGATGACCATAAAGGGAATCTCTTTGACCACTAATTGATATTATCGTTCTATGGATAAAACAGTGTAGGGCTATTAATTGAAGGCATTCTATATTTACGCTTAGTTAATACAACTACAAGTATGCCTTTCTGTGTCAATAATTGTCATTTAATTGTTTGTTTATGAATTTAACAATTTATTAGACACATAATACCTACATTATAAATATGTTTACTGAAATATGTTCAACAAACTAAAGTTTTTGGATTTAACCATTTTTTCAAGGTAAAACTAATCAATCAAAGTCATAATAAATCAATCAATATATAGCAATGTCGATTCATCTGATCCTCATAAATTCAACTAGCTTTCTTTTATCGTTATAGAATGGTTGTTGACCCATCCCTATTTTTCTATAAATGACCAACGTAGTGGAAGGAAACGGTTATTCCTGTGAAACAGAATCCGACGATAGTTTACCTATTTGGGAAAGCATTTTCATTGTTGATCAACGATCTAAACTACCAATAGCTACATTAAAATTAATCATTCTAGTAGACTGTTATTGAGAATCGAAAACGATCAATTTGCAGTTTTAATATAGATTGAGAAGATAACATATAAAAGGTAAAACGATTTCCACATAGGTATATAATGCAATAAGCGTTGAAAATATTGTTGAAAGCCAAGTTTATTGAATTGGAAATTGTTTGGAATGAAAAATGCATCAATCACAACAACAATATGAGAAATTGTCAAGAAAAACAGATTTCTTTTCAAAACTTTGCGGATTAGTTCATTTCCAATATTTTCCCGGTTTCATTAAAAGTTTAAACGTTTATATTTCAAACTATATTGTTCAAATTTATTGTCATTCAAAGCACATATTTAATATTTTCACAAATAGTAAAATATCTACAAATTAATGGTAATTTTCTTTTTATTTATTACTTTATTTTGTTTTCCCCGTGACACTTTTTTTTGTTATAACACACGCATACGCATACACACACATCGTAACTATGCTCGTTCAGATCTGACCGTAAATCGCATATCAATCGTTACTACTTTTCACCCTCACTTTTCTGACAATCAGTTGAATCAAGTTGAAAATAATCGTCGTCTTCGGTGACGGTTGGTCGTTTCTAAAGCCACCCTTATATCGTTAGTTGCTTTGATTAGACTCTCCCTTCTCCTTATATCCCCAACATACACGAAAAATATTTTTACTCTAGCAAACTATCCCCATCGTCATCATCAACTACAACTACCCCCGCATAGGTGACACACCTCTCTCAACGACGTCCGTTGCTATGGCGATCGTCGAGTAGGCGCCATCATAAACACTCATTGTTGTGATGCGGTACGGGCCCGGTAAGTGGCTGCAGGACGTTGTCGATGGTGGCGTCGTCATAGTCCATAGATAGAAAGGTGAAGACTACCTTATAAAGACAGTATACATATGGCAAACAGAGTAGTGGTAGCATCTTTCTATCCTATCATATCTCTTTAGACTAGAATTGGATTTCATCATCTGGGTATTGGGACGACGGAGGAGATCACTCTGCTGGATAGGTGAGTCCGATGGGACTCAAGGATGTGATGAGTACAAGATAAAGGAAGAGTAAATGAGAATGGTGTTTGTTGGGTGATAGATTCGAGACGATGGATTGAGGGTGAGTGTTGATAACTGCTACTACTCTGCTACTCCTGCTACGACAACAACAACAACAACTACAGGTGCTGATATCAGTCTCAACTAAGATGTTGGGAATTCGATCACGTGCACGCACCTTGAACGAAACAACGAACACGACGGTGATTAAATTGAGAACAATCTTCATTTACAGGTCTATTCGAACAAAGAACAGAAGAAGAATCAATCGATCTTTATTCTCTCTGTCTTTCTTGAATAGTGAAGATTAGTTTATTTTCAGTATAATTTTGTTGGCAAGTTATCAATCATTTACTTGGTTTCTTACATAGTTTGTCAAGTTTATAGGTGAATTTATGATGGTATTTCTAGTCTATAAATCAAATTTCAACTTGTCCCCAAATTATTTTGTCTAAAATCTTTCTTTTATTTTAATCAACGGACCCTCATTATGTTTGAGTATACAAACAGATTAATCGATCATGAAATACCATATTGATTCTGAGTTTTATAGTTTACCACAAACATGATAAATTTACATTTTTCATAACGATAAAGATCGCTATATGCTATTTAAGATCACTTTTTTCATTTGTGTTGTTGTTGTCATTTTTTCCACCTTTCCATTGTCTAACTGTAGCGGTTGGTAATTTGAATTTTATTTGTATAAGGTTTATGATTTAAAAGTCCAAACTCCATTGTTATCTCTTCCAGTGTAGGCGCCGAGTGGCCTATGTAGTAGAGGATTTGCGTCGTGAATCTCAGTGTGGTGTATACTATACGTAAAGGGAAGAACACAACTGAAAATAAGGGGGAGTTATAGTGTGGTTTGGGTGAATTCAGACTAAGCAAAAGGGTGGGATAGGGGGTAGAAATAGATGATATTGTTACCTCGGCCGGTGGGCAGCCGCCAACACAGGTCGATAAAACACCCTATATTCGCCTCTCTTCTCTCACTATTGCTACCTTTAGAAAGTCGATTCGCATCAGAATTTATTTTCTTTTTCGGGATACTTGACAAATGCTAGGCGAGGGTGAGGATTATTTGAAAGTGTGGTTGGGGTAAATACACCGGTAAGAGCTAAGACGATGAAAAGAATTTGTTAAAGCATTCATTTTTACTTGAGAAATCCATTAATAAAAATTTCTGCTGAAGATTAAATGAATTAGTAAACAACTTTGTAATTTACACTTTCTTTTCTTTTCCGTATCTCTACATACTTAATATATACATATATTTTCAAACATTGTAAAATTATCACAACGAAAAAACAGTTCATTCAATAAAAGCAACCAAAACTAATCGACTTATTTGGAGATCAGGCACGAATTATTAAAACTATTTTCGTCTCACATGTATAGGTAGGCAAAGACTTCTTAGAAAAAGCTACCATAGCTTAGAAGGTGGAAGCTATAAAATAAAACTGTGTAATTAAAATAAATTCTTTACCGCGTTCAGTGACCTTCTAAAATCCGGTTCTGTTTTTCGAACGAAAATATTAATAAATTCTTTAAATTATTATTGTTATTATTATATAAACAGTATAGTGATTTTAGAAAGATCAGAAATAAACGTTAAAATTGGGTACATTTCTATGATCGAAAACCTCCCTAGGGAGGGTGTTTGTGTTGTTCCCACGTTCAACCCCCGGGAACATTTGCCACTGCATCAACTACTACTATGTGGATTCCCGTCGATTATACAGCTATCATTATAGATATTTATGTTGGGCCAGTTTAGCTCTCTTTTTTAAAATATTGTCAATTTTTTTATTTAAGTATCTTATGTAGTATCATTTGGATATTGATAATATCAAAACCATCTGAAAATAAGAAAGAGAAATCAATGTGGTTTATGCAGCATATAACCAACCAAACTTTAACGTAAAAGAAAGTCATATAAAATAATGTTACGGTTTGCTAGAAATGGGGAAATATTCACGGTGAACTGGCGACCCTAAGAATCTAAACTAGTAAGAACCTTTTTATCCGACTATTCTGGTGTGCAGGTGAGCGTAGAAATAGCCAAAGAACATCGTCCAGAGGGTCACAATGAATATATATTATGTTACTTTTTTCGTAAGTTGATGTCTCCTCGTTTACCCCAAAGGAGGAATAGAATATACGTTGACAACGGCATACACTGACAAGGAAAAACTACTGAAAACAATTCGTTTTATTCTAGTTTCTCCTTTTTTTTTGTCCAATAAGTAGTTTGATATCACTTGAGAATAAAAGGTTAAAAACATCAATCGGAAAAAAAAACTTTACAAAAATGAAGATGGGGAAAAATTGCATACAATGAGAATAGATGGTTGGTGAAAGTTTCTAAAGCACTGTGATAAAATTGCTTTCGAATCACGTCCAACATATGTAAACTAACGTCGTATGCCTCGTGCGGAAAATAAAATATTTAGAGTTGGCAGGATATCCAATATTCTTTCGTGCATATCGGAAAGGTAGGCAATAACAGAGGGCCGTGTGCGTATTGGATGATAAACAAGTTTGATAGGGGGAGAAAACGGGACTTGATAAATACACTATAGACCATTTTGTTGTAGGTACAGACACTGATAGAGTGATTTGACATTGAAATTTCTTCTTTAACAATTTAAAAATTAGCTAGTTTTCCTATAAGTGATGATGTTACTTTCAAGAAATTTTGCTTATAAATGATCAAATTATTATCACAGTTGTCGGAGCAATCTACAAAGCAATAAATAAAACTTTTAAACCAATTTGCTGCGGTAATACTCACATTTAAGTTGGCATACCGTATATTTACGAATATGAACTTGGCAACTTTTCGGCTACTAATTATTGTCGTCGCTGGAATTTCACGTAATAACCGCTGAAGGAAGTTTGTTAATTAATATAGAGCACACCTTAATTGATTCATTTATTTACTTAAAACTATTCCTCATAAAGTACATTAAATGTTGGGGCCGATTTACTATTTAATATACTCTGAGTATTGTGGTTAAGTTTATTCGTTTACAAGAATAGACGACAATGCAAAATATACAGTCGATTTGTATGTATACGAAACAACAAAACAGTAGGAGCTTACGTGGTGGCGGTGGTAGTGCCGACAGTAGCACACCGACACAATTAATACCTCTGTTCTTAATTTGTTACTGGCAGTTTGTTCCACAAGAATATGTAAACAGGTTGCGTTAGCGTCATGTTTTCAAAATTATAGACTTGAGGTTTGCTTAGGGAATTTTCACGATGCTAATTCAATGTGAAGGGAAATGAATGGATGGAAGTGACATTACATTAGTAAGGGTGTAATATACCTGAAGGGTTGGCTGGCAAAACGGAAATTTTCCACATCTTGAACTGTCACCTTTGTGCTGAAATTTTTCATTAAATTGTCTTTTAGTGAAATTAAAATAGCTGCGATTAAATTCTTTTCAAGTTTACTTGGACATAAAAATCACCCCAAAAAACACATACATACACACACACACACACACACAACTGACGAAATATAGAAGATCGCTTGCATTATTTTATACGATTATTTGTTGTTTGAAGGATTTAGAATAGAAGCGAGTCGAAATCTCATACTTTCACCCTTTGTTTCAGTAACTCACACAAACAGGATCTTGATGGTACGTGCCTAGATTTGTGATTTAAAAATCCGTATTGAGATATCAGTAATCAATATTTTAACAAATATGATTTTTTTTGTTTGATAGAGGGCAATTATAATTATTAAAAATACTTAACCTTAAATTATGATTAGAATTTTCAATTTTATACATAACTACAGTTTTTAATACTATTAGCGAATTTTTTTAAAAAAAATTAGCTAATGACGAGATCCTCACTTTTGAATTTCCGAAAAATTTTTGCACAGAAGTTCGTTTTGGGACCTCAGGAACCCATATCCACCGTTCGTTAAAATTTTTATATATATATATATATATATATTTATATATTTATATATATATATATGTATACCCACGATAACTGCCGTAAAAATAGTCCAATCTTAATGAAACTTGGTACAAAAATCGGTCTTTGGGATAGCTTGGATGAGTTCGTTGGCCAGACTGGTAGGGCCAACACTTTTGGAATAAGAGCTGAAGAAATGTTAAAAAAAATCATTTTCAATATTACATTTGCTTAGATTTTGATGAAAATTAAAATAACAGTAGAGCCGACCATTCTCTATGACCCAGAAAAAAAATCATCAAAATCGGTTGGTTGGATCTCAAGAAAAATGCAAAAATCTCTTTTTTGAGTATAAGCAGTAAAATCGATTATCTCAGATGGCTATGTGTTCTGGCAATTGATATTAGAAAAAAAATTGAATATCGCACAGGGCAACTAATTTTGACAGTTAATATTAGACAAACAAAAAAATCCATTAAAATATTCAATTGTTAAGAATTTGAACTTTTGAAAAATGCGCGCCCGTTTATTTGTGTATACATGAGTGTCAGTATAGCCAACTCTCAAAATATCCACATACTCATTGGCAACGTTGCCGTTTCTAAACGGCAAAATTTAGTCAATTTTAATTACGATTTACACATAGTTTTATGACTTTTTTAATAGTTAAATTATCTTTTGTGCTTCGTCTAATTCTTCTTCTATTATTTTTTTTAATAATATATTACAAATAATAGATTACAATAATTTTATTCTTTTCAGATTTTTTTTGTTTTTTTTTTATATAGGTTTGTACAAAACAAACAAAAATCAATTTGTTTACAAAAAATTATTAAATGATGTTAAATAAAAAATATTTAATAGTAAATAATTATTCTCCAATAGATTTATTACAATAATTTTCAATATTTAACGCTTTATAATTATTCTTGATAATTTAAAATGAAACGATACTAATTGTGAAAATTGAAAATTTTCTGTTCGGACTGTCCCGCTGCAATAAAATTTAATATCGTAGAGTGCAACGAGTTTCTATGGCAACGAATTTTGTTAGTCAACATAAGAAAAAAAACAAATGAAATTTTATTAATGTTTTTTATTGTTTGAGAATTATCTACAAGTCTACAAGTATTTTTCAATACTAATTACATAATTACATCAGCGATAGAAACATTTTTTTCAATACTATTTTCAATACTAATTGCATCAGCGATAGAAACTATCATAAAGGTAGTACATTTTGTTATACCTATTAAATAAACATTTCAACCAATATAATTTTTTTGTAGAGTATAAGGAAAGTTCAATTCGGAAGTGAATTAAAAGTATTTGTCCATAATAATTGCATCAGCGATAGAAATTATCATAAAGGTAGTATATTTTGTTATAACTTATCTTATAACTAATTCCGGTAAGCAGCGGGGAATGAGAGCTGTGTGTTCGTGTCTTAACATACGGCGCGCGTCCCTATGTCGAAATTTAGCGCTTCAATAAAGTATTTAAGTCTTCATTTCCTTTGTTATGCAGTTTTTAGGTCATCAATAGCGTGTTAAAGCTTTCAATCATAGATAGAACGTACCAAAATTGACAACCTGTTTTAAAATTAGCCCTTCAATAGCACATCAAAGACATATTTGAAATAAAATAAAGCTTCAATAATTCATTTAGGTTATCTGTTTTTTTTTCAAAACATCATAGCAACTCGATAAGTCTTCAAAATCTTCTATCTTTTGAATTGTAGCGGTAAAAAATTGTTGTAACGTCTTTAAAGCACGTTTCTTTTCGATCAGCTTATCGAAACTAGTTTATGTATATTGTTCAAAGTAAGTAGAAATGAGTTTGTGTTAAAATTAATCAGTTTGTTGAACAAATGGTCAAGAAATTGTTAAAAAGGAACCTTGTGCTTAATATGTAGATCAATTAACAGAAATACTACCGTTATCAGGTATATTGCGAAAATCATGGAAAACCGATGATATAGTGAATTTAGTGCAGGACAATAACATAAAAAGAAAAAACAACGCAAAAATCTGAAACAAAAGCCAAAAACTTGCAATTGAACTCTCACACTTCCTATAAACATCATTCGGACAATCAAAATCAAACAACTATAAATGTTCAAGAAATATCATTTTATGAGGGACCGTTATATTACTCTAAGTACATTTATTGGTACATATGTTAAAATATAATTTTGTAATTATAAAATATTTATGTGTAAAATGTATGTCTTTATAATACTCGTAAGTACAATAAAATAATTTGATATGTTATTATTATTATTTATTTTTCACGTCATTTATAATAACAAAAAATTAATAATTATTATTATTATTATTATTCTCAAATTTCGACGTTCTTGAGATGTTATTGAAGCGCTAGTTGTTAGAATTAGGTCTTCAAAAGCACTTCAAACCTGCGAAAATGGAAATAAGCGCATGTTTGATGTGTTATTGATGACTTAATTCATAACTGACTGACCACCCCTGACGTCGTCAATAGCGCATCAAGAAATTATCAGTTATACTACGAAATTGAAGTACTAGATGTTCTAAAGATGCGCTAAATTTCGACTCGGGGTGTCCAGCGTTTGTCGCACATCGTTAGCCAACCATTGGCGTGGTAGGTCGTTCTAGTTTTAAAATCTACAAACACTTGTATATTCAATTATATCGCAATTTTTTCCATATTTATTGTTTAAAAATAAATGTTAAAGAATGGAAATGCTTTGCAATATGCCGAAATATACGTATTTATACACAATTAAATGTAGAATAGATTCTTGATTAGGAACATGAGTTTCTTACAAAATTATTGTTTAAGAAAATAATAAAATGCAAAGTCAATTAAACAATATCAAGTATTAGATATAGATTAAATTAAACTTGAATATTAATTATCTAAATAAGAAATTTTTCTTTTACTCATTTAGTGAAACTTTATCTACAAAGTTAAAATGAACATTGAGACAACCAATAAGCAAATATTTCCATATCTTTCCTGATTACTTAAAACAATAACATAAAAACAAATTAGTTTATTTTTAACGAAAAAATTAACAATATGGGCATGATCTATTGTTCTTACTGTTCTACAAGTTTAATATTATAGTATAATGTTATACAGCCAAACTCGGTTATAGCGTAATCGAAGGGACCCCAAGAAATGTTACGTTATAACCGAGTTTACGTTTAGGGTTAAGAAATTTGAACAGTAACTCTCATTTTTAAACGTATTGGGAAACAAGTAACGTTTGTTTGTTGATAATGTTTATTTGATTTAAAGAACTATGTAAATATTTTTCATGTATTATATTATATGTATTATTTTATATACTAGTATATAACTTAACTTTGGATGAAGTTTGTTGATAACGACTGTTTATTTTTTGCATGCCAGAAATTTTTTTCTAAATCTTCAAGACCGTTTGATTGTCTCGACATGGATAATATGCGATTAACTCGCTTCCTTTTTAGAAATTTGAAATTTTTCCCATTAGGATTCCAAAAATTTATACGTTATATCCGATTTTTATCTACGTTATAACAGAGTTTGAAATACATTGTACGTATGGATATTCGGCCGGTCTTATACAAATAATACGCTATAACCGGAAATACGTAACAACCAAGTACACTATAACCGAGATCGACTGTATTATCAACAATATAACATCGATTAGCTTAAATTTTCAGATTTGAATGATGTATTTTGAGCATAACTAATGATTCGCAAATTTTGCCGAGTTTTAACAAATTCCCATATAAAATTATTTGTATTTTTCCATTAGATTGCTGTATGTTATATTTTACCAAGTACATAAACCCACCTAGTCTTCGTTCATAAAATTTCAGCAAGAGTGGGGCAGAAATCAGCTTCAGTAGACCGCCTGTTTATTGATTGTGACGTCGATCACTAACTTCATCAACTACGTTGAGTGATTGTATTGTTACGATCGCAACAAATAAACGTATAATTCCATTGAGAGGTCGATGTCCCCGCTGCTTAGTTATAAGTATTAAATAAATATTTCAACCACTATAATTTTTGTAGAGTAAAGAAAGTTCAATTCCGAAAACATATTGTTAAACATGCCACGGCTAAAGAAAAAGAGTAGTGAACAAAGAAATGAAATTAAAAAGCAGAAAAACCGTGAAAAACTGAATTCTTGTGAAGAAAAAAGGATTGAACATAATGAGAGAAATAAAAAATTGCAAAAACGGAGATTAGAAGATAATACAGAAAGAGAGATTCATAACAAGAGACAAAGACTTTCACAGTCTAAACGTCTAAGAAATGAAGATGCTCGAGAAGTTCATGTGAAGAGATTAAGTGAATCTCAAAAAGTCCGTTTATCTAATCAGGAGGCTCGTAATACACATAGAGAACGGTTAGTAAAATCACAAATTTCAAGATTACAAGATCCTAGCGCTAGGAAAATTCACGTGGAAAGATCATGTCAATCTCAGCGACTCCGTTTATCTAATCAAGAGGCTCGTAATACACATAGAGAACGGTTAGTAAAATCACAAATTTCAAGATTACAAGATCCTAGCGCTAGGAAAATTCATGTGAAAAGATCATGTCAATCGCAGCGATTCCGTTTATCTAATCAAGAGGCTCGTAATACACATAGAGAACGGTTAGTAAAATCTCAGCGACTCCGTTTATCTAATCAAGAGGCTCGTAATACACATAGAGAACGGTTAATAAAATCTCAGCGACTTCGTTTATCTAATCAAGAGGCTCGTAATACCCATAGAGAACGCCTTATAAAGTCACAAATTTCAAGATTACAAGATCCAACTTTGCGCAAAATACACATGGAAAGATTACGCAAATCACAACAGGTTCGTTTATCTAATGAGAAGGCTCGTAACGAACACAGATTAAGATTGAAAAACAGCCAGGAACAACGTTTGAAAAATCCAGCAGAACGTTTAAAACATAATCGTACAGCCCTGCTTAGTTATTCCAAAAGAATAGAAAAGAATCTCGATGCAGAGAAAACAAAAATATTCAAACAATTTCAAGAAAATATAAAGGATGGTCCTATTTGGGAATGTGCCAGCTGTCAGAGGTTGTGGTTCAAATATTCAGTCAAATTTTGCACATTCGAAGAATTGTTAAAGAAAAATCTCAGAAAGGAATTTCTTGACAGTGTCTGCAAGAACCAGATAAATGATAGAGATATTGGTTATCTCTGTTCAACTTGCAAAAGAGATATAGTTTCTGGACGAATCCCGAAATTATCAATGGCATATGAAGAACTCAACTTTCCAAAAATTGTAGAAGAATTAGAGTGCCTCAGTAATTTAGAAGAACGGTTCCTTTGCCCAAGAATACCTTTCATGCAAATTCGAGCCACTACATACAATCAACAATTTATGGTGCAAGGTAGGATAGTCAATGTACCAACAGATGTACCAAGTAATATTGAAATATTACCAAGACTTCCTAGAGAGACAGACATCATTCCTATTGCCCTTAAGAAAAAGAGGCAATATAAGGGTAATTATATGATTGAAAATATAAGACCGAATAGAATTTACAACGCTCTAGTTGTATTAAGAGACTGTCCAGTATTTCAACAAGCTGGAATAACAGTTGACTTGAACCGCAACCTGAATCTTAAAGATATCCTGAACGATAAAGATAATAAAGGTAACATTCCGAATCCAGAAGATGGTGCAGATTCGGAATCTGATGAAGAGGAAAATCCATGGAATGTTCCTGTTGAAGAAACTCTATTGCAAAACGATGCTATTATATTTGCGCCAGGAGAAAACTTCAAACCATTACCACTATTCTTGGACCAGATGGTAGAATGCATGAGTTTCTTAAAAATATATGGAGGAGAAATAAGACGTCAGCCATCACATTTAACATTCCAAAACTGGATTAAAAGTGAAATTATGCGTTCGGATCGAAGATGTTCGAAAAGCATTCCGAAACTATTCTTCAGTGCCTTGAAATTAAGAGCATTGAAGTTATCAACTAGTATTGGGTTCTGTTTGAGAAAAAGTAAAGGAAAACCAGACGTCAATGTCAATCAGATGTTATCTGAGAACTTTATGAATTCTCTAGTACTTCATGACAGTGGTTACAAGTTATTCTGTCCAGACAGAGGATCCCCAGCTTTTTGGGAAGAAAAACAGAAAGAAATGTTTGCAATGATACGGCAATTAGGTCCACCAACTATATTTTTAACAATATCTGCAGCAGAAACAAGATGGCCTGAGTTAATCATTATCTTAAAGAAAGTGTTAGATGGTGAAGATGTTTCTGAGGATTTCGTGAATAGAATGACTTATGATGAGAAAGCAAGACTGATCAAATTGGACCCAGTAACATGTGCTCGTTATTTTGATTATAAATTGAGAAAACTGTTTCTCGTATTGAAGAATAAGAAGGCAATATTCAGACAACACCCTGTTGTTGATTATTCATATCGAATTGAATTTCAACAAAGAGGATCTCCGCACGCCCACTGTTTATTATGGTTAGAAAACGCTCCAAAATATGGAGAAAACAGTTTGACGGAATGTATACAATTTATCGACAAGTATATAACGTGTTCGACAGAAATTTTGCCAGAAGATCTTCTTCAATACCAGACACATAAGCACACATTCACTTGCAGAAAAATGGTCAAAAAGGAAGTACGCTGTAGATTTGGTATACCATTTTTTCCGTTATCAAAGACGGAAATATTAGAACCACTAGAAAATGTTTCTCTTCAGAACAAGGAAAAACTGAAAGAGATAAGAACATTTCTAGAACAATTATACAAAGATAATGATAACACCCTTGAATATGATGAGTTTCTACGGAAATTCAATATGACTGAAGAAGTATATAGAAATTTGATAAGAAGTGGATTGAAAAGACCTATGGTTATATTGAAGAGACGTCCATGTGAAATCAAGATTAATTGTTATAATGAAGACATTATAACGCTTCAAAAATCTAACATGGATATACAGTACATAACTGACGTATATTCTTGTGTTTGTTATGTGCTATCATATATAAACAAATCACAGAAGGTGTTGTCAAAGTTATTACGTGACGCAATTGAAGAAACTAGACAAGGGAATCTTTCGCTAAAGGAAAAATTGAAAGTTTTAGCAAATAAGTTCCTGAACGCTAGTGAATTTTCAGCTCAAGAAGCCGTCTATTACATTCTGTCACTTCCATTATCTGTTTGCAGTAGACAGTGTGTATTTATTAATACAGGTCCGCCAGAGCAGAGGGTACTTATTGTAAAACCAAAAGCTCAATTGCAACAATTACCAGATGAATCGACGGATATTTTCCAAAAGAATATCTTAGATCATTATACTAATCGTCCTGATATCTTGGAAAATGTTTGTTTAGCCGAGTTTACTGCTTTCTACCATTATACAACCAAACGAAAACAGAATGATAATGAAGATAAAGATCCGTCTAGCGATGATGAAGAGTCAAATAATAATCAATTTGTACTCAAAGGTAAATATGGATTTTTGAACCGTAGAAAACAAGCAAAAATAATCCGGTATGTGAGATACAATAAAGAACAAGACGAGAAAAACTACTACAGAGAACAAGTCATGCTTTTTATGCCTTGGCGGCATGAAGAGAATGATTTGATTCTGAAAGATTGTAAAGAAATATTTCATAAAAACCATGAAATAATAATGAAAAATAGAAAAGAATATGTTTATAAAGATTTGGACGATTTGAATCTAGATGAAATGATGCAACAACTAGATGATGAAGATGAAAATGATAATTCTTCAAATGCCGACAATCAGCCGATTAATGAATATGAAATATTCAATGATAGAGACGATGAAGGAGACCTTCTTATTGATATGGGAGTAGAAAATGACAACAATCCTAAGGATTTAGTTTATCCCATTCCACATTTAATTCCGGAAGAACAATACATCGATATTGTTCGGTCTTTGAATGAAAAACAAAAGAAATTTTTCATGCATGTTTTACATCACATGAAAACAAATGAAGATCCATTATACTCTTGTGTGCTTGGATCTGCTGGAGTTGGTAAATCTAGGTTGATAAAAGCCATTGAACAATCGTTAACAAGGTATTTCAACCAGAAAGAAGGAACTTCTTTGGAAGATATCAAGGTTTTGCTCACTTCACCAACGGGAAAAGCGAGTTTTAATATTGGAGGAATTACACTTCATTCGGCATTCGTATTACCTGTTAATCAATTTAGCAATGAAATGCCACCACTTAGTAGTAATGTGCTTAATACAATTTGTTCAAAATTGCATCAACTAAAACTTATCATTATCGACGAGGTCTCGATGGTAGGAGCCAAGACGATTTCAAAAATCGATACCAGACTGAAGCAAATATTCAATAGAAGAGATAAACCATTCGGTGGAATATCTGTCATAATGTTTGGTGACTTTAATCAACTAGCTCCGGTTGGTGATCGTTACATTTTTCTACCAGACCAAAGTAATCCATATGGTGAACTTGCCGGAAATCCGTTGTGGACAATATTCAGTCTATACCGACTAACTGAAATTGTCAGACAGAAAGATGATGCCTTATTTGCTAATGCATTGAACAATCTAGCAAATAACACTTTGAGCGAGGAAGAGATTAAATTGTTCAAGAGTAGAGAAGTTAAAAGTAATGAAAAAATACCAACAAACGCTTTAAGATTATTCAGAACAAATCTCGAAGTAAACACATACAATGATGCAGTATTTGCTATGCGAAACGATGTTGTGGAGCATGAGGCCATAGACCGAATACTTGGTAAGGCTTCCGAGTCAGTTTCCAAAAGTATTTTGAACTACATAAAAACTGCAAAAATCACCGACACTTATGGTTTACCGCAAACGATTAAACTTAGCGTTGACATCCATTACATGATAACAATAAACGTAAAAGTTACCGATGGGTTGGTTAACGGAGCAGTGGGCACGTTAAAATTCATTGAATTTAATGATAGAAATGAAATTAAAAGGTTGTGGCTCCAGTTCGATGACCATAATGTTGGATGTGAAATTCGAAAAGGTTATTCTAAACTAGCAAAAAGTAAGGGCATCGATATAAGATTAACTCCAATTGAAAAAGTTGCTAAGAATATAAAACCGAAAAAGAATTCACCAGTTATGGTTATGCGAAGACAATTTCCACTTGTTCCTGCTGAGGCGATTACAATACATAAAAGCCAAGGTGGTACTTATGAATCCGTGGTAATTCATATGGATAATAGAATACGAAGAAACGAGTTATATGTTGCTTTGAGTAGAACACCTTCGTTGAACGGTTTGTTCATCAAAGGTGACTTCAAAGCTCCATCAAAACAAAAGAATAACGATTTAGTAAAGAAGGAAATTGACAAAGCGTTTACGGAAAGACCAGTTGAATTATATTTTCAACGGTATAATTCTGATGATATCAGCGTGTTATTCCACAACGTTCAGTCTTTAAGAGCTCATAGCCTTGACTTGGTAAGTGACCAATATTACATCAGTTCTAATATTATTATACTTGTAGAAACGTGGACCACTTGTACAGATGTGGTTTCAATTACTGGGCATGTCCAAGTTTACAGAGCAGATGTCAATAGGTCGAAAAGGCACGCATATGGTCTAGCAGTCTTCGCGAAGGCTGATATAGCTGCAAATATTTTACTAGTATTTGCCTTTAATTGCGAAGAACACCAGAAAAGTTGCAACATAGTCGCATTCTTATATGAAGACACTATTATTTGTGGTGTTTATAAACCACCGTCTACGCCATTCTCGGTTGTTAAACACAAACTGGACGACATGTTGGGTGCCATCAGGAATTGTCAGAAAATATTTATTTTCGGCGATTTTAATGTCGATATAACCAAACATAAAAATCCAGAATTCTTAAAATATTTCGAAAAGAATTCTCTGTTTCAGATTGTACCCATGGAACCATCTACTGATGGTAATACACAAATAGACTTATGTTTCTCGAACAACATTAAGTATAAGGCCAATTATTATGAATCTTACTTCAGTTACCATAAACCAATAGTTTGTATTCTGAAAGAATACGAAGAGGGTAACAAGCCAAATCAAAACAAAACCAATTTGATTCCATTGATTGAAGAATCGAATCAAAAAGTAAACGATAACTGGAATCGTTACGGAGATCCTATTGAGATCATTGAAGATGAAGAAAAGTACAAGGATTCACGTGAGATTATTGACACAAATCATACAATTAATATAAGGTCATCACAAGTGATAAAATCACTTAGTGAAATGTGTGATGCAATCGAACAAAGATATTCGAGTGACGATATTGTTTATATTAGGTTGGGAAATCAATTTCTAATTTATAAGTGTGATCTTATTTCCCTCAAGCTAACATTATCTAATGCTGAGCGGAAAAAATTAAAGAACTTAGGTCTTAATAGCAACAGTGGCTGGTTAACAGACTCCATCATAGACGGATATTTATTCTGTTTATGTGAAAGATACAGCAATTTATCTTTTGGAAGTACATTTGTGTCGCAAATGATAGTACAAGGCAATTTTGGACACGACATAACCCAACATATAAATGTCGAAAATAAGACTCATTTCGTTTTACCGTTGATTGTCCACAATAACAGCCATTGGATAATCTCCTGTTTTCGGTTATCATCGAAAGAATTTTTTATTTTAGATTCTCAAGGAGGCAGACATCCTGAAATAATCGAAAAACTGAAAGAATTCTCTAAAGTTCTGCTTGAGAAATTGGGCGAACAATCAATAGAAAGTATGAACTATATATCTATAACCAAATATACAAGACAAATAGATTCATTTAATTGCGGAGTTTTTGCATTGTGGTTCGCACAGCAATTCACGTTGAATAGAAGGTTCGATGAAACATTCGATCCCAATAACTTTAGAGTAGAAATATTCAATGAAATTACTAGTCATCAATGAACTAGAAAAAGGAAAAGTACAATGCGAATTATCGTTAATAAGTGAAATAGACAATTTAGAGGCATTCAGAATAATTATTGTACAACATTTTCATTGCATATATCAATGTAGAGAAAAATCTTTCCTAGAAAACCGCACTCATAGACCATTTCGCGCATGCTCAATTCAGCGCGGTAATTTTAAAGAATGCTGACAAAATTACCTGTATTCACGATTATTGTATTCGCACATTTACAAATTGGTTGCATTTTTTGTAATTGCCGCACACATGCGTTACAGCAATTTTAAATATAGAAATACAACGATTGTTAACTTATGTTCACAATCGTTGATAGAAATAGGCTATTGAGCGCGTGCTCCTCGACATCATAATCATAATTACATTATGTTTTTGATGTTGGGTTGAGCGCAACTCCGCTGGCACAATAGAATTTCTGAAAAACCATGATCATTGTCCATTCCTGGTATTTTACCAATATTAAACAAATGTTTATTGAATTAGTTCTTCCCAAAAAATAATTTGAAATAAAAAGTCAATTAATAGAATTTTGTTTGTAAGAAAGTCTATTGCTAAGGTGTATGAGATGTCAAGAAGTAGTAACGTATATAAATATATTTATATATGGGTTTACGAACGAGTGTTTTCAGATAACTATAGGTGAACAGTTTTATAACTTACATCTATTTTTTAATCTATAAAGACCTCTGTTCGTAAATTACAAGAGGAAAGTTGATATGTACATATATGTACAATATTACACATGCAATGAAATAGTTATACCATTTTGAGAGGTATTATTTTGATTACTTTTCATTTAGCAAAAAGTAATGTGAGTTCGCAAAAAATTGAAATATGTGATATTGTTAGGTTAGTGTTCTATTGAGATATGTATTGAACGAAAAGATGCCAGATACATTATTTATCTGTACCTACAATATCGGGTGGTGGTGGATTTACACAAAAAAAGAATATCTCTCAAAAAATTATTTTTTTCAATAGAGTTATAAATTTAAATATTTATAATTTGCATTAGATATGTATAAACAAATACACTTATGATCATCTAAACTGAAACGGAAAGGATACATCGAATAAGATTATGTTTTGTATTCATAATGTATTCATAATATTTTGTTAATGTTTTCTTTTCATTTCAAATTCAATGATAAAAGTTTATGCTGGCATCAGCAAGTCTATATTTATGATCAAGATTTATTTGAATGTTGCAAGTCATAAGTGTATTTGTGCCAATTACCATAGTAATAATATTCATTATTAGTTATTAAGTTATGATTTCTAAATATATGTATATTTATTTCAGTATGAAAATATATGTAAAAGTTTTGTTTCTTCCATTTGAAATAACTCTTGTAATAATTTGAATAGATGTTGGTTTAGTCTGTATTATTATATTATGTAGATATAATTGACAAGGGCATAGGCATAATTTTTGTATACTCTTAGAAAAAACGAAAAATGTGTAAACAAATACACTTATGATCATCTAAACTGAAACGGAAAGGATACATCGAATAAGATTACGAGTTTTGTATTCTTAATATTTTGTTAATGTTTTCTTTTCATTTCAAATTAATTGATAAAAGTTTATGCTGGCATCAGCAAATCTATATTTATGATCATGTTTTACTTGAATGTTGCAATTTATAAGTGTATTTGTAATAAGTTGAATAGATGTACGTTCAGTTTTTATTATTATTATTGACAAACGCATAGGCATAGGTTTTGTACACTCTCAGAAAAAGGAAAAATGAAAGTTACGTAAGTCTATGAATTCCGTTATAGTTGAATTTTCGTTAAAAAAAATTTTTTATTATATTTTTATAATAGCAATTAAAACTTTGATTCCGTCTTCAGATAAATCACCTTCTTCATTGAAATATTAGTTAAATGAGTACATCATATTTAACAGTAAATTGTTCTACAGAGAAAATATTAACTATGGTTTCTCAGAAGAAATTAGATAGGTATACGGAAGGTAATATAACTCAAATATTTTCATAAACATGTAACATTATGAAACACACATTTTCCTAGTATAATAATCATCAATCAATGGCAGAAAAAGGCTGAATTGTATGAATGTCGCAGAAAAACTATACAGTATTGTCTTCAAGATAAAATTTTTATTAATTTAATGAGTACATCGTATTTACCAGCAAATTGTTCTACAGAGAAAATATTAACTATGGTTCATCAGAAGAATCGAGATGGGTATGGAAGGTAATGAAACACAAATCTTTTCATAAACATGTAACATTATAAAACACTAATTTTTTTTCTAGTATAATAATCATCAATCAATGGCAGAAAAAAGCTGAATTGTATGAATGTCGCAGAAAAACTATACAGTATTGTCTTCAAGATAAAATTTCAATTTGGCAACAATCAACTACATCATTCTGTAGATACAGTAACTAAATAAAGAATAGTGGGTACATACACTGACAAGAAATTAGGACACAAAATCCTTTATGTCTATAGGGAACAAGATTGTGAAAAATATTGTTATATGGACTGTATTGTACTTTCACTACTGGATATGCTCAATTGGAAAAGAGTGAACCGTAGAATAAAATTAATTATTACAAGTTGACTGGTTGCATCATAGAAAATACACCGATTAGCAGCATCATTATCAATTATGATAGGAGCCAGAAATATTATCAATAAAATTAAAATATACAAGAAATTCTCATATAATAAATAAACTGAGGAAATTAAAAATTTTTATGAAAAAATGCAACATAACACCTGTAATTAAACAAAGCAACACAATATTATACATCTGGAAAAATCATTTGGATAACGAAGACATTGAAGAAAAAAGCGGAATGTATAGAATAAAGTGTGATGATCGTAATGTTATATATCGGACATATAGGTAGAAAATAAAAAAAATACATAATAAAAGAACATAGAACAAGACAACAATCAAACTTTTACCAATATCTAATAGAAAAAAAAAGACATACAAGCAAAGATAATAACAATAGCAGTATATTACATAATGGAGAAAAAAATTAAAATTTGAATTATTAGAACACAAACTACGAAATTTTGAACGAACAACTACAACAACTGACATAAACAATCAATACTAACGCATGTCATATGTCATTTATATTGATAACATAACCTAAAATTTATAGTTAAATGCGAGACCTTTGTAACAACGTTAAAAACGAAAACCAACATGATTTCTATTATCAATCAAAATTTATTAATATTCATATAATAGCATTTTCGTAATCGTTTATCATAATAGTAATAGTTATTGAAAAAAGATATAAGATACAGTTAGATGTTTATTGATAGAATTTCTTATGAATACATCTGTTCACACGAGGTAACCACTTTGTTTTTAAGAAATGTGTTAAAATCGTAATTATTAATTTGATATTTTTTTATATTACAGATTGAAATATCGAAGTTATATATTAATCGAAATAAGTATATTGATTGTGAATTCAAATTGTAATAAAAATTTAATTGTGATTGTAACAAATTTGACGAATCTATTTGTATTATTGTCGATTGTATTGACGTAGGTAAGTTTTATTATTTTTATATTAAAATTGTATATTAATGTTTTTCTTGTAAATTACAGTAAAACCACTGAAGATGGACTTTAAGAAGTAAGAAACTAGTCGGTTGTAATTAATTGAAGAAATTCTTATATTATATAATCAATTATCAATGAAACCTGCGTTTCTGTGATTTGATAATTTATGCTTTGACAACAAAATACAATGGATTGTTTTGATTGATATTATTTGATTTAAACAGGATGTTGGAGAACATTAGCGATGAGAACAAATTAGAATGACTGAATGTAACCTTGCTTGTAACTCACATCTTAATAACAGTTTGTCATAATCTTTCACTTGAACTATTCATTATAACTTTTCTTCTCTTTGTTGTTATTAAAGAAAAATAATTAAAAATATAATATAGTAACAATATAGATATTAAATAATTTTATTTTTATTAATTTTTATATTATAAAAAAAAACAAATCCACTTATATCCGTCCACGCCCACGCCCTCTCCCACGACCCCTTCTTCTACCATTTCTCCATCTCCTTCCATTATTACTTTTTTTCATAATCTCATTAATAACAATGCTTCCCACCTGAAATAATTAATAAGGTACTTAAAAATATGCTATCGAATAATAATAAAATATAAAAAATTTTCAAGATAAAAAAAACAAAAGAAAAATATTAAGAAGGAAATTACTGAAACTTACTCCATTGTAATTATTAATGATGTTAAAATTCTGTATTATGGGTTTTTGTGCAGCAGGGTGACCCGCAGCACCACTTCTTTTATCTTCGGGCGGGTCACCCTGCTTTTGGACCGAGGTGTCCATTTTATTTTCTTCTTCCTCTTGTTTTTTATTTTCTATTTGTTGTTCATTTTCATCTTGATCATTAACAACATTCTATTACAAGGAAAATATTTGATAATACAAAAAATAATCAGAAAAATTTCAGGTGCAACTTACCATCTTGCTCATCTTGTTAATTTATTTGAAAATGTTCACTTGTTCACACTTTTCCAAACAACATTTTTTCCTCAGCCTACTTTTCCTTAGAAACCGAAAAACAAAACGATGTTTAATTATTATTATTATTAATATTATTATTATTAATATTATTATTAGTATTATTATTATCATTATTATCAGTATTAATATCATTCAGTAAGTAAATGAAAATTTTTTTTTTCGAGAAAAGTAAAAATTATGATTAACGTTTTGTTTTTCGGTTTCTAAGGAGGAGTAGGCTTTAAAAAAATGTTCACTTGTTCGCACTGTTCTAAACAAAATTTTTCTTTCAAGCCTACTTTTCCTTAGAAACCGAAAAACAAAACGATAATTAATTAATTAATTTATTATTATTTTTATTATTATCAGTATTAATATTATTCACTAAGTAGATTCATTAAGTAGATAAAATTTTTTTTTTCGAGAAAAGTCAAAATTATGATTAACTTTTTTTTTTCGGTTTCTATGGAAAAGTAGGCTGAGGAAAAAATGTTGTTTAGAAAAGTTGGAACAAGTGAACATTTTGAAATAAATTAACAAAATGGTAGGTGCCACCTCAAATTTTTCTAATTATTTTTTGTATTATCAAAGATTTTTCTTCCAGAAGGAAATCAATAATAAAGAAAAAATTGATACCAGTGAAAATCAAATGGAAGAAGGTGAGCCGAAGGTAGCGGCGGCAGAGCCAGCCGCAATAAACCAAAGTGGTGGCAGTGGTGTTGCGCCTGCTGCTGTAACCCAGCAGGTGCCACTACCAACGGGTTACAATGCTGCAGATGTACATCAAAAACGAATGATACAGAATTTTAACATCATTAATAATTACAATGGAGTAAGTTTCAGTAATTTCCTTATTAATATTTTTCTTTTGTTTTTTTTATCTTGAAAATTTTTTATATTTTATTATTATTCGATAGCATATTTTTAAGTACCTTATTAATTATTTCAGGTGGGAAGCATTGTTATTAATGAGATTATGAAAAAAAGTAATAATGGAAGGAGATGGAGAAATGGTAGAAGAAGGGGTCGTGGGAGAGGGCGTGGGCGTGGACGGATATAAGTGGATTTGTTTTTTTTTATAATATAAAAATTAATAAAAGTAAAATTATTTAATATCTATATTGTTACTATATTATATTTTTAATTATTTTTCTTTAATAACAACAAAGAGAAGAAAAGTTATAATGAATAGTTCAAGTGAAAGATTATGACAAACTGTTATTAAGATGTGAGTTACAAGCAAGGTTACATTCAGTCATTCTAATTTGTTCTCATCGCTAATGTTCTCCAACATCCTGTTTAAATCAAATAATATCAATCAAAACAATCCATTGTATTTTGTTGTCAAAGCATAAATTATCAAATCACAGAAACGCAGGTTTCATTGATAATTGATTATATAATATAAGAATTTCTTTAATTAATTACAACCGACTAGTTTCTTACTTCTTAAAGTCCATCTTCAGTGGTTTTACTGTAATTTACAAGAAAAACATTAATATACAATTTTAATATAAAAATAATAAAACTTACCTACGTCAATACAATCGACAATAATACAAATAGATTCGTCAAATTTGTTACAATCACAATTAAATTTTTATTACAATTTGAATTCACAATCAATATACTTATTTCGATTAATATATAACTTCGATATTTCAATCTGTAATATAAAAAAATATCAAATTAATAATTACGATTTTAACACATTTCTTAAAAACAAAGTGGTTACCTCGTGTGAACAGATGTATTCATAAGAAATTCTATCAATAAACATCTAACTGTATCTTATATCTTTTTTCAATAATTATTACTATTATAATAAACGATTACGAAAATGCTATTATATGAATATTAATAAATTTTGATTGATAATAGAAATCATGTTGGTTTTCGTTTTTAACGTTGTTACAAACATAGACGTTGCAAAGGTCTCGCCATAGACTTGGATATATAGACTGCTAATGTGAGTAAAAATTTGTAGCCACCATGCGCACTAATATTTTTTGAAACTCATCTGTTGTTTCTTTCCAAGCAGTGCAACTATATTTTCTGTCTTTGTCGATTTTTACAACCAGTGTTTTACGCTGGCGTATTGTCAGTCAAATTGAAGGACAGATAGTGATAAGTAGTTAGCTAAAAGGAGTAAGACTAACTTTTGAGGTCATTCGAAGTTGGTTGCATTATAATCCAATACAAAACATAGGACCATATATATAATTATAGTATAGTATTATATATATGCATAGGACATTAGCAATCTATTCTCTTCTAATATCTTTGAATATAAGTGACATATGACATGCGTTATTATTGATTCTTTATTTGAGTATAAGCAGTAAAATCGAATTTCACAAGTGGCTATGTGTTCTGACAATTGATATTAGAAAAACAATTGAATATCGCGGGGGGTAACTAATTTTCACAGTTAATATTAGATGCAAAGCCTGCTAGAGAATTTCGCTTAAAAAAATCAAGCAGGCCTTGATTAGATGTATTAGACAAACAAACTTTAAACGAATGAAATTTTATTAGGGTTTCTTGTTGTTTGTGGATTAAAAGTATTTTTCAATAAAAATCATAAATATTAAAATAACATCGGGGAAATGAATTTATTAGTTGATTCAATGTTATTAAAATATATTAATTGTCAGTATCATAAGAATGTTTTGCAATTAATATTTCAGTATGTACCTAGATACATAAAAAAATTCGCTATATAAGGTACTTGCTGCCTTTGGAGATCTTTATATTTTATAATATTGTAATTGAATTGGACAAGTTCTGGGTCGAATAGTCCGTTCCGATTTCATTAAAAATTTCCAACATTTAAGAGTAATTGAATTACACTGGGGAAAAGGTAGTTTAAATGAGAACGGTGGAATTCACTTAGAGACCGTCATGTGAATTAAATGCAATAGACAAAGATAGAAAACGGTTAAATGTCTCGATATTTAGTAATTTTGTAGTGCCCCGGTAAAAGCCATCGTCAGCATACCAGTTTATTTCACCTCTAACCAATGTAGTGCACGTCCTTGTTCGTATCTTCCTTTCCTTTTTTGTGATGCTTGTAATATTTGTACTCTTTAAAAGGGGTGTGGTGGATAATAATGGTGGCAACGCCGGGTAGTGGTTGGTGGTGGTAATGAGTGCTACTGCTTGTGTTCCACATTTCCTGTTGCTTACTTGCTTACTACACATTCTTCTACTATACAAACACATTGGATAGACGTTCTGGGGGTTAATTTTCTGTTCCGCGAGTCGTTCACGGTTAATTTCCAGGTAATTCACATAGAGAATTGCTTTCATCCTGTAGCAGAAACTCTAGTCTTTTAAGTTTAGATTAAACAAACTCTTATTGACTTTTGGTTTATTTTTATAGAAATAAATATAATTAATACTTATTGTTAGTGGATTGTAGTATGTATGAGTTTTTAGAAGAATTTTATTTAATCTTATTTAAATTCGATAGAATCTTTTTGATTATTTACAAACTTATTCTCCAGGTGTTCTCCCTCTTACATCTCGCCGTTTTTATATCAAAATAAATCAGTCTCATCTTCCATTATCAATGAGGATGGATGGGTATTCTTTACGAATTTCCTACGTGATCACCATCAAATCGACAAATGTTGAATTTTTAATTCTCGATTTCGTTCAAGTGTTTTTTATTATAAAGAATCTACGATTACCACCCCCCATACTATCATCCTTGTCTTACATTTTTATTTCTTCTCTCGTATTCTCTCTATTATATTTATGATGTGAGAAAGACCTCAGCCAAAAAAAAAAAAAATATCAAAGATGACGAGCGAGTTTTCTATCCTGTTTACCGATGATCCTTCACACTCTTCGAATACAGATGTTGCATTCAACATTCATAATATGGCGTATAGGTTACTTTATGTTTGTGGTGTGAAGGAAAAGCAATCCGGTGAATCGTCGTAATATTCCGGATGGAATTGGATTGGAAAGATTCTCTTTCTAGACACTGAACCGGCTATGAGAAGTAATAAGAGATGGCTTGTCGAAAGAAATGTATGAACCAGGTGGAAGTACAAATGATACTAGTCTCATCTTCATTTTCTTTGAGCAAAAATATAGAACAATAGGGAACCAATCAGTAGTATGAATATTTTTAAAGTTTCAATGTATATCGAGTTGCCGTCAAAGAAGACCTTACCTATTACAAATGATAATTTTTCAACATTCGAATGTTTTGTTTATGTTTATCAGTAAAAGAACTTGTTATCTTATATTGTTGTCCTTTTGTTTTTGAAATATTTTCAATTAAAAATTTTATACTGGAATTCTATTTTTGAAAAGTATCGTTTTTATCGTTTAAATATAAATTTTCCTTCTAAAGGGTTGTTATAAATCTGAAGGTGGAATGACATTATCTAGAAATTCGGTTGTCGATTCTCCCTTACGAGACAGCTCTCTACTGTCGTTTCAGCGAAAAAGGGCAACATCATTGTCCGTTCTATAGTTGGACCAACTCGTCTATTTCTATTCCTTTTTTCTTCGTTCTCTCACTTCTTTATATGCAACAAAATGGGGAGATTTATGGACAGGTGCAATCAGAAAGTTCCTCAGGGAGACACGTCATTGAATAGAGAGAGGGATGATGTTATAGAGGGATTCGCAATTTTAAATCAATACTCACAGCATTCCAATCTTGTTTAGGCCACTTTGTGTGTCACCACTGTGAATACCACCAAACAAAAGAGGAGAATTGTAAGTTGTATTGATTAAAAAATTGGTTCATTTTTCATAATAAAATTTGAATATTATTCAAATATAAGTATATAGAATAAATTTATTTTTAGATTGTGATGAGAGTCTACTTTAAACTTGTAAGATTTTATAAAGTGATGTATACTCCTAATTCTGTATATGTATGGGGATCTAATCTGTCCTTTGGGGAAGGCATAATTTTATCTCTTCTAACAATAACTTGTATATTCAACACACAAAGACATCGCCACAAATCTATGTCATTTATTCCAGGTTAGACATCACTTTGTAATGCACAACACTATCGCGAAATCTCTGTTTCTCCCTCCTTTTATACGTTACTATACAATATACCTTATGTTAAGTTGGCACACTTGTCTTTCTCACTCTAGATGTATTGTTCATATAAGATACAGGCTCAGCTAAAGACTTTATAGTGGATTGTATCTTATAAATGTTATAAATCCATATATGTATAGTTGTCTGTTGTTTTGTTAGCCACACAAGTGTGTGTTTCTCGTTCTTGTCTTGTTAGTTTCCGCTTTAACAAACTCAACACATCTTCCTGTATGTAGATATATTTGAAAATCTTCATACTCCTACTTGAGCCAATTTACCCATAATATTTATGTATATATTTAAGCTCTCAAACTAGATTAGAAATCCAGGTTTCTATTCTATTCTATTTAGGAAAATAAAGATTAATTTAATAACAGAAATAACAATTCAAATTGTCCACACATACGTGAATAAAACCGTTGAAAAGTGTTGAAAATTTCCTATAGCGCAAACGAGAAAGTCCTTTAACTGTTACTATTATTATTATTATACAGTTGAATGGCTGTTCAGACTGGCGAAGAAAAATATAAAATCGTTCAATTGCTTATACAGTTACTACTGGCCTTCAAAATAGTGTTGTTGTTATTATTATCAGTGAATGATGGGAGAAAAGTATCGAAATATCGTTGTCAAAATTAAAAAGACTAAAACTAAATCCAATTGATATGTTGATATAGAGAAAAATAGCCGAATATATTTTCATTCAATTAGTTTGACATACAACTATTAGATAGTTAATTCTTTAGAACAGACTTTGTTTTCATTGGCACTAAATTTACAGTTGTCGTGTTAAAGAGATTAATACTATTGATAGTAGATTTTAAGATAAATTTATACAGCAACTTAGTAGAATACAAACAAGAAATTTTATTAATTTTAAATTTGAAAATCATCTAATCTGTACTTTAATTGATTAGATGTCACATAAAATTTTAAAATAATTTACACATATGTTGTTGTTGTTGTTGATAATTTTGTTGAGTGATTTATTTCCTTTGGTAATTTTTGTCTTGTTCTGTTTTCAGGTAAGAGTGGAAAGTTCTTTTCCCCATGTAAATATAGTCGACTGTTGTTGAAAGATAGATAACACTGCCTTGGTGAGTACTTAATTAGTACTATACTGTGTTGTTCACAAGTAGTAATAAATAAGTTAGATTATATACACGGTTATGAATTTCTAGAAATAAAAGGGTGAAATAGTTGTGAAAAGGTGGTACAATTTACCTAATTCTTCTTAAACATTAATCATAATTTTTTATACATATAAACCGTAATTTACATATAATCACCTTTGGATATAATTAAGATTTTAATGGTAGTTTAAAAATAACTAAGCGATAAATAGTAAGGGCCGTTTATGTCTCTTTAACATAAATATTTAATGTCATTTATTATTACTAACAGGTGTTGAAATTCTTGTTGTCGAACAAAATCTCCAATATTCTTCAATAATTGTTTAATTGAGTCAATTCGACGAAATTATAATAGACAGACTGTAGATTTTGTTCTTCTTTAATTAAATCTCTGTTGAAAATTATTTGGACTCTGTAAATCTGCATGTTACATTTATACGTTTGAATTTTACGACCAGAAGCCATCATACGTTTTGTTGTTTTGTTGGCACACTAAACAACCATTTCAACCACAATGAATCGTGGCCAGGTACTAGTAGAAATATTATACAGACACAATAAATTATAGTCATGTTATAAATTGCATTCACAATAGAATTGCACTTGTAGTTTAGAGTGCATGTAGTATGGGCAACGTATCTATAAATTGCTTCAAAGTTGATTTTTCCCCTTTATTTTTTATTTTGCAAATAGTAATAGGGTAACGTCTGCCAGAGTCACTGTTGGTCTATGTGTGTGTGTGTGTGTTTGTAATATCCACATATACATATTTATTGTTCTTATCTGTATTGAAATGATTGTAATGTTGGTAGTATGGTGATGGCAAGTGGTAAGGCATAAAACTTTCAAGATTTACCTTTATGTGCTTTTCTTACTATCTCAATGTAAATTTGAAACTAAAATTCATATCTTGCAACTTATCAATAAATACCTTAACAATTGTAAACAACCTATAACTAAATCATTTTCTCCGTTCTTATTTGTGGTGAAATGTATATAGGAAGCTTTTAACGTATCACTGAAACGTTAGACAAACAAACTGATGCCATGTTACCTGAATGACAGTTATTTGTTTGAAAGAATAATTGTTTTCTCTTTTTTTTTCACACTCTTGTTATTTAGAGCACAATTGTGTTTTTCTTTGCTATGTTTAATCTGTGTAAAGAATGGTTTTCAGTTTCATCCAGTAATGTCTTATAAAAAAAATTTTTAAGATATAATAAGCCCAACATAAATTCATAAGGAAAAATAATCAGACAAAGTTTTATGTCGACACGGTGCTGTAATTCACACCTAATTGACAGTTACCGTAGGTGTACAGTTCCAGTTAGTGAATTGGGCCTGTAAAATATGCGTCAGCACTTTATTACACTCAATTTTCAAGTCCCGAGGCGATTTCTTTCAGCGCACATACAGTATTAGGTAATACGGCGAGGTTCTTTTTACAGTTTTTATCATTATACCAAGGAGAAGGTGTGAGTGTTTTTAACAGTGATTAAGAGTCGATTTTAGTTATTGTTTTTTTTTAAGGGTATTGTGTGCATAGTGGGATATGTGTGTGTTTGTTATGTGGTAACTTTATTTCTTTCTAAAACTTGAAAAAGTTGAAAGAAACTTTTATTAGTTGAATACGTCCTGCAATTCTACGGCTCATCAATGTTACGGTTCATTCTTGCCAAATATCATTCAATAATTGACTTTTCATATGGAAAGGTAACTTTTTGAAAAGGTTGTTGACACGTTTTTCCCCTTCTAAATTTTCTTATATTAAAAAAAATATTACAAATATACACGTGTAGATTTGACCGGGTGGTCGTTGAATTCCAAAATGTTTGGATTCTGTGTGGCGACGCGTCAAAATAAATTGTCTGTTGTAAAGTGCATGTGCTTCATTAATTGTGATATATGTATTTCATAGGATACATGAAATGTAAGATATTTACACCATCCCTTATAATTCAAGAATTGTAAAATTTATTACAACTATTATCATCGATTAAAATTTTGAAATAAAAATTGTTTCAATTAATGTTTGCAATCAAATCTTGCCGAAACTTTGTCAAACTTTTGACATGTAATCCAGAATTGTCCGTAATAAGCCTTTTGTATGTAATCTGAATCAGTGTCGTACAATAGATGATTATCTGTAGATAGTATGACAGAGGTACAGATTTACGACAATCTTAAGCTTTTGCGTTACTCGTTACTGGATAAGAGTTGTCGGAATTTGAAAGTGCCAAGCATATATAATTCTAATTTAGCTGCGGGTGTTGGAACAGTCTTCTTACTTCTACTCTATATAGAACTGTTGTTAGATAGATAGATAGTAATTATGTTATCTTAGTTGACGTTGTGATCTTTACTCACCTTGCATATATTTAGGTCCTTCCCTGTTATATTATACCTGACTGCCTGCTTGCCTGCCTGTCTGCCCACAGGAATGAGAAAACTTTACCGCAGGATTATAGTCAGGCCACCAGAAACGCACTGGAGCATAAAGGTGTGATAAGGATATTACTACTAAAGGTAAATGATGCAACTTGCGTTTGTCTCCAAACATTTTAGTTCAGTGGCAGATGACAGTTTATGTCTCTAAGGTTCATAGTGATAATTCAAAATGTTATAGAAATTGTGTAGATGATGAACGTAGTGGAATCTAATTAAAATTACGTGCACACCAAACGAAATATATCTATTCAACTAGCAAAATTATTGTCAAGCTAACGCATTGACCTCTTTTGACCTTTCGTAGTAGAGGGTGGTAAGAGAGCATTTTCTTAGCTTTTTAACGATATATGATACAATCCTCTTATTTAATATTTAAGGGTAGATATGAAATTAAATTTGAATCAACTACCCAATTTTAAATATATTTTGAATTTTGGGTGTGTTATTCTGCTGACTGGATATTTCGAGGACGACAACAATTAATGTGGTATTGTTGGATAGCCCTTTTCATTGGCTTTCTAACGGTATGCGACACGGCCCCTTTATTTGGTTCTAAAGGGCAGATATGAATTTTTATTTGAATCAACTACCGAAATATGAGTGCATCTATTTAATTTTTTTGTAAGAAAACGGTTCAAGTTATAGGGTTGAAACCTTTGTTAGATTATAGAGCGAAGTGAGGGCTAAAAAAGGTACAAATACCGGCCCTATAAACCAAAGGGCATATTTATCATATCAAAAAAACCTGCAAAATTCATCATTTTCCGTACGTTTCACTGTTTTTCCAACCCTTATAATAGGGGTAGGGGGGAACGGTTACAAAATTTTGAATGTCCTCTTGAAGCCCTTTCATTTGATACCACCCTTATCAAAATCGGACAACCTAAGATTTTTCCAAAAAAATCGATAGCCTAGCCCCTTTGAATTTTGAAATCCTATGAGTGGGAGAGAGAGAGTTTTATAGGCGATTAACTGTGAAAGAAAGAGACAAATACATCAAAATTGTGAATTTCGTCGAATCGAATAATTTTTTTTTGGTATACGTTAAGGCCCTTTTGACACCGGATTGATGTTCCTTGATTTTTTTGCGATTTTTTGATATAAGACACATGCATAAAAATTCAAAAATTAACGGCCTTTTTGCCCAAAAAACCGAAATAAGTGAGATTTTTCTTATTATTGCCAAAAGGACCTTAGCTAGAAAGCTGAAATTTTGGCAGGATCAAGTACAGGTAGGTCTTCAAATTTCCTGAAATTTTCATCGGTTTAGCTCAATGGCAACCCTATTTAATATAGGGGTAAATTATATCTATTATATAGTGTATGGTGTGGAGTGAGATGATATATAGAAATTCAATGGGAGAGTAGAGGAAACTTTTGGCAAAAATTGAAATTCTAGGCTTGCATGTGTTTTATTTTAATTTTTTTTGCTGAAAAGTAGCCGGAGAAATCAAGAGTGTTGCATATGGTTGTAATCGTGAAAATGTGGGCTATTCGATAAAAAAAGAATTAGGGACCAAAGTTAATATTTCGAAAAGTTATTACAGTTTGAATGTACCAACTAAGTAGATTTAAAGCTACAGATTTTCATGTTTCTTAACATTAAATTGCAAATTGTGGCGATACGGTAAACGATGAGAATATGTTCTTTTTGCAGTTTGATAGCTAAAGCTTGAGGCTATAATCTATTAAAAATTCAGATTTTTAGCTTTAACTGTTTCGATGTGGTGATTTTTCAAAAAAAAGTATGTCAAATCTCATTTTCAATCGAATGTTCAAATTTGAAAAATTCTCAATCTTTTTCTAGTCAATTGCAAGAAATGCCACATAGTACACGACATGCGTAATTTTATTAAGCTTCACTCAAAAAAATTTTGTTGGCCTCATTCAAGAACTCTAGGAGGAGTTAAGCCGCTACATGAGCGACCTCCATTTTTGACATGGTAGAAAAACCGTACCTTTCGGTAAATAAAGGTGAATAACTAAAAAACTTGTAATAAAAACCACCCTTAATTTTAGATGTATTCTGTAGAGAAGATTCAATAGAAGACTTTAGTGAAAGAACCAAATTTCTATCTTTAGCCGTTTGGATGTGGTGATTTTTCAAAAAAATGTATGTCAAATCTCATTTTCAATCGAATGTTAAAATTTGAAAAATTCTCAATTTTTTTCTAGTCAATTGCAAGAAATGCCACATAGCCTACGACATGCGTAATTTAATTGAGCTTCACTCTAAAAAATTTGGTTGGCCTCGTTTGAAAACTCTAGGAGGAGTTAAACCGCTACATGAGCCACCTCCATTTTTGACATGGTAGGAAAACCGTACCTTTCGGTAAATAAAGGTGAATAACTAAAAAACTTGTTATGAAAACCACACTTAATTTTAGATGTATTCTGTAGAGAAGATTCAATAGAAGACTTTAGTGAAAGAACCAAATTTCTATCTTTAGCCGTTTGGATGTGGTGATTTTTCAAAAAAATGTATGTGAAATCTCATTTTCAATCGAATGTTAAAATTTGAAAAATTCTCAATTTTTTTCTAATCAATTGCAAGAAATGCCACATAGCCTACGACATGCGTAATTTTATTGAGCTTCACTCTAAAAAATTTAGTTGGCCTCATTTGAAAACTCTAGGAGGAGTTAAGCCGCTACATGAGCGACCTCCATTTTTGACATGGTAGGAAAACTGTGCCTTTCGGTACATAAGGATGAATAACTGAAAAACTTGATTATACAACTACCCCTAATTTCTTATGTATTCGATAGAAGAGATTCTAAAGAAGACTTTAGTGAAAGAACCAAATTTCTATCTTTAGCCGTTTGGATGTGGTGATTTTTCAAAAAAAGACGTTGAAAATTGTTGACCGGACAAAATTTCAACTTTGAAAAATTCTCATTTTTTTTCTAAACAAAAAATCAAAAATTTGGCTCCGCTATACCATGCGTAATTTTATTGAGCTTCACTCAAAAAAATTTCGTTGGCCTCATTTGAAAACTCTAGGAGGAGCTCAACTGCCCGATGAGCAACCTCCATTTTTGACAATGTTAGGAAAGTCACATTTTCATGAATAACTTTCAAAGGGCCAAAGGGATTTGATTGAAATTCCTATCACTAATAGAACTTGATATACCTCACATGCCTGCCAAATTTCAAAAGAATCGCTCAAGTTTAAAGGTCATTTTGGAATTTTTTTTTACAAATTTTGAAAGGTTCCGAAAATGTAGTTTTTATTTTTTTTCAAAATGATAAAAGGCCTTAAAAAAAAAGTCTTCTATAAATTATAATAAAACACTGAAAGGTGCATCTATGACTTTTTGTCCGATTTAAAAATTCCCCATAGTTTCCTTATTTTTCAAGGTCAACGTTTGAAAAATGACCCAAATTTCATTCAAATAAACAAAACACATGTCAAATGTCAAAATTTTACAAAAATTCTTTTAAAATATAAAAATTCATTCTTTTCTAAATGGATTAAAAAAAAAATTTATAAAAAAATCACACTTGCAACACTTTATATAAATTTTTAAAAAAAACCATGTAACGCTCCTTATATTACGAAGTGATTCTATCTAGAGATATGTATGAAAGTTCCCAAAGGTATGAACGTGTATTATCTAAAGTTAGATAAAACCTATACCCTACCTATCCCTGATAAAACATAAAAATCTGCCTTTTAATAACATGAACGTGATTAGATACTAATGATGAACTGATAACAAAATGATAGTAGAAATGAAAGTGAATAGAACGAATCACAGTTTATACAGGTCTAACATGATGATTTAGTAAGTGATTTCTAGTTGAACAAGTTAAGAGACAAAGCCCCATTTCGTTGCCATGAATCCCTTGAGTTTTCCACTCGATGACAGATTATAACTTAAAAATTCCAACAATAAAACGATTGAGAAAGTGTAAAATATAAAGTTATTTGTGTTCTAACTCTCTCTCTTTGTATATATATATATATGTTGACTAAAGGTCTGTTGTATTATAGGCGAATTTGTTAGTTAGGTAGGGGAGAATAAAATCGATACTGCAGGTGTCATTATCAAAGGCTGTAGCAATGGAATTATGTGGATTATCGACATTTTGTCCCAGTTAACTGAAGTTATTTAAAATGGATCAAGCGACTTGTAATAGGGCAATCTTCATTAATTGTGCACTTTCATTAATTTAATTTCCAATCATTAATTTGTATCATGAAAGTGTTGTATTCATTTTGTTTTTGTACTGTCGATTGATTAAATGACAACATTTAAACGTTTAGTTAATCTTAAGATCGATTTATTTGGTGATGCGTGATAATTTCACATTCTTTTTTTTCGTCTTCCCCTTTTATATAAACTTCTCCCAATAGTATACCTGTCGCCATACAATTTGTAGTGGGGCGAGCTTTTATCTTTTTCCTCCAACTACTTTGTCTCTTTTACCTTGCTGCTTACCTTGCTGTCCTTTCAAGGGGAGACGCCATAATTCGTCGTCGACGGCCATTGCTTGACTGTTCTTTGATGGTTCCATTGTTCTCTTGACTATAATTTAAAATGATGGAGAACGTGCCATTTTCAATAACTTTACAGGTTGCTTTTCTACTCAGGTATTCAAGTGGCTGACTTGGCTCGATTATAAAGTGTATGAAAAGATCTTTTTTTTAAATTCATACGTGAATTAACTGTGCGATTTACAATAAAGATATTCTCAATATTGGTCGATTTTATATGTAAATCGTAACCTCATCTAATTCATTGGAATGAAATGATCACCCTCTCGCTTCGTTTGGGGCGGTTGGATTTTGACATTTGTTTTTCATACATGTATGCAGATATTGCCTCATTTTTATTACACATCTCCGGGTACGTGCAAACGTTTTATTCTTTTTTTTTAAATTGAAATTTTCCGAATGTCACAATTTGACTATTCAAGATCTATTTTAGCTATTCTTTGTCTTTTTACTAAAAGTTCGTTGAATAAAAAGTAATATATACAAATGTAGGATTTAAAACAATAATCTTGAAATAAAACGATTTAGGTAAATTTGCAAGAAAATGTAAGAATAAAAATAAAGGTGAGCCTGTTTGAATCTTAAAATACAAATCAAATGGTGAGGTAAAAAGGAGAAATGTTCCTGGAGGGGACAAAAGCAGACTTGAAACTTTGTAGAAAACTTTTCTTTCATCAACCGTAATGGTTTTCAATTCTTCCCGGCCGGCGGCATGACCCTACAAAAACCCCTTTTGAAATGAAAGACATTGATGGCGGTAGTTCAGGTGTGGTGGGGGTGAAAAAGGGCATGATCGCGAACAATCACTAGTTGTACAACGCAACTTTTGGCTATTTCCATTCTAAGACTTTTGCCATTTCTTGTCATTCGGACCAATGAATTCTATCTACTGACTTTGATTAATTTTTGTAGTTAACTATTAATCGACTTTTGAAAGGGTCTTTTTGAATAATTTTTAAACGAAAATTACAAGTTGCTAATATAAAAATGAATTTTTATTCGTGCAACTTTTTTTATTGTCAGTATAAGAACGTTGGATCGATTTCAGGAGAAGAATAATGGGTTTAGGTAAAAGGCTCTGAATTCACCTTACAATATCAGCCGCGAACAAGGTGAAAGAAATGGTGGCATCCATTAGTTTCACGGTTGTTAAAAGCAAATGACGTAAATGAGAAAAAAAGAAACGATATAAAATCTGAAAAGATAGATTTTATTATCATTTCGACCACGTTTTTAATTCGCTTTATATTGGTTAGAAACAAATTTATATCATTGAGTGAGTAGTCATGAGAATTGTGATTAAAAAAAAGCGTCTATTTACATTTATTCAGCTTCTTTCTACGTATGCACGTTTCGATTGAATGTTGTAATCAGAATGGAAAATGTTCAGTGTTATAGGGACAGGAAATGCGGGTCTCTACCGGCCGGATATAATTGGGGACAAAGGGAAGATCAAACGTCTACCTTTTCACGAAATTTATTCGCCATTGAGAACTTTTCCTAGATTAAAAAGACGATTTGATTAGTTAATTCAGGGATTTATAATCAATCCATTTACGTTTCTATAATGTTGAAAATAATTATGAATTTTCATTTAAATTGTGCTCGATTTAGTCAAGTCATTTTCTTTTTTTTTCTCCTCCCCCACACACCGGTAGTGTTAAAACCACTTTTGCGGTAGATTATTCGTTCTCTCTTTTTCTCGCTTTTGAATTGGTGAAGCTGTAGGTAACAGATGACGACGTAAACCGCCAATATTTACGATCAATTCACCTCTCCCTCACACCCTACATATACAAACATATATACACACATACATATATACATACATTGATCTCTCTAGTTCAAAACATCGCGTTCCTGTACACCACATAAGCACACCTGCAAAAATACGCTAGTTTCCTACTCTTATATAGGTAGATAATGCTTCATAACTCATCTGGAAATTGCTTTCGCTTCCATTTCAGCCAGCAATAAACCTGCTCAAGCACATTTTTGTGTGTGTTTGCCACCTATATCGTAAACTAGACAATGGATGTTTTGGTATTTCGAAAACGAACATCATCTAATATCAGAATTTCTGTCATCATATAATTGCCCTTATTCTAGTCGTTGTTAATGTTTTATGTTTATGATTTTTGATATTTCGTTAATTATTATCACAATTTTTTTTCAAATTATTGTTTATTATAGTTTTCTATTGTTAACAAAAAAATTTATTCATAGTAACATCAAGCTGATAATTATGTCAGTCTTCTTCGTATTGTAATTATTACTTATTACTTTTTTCCCTTTATTTTAAACACATCACATTTGTTTCCGATTAAATATCATTGTTCTAGTGGCTTATTTTTTTCTCGCACGCGGTATAAAATAGGAACCAAAAGTGTGTAGGTATGTAGATTGAATCTAATTTTTTTAATCACAGTAATAAAAAGTTTGAAGCTCAACTCTCAGTCTATTTGTTACTTATTTTTAGTCTCTCCGTTGAACCCGTTCGACATTTTTATTGTTTTATACGGAATTTATTCAAATATAAAAAAAATACACATGTTGATCTCCGATAGAAGGTGCATCATTCATTGTTGATTTGCACCGTTCATAATTCATGTTTAATTGATTTAATTTATAATTTATGATTTTCAATTAACATTTATAAATATAGTCATTTTTTTTTAATCATTTAAAAACCAGTCAATGACCTGTAGTGTTGTATGTATGTACGGTATTTTATTTACGATAAGTCTCAAAATCGAGGTTAAGTGTCGTTTTTTATATGTTCGAATCAAGTTGTGCCTTGATTATTTCAACCACACGTGGATGATTTAAGTGGTCAGTTTATATTACAAACTTCTATATTCATTATTTCAATGTTTCATTATTGACTTGTTTACAAGTATTAATTTATATACAGATAAATGTAAACTTTATAGCTCAATATAGGCCGATCCACACACGGAGATATATCTTATAAGACGGTCTTATAAGACCGTCTAATGAGATATATCTTCGTGTGTGGATGCTGGTCTTAGTAAGTATCATGTTGTATCATCAGGTCTCACATACATGTCTGTAAGACCTAGTAGGATTTTACACAGACATATGTCTTAACAGACGGTCTCAACAGATATATCTTTGTGTGTGGATGCTGATCTCAATAGGTCTCAAGTGGTATTAATACATGTATGTGGTCTGCCGTCCCGGACGGCAGACCACAGACATGTATGTGAGACCAAAATCCACATGATGGTTTCGTTGTGACCTTCCACAAAGTAGTCAAATTAATAGCCAAATATTATTGTAAATTTAATTGGCGATTTTAAAGATGTGTTTTCAGGAATTGGTTGTATAACCCTTCTTATAGAATCAAAGTTGCAGTGAATGCAGAAAATTTCCATTGCTCTATTGCCATGCATAAACATATGTAATTTTTTTTTGTAGTCAATTTTCAAATTTTTTATTCAAACTCCCCATTAATTTGCTGTAATATGTTAATTTGTTTCAATTGCTTATTATTTTATGACCAATATCACTAATATCAAGACTGTCAATATTTAAATTGTACTTATTTCATGAAATCATGATAATCACCTTAGTTATGATAAGTATCAATTTATGTGCCTATTATGTCCAAAAACAAAATTCTTATCATTGGATTTACGAACTGAATAAAAGGATTTAGCAGTAGATCGAATAAGATCAAGATCAAAGTATACCAAAGTGTACCTAAGTCGAAAAGTGAAAAAAAGACACCAATTTAATAGCATATTTTATAGGATCTGTTTTAAACGCAATAAATCCTCCCGGGGGCCGTAGAACATTGTTGTGTAAGGGCCAAAAATTTATATTTACGCCACTGATTTTTGGGAAATAAAACTTTGGTTATCTAATCACAATGGATTTTCTTTCCAAATACGATGAAATAGAAAAAAAATCAGCTCGTTTCAACCATAGACAAACAAACAAGTAGTAAATTTATGGTTTTAGCTACTTATTAGCTTTTTTTTTCTATGTTTTGCTTTTAAATGGGGAGGGTATAGAAAGTGTTGAATTTTTAGTGTTACCCTTTACCCCCCACTGTCCACAAGCCATCGTTAACTGAATACTGATTGGTTCAATACTACTACAGACATATCTCAGTGTCTGTATGCTACATGAGACATGAGATATATCTTATAAGACGGTCTTATTAAGACCGTCTTATGAGATATATCTTCGTGTGTGGATCGGCCTTATAATATGTTCTTGTCGTTTTGTTTTTAAACATTTCATATTGTTTGGTAGATTTCTCTATTATTTGATTTGATGAAATTTTAATTAAAATCTAGTTTTGTTTTTAATCGAGCTTTAATATTGTTATTTTTCAATTTTACTTTTATTATTATTATTATTATCATTTTCGTTTCTATTATATCAGCCTACTTAAGTGTCAGACAATTGGGCTTTACCACAACCGGTATATTGCTGCCTATTGTTGTTCCTGTTATTACAGAATTCTATTGTCATGCTGCCATCATATTATAACGTGGAACTTTTTCTTTTATCTGCAGTCGTCATCATAGTAATAGTGGTGGTGGTGGTGGTGGTTTTTCGTCGTCTTCTTATATATAAAATGAGATTTTTTCTTTGTTCAACTAAATGTCATATTCGATTAATAAAAGGTGCTGGCCAACAGTTGCCGAAGAAGTGGTGATGGTGCCGATGACGACGACTAGTGTCACAGGTTGTCTTTGAGTATTATTGCACTTTCCGGGCACATTCAGCTCTATACACACACATACATGCACGAAAGCGTTTTTCGATGAAATTGGATGTGACCATTCGATACCAATCTGTGACTGTTGTTACTTGAAAATTGCTGATTCCCCACTTTCTTTGAATAACAATTTTGTTGCTAATAAATTACTCTTTAATATTTGTATCGCAAGCAATTTTGGCGGATGCGCCGGACAATTTAATTTTATTGTTATTATTACAAAAATTACTTTGAGAATCTTAATTTTCTCTTTTTTTTATCTCAAGTATTTTGTGGTTGATAAATACAATTTATAAACTGAAAACACTCTTTAACAATGAGTTTACGTGAGAAGCTCCCCAACTTTAGGTAATTTTCTTGGCAATTTAGTGTTGTTTGTTCAGACAAGCTAGACTTAATTTATTGACTTGAATGCTAAACACGTCTTTTACTTACCTGTCTTGTCTTTTGGTGTATTATGAATTTTATTATTGTCGTCATATTATAAAAGCTGATGGTATACCTACCTACTTTTTAAAGATAACAGGCGTAAAATTGTTTTTAAAATGATTCAGCTGTGGATTTTAATCATTTGACGACATTAATTAACTGAAATGTTTGGATTTATGTGTTGTTTGACAATTAGAAATCTTTATAAACATTTCGAATTCCTTTGAATATAAACAAGAATATCTTTATTAAATACCTATCTTTCATATTTTGTTTATTGCAATTATTTTGTTGGTAGTAAAATTTCATCGATTTCATTGAAAAAAAAAGTCAGAAACTTGTTAAATATGATTGTGAAAAATAAGAATTCGTTAGAAATTTGTAACAGCTGTACAATAGATCTGTTACACCTGTTTTAAAGTCACTACACTTTCAACAAACTGTTACTATGGCTTTCCATATATCAGTCTTATACTGATGATCAAAGCTAACCTTCCATTAGATTTAAATACTGTTTGTGACAGACTGTCTATTTCTCCATTTATTCATAATGGACAATTTGGCAATATCTACTATCAGTTTAAATAAATTCCAAATATTTGTATTAAAAACAAAACCGCAATGCAGTTAAATATAGTTAGCAATGAGGTTTAGATCAAACTATTACATAAATTCTCCAATAATTCGATCGAAAAATGTGTATTTCAGTAAAGAATAACAAGCCTTAGGGTTCAAGTTTATTCGTGTCTTGATTGCTATTACCTTCCTTACAAATTCAGTGGTGTTTCTCTACTTTCTACTATAGAACAATATAACGTAATAATTCTCCCTGTACGCCAATGGATATCTAAATAAATTCTAAACCCATCTCCGAACGGCAATATAGACAATGATGTTATATTGGCCGGTGCACACCTTGCATAGTTCGTGACGGAAATAATATTAAGGGTTCGACAATAGCAGATAGGAGATGATGAAGAAGAAGAAAAAAGAGGAAATAGAAGAAAAACAATGATAATAAGACAGGGAGAGATCGCTTGTTTTATGGTATATTTATTTAATTTGTTTCGTCTTTGTTACAATAAGTCTTTTGCTCATTATATTAATAATAGAAACTCATATCAAACATTATCATTTATCATTAAAATGTGCACTTGTTGTTGATTTTACTATTTATCGTCATAGCTTTTAAAAAAACTCTCTTGATAGAAGATTATTAGGTATTCACCACTTGTCTCTCATCAGGACTATCACGAAAAATACTAAAAAGGCTTCGATACTTGAATGTCTAATTAATTAAATTTCGTCTTCCAACTAGTTAACATAAATTGTCGTCGCATCTTGTAAAAATAATCAATTTTATTCGCTATACTTGTCACATATAAAATTACTGGTTGGTGCAACTTTTAAAGGTTTCAACGTAAAACGACGAAATGAAAAAGAGTCTTAAGAGTCAAGTCGATTCGTCTACCTTAAAGGAAAATCTATGATTGTAATGGATTAAATGTACATCTTCAATTGGATCTTATGATAGTAAGACGGGCGATATTATCGTTTAGGCATTTCCATTAAATTTCGATAGAATGACAAAGTTATATAGAGATGAAAAGAGGGAAAGAGAAAAGCAATCAAATGCCTGGTATTTACTTTATAGTTTGAGTGGTTTATGCATCACTTATTCGATTCAAAAAGATGATTTAATCTATAAAACATTTCGTAATAATTGTAGCTACTTTAGTTATGATTAATTTACAGATCAAAAGAATTTTTATTGAATAATTGGAAATTCAGCAACAAATCGACAACAAATATTTAATTTAAAGCGCATTAATGTTCAATTATCAATTTATTGTTTGATTTCTAAAAATGAAAAAAATTAATATAAAAAATTGATAAAACAGCCATAAATTATTCATCAAAGAGATCTCATCCTAATTTTTATCTTCTTATAATCTTTAAGTAATTAAGCGAAGCGGTTTTCTACACCATTAGAAATTTATGAAAATTACCCAGGACAGGTTTCAATTATAAGGTTAACGCATTTGATAAATAATGCAAACGAACGTTTCTGACAGAAATGTTGATGATGAAATGAGAAAAGTAGTCTGACTGACTGGCTCTTCATTCCTATACTACTACACAACCACTTTTGTTCCATCCTCCACCCCTCTCACTGTTATATCAAATAAACTTTATGGATTACATTAAAAATTGTGGGTCCGTTCTCTACTTTCCACTTTTTCTTTTTAGCCGTGATTTTCTTTTCGTTATAGTCACACACGCACACACAGATTCAACAACACGAGACCCTCCTCCTTCTACCGATCATTCTCTTCTTTTACCTTCTTCTTCGTTCTCTATGTAATAGCAGCTTAGTCAAATATTGACATCAGGGATCAAACATTTTATAAGTTCCCTTCAGGATCTTGTCCCGACTATATAACGTACAGATTGTATAATGAGTTTGAGGTGATCAGGACAAAAGTTTTCAAACAATTGAAATGTCACATAAACAACATAAAAAGAGAAAATCATTTTGAGAATAGAAAAAGAAAAAGAAAAACGGAGGGGAAAAAAGAAATAAAATTGTATATGTGGAAAAAAGTCGTATATTAGATACGGTGTGTGGCAGGTATGTCACGAATTATAGAAGGGTAAGAAAATTGAAAATTTTCCTCGTTGTTATTCAAAGTGGGAACATGTCATCAGTCTAGAAACTATTGACGATGCTAAAAAATATTGTACAAGAGAGCTATGTGGAATTTTTATCATTTTATCAATAGAATAAAATCTTGTTATTTTAGTTGTGCTCAAAAAAAAGCAAATACTACCTTTGAATTAAATTTCAATTAAAGCATAATCTTATCACTTTTAAATCCATCAATTTAATTTCTTTTAGAGTTCTTGATTATTTTTTTAACGTGATGACGACAGTCGTCTATAGTTGATCAGAAGATGAGGCGTTACGGAAACTGTTTGAATAGCAAGTAATTAGTTGAAAATCAAGATAACACAATTAAGAGGGTAGTTGTTGAAAACGGCAGTTATCTCATCAAGGTGAATTATTCGTAGAGTAAGTATAGAATAGAGGGGAATAGAAACGATAGGAATAGATTGTCGTCTACCTATATAATTTAGGAGATATTCAGTAGCAATATAAGTGTGTCTTGATGAAGAAGGTGGAGGAAATAGACGATATAATTAAGCTGAATATATACATATATCTATGAAATGATGGAATATTTCGTTAAAATACCATAACTATTATTATTATGTTTATAATTGAGACAAGAAGGAATAAATCAACAGAGTCTAGAGACACCGCTGTCTACCTTCCAGGAATTATAAGATAAAACAGTAGATTAAAAATAACTATTGACATAATTATATTGACCCCTTTTCTCAATTTATATATACAGTAAAATCTCCCATTACGGACACCTCTAATAAACGGACATCTCTTATAAAGGGACAAATTTTATAGAACCAATGCATTGTTACCCATTAGCCATGTTAAAATATCTCTTTTAAGCGGACGTTCCTAAACACGGACACGGACAGTCCACGGAGCTTGTTTTTCATTAAAAAAATTCTCATAAGCGGACATTTTTTATGCGTTGGTATGTAATCGACATTCAACATCCATGTTTATGTTAAGTTATCGCAGTGTATTTTGCGTTTCTTACAATCAGTAAAATGCTGACACTTGAAAACTGCGAAAACAAAGATCGATTGCCAGTTTATTTACTGTCTTTGAAGACTCCAAGTGTGAAAATACTTATAAAAATGTCTAAAGTTAAAAAAAATATATTAACATTAAAACAAAAGGTCGAAATAATTCATTTTTACACCGATCACCAACTAAGTGTCCGTAAATTGGCGCAACGTTTTGGAATCGGAAAGACTCAAGCTGCTGACATTATTAAACGACGAGAAGAGTTGCAGCAACAGTGGCAAAACAACGCCAATGAACGTCAAAAAAAGACTTTTCGTAGACCGGAAGGAATTACAATTGATTCTTTATGTTACGAGTGGTTTTTGAAAGCAAGAAGTAAGTGTGTTCCAGTCTCTGGTCCTTTAATTCAAGCCAAAGCAAAAGAGATTGCAGAATCGATAGGATATTGCGATTTTAAGGCATCTTTGGGTTGGCTACATAAATTTCGTATTCGTCACAACATAAAATTTAAATCACTTTCTGGTGAGTCAGGCAGTGTGAATCTTGATGATGTTGACGGATTTACTAAAAGGTTGCCGTCGTTAATTAAGAATTATAACCCAAAAGACATTTACAATGCGGATGAGAGTGGATTATTTTTTCGTGCATTACCGGAAAAAACCCTTGAGTTAAAAAATAAACGATGTGTTGGTGGTAAAATGTCAAAGGAACGTCTAACAATCTTATTTTGTGCCAACATGCTGGGGGAAAAAGAAGAACTCTTAGTAATTGGAAAATCTGCACGACCCAGATGTTTTAAAAATGCGAATGTAAAAGAATTACCTGTAATGTGGCGTTCAAATAGAAAAGCTTGGATGACCTCAGAAATTTTTAGGGAATGGTTGTTGCAATTTGATAAGAAATTAAAATTGCAAAACCGCAACATTTTATTGTTTTTGGATAATGCCGGATCGCATCCACAGTCTCCTCGATTACATAATATTAAAATTATTTTTTTACCCCCAAACACAACGTCAGTGTGCCAACCTTTGGATCAAGGTGTTATTAAGAATTTCAAGGTTATTTATAGAAATTTTATGCTAAAACAAATTGTAACAAATCTGGAAACTACTTCCACGGTAAATGATCTTACAAAATCATTGTCTTTATTAGAAGCAATTTATTTCATTAAAAAAGCTTGGGAACAAGTTTCACCAAACACCATCAGCAACTGTTTTGCAAGAGCGGGTTTTCAACAAACGAACCTGGAAGAACTGTCTATTTTTGATGCAGAAGACGACTTGCCTCTATCGTGTATAATTAGTCTTCAACAAAACGAAGATTTTATTAATATCGATCAAAATATTAGTGTTGAAAATGAAAAAATTGATTTGTTTGAAATAGTGCATGAAGTGGATAGTGACGCTGACGATGATAATACTGATGAACAATTACCTGATTTTAGTAAAATAAAAACTGCTACTGAAGCTTTGAATATTATAAAAGATTTAAAAACTTTCTCTGTTAATATTAATGACTTTAAAGCATTTGAATTGGCAAAAAATATAGAATTGCATTTTCAAAATTTAGTTGTTACAAATAAAATTAAGTCAGCAAGACAGACAACTATTTTAGAATTCATGTCACCTATTATAAATAAGTAATAAATGTATAACTTTGTTTCATTAAAAATTCTGTTTGTTCGTAAATTTTCTTCGCTCTTTTCTTATAAGCGGACATCTCTCATAAGCGGACAAAAAATGTGGAACCGTCAGTGTCCGCTTGTTAGAGATTTCACTGTATTTGAAATAAATTTAAATAGATTTTCCATTAGAAATTCGATATTTTATAGAGGGTTAGAATGAAATAGTAGCAAATCAACAATGAACCTGTATAATGTATGAAGGCTCATACTAAAAGTGCATACAAACTTAAACAAGTGCATCTTGATTACTTTGATCTGTAGACATATACAGATGCTGCGTATCCGGTAACTGTAATAGGTATCACCCCTCTATAGACCGGTGAGTCACTCTGTAATCAGGGGGTGAATATTGGTAGAGGTATAGAGATAGAGCACCTAACACCCTTAGGCAACCCTCTTAATTTGTTCTATTTAGAAGAGAGAAAAAACGGGACACAATAATAACAATAAATAAAATGGCGCATATTGCCATCTGTTAATTTCATTTAGACGGTAATATAATAAATATTTCGTCAGTATAATTTAATATTTGATATCTTTCAATAGACTTGACAAAGTCTTTTTCTTTTCTTTTTCGACACACACATACTTACAAAGACTCGATTCGTTCGGGTGTGTTAAAATTTATGTTTGAAAATCATAAATTTTAAAAATTTCCTACAACGTCTAGGTATAATAAATCATTTTGGCAACAAAGTGAAAAAAATTATAAAAATTAAAAGAAGATTTGAAATAATGAGGATGTAAGAAATAACCACAAAACGTATAAACGTATTTTTCTAATCTTGGCGTCGGTGTATAACTATTGTAATGATGCATATCTTCCTTGGTGAAGAAGAGGAAATAAATTAGTTTGAAAACACACATTTTCTATTTGGATTTCTTTAAAATGTTAATTGCATCAATGCCAATTATCTCTCATTTAGAAAATTTATTGAGGACATTTTCCAGTGGAAATATTTATATTTTTCCGGTTAAGTAAGAAAATACTTTTGGATATTTGGTATTTATCATTCTATATCAAATTAGAATTAATTTACACAGCTCAATAATCAGCCGATTTAAATATAAAAAGTCATATATAAATTCGTATCACGTTAACGCTATACCAGACAATCCTAAAATCAATTTTTATACAAATCAAATGAATAGTCTATATACGCACCCCTCCTCATACATAAATACGCATTGATAAAAAGAATTAAAGAGAAAAAAATAAACCATATTATACCACATCATAACATCCATTTATATTATCATTTACCACCTTCAGTCAGATATCTTTCGTAATCTGCCTATCCACGCCAGCCTTATTCTCTACAATGTTCTATAGGTGGGCATATAAACACCTTCCTGCTCTGCTACTGATAGGATTACAGCTCATTCCTACCCTAACTGTTACGCATACACACTTAGGTACCTATATGTATAGTCTACTGGATTTGGTTAAAGTAAGAGAGAGGGTAAGGGAACTTTCAAATTCGTGAATTTATATCGGTAATAGGGGGTATTCTACGTAAAAAAGCGACCATAAAACTGCTTATTTAGACTGGCATATTGGTGATTACGTTTTCTTCCAGTTAAAGGTGATACGATTATAGTGCGTATACTTTAACTAGGATTTAAGGAATCCTTTATAAGGAGAGGGATTGTCGTATTTTTTAATATTAAGAAAACTTTTTCCAATAGAAATTGTATGTATACAAGGTATATTGAAAGAGTTGTTTTAAAAAAATATTTATTATTAGAAGATTTATATTGTATTTGAATCAAATATTAGTTGTACAATACAACTAGAAATCTATTGGATTTTAAACATATCCTCTATAGATATATACACCAAATCAACATCAATCAACAAATAGAATATTTCATAAAATGATGGAATTTAAAATGAACAATACAAGTCACGACCAAATCCGTTTTAAACATGAACATCGGTTTTGTAGCTAACATACCGGTCAAAGTTAGTATGAGAATAATAAAGGGTATGAAAATGGTTTAAAATCGGGGTTGTTGGTGTGTTGGAAAATTCGTCGACTATCTGCCCCTGATGGTACAGTCAAAATACACACACACACACACATATACAAATACTAGATATTCGATTTGTACAAAATACTCTCACATACATGTTCAGTTTTCGGGGCCTATAATGAATGTGTTGGCCGGTTGGCAATTACATAGTTTAATTCGAATGTAATTTATAATTCCGCATTGTCATGCATGTGATGTGCACAGTTTGCTAAATGGACGGATGTTTTGCAGCGTATAGGTAAATTGAAGGTATAACAACAACAACATTGGGCATGTGTGTATATGTATGTACATATATAGTAGATTCAATGTATGTATGTAGTATTCATATTACATATACATGTAAAAGTTTTTAGTCAGTCGGATAATCTAACCGACCGTAATACGTGGCATGATCGTCGATCCAATTATACATTTACGACGTATGCATTACACATACATATATTGCAATTTAATCTATATTTTCATGTATTAATAATGAACGATTTTGTGAGAGAGTGCGAATAATATGATGCAATACTACTACTATACTTTGTAAATTCCAACACCATCAACTTGGCTCTAACGAAACAAAATTTATGTACATACAGCTGGGTGCACGGAAAATGTGCGACGACCCTTGAACGAGAAGTGGCCGGCCGCTCTTTTAGCTGTGTAAATCGAGCGTTCTCCATCTTGAAGGGAAAACGGTAGAGCTATGTAAGCTTCTGCAAATAAGCACGATAACACTCTTATTCTCGCCTACTACTATTTCTAATTCTGACCTGCTAGACAATGTTAGGAGTTTTCTCGTTAGCCTGACTTACACTATCATCGCCTTTTCTATGCACCTAGCTGTACATATAAACAGTCAAATCCAAATGAATTGAGTAACTTTTCTGTAAAAAAAAAAACACCCAACAATGTATAACAAGAGTGAAATTGAAATTGTTGCATTTTATGATGCATCGTTAGTTGCGTTAATTAGTTTTGTAAATGTTTCAATTTACATGAATGGATCACGTAATACTCCTTAAACATTTGATAAACCCTAATAATTATAATGTTTATTAAATTTAATAATATAGAAGTCACAGTTCGTTTATTTAATAGTTCGGGAAATGTTCCAAGTGTAATATATCTAAACTTACAAAGTCGACAATAAAGAAAAACTAATATACCAATAACAACATAGATAACGACTCAAAAAATCAAAATACATAAGGGACGAAGGAAAAAAAACTAACAACAACAAGAACAACAGTATAGTTTGCCTTTAAAATTTTTAATTTTCTACGACATAATTTATCTTCTTTTGCAAAACTCCTGTCAATTTGCCTGTCATCTCTAATACATCAAGGTAACCGACGTACAGGAACGTGACTAAAATTAATACGATGTCGAACTAAATCGGGAACGGGGGAAGTAATTTCATGAATAAACAAAAAAATATTTGCACGATCTTCCGGAAGCATCAACAGAAATATAATATGGATGGATGGATGGATGGGATGGTAGGTCAAAAAAAATCAATCAAAGCTCTTGTAGAAGAGAAGCGAAATAACAATAATACTCAAATATATCCATTAGAAACATGAATTAACGAAATTATTGTTGTTTAATACGAATTCATACAAAGTAATGTTGGTGTTTTTATGAATTTATTAAATCAAATCCGAGTTTTCTTTGGAATTTCTGTATAGTCGGTTGTTGAACGATGAACATTAAAAAACGAATTTCCCTATGAATGACGAAACAACGAAAGAAAAACGAATAAAAGAGCGCTGGAATGATGGCGAGAAGTAGAGGGTGGTAGTATGTATGAGTGAATTGCTGTGCTTGCAGTTATTCCACCTGCGAAAATTAAAACCGAATTGCTCATTCACACCATCTGCTCTTCCATTAGAAGCGTCACTCACTCAAGGCCCCGTCATTGCCAGATAGAACGAGAACAACTCACCTTATTTCTTTACAAGCAAAATTTAATTTCCTGATAGGCGCCGCCGCGCCACCGCCACCGTCTCCACCACTTATAAAACGCAAAGTGAGAACATTAGCACCTTAACACAAGCGTATACATAGGAGAGCGGCACCGTGTAAACCAGACGCTTTTTTAATGTGGAACGTCAAAAACAATGTCTGTGTAATAAAAACTCGGTGAGGGGCGAACGCGAAAATGAGATTTACCTTCAAGCCACTTAAAAGAATTTTGCCATATTTAGAAAATTGATTCAAAACAGAAACGGGAATTTCACTTCTTATTCTTCGTCTTAAGACGAAACTGTAAAATAAATTCTTGATAATAATTAGTATAGAGAGTGATTGGATTTATTCAGAGAATAGATTAAACGTTGGCAAATTTATCACATTTCCGCTTAATACTAATGATAACGATTGTGTTTTTATGTTTCACATTAAAATCGGTAGTATTTTGTCGTAACTATTACTAAATTTCAAATATTTACGATATTGCGAAATAAAATATTTGATCAAATTAAACAATATTGATAATCTTGGTGGACAAGTAAAGTAATATTTTTTTGTGTTTATGAACTGAAATAATAATTTCTAAAGACCCGAGAAGGGAATAATATTGATATAACCTTTTGACATCTATTGACGCACATTATCAAGGTAAAATTCCAGCACAACATGCGAGATTCAAGGTACAGAACGAGGTTATCTTTAATTTTTATATACTGTAATTCTATAAATCACTAGAATATAAATAACAATTTTATTATTTTTGTTCTATACATATTGTTGTAAGATTATTTGAATTTGTTTCCTCTACTTATAAAGAAAAATCAAGATATTTTAAAATAAAAATACATTGCAATATACAGAGTTTTGTAAGATAGTAGTGTGTCACCCTAGGTGGTCTAATACAAGACGATTTTTCACATTGTCCCTTTGGTTCTATACATAGGATGCTCTTCCGGCGGAAGCGCAGGCGGCCAGTTCCGTTTACCGTTGCCTGACTGGCCGTCTCTTATCTGTACTTTAGCTGTCCTCCAATAGATAGCTCCACCAGTCAGACTAACACTACATTAACATTTAAAAATCCAAAACAAATACCACTACCACCACCAATATAGTGATTTATGAAAGTTTATCTTTACAATCTGTTGTCTTCTGAAAACTTTAAATAATTGTCGATTTGTCTCATGATAAGAACACATTTATTATCACTAATTCCAATTTAGATTTCTTCTTATTAAGTTTCTGATCAAATTAACTTGTAATAGTAAAGGTATGTTAGGTGAAATGGAAGACCTTTGTGAGCTCAAGTTTAATCCTCAGATTTGGCCATTGATTCCACACAGTAAACTTTACGGAGCTTAAAGTTAAACGATCAAGGCATACACAGTCCACTTTAATCCTTAATCTGTGGTATACTATACGACAACGACGACAACGATGACGACGATTCACTAGAAATAGACCTTTTCTCTTTCGATATAAAATAGTGATGCCAGTAATGGTAGTATTTGATCTTTAGTCTTCCAACTAGGTCTATAGAGAGTTTGGATGATGGTGGTAATCGTGAATCAGAGAAGATCCTTTAGTTCTAGTGAGAATAATCCGTTTAACCTGCGACAACATAACTTTCCCATCTCGTGGTTACTGCTAGTGGTCACTGTCCATATACTTGCATGCCTTAAACATATTATTCTATCAACTGATTAACATTAAAGTAGCTAAAACAACAACAATAACAACACTTCTATTTGTAATGAAATTTCAAAAATAATACAACAATTTGTTTGTCATTTATCATCTTTTCGTCTGTTTCATTCAATTCATGCCACAAGTTCGTCAAAACAAAACAACACTGAGTTAAGAATTGGATAGATTGGCATGGGACCTGGAGGATTGTTGTGTCCATGTGTAGATTTCGTTTTCCTACTGGTGCTGTTTATACAACCTAACTCTACCGGTAAGGTCCCGACGGTCAAAGCCAACGTGATGCGAGACATCCTTTCATGTCACGTCCAGATAAAACCGGTGATTAATGGCCACCGGTTTATCAAAATGAGATTTTTCTACTACCAAACAAGAAACTGTTCTATAAAGTCTATATTTGGACCGTTGATCTCTCTGGATTAGCCGTTAAATGTGTTTATTTTTAATAGATGAGAAGGGTAATCGACAGGTGAATTCATCGATATACAGAGTGTTTTTTTTACATTTGAAATGTTAATTTTGAAGCTATTTAAAAGTGAAATAAAGAAAACAAGGAGTAGAATAGAAAAAGTTTAGAGATAAACATTTCGTTTGTAGATATCCTTTGGCTATTCTCAAATCATTCTACTACAAACAGTAAACAATAACTGTAAAAGCATAGGTGAAGCGTGAACGAACCAAGACAAAGAATTTGGAAGGGAAAAAAACATAATACATGGAGAAGGACAAAGGACGTGATAGGTAGTACAATGCATGGTTACCAGTGTTATCGCGGATATCTAAGTGAAGTCCGAACAAAGATTTGCATCAGATCCCTTTTTGGTTAGAGGCTATATGATTCCGGTCTCGTCAGAAACATTCATAAAACTACCCCTTCTGAAATACTGTTTCAATATAGGTGAGCGATGTAAACAATCAATAGTGCCTTGAGCGAAATGAGTTTAGACAAAAGCCATCAATCTACTACTAGTAGGGCCACATTTGTATAAATACACATTCCATACAATTTTGTTAAATATTTATAACAAAAAAAAAATTTTTAATGGATTTTTTTCAGCATTGTATTGAAACCGTAATAAAAATCCATTCCCTAGAGCTTAAACAAACAGTAAGCTTAACACACGACTGTCGATAATCACCGGTATTGTACACCCCATACCTTAGGGCATTCATCGGTCAATCAACGCCGATACTTATACTTGTTCATTGGGTCACGTGCCATGGGGCTAACCCCGCGTGCTTTCTGCCTTGATGAGGCCAGGTGGAGTAACGGCGTTCTCACGACCACCATCGCACAGCTTCAGGCAATCAACCAAGCATTATTACAATTGTTGTAAGGTCCTTTCACTAATCAACGGTCGCAAAGCGAATAGAATAGAGGGAGAGAGAGAGAGATTGAACTGAAAAACAAGTACCTATGGGGATGTTTGGAAGATAATTGTTGCTGAAGATGATTGATGCTTGATGATGCACGTGGACTTATTGATGATTACAAAACCACAACCGTTTTAAAGAGAGGAAAAAATCTACCATTATTATGTTAATATTTGTAATAATGTTTTATCAAGATTCATATTTATTTTACTATTGTTGAGGAAGGAGAGAATAATAATAATAATAATAATAATAGAGTTGTTAAATACAACAATTATAACAACATGCTTACAAAGTCTTGTTACCATCATCATTATCTCTCAAACATTATACGTACAAGAAAGCTATTTACGTCATGATGAGGGGGATTGACTGTTTCAGGTGATAACCTACGTGAAATTCTCTTTAATTAGTTCATTGTCAAAACAACAATATACTCCTCCATCAACCTGTGATGAAGTTTCTTGTTAAATCGTCTTGTAAACGACATCATGTCACTATCACTCATTCACAACAAATTTCTTGTGTTTAAACGTACGAAGCACTATTGCTGAAAGATCATAGAATATGTTTTTTTACAAAACATTGATGATTTTTAGTTCCATTAGTTGGATAAATTTTTGAACATTTTATAAATCAAGAACAAGAATATCGTTTTACACAAGGAAAGTTAGTGTTTATTTATATTTAAAACAAATTAAAATTTCACTTTGTTCGTCAATAATTCTTAAGATTGTCCAAAATAAGTACGTATCTTGTCAAAAATAGGTGTATATTTTTTGTTCCTAATTGGTGAAACACGGTTTTACTAACAACAAAGTAAATTTTCACGTTGTTTGTTGCTTTTTTGTCCGACTTTTAATTAAATTTGCTGTTCAATTTTTTCTTGTTGAAAATTTCATCATACACTCAACTTGTTTGTATATTAAAAAAAAAAATGATTAAAATATTTATAAGAAAGTTAGAAGAAGCCGATAATTATAAAAGTTTTGAAGCTCATGCTAACATTTTACCGTGTTGGTGATACACTTTGAACAATATTACCATCATCATCATCACCAACATCAGTATCTGTGAAAGTAAATGTAGTTATCCTGTGTTGCTATACCTACTTTGTAATTATTTAATTTGCATGGTAAGTGATAGGTATAGGCCCAACCAACCTTGTGGACTCTTGTATAAAACTTTTACTTTACTTTCTGTATGTGTATAGGTATATTAAATTGGGCTCTTTCTCTGTCTCTTCTCCCAGTTTAATACAACATCCACTAAGTTATTTTTTCTCATTAATGCGCCCCTGTATAGGCAAATTTGAGTTTAAAATTGAGTTAGTCTCGTTCATTACGTTAAGTAAGTTTAGATTTTTCTCCTAAATCCTTCTGTCTACCATTTTTTTCCATCGAGTTTCTAAAATACAATTCGTAAGTAAGTTGTACAAATTTCCTATTGTCAATAAATTGTTTATAGATTTTGTATGAACAACGAATATTTCTAAATATATAACAGTCTAATGTTTGAGTTATTCGTAATGTTGGCATACTGAAATTTCAGCTTGTCGTAAATATTTTCAAGTGCAACAAAATACATACCGTATCGTTATACTTAACTACAAACTAGAATATTTGTGTAGTTAATTTCCGTTAGCCTCCAATACAATGTATGTAAAGTTTGTGTTAAACTCTTCCGTATATAAATGAATGTTTAATAAAACCATGTGCAACCGGTTTGGTCCAAGAATATTCCAGTAATTTAAAATTATATTTATAACCTGAAATATTACAACAAAATTCTTGTAAAATAAGGAGTTTCTTAAAGTATTGTTAATAATTTAATTCAACTTTGTTTTCCCTATACTGATGTTTATGAAAGTAATCAAGTCGTTTTGCATTCACATCATCCCCTTTTGGAGACTTTTCAATCTTTCCAACAATTGTTCCCTATTGTGATTGTTTTATTCACCTTGTCTGCGTGATTTAATCCGTACTGGGCTCAACACCTGAGTACATTGGCCGCCGGGCTATGATTGTCCCTAAAACCAAATGGAATTGTCCAAAAGGGTGGTATTTTCACGTGGTCACATCTGGCACGAGGTGTGCACACTCTACTTTTAAATAAGGGGTGGATAAACGTAGAGGAGAATTAAACGACGCTCATTGTCTGAATGCATATGCATTATTGTGTATGTGTGTATACAACAATCTACCTCAAGTAACCCTCGTCTGCCATCTGCCAGTCACCGGGTACCTACCAGGACTGTGTGTTGTTACCTCCCCCTAGTTTCAATCCAATTTAGAAGTGATTGCAATCTGCCCTGTACCAATCAATAGATATACTATAACACTATACAGTATAGTAGGTACTGTTGATAACGTGTCTGTACAATGTCCAAAGTTTCAACAATAACTATGGTAGTATTTACTATAAAGAAGAGAACTGTAGGGGATAGGGATAGAGAGTAAAGTAACGTTTCTGCTTTACTTGCCGTGTTTATAATTCAGCTTGATCGCTTTTGTGATCGTAATTAATCATTCTACACCTCTTTCTACCGTTACTATGTTTTATATACCTAAAAACATGGTTTTGCGCTATATGTATAGTGAAAGCAAAAGGGGGACAATCGACGAAAATATTTACGACGCAAGTGCTCTACCATCATTACCACCACCAATACTACAACACTAATGATGACTAGGTGAAAATCATTGATTGAAATAACAGCACGTTAAAGATCAAATTGATAAATTGTTTAAACAACTCACACTACTCCATTTTGCCAGATAAAAGACATACTTACAATAAAGCAAGCGTAACGTTGCCTGGATAAAGGTGAATCTCATGAATGATACCTAACATGATCCTACCTATATACCGTGTAATCAATCATCCAGGCTTTATGCTTCACTTTAACCAACTCTGTTATTCGGTAAACCATTTTAAGGCAATTAGCAAAATATACATCATGTAGTAATAGTAGTTGTATTATACATGTGAATCAAAGTCAATTTGTAATTTGTTAGATATTATCAAAATGTCTTCTAGTGTAATTTATAAGAAAATCAAATCTGTATTGTATACAATATTCAAGTTGAGTGGCAATTGATTTTATCTTTGCGGTTCTACTATACGTTTGTTGGAATTGGAAACGATGTCGTCGTGTTCATTTGACGCGCCTCATTCTAACACAACTCCCTAGGGTGCTACTGGCGGCCGTTCAACGATGAGCCCAATCCAGGACCATGGGGTTGTTGCTAGTTTACGACGATACAAAATACAATCTCTTTTATCTCAAAACTATAAATAAATTTAAAACTGCGACAAAATTTGACATAACCGTAAACATATTCCATTTGATGAAGGTCAAGAAGAAAAATTCTAGATGATTTAGATAGTTATTGAACAAAATTTCAAGATTCGTGTTTGAATAGAAGAGCAAATACTGGAATAGTTTGTATTTCTTGTAATTTCCTTCAAAGTTAGTTTACCAGTTGTGTGTGTGAATCTTATCCTGATATATACAAACTACATTTGAACATCTCCGTTTCAAGTTTAGATGTTGAAGCAGCACATGACTGGCTATCACAGTGACCACTGAACACGGTTTCCTTCAAAATAGGCAACATGCCGATCTGACATTTTCTGTAAATTAGTTCAGGATTGGACTTGTGTAGTATGTACATTCCTTTCATTTTCAAAACTAATTCAAATTTTAACAGATTTATAACTGTACATAATTTTTATTAATTGATTTGAAATAAGTGATTACAACAAATTTTATATAAAGATTAATATAAAGTGACCCCATGCGAAAATCATTGTAATTCCGGTACTGGTTGTCGTCGGCTGTAGTGGAAACTCAATAATATTCTAACGGTAGCAGGTGTAAAGGAGAGGTGTCAGCACCAGGGGTCGCACACCCTTACCTAATAAATGAGGTAATTTCCACACTTCCAACCATTGCCACAAGGCGTCAGTCGCGTTGTTGTCAGACGACGGACCACCGCTTATTAGAACTTGTACCTGATGTTCGAACACCGTTGTTTGCCGAGATGTTCATCAAGACCACTGCCATTTCCTGGGCATATACAAATTACCTACACATTGTCAGATGAATTAAACATAAATCTTGCGATATATGCATACATTTATAATACAATAATTAAAATCATCGTCTTTTTTTCTCGTAAAGATTTTGTTATTCAAATTGCCTATTTTCACTGTAAGCAAAATAGTAATGTCCGTTTTGTGAAAACTGTCTCTAGGTGGACATCGTTGTTGATATTATAGTTGCACTACATTTAGTTTAGATTGAAATTTTCTGCCTGAAAACAACCTGTCCACTGTGTATACATTTGTATCTTGTCGATTCAGTTGGTTATCATTGGTAAATTTTCCCTAGTGGTTAGTTTCATCGGGGTGTTGTGTAAATGGGATGCTGTAGACAGAAGGGGTGTTGAGGGGTGTCAGTTAAAGGTCGAGAAAGCTTTCCACTCAGTTGCTTTCTTCATTATACCTTGGTCTATCAGAATCCCACAGCGGCAAAGTCTTATCTTGTAGCCGTTTACCTTCACTGTTACCTCGGCACTAATCCTCGTACGTCCAGCATTTCTGTTCCGGCCTGTAATTCCTGCTATCACGTTCTGCCAGGCCCTGAGCTTCACACTTGGTTGACCGTCGGTCTCGCTCATGTTACGTGCTCGAATAGGTGGACCGGTAGTGAATAGTTTGACGTTATCCACATACACACTTGGGATTATTCCCTTGGCGACCAGACCAGGACTTGTGTGGGATACAACCAATTTTTTTTCTCTCTTGATAGAATTAAAAATAAGCACTTTTATAGAGGTGTTATCATAATTATTACAAGTTCATTAAGAAATGATTATCTCTTCCGTAATAAGTAAGAAAATAAATAAGACATTTTTGATAACAGCAATCATTCTGTAATGACGTGTGTATTAGAAAGTTGACCCGCATTGCTAACCTTTTTTTTTTGTAAATGAAATAATACATCGCAAAACAACATAAAATTCGTAGGTTACAATTTAATGAGACAACTTCTTTATTTATTGATTTTTTGTTAATTTCGACCCTAATCTAATAATAATAATAATAATGACAAATTCGTTTACTATCATTGATAGTTGTATTGGGGGGCGACACTTTAAGTAAAATCTCCAATATCCAACAACCAGATCCTTGGATACAAATTAAACTAATCAAGTGGCCATAACTGGGCAATGTCCGTTGCTGTATCAGGTTCAGTACTAATTAAGGGGCCTGTTCATTATAACCCAACGGTAATTTATTGAATAATAACCCAGAAATCACCTACATAAATCTCCATTAGTCTCTAGTGTTTCAATATGACGACGTATAAAAAGAGCTGTGGCGCCGAACAGAAAATACCTATTAGATAAAATTAATTATTGCTGGCCAAATATCACTTGACATTGATTAAAGTTTATGTCCATACAGAAGGGGCCTATATTTGTTCAAATTACATTTCAATTTGTATTGTTAATTAACGGACAGACAACAAAAAAATAGTCATTAAATGTAAAGTTTAGATCTGAATTAGTGATGCATCATTATACACAACAAAGAGGTGAAATTACGTTATTAAGCAATCAGCATTTTCTAGGTCGTACAAAGAAAAAGTTGCGCCCTGTTACCCTCAAAATGCTTTAATTTAAACAATTAAATTATTCATTTAATCAAATAAGAAATGTATACTGAACGGGATGTGGCTTCACCAGCATGAATTTAGATTTATAGTAGACTATTAAGAAGCAATTGTAATAAACATTGCAAATAATTGGAGTTTTACTGGAACGTAAATACAATAAAACCGCCACAAAATGACTTTAATCAAAATCTTCTACGCTCACACTCTCTAATTGTGTGACTTACTGAAAACTTGAAAACCTTATCAAATTCATGGTAGGTAAGAAGAATGGATAATTGCAACTGCAGTAGTAGTAGTAGTAGTAGTAGTAGTAGTAAATGAAGTCATCTGTTTAGAGGTCGTTCCAGAAGGTAACATCGTTCCTGACCCAAAGTCCCTTATGTCATCAAAAAGACGGCGGAAAATCTCGTGACACTAACTGAAGAGTTATGTGCCTCCCTTGTGCTTCATACCTGAAGTGGATTTTAAATTGTTTGAACGTTATAATCAAGAACACAATTTATATCTTTTTAAAATAGTTTGGATATTACATTGAATGAAATATGAGCAATGATTGGTTTGTTGAAATATATCGGCCCCCTGAGGTTTTATACACAGTCTGGAATAGTTGATCTTAAACATGTACAAAAATAACACTAATAGTGAAGAGTGAGGGAGTCAGGAGGAGGAGGAAAAAAAAACGAAAACAACTCTTTCTCTGTTTTGATTTTATGAAATCAAATATCAAGAAAAACGTACTATGTTCTTTTGTTTTCACTCTTTAATTTATTTTTGAGGTCTAAAAATAGTCAAACCTTTAGTAGTGACTACAAATTTGAAGCACGTAAATTTTCATTTAAACCACCTTTGTTAGAGTTTTTCCGTCACGCTTAAGGTAATTTGAAACGTACACTTACAACTAGAGTTTGGATATTAGAGAATGATGGATGGCGACATGTTGGATACGTTCCAAAATTGCTATTTGCAAATTTTCAGAAGATACACTATTTTTACATGTAATAGTTTACCTACCGTTGTATACAATAATGATAAAAAAGAAATGACAAAATCTGCTTTTATTATGACTAGACAATCACTAAACTTAAAATTTCACAAAAACTTGTTTAGATTATGTAGAACATGAATTATTTTTAAGAAATATATTTAGTATGTTGTTTGAAAAATTCAAGTATATCCGTATTAATTGCCATGTCAAGTTTTGTAGAAGCGACAGGTGTAAATAACAAAACCGACAATTTAAAATTTTGTTAGACGTTCACTTGAAAGAATTTCCATTATTTTTTGGTCCAGTTTCAGTTGGACAGATTGAGTGCGTTGTCAAGGAGTCGTCGTCGTTGTGTTTTTCATTTCGTCTATTCGAATGAAAGTCCATTTTAGTGTCAGGTGTTGTAATACACCTGCCACCCAGACAGGTATAAATGGTGCTTATATTGCTGTAACTGAAAGCTGAAATAGAAAAGCTGCCTGAAAAATAAAGAGAGACAAAAAGGGATTTTTTTCAATAGAAGGAAGAATAAACGAGAAAAAAACGTGGAAAATTGATTTACCAGCCACAATAATGCACTATTGACTCGTTGAAATGAAAACATTAAAGGATTATCTATGAATTGCAATTTGAAATGATTATTGAGTTTATGAAATGTGGTCATGCTGTGAAACCTCGACGATATATTTTCATACTATTGGTCTTGCTATTGCGAAAATGATTAATAAATGGATTGTTGTTTGCACGTCACAATTAAATACCAATATTGACATTTATCTGTGACGCTTTGAATAAATTGCTTTTTTTTTCCCAACAACCACACACATACACCCTTGTGATTCTATCTTTTTAGCAAAACCCATGAAAAAATCCAAAAAGCTTCCAACATGTGCGTCTATATTTTCTTCAGGATTTATTTTCGGATTAATCTCGACAAATTAAAAAATCGTTAAGTAAAACAGTAGTTTGTTGAACATTTTTCATATTTCAATGTTTTACAAACTTTACATAGAAAGACACGAATAGTTTCCGGTCTGAAAATATCTTCTATTTGCTTAGTATCTGTCAGATTGTTTTATTATTTTATTTTTTCGCCTTCTTTCAATCTTGTAAATATCTATAGATAGGTATACATAGAACTTTGATTACTTCCTCCTTTTTAAATCGAACCACTAAATAAAACAACTAGATTTTAATAATAGTAGCAGGAAAAATATCTCTTAATTAAATCCGATTGAATTTTATGCCTACACTATAAATGTCTTTAAGTTTAAATTATGATTTTACAAAGAATAAATATAGAAATTTCAAAAATCGCCGATGGGTATACTTAAATGAAAATGGAACATTTACGATCATGAAAATCACTTTTAGAATCACATTTTTAATTTGTTTTCTAGTTGACATAGTTGTCGTCAAACAATCACAACACATTAACACCACCCATATGTTTTTTTTTTTGTTATAATTTTCGATTAATTTATATCGGCTAATAATTGTTTTTGTGAAAAATTTTGACACTCGTCGAAATATTTTCTCAATCAACAACAACAAACATAAAGGCGCACATTCCACAAAATTAACATGAAACATATCGTCATAAATTTTAATGCAATATATTCATCTCTTTTAAGAAATTATTAATGTCATGTTTCCTTTTACAGGTGAGTCATTATTCAGTGATCTTGTTTATTTTTCGACATGGTGGCAATATAATGGGTAAGTGAAATATTCTAAAAACAACATTTCGCTCGATTTACAGTCAAGAATGCGACAATATTTTGGTTTCGGCGGTGCGAAATAAATAAATTTGTCATTTCATGTCTTGATTTTGAATGTGTACATGTACTGTCGACTGTTTTCGTTGAGAGTAAGTCTCACATATACACATACACACACATATCTATTCACACAAACCATCATCTGTTGTGTACCTGTTGTATTTTTAGAAAATTAATCTAAAATCCACGAATCCATTTCGTGTATATACGTAGATTGTTTTTTTTGTTATTTTTAAAGGTGAATAAAGTATGGGTATGTAGTTAAAAATAAGCCAAAAGAATTTGTTGTTCCTTTCTTTTCATTATTCTTAGACAGCTACAGCTCCGTCTATGTGTGAATTTGTAGAAATTAAAGTTAAAATTACGTTTGTTGTTGTTGTTGTTAATATAGACATTTTCTGTCATGCTAAACAGAATAGGTGTCTACTAGACAACACATAAAAAGATATGGTATGACGCCAGGTAAAACGATTTCGTTTGCCAACACTTTCAAGTATTAATTTCAGAATTTTCAGCTGTCATTTGTAAGTAAAATAAAGAGAAAAGTCCTGTAAATTACTGCCAAAGTAAATTTGTTGGCTTTGTTGCAGATTTTCGTTGAAGTTTATTTGAAATGACGTTTTACTAAAAGTTTAATTTTTCAATTATTTCAATTATAAGTAGGTACATTTAATTTCTGTACAAATCGAATAAATAATTGAAAATTGAAGCGCTTTCTTAGCTTTTAATGGTTGAGTTCTAAAAAAAGAGTACAGTTGATGCGTGTAATTTACTTTTGATTTTGCATCTTGACATTGCTTAATAAAATTATACCACAAGCCATCTTAATTTCCAATACAGTAACGTCAACAACACAATGTTGCATTTAATCATATGCAACAACCGAGTAAATAATAACAATAATAAGAGATGAAAATCTCACAAAGTTATATTTTCTGTGCACTAATGAAGAAGCAGTACACATACTAATACATACAATATAATAACCAACAAGTGGTATCCATACAATATAACGTTATTATTTAATTAAAACATGAATTTGAATTACCTTTACAACATGTATAATTGTTTATATTGCATTTTCACAAGGGGTTGAAATTCAAATTGTTTATAAGATTTTGATGCAATAGAGAAAGAGAAATAACAAAGTTTTAGAGGTGTGGTAAATTCTTGTATATATAAGGTAACGTTGAACTTGCCACAGAATTAATTGGAACTGGATTATTCCAATTAATGCTTAGGGAGAGCTTTACTTTATTCAACTTGGTACTTTATAAATATTCTGATTTTGTTTAATTTCCGTGATGCACAAGAAGAGGGTTGGGCACTTTAACAATATTTAATCTTTTACGTGGTGTTTTTTTGTGTGTGTTTACAAAAAAGAATATGCTATTATTTAAACAATTTAACTAGTTAAATTTAGATTTCTTGATTGTTAGTTGAAAGATTCATTTAACTGTAAATGATGAAGGTATAGTTGAAAATAAATAGATTTCGAGTTGATGATTCTTCATGATAGATGTCTTCATAACAAACTTCTTTGATGTTGATGCTTATATTATCGTAGTTTAATTTGAAAATAATTTCAATAGAAAATCGATTGTTGTCAATACTCAAGTTTGTGTAATTAAATACGATCTGAATTAAATGTAATCAAATCATTGGTGGTAAAGTGTGTATATACCTTATGTGAAAGCCTTGTGCACCGTAGGGATTTTGAACAATAGTCCTGATTGTTTTGTTTTCGATAGTAGTCCTGGGTGGATTGTGTTGGTGTGAGTGTATGTAAAGCTCGTTCACACAGCTTAAAAACAACCTGGTCGAAAGGGAGAGATGTCCGACAATAACTATGCCAATCAAATCCTTTACGCTTCGTATCATGTACAATAATATTGTTACATACATATAGTATACAGGCAGATAAATCCATATGAAATTAATAGACACGTTCATTTGTATTTGATCATTGACTGTATAATTTTTTCAAATTTCAAATATATTGTTAGAATTGATTTTATATACTTTTTTTTTGGTTTTGCTTCAAAGGATGTCTCTTATATCTGATCGTATGTAGAATTTAATAAAATATAAAATTCCCGTGACACAAAGCAGAACGAAATACTGAGAAGCAATCACAAAGTGTTTTACCGACAGATTGATCAAACACCTGGGACACGTAGACGTACATATATAGAGTATACTAAGAATCGTATTTTCAACCTGGAACATATGGGTGAAAAGATTGATGTTCCTTCGTCTGGAAATAAAAGTGTTCAATTGTTTCCGCAATACTTCTCACCAGTAATATTGCCAATTTTTCATTCTAAAAACAATTCCATTTAGAATACAAATAGAATATAAATTATCAAATTAAATAGTAGAAAATAATTATAAATATTTCTTATTATATAAAAAAATATTCAAATGTTGACCAAATACATGTGCAAAATAGATTAAAGCCTTCTATTATATTCGTTTTGCAAATGTCTTGTTTTACATTTGTGATGTATCAAGACGCCGTGTCTGAATTTTATCAAGAAACTTATTTGAAATTCAATTTATTTTATGACAAGACGATGTTTTTGAGGGCGGTGGTGGTGTTGAAGGTGGTAACGGTAAAACAGTAGTAGTAGTAGTAGTAGTAGTAGTATCATTGTTCTTATGACTTTTTATTTTTCTTGTCCTTATTTTCATTTCAAATTTGTTGAATTTAACATTGCAATAACTCGAAAAAAAAAATACAATTATCCATTTATAAATTAATCAGATAGATTGTGGTAGATTTAATGTTTATTTAAAAGGTATAAATCACACATATACAACAATAAAAACAACGACAATTGATGATAATGAAGAGGGAAGATGAGACTAAGAAGTTTTAAGAAAACGGAAAGTAATTAAAAGTGGTTCATTTTCTTCAACACAATTCAGCGATTAATTCATTATCATGATTGGACGATTAGAATCTCAATTTATAAAATACACAGAGTTTATAATTAGCAATTAGAAAGATTCTACAGCTTTTCGTGTATTTTAACGTTGATGTATTTTAATTAGTAGACATGAAAATCCGATTAAAAGTGGCGCGTTGTTATATTAACCCCTAAAGTGGTTCACACTTTGCATATTTCCTAAGATTGAAAAGTACGACGGCACCAACTTCCTGAATCTTCTATATTGTGAATCTTGTTGATGAGTAAAGAACACACAATGTTTGCTTTGCTAGGTAAACGCTTTTGCAATTTTATAACTTATTCCGTTTGCCAAACAAACAAGGTGTATCTTGAGATTTGCATTAATTTTATACCATCATAAATGTAGCTTATTGAAGGAATTTGTACTGGTATAGAAGATTGTCTCAATTCTTTTCATAACATTCTCTCTCTTGTTCCCATTCTCTTTTCTTTTTGTTCTGTGTAGAACGTCTGTTTATACTGTTTATAGAATGAATCTAAAGTAATCAATAAGGTAAATCAAAGCTATGCAGCTTTGAAGTTGAACCAGGTTTTGTTTATTTCATTTTGGCTTTTTATCCTACCTTAAGCTTCACGTAAATTGATTTCGTCAGACTCCTTTGTTATTTCCACGGTTGCCATTCACAATGAATCTGTGGCTTAATTTACAAATCAAACAATTGGAAAAACTAACATTATTGATTGATGTGAAAGGTATGTGATGGTATATGTTGAAATTTTATGTAGGTATGTTTGTGTGTGTGATTTTAGTTAATAAACATTCTAACAAACAACAACAGTCTTTGCATCTTTATCATTTACACAAAAATAAATTTGATAAAGACTAAACATGTACAAGTTGTGTTGTAAGTAGACAAATAGAGGCAACACAAGGAATATATGTTGAACAAACTTTTTCCTCTATCTTTGTCTTCCATACCGCGAGAGAACACGAAAATGAAGAGTAGAATGAATTAACATAAAGTCTCTAAGCGTTTCCTTTTGCCTGCCTTTTCCAGAGTTTATTCTAAACACACAGGATACAGAACAAACACGGCAATACACACCTACATCATGTAAATACCATAGTTGCTCCTCCAATCTACATCTTAATTGGTTGTCATGTTTATTGCCGAGTTTAAAGTTAAGTTTACGGGGAAGAGCATCATCCACGTTTTATGTTGCTTTTATGTTAGAATTCTTATTCGTGTCCCCTTTATGTTCTTTAGATTTTATTCTGGAGTATATCGAGAGACATTCAGGTATTTGTACAATTTATTCAAAAAATTAAATTGGTCTCGTTTTTTATTCTTTCTTTAAATTTAATTTTATAAATACTGATAATAAGGATTGTAGGAGGACAGGGAAAATATGATTTATACCTGTTAGAATGACGCGTAATTAGATTTGAGTAATTTCCAGGTTTGCTGGATATGGAGTAGATAAATGGTGTTGCATCGTTCAAAACAGAATCATTTGCCGGAAACTTAAACTACGTCATATCCTTCAGGTTTGCCAACACAATTCATCACACCTTTTACTAAGACATATATCGTCTTAATCACTGTTTGAGAAATATTAAATCCAGTTTGTCCAAACTGTCCCAATTGTCAATGAATAATCACATCATATCAACGCAAAATTAGAGATAAAAAGAAAACGATGCAAGAACTTATTTTAAAAGTAAATTGATGTTAATTTGATAGATTAAACAAATTGTGGGTGTTTATTGTGACTACAACAGGTGACATATACATTAGTTGGCATTAATTAAGCGAAAATTTTAATGGTGACTAGTTATTAAAGTATTGCGGAAGACACTATTTCTAAACCGTACACAATAAAACAGTTTTCACCTGCTTTATGGTAGTAGAGAGAGATTGGCATCGGGACAAAAGTTTTATTCATACGAAACAATGCGACGTTTCTCATTTTTCATCCACTAAATTTAATAAAAACAAATATTAGTTTCAAAAATCTGTGATTTAAATATTTGAAAAAAAGTTTTATTTTAAACAAACGTATCTCTTATCGAATACATGTGTGTGAGTGTGTGAAAAATTGAAATTCGGTTCGTGTACGTAAATACAGTTGTAATTAATTTAGAAGAAAGCACCCTTTACAGTAGGAGGAAACTTTAATTTCAATTAGACGCTTTTAAAGAGAAATGCTTTCAGTCTATAGTTTTCAAAACGAAGCGACTATTGAAAACAACAATCCACCTGTATAAAAACTAAAATTCATTGCCTTATTGTTCAAGTGAACAAAGTTTAAATTATCGCACATCTATCATCATTTAGCTTAGACTTTTTTACGTTTGAATCCACATTTTTTTCGTTTCTTCTATAATCAATGGAGACAATTTTCTACCATCTTTTCTATTTAGAAATGTGTCTATGACTCTTTATTTATATCCCACTCACATATACTGTATACGGAATTCTTTTATTTATTACGTATCTTGTTTTGGGTTGTGAATTAATTTCGTGCTGATAAGAATAGAGAGAAAGTCACTGGTTTTTAGGGTCGTAAACAAACCGCGCAGCACACATTTCAAGATTTACTAACTAGACTAGAGAAGAGAAGGAAGAAATGAAGTAAATTGTATAAATGTGTAGAAAGAAGAATATTGTGAAAGACAAAGATAGTTTAGTATTGTTGTGTATAGTCTATAGGGCATCTGATAAATTGGGAATTTAAATTCCAAATTAACTCGTAATGTGAACAATTGTATAAATCTAGAAAACAATGCTTTAAGAGGAATTTTGAATAAAATGGAATGAGAGAGGTATATAGGTGTAGGTGGATAAGTAGAGATTATTGTATAATATGATAGAAAAAGATAGATATATTTCTCATTTACCTTAAGTTAAGATAACTGTAATAGTAATAATTAAATCTCACCCTCTTATCGTTCAAATGAGTATAATTCAAGTTGAGGGATAGATGGCGGGGGTATAATTCTAAATCCTACTAAACAACCACCTATATGTGTTATTTAATATGACAATGATGACGGGTGTCTGAACTGATATCTTCTAATTTAACCTGGCTAAACTTAATCCTTTAAACATTACTTGTTTGTCTTAATTAAATACATAATAACAGTTAAATTAGGATAAATTCTTGTGATTATGGTGTAATTTTTGTTTGTATAAGGAAAAAAATGGATTGTTTAAATTACAAAATACCTTCTAGCCGTAATTTGTGATTGTTTGAATAACCGAATTTTTCCCCCGTATGTGTAGGTATATTATCCCGGAAAAAATCCCGTATCAATATTGATACGAACCAATATTTACATCAGTGATCGTTAACATTATCAATTCTCTCGCTCTCTCCATTCTTCACCAAAATAACGGAATGTATGTATGTATATAGTATATACTTTATTATAATTCTCTCTATGTACTGTTGAAACCTTGTTGAACTTTTACTTTATTCCTCTCTCCTATATTATTCTCTCTCTAAAATTAGATATAATCAATTCATACTTGTTGACTTTGGAGAAGCTTTAGAAAGGAAGTGCAAACAATTGCTTCAAGGTATCTATGAAAGTATAAAAGTGGAATAATGGTATAATAAAAACTTTGTTTTTATTTTTTCGAAATTATTATCATCCAAATATAAGAAAATAAAAAAGAAGAGAAATTGTACCATTTGGATTTATTTGAAATTTTTCAATTACATCCAGATCTAAAGGAATTCTTATATAGAGGCGACACCCAGCGGATATCAAGACAAATAGAGCACCAATAGATGTCGCAACATCCCATCTTTAGATATGAAAACATCCTGATTCCTGCTTTCTACATTTCTGCAATGGACCTTTAAGAACGTTAGCGGTTTGGAAGAAATTTAATAATCCGTTGTTGTAAATTAAATTAACATTAGGCTCTTATTATCATTATTATTATTATTATTATTGTTGTGTTTATTTTGGACAAAATTAGGCTTCATCTACTGCATAGAGGCAGTGTAGGTGGTGAGGTTCACCTGTTATCCGTCAAGCGGATGTACTTATTTAGATTCATTTAGTTTGATGATGGCCTATATTGATGTTGAAAAGAGGTTATATTAACGGTAATTTTATACAACTTCCTTTTGTAGTACATAGATATAATATTATAAAGGTGGGTAATTTTAATTTTCTGTTTCCTTTACTTTCTATTCTTCCTTTTGCTTATCTGATTCTATCTTATTTTCATTGTGGAATGCGATTGATTCTCTAATGTCCTTTTAACATTATGCAGAAATCAGAATCGAAGAGATATTGGCCCCATTCCTAACGAGTCTGATTGAACATATACAAGCGCTACTACTACAACGAAATATATTCAATGTTTTTCTCCCTTATTCTACTATCCTGAACAACAAATACCTCGACCGTTTGATTAAATTCTGATCGCACGATACGCAGCATTTCCTTCTGTTTTCATCGCCTTACTCGTCTCTTCTAACACTACTGAAGCAAGGAATTTGCACCAACACTGTGTGCAATATCAGCAACAAAACAGTAGCAATCTTGGCATCTCTTACTATTTTCCAAAGCTCTATTCTATAGTCCAATAGAAAGACAAGGTAGTAAAATTGTATTGTAGTAGTAGTATTGTGTGACCGATTGGGAAAAATTCAGGACCTGAAAATAAAAGTAATCTGACTTTTAAATGTGTCAATGTAAAGTCTTCTTTGTGTGCCGTTTGATTCTGCCAATAACAATTGGACGATTGGAGAGAACGGGGAGAACTCTTTCCATATAACGACAAGATACGTGATATATGTGACACGGCAAGGGGAAAATTAGTTTTCTTCGAGACAAAGATTGCGCATACCGTTGACAATAGTAAAAATCACCATCATCCCCTATTTTGTTGTTTGGCCAAATTATATTTATGTCACTAATAGCAATAGATTATTATCTGCCAAGTCCAAGAATTTCATTTGGCTGTAACACGATTGCCAATAAAATTGATAATTGTTTTACATTGTGTTATTGCTTTAAACTCACTATTTTCTCTGTCTTTCTGTATCACTTAAACAACAACAAAGTATAATCTTTATTGTAAAAATACCACCACTATTTATTACTATTGTTGTTATTATTAATAAAGAAACCTTGAGTCTTAATTGTTCTTAAGTGAAGGTAATAGACCACACCTGCTATCCCGCATGAGACAATCGATCTTATTAGAACCCTGTCTGGAGGTGTCCAATTAAACCATTGTTAACAATTTCGTTGTACAAGCATAGAGTTCGTTTACCAGTCGTCGTCAACACTGGGTGGTCTGTTAAATTAATTTTAATTAATCACTTCTCTTTAGTTAAGCGTGTAAGACTCTCTTCTCTCTACTTGGAACTACTAATTCCACAATAAAAACGAACACATTTAATTAAAAATATTTCTTCTAATTTTAGCAATTATGCAAGTTAAAATCCACTTACTTTGTTTATGTTTACAAAATATTAGTATAGAAATTGATTGTTTTCATTTCAAGTAATCTACACAATTTCTTAACTGTTATATCACGTATATTTCAAAATATTTTACAAAATTTAAACTTACTATAACTACTCTAGAGTGTAATTAACCTGTTTCTTTAATATTACTTCATATTCATTTCAATTCAGATTTATAATTTATAGGTCTGTTGTTCTTTCTTTATGTTGAAAGGGTTAATTTTTGATTGGCCTTTAGGGAGTCTTTACGTTGGCAATTCTTTCTCTCTGTCTCTCTCTCTTCTAACATAAAATAACTATCGCCCCAAAAATCTCAACAGTATAATAATCTCAGTTAGTTCTTGATATTTGTCATTCTAAAATTGCAAGTGAGCTATATCAATTCATACAATTTTCACTAGAGTTATATTTTTTATATGTATTTAGGGTATTAGTAGTCGTTAACGAGATCAGATGTCGATAAAGATGTTAAAAAAACTACAAAAGAGAAGGAAACTGTAAGAACGTGACACATTCTTTGATCTTCTACACTGTCTAACAGATCAAAAATATTCCGTTTTTCACTTTTCTGATTTCATCGATAGTTAAAATTAGAACAATCATCATATTTGTTGGAAATATAAATAAATAAAAATTTAATTGAATTTGGTATTGAATTGAAAGAAAACCGCAACAATGTTATTATTGTTAATCTATGGAAATGCGTATTGTAATAAATTGGCCGATAAAAGGTTCTTACCTAGGATTTTTTTACAAGAAAACTCCATTAAATAGAGCACGTAGAAGTAATGAAAGCATCCCATTTCCTGCATCGAAGGATTCCGGAGGCGGCGACCGGCCTACCGCCACCACCAACGTTACTACTCTGTGTGCGCGAAATTCTCTTCTTTTTCCTTTCGTTCTCATTGTCACGCAAAGATACTAAATACCCTTTTGATTGAAAAACCGTTTTACAATAATGCCACCTTTCTATTGAAAATAAATACTTGGTGAAATGGTAAAACATTTAAGTCATTCTAAGACAACAAGGATTTTTTTTCTTGAATTTAATTTCTGTTGTCACGTTTTTATAATTGATTTGATGGAAATTTATTTTCGTGTTTTATAATTCTTGAATTTGCTCATAACAAATGATAAAAAATTATAAAGATCCCAAGTGTTGAAATAGAGAACCGACAATATAATGAATGAATCATTCATCATGCTTTACACTCTCTCTCCCTTGTGTCTTGTACATGAATCGATCCACCCTTTTCTAAAATTGTTTCGAATTCGTTTAAGAAGTGACCCCTTTGTTAAATTAATATAGAAATTTAATTATAACCGTAATAACAAAAGTCTGGGTCCGATGCATTTGATAAATGGTTGCATTTAACTAATTGCCAGTTATCTGATTACACCTTATGAAAATCGTCAGTGAGCTCTCTAAAATAGTGACAACAATACAAATATAAGGGTGAGAGAGATACAGTGTATGGATAACACAACAGTTTCTAAGTTTTTGCTGCCATTGGGAGACGACGATATATTCTCAGATGGTAAGCAAAAAACTCTAGTAATACTACCACCACCACCACCATCATCACCACCGCCCAAATTCAATACAGTAAAGTGCTCCTGTATAGCGGTGTGTAAAGCTTTCCACAATGACACGTCACCGTTGAGTCCAACTGTACTACAGCCATCTTCTCCTACACTATTCCTAGAGAGAACATCTCTCACCCAGATAGGTGTATTGTTCAGGCCTAATCTTAATTGATGCCCTACCGTTATCCATCATAACAAAAGAGATGAAGCTATTCCTTTTGCTGACAAGCAAGCAAGCGAAATCCTACGAAGGATAGAAGAACGAATTTCGTATGATTATAAGTTAGAGAGATAGAGATAGATGAGAATAGTCATGAGTAGTGGTGGGTGAATGACAACAACGACGTGGCACTTGAGTGCTACGTCTACCAAGAATACAATCGGGATGATGCGAGGAAGGTAACAATGTAATATGCCATTAGCAGGGAATCTGAATTGGCTTTGTTGTGGTGACGATTTGCACGAGGTAGTAGGGTGGTGTGTGGAGTATTCACGTTTACATTCTATTACCTCTCTCTTTCTATGCGACCTGTAGTCACTCACTTTTCTTTACTATTTCGAATAAAAGACGATAAAGAGATTCCCTTGTGGACCATCTATTTAAAAAAAGGATTTTATTGTGATTTTAATTTTTCTACGATTCGGTTAAAGAGGAGGTAGAAGGAAGCGAAAATGTATTGAAAAATAGAAGTCTCTGTTTACTATAAACTTTATAAACGTTGAATAATATGGTTGCTTCTTTCTTCCTGGGGAGTTTGAGATGATCGGTCTGCGGTCACATATTGGATATTTTGAACCGGTAAGATGGCCTTAAACCGTGATGCAATATAAAAGGCCACACAACTCTGCATATATCAAACTGGACTTGAAGAGACCCTTACACAGTTACAGCCTGTGGCCTCTCTGGCGAACCCCAAGAGACACTTTGCCTAATAAAAATACCGATATGGGGGTCAGACATAGGTTACACGCGCATAAAGAAGGTATGGATCTTTTTTGTATATGTATGTCCGAAGGGTCGGATCAATGAATCTTCAATATGGGATGGACGACAGAAAGTATGAACAACTCTAGAAAACCGCGGTTGGCAGTGCCGTCTCCAGTTGGGACGGAAATCAAGAGTGGCATCTTTAATTTTGAATATAAAATTCAGAAAAACGTGATAATTCAGGTTGGAAAGTGTTTCGTAACGAATTTGTCCTAGAGTAAACTCAAACATCTTCATTTAAAAACGATTCAGTTCTTATTAGCGTCGATACGCCTCTGAAACTATATTCTACTGAAAACGTTCGATATTCGATATTGTTAATTTATTAATTTTCCGATCCTATTTGTTCGCCATTCGTTAGAAGGGCTATGTTTACAACAGGACATGATAATAACTTGATGTTCAGATATATTAATTCGTAGAATAATTTGGCAATTTTATCATCGGGATAGAGCAACAGTACTCTGTGTTCTCTTCGTGTCCAGGCCACGCAATTTTATTCGGTCGCCTGTAAAAACAACATAAAATGTTATTTCTTCATCGGAGCCAGGTTTCCGCTCGGTTATGTTGCCGCCGGTTTACCTCAGATATGAGATGTGATATAAAGAAAAACATGCAGGGAACGTCGTCGTTGTCGTCGTCATCGTCTCACGTCGCCCGTTGACCAGTTTGTGTAATAAAACTAGCCAATATCCGGATGCAGGGGGTGAATAGATAGAAGACCCGGCCACCTTAGACGATCAAGCCAAACCGCACACATCAACTAGCAGCAACAGCAGATGGCGCCGGATATTGTGGATCCTTCTGTGCGGTGTAACGCTTATGTATATGTCGTATACATAAAATTGTGATCTGACTAGATGGACTGCTTGCACTTCTACTTGTATCCATTGATCAGACTCACAGTCAGGGGAAAAATGTATATCCCTGTCGTAAAAGTAATTGGTTCCATTTATTATTACTATTGCACTGATTATTTGCGGACATTGAATGGCTAGCTAAACAATAATTCATTTCCTTATAACTACAATGTTTTCTATTTGAGAATATTTGTTTCTACCACTTGAGAACTGAGTGCTTAATTGTGATGTAATTTAGGCTAATAGTAGGATGTTGTTGTTGTATGGAAGGTAATTAATATAAAATGTTAAGCGAAATTAACACATGTTTGAAACGTAAATCGTCACAGATATAAATAGCTAATAGTATGTACATACAGTTGTTTTGTAACTAGTAGTATACTGTAATAATAGTGGAAGAGACGATTGCTGTTATTGCCGCCACCGCCACCACCACCTCGATATGCCCCCTTTTTGCCTGCCTCCTCCCACACTCCTCCACAACCATTTCTACGTTGATATTAAATAGGAATAAATAACCAGGGCAAACGGCTAAACTGTTTACAGTGATTTATAACAATGGAGGTCGCTTAAATAACGTGCTGTATAAATCAGCGGAGAGTGTAATGTGATTATTTGTGTTTAATGTGATTTGTTGATACTGACGGCCGTACACCTCGGTGTTGACAGACGCGTGTTCTATTACTATTCTACTGAAAGAGAGAGGCGAATGACGTCGCGACGGACCTATCAAATCAGGCGGAACTGGTTAGAATGACAAATGCACTATTGCTCTACATATATACGTACACATATACAATATGATTATATTCATGTGCAGAATTGTATAAAATGTAATTGAATCATGCCATTGTGATTATTATACTCATCGTCTGAAAGTGATGCATTAATGTACCAATAGACTATTTGGTTATTTTGAGGGTTACTATACATATACACTATAGTATAGAGGGGGATGATAGAAATACGTAAATTCTAGTCAGCCTCTTTGTATAAACATACATATAACATTTGTATTATTTACAACAATATTTCGACAACACTAAACCGAATCATGTTTTATCATCATCATACAAGTTGAATTTACTCGTCTATATTGCTATATAGAGATGGAGACTAACAGCGGATGACATAAATCAAAATAGCAGGAGCTTTCGACTTAATTCACGATAATAGAGCGTGCTTTATGCTTGTGCATGGAATTCATTCTGACATGTTTTTTTCCCTGTTCCTTCTACATCCAATCGAAACTTTAAATTTTTATTTTAAATGTAATTTAAACTTTTAATACATATACCTACATACATGAAAGGTCGTATACCATTAGTGAAAAAGTCAGATTTATTTTTTCACACGTGTGATCAACAAAATCCAACTTCTCTCCGTATCTAATGAGGAAACCACTGCTTTCAACCCTATAAAATGTGTGTGTCTGTGTGGGAAAATCCACCTGCTCACCAATCCAACATTTGACCTTTCAACTCCACCTCCCTGTGTAACTTTCTAGTTAACACACTGTGAGAAAGATAGAGAATTGTAGCAACAATCAACCCCTCTTTATACACAACCAAAGTGTGTCACATATGTCTGCACCTTACACAACATGAAATAATTATAGACCATGAGAAACAAAAAATATTGTTTTGAAAATTCTACACGTATACACGCATACATATACATCCATACACAATAAACTAAAAGTCTTATTTATTTTTCTAGCAAATACACAAAATATCCGCTAGTTATTTTCGTAATGTATAACTACCCCCGAAAACAACAACAACAGCCGGTCTACATCTTCTTCCGTATGGTTGTTACAATTATTTATTTTTTAACAAAAACAAATCTCGCATTTAACCGAAAAGATTAGAGAAAAGAAGAAGGTACTTCTATAACGTAAACTAAAATCAAATAAACTTTGCTTCCTGTTCCGAAACCTATAATTCTTCAACAATATAACAAAACACACTAGAAAATATTTCTTTTGCTTTTATTTATTTATCTTTTTTGTTAGGTATATGAGCACACAAATTATCTGTATTGTTGGGTCAAAGAAAACACAATTATTTTCATTTCTGAAATTATTTCGTCGAACAACACATGTTTTACATGTTGCAGTCGATATAAATCGGTTGTGGACAGTAAATGAAAATTACAAATTCTTGTATTTTATTTTAAATACTATAAGAATGTTCTCTTTGAATCAAGTCATAAAGTTAGGAATAGTTATTCGTAGAAACTACAATTTTGTAATTAAATACACTACTCTTAGAAATAGATTGTGCTTTGGATATTTACTTATTCTTAGGAGAGAGACACAAATATACTATCGAGTAATAAAATTTGGAATTGATCCGAGAAACATTTGAATATTTCGTGATCAAGAATTGAGGTCAATTTTTAAAACATTTCCATCTATTTCTTAATCAATATTACACCGGAAAAAAATCATCGACAGTAGGATGATTTTAAAAGAGTTTATTCTTAAGTGGATTGTTGTGATAATAATATGATTACGATAGGAAAAATCTTTAATTTATTTTGCAGGATTTTTTCCAAATGACTGCTTTTAAATGGAATCAAGTTTGTATTTTACGGTACAAAGTAAAAATTTCCGGTTTAATTACTATTTGTTTCTTGAAAACTTGAATGAGAGAAATTAGAGGGTTTAAAGAAAGGGCTTTCTGTTATTTTGTATATATATATATATATAGACTTTGCTATATTTATAAAGAGAAAAGTATTCCTGTTTGCTGTTGGAATTAATTCGAGCTACTGGTGCTACTACTACTATAACAACTACCGATTTCGTTTAGAACTCAACTTCTTAGTATTTAAGACGGATTATGAGGGTTTAGCCGTAAAGACCGTACCGAATTTTATAATAAACGAGTCAGTTCACTTTTCCAAGTTCAAAGCTCACAAGTAAAACAAATACTAGCGTTAGCGCTTTATTGTGTGATTAATTACAACAAAATTGAACAGAAAAGGAATTTCATTATAATGTTAATAGGTTGATTGGGATAATTTGCTTTACAAATACATATAGATAATTCGTTAGAAATGTTGTGGGTAGTAAGATTTATTGACGTTTTTAAATATAAAGAGTAAAGAAAAAAACCACACTATCATCATCAAAGCGTTTTAATTTTAGTTTTACCTTTATGTTTAAAGCCAATGACCCATACTAAAACTGAAATTCAATAAAATTTTAATTTGTCTGTTGTTGATGTAACCGTATTGCCATACAACTAGGTGGTTTTTAAGTATTATCGGAAACATCTGTGTTGTCTAATAAATAAAATAGGAAATTTACTGAAGGCGTTTTTGATTTTTGGGTCTTTAAGTTTATGTATATTTGACCCAAATATTAAAAATTAGATGATTGTTTGAATTAGAACATTGAATATTTTCTATAAAATTATCTGAATTCGCCCGGCGCATCCACCAAATTTCAACTTTTTGTTAGCATATTCAGAATTTGATTTAATTTTAAATTTTCATTAAATTCTCATACTACAACTATTATTATCTCATCATAATTTAACAAAATTGTCTTTGTGGCAAATATTCTAATATTGACTTGTGGTTGTTGTTGTTGTAACATACAACGTAAACCTTATTCGATTACATGCAAAGTTTCCATCGTAAATTTAAACGTTTAACTTTGCGAACGTTTTAGATTAAGGATTTTTTGAAAAGAAAACTATCGTTTCGAGTACGTTGTAAACAAACAAATTTTGTAACATTAGAGACCACTACCATAACACACCATCACCTATCAACTTTTGCCAGAAACAAAAGCCGTAAAAATCCGACGTGTTATATATACTACAACACACTATGTATTAGAAGAATAAATTCGTTTGGACAATAGTAGAGAATGGTTCTATTGTTCAAAAAGATACACGTCGGTGCACAGACAGACACAAATCGTGAGAAAAAAAAGGAAATATAGGAGGTAGACGAGATGGAGGAGGATGATGACTAGGAAAAAATAATAATAAAAGACGAATGAAACGAAAAGAATAAGAACGAATAGTGGGGAAAAAATTGCCGCGATTCCTTAATTGTATAGAACACGATACTAATTGCCTTACTACTGTTTTGTGTGGCGTTGTCCAAGTGGAAATATGAAGACACAAAACATTAATGGAACAAACTAAGAGTGCGAAAGAGACGGGATGATTGTTGCTCCATTTTTATCCTGTTAGTGTATACAGTGTAGGCATGCTATATATTTATGTCTGCAGTGGAAAAGAATAAGGAAAACACACTGGATTAGTTTGACGCAATGCAATATTGTGTTGTTGTTGTTTGTTGTTTAGTTCAAAAGCTCTCATTTCTGTCTTTGTAAATGAGGCAACTTCTGTTTTCCGCCCAAACTTCCGTAAATGAACTTTTTTTTAACTACTTTACATTGTATAACACCACCTATATATCACAATTAATCACTTTGTCGCGGAAGTACGTGGCCCTCATTACGTCAGGACTATAGTAGCGTTGCGCAAACAGATCAATAATTGTACATATTTTAATTCACCAATCCCTCTCTCTACTTTACAAGAGTGTAATTACCATTTGGATACATTTATCAATTCGTCAAGTTTTTGCCTTTTATCTATCAATCTATAGGAGAACTATCAAAAATTTGATACAGATATTGGACGATATCTATTCGAATGTGAATTTTCGATAATAATGGCACTTTCTATTTCGGTAAACTTTGATGATTTCCTTTATTATTCAACTTTTCGTATTCTTCTGTGTGAAAATACAAAGAAAACTGCCTACTTTGTAGTTATTCCCATAAGATCGAACTTTAAGAAAAGGGTAAACATCAAAAAAAATATATATGTATATGTTGTAGATCAATCAGTTTAAAAGTGTAACAAGAAAGTAATTTCTTTGAGTGGAGTTTGGAATAATTGTATTAAATTGATAGTATAGTCTTCCTTTAAAGTGGGTGGAGTAAAATATCGGAAGCGTGTTAGGATTCGATATATTACCTCTGGTAATAGAGACGTAGTAGAGACAGGTCCTAGTAGAGTTTACAGAAACCACATAGCGTATTTTACCACAATCCAATTCTGGAACTGCATAAACCAGGACTACCAATTAGGGGAGATACATAGCTCGTATATGGATAAAGGATTCACTCTCATTCCATATACATACATACATACTCTTCTCATAGTGTAATAGTCGTCGAATTCGATACAACCAACTGGTAAATACACATGTTTACGGTTAATTGAATTCTAACAAAACAATAAAAATTGGCGATTTTTTTTTGGTTGTTTTTGTGTTTTTCCCCCAAAACTGTAAACGAGGGAGAAATAAAAACACAAATTACTTTTTAACAAGTTCAAAGACATCCCACGAAAAGCCTCTAAACTGCGGTTTGATAACTTAACACACAGATATATATGAAATAAGTGGGTTGGGGGATGAAAAATAAATATATTTTAAGGGCACACATTGTACCAGGCAATTAACATTTATAAAATAAATCCCTTATTGGAAGTTAAAACACGTGTTCCACACATACAAGATATTAAACAATTAATACGCTACGACTGTAGAACATAAAAGGACACAAGAGTATTAGTCCTTTTTATTTAGCGGTAGGATTTTATTCGGATTTTGGCTAACAAAATTAATTGGTTTAATAATGCTAGAGTTGTTGTTGTGTATGTGTGTATATTTGGCATTGCAGGCGGATTTTACATATTGGACAAACAAAAAATTAACCAAACGAAATCTGAAAGTTGTTGCCATCAGCATAGTGTTTGGGTTTTAAAAAAGAAACGACTACCTTGAAAGCATTACTTTTATTCATCTCCAACTGACTTGTCGATATATGTTTTTATTTGTACTCTACTTGTTTTTGCTTCTATTTGATAAAATATTCCCGTCTGTATTATTTTAGTAAACACCAATATTAATGGTGATATTTTTCTTATCCAATATCCTAACATTATGTAAATGGCACCATCTGTGCTCATCAAGTACATATCTTCTCTATGTGTCCTGTCTCGAAATATACATTTTTTTATGTATGTGTGTGTGGGTTACTTTGCTATATCTTCTCTTTCTCTTTGAACATGAAAGATCTTTGCTTTGGCGACATATAATGGACGGGTTTGATGTCATTTATGGTAGACAGGTTGAAATCTTGTATTATTTTTTTTGCTGCTGCTGTTAGTTCTTCAGCTCTCTCGTCTCTCTTTTAGTTTGTCAGAAATGTTTCGCTTCTTCTATTACATTTCATATTACATACTGTATAGTAGTAAACGTATATGAGATGACACATGTTGCGATCGAATATCACGGGATTTGAGCTCGAAGAAAACTTGTTAATGGCCCAGTGTGTTCGTCGTCTTCATATTACTTCGTCATCTTAATGGATGAGTTGTTTTTCCTAAAGTGGCTTCAAATTAATTATCAACAGTTAAAAAAATATTTGTCAGTGAGATAGGATGAGAAAAGAAACAAGAATTATAACGACCTGTATAGTTGGCGTCATATAGATGAAGCCATTTTTAATTTAATTTATTTGAAAAGAATTCGACCTGTGTGTGGGATTGATTAGCATTTTTCGGTTTTCTCTTAAATAGACAGGAAATGACCAAAGAAACCTACCACCTACGTTGTTTTTATAACTTCACTACATGTTTTTAACTACTATAGTCGTTTGACACGTTGATATTTTTTGAGTAGTTTCAGGTGTGGAAAGGATTTTAAAAGACTTTCAAAAATACTAATAAAAATGGTCTTTAATAGTTTCGATAACAGATGTGTGTTTATTATTACTTTAATTCCTGTTCTCACGGAATCAGTTACCTCGTTCTATCATCATTCTACTATAAAGAATCTGCATAGCATCTGGTGTTATTTGTGAAATAAACCTTTTTGGGAAATGTCACGTTTTTGCGACAAACAATAATACCGTAGAGACCTTGAAATTACAACATCTTATTATTAAAGTATCTTTACAACAACTCAATTTATACATCTGGATACCATATTTTAGGTGGTTAACCTAGTTTGAACGCTTTTTTTCAATTTCTCTTTAAAATTAATTATCTAAACTTGTGATGTTTTTAATTTATTATTATTATTATTATTATTATTATTATTATTATTATTATTATAATGCTCTTATTAATGAAGGGTTCAAATACTTTGGGAAAACCAAGACGTAATCCCTAGTGAAACACTATATTTATAAGATAAGGGATACATATCACACCTTAAGGAATTACTATAACATGGTCACGAAATCTTAAGGTCAAAGAATAAATCGCCGGATAGGGTTCAGTATAATTGACAAAATGGTAAACTCTAAACCTGTATATATGAGTCATTTGGGAGAATGCACAATTTTAATAGAATATAATTAGATGAAACTGTATTTTTATGAGTTGGGAGGATTTGTATGTGTCATCAGGTACCCGTTTCACTAAAGAATTATCACTGTGATTAATTCCCTTGTCCTTTACAAAGCGAATTGATGCCGAATTGTGGAGAGAATAGGGCGTTACATTTCTATGAGATCCTCCAATATTGGAGGCGTTTGAGTGTTGTGTATGTATGTACTATATGTTTGTAGTAAGCGGTTATATGCCTGCATCTGTAGCTAGAGAAGCGCATAATGGATTGTTGACGTAACTGACCGATGCAGGTAGTACTACTACATGGATATTGAAATTTGGCGCCCTCATTTACATATCTGGTCAATGTTTGGTTATGATAGAGATGCTGGAATAAATGTTGGCCACAATATAAACTTAAATCTTGTTGGATTTTAGAGTATAGGTAAACTTGGAGAACTTGGTGAATTTGAATATTGATGGCAAATTGAATTATATTTTCGTATAGAAAATATTCTTTCATAAAAGAAAATTCTGAAACGAAGTGGACATCACAATAACATTATTATCTTGGACTGTTGTCGTTGGCCCCTCGTCTATCCTTTATAAGGTTGTGTTTGTGCATTTTTATATAGCACACACGAGTTCGTAAAGTTCTAAAATAATATTTATCGTTCCTTATAATATAAAGTAGGTAGTGGGTAATAGTCGCTGGACCTTTATAGACAAGCTTTTGTGTGCTTCTATGTCGTTCTATATCTTACCAAGAATCTCATCAATCAATGTTTAAATAAAACGTCCACCTCCTAGTGAGGGGAACATAGCACCAATCAACCTGACTCACACCGGTGGTATGCTTGTCACCCCTCATTCACCGTGATTTCAAACACAAAACACACACATTTTGTGAAAACTCCAATAGGGGACTACCTGCTTTTATAGGAACCATATAGAGCAATTCGATATGGCCTTCATTCTAAAATACAAAGATTTAAAAATCTGTCCTACATTTTTAAAAGATTTTTCTATGTGTACCATTAAAATTTGTTTCACTTCTATACGTAACTCCACCTGAAATTTTCGAACCAACCTGTTGATTGGATTAAATTGAATAGAGGTGTTACCTACCTGTCGGCCACCTGTCTTTATACATGGTTGGTTGGTTGTTTGATTGTTTAGTTAGAAGATAGTGTAAGTGTATTTTTGATAATATGATAATATTTTCAATATTGCAATTTACTTATCATACGTACTCTTTCTTTTTTCGTTTTTTTATGAGTATAAAAATCAGGCAAGGAAATCAAATTACGTATGCATTTCCTTCGGTATTATGTTTTTCTTATCTTGCGGTTCTTTATGTACCTTTATCAGAACGAGTGGTGTGTATGTGTATGGGTATATCACCCAATATTGAGTATACACAAGGTTATAAAAGTTGCTTGGCTACCGGTAAAAACAACATTTTGTGAACACTTTACTGTTTTCCAAAAGGTATTATTGATTGAATAGATAGATTGGAATGATTCAAGGAGAAACGATCGTAAATTGCCAAAAACCAATATTATTAAATTACTTTAGATAAACTCTCAAATCTTGTAGAAATGAAAATTTAAAAATTTATTTTAAAACTAAATATAAGAGGTGTATTAGGAAAAATCCAATTTTGTGAAAGAAATACAATTGTTATTGATTTTTTTTGTCGTTTTGTTAAATTTAATCTTTGAATTATTTTATAGTTTAGAAAGAAAATAACAAGTTATTGTTGTTGTGTCTTTTGTTTGAGTTAAGAGGGTGGATTTTTATAACACAACATTCAAGTTTTCCGTAAATCATAAAAAACTTTGAAGATGTTACAGTAAAAATTGAATCGTTTATGATTAAAGTAGTAGAAATAAGAAGAAAAAAAATTATAATAGATTTTATTTAATACTTTATGATGAATTCGTAAATACTACCAACTCATGTTATTTTAATCTATAAAATCATTGAATAAAAGGTTAAATTGAGCACAGAGTTTCAGAGGGTAGTTTAGTGATATTAGGGTCCCTAGGTGAATCTGACATTTGAGTTGTAATACTTCAAGCGTTATCAAAAGTTTGTCGAACGTGAGCGATGAGCACACATACCAATAGTAGTAGCAGTAGTAGGTTGGTATGATGAATGAACTGTCTGACAGCTAGTGGCGGCAGTGATCGTACTCGATCTCTACCACCCCTTCATCATCACTATTTTGATGGTCGTCCTTTGAAAGTTTTGCAATAATTTGTTGAATAAGTGATTAACGAATATCACCTGAACTAAGCTATAATAATATAATTAAGATTGTTGGTGACGCATCATTATAGTTGCTAATTTATTGTAATGTTAGCAATGATGATGTTTCTATGATGATGATGATGATGATGATGATGATGATAATGGTGGTGGTAGTGATGAACGGGGAAATTTTGAAGGGTCGGTAAGTGGAAACAAAACGATACGACGACGGGGAATAAGGGTGAGGCAGTGAAGAGAGAATGATCATCAAACGGCGCGCCGTCAGTATGAGCGATTACCGAAAAGGAGTTGTATAAGCTCGCAGGCAGAGGCACATCATCGTTCGTACTCTCACTCCTGTTGCCAACAACTAAAACAATGAGGGACTCTCTTTTCATTGTTTTTTGCTCTTGATTCAGAGAAGCACAACTGACAACCCTTCACCGATTCACACCAAACCCCCTTTCGGCTTTTGTTTTTCTTTCGTTTTCCGTCACCATTTTCTAAAACGTTCATTTTTAATATGATGAATTTAATGCTTTGTACTCTTTAATTATTCCAGTTTTTTTTTTATAACATTTATCTACCTAATTGTATTTCCTGATTCGGGGTTATAATAACAACAACAAAGACCATCTCAAGAGGTATCATAAATCAACCAGTATTTTTATATGTCTTGACGTTCATCCACAGAAACAACAACGGGGATAAAAAATGCTATTTAGCCATCCAATGGCGCACGCGGTTCGTTCACTTTTTTTCGCTCGCTATAACCTGAATTTAGCCGTTACGATATAAGCAATTACGACTAGTATTATTGCATAGTCAAGTTGAACAAGCTAATATAGATGGAGTATAAGCTAAATTTTTTTATTTGTATTAATCTAATAGCAGCAAACCTGCATGCGCTTTTTTTATATGAAAACAAACGAACCACTTAGAAAACAAGATAATTTTGAATTCGTTTGCCGTAAGTATACAAACTTGACTGTAAAACAAACGATCTACTGTGTATTATACTCATATGTGTGTTACAAATACAGAGAGACCTGGACGTTTAGAAACACATGCAATAAAAAGCTTGACTAAAACAAAATTAAAAAAGAAGGCAAACGAACAGACACCGTCATGAATTATACGTATACACACATACACATAGACAGGGGAGATGAGAAAATATAATAAACCCAAATAACCTTCAGGCGTACACAAAAGCCACATGTGAAGACGTGGAAAAAAGTCAAGTATGTGTAAAAAGATATAACATCAATTTTTTTAACAAACAATAGTACTGTTCACACCTGACATCTATTTTGACGCGTTTATTTTAGTAAGTTTTTTAATAGTATTAATAATAATGAACAAGAGCGTCCTGATAAGGTATGCAAGAAATAAGGCGTCCAAAATTGACCATATTTTCTACTATTAAATCCTATTGGGCTTTTTATTTTTCATAAAAATATTGTTAAACGAATGTCGTTTTTTTTCTGTTTGAAAGGTCGACTAAAACGCGCCTTACATGCATCAGGCGACCAAAATTTTAGAGACGCCCCTGATAATGAAGAGAATTTTAAGTATTTTGTTTTTCAATTTGTTCCATTCAAGTGGGCAAATGGCAATTTAAACGAATCGTTGGTGATTGACCTCGTTGATTTATTCGAATAATACCGTGAGATCTGTAAAAACCATTACTACCATATTGAGGTCTTCTTTTACTCTCATCTAATTTTAATTGGTTTTGCTTATAGAGATTAAATTGTACATTTGGACGGAAATAGAAACGTGTTTTTTTCCAAAATGACGTCATGATAACTTAAACGGCTGTTAGACGACTACATTCACAGGTATAGAAAAACTCCAACATGTGTGTTTTGATATTTTCAAGACTGAAACGTAGTGACAAGAACAAAAAAACACAACAAAATATAAGAGTGTTCTTTTCTTAATTAAAAATATTGAGAAAATTGGAAGATGCTTGTTTGTTTTTTGAGAAGAAATCTGAACAATAGAGCTTTAAATAAAAAGCGCCAGTTTAATGCGATTATTAAGCACTGAAATTTAATAAGCATCTTTAAAACAGTAATAGGGAGAGAAAATAAACACTACCCCTAGGGACATTAAATAAAGGTGTAAAAATATTGAAACAAAAAACACTTGTGTCAGATAAAGATAGATATAGTGTCATGTTAATATACAACAACCTTCTGCAAATTTGCACAAGCTTGATATTATAAACAGTCATGTATATTTATTATTCAAACTTGAAAGTATTATAAAACCTACTGTAATCTAACAAAGAGAGAGAGAGAGATTGAAGCTTTGTTGTATAAAAAAGGCTTCATTGAGGGGTTGGCAAGAGAAGGTATCATTAAGACATTCCATTATTTCCATCTGTAACAGTTTCAGTTTGTTTTTTATTTCTTCACCACCACTATAGATTTGATTGGCTAAATCTTCCACCTTTTTATTCCTTTCATTAGAAACTTAAATCTGATTTTTACACCTTTTTCACTCTCTTTTTTTTGTTTTATTTTATTATAATAGAGGGTGTGATTTTATAATTTTTCTTAAAGATAATGATGATGATGATGGAAAAAAAGTCACCAAATGATAAGCGATAGTTAAAATGAAACAAACTTCGTCATAATACAGCCATTATGTAAATTAGAGGGTGGTTAATATAGCTAACCTAGGCCTGGACTTTTATTTTAAAAAATTTTCAAGAAAATCATATGCAAATTATTAAGTGAATATAGACGGTGAATATTTTCACAGTGTTTATAATTCGTTTTTTATAGAAGTTCGGCCATTAGCATAACTGAATGTTGGAAATGTTTTAATGTGGTAAAAAAAATCTTTTGTTGAATTAACGATACAATGTCTGTCTTGCAGAAATCTTCTCTCGATCAGAAAAAAATATAAGAAAATTTCTATTGTTTATAATTTAATCAAAAAATTAAAATGGAGACGGGGGCTGGTAGAGTGCGCCGCGACTCGATCAATTAATTAAATTACAAACTTACCCTTATCTTGCATATAAACAAACCCTTTACTACAACAACTTCATCATCATTGCTTTCTTGGTTTGTTTCAGGTATATTTTGATTATCTCTATCTCCCTTTCTCTTATATGTGTATGTTATTTTAGAGACTTCATCATCCGTTTTATATACGGCAGTGATAGTGGCAATCATCCATCATCTGACAAAACTCAACTCGTATACTATGGCATACATCTTATTCCGATTCTCTCTCGTTTTAATCTAATACAGGGTGAATATAAGTGAAGTACATTTGACTGGGACTGACACGACCAATGTATCAAACTAGGAAAAGGGCCTAACAAATGAATGCGCCTATTCTATTTTAACTTGTGTTAACTAAAACCTGAGTAAATTACATTTTAAAAGTAGAAGAAGTGTATTTAATGAACAAGTCAAGACGGTGTGTTTATAAATGAAGATAAATGATTGTTGATATTGGATTAAAGTTGATGATCTTTACATGGAACAATGATGTGTCTCAAATGTCGTCGTCGTCGTTTGCTCTACTAATCGAAAAGATTCTAATAAATGAAGAAAGCAAAAAAGAAATGAAAACATGAAGCCCCAACATTTGTACAACAACAACTCGTACATCTATTAAGTGTGCAATAAACCTTTACGGTGTTTTTGTTTCATTTTAGGGTTCGTTTCACACGTGTCCTCTGTCTTAGTATGATACTTGACTGGCTGTAAAATTACAACCGACAGTATTTCCCTTATAAACAACTTGTATACAGAAACACACATTCATCTACCTCGATTTTACATCGTTTGTAACAAAGCGACTATAGAGAAAACGAAAGGAAGCTGTACGCACGTGGACCACACCGTTGTCTTCATCATCATCATCATCATCATATCTCTTGATCTCAATTTAATCTCTCTTTGATGCAAGTCATATACATATGTTTATTGCTTTATATCTTATATTCTAGCGTCGTTATATTACAATAAATTTTACATTTAATTTTGCCAGTTTGTTTGGAAATGTTGGAAAAGATGAACTTTGTTTAATAGGAGATTGAAACATGATTTCTTTGTGTATGCATAACGAGTCTCGTTCTTCCGTTTCAATATCACGTTTGACGGTGTTTGCTTTTGGGAACAATTCCTATATCAGTCGGTAGTCTTTATTAACTATATAGAAACTTACTATTAAAATAGAAATTATTTAGAGAATAGAATAGAAAATAAAACAACAATAAAAAAATAATAATAATAGAAAACTACACCTTTTGTTTGTTAAGATTCTATTTAGATTAAGCAGTAAAATTTTACGACTTGAAACTGAATATAACAACGTTGCTTTTAGAAACTCTTAATTTATATATTTTTCCACTATACTGCTACATATTTATGATTTTACATCGTTTTTAGTAACATTTGAAACATTTTGCTAATACGAATAGTCATGAATGTCATTTTGTTTTTTTTAATGTTTTAAATCATAGCTTATGTTTGAAGTCAAAGGTATATAATGGTCGACTTTGTCTTAAAGTGTTACACAGTCTATCCATTAACGTTCTTAGGAATTGTTCCAATTCATGCATTCCAAAATAAACACGAACTCGTAAATTTTGAAAATTCACAGTAACTAATCTTTTCAAAACTATCCTTATTACTCTACTAAATCCCATTAACTTGTAAATATATTTACTTTGTCTCTTTAAACTTGACCAACAAGACTTGATTTTTTCTGTTTGTTTATTATAGTAGTTATGAAAGAAATCTGTTCTTAATTCGGTGATAAATAGGTAGTTTGGGAACCTGTTAATGTTCTCTTAGATGACGCCAGAAGGCATATGGAATCAATCTCAACAACAGCCAATCAACAAACATTAATTTAGTGAGACGTAAAATACTCTAAAAGAGCTGTAATAATTATCGCATTTCATCTCTAAATTAATTAACAACTTTCCAATATTCCTTCTTCAACATTAACTGTAATTAAACAATAATAATAGAAAGTATGGAAAATTGAAATTTGACTATCCGGCTGATGATAATGATGACGATGATGCTCCGGTATTTACTTATGAGGTTCGAGTCTTATGTAATAAAGTAAAACTTGTTCTTCTTGGTCGTTCATTATAGAAACGGGAACTGGTTCATTTCCTTCATTTCACATCTCCATTCCATTCACCACTACCAACCACCATCCTCCCGCCCGCCCGTCTTACATACAAATTCTCTGATTCCCATTTTCTCTCTCTCTCACTCTCATATCTTTAAAATACGAAAAACTTCCACCAATTCTAGAAGCAGGCAACATCTTTTATGCCACAAGGTAATTTTACAAGTAATTAGAGGCAATTACACGATGTCATTATACCACATTGCTCTGAAATATATCTTCCAACTTGGGCAAAACTTTTCGGGAGAGGTTAACGGAGGAAAAGAAAATATTATCTTGCTATGTTTCTATAAGTGCGGTTGGAGCCAGAGTGGTAGGAAGGGGTGGAAAATAGAGAGAGGGAGGATTATTTTCTTTAAATTTGATGATTGATATATTTCTTGTTTATTAATTGAAATGTTCGCTTAGAGGGTATCTCTAGAATAGAGGGATAAATACATTTATTTCAATGCTTGCAGTAGTATCTCATTTGGTTAATGCTATGTCATGTGTAACGACAGTATAATGCTTCAATTTAGTTGGCTGTCGTCGACATGCACTTTTCCAGCCACTACCTTTCATCTGATGACGTCCGTTTATATTATATTAAATGAAAACTGTGGCAAAACAATTTTTACAAGAAGGCATAACCGCCGGGGTAGAGTAAATAAAACCAAAACAACAACACCCATGTCATTTTTCTATTTTCGACTTTTTCTTATTGTATAATAAAACTCTCTTAGCAAAAGTTATTAATACGAACTAACTGGTTATGTCAAAGCCAAACATTGGCGTCGTTAAGACGTTGCGGCGCGTCGGAATACTGATGAGGGAAAAACCAGAGCGCCTCTACTTCTGATTGATATGGACAGAGAATGATAATAAGGCCAGATTAAAGAAGTTGATGTTTTAAGATAGGATAAGATGAGTGTGGTGGTTTGTTACAGTGGGACGGAGCGGTAAGCAAGAGAAGTTTCTACAACCACCACCCCCTTCAAAACTGATGCCGCACCACTAATTGCACACTGAACGAGACCGCTAGAGAAACAATGTTTTCAATTAATGGCGTACGGAAAAGGAAGAGAAAAGAGAGCTCGTAAAACAGGAGTGTGCTCTTCAATATTCTTTTTTTTCTCTCTTTCGTATTTTACACAACTAACCAACGTTATCGTTTTATTCTCACAAGAAATTGCTATTTAATTTTTACAGAAATTGAAAAATCTCAAAGGCATTAGTTTAATGAAAATACTAACACTATAAGAACGCAATATAGGTACGATATGGTATAGAATTTTTGTTATAAAACAATAACTATTACCACTATTATAACAGCCGTGTACAGATAGACTTTCGAACTTTAGCAATTCAACTGACGACTTTTCTAATGTTTTCTACTTGAATGCTTTAATTGAAAATGGGAGTTTGTGGACGGTGTTGCAGTCTTTTCATTCCCACAGTAATGGCAATATGTGGATGACGCCACGTGAGCAAAGCCGGTTTTAATAACCACCACCACTTAGACAGACCCCCACAAGCACTTCTCATTTAGTAGTTTTTACACCGTTATTATATCTCTATCAGCATTAAAGATTCACACGAAATTAACAAGCTGAGGGGGTGGAATTTTTAAAATTATTTTAAAATTTTGGCATGAGTATATAGTCGTCTTTCGTATTGTTGATCCTATATTTTAACTTTGTAATAATAATTCGTAAAGTCGGCGGAGCTAAGATATAATTTCAAATAGAATTTGTATTGGAAATGTTGGTTAAAAACTATATTATTGTCGTCGGTATATATATATAGAAGATGGGATTTATTCGTTTCAATTATAATTTTTGGCTCACTACTTACTTGTAGTAAATACAATACAGTAAGTCATTAAATGAATTGTAATATTTGTATGTTTGTTTATATGATGAAAACAATGGGATAAACCACGAAAATATCATAACATAATTTGTAACTACTTTATGACAACATTTGTGTCGAGTAAAAATTTGTTAAAGACTCATATACAACAAGAGTAGCTTATACAAGAACGCGTATATAAAATATAATACGAGAAACAAATTTCTTGACATGGCAATGTTCTGTTTGTTGTGGACTACGGCTCGGTTCATCCCGAATGCAGCCTGTTGGAATGCAGCCAATGTGAACATCGCTTCAATGCTGCTACTTTATAATAATAATAATAATAATAATAATAATAATAATAATAATAATAATAATAATAATAATAATAATAATAATAATAACAGAACAGTGGGATAATTCTCCACGCTGCTTAACCCTAGACACATTACAATCGTGTTTTTTTTATTCTTTTATTAATAGATGATTGTTGCTTTTTTCTTATATTTTATTTAATCTTTCAACATATTTGCAAACGATCTAAATCACATACGATTCGAAAATCTAATCACTGTATGTATGTGTAATAATAATATATAAAAACCAATATATTTATATGGTAGAGTTCAATTTCCAGACGATTGACTAGAAATAAATAAAGCAAGAAAGAATAAAAACGGTAAAAAAAAATATATACACAAAGATTGGATCTTTCTCTGATTCTATGAATAGGTAAATCAAAAATATTGTAGGTATATCTATATGGAATATGTGTATATGGTTATGTCCCTGTGGGATTTTCTCAATGTATAAAAACCAAATAAACCAACCATATGGGACAACACATATCATGAAGATAACACATATGCTCACTAGGGAGTATGCATGAAATATGAGTTCAGGTTAAGGAAGATATTGAGATGTTTGGTATATGTAGAGGACCCAGGTGACCACCGTATACAACACCAAAAAATAATAAAAACATTCCAATAAAATTTAGATGTATCGAATCTATAACTAGTTTATTAAATATTAAAACAATAACTTTCATATTCGATCTATATAGTATGTTGTTGCATCTCTATTTTATTACCGTAACACTTGTAGAATTTGTCTTTCAATTAATTGCCAATTATTAGTAGGTGAATAGAGTAAATTACAAGGGTACGAGGGATGTGTGTATGTATAGTTATACATAGATTGTATGTGCATGTTAGTTAGGGTTGGAAGTCTAAACACATGTAATGTAACGCGAAACCAGCTTTAATACCCAAACGGAAAGCTGCCGATGTCGTTCTGGTGGAACACGGGTCCTGACATTAATTACCTATATCCGTGTAACAGAGCGATCGAACACAACCTGTCAATTAGACAGTATTAGTTTTAGATCCGTAACGATCGCGTCTCTTCGGCTTCATTACTATTTGTAGTTGGTTAAACTTGAAAAGGACTAGTTTTGGCTTGTATAAAGTATAATAATAAGTAAGAGTAGAGCGATATCTTTTCTGTTGGTATAACCTAAGCGTTTGTCGATTGATTCTCTCTATGTAGTATGTGTAGATATAGTAGTAGTGGACTAAGCACTTTGACTCTTGCCACACTAGGAGAGTTTGTGCAAACTTTGGTGATTTGTTCGGCTGCGATTCAGTTGAGAGCACTAATTGATGGCCGGTCTGACTTCTGAAGGAGACAGGGTCTAATAGAAATGTCAACAAGCTGCACCGTTTACGTTACTTTTGTCCTTAAAGACCATAGACTGATTGGACAACACTGAGATTATCGAATTATCGAGAACAGATGGATGTTTTTATTGAACAAGAATTGAACAGCGGCAACAACAACGAACGATAGTTTTATAGATTGTAGAGAAGTTTCTACCTATTTGGGTGGGTAATCTATAAATATATTATCAAGATCCTGTTAATGACAATACTATGATTTATATCGCGTATTTGGGGGGTGGGTAACTATACTAGCACTCTAGTTAAAGAATAGCGCATAATTCGTGCGCATTACACACACCCCTCTATCTCCATACTTTGGAAAAAACAAATGACCATTTAATGAATTTCTACTTTAACCCATTAGGGTTCATGATAGTCGTTTATTTTGTCAGCTTCTTTGTTTTCTCTTTTCTTTCTTAGCAGGAGACTCCTAGTTATATGTTGCAAACGAAAAGAAACAAGAACAACAAGTCAAATGTTGTTAAGACTTATCGTTCATTCGCTTTTTTCTCTCCACTACCACCACCTCCTACTCCATCTATTGCAACTATCTCTCTTCAACTTTTCATTCTTTCTAATATATTATAGTAGAGAAAAGAGGGTGAAACTAAGGTACCGTGACGATAGTCATCATACCGTAATGGCTGTCGTTGTCGAGGCCGACATTTTACAGAACAAAACATGGCAATCCGTCTTCCGGCTTAGGACGAATAGAGGTGCATCCACGGTACATTATCTGCGCACATCCTGGGTGAATCACGCGGACAATGTGGCCATTTTCCAGAACCCCCTCAATACACACAAATAATACTCTACTTACCCTATAGTAGTTGTAAAACTCGATTGATTCTTATATACCAAGATCAAAAATTATTTCTACTGTTGTTGTTGTTGTTATTTTTAATTTAAAGTTATTAAAACTGCCATCGTCAACGTTACTTATTTGGATTGTTTGCCACTTTTCTTCTCTTCCCATCTACTTTCTCTACTACGTTTCAGTTTAGACGGCTGTTCTTCTTAATTTAATAATATTTAGCAGTCGCGTCGTGTATTTAGTAAAACACCGACATCTTTCAAAAAGGGAAGATTCTCATTTTCTTTCAACTTTCTTCAAGGCAATATTTCTCTCTCGTATTTTCTATTCATTGCTATGAGTTGAATATTGAGAGTAGTAAATAAAAGTTGAGAACGTGCACTAAAATTCAATACAAACATTCTGCATATCCGGCTTCCTTTGTTCCCTGACAATAACAGAAAAGCAGAAAGACATGTATATAGATTTATTATAAACAATAATAATAATTAGAAAATTTTAGTTAATTAACCAATCAAACATCTCAACCAACCATAAAATTCAATTATGTATTTAGTAAAATTTTGACCAATGAAAATCCATTTCACCTGTACAATCGATATGAGGAGGAGTCGTTTGTATCATGCGCGCACCTGTACAACTGTTCAGGTGCGCACAGAATGGGAAACAACCTGTCGTTGACGGCGCAAGAGACCACCAACCAATCACCGTACGTCCACCTGTACAAACACCTGCCTCAGGTGGTGGGGCGGCTCTGCATTTTCAACCAATAAAAAAAACACGACATTTACACTATGGCGGTATTGTTTTTTAATAATAATTATAAGCATCATTTTATTGTTCTCTAATCGAATTGAAATATTTTAATCTGTCGGTGAACTGTTGTCAGCCTACATATGAACCTGAAATGGTCCTACATTTCCTGAACGATTATCAAAAGTATTTCCTTTCAGATTTCAAAATTGAATGCATTATGTTGTTAGTTTTGTTGCATTGTTTGTCTACTCTATGTGGGGGTTGATGACTAATGAAATCATTTTTGTTATTCTACCGGCAACAACAGAAGATTTTAGATTAGAGGAAAAAAAAAAGGAAAATAAGCAACAAAATATTATCAACACAACAGACAATTTCCTGGAGGGCTTAACTATACAATAAACACAAAAATATTCCATGAAATCGTAATTAACACCACCCGGATACCTTATCAGTTTTTAATTAATTTTTTTTTGTAATCAGTTCATGTTATTTTTGTTTAAAGCACAACTGTTGAGTGAAACGGAATTAATTAATCACGTACTTCTAGATACCTTAAATTGATGTTGGAAGGAAAAAATATACAAAATGACAGAGCGGTTTTTGTTGTCGAACAAGACCATCTTTGTATATTTTTTTTCTACTCGTAGACAGTGGGCCTTTTCAAAAATTACCAGACGAACTAATTGTGAAATCATTATTTTTTACATGAGCAAAATTAAAAAATAATACCGTTCCATGATTCAACAAATAAAGGTTAGATATTGCGCATAGACACGTGGTATTGTGACGTCAAGTGGAGAGTAAACAACGATGTCTGTTTAATAATTATAATTGTGTTTCAAAGGATTTGTACAAGACCAATGTAAAACGAGCCAAATGCAACAGTCAAATATAAAATTTTAATTATAAATTCAACATTCTCTTTAACTATATTTTTTAAAACGATAAAAATATTATTGTATAGAAGTTATGTACAATTATTAATCGTAAATGTTATTATAATTAATAATTACCTAATTTATTATTAATAATCAATAGTACTGTACAATTAGTACTTAATGTTTGATCTTTAAGATCATACATTCCTATAAGACATGGCAAGTTTTTTTTTCCAAAGAATACTTTGCAACTTATTTAACAATGAAAAAAAACTCTTGTAAATTAGCAGTTTGAAAGATATGAAATCTACTAATTAGGCGTTGATGGTTAATGATGTGATAAAGAAACACCTTTTCTCAAAACTACTTTGGTACAATTACTCATTCATCACCTACATTATTAATATTATTACCAATTGATCAAAACAACTAGTCAGCACTTTATTTAGAAAATTGAATTTAGCATGTAATTGTAATTGATAATAATATTATTACCTACTAACCATCGTTAACTGTATACCATAATATTTTGGGCGTTAAAAAAAAAGTTATAAGAATCACTGAGTTTTAATTTTTGCACCTATATCAGTTCTTGAGGTGCATGGAATGTTTACCTCAGGCTTATTACTCTATTCTAATTGTTGTGTCCTTTTTGCAAGATATATATGGATACTCATAAAGTTTTATTACTTAGTTCAAAACATTTTCCTTTATCAGATTTTTTTTCGATATTGGGATCCAGATTTATTTTTGGCTTATCAACATTTACGTGGACTGACCATTTATCTGAGGGTCGTCTAATTATGCCATCTGAAGCCTTAGTTAAGGAAATTCAATATCTAGAGAGTATTTTTAACCATTTCAACGGCGATACATACTACAAATTATTTAAAAAAATTATTAGATTTGTCTAAGATGATTAGTTATTGTAGCGCCAAGATTAAGCTGCTGTTTTTTAAATCACCAATGTATTTTAGAATAATTAAACATCTAAATGAGGCAAAAAAATTTAGCAAGCAATCAAGAAAAAGAAAATTTGGTAAAATTATTTAGTCCGGGGAATTTTAATATTTGGTTGTATTATGTAAGTAAGTGATAGATAAGTGTGTCGATATTCCGCTTATTTTTATAATAAATTATATAATTATCTATAAAATAAAATCGCCTATAAATTTTTGTTCTAAAACAAATGGATAATCAATCACCCAGTTTTCCCTATATTTTAACTTAAATATAAGCGTATCATTTGGCTACAACTCTCCAGATGACGCCATGCGCCAATTAGGACGAGTTTTGTACACATGAGTATCTAACCTCTGTATTTGTTGAATCGTGATACCGTTCTATAATCTCATTATACAGAACCGGAAATTGGAAGTAGAAGTATAACTTGATTCAAGAATAAATTTGACGTATATTTCAGCGTTTCTAGTTCCATATCAGGCCTGTATGTTTATGGGAAACTATTTATATTTAGTGCGAAAAAGTTAACTAGGTACCTAAATACAAAAAGGAGTTCATCCCGAGTCCATTTTCAGGCAGGGGCCCCAAATAGTAGACGTGAGGTGAAACTCTAATATTTTGATCAAGTCTATTTAGGAACCTCCCGAAAAAGTGACTCAAAATTAAGATTAGATATCGATGATTCTCATATAGGTAAATATAGTGACGATCAAAAAAACGAGACCGAGTCTTGAGTGAGAATTTCACATATTTTCGTTTGTGTGAGACAAGTTGCTTCTCTCGTGAGGGTAAAAAGGTGGGTATAGATAGAAGGTGTTGAAGCTGGTTTCAGCCAAATTTGTAGAAAGTCTCTTTCTATTCAGGTAGATACCCGAAATGGCATCAATAACCCCATCCCCTTCTTCCGATTGAATGTCTCCTCAAATTCTGACTTGTTAAGATTCTGTTACATTATGATGACTCATAAGCCTGTTTTACACAACTGCATAACAGGTGGTCTCTTTTTTTATCGCTACTGTATCTATGTGAATTGCAATTGCATGTTTAGACCATTTAAGAAGTAAGCTCTCAACTTTGAGCCAGTTTTAAGGCATATTCCTGAATAAATTTGATCAAAATAATAGTTGGACTAAATAAACCTTCATTAGTGGGTATTCTTAGTAGCACACCTCACATCTGCATACTTTTTGGAGTTCCTGGCAATGGATTCGCGAATGAACTCTCCTTTGTTGTGAGACTTTGCGACATCTCCGCTCTACCACATTACTGTTTGCTTAAAGTTAAAATTAACTAGAAAGATAAAAAAATGATGGCAATAAAACTACAACTGTAAAGTTGATTTTACTCCTTTTTTTGTTGTTATTATAAGTAAAACTTCTTTTTCATGACAACATATACATAAAAATTAATTGTGTCGAAGTTGAGAAAAATCATTAATCGATGCCTCATTTGTTTTTAACGAAACGACAACAATTTAACGATCTTTAAAATACATTCGGATAAAATGTAACTCTGTATTTTTCCACATATTTGTCAATTCTCGTTCAATTATTTCAAATTTACTTGAGAATATTCGTTTATGAATATCTTCTTTTCGTAAAAACCTTCATAGTTTTAAGACATTTAAAAGTCGTAAAATGCAGCATCTCAAGTAGCGAAGATACTGATTGTGGGATATACAAGCAATAAAACGAAAAAAAATTTACAAGTCTGAGTTTATTGATCTCATATACAAAATTCACCTGAATTCAGTTTTTTTCTTCGCTTCATCTCGATAATGGTGTTGATGTGGATGGATAAGGTTCAAGTAAAGGCTCAACTTTATAGTGGGTAGCAACATCAATTCCCGGATTTCGTATTAGAATTTTGTTTATTTTTTTGCGATTCTTTGCAGACATCAAGGGATATGTATCGCAATTTTTGGGGCGCCTGTTTGCTGAACTGTGATAGTTTACCACCGATAACATCAACAATCTCACAAATTCGTTTCGACCTCCCTGCTGCCGTCTCACGTTTATCATTCTCAAATTTAAAACGTTCACAATCTCGTTGTTTTTTTTTTTCTACTCGTGTTTGACACTTGCATTTTCCTCATAATAATGGTGTTATTATACCTAGAATTTTCTGGATGAATTTCCAAATGTGAACCAACTCGAGTTTGTGAAAAGTGTTTTTTTTTTGGGTTGGAATTCGAGGAGATAATCTTAATTCAACAAGTTTTTGATGTTTCCGATAGATGGCTTTATCGTTAAAAGGAAAGAAATATCAATAACCAAAATACTTTCTTTATGGGAGTTTATCCTGAAGATATCCAATCAATAGCTATTTCATTCTTTAATAAATAGTTGTGCTCATAAAAAAGTTTCCTTTTATTAAATTATTTATTATTTGTGATGGTGTTACTTACTCTTCTTTCGTTTTGTATGTCTGTGGATTTGATATTGTGGGCGTGTTGTTAGTTGAGGAGCTCACAACAACAATTAATCCAACGATAAGTCAAGAGAGAGTAGGGAGAAATTGTTAGAAATTGACGGAAAACAACCCTTCATCCTTTCTATATCAAGATCCTGTTGTGGGAACTTGTCGAAAATACAAACATAGTTGACATAGGGTTGTTGGTTGTGTGTGTAATGTAGAAGTATTATACTATATAGTAACATCCGCCTCATAGGACGACCACACCAGATCACAGCCCACTTGCGGTCAGAATAGTAGTAAGACACACTTTAGATAAATAACGATATCTCTTCTCTCTATTTTGTATCCCCCAAGACAACACACTAATGACCTCAAACAACAACTAGAGAAGCAAGCAGAAGGAAACTATCCTGAAGATACTACGTGACATCAAATGTTTAACGGTCTTACTAAATGATCAAAACTGACCAAGATAAGCGAAACGAGAACCAACCGTTGATAAAAATCACAATTTTATTGATAAATCCCCTCTTTAATAAGAATTATGATTTGTGATCAATGAAAATCAGTGGAATTATACGAGTTTTCTAGATAATTTCATCGAATGAAATAATACAATTTCCTAATTCTTTGATCTTCCCGTTTTTTTTTTATTATTATTATTGTTTTTCTTTTTCGGTTTAAAACAGGCAAAGCGCCGATGATATTTTATTTTAAACGGAGAGCTGAGCTGGCGATGAGATTTTCATCAAGTATGCAAATGAGGGGGAAAATTACTTTTCCTATATAATCGTCATTATTTCGGCATTGACATCAAGCCCGCCTGTGATCACATATTGCTGTTTTTCTCGACACCACCGCCGCCGCCTGTCTCGACCATCATGATACCACCACGTATAATACGTTGTACAGTCCGGACAAAAAGTTGAAATTATATTTAATAACACACACACATACACAACAATATAATAATACACAGAAAATTTATTATAGTCTATTTAAAAGCTGTCACCTAATTTTTATTGGTTGTTGCAATTCAATTTAATGGTTGGTAAAAGCGAGAAAATTTACCGGAAAAAGTATATAAATAAAAATAATCCTCTCATAATAAATTACTATAGTTGAAACAAAAATATCATAATCAGTTTTAATATAATTGTAACGTTGAGAAATTGCCAACATTCTCTCGTGTTATTATTGATAATTGAGGGAATTATTATCAGTGAATGTACAAATAAAATACACCACAATATGACAACATGAATGTAGATGTGTGTGTGTAGGAGGTACTCATATACTGATATCAGTACAATCTGTTGCGTCCTTTGCTAGTTTACCTAATGTTGTTTTCGTTTAAAATTCGGCCAATGGCTTTTTTATTCTATATAAAATTCAATAATAAGTGTCTATTTTGGTATATATCTTTCGGTGTTTTTTTTTTTTTAATTTGGAACAACTCAAATACCTCTATGGGAGGTTGTATAGAGAGAGATCAGTGTATACATATCAAAAAACTCATTTAAACACTGTTTTATTTACCATCATCAAGGGGCTAGCAGAACGTCGTTTTTTCATTAACATGAAAGTCAACATTTCAATAACCTGCACACATATCTTTGTGTACTGGTAGTAGTTAGAACGAACACATGTGTATTAAAAGTTGTTATTGCAACTTTTCGGTGGGAATGTAATTAAATTTTTCATTTCAAAAAAATTATATTGTAAAAAAGCAATCAGTAACAAAAGGTAGAGTTGTTTCGATTATTATAATCCAGTCTTCCTTGAAATTTACTAACATATTGGTAAATGCTGTTGTATTGTGGTATGTACAGTGGCGATCAAAAAAAAAGAGACCACCTATTGTGCGGCTATGTAAAACAGGCTTATGAGGGCAGTCTTGACAACTTAACAGAATCTTAACAGGTCAGAATTTGGGAAGAAAGATATTCAATCAGAAGAAGAGGGTAGGGTTACTGATTGCATTTTGGGTAGTTAACTTACCTGAATAGAAAGATACTTTCTACAAATTTTCTATGGCTCATACCTACCTATCTTCTTACTTTCGCGAGAGAAACAACCTGGCTCACACTAACGAAAATTTGTGAAATTCTCGCTTAAAACTCTTGTCTCTTTTTTTGATCGCCTTTGTACTGAACTGTGTTAAAATCGCGTCTAAATACAGGTTTGCTGTTGTAAATATTCCAAATTCGTATGAAACTTTTAGTACTTGTCGGGCGATTCAAATAATACTTTGAGGATTTTTAGGGGACTTGATGGAGAACGTTTTAGCAAAATTTGAACCTTGTAGCTCATTTCGAAATTGGTCAAAATACGATCGCTTTTCAAAACGAGCAAAGTACGCAAAACGACTGACTATAAGAATGACTAGAGCCTTCCAACAGTGATTTTTTCGTTTTTCTCTATTGCATTGTAGAAAACATGAAATATTTCGACCTGTTCCAGAATAAAATGGAGAAAAAACAAAAAAAGTCAATGTTGGGAGGATCGTCGAATCATTCTATAAGTCGTTTTGTGTGATATGCTCGTTCTTAAAAATTTCCGACATTATCCAAAACAATCAGTTTTTGACTAACTTACTAACTTCGAAATGAGCCATGGAGTTCTAATTTGGCTAAAATGTTCTCCTGGGATTCCCCCAAATATCTTTTAAGTGTTATTTGAATTGCCCGCCAATTTATAGAATTTGGAAAATTTACAGCAGCAACCCTGTATGTAGACGCAGTGTAAGTCGTTTATTTGTAAGAAAAATAAATTTATAGCAATAGGGACGTTTCAAAATTCAAACATTTAGTGTTTTACGTAAAAATAGATTTGGTTATTATTACCTATCATTATTACATTGAAATCTAAACTATAAACTGGTTGAATTGTTTTTGTATAGATGCCAGAAATTTATAGTGTTATATTTTAAATTGACGTTGCGATTAAAAATAAAGTAACTCTACTTAATAAATTAACAAAACAAAACAAAAAATAACAACCTTCCAATGGAATTAAATCGTTTAAATGACAATAATAAAATGGATCTTATGTGTTGTTGTAAATTTTCATAATCTATTAACTGATAATGTGAAAATAAAGAGATACAGGACCTCCAACAGTACAACAGTTGTAATAGAGTTAGAAAAAAAAAGTATAGTTTGCATCCGCAATAAACTGGCAATAACAGATTTTATTATTGTTGAGGACTACACAACATAACAACAAAAAGTAATACATACCATAATAAACATAATGTAATACTAGCCGCCTTTATATATGTATGCATTTCTATATAGCAGAAAATATGCGGAACAACTTTAATAAAGTGTCCGGGAATGTATACTTTGTCTATTTTTCATTAAACAACCCAACTTGACGGATGGTAGCAATCAGTTGGCCGAATACGTATAGATCGACTATATTCTGTTATTTTTACATGAGAGACATGTCAATATTATATATTTTGATAATAATATAGTATGAATATCACATATCCGCCTCTACTTCATCTCTATATTTAGTATATCTGTTATTATACAAACCCCAATGGGAAGTTTTAAATTAAACAGGTTGTAAACATGTACGTTATTACATTTATATATAAATAAAAATATATGGATATATATGTTGGTTGGTATAATATGAGATAAAGGCGCCTTTCATCAGTATTACCAACAGTAATGAGGTTTGTATTCAACCTATGTGTACCTCTCACTGATGAAAACTGTCTGATAAAATGAATCCATCCATACATGTTGTACATGTGTGTGTGTGTTTGTATGTAAATTGTAATTACATGTGTGATGTTTGAGTTTAAACCGACAACAACAACAACAAAAAACCCAAAAACGAAGTGTCCATATATTGGACGAATAATTCCCTACTGTATACGAATTGTCTATTAACAACCGTCTGATGATTTTTGTTATACTTATATAAAAATACTTTTTTTCATGTATAAAAACAACCCTATCCCTCTCTTTGTCTCTTAGTACTCCAACCCCTACCTTTCGCCCCTGTCCATTATCAATGTAAACAATTTTATAGAGCGGTTATTTCTGGACATATCCTGCCAGCAGGCGTTGTAATATCATTTCACTGATTATTTCCATATGAGTCGCAGGATTACAGGTCTTATTAAGGCGGCGTGATTGTTAATATAAAAGCTTTGTGGTCGTTCATTTCAGTTATATAATCAGAAATTAATATGAAATTCGCTCATGTATATTGCAATTTTGGGCCGGATGTGTTCAGTGAAATAAAGAAGAAAAACCGCTCTCTCATCTCAACCCTCTCTGAAGGTATATTTAAAATATTGAACCATAATTTGATTAATCGAAAAGTGAATTGTTGAAAAAACGAATCAATGTTGAAAAAATTGTCGAAATACTCCCCTTCTGGATATTTTTATCATTCTTATCATGACCAAACTGTAAATAACTACGATTTGTCCATGTCTGACCGGTGAACAAATGCTTCCACCACTCACTAGAATAGGGAATGTGCAAAAGATTGAGAGAATGCCTGAGAGATGGTAAAGGAAGGAGGTGATGGAGGGAAAAAAATGCATACTATTCGACTATGGATGTAGAAAGAGAAAAGTAGACAATTTTCTATTCCATTTACTTTGTCAGTTTAAAAAAAAAAACAGAAAAAATAAAAGAAAACATCCATTCTTACAGGGAAATAATACGAAAAGCTTTACGTTAGATAATTACCGTCAATACTAATTAACGGACTCGTATAAATCAACTAGAGACAAAAAGAGAGAGAAAATTTAGAAGAATTTAAAATGAAAATACCAATTTCTACTAGATTACTTAACAAATTCCAACATTAAATAAAATTGAATAAATTCTTCTCATCTCATCCCCTGTATGAAATCGTTAACCAAATCATCACCCCCTGTGTGAATCTTTCTTTTCTAAATTGTTATTCTTTCCTGAACGTGTGCATCAACTTTCTGTTATCATATATAAATAGGGGAAGGTTTTATTGTTCGATCACTATTCACATTTTATTTTTTTTGAATGTGAATAAAGGTGGTGGGTACAATTAAATTTTATTCTTTCGCACGTGGGCCGGTAAGTATCCATTGAAATTAAAATTAAATATGCACATACTGAATGGGATAATAGAAATCATGTTATATTTAAGGGAGGAAAAAAGGTATATTAATTACAGCTCATCTGATATCTGGACTATTGTTTCTACCTGATGGCATATCCAATTAAAAATTAATCAAACGAATTGTAACGGTTGAATTGTCCGTTTTTCCATAGAGCGTTAATAATAAAGACGATGTGAAAATCGAAGAGATGAAAGTATTTTTATTATTGTTGTTATTATCGAATAGCCAGAAGTATAGAACGTTGAAATAAATATCTGTTGAAATTGTTCACTAAACCAGAAATCTAAATTTCTAATAATGAAACAGTGCCAGGTAATTACATTTCAAGTAATATATTATTTAATCAATTCGTTTAATACAACATCAAAACAGACCCAGAATTGATTTCTTCATTAGGGATGAATTAACCCCTATATTGTACCTAATAGGAACAATAGACAAGACAGCTGCAGGTATATGTGAGGACTAATCAAGACCAATTTAAGAACCATTAATGCTATATAGTACCGCCCGTATATTATTATAGAGTAGGTCATGTTATAGGGGTGCCGTGATAATATCATTCCGAAAACGTGTATATTTACCGGTATCTTTCGGCTCCAATATACCACCTTTATTAAGGGTAGATTATATGAACGATATCAGTGTTAATTTTTCTCTTTATTGTATTCATAAGTAGCAACAGTTGGTAGTTGATACAATTGAAAAAAGTACCGTTAGATCATCTATGTATAAATTTATTAGTGAAAAATTAATTAGTCTTTTATTAATTGAATTTGTGAGATAATTTCATTTGTGTTTTTTTTTGACTACGATGGAAAAGTTGAAAATATTCATATACAAAACTTGCGAAATTATTTTGTTGAATCTTCTCTAGTCCCATTACGAAAACTTGAGTCATAATCTCTCTCTCGTATAAGAAAAGTTTCCTATTGCGGATTGGTACACAAATAAAATCTCAAATAATAAATGACAAGTTTGAATTGAGAAAGAGAAAACTTGATAACAATAATAACAATAATAATAATAACAATCAGAATAATAAACGAACAGTCAGAAATAGATTTTTATTCCGTTAACAAATAATTGCAATCATGAAATGTATTCATTCATTTATTTATTCATTCATTCATTGATTGAATAGAGAGACTGATAGAATAAGGACCAAGGATGTCAGTAGCGAGCATAGGAGGTGGGTTTGAATAGATTGATTTTATCCAGGAAATTGTCCTTCCACCTCATTGCTCCATTGCTGATGACGTGTGACCGAAGATCATTGATCAGACTTCTTCGTCTTCAGACAAACGGTCATCCGGAAATTTCCTGTTTTTTTACAAAATCCTGAAACGACATATAGGTAATGTTTCTTCAAACAACCAACCACTGAAAATTAAAAAAAAACAATCGTAAATTTTCTAAAATCCAGGTATTTCCCCTGTCGTCTCCACATCACAGACATTGATATTTATCAAAATAATGAGCATTTTGTTATCATCACTATCCTGCTTTTCGATGTCACTAATCGTAATACCTTATAGCCACGTGTCATGGCCATAGAGCAATTCTTCCAGACACGTGACATTTAAATCCCTTCGCAATGATTCATTTATATTTCTGGGTTGTGATTCCCACAGATATAAAGAATTCATCAGAGGGGTAAGGGGCTTGAAAAGATGAGCTATTGTGATGAGTGCACGATTTATTTTTTGTAATTAGATTTGGTATTATCTATGACATGATTTAAAAATAAAAATAAAATAGAGAGGAGCGCAATCGCACACTTGAGAAAATCTGAAAATATGTCACTGATTCGTTAGTAATTTAGCATTACCGTGAGTCACCAGGGTGCTGGGGGCGCGGTGGTATGTCGGTTGAAACATCGCGGCCAGTGTAGATTAGAATCGACCCCTTCACGTAACCGAATGTGGCACAGTTATTCAACGATTAGTTCTGCAGGGGTGCTCATTTCATCCCTTAACTCGTATGGATAAATGTACCCTCCGTCTATCCCCCTACCTATAGTCAGCCACGTTCGCTCTTTACTGTAGGTAGACCGTAAATTGTTGAGGGTGTATATAGTTTAGATAGAGAATAGGGTGAGATAGAGAGAGACTGTCACTTAACTGGACACACGTCGCCCGCACTCGTATTCGACATGGATAGATCCAAAGTCACCCGGTTGAACTAATTCTGTTATTAATGATTATGTTAATTCTATGTTACACCTACCTACAAGGGTGGTTGATTCTATACTATAACATACGAAAGGATTTTTGGTTCAAATTGGACAGATGGCGATAATAAAAAAGAATAACTGACCGTATACGATTTTCTTTAGTTATATGGTACAATAATGGAATAAAAGCATATTTTTGAAACATCAAACTGTAACCCCATTTCCTTCTTGCAAGGGTGAATTGTTGAGTTATAGAATGAACGGACACACTTCCTCTGACTGGCCGGATTGCATCTTTTCTTTTATTATTTCTCAGTTGCAAATAGTATAACGTCGTCCGCTACTCTTTTAACTATCATCCCTCTAATGCAGTTCTTTTCACCGCCGCAGCCATTCTTCATTCGTTCTTTTGTTCGAAACGAAGGAGGTGATAATGATACAGTACCGGGATATCCGGCCAACTTTGTGTCAGTATTTTGCCTTGGGCAACTAACTTGGTATACTGGCCAGTCGTCGTCATTGATTCAAAATAATAGAGGTGCATTGTGGTGGACGAGGTGAACTTTTGAGAAGAACAACTTTTCAAATCACACTTGTATGGCGCCTCTATTGTTAAGATCCACCACCGGTCATAGTTCATTGGATTTAACACAGAAATTCAGTGAGTGAGTGTATGTGTGTGTGTGTGTGCACACAACTTTAACATATTATCTGTAGTATATAGATATAGGAAGAAGGACGACGCCATTGCCACCGTCGTCGTCGACTCTCTTTTTGCTAACATAAAGTGCCCCTCCTAAATACTTGTCATATTCGAGAATTATTAAATTGTTTACGGCTTAGTTGGAACAAGGCGCTCTCTACTTGACCGCCTTATCCCACAGTCTAACTGGAATTTTTCATCTAAAGAAAGGTGTTTTTTTTTTAAACTTATACTTATAGTAAAAATATCAACTTTGTTACATTTTCAAACAATTACAGGTGTTTGATTGAAAAAGAGCATTCTCAAATGTAAGGGGCTTTTTCTATAAAAGCCAACTTTTTGAAACTTATAAGCGGATTAATTACATAACAACCAAGGGTGCGATAATACGCGTGAGTCATTTCGTTTCAACGTCATCTGAAGAAATGGGGGCAATGATGCGGTCTTTTATCATAAATACAATTATTAACAGTCGACTTACCTCTACTTAAATTCACGATGATTATTTGACATTATTTATATACCTACTTACTTACTATAGTATTATAAATAGTAAAATCAATATTTTTTTCCAAAATTACATTTCTAGAATGGTCGAATGATTTGCAAAATATGTTAACCCTGAAAGTTCAAGAGTTGAACATATAAATCACAATTAAATTAAGAAAGGGGCTGTTTGGAAAACTGGTTTTCGTAACGGTCGACAAGACACGGGGTAATATTGTTTGGTAGTGACAGATTTAGGGGACCCGTATTTTGTATTTTTATAAATTGTATATATTTATTATGATGACCAATGATGGAAATTGAACAAGGGATGGAATTTCTACATTATTTAAATTTAGATAATAACACCTATTATTTTTTTTTTGTTTTATTTATTAAATACCAAAATAAATAAAAAGTATACTATCCCGATTTTTTTTTGGTCGTCCATAGTGATTGAGAATCTTGTTTGATTATGCGATGGCACGCGTATCGGAAAAATGTCCAAGAATAATCGCCAAAGATTCTACGAGTTTGTGGATAGGATAGACGCGATCGACTGAAAGCATGAACACAATCTCTTCGTGCTTTGCTAGTTTAGTACCGAATCACGATCGCTTTTCACCTTTATTCACTATCAATTTCACTCTATTACGTTTACGTTCTGGGTAGCGGTGATGTGGAAGCGATCGACGACTACGAAACGAGCTTCATTTTTACATCGTAAACAAGGTTACAGTCTATAAAGTGGAGCTAGTTTTGTCCTAAAACCCCCCAATATAGGGTTAGTTCGATTAAAAAAATAAAAAAACACCTTCTCTTTTCTATCTATCTATCTATCAATTCTCGTTTTACGTCCACCCTTTTTCTTTATATTTTTTTTATATAAAGAAATAACGAATATCCAGAGATTCTTTTTCATGTTCGGAAAATTGATTAAAAGTTTGAGACGCTTCTGTGTATTTAAGAGCATAAATTCTATGCATACTTCGATATTGAATTAAAGTGTTGTAATCAAAAACTCTCGGGAAGATTTTCTTTCAGCTCGTCGAAAATTTATTTATCTGTTGTTGTTGTTGTTACAATGTTTATCCGTTTCTATTTTTCGCGAATATGAAAAAAACAAAAAAATGCAATTGACACTACATATCTATCGGCAGGTTTATATTATTTTTATTGCCCTGCCTGAAATTGATTGCTTCGCGAAATTAAGTCAGGGGTTGAGGTGATTTATTGTGGTTTTATTTTCAGTAAACAACACTGTACACTCTATTTGGTTGTCTGTGCTAATGCTATAAAAATCGCAATAAAAATTCTAGTATAACTATAGGTATCAATTCGTGTGTGATAAATAAATTGAAGTAGTCTTTAATAAAGATGGTTTCTTTTCGTTTTTCGATACAAATTCAACTAAAGTTATCTATTAGTTGTAGTTGGACCATAACATTGACTTTGTCCGTCGTTAATTTTCCTGGTCCCCTAAGATTAATTCATATCAAATGCGAAATTATCGAATCTGTCGTAAAGACTAACAGTAGGAGGCCGGGACCAGTGGTAGCAATAGTAGCAAGCAGCGTTAGTACAATAGCCATTAAGTTGTATTAAAGAGCAGACGGTCCGGAAGGAAGTCTCAATATGCCGATCATCGTGTGCCGGACGCGGTCACAGATAGTCATGTCATCAATCAGTTACTATCTTGCGACCAGAGACAGACTACCACATCAATTATATTCCCTTCTATAATATCCTTTCATATTGGTCAGTTTCTTACACGTTAGTTTTCTTTGGAGAAAAATTGATTGAAAAAAAAACACTAAATAAAGGATATAAAACAAGAAGTGATAAAAGGGATGTTATAAAAATAATCAATCATCGATATTTTGCTTATTTTTGATTATGTTATAAATAGAGAAATATGTACCTATTTACTATATATGAGTATGTTGAAGTAAATTTGATAGGAAAAAATTTAATGTTATTCGATAATAAATTCTCTAAAATCCACACAAATTTTCAGCAAAAATTGCTTTTATGACCGTATAGCCTAAACAGACAAAATAAATAAGGAATAGAGTTGTGAAATCTGATGATTGTATATCAGTCAAAAAAAAAAGAAGAAAACGTATAGAAAGGTTCCGAAATTTTCACACATACTCACTTATCCATATCATTCAACCAGACGCCGCTACAATTGCCAATAAAGTCAAGTATTGATAGCGCCTATCCTCTACCAACAAATCCCATCATTGAAGCCTATAATCGTAACTCATCCTTGAAACGACAGTTTGATCGTAATGGTAATAATAATTCTCAAAATCGTTTACCTATAATCAGAATAAACATATAGAATTGTTGTTTATAAAAGTATTCGATTTATTTGTTTATTTTCTTTTATAGAAATTACAAATAGCTAAAGAAAATAATAAAAATACGCTCGTATTTGGACAGTAATAAAACTGGGCTTTAATTTTTATTATCTTGTCATACACTTATTTGATTCTGTTGGATAAAAATAATAAATTAAACACAAGCAACACACAACAAAACAACCAACAATAAAAGTCGAGAAAGTGGACGTCAACACATCCGTATAATTCTGATCCATCCCTTATACAAATAGTTTAATTTTCTAAATCTTTGTTGTTATCTTCATCACAATTTGACTAAACAACAGCCCGAATTTAGATCAACGATTAGACAGAACAGCAACTAGGGCAAATATCTGGTATAGCGTTATTTTTCGAAAATTTTTCCAAAATCTTCTAAACATAGAAAACGGATGCTATACATACATACAGTTGCTTTTTTTTCGACAATACTTCCGTTATAATTTTATAAAATTATCACAAATTATTATGTTTTCTTATTATTAAAACTTCCCTATTATCGTAATCTACTTTATTTGGTCCGAGAATTTCATTTGTACACACACATATACGTACACATGTTGTCACATTTTACTAAAGTTGACATCGATGACAAGCACCGTGTTACCAATATGTTGAACAACTGGAAAAGCATACATGTCATTCATGATAGATGTCCAGCCTTTCAGATTATGAGATTAATTTTGGAACACTTTACTTATTAAATTAAAAGTAAAGCAACATAACACAAGGGGATGTACACACATATATAAACCTAGATATAGATTAGATTTTCTTTATACTACTTGACAGTAAATTGAAGTAGATTATGATTTAGATTTTCTTAAAAGATGAAAATTTCAATTTAATTTATTATTAGCTTTGAATACAGGTGACTGAGTTTGTGTGAATTATACAGCTCTGTAGTAGCATGCTTAATTGATTTGAAGACGTTACACATGAATTTTGTGTATTTGATTCGCAATTTGCAATTCATAAGAATCAATGAACGTGGATAATTTAGTTAGTTTAGGGATGCAATGTTGTATCTTTAGGATTTGACGTTTAATATTCATACAATGATAGCATTGTAATGATTATTGAAACAAATCAAAAAAGCCAAGCAAGATTTAGTGTGAATATGTTAGGATTTTGTTGTTTGTTGTTGTGATAGTGGTGTGTAAAATTGATGTTGTTTGGTCAATCCAGAAATCCAGAAACGATTCAACTAGAAATAGTGCGTGACGACATATAAATCAAATTGATTGGCATTACTTGTTTGTTGATTTAGATCTGGCCAGAGTCCAGTGGATTGTGTTGTAAAGGGACTCTGAAGTGCAGGATGTCAGCCGCGATGCAGTGACGATGTACTTTACAGTTGACTGAATCCTGCATAGCACAAGTGGACACGGTAACAGGCCGCTTGTCACGATGCCCTCATCTAAAAACCACCAACATTATCTATCTATTTATTTATGTATCTATTTAAACAAATTAAAGAAAAATTCTACAATTTGTTTATTTCTATCTTGTTACAGTTGAGTTGGACGATTTGAATCATCGTGATCAATCTAATCCAAGTGAAACATCACCACCCCTACAACAAGAACCGCCATCCACCTCAATGAGTCCCGATACGACGAATCACAACGAACTTTTAGATAATACCAAACGTTTAAATGGCATCCATAAACAAGCAGCAATACCACCTGAAGAAGTCTTGAATGGTTTAAGTATGCATAGTCCACCGAAATTATTAAAAACTGGCGGTACAGCTGAAGATTCACCAAATGATTTATTAATATCAGTTAAAGCGGCTGTTGGTGAACAACAAATTGATGATGATGATGAGAAAATACAAGAATATTTACAACGTAGCGATACAGCTGTCATCTATCCAGAACCTGTTGGTCATTCCGAAAGTGGTAAGTTTAAATTTTGTTAATAATTTCTAATAGTTGTTTGGCTCACATACTAATTGGTCAGTATGTTTTTGTTACGAGTTTTAATAATTGATGACGATGCTTCGCTCCAACTTCAATTAAATTTATGATCACACACACATACACACATATTAACAACTGTAATATGTTACTTTATCAATTTGTTACACAATTAACAGTAATTTAGCGCATTTTTAGAAGCAGAAATCAAGTGGTAATTTTATTCTTGAATTGAATTGTCGAGGGTAATTTTGTTAGTTTATGTGTCGCGTTTCTTTGTATATATTTTCGTCTTGTCGTTTGTTTTTTTCTTTCTCTTCTTTCGCGTTTACGAGAGACAGGCTATACAACATTTGCCAAGTCGAGCTATGAAACATAAGGTTATAGTCTCTGGATTGCAACCAAATACATAACCGTTTGTCAGGGCTAATGTTTAGAGGGCCAAACTCGTCGTCGTCGACATCGTCGTTGTCTATTTTTTTTTTTTACCCTCCCCAGCAAGGGTCGTATTCTTTCTCATGCATATACACAGAAAATCATGATGGAAAGAAGATGGGTGTTATAGTAAATGTAGAAAAAGAACAGCAATATGCAACGAAATTTATTATTATTATACGATTTTCCAGTAACATTCTCCAATTGTTATACAGAAAAAAAAGCGCAACTAATTTTACTGGGTGTAGAGGACGCCTATATCCCTCCAATACATCCGTAATGTTTAAAAAAGAAATACAGAATGCTTTATTGGTTCTACATAAAATCTGTTTCCTTTTGATATACACAGGCTAGACTTTATTATGTTCGAATAGGCAAATCGTCCTGAATTAATTCCCATTGCAAATATAGGGTTGCTACTGTAAATATGCCAAATACGTATAAAATTCTTAGTAGTTGGCGGGAAACTCGCATAATACTTACAGGATTTTTGGGGTGGTCGCTGGAGAACAATTTAGCAAAATTAGAACCTTCTAGCTCATCGGTATATTGGTCAAAAAACTATCGTTTTGAACAACGTCGGAATTTTCAAAAACGAACAAAGTAGGTACGCGAAACGACTAAGAATGACTCGTAGATCGTTTTTCTCCATTGCATAATGAAAAACATGCGAAAAAACAATGTTGAGGAGAGCCTTGAGACACTCCAAGTCGTTAAGCGTGCTTCGTTTTTGAAAATTTCAACATTGTCCAAAAGGATTGATTTTTGACCAACTTCCAAATGAGCTACGAGGTTCTTATTTTTGCTAAAATGTTCTCCAGGGATTCCCCTAAAGATGCTTTAAGTATTATTCGAATTGCCCCCAAAATCTACCAATTCGGGGATATCAATAGTGCATCAAACAAAGTTGCTAATTAGATTTTTTAATGAAAAATGTCATCATCCACCCCTAATTGGAAGACTAACAAATTATCTTATTTTAAAAAGTGTACCCTCGTCATTAGATCATGTGTTATAAATTTATAAGCCAATTAAATTAACAAGTATATTAAAATTATTAAAATAATACAACTTACTAATCAGTCTGATAATTTGATTTTATCAAAAATTGTTGTCGGTAATAAATTACGATTATTTGAAATACTAAGAAATACGAGTAATACTAGACAGCCATACCCCGGAAACCTGGAAGAGTTCCTTAGGATAACAGTAGAGGAAGTGAGACAAATAGAATGATAACAAATATATAGTTACATATAACACACTAATACATATACATAGTTATATCGTATTGTTTTATCTTTATGTATTTTCAAACTACACAATATTATAAGACGGTTTGTATTATTTCTCTTCATAGTGTTCACAGCACGTTTGTTGGCACACGTTGCTTATTTCCGGGTTTCGTGTCTAAAAGGGATACTAGAGAGTGTCTCTATTTCGCCGTTTTCCACTATATGTTATACATAATATGTTGAGTTTATATAAATCAACACTTTCTTAGAAATACATGAAATATGTTTATAGTAAAACAAAAATCAAACAAAAATTAGGTCATCAAAAATTTAACTAATATTGAAAAATATAAAAAATTTTAGTATAAGATATGTAAAGGAATTTGTTGAATTTAAAAGAGATGAAATAATGGTAGTAACATCCCTAGAGTGGAGATAGTTTGAAAGAGGAGAGAATTGGTGGTGTTGCGGTCGACAATGCTTCAACTCTACTACAATCCATTTTCTTAGTTCATATCCGTCTTATATCCAGTCTCTGTCTTCTTGTATAACAACCAACCCCCCAAATGCTCATGCTTATATCCAAAACTTGCACATTTTGTTAACGTAAAGTTTGCGTATTCATGATCTATGTTGCTATTAAATTCAAACATCTTTGAATTGTATTCCAGCCTCGCCTCAGGATATTTGCGTCTTGTCCTTATGATGTTGTAAATTATAAAACGAATTGTATTTCTATATTTCATACCTGATAAATACATAAATTTTATTTTGGATCCTATCAATAAATCCATAAAGTAAGACGTATTCTATACATAACTACTGGAATAGAGCGTTTGTTATAAATGAGCAGCATTTTTTTTGCATGATAAATTTTAATTGTGTGTGTTCAAGAACTGGCTGGCTTGTAGCAGTTGAGAAGAAGAAAGAGAGCAAACATCTTGCGGTCACTAAGTAAATGGGCCGTCGGTAAATATATAAAGCTATCTGTATAAAGTTAGACATAGAATTAGAAGTGTACAAGAAAGATAGATAGATAGATAAAGGCGTAGAATGGGTAAATGCAATTTGTCGACGACCTAAAAAACAACAACAACAAAGACCAAAAAGGTTTGTTGTTGTTGTTGTTTTTTTTTTAAGGACCTGAAACTTGGCACAGTCCATACAGATGCTCTATCACTGCCCGTTTAGTTGCCGCGTTACATTTGCACCGTATCCAGGGATCATCCCGCTTTAATGCACCGTTGCCTCGCATAGGTAAATTATCTCGACAAAAAAGAACAACATATAATAAAGTTAAAGCTTAGGACATGTATGTGTTACGCACAATTTGATGATTATTAGAGACCCCCGTAATGGAATTCTAATTAAATTAATCATAGTTGTTTATACGAGAAAAAAAACACGAAAAAATAGGTTCACATTGTTAAAATTCAGACCATATCTGAATTTATCTAAAAAAATATTTTTGTGTTGTCTTGGTCGCAATAAATCAGAAATTTTGTATGGCCAACTTTGAAAAATGTGGTCAATCTTGATGCATATTTTTATTTATATTAAGAATAGTAGTAGATTCATCATAATTAATCCTATATGATTAAACTTTTGTTTTGAAAGGATTATAAGGCGATTTAAAATCTAACATTGGTGAGGAGATGATCAGTCTAAGGGATAGTTTGATTGTAGAAACTTACAAAATAGTGTGAGAGAGGATAGTGGTGAAATTGAGGGGTGGTGGGTTAAGGCGAGCTATGAAAGGAGTTTTGCATGTATCTCTCTAGATCGAGCTCTAAGTTGGAGGGTCAACCACATAAACTTTCAAAGCTGCTAGCTAGCCAGGAGTTGCTCACCGAAGGCATTTCTGTATACATATACTAATATTGTAGTTGGAGAAAGAGAATTGGAGGAACTCTAGTGAACTCGAGCGTCTTGTATAAGTGGCGAAGAAGCCTTTCGGCAACAACTTAACAACTATGTTAAACATTTTATTAACGATCTATAATCTTCAGGTTAACTTTAAAACAATTTTGTTTAATATCAACAAACTATTTTGAATATTTCGTTATTTGTGCAATATATTGGATCCTTGATTGGTTTGATTACACGTAATGCTATAACAAATAGCTAATGAAAATGTTTTCGAGTGGTAAAGGACACGCACACATGCAAGCAAATAAATACTATACGGATAACAGCCGACCCTAACAAAGTTGAAGTCATTGGAACGGAGACAGTAGAGCTGGGGAATGTTGAGAGAATTGCTGCCGTCACCGGTGAGAAATGAGCAACGACCGTCAACGAGAATAGTGCCACACAACTACCGCTAACAATATATATACACATACACATATACAAATACATGTATACGTGTATTGATGCAGGTAGAGAAGAAGCGTCGCCGCCAACTAGCTGAATTGCTGCCATTAGTCACCATCCAAAGAACCACAAAATCAGTATGGATGCTTTAGGGGGACAAATGAAGAGTTATGGATTCGTAACAACCGTGCAAAAAGGATGTTAAATGGAAGACGAGACTCAGTTTGAGAGTGATCCAAATGATGATAGTTTATCATATAGAGATATACACTACGATTTATCGACATGTTTAGAGAATAGCACATTTACAAAACTACCTTATTTTTTGATTGATTGATTGATTGATTGGTTGATGTCCAACTGTTTAACTAAAGGATATCCTGTTAATATTAATAAAGATTTTATATATTTTCTTATTCTACAATAATGAATCCTGATAGTTTAATACGAGATTTATAAAACAGGTTAAACTAATATAATGATGCAATTTAAATTGTCGGCTCTATCCTGTCTGTATATAAATATGAGAAAAATGAATAATGAAAGGTGGTCATATTGTTATTGTTGTGCATCCTAATTGGTATAAACTTTTTTAATTTTATTTTTTCCTACAAGTCGATTATCCTATATGAGTTCACCCTATAAATATATCATTGAGACCATTGCCCTCCCAATGATGGCATTTTATAGGTGTATATGTGCTGATTGAAGACTTCCCGTATTCTCTGTCCACCTCCGCCATTAGCAATCACAATCTTCCTACTACCGTTTGTCTCAATATAAAATGTAAGAAATGCCAAATGTAAATAAACGTATATAAAAAACTGATTGGGTTGGTTTAATGATTAATTTGTTTTTCAACATTTATATTGCTTAAAATAACTTGCTACACAAAAAGGCTAAAGTATGATGGAAATCAACCATCTGGGACCGGGAATTGGATTGAGTGTTTTGGGGGGTAGTTGGGGTACTTTAGATATTATAACGTTTCTAGCGTCCTTCTCAAAGTTTAGGTGGCCCATAATTAAATTGGCCCTGTCGATTTATAGCTGTGCTCACTTATTAAAATCGAGTTATTTGTATATAATCAAATTATACCGACTGTATTGAGTATAATCGAGCATCGAGTCGTCGTCGTCGTCCACTTTTCTCTTTTATATTATATATACGTATATATTTATACATAGAGATTTAATTTCTAAACTTTTATAACTTCAATCGTCTTTTGCTTTAATGTTTTTAAGCGTGGAAAAGTGAATTTATCAGGCACACACCGGCCGAGCGAGCAATAACGGCATAAACGACGCCAGACGTCGACGTTTCCAAAGTCTCTCATTCTCTTTTCTCTCTAGGTATATACATATATACTATATATGTATATAGAAAGAGAATCGAATAGGGTAAGGGGGTAAAGGGAATCAGTCAGAATCGGAATTTATAAGCAGAATTAATTAGACTAAAAACCACTGCACATTGCCTTCCCGCACTACTCTGAGCTGCTGTTTTAATTTACAAAAGCCAAACTTAATTCTTGTTCCGACTAAAGGAATAAAGAGAAATGTAAAGGAAAATTAAAACGATTCAAGTTGGAGAGAAGGCTTTGATTCGGTTTAGCCCGACTCCCGGCCACCATTCGTAAATCCCTCCGTATTCTTTGCATGAGGCGAAACGGTGCTGTGTGCAATAATCTGGCCATACCGATTCTATCCCCAACCCAACGTTGTCTTATACAAATTTAAGAAAAACAATTACCGCCCCCACATTAACTACCTTTTAATTAACACATTCTTCGAAATTGTCAACGTTTTTTATCAAAATATTACCATATTTAGTGGTGTTTTTTTTTGTTGTTGTTGCGAAGATTTTTTGTACCACACGTGTATATCTGTAACGTTGTTCTAGTACAATTAAACTTTTAATTAAAAGCGGCACACAATCAACTCTGACATCGTACAATACCATCTGTTCTAAAATTATTTCAATAATGCAAGTATATTTAGGAAGATATTCAGAAGGCATAGAGAGGGAGTATAGTGTAGAGAGATAAGGACCCATTTTCCGCCTATTAGAAGCATCATTGCCAAGTTGGTCTTTAATGGGGTGAAGTGGACATTGCTTCAAGATGGTTGTTGTAGTTGTTGTAGTAGTTGCTACATAGCCACAACCATTTCTTTAGCGGATGAATGCACATTAATCTGCATTTCGGTAAAGGGTGGTGTATAATCTAAAAGGGAACGAGAGCACCTACAAGAATTCCAGACCCTTAACAACTAAGGTCCGAACATATAAGGAAATTAGACTTGGACTTGGCTAGTGTTGAATTCCTCAGCCGTTTAATTTCCTTCAAATAAGACGAACCGTTGTTGTTACATCTTTCCTGGTATGTTACTACAATCACCACAAGGTTTCCCATATACATATCTACATAGATAGATAAGATAAATAGAAACTTTGTTTAATAAAACTTTAAAATTTACACTTGTACCAGTTGGAATTACAATTTGGGAATTCTAAATAAGTATCTACCCTTGTTGTTGTAATTTTTTAAACGACCTTACGCATACGACAACTTAATACCGGAAGATTTTTTGACGTAGTAGATAAACGACTTGGACTTCCGCGTGTGCTCTACATAAACAAGTCAAAAGACCTAAAGGGGGCCGGCTTTTGTAGACGAACGATAGGAGGAATAAATGAACGGGCAAAGTCTCTTCACCGAGCCTCTCTGATGTAAACATGATTCAAGTAATGATTCGTACACAAAAATCCCATGAATTATTCAAAAAACCTAATCGCACAGCATATTTTACATGAGGAGATCTAGGTGAGAAATGGATTTTTTTTTTAATCAAATTGCAAAATAAAGTATTGGTTTAAACAAAACATATCAAGTGTAAGTGGGTTAGTAAAGTTATAGTAACAGGTTAAGGACGTTTAGAGAGGATTTATGATCGATTTGTTTTTGGAAATGTTTAAAGAATTGCCAAAAAATCTCCAACAAATACGATTGAGAGTATATCTTATTTTAGTTTTAAAGGAAAACCTTTCAATTCACTTAATGCAGTTGAGTGCAACCTAAAAACTGACAGTTAGTGAAATCTCGTAAATCTTCCATTGAAAGAAGCTTAAACTTTTGATATATTTTATGTTGTTGTTTGTTAAAACAATAAGGCATCATCATCATCATTTATTGTTTTATGAATAATAGTAGAATTTAATGAAGACGATTAAGTGCAATATACATTAAATAAACTTTAATATATTCAACGGTTATTTGTTAAAGTTTGCATAAGCTATTTAGTTTAGTGAGTGAGAAATAATTAGTTCCAAAAATGTTCCCAAGATGTTAATGTAAATATGTTATACACTAGAAGAGGTGAAGTATATAAGGGAGAAGTGGTAATGAGAATGAGTTAAATTAGTCCACCAACTTTCGCTACAAATTCATAATTACTGGATTATCATATTTTATAAGAAATAAACTACTGAATTCTCAACCTTGTGGTTTTTTTTTACATCTTCAACTATCTGATTTTAACAGGATTCTAAAAAGGAATTAATGTGAAATTTTATCATTGTTCCTCCAATGGAATTTGTCAAAAGAACGTTATAAAAATGATGAATTGGATGAGAATAAAAAGACAATTTCGCTATCTGTGTATAAAATAAAATAAAATAAAAACCATTTAAAATCATTAAATCATTGTAAAGCACTTTCTCGAACTATTCGAACAGCCAATTGTATACGATTGGGGTCCCAATTCCCATCGAATCTGAATTATTTATTAATTCGCGTCGATTTTTTCGATTATTGTTCGTAAAAACAGATATCCAAATACATTAATTTATCAAAATCCACCTCTATCACCACCACCACCATCACCATTATCATCATCATCATCATCATCTCTTTAAGGTTCATTTATTTCAATTCACTAACCCCCTTTCGTTTTTTGTTGTTGTCTTGTTATTCATACCACCCCTCCTGTTCGCATACGTACTCGTGTTCCTGTTTTCATTTCCTTTTTCGACGACATGTTCCGGCGGTTGTCACTCAAGATTTTTACAAGTCATGTACTTTTATAATCCACCATAAACATATCAGTTTCATTTTACATACAATAATAAAGGTTTCGTTCAGTGGGTGTAGTGAATTGTCTCCGGATATATTGAGGGAGAGGATGTTTAGTACTTATAAAGCGAAATTTAAAAAATTCAACCCTCTTGTCATATTGTTGTTGAGATTTTGATTTTAGCCTACTAGTCACTAATTGTATTCTATTTCAGAAAATACAGGAATTGTTACGGCATTTCTCTTTATTTTATTTTTTTGCTTTTGTTAAATGAAATGACGATGTCGGATTTTTATTGATACGATGTTGTTTACTTAAATAAATAGACGAAACAAAATTGTTGCAAGCAAATAGCGGAAATTCTCCTAAATTTGACCGAGAATAGATAAAATAAGAAGGGTAGTTTTGGGAATCGCTCGAAAATATACAAGAATTTCCAAGATTCAATTAATTGTTGTAATTAGTTGTTTTATTTGTCTTGAATTAAAATTCAACGTACATTTTGTTGTTTCTTTTTTTTGTAATCTTGTTTCTTCGCTAGAATATCTTGAGAAAAGTTTCGGTTCGATTCTCTGTTTCTTTTACTATTTCCAATCTGTCAACATATCTTGAATATGTTTTTTTCTTGGAACAATTATATACAAGTTTTCCTTTCTAGAAGTTTTTTATGTCAATTTTTGACAAATGTTTTTAAAGTTAATAGAGTCATCTTTCTCGACTATATAGACTTATTATAATTTTTTTTATATTTAGGAATATTTGGTTAAAATCGAGAAGAATAGTCGAAAACAAACAGTTTTGAAGAGTTAAAAAAGATAGCTGTTGCAGCTATTTAACACTTTTATCTATCAAAAAACTATTGACATTAAACATACATCTGTTTGTTAAAGTGGTTTTCTTTTACTTCTTTGTCAACTCTCTCGAAGTGTTAAATTAAACTACAAGTGCCTGTATAACACTCTACTATGTTGGATAACACACCATCAAAGCTCATACTTTATCTTGAATACAAATTATCCTAAAAGGTACTAGCCCATTAATTTGACAAAGTTACAAGTTACAAGCCCTTTCAACATTTTATGGTTGTGGTTCATTTAAAAATGCAAGGGAAGTTTTCCTACTACTCTTGTCTCTTTATACATATTATATACATGCATAACAATAGGGTTGCAGGTTAAACATGTAAGTGCCATAAATATCGTCGACTTATCTCAATTTACAACTCATAATCAGCTTAAAGAAAAGTAGCCGCTTTAAAATGTACTCGGTGGATTAGGGAATGGCAGTTTTTGTCCCTTTTATTCACAACTTTATATCTTGTTAGTATATAGTACGTAAAATTTTCAACAATTTATTTCCAGTCTATACTACTTTATGTATATGTGTGTGTAGTATAATTCGGATGCACGATTTAATTACGTGCCGGAAATTCGTAAGTGACCAGTAGAGAGGTATTTATAAGTGGAAACTATTCGACGAGCTGGCGTCTTGGTTTTCGGTTTGTTTGAACAAACTTGTGTATTGGTTAGTGTATTTGTGTATGCATCTCTGGATAGCCACCAACATTGCCAACTTGGCACAAGGAGAAAGGGACTTTGGTCTTCCTGATTTTAGTTCTTAGTAGCCATTTCAATACAATCTATATATCTTCTCTCATCCTTTGACTAGGTACCAGAGATAACGTTCAATTAATATTACAGGAACGTGTATAAACTAAGATTGCTTCTAATTATTAGTTTATATGTATTGATCGTCCTTTTGTATTCAAAAGATTTAATCCATTAGAATGATTAGAAACGTTAAATCTTTGATCATTTCAACAATTTAATGAGAGAAAAAAGAATAATAATCAATGTTTTTTGTTTAGATGATAAATAAAGGATGTACAATATACAGATATAGGGGTTGAATTTGCTGCCGTCAGATTTATTTGTTCACGACGGGAAGTCACGGTACCCCCGTGTTAGAACAAGGATCCCGTTCAAATAAAACGATTAGAATAGATTTTAAATTAAATGGAGCATGTGATAATGTCAACATAACTCATATTTACGGTTTTTATTTCGATTCATGGAGAACCTACAACACCCAGCACGACGGCTCCTTATTTGCGCCCTTTTCCCCCAACAATCTACTCCTGCCTGCCTGCCTGCCTGCCACTCTTCTATAAGGTTTTTGAAACACATCGAATTATTCCTAGCTATAAAACACAACAACACCACCACCAACCATTACTATAACTTCTAACAAAAAAAATGTGCAAAAAGTTAAAAGTATTTTTTGGTGGCTGTTTCTGTAGTGGCAGCAGCATCGTCATCACAATCACTGTTGTGTTTGTTGTTGCCTTCATCCGTATGAATAAGTGGTCTTTCCATTTTTGATATTGGAATGGTATTGCCTGTTTTGGTGGTATTATGATAATTTTTTGGACGCATTGCGTGTCGGATTCGTACAAGTAAATGTAGATGTGACTTTCAATTTAGCTGGCGGTGCGGGATTATGTTGGCGTCGCTTTTCCGGGCGCCGCCACTAGCTCTTCTTCTCTATTCTTCGTCTTAAATGTATATATACACACGGTTTCTGTTTTTTTTTGCTGTGAACTGATAACGAACATCTTTCACTCTACTAACATACAATTCCGTATCTAATTAGAATAGAAGAACCACACCAGTATTGATAATAGAATCGTTCCTATTATTTGTCTCTAGCATTAAAATCTCTACATATACAACAGTAAGAATTTTCAAATAAATATTAGTTTATCGCCAATTTCACGTTTTTTCCCCCCATTTAAAACTCTTACTTTCTATAAATCGAACAAGCTCAAAACAAACTAGAGAGTTATTAAAATGGCCTCTCCATCTCACTGTGTTATTTTCACCCTTTTTCTCCACTATATTACAACGATTTTCTTTTAGTGGGGACAACTCTAATTCAGACTGGCCGAAATTCATCGCCCGTTCCTAACTTTATATTATAATACTTTAGTTAGTAGTCTCAATGAAATGAGAATAGATAGGATAGATGAGAATAAGAAGAAGAAAAGTAAACAAATTTTAGGAAATATTAATTTTCTTAAAATAGGCAATATATTTAATTTGTTGATTTACGAATTTGTCCTCGTATATTTTAATAAAAATAAAGTAATATAGATAAAATAATCATTTAGCATGCACCTCTCGCATATTATAAATGTTCATAAAATACAACTACGTAATAACATCCAGATGGCTGGATATAATACTGGGAAGACTACTGACATTACATCACATTCCCAGACTATTCCTGAAACCGTTGATGATTCATGAAAGAAATACCAGGTTTCATGGGAGATAAAGAGATAAAGACAATAACAATAATAATAATAATAATAATAATACAACATTAAAGCACCCCTTCACGTAGATAATTTATTAATAATTTACTAAAATAACACTTTGCACCTAGTTTTCTACATTAGTAATTACATTAATTGTAATTACTTGTACTTATCAAGCAAATTTCAGTGCTACTGGTTTGTTTAATTTAGCAATCTTAAACGCTTAATGTTGAAACTATTTACAATATTTACCATGTACGACGTGTAAATGTTGAAGATACACACAACGGTGGTGGTTTAAAAGGTGAAGCAAATTCACCCTCTCGCACAATTTCGTGTACAACTACAGAACTTCTAGTGGTACTTGAACTTTGTAGACGACGTCATTACTTAACTAAGCAAATTAATGTTTGTTATAGTTGTTGTAATTATCTGTGATTAACTTTTTTTTTTGAAAAAATAAGCAATTTTCAATGTCGTCGCTCCGAATTTGGGTTCAAAGCTGCTTCGTGTAAAAACAAGTTGATTCTAAATATTGTCGGTGTAAAGTGGTCGATTAATGTTTAATAAAAGCACCTTAGTTCGCTTAAAATCAGAGCTTTGAGCCGTTCTTTTTTGTTCTAGTTCAATTTAATAAAAATAGTTTGGTATGCAAAAATAACGGTTTTTTGGTTTTCGGTTTAGTTCCAAATGATTTATTTTCAAATTTTTACCCTAAAATGTTTGTACAATCTCTAAGAGCTATTTAAAGGGAAACTCTTTTAAATACAGAAAAAGCCTTGAGCAGTTGACTTATTTTGTAATATTCTGTCAACAGAAGAATTTTCATGGTGATACGTTTTACCATAGGGTAGAAAATCGAAAGAAAAAAAAACATAAAAAATGGCATTTAATCATTGACAACTTCAACTCCCAGCAAGGGATGAAAACGCTGTTTACATCTTTTAATAGTCATAGCGTATCTGTATTAGGTACTTTTTAATCTGTTGAAAAATATTGAGCTTCTACAGAGATATTCGCAAAAAACCCTGATCTTGCAGGAGTAACCTTAACCCCCAATATCTCCCTGAACACGTACGACGACATACACATCCCTTAGAATGCCGATATACCAAAAAATTAGGAGTTTTGACCTCGGGTAGTTTACTTGCAAATTCGTGTTAAGTGCCCTGAGTGCCCAGCAAGGAAAAGGGAAAAAATCGTGTTAATTAGTATGCTTGAACCAGAAAAAACGGTTTTGTTTCCGGTTGAAGTCCAGATTTCGTTCTAGCCAAAATTACGGTTTTCTCTCGTTTCCCCTTTTTGGTTCAGTTCTAGTTTAAAGCCTTGGTTAAAATTCGTCCGATTTAGATTGAATTCCAACAACAATTACAGATAGTTATTAATAAAAGAGGGGAAAAATATTTGAAATTCTTCGTACAGGAAAGATAATTACGTAGTTATTATTCATTGATATACAACATTAATAACTTGCTGGAAGCCAGGAATATCAATGAAGAGAGAATGTCTCGTATTCAAACTTTAATTATGGAACACAGAACAAGTTCAATAAAGCATACATGGCTGAATAAAGGTATCTTTTATTTATCGAAGAAGAAATAATAATAATAGTAGTAGTAGTATTAACAGAGAGTGGAATACGTAAAATTCCAACCAACTTAATATTAAAATATCGACAAAGAATCTCCATTATTTGATCGTGATTTTATCGGAATAAACCCGAACCGAATTAAAAAAAAACAAAAAATACGATTAATATTACAAAATTTCCTGATATTTATAAATTTCTCTACTTTAACGGTAATAGGGATAAAGATCAACAGACAGGGAGAGATTCTGTACTATACGGCAATCAAATCTAATCGATGCTGTAATCCATCACACACAGGTCGGCTTATGTGCTGGAATCATCAGGGGTGTATATGACCCAACCCCCCATCTTCTCTCTCTCTATATACGATATACGTGTGTGGTGGACAAGATGCATTTCAGCATCGGATGGCCAACAATCCCGGTCGCTTAATTGATTTTGACGGGCATGTGTTCTGGCATTTATCCATTGGATACTACGTTCTCACAGTGTGATTACATCTTAATTACATTTAAAAGAAAAAAAAAGTTGTAAAGAAAACGAGCGAATAATTGTTTTTTTTTTTGTTTCAGGTCCAGGTGAGTTTGTGATTTTACAAGATTCGATTATTGAAACAACAATGATATAGTAGAGTTTAAACATTTAGATTCCGGTAAGTTGATTCTATTCGATGATAATCCCTGAAGAGAACAGCTGGTTATAGATTTAGGTGTGTCCATGTTTGTCCAACAGCTTTAAACTTACTCATGGTAGTTTATTATCCCCATCTCACCCTCTATCTCATTCTAACTGTATTGTCCTTTTAGATCACTCTTCAATTTTCTGTTTAATGGATAGAGTAGTTAGGTGAAAGAGTAGAGGGTATATTTGAATTTACATTTTAGATTCTCGCATTTTCGCGATCCAAATCATTGGAATTAAATACTTATTTTGCTGTTTATCTTTGGAAGTTTTATGACGGAACTCTTCAATCACCTGCTGATTGCTCATTTCATCGCCCCGAATGATGACATTCCATTTCTCAACTTGAAATCGATCCACTTTATCCTAATCTAAATTGTAAGAGAAAAAAAAAATGTAATGAAACAATCTCTATTTGGGGTAGTTGATACGGTTAATCTGTAGTAGTGGTGGTGGTGGTATAAAAGTAAAAGATAAACAGTAATAGTAATTCTGTTACAATTGTCAACAAGTAATTGCAACTCACAACTCCAATATTGTTTAGCAATCTCGTTACGAGTTACCCACTTAGTAATGTTCATAATAATGTGTACACTACAATATAGATAGACAATAAAGGGTTTTAATGGGTTGATGGGCGTATTATGGCCCTATGATAAAAAACTAACTATAATTCTTTATATCTATATCTCTAAATATTATCTAACAAATGTAAATGATGATGATTATGATGATAGACAAGGGACAGTTTGAATTTGCATATTACTCGAAACGATACACTTCGTTGCATCTTAAAATTAACTAGAATCATGTTTCGGTCTATACCAAAACTGTTTTAATGTTTTTGGACATTAAGCATTTTGGTGTATTGATTCCTAGTTTCAACGTTGGCAAAACGTAAAATTTTATGAACGTTATAATGTGGCATACAACCATTGAATCGAGTGCTATTCGAATAGTAATAATCGAATAATTGACATTTCTCCGGTTTTTGATTACTCGTTACTTTAGTTTAGTTTCCACTATATATTTTCTAAAAAACATTTATTACCCTTGATGTTATTTGATGATGATGATGATGATGATCTATCAAAACTGAACAACTTATGGGAAAAAAACTATTTGTCTTCGCGATCAATTTTTAATCTTTTCCGACACAAACTTTTTAAACAACACTCATAAAATACTATCGATAACATCGGAGTAAATGAGTGTAATTTTTTGGTAGATGACCCCTATGTAGAAAGACCTTGAATCTTTAGTGGAAACAAGCAAAAAGACCTTGGTCATTCTTGTTTTGGTTAGATCGATTAGCGATTAAATTCATTTATGGAGGTGTTTTGGTAACCATGGAACACAACATGACATTTACCACTCACCATGTCTTTAACATCATACGTGCATTAGTGTATACAAGATTGTAATATAAACATTTAATTTCAATCAAACAACACAAGAGCTTTTAAAACTTCTATAATAATCATCACTCTTTCACCGTTAATATATCATATAATACTAAAATATATTTGGTAAAAATATTACAAAAAAAAAAAACAACAACGAGAGATTCAGTAATGAAATTTGTATACCGAGTTTTAATGTAGATATATCAAAAGATAATTAAATTTAACCCCTTGTACACATCGTTGGCGGTTTGAAAAACGAGAATTGTATTGTTTGGCGTCAGTTAAACTGACTGCAATTACCACCACTATGAAACCACCGCATTTACAAAGATCACTGTTTAAATAAATGTTACAAGTATGTTGAAATAATTTAGTAATTTTTTTCTATTTCTTAGTTCCAAATTATTTGTTTTTCACTTTAATGTCTTTAATATCTATAAGGGTAAATAATAATAATAATAACAACAATAACAAAAGATTCGAGACGAGTTTAGTAATTTCTATAACTTATTTCTTAACGTGCCATTGTCTGTGCTTTTGATAGACTCCATTAGATATGTTCGTTTATTACTGTATGATATACGAAAAATAGAGGGTAGATTCACCCTCTCGTCTACATTATAATAGTAGTATGTAGTAGTAGTATTATATTTATAATAAATGGGAATTGTTTAATTGCTAAAAATGCCATCAGGCATATCATTTAATTAGCCGGTTAACGATAGAAATAGCACCCTTGTTGATTAGGCTTTTCTTATTCATTTTGAATTGCTTAACAATAGTAATAAAAACATTTTATTGTTTTATTTGAATTTAAGGGTTGTTATATTGAAATGATGATGGTAATAATAATCTACATATTGTTGTATGTTTGTTTATTGTTCTTTTTATCTTGTCTGATTATGAATGAAGAACACCCACGAAATATTATCGAAATCATTTTAAGCGAATTCAGTCCAGTTCAACATGTCAAACGTTCATCCGCCTCCGTTAATTTCCTGAAGACCAATTTCATCCCCCAAGTGTTTCGGTCTGACATTGTTGATGATAACAACAACAACAAACATCAACGGTGTCACTTACCTCGTTGTCGTCGCCGTCTCTCTGTTGTTGTTGTTGACGTCGTCACTTGATGATTTCTACGCTATATATACCTTTTCATCAATTCGTTTTCTCTTTGTGTGAAATTTCTCATTTGTTTCTAGCTGATTTGTCTTGTAGCCAACGGCGGCTGTTGGAAAAACACTGCACTGACACCTCGCTAGTGACATCCAATTTCCACAACGTCATCATTCCTCATTCTCTATGTTCATTCACTGTATAACATTCACCATACATGTGTAGAGAAGTCTTGACGAACGAAAATTCCTAAGGCGAAAGGGCCAGTGATATTCATCAAAACCACCACCACCACTATAACCCAAGCCAGTGTTTCTCAACAGCTGATTTGTAGAGAAATTTTACCGGTTCGCAATTTTCTGACCCATAACAAATGTAAACTACCGATCCTTAGCAATTAGAAAAGGGTTAAGAAACACAAGGGTGTTAACAAAAGTGCTTGAGAACGGTTGAAAACAGGGTAAATAGATGGAATCTTGAAATTTTAGTTCAATAGTATTTATTGAAATCTTGCATTAATACCCAATCAGTGATTCTTAACCGGCCCATATTGAGAGTTTATTTTTAAAATATTACCGACCCTCAGAAGGCTATTAGAAAAAGTTTGAGAAACACTGTTCTAAGCGATATTCATACTTAAAAGGAATCGAATCTGATTCCACCATTAATACTTTCCGCAAAATCGTCAATTCTGATGATTATGATGTGGATGTTGATGATCGGAAATGGAATAAAAAAAAATTAATAGCTATTCGGCAACGTCAAAAATAACCTTGATAGAGAGAATGTTTTTAAAAAAAATGGACTGGACAATAAGATACTTTTAGAAATCGAGCACTTACCACCAAATCTCCATTATCGAACCGAGAATATGTTTATCATTTGAAAGAATTCATTTGAATTATTTACAAAAAAACAAACAAACCAACAACAACCTTGATCTGTGATTTGTTTGCACAATTTAATTTCCATCCCCTAGATCCAGCGAGGTGACAATGACCTGTCATATACCGCTTGTCCGCCTTCAGGCAGATAATTTCACGGTTTCACCCAAAATTTAAATTAAAATTTTTGTACAATAATGCAATTGAATTGTTTATTAATATTTATTCTACCGTTCATGTGAATGTGTGTGTATGTGCGGTAAATAGCACCATTAAAATCTCAATTTAAAGCATTCGAACTTTGTTAAAAGAAAACCACGAGTCACAAGTTTCCACTTAAAAAGAGATGAGAATAAAAATAACATTAGACGAACAAATAATAAAAAAAAAAGAACGGGAGAAAGAGAGCAACGTTGGGAAACTAGGGGAAAACACAGAACGGAAATAAAACTCTTAATTGGTCTGGTTTTTCAGTTCTTTACCGAAGATTTACTCAATTAATACAGTAAGGTGATGGAGTTTTAATTTAAATTTTATCGTTTATCTTTGAAAAAGAGTTGTTATTATAAATTATAAGATTTGGATGAAGTCCTAATAGGCTAACATCCTTCCGACCTAGAAATTATATAACACACTCTCATTCATTAAAATTTATAAATAATGCAATAAAATTTTGTTGTTTCCCTCTCATACAACATCCTGTTAAATTAAACAACAACACTCATGCACACGTAAATATGTTAAATATACATTATTATAAAGATGAAGCCAAGGGTGGAAAATTCAACCCCATGTTAATTTTTAAAAATTTCATGATATTTGTCGTAAAATTTTCGTATTCCTTGAATGTCTAAACAAGATTGGTCCTGTTATTAAGATAGCAATCCGTTTTATTTCCTCCTATAAAACCGTGAATATACAGTAATGCATATACTTTCTTTTTTTTTAGATAGATAGAGATACCGTAATCTAGTAAGTTAACCCTGATTTGATGTTGTTGTTTGTTGTAGTAGTGGGAATTGTTATTAAAATTGTAACTGAACAAGAGCCCTTATTTGTTTGTTTGTTTAATTTTACCGTCACTTGCTATTCTCTTATTTTCCATCATCTTGCTGATTTCACTTTCAATTGTATTACTCTTCAGCCTTTGAATATCACACGATTATGGGTGTTGTTTATTTTTTTTCTTTAACGAAAACACCCTCTATGTCCCATATTTTTCACTCCAATCATCCCTTAAATTCATGTTATCTCTGTCTATCATTCAACCAATTTTGTGATTACTCGATTCGAAATATACGTATTCAATGTTTTTGTCCTACAGACTTCAATAAAGTGGAATAAACGGCCAGGGGATGTATACACAATACATTCGAGTATAGAGAGAAAGAGAGAGTGTTACTCAATTGAATGAGTTACGATATTGCCGAGAAGGTTAGTGTTTTGGATGATTGTTACATTTTCAGTTTATTTGTTCGTTGAGTTGTTTTCATGCTTTTTCTCTTCATCATCCCTCTTGTCTCTTATCTTTTTTATATTTTAATGATTATGATTAGTCGTTTAACAACTCAAACGTGAAAATTATCGAAATTATTATTTTTATAATTTAAATGATAATAAGAGTAAAAAAAAAAATTGATTTTTTTTGCCTCTTTTAGTTTCTGTCAATAGACGTGTTTTCAATTCGGGCCTTCGAACGTGATTTATTTAAAACTGAGCCTCTTCCGGGACCATTGGAAATTTACATTCATTTATTTCCTTTTAGAAATTTTCGCCTGCTTATATATACATACATATACACCACTTTTACCACTATAAAAATATATAATTTTTGACATGTTTATTAATTCCGTTTAGTATTATAATGGTGGTTTTTTCTTTTTATTATTTTCTGCATTTATTGAGAATCTATATAGGCGCCGTTATGATCTTTCTACCAAAGTAAATTGTTGGAAATTTTGGCAATCATACAGATCGTGAATTTTAAGTAGAAACATATGGAAATAAAGAGATTCTTGCTTATTTTGTTTTTTAGTCTTTTATTAGTATTGTTTTATTAAACAAAAATGTTGGTAGTGGAGGATGATTTTCGCACACTACCCATATTCAGATCGGTATCTCTACTACTATATGTGAAGGTCCCTTCTATTGTTGTATTAGAAATTCAGGAATTTTCATTCGACAACGAAAATATCTACTCAATATATATATGTATGTATATATAGTATGGATAGCCTACATTTTGGATAGGCGCGCTATGGACGTCGGCGCCGGGTTCGGTATGCCCACCTCGAAACTCGGCGCCGCCTCTTCATCTCTCCGTTGTATCCAAGAAATCTCCCAAAAAAAAAACACAACAATCTACACCGACTCTTATTTAAATAATAATTCTTCTTTACACAAAATTATTTTCAATATTGATTCGATAATTTGCCAAACATCATACATCAATAATATTGATAAAATATGGTTTTGAGTGTGAATTTATACCTTTTATTTATCTATGGATCAAAAATATGCGTTTCAATGAACAAACAAAATAACGGAGATTGGTAATAATTCTGTTTGTCCTGTTCGTATTCAATTTGGATTTTGAAAAGTCATAAAATTGCATATCGAAACCAGAGTGGGGAAAAAATAATAACAACAACAACAACAATACCTCGATGTTGATTGAAATAAATTGGAAATAAACACTATAAATAGGAATTTTAATCATACCAATACACAATTACCACATTACTACTATTAAAACAATCAATACAATTGTCGAACGTATATACCGTGTGTCCCACTTAAGTAGGGCCAGATTTTATGGCAGCTGCCATTATTTGGCGAGTGATTCGGAGAATATTTTAAGGATTTGTAGGAAAGTCCCTTGAGAACATTTTAGCAAAATTAGAACCTCATAGCTCGTTTAGAAGTTGGTCAAAAAAGGCTCGTTTGAACGGAGAACGACTAAGAATGACTTGAAGATCCTTTCAACATTGACTTTCTTCGTTTTTCTTAATTTTATTCTGGAATAAGTGAGAATGTTTCCCATTTTTTATAGAATGCAATGAAGGAAAACGAAAAAACTCGAATGTTGAGAGGGTTTCCAAATCATTCTTAGTTGTTTTGTGTGTTCAGTTCGTTTTTCAAAATCGCTACCTTGTCCAAAACGGGCTACGAGGTTTTAATTTTTCTGAAATGGTCTCCACTACAAATCCTTAAAATATTTTTGGAATCGCTCGCTAAATAATGGGAGTTGTCATAATAACTGGCCATCTTTAAGTGGGGTGCACATACACGATATTCCAACTAAACACCCCTATTTTTTGTAATAAAATATCAAATTTTCCCCAAGTTATACAGGGTGTAATCGAAACTTTAACAATCGTCAAATCACGTATGGAGTCAAAAAAAAGTGAGCCAATTTTTATAATACGTGAGAGGGTCGATAGGGCCTCGTTTTCTAGAAAAAATTCCAAATTCCACTAGAATAGAACAACCTTAAATGCCAATAATTGTGTTTAGTCGCCATTCATAATTAATGCTCTTCAGCTGATATCAACGTTCAGTGTTCAGATGTGAGTGGAACGGGAATGTAGACTGTAGTGGATGGTTGCGGGCTTATTATTATTATTTTTTTGTCCATGCACTTCCATATTTTTGACACTTTTTGTTGGACCATACGAAACAGTTATCGAATTCAGTGCCGGTCGGAAATGTCGACCAGTTGCAGACCCGAATTCGTGAAGCTGCAAACAAGTTTCAGGTACTGCCGAAACTTGCACCTTTCCCTGCTATGTATTAGAGTGCAGTTTTGTGTGGACCTGAGGGTGGCGACCTTTTGAACAATTTCTGTAGTCATTTTTGTATTGCACTATTTTTATAGTTTTAAATCAAATGTGTTCTGTGTATGTTTAATACGTATTCAATGTAAATCCGAGGTGTGTTATAATGACACCTGCTTTCTTATCAATAAAATTCTCGACAACAACATTACCGTACTTAACCAGCGACTATCAAACAATCGCTCAAAATTTGTGCAATTTTAGTAATATTTTTTCTCTTCAAGCCCTTTAAAATATGTTGAATATTGTACGTGATCTTGATTACACCCTGTATACTTACAATTAGATTTCGTGAAGGTGATGTATCCTATATAATCGATTCAACAATTAAATTCTCTGTTATACATATAGGTAATACCTATCAATGTGTATACGTAGTGTTTAAAATAATGATCATATTGCGGATGATTTCGATTCAAAACAATAATTAAACATGAATGGGTATATGGACAACACGGATCAAACATAAATAAAACAATGATTGCAATAATACAAACAGACTAACAACTGTATATGTTACCATTTGCGTATAATTTTGAATTTATTGTCGCTACCAGGTGAAATGTGGACTTAAAAATTAAAATATTAACGTGGATATTCATACAAAAAAAAATTTAAAAATAATGAGCATTACATTAAAGTTGGAATAGATTTTGCAGTTGTAATTTTGGAATGATGGTAAAGTTTGTTAATGTTAATGAATTTGTAACTTAATTAAACTTTTGTTGATTCAAATAAGTGAAACTTCTAGTTTTCATTTAAATTATAAAAATAAGCTTGACGGTGAACAAATTCCACCATCTCTATACAATTAAATAAAACTACAGTATGCAGTTATGTTGAAAAAAAAAACCAATTTAATACTAATAATATGAAAAATTTGTTCATATTTTAAATAGAATTAACTTATCATTAATTCTAATTAAATTTGAGCACGTATCTTATATTTAAGCAAATTAATAAGTTATCTATATCCTTAGAACTGACCTCTGTATTTATTTATTTATTTATTTGTTTATTTAATAAATACACAAAATATTAAAAGTAATGAATAATAAATTTCCGTAAATTATTATTCACATTTTCTACAATCTTGCGTTAATTTTAAATTTATGTTTAAAATAATCAACTTTCAAATCAGTATATCGGTGATTAGTGATTAGTGATTAGTCAAATTTACCTAATTTAATTATCAGTAAATATAGACAATTCTTCTATAAGTAAGTTAGTATAAGAGAATCAGAATTTCAGTGAAGATTTCTAGTTTTTGTTGAAATGAGTGTCTTGACTAAAGTTATAAATTCTTGTAAGTATTTCCACCTTTTCGTTCTCTTTTTTTTTCATTGAATCTAAATAAAATTGACATTCAATCGGTTATAAACCGTATAAAGTTATGAGTAATATTTCGTTAAAATGGACCACCTGTATCCTTCCGTATTAAAGAGCAAACTTTCGCATCACAAATCTTTCAAGAGATTAATTCTCGATAATAAATCAATTGAAAGATTTCCAAATAATAATATTGATAAAATTAAAGTATTTATCTACTGTTGACGAAACTATAGTACATTATAATAATAGAGTTGGACAAATTTAAGGAGTTTTAAGCATGGCTTGGGATATGGATGTGTGTGATGGTATTAAAGGAACGTGCTTTGAATTAGAAAATAAGAATCACCAAATATATCTCTTATACTATCTTGCTTTAATATCTAGCTTTTTCGGCAAATTTCTCTGATTTTCTCCATCTATTTCCTCAGTTCTGTATACACCACACCACAATCATCCTCTTTATCGCCACATATTCAACCTGTGTGTTTTTAAACAAATGCATTCCTAAAATTCCACTATTGGAATATCTAATTGTCGGTTCGATTTCAAATCACTGCTACACACCTTTTCACTCTAGTTTGATATTGAAATCAGGCATCTAAAATTCAATTCTTTTAAAGATACTTTGCAATTTCTAGAGGGGTATTAAAGGAGCGATTTAAAATGGAATTTGTTTATTTTTATTTTAAAAAACTAAAAAATCTAGTGTAAAATAGAATTGTAATGGGTATCGTTTCTGTAAATAAGAGAATGTTAGCAATTGAATTGAACAATATAAAGTTGAGAATGCGTTACAAACAGACTTGAAAATTGTTATTACATATTGACTGTATTTTGTAGATTTCTATATGTAGAGATATTACGAATAAAATTAAATTTCCCTATATAGAGAAACTTCAAATATTAACAACAAAAAAAATCAAATTATTCACCTTTAACAATATTGATTCAATTTTATCTATTCTTAATGATAATTACCATAATAATTAAAGTGCATATTTGTATAAACATACATTTATCAATTTTTATCGATTACTAAGAATTAATGAATATTTACCTACAAGACATATAATCAAATAATACTAAACAAACAATACGTATTGACTAACAACTTATTTTAATGTGGGAAAGGTTAAATTATTATCCGATAAATTGTTAATTAATATTCATTTGTTGAATATTCTTGTTTGACAATATTTACGCATCATAATCCAAAAAGCTTAATGAGAATTCTACTGAATAAATAAAACAGTAAACAGGCAATACACAAGAAGAAGAACTAACTAATAGAGGAACGAAGGGGGCCAAAGTAATAGTTATACTGTGAATAGTAATAGCGAATGAGGGGTATAATTATGCATGGTAGCTTGTGCAAAAGCAACACTGTGTTACTTGTCTACAGAAAACACGAAGCAAATGTAAGAATAAGTCGAATTTGCATGATAATGTTGTACGTTGTGGTGGAAGTGGCTCTTCCACCAAGATTCCACCACAATATGGTCCGGATTAGTCTTGACGAACAATAGCGACATCCACTTGTAAAATTTAAACGACAAAAAATGGGATTATTAATATACATATTGGTACTTGATAATAATAGGGGGTTGGTGGTTATTTTTGGGGAGAATTCATAGAAAAATTCGATTAGATTTTATACGTTTGTGGATATCTAAAATACATAAGAGAATGTTGTTGTTGTTGTTCCGGAATTTCTCAACAAAGATAATAAGAAACATTTGCATTATAAATGCTTTGACTCGAAGTGAATCTTAGACTACCGGGAAGAAAATAAGCTACATTGTTGGCTGAAGAGGATGGTTAAATAAAGTTTATTCATTTGTAAATGTGTATAACTAGTTTCAAGTCTGTTTCGGTGTGTATGTATATATTCCCAGAATAGATTTTCTAAAGGGGTACATACACACAAACACATTACAAAAGCAAAGTTTAAATTTATTTGTTTCAACTACTTATAAATTTATTACAAAAAAAAAAATAGTTGATATTCTACTTGAAAATCATTACAATATTATTAAATCTTCTACTCGTATTTTAATCGTATCAAACAAAATTTTTATTAAATAGGAAAAACTTCTATTCCCGGATTATAATTCAATTTATTGCTTTTGAAAGTATAACAAGATAAGCACTTTTTTCGTTGACTCTCAAGAAAAAAATACCCAAAAAAAAAATCTGATATTTATCATAGTAGATGATAGAAATTCTAGAATGTACACAAAACTAAATCGATTGAATCGATAAATATACATACCCTTTAACGAAATTCAATTATAATATTCTTTTGTCGGTTAACTTGATTCGTATCTATTATAATTCGGAGATACCATCCCTCTTCTACATCCACGATGACGACATGTTTAATTTAATCCATTCTATCCTTCTCCACCACCACCACCAGCAAACCCCCCACACCTGTTAAGTCACTGTGTGTGTGTGTGTGTGTACAATTGAATCCCTTTTCCAACCCTTGTTAATTGTCTGGAACGTGGAGAAATCATTATCTAGGAAAGTCCGGGATTTGGACTTTCAAAACCGTGATACGGACGACCGCAAGTCAGTTTCATCATCAAGTTTCCACCTTCAGTTGCCACCGCTCTACAGGCGCCACCCTTCATCAATTTTATGCAATATAACTTCAAATGATAATAATCAATTAATTAATTTTACAAATAGGAAAGTGCAATATAAAATCTTGTAAGAGGGTTGAGCAACGAGGCTTTTAACTTGAAATCAATACAATCGTCCACACACATTTATCTTCCCAATTCCTTGCAAGGACACACTACTAGTTACTCTCATGTCTTTGTAGCCAGATTTATAACCGCATCCTGTACAAATAAAAATAAAAACAGGTAAAACATTATATTGGCGTCCATTTATATTGTTCTATGTTTATGGAACATACAACAAACAATATCCTGGTTGTAAACAACTCAAACGATAATTCTGTTTGGATTATTTCGTGTATTATTATTATTTTATTTTATTTTTTTTGAAGTAAATAAATACAGTAACAATAATGGAATTGACCTTCCTATGGTGTGTTAAAAGGATAACAAGGGTCGAAGGTGCAGCCCTAAAAACGGGACAGTCAGGATTTTCAAGGAGTAATAATTTCTTCCACCCTCGATTCCTTGGCGTCCTAAATAATTCGATCCTTACATTACCATAAAACACATGAATTGGTATAATAAATTGGGCGATGGTTTTAATTGCTTTATTATTATTATTTAAAAGTGCAATTTTTAAATGTTTTTCTAGCTCTCTTTCTCTTAATTAGATACAGAGTCGTTTTTCTTTCAACTCGTTTATTACTCTTCGTTATTAGTATAGTAATTAGTTAATGTCGTTTTAACTTTTAACGACTTTTAATTAATTCAGATGATTTGTCTTTTTCTGTTTCAGGTGAGTGTCGTTCCAATCTTGAGTTTTTTTCAGTCAAACACCGCCTCTATTGTAAGTTATTGTTTTAATAAATTTTAATATGACACTGTTATTTATAAATCAAGCAAATTGAGAAGTGTATTGTTACAACATTCTACCATATACGCTTTAATTGGCCGACATAAAACATCCTTATTTTTTTTTAAAGAAGTTGTGCGTAAATTTCCGACATTTAATTTGTTATTTACGTCCCAGTTTTCCATAATTCGCTATATCGTTTTTTGTAAGAATCCATCGTTTTCTTCTTTGATACCGGAACAATTATTAAAAATTATAGTTTGGAAATATGAAAAAAAAACGATCGTTATCAATACTAACAAAAAATATTTAATATGCAAATACACCTACAATCTACATAGTAACGACTGTGTTACAGTTTAAAAATTTATCTTTTGAACCATTGTTCCGTTGTCTTTCCGACTTTTTGCTTGAATAAACACGGTACGAATAAATTAAAATATTCTCTTTTACCCTCATAGAAAAATAGAAAAGAAAAACTATTTACAAATTCGAAAATTCTCCAATTTACAGTAACTTGTCTCGTTTTTGTTGTTGAATAAATTTTATCGTTGTGTTTTTTTTTGCGTCAGTATTGTTTCGATAAAGGATGTGGTAAACAAGTTAATCAAATCTAAGGGTTTGTCTTTTAAACTTGGAGAATATTGCAAAATTTTTCCGGATCAACAAATCAACCTTGATGTATAAATAAGTTTAAGACAAACAAAGAATAAAGGCTAACGGAAAAAAAGTTGGATGAATTTAAGGGTGGATGAGTCGTTAATAAAAGATCTATAAGGTAGAGCAAATTGCTGGAAAAGTGGATTATTTCGTTTCCTACGTGGACAGGAGTTCATTAATTTTCACTGGTGAGATCTTTCAGTGAGATTTTGTACTGTGTGTCGCCGTCTCTCACTTTGGTCGCCGAGTAACACCTTTTTCGTGTTTTCTAGTGGAGACATTGCCGGTCGCAAACGACGGGATATGCAAATCGAGCGTAAAGGATGAAGAGGTTTTTATTGGTGTGACTAGATAGAGGGTTTGGTTCGAATGATAACCATCAAGTTTAACAGTGTGGTGAATGTTGTGTTGTGTGGTCAGGTCCGTGAATTCAGCCACCCACTTTCGCGATAATTTTCACTTAAAATTCAAAGATTTCGCTTATATATTGGGTATCCTATAAGAAGAAATAAACGAATTGTAGAAGAGCAAGGATTATAAAAAGAATTCTATCTGTTCTAGACTTTTGTTACCACACACAAAATTTGCGTCCGCCTTTTCCACCACCACTACCACCAACAACAAATATCCACTTCTAAACATAAAGTTGGAAAGCAAATAAAAGCATTACAATAATCTTGAATTACACCGGATACATTTGAGTGAGTGTAAAAGATAAACATTCTGTCGAAATTGAAAGCTTTAATAGAGGTGGGTATTACAATTAAATGCGCGTACGGGGCTGATTCAATTTCGTTTCGGGAATTGATGCGTACTCGCGACTAGGGTAAACAAGCATTGCCTGCAAGAACATCAGATTCTGATGATACTATACATACACTACACATACACAAATACACATACTTATATCTCAACTCACTCTCTATAATATATTCATAATTGAAGAGATAACCACTCTGGAATGATAATATTGACAACGAGAATATTGTTTAAAATTCACAAACGCTTCTCGAATTAAGTGAAAGTGGAATTAACCCTTACGAATCCATTTGCTCGGTGGTTAATCAAGGGAATCTCTGTCAACATACAGACAACAGTTACCTATAATATTTTACATTTCATTTTTATAAAAATCCCCCGAGAATATTCATGAAAATTTTGTAAATATAATAAAACGAATAATTTAGGTAATAATTAACAGAAATTTAATTAGAAGCAATTAAAAGACCAGTCGAATTTCCATTTTGAAACTTTTATTGTTGTAATTCCTCATCTATTGTAAGTGAATCACTTTGATGATTAATATGGCAACCTTAGATATTTGCATCGTTTCTAATTATTTATGCAAATAGGTGCATGTCGTCGTCGTCGTCGTCGTCGTCTATAGGAAAATTGGCCATCTATATGTATACATTCGGTGTATGCACCGGCAAAAGGGGAAATTACTAATTTTCCAAGTTGTCCGTCGATTACATGGTTTGCATGATTAGTGAGTAGTCGAGATTTTGTGGTGGTGGTAGTGGTGTCATCACCAACATCATCCGTCCCTCATATAATAATTGAGTGCCGATTATGATCCCTCTTGATAGGTGTTTTAATTAAAAGCAACTCGTAAATGTCCCACTTCGTTCATATTACTATCTCTACAATTTCATTTCGAAAGAATGACAATTTAATTTGTTGAAAGTGAACTTTTTAGATCTCCGGTATAGTAGTTTGGTGTAGGAGCACGAGCCACGAAATGTTCCGTTTTATATCCAAACCACTTACCCTTTAACTTTCGGAAGGAAGGAATAGAGAGGGGATGTGAAAACCACCCCCTAAAAGTAATAAGATCATCATAGATCAGAAGCGCGTCTTGATCTCTCTTATTCACTCGCTCTCTTTTTAACCCAGTCGCGTTCAACATCCCCTTATATACAGTGCACTAGCAATGTCAGACTTTGGTAACGTTAATTAAACTTAATTAAAAGAAGTCAGAGTCACCGCAGACGTTTACTAGAGAGGTAGAGCTTGATGCATGGGTAATCCTTGGACAAATTAATTGCCACAGCATAAGTAATATAGAATTCGGTTGGATTTCTCTTTTCTTTTTTTTCTCCTTCTTCTCTAAATCGAAAAGAACGTTCTCTCCATAGATTTCTCAACCCCTTCTTTTTTAACTTCAAGAAGGGTTATTCTTTCCTCATTTGCTCTGGCACCCAATGTAATTCGTTTACTAATGATAACGGCCCTCCACTCCAACTCAATTAAAGAGTTTTTCTTCTATTTTTTGACAGTCACATTGCAACCAATTCCCATTTCCACTGATGAAACCTAAGCCAATTACGAATGTCGAATTAATGATCAAGCTACTTTGACATTAAAAATCTCCTGTTGCCATTATCCTTTATGTCATTCTTAGATTTTTCTCGGATATGTGTTTCGATTTCAGATTTTTGTAATTTATTGCGCTTTTTTTTGTAATATAAAAGTGTATACTTGTAAACATTTTTCATGCACGTCCCTACGTGTCCTGTAGTTTTTTTATGAGAGTCTCATTGGTGAAGAACACAGGAAGGTTCAAAGTTTCCCTTGTGTATCGAACAATAATTCGTCACCATAGAAAACTTACTGATATCCAAAGACTTTACGCAACTTACCCCTTTTTTTGGTCAATCTGATCTTGCCCCAATATTTCAATGACCAGTAGTAAAGTTTCTTATTTGTTTATAACTCCAGTATTTCTTGTATGTATATTTGGTCCATCATATAATATAATCAATGAGGGCGTTATTCCCTTATTAGCAATAAATTTTAAGATTCTTGTCTACATTACATCACATCCAGATGACATTCTCGCGATAGAATCAGTTCTTAGATCTCTATATAAGTACCCTAACATCCGACCAGGAAGTCCATCAGCAAACCCAAAGGGATTTTGTGTATGTGTAGAAGGTGATTGTCGTATTATATACACAAGTGAACCGAATTGTTTTTCCCTTATAGTATAGAAAGCGACAGACAACAATGAAATCATGTCACCACAATAGTAGCATCATCGATAGTATCATACATACAAACACAACTACTATACCGTACCATCTTTTCTCTGACTCCATTTTATAACCCACTCTAGTATCCTACGACTATTATTTCCAACAATTGCTAGATTTCTGTAACGGTAGCTCAGCATCACCTTAGCTATCTTGTCTCTGTTTCCAGCACAACAATTTCTATTCCGTTGTCTCTAAAACGACCGCTCCAGGTCGCCCGTTTACTCCCACAGGATATAATAGCGGTTACGGTTATCGTACTTGTTATAGTTTTCCTTGAAGGAAGGTGCCTCAATAAAGTTGCCTTCAATTTATCTATCTTATAGTGTTGTTGGTCGTCTTCTCTTTTTTTGCGTGTTCATCTTGTTGACGAAAGAAGAAGACGAAAACATTTAAAAGTCAACAGATTTCAAGACAGTGTCTTTTGTCTTCTAAAGGATATTCGGTTGATAACACCAGCCCCAGGAGATTCAAACGCTCGATTTCTTATCAACTGATCAACGCTTTCGCGCGCGCATATGACTCTGATATAACATACAGATATTAGGATTTACTGCAATTCACTTATCTAGATTGACATCGTTCACTTTTCTAGACTTACTTATTTTGTGCATCGATTGCAGGCAATACGATCTTAATTGTAGATCTTTAGGTTTTGATAAGTCTTGAGAGAGGGTCATTTTAAAAATTCTACCACTGACTACGAATTGTCTTTTAAATGACTTACAAATTGCATTTCTACAACATTTCACTAGGTATATTTGGAACGATTATAAATTGCCATTATTATTACTATATAACTATATACCAACCATCGCTATACCTTTACAACATTGAGAAATTATTTGCAATGATTAATGTGGAGTTTATTTTGAGAGATATAGTGAAGTTTCAACTGACTCGTCTGTCAAGTCTTGTTTAATGGATTATGGGTTTTAGGTATGCATGTTTTTACTGAATATTGCATGTAATTATATTGTTTAATGATGTTGTATATATACATGAATAGTGGGCTGTCTGTCTTACCAGATGACATGTCCATCATCGAATCTACCTCACTATACTAGACAGATTTGTACATTTAAATTGATCATTATTTGTTCATGTCTTATTGTTGACACTACGATATATGTATAATAGACATTCAAATGAAAACAAACAGTTGTATAATTGTTAATGAAACCCGGTATTCAACATCAATCGAAATACATATACCACCTTCAGCCACCCTATTGTAATTGTTCTGAAATAGTAATCGCTTCAAGCACAATCTCCCCAGGTGATCCTGGCATCAGTTTAATTTACCTGTGTAATGAGCTGGATGCAAATTTCGTCGCTTAGTTACCAAACCTACAACCCTTTCCTCCTATCAGATACACTGATTCCCATACAATCACTATATAATTTATCTAATCTATATAGTATGGATATATAGTATAAAAATTTAAAAATCTACCGAAATTTATTATAAAGATAAATACGCTATAGGCCAATGGTATGTTTACGGTTTGGGATATTTATCTACCCTTCGTTCTCTTGCGGAAAAAAATGTTGCTATTATTTTTTCACCTCTGCCGTTCCAGGTCAAGCCCACTATGATCCAAGTCCTTATCTAAAACAGTCCTGGTCCACCAAGGCTAGTAAATCATTCGGTCAGATAGCAGCCTAACCACTATAACTACACTCTATATACCTACTGGACCATCAAATCGAGGCCAAGAACAACAAAAAAATTACATGTATAAAATGTCTTATAGATGGTAAATTTTTTTTTAGAAAATATCGTTAATGAAAATGCATTTTAAGCGACCCGAAAGGAGGAATTCCATTGTTGTATGAAGGTGAGGTATGCCGGTTGCATTCAGGCATCTCTCCCTAAATTAAGTTAGCAAATGTCGCGGCCGAGTGCACACGACAGAACGCAATATAACGGCACTACTCTCTGACCATTTCAACGGTGCTTCATCACCTAACATTTAATGAAAATACCCCGTTTTGTATTCAGGACAGAAACAGTTGATGTTGGTTGTAGTGATGGTGGTGGTGGTGATGGTGGAGAATTCAATAGAGGTAGCCAAAAATTAGCCCTGCAAACAAGAAAAATACTTGTTGTATTAATTTAAAACAATAATAGAAAAAAATTCAAAGATTTAAGATTACAATTTGTAATACGCAAATAACTAATTTGAGAGACAATAGTGATGGTAAATGTAATAATTATACTACTGGCTGGCGGTATTTTAAGTGAAAAACGAGAAACGTAACGTTCATTTGAATAAAGATGGTGTGCAATAATCTCAATTAAAAATGCCGCATCGAAACAATGGCGCCTTCTCTTCACTCTCTTGAACTGCTAAAACGAAAAATTGATAATTAATGTTGTGTTTATAATGGCTTGAATTGAGGAATTAAAAATTGTACCTACTCAACGCGAAGCGTACTAATTTGTAAATATGAAAGAAATGAACGAAAAACACGACAGAATAAAAGAAATAATGAAATGAATGATGGAATTGTATGCGCACAAGAGTTTGAAAACATGAAGAGTACGACGGCATAGGGCCCCTCATATATAACAACAACAAAAGGATAAAATTCCGGGAACAATTTGTCTTCTTTGTAAGGAGCCAGCACCCGGACTAATTTTAGGCAAAGAGTTTTATAGTTTCACAATGTTCTTTATATATAGACAGTTTCTGTCTTTTTTCACTCTTATTCTCTTTAGAAAAGTTGTGAATTGTCTCTTATTATACTTTGAACTGTTCTTATGTACACACTAAACAACTTTACGATCAACATCCCTTATAAATCAAAATAAATCGGGCATACGATAAAATAAATAATAAATAATAATTAGCATTGCTTACACCTCTCAAAGTGGTTTGTTTTTAAAGTTGCCAAAATTTGAATAGAGAAGAAAAACGAAAACAACATTATGTTTATGAAACACAGCCTATTATTATCAATAAATCATGCTTTTTCTACCCTTATGTTCCCATCTATCTGCGATAAAGTCTATAGAGTAGTTGAGGGAGGATTTTATAATGGGCCATTGTTACCTATAAAAGTATACCTTTTGTGTGATAGCTGTTTTTTCTATGTTCGTCTTGGGTGTATAGTAGAGTAAGGGGGAAATTATAGAAGAAGAAATGCACGTGGCGTCGTCGTCGTCGTCGTCGTTTCTACCATCAACTCATACCAAATTCAGCTCTTATAACCACCACTGTTGTCGCCATAACCGGTGGCGGTTTCAGATGAGGTGACTGTGGAATGGTTTTATTGTTTTAATGAGTCTGTAAAGCTGCTCTACACGATATTATATATCTTGAAATGTGACGACTACTACTACTGGTTTGTAGTAGTAGTAGTAGTAGCTAGCGGCAGGGTATATTTATGTTTCAACTAAAATGTGTTTTTCGACATATCCTAATAATCTTAAAGATTTTTCGATCGTAATTCACGATTCGATCTAAATGATCAAAAATTCTGATTCACCAGCACTTTTCTCTTGTGCAATCATTGTTTGACACAAATAAAAGTCAAATCAAGTTTTAGTTTATTTGTTCGATTCACCTTCTTTCTTTATGTATCAAAACGAAATAGAATCAAGAGTTGAAATTGTGCGATATAGAAAAAACAAGAAGAAATCGAGAGAAAGATGAATTATTTTCTTATTTTGATATTTGAAGAGCCATGTTTTGGCAATCTTACACTTCCTGTTTCTTCATATTAATTTTTGATCATTTAAAATCCCTCAATTTTGTAAATATACACACACACACACACACACAAATAAAGAAACAAAACAGTGTAGTCGAAATTATTTAAATTTGATAAATTTGATAAAATTTGTCTTTGACAGAATTCCTAAACATAAATTTAAAAATCTCATAAATTTTTAAAGAGCTTTTATTTTTATCATTTTCTTCTCTATTCTTCCCCACGACTATATTTTTGTATACATACATACGACTTTATATTTTAGGCAAATGAAGCAACGAATCAAACATTTCAATATTTTAGTTTAAACGGTAACATAATAAAAATTGCGTTGTTAATTTATTGTTAGCCAAACAATATTTAATTCTTGACCTGATTTTATAATTCATAAAAAATATTTAAGTGTGCCAACGGAAAGTGTAAATTTTCCATGTATCTAATTCTGAAAATATTCATTGATAAAATCTTTACATTTTTACATAATTTATTATATTACATTTATACCTAGAGTATAGACATGAATAAATGCTATAATAATTTTTTTTGTCGTGTGTATTATACAATAATAATAGGGTGATGTTAATTAAATTTACGACTTTCATTCCCTAAAAATAAAGCAATCATTTACGAGTTATTAAATTACACAAATATACGATGTGTATATGTATGTTCGGGTATATATTGGACATGTTAAATGTATAGCAATATTTACTATACAATATAGTTAAAAGGAGAATGTAGTACATTTTTATTACCTCAAAACAAAGTATCTATAAAATAGTGTTGGATGAATTTATCATTTTTTTTTATAATTGTAAATTATTAGCTTTATAGTCTGTCTATTTTGACTTGATTAACTTCAGTCGAAGACATCAAAAGTAGATTGATAGAATTTACAAAATTTGAAATATTAAAGAGTCTTTTATGAATTGAACAGCTTAACTTTAACCATAAGTTTTTCTGGAGAATCCATGCAGAAGAGCGACTTTTAGTACACTTTAAGTTCAGTGGTGGACTTAGGCTATGACCTTTGGGGGGCTACCGCATAATTCTAAATTTGTTACCTAATTGGACATAATTTTGAAAAAGTATTGAAAAACAAATACTAGTCAAATTCTCCGATTAGTAAAAAAACTCGCACAAGTTTTATTGCTCACAGTGGAAACCCGAAATTTCGGGGGAGTTAAGCCCCTTAAGTCCGCCACTGGTTCAGTTGTAGGACGTTTTCTCCGGAAATTATCAATTTCTATCGATTTTTTTCTTAAATTGACATAAAGAGTAGATTTAAAGACTTTTGATTCTTGCCACAAATCATCAGTCTTTTCATCAAATCTTTCTATTCGAAGAAAGACTATTTTAGTCACTTTTCTTCTCAGTTTTTCTTCCCCTACTTGAGCTCACCTTAGCGAAACCTCAGCTTAATTAAATCGACTTAAACATGAACTTACAGATATTTGGGTGGGAATTTGTACAGTGGCAGTTACAAAAAAAGAAACTACAAATATCAACCATAAAATTTATTGTTTTTTGTTCTTCCCAAGGAAATTTTAAAAAATGAAAATTCATTGACGGTGGACCGGTTTCGGCTTTATTGCCATCATCAGCACCCTAGCTACAAGTACAAAATCTTATGTAATTTATAAAATATATCACATATAACAACACTTACTCTATTTATACACAACTATCTATTTTTTTAACAATATATTTCATTTTTTTGATATCACTTCCTTCTTAGGTTTTGATGAATTCCGATTATTTCTGTATTTTTTTAAACAAATAATCGATTAATATATTTATTAATTCTGGGAATTTTTTTAAACTTACTTGCAAAAGAACCAATGTTGTTGAATTTTTGTAAATTTTCTTAGACTTAATTTTATTGAAACACTCCCCAAACAGCACTGGGCTGTTATGTAGATGAGAGTGGTGTTATATTATATGTTGATAGATTAACCAAAATGTAAAAGCAATGCAAATTTGAAATTTTAATGTTATATTTTGATAGACTAATTTTTACCATCAACGACCATCACAATTATTTTATAAATTGGTTACGGTATAGTTTACCTTGTTATATTATACCATCTGTTATTAATTTATTCGATCTTGTACTATTTTTTAACCAATTTTGTTGTAATATTTTAATTTTTTACTTTTTACTTATTAATTTTGGGTGTGGTCGCTGTTGGCCAAAATAAAATAAAAAAAATAAAATAAAATAAAATAAAAAAAAATAAAAAAAGAAACTGACTCTTGAGCGAGAATATTACATTTTTGCGTCCGTGTGAGTCTTTCGTGAGAGGGTAAGAAGGTGGGTAAGTAGGAATTATTCAAAATGGCATCAGTAACCGCACCCCCATCTTCTGATTGAATATCCTTCTTCTCTAAATCTGATTTGTGAAAATTCTGTTACATTGTCATGACCGCTCTCAGAAGCCTCTTTTACATAGCTTCTCAAAAAGTGATTTCTTTTATATGCTCATCACTGTACAAGGACGAACTCCCGAACAAAATGTGTGTAAACCTAATTGTAAGTTACTGTTAGCTCTATCTAAGCTATTACTAAGATGAGCTTAAGGAGGGCTTTACCCGATTTTCGAGTTAAATTTTTAATGATTGTAATTTGAACATTCAATAAATTTATAAACTGGATTCTTGGCAGTAAGACCTCCTACATAATCACCTTCTTACCCTTACGAGAGAAACAACCTGACTCACACCAAAGAAAATATGTGAAATTTTCGCTCAAGACTCGGTCTCTTTTTTAATCCCCACTGTACATGGACGGACTCCCGGCGAAATGTATGTAAACTTTCTGTTAGCACTATCTAAGGTAAGATATTGCTAAAACGAGCTTAAGTAGACCTAGAAAAATTGAGCTTTACTCGATTTTCGAGTTAAATTTGTAATCATTGTAATTTCGACACATTTAATAAATTTGTTAACTGGATTTTTGACTTTTAATCAAGATTTTTGTACATTTTGTTGTAGAATTTTAGTTGATTTTCGAACTGAACTATCGTGTTTTTATAACCCTTTCAACTCAAAATAAAAAATTGTTATACAACCTATTGTAGATTTTAAATTAATAATAAAATATCCCTAGCATTCGCATCTTTACACCGTTTTCTCAATTCTATTAAAAGAACCTTATAGAGGGGTATCCGTATATGTATACGCTTAAGGGTGTCTAGGGTGATTTATTTACACTGGAGACATCTACCGACATTTCAAACTACCTATTGATAGTCTTATTATTAATAGGAAGAAAAAAACAGTTATTGAATTGAATCAATAGAGTGAACAATTAGGTATTTAGAATAATATAAGATTTGGAATATTAGATTTTATCGACATTATTCACTCAATAACAAAAATAGTGGGTACTTTGTCTCTTAATACAGCTTTATTGTCATCGTTTACTGCTTTTATTTATGGGCACATCTATCTCTCTATACTTTTCAAAAATTAATGTACCGTTATGTTCTTTTTCCCCCCTCTGATGTCACATCGAAAAATCTACCCTGACCTATAATACGATCTGATTCAAATTCAGTTTTGCTTTTTTTGTGCAATTCGATAAAAAAATTCATTACCGATATTAAAAGTGTTGTAATCGTAACGATGATGGCGGTAGTAATCGTCGTCGTTGTCGTCGTGATGGTCGTGGTGGTGGTGGTGGTGGCAGTAAATTCATGTAGCCAACAACTGTTCCTCGTGATGTTCTACTGAAAGAATCGCAACAGGTTTCAATAGTTCGATCGCGATTAAAGAGAGCTTTTGAAAAATGTCGGAAGCTCTGTGGTGTGTAACAGATTGCAGCGGACGCCCGTCGCTTATAAAGCTTATTCACATGTTTGCTTTTTAAACGTATTACACATACACATACACATATTTACATACATCTAAACAAATACCTATACAACAATATTTATATTTAAGTACTACATATGTGTACGTTTATGTATAAAAGACCAAAATTAAAAACGTCCAACGGCTATTTGTATGTAGATGAAAATAGAGAGTCGTGTAGAAGAGAGGGGTGAGCCAACAGAAACAAAAAGAGCTTTCAAATATGTCCTGTGACGAGGACGAGGACGACAACGACGCCGAATAATTTTGTTGTGTTTTTCTCAAATAAACCAAAAAATACAAGAAAAATTGATGGTGTTTTTTTTAAGGGATGAGAAAAGCGCCCCATCGATTCCAATCAGATTTCAATTAAATCCATTCGTGTAAACATTCATTTGTTGTATACCTCAGGATTTGTTTGCGGAAATAATGACTATTTACCTATACCTAAATACAATTACATATTTGCGTATTTACGTAAAATTATACATAAATAATGGGAATTTCGAGAATGTCACGTAATTTTCAATTTTTAAATACAAAAATATCAACCAAAAATTATCCCAAGTGTTCACCAAATGTTGTATATTTCCTACAATAACAATAACACAATAACAATAAAAAGGTGACCATTTGAATAGAATAAGGATAAAATAACACCCTCTAAAGATCCAAACACACAGGTTCATTGTACACTGGGTAGCACATAAAAAGAGACCGATTCTTAAACGAAGAATTTCATGTTTCTCGGCTTGTGTGAGTCAGGTTGCTTCTCCCGTAAGAGGTGTTAGAACGAGTTTCCACCGTAGCTTTGAAAAAAAAATCATCTGTTCAGGTAAATACCAAAGTGGCACCAGTAACCCTACCCCCATCTTCTGATTGAATACCTTCCCTTCCAAATACTAACCTGTGAAAGTTCTGTTACATTGTTACGACCGCCCTCAAAAGACGGTTTTACACAACTGCACAAAGAGTGGTCTCGTTTATCTGCTCCCCTCTGTACAGTCGAGTGCGTAAAGTAAAGTTTTGACGACACTATGTGGGAATTTTGGCTTGTTTTACATAGATTGAACCGTCCTTCTACAATTGTTACCTCCATCGAAGAATAGTAGCTGTTGAAGTTGAGCCATAAATAAATAAAGGGTGGCAAATCAGCTATCGTCTCCTTCTATGTCTCGATACCCAATAGAATGTTGTTCCCTTCGACCGAAAGCCCGATTTACACCATACAATTCTCATCGTTAAAACTTTTTCGCACTCGACTGTACACTAAAAACTGTAACACCTCCCAGAGATATTTTTGATTTTATTAACACAGCTCGTTATACACTGGGGAGCACATAAAAGAGACCGATTCTTGAACGAAGAATATCACGTTTTTCGGTTCGTGTAAATCAGGTTGTTTCTCTTGCAATAGAATAAGAAAATATTACCATACTAAATTTGTAGAAAGTCATTTTCTATTCAGGTATATACCCAAAATGGCACCAGCAACCCCACCCCCGTCTTCTAATTAATAATCTTTCTTCTCAAATTCTCACCTGTTAAAATTCTGTTACATTATGACAACAGCCCTCAAACGTCGTTTTTACACAACTGCACAAAAAATGGTCTCGTTTATCTGCTCCCCTCTGTACACCCTAAAAACTGTAACACCTCCCAGAGGTATTCTTGATTATATTCCATTCGTCATAGGAGAAATTCAAACATCTGGCGATTTTATTACTGTGTTGTAACACCATACCTGATTTGATTTTTTTCTTCTCTTTTGAATTCCATTTTTTTTATATTTCCCCTATGTGGAAATTGTAAAAATAAAATAATAACAGTCATGACTTGATCATCTTTGATGATAAAATTGTAATCTTTAAAATCTACCCCAGGTATAAAAGCGATGCGGGTCCAATTGTATACAAGTTCAAATTGATAGAAATAGGGGTTGTTGTTAAATTTTAAAAGTTTAAAATCAAAAAATTAAATATTCAACAAATTTTTAAGTCGACATTTTTTTGTACTGGAATTGTCCCAACTGTAATTTATTTTTCTAAAGAATAAGGGTAGAAGTTCACCTGAAAAAACACGCTTTCCAATCCTGAAAAATTAAGAATTCGCCGTCGTCTCGTATAGAAAAATATAGCATCGATGCTCCCCCGTTGACAGTTCGTGTCGGTTTGACCATCGTCATCAGGGGGGCGGTGATGCGACGTCGGCGTCGTTCCTGTTATCTCTCTTTAACAATATTAGAATTGTGTGTAATAAAGAGAGATGTTATGAAAAGGGAATAGAGAAAGGCGCACGCCTAAATAGTGGGAGATGATGGCGAGTCTGTAACGTCGAAAAATCGGGAGAAGGGATGTTGATGATCCACCACACATACACACTAACACAAACACATCTGTATAATATACACACACGTATACATACAAATACACATACAATTGAAAGATACTAGTTCGGCGTCGGAGCGCGTATCTGGATCTACCTCTAGATAGAGGAGCAGTCCGTCGTTTCAGTTTGCCATGGTGGCGCGTAGTGAAAGCATGTTTGGGTGTTACGACAGTTACTCCTACAGGTTATGGAGTCTGGCGAATGTCTGGAGCACCTGCCAACGTGAGTAAATTCCTACAATAAAAAAATATAATTATTTAAATAAATTACACCAATAGAGGAAAAAATAATAAAATTTGATATTTGAATAATAGAAGAGAAACCCACACGTGTTCCCACAATAAAATAAACCGCGTACAATTCAATTTAATTGTTTTATCATGACTATAAACGTTTAGACATTTTTTGTTAGTATCGGGGTTAATTAAAAAGGTCATCATACCAATCAAAAACAACATTTAAACTTAAAACATGAATTCATCGCCGTATTAATTTAGATTGTTGGACGAAAATTCAGGTAATTCTCTCAATTTTCATTGGCTAGGTGGTATAATAAAGACCAGATAGGTGTATCTTACCTGGTTGGATTTTGGATTGGAGCAGGTGTATGGAGAGTAGGAGGTGCTTATCGCGGAACTATTCCATTGGACAGGTGTTTCTACCTATCTTAACCACTCCAAAAATTCGTTTAGTCAAAAAATTGGAAAGTTAGAATTGTTGTAATCTTGACCATTTAGGTATTTTATTTTTATTGTTGGAAAGTTAAACGAGTCCCTTCCGGTCGGTAGGGCAGGTAGACGCCTGAATTTAGACAACCTGTCCAACACATGTTCTCCCCTTATTCAAATAAAACCACCACCACTACTACCACCATCTATATTCAAGTTCACCCTTTCGATTTTTCTGTCTCACTTTTCATCGAATATTACTTAATAATAAGGGTGGAAATAGTAGGTACCTACATACATCTGTTCGTAAAATTGCAATTTTTTCTGCTTATTCTTTGTTTATTTATTGTTTTTTAAAATCAATGTAAAAATGAGTCATTGATTTGCTCTTTCTTCTCCCCCATCAACTCGAACCTATCAAAATTATTGCCTCTATATATAAGGTGTTTTAATTTTATCCACATTTATTTATTAATTATTAGATTCGTAAATATTTTTCTTATTGGTAATAAATTTTTTAATACGAGTACTTGCTAGATGCCGTAATTTTTATCCATTTAATACAGTTTTAACAAAGATTTTTATTTGTTTACCTCTACTAATGTTCATATCGTAAATTTGTTGTGTTCAGAGATTATTGGTAATTAATTGAAAACATTAATTATGAATCGTTAAATTTCCAAGTATTTTCTATCTGTTATTATAAAAATATAAAGGTGTTTGTATATGTTTTAGAATAAAAAACGTGTTTATAAATTTTAAACAAAATTTGTTTATATTTCCCTTTTTACTTTTTCATTTAATAATTGTGGTTTTTAATTATAATAATGGGATATTATCTTCATTTATCAAAATGAGTGTGTTAAAATGATTCATTTTTTGGTCAGACGGATCTTTGTCCCATACTGGTTTTTCTATTAATGTTACTATTATTATTATAACAATTATAATCATTATTATTATTAGAATAGATTAAATTAGAAAATTAGTATAAAAATTAGCAACAAAAAAATTTAGTATTGTTGCATATAAAGAGGGAATTTTAGAATTGAAGCGCCATCTATTGTGAGCTTACAAAAAGCCGTATTATCCTTACCCTTATGTGTATTTTCGAAAAATAAACAAATACATATAATGTTATGTTTATATAAAAACAATTTTTCCATCATTATTATTGGATTAAAAAAATAAATCCCTTGATTTATTTACACGGTTATTTTTCCCATTAAAGCACTTCTTATCAAAACAAAAAATAAAATTATAGTTCACATGCTGATTTTATTAATTAATATCAATTTTATGAAAAGTGCACACTGATATTATTTAAAATTGAAGCTGAATTTCTTGTTTGAAAAATGTTTTTAATGGAACTTCAGACATAATGGGAGCCGTGTTAAAAAATACCGGTTTTTTTTTCAGACTAAAAAAGGCAGATTTTTACCTAGAAAAATTGGATACACTATTAACCCAAAGATACACTAAATTTTGAATCGAAACTATTACAGTAGTTCAATTGCTATAGCAAAATTGTGTAGTACAACAGGTTTTTTCTAAAAATTATCCCATAAATTTATGGTCCGAATAATAGGGTTATTGTGAAAAATAGGACAAATAATAAATAAATTTTAACGCTATAGAATTCGTTTTAAGTACAGCTTTATATGAAAGTTTCGCACGAATAAAGCTTGCATTTCTCAACTGAAACATAAGAAAATACCGTGTTAAACTAACGCACAGTTGAAATCTTATTTATAAATCTAACTAGAATTTATAAGTTTTTTTTTTGATTATTTTGTCATATAAAAACGGACTTAATTAATGTATCGTGTAAAAAAACTATCAAGCGTGTAAAAATTCAACTGTGGCACTGATTTATCGTCGATCTCCTGTTTTAATCGAGCAACAAACCTATTTCTTTGTTAGTCTCGTGAAAATTTCAGTACTTTGCAGAACGTTTAATATTTTTCTTGTTCGTTAAATTGTACTACCGCGTTAATTAAATAATGATTGATATCTACCAGGTGTACCATGGTTGTATTTCCTTTCTTAGTTGGCTGTGCTTTTGGTAACGTAGTATCGTATTTTAGTTCGGACGAATGTCAATTGTGAACCAAGTTACGACACTACGTCACCAAAAGCACAGCCAATTCCGAGAAGAAATACCTTGGTACAATCGGGTATGTAAAAATTAGAGCTATGCGAATCGCGCTCGAATCGTATATTATTATTCGATTCGATATTCATTCGAATTATTCGAGCTATTCGAATGATTCGAACTTCTCATATTATTCGAATATTTTTCTTCATAGACACCACCGTATAGGTCCAATAATTCGAATAATATGAAGGAGTCGAATAATTTGGCTTATTCGAATGGTTCGAACGAATATTGAATTCAATTGTTCGATTCGATTCGTTTCGAATAATTCCTCATTTCGAATTATTCGCACAGCCCTAGTAAAAATTGAATATCGAAATTTTTTATAAATAAAATTTATAAATGGTTCGAATCTACTTTGATGTGACCACGTTTCTATACTTTTATTGTTGAAATAATAAAATCAAATTTTTTTTAAACAAATTGGAAAATAGAAATCTTGGGAAACTGTCGTTTGTTTTAAATGATTTTGACATTTAGTGTGTTACTTTATTATCATTAAATTGGAGATGTCATTTAATTTCGAAAGAAATCGTAAAATTTCCAATAAATTTGTAATAAATTTATCTGATTTTTTTATTTTTCACCCTTTGATTTTCTGTTACAGTTCCTCCATCATCAACAACTAATGGTAAAGATGATGATGAGTTAAATTCAAACAATACGGATTTTTATATAAAGTGCCCACAATGTCAGAAAGGATGTCAAAGTTTTCAATCATTAAAAGACCATATGGAAACATCACATACAATAACAGATTTAGCAACAATACCTGAAAATATTTCAACATTATCAACAACAACAACAAATTCTGGTACATTATCACCAACGCCTAGTTTAATTGGTGGTACAGGTGGACCAATTGTTTGTACACAATGTACATCAACATTCACAACGAAAGATCAATTGGAGAAACATGAACTTTTACATTCACCGAACGCACAAGTGGTGAGTTTTCTTTTTTGGTTAATTTTCATCTAATTTCTTCTAATGACATCATTTCTTTGTCCTGTACTAAGAATAATATTCGAACTTTATATATCGAATCGAATTCTACTTCTATTATACAATCATTACAATCGTGGAAAATCTATGAATCATCGATATAGATGGGGGAAAATTTTAGGGGATGATTAAGTCGTGTTATTTTAGGGAAAATTTGTGTAATAATAATATGACGTTTAATTTTAAAACCATATAAAATTGAATAAAAACAGGAAAACATAATATGAACCATTTATAGATGATAACATCATATATTTGTATTTCCTTTTTCAATACAACAAATTTTATTTTAAATTGGAAAAACCTTGAAAATCTCATCAACAGGTCAATAAAATCTCTTATGTTGTTTTGAATTTTCTTTCGTTTCAAACAAAAAAAAGATTGGAAAACAGGTGGGCTGAAATTCCTGAAAATTATTTGATTTATAACTAACCACATCTGGTATTAGATTAGTATAGAAAACATGAAATCAAGATTGGAATACGAAAGGAAATTGGTAAATTTATTTGATTATAATTTAAAAAAAAAATTCCATAAATTGTGTTAGAAAGGAAATCAGTCATTCGATTCTTTATTTTATTATAACTTATGACTTTGATACTAATCTATTATTTTTAACAGTTAAATTTGTAATGAATAAAGGCCGATCCACACACGGAGATATATCTTAGTAAGACGGTCTCATGGTACGGTACAGTGATATATATCTAGCTTTGTCTATACATGATACCGACAGAGATAGATATATATCATTGCACCGTACCATGAGACCGTCTTATAAGATATATCTCCGTGTGTGGATCGGCCTTAAGAGTGTCTTGTAAATATTTACAAATACATAAATACGATTATTTTTCTTTTATGTTGTTTTTCCACTTCATCACTAAGGTGATAATATTGGGAATGGAAATGTTGGTTCCCATCAAGATTATTTATTCTGTACAAACCTGAAATTACTCAGATATGAATCATATCATAAATGTCTCTCTCACTTTCGCGCGCTTGTCTATATCAGTTTTTATTGTTTTTTTTTCTGTCTCAAATCTTGTTTACTTTGAGAATTAATTACAGAAGTGGCAAGACGGCAACAAAAAAAATACATAATAAATCCTATTCAATCTTTATTAATTCTATCTAAAGACTGTAATGATAAAAAATCGGCGCCAGTATCATGATCGTCTCTTTTATTACCTGAAACGCCTGAAACTACTCAATTTCAATGGTTTTCATACTTTCATTTAAATTTAAGGGAAACAATAGGGTAGATTTTTGTTTAAAGGTGTTTATCGACGACTTATACAAGTGTTCGATCTAAATATGGTTGGTTCTATCAAACTCATATTAGTCGAAGAGCCATTTAAAAAATATTTCAAGGATCTGTAGGCGAGTCCCTAGGGAACATTTTAGCAAAATTAAAACATCCTAGCTCTTTTCTAACAAGGGAACCTTCCCAGGTGTCCCCCTCCGATTTTAATGAAATTTGCATATGTTGTTCTCTGTTGAAATCTAAGAGATGCTTGTTCTTTTTTATCAGCTGACAAGCACATCTAGGCGGTGAAAACACCGCTCAAAGTTTGGGGTCTAAGGGGGGATTTTTCTAGTTTCACATACTTGTAGTTGGAATAATCGAATGGGACAAACGGCATTATTTCCAGGATGAAAAATGATGAAGAGCAGTTTTTGTCGCACAGTAAAATATCAATTGGGGTGGGAGTTATAGGGGTTGAAAGTGACAAAATTGCTATAAAACGAAAACCATACAATGGATTTTGACGAAACTAACGTCAGCTGAAAGAGAATGAAAAAGTAGAAGATACCTTCTTTTGGATTTTTTTGAAAAATTATGTTTACGGGGTGAACATCCCCAATCAAATATACACCGATCAAGTTGAAAATTTCGACAAATTCTTTCTCTATTTTGTTGTAATTTATAAAGGGTGGGTTTTCCTGAAGTTTTAGCTGCCCTACATAGCATAGGGATAATTTTATTTGATACACAGCTACCCCCATGTTGAACGCTCATTCGTATTGATACGAATTGGGATATCCAATATAAAAATTTTTATTTTGTTTCAATTGTCAGATGGAATTTTTTTTAGGATTGTGTAAAAGCTTACTTATTATCCCCTATTAAAGTAAATAATATTTTCAAAATCAGATTGCCTTCATATAATGTATATGATTCAATTAGCAGATAGCGCAGCGCGTACGGTAAAAATCACACAGATATTAAGCCTTGCACAGACCAACGCGAATATTCGCGGCGGCAGCGAGGCGAAAAAAATTGCCCGCACCGCGGCAGAGAAATTCGCACTCATATTCACACCAACGCGATTTTTGCGCTAGGCGCCAATGACAAAGCGATCGATTTTCTCACTCTTTAATTTTTTTCTATAGTCCAAATCTTTTAACTTTGCCGGTACGTCATCAATCAGTGAACCAATAACAGACATCTTTAAGCAAGCCTGAATGTATTTTTTGATGTGTTAGACGGAGCTAGTCATACAAACGATTGTCTTGTCAATACTTGCGGTGTGTCAATATTACATCCTTCTTTAATTGCTCAGTTAAAACGAAGATAGACAAATATACTGTTGTCTATTCACTTTCGTGACGTAGAAGTAGAAGGAACGACGAATTGTAAACATCTCTGTCCATAGGCGCCACAAAATTATCAGACGATTGCCGTATCTGGAGTGATTCGCGATAGATTCGTTGCAAAATCGCTAGCACAGCGATTTCGCTCCACGCCTGTGTGAATATTTCCATTAAACGCAATGTAACCAAATATCCGTCGCGGCAAAATCGCTGCCGCTGCGAATATTTCGCTTTGGTGTGTGCGAGGCTTTACTCGTGTCTTATTTTGTAGTATGTATAATTAAAAAACAAAAACGAAATATGCCCTTGTATTACTGCAAATAATTAAATAATACATAAGTCATAAGGGTTGAAAATCACAAAACTTACCTAAATTAAAGAAAAATAAATTAGAAAATATATAATATATTGTATATAATATATAATAATACAATAATAATATAATATTATTGTTTCAATAGATATCAATTTTAATGGTATAATAAATAATATTACAATTTTTTTTTGCTTTCAATATTATTTTGACTGTTATTTTGAAATTCTTATTCATTAAAATATTCAATCCTTCAAGCATTATATTCTACAAATTATGTCATAAATAATATATTTTCTAATTTATTTTCTTTAATCTATGTAAGTTTTGTGATTTTCAACCCTTATGACTTATGTATTATTTAATTATTTGCAGTAATACAAGAGCATATTTCGATTTTTTTTTTTAATTATACTACATAATAAAACACGAGTAATATCTGTGTGATTTTTACCGTACGCGCTGCGCTATCTGCTAATTGAATCATATACATTATATGAAGGCAATCTGATTTTGAAAATATTATTTACTTTAATAGGGGATAATAAGTAAGCTTATACACAATCCAAAAAGAAATTCCATCTGACAATTAAAACAAAATAAAAATTTTTATATTGGATATCCCAATTCGTATCAATACGAATGAGCGTTCAACATGGGGGTAGCTGTGTATCAAATAAAATTATTACTATGCTATGTAGGGCAGCTAAAACTTCAGAAAAACCCACTTTTTATAAATTACAACAAAATAGAGAAAGAATTTGTCGAAATTTTCAACTTGATCGGTGTATATTTGATTTGGGATGTTCACCCCTTAAACATAATTTTTCAAAAAAATCCAAAAGAAGGTATCTTCTACTTTTTCATTCTCTTTCAACTGACGTTAGTTTCGTCAAAATCCATTGTATGGTTTTCGTTTTATAGCAATTTTGTCACTTTCAACCCCTATAACTCCCACCCCAATTGATATTTTACTGTGCGACAAAAACTGCTCTTCATCATTTTTCATCCTGAAAATAATGCCGTTTGTCCCATTCGATTATTCCAACTGCAAGTATGTGAAACTAGAAAAATACCCCCTTAGACCCCAAACTTTGAGCGGTGTTTTCACCGCCTAGATGTGGTTGTCAGCTGATAAAAAAAAAACATGCATCTCTTAGATTTCAACAGAGAACAACATATCCAAATTTCATTAAAATCGGAGGGGGACATCTGGGAAGTTGGTCAAAAAACGATCGTTTTGGACAATGTCGCAATTTTCAAAAACGAACTAAACACGTAAAACGACTAAGAATGACTCGAAGACTCTCTCAACAGTGTTTTTTTTTTGTTTTTCTCCATTGTATTTTACAGAGGATACAAAATATGTCCACCTGTTCTAGAAGAAAATGAAAGGATTCTAGAGTCATTCTAATTGTAAGTCGATTTGCGTGTTTAGTTGGTTATTGAAAATCACTACATCGTCAGAAATGAACGTTTTTTGACCAACTTTCAAATGAGCTACGAGGCTCTAATTTTGCTGATATATTCTTTAAGGGCCCTCCTACAAATCCTTAAAATATTTTTCGAATCGCTCGTCGACTAATAAAAGTTTCACACAATCAACCATAATTAGATCGAATACCCTGTATATATAGTAACTATTATACTTGTGGTTTTTGCAATATAATGACCTATATTATTGCCCACTATGGCTTACAAGATGGAATAATGAACCATTATTCCATCTCTTGTAAGCCAATAAGAAAATAGAATTTGAATCAATATTTCTGTGTAATATAAAAAACCACTGTAACGACAAAAATAGATAAAACGATAGTTCAACAAGTAGACCTAAAGTGGACGTTTTTTGTATAACTTTGTATCATACATAGTTGCTGTGAAACGTAAGATTGCCATGGCAACGACAAAAAATAAATAAAACTACAATTTTAACTAACAAAAGTTCTAAAGTACCCGTTTTTTTGTGCAATTTTGGAATAAAAAATGATGAAGTAGGTAAATATTCTTGTAAACCACCTGTACACTTAGAAATAAGTCGTAGATAAAGTATAGTATACAACTCGCTATAATATGTGTCATTATTGCATCGAATGATAAGATACACCTTGTTTTCTCTTACTTGCTTGGTTTGGTTTGACAATTTTTAATCAATCACCTTTAATCTTCTTAATTTTGTGTTGTATTTCATTTTAAAAAATAAAAACAATTAATTTTAATCGAGCTTAACTAATTTCTTGATTCTTGCGAATAAATTTGATTCTGTTTTTCTTTTTTATTTTAAACATTCTTTTGTATTTGTGTTTGTTGTTTATTCACGTGTCAAATGTCATTTAAAAAAGTGGCCTCTATTCTTATTTATTAATTAAAATAATCATCGAATCATTTTTAAGTTCTTTGCCTTCTCTCAACTATTATGATCACATCATCATCATCTTTAAACAGTATACATATTTATTTATGTGTGTGAGAATACAGTTCGCTTTTAATGTTTGACTCATATTAATGAAAAGGTTATAAGGGTACAGGTCAATTACTATGTTTACGTAACATCGGTAATAAGATGAGTAATTGTTTTGTCCTCACAGCTGCAACAAAAAATTACCCTTAGTTAACTCAAATATATGACATTATTATTATTATTACCACCATTATTATTAATATTATTATTAGTAATAAAAAAAATAGAATTAAGGTATTTTTTTGGTTAATCAATACAACACACCACCCTTTATTGTACTTACACTTAAACACCTGTTTTACAATAAATCAATAATAAAGGCCGATCCACACACGGAGATATATCTTATAAGACGGTCTCATGGTACGGTGCAATGATATATATCTATCTCTGTCGGTATCATGTATAGACAAAGCTAGATATATATCACTGTACCGTACCATGAGACCGTCTTACTAAGATATATCTCCGTGTGTGGATCGGCCTTATAACTTGAGACTGAAAATGAGAAAAAAAAGAAACGTCTAGAAGGGAATCTTAGAAGAGGTCTGCATCGATGACAACTCTTCTGCTCTACACAGAAGAAAAAATGTCACACATGTGCATAAACCGTGTGAAAGAGTTTATGGTTTATTCTTCTTCTACACCCAACTTCTCTATTTCTATGTCAGTCATTTCGTTTCTTTTTTTTCCTTTTCCTCTTGTTCTTTTACGTTGATTTTATTTTAAGTTCTAGTTATAATTCTTTAACACTACTACTTAAATTTACTACGATAGAGCCAATTGTTGAATGATTTACATGCCTTTGTGTTGTGTTTAGTTCGTTTTTTTTCTTCTTCTTTGGTTTTTCGTTTTTCTTTCTCGCCTGACTGTTTCGTTAAATTTCAACTGACATTTGTTTATGTTATTATTAATTGGTTTTTGTATAGTCATTATTATTATTTTTTGTTGTTGTCGTTGTTGTTTTTAATGTATGGTGGGAATAGCTGATTTATTTTTAGAGATACTTCTCAAGGTGTATACACACACATACACATCAATACACATACATACAACTTTTATAAAAGTCCCAAAATATATTTCTGGAACGTGACAGGAGAAAATTCCCGATATATTCTTTGTTTTCGCTTCCTTATTGTCCCTAATATTATTATACCTATACACATATACAACCAATAAACAAGAATCCAATTATTTTCGATTTTACAAAATGATAAAGATTATTGTATGTACAATTCTTATTTATTTATTTTCCTACTACTACATATATTATGATTGTTGTTTTGATTATTATAATAAGGGTTATTTTATATATCTCGTCATATTCATAATTTAAACCCTACTATGTTTTCGTGTATTTTATCAAATAAGATAGAAGGAGAAGAAACAAAAAGCTCATTACTAAAATCTGTCATAATGTCTACCTGCTTCAACTTAAGGATTATATAGAAACTTTGCGTTTTTGTTATGGGAATATGTAATTTCATAGTACGACATAGGAATTATCTTTATAAGAGAATGGAGAAAAACTCATTTCTTGTGCCGATCGTTATTTTATGGATCTACTATTACAAAACTAAAATGAGCCGAGGAGTATTAAGATAACCCTGTTTTTTTTCTCTCGAATTAGTTAATACAAAACTTAACAAACTTGAAAATTTCATTTTCATGTTATTGTGAAAATAGAAAGTTTTTCCTTGGATATAATTTTTTTTTTTTTTGTTACAGTCCTGTAAGATTTGCAACAAAACTTTTGCAAATGTTTACCGCCTCCAGCGGCACATGATTAGCCATGATGAAAGTGCAGTACTGAGAAAATTCAAATGTACAGAATGTGATAAAGCATTCAAATTTAAGCATCACCTTAAAGTAAGTTTTTTTTTAAAAAAAAAGCTTTCATTTTATTTTGTAATAATTTTTCCCTATAGGAACATATACGTATTCATAGTGGTGAGAAACCGTTCGAATGTCCAAATTGTGGTAAACGATTCTCACACTCAGGGTCCTATTCTAGTCATATGACATCAAAGAAATGTTTAGTAATGAATTTAAAATTGGGCCGTGCCCGTGGCAATAATAATGGTATACCAACAAATAATTCAATATTAGATAATAAAAATACGATATCAAATCGTAATTTAAAACGTTCAAATATAAGTCCATTAAATAATAATAATAATATAATAACAACAACAACATCTTCATCAACAACATCAACAACAAATCTAAATAATCATAATAATTATTTACCGATATTACCGAAATATACAGAAGCTGCAGCTGCTGCATTTTTACAATCATCATTAGCAGCAGCCGCTGCAAGTCCACCATTTTATTTAGCACCACCAACAAGTCTATTAAATCCAAATCATTCAATATCACCATATACAATGCCAAATTTAGGACATATATTTGAACAATTACAACAACAACAACGAAGCCCATTAAGACCACCTATATTAGAAACAACAAATGATAATATTGATGATTATAAAACAATACAAGATAATAATAATGGATCAATAAAGAATGAGAATTTATCAAAATCGAATTCATCAAGTTGTGGTGATTTAGTGATGGATTGTGGTGATGATACAACAACAACAACTACAACAACAACATTAGCAACAAATCAAGAACAAGAAAAAGAAGATACAACAATGGTTACTGTTAAACATGAGAAGATTGAAGATGAAACAAGATCAGGAACTACAACAACAACAACAACAACAACGAATGATTTAGAAGCGGTAAAACGAATATTGGAGACTGTCAATGCTGTTGTTACCAAACAATTTTTACAGGCTAATGTTAATAAATTGTCATCGGAATCATCGAGTGATTGCCATAGTACATCATCAGTTGTACATTCCCCAAAATCGGATAATTTCAATTGTGTTAATTGTAAAAGAATTTTCGATAATTCAAATCAATTAGATGAACACGAATGTGGTGGTGAACTAAACAACGAGTTAAAAAGTGAAGGTTTAGCTGCCAAATTGGAAGACGCTATTACTACAAAATCTGAAGATTTACAACATCAGCAACAACATCATCATCATCATCAACAACAACAACAACAACAGAATGGCAATATTAGTGGTAATGAAGAACAAGATAAAACAACAAATGATGATGATGATTGTGAATCAATCACAACAACTGATCACGTTTCAGAGGATGGCCGTAAAGTACGTGTCCGTTCATTAATTTCCGATGAACAATTAAAGATTTTAAAAGACAATTATCAAATTAATCCACGACCGAAACGTGAAGAATTAGAGAAAATTGCTGAAACGATTAACTTTCCTGTACGTGTTGTACAAGTCTGGTTTCAAAATACACGAGCACGTGATCGTCGTGAAGGTCGTCTAATTCAAGTACCATACAATCCAACTCCGACGACTACTATTAGTAGTAATAATAATAATAGTAATAATAATGTACCACCACCGCCACCACCATTACCACCAATACCTCCTATGCGTTATCCATTGGTGCCTTCATCAAAATATACAACATTAAATAATTATATGTTAGAACAACCATTAGATTTATCAACGAAAAAAATTTCATTATCAAATGAATCATCACCAATTAGTTCACCATTATCAATACAAAATCATCATGATAATAATAATGATGAAGTGGTAAATTTAAGTCGAAAATCAACATCAAGAAGTCCAACACCATATATTTATACAAATAATCATTATCAAAATTCAAATTCAAATCCAGAATTATTATTATTACGTCAAAGTCCATCACCAAATGATTTCAATAATAGTAATAATAATAATAGTCGATTAGCACAAATTTTAGCACAACCAGCACATAAATTATCATTACCAGCATTAGGTTTAATACCAATGGAACAATTAATGCAATTAAGTGCAACAACTGATCTACCAACTTTATCACAATTGATAAGTAATCGTTTAAATTGTTTAAGTCCAAATTCAAAGAAACGTAAATGGAATGAAAGTATTGAATTATTAAATGATACATACATACAACATGATGATGATGGTAGTAATAATAATAATAATATTAATGATAATAATAATGGTAATATTCCGGCAAATAAACGAATTAAATTATCACAATTTGCATTGAAAAGTTTAGGTAGTCCTGTATTGGGTAATCAAGAACAAGAAATTGAAGGACAATTTAGTTGTGATCAATGTGATAAATCATTTTCGAAACAAAGTTCATTGGCTAGACACAAATATGAACACTCAGGTAAGAATATTAACGATATAAAATGTTCCATTTAAACTTGTTATTAGTTTAAATGGTACATTTTATAACTTTATTTTTAAACTAGGAAGATTAATGATAAAAGTCGGGTTTACACAGAAAAAATCACTAGAAAAAATACCCTAGATTGTTTTCGTGGGTAATTTAAATATTTATATACCGTTATTATCTTAAGGGGTGCGAGTCACTACTTTTTAGGAATTTTGATACACGATTTCTCGCTTGATTTTTAATCAAAAGAGCGTCTCAAGATGCATGGGAAGGACGATTTTGTCTTGGAAAAATTTTGAGAAAATTCTAAATGCAGACAATTATTCTTAATAAAAAGGTCAAATCAGCTTTCAACAATTTTCCAAAATTTGGATAAGCTTTCGAATAAGCAGTCACCTGCTTGCCTATCTTTAAAACTGTACTGTATAATCGTGCCGGTTTTTATTAAAATTCCAGAAAACTAACAAGCCGATCGAAAAATTTCTTGAACATTTGGAAAGCCCGTTAAATTTGTTATATATAATAAAATTTTCATTAAAGAATAATCAACATAAGGCAAGTTGTGGAGGAAATTGGTAAAAAAACATGCTCCGAGACAATTTTCTGTAATTCAGAATTTTCTCAAAATTTTCCGAAACAAAATCGTCTTTCCTCTGCATCTTGAAACGCTCTTTTGATAACGTTATCACAAGTTACTACATCTTAAAAAAGAAGCGAGAAATCATGTATTAAAATTCCTAAAAAGTAGTAGTCAGTGTTAAGGACTGAGTGGACAAAATACTCGATTCGGCATGCGAAATTTGTCAGTTTTCAAACATCGATATCTCGCTTGTTTTTTGAGATATTAAGAAAAATAAACGTGCATTGGATAGAAAATTTCAAGGTGCATGCCCTGAAGCTTTCTATTAATGAATGAAAAATCTGATAAAATTCTCAATGGCAGAGAAAACTCTTTGACCCTGTTATTTTTAGAACACTTTCCTTCCTAACTGGCCAAAACATAGCCAATATCATGATTTTAATTAATTATCCAGTGAATTTAAAATGCAAATTAAAACAGCTTTCAAAATTTTTAAGAATTTTCCTAATACCTTTGTTAGTTGTCTCATAACTGAGCATATAAAAAAAATGATGTGCATAATTTTAGAAAGACTGTAAGGGCGGGGATGTGAAGCTCGCTTAAAAAGAAAAGCTTTAGGTCATGCACCTTGAAATGCTCTATCCAACGCACGTTTACTTTTCACAATATCTCAAAAAACAAGCGAGATATCGATGTTTAAAAATTGATAAATTTCTCACGCCGAATCGAATAAGTCAAAAGGCCCCTTAAATGTAGTAATATATTTAGTTCCTTGATAAAAAATTAAGTTTTGCTAATTAATAAATAACATTAGAGAGCTTTTAAAGCAACAGAATCCAATGTCGTCTACAGTTATTATTCTTGTATTAACAATAAAGAGTACGAATATTTTGCTGCTTTTTATTGGTGTTACACATGAAATAATAAATGATTCTTGAATGTAGTTTAGCAGCTTTGTAATTATTATAATTCAATTAATTAATTAAAGTGAATAATAACGCATAAACTTGTCAATTAATTCGTTTTATGGGACTGACCGTGTCAATATCAAAATTTTGAATTATTGAGTTGTGTAAACTTGCCTTTAAAATAACCAATAAGAAGCTAACGTTTAAGCCCGCTAAATTTAAATCACTCCTAGTTTAAAAACCTAGTATAGTATCAATTTATTGTTTTTTTATAAGATGAAAATTTCGATGGTTTTATAAATTTTCTAGGACAACGACCACATAAATGCGACGAATGTCCAAAAGCCTTCAAACACAAGCACCATTTAACTGAACATAAACGTTTACATAGTGGTGAGAAGCCGTTTCAATGTGTTAAATGTTTGAAAAGATTCTCACATTCTGGTTCATATAGTCAACATATGAATCATCGTTATTCTTATTGTAAACCTTATAGAGAATAATTGAAGATTGCTTATAATAATAATAATAATATTAATATTAATATAAATAATAATAATAATAATAGAACATTGTACTTATAACTCCAAGTTCTTGCCAAAATATAATTATTGTAAATAGTATTTGAAAAGATTTATATTTAAAAAGAAAACAGATGAATACGAATTTTTTCCGTCGTCACCTATTATTGTTGATCAACTCGTGAAATAATGGTCCATTAATTACGTGCAATTAAAATAAAATATATATTTATTTTCTTATATAATTTAGTTGAAATTGTGATTGTAATTAAAAACCGAAATCTAAAACTAACAACACGCAACACTTATTTCATTTTTTAACATTTTACAATAAACAATTTAACAAATCGTAAATTGTTTATTGTGAAATTATATATATTTTTTTTTAATTATTATTATTACGTGTAAATGTCTAAAAGCTTGTACATAAAAATTGTCTGGTACCTGTGTAATAATACTCATTCAAAAAAATAACAAAAAAAAAAGTATACAGTCAGTAGTGCCAGAAGAATCAACAGTCTTCCACCACTCGTATTGGTTAATGATGGTGAATAATTAGAAAAAAAAATTAACACAGTGGTGTAATAATTACAATAACAGAACGCAGGCGAGGGGGCACCAAGGCAATGTTCGATATAATTTCCTTATATTGAAATTAGAATGTGCAATTTTCTTTTTCAAACAAAACCAAATAGTTACCATTATTGGGTTGTTATTATTATTAATAATAATAATAATAATAATAGATATATAGTCGTCATTGTCGTGTCAGGTATGTACTATATGTGTGTATATTTTTTAAAAAATTATAGAGAAAAAAAATAATAGAAAAAACACATATTGTGATGATTGGAAAATTCTCAAAAAATTATTTTTTTATTAATTGCCATATATTGTAGATATTGTAAAATGAATATTTAATAATTAATAATAATATTGCTTTATAAAGTGCCATAAATCAACGAATTGTATAAAAGAGCCTTTGTGTGATTTGTTTCTTATATAAAAAATTTGGTTTCGATCACATCGACCTTTCAGATAAATTAACTATGACGTATAATTATAATTAAACTAAAAACAAAAATAACTAGAATATAAGAAGTGTTCATTAGATGAAGATTTAAAAAAAGAAAAGAAAGAAAACATGCCTTTAGTTAGTAATTTTTTGATCGAAATAAACGATTGTAAAGCAGTACAATAAAAGGGGCGCAATTATTCTAATCAACCCCTTGATTTCGAGGTGTTACATGACAATACGTAGTGCTGGTAGTTTTTTCAAAAAGAAAATATATTAAACGATAAAATACAATACAATGAACAAATGGTGCAACTCGTTAGCTTACTAAACTTTTATAAGCATTTAATTATAAAGATTATACAGCAATTAATTTATAATTAATAACTAATAATAACGGTGGTTTAGTTACCAATTAATTTTCACCAAATCTACCTATTTTTTATTATTAAAATAATTTTTGTAATTCGAATAAAATCATTCCAAATTATGTACCTAAATAATTTTGATTATTTCCATCGTGTGAGCTATAATTATAATAAATATTAATATAATAATAATAATATAAGATTTGTTGACAATAATGTAGCCATTTGATATGAAAACTATTTACTTATAGTACTGCTAATGTTAATTGATAAAAGTAGCATTTATTATTAATTAATTAATTAATTAATTATTAGAGATAAGAATGGAGATGATATGCAAAATGGAGTTTTTTTTTGTGAACGAAAGAATCTCTGTACGAGATATTTTCAAAAATAAAATTTATTATATAAAAATATGTATACAATATATGATTAATATTAAAGGAATATAAATTTTAATAATTACTTAATAAGATATTCTATTCGATACATTTCTGTGTATAGGTATTTCTGTATATACATATAATAAATGTTTACTTGCCCAAATCTAGATTTCTTCTTCAAATTTTCCATTATTATAATTTGCAATTATTCAACATTTATTTTTATATAATTATAATAGATTTAAATGTTTTAATTTTATTTTTAATTAGTTTTTTATTATATTAATTTAGTTATTTGTTGTGTGTATTTTTCTGTTATTATTTGTAATATTTTTTATTCTATAATAATTGTGGCTAGTTTAACCAAAGATTTTGTAATATATTCGGCCATATGTCCACGTATATATGCAATCTCTCCCTATTTTTTTTTCTAGTTATTATCATTATTGTTTTATTTTATCTCTTTATTTTGTGAGTTTTCTCTAATTTTTACATTGTTATGTTATTATTATAGTTTTTTTTTTACTTTATAGATGGTCTTGTTTAGAAAAAATAATGGTGATTATTGACAAGAACGAAAAAAGTTTGTGTAAATTCTCTATTATTAAAAAAGATAGTTGGAAATTGTATTTTATTCAATGCAAATAAACGATAAATCAAAGATCTCTGTTGAATTTAATTTATTGATCCTCAGTTGTTAAATCAAAGCTAACAAATAATATTTGGGCGAAAATGGTGGATGCGCCGGGTGAAATTTTCATATTTTTTTTGTCAATTTCCTATTTTGTTTTTACTTGAATGAATTAATCGAAATACAAATTCTTTGGTAATTGTATTGAATTAATTAAAATTCGGGTGAAAATGGTGGATGCGCCGGGTGAATATTTCAGTTTCTTGATTAATGCCCTATTTTGACCCTACATGGAAGAGTTTTTAAAACTGTTTGGAATAAAAATATGAATTGAGAAAGCATTAAAAATACAAAGGTATTAAACACTAAAAGAATACAAATTTATCGGTAATTATCTGGAATTAAATAATTTATTCTTGGGCAAAAAATGGTGGATGCGCCGGGCGAAATTTTGATTAACTTATTATTTTGATGGATGCATTAGTCGAACTGTTAGAAATAAAACTATAAGAAAACCTTGCGAACTCAAAAAGGTATCAAACATTTAAAAAAATGGCGGATGCGCCAGATATACAGGGTGGATTATAAAAAAGGCCCCAAGCCATAGCTCCGTTATTTTTAAAGATATGACAAAACTTCTTGGGACAAAGTTGCACAGTTTATTATCATCTATGTTTTGGGATAGATTTCAAATCTATGCTGCTTCCTGTTTCACCGGAAGTGGCATCAACTTAAATTTTTTAAATGGAACACCCTGCATATTTTATTATTTCTGGATACCTCGTTAAATTGTCTTTCAAAAAGGTCTAAGGCACCATATGTCTAAAACCAATTTTTAGGGAGATATTCGTCAATTCTTGATTAATTTCCTTTTCAGATCATAACTTGAATGAATTAATCGAACTGTTAGAGCTTAAAACGTACCGTAATAAAGCATTGTGAACTCAAAAAAGTGTCAAACATTAAAAAAAATACGTATTTCTTGGTAATTATCTGGAATGAATATTTGGGTGAAAATGGTGGATGCGCCGAGTAAAATTTTCGTTCTCTTGATTAATTTCCTATTTTGTTCCCACTTGTATGATTTAATCATACTGTTATCAATAAAAATTTACAGGTAGAAAGCATTGTGAACTCAAAAATGTATCAAACACTAAAAGATCCAAATTAATTTATTCTTGGGCGAAAATGGTGGATGCTCTAAGCTAAATTTTAATTACCTTCATATTTGAATGAATTAATCGAAGTGTTACCAATTAAAATGTGCAGTAGGAAAGCATTGTGAACTCAAAAAAGGTATCAAAGAATAAAAATATATAAATTTCTTGATATTTATCTTGAATTCAATAAAATTTAGGTGGAAAAATGGTGGATGCGCTTGGTGAGCTTTACATTTTCCTGATTAATTCCCATTTTGTTTCTATTTGAATGAATAAATGGAAATTTTAGCAAGTAAAACGTGCTGTAAGAAAATGCAAATAAACGATAAATTAATCAAAGATATCCTTAATTTTAAATCAAAGCTGACAATAACTGGATGAAAATGGTGGATGCGCCGGGTGAATTTTTCATTTCTTGTTTTTTTTCTACTTAGATGAATTAATAGAACTTTCAACAATTCAAATGAGCGGTAAGAAAACATTGGAAACTCAAACAAGTATTACACTTATTGTTAGAAAAAAAAAACGATAAATGGTGGATGCTCCGGACGAAATTTCATTTTTTTTTATTAATTTCCGATTTTGTTCCTACTTGATTGAATTAATCGATCTGTTAGCAATAAAAGTGTGAGCTAAGAAAGCATTGTAAACTCAAGACGGTATCAAACCGTAAAAATATATAAATTTTTTGGTAATTATCTCGAATTAATTAAGATTTGGGTTAAAAAAATTTCATTTTCTTGATTAATTCCCTATGTTGTCCCTACATGGATGAACTAATCAACCTGTTAGCAATAAAAATATTAGGTAAGAAAACATTTAGAACTAAATAATTAAAAATTTCTTGGTAATTATAACAAATGAATATTTGGTCGAAAATGGTGGATGCGCCGGGCGAAATTTTTATTACCTTGATTAATTTCCTATTTTGTTGTATTAGTCAAACTGTTAGCAATAAGAATGTGAGCTAATTGTAAGAAAGCACTGTGAAGTCAAGAAAATATCAAACACTCAAAATACAAATTTCCTGGTAATTATCTTAAAATAGTAAACAATTTTTTTACGAAATTCTACTCAGATTTTCTTGATAATTAGAAATAGAAAAACTAACAAGATACAATGAAATCTCTCATTAAAGACACCCCTCTAGAAGTGTTCTAATGTGGACACAAACGCACAATTTATGCTTTTTAGCAGCAAATAACCTTCCAAATATCGACAATTATTAAATCAAGCTCAAAAAATTGGTAGAATCGATTGCGAATTAGTCAAAAAAAAATAGGAAATTATAAAACAGTACAGTATAACACGACTAGTACTCATACAACGCGATAATCTCATATTACACTCAAGATAAATTCAACAATTACACATGGTTTCCGATTTTTCGTTTAGTAAAGCAGATTTACACACTCACCTGTTATTAATATGAACAGTAAAGTTGAATTTTTTTTTTTAAATAGCAATTTATAAAGAAAAATACACAAATAACACTAACAATCTGTTCGCAATGAAAGAATATTTCAAACTGAATGACATTTCATTATCAACAAGCAATATTTATAAAATGTATAGAAATGTTTAAAGTTACATAAATTGGTAAGATAATGTGAGTCTTGTATAACACGATTTCCTTTATTCTCGCGTTTTACAATCAATTGATGTATGTTTAGTTGCATAACTACCAAAGTAATTTACCTGTTTTACAACTGTTTAATGAACAGTTTTTTGTTTTTTTAGCAGGAATTACCGATAATTTTAAAATCAGTTTTAACACAGCGCAAAAAATTGATATAATTGATTGTGAATCAGTAAAAAAAAGTAGGAAATTATAACACGCTTCGGTACAACACGACTAGTACTCATACAGCGCGATAATCAGTCTTGTATTAAACGCAAGTTAAATTTAACAATTAAACATAGTTTCGGATTTTTCATTTAGTAAAGCAAATTTATACACTCACCTGTTGTTCATATATGAAGAGTAAAGTTGAAAGTTTCGAATAAAACAGTAATTAAAAAGAAAATTCACAAATAACACAATCTGTTCACAATGAAAGAATATTTCAAACTGAATAATATCTCATTATCAACAAGCGATAATCGTATAATGTACAGAAATGTTCAAAGTTACATAAATTCACCGTGAGTCTTGTATAACACGATCTGCTCTACTCTACCTGTTGATGTATGTTTAGTTGCATAACTACCGAATAATTTTTTCATGTTTTACAATTTTGTAATAAATAGTTTTATTAAAAACAAATAGATTTACATATTATATCTATATACATACATCATTATTAGATAAAAATGATAACAATATATATTGTACCCTTTATCCAAAAATTTAAGAATACATAATTAATAAAGAATTGGTACAAAGTATTGAAAGCTACAATTAAAAAAATGTTGGTTTATAATCTAAAGTATATTTGAATTAAATTTTTTTATAGAAATTTAATAAATTATAAATACGGTTCAGACCAATAACGTATCGTACTAGTACTATTTCTATCAAATAAATTATTATTAGATTTAACTTTGGAACGTAGCTTAATATCTTTCGGTTTCAACATACTTTTATGATTACTCAATAATCTTGACGGTGTTAAAATTGATTTGGAACTCAAACCTGTACATTCCAAAAAATACTCATAAGTCGGTTCATTTATAGATTTCTTTAAATTATTATTACAACTAACCATTGATAACGATTTATTTTTATCTAATTGTTGTTTCAATAAATCAACTGTTGTTGGTGTTGTTGTTGTTGCAGTTTTATTCAAATTCGATACGAAATTATTCAAATCATTATCATTAGTTGGTGTGGCACGTATCAAATCAACACGTTTCTGTTGTTGTTGTTGTTGTTCTTGATTTAAATCATTTAAATCATCAACTTTATACTCTTCAATTTCACAATCATCCAGTTTGAATTCTTCGAAATTTTGACTTAAGTCAAAATTCGAAGTATTCTTATTATTGTGATCATCATCTAATTGTTTATTCAAATTTTGTGTACTATCAAAACTTGTAAACAACCGTTTATCTGTTTTTTTACCATGAACAACACCATGTTCAGGTTTCTTTTGTATTTCTGATAATAATTGTTGATTATTAAAGCCAGTAATTAGATTTGATACAGAAGTCCCCATTAAAATTGATCGACGATTTGTTGGTGTTGTTGTTGTTGTTTGTGTTGTTGAAGTTGTTGAATTTGTAGATTGCTTCATTTTCAAAATTTGCGAATTATTCTTAATGTAATTATCATGATTGATACACTCCTCTTGTTGTTTTTTATCTTTATTGTCATCATCATCATCTTCGGGGATGATAATTTCAGAAACTTGCGGTAACTTTGGTATTTCAGGTCCTTTAGTTTTCACCGGAGTTGTTGTTGTTGTTGTTGATGATGTTGTTAAATCTGATTTAATTGTTGTCTGTTTGGCTAATTGTATATTTAATTTTTCCACGCATTTCTTCACTATCAAATTCGGTATATCATCATTTACAATTATTGGATTATAATCATCTGTTGTTTTATTTTTAATACAATTAGCTTTCTCAATTTTATTGATAACATCTTGTGAATTGGGTGGATTAATTTCAGCAATTACATTGATTTTTTTAAATGATGGATTTTTAATTGAGGATGATGATACTGAAGCTACTATTGGTGGTAGATTTAATTCAGAAATTGAACAATAATCTGGTTCAGATTCTAAAATTTCTGTATCACGAATGATTCGTTTATATTTCAACATTAAATTAGCCGGTTTTGGTGGTAGAGCTGGTGGTGTACGTGATATTTTCACTTTACGTCCACCACCACCATCATCAATTTTTGCATCTAAATCAACATATAAATGATTCTTATCATTGGTTTTTGTTGTTTCTTGATCTGTAGAATTCGTAAAAGTTTCACTACATTTACTTAAAATCTGTTCGTAATCATTACTATAAATACTTTGTGGTGTTTCATAATAGTTTGGTAGTTTCTGTATTGGAGTTTCGTAATAATCGTGATTATCTTCAATTGTTGTTGTTGTTGTAACAGGTGGAGGCGGTTGTTCTTGTTGTTCTTGTTGTTTATTATCTTCCTCATCGCTAAATTTGACTTTTTTATTTTTATTTTGCAATTTTCGCTCAACACTCGGCGTTTTCGGTGGTGAATTCATTGAATCATTTATATTCTGTAATAATATTTGATTCATACATTCTAATACTGGATTATTTCGATAGATATCACGTTGTTGTTCATCTTCTTGATCACTAGCACTAGCATACCAATTATCATTTGTATTATCATCACCACTTTCAAATACTGGTATTGAATCGCTAATTTTTCTCAATTTACTCACACCATTATCAATATTATTAACAATAACAGTATTATTACATTCAGATATTGTTAAATTCGAACTAGAATCATTCTCTTTAATAATCTCATCATTATCAATTTTATCAGAAATTACACTTTCTGTTGGTAATGAATCTAAATGTTCATAATCATTACTGGTATTATCATCATTTGAATAATATGGATTGAAATTATTTGTACGAATTTTCAAGATTTCAAAATAATTCCCAGAATTTTTACGAATTTTCTTCAATTTCCTCCCATTATTAATACAATTATTATTATTATTTTTAATGAAGATTTTATTAGAATCTGAATTATCCGATTTTTCAGTATTATAACTTTTCTCAGATATTGTAGCATAAATATCACTACTACTATCTAATGATTCAAAATTTGAACTTTGATAATCTGTTATAATATATTCTGAACTACTATCAAGACTTTCCAAATTCGAATTAGGACTATTATCATTAACATTATTATTATTATTATTATTGTTATTGTTGTAATATTGATTACAATTTTTGCAATATTGTTGCGATAATAATTTTTGTATTTCATTATTTTGTTTCTTAATAATATAATCTTTCTCTTTTAATTGATTACTAATAAATTTTTGTTCTTGTTTTAAACGTGCCTCAAATATAATCAATGCACGTAATACTTTAGCTAATTGATCATCTCTTAATGTTTTCTCGCATTGATATTGTTGTTCTTTTTGTTGTAAACGACGTGTATATTCACTAACTAATTGTCGGCAACGTTTCGTTTGTAATTTTAATGCCTTCTGTACAATCTCCAATTCACCACGTACTGTTGCTATCTCTAATTCTGTATTGGTCATCTAAAACAAATAAATCAATATTACCATACAATATTTAAAAAAATAATTGGTAATTATAGGGTGGGTGTTGGGGAATTTCGAAAATTTCCCTTGTTTGTTGTTTGATTCATTGACAGTATCATGTTTGCCATCATTATAATGAAGAAAGAAATAAAAGACGAATAAAAGGTAATAGCTGATTAAGCAGAACAGCATTCCTAAGATTTCTGGCACTCCAAATAGAGAGGTGTATAGAAGAGGAGAGACGTGCACGTTCCCTTGACCGGTAGAATATCGTTTTCTTTTTCCTCATCTACTAGACGACTACTATTATTATTGTAATTATTTATTAATAACAACAACAAAACAGATAACAATTAGAATTCTTGAAGTATTGATACACTTTCTATTTCTTATAAATTGAAGGATTAATCGATTTTTTTTTTGTAGATTTTGAACAGGAGATGATTGAAGAAATCAGGTCGATCGCATTGAAAAATTCCAAATAGTTGTTTGTGTTTTATTTATAAATGAAGCAAAAGACAATGAGTAGGATTCTGAGCACATAAATCCTTGTGGTTTTGATTGATTTGCAAAAATTCTCTTGAATTCTATTCGCATAGTCAAGCATATCGGTTATAATTATTGTAGACATCAATAATCATAAAAATTCTTGACTTCGATCAATATAAATCGATATTTAGAAAAATAAATCAATATTTTTATTTGGTAGAAAATCAACAATAATATTTAAAGAATTTGTTAAATATAGTAATCCCACAATGACTCACTAAGAAGAAATGTTTTTGTTAGTTTCAGCTAATATTTTATATCATTGTCAATTTAAGAGACGATCCGATAAGAATTTATTGAAAATTACAACAGTTTTGTCGTAAAACATTCTTCGAAAAATACCTCATTTTTCTTTACATTCTCAACAATTCTAGATCTTCATTTTTATCTATTTTCCAATCAGTTACTGTTAAAAGATAAATCTGAAGACTGAGATCGAGATCACATTTTTGTGATTTTTTAAATCAGAAGTTCTCAAAATCTAGATCATGACCTTTTAATAAATTGCATGTAGACCGTGTATAGAACAGGAACTTAAAAATTAAGTTCACAAAAACATGATGATTTAAGACATAAATTTAGTAAAATTCAGATTAATAATTGGGGATTTAATTGGAGAGAATTGATTAAAATTGTCTAAGGGTCGATTTCACTAAGGGTCTGTTAAATTTTAACAAACAAATAAGTCATAGGAACGATTGTTTCTTACTATTCGATAAAACATTCATCGAAAAATACTTCATTTTTCTTTATATTCTCAATAATTCTAAACCTTCATTTTTATCTATTTTCGAATCAGTTATCTATTGATAAAAGATAAATATGAAGACTGAGATCGAGATCATATTTTTGTAACTTTTTAAATCAGAAGTTCTCAAAATCTAGATCATGACCTTTTAATAAATTGTAGAACATGTATAGAACAGGAACTTAAAAATTAAGTTCACAAAAACATGATGATTTAAGACATAAATTTCGTAAAATTCAGATTAATAATTGGGGATTTAATTGGAGAGAATTGATTAAAATTGTCTAAGGGTCGATTTCGTCAAAGTCTGTTAAATTTTAACAAACAAATAAGTCATAGCAACGATTGTCTCTAGTTTCTATTATAACTATTCGTTAAAACATTCTTCGAAAAATACTTCGTTTTTCTTTATATTCTCAACAATTCTAGATCTTCATTTTTATCTATTTTTCAATCAGTTATCTACTGATAAAAGCTAAATATAAAGACTGCGATCGAGATCATATTTTTGTGACTTTTTAATTCATAATTTCTCGAAATGTAGATCATGACCTTTTATTGTAGACCGTGTATATAAAACAGAAACTTAAAAATTAATTTCACAAAAAATGATGATTTAAGACATAAATTTCGTAAAATTCAGATTAATAATTGGGGATTTAATTGGAGAGAATTGATTAAAATTGTCTAAGGGTCGATTTCACTAAGGGTCTGTTAAATTTTAACAAACAAATAAGTCTTAGCAACGATTGTTTCTAACTGTTCGTTAAGCTTAACTAGAATTGATGAAATCGTTTCTCAATTGCTTACTTTTCACGAGTTAAGAGTAAAAATTGACTAAAAGCTGATGATTTAGGACAAATGTGTTTCAAGATCTATGTACATTAAAAGTGAAGAATTTAATTGTAAAAATAGGTACTTAAATCTCTTTTTTTTTCACGAATCAACCGCAAAATTTGCAAAAAAAGGTCGTTTACTGAATGTGAAAAATTCAGCTCTAAAATTGTCTAAAAGTGACGATTTATCAGCCTAATTTTGCTAAGAATTAATCTTTATACAATATCGATTTCATCAACGTCTGCTAAATTTTAACAAACAAATAAATCATAAAAACCATTTTTAACTTCCCCGACCAGAGGGTAGGGAAGTTAATAGTTTCGGACCAAAATTTCGAATTCGAGATTTCACCAGATCTTTACGTTTTGGGGTCCCCTGAACACGTTTTTGAAGTGTTGTGTGTGTGTGTGTGTGCGTGTGCGCGCGCGTGTGTGTGTGTGTGTGTGTGTACGTGCGTCTGTCGTAGAAAAACTACTGGGACTGATCAGTCGGGGAAGTTGCTAGGCCGGGTCTTCGATTCGGCCCCTTTTCCAACTCGTTATAATCATAGCAAGGATTGTTTCTAACTGTTCGTTAAGCTTTAACTAGAGTTGGTGAAATCATCCCTAAACTATTTACTTTTCACTAATTAATAGTAAAAATTGACTAAAAACTGATGATTTACGATAACTGTATTTTAAAATCTAGATTGAAAATAAAGAATTTAGTTATAAAAATACTAAAATCTCTTTCTTCTCACGATTCAACCGCAAAATTTGTAAAAAAAATGCTTGTTTAAAACAAAAGCGCCGTGAAGCATTGAATGAATGTGAAAAATTCAGCTCTAAAATTGTGTAAAAAAGAGGATTTATAAGGCTAATTTTGCTAAAAAATTAACCTTTTACAGCTAAAATATTCTAAAGCCAATAATTACAACAAACTTTTTTTGAAATCCATATTAAAACTTCATAATTTAACTCAAAATTTGATTAAAAGTAAATTTAAATGTTCTCCTTTCAATTACTTACGAGTAAAATTTGCCAAAAACCCATAATTTTGGAGAAGTTGTCAAAAAATTCAGACTTATAAACGAGAATTTGGCTTAAAAACGCTTCAAGTTGCTAGTTTAAATTTTGAATTTGCTAAAACCGGATTAATAAAGACTTAAAATTGAAAGTGCTACTTGAAAAACGAATCGAAACAACAATAATCAAAAAAATTACTAAAAAACCCAATCTAAATTTAAATCTTGACTCGTCAACTTACACGATAGTTTTATAACAAACTCTTACAAATTTCCTTGTGTACTGACTCGAAATGTAAATATATTACCCAACAAGACTTATAATTTTTCACAATGTTAGTCAATACAGTAGAAAAGATGAAAGACAATACATATACATCTCTGGCGATTATAACTACAAACATAAAAACTATTTATCAAATAATTACTGTTTCCAAAAAAAAATCGACAAAACTTATTTTACATGTGTTTCTATTTTCAATTGCCAAGACAATATAATAAATATAATTCTTAATTATGTATTTAATTAAATTATTACTAAATTAGGAATCATTAACAAAAATAGGTCAAGGTTATAAATTAAAATTATTGAAAATATTAGATTATAGCGAATTGGTGATTATAATTGTTGTATTTTTAGCCAACATTGCCAGACTGGTAGATTTCGACTACATTAATTTAAATCTATAGAAATTAGCATACAATTGTAGTAGCTGACAATGGAATAGGAACTAAAATATAAAAGACCACACACTAAACATGCACAAAACTAGTAGATCTCTATCTAATATTGTTATTAATTATGATTTTTGTATGCATACAAATTTCTGTGAAATAAAGAAGGTGTAACGGTAAAAATCTTCTATAATTTTGTATAAATATAAATAAAAGGACAGGAATTGAAAATGATCTGATTGTATACAGTGTAGAAAAGGAAAAGGCACCATTTATTTTTTTTGGTAGACATAAATAAATGTATAAAAGTGTGACAAAGTAATCATTTATGGTACCACAAAACACCCTAGAGCTTTGACCGTTCTACTTCCATTCGTAACTCGATCTTTCCACCAATCTTTTTTTTTATAAATAAATTAACAATTAAATAAATGAATAAATGATTAAATACGTTAAAAAATAAATATGGAAATACTCACGATATTCAACAAATCTAAGAATTCACCAAACATTTTAACCTCTTTTAATTTATTTCACTTTCAAGATTACAATTTGAGAATCAGTCGCTAGGACTTTTATAACAATAAAATTGTTTAAAAGAACATTAACAAAGGATATTTTATAAATAAAATCATAATTGAGACTTTGATTGTAATAATTTATAGTCAATTCACTAGTGCGATTAATAATATCGAATAGTTTCACTACAATTGTAGTAATTGTCTTGAATTAGTGAACGAACTATATTTTGTGTAGTTTTCTTTATTAATTAATATAAACAAATTAATAAAATGATTCATTTCTTACAATTATATTATTATCATCTATTATTGTTTTCTGATAACAACACCAAAAAAAAGAACAGAAACGAACCATATATCCTGTTTTGTGGTGATAAAGTTTCCTTACATGAACGAAACGTGAATTCCATTTAAATTATAAAAGTACAAAATAGTGCAATGAACCTATTTAAATTATTAATCAATTAAAAAAAAAAGTGTACACATACAAAAAAAAAGTGCACTATAGAGTAGTTCTACTGTAGATTTATAATTTAACAAAAATTCTCGTGGTTTTAACACGGTTAAGGGTCATCTCGAATATGGTTTTGTTATCTTACGATTACATGGAGATTCCATAAGCGAACTCTTGGGTCGTGTTATTGGTAAACGGTAAGAGGTATCGAGCTCCAAAATAGCTCAATCGATCACAAATTTTATTCTTCATTTGGGGACACCCGACTTAAATGGAAAACTACTTGGATTTTCCAAATATCTGAGAATATCATAACTTTTCACCTAAAAAATTAGTGTTACGCGGGGCCGCACAGGTTCTTGTGTAGTGAAAATAATTTGATAAAATTTACACGAATAAATAGAGAAAAGTCAACTGCATTGGGGGACAGTCTTCAAATTTCAATTTTCTTTTTCCTTTCTGAAAATATTGCATTTGAAGTGGCATGTCAAAAAAATTTTATGCAACGCATTATCTTTTAATTTTAAAGATAAAAGATCGTACAGCAGCTTATTTTGGGACTTCATGTGCGAAAGGCATATGAAGTCCCAAAAATCCAATTTTTGAAAATCCAAAAAGTTATTGAGAGAAAATGAAAAAGTTGGAAAAATCTTTTTAATTGTTGTTCAATAACTTTTTGGATTTTCAAAAATTGGATTTTTCGGGTTCCATATGCCCTTTGCACACGAATGAGCTTTCAAATAAGCTGCCGTACGATTTTTTATCTTTAAAATTGTAGATAATACGTTGTATTGAATTATTTTGACATGCTCCGACATTTTCCTCTTCACTTTGGAATTTAGTGAAAATTTTCCAAAATGAAAAAGTCTGTCGGGTACACGGGGAAATGCCCAATTCAACGCTGGTCACAATGTTTGAATATCTCAGAAATTAACCGAGAAATCGATGATTAAAAATTGTCACTTTTTCAGACAATAAAACGAGGCCCGCTTACAAATAGCCTTAAGCAACAGAAAATTCCTCGATTAATAACATTTTGTATTTTATAAAGCTTTATTCGGTTAGTTTTTTATTTTAAAAGTAACATAGAGAGGTTATACTGTAATTCTTCTCCTCAATGAACAATAATTAGAGGTAGATTTGAGTAGAGTTCAAATTGTAGAAGAAAACTACAAAAAACTCTTCCTTTCGATTATAGAGAAGTTTCACTGTATGTTTCCGAAATTATTCTACAGTAAGATGAAATTTAATGGAATTTATTGAAGAATATCCCAAAAATTAGCATGATAGAAAAGTTTCACTGTATTTAACGAAAATTTTACACCTATAGTAACAATTCTCAAGCTAGAAATTTTCGAATTTTACAACATGAAGCTCATTTGTGATTGATTACTTAACGTGCGGAAAAAACAGCAGTGCGACAAAAGCATTTTTCCGCATTTTGTTTCTTTTGAACTACACCAAACAATTTTTTTGACAGACCGTTATAAACAATGGAGATCATCCCGATTTAAACTGTTCTATGTGGAAAACTGTTTTGTAAGGTGCACAGTTAAAAAACGTTTCACTGTAATCTGTAAAAGTGTTGAAATTTTTAATATTTAATTATAACTTGATTAAAACTCCCTTAATTCGCCTGTATTTCTCGAAAATTTTAGACCTATCGTAACATCCTTATACATAATTTAAAACAATTTTCAAGCTAGAAATTTTCAAATTTTACAACATGAAGCTCATTTGTGATTGATTACTCAACATGCGGAAAAAACAGCAGTGCGACAAAAGTATTTTTCCGCATTTCGTTTGTTTTAAACTACACTAAACTATTTTTTTTTTGACAGACTGATATATACAATGGAGATTATTCCGATTTATGTTCTATGAGGAAAACTGTATTGTAAGGTAGACAGTATAGAGATGTTTCACTGTAATCTCTCAACGTGTTAAAATTGTTAACATTTAATTATAATTTAATTAAAACCCTTTAAATTTTGTAATATTTTACACAAATCCAACTGTTTACTACCACATAATGAATAAAGCTGCTAAATAAGCAACAAAAAAATAAAACTTAGTTTTATTAACGAAATTAAACACAATTGTTGTAATGAACGTTTCATTAACATTTATTTGTGTGTTTTTTTTCTACTCATTAATCGTTTCAATGAATTTATTTGTCACAATATGATATAACATCTGCTCTATTCTGTTTTATTGAATGAAATAAAATCATTACTCTTGTTATTTAGTTATAAATTCAATATCCTCTTAGATTCTAGTGTAAAAATATGTTGTATAATAGATCAAAAAATTTATTGTTATAGAAAAATTCGATCGTGTCTATTTTAGCCTTGATTTATCAATGAACCAATAATAAAATATTTTAACAATAACTAACCTACTTTTATTAATATTATTTATATTTTTATTGTTATTATTTTGCATGTATTAATCAACTTCACCTTTACTTATATGGTTGAAATGTAACAGCAGAATAAATTTATGTGTCATAGTTTAACTATAGATTTACATAAAGATACTATCACGTGTTTATACTTGCAAATTTAGTGACTTTATGGTTGCATATACAGAGTGTCCCTAATAAAAGAGAAAACAGTCTGTATAATAAATATGTGTAGAAATATTTTAATTAAGAATTTTAATAGTGTTACAGTTTTAATTTTTGCAAATTGCTTAATAATAAAAGATCAACTTTTACTTTATATTAAATATTTGAAATATTTAGAAATTTTAATTTATTATTAAGAATCTTCAAGATGAGTAATTATTGCAATTGAAAGATTTAAATAGAAGAAATAGCAGCAAGTATGACAAGAATCTTAAACAGGTTTTTATGAATTATTCAACAAATTTTAAAGATTTAAGTAGACTTCGTATTGGTGATACACAAAAATACAATGAGGGGTGATTTGTGAGATGACACACCCTGTAGATGATAAATATTTTCAAAAATGATCATTGTCATTGATAGAAACCATGACCAAGAATTGGAATGAAACCGAAATTTACATGAATTCAATGTTTTAGGGCAATTCTATAAAATGTGTCATCGTTTGTTAATTTATTATTTTTGAGAAAATTAAGATTGAATTAAGGAAAAACAAGTTTAACAACCGTATAATGAGCGGCTTTTCTCACAATCAGTGCCACTGAACTGGTGCCCAAAACCCAAAAAAACAAACAACCGAAGAAAATACATCAACAAATCAAAACTACAACAATGATAGGAATTTAGAAGAAAAACAATAATTAAAATTTCAATTAAGATTATTATAATTGAAGTAAATTAAAGATTGAATTAATTATGAAATGAACCTTTAATTTCGCTTTTTATTGTGATAAAATAGTAAATTTTTACCTTATTTTTCTGTGATATATCCGTGTCTATTGTGTAAATTTTCAATGTGGACTTCTTCCCTTCACTGGCCAAATTACTCGAACTTATCGTATTGTACTTCATTTTCTTATCGGTTCTATGAGATACACAAATTACGTGCTTCTCAATAGATAGAACTACATAATTAACAAAAAAAAACCAGCACTATTTCACTGTAATTTCAAGAATTACGTGTCTTAAAACTAGAGAAAAATTCACATTAAGGCACTTGAACTAATCTAGCGAAACAATGGCGCTTGATCACTTAATATTTCCTTAATTATTTCCAAATTTTCACACATTTTCTTCTAATATAGTAACGACAAAAATCTTATGTGTTGTATTCGATTCGGTAACAAATTGTTAAATAAAACGTTAGTAAGGATGGAAAGAATTCCAAGCCGCAGACTTGTCGTTGCGTTGTTGTTGTTGTTGTATTATACGAAGTTTGACGGTGAACGGTTAGAATAAGCCCCCCTTTGCCGCACCTATACAACTATTCAGTCTTATAGTATACCTGTAAGGTAAGTTGGTATATGTGTGTATGTGTGGAACACTCGAAAAACACAAGTATATAAATGGTGGATGACCAGGTGGGCCGTTTGTATACATCGAGAAAACGTAGCGATTATAGTTGTCCTAAAATGACTTGGCACGAATATTGTTTCATGTAAACAACAGGACCGTAGTCAAAAAACTATTTCAGGTGGAGCGCACTTTCTTTGAAGACTTTTAAAGTAAAAATAATATGAGGAAAAACAGCTGCTATACCAAAGGGGCGCAAGGAATTACGCTACTTCCCCCATAGCTACGGCCCTCGTAAACAAATTCTAGGTGAATCTTTGCCATATTGTCTTTTCTAGGTAATCTCCAATATAGGGTTGCAGCAGGAAATATGCCAAATTCGTTTGAAATTCCTACTAGTTGGCTGCCGATTCGAATAATATTTTAAGAATATTTAGGGTGGTCCCTGTAGAACATTTTAGCAAAATTAGAACCTTCTAGCTCATCAGGAAGTTGGTCAAAAAACCAGCAAAATAACTAACAATAAGAATAACTCGTAGACCCTTCCTACAGTGATTTTTTTCGTTTTTCGCCATTGAACTGTTGAAAACATGCGATATGTTTCTTCCTGATACAGAATAAAATGAAGAAAAACAGAAAAAATCAATGTCGGGAGGATCATCAAATAATTCTAAAGCGTTTTGCGTGCTTTTCTCGTTTTTAAAAATTCCATCATTGTACAAAACGATCATTTTTTTGACGAACTTCGAAATAAACTACGAGGTTCTCATTTTGCTAAAATGTTCTCCAGAGATTCCCCGAATCTCCAGCCAACTATTAAAAGTTTCATACGAATTTGGCATATTTACAGCAGCCACCCTGTATGCAGATGAGTCGAATTTTTTGACCCATAGATAGACCACCCAAGAATGTTTGTTCTTTCTAGTGCCCAAATGAAACAGAATTTACAGCTGAAACCGAAACCGAACCTTCGGCTTCAGTTTCGGCTAATGTTAAAATTTCTATTGTATGCTGAAATCTAGTGGGTGTTTTACATGGTATGTAGTTAATTCGTGTTAAATGAACCAAAAAATCAACCATTATAGTATGTACAGAAAAAAAGCACATAACCTTATGAAGCACGAACTCACCCGAACGAAGTGTGACGATTCACGAATACTGAGTGTTCGGTGTGTCGAAGTTTCGGCTGATTTCGGCTGAAACTGAAATTAGTTCTTTTTTTCTCAGTGTTTCTTCCTTTCTCTCTTGTATTTCTTTGTCTCCTATTCTTGTTCCTTTCTTGCTCTCCTATCTTTGTGTTTTTCTTTGTCTCCTATTTTCATTTATTTCTTGCTCTCCTATCTTTCCTTCCTCCTTTCTCTCCTGACCATTGTCTTTTCTTTTAATCTGGCCTGGCGCTAATATGTTATGCGTCCTTGTTCTGAGAATTATTTTGCACCGCTTGGAAGTTTATATTTTTATTATCAATTCGTATGTTTTGGTGCTTTCGGTCATAATTTTTGCCCCCTTAGATTGGTGCCCTTGGGCCCCGGCCCTGCTTTTAATCGAGACGTTATTAAAAAATTATCCATAAACAATGAGTAATATGGACTTATTTTTGAACTATTATTGTTTAGCAGAACTATAAAAGTAAAATAACAATAACTAAAAATAATTTCAATTCACTTTTTCACGTGTGATAAATTTGATTTTTTTTTGTTAATTTCTAGAAAGTCAGTTATAAGTTATAACTAAAAAACCTATTGAATTTAATTATTGTTTTTCTCGCTTAAATATTTTACTTATTTTTTATTTTCAAAATGCACTCGGAAATTTGTTCTTTCAAGGTCGAATTACTTGAAAATTAATTAATTTTCTACGATTTATTGGTGTACAATTAACTTTTTTACGATCAAAGTGACACTGAAATTATCCTTTTAAGATGGCTTTACTATATTTTATTCAAAAAAAAGGTGGAAGTAATTAAAATTGTTGTCAAATTCAACCAACCTACACATCATCAATATTTTTATACATTTATAAATAAATAAATATAATTCAAAAATTACGTCACAATTAATTAAATAGAAAATTTACAACAATTACGTCAGTTGTGTTAATGAAACTTAAATTTTTATAGTGAAATTTACACAACTTGTGCAATTGAAACCATAAAAATATCATATTAATCATCAAAATTTCGCGACAATATTCTGAAACTGTCAATAAAAAAATCACCAGTTTGTATATCCTGTTGACAGTTATAGAATACTAACAATAAGATACTGTACCGACTACTTAGGGTTAAATTTATTCATGTAAAAAGAACGTTTTCAAGGCCAAATTATAGATCGATTCTTTGGAAATATACCGGTACCACCACAAATTAAGCTAATTGAAAAAAATTAACTAATTGTAAGATATAGGGGTAATAAGTAATAACGATCCATAATATTAGATCATTTCCACTTTTCGTTATCTTTTGATCAATACGATAACATAGATGATAATTTCACAAACTTCAGTTAAGCCTAATGAACAGTTAAAAAAAAAAACGGTTGCTATGATTATAAAAAATCGTTTTTGTGACTTTTTCGTCCGTTAAATTTAATAAACATTAGTGAAACCGACCCTTAGGTAACAAATAATAGGGTTCGAAATCAAAACAACTCGACAGATGCTTAAGCTCCACTTAAAATAGTATGAAAATTTGCTTGAAACTTAACTATAATGTAACCACATTACCGGATTGCCAGATTTAGCTTCCTAGGGGAAAAGCGCGCTCCTTTAAAATGAGATCTCCTACTAATTTAAGAACGATTTCACCAACTAGAGTAAAGCTTAATGAACAGTCAAAAACAATCGCTGCTATAATTATAAAAAATCGTCTTTATAAGTTATTTGTACGTTAAAATTTAACAGACATTGGTTGAAATCAACCCCTAAATTATAAATAATAAGGTTCGAAATCAAAAAAAAACTTGACAGATGCTTAAGCTCCACTTAAAATAGTACAAAAATTTGCCTGAAATTTAAATCATCTAATTGTAAGTTTAAGTATACGATAATCACACTGCTGGCCCGAGATTATTTAGCGCTCTAGGGAAAAGTGCGCCCCTTTTCTAAAGAGATTCACCACTAATTTAGGAACGATATCACCAACTTCAGTTAAGCCTAATGAACAGTTAAAAACAATGGCTGTTATGATTATAAAAAATTGTTTTTATGACTTATTTGTATGTTAAAATTTAACAGACGTTTGTGAAATCAACACTTAGATAATAAATAATAAGGTTCAAAATCAAAAAACAACTGCACATATGCTTAAGCTCCACTTAAAATAGTACGAAAAGTTGCCTGAAAATTAAGTGATCTTAACAATAAGCTTAAGTGTACGAAAACCAGAGTGCCAACCCAAGATTATTTAGCATCCTAGAAGAAAAGCGCACATTCACTACTAATTTAACGATTTAACCAACTAGAGTTAAGCTTAATGAACAGTTAGAAACAATCGCTCCTATGATTATAAAAAATCGTCTTTATGAGTTATTTATTCGTTAAAATTTAATAAACGTTGGTGAAATCGACCCTTAGATAACAAATAATAAGGTTCGAAATCAAAAAAACAACTCGACAAGTGCTTAAGTTCCACTTAAAACAATACGAAAATTTGCCTGAAACTTAAGTGCTCTACGCTTAGGCGTTGAGTGAATAATTATTCACTCAACGGCTTAAGTGTACAATAATCACAGAGCCGGTCGGAGATTATTTAGCGCTCTAGGGAAAAGTGCGTCCTTTTATAATGAGATTCACTACTTGCTAATAAAAATTTGATATATAGAACAAAACTAAAATTTAACTTTACCTTCAATTTTTTTTTCTTAAATTAAATATGTATATGTAAATTCAACTTGACGACTAGATTCTTGTCCATTTTTATATCTGACGTTCAGACAGCTGCCTAGTCCACCTCTACTGGATAATCTCGATTTTGAAAAACACCCGGCTATTAACAAAGATAATACAAACGAATTTTCATTTCAGTTTTATTTTCAAAATATTTAAATATCGACGATTTTTGTTTACTTAAAAGCTTATCACAGCTGTCATTTTTTGTTGTTCATATATGGTTCATATTTCCTTTGATAAGAAAACAATAAAAATATAAATATTTAAATCTAGATATTTACATAAAAACAGATGTTTTAAATATGACTCGGTCTCTAGTTTTTTGCAAATTTATTCGTTACACTCAGTAATTATGGCAACAGTAATTATCATAGAATGTCACTAATATAAAAATTACAACAATTATAGAAATTTTTAGTTAATTTTTTTTTGGGATAGAAAAGAGAAATCTATGAAATGGAATTGATATCGTCACCTAGTCCCCATTTACTTCCCGGGTAATTTTGATCAAAATTCATAATCGAATTTATTTTAATAATTAAAAAACAATATAATAAAAGTTATACAGGATTTTGTCCACAATACAAATTTCGAATTGGTGATACTTACGGAACAACAACACATAAACTTCTTCTAGATCCATCTGTATATCATGCTGAAAAACTCGTCTTATCCGACCGTTTAGCTGATGATTATCAAGTTTGTTCATTCTATTATCTGTTAATCAAATCAAAATTTTGTATAATTGATAGGTGATAAGACCGGCCCAAAACGATATCGATATTGTTAATGCTAGAAGTCGAACAAATGATACAGTTTATAAACACCCTGTAATACCCGGATATGAAGGTTTTTATTTGCTTCTAACAAATAATAACAATTAAAAATTGATAATTTTAGGATTTGTACCACGTGAACACAGTCGTTTTGGACAACGTTTTACAATACAAGCAACTGAAGCATTATCAGAATTTGAAAGATTACAAAATTCCAATCGAGCTGCATACAATGAAATCAAACATATCGGACGTTTACAGGATGATAAAGAAAATAATAAAACAATTGATGATCGACAATTGATGAAAACACAATTTCGATTACCGTTAGTACAAGTCAGGCCGGAATGTGCAGCAATTTTACGGAATTTACCAGTGGATGAACCACCGTTACCACCGCCAAGCTCCTCACACAGTCCGTATTTTATGGATAATACAGATCCTGAAAAAGTATTCAAAGCAGGTGATTTTATTTTATATTTGTCTTTTTGACGTTTAAAAAATGTATGAAAAATTGTACAATACGTTTGTACAAAACCAAAAATATGGTTATTTTATTACAAAAAATTATCTACTAATTAATTTAAATTGTATTTAAATTTTGTAGGTTTCGCTGGGCATATACCGTTCGGTTATGCATCTTTTGGTAAATCGAATGAACCGATGACTAATAGTGCATTATGTGATTTTACAAATAATTTCCGTAAACGATTGAGTACAGAATGGGCGCCGGTTACAATAACAAGAGGCGATCCACCTTTAATTATAAAACCCAACGAAATCTACCAAAAACATATTGGACAATTACCGAATTATGCTGGACACATTCCTGGACAAATCTTCAGGTATAATCACCCTTTTTTATATCTTGATTTGTACATTTATAATTTGTAGATGTGGTATGACCTATGGAAATGATTCTCGAGATGCTAAACGTTGGTTACGTGGGGATTTCAATTAAATTTCCATCAATTCTAATTATTTCGATAAATTTTATTGATTTTCACTAAAATTCTATGCCTTTTTCGAACGGATAATGTGGCGCTCCTTTAAGCTCATCAGCACACACGGCTCGTCCATTACAATCAAAACTATCGATAATCCTAATATCATCATCTGTTAATTGAAAATCAAATACATCAATGTTGGTTGTAATGCGTTGTTTATTTGATGATTTCGGTATTGGTATTGTACCAATATCGATTAAATAACGTAGAATAATTTGTGTTGTTGTCTTCTTATATTTATCAGCTAATTTCACCAATTTTGGATGATCTAATGATAAGACAGGATCGCCAGGTTTCGCCCATGGACGTGCTGGTGAACCGAATGGACTATAAGCTGTAATTTCAATACCACGTTCTTTACAGAATTTTATCAATTTCTTTTGTGTTAAATTCGGATGGACTTCAATCTAAAAATTAATTTAATTAAGTTGAAATAATTGAATTGTTTAAAATTGCAACTTACTTGATTCATAACAGGTTTAATTTTACAATGATCGAGAATACGTAAGATTTGTTTACTGTTAAAATTGGATAATCCGATACTTTTCGTTAATCCAAGTTCTACACACTCTTCCATACCAGCCCATGTTTTACAAAAATCATAATCGATACTTACAGCATTTTCAAATGGTAATTTCGGATTTAATTCACCATCTAAACGTTGAGCTACCGGCCAATGTACCAAATACAAATCAATATAATCCAAACCGAAATTCTGTAATGATTTCCTACAAGTCGGTACAACTTGTTGACGTTCATGGAATGTATTCCATAATTTTGTTGTTATAAATAATTCATCACGTTTCACAGTACCATCAGTGATTTTACTACGTATAGCTGTACCGATTTCATGTTCATTACCATAAACCATAGCACAATCAAAATGACGATAACCAACATCGATGGCATGTTTTACAGCAATTTCGACTTCACCAGGAGCTGACTGGATTTTCGATAACAATTATTTTTAATTTAAAATTATTAGATACGACTTACCAACCATGTGCCAAGACCCAATTGTGGACATTTTTCACCATTATTTAATGTAATTGTCGGAGCAATCACCATTGTTCTATGTTGTGTAATGAATTTCGAGTATCTGTGTTGCATAACAAAGAAATCCCCCCTTTTTACGACATTTCTACTTAATAAAATGGAAAATTCCCGTAATAATCTCATATTTATTAAATATCGAATTAATCAGAATGCATCAGCCGATTGATAGTGTCAAGGTCGAAAATTAAACGGCGCTAAATTTTAAATAAACTGATAAGATAATCTTACCGTATTCGGGTTATGTACACCTATTGTTAAAAAATATACAATTGAAAAATTAATATTTACAATATGAAAGGTATTTTAACCGATTTTTAAGACATGTTAAAATACGAATAATTACAAAGAATCTGAGCGATATATATTTTTCACTAAATCAAGAAGAGATCACAAAGAGAACACAAAAAAACCAATAATTATACCAAGATTAAGTATGGAAAACATATCAATATAAAAAAAAAATGTGAGTAACAATTAACATTCGTAATATATATTTGTTTTTTTGTTTGTTTGTTTGTTTGTAGTATGTGGTGTAAAACTTATATAATTATTCTAAAAATATATTAATCGTGCATCAGATGGACTCTGTTCAACTGGACAATAGGGACACTTCATCCTTAAAATTTACAATTTAAAAATTTTTGTTAATCATTAAATTTTAATATTAGAATAACTTACTTATTTCCACTGCACAATTTATTTAAAGCATCCCTTGAAATTATATGTCCACATATTAAACGCATCGGTGGATTATTCTGTGTTGATTGTTGACGTAATATTGGACAAGCGAACATTGAATGGTATCGGCTGTCTTTACCTAAATCGATTTCAATCTGAAAACACAACCATTGAATGAGTATTAGAAAGAAATGTCAGATTTGTAAGCGAAAAATTTGCTGGGGAGTTACAATTATGAAGAGTCATAATTGTAACTTCCTGCTTTTTTTTGAAGAAATACTAATTCTTTTTCTATTTTAGACTAACGCTTTTACTTTCGGTTATTTATATGAATTTCTTATTTAAACTGCAAAATTAAAAATTTCATGAAAAGTCAAAATATCTGAAAAACCTTCAGCGAGAACCAAAGATCATATTACCAAAGTCCTCTTCACTTTAACCAAAGAATCTAAAAATGCAATAAAAAATATACCATTCCATTCAAAATAAGATGGTAGGGTGCACTAGAACAACGAAAATATTTTCTAAAGATAGTTCAAGTGGCAAGACAGCCTTACACCTTACATCAAATTTAATTTTGATTAGAATTTCTTATACTTTTAGTAGGCCATCCTCTTGGCTCGCCCTGTATTTTTGTGAAAATTATAGTTACAAAAGTATTAATAAAGAGGATGCAAGTCCAGAAAGAAGATTTTTTTTCAAATTGCAACATCCTCTAGAAGTATTAAACAAAAATAAAATCTGTAATTACATTTTTAGAAGATTTAAGATAAGTATTTCTTATAAAAAAGTCACAAAAATCTTATAAGACAACGAGATTTACAAAAATTCGTTCATTATATACGTCGTTCTAAAATGTAAACTTTCAGTAAGTCTTATTAGAATATTCGTATTTTGTTTGATGGCTATACTTTAAATTTCCTTTAAAAATCATTTAAAAACATAAAAAGAAACGAATGTCTACTACTACTACTAAGAAAAGAGAATACTTACAGGTAATTCATCTTTACCATTCCATATTCCTGTAACTTGTCGTTGCATCATAACTTGTTTTATATTGAGTAATGCTGGTATAGCTGTACAACCAGAATTAATACATGTCGATAATGGACTATTAACACTAACACCCAATAATTGACATGCATCCTTTGTGAATGTTTCATAAATTTCCAACCACATCTCTGAATCTAATAAACAACTATATGGTGAACTAGTTATACCATTTGGTACATATAATAACATTCCCATTAATGTTTGAATATCTAACAAAAATAATATTAAAATAAATAACTAATAATAATAATCATAATTAATAGAACCTTTTTCGTGTCTATTTACAAATTTTCTAAAATGGATCCTAGCATACGATATAGCCTCAGTTTGATGTGTTAAGCCTTGTTTTAATAATTCAATATATTTCAGTCGATGTAATTTAAATTCTAATGATGATTTTTGTATTTCTAATTCATCATGATGTACAGTCGCCCATGCTAATGCCGGTTCTAAATCTTTATTTTTTAAACTATCCAATATATGATTTAATTCAGTAAATGGTTCTTTTTCATATTGATATTCATTTGTTGTTAATTGTGCATCTTGTTGTAATGCTTCAGCAACATCATGCATACCTTGTCTATATAAATGTTGACATATAACTTTATTAATTAATGTAATTTTTTCAGGTGTTGAAAAGACATCATCACGACTTGTTGCTGAAAAATCAGCAACAAAATTTCTATCAATTGCTTTACCAACTTTCGATACAGTACTATGTAAATCTCTATGTTCACTTGCCATACGTGTTATTGTTTCTTTTATACGGGTCATTGCATCTTTTATTGTGTCGATTTGTTGTTGTGTTATATTAGTAGTATTACTACTATCGTCTTCAATAACTAAAAAATTATCAAATTTTTCACTATATTAGATAAATTATCAATAAATTATATATAAATAATGTAAATAGAGAAATAAATCTTTGTTTTCTAGATTTTAAACAAAACTTCTAGATGGCATACAATGACTGTGCATATTAAATGTATATAAACATAATTACTCACCATTATCTACTTCTGTTTTTATATTTTGTATAAATTCAATTAATTCATTCAATGTTGTAATGAATGTTTCATTAATACCGCCGAATTTTGATAAAACTTTATCAATTTCTTTCTCAACAGCCAAACAAGCCTCCATTTTTGTTGTTTGTTGTAAATTGTCTGTCAAAATGTCAACTGTCAAATTAATTAAACAACGTTGCCAAATGTGTCACAAATAAGGGAAATTTCAGTAGACGGTCAAAATATATAAAATAAAAATGAATAAATAACAAAACCAAGATTAATTTTAAACAAATTTGTTTAATCTAAATTTGAGACTAATCAAATTACTAAATTGAAGCAGTTTATTTGAATTTATTTTATAATTTGTACAATTAGTCAGTTAATCTACCGAAAAATTCGTAAGTGCACACGATGTACAATTAGAGCGATTAGAGCTATCATTAACGCATTTTATGTTCCAGTGATTTTCAAACTGTTGAAAATCTTATGAGAAATACTTCATAAAAGATCAAGAATTCATTTTTTTTATCTTATTATAAGTTAAAGTTGTAGTTTTTTGGTATTTTTACTTACATTATTTAGATTATATTCAATTTTATTGAACTGTAATTTTTGTTTAGTGAGCGACTATTATCTACAGACAATTTTGAGAAGCACTGTCTCACATATGATCAATGTTGATCAACTCCAATCTAATCAATTTGTAATTAATTAATTTCTCGGTAATCTTAATTAATTAATTATCGAGAATGAATAAACCTGTTGTAATTAGTGGTGAAGCATCTGAGACTGATAGTGAAGATGAGAATTTAATACAACAGACAATACAAGGTGCTGTTATAACTGGTGAAGATTCAGAATCTGAAAATGGTAAATTTTCTTTAGATTTTCTCACATTTATTAATAATAGAAAGGCAATATTGATTGTAGAGAATGATGCAAGTATAGCGAGTGCAATTTCGGCTCTAAATGAAACAAGTCTTTCTCAAGAAAATTCTCAGAAACAACTGGAAAACAATGATAGATATGATTCTTTGTTACATCAGAAATTACGTAAAATTCCTTATAATTTCAATAATAGAATTTTAATAATGTTGTGTCTAATTAGGTGAATGTAATGGTAGGGTGCGTCAAGATTTAGAGAATTTCTGTCAAACTATCGTCAATGATTCTATAAAAAATCTAAACAATATCGATCAACAATTAGTTCGTTCACAAATAACATTACAGAATGCTGTTACATCATTGAAAGCATTAGGAACAAATTCGTTATTAATTAAAAATAAATTACAATCATTATTATCAGCAAATTTCATACCAAACATCAATGTAGTCAATGAGAAATAAAACAATAACTATCAAAAAAAAAAATCGACAGTAAAATATTTATAATAACTAATAACGGTAATGGAACGTAAATCTAAATTTCGTCCATTTAAAATACCCCGATATCTACCTGGATCGGTAAAAGAGGATGTTTGGAAACATGATTTGAAAGAATTCAATAAACACCGTTATCGCTGTTATAAAGCAACAACAAAATGTGATACGAGACCGTTTAAAATGAATCCATACAATTACATTGATCAGAACAAATTGAATCTTGATGCTTATCGTGCTAAACAGATCGATATTGATAACAAGAAATTGTTGAAAAAAATCAATATTATTAATAGAACACGGGTAATTGTTTGATTTTTTTTTTTAAGAACAAGTAATAAATTGGAAATTTAGGGCGAAATCGATAGTTTCAATCCTAACGCTTATGCTGGCAGATCTAAATGGCCTATATGGGAGATACGTCTGAAACAAATCGAAAATGATAACAAGAAAATCTATAAAAGTATAAAGAATGCTGTAAGATTATTGTTTGTTAGTATTTCAATCGTTTTATTTAATTATAATCGAATCTAGAAAACATCTTATAGTCGCAAGTTTATGGAGGAATTTTGGAGGCGAATTCTAACAAAATTGGCAGATTCAACAAGATATCCGTTGATTATATTTGAAAAACCATCAAAAGATTTATTGTTAGCTCAATTACCGTCCATTAGTGGTAATTTAGGGAAATATAGTGAACGGTCACGGTAAATTTGTTTGAAAATTATTTGATATTCTATAAGGAATTGTTTATAGATGTTTTCTAGATTTCCAAACGATCCATGGTAAATATTTAGGTCGTGTTATAATCGAATTGTATGACGATTATGTTCCAATAACTGTAACAAATTTCTTAAATCTATGTAATCCAAAAAATATACTAACATATAAAAATTGTAAAATCCATCGTATTATCCCTGGACAATATTGTGAAACTGGTGATATAATAAATAATAATGGTACTAGTGGTTTCTCAATTTATGGACCAACATTTTATGAAGAGAATCATTTATTAAAACACACAAAATGTGGTGTTTTATCAATGAAACGTATCGGTCATGAACAAATTAACAATTCACAATTCTGTATAACGTTCGATTCTATTGAGAAATTCGACCATAAAAATGTTGTTTTCGGTAAAATTATCGACGGTATTGATAATTTATTGAAATTAGAAGGATACGGACGTGAAATTGGTAAACCTTTACTTGATATTTTCATCAAAAATTGCGGTATTATTACACAAATTTAAATTAACCGCCATTTCGATTTTTGGTAAATTTTCGTAATGTTACATTGGTACGATTGTTGAAAATTCACTAATTACTGTCAAAACGTACTTAATACGCAATTGTTGTAAAATTGCAAATTTTCTGTAATAAATTATATTCAATTAAAACAATTTTGTCGTTTTATTGTTCTATTGAAGAAATCCAGACGAAATAATGTTATATTTGGAGGATTATTTGGAAAGTGAGTAGTAAAAAAATTGGCGTGTTCACAATCAAAGACGCCATATTATTTACAATAGCGGGAAATTTAAATTTGTTTTATTTTATCGTAGTGATCGAGCATTTGCCCCAAGAATTACGTGATCGATTCACCGAAATGCGAGAATTAGATTTAACTGTACAAAGTGATTGTTGAATGAATTGTATCTAATTAATAATATTTTCGGATAATTTTTTTCTTGTAGATAATATGGACGAGCTCGAAAAGAGAGTTAAATTATTTTTCAATGATTGTAAACGTTGTAATAACGGTAATGAATTACCAAATTCATTAATGAATGATTTCGAAACAATCAAACATGAATATAGAAAAACATTAGAAGATGCTGATGAGAAAGTAAATGTTTTACTTGATTAACACAGGGAAATTCTATAAAATTATTCAAATCAATAATTATAGGTGCATTTAGCGAATCAAATGTATGAATTAGTTGATAAATATTTAAGACGATTGGATACTGAATTACATAAATTCAAATGTGAATTAGAGGCTGATAATAAAGGTATTACAGAAGTATTAGAGAAACGTTCATTAGAATTGGATACACCGGTAACACCAGTTAATATATCATCACAACAACAGAAGGAGAATCGTTATGAAAGGTGGTTGATCATCAAATCCACTTTAATTTTTATTATACTATCAAAATTTATTAATTTAGTCTTAGAATGTTTGAAAATTTTAGTTCGAATACGTTCCGTTGTCGGCAACGTAGCGAGAAACGTCGTGATAGTAGCAATTCATTACAACAACAACAGCAACAACAACATCAACAGCAGCAGCAACAACAACAACAGAGCTCATTTACTGAGAAACGCCAGTCTATACCACCGATACCATTAGTTGAGTCGCGACATACGACAGTAACACAACCAACACCACCGACACAATCGAATGTTACCTACAATTTAGGGCATATTGGTGCTAGTCCGGCTATTGCTGCAGCAGCTTCACAAGCTATCGCCGCTACCCAACAGGTTCTTTGATTATTCATTATTTCATAAGTTTGTAACTGTGATTTAATTCATTAATCAAATTTAGATGCAGCAAGGTAGACGTACGGCTAGTTTGAAAGCATCATATGAGGCAATTAATACAGGCAGTCATGGGCATGAATTTAGTATTGGTAGGGAATTGCATGGTGCTGCCCAGACAGCTATACAAGCCATTCAACAGGATCATGCCAACAATAAAAAGAAACAAAAGTATTATTATTATTATTATTATTATTAATCTAAATTGTATCAATTTTGTTTGATTGCTAGAAAATGGACGAGTAATAGTACGAATTCATCAACATCATCAGCAGTTCAAGCAATATTAAATACACCGATTAATACAACAGCTCCAGAATCACCATCGATTGATGTATCAACACAAGGTACGGAAGTTACAGATGGTGAATGGACTTATGATCCAAACGAACCGAGATATTGTCTCTGTAATCAAGTATCTTATGGTGATATGGTGGCTTGTGATAATGAAGATGTATGTTGATCTTTATTATTATTATTATTCTAATTGTTATAATCTTTCTTGTTTTCCACTTAGTGTCCAACTGAATGGTTCCATTATCCTTGTGTTGGTATAACTGCACCGCCGAAAGGTAAATGGTATTGTCCACAATGTACAGCTTCAATGAAGCGTAGAGGTAATCGAAAAAATTGATTTATATAATAGGTACAACTATGTTATAAATACTGATTTTTTTTATAGTCTCTTTATACATATTGTATTTTTTTTCTATTTTATTTTTCTTAATAAAGTCGACGAAAATTTTACATCACCGTCAAAGTTTAGCCCCCATTCTCTGGTTAAACTGAAAATATCTCTATTTCAACAACAGTGACGTAAATTGCAAATTCTCATTTTCCACTTCTATTTACATTCTTTGATAATCTGTCTACGCGTCACCAATTCTCTCTTGTTTTGTCTCGTTTATATTCAACGGATCGTCCTCTTTTTTAATTACTACACAAATATCAATAAGTGATTCCGTTTCAGTATTAATAATATTTAATTCTTCATCCATTTCATCATTAACAACCCCTTCAATTTCAATATTATCAAGTGTTTGTTCGTCTTTATCCAATTCATCGGTTTCTTCTAGTGGAAGCAAAAATTCTTCTGTTATTTTATTGAAAATCTCCTCTTTTTCTAGATATTCCCTTTCAATTTTCTTCACATTATCACAGAGTTCTTTCCAATTATTTTGGATAATCCGTACAAATTCTTCTCGTATTCGATTTTCTACACCTATTTTAAACGAGTCTATATCTGTTGGAGATTTGATCCAAACTTCGCTAATATCCCAAATTTTTTCTATCGGACTCAATTCTAGGTGATGTGGAGGTAGTTTTAATACACTATGACCGCGAGTTCTTAATAATTCATCTAATTTAAAAGTTGGATGTTGTTGTTTAAATGTTTTAATTAGTGTGTATAATTCTGGTTTTGTCATATCCGAATTACAACGTACATTTCTTATTGTTAACCACTTTATCATATCTTGTTTCGTGCAAATCTGATCTTGTTCTTTTTGTATACAATGATAGGTGGCATCATCGAGAATTAATATACTTGGTGATTGTAGATTCGGTATTAGTTCTTTATGAATCCACTTGAAAAATTCCTGAAAGTTTTTCATGTTGTTTTCTTTATCAGATTCACATTTCCGTGTGAATATTAGTGAACAATTTAATATAAAACCCATTTCTTCACTAGTATGGACTATGAATAGACGACGATCTATTGGTTTATTAATCTGTAAATGTTGATTTTCTAAATGTCTACAATGAATGTAGCATTGTTTGATATAAATAATAGGTTTATTTTGTTGTCTAAATTGTGATAATTGTTGGAGATAATGAAATCGTTGATAACGAATATCACTGGATTCTAACATTGCCTTGCGACATCCTTTATATGGAACCCATCGGAAACCGATTTTTCGCAAATATGAATACAGTTTTGTTAAACCACCATCAAACTGTATGTTATCCGTTTTGATTTTATCTACTAAAGCTACAAATAAGAAAATCTCATTTAATTAATAATGAATATAAGTTTTTCTTACAATGCATCGTTGGTGGTTTCTTCTCTGTTATATAGAAATCATATACGAGTGTTCTTAAGGTTCTTGCCATTTCTAAATCGAAAATTTTCCTTGCACTTTTCGTTCTGTTTAATTCTTTAAAACTTGAACATTCACCACGTTCAATTCTTGTTATTTCCTCAGTAACTCTACGATAAATTGCTTCGGATACACCAGTTGCAAATAAGGTTCTTTGTTTAAAATTTTGTTTTGGTATATCAATACCATATTCAGATTCGTTAAGAAAAAAATTTCGTACATTTCCTATAATTTTTTTAGCTTGTGGTGGAAGTGAGTCGTTGTTCATTTGAAGTGTTGTGAATTTTATTTGTTCTTTTATATCATTCGTTGGATTGGACATTTTTTTAAATTACTCACAAACAAATAATTTTCTTTCAAATTTTTGATGTGAAACATAACCAAACATTTACTGGCGCTACATTCAACGTTGTCAGGTCTATTGGACCATTTCTCCCTAGATTTTGAACAAAAAATTCCCTAGATATTATTTGCTTCAAAATTCAATTTTTTAATAACTGGAGGAAGTTAAAATTGCTATTTTCGATACAAGTGTGCAAAGGTAGGGAATGGGTAGGGATTTCGAAAGGATTATGCCGGCTACACACACGTCAATTTGTAGGGGAAATGTGTAGAGTGGGGCGCTGCAGATTGCCACGTGGATAGGCGCGAAGGCACGTCGGGTGGCTCCCCACTCTATATCAACGATTATGAATTCTTACAAGGACTGCTCATGAACCACATTTTTTCGGCATCCCCACTCTTGTTGTCTCCAGTGACGTCATTCGCGTACATACAGATACGGATAGACATCGATAGAGACAGGTAGCTATGCCTGTCTCCATCATGTATATGTAGGTATGCCAACTATCCGTCAATGACGTCAAATATTTGGATTATATGGAGAGTATAGGCAATGAGCAATCATTGTAAGTTTACAATCGTTGACTCTATATCCCCTACAAGTACAAATTCTACCTGAAAATTGGCGTGCGTGCAGCTGGCTATAAGAAAGTCAAATATTTACCGCCAAAATAATTAGTTCACGGCTTTTTCTGTGTAAACCCGGCTTTAATCATTACTCCTCCTAGTTTAAAAAAAAATCTCCAAAGGCAGCAAGTACCTTATATAGCGAATTTTTTTATGTATCTACATACTGAAATATTAATTGCAAAACATTCTTATGACACTGACAATTAATATATTTTAATAACATTGAATCAACTAATAAATTCATTTCCCGATGTTATTTTAATATTTATGATTTTTATTGAAAAATACTTTTAATCCACAAACAATAAGAAACACTAAAAAAAATAAAAAAAATAATGAAGTTTGTTGTTTGTCTATTACGTCTAATCAAGACCTGCTTGATTTTTTCAAGCGAAATTCTCTAGCAGGCCTTGCGTCTAATATTAACTGTCAAAATTAGTTGCCCCCCGCGATATTCAATTTTTTTTCTAATATCAATAGTCAGAGAACATATAGCCACCTGAGATAATCGATTTTACTGCTTATACTCAAAAAAGAGATTTTTGCATTTTTCTTGCGAACCAACGAACCGATTTTGATGATTTTTTTTCTGGGTCATAGAGAATGGTCGGCTCTACTGTTATTTTAATTTTCATCAAAATCTAAGCAAATGTAATATTGAAAATGATTTTTTTTAACATTTCTTCAGCTCTTATTCCAAAAGTATTGGCCCTACCAGTCTGGCCAACGAACTCATCCAAGCTATCCCAAAGACCGATTTTTGTACCAAGTTTCATTAAGATTGGTGTATTTTTACGGCAGTTATCGTGGGTATACATATATATATATATAAATATATATATATATATATATATATATATATATATATATATATATATATATATATATATATATAAAAATTTTAACGAACGGTGGATATGGGTTCCTGAGGTCCCAAAACGAACTTCTGTGCAAAAATTTTTCGGAAATTCAAAAGTGAGGATCTCGTCATTAGCTAATTTTTTTTAAAAAATTCGCTAATAAAGTACAAGTTTTCTCTAAATTTCCCTAGATTCAAAAAAAAACCTATTAAAATTTCCCTTTTTCTCTGAATAAGTAAAAATTTCCTAAATCAGCGGAAAATTTCCTTGACTTGGTAACACTGGCTACATTTAACTTATTGAAATTAGTTGTAGATGCGTCTAAGAGATGGCATTCGGTTTATTTTTTCCTCTAATGTTAATTTCCAATTTCCAATTTATAATTTTTTCTTGTTTAATGTGGAAGTTTTAATACATTTTCAGAAATTATTCTAAAATTCTCTCTAAATTTTTTATATAAATTATATAATTCTGGAAATGAGGTTCAATAGATGGCGTTGATCAATGAAGGTCCCTGTATTATGATATGATGATATGATCTAGAAGCCACATGCGTGCTCCTGCGAATATTCCAGAACAACGTCCATTTATAAGCAAACACGCGCTGATCATCGTTGATCATTTTATAAGTTGCTGTGTCATAGGATTGGGTGTTCTCAAAGTACTTCCCAGTTTATTCCAGAAATATTGATTATTTCCAAGGTGAGTATTTCGTCCAATTAAAATCGATTATTTTCTAAATAAATCATGTGAGAAAAAAAGACAGTTGAAGTAGAAATTTAGTTGACGTGTTGTAAATCCATTGTTAAAGTTGACATTTTATTCAATTTTGTTCCAGAACGTCCATTACAATGGTGAAAGAAACGAAATTCTATGATATTTTGGGTGTTAAGCCCGGTTGTTCACCAGATGATCTAAAGAAGGCTTATCGTAAATTAGCGTTAAAATATCACCCTGATAAGAATCCAAATGAAGGTGAAAAATTTAAACAAATCTCACAAGCTTATGAAGTGCTATCAGATCCGGAAAAGAAACGTATCTATGATCAAGGTGGTGAACAAGCATTGAAAGAGGGTGGTGTTAGTGCTGGTTTCAGTAGTCCAATGGATCTATTTGAGATGTTCTTTAGCGGTTCTGGTTTCGGTGGTGGTCGTGGCAGACGACGTGAACGTAAAGGCAAAGATGTCATACATCAGTTGAATGTATCGCTAGAAGAATTATATAAGGGTACCGTCCGCAAATTGGCATTACAAAAGAACGTTATCTGTGATAAATGCAACGGTGTTGGTGGTAAGAAGGGGGCTGTTGAACAATGTCCAACATGTCGTGGTAGTGGTATGCAAGTTCAAATCCAACAATTAGGACCTGGTAAGTTTTCAAAATAATCTATCGAAAGTATTTCATTAATAATTCTCGTATGTCACAGGTATGATCCAACAGATTCAAAGTATGTGTAACGATTGTCGTGGCCAAGGACAACGGATCAATCCAAAAGATCGTTGCAAACAATGTAATGGCAAGAAAGTAACTCGCGAACGTAAAATACTCGAAGTACACGTTGATAAAGGCATGGTTGATGGTCAAAAGATTATCTTCAATGGTGAAGGTGATCAAGAACCCGAATTGGAACCAGGCGATATTATTATCGTATTAGAAGAGAAAGAACATCCGTTATTTAAACGTTCTGGTTTAGATTTAATAATGCGCATTGAGTTAACATTGGTTGAATCACTATGTGGTTTTCAAAAAGTTATACATACATTAGATGATCGTGATTTAGTTATAACATCACTACCGGGTGATGTAACAAAACATGGTGATGTTAAATGTATTATGAATGAAGGCATGCCACAATATAAGAATCCATTCGAGAAGGGACGTATGATTTTACAATTTTGGGTACAATTCCCTGATAGTTTACCACCAGAGGTTATACCACAATTAGAAAATGCATTACCACCAAGGCCGGAAGTTATGATACCTGATCAAGCTGAAGAATGTACATTGTTGCCATTCGATTTGGATAAACAGGATTCTAGAAGGCGACAAAATAAGAATGTTTATGATGAGGATGATGAGATGCACGGGCCTGGACAACGGGTACAATGTGCCGCTAATTAAACAATTTCATCAATTAAAAGAAACAACAAAAAAGGAATCATTACCTTTTCTTTTTCTTCGAGTATTATTGTTTCTAATATGACACATTTTAAAACCGATTGGTTTACAATAACCGTCATTTGTGTAGACGTAATTGTTTGAAACATACAACAATTTTATTGATTATATTAATTGTAATACAATTTCTAGGTAGTTGTTAATTAGGTAATAATTGGCTATATGTATGTATAATTGTGGTCGTTTAGTTTCATGATCTTCTCACTGTTCTCTTTCTTTTAAAATATTTATTTTCTTTATATTTTGTTCTGATTTCATCATTATCATCAATAATATTGAGGATTACGATTGAAAATAAACAATGATTTCCCATTCCAGTTGCGGAAAGTTTTTCTACGTAAATACCCCGATTTTCCGCAAATCCCAATATAAATTTAGTTTCAAGGTAATCGGATCTATTTTAAAGAAAAATCAGTTTCTAGAAAAAAATTGCTAGTCATTGAATGTGAAATTCGACGAATCCTTCATAGGTGTCGCCCCATGAGAACTTATTTTCTGATAATTCAGTCTTTAGGAAATTGAGTGTTGTTATTAAATTTATTAAATCACTATAATTATAGTCCTGATTATTCACAGAATATGATATGATAAAGATAATGGGTCAATTTTGGAGTTGATCCACGATAGGAAACTATACAAGTCAAAATAACTATCGATAGATGTCGCTAATTATTTCAGTCGAAATATTAAGGTTTAATTTATAAAATTATTCAAATTTTTGTGTTATTAAAACTTTGAATTTGTGTAAAAGTTGTACGTTTTCAATTAAATTTAGTTAATTCAATTATAAATTATTTAAATTAGACAACATTAATTGGTGCTTAATTGTTGTTGATAGATGTCGCCGTTTAAAATTGTGAAGACGTTAACACAGGCGATAGTGACTTGTTTTTATGCAATGCATCATGGATCTAACTGCAAAGACTTCTGGGAATTAGTGATGGTTTCCATTTTCAGTGTCTAGTTTTACGCGGTGTCAAACATAACGGGGGGAAAGAGTTTTTCCGATTGTGTTATTTTTTCGTTACTTTCCCATAATTAAGAAGAGAAAATTGGAAAATTTTTAATGTGATTGTTGTTTAAACGAGATATTTTTTTTTTAATAAATTTGAAGAAAAATGTCGATAGAAAATTATTATCAAACGAATGGAACGTAAATTTGTTAGAAGCAGGTGTTGGGTTAACCAAAGCAACAACATACGTGATTTTCATAAAGGGAAACATAAAAATCAATTTTGCCCTAATTTGAAAGCACACTCCGTAATAATTCATCGTTGTTGGTGTTGTTGTTGTTGTGGTTGAGAAGTGATTGTAATGATAATATTCGATAATTGTTGTGGTCATCATTTAGAAAATACTGAAACGAAATGCAGGTAATTTTCATTATAATTTTCGATTGTATAAATGTCAATAACCGATCAGTTGTTGTTGTTATTGTAGTAATAGTAGTAGTGGTAGTAGGGCTTTAAATTTTATTGCCTTGTTGTAAAACTATAATGATGTCTCTGCACTTTCCCTCTTTTTTTCCTCTTTATACTTTGTGTCACCACTATGATCGTTTTTAATGTTGAAATTTGTATTTTTTTAGAGACAATTGGAATTAGAAAGGGGCTCAACGAGTGGGCCATTGTTGATATGCTGTCACAATGGCAACAAAGCCTGAGCTATCGGCCGGCCCTGGTGTCCAAAATGTTGTAGTCTACGTATCTAATGATAATTTTGCTCAAGCATATGCTGTGGCCAATAATAATCATCACAATCATCATCAACAACAACATCATCATCATAATCATCATCAACATCATCATCACCATCATCAACAACAACAACAACAACAACAACATAATGGAAATTACACAAATACAACGCATCCTATGGCGGCCACCATGGTTGGTTCAACAAAAAACTACCCCATTGATAATAATAAACAATTGAATAAACCACCTAGTTATCCAATTAATGGCCAATTAGTAAATGATTCAATACATCAACAACAACAACAATCTAGTGGCGGTGGTGGTAGTTATTTTACTGGTGTGATATCTCAAAACGGGTTTCCACAGCCTATTGTTAACAATTTAAATTATGTCAAAAGTTATAGTGGTGGTAATCATGATGTATTATCATCACCATCATCGTCATCATCATCATCGTCGTCGTCATCGTCATCAAGTGATAGACAATCAGGACCTGGTAGGCCATCAATTACAACAACAACAATATCGAATGATCTTAAAGTGCGCACCGATGAATGTTGTGATAACAATAATCATGACAATTTTGTTGATTCAACATACGTGACGGTTGTGGGGGCCGATGGGCCTCCACAAAGTGTTGTACGATGTGATTCAGTGCGTTCTGAAACGGCCGAATCAAGCTGTTCAAGTTTGAGTTCGGCCGATGATAGTACTATGGTGGTTATTCAAAATCATCATCATCATCATCAACATCAACAACAACAACAATCAAATGAAATGGTTGTGTATGATTCTAGTGTTAGTGTTAGACCTGGTGGCGGTGGTGGTAATAGTGGTAGTGGTGTTGTATTAACAGTAGGACCTCCTTCGACGGGTATCACACAACAACAACAACACACCAATAATCAACAACAACCATCTATTAGTGTGCCCTTTGGTTGGAAAAGGATTCTTAATAATGGATCAATCATCTATATAAGGTATAATTTTCATTTGACCAATAAATAGATAAATACTAGATAGATAGGTACTAATTTGATCAAACTGACCCTTATAAATTATATAAATAAAGACCGTACAGAAACAAAAAAAAATAGGACAATAAAGTCAACTTTTCGCACCTCGCTACTAAATCCATACCTGCTTAGCAGGGCTGTGGAGTCGGAGCCGAAGTTCGGAGTCATAAAGCCGAACAATTTTGGCTGAGCTGGAGCTTAGCTCTGGCTCCTGAATATCAGTTCACAGGAGCCGAAGCTGCAGTTGGGAGCTGGCTCCGGCTCCTAACCATCTGAATTTACTCTTAATACGTTATAAAGAGTACCACTATGTATAAAACGCTCAAACTCTCCAAAGCATTACAAAATATTCTTCAGGGGCTGACCGGTTGCGCTTTCAAATGTCAGAGAATACTCCAAACAAGATCATAAAATAATGGTTCTGGATCCGGAGTCGGAGCCCGAGCTAGGGCCTTAGTTTGAAAACAATGTCTCCGGAGCTACAGTTGGATATACAGGGATAAAAATCTAAATGTATACGATTCGTGTTAACGAGCGATTCGAAAAACGTTCCAAGCATGCACAGGAGAGGAGGGCACCTAAAGATCATTTTACCAAAATTAGAACCTCGTAGTTTATTTGGAAGTTGGTCAAAAATTTGCTCGTTTCTGATGATGTTGCGATTTTCAAAAACCAGCTAAACACGCAAAACGACTAAGAATGAGTCAAAGACCTCCCTAACATTATTTTTCTTTTTTTCTCCATTGCATTCTAGAAAAAATGGCGAGACATTTTCCCCGCTCCAAAATAAAATAGAGAAAAGTAAAAAAAAAATCAATGTTATGAAGATCTTCGAGTCATTCTAACAAGTAAACCGAGGTTGAAACTTCCGATTTTGATGATTTTTGATATAAATAGAGGTCTTTCATTCTATTCTAAGGGGTGCATGTCCTGTCATTCGTGCCCATACTCAAATTTAAGGGAGATATTGGGGGTTGAAGTTATCCCTGCAAAATCCTAAATATCTCTGAAACGGTTGAATATTTTTTAGTGGTTCAAAAACAGGATGATAGAGATTTACTAAGCCTATTGGCCAGGGGGTTGAAGCTTTAGATGATTATACGTTATTTCTTATGATTTTTAACGATTTTCTACCCCATGGCAAAATATATTAAAATGAAAATTCTTCTGCAGATAGAAAATCAAAAAATTAAAGTTACCTGTCCAAGGATTTTTGTGTAATTAAAATACTTACCCTATAAGCAGCTTATAGGGTGAATTTTGACTACGTATATTTTATTTCTCAAAATTAAAACTACATATATAGATCTTTAAGGACTTTAAAAGATGTTTGAAATGATATACAATCAACTATTCCTTACTACCCCTTATTGAATTATGGGGGTATAAATTTGTGTAAATTCTTACAATTAAAAATTATCCTTAAAATGCCTTTATTTGATACCTATATACCAAACATCATCAAAATCGGGAGTTTCGACCTCGGGTGGTTTACTTGTAAGTCGTTCAACGTGCTTAACTCGCTTTTGAAAATCGTGACATCGTCAGAAGAGAGCGATTTCTACCCAACTTTTAAATGCACTCTAGACAACTAATAGGAGTTTTACACGAATCGTAAACATTTAAATTTTCATTTCTGAACTGTGTGGCGCAAGAGCCGGATGAGCGGAGCTCAGCCTGTTTAAAGTCAGCTCCCCAGCCCTACTCCTTAGTTCCTTAATTTTGGAACGAGTACAATTTTCCAACTTTTATCTGTAAATTTTGACGTTCATTCAAGTTGTTATTATTGTTGGGATTTATTAGTTGAAAAAGAAGAAAGACATCAGCAGACAGGAAGGGTGTTTGTCTGTACGTATATGTACGTATAGTAACGTTAGTAAGTTTGAAAATTTATCGTTTCTCATTTTTGTTGTCGTTTATCATTTTTATACACATGTTTCTTTCTTTACGACATTTATATTTTCATCTGTGAAATTGTATGGCAGTTATTTATTGTTTTTTGCGGTTTATAAAATTGTAAAATATGTATGTGGAAGTTTTTTCCAGTAAAAAAAAAGAAAATTCCAATTTAAAATACTTGATTAAGAATAATGAATGGGATATATTTATTATATTCTTCCTTGACCTCATTAAAACATCATTGATTATTTCTCTTTGTTTATTCCACTGTTATAATAACGATATCATAATTTTATCATTTCTTGATTTAAAAATACAATGATTACTGTTTAATTTCATTAATTTAAGGCCGAATGAAATTGATAACGATTTCAATAATTAATAATTTTTATCGCCTATTATGTTGATACAATCAAATGAGATTGTGGGATTGTTAAAAAAATCTTTAATTATAAACGATCACTGTCAAATATTAATTGTTAACTAGATGAAAATTTATGTCAGTTTGATTTTATGGACAATGAAATTCTCTTGGCTAGTAGAATTGTTGGATTGATTGACAAGATATTTGATCGATAAAATAGATAAAACTGTCAAATATTGCTTACAAGATTATATCGGCTTAAGTTTGAAGACAATTTTGCTTAATTAAGTTATTTGATCGTTTGCCAAAAATTGGTTATCATGGTAAGATGAAAAACGTCGATTTGTAATTTATTTAAAGAAAACAAGATTTTTTTCAGATTTCACATTGTTTTATAGAGTGTTTGTTTTAAACGTGTTTCAAGGATTTGTAAGGAGGTCCTGGAGAGCACTTTAACAAAATTAGAACCTCGTAGCTCTTTTGGAAGTTGATTAAAAAACTGACAAAATACCCAAAATGGCTAAACATGAGATTCCCCCAACCTTAATTTTTTTCTCCACTGTATTCTTTAGCACTTTAGCAGATGAAAATTTTTGACTTTTTTTTCTAGAATGCAGTGAGGTATAACGATAAAATTAATATTAGAAGAGTTTTTGAGTCATTTTTAGTATTTTCGCGTGTGGCTTGTTTTTGAAAATAGCAAATTTGTCCGTAATAAGCATTTTTCGATCAATTTCCAAATGAGCTACGATATTCTAATTTGGGCAAAATGGTCTCCATATGGACTTCTTACAAATCCTTGAAATATTATCGACCACACATTTAAAATAATCACTCAGTATTTTCATCTTTACCCGCAAACAATGTGAAATGCTGTGAAATTAGGGCTATTTGGATACTCTGGTTTTCTTTTGTTCCTTTCCCTTTTTTATGACGATCTTTTCTAAAGTTATATCTTCTATTGAGTAAGATTATGACTCTTTACAAATGCTTTCGACAAAAGCTAGTGAAATTGGGGACCTCCAGTTGAGAAATATTCAATGAAAGAATTCGAAGGACAATAGATCTATATACGATCGAACGATTAGTTGTTTCGTAAGTCATACATGAGATCTGACAATGAATGTGGGCGCATTAATCGGCGACCACCGTATATGTATATTAACTGATTGATTTCGTATAAACTCTATTCATATTTAATTTGTTTTTTATTTAAAGATTACTCAATCAACTAATTTTACAGTCATTATACTATAATTGGAATTTACATAATCAGTTTCATTAATAAATTAATTACTAATTAGTAAATTTTTGTTTAATTCTATTCTAATCTATTCATGATCTGTTTGTTTTCAATGTCAAGGCCGTAACTGTAGGACAATTACAAACAGGGAGGGAGATAGAGAGAGAGTTGAATTTAATGATTGTATATTACCAACTAGTTCTAACATGAATTTTAATTAAGATTAATATCCTTCTATTTCCTGTTATAATCGTACATCAATCAGATTTTGATTATTTCCAATTTGATCGAGTTGAAAATGATTGTTGTTATTTTAATTCAAACCAATCAATCATAAAGTTGTATATATGGAAAAATAAGTAATTATTAAACGTTATTGTTCGATTTTAAATTGCAATTAAGTCGTATTTGTTGTCAGTTATTGATGATCGTCGTCTCTTTTATCAGACAAAACTTTCACTTTCTTTTAATAGGTACATACATTTCGCAATTTGGATTTTACATGTTTTCAAAGAGTAGCTAAATCGATGATAGCATGAAAAAAGAATTATATTCGCTAATGGTGGCCTCATAACGTTCAAATTCTTCTTTTAGTAGTATAAAATTGGATTTTTCGTATTTTTCTACCGCATTGCTGTGGCTTTTACTACTTATCTTGTATTTCGAGATTCTTTTGTGTTGTGTAAGCGGGTGGTTAAAAATCTATAATAGAATGGAAGGAATCCCAAAGTTATGGTTTGGATCGGTTTTTTTTTTTTTTGAAAAACCCGGAAAGTTCAACTTCTCCAACAGCTGTAGATACCATAGAGAACTATAAAAGTAGATTGTTAGGTAATTCTTTTCGGTGATCTTTTGTCCTTCAGTTGTCTGAACTGAAGTCATAAATCTATCAAAGACCAGAAGAGAAAAAAAAAACACAGTGAACTGGCGGTCTGTGCTAGTTTTACAGATTTATCACGATAGAATTTTGACTTGTATTGTGTTGCTCAAGCAAAGTAAAGGCCGATCCACACACGAAGATATATCTCATAAGACGGTCTTAATAAGACCGTCTTATAAGATATATCTCATGTCTCATGTAGCATACAGACACTGAGATATGTCTGTAGTAGTATTGAACCAATCAGTATTCAGTTAACGATGGCTTGTGGACAGTGGGGGGTAAAGGGTAACACTAAAAATTCAACACTTTCTATACCCTCCCCATTTAAAAGCAAAACATAGAAAAAAAAAGCTAATAAGTAGCTAAAACCATAAATTTACTACTTGTTTGTTTGTCTATGGTTGAAACGAGCTGATTTTTTTTCTATTTCATCGTATTTGGAAAGAAAATCCATTGTGATTAGATAACCAAAGTTTTATTTCCCAAAAATCAGTGGCGTAAATATAAATTTTTGGCCCTTACACAACAATGTTCTACGGCCCCCGGGAGGATTTATTGCGTTTAAAACAGATCCTATAAAATATGCTATTAAATTGGTGTCTTTTTTTCACTTTTCGACTTAGGTACACTTTGGTATACTTTGATCTTGATCTTATTCGATCTACTGCTAAATCCTTTTATTCAGTTCGTAAATCCAATGATAAGAATTTTGTTTTTGGACATAATAGGCACATAAATTGATACTTATCATAACTAAGGTGATTATCATGATTTCATGAAATAAGTACAATTTAAATATTGACAGTCTTGATATTAGTGATATTGGTCATAAAATAATAAGCAATTGAAACAAATTAACATATTACAGCAAATTAATGGGGAGTTTGAATAAAAAATTTGAAAATTGACTACAAAAAAAAATTACATATGTTTATGCATGGCAATAGAGCAATGGAAATTTTCTGCATTCACTGCAACTTTGATTCTATAAGAAGGGTTATACAACCAATTCCTGAAAACACATCTTTAAAATCGCCAATTAAATTTACAATAATATTTGGCTATTAATTTGACTACTTTGTGGAAGGTCACAACGAAACCATCATGTGGATTTTGGTCTCACATACATGTCTGTGGTCTGCCGTCCGGGACGGCAGACCACATACATGTATTAATACCACTTGAGACCTATTGAGATCAGCATCCACACACAAAGATATATCTGTTGAGACCGTCTGTTAAGACATATGTCTGTGTAAAATCCTACTAGGTCTTACAGACATGTATGTGAGACCTGATGATACAACATGATACTTACTAAGACCAGCATCCACACACGAAGATATATCTCATTAGACGGTCTTATAAGACCGTCTTATAAGATATATCTCCGTGTGTGGATCGGCCTTAATTATGAGGTTAACAATAGATTTATTTGTTTCTTTGTTTATATGAACAGAAAGTTACAAAGTTGGCAATCTCTTTTCGATCATAAGATTAAATGAATATCAATGAATACGATTTATTTTATAACATATAGAATCTTTTATCGTCATAATCTATAAATCATTTTAGGTGACTTTATATAAAAACGTATAAGTCATAAAGTTTTAGTCAGCTTCCGAAGAACTTGTATAGATAGTAAAATGCAGGAAGGAGATAGAATAAGAAGAGTGAATGAAAAATAAAATGTATTATAGGGGTCGGTTTATTGCCGGCGCTTTTAAATTCATTCAAGATTATATCTGGAATTTAAAATCATGGTATTCAATAAATTTTTCACCAGAATTCTTTTGTGTTACCCAACATTTTTGTTAAGAGAATTGGGTAAATTTAACTACTACTACTACTACTACTATTATGTAATATTACCCATCCAAAACAACCGCTAATTGAATTACTTCTAAGAAGATTTATAGTTTAGGGTGCTGGATGATAGTGTGAGAATTACTCACCCTTCGATAAAGATCAGAAAGACAAGTGTCTATTAATGTTTATGATTGTATTTCAGTAAATGTCTCTCTCTCTCTCTCTCTTTCTCTCTCGTATTCTGTTGTGTTGTAATAAAAGAAAATTCAATTTTGGTATAAAATTGAAGCTTTCTCTGCAACATTATAGTTTTTATTCGTTTAGTCGTGTTGGGAGATTGTGAATCGGCAAATTGTCGGTTTTCTACGCTGTTGGAAAATGACCGACTATACAAATCAATAAAGTTGTGGAACATACTGTTCTTCTTCCTCTTCTACACTTTATCATCCTAATTGATCTTCATTTCTATAGGATTTGACATATTTACTTTTCAACTGAACATAACTTGAATGAGCATCTAGTTCTTATTCTTATACAGAATTATTCACGTCCGGCGAAAGGTTGTTATGCCAACTCCCATTAGTTGGCGAGTGATTCGAAAAATATTTTAATTATTTGTAGGGTGACTCTAAAGAACATTTTGGCGCAATTAGGGCCTTGTAGCTCATTGGAAAATCGATCAAAAACGCTTTATTCTGACAATTTCACGATTTTCACTAACCGGCTATACCCGTCAAAGGATTAAAAATGACTAGAAGATCCTCTCAAAATAGTTTTTATTTGTTTTTCATCACTGGATCCTTGCAAAAATTGGAACGCTGATTTTCCAAGAATGACGAGTTCATTTTATTATTTTTACTACTTTTAACTCGATGGGGAAATAAACAACGGAGAAAATTATTTACACTAGATTCATTCGTTTTTTCCACCATCGATCTCCACCACGTTTTTTTTCTTCAATTTTTCAAGGATACAAATGAGAAAAATGGGAAAAATCAATTTTACGATGGTCTACGTGCCACTTTTAATCGATTCATGCGTAGTTAGTTGGTGGAAATCGCAATATTGTCGGAATAAAGCGTTTTTGACCAATTTCCCAATGAGCTATAAGGCCCTAATTTCGCTCGGCAAATAATGGTAGTTGTCATAAGAATTTTACACCGGACGTAAATAACCCTGTACACCACCACCAACATACTGCTATTATCACTATTGCTGTCAAGTCACCAGTAATAACATTAGAGCAGTAGAATTAAATTCCAATGTTGGTATAATCCCGACCGGAACAGTGGAACACTTCCTAGGTTGCCAATCACCCTAGGGGCTCCTTATACAACTCGACGAAGGCAATGTAATTATCCGATTAGTTTAAGGGTAGGGCTACAGTTAGTCTCTATGTCAGACTATCGTTGTTGTAAATGTGACTGGTTATCTTCAATTACAATTAAATTGGTTTTACTACACAGATTTTCCTGTGTAGTATAATACTATTAGTAGTTGTAGTAGTAGTATTCTGTCTGTGTTCGCTTAAAACCAATTATTGGACATTTTCACAATTAAAAAACTTTTCAATAAAAGAAGAAAATTTTTAATTGATTTCATTTCATCGTCATTCTTCTAATTAAAATTGAATGATGGACGACTTTATTATTAGTGAAATATAGAAATAGAAGGGTGTTGAAATTTTTGTTGGGGACTTTATTGAACGCGACTACGAATAAAGTAGAGGGATGTCGCGGTTTTTTTCCCGTGTTTTCTCTCTCTCTGTAAAAAGTCGATCCAGATTTAAAACGGACAGTTGATAGAAATAACGTGAAGAATTTGTAAAACGCACCAATAGAATGTGTGTGTTTGTACGTGACACGGGCATTAAACTCCCTCTACACATAGCCAGAAACGAATTGATCGAAATAGGAAGGAACGATCAAGGGGGAATTAACACGTATATAAGGTTTCTTTTTGTGGTCAAGACGATATCAACAACAACAGCGACAATAAAAATAGAATGAGAAGCCATGTATTGTGTTTGGTATTAAGAGTGGGAATAGGGGGTGCGTGTTGTTGATAAAAATGCGTGCGAGGTGCAAACTGTACTATTTGTCACGAATTTAAACAGAATATAAAAATAAAACTACCCACCACCTACACTTTTACTACTACTACAACTACCTACTTCAACCACCCATACATAAAATGTATTCATTAAGTGTAGAAAAACGCGATAAAGTAATAAAAAAAGTGGGTTGTAAACGAATAATATTAGGGGTGAATAAGGGTTTTGTCCACTACTACTACACTAGTAGTTGTTTCACGCAAAAGCAGGAAATTATAACGTTAATTAGATTCACAACAACCCTTGTATTTGTAAAGAATATAAAGAAACGAAAACATTACAGACACGATAGACTTAAAATAATGGTAATAATACTAATAATAATAAAAAAAATTGTTATTAAGTAAATGGTATGAAAGTTTATAAAAAAAAAAATGATCAACAACGCGATGAATCTGATGAATAAATTTGTAGTGAGCGAAAGTGGTTGGATATGAAATAAAGCCACATTTTTAAACTGTAAAAATCCATGAATAAAAGATGTGAAACAACATAAAAGTAGCTGTAATTATACAGATACAACATCCTGTCTATACTTTTATATACATACCTACCTATACAGGGTGTTTCATCTAAATATGGTTGATTCTATGACACTCCTATTAGTCGACGAGCGATTCGATAAATATTTTAATGATGTAGCTTATTTCAAAGTTGGTCAAAAAACGATCGTTTTGGACAATGTCGCAATTTTCTAAAACGTACTAAACACTCAAAACGAGTAAGAATGGCTCTGATACCGTCCCTTTTCCCGTTTTTCTCCATTGAATTTCATAGAAAACACGAAATATTTCCTCCTGTTCCAGAATAAAATGGAGAGAAACGTAGAAAATCATTTTAAGGAGGATCCTAGAGTCATTCTAAGTCGTTTTGCGTGTTTAGTTCTTTTTTGAAAATCGCTACATCGTCAGAAACGAGCGTTTTTTGACCAATGTCCAAATGAGCTACGAGATGCTAATTTTGCTGAAATATTCCCTAAGGACCCTGCTACAAATCTTTAAAACATTTTTCGAATCGCTCGTCGACTAATAGGAGTTCCATAGAATCGACCATATTTAGATCAAACATCCTGTATGTATATTTTTTGCTACAATTTCAGATTTTTTCCATGTAATTACAATCATCTGTTGTATAGTTTGATCGAATGACATGTTCGAAGTAAAAACAAAAATATTGTAATTAATGTTGGTTAATTTGTAGTAATAATTCTATAATTAGTATATTTGAATCAATCGATATAATATTAGTTGAGGGGACAATTTCCTGCGGATGTACAAATAATTATACACCTCACTTTTTAGTTGATAGAAGCAGAAAAAACAACAATAAAAAGATAAATCAAAATAAAGAAATTTCAAGGTATAACGTAATAACCATTCATTTATCATAACTGTGATTAACTTTAGAAAAGCTTGCTATAATAAATAGAATACCAATCGTGTTGTTATAGAATATGTTATATGCATGTATCCTGTAATTCGTTTTACTATATTGTTGTTATTATTATCATCACCACCATTATGATTGTTGTTATTAAAACATACAGCGATTGTTGTTTGGTATTGTTGTTGATTATCAAACTACAAACACCCACAATCATATTTTATTATTCAACATCCTATAAACATAAGTTTTAATACAGAATTTATTTTTTCGGTTAAAAATATTGTTTGTTTTAGCTACAGAGTCTTTTCTACGTGCAAATTATTCTCTTGTGTTATTTTATAGTAATCTATTCTTTCAGTATTTTTATTATCTTTAAAGTAATGTGCAATTAGAACTTTTTAAGTACTTCACATACTCAACTAATGGGTTTCTTCAGTATTTTTATTGATAGTCAAAAAAATCGCCAATCTAATTGAGATTGAATTACTTTGTTTCTAACAAGAAAACATTCCCAGGTGTCCCTCTAGGATTTAGATGATAATGAGATATGTTGTTTTTTGCTAATATCAAGGAGACACGTGATTCTCTTATTTGCTAATGTTTTACTTGCAGTTGGAATAATAAAATGCGATCGCGGCGAAAAATCATGAAGATAGAGTTGTAAGGGTTAAATTTGCAAAATTTCATTTAAAAAAAGCAAAAAAAAACAGAAAAACTCCTTCCTTGGATTTCAACGAAAGCAATGGCTATTGAAAGAGAAGAAAAACTAGAAAATTCTGGGATTTTTATTGAAAAAATCGTTTAGAGTACTTACTGAACATCCTTTAAGCATATCTACACTGAGCACCAAGAAAACAAATATTTTCATTAGCTTTCGTTTTAATTGATGGAAAATGATTTTTATTTTATACATTTTTATAAACGTTTTGTAAATTTCAACCCTTATGACTTCTGTTCTATTTAGTATTTTACTATAAGACCAATGTGTGAAACTTTCAAAGCACCACTTTCGAGACTACACTTTAAGGCGTGATTTCACCCCCTTGATATGTTTTTCCGTAGATAAAAAAATGTGTCTCTTAGATTTCAACAAAGAATAACATAACTCATCTAAATCGGAGAGGGACACTTGTAACTTGCAGAGTATTTCACCTTTATTTCGTATTCAAAGATCCAAATTTGAAGGGGCACATCTACGTTACATGTTTAGGAGACTTCTAAGCCGATTGTTTTAGAGACTTGCAAAGACTCTAAGTGCATTTATGTATTCTGTACTTACATTTGAATAATCTGTGCTTTGATGGTAGTCTACATTAGATAATATTATCAATTATGATTTTATAATAAGCGATTTAATCTTTAGTTAATCATAGTAGTTCATTAAATAGAGGCTTATTATAATCGAGTTTCTAGTGTAATATTTATAATTGTAAGTAAATTCTCATAATATAACAAAACGCCACTTTATTGTTTCTGTTTAATAATAGACAACAATACAATTGAAAATCACGCGATAAATCAAATAGATCGACCACCACTATTTAGATTTAAAATAGAGACGTTCATGCACGCTATCAACTTGAAATTAATTATTCAATAGATTTTGTGTTTTTTTAATCGATTTTTATTTTATTCTTCTATGCTTTTGTGTAAATTTTAATTAAGATGAACGACTTGATAATTTATAGACTTTTGTTGAGCATGTTTTCTTGTTGTTTGCATCTTCTTCGTCTAAATTTTAAAATAAAGAAAAAATAACGCATGGTTGCGCCAGTATTATTGATCGAACGTGAGCTATGACTTGAATTATTACCCGTCGTCTTAGTCAACTATAAAATGCCATTCATAATTATATTTTCCGTGCACAAACAGGCAATAAATTAAATGAGAAACTTCATGAAATCGTTTCCAATGTCAGAGGAGAGAATTAAAAAAAAAATTGTATAAATAGAAACAACATCAATATATTTTCAAATAATTTGAATTAAATTTATAATTATTGTTTATATAGCGGTTTGTTATGCAAGAGGAAATCGTTTAGAATTCTTCATCTATTACGACTTCCTTTTTGATGGTGAAATTTTTAAAGGAATTTTTCTTTACATAAAATAAAATTGCGGTTATTATCGTCGTGTTTTTTTTTCTGTGTTAACAAGAAAGGCGTCGATGACTCTTAAGAAAACACGGCTCACACCCAAATGAACACAAAGAAATAAAGAACAATAAAAAAGGAGTTGCATGCAGGGGCATTCATTCCATTGAATTAATTACACATCGTACAGTCTGACATATCAGTTTCATAATATCTGTTGGTAGAAGTATTGGAAGCAAAAGTATAGACGATGAAGAAGAAGAAGAAGAAGCAGCAACTTTAGAAACGTTGGTTGGTAAAATTGAAAAACAACAACCACAACATCAACTGTATATAACGAGAAAAGAGGGGAAAAACGATAAAATAAAACCGGCTTGTACGACTTTTATTTATAGGAGACGTTTAACCGAATAAGGGAAGACTGGCGGTGAGTCTGTCGTGAATTCTTTGAGAGACTCTCGCCTTGGCCGCGAGAACTGGTCTCAACACTCGACTCTTGCCTCTTACCAGCAGCATCAGCAGCTTCATTTCAATTTGAGTATAGTTGTTTTTACAGTCATTTATAACATTCTTCAAACTGGACACAATAACAACAAAAATCACAACATTGATGTAATTATCTTTTTCAAAATTGAAATTCTTCAACAGTGATTCCCAACAAATTATCTCACACTCTATAGGTACACGTATAGAAGATTCAACCCTCTATTTGGAACGATAAATAGTCTCTCAATCGAGTTGAAATTCACGTTGGGTATTATTTAACCGTTCGTTGAACGAAAGAAACGATCTCTCTCCCCTATCATCTTGGGCTACTTTTTTTTATTTTGCCTTCATTTCTTTCTCGCTTCTTCTATACATATCTTAAATTTATCCGTGTATCTACTACCCCTTATGATTCATTTACCGGAGGGGGATAAAATTTTAATATTTCCTCTTTTTTTTGAAGGAATATTTAAGGTATAACAGTTACTACAATACAAACACAGTCGATTACGCCAGTCTACCAGGATTATTAAAATACGTGAAACAGATAAAAGCATTTCTATGTTTATTTCATATTGCTTTTATGTTGGAATAAACAGATGTTGTTTCTAGTTTGTTATGAAAATTTCAACAAAACTCCATATCTTTAAATGTTTTTGCTCTTTGATGATTATTGTGCATCATGATTCAGGATTAGGTTTAATTAATTTCGTGAAGAAAAAAAATGTTATTAAGAGATATCTAGATTTGGATATGGCAACATGCAATGTACAGTTAGAGAAACTGCCACTATTCACGTGTCGACCCCTGGTCTCGAATGTCAAGATAAAAATCTCACTCTAATACACCTATTACATTTTTGTTTTTAAAGCGACTACTAAATCATTAGCATATTAGTGATATGTTTTGATGGTCCTTATTTGTTTCATCCACGTGTAATTTTTTTCTTTTTTTTTCACGTGTGTAAATAAACGAAACAAGATTTTATTATTTATTTTAGGGCTTCTTTTTTATTGTTTGTCCGTTGACACAACTTGTTTTAACAGCGTTGTTAACTATTAATAAATATTGCATCGTTTTATGTACACTTTTAACAACATATCGTTTGCTACTTTTACCAACGTTTGTTGTCTTAGGTGGATTGTGTTGTTTAAAACAAATAAAAATCATGATAACTCTATCTTGAGATCGGTTTTAAAATAAAGTAGTCATCTCTGGTAAATATAGGTACTGAACGTTAAAAATATTCGTAAACATCAATTTAAAAGACACTTCGAACAAGACAACCCAGGTGTCCCTTCTTTTTATAAATGAATACCACCAATTATGAAAGATTGCAATCTAAACAGTATAGATAGAAGTTTCTGAAGCTGGACACTGGGTTAGGACACCTGGAGCGTTACTCTCGTAGTAATTCCCTCATTTTGACATTGACTGTATATTAAAACAACCAGAGAAGTATTGCATTTAGGTAGGCGTACGTTGTATACTTCACTTGACATTCTTGTATGCTATCATCAGTCAAGACTATAAATCCATTTGTGCCACCCTAAACGAGCACCTGTTGTATTATGTATCCATTCTAACATTAACACTTACAACAATGACAAAAATATTAAAGAAACTTGCTGGAATTATTTTTAATTTCTTCAATACCCCTCTTTCCATCTTGACTGCCTCCTTTGGTCTTCTCTCTTCAACTAGGATAATATTAACTACAATATTAAACATCTGGCCGCAATGTTTACCAGATTAGTTGTAATTATAATGAGAAACCTAACAACATCTTTTAATCTACATACATATACATTTAATGATAAATAATGAGAAAAAATGATCGATGACAGTAGCTGTCAGATGTTGGTCGTATTCTTCTACTACTACTATTTAAAAGTTCATTTCACACAGTTGTTGAGATGGAAGTCGGAAAAACATTTCTAAATCAACCAACATGCAGAGACAAATTAAATAAACTGGAAATAAAAGAAAGAAGAGAAGAAGTGTTCGGTGAAAAGTCAAAGTTGAGAGAACTACAACTACCTTCTTTTCTGAGTAAACTAATAAAAACAGTCAGACATATAGGAAAAGAAGTTTAGCCAAACATTTAATGAGACATTGTTGTTGTTTGAGTTGTAACAAAACAACAAATGAGAGAAAAAAAACACCTCTAACTCTCGAGATTACATTATTTATCGTTCTAACATACTCAATTCTTGAAATTTATTTGGTTTATTTTTAGTAAAGTTGGTTTATTTTTAATTTAGAATACGAAATTAAGGTGGAACGCAGATATACTGCGCAAGGGTGGGATAGCGTTACTTGGAAAATTTCTATTTCAATCGATTAACTTTGTACAATGTGTTTGTTTTTTTATAATTTTTTATAGACTATTGTCGAGAAAGTCTGATGGTTTTGTCTGGGAAATATGAAGCTAATATTGTCTTAATGCTTTTAGTTCGATTGAAATGGATTTTATATTTTTTTATTAAAGTGTTTTTAGCTATTTTGTGAAAAAGATTTAGTCCCATAGATTTTTCACTCTCGATGAAAATATGGAGAATACAAAAGTTGTAAAAAAAATTTCATGTTTTTTTAAACAAATCTAATAATCAAAACTTTTCTCGTTTGTTGACTTTTTCATCAAATGACTGACTACATAGACAAGCTCTCCACTTTTTTTTTAAGCTTTATAATTATTCGAGTACTCTACAATAACATAGATATACAGGTTGTCTTTTTAATGATGAAACTCGATAGAAATACGTTTAACGAACGTACAATAATTGAATTACAGATACGGTAATTTACACCAGAGCTTCGAAACATTGGCTTGTTTTGATGCTATTGTAAACTTGTAAAGTATCATTTTATCAATTTTGTTTGTTCCACTATTCACAGGACAGCCGGTAGATTTTTCGTTGTAACTTGCCACCCTATTTTCTCAGATTAAATGAACACACGAAATCAATTTGTGTATAGTCTTATTCTAGAACCAGTGACATTTGATTCGTTTAAATGATTTGTGAAACCGGATTAAAGTAATTTTTAAGGTTTCTATTTACTAAAATTCGATGTTGTTTGTATTATGCCTGTCATACACTGTACCGGGTGGTCAATTTAATTGTTTCTAGTTCCAAAAATATTCCAAATATGTATTTATAAGAGGCTCAATATTTGGAGAACATTTTAGCAAAGTTGGAACCTCGTAGCTCATTTAGAAGTTGGTCAAAAGACGCTCGTTTCTGGCAATGTTGTAATTTTCGAAAACTAACTGCACACGTAAAATTACCAAGAATGACTCGAGGATCTTTCTAATATTGACTTTTTCGTTTTTTTCTTTCAATTTTATTCTGGACCAGGCGGAAATGTACAATGGACAAAAATGAAAAAAGTCAATATTGGGAGCGTCTTCCAGTCATTCTTAATCGTTTCACATGCTTAGCTTCTTTTTGAAAATCGATCGTGACATTGCCAAAACGAGCGTTTTTTGACCGACTTGTCAATGAGCTACGAATTTCTAATTTTGCTACAATCTTTTCCAGGGATTACCCAAAAAAATCCTTGTAAATGTTTTTCATAGAACTGGGTACATTTAGATGGTTCACCCGGTACATATAGACTGAACTCTGGATAGAGAAGAATCGATTATACAAAATGTTATACGATAAATTTCATCATTGGATTTCGGTATAAAAGATTTACGAGCTATTGTTGAATCAGTGACGCATATTTGAACCTATATCAAATAGCGTATAACTTTGAAAAATTATATATCTGATAATAATAAAATAAATCAATAAGTATAGAGAGACATTGAAAGAATGTTGAAAAGTCAGTGTCTTTTCGGGTTTGAATTTATTCCCCCCAAAAAAAAAATGGAAAGAAAAAAAATATCACAAACTTGACAATGTATTATTCCAACAATGACAGAAATGTTATTCATATGGCCTTGGTTGTTATTTTTAATAATTATCGTCAATTTAATGCCAGGTGTGTTGTTATTGAGACACCGATTTTTTTTTCTTTACTTAAAGAGATTGTTGAAATTTTGAAAAACCTATTGTAATGATGATAGTGTTAACATGAAATACGCTTATGAATTAATGAGATTGTAAATTTGCCAACCGTAACTAATAGAAGTAATAATTTAAACTTTTTTTGCGAAAAAAAGCATGTTTGTTTTGGATTCAAGAAATTTGTATTCAAGGATAGAACAGGTTTCTAAATATTATTAATTCATTAATTCGTTGGAATTGTTCGATTATCGGTCGATTATTGATGAGGAGATCGAAACTTGTTCTATTTTTTTTTTGCCTTTGAATAACTGACAACAAAAGTGGAATGTAGCAGTTTTCCGGTTGGTGACAAATCTATTTTATTATTAATTAAAATTATTACAGTAACAGACAAACAGTATTCTAATTATTTTAATAATGGTAAATAAATGTGAAATGAATAATAAATGGGATTTGTCGTGTTAACTCATTCTAACGTTAGATTAAAAGACAATTAAACAAGATTAAAATGGAATGACAAAGCGGTGCCTTGTTTCCTCTTCTCCTTGTTGTACTTTCCTCCTCCTTCACCACCTTCTTTATCCTTATCCTTGTCTACAACAGCGCACGAAATTAATTCATTAGCATCGCACTAGGGGCTACGATTACACAAACACACAGATAATCTGTATTTAGACTTTATTGTTGTTTGGATCAATTATACTACAATATACCAATACGATACTTCTACATTGTTTCAATCACAAACCCTAGTATTCTATTTATTTAAAGCGAATCTTATTGATTATAATGCTGTAATAATTATATTCACTAATTAATTCATAACAAGTATTCACAGTATAATTAGTTTAAATTCGTAATGTACATACAACATGTCGATTATAAACAGGCTCTATTAATTTGCGAGATTCCAATGTTGTGATATTATCAATTATTCTGTAAAATAGATACAATAATTGTCATATGTGAGTATTTAATTGACATAAAGTGCATTATTATTGCCTATAAAATAATAGTCATTTATACAACACGTGCGTTACAGGGCTAATAAGACGTGAGAGAAAACGTGGAGTAATTTTCTTGAGCATCTTATTTGCCCTTTAACGCAAGAGTTGTATACAGAATTTTATCCAACCCCGAAACAAGACCATTTTAAAGAATTTTGAAAAGTATTTATAATCAAGGGTAATATCACGAGAGCTTGAATATTTAACCGACTATTTAAAACAATTATATAGTCGCTAAATATACAAGCTCTAGTGGTTTTTATGAAGATTATTTCTTAAATTTCAAATGTCAAAAATTTAAATGTAAAATAGTGGACTATGTGACCAAGCTACAAAATTTCCGGCTAAAGAAGCACCATAACTCTATAGTCGCTGATATTGCATTCTGATTGGCTAGCTTAAATTTTTGACAGATGAAAGAAATAATCTCCAAAAAATTTAATTAACAAGTAAAAAAATTAGAACAAAGAAGGCTTGATTTTTAGTTGGTATGGATAGTTACTATTTTATCACTATACCGTAGTTATACAAAATCATGCGTGTACTGACATCACGACTAATAGGAATGCAAATTTCTATAATACACTAGTGTGTTATAAATATAACACACTAGAGTGCTATAAGGTGTTTTATTGATCTAAAATCGGCCTCTTTATACTTTTCAATAACTACTACTCAATATAATTATTTAAAATTTGAAACTGTTGATTGGATTAACAAATGTTAGCATGTTCTATTTAATAACATACTGTACCGGCAATCCGAACTACAAACATTAAATATTAGATGGGGAGTTTTGTATACATATTTTATGGTCTGACGATTCAAGGTGAAGCGATCAATTTATCCTTCGTTCTTTGTTTAAATAAATAAACTTATTTGTCTGGAATTGAGACAAAAAGTGGTATAAAGAAAGGAATATTAAATGCTTCATTGGCTTGATAACAATTATACAACATTAAAAAGCAATTTTTATATCTTTTAATCATTAGTATTGTAATTATTTTGAACGATATTAAGTCAACACTAGCAATAAATAAATTAATGATCTCTTTATTGTTGTTCTTATTCTTGTAAGACATACATAAAGATAATATCAATTTGTTTTTGAGGATTTAATTTTTTCCCAACCGTCTCCTGCCCCCGACGATTATGATGATGATGATGATGATGATGACTGTGTAAAGAGTTTCTGCTTTGTGAATCGTTTAATTCGTTGTGTGTGTGTGGAATTTTTTGTGCCTCTGTGCATTGAGGCTCTTTTAAGGTTGTTGTTATTTTTTCATCTCATTGGAATTCAACAATTTTCAGTTTAATATATCACGACAAATAAAAACATACAAAAATTATAACTTTGATGCAAATTAATTTGTTATTGTCGTGATTATTAATAGATGATATTTTGAAGTTATCGAAGTTTGAAATTTTTTTAAAAAAATGTATGAATAGTCCAAATTTTGATGTTTAAAATAGAATTTTACATCTACGCTTTATTTATGATTAATTCGTTAAACAAGACAATTTAATGAGGGCTTTTGATTTTCTGGGAGTGTCAGAATTTATTTTTAAAATTTTTACCATAATTTAAAATTTATTTAATTGAATTAAATTGTGTTTATATAACTCTCATAGCGTTTGCTTACAAATTAACTTTAAGTTAATGTTAACAGTTGTTTTATAATATTATTCTTTACGTTTAACATAGCGTTAAGTTTATACTTGAACTATGTAAAATTTGGATTAAATCCAAATATTTAATTACAGTAAAGTTTACATTTATGGTTTACCATCAGAATTCTAATTTTAAGAGGTTTTCTATGCTTCAACATTAGAAAGTTTGTAAACTGTGCTTTTGATATTCGATTATTAAAATTAAAAATATTTCAATATACTAGTCTGGAAATTGAACTAGGAACACTCGAAGCTTCCATTAACAGTGAGGGAGTGTCATAGATCAAATATGTTAGTCATCATTATTCTTTAATCTTGAGTATGAAATCGGTATATCATCCGGATGTTTGTAGTTCAAATGGCCAATACAGTATACTTGAGAGGTCTACACAATTTTTAACTTCTTTTACATTTGAATTACAACAAGGTGTCGTCTTTGATTGTTAATACTGGGGACAAAAAAAGGACTATCCCATCGTCCATTATTCATTTAAGATGGGGCTGTATTGTCTGGACTTTTATTAAAGTTTCAGCCTCTTTTTTCTCATAACCCAGTTATTGCAAAACAACAAAAAAAGTAATCTTCTATGAGACGACAAAAACTCGCTTGATTTCGAATTGTCAACTGTCTACTCAATCACATCTGTACTAGCCTTAATGATAATACCTTTTTTCGGTCACAAAAGTAGATTAGCAAAAAAGCAAAGTTCAGAATTTCTTGAATTTATTTAATTGGATTTTTGTATAATTTAAAATCAAATTAAATAATTAATAAAAAAAGGTAGATAGTAATAAATCTAATTTCAATCATAAATTCTGCTGTTTACAAAATATAAATTAATTTAACAAGATAAATAAAGGGGTAATAAAAAAAATGTTTATGCCATTATTATTCGATTATAAAACAACAATATAATCGTATTTACATAACTAGACAGCGGTTATTGACGCGATAAAACCACCTACAATACTTCTATTTTATAAGATTTATTCACGGAATTATAAAAATATATTAAACCGGTTTTTCTAAAACAATATAATTATGTTGCAGATTAAATAAATTTAGAATTAATGGTGAATTTCTATATGTTGTTATAGTTCTAAAGAAAACAAATCTTAAAAAAAAGACGCAACCCTTATTTGTGGGAATATGTTACTACCATTATGTGTATGTAACTCGTTCTTATCATCTATTCTTTTGAAAGATTAGTGAGATACCTGAAAATAAAAGAGAATAAAGGATTGATGATACATACATATTCATAACAATAATCAAGTGTTCTTTTAACCTTTACAAATAGCGTTGAAGTTGTTTAAAATAAGCCCCTATTTGAGAAAAAAAGTACACGTGTTTTAATAAATACAGTAGACGTACAAAAAGTCTTTCTTATATCATCCCTATCTTGTTGTTGTTGTTGTTATTATTGTTGTTGATGATGGGAATTAACTTCAACACGTTAAATCTGTAATTTGCGGCGAAATTGATTGTATTTTTAAAGTGAAATAATTTCGATATTAGAAAGAAAATTACATAAAACACGCAAACATTGAATTATTAACCATCAAGAAAAAAATAAATGTGAATAAAGGGTGTATATGTGTTACTTTGTGGTTAAACAATAAAGTCAACCACCATCATCAGTTTATATACCGCTTATTCTCTCTATTGAATCTGGATGTTGTAGTTGAATGATTTGTGTGCATGAATATTTTCTATACTTGAACATCTGCGTCAGATTTGAATAGACAATTCAAGTTTACTCAACTTTTTTTTTGATTGGTACTGCTGTGCTACTCCTGCAGATTATTGTGTGAATACTTCCACCTTTTATCGTTTGAACTTTTTGATTTGTCAAGAACAACATTGTTGTTGTTTGTTATGTTGTAGAGATGCTGGATGAGGAGACATACAATGTAAAATCTAGATTTATTATTATGTTGTCGGACTAATTCTCTGCAATGTATGCCAAGAATTTATCAAAATAAACGACATAGAAGAAATATTCTTAACAAAAACCACTATTATTATTTATTTGTAACATAATTAGTTAGCTAGAAATCATCTATTGCTACTTGTTCAACTTTAAATTAATATAATTGTAGTAAGTCAATGTTATTTATTGAATCATTGAACTTATCGTATTGTATGGGAAAATAATTAGATTTATAATACTATTGGAAATTATTTATTTTTAATCAAGATCGTTAATATCGCATTTGTTACATCACATAAATCACTTATAATTTGCTATGATTGAAAATAATATTGAATTATAACAATATGATAAGTATACATACACTGATACACTTCCAACAATCACCAATCTATCTTTAATTCTATTTATACAACTGATATTCAAGATTTATTCACAATTTGCAAATGTGTTGCATGTAATTTTATGGTCCACTGACCATCAATTTATCATAGTTCATACACAATAATCTTATCATCAAGTTAAATTAAATGTGCATTTTTAAACAAACTTGACAGTGTATGGCTGCATTAACTACAATTATTACAAGTGTATCAATTTTATGTGTAATCTTCTTTAATAAACCGTATCTTCTACCCTCTTTTAATATAACTAAAACATTGCGCAGTTATAGGCGCACCTGTATTTTTTACAACGTCCCCTATACAAAAGAAGTATCAAAGTAAATCTGTCAGTGTGTGGCCGTCTTTATTCAGCTTTCACCAGGATTATTAGAGTCACAAAACGATTTAGTAAAACTGAATTAAAGAAATCTGTAAGGGTCGTAAAATATAAAATATGAAAGAGGCGAAACAACCACACCATCGTTTCCTTAATTGCATCGTTTAAAGCTTAATGATTCGACGTCTGGTTTAGTCGTCGAAAAAATAAAATAAAATAAACACCCTACTGTATATTAAGATTATTCCTCCCTACTTTTTTTTGCCTTGTGTCTAAATCAATACTTAATTTACTGATAATTTTATAAAGAAAATCTCGTAATAGTAGACGTTCATTGTACGTTTGATGGAGCTTAGAAATCTGGTTGATTAGTTCATTGAAAATAAACTCTCATCCCCCTTAATGTTTCTACTTTTAGTTTGTTTTTGATAAAGTTTCAACTTGTCTTTTATCAGAAATAAAATTGTTATTTCTCTTATCCTGTTACCACGAAGACAATTTGCTGTTTAAACTTACTTATTATGTCTTTCTATCAGTCGTTTTAAGTTAATGAGCGTCTCGACGGTGGTAACAAAGAGAAATACATTGGAGATGATGAGAATCAAGGAGAATGAGAGAAGGAAACTAAAACTCATTTACACTGTTATGGGAGTTAGGGTTGTTAGTAATTTAGTTCAATACAATTTCACCACCACAATTCCTTCAAAATCTAAGCATCAAACGATAACATAATAAATTACATTTATTTTAACAATGTTTCTTGTTATATGCGAATAATTGGAAATTCTATTTAATAAATAATGATGATGATGATAATGATAACGTTAATTATTTTATGTTTCAGCCCTAGTAATACAGCTTTAAGTTCGTTGGAACAAGTCAAAGAGTACCTTCTAACAGCGGGCACGTGCAAATGCGGATTAGAATGTCATTTCAAATACGATACCACATTCAATTTTGATCCAAAGGTAAGTTTTTAGAAAAATAATCTTATTTGAATTCAAGTAGTGAATTGTTCGTCCTACCCTTAAATGAAATTGAATTTTTAATAATAAGCGTTTCAAGAAAGCAAAACGACACGGGGGTGAACATAATTTCGTTGGTAAAAGTACAGATCTTGACGCGTCATCATCAAATTGCCATCCGGGAGGGTTGTGGATCGACTTTGCTTTTATTTTACAATTTAAACGATAACAGAGGGGAAAGGAGATGAATTTTATTGTGATATTCAGTTGAAAATTGTTGCTGCAATGATATAGGTGGAAGAGAAAAAGCAAACTTGCAATTTATTCAAGAGTCGACGATATTCTTCCATTACTATCACGACGACGACTATAGAATAACCACCACCCCTTACGTTTTTCAAGTAGTAAGGAAAAGGGGTACAACTATACTGAGCATATAGCACAGTAAAGATAAGGGTGTTTTCAGCAAACATCATTTCAACGTCTCTGATACAAAGGTAATCGTTTTTACGGAACACTCGGGCGAACAACCCCTTGTTGAAAAGATGATGATGGTAGTCGACATTTTTCTTGTGTATATGTATAGTTTTGTAGTATGTGGCGTACGTTTATAAGCTAACAGGATCGTAGAGGGTAGCAGTGGTGGTCGTTTGACTACGACGACGGGGGTGGTGGTGGTGGTGGTGGTGTATTATCGATCGTCGTGATACAGTCATGGGGCTCTCTTTCTCTATTCGTCTTTCTACAACACACGTATATACCAACTTTGATATATCCGCGAATGCAATCATGATTTATTGGCGTATTCAAGACTGAGATAGATAAAGGAGGAGAGATTTGAAAGACGCATGAATCTAGAATCTCTAGAATCGTGAAACGACCGCTACCAATCTATTTTGTGCGCATTTGCTTATTGAATTCTGACGGGAAATTTCTAGAATCTTATTTTTTATGTTTTACATAATTGCGTATTATATTTAACAACAACCACTGAAAGGAGGGAAGAATTGATTTCTTGTTGTTTCAACTTAATAAACCTTCAGAACAGTTTAAATTGAAATCTTTAGGGGATTTGTTTGAGAATTAGGGATGGAAAATAAGTCCATGATTTGTTGGAAATCTGTATGACTTTCATTCAGATCCTCCCGTTTTGTGTTGTGTTGTGTCATGGGAGGATTACGATGTATTTGCCCAGAATATCTAAGCAGCTTTTATTCCCTTCATCTCACCCTATTTATTATTCATCAGTTTGCTAAATCAATTATCAAATATGATTGTTAGATGCGCGCTTTGTTGTTGATTTAAAGCTATTAAAAATCAATGTGATGCCCCATTTTCTACCACTCTCTTTCTCTATACTTTACCCTCTTTCTTCTTCTTGTATTGTATAATTTTTACATGTTCTTGTCGATTCTATAAAACACAACAATTGACAGTCTTGTTTTTTTTTTTAAGGGATGAACATAAAGCATTCCGCCCTGTTATTGTTTTTCATGATGGTGGTATTGTAGTTTCTGTTTGTGAATAAAGAAAATAAATAATTGAATCCTCTATTATACGGACCAGTAGTATTGGGGTGAATAAGGGGTTGGGTTGTTCTCTCCTATATTAAATCAATAGTAATAAATGGAATCAATCTGAGCTTTTAAATCAATCTGTATCTGTATTTGTGTTGAAATAATAGAGATGATGGAATTTGAGTATTAATCAGTGTTTTTTTTTCTATCTCTCTCTCAATACGATTAATTTAATTTGATTTAATTAAATTGAAATGTTATTTGATTTGTTCAAATGGAATATTAATTCAGTTAAGCTTTTTATTTAAACGACCATCACCAATGTGAGAGTGTCTGGAGGTCATTTCAACAGGTGCGCCGATAAACATTGATGATTACTAAATACAAATTAATAAAAATAAAATCAAATATGTAAATGTAAATAATGTCGAGAAAAAATATTTATATTGTTGAGAATCTTGTCATATTCTCATTTATTTATTATATCTAACAATAAGTGGAATTTTTTTTAAAATAATACTTCATTGATAATCATTGTCAAAAGTTTATCACTCACAGATTATTTTTCCTCTTAATGAATTTATTTTTTTATTACTCGTCTATTTGTATTGATATACGACGCTTTCTTGTAACCATAATTTTTAAAAACTAACTTTAGAATTAACACAGAATTTTTGTGTATTTATTATTGTAGTTAAAATGTCATTGTGACATGAAAAAATGGTAACACCAACGATTTTCTTCTACCCACTTATAACATAGCTATTAAATCTTGATTTTGATTTATAAAAATAATTGTAAGTGAAATTGGACTTGATCCAAAATATTTAGATACTTTATTACTACAACTTTAAAACGTGATCTGTGGCTTAATGGATTGTTTACCAAAAAAAGCTCGATAATATTAACATTTATTAAAGTGATATAATATCAATGAATATGCCAATTTTTTTTACATTTATATTTGATTTTCAGTTAGAGTCAAAGATGTGTTGAAAGCAAACGAGAGCACGATCCTTTAACACCGGAAATACAGACTATATTATTTCCCTTGACGCTTATTTTGATCCTAAAGCTTTTATAGGATTTACAGAATGATACTGTGATATTTGAAAGTCTTTGTAAATTGATATGCGATTGATAAATTATGCAATATGTCTACAAAATTTATACTGAACAAGTGGATTTTTAAATTGAACAACTAATAGTGTCTCCTATATCCCCAAGGAGGCAGTAGAATTTTTATCAAAACATTCTTAAGATGCCTCAAAATTTCGTGAAGTTATTCCATTCAAAAAATTTTGACCAGTTTTCAGTTTCAGTGTGTTTCTTATTGTGATTATTTCCAAAAATTGCATAATTTTTGATTATTTTGCTTTGGTTAAACAAAAATTTTAAACATTGTTGGAGAATTATTTCAAAATTTCCCTAAAATCGAGCGAATGTACCCTTTTATTACATGCATATGTAGGAGGGTTGAATATATCGCTCGTTTGGCGTTAATTAATGGTTATTAGTATTCCTGTTCCCCTTTCAATATCAATCAAATGTGCAACGTCAATAACTAAGACAGGTTTTCTAACCGTTCATTGCATAGTTAATTTTATCGTTAACTAGATAATCAACTAACTAACAATATTATTCGATATTTAAGTACAAAAAGACGAAAATTTATCGATTTTTTTTTATAATTAGTTTATAAGAAATTTCCATATTATTTTAATGAAATAATATGGAAATTTAAATGGAAACAAACAAGATATCTACGTATTTCTATAATAATAAATTTAATAGAAACACACCCTTGTTTGTTGAGTTTTCCCCTGTTTTTTTCCTCATCGTCTGTATGTATATAAAGGGTATAAAGGGGGTGTTGCCAAGGTTAGAACATTACAATTTTATTATGAATATCGCCAATCATTTGACAACCAGATTTTAGGGTAATTTTTTTTATCTAACTATAGATCTTTACATTAGATGATTAATGGATTTTTATTGTTGCTTGAAAATCAAATTTTTTTCGCTAAAAGATTTTCATTAATAACAAAAATAAGAAAGAATGGTTTTCTTATTAAAAACGACATTAATAATTTGTATAACTAAGAAACTTTGAAAAAGCAAGAAAGATTGAATACAATTATCCAGTTGGAAAAGTTCTCTCATTCCCCAATATTTTACATAAAGGGGTTCTTAGATTGTGTGTTTAGTGGAAACTTTTTAATATTACCGTATTTATAAATATGATTTATTTTGTACGAATTTAAGATGGCATACGGATTTGAAAGTTGACAATTAAATTAATTAATCTTCTTATTCGTATTCTATATTCTTCAAAAAATTAAAAGAATACAATGTATTTGTGTACCTAATGGTTGGTTGGGTTAATGTTTCGAATTCCGTAGATCCGGGTTTTGAAATTGAGTCGTGGACAACATATGTGGTTTTTGTGTGTTGTGTGTGTTATTTTGAGGGGTTGATTTTAGATAGACAACATGTGAGTTTCAGCCACTAAAATACTGACTTATCTATCTATCTTTGTAAGACAAGAGGGAGGATTTCCGGGTGTGTTTTTGTTACAAAATTTTAAAAATATACATATTTAATACAACACGATTTAAACGTTAAAATAATGTCGAATTAAATTCTAATTGTATTTTGAAAATGAAATAAATCGGAATTAAATGTGACAAGTTTTTAAAATGGGAAAACAATTTGCTTTTCTCTTATTAAAGTCGTTGTCATTGTTGTATACTTTTCAATTTTTATTGTATATACACCAAACAATATTACCTAAAAAGCGATAAAATGAAAATCCATTTTATTTATGATGGTCGTTTTATTTTCAACTCTTGCCAATGTTAAAAGCTTTCCTAAAACCATCGTTTTAACAATTATGATTTTATTTATGTACCAGCGGCTTATAATTTTATTACTAATACTAACTACTACTACTACTACTACTGAATTTTCCAACTTCATCCTATTTCTGTTATTTAATATCAAATTAATGGTTATTGTAATGAATTATTCCGGTTCTTGTTTATTGTTTCGTTTTCTTAAAATCATAAAAACTAGCGTACATTTTGTATTTTTAATTAAAATGAATTGAAGTAAATGTATTAAATTAATTAAGAAGCAGACATCTGTAAGAAGAGATATAATTTGTTGTGATAGAATCTTAATTACTCATAATGGCCGTTACTGGTTCTTTTTCTTCATTTTTTTAATTTTATTTTTCTTGGTGAAAACTACGAGTAGTTATAACAAAAAACCCACTGACATATGTATATAGGAATATATTGCTTGAAACAAGACGAAGAAAGGGAAAAGAAACGTAAGCCAATGTCATAATTAAAACATGTAATTGCTCATCAATATTTATAGAGCGCACGGTTTGTTGAACAAGTTTACAATAATAATACCGCATAATAATTATAATAATAACGAAATGAATTTTTTTAATACAAATATCAGATACAATGTATACCAATGGTGTTCCATTTTTATAACTTAACCATCGACCGTATTCTATAACAGAGTCATCAACGATTCAATGTTGATCAAATTGAATTGTTTCCAGTTATTAAATTTTTGTTTTGTAAGATTTTATTGCATCATTTTGTGGGTATATCGGATCATTGAATAAATCCACACACAATCTTATTGGATTCTAGTTAGTTCAAGTTAGTTATACTTTCGTTCTATTTGTGGTTATATCTTGAACTAATTCGATAAACATAAATATCCCGACCACAATTGGTTTTGATTTACAGTAATTATTTTTTAAGCACGAATTTGTGCTTTAAAATCAGGGCTTCGATGTGGAATTGAACCGAAAAACGAAAGTTGAAATAAAACGAAATTTTAACCGGAACTAAATCCGGAGCTGAATCGAAAACAAAAACCTTTTTTTACCACTTAATAGGATTTTTTTTTGTCATCTCCTTCTTCTTTCCTGCCCCGGAACATCATCGAAACTCCCAATTTCAAAGATTTCAATCATCATATATTAGAATTCTGATATACCTACCTATATTATAGGTAGTCCATTTCATTTGTGTATTTTATCGTTCGTGATCTTACTCAAGTTTAAGGGAGATATTGGGAGTTGCAGTTACCCTGCAAAATTAGATTTTTTAAAAATTCCTGGAACGGCTCAATATTTTTTAGTGATTTAAAAGGTTTATGATATACAGGATTATTCACGTATACGGTGAAAAGTTCTTATGGCAATTCTCATTATTTGGTGAGCGATTCAAAAAAAAAAAAAAAAAAACAACACGGATCTTAAGAGGGTTACTTAATAAGATTGTTTCAGCAAAATTAGAACCTCGTAGCTCGCTTGTAAGTAGGTCAAAAAACGCTTTTTTAGACAAGTTCGCGATTTTCAAAAACGAGCTAAACACGCAAAACGGCTAAGAATAACTCGAAGACCTTCCCAGCATTGATTTACCTGTTACAGAACAAAATAGAAAAGAAACGAAAAAAATCAAGTTCTTAGTCGTTTTGCGTGTTTAATTCGTTTTTGAAAATCGCTATATCGTCAGAAGCGAGCCTTTTTGATCAACTTTCAAATGAGTTACGAGGTTTTAATTTTGCTAAAATATTCTTCACTTAACCCCCTAAGGATCATTATTTTTTTTTGAAGGACCGAAAACTAGAGCAAAAAAGATAACGATTCGAAGCCTCGTTTAAAATTAGCTACAAATGCCCGTTACTAGTTCAAATACAATCTTAAAAACACTATTTCTTCTATTTTCTTTACAAGTACATCAAATAAATCTGAACCCTTAAAATGGATCTGTGAGTGGTTAAAGTTTTTTTTGTTTTTATGCGGTATTTTTGTCGAGACACGTTTTTTCTTCTCCTCCTCCCCTTTTTAAATATTAACTTGATGGTAATAACTGTTTTTATAATGGATGTGAATAGAGAGAACGGAAATGAAATTTGGTTCTCTACAGTAGATTTTCTTATTGGAATTTATTAAACGAAGTAATTCCGCTCGAGAAATTCACTTTATTTTATATGATGTGGATGAGGTGGTGGTGGTGGTGGTGGTGGAGGTGGAGAATAAAAGACGACGACGATGACGATGGTTTAGGTATAGGGGTGATGGGAGAGTGAGAAAAACGGGAAACTCGATTTAGGATAGAGGCGTATTTCAAGAAAGAAATCCTGGTTTTGCTTTTACTCAATTCCACCGTTCTCTCATCGTTTTTTTTCTCGTATTTTCTTTCAATTTCAAAACAGTTTAAAAACTTCTACTCGTGTAATTCTCATTCATTCATTCGTTCGTTCGAGTTCTGATATGGAAAAGGTCAATATTTATTAAATCGTTTTTCCAGCTTGCCAGATCCAATTTGTAAAAGTTTCAACTTTGATTCTATTTGATTATTTACACAATTTACATTTGATTTAATTTCAAATAGATTCCAAGTTCAATTAGTTTTGTTTGTTTATATATTTTTTCTCTCTACCTACTGCTTTTATACGAAAAAAGAGTAAATTATTTCCATTAAACTTTCAGCAATGTGGAAGAAATTAATTAATGTTCTAACGAGTTGTTGTCTAGTTTTAGATAAACGGAAGTATCAGATAAAGTCTGCAACTAATAATGTTTCATACAGTTCATCTTCATTAACAGTTGTCTTGATACATTTATTGAACAAACTTATTTCCACCCATCTCCTTCTCCCTGAAGGCTTATTGTGTTTATTTTAAAACAAAGTATCACCCCTTCAAAAAATTCGAACTTGTCTGTTTTGATAACGGAAATAATCAATCAAATCATAAATTAATGTTGTAGAAAAACTGACAAATTCTTTTTGAAATTTTTCTAAAGATATCTGTAATGTACTGGAGGGGTGAAACAGACAAATTACTATTTCATTTCGATGACAAGACTTTTCTTCTTTATAGTTGAATTACTTTTAGTATTTTCAAAGTTTTCTCTCCTCTCCCCCATGTTATTAGTGTGTTGAAAAAGATAAAAGATAAGGTATCACTGATGTATCTATCTACAAGGAAATTTTTTCTTTCTTTCTTGATTCTTTCGTTTTGCAACAATAAGAATATATGTACGTTTACATACATATACTGGATCTTGTAATATTTCGTCAAGGAAACAAATGAGAGATTACTTTGTATGTTGATGGATATTATGGTATGAAGTCAAAGAGGAAATTACAAACAAAGATGACTGAAAAGACAGAGGAGCTATGTTGTTTCTGTTGTTGTTGTTGTTTAGTTATTTTCTTTTGTTGTGATGAATAAATCAAAAAGTCGTACATAAATCTCTCAACGAATACAACATTTTACTCTGTGTTGTTGTTTCTTTTTGTTAGAGAGTGTAGTACACATGAAATGTTAATTCAAATTTTCCCGTATAATTGTTGTTTTAAAATTGTAATTTATTTAGTTATTTATTGTTGTGTTAAATTAAAAATTCATACAATCTGTCATAATTGTGTATTTGAAAAGTAAACATATGTTAGTTTTAGGTCATGTAATACAGATTAAATTTCTCATGTTATGTTGTTGTGTTGTCATTCATGTTATTTAAAATTTGTTATTTCTTTCTTAAATAAAACATTCTTTAAAAAACAAACATTATCCAGCTGAACATTATGATAACACAACGGGTTACAATCAGCGAGATTCTATAGAAGCCTCGATCTCGGTCGTTATCTCAACTTTTTAATATTTCAACTTCTACATATTGCTAGGATTCTAATTTAAAGATAGAACTAAAAATTTGTGAGTATTGAAAATAGTCATTAAGTGACGCTCAGTAAAGTAGGTCAACCGGGAATCCCCTGTTTACTAGTAATAAATTTAAAAGGCTAGGAAATACGATTTAAATATTGAAGGGGGTATTCTCTTCAACATTTTATTGCATCTTTGCTTATTTTTTCAATTTATCACAAGGGAAAATAATCAAAAAAACATCTGCTGAGCTTTAGGTATTAATAACTTTCAAAGGTTGCGTTCAATTGCTCTCATTTCCAAAAATTGTAGAAGGGCATCTTCAGCTTCTATTCATGGTGCCGGATCTAAATGTGATCGATTCTTATAAAACTCCCATTTGTTGGCGAGCGATTCGAAAAATCTTTCAAAGATCTGTAAGGAGATCATTTTAGCCAAATTAGAACCTCGTAGCTCATTTGGAATTTTGTCAAAAACAATCGTTTCAGTCAGTGTCGCGATATTCGAAAACGAGTTGATGATGTAAAACGACTGAGAATGACTCGAAGACCCCATGAGCATTGATTTTTTCGTTTTTCTCCACTGCATTCTAAAAAAAAGCAAACAGTCTTACCTGTTCCAGAATGCAATACAATGTAGGGAGAATACTCGAGTCACTGTAAAACGAGCTACAAGGTTGTAATTTTGTTAAAATGGTCGCTTCTATGAATAAAATTAGAACCTCGTAGCTCATATTTAGATCCAATTCCCCCTGTATTACTATTATTAGAAAGAGATATAAAATATTCATCAAATCTCTCTCTATCTGTTTCATTTATGAAATCATGAGTAGACTTACAGTGACATAACTTTCATTGTCACATGTCGAAAAAACTATGTCCCAATTCGATCCGATTCCCAAAAACTTTGTCATAGCAACAAATAATTTTGTCCCAAACAAATCATTTTATCAATTTTTTAAAATTGAATTGCTAAGCTTAAACAAGATGGCTGAAAACGATCTTAATAACAATAATAATAATGATGATGATGATGATAACAACAACAACAACAACAATGATGATGATGGTAATAGTAATAATCCAGAACGGAAGATTTATCAAAAAATAAGCAACGAGAAAAGAAAAATACTTTTCATTGATGAAACTGGAATAATGATAAGCTCTAGGAGAAAATATGGACGCTCACTAAGAGGAACTCCAGCGTGTAAAAGTGTTCCAGCAATTCGTTCAAGAACGTACTCTATATGTGCAGCAATGAATGAATTCTCTCTATATTTTTCCGAAATTCAAGACAGAGGCTACAACAGCAATCATTTTTCAAATTTTTTGAACCAGCTTTTCACGCATCTAACGACGGACAGCATTACAGGTGCTTATTTGGTAATGGATAATGTACCATTTCATAAGACAGCAGAAGTTAGAGCAACTGTTCAGGCTCATGGACACTGCTGTATTTTTACCCCCATATTCACCATTCATGAATCCCATTGAAGAACTCTTTAGCCAATGGAAGGCAATAATTAAAGGTAAAGAGCCTCAAAATGAAGATGAACTTTATCGTGCTGTACAATCAAGTTCTGAAGACATTTCCCCACAGCATTGTTCTAATTTTGTTAGGCATATGGAAACATATTTAATTAAATGTTTAAATAAAGAAGTTATTAATTGTTGAAGAAACATTTTATGTATGTATATACATACATAAAATTAGTATTTTTTTGTTCTACATAAATTTGTAATATATGTAATATTATTTTCAATACATATCTATGACAAAATTATTTGTTGCTATGACAAAGTTTTTGGGAATCGGATCCAATCGGGACATAGTTTCTTGGATATATGACAATGAAAGTTATGTCACTGTAATATAATTGTGCACTAGTTTGTAGATGTAATCTTTTAGTAAGTTGACTAAAGCGTGATAAATTGGATTAAAAATGAAAGATTTGATTAAGTTAAATGGCATTGAAAATTCTAATTTGATTAATTATAAATTATAAAATATAATAATTCTTATAGAAAAGATAATACTGACTGACAATGTTAAGAATCTGAGAAATTTGCACATAATTCGTTTTAATTATAATTCGTTTGACTTAAATATGCTATTAGTTCTGCATGTTAAATGCTCAGTTTAGTTTAAACATAGTTATATAGTAGACATGCTTCCACTATAGTATATTTATGGTATGTTTTTATTAACAAACAACCACAACTGTAAAAAATGAAGAGAATTAAAAATAAAGAAGGCGTGTAATGAATTTTTCTTGTTAGTTGTGTTGTTTTATTTAGAACGATTTGCAACATGTGCATGTCACATTTTTGTTGTTTTTTTAATTATTTCTTTCAGTATTGTTGTTGTTTTAAATATGGATGTGTATAATTCATGAAAATGTACCAGACACAAGTACAATTACAAAAACATATGGTTGATGTTTATTAGTCAATTATTTATATTATCATCCAGTTTTATTGAGGATCTTGTGCAATTTTTCCGTTAATATCCATATCTATACAATTGACGATTGATGTTTTATTTGTTTTACAATTTATTATCCAAGTTAAAGACAGATGTATTAATGTGAAAATAATTTCTATTGAAAACTATCTTTAGCTAGGAGTTTCTATGTTTATTGTCTATATACATACATACATACGTATATGTATGGATCATGTATAAATGGCATTGAAACTAACCGTAACCTTCACCCCAGTAAACTAAGTTCAACTAACCAAGGCTGCGATTAATAATTCACTTCTCTTCTAGATCTTCTCTGTGTTAAATGGACCATAACTCTGTTATGTTTGTAATAACTGCAACTAGTTGTCTCTCAAATTGTATCCGATTAAAATAGTTAACCAAAGAAAGAAACAAAGAAACAAGAATGAAAGATAACAATGAATGCATCTGCATAATAATCATCCAATTGATAATTTCGTGTAGCTATTTTGATGATGATGTGTCGAATTGAAATTTCCATTTTAATACAAACGACTCCATAGTGAAGGATCGAATATCTGTATGTGGAAAATGACTGTGTATATGTCTCTGATTAATTACAATACCGATCACTGGAAATAAATTGAAACCATCCGACATTACGTTAATTGAATTTCTCTCATTCGCTATGTTGGTGTTGTTTTTTTCTCTTCTTCTTTTCCTTATCCAATACACAGAGATATTCATATATTTTTTATTTGATTACAGTTCACTGAAATGTAACAAGTTTAATAAAATATTCAATATTAATAAAACTGTCGAAGTTTAGAAGAAAAAAAAACATCAATATAATCCATATAGAAAGTGAAAATCATGTAGCAACAACTAAAATTATTAACATGATGGTTGAATGTTTTTCCTTCAAAGAGATAAACATTAATTTGAAATGAACACGCTTGGAAATTTCTCTAAATTCCATATTAATTAACTATGGACCGGTTCTTCGTTTTCAACATTTTTACATACAGGGCTTTCCACGTAAGCATGGTCGATAACAATAATAATCTCAATATAACTCTTTCATTTATTTATAGAATGAAATATTTATTAGAAGAACTTGAAGGGGAACACCGAGACTATTTAATGGAGGTGAAAACACCCGTCTATAATTTTTGGAAATATTAGAAATTGCCGTCAGTTTTTGGAAATTGCGACTTTTGAGAATTCAAAGTAAACTGTTGGAAAATTAATTTCCTTCTACAAAAAGAGTTGTAGAAAATTGTGAATATTGAGAGAGGTTATCCCCCGGAATCCCTCGGTCATAGACTTAAAAGATGCAATAAAAATTTGAAGGGAGTATACCTACAGACAATTGTTGTCAAACAAGCGCAATACATTTTTTCCCGTAGTTAATTGTATCGAATCGACAAGTGTTTTGTAAATTAACTACTACCAATCTTTGGCTCAAATTTTATAACGGCATTTTTTTTAAAGTTCTTCAATATTCACAATTTTTGATTTTTTATCGCACAGGAAATTGATTTTTTAAAAAGAAAGTTTTATTTCTATATTTAACTTCAGTTAAGCCTAATGAATAGTTGAGAACAATCGTTGCTATGATTATAAAAATTGTTCCTATGATTTATTTGTTCGTTATAATTTAATAGGCGTTGGTGAAATTGATCCTAAATCCATCCAATTTTACGTAATTTCCAAAAGTTGACATCAATTTCGCTTATTTTCAAAGATAACAGAGGGATGCTTTCACCTCCATTACACCACCTGAATGTTCCCCTTCAAGTTCTTATAACAATTATTTCACTCTATAAAAAAATTAAAAATTTATAACCATAATTGCCATCGACCATATTTACGTGAAAAACCCGGTATAAAAGATTATTACGCATATTTCTACCATAATAAAACGAGTGCAGTTTTTCAACTCAGCAACAGTTATTTTAAATAAGATTGATAGGTATCTATTTGGGAACGAATACGCGGCTATCGAATCTCAATTAATTAACTAAATGATTAAACTACGGGTGGTTTAATTGTTAAAGTTTCAATGAAACGCCTTAAAAGTTGAATTGTTGTGGATGTCTTTTATAGGTTTTAAATCTAATTAAATTTGTCTATAGATATATTTGTTTGCTTTAAAATTCCTTTTAAAAAATAATAAGAAAAGTCGATCCCCGTTGGGTGGTGGTGGTGGGTTGAAATATTGTATATTTAAAAAAAGAATAGCTTTTAAAATGTTATTATGAAAGCTGTAAGTGGCTTTTATACGTTTATAATTTCTTTGACTCTTTATAGTATACGAGTTTATCCTTGGTGAACACGTTTTATGAATATTTAATAAAGTGAGAATAGTTTCAATTTTAATTCTATACTGGACAATTTGACTTAATTTAAATATTAAATTTTTTAAAATATTCTAGGTGGTTAATAAACCATGGACATTATCACCAGATACAAATACAGGGGACCTGACGAAATTGTGCAACCATAAAAGAAAAATTATAACAATGGCCTCGTTGGATTGTAAACCACCAGATCCTCCCATCAAATTGCGAAAAGGTAAGCAAAAGCTCTCTTTATCCTCTTACATCCAATTGATTTAATTGACTTTAAAATGATCAGTCAAGTTGTTTAATTTTGAGTAGATAGGGTGTATAGGTATATGATGGGTATATTTTAGGTAATAACGTGTTTTGGTTGAACGAATTTGATCCAATTTCATTCTGGTGCATTGCTGCTATGTTGTTTGTTATACAATTGTATCTAATATAAGCTTTAAACTGGCTACTTTATATTGATTATCTCTCTACAATCACAAGAGAAATTGTTTACTCTGTGGCTGTTTGTACGTTTGCATTATCTCCGACTAAATTCAAATTTATTTCAACAATCATTTACATAAATATTGACGATTTTATAAAAGCATTCCCATTGGAAAATCATAACAAAGATTATTTTCATCGAATTTTATGTTTTTGTTCTATGTGGCTCTCAACGATTGAAATTCTCCCCGATTGAAAAGCAATAACAACAATAACGACGACAACAATAACAACATCGTTTCTTTTTGAACAAAAGTTAAATCAAATAATAAAACAATATTGATTCATAGTGTCTATGTATGTATGTATGTGTTTTTGTATGTGGTGCTTTACAAAATTATTGCTTTGATCTTGAAAGAGACAGCAAAACTAAAGGGAAAATGGAATCGAATAAAATAGATTGGTTGAATCTAATATTAACCCTACATTTTTTTGTTGTCGTTGTTATTTTCTTTTACTGAGGGAGTTTCTTTCGATTTAATATCGCATTTATCTTATCAATTCCACTGAATGTTGAAAGGTTCAAATTTGAATGTTTCACATATGGGACAGTAGAAAATGTCAACGGTTATAAATGTGTTTTGGTCCTGAAACGTCCTTATAAAGGATCAATAATTCGTTCACACAAACAAACACAAACTTATCGTATATATATATAGTGTGACATCTTTAAGACATGCCCGTCTTCCAGTTGATAAGGGTTAAAACTTCGTATCATAATGAAATTTCATCGCTATTCTATTATTATCATCGATATTAATTTAGTTCTGGCTTTTATTCTATCGTTATCTTTACTCAAAATTTGTAATATGTTTATTGATTTTTTTTTTATGTTGTACACGTGCTAATTCAATCAATCACAATTGGTGTTGAAGAGAAAAAAATAAGCGTTCAAAAACAAATTGGCAAAAAAAGAAGTGTCTTTAGTCTCTGTTACAGAATCCAGTTACGATGAGGGAAAATAACAGAGATTACATTGTTATCTTGTCGTATAATGAATCAAACTGGGATCGTTTGCTGCTGTTGTTGTTATTGTCGTTATTCAAACGGGGTTGGTTTGATAACATTTTCAACCACAAAAGGGGGTGAGAGGGAAAACAATAAACTTCAATTTCAGATAAATTCGAAATATTTTCGCACTATTTTTATTTATTTTTATAGTCGATGAGATGTCGATAGAAGTCCACGTTTAACAAAAGTAAACATGGATCAGTTTAAGTTTGGCAAGGTTTTCGGGTCGTGTCCATTCGGCTTTCTTTTTGAATGTACATAAAACCAATGGAGTAAGAGAGTGTGAATATGCTCTACTCATTACACTTTTACTGTAGGCAAGATCTACTACGCATTCATGGTTTTTGGCAAACTTATTTTGATCAATCTATAGTACGGTCGCTTCTTTAATGATATTGAATTATCATAATTTTTTAGTGTTGAAGTTGAGGATTGTTTCTGCGAATCTATCAGGTTTTTGAAAATTTCTATTTTTCTAACAATAAGACTACAAGTTTGAAATTTTTGTATTTTTCTTTGAAAAAGAGTCGGAAAATAAATCACAAAAAAAGTGGCGAGCAAATAAAAGAGATCACAATGTAGCAGGATTTTCACAGGCCAGAAGAAGGGTATTTACACAAATAGACAAATATTTACTACAAATTTGGTAACTCGTTTCAACACTTTCTATCTAACCACTTTCTTATCCTTACGATAGAAACAGCCTGATTCACATGAACTGAAAAACGTGATATTCCTTGCTCGAGACTTAGTCTCTTTTAAATGCTCATCATCGTACAACTAAGTGCATGGAAAAGATGACGACCCTCAGGCGAGAAATACTCGTTCTTTTAGTTGTGTAAACTAAACTTCTTTCATCTTGAAGGAAAGAATGTGGGACCATTCTCGACTACTATTTTTCGTTGAATATCTTTCGTTTCTAATTATGACTTGCCAGATACTGTGAGGACTTTCTTCGTTAGTCTGACTTACACGGGCTCACAACTTTCATCACTTTTTCTATGCACTTAGCTGTACATACAGCTAGATGCATTAGCTAGAATACCCATTCTTTTAGTTGTGTAAACCAAGCTTTCTTCATATTGAAGGAAAGAGTGGTTGAATATCTTTCGTCTCCAATTGTGAGAACCTCCTTCGTTAGCCTGACTTACAAAGCCTCACAACTTTTGTCAATTATTCTATGCACACACAATTAGCTGTACATCTGCCTATTATTCTATGTTTTTTTTTTTTTTGTTATGAATGTTCTCGCATTTATGGAGATTTCACGGTAGTATAAATATGGATCGACAAGGGGATTTCGTTAGTGAATGTCACCGTCTGTCGACATGACTTTCTAATCACACACCATATGTCCTATTTATTCGAAATTCTATTATTTTATATTAAGTTATCATTGGATTTAATATACATAATTTTAAAAATTGTAATGAATTTAAATCACAAATTTTCATTACTAATTAGTTGAATTGTATACTATATTCTTAAAATACCTACTCTACCTATATGTACAGTGTATGTATAGTATATGTATTTCTTGATAGGGGCAGATGTTTGAATGTAGTTATCATATAATATGCTACGGTAACACTGTAATAATGGGAACGAGCTGGAAAACAATGAAAGCCCGTTACGGCTCGCTGATCAACTTGTTCTCTCTCTCCCTATTTTATACAATCAAGCGTCTGGTTGTCAGGTCGCCCCGTGCCACCGACACGCCATTGTTTTAAACATTGACGGGCCCCACGGTAACTTTTAACAAGATACATACATACACACACACGTACACATTTCATGGAACACTTTTCTTTCATTCAATTGTTGAAACATATCAACCATGCAGCAGAGAGAGGGAGAAAGAACGAAAAATTCTATTGAATTTTGTTTTAATTTCGACAGTAATTTACACCGAAACAAGTCATTGTTTGTTCAGAACTTTTTAAAAACGAAAATCATCGGTAGTCATTTTAGCATAAATTTTGGGTAATTCAATGTTGATTTGTTGTAGATGATGTATTGTTTTTTAATCGCTACAATTCCCTTTTGATTTGTTTTTGGTTTTAGTAGTAATCTCAATTTTGGGGCGTGTTATTCACATATTTATATGCGATCATCACAAGGGTATTAATCAAGGTGTGTCAAGAGCCTTTGGCTATTTGATTTTGGGTTAAATTTCTTGACAGGTACACCACCACTACTACTGTTAAAATCGTTCAATTATTCCTGTAGGAGAAAGTATCTTGACTTTTACACACGGTCGTTCACCGATGACCCTACTACATATACTACTACTACTTCTACAACTACAACTACCTTTATATAAGAGTTTATAAATCGACAAAGCTTCTTGTCAGCCCTGTTATTTTTCCGTCCTTTTATAAATTCGTTCTTATTCTATCTACTATTATTGTTGTTGTATAGTTTATCTCTATCTGTTGTGATGAGTTTCGGGTATACATTTCGCCTAAGGCCGTCTCTGGTTCGTTATCTTTTACCAAAGATATATGATGTAGGTGTGCGTGTGTTTATACCTATATATGTGTGGTCAATTAACTATTCTTTCAATAATATGTTGCGTCAAAGAATATCAACATTTTAATGTTATATTATTGTGAAGTTATTCAATTTAATTCAATTCCATTGTATTAATAAATATATGTAGATACCATATAAGTTATTTTAATTGATCTTTTATGGATTTACCATGTCTACCCTCCAGATAGACATATTTGAATATTATATAAATACAGAATTAATCTAATTATTTGATTGAATCTATCAATAGTTAATTACATTTCCTTATTTATCATTGATTGATTATTTTATGAGTTGTCGTATAATAAGAGATTTGTTCTAGTTTTATTTAGTGACACTGATAGATTTTCAATAATTGAAATTTGTGGGCGTCTCTCTATCAATATCAAAATGAAATCAGTTTATAATGTTATATAGGAGAAAATTTTATTTGTCATTTAGAAGGTGTGGTATTGTTCGTTTTCTGTATTTCTTTTTTATCCTTTTTGCATATTGAATGGCATTGATATTTATTTATTAAAATCTAACAAATTTGTATTGCACGACATTGACAATGAAATGTTATTTTTTTTTTTTGGCTTTTATTAAAATAGAAATAGCTTTTGCCTATCTGTTTTACATAGTGGGCGTGCACATCTATTAGAATAAATGCATTCTGTTCCCACACTTGGCGGCAAACTCTTGGGAAAACAATAAATAAAACATAACCATAATATTAACTATAGTATAAGTTTTATGTAAATGCCCTAAACAAGGCAAAATTGTGTGTATGTTTTTGTGTTACATTATTGTATACCTTTATAAACTTTTAACACAGACAGAATTATAGAAGATGTATAAGAACAACACGAAGAAAAAGAAGAAGAAGAAGAATAACAGTTGACCTTTTAACCATCTCTATATACTTTCTTATACCTTTTGTCGGAAAATATTACTCACGATTTAACAAAGATTCCTTCTCTACGTATTTGTATATGTGTATACTTATTCCTATATCGTATTTTATGATTATGATGAAATTAAATTGTGAACTTTTACGGTTTATTAAATACTCAACAAGCCATATTTTTGAATGTTTTGATTTATATTCAATCGCCTAGGATTATGTTTCCCATAATATTGAAGTGAATTACAAGTTTGATTATAGTGTATCAAAAACAACTCTTCTCCACATTGATTTTGATGCAATAAAGTTTTTATACAGCCATGTCAATCTAAAAGTCTATAATTTGGATGAAGATTTACAGAGAGGATTTATTGAGATCATTGAGCCAAATTAGAACCTCGTAGCTCATTTGGAAGTTGATCAAAAATGCTCGTTTTGGACAATGTCGCGATTATCAAAAAACGATTATTAAATAAAGATGCAAAAGGACTAAGAATGACTCGTTCCAGATTAAAATGGAAAAAACACACGAATGAAATCAATGGTAGCAGAACTCTTTAGTCATTCTAAGTCGTTTTGCGAGGTTCTAATTTTGCTAAATTCTCTCAAGGGACTTTCCCATAAATCTTTGGGATAATAGGACAAGAAGATATCTATATTACTGCGTCTATCAAACTTGATTTGACTGCTTTGTAATAAGAAATTTGAGGTCTTCAATGTGGCTCATACGGGTTTACAGGAGAGATTTTTGATATTTAAATCATACTTTATTAGCCGAGTTTTAGATTTAAAAAAATTGAGAAATTAACTATTAAATGCTCAGAATTTTCGCAAGTAACATTAGGGGACTATAATGGTTGATTTTATAACATTGAGTACTTTAATGAATTCCTTAAATCAGTATTATATAAGGAGATTTTTACGAAAATCAAGTACGGATACTTGGCTTCTTAATTGAATTTTATTATGCTAAACTCGAAATAAAGTAATTCATCAATACGTAAAATTTTGTATGTTGCACGTATCGTAACTAATCATTACAATACACGTCGTGTTATCAGATTTGATCATCACTTTGCCAATAGAATAAAAATAGTTGAATTTTAAAAACAAAGTCTTCCAATTGTCTCTTGTACTTGTCAACTGACGGTACAAATTACAGTTTAACACCTTGGAAATGAACAATAGCGTCATGTTAATCTCGTTTAACTGTATTTTTTTTTCAAATAAGGAAAAGCTAACATATACGGGTTTATTGAGTTGAATTTCGTAGAATAATACACGTAAATCATGTAGAATTGTCAACGAATCAGGAAATGGACTCTGACTGATTAAAGATGAATTATTATATTATCATTATTATTATTACAATTGGTATTAAATCCATTTACTTTTACAATTAGATAGAAAATAGTCTCGTAATGTGCATGTAGAGAATGTTGATTATTGATTTATAATATTGCATAAAGCATATGTATGTGGTCTATATAATACATGTCAATTTAAGTTATATTTCTCCATTATTATTATTAGATGATAACCTATAAATTTATTCAACTGTAACTGCAAATATGCATATTCATATTTCCTCCATTCTCTCCTCATTTCCCTGTCTCTTCTCTGTGTGTATCAATTCAATTCTCATTTAAATCTCCTTTTCCATTTCGTTTAATTTCCAACTATTATCCAATTATAGAAAACGTTATTGATATGTGAATTATTTGATTGATTTTCAACATTCATAACTAAGGGTCAATGAAAATATAAAATAGCTTGTCATAAGTAATTTTAAGATGAAATGATAATTTTATATTTTATCTACCATATACTTTTAGATTTATAATAAGTACCTATGTTTATGTAGTCAACAAGTCAACATGAAAAAGTCAATCAACTAACATTTCGTTCGGAAATTAATTTGTAATTTCCAAAGAAAAAAAAACCACCGCTAATTTGTTCATGGGTAATAACTTTTTTATTGTGGCATTTTTTCAAAATAAGCCAAATTTTATTACCACTTAAGTGGAATTAACCCTAAAGGACAGGTGATGGATTCCTTTTTTTTTAGGTTTGTTTTTCGATATTAAAGGTACCTACCTATACTAATTTTCATCGTACATAATTGGACGCGTTTTTCGTGTTGTTGTTATTTTTCTTTTAAAAAGTGACTTGTTATAATTTTTCGGTTCTTGTTCTTGCTACTGGTTATAAAAATGTCACTAATTTCGTCTTGAAAAGAAGGGCAGGCAGGTGATGGAATTTAAAATTTTTAAAAATATAATTCCACAACAATTATGATTATTAGTTTAATCTTGTTGAATTATCTTGTCTATATGATAATTTTATTGGTATTTTAATTAACAGTTGGTAGAAACATTTCAACATTTACATGACATTATTACTATTGAATCGGATAATTTTGTTCGGCTAATAATGATGGTTAATTATTTCGATTTATTCAGGTGATTATTTTAAGAATACAAACTTCCAAAATAAAAAAATAAAAAACACACCGCAATATGATACTCATAACAGTCATAACTACAATAAAACTGTACATACGCTTTGTATCGGCATGCCAGATATTCATTCTACCGTGAATCAAAAACTGGAGAGAGGACGATAATTATCTATCTACGTGTAACTTGTTTTAAAATGATTATTATTGTAAATGTTACACTGGTATATCGTGGAATGGAACTAAAGATAGATAGGCATAAGAGTTTGTGTGTAATAAATCAGTCTTGTTTCAAAGTCGATGGCACGTTGAATTTTTGGCTTTTTTTGCTCTTTATTGGATGGATAATCGAAACAGAAACTCGTTTGTTTATTGTTAATAATAATCACAATAAAACAACAACCATAATAATAATAATAATCAAAGAAAAGAGAAAAACTGGAGAGTAATTTGCGAATTCAATTAAATTCAGAAATATTAACTGGATAAATTTAATGTTGTTGTTACCTGTTAAAAGCAGAATCACATTAGTAGAATTAAAATTGTTTTTTTTATCAACTTCCAGTAGTAATCTTTATCAAGATCCAATTTATATGCAAATTTCGTTCCTTATACTTATATGTGAGTCATTTTTATTCAATAAGAAAATATTAAATAAGAACAATAATAATAATTGAATAATTTTCTCTCATTAAAAATTATCGGCATCAATAATCGAAATTAAAATTAAAGAGAACAACAGACACATGAAACCTTTTAGAAAGTTGTTTGTTGTTCTTTAATTCGATTGAGAATCTTTGATGTGTTGTGTTGTCCAGTCAGTTTCATTATTTTTTCATTTCTCTCGTCTCTTTTTAAGTCTTTCAACTTTTTCGAATTGTTGCCTACAATGTGGGTCATTGGAAAGGCGTGTCATTTTCAACATTCCAAATTTAATTTCATCTGTAAGAACAGAGACACAAAAAACTTATATCTTCTATCTCTATAATGCCATTATGAAATTTCATATAATCGATAGTAAATTTTAAATAAGTACAACAAAGATCGTTGATGTTTTATGGGATAAAATGAAATTTACTAAAATGTAAGGGTGATTCGTACGAATTCAATTGGAATAAGTCTAACTAACTGGTAATTTTACCTTTTTCCCTACTTCTATTACTTTGAGCTTTATTTCAAGCTCTACACCAACGTTTGAACAAGTTAAAACTCCATTACAGTCAAATTTAATTTTATTCGCCACTTTTATAACAAGTCACGAATTTGTACGTATACTACATTTATTCTCTTTATTTCAAATAGAGGTGGTAAATTGTTTCAATTAGTTTGAATTTCGTTTATTATTAGATAGGTCAATCAACTATTTTTATTGTTGAGATAAAATTATGTAATTATTTTTTGAAACAGATTAAGTTTTATAAACAATCAATTGCTTATCTTAAAGTAAATTGAATTTTATATCATCATGTCACGTTATATTAAAGTCGTTAGCAAACAAAGTAGATAGACAATTATTCATGTTTTTACATCATCGTATTATGTAATTCGTCTTTTATACGATTATGCGTGTACATGTTTCGAATTCATTCCTCAATTGACTAGTAATATCGATTATTTCATTTGAAATCAACTAAATCTACGGATAGATCTTGCTCATTAATTTTAATATCGTCATCATCAACATCATCATCGTTTTGTGAACTTTCTCATGATATGAGAATACTTAACGAAGTTTTTTTTTAAAATCCCAATGACAAGACAACAACATAATAACATTAATAACAAATTGAATTTCATGTTGCGTGGCTATTAGAGAACGTCTTATAAAAAATGTCTATAAATAAAGAAAGTGCATTGTCAAGATATAGGGACGATTGTTAATAATTGTAAATTATAAAAAAGTACAACGAAGAAATTGAATTACAAAGTATAGGCGTAAAGGCTATTAAGAAAGTTGCAGGTCTTTATTATGGCATGTTTATGTACGGGAACCAAAACAACAAATGTCGTCGTATTATTGTCGGCTTTTATAAACAACAAGAATTAATAATATTGGTACCAAAAGAATCGAACATTAATACCTTGTTGTTGAATTATTTGATATAATAAGATAGTAGTAGTGTAAAATATTGACGGTCACAATCTTACAAATAATCGTAAAATTTTACGATCAACCCGTTTTCAAGTCTTATACAGAATTCATTAATATTAATTACAATAATTTAATGATTGTTTAAAAGGAGGAACTTTAATATTATATCCGTGTATACTTTTGTTTGTATTGTTTCAACATTTGTATACATGTGTAATGTTGTGTATTTTCCATGTTATTTACCAGTAAAATACATTAAACAACAAACAGATTATATACATTGATAATATCGTATAGTTAGTCAAGTCGATCTTTGTGGCCATTAACTGACAGAATATGCCCTGTAAGCCTTTCTAAGTTAAATTGCAGAAATGCATACATACAATATACACGTGGAATAGATATGCTAGTGCACGCTCCATTAATTTAACAACTAGTTTATGGATGCTGTCAAATTTAATAGATCGTGTTTTTGAATAGATTATGCATAGTTATATCGTCTCTCTTTAGGTCTCTAACACAAGCATCTATGTCTAACTATAGTATAATAAATTACCTTTATTTTGCATTGTTATTATTATGTGATTTATTGAATAAATTTGTTGAATTTATATTTCTCTATTTTGATTTATTTATAGACTGTAATATTAAGAAAACCAAACGAAAATTCGGAATTCCATATGCTGGCTGTGTGTCTGTCTCGCAGATTTTGGCTCAACGTGAAAAATTGGCATTAAATCAAAATTTCAATAAGGATCAGCAGGTTAGTGTATTGTTAAATATTTAAAATAATTTACAATTATTACAATTTTTTCAATTTATTGATCAAATAGATTTGGCCACAATCACCAAATAATAGTAACGTTATTACTACAACAACTAATACAACTACAAATACTACTTCGACTACTACTACAACAACACAAATGGTAGGTGGTCGTTTACAGGGATTTATAGAAAACGCACAGAATCAACAACATATTGTTAGATATCATCAAAATCAGGACCAATCTCATAATCGTATTTTAAGCGGATCACCGTTAGTTATTGGTAGTGATTCAACTGCTACTACTGCTGTAATGGTACAACAACAACAACAACAGAATCCTTCAACACCACCAACAAACATATCACAAATACATCAAATTCAATCAACAAATTCTTCAACAACATCAAATTCAAATGTTCAGTTACAACATCAACACATTATTGGACCAAATGGACAAGTAATCAGTGTACAGGGACCTATAAATCCAAACCACGTTCCATCTAATAATCACCAATCAATAAATCAAATTGTTAACACTTCAATGATAACAAATTCGAATAATACTAATAATAATGTTATAATACAGGGTCAAAATATTGTAACGAATCAAACAAATCCATCACAACAACAACAACATCAACATAGAGTTTATATTAATAATCAACCAAATGAGCCTAGTGGTCCTGGTCGGCCTAATATTCAAATGATACCTGTTGGTATATCAAATCAACAACAACAACAACAACATCGACAGGATATACAAAATAGAATACAACAATTTTATAATAATCCACCAACACAACAATATCAACAAATACAACAATATGACAATTCGAAACAGATAAGACCACAATTCGTGTCTGGGAATAATCAGATAATGAACGGATTCAGACAACAGACAGTTTTAAATCCACAAAACAACCAGATCGTGCAAGGTCCCCCTATCATGATCAATAATCAACAAAAATTACAATGGAGCAATCGAATACAGCAAGCTAATCAACAAAATCAGATATCAATGGTGACAAGTCAACAACAACAACAACAACAACAAAATAACTATGAACGTGTACCACCATTACATCAACATCAACCATCATCATCGCATCTTTGGCAAGATGAAATCAAACGGAAGAAAGTTAAATTAAGTAAAATTGTAAAAAATCATCGTCCTTATCAAATGATGGAATGTCAATCACCTGCAACAACAGTTGTACATCCACCATGTCCTAATATTGATGTTAGACAAATACCAAATGAGAATAATAATGGTAATAATCGTTCAGTTATAATCAATCATATGACGGGGAATAATCAAAGTGCACCAAGTCCATCATTTATGGAAGATCCAAGTGGTTATCTTGCCCAACAAACGGCACTATTAAATAGTACTATTAATAGACAAACAGGTTCGTATTTTTTTTTTCTTCTACGATTGAACAGAAACTGTCAATTTTCTGCCCTGTTTCGCATGTGCGAAGCGCTCGATTGCCACATAATGTGATCGCTCCTTAGCAACGTAAACAACAAGATCTTATCTCGTGCAGAAAAGTGATATTTTTTACACTAGAGTGGATATGACCACTTTTCCACACGCTTACTAAATTTTTCACTATTTTATTTTATTGTGTCATACAACGAGTAATTCTTGAGTTTATGTTCAATCGTAGAAAAAATAGTGTATCTAACTCGAGTGGAAACGGCCTTTGTGAAATGAGCTTCCACTCTAGTTAGATAAATAACTATTTTTTGGTTTAAATTATATTAAAATTAATTATTTTTTAATTGTAGCAATGAATGGTTACACAGGAATTGTTTGTAATAGTCCTGTAACATCAATGCATAGTCCACAAATACAAAATTTAACACCTGTACCGTCGAATTCACAAGCAAACGAGGTGCCTTTACCTAGTAATGTCGTGATATCGAATATAAAACAAGCACAAAATCGAACAAATCAAAGTTTAAATATAATAAAAACACAACAAGTCTCTCAACCACCGCCTCCAACACAACATCACAATATCGTTATGCAATCACAACAACAACAACAGCAGCAATATAATCAAATAATGGCTCATGGTATAGCGGCTGATAGTAGTGTTATTAATGATCATTTACAATGTCAAGGTTGTATAGCTACAGATGGTGGACAACAGACGAATCAATTTATTATTAAAGATACAAATAAAATGACACCAGTTGTTGTAGTAGGTGGTGGTAATAATGGACAACATTCACGACCTAATAGTCAACCAGGTACACCCAGTTCATCTGGTACAATAGATGATCCAGTTACATCATCAACATATAACGATAAACAAATTAATCAATCACCTGATTCACGACCGATACAAGGTGGTACAGTTAGTACAAGTAATGTATCACCACTTGATAGTGGATCACAATCTGATCCACCGACGCCTAATCCACATACACCAACACCACCACAACAACGTTCAGAAACAACAACAACATCACAAAATAATGTTGCATTAACTATTTATAATCAATCACGTGACATTTTTAGTACAAATTATCCAAATCAACAACAAAAGAACGATTGTTGTTCATTACCAATTACCGTTTCAAAAATCACTAGTCCATTTACATCTGGTATTGTAACAACAATGGCAAGTGGACGTACAGTTAGTAGTAATACGATAACATCAGTTTTAGCAGGACGTACAAATACAGCAACTGTATCAGTGAATAGTCCATCAACAATGCCATCATCATCAACACCAACAACAACAACAACAACAATTAATCAAAGAATTTCTACCATACAAACACATCCAATTACAATAAATGTATCAAAATCACCATTAGAAATGGTACAAAGTGTTGTTAGTAGTATACAAGTACCAAATTCACAAACAAGTCCACAAATATCACCATCATCACAATTAATAAAACATTCACCAACTACTGGTCTACCACCTGGTCATATTCTTGTATCATCAAATGGTCAATTAATTATGGCTAATAATGTAACTAATCAACAACAACAACAACAATCTGGTGTAATGCCACCACCACCAGCACCGAAAATTGTTTCAAATCAAGCTACAGCAATGCCACCAATATCTGTATCACCAATGATAACAAATGTAACAGCAGCTGTATCACAAGTAATACCAGCTGTAGCACAACAAGTACTTGGTCAACAAACTGTTTTAGTTAATGCATTACCAACACCATTTGTATTACAATCAGGTGTAACAATGACTATGGATGGTATGGCAACTGTTGGGCAAAATATGCAATTACCACAATTAGTAACTAGTAATGTTATACAACAACAAATACAGATTGATAATAATGATTTACGTCGTAATACAGCAGCAGCAGCAGCAGCAGCACATCATTCGTTATTATCACCAGAAACAAAGAAGAAAGGTAAAAAGAGAAAAGTCTCATCACAAACAGTTGCAAATATGTTACATATAGCTGCACAACAAAATTCTGGTGTTGTAATGTCCCAACAAGGTTTTCCACAACAAATCCAAATGGCTCATAGTCCACAAGGTCTAACAACTGGACCAGCTGTAATGCAAGCATTAACACTTGTACCAAGTAAAACTGGTGGACCACCACAAATTGTTATGAATGGTCAACCAGTTACTGCTAATACAAATCCAATTAGTACACAACAATTAATTACCAATTCACAACCTACACAACAAATTAATTTATTACAACCAGTCAATTTAATTAATGGTACAACAGGTGTTGTCCAAAATTTCCCAACAATACAACAATTTATTGTACCAAATCTAGGTGGTATGGTAATGAATCCAGATGGTACAGCAACAATATTACAAGATACATCAAATATTGGTATGCAATTACAATTACAAAATGTTAATGGACAAAATGTATTAACACCTGTACAAAATAATGGAGTTTTTAATAGTGGACAAAGTATATTAGCAAGTCCAGCAGGGATGGTAATACGTGCCCCAACAACATCTCAAGGTAAAATTATACAACACCATCATCACCATCATCAACAACAACAACATCAACAAGCACAACATCAATCACAACAACATAGTCCTGGTGCGGCTACAACACAATTCTTATCACCGAATGGTAGTCAATTTGTGGTTAATGGAACACAATTTAGTGGACAATTAAGTCCGTTAGTTGCTAGTGTTAGTCCGTCACAACAAGTAACTTTCGGTTCTGGTACACAAATACGTCCAACCAATTCAGTACAACAACAACAACAGCATCATCATCATCATCAACAACAACAACAACAGCATCATCATCATCAACAACAACAACAAGATTTTATACAGTGTGGACAAGGTGGGCAAACTTTAATGGTACCATGTACACCAACAGCTAATATAGCTGTATCATCATCGAATCAACAAAATACAACATTTGTACAACAAAATACAACAATAGTCCAACAACAAACAACAATGGTTGCTAATAATCAATTACAGAATTTCCAAACAAATCAACCACGTACAACTACATTAAATGTTGATCAGAATTTTATAATTAGTTCTAATGATAATAAACAAGTACAAGCTTTATTAGTACAACAACAACAAAGAGAAAGTCCACAGAATTCATATCGTCATTCAGTTTCAACACAAACAGCAATGAATCAAAACACACGAGCTGTTACAACAAATACATTCTGTCAAACATCAACATTATCAGCTGGTAGTCCACCAGATACAACAACACATAGTCCATTAGCATCATCCGGTGGTCAAAGTCCACCAACTGTTGATACAACAACACATAGTGGTAGTACTGATGATGGTCTATCACCAGTACCATCGAATTGTTCAGCAACTTGTGATAGTGGTAGTAGTACTAATAATAATAATAATAATAATAATGGACGACAACCTTGTATGGTAATTTTAAATAAAATATTAATTTTTGTTAATTAATCAAATTAATTTAAATTTAGGCAATGGTGCATTGTATATCGAGTAGTGAACCAGATTCTGGTGATTTAAATACACCAACAGCTACAATAACAGATCAAGAATGGACGCGTGTTAATTTACAACAACAACAACAGCAACAACAAACACCACAACAACCTCCACAATTACAACAACAACAACAGAAAACAGTAGATATGAGTGATTTAACTGGTGGGCAACTTCATCATTTTATAAAAAAATCAACAACACCAGCACATTTAGCTTATGCGGAATCATCAACTGTTGTAACTGGTTTACAACAATTTTTAAATGACCAAACAAAAGCTCAGGAAGCTGTTGTTAGTTCGCATAATTTTGATAAAATTATACAAAAACGTAAAAATAGTGATACATTATTAATTATGGAAACACACCAGATGCATTCATCATTATTTGATGATGATGATGATAATGATGATGATAATAATGGTAAGTTTTTATTAATTAAGAAAAAATTAAATTGAAATTTAATCAAATTCAAATTAATCTTCTTCAAATTGGGTCACAGCTTTAATGCTTTGGCACAATTGTGATGCTTCTTCTTCTTTTTTTAATAAATTCATAATTCATGCATGATAAAAAAAATCAAATTATTTATCTTCTTCATCGAAAATGTTTGTGTGTTTTGTTTTGATTTCTCTTCCAGATTTTGAATAATTTGTACAGTTGGATGGAATATTAAAAAATAAACAAATAAAATAAAAAAAAAATACATACATACATGGTGTGGCTAACATTTTTTACACATATCGAAATGTACAGAACTAATAATAATACTGGTGTGTGAATTTTTTTTATTTAATAATAATAATAATTATTAATTAATAAAATCAAAAAAAATCACGCTATTATTTCACATCTCTACATCATTTGTACAAAATATAGCAAAAAAACTCATTCAATTCTCATCATTTTCACACATATTGGAAGGTGCTAATTGGCTTTTATTGCGGTATGGATTGTTTTTTTTCTACACACACATATAATTTATTTTCTAGAAAAACAAAAAGAAAATAATAAGAGAATTATTTTTTTTTCTTTATTAGATAACAAAATTGACAATACAAATGATATGATGGTTGATAATAATAATAAATTTGTTGTTGGTGATTTAGTATGGGGACCGGCTAAAGCATACTCATCATGGCCTGGTAAAATTATTGAAATTAATAATAATAATGATATAATTACAGTAAAATGGTTTGGTAATGATAAATTAATAACAAAATTGAATAGAAATAAATTGCAAACATTAAGTGAAGGTTTAGATGCACATCATAGGGCCAGGAAAAAATGTCGAACGTGAGTTGAATTTTTATTTTAATTTTTAGAATTTAAACTAAACGTTAAAGAACAGCCGGCTATACAATTCAAAACAAATTGTAAATTTGACAAAAACTCGATTCGGTCTGCGAAAATCCTCAATTTTCTTGCTTGTTTTTTAAGATATTGGAAAAAAAGAACGTGCGTTAGATAAAGAATTTCAAGATGCATGTTACAGAGCTTTTTGTTTTGGGAAAATATGATAAAATTATGAATGGCAGAGGAAACTCTTGGACCCTGTTTTTTCGTACATTTTCCTTTGATAACTAGCCAAATTTAGCCAATATTATTTATATTCAATATTTAATAAGTGATGCAAATTGATAGAGCTTTTTAAATTTTCAAAAATTTTCTCGATCGGCTTGATAATTTTCCGATAACTACAAAATTTACAACATAACATAATTTTAAATGAGTTTCACGGAAAATTTGAACTCCCTTTTTCATCTACTATTTAGAACTATTAAAATTAATTTACATGGTTCAAAATTGATATGAAAATGTTGGAAATTTTATTTATTTTACAATTATATCATCATGGAATCTTGAAAAGGATTTCCCGGCAGTTTTTCAAAGTATTTTCCACTTATAATGATATGGTCGTGAATGTAGATAAAATTTCTGACATTTTCATATTTCAATAGTTCTTAATAATAGGTGAAAAAGGGGCTCAAAATTCAATTTTTAAAATTTTTTTTAAGCTGGCTTAAATAAAAAGCTTCTGCTTCTGCTTTGAAGTTATCTATCCAACGCACGTTTACTTTTTCCAATATCTTAAAAAATAAGCTAGATATCGATGTTTGAAAATTGACAATGTTCACACGCCAAATCGAGTAATTTGCCCAAAGGCCCTTAAGATAAGTAATTACTTTTTTCTGGGATTGAATTGAAACTTATCAATTTCCTGTCCTATTTCGGAGGTGGAACGCGATCCATTGCTAGAGAATGACCGTTCCTTAGCAACGTAAGCAACAAGATTGCAGCTCGCTTCTGATTGGTCGTCAGAGTGCGGAAAAACTTTGCTTTCCACACTAGACTGGAATGAGCCACTTTTCCGTACTCTGATTAATTGTTAGTAAATACGTACGGCGAAAAGTCTTATGGCAACTCAACATGCATCATTTAGCGAACGATTCAAAATTTTTCCTAAGGATCTTTAGAGGGTTATCTTTAGATTGTTTTAATAAAATTAGAACCTCGTAGCTCATTCGTCTGTTGTTGTTTTTTCCGTTTTTCTCCATCGCATTCTAAAAAAAATGTGAAATAATCTCACCTGTTCCAGAATAAAATGGAGAAAAACGAAAAAAAATCAATGTTGGGAGGATCCTAGAGTTTAGTTTGCTGTTTAAAATTGTGATATCGTCGGAAGCGAGTATGTTTTGACCAACTTCCAAATGAGCTACGTGGGTACAATTTTGCTAAAATTATCTCCAAACACGACTCTACAAATCCTCTAAATATTTCCTGAATCGCTCGCCAAATAATGAGAGTTGCCATAGGAACTTTTCGCTGCACATGAATAACTCTGTAGAACAACATGTGTCTTATAATGAGTAATTTTTGAGTATCTGTTCAATCGCAGACAAAATAGTTACCTGCTGTTTGACGGCCTGATAAAACATTATTTGCAAGATTTGTTAATTGTCCCTTTAAATTATTGAAACTGTAATTATTCTAATTATTGTAAATTGTCATTAAAAATTAGAGGTAGTGGCAATTGAAAACAAAAAATAACAACAAAACTAAAATTTTTATCAACTGGATTGTCCTGTCAGAACTGTTAAAATTACGGAATGAAAAAGCAACATTGCCACGTTTATTTACACAAAATCAGTAGATTTTTCAGGAGAGTAATGTAGCTCCTAATAGAAGGCTTACGGATTGGATTTAGCCACGATCCATATTCTAATTTAACTGAAAATAACCCTAATTAGGTGATGTTGTAAAAAATAATTCACTAATTAATGAACGAAGCTAAATTTAAAGCATAGACTTATTTTTTTAACGACTACAATAAATGAGACGAGTTTTCTTATTAGTATTTGCTTCACTTACCATTAACATATGATTAATCTCCATTTCTACTCAACCTGAAACTAGAAATTTTGTCAAATTAAATGATTTTATTTAATTTTTAACCAAACAATAAATTGTTAAAAAATATGAGATGGAATTGGATATCTTAATGTCACAATAGCGATATCAACCACCATCAAATTCCTTACAATTCTAGAAATAAATTCCAAAAAGGGCTGCAAAATGAAAAAAAAAATGTAATTTTTAATACCCTATTTCTGGTTTGTATCATCTAAAAAACACTTTGTTGTAAAAAAAGTTTCATTGTAGTTGGTATTACATACTGAAAAATTCTTTTTTTCAATCGACCCTTTTGCATTTTGTAAATCCACCTGCCTGCTGCTATTTTGTCAAGTTTCGTCTTTATTGTTTTATATCGTCAATCTTTTCCTACCGTTGTACAATTGTTTGTTGTTATATTGTGAATTTAAAGTAAAATAACGCTAGAAATAGTATATTAAAAAACGAGTTTCAGAAGTCGACAATTCTTGCATGAGACCAATATTAAAAAACGAGCCGCGAAGCGGCGAGTTTTTTAATGGTCGAATGCAGGAATTGACTTCTGAACCGAGTTTTTTATACTATTTTTCCTATTTTGCATCCCCTTGCACCCTTTTTCCAAAAAAAAAAATAGATTTTGGAAATTTAGGGAATTTTATAGGAGTTGGTATTGTAGATGTGACCGATATTCAATTTTTGTATCTAGTATCCATCAAGTTGATTTTCAATTGTTTTAGTCTCCATTTTCATTACAATTTTTAAGTGAAAATGTGTGACGACTTATCGTGTACTCCACCCGAACTGTGGGAAATTGTTGAAAATGCAATGGAGAAACAATTTGAATTAAATGAAATAAAATTTTTATTTAAATTGACTGTTTTTAATATCTGTCAAAAAGTGACATTTCAATAATAAGGCAAGTGTTACCAACTTCTAAAAAATAAATTATCCTAGATATTTCTACACTCAAAGTAGTTAAGAAATATTTCATTTCCACACTACTTTTTATGTCAAAATAAGTCTATTTCCAACGCAAAATAGGAAAATGAATTTTATTTTCAATGAAATAGAATAACTGAAAAATTGTTGAATCTGGCACCGCCGCAAATTCGTGTCACTCTACATTTTTATCGGAGAGACCTTAAAATTATCTAATAATTCATTGATAAAATCAACAAAAACCTAATAAATATACAGCTGTGGAATTTTAAAACGATATGAAAACAAATTACAGTTAATAATGAAGTATTTATTATTAAATTAAACAAATTAAAAGTAGAAATGGCCTTTGTGAAACTTGTGTGATTAAAGCACTCGCTAACGCTCGTTTCACAAAGGCCTTATTTCCACTCTAGTTAAATAAATAATTATTTTCTATTGTTTAGGTCAAGGAAATTGAGTTCCCAATTAGAGAATGCCATCCAAGAGGCTATGGCTGAATTAGATAAAGATTTAGAAAAGGAGGAGAATTCAAAGAAATTCAAATCAAAGAAAACTTGTTCGGGTCGTTTAAAAACTGGTAATTAAATGTAAAATATCAGATTTTCCTTTTTTTTTCTTAAAAAAAAAAAAGATATAATGGACCAACATCGAAAATTTTCCAAAGAGGAAATTATTGTATAAATGTATGTAGAATCGATGATTTTAATTTATAAAAAAAAGCACATATAAATGTAGATGATGAGAGAGGAAAAACAATTTTTATTAATGCTTCATTAATGTTATTACATGTAAGAAATAATCATAGACGGATGTTATATAAATATATAACTGGTATTGATTCCTAGTTATTATTATTAAAAATAATAATAATAATAATATAAAATATTTTTCAAAATGCCTTTTTTAAAACAAAAAGTAGCATATACGGCACCATAATAAGCCTAATCTTAAATAATAATAATAATAATAATAATAATAACTGTAATAATAAGAAAATTTGTACTACTAACACATACTCAATTTGTGTAAGAATTATTATTATATATATTTTAAAGAAAATACACAACAACAAACATAAATCATAACGTAAAAATTGGGCTTTCAAATATTTGTCTAGTTATTGATAATAATTAATTAAAGTAAATTAATAAACAAACAGACACAATAGAGCTTAGATTTTATCAAAAAAAAAAGAAAAAAATAATTGCGGGTTTTTGTAAAGTATAGAATTTTTTAAAATCTTTTGTGCATAATGGAGAAATCATTATTTCATACAAACCTGAAAAATCCAACAACAACACCTTTTTGTATTTCTAGTCAATGTTTTTTCGTCAATAATAATAATAAATAAATAATTATTAATAATAATGATGATAAATGATAACAGTTGAAACGACAATAAAACGTACCATTGATTTCAGAGTATTTATATTTCTTTTTGGTACTGTGATATGCTGGAAATATCTTTAAAAATAATAATAATAAATAAATAATAAATGATAATGATTAATTAACAAAAGAAATGTATTAATTGTATTTTCGAAGATCTGTTTCAGCCGTATCTCTTTTATCTTTAATTAAGTCTTAATCTGATTTTTGTTCTGTTTAAACTTGCCATTTTTTTATTTCATGATAATAGCTCTGTAAGAGCAATGCCATATTTTTCTCGTATGTCTTCAAATTCTGTAGAAAATCGATTTTCCACAATAATTGTGCATTCTACAACACAACATTAACAAAACATTAATCAAATTGTAAAAAAATATGGTTAAGTAGTTATTACTATTTAAGTAAAGTTTGTACATTATATTTTTATATAGTTATGTATTTATTGTTTATAATAGTGTTTTTTTAATTATAAACTAGTTCGCTTATTTATTATTATTCGTTGCGTTTTATATTTGGATCATTAATTTTGCATTATTTCTAATTAATTCAAAATTAATGATTAATCTATGTGCTGTCAAAAATTTCTTTACTAAATCTCTATAACAACACAATATTTAATAAAGATGGTCAACAATTTTACAGAAACCAATAATTAAGATAAATAGCAGCCGTCCGCTTTCAATACAGATTATATTCAATTGCTAAAATGCGCATAATTTCGATTATGATTTAATTTAATTCAATTAATATTCGAAATGTAAACACACACACACACACACACACACACACACATACATACATCACATGTAGATTATTTGCGATTTTTCCTTTAATTCTCTTGAATTTCAACAATTTTATTTATTTCTCATCATTGTATATATTTTTATAGGTACCTGTTCTGTGTCACAGATATGGATTGTATTAACCGGTGTCATTATTTTATTGTGTCTTATTTTTAGAGCATCCAATTTTAGATGTAATGAAACCAAAAAAATTTGCATTTTTAAATTTTATGTATAAAAAATATGGAAAAAAACAGCAACAACACTAATGTATATTTTAATGAACGCTCTAGAAATAAGACAACAATTAATTTTTATAATCCAGTGTTAGAGCTACATTGTCACATGAATGATGCATGTGCGGGTAGCTAAAATGTCTGTTTCTGTAAATAAATTGTATTAATACTTTAACTGTTTGGCCTGCTATGTTGTGGTTGAACACACATTTCTCCAGCCCAATAAATACTGGATTAGATATGGTTGGGATCGTTTTATTATTCTCTATTTTTTTCTCCAAATTATTATTAATAATAACGCTAGTAATGCTTAAATATTATTTTAGATTATTGTGGGCCTCCTGAAAATTCCTGAAGATTCCCAAATCCTGAAAATCCTCCCATTCGGCTGAACCAACACAACAAAAAGAAGTAAATTTGAGTTTCTCACCGTTTAAAGGTAAGACCTTTGATAATTTAAAACAAGCGACCAATAGAGGTGCATGAGGGTTGATTTACAATCAATAAACTTTGTTTAGGGGGTGTGATTTTCACATTTCTGAAACAAAACGTGTTAATTAAAATCCTAAACTGTGTTATAAGTTATAAGTGACTGAAACAACTTTAAGTGTATATCGAAGCCACTTACTTCTTCACTCAAATAAATACTTGGTTAGAATTGTTGGAATCATTTATTTTTCTTTATTTTTCCCCAAATTAAACGTTAATAACGCCGTTTTTTAAGGCTCAAATGTCATTTTAGAACATCATGGACATTCTGAAAATTCTTGACGATTCCCAAATCCTGAAAATCTTCCCTTTCGGTGGAACCAACACAACAACAATGAGTGTAGACCAATGGGGGTGCATGTGGGTTAATTTACAATCATTAAATTTTGTAGGAAACATGTTATTTAGTAGTGTGATTTTCGTATAATCGTTTTCTGAAGCAAAACGTGTTAGTTAAAATCCGAAAACGTGTTGTAAATGCCTGATGAAATCGAAGTCGCCATTTCTCAACCCATTAAATACCTGATTAGACATAGTTGGGTTCGTTTTGTTATCCTCTATTTTTTTCTCAAAATTATTAGTAATAAAGTTAGTATGTAATTCTCAAATTCCATTTTAGAACATCGTACACATCAAAAATTCCTGAAGATTCCAAAATCCTGAAAAACCTACTTTTTGGTTGAATTAACACAACAAGGAGTGAATTTGAATTTCTCACCGTTTAAAGATCTTTGATGATATAAAACAAGCGACAAATAGGGGTGCATGTGGGTTAATTTAGAATCATTAAACTTTGTGGAAATTTGGCTATTTGTGGCTAAGATTTTCGCATTTCTGAAACTTAACTTGTTAAGTAAAGTCCTAAACAATGTTGTAAATGTCTGAGACATCTTTAAAGTGTATATCCTACCCAATAAAAACTCTATTTTTTCCCAAATTAATCATTAGTAACAACGTTAGTAATGCTTAAATATCATTTTAGAACATCGTGAGCATCCTGAAGATTCCTAAAATCCTGAAAATCCTCCCTTCCGGTTGAAACAACAAGGAGTGAATTTGAGTTTCTCACCGTTTAAAGGTAGGATCTTTGATTATTTAAAACGAGCGACCAATAGGGGTGCATGTGGGTTAATTTACAATCATTACACCTTATAGAAATTGTGTTATTTGGGGGTGTGATTGTGGCATAACATTTATGAAACAAAACCTGTTATGTAAAATCCTAAACCGTGTACAACTAGATTATCGGTGGTATTCTGGAATTATCATCAAAAACTTAATTGTGTGTCGTTGTAATTAGTGGAGAAATGCTACAATCGGAAAGTCTCAAATCAGTCTAATATCCATAAGTCAAATGGAAATCGTTAAATAAACGACGTAGTCTTTGCTGCTACAACAAAACAATAAGATACGAGGAAAACTACGTAGCTTTCAGAAAAAATATATTTTTGTTTCTGCGTCTTTTTTTTATCCATTTGAATTTCTACAATTTGAATACGACTTTCAAGAGAAGGGGAAAAACACAAAAAAGAAAAGTTTCAATTATTAAATTCTACAGTTTGATAAAGTACGATACTCCATCAAAATAAACGACAAAAAGGAATTTAAAGATTGAATGAATTTCTTCCTACTGACTTGCCGCACAGTAGTATTAAAAATAACTAACGTTTTAAATCGCTTAACGGTGGTTGTAGTGATGGTGGTGGTGGTGATGGTAAACAGAAAAGAACGAAATGAAAAGAATTTTCTCTTCCACTTGTTTATTCTGTATTTATTCAGTTGGTTTTCCATTAAAACTCCACAGAGGCTTAAATTCAAACTTACAATTAGTATGCGGTCAATTGTTTTGAAAAGATGAATTGTCGATCCAGCCAACCGATACAATTACTTAATTAAGATTCTAATTATAAGCCATTGTTGATAGTGTGTCTGTATATATGAAAATTCAGGGCGTTTCTTTTACGTTTACATTATGTTTGTAATTCTATACCGTATGTCTACGAGTATTTTTATTAATGCAGTCGCTTTTAAATAAATTAGTTATCCATACAATAGATCTAATTACTCGAATACAATAGATGTAAATCATTAATTCACTTTATGCAGTTGTCCTTTAGGCAATATACTTAATTTAGTACAATGTAAACATTAAAAATAACAACAAGATGTTATCTTTTTGCATCCTGCTATAATTTGCTTTGTTCCGATATATTACAGAAACCGGAATTATCCTCGAAGGACTAATATATACGTATATACAGAGCTTTTCACCTGGGACTACCTAGTTCTTAATAGAAACTCCAATTAATTGGAGAGTGATTAGAAAAATATTACAAGGATTTATTAGATAGTTTCTGGAGAGAATTTTAGCAAAATTAGAACCTTGTAGCTCATTTGGAAGTTGGTCAAAAAACGCTCATTTCTGTTGGTGTCGCAGTTATATGAAAATTTTTAACGATCCTCCTTTCTGTTTTCAAAATTTTTGATTTTATTCTAAAAATATATTGTATGTAATAAACAATATCGAATATTGTTTGTTGGATTATATGCAGTGTGAATTATATTTGCGTTTATCCGGTTGTTATCACTTCCGCTCAGTTACTAACACGACAATAGATTACAATATTAAGTTCATATGAAGTTGTGTAAACATTAATGATACACTGGAATCACCCTATATGTGTATATGTACAGAAATATATTCTGCAAATATTTTATCAGTTCACGTGTAGATATAATAGATGTATAAATTTATAACAAACAATTATCTCGTCTTGTCAATTTTGGAAAGTGCGATAGTTTGATTCTTGTATTATAGAATACGCTTTAAAGCTCCGATTAGAGTATGAATTATTCTCAGTTTTAAACCATTAAGGTAGTCGTTGCCAGATCCTGTTCCTTTATCTGTTGATGGTTGGCTAGTTCGGTTAAATCTCTTTCTTCACATTAAAGATGTTTTAGGTCGCTCTTATAAAATGTACTCGCTCCGCCAAAAAAAAAAAATAGATTCTTCTTACCTTTCTTGTTAGTGGCCAAACAAGATTAATAAGAATTTATGATCGTTACAGAGAACAAACTTAAAATGTGATCTGATAACAGTCGTTAAGATTAATAGAGTTTTCCACAACGAATCAAACGTTTCTTGTCTAGCATAAAGATGGTATTCTGATAACAAGTTACCAACTACTTGTTTGTGTTTTGAGTAGATGACTATTATAGAATACAATAGATTCTGTTAGTTAATCATTGATAACAATCAATGATTGACTGGATGCTCCTATACGATCCAAACTTCCTGCAAAATCTGGCAATCTCTTACACAGATTCGATTTAGGCACGTTTCTATAGTTGAGAGGCAACATAAATTGGTCCATTGAACTTCAATCATATTGGCAAATCAAATTTTACTACAAGTAGTAATTTTATTTTTGATCCACAGTTATACAACTTTCTATTTAATTACCTCGATAACGTTATAAAATAATCATTTTTCATCTGTATATATGTATAATTCATAATTATTGCCTTTTATAAATTGGATAAAGAGTGGATGTTATAAAGATTTCAATCGATTGGACAGTAGCCAAGAACAAAAATTGAGAAATATTACAAGATTTGCGACATAACGTTTTCGGGAAAGTTTACGACTTGAATAGTCTTTGAAAATATTAAAACATTTATTTTGATTTCTACTAATACGAAAATAATAGAAAATAATAAATTTTTGAATTGAATACAATAAAATTCGTTATAAAGTAGATATACATAGGACACACAATTGTTGTATTTTTATATTTGACAGGAATATTTATCGGCTTTCCAGTTTTATTGTTATCATCCATCCAACAATGTATATCTACTTTGTACAATAAATAACAAGATTTTCAAGTATAATACAAGAAATATGCTCGTTTCTCTACTTTTCCGCTTCTTTTTTTTCTCAACAAAGATAAATAGAATAAAAAAAGCAGGAAATAGCTTCAACTTCTACCTTTACTCATCAACAGTTAAGTACTTATAAACTTTCAACATCATCACAAGTTTGAGTGAGTGTGTAATTTTAATTAAACTTTACTCTCTATTACTACCAGGTACTAACGTTACAAACATGATGTTATTTATTTGACTTTTCACTTGAACATATCGATATTTCTAATAAGATACTCTAATATTGAATGTAAAATGTATGTGTGTGGATGACAGTTATTAATAACTTTTAGTAATGTTCAGTTACGTGAATATTAGAAGGAGAATGGTTTTTAATTGCACATTCCATACGATGATCGTTTATTATTAGTCTTTTGAATCTTCCTCCATATCGTATAGTATATAGAAGATCTTTTCGATATTATCATTTTATCGAATTTTTGTGCACTTTATTATTTTACAACAATGCAAAGAATTTCTGTTAAACAGCCAACCAATTCAGATCATTGGTATTCTAAAGCCAAATCTTAATAATAATAATCGATCCAGCTGTAGTAAATAATTTCTACCATCTTCTCAATAATACCTGTGCTTAAACGACGCTTTGTGTAGTGATAATTAAGTTTTAGTGAGGCTTAAATGATGTCTGAGATGCGAATTCTAAGACTTTAATGATCTCACTCAAATAGTAGTATTGAATTAAAAATATATAGTCGAATAGATAGGAGAACGTAACGCACCACTCAAGGCCGGTAAAGTATTTTTCCGCACTTTACATCAAACATGATTCATTCTAGAAATAAAGAGAAACTGTGCTTATTCTCTTCTAACACAATTTTGTAATTTTTTTTAATTACTTTAATTGACATTAAAAAATAGTAAAGAAACTCAAAAATTGTTCACGTTTTAGTATTCTTAAAATTCGTGAATTAGCTACAAGTGTTCCTACAATGTTCAAACTTTACTCAATCGTTTTATACATTTAGAATGCTATGAAATCTCATATAGAGAAGGGAAATAGATGGTTTTTATTGATAATATCAACTCTTAAATAAATCATCACAAACAGAAGTAGATAATATTTGGAAATTGTGTTTGATTTCTCCTCCGATATCCGTCGTAGAAATGTTTATAAATTCACTGATAACTAGCAAAATATGTATTGTGGATACATGTTTCAGTCAAAATCAATATTTCTTTATTTCCTAGTATCATTGAAATTGAAATGTTTCATACCAAATATAAACGAGTATGTGTTACTTTTTTTTGTAGATTTCAAATAAAATTCACCTCTCTTTCTCTCATTTCTGTATATTCTAAGCTGGTGTTGTAAAATTTCAAGATAACTGTAATACTTTTGTTGTAATTAGAACAGATTTAGGTGGTTTCAAGATAATTGAGATGAATATATAGAAAAATTCGTTTAAATTTGCATAGATATTAAGGGGTATTTCTTTAATCTATCCGGATGGTATGTACGGAAATTAGAATAGTAACGAATAGTGACAGTTAGAAAGGAATTAAAATATGTGCACAACATGACAGCCATCTTTTATGTTGCACACGTGTTACCGACTAAGACACGTTTCAAGGAAAAGTGGGTAATGTTTCCAAGTCGCACCAACACTGATTTATATTAATCTTCAACAAGAATTTATAATTCTGAATTTATTACTAGCGAGGACTAAACGTTATCGTTTACAATCCGCCTCCTATCCTATATGAAATCTCTTCCGGATTATGTAGAGAATATCCTACAGTAAACTATAAACGATACAAAGTAAGGGAGCGCATATTATTTATACGTACCTACCTTTATATGCATTGAGGGCTGTTCAATTATGTATATTGTTTGAGTGAGCTTTGCCTATATATGCGTGTTGTAGTCACTTGTAGTTAGTTCAATTGTTCGCCCGTTCATATTATACATAAACTCGTAGTGGACTATTGTTGAGACGATTTCTCTCTATTTGGAGTTTAATCCTCTTCTGTCGCTAACTGTATAGTAAGGCCCTTGTTGTGATAACGATAGCAACAGGGTTTAGAACTAACGGTGAATTCAACCCTTGGTCAAGCTTCTATCTAAATACACACACTCATATAAAGGGAGACAATCATTAGGAACGGTCGGTCAATCCTTATTATGACCGAATCTCAACAATTTTCAAGTCGTTTAACTATTGAAACTCGTAATGTCTACTGAACATTGTATCAAAATGGACAACAAACAAATATTTGTCTTACTATATCAACGGGTTATGTTTAATGTATAGATTAGAATATATTTTGATAGATTTAGACGTGTCCAGTCGGTTTGGATGTGGATTTAAACTTGCTTTAATTTATTCAACTGTACAGATATATTTAGAGGGATTTGTAAAATGTTAATATTTAGTTACATAGACAATTGGGATTTATTGGATAGAATATGGCATATTTCCCGTTATGTTTTCTCGCAATTTTTGTAAGACAAAACTATGTTGCAGTAACATAAACAATACAAGGGATGAAATCCAATTCGTAAAGTCCACCCTCCAACATCCCTTCTCTTTTACCCATACTCCTATACCTATGATTCTGCAATATTTTCAACGTACACACATCCATACGATGTATCTATAAATCGGTTTATTCAGCAAAATGTTTTGGACAACAAAACTCAACCAACCAACCAACTACAATAATAAAACTAAATAACAATAACAAAAATACACACACAAATAGTGACAGATCTACAACTGTTTGTTTGTTTGTTTGTACTGTTGCAATATAGAGAGAAAAGTTTACACTTCCGTATTTTGATTTTCATGTATTTTTAACTCCTCCAGTTGCAGTATTTGGTTATATTAGATTTCCGGTCAATATACAGGACGTTCCTGTTTTGTTCCAGGGACAGAATCAATGTTAAAGTGAGCACAACAAAGTTTAAATCTTTTTTCTTGATATATGTATCTTAGCTCAATAATGTAATAAGTAATAAATGTATCTGAATGATTTACCTTCAAACTTGTTAGAGATTGACGGAAAACTTAAAAATCTTTAGCCAGTGTTTGAGCTGAACGTTCAGTTTTTAATGTGGGTTTTAAGACGTTTTCGCGTATAAACATATTTTTGCTAAAAGGAAACTAGAGACACTTTTAGTCGCTTTTTGAGCGGAAATTCCCAAAATTTTTGGAAAATTTCTGCCACGTTTTCTTCACATTGATAAGCTTTCGAACAAGCAATCATCCACATGTTTATCTTTAAAACTGTGCAAAAAAAGTACTGCATAAGCGTGCCCGTTTTTTATTAGAATTGCGAAAAACTAACAAACTCATCAGGAATTTTCTTGGATATTTGGGAATCGCTTAGAAGTCGTTATACATAATTGAATTTTCATTAAAAAATAATCAACATAGGCTGAGCTATGGAAGAAATTGTTTTTAATCCAGAATTTTCAAGAAATTTTGCAGAAAAAATAGTCCTTCTGCTACACTTTTAAACGCTCTTTTTAAAATGCTATCGAGAATTTTTACATCTTGAAGAACAAGCAAGAGATTCCGAAATTTCCCTGCTTCTTAAAAAGTAATAGTCTGCGTCCTTAAGTCTAAATCGCAAGACAATTTTATCCTTAAAATGAACGCACTTTTGATATTGTATTTACGTCTACTAAGTTGAACACTCTGTATATGGATGCATAATTTTGTATATTTAAATGGCAAATAGAAATTGTGTACATTTGATGACACCTGGTGCAATCACAACATCCAACTGAATTATACATCAACTGTTGATTAATAGTTTTAATTAAATTACGGGAATAGAATGTAAATCAATTAAATAGTTGCTAAGCTCCAAATTGAAGTTTACTGCATAGCCAAAATTAGATCTAATGCTAATGGAAATGCAGTTACTGTTTTGTCCCACCACAATATTAGTTTAAAATATCAATCGAAATGTATGCACATTGTTCAGACTGTATTTGAACAATATTGAATTTGAATTTCAACTGTAGAAAAACTAAATTCTCCAAAATGCATAATTAACGAGAATTTACTTTTTTAACAAGATCGTCTATACGATTTTCTTTAACAACAACAACAATAGTGGATTCTTGTACGATATTCTAATTTTCTTTGTTTGCCTGCAGCGACATTTTCCAAGTCCCTAAACACAATACACGGTCGACATACCAACGTTCTTGTCATACACTTCAATTTCGGCAGATCTTTATCGTAATTGAGTCTAAATGAAAATCTAGGGGAAATCTCCAGTCGATTTCTCAACAAAAAAAAAGAAGCCAACAAAACCTCATCTGTGGGTTACGTTTATGGCGCAACATAGAAATTTAGGTAGTCTCGTTTTTCTTTCTTTCCTCTTATCACCGTTGTTGTTCTCGTCGTCGTCATCATCATATTTTCGAACGAAACTGCTTAGATCAGTTTCTTATATTGGAATTGTCCGTTATCTTTAGTTGAAGTTAATTTCTACAATACGTGTTAGCATAATATTCCACTTCGATATTCATGAATGCTGATATTCTAGGCGGATTATGCGATTATTATACAACTGATTATTGGAATTTCTAATAAAAGCTTTAGTGAATTTCTTCTCGCAATTTTTTCTATCTCTACTATTTATTATTCGCTTTGTTTATGTGGAAGATTTATGGTGAATTTTCTACAGACGATGATTATAATAGAATTATTTGAGTCTATTAAAATAGTTGTGATGAAAAACTTAACGCTATTATAACTGCCACTAACAACTGGTCGAAAACTTTTGTATAACTATCCTACTGTATGGGCATACATTGCACAAAAGCCGTGAATGTAGGTAACGCCTTTAACAAAGGTGTTAACAATGACACAGACTTTGAAACTTTTCTTTTGAATCTACTTCTCGTCTATTGTATTCCAAGTTTTTAACTGAATTACGGACTTCATTCTTGTTGTTTTCTGCAACAAAACCAACACATACACACACTAACGTATATCCAACTGTTAAAGTAATAATTAAGGGAATTTATGCGTTCGTATAAAGAAATTTATGTTTGTTGGACTTATTTACGAAAGGTTAGAACGTTGAGTAGCTATTTGAATACAATTCAAAAGGAAAATATGTCGAAAAGCATCGGAAAAAATGTATTATCAAGTTTGAGAAATGTGTGTTTATATTGACTTTGGTTAACATTCCACCAACGTCCCCAACGAAAGTCAAGTCGAGAAAGAATAAAAATGGCTCTACATAAAAATAACCAAACGTACAAAGCACCAAAACACCCACAATACCACACACACTCACACATAAAAATATAATAAAATACAGTGTGTACCATTTCTAGATCAACAACGCACAGCATACGAATTAGAAAATATCTGAACGAATCATCTGTGAAGCGTTTTTACAGATTTCCAACGAAATTTTCCACCAACAAATAATAAACCACTAACCGTATTGTGTTTGTTTGTAGTTAAAATATTCGAAAACGATATGCGGACGATGAATAGGAAAGCTCACACCGCCGGTCCAACAACATTCTATATGTGTGGTCGGTGATACATGAGAATGCGGCCTCGAAGATGCGAGATAACTGGCTGTTTTCGTGGCTACAATTGCTACTCCCTTGACAGACATAAGTTACTGTTAACACTGGCAACAATACAATATCCTCAATATATTGTGTGTGTATTTCTGAAGTATCTCACGGAACAAGACAAAGAAACTCGTTATCAAATTTCCGTATAAGTAAACCGGGCGCATTCACCAAAATTCAAGCGGATTCGATAATTTTTATCGAAGAAATTCTAAAAAGTTCGCTTCATAATAACGAAGTAGCATAAAGAGTGAGTTGTAAAGGCTGCAAACACTATAAAAATCACACAATGTCCATAAAAGCGATCGAGTTGTAAAAGTGAAAAGAAAACGAATGAAATGCGAGCTTTTAGAACTTATAACGTTGAAAAGAAATTCACGATTTTCTTTATTATTTTATGTAGCGGCAGGTTTTCAAAACAATATAATCGGTATATGTTCAACGGAGAAAAACCGTAAAATTTTACATTGAATAGTCAATAATGTTTAGGATAAATCTGGTTTGATGCCACTATCTATCCATTGCAACTTTTATGAACTATTCCACAGCAACGAATTATCGTTTACTGACTGTTTAGATAAAATAGAATTCCATTGTTGTTTTCCATTACAAACCGACGGACGAATGAACGAACGAGACGCAAAAAAAATCAACCAGTACACAGTTTATTTGATGCAAAATTGCAAACACGAATCTTATTCCGTCTACCCATTTGGTACGTGTTTCGTATATAGAAATATCAGCACATTTTTATACTTTACTTTAAAAAAAATCAAAATTCACAGGAAATTGTATTTGGGTAGCTATTGGAAAATCTGTTTATACCATCACCGACTGTTTTCGTAAATAAATTTCATTCAATTGATGTGTCAGTCAGTATAGATACAGGGTTTATTTTGATCCCAACTATAATCAAACCACTTTAATCTGTTGCATATTTCAGTTTCAGCCCCATTAATAATTTTACGAGTTGCTAATTACGAATACAACATTGTATTTTATAATAATGCTGTTGTAGTATTGAAATTTCTATGCCAGTTGGTGCTCTAATTACCGTCAATTTTCCGTGCTTTTTCCTTCTTCTTCTTAAGACAGTTGAAGCAATAATAGAAACATTATACATATAAGAAATGAGAATTTTAAAGAATGTCATTAACGTTGCTTTTAATTAAAATGTTCTAGCTGACGTTGAGATAATTACATTCTTATTCAACTTTAGCAACTTTTCTTTATTTATTTATATTTACTCAAATAAAATAATGATAAATGATCGAGATCTTTATAAAATTAATTGTAATTGATTAAAGTTGCTTTATAATGGTAATTCCTTACCGCAACAGCCGCAACTATTATAATATTCATCATCCCTTGAGGACAGTGTTGACTGGTACAATTAATGACGCTTTTGAATGATGATTCTATGCTGGATCTATTAATCATAACTGAGCTTCATTTGTGATTGTAGAGGTGCAATTATCAACACCAATCTAATTCTAGACAAGTATTGAAAATGGTCCTTATAAAATGACTAAATTTGTTAATTTTTCAATTGAATCAAAGCGTTTTTAACTTACAAACAGTTGGTTGTATATCCAATATTTTAAATTTCAATTGAATCTGAGCACAGTTAAGACTTTCATCTTTATTCAGATGTATAACATTAACTAAATTGTAATTGAATATGCATGTCACATCCCGTCTATCCTCTCTAGTTACGATCTTTACTCTACTACCTAAACCTAAATTTCTAAATTAAATTCAAACATTTCACTTAAATAAATTGTATTTCTATGTGCTTTCAACCATATACTATGCGTAGCGATAATAATAATCATGCTAATAACAATTTTATATAATGTAGATGACAAATATAGAAAGCCGACAATCTGTTCTTTTTATTTAATTTTAATTTCGAGAGCTAAATTTGCAACAACCCTATGGGCGATTGTCTAGTTTTGCTTTAATATGGTAGAAACCAGCTTCATTACAGACAATAATAACCGGCTCTTGTTAAATTGATTTTCTTCGTCTTAACTGATAATAAATTACGCTTTCTGTCAGATTAATAAACAAGCCATTCAGTAATTTCGTTGATTCAGTTGAAGTTTAATTGATAGGCAACGAGGCAAGGTCAATGTCGAGGACTTTAAAGTTAAAAAACACAAAATAATCAAAGATAAGTCATAATTTGTATTGTTGAAATTAACAGGGGTAGGTATAATATACCGGATGGTTCGCCTAAATTTTCCTAGTTACTGTTGCAGGTCACCTTATTTGGAGAGCGATTCGATAAATATTTGAAGGATTTATAAGGTAGTCTCTAGAGAATATTTTAGCAAAATTAGCTCATTTAACTTAGTCAAAAAACGCTCGTTTTGGACAAGGTTGTGATTTTCAAACAGTATCAAATACATAAAGTGACATTGATATATTTTGTTTTTATACATTTTTTTCAGGAACAACTTGGATTGTTTCCCATTTTTTTGTAAAATGCCGTGGAGAAAAACGAAAAAAATGGGAGGATCTTCGGGTCATTCTTAGTCCTTTAACGTGCTTAGTTGGTTTTTGAGAATGTCGACATTGCACGAAACGATCATTTTTTAACCGACTTCAAAATAATCTACAAAGTTTTAATACTCGCAATAATTTTCGAATTGCTCGTCAAATAATGTCAATTGCCATAAGGAACATTTAGGTGGTCTACCCGGTATAATGACAGAAAAACAATGGCTTCATGCGGAATTTTGGCGTTGTTGAATTATACAGAGTGTCTGAAAAATATTAAGATCGCGAGAGTATAGGCGGAGCAAGTGGTGCTCAACTTCAATTGACGATAATAATAAGTTAGTAGCGGGATCTGCCCGAATTTGCGTGCCGGTGACGTCACTACTCTGAACTATCTTATTTGTTAGTGCTCTCTAATTGCATTCGATCTTCATCGACCTCTCAATGACATTATCCGTTTATTTGTTGTGATTGTAACACTATAACCATCCAACATAGTTGATAAGGTGAATGAGCAATGACACGAATAATAAACAGGTGGTCTACTGTAACTGATTTTTGCCCACCTCCTGCTACATTTTTGCAAGCGCAGCGAGTAGGTGGATTCAAATACTTGATGAAATACAAACATAAATTACGATTATAGTAAAAATAGAGAGTCACGTATGTTTATGGAGCTTGTTTGAGGAGAAATTTCGAGTTCAATTCTTGACTTCTAACTAAAGCTTTGAAAAATTTTTGTCCTAAAAAAGGTTCTTAATAATTTGGACACCATATCCATTTGAATTTTGAGCTCAATTATGTTTTGACTGCACTCCACTACTTTATATAGCTTTTATTGATTATGTATCAAGAGCTTCAAACTGAAAAATCAACATCCATATTTGAATCAAATAGGGATTAAAGAATATAGACAAAGATAGCTTAGTATTGTTGTTAGTACTGCAATAGGAATTGATGTGGCTACGATAAACTAGACGAAGTCCATGCTGGAGATCCATTTATCGTTAGTATTATTATAATACCTTCTATTTCTCTCCCTCTTTTACACAAATATTTGCACAAAACTTTGAGAAACTCTCTATATATATCGTAGTTGAAGGAAATACAAACGATTCTGTTAACTTTTGTTGTTTATTGTTCGTTCTCCTTATATTGAATTGTTTGGAATTATTGAAAATTCAACAAAATAATCGACTAATTTTGTTGAAAATACCAAAAAATAAAATAATGAAACAGTCAATTTAATTTACCAAAAGTCGTTGAATTTAAATCAATATTTGGTGAAGACAGATTTAATAATATAAGATATGATAGAAAGAAAGAAGCGCAAACGAATAGATTGAAGAAGTGGAGATGAACGTTGAAATATTCGGTGAAATGCAATAAATGGGAAATTCTTCTCATATTTGTGAATCAATTTATGTTAATGCGATTATACATTTTCTATATTTGACGTTGTATGATTGTAATAGAAAACGTGGCCTCGATTGTTTGAAAGAAAATGCGAAAAACAACAGAAAAGCTAAGAGCAGATAAGAAAAGAATATTGCCTGAAATTTTTACACAAGACTAAAGCACATGAAAGAATCAAATTTAAATAAAGAAGAATTGACGAAATTCCAACAATTATATTAAAAGTTTTCGTTTGAAAAAGAAAACAAATCAAATCGATTAATTCCATTGGATGCGAAGTATTCACTTGTAGTTTATAATCAACGAGCTATTCTTAATTAAACATTCTCGCCTGAAATTTTCAAATATTCCAAACCTTTTTCTTGTTTACTACATGAATGAAACTTTAAACAACAATAAATCAGAAAAATATGAAATAAACCAAGGATGGGAGAAATCCTTCTTGGTTTGTTGAATTTCAAAATGAAGTGACCCTTTAAGTTTGATCCTTCATTTCTTATTTAGTATCGGATATTTCCATAATAAATAGACTACAATGCTGATCAAGATTATGCCGGACCGGATCTGGTGATTGGGGAATTGCCATCGTAATTTTATCTAGAACCAAACGAATTTTTCATTGATTTTCATTTTTAGAACAGACAGAAATGATGCCAGATAAAATTATTGAAATACAAAATTGTGTTTTGTACAGATTCACCTACGCAGGATTCTTTTTGCTGAATTGTATTGATATCAAAGGTATAGTCGGATTATTAAAGTTCCATTCTGATATTCAGTTGAGCGTTTATTCTAATCGATTACTAATTGATGATGGTGTTGGCAAGAAATCCATCATCCATGTAGAAGATTCATTGGTTTTGATCAAGGTAGAATTAATGAGGTGAATATGAATGTTTACACTGTTGCTTTATAGTCATCGTATCTATCAATATATTTAGTTTAGTTGTGGTAGGTACTGCAAAAACAAGCCTTATTTTGTAAATAAATGAGCATACAAACAAATCAATTGAAGGCCTTGGGCAAAACAGATTTTGTGGCCTTATTTCATGCCTAATTTGCCTACGGTAAAACGGGCTATCGGTCCCATTGTTGATAATAAGGTAGAATCCAGAAAACTCTAACTAGTGTATTGTTATAGCAGAGAATAAGTGTGCTTTATTCGTTTGTGTCCGGTTGTAAATCCCAATTGTTAAGTGACAGGTGGACAAACTCCTGGGAAATTACGTTACATGTTTGCCACAGTCGCATCGAAAACTTCAAGGGGAAGAAGAAACGAACACAAAAACATAATAATAATAATAGAAGAAAACGACGATACCGTCCATTTACAATTTGTAATTTTGCTATAATGAAAGTGACAAATCTAATTTTAAACAATACAAATACAACAAGATCATTTAGTAAGTACATGAACTATTTTGAAATGGTTCTAACCGAGAGACCATCACTTAAAAGATTAGTTTCCACGTTACTAAACTGGACGTTTCCGTTTTGTGTGTTACCGAAAAAGGATTATTTGTAATGTCAAGGGTGCAACATAAAACAACCCATCACCGGACACATTATCCAACACGTAAAAGATACGAGTCACTATGTAGATCAAAGATAACGAATGGGGCTTCCGTTCCACTGATAGATAACTTTGATTTTAGTACAAATACGAATGTAAAACTCTTCAATCTTCTACAATTTTTAGGTGGTGATAAAACCAAAAGAAAAAGACGATACAGAATCAGTAATTCATCTAAGCTGGGGTATTATTAGAGGGGGATTTCGGTATCGCATAAAGGGACGGCAACATAATAACCAACTAACAACTATAAAGAGACAAAGATAGAGAGAAATGGGGATGAAAGTAATATAAAGCACATATATACAAGAAGCTAGTAGTGTTAAGAGGACCCTTGCTCCTTTCCTTCATTATGAAGACTCAAAGCTCTTCCATTTTCTAATCCTTTCATCCGTTGGGGAGCTGTAATCATTCCCTTGGTTAAATCTTCTCTCTTATACTATACGGTTTATATCATAATATGGTTAAATCCCGTTTTGTTTACGTAACCATAAACGATAAAGTATGCATGCGTTGTTGTGAAATGTAATTAAATTTATTAACGATTCAAAATAACTGGGTTGAGAGGGTAGGTAGGCGAAATAAAAGTCTTTATCTACTATTTTTGACTCTGATGATTGGCTCTAAATTTGTTGATAGCTAAAAAAATTAGCAGACGACAAAGAAATTCGAATGGCGCATCCACCATTTCTAACTTATACAAGAGTCCTGATTTTTTCAATATTAATTATTATTGGAATATTTATTGAGGTGTGACAAATGAGTTAAAATGAAATATGAAGCAGTCCAATAATTTTCATATAACACATCAATTTAGATCATATTGAAAATTACTGTTTGATTAATGGTAAATTTCTACTATTACGAATTCAATTTTAATGATATTTGTTTTTCTGTAAACAACGATTCAATAATATTTATGCATTTATAGGGGTTGAAATTGTCTGATACAAAAAAAATATCTACACGTTTTATTTATTTTTATTGTTTTCTAAAATAAATATTAAACTAGCCCTGTTATTAAATTTGTTTTTAAATACTGTAAGGTTTTATAAAATTTCAATTTTATCGAACTAATAATGTGATTTTCGTTCGATAAATCTCATTCGATTACAGTAAATTTCGATAAGTTGTAATAAATTAATCTCGATTAAATTCTTTGAAACTAAACTCACGTATTTTCTCAATGGATTTCCACACACATAATAGACTAAAATGTCAAAGTTGGAAACATATGTGCTCAACACTTATCCATTTTATACGTTTCTACTTTCATTTTTGTCATGAAAAGTAAATAAATACCGGGTGATTCACCTTAAACGAAAAGTTCTTATGGCAACTTTCATTATTTGAAAAATATTTCAAGGATGTGTGGGGCACTCCCTAGGGAACATTTAAGCAAAGTTTGGGTTTGTAGCTCATCAAGAAGTTGGTCAAAAAACGCTTATTTTGGGAAAAGTCATTTTTCTAGACAGTATTCTTAGAAAAATGAAAAAAAATGATGGAGATCGATCGTGGGAAAAATGAATGAATCTAGTGTGAGTAATCTTCTCTGTTGTTTACTATTTTTAACATAATAGGGTAAGATTGCTTATGTTAATTCAGTGTTTATTGCTCTTATCCTGATTTTCTTTGACGTAAAAATAATCAAAGACACGTAGTCTTATTTGTTTACAATGTCAAAAATTTTCTTTAAAAAAACAAACACTTAATCAGCATAAACAATCTTCCCCCATCCAGTTAAAAATAGTAAAAATCGGTAAATGACGTCATCATTCAAAGGATGTAGGAAAATCAGAGTTCCCATTTTCGCATTTTAAGTCATTTTTAGTCGTTTGAATAGTGAAAATCGCGACATTGTCATAACAACGCGTCTTTTGGCCAATTTACCAATGAGCTACAAGGCCCAAATTTCGCTTAAATGTTCTCTAGGAACTCCCATCTCTCAAATCCTTGAAATATTTTCTGAATCACTTGCCAAATGATGAAAGTTTCCATAAGAACTTTTCGTCTTAGATAACTCACCCGGTATAGGAAGCAAACAGAAACAAAATTACATTTTTTTTCTCTCTGTTTTTTTTTCTCTGTATAATTTAAATAAAATTTGAATGTAGATTAAAGGCCAAGAGACCCAGTTTGTCAACGGCTATCATTTGATGATGTTGATGTTTGTGATAACAGCGGCTGATGATGTTACAGATACGTTGACTTGAAATGATTACGTGTTTGATGTAAGCGAAATGCTATCGTAAATTTAGAACAGTCTACAGTGGTAGTGGTAGTAAATCCACTTGATTACATCCCCATTGGCTTGATTTATCTACAACGTTTTCCTAATTACAAATTCAATATTGTCAGAGGTAATTTAGAGGGACTACAGAGTTCGTTTTGGCAATTCCCTCCGTCGTCTTCTAGACGTGCTTTAAAAAAAACGGTCTTATTCGATATATCCGATGGGAATCACTTTTTGTGCGAATTGAGACACCTACATATAAAGAAAATTAACAACTTACAACTCCCTGTAGGCAGACCAATTTGTACAGAGAAAAAAAAACTGTCACTCCAACTTTGATAAATATGGCAAACTTTCCAATGAATCATTTATAGAAATCTGTCAATTTTCAGCGTGGGACGTAACTACCTGAAAATCATTTTTCAAAACCGTTGCAAACGTAGGCTCCATTTCATGAAGAATTAGCAAGAATTTCGCTAGAATTCCATTAAAATACTTTCACAGCGAATAAGAATTAATAAACTGTGTAAAACTTTACACAATTTACCTTTTTGTAAAAGATTAAAACGTGAAGAATTAATATCATCCGTCTCAGAAACGACTTTCTCAATAACGATAATCTTTTATGTGTCAAATTTAAAGTTTTTTGTTCTGTTGAGAGAAAATCAAGTGAAAAGCACCATACTACCACCAAAATGAGTTTATGAAAGTTTAAGAAAGATTATGATTGAATTAAAAACTTTGAATCAATATTGATTTTTGTTTCTTTGTTTTCAATGTTCTTCACCATTGCTATTTTGATGGAAAAATAGAAGAGGATTCATTATTATAAAAGCGAGACTTTAATAAAACCATATTGTTGCTACTTTTCATGTTTCGAATATCACTTGAATAAAACCACAAAACAGTTTCTATTTAACAAGTTTCAATATTATTTAGCTCAGGGGACACTGTTACAGTTTTAATTAAAAAGTATTTAGTTACACGTAATATATCAACTCGCACACACTGTGAAAACAGCGTGATTTTTAATTGAATTTTAAAAGAATTTTTATAAATTTCATCCACACTCATAAAAAACGGCAGCTAACTTAATCACATTAATAACAATTTTCAACTGATTGAACGATAATTGAACCCCTTACAACCGGAATTACGCGTTATAATTTCGATCCCTCTATCAGATAATATTTAAGGGACGAACAATATGCTGTGTAATCGTCTGATTCTTGGACAAAATTATACGAAACGGTTGTCCAAGTTGTATGAGTGAATCGTTGACGATCAAAGAAAGAGCTTTTGACGGTTTGAAGAAAAGAAGGAAAAAAACGCTCGCCCAATTACTCGTTTACGGTTGAATGTGAGTGGAAATGGAACGTTTAAAGAAATTAGAAGCGGTTACTTTCGAGTCGGTCTCCAATTAAGATCAATAAAACTGTAAGGAAAAAGTTAAAAGTTTCCGTTAAGACGGAAACAAATAACCTTTTTTCTTGCGTTTCTCATTAATATAGAGAAGAAAATTTAATTAGAATCATAAATAAAGAGTTTAAAGAACAAAAAAAAATGAATCAACAAAAATCTCTTTACATTCAACTTCTTTTTTGTTTTCAAAGATAAAGCGAACTCGATTTTTCTCTAATAACTTGCTGGTTGTATCAACAACAACAACAATAGCAACAAGAACAACAGCAGCAACAACAGGTCACTGGGTTTAATTAATTTTCTCCGTCATTCTATTCGAAGAATTTCACCCTTGTTGTTGAGATGATGACGATGATGATGTTGGTTAATTCATCTTTAAAGCATCAAGTTTCGTGGTATACCGTTAATATGTGTTGGATGCGGCTTATATCACACCACTTATTTTACATTGACTAGCAAAATTATTGTCAAGCTAACGCATTGACCTCTTTTGACCTTTCGTAGTAGAGGGTGGTTAGAGAGCATTTTCTTAGCTTTTCAACAATATATGATACAACCCTCTTATTTAATATTTAAGGGTAGATATGAAATTAAATTTGAATCAACTACCCAATTTTAAATATTTTGAATTTTGGGTGTGTTATTCTGCTGACTGGACATTTCAGATACGAAAACAATAAAAGTGGTACTGTTGGATAGCCCTTTTCATTGGCTTTCCAACAATATGCGACACGACCCCTTTATGCGGTGCTAAAGGGCAGATATGATTTTTTATTTGAATCAACTATCGAAATATGAGTGCATCTATTTAATTTTTTTGTAAGAAACCGGTTAAAGTTATGGGGTTGAAACCTTCATTTGAATGTATAGCTGGGTGAGGGCTATAAAAGGTACAAATACCGGCCCTATAAACCAAAGGGCATATTTATCATATCAAAAAAACCTGCAAAATTCATCATTTTCCGTACATTTCACTGTTTTTACAACCCTTATAATAGGGGTAGGGGGGAACGGTTACAAAATTTGGAATGTCCTCTTGAAGCCCTTTCATTTGATACCACCCTTATCAAAATCGGACGACCTAAGGTTTTTCCAAAAAATTCGAAATAGACTCCCTTTGGATTTTGAAATCCTATGAGTGGGAGAGAGAGAGTATTATAGACGATTAACTGTGAAAGAAAGAGACAAATACATCAAAATTGTAAATTTTGTCGAATCGATTATTATTTTTTGGGTATACGTTACGGCCCTTTTGACACCGGATTCGTGTTGCTTGATTTTTTTGCGATTTTTTGATATAAGACACATGCATAAAAACTCAAAAATTAACGGCCTTTTTCCCAAAAAATTGAAGAACGTGAGTTTTTCCCCATTATTGCCAAAAGGACCTTAGCTAGAAAGCTGAAATTTTGGCAGGATCAATTACAGATAGATCCTGAGATTTCCTGAAATTTTCATCGATCTGGCTTAATAGCAACCCTATTTAATATAGGGAAAATTTAGGGGTAAGATATACCGTATATGGTGTGGAGTGAGATGATATATAGAAATTCAATGGGAGAGTAGAGGAAACTTTTGGCAAAAATTGAAATTCTAGGCTTGCATGTGTTTTATTTTAATTTTTTTTGGTGAAAAGTAGCCAAAGAAATCAAGAGTGTTGCATATGGTTGTAATCGTGAAAATGTGGGCTATTCGATAAAAAAAGAATTAGGGACCAAAGTTAATATTTCGAAAAGTTATTACAGTTTGAATGTACCAACTAAGTAAATTTAAAGCTACAGATTTTCATGTTTCTTAACATTAAATTGCAAATTGTGGCGATACGGTAAACGATAAAAATATGTTTTTTTTGCTGTTCGATAGCTAAAGCTTGAGGCTATAATCTATTAAAAATTCAGATTTTTAGCTTTAACTGTTTCGATGTGGTGATTTTTCAAAAAAAAGTATGTCAAATCTCATTTTCAATCGAATGTTCAAATTTGAAAAATTCTCAATTTTTTTCTAAACAATTGCAAGAAATGCCACATTGCCTATTCCATCCGTAATTTTATTGAGCTTTAGTAAAAAAAATTTCGTTGGCCTCATTTGAAAACTCTAGGAGGAGTTCAACCGCCCGGTGAGCGAAATCCATTTTTGACATGGTAGGAAAACCGTGCCTTTCGGTAAATAAAGGTGAATAACTAAAAAACTTGATTATAAAACTACCCCTAATTTTAAATGTATTTTATAGAGGAGATTCAGGAGAAGACTTTATTGAAAGAATCAAATTTCTATCTTTAGCCGTTTGGATGTGGTGATTTTTCAAAAAAAGAGCTTGAAAAGTGTTGACCGGACAAAATTTCAATTTTGAAAAATTCTCATTTTTTTTATAAACTAAAAATCAAAAATCGAAGGCCGCTACACGGAGCAGAATTTTATTGGGTATCCATAAAAAAAATATGATCCGTTTATTTTCAAAATTGTAACCTCCAGCTGGTCCCCCATTTTGGTACTCTTGTAGAAGGCCGATTCAAAAAATCACATTTTCATAAATAACTTTCAAAGGGCCAAAGGGATTTGATTGAAATTTCTATCACTAATAGAACTTGATATACCTCACATGCCTGCCAAATTTCAAAAGAATCGCTTAAGTTTAAAGGTCATTTTGGAATTTTTTTTTACAAATTTTGAAAGGTTCAAAAAATGTAGTTTTTATTTTTTTTCAAAATGATAAAAGGCCTTAAAAAAAAAGTCTTCTACAAATTATAATAAAACACTGAAAGGTGCATTTATGACTTTTTGTCCGATTTAAAAATTCCCCATAGTTTCCTTATTTTTCAAGGTCAAAGTTTGAAAAATGACCCAAATTTCATTCAAATAAACAAAACACATGTCAAATGTCAAAATTTTACAAAAACTCTTTTAAAATATAAAAATTCATTCTTTTCTAAATGGATTAAAAAAAAAATTTATAAAAATATCACACTTGCAACACTTGATATAAATTTTTAAAAAAAACCATGTAACGCTCCTTATATTACGAAGTGAATATAATTAAATTTTACGAATTTTACCCGGAAATATTTAAGCTTAAAACTACACAATTATCGATAACGGAATAGAAGAAGAATCGGAAATATTAGAGAATTTTTGTATTCATAACATAACTTGGTGAAACTGACAAGAACTACTTTAATGTTACTTTATAATCGCAGTTTATTAACTCAAACTTTACCAACTAGTTAAATGGAATATTTGCATTGTCGACACAATTTGACAGCTAGAATCTTGAACAATTCAACGGAATTACATGATTGTTGATAAAAAATAAAGAAGGAACTGTTGTATTCTATATAAAATCATCTACACTGCAGAAACGTCAAGAATCACACGTAATTATGATAAATTCACTTCTCTATCAATAGATGAAGCCCGAATTTACCCGGCGCATCCACCATATTCGACGCATACAGAGAGAGTTAGTGGTTATTGTTGAAGCTAGGGATGGGTAAAAACTAATCCGTCTCTGTTGTCAGTCGACTTTAAAATCTTCCCATTTCCAATTAAACTACAAATAATCGGATTAACAGTTCCGCTGTGCTTGTTGTAAAGAATTTCGTTAATTAGCAACGAATACTTGTTTAAAATCAATGGAAATTTACCGTAAAACAATTACTATTGTAGATACTGTATTCATTGTTGTTTAATCAACTCAATTGTTGTTAGTATGATAATTATCAAGACAATTACAATTATACAAATTTACATATTCAATGTAAACTGTTTTTAAATGTTGAATTGTTTATAAATAGAATACACCCCCAATCTACCTGTATTTCTACCAGTTGCAGTGAATAAAGTTGTTGTTTTATTCGACATGTTTGCTATTGATGGAACTCTAAAAATGTTTGTCGATCAGAATTCGAATGAATATCATGAATATTGTAATCGTATAAGTTTTCAAGAGTGCTGAAAATGTGCACATCCTTTTTTTTATTTGTATTCTTACCAATTCTTCGCTCGATATTCACATACTTGAAGATTAAAAATGTAGTACGATTAAATTTAATCTGGTCACGTTATAGTTTAATTGAAGCTGAAAATCGATTGCACACTGGGTCTAGTCTGAGACTGCTGTATATTGCAACAGTTATGTTGATGGATAATACAACGATTATATCTATTTTTCTTTTATTATAACGTTGTAAAGTTATTAAGTTTATTCGCTTCAACATACACCCGAGATGGGGCTAAAAATAAAATATTAACACTTGAGATTTTTATGTATTGGACATGATGACATTACAAATGAGTAGTTTTATTAAATTTCTTGCAAAAATTGATGATGGAATTCAATTAGAACTACCGCAATACGATCGTTCTTCTTCTTCATCGTCGTCCAACTCGACGAAATTTTAGTTGAATTACTATTTTTCCCATACATTTTTTTTTGGTTAATTATAAGCATTCCCAGTAGATTAATCCAATGTACAATTTATACGAATTTTTGTTATCAAAAATGAAATGGAACTCTAGTTAGCAACACATTGAAATTTATAAAATTCTACAGCGACTTTTTCGTTACAATTTTTGATTAAGCTCATTGAAAGTTGTCCAATTATATTACAAACGGTTGACGAGCAGCATTTCAAACGTGAAATTTCCATTGGACGGTGTACAAAAAAAATACATTTCGCTTAAATACAACTAAAGCTTTTTAGTCCAATTATTAATTTTGGTAAATGTTTAATATCGATCTGACAGAACGTGCATTTTTTTTTTGTTGTTGTTGTTGTTGGTTGGTATTCGTGGAAGAATGCGGGATTTATTGTGGTGTGAAGAATTAGAAAAGGATTTCGATGAAGTTTTCGTACGGTTTTTGCGAAAGATTCACCAACAATGACAACAACTTGTAAGTAAACTTTTATAACACATGGTTAATGTTCTAGAATTGTAAAGCTGGATTTCGTAACAGGATTTTCTAATGTATAATATTACAGTAGAAGCGTAAAGTCTTGTAAATTTATACAACAACTAGTCAGTGAAGATACATTTTAGTATCAATCTACTATTTTTTAGTATTTAATTGCAAATATTTAGTAATTTATTACATTTATTATATTGTTTAGTAAATGTTTAATATCGCAAGTCTCATTTTCAAATGAATATCAAAGTTTAATAATAATTTATTAAATCTTGCTCATCGGCTACTGTTTTGAGAGACAGAACTTCTGTTGAAATACATTTTTATTGAAAGTAACTTCTCAAGACGTACCTACGCTAAACAGAGATTTTGAATATAAATTTTTGAGGACCCCTCTGTTTTTTCTCCTTATAATCTATACTATCCCTACATGTAAACGTATTATTTTGCGTCCTAATCCAACTGGAATAAGCTGCATTACGATACCGATTTTTATTACACTGCTTGATTTGATTACCATTAGTTTGTCGCCTAACAGATCAAATAACTTTTGGATGTAACTTATCGAGTCGGATTTCTTGTTCAAGCTAAAATAGCCTTAAATTTCCATTATTTTCCCTTATTCTATGCCTTGTCGACTATAAATAGACTGCACGGATTTTGTAGTTTACATCCACAAGTGCTCGATAATAAATCAACAATTCTTATGAATGTTTCAGTTCGGCTTTTACTGCATTGATTGCGTTATTCAACATTGATATACCTATAGTAATATAGTTATAAACTACGTATATGGGGACTGATTGTATTTCTGTTTAATTTATTGTATTTTTACTAGCATTAGAGTTGCAAGCAAAAGCAATCTTCAAATTTCAAATTTATATCACACGTAAATTTGAATAATTGAAGTTATATTTCAATGATGAATTGTGAGTGTATATCGATGTTGTGCTATATTTGTTGTTATTTAGTATTCACATACAGTTGCCTCTTATTACCTGGATGCTGACCGGAGCGCGAAATTGTTCCCTACTATATCCAAAATCATTATTATACAACCAAGCCTTCTATTATTGTCTCTATCTTCTTTCTACACATATCTTTAAACTTTTAAATATTATTGAACATCTAGCTTATAATAATCGAATACTAGCCAGTACTTAAAATAATGATCTATGAACTTGATTTCATGCGTTTATTGTTGCGTTAAATTCACTATCTTCTGGACGATTGACTGTTAAAAATTCCGTAACGTAATTGTAATCATCAATGAAATATTATCATTATTATTATTAACTGAATTTTGATAGCAAATTAATAGTTGTGGATGTTTGTTTAGAATTTTGATATGTATCTCTATCTATATAGTTATACAAATATCGATCTAGTATACATACGGATAGCGCTTGTCCTAATTTCGCTTATAGCCTCTAGCGTGTCCATTATTTAGACAACACATACGAAAGAATTGAAGATTTCGTGTAAATTGATTGAAATAATATTGATTATAAATTAATTAAATGGTGACTAATACTTTTAATTGCAGTTTCTCCAAAAAAAATAAAAATTATGTATCGTTTAATATTACTAACAAAAATAGTGCTTCTTCTGCTGGTATTAAAGCGTCACTGTCATTTCTAGAACCTGTATCAAAATATCCCAAATTTAGATTACTGTTCCACTTTAGCAACAGGATTTGCTCGCCTTTGCGTGTCAGTGACATCATTGCTCTGTACTAACTTGAATACAAGCGCTCTCCAATCGCGTTCGATTTCTATCGACCTTTCAATAAAATTATACTTATTATTTAATAATAAACAGGCGGTTTACTGTAGCTGATTTTTGTCCCTCTCTTGCTGGATTTTTATGAGCGCAGAGAGTAGTGGGTTCAAGTACTTGATGAAATGCAAACATAAATTACGATTACAGTAAAGATCGAGAGTATATCCATGGCATGCATTGACGATAATCTGAAATAAATTCCCGCTGCTAAGTAATAATAATAAATCAGTAATGTTTGCCTCACTATTTCGGGATAAAGCGCTATCCATAGGTATCCTAGATCTATGTATACAAATACATAGACATGTATCGTATACATCTATATAGTATGAATTAGGTCTCTGATCGCTTCGACTAGTAATTACATCCACCATATTGATGGGGAAATAAATTGAACTTCGATCAGCCCATTCTCTGTCCTATTACGAACAAAAATAATCGTATATCCAGCTTAAATCAAATCCACTACCACTACTAATCAATGTGTTTTGATAGTCCAACCCCTTTATTTACATATTATTATCAGGTGAAACTGAATTATATACGATTCAAATGAATAATAGAGTTAATATATTTGTATTTGATGTGGATGGTTTTTTGTCTTTTTCAATTCTACATCTAACCACAACAAGTCGTACTGTTTACATAAAACAATCCCCTATATACCAAGAGGAAGGTGGTCTTTATAATTGAATTCTCTTGTCCCCCTATGAAAGACAGTGTTCCATGTAAACTGGTAAATTACAAGGGTCTGGTACAAAACGAAAGAGGCAACAACACGACGACAGTGAAGCTATCAATATTAATGCCCACAGGGGCCGAACTAGAGAATACTGTGTTGTTGTTGTCGCCATCGTCGTCGTCGTCGTCGTTGTTCACTTTGACACTTAACCGGATAAACATCGAGATAGAAGACCAATTGGTGTTGATAATTCCGATAAATTACACCGTTGAGAATTCGATTGTTGTATTACGAATAGAGGATAGATTTACTTGTTTGTTTTTAGTAAAGTCAAAAGAAAGTTTCGCACATAAAGCTTAAACTGTCTTATATTTATTAACATTTAAGAAGAACTGGGGAAAAATGAATTTAATTTACACTGAATACAGCACCTGTTCGTTGAATTTAAGCACAGAACAGATGGAGATTTTCCAAAGAAACTTTATAAAGTCCTCCATCAATTAATTTAGAATTATAAGTTTCAACTTTAATTTGTTTTATATTCACCATTATGCTTCATATTTTATGATAATTCAAATATTCGTGTTGATTTATTACGACAGAATCAGCAGCAAATTTTAATTTAATTCAGGATTACGAAATATAATTTATAGAGAAGTCTGTTGTTAATGATAGCAAAGAATTACAATATTTGAGGATTCTTATTCTTTATGCCCTTTGAAGATATTCATTCAACCAATGGAGGGTTTGATTGGACGATGTTCCCTTCGCTTTATCCATTGATTTCCCAGAATAAAATCCATAAAATCCACCTGGAATGGTATTTATTTTAACTTTCAAACGACCAGCATTGAAGCAAATTACAGAAAAACCTCTCTATAGGGATATTGGAGAATTGTACGTTTTTCTTTTTTTTTGTGCTATAAAGAGATTGATAGTCGGGACAAAAATAAAAATTTATTTGCTTAAAAATCCAACTTCAATCAACAAACACAATAAGTAAATTGGTTAAGTTGATATCAAAACTTCTTTATAGTTTATAGAGAAATTGAAACTTTATCTTTGTCTGTTCTTCACTAACTTTGTATGTCTTTGTTCCCCATTTTGTTATCAACGTAGAACAGCTCGCGAACTGTTCACCACTACGATTTCCTGCAGCTGACACATTCACTGATCTAGAAACTGTATCGTTTCCTATATCACAACATTACGAATTATATACATACATGTTGCTTATATTCAATTTTGTTACATAACTTTTGAAAAGTTATAAAATTAAAATTCTGGTCATGATTCATTACTATCACGATATTTACTTTAGAATTAAGGGTGCGTAAAATAATGTTTCTTGATGAGGGTAATCTTAAAAAAAAAAGAATTAAACCACATCCACTCATTAAGATCCAATGTAGAATTAATAAGAAGATATGACATCTTTGTCACACCCATTACAATTCTTTAATCGTCCTAGGATTTTCCAATAAACAAGACAAAGAAAGAGAGCTTCTTTATTAAGTAATCTGTTAATATAGATAAAAATACCTATGTAAAAGAGGTAGTGGAGCAAGCGCCATCTAACGTTTGGGATACGTAATAGGCATAGGTATTACTCTATCTTAAGTGGACAGGCAAATACCTATCATCTCAATTGTACCTAAATGTAAAGATATTCTACAGAATTAATTATAAGGCAAACTACATAATAGAAAAATCGCCGATTTAAAAGGAATAGGTATAAAAATATTTGATTTTTGAAGCTTAAAGCTTTTCTTAGAGTAGATGGAAAAATGGTGAAAAACTCACCCGTCTTTGTCGTGTGCATTGCATTGCTTTAGTGATGACAAAGATGCAATAATAGCCCATAGAAATAATAAAAATGTCTTCTTATTACTATCATTTATTGAAAAGATAGATCTGTTGAGAGATTTTCTCCTATCTGGATTTAGTTAATTTGCTATTTTGATAGAAGTTGAATGAGGGTGAGTTTTGCTCTTATAAAAAAGAATTATAATTAGATCAAATGTAACTATAGCTGCCTTTAATTTGAAACCACTGTCGTTTGATTTAAATTTGTTGATGTAGAAAATATCACACATATACACACACAAAGAGAGAGTAGAAAGCTTTCATCATTTCAGTGAAAAGCAGAACAGCTTTCGTCCACCCTTTTTAATTCCAGTAAATCCCGTACAATAGAAGAATAGACTTGAACTGGAAATTTGTATGAGGGGATTACTTTTTCTTTCAACTTTTATTCCATTTGGGGACATTACTACAGTTTTATTATTAGAGAAATAATGCCTTTTTAATGGTCTGTTTCAGTAAAATTAAAGGGGTGTTAATTTTTTATATAGAATTGTACAAAAACGAATCAGTGAAAGAAATCGATGAATGTAACTAAAATCGACTTGATGGTAGTTTCAGCCCTTTATAAATATTCATAAATATCTGGGCTATTTTTACAGTATCTATAACAGATTGAGGGAAAAAAAGAAAGCAACCCTCTCGTTCGAATATAGAGACATCATTAAATCTGTGTGGATGTTTTCTATAGTGGAGCCTGGATACGATCCTGGTTGTCGCTCTTTCTTTCTTTCTCTCGTTCTCTATCTGTGTATGTGTTGGCGATCGATACGAAAATAGAGAGAAAGAGGCGGTTTTGCCCAGCATCGAATTCCGTCCAGGGAATGCAGCTATCTAGTTCCGTATTTTTTTCCTCCTTCTTCTTCTTCGTCTTCTTCTTGTTTCAGTCATCTTCAACAGTTTGTTCTCATTGTTGTTTTTTTCGATGTTTCTTCTTCTTCTTCAACAAATTTCTTTAGTTTACTTGTGGAAAAGTGACTTTTTTGTAATAATATTTTCTCAATAGTGTTATATAAGAAAATTCGATTTGGGATTGGTGTATTCCAATGGCGGTAAAATATTTGCAGTGATGGCATATGTTTCTCAAGATATCTACGAAAAGCCGAATCAATTGAGAGAATATGACGCAATTGTTAATGTTATGCCTTTATTTCGTTAATTTGTCCGTTCTTCAACTATAAAATAATTGAAAATTAGAGGAAGAAAAGTTGTTGAACAAAGCATAAAGTTGGTGTTATAATTAAAGTTTTTACGATTCCAATTAAATCATAATTACACTAAACTTTTATACCATTTTATTGCAATTTTTATTGCAAATATTACAAAGGAAATTAAATTTCGGCAACTTGTTGGTAACCCAAATAAACAAAACCACCACCGCTGCTGTTTCGTTCACTGTTGATTTATAAAATTAGTTGTTTATTTGTGTGCACACCCCTGAATACTACGTTATATTTCACAATGGTAACTTTACATTTAATCAAATCATTGCGATGATAAATCATCATCTGGAATATATCAAACTGTTGCAGGAAAATGGAGCGATCACCTATAGGGTGGGTCGGCCACCATTTTCCCATTGATTAATTTATAATTTTTTTTTTTTTACAAAAAATTTCCAACACATCGTCCACGAGATAACAGAGGATGATGCTTTTATTGTTATGACTGACTGGACTTTTGATCTTGTGTTACGCTTATACACACACATAAAGACTTGAAGAAATACACCCTGGGGGTTGAACATAAACCGACTTCCTGCTTTTCTATACATGGTTGACTGCATCGTTGCACTATATACCGGTTTTACTCACCCTCCACTACCACTAGCACTATAACAATCTCATCTCATTTTATATCTCTCGACGAAAACAATCACTTCTGTCTGCCGTCTGTCTGTTGTTTGTTCTTTTATAAGACATCGACTTTTGTATAAACGGCTTTTACTCCTGTTATTTGATTAGTAAAAAAATCGATGGATTGATGTAAATGGACGATATAGACGTTGGTTTATCTATTTAAGCGAATTTTAAATGGATAAACAAGCCGAAAAGGTCTCTACTATTACAATTTCCAACATTTGCAAAAAGTTCAATTAGTTGATTCGAAGTACTTGTGATCTAATTATAGTAATTAATTATCAAATGACGGCAATTCATCTAAACTTTGAAAATTGAACGAGTGCTAAATCAACCGATAACTAGGTCGTCTCTGTCAAATCAAGCTCATTTGTAGTCATTCTACAGATAGGAGGCCGGTATTTGACAGTCAAGTCACGTGTCAGGTCACTGGTGGTGGATGCCCTTGGTAAAAAAGACAGTACGTGAAGCGTCACCATGCCACCATCACAACCACCACCACCAACAACTAAGCAACTAAAGCCCAAAGATATCAACAAGCTGTCTGAAAATCCCTCCCCATAACTAATTCACCTTTTTCTTTTGGACAAAGTGACAATAACGCAATACCTCAACTGAATAATAATACCAACAACAACAACAATAATATGGTAGAAGTAAAAAATGGTGTATTCTTTCTATCTTGATACAATATATGTTGTTGTTTTTTGATAATTTCACAACAAAAATACGTTTATTATCACGTCCAAGCTAAGCTATATGACAGGTGTTGAGATGGGTAGGAATTTACCGGAATGTCAGAAGGATATTTGTGGATTTATTACCGCAAATTTTCTTTTTCCCCAACATTCCGTTCATTGAATTTAATCTTTAGAAACGTTTCATGCTTAAATCCCAATGTTGCTATACATAGTATATACGTATATGTTGATAATATTTATCGAAAGTTACTTGAAACTTTTCGATTTTAAAGTATTCAGATGGCGTGGATGAAATTTAAATCCGAGATTTTCAACAGATAAAGTCAGTGTAGTAAGTAGACTAACATTACGGCTTTAGGTGTATCTATACTAGACCTTTATTTAAATATAACTAACAGTAGTGTAGAAGTTCAAGTCTTAGGTAAAGTCTACAATGTTTTATACGGTTTGATCCTTGAATTACAAATCAGTAAGGGCATGATCGATAGGAAATTGTGGATTGCTTTCGATATTCAATCAGGTGTTAGTTTTAGAACGTTATAATTTCGATTTATTTTCTCTACTTTAATATTGATCGGAGTGCAAAATGAAGGGTTGCGAACATTGAGTGTAATTTTGTGCAGCTCTCTAGGAAAGAGATCCGGTTATCCAAAATTTTGATCTAGAAAAAGCGCGTTGGGAGGAAGCGAACATTTCGGCACTCAACCTCAAGCGAATGGTACTTGAGACCAAAACTTCAGACCGTTCTTTTCTTGTTCCGGTTCAATTAAAAAAAAATCGCTTCTTTTTCTATTTTCATTCCTGCAAAAATAACAGTTTTTCCAGTTTTCGGTACAGTTCCAAGTAATGAATTTTAAAATTCTTAAAGCACCCTTACATATACAATTCTTAAGAGCTATTTAAAGGGTAACTATTTTGATATACAAAAAAACTCAAACGGATGACTTTTATTTTGTAATTTTCTCTTAGTAGAAGAATTTTCATGTTGATGTATCTTACTGTAAGGTTAAAAATCGCAAAAATTCATAAAAAATTGTATATAATCATCTATAACTTCAACCATTAACAAGGAATGAAAACACCTGTCCAGAGGTATTTGAAAAAAAAAACTGACTTTGTAGGGGTAATTTCATCCACTAATATCTTCCTTAAACTTACACATCCCTTAGAATAGAATGAACTACTTATATAAACCAAAAATTGTCGAAATAGTGAGTTTCGACCTCGAGTGGCTTATTTGTAAGGTCGATTAAGTGCTCTATAGTATTGCTGATGCAGTTTACCAGCTAAGGTGTGAAAAAAAACTGTTTTTGTTTTTGGATCAGCTACGTATTTTGTACCAGCTTAAATTTAGATGCTTTTAGATTCAGTTCCGATTTGAAGCCCTGCTTGAGACTACTCAAACTTGTAGTGCTACATTTAGACAACTGTAATTTTGATTTTTTTTCTCGATTAATTTGGACTTTCTTTGAAGCACCCCGTAGCAGCAGCTACAATATTGTCACTATTTTAGTCCAATGCAATAATGATATTCTTTTGAAAGTATATTTTAGATGAAGAAAGGATAAAATTCTAGATCTCAATATTCTCAAATATTAAATGTTGACTTTCTGATCGAGCTGGTAAATCAGGAATTTGAAAGATGATTGTAATTGTGTTCAATTCTTTAGGCAAGAGAGTCGGTCATGTAATATTTTGGCTTACAATCAGAAAAGCACACAAACGGATTTATATTGAGAGGGAGAGTATCATTTTAAGCATGCTTCTCCAATTTGCGTGTTGATTAATTGGAGAGATAAAGATCCTGGCAACCTTATTGGTGACTGTATACAAAGACAAAATACGTTTAGTCTTTTCAGTATTCGTACCCAAAGCGAATACGAACTGGATAGATGCAAGCAGGCAAACACAGAATGTTCAAAATTGACTATTTATTCCAAATTTTTAGTGAATTTCTACATTTTCCTAAAGTTTCTATTGTGAAAATTGCCGCAAATTTTAAATGTAAATATAGTTATAAGTCATCTCCCATATTTTTTTCATCTTGTTAACTTATTTTTAAGATGTTATTACGACAGTCTTATTAGTGGCAAACCACTAAACTTCTACCGTTCACCAACTTTCCAGACTGCCAATTAAGTCAAATCTATGCTGAAATTTTGTGGATTTATTTCAACATTTTATTACACGATAAATTACAAGAGTTATACATTGAAACTTGTTAACGAACTGAAATTGAACAGTAATTGCTTTCATATAAATCCTGTCAAATTGATTCAATTTAATAGGATAGATTTTCTGAAAACATCAATATATACACATGAGCCAAAAATAAAATACAAAGTACAAAAAAAAAAAACGATAGCAAACACAACTATAAATATATCGAAAATGAAGCTATTCAGTAATTTTATCTAGTCGAGGACGTCGGACGGTTATGTTGGCAATATTGCGCATTTTAATAGACCATTCCAAAAAGAGTCTGGAGCTTTATAAAAAACGTTCTGTGTTTGGTGTTATTTTGCCAAGACCCTAAAGTTTATAAAAAATAGACATTGTTGCTTTTTTTGCCTCTCCCACTCTCTTGGTTGATTATAAAAACACACAGTATCCTTTATGTTGTGTTTTCTTTCTCGTTATGTTCCAGATGGATTTATTTAGGATAATTTGGATGCGAATCAACCTGGCGGATAGCCACATCGTAAATTAACGCCAAAAAAAAAACACACACAAATAACGACGACGAGAAAATATTGTTTAAACTAGTGTAGAGCTTTTTATCGAAATCTTCATTTCGGTTCTCAATTTATAACCGGATAAATTGAGCTTTAAATTTAATCCAATTTCAGGAAAAGCTTCTCTACTATTCGTGTGTACAGTATGTGGAACTATATCACTATTTTCTGCATGGATTAATAGATGCAATATGGTGTGCATGAGAAACGGGCTTTTGGAATCTTTTTTTTATGTCGAATATTTATTTGTGTATTTGATGATTCAGTCGGGTTCTCCGATCGTATAGAGGCACCTTTATCCAGGATTTGGTGCAGATTTATGATGTCATCTGTTCTTGGTCAAGCGCATACAACTATCTACACATACGTATACTTATTTAGAATTGAAGCTAATATACAGGCTGTCCAGTAAGTCGAGTATATACATCTCTTTAGAAGTATATAGGAGATGAAAGTCTAAGGCGAAATGTCCTGTAAATTAAAGAGCCAATTAGGTGCTCCTTTATTTTGAACACTTATCGTGTCATCCTGATAGTTGTTCGATTATTTGGGTACTTAATTGAAGTAATTACCAATTACCTGTGTGTCAGAAAAAATAGTACAGGAATTCTCAAAATTTTATCCCTTATCTGTCTCTAAAAGGATGTGCGTTACTTACAGGACAGCCTGTGTAAGGATTGCGTATGGAGATCAGAGTAGCTTGTGTGATTGGGAGATGTCAATAGTTGAATAGTAAATCCCTTGTGAGCTTCTAAATGTGTTTCTATCCCTTTGTCGCCGTCGTTGTTGTTGTTGTTGTTGTTGTTGTTGTTGCATTGTTGTTATAGGACGAGTTTCATGTTGTTGATCGTCGTGACCTTTCTCGTATAATAAACGTATGTTACAATGTTACTGATAAGTTCGATGAAGCCTTCCCCTGCCATCGGCTTAAAGTCGGCAAGGATTATCGAATACAAAAACATCCCAATAACTTTTTCTCCAACGTTCCTATAAAAAGTATTAAATGATACAAGCGATAGGATATGAGTTGAATTGTGAACACAAGATTCTCAACTTTTGTATACAGGCTAAGTCAAGAAGATGATCTATTAAAAGTATAAGCAGTTCTAATTGATGGAAGTTTATGAAGTTTGGTATACATATAGCCGTTTTTTTACCTGAACTACCTTTGGAGAATAGTTTCATTGTTCTAGCAACTACCATTATATAGGGTAATTCATACTACTTTTTTATTTTAAATAGATTGTGATATTTTTGAAGTGAAACTTCTTATTCAAACTCCAAGGACGTATCACGTTTATTTGACACACTTCGTTACATGAGAGAGAAGAAAGATATAACGTAGAGAGAAGGAGAAAGAGAGCTACACATTTCAACGCCACGGGAGTGAAGCAAAAGAGCGACGAATACACAACGATGCAAAGCGATAGAGTAAGATGAAATGCTCTCTCTTTCTCTCTCTTTTAGTACCATACTGAATCTCTCTTATTCTTTATTTCTTGTATTACTCGAATTCCAAGTTTTAACCTTTTAACTGGAACAGCTTAAAAAATATGAATTTTTTAATTTTTTAATTGAATACTGAAAATTTAAAACTTCAAAAGTCAAAATATTTGAAAAACTTACAGCGCTAGACCGTAGATCATACTATCAAAGTCCTCTTCTATTTAATCAAGGATTTCAAATGAACACCCTTATAAAGGGGGCTGCTAGAACAACAAAAATATTTTCCAAAGACAGTTCAGGTAGAAAATAGATTTATACCAAATTTAATAAAATTCCATCAATTCGAACTTCTTATAATTATAACAGGCCATCCTTTTGGCTCTTGTCGAGTTTAAAGATGATCAATACTATGAAATTCCTACTAGTTGGCGAGCGATTCGAAAAATATTTTAATAATTTGTAGGGTGATCCTCAGGCAACATTTTAGCAAAATTAAAACCTAGTAACTCATTTGGAAGTTAGTCAAAAGTGCTACATACTTAGAATGACTTGAGGATCCTCCGAACATTGATTTTTTCGTTCTTTTTCTAATGTATTCTGGAAAATAAATGTTGAGAGGGTTTTCGAGTCATTCTTAATCGTTTACCGTGTTTAGCTAGTTTTTAAAAACGACCATTTTTTACCGTTCTTCAAACGAGCTACAAGGTGCTAATTTTGTTAAAAAATTTTTGTAGAGACCCCCTAGAGATCCTTGAAATATTTTTCGAATCGCTCGTCAACTAATAGAAGTTCCATAGTATATCAACCATATTTATAATCAACACCCTGTATGTATCGCAATCGATCAAGTCGAATGTTGTAGGTGAAATTCGTCGTTCAAAATTGAATTTAAACGAAAGTTTACCCCTCCAGTTTCCTGTTGTTTTGTTAAAATTTCCTCTAATTGGCACTATATCGACGGAAATAATTTTCTGAATTTGTAATAGGGTGGCTTTTTTTTCTTAACTCCACAATATTGATCAAATCTTTTTATCAAATTACAACAGAATAATATATTAATTATATATATATATTAATATAGAACCATTGTGATATCCGGCGGCTATTATAGAGATCCGGCTGTTCTCTAACATTACCCACAAAGATATGAGAGAAATTGTGCATTATATTATCGAGTCCAGTGGATGGAAATTAAACACGAATTAGTTGTACAACATTTAGAAGATAAGCATTATAATAATGATGATGATGATGATAAAACAATTATTTTTGTCGATTTTGTAAGTCAGTTAATTATGAAACACAAGAAAAGATCTTAATCAGATAATTACAGTTAAAAGCTAACTAATGTCGACTTTAGAATGGCAAATTAAACACAGCAGTCTTTTGTAATTCTATACATTTTACAGGGTGAATTTAGACAGTTCACATTAGAAAAGATTACAAAAGACGTCAATTAGAGTTTGTCTTCTATTTCGTCCGTGCCGTTTTTTTTTCTTCTTAGCTTCTTTTTCTTCTTCATCATCATCTTCTTACTCGTTGATTTGAATAATTTTGATCTTCGTAATTAAACATCACTGTTATTCAACGATACGTAATTAAATAGTTGCAGAAGGATATATTTTAGTGAGAGTATCAGCAACACGAACGAAGTTATATCTCCTGCTGACACCAGAAAATCACACTCTCCACGTCAGCGTCATCTGGCATCAGCTACGTGTAATTAGTATTCTGCCTTAATTACAAATGTAAACGACACCAATGTTAATATCTTCCAACAAAAGCCAGAGTTGTAAATGAGAATCAAATAATCGTTAAAATTATTCTTGGAATAATTTATTGTCGTTGATATTCAAGACGAATTCATAGATTTATTGTTGTTGTTGTTGTTGTTACTAGGTGAGGGTTAGTAGATGCGGAGGTCTTCTATAAAGGTTTTTTCCTTGTTCATCCCTATGAAATATTACAAAGCAAATTTTGATGGCAATCCCCCAACTTTAGCTCTATCAGCATTATCTAGTATTCCCTTTGTTATAGCCCTCTTGCTCCGTTGAAATCTTGCTATTATACAAAATGGCTGCAAAGCGATACTAGTCGTTGTTTGTTGTTGTTGTTGTTGTTGTTTGAACTTCCGATATTCAGTCTCTATCTTCAACAGTTTAAATTCTTATCTGTCATATGACTTCAATATTTCCACCTTCCTTTATGTTCTGTATAGATAGAAACGAAGGAAAAAAAGCACTTGACATTAACGCCATTCATCTTCTACAAAAAAATTCATAAAAGCCCGATAGACTTGGGTTTTTTCCCGATGAATTTCATCATTTGTCAAAAAAATCGACGTTCCGATGTAAATAGGCCATCTATTTGTGACTTTATAGAAGCGATCATTGCCATTTTCTAAATACCTTCATATTTCTCCTTTCTTACATGAATGGATAATAGCACGAATTCTATATAATATGAGGGTGATATTTTCGAATTTTTGTAATATTTGAAATGGTCAATGTTGCAAATAAATCGACCTAAATTCTATTATACCTATTTATACCTAGAGAGATAGAGAGAAACGATCCATTCAAACAGTTTGTGAATTCTAAAGTAGCCTAAACAGTTTTATTCGACTTTTAAAACAATCCCTTGACTTCAGGACCGGCTCAATGTAGTCAACGAGGATCAGAAAAGAAACTACAAGACTTTAGAAATGTCTTCGCTTGATATTCTTTGAAATGTTTCACAATTAGTGGTATTCTGTAACTGTCACTTCTCTACTATATACAGTAACTGTATGCTAAAGGATGCAGGAGAGAAATTAATAAATATAGGAATAGAAAGGAAAAAAGAAGATAGAAGAGAAAGAAAAAATAAGAAAGCAAGAAAGTAAGAGAAAAAAACAAGGGATCCTGCAGCTCAACAATGCTTCACGCAGACACATGCATAGAACATCAAGAAAGAAAGAGAGACAGAATAGAAATAAAGATATAAGAAAAATAATAAAAGAAATAGAAAGACAGGATAAACTAATGATTTTAGTGTACGTTATTGCAAATTTAGAATGAACAAAGTTTCGTGGTGTTTAAGCACGAGACGATCCTGATCTTTTTACATTTAGTTACAGTGGTAGCTCATGCCTTAAATTAACTGGGGTGTTGCTTCTACACAGACATGTGCGCAAAATATCATTGAGAAAGAAGGAGAACAGAACAGAAAAAAAAACGAAAAAGAAATAAAGTAAGAAATAAGAGACAGGTATAGAGAGATATAAAGAAAGAAAAACACACCAGAAGTCAAATGAGAAAGAAATAAAGAAATAAGTTAGTAGTATTAAATAAAGACAGAATGGGAAGTAAGAAAGGAAGGAAAAAAAGGAATAAAAAAGATTGAAAAGAAAGATGGGGATAAAACAAGAAAGAAACAGGATAGAAAACCAGTAGAGATAATGAAAGTACGGAAAAGAAAGGCGAGAAAGGTAGAAGGAAAGGAAAGAAGGAAGAAAGATAGTAAAGAAAAATAGAAGCAAAGACGGGAAGGAAAGGAAGAAAAAAGGTGTAGGAATGGAGGAAAGACAGGCAAGAAGCAAAGAAGAGAAAACAAGTAAGAAAAAAGAAAGAAAGTGAGGATTGAGAGAATGAAAGAAAAACAAGAGAGAAGAAATGAACGAAGGGAACGGAAGGGAGAAAAACCTATCTTTTTCTCTTCATCGAAAGAGAACGGTAAGTGAGAAAGAAAGTTGCCTGTGTGAGAGTTTTGCGGCGTCTTTCCAGAAAAATCATGACGTCCGATCAATTATTAAAAATGAACTTACACCCTGGTGACTTACCTCAATAATGGAACGAAAAGTTCCATTATTTCAAGTATTTATAGGGGGGTCTCTAGAGAACACTTAAGCAAAATTAGAACCTTGTAGATCATTTGGAAGTTGGTCAAAAAACGATCGTTTCGGACAGTGTGCCAATTTTTAAAAACGAGCAAAGCAGGCAAACCGACTAAAAATGACTCGTAGACCCTCTCAACATTGATTTTTTCCGTTTTTCCTAATTTTACTCTAGAACAGTGGAGATGTTTCGTATTTTTTTCTAGAATGCAATGGAGAAAATCGAAAAAAAAACATGTTGGGAGGGTCTCCGAGTTATTCTTACAATTAGTCGTTCTGCGTCTTTGACTCGTTCATTAAAATCACGACCTTGTCCAAAATTGACGCTTTTAACCTAATTCCAAATAAGCTTCAAGGTTCTTATTTCGCTAAAACGTTCTCTCGGGAATTTCGAATCGCTAAATAATGGGGGTTGCCATAAGAACTTTCGTTTGAGGTGAATCACTCTGTATAGTTCTTAGGCCGCCCCTCATATGCTTGGAGCTCTGGGCGGTCGCCCAACCAGATTACTCCCGTACTCCCCTAAAGCCATAACTGAGGACTTCGCTCTATACACGAGCTGCCCCCGTTTAGTCATTAACACAACAAATAAGATGCGTGGCTTGAAAATCAACTAAGACCGGTTCTGGTGAATTTGGTCTTGATCATCTTATTATATTAGTTCAATAGAAACCATAGACAAGTAAGCAGAAACAGTCTAATATTACATTTTAATGAGTTGCATTATTAAAATAAATACGGACCATCTGTTTTATACTAAACTAAACTATACGACTATTATAATTTTAAATAAACAGTTTTACTCTATTGAAATACTTGATAATATTTTAACGAAATTCAACAAACATATATGCAAGTTTATTGTTCCTAAAGTTCTATTGTTAAAACACACCAGACTAGAACAACAACAACTACAACAACAGAAGATGATAATATTTCCAAGAAAATTACATATCTTCCTGTAATAATCTTAGTATATTTCCCTAATGTTTAAACATTAAATTAAGCATTGTGTTTAATTTTGAATTATTCAAATTTAGCGCCATATCTGTCATCTGTCAGATTTTTTTCCCGCTTTTTCGCCGCTTGTCAAAACGATTATAACCTCAATATTTTTGTTGGTGTTGTTTCAAATAAAATTCGATAAACAGTGTGAATTAATCAAACAAATTTAGATAAAAATGTGTGTAAATTACGAATTTTGTTGGAAAAAATAAATCATAAACGGTACTTATGTGAAACTTTCAACATTAATCAGAATATAAACTTAGCGAAAGTTTTTATAACGCGTGTGTGTGTGTGTGTGTGTGTGTGTTTAAATATTATACGACATATATTTCCCAAAGTTTTCCACTACTTGATTTTCTCTCCTTTCTATTTTTTCAGATCGTACATAATTTTCGTTTAAATTAGAGTTATTGTGATTTTTTTGTTCTTTTGCGATACGATAATCGAAACACAATGTCGTCGATTCTATCAGCAGAATTAGCAGCAACTTGTAACGCTTTAGGTTATTTTGATGTAAAAACTAATAAATATTATGCCGATTCGAATACATTAGAAACTGTAAAAGATCTAATACGTTATTTAAGACGTGATGATGATAATCATGATATACGTAGACAGTTAGGTGAGACGAAAGTCTTGCAAACTGATTTATTACCATTGCTGAAGAATTATTGGAATGAAACTGATTTATTTGATGTATTACTTAGGTAAATTCATAATATTTCTATATACAATTTTGGTAAGAAATTTTAAATTTTACCTAGTGTTATTTATGCAACCAAATATTTATTTTTTAGGCGAAGCTTTTCGATTTTATCGCGATTTTTCAATATTTTTGTCTTAAAAATAAAAAATCTATCAATTGGACATGAATAAAAAGCTAATACAGTAGAATCCTGCTATAACGAGATGTCAACGGACAAGGAAAATTGCTCGTTATAAGCAAACCCTTGTTATAAAACAACAACTTGTGTTCATACATATTTGCACGGACCACAAAAATATCTCGTCATAGCCGACCTCGTTATAGAGGGATTCTACTGTATTAAAAAGATCATTAGATCAACCCCACTTGGAAGCTTATGATATGATAGGACTGAAACAAGCCAAGTTGCAATCAGAATTTGAAAAAAGTTACACTCACTTTTAAACGTGTTCTGGCCGATTTCCAATAGAAAAAGATCACCTTTAAAAAACGTTTTGTAAAAGATAATTTGTGTTTTTATCATTTCTTCAAACCCTTTGAGAGTGCTGCTTAGCTTGCAGATAATCCTGGAAATTAATGTCTTTTTTATATCCGCAAAATTTTATTGATGTTCGATTCACAGAATTTTTGAAGTCGTAAAGCCTTAGCCTCGATCTCGATGTGATATTTTATGTCTACAAATCACCATCAACAGTTTTCTTTTAGTAAGTTTTCTTCTGAAAGGTTCTTATTTTCTCTTGTAATTTATTCAGAGAATTCGGTCTTAAGTGTGGAGTGTTTTTTACACAATTTATACAATTTTTGATTAGCTTCAAGACCTAAAACTTCGCTCTTCAATGCTATTTTCTTTCAAATTGTACCTAAGTGAGCCTTATTTATTGAACGAATCAGGGATTCGAATCGAAACTTAATCGGGGAAAACCGTCTTTTTTGCAAAATCTTCTTTTTTAAATCTTTGTTAAGGCTTAATATTCTTTGATGGTTTAAAAATTAATCGATTTAGATTTGCTAGGTTCAGCAAAAAGTGTAAGCTGCGTTTTCATCCCTTGTTAAGGATTGAAGTTATAGTTTTTCTTGTGATTTTCTACCCCATGATAGAACATTTCACCATTAAAATTCTGCTAATAAAGAATTACAAATTAAAAGTTGCGTGCTTAAGGGTTTTTCCTGTATTTAAAGTAGTCATTTTGTAAATAAGGGTTGTACCTTTCAGCGTGAATACAGTACCTTTAGTTAATACAGGGATGTCAAATTGAATTAAACTTTTGTAATCGAGGCCCATTTCTGTGAAAAAAGGAGTCTTTGAATATCTATCTAAATCATTAAAAAATTTCCATTCTGTTCCAAAGTCAGTAGTGCAACATTCCGTTGATTTTTTCTTCTCTATCCTCAATTGTAGGATTTATGTTAGATTGAAGCTTAGTCAAGTCCTTGTGCTTTCTTAAATCATCCTGTTTTTAATTAGACTTAAATTAGGTGCATTATTTTCCACCTTTCTAGAACTCAGGTAGAATAGGCAATTGAACATTAGAGTTTCAATTTATGTATTAGAAAACTGTAAAAATCAGTATTTTAAACTTGTGTAAATCCAGTTTATCAAATACAAATTCCTATGGGATATCTAAAATCGTAAAAATCCAATCTTGTATCTCTATTAGTATATTGTGTCTGTAAACTTCTGTACAACTCACCAATTACGTTGGGTTAAATTTGATCTGTTTCAGTCTATTGGAGTAGAATCTCTTTTTCCCCTTTAGTCTTTTGATCACGTTTTATTTTAACAATATTTGTCTGTAGACGAGAAAATATTGCTTTTTTACTGTCTATTTCGTTATTATTATTATTTTTTTGTTTTGTTTTTCGGCTCGTATTTTGATTTATATAGAATTCTCTTTCAAATTTGTCGATCAATAATGTCGAATTTTACGATAAAAGTTTGTTCAAGTAATTGTCCGATTTTTATCTGTCTTGGTCCAGTGCACGTCATCGGATAATCTCCAATTTTCCTTCAACTTTGAAATAGCAGCCGCCACCCTTTTGTCTGTCTAAAGTTCCATTTCCTGACAACTAAAACGACCATCATCTTAGGCTATTATTTTTATTTTTATGTTCTGTTCTGAATTCTAGATTGTTGATCAATTTAACAACACCAGCTTTGATTTTATGGAACGAACAACCACCAATCGATAAAACATCAAGGAATTATTATTTACAAATTGAGGAGCATCTGGCAAATTATAAACAATCATTTTCTGATGAAACAATTTGGGCTGTACTTAGTACACGATTGAGTAAAATCTTGGAAATTGTAAGTATTTTAAAATAGATTTAAATTTGCCTAAAGACATTCAAAGTTTCATTTCATCTCTTTCTCTCTTATGTCGCTTTTTTGATGTTGATAAAGTCGGGGGTAAATCTCCGCAATTGTGGATGTTTTAATTAAAAAATTTTCATTAGAGTTCCTTTAGCATTATTCAACTCTTCTCCTCTCGTCTACGTCAATGTATATTTAATATGTTTTAATTAAATAATTACGTAAATATATCGTGTATTTAATTTAGATGGTTATAAAGTTTTAAATAAACTTCTTGAGAATTCGAGTTGTAATGAAGCTTTATAAGTTTATTATCTACAAATCAGTTATTTAAATATTTAATGATTTCACCTTAGTACTGGAAAATCTTAATTTAAACTTGTCTGTATATGTTTTGGAAACGAATCAACTGAAACTTTTAAATTAAATTTACGTCCAATTAGTTTGTTGGTAGTGTATTTGAGAATATACACCTACTAAAGTCTTATTATTTTACCAAAAAGTGGAGATTTTATTGATTTTGTTGTTAAATATTTTACTTAAAAGCTAGAAGAAAAAAACAAAAATAAAAACTACATCTCTACATCTGCATCGAGATTAAAACTCACAGTTGGAAACTGTTGAGAATTGGTAAGATTATTGGATTAAGTTTGTTCGCGAATTGCCAGTTTAATTATTGTTGGTGAACCGCACGAATTATGTAAATGAACTCATATATTCTTTTGGGAAATAGAAAATCCACATTTTTAATCACTTTAATAACGAAAATTCGTTATAAACATCGAGTGTAATGATTTAAAATGAACAAAAAATTAACTAGCACAACACAATTTTGCTGTTATTGTTAGAATCTCAAGTTACAGTTTTTTTACAACACGATTTGAGAAAGTCCTAAGTTAACGTAGAATGTAGCGTGTTTTATGAGGGTCCAATCTTTCTCCGATCCTAATTTTGATATAATATCTTTAGAATTAGATAAGACATCTTGTGATAGTTTTGTATGCCAGAGGGTATTTACAAAGAAACCCCAAAGTTAATCTCTTATTTATATTAAGATTAAAATAATTGTGATAAGACTTTGAAGAGGAACACCTTTTCAATCCATTACAGTGAAAGCTGTATTTTGGGATCTTTGGAAGTATGAGAATTTGGGGTCAACTTTTGTAAATTACGCAATATTGAATGAAAACTTTCTAGTACTTTTAAAAAATTCAGAAGTATGGAAAATTGTGAATTTTGAAAGAAGTACATGAGTGTTTTGGTTTTATTTTTTCAGCATCCTTTTGTGTAATTTCTAAAAGTTAATATCAATTTCTCCCATTTCCAAAGATTCCAAAGGGTCGCTTTCACCTCTAATAGACTGTCTAGGTGTTCCCCTTCAAGTTCTTATAACAATTTACTTTGATCTTAATACAAATAAGAGAGTAATGACTATACTGACCATACTTAAGCCAAACAGCCTGTTTAAATTTTACCAGATGATATTTAAAACTTCAAAACCTAGCAGTTTTGACAATCTTTAACACTCACCCTAAGGGCCAGGATATCTGGAAGATGCATAAGTGGGAAAGGAGGTCCTCTACTGGTGATCAAATTCAGGCATTCGACAGTTCAAATTATTTATCGATGACTCGTCAAAGAAACTTCTTTAGATAATGACGAACGAGCTGAAATTCTTTACAGTTAGATGCCAAAAATTTGAGCGTTTATGATAGTAACTGTCGGAAAATGTATCTCAAAGAGGTACTCAATTTCGCCAATAAGACTCAATTAACTAACAAGACCAAATTTGGAGTATTTCTAGGATCGTTTTTAGATGATATTTGATTTCTAATAGGACTCATGTAGCTAACTTATAAATCAACAAATTTTTAAATTTAGCCCGTCTAAATGAGATATCATCTTTGATCCTTGTTGGTTTAGATTATTATTTTTTATTCATATAAAATATTGTGTAGTAAATCAATTCAAATACATATGTATTGTGTTTATTTTTTATGATGTCTGATATATGGGAATTGGTTATTGATTTCACGTATATGTGATATTTTTACAATCTGTCTCCCTACTTATAAATTATTAATTTTTTTTGCTCATTTTTTTTTTTTTGTTCTTTTATACAACACTATAGAATACCAGTATTGAATTCAGGATTTTAATGTTTATATATAGCAGATTTTCTATATTTGTTGTGCTTATTGAAATTTCTTCGACAAAAAAATGTATCTAGTAATGAGAGGATAGATATGCATCAATGTTGGAATATTTACAAAGTAGCTTACTTGAAAATATAGAATAAACATTTGAATTTTTATTTTCTTTTTAAACTCAACTGTTTCGAGTTTTACAATTTGTTTTACTTTAAAAATACAAGTTGAAAAGTTCGCTATACATATTTGGTTATTAAGAAGTAAAAAAAATATTATGCAAATCATCTAAACAGCCATGAATTATTAATGATATAATAATGAATATTAAATTAAGAAATATTTAAACGTTATCATCGTTTAATAATAAAGAAAAGCTTGGAACTTTGTGTTGGAAACGAAACCATACGCTTTACTTTTGTACACCACTGCTCTACCAACTGAGCTAACAGAATACGCATCAATCTTAGTTGGTAAAGCCGTGGTGCCTCAAACCGAACATCACTGGTTCGTATCCCTCCTAGATTTATAAAATTTTCTTAGTTGTTAAGCGATGATAATTTAGCAACGGACATTTTATACCGTACGGTAGCAATGAGATCATAGCGCTGAACTATCACACATGTGAGCGCTTGTATAGTTACAACTCGATCGCTCTGAATCTCTCTGCACAGTTATACGTTTATTCGCCGTGCTTGTAACATTACAGTCAGTCAACATAGTTATTGAAGTAAGAGATCGACGTCACGCACAATAAACAGGTGGCCCACAGCGCTCCATATCTGTTGATTTAATTGATTTTATACTGCCTTTTCATGAGCGCCACAGTGAGGTTGGCTGGCTGTTGGAATATTTTAAACAAAATAGAAAAAAATACCTACATATATCAAATCAATTAACAAAAAAGTGAACGAAATTTTCGAAACATTATTTATGGATTTTTAAGATAGGTAATCGGCAATTTAAAAATTATTATACGATTATTAATATTCGGCTTTTAGAAAATTAACAACAATAGACAATAGACCTCAATCAGGGAGAAATAACGAATTTCGATATTATTGTTTTTATCTAGTGTAATGTTCCTTTTTTTCGATTTGTTTATTGATGATTGTCTCAATGTTTATATTAACTTTGTTGATAAAGTTTCACGAAATGAATGAAAGAAAAAATTCTTATTTAAATAATTAATATTCAAGTTTAATTTAATCAATATGTAATTGTACTTGATATTGTTAAATTGACTTTGCATTTTTCTATTCTTTTAAATATTAATTTTGTAAGAAAATTATCAAGAATCTATTCTAGCTTTAATTGCGTATAAATACGTATAATGTATCTCTGCATATTGAAGAGATTCAAGATGTGTTTTTAAACAATAAATGTGACACAAATTGCGATGTAATCAAATATAAGTGTTTGTGGATTTTAAATTTAGAACGATCCCCCACGCCAATGGATGGCTACCGACGTACGACAAACGCCGGACACGCGCGCCGTATATTAGGGCACAAACACAGAGCTTTCTATGTCCGTTGCTTGATGATAATGCTTAAATAGTTCTTAATTTAATATTCATTGATATATCATTTAAAAAAATACTAGAAGGGTATTTGAATTTTTATATAAATGAAAGAGTTATAGGTTAGTATCGGGATTTGCCCGCATTTGCGTCCAGGTGGCGTCACTGCTCTGAGCTATCTTATATTTTATTTGTTACGGCTGTAAAACTACAATCAACCAACGTAGTTGATGAACTGAGTGAGCGACGTCACAAACAATAAATAGGCGGTCTATTGTAGCTGATTTAATTCCTCTTTTGCTATATTTTCATAAGCACAATAAGTCGGTAGGTTCAAGTACTTGATGAAGTATTACAAACACGTACATTTCGATTATAGTAAAAAATCGAGTCACGTATGTTCATGGAGTGCGCGGACGATAATCGTACGACAATCTAAAATAAATTCACGATCCCTCTGCTAAGTTGTAAAGAGTCTATTGGTGTTCTCCATATTTTGTTGAACCATTCTGTATATCAAAGTATAATCTCTTAAAAGTGTAATTTCATTTGAATTCTAAAGTGCGGTTTTTATTTTATTTTGGTTTATATTCTAGTAAATATGAAATGATTGCAGTGTCTGAATGTTTTGAAAAATAGCAATTTTTAAAGCTATCTGTAATATCCTATTGTATGTTGGTATAAATAAGATATATATGTTGGTGGTGCATTGAAAACGAGCTTAAAATGTAATTTACTGAATTGCATTGTAACAATTCACTAGAAACACACTTGCATGTTTGCAACAGACATTGTTAATGTTAATGTCTCAATTTTTATACGTCCATTCCACTATACCCTTAAATACAATATGCTTCTTTTCTAAAGTAAAGGGACTATTTTTGGATGGCTGATATAAATATCCGGGGGAGAAAGCGGCGTTTATTCAAAAAAAAAAAAATAGTCAAATGTTTACTATAAGCATCGAATGGAAATAAATAAGAGATGAGTAGGGAGCTTTTTTTATTGAAATAAGAAAATAACGAGGAGATTTAAAGGAAAACGGGAATGTTTATGGAAATTTGCTTAGAAGAACTCGATGATAGACTAGAAATCGTTCAATTTTTGAAAAAACAAACAAACGATGACTTGCAATAAATTAATATAGCATCATTTTTGCTACATCTTTGTTCAACTCACATGAAACCTCCACTAATTATAGAATATCATATAAATAAAACAGAGACAATAATATTCCGCTTTGATGCTCTTTACTTTAATAGTTGTAGTTTTTTGTGTATGTCACCCTTTGTATGTTTGGTTGGTAGAACGTTAATATTACAATACAACCCTTAATTGTGGTAATTTATATTTTAATTAAATTTTCAAGCTTGTGTTGTTGTTGTTTGTTGTCGTTATTACTAGCTTTTTCGTGTGGCTCTTAAATCCCGTACAATTTTTTGATAAAGTTGTTCGTCTAGACCTAGACAACGACTGTCGTCTCTATTTTCATCGTCATAAATCTACAACTTTTATTCTTTTATAATAATAATAATTCAGAAAATCTTAAAACAATTTTCATGAGTTTATCTTCTAGTTTATCATTGTGTTGAAAATGTTTCCGTATTTGTGTTTTTCAAAATAAAATCTTTATGTATATGAAATTCAACAATGTTTATAGGAGGAGTAACAGAGGAAACTATAAATTTCGGACATTTATTTATTATTTAAAAATCAACAAAAAGAAGCACGTAGAATCCGTTTCATTTAAAATTGAAATTGGTCTGTCCGAAGCCGCCGTCTTCTTGTCTTTCTCTACACTATAACAAATCGATTTTTCATCGATTCTCTCATACAATTTTGTGTTGTGTTATAAAACCAAACAATATGGAGAAGAAAATTGGTTTATTCTTATTAGTTTAGATTTTTCGTTTTAAACAGATATTCAACTTGTCGTAGCCTCAACACTCTGCTAAATTGTCTTTTATTCTACAATACGATTTTTAATTATTTTCATCAATAGACGAATTCTAATTAATTCCTGTTGTCTTCTGTTTTCTTAAAAAAAAAATGATTCGTGATTTGGAATTTTCCTTGTGTATGGTGCTTTTAAAAGAGCGCTAATTCGTTCAATTTCTCTAAAAGTCTGTTTTTTTTTGCTATAATAATTAATTCAATACAGGGTTAATCAGGTACGGCGAAAAGTTGTAATGGTAACTTCCATTATTTGGCTAGCGATTCTAAATTTTTATTAAGGGTATTGGTGATTACATAGAGATTCTATAAGTGTAATCTTGGGTCGTTTTATTTGTAAATGATAAGAGGTCTCGAGCTCGAAAATAACTCAATCGATCACAAATTTTATTCTTCGTGGGGGAGACTCCCGAATTTCATGGAAAACCGATTGGATTTTCCAAATATCTGAAAATATCATGAAGACTGGTTTTGTTTGCAATAAATTGATAATATCTTTAAGGATCTTTAGGTGATTACTCGGAGATTACTTTAGCAACATTGGAACCTTGTAGCTCATTTGGAAATTGGTCGAAAAAACACTCGATTCTGACAATGTAGCGACTTTTATAAACGAACTAAACACGTAATTGTAGCAATAGCTCAATGCCGGAAAGGTCTTCGAGTTATTCTTAGTCGTTTTGCGTGTTTAGTTTTTGAAAATCGCGAGCCTGTCTAAAACGAGCGGTTTTTGACCTACGAGGTTCTAATTTTGCTTAAACAATCTCCAGGCAACCTCCTAAAGATTCTTAAATTTCTTTTTTGAATCGTTTGCTCAATATGGGAGTTCCTATAAGAGTTTGCTATAAAAACCTTGCGTACTTGAATAACCCTGTAGAAAGATTTCTTTTGTAAGAAGATGACTTCCCTACTTTCTTCTTCTTCCCGTTCGTTTTGTACTTTTTCAATAATTTAACTAATTATGAATCTTTTATCTCATTACAGGATTATGCTGAACGCGGTGAAGAGAATAGTTTAATAATTGAAAGGATTTTGATTTTAATCAGGAATATTTTGTACGTCCCCGCAGATCCATATACAGAGAAACGTCCAGATAATGATGCCAGTGTTCACGATCAAGTACATTGAATTTATTAATATTAATTCGAATTAATTAATTAATTAATCTAAAATGTGAAAACAAATCTATAGGTATTATGGGCACTACATCAATCTGGAATGTTAGATATTATTCTATTTATGGCTAGTTCAGTTAATGAGAAAGTCTATTATATGCACATATTAGAGATTCTATCATTTATGTTACGTGAACAGAAACCATCAGAATTAGCGAATGCAGTATTACAACGTAGTGAAATGGAGAAAATTAGGGATGAAGCTGAATTATTAGCAATAAGGCATAAAGAAACCAACCAGAAACAGCAAAAAGTTAAAAATTATAGCGGTTCCAGGTAAATTACTAATAATTTTATACTTCATCTATCATAAATCGTTTGATTTTCAATATAACAAAATACAAAGTAGTAGAGTTGATTAAATCGTTATAGACGGTGTATAGTTTTGATTTGTCGGTGGCAAATTGAAGTCTTAAACGTACATAAGAAGAAAAAAAATCGATCAATCTGAACTTGCTCGTGTCTCTAGAGATTTTTATTGGTCATTATAACAATAGAAAACAACAACAACGATAATAAAACGCCACAACAACAGAACAACAACAACAAAAAAAGCAATAATAATATTAAATGCTCGATCGATAAGAGTCAATTTTCTGTTTACCATTTTGATTAATTTCAAACAATTATTTGTTTATTTGAGTATTTCATATTGGATACATGTTTACAAAACGATCTGTTATTTTCATTGAATGCTTTCAATTATAATTGAACTGGTGAAATTTCATAAATTAATAAGTCACATATCTACCATAGTTTATTTATTATCAATAGTTTATTGTCAATATGCAATCGAAAATTTCAATGAAGAACTCTGTTTAGTGATGTTAGTGTGTATAATACAATAAATACCGTACGTATTAAAAGTTTAATATCAAGTTAAAACGTCATTGAAAAAATAAAATTGAACTGGTGAAATTTCATATCGTAGTTCATTATTCTGAATAGTTTTATTGTCAATATTTCAATACGATTTAAGAATCGTCATCAGTCATCATTAAAAGTAGTTTTTCAACTGTATGTCAACTGGAAAATACAATCGATAATTTAACTGAAGAACTCTGTTTAGTGATGAGTTTGTATAATACAGTTGCAAAATATAGCTCTATAATACATTAAATACCGTATATATAAAAAGTTTAATACTGAGTTTAATATGGTATTGAAAAAATAAGGCTATGTTGATATAATTTTTGACATTTTTGACAGCTACACAAAACTGAAAATAGGAATTAGTATTGTTTTGTAATCAGCTACAATAAACATATAATATACGTAACCCTAATAGCCTGTGATATGCTTTGGTCAATTTTTAAATACAATACGGCAAAAATACTGTATAAAACGATATAATACCGTAAATTAACATCACTAGCGGTGTTTCTAAATTTACCCATCCTTGATTGATGATGATGATGATCCTTTGAATTGCTTTTCTTTAACTTGTCATCTATTTAAATTTGTGATAATCGATATACAACTCTATTTGGCCTTGCAGTTGGCCATGCTTTTTTTATATAGAGTCGTAGTCGTAGCTTGGTTCATACTTTACTACATTTGACATTTTTCAACGGACGGCTGAACCAAGTTACGCTCCTACGTAACTAAAAACATGGCCAACTTGAAATAGCGTTGCCCACCATTTATAATGAGCAAATTTGTTGATCCAGCATTTTGAATCGTTGTGAAATTCACAATTTATTCCCCTTTTTTTAAAAGAATTTTATTCAATGGACCATTCTTAAAGAAAGCGTTGCGATATCATTAAAAAATAAACAACAATAACGAAATTCTTCTCATAATTGTCGTCATTTTATCAGATTTTCTTATTTTTCTTGATTTATTTTATTTTCTTTTAAATTTTTATTTTGTAGACATTCACGTTTTGGTGGTACTTATGTTATCAAATCAATGAAATCAATTAGTGACAATGAATTAATTTCATATAAACCATTAAAGAAGATTGAATCGTTAAATTTTGATTTAAATAAACAAAAACCAAAAACACCAAAGAATCGTTTACCAATTGAATGTTCTACATATGAACGACGTTCAGCATTTACAATACGTTTATTTTTAAAAGAATTTTGTATTGAATTCTTAAATGGTTCATATAATACATTCATGTATCATGTTAAAGAGAATTTAGTACGGCATAAGGCACAAGAACATGACGATTCTTATTATTTATGGGCATTAAAATTCTTCATGGAATTCAATCGTTGTTACAAATTCGAAGTTAAATTAGTCAGGTAAGAAATAATTATACAGGGTGTCAGATCTAAATTGGGTCGATTCTATGAAACTCCTATTAGTTTTAGAAAGAGATTCCTGGGAGTCATTTTATCTCAATTAGAACCTGGTAGCTGAGTGGGAAGTCGGTTAAAAAACGCTCGCTTCTGGCGATGTCACGATTTTCAAAAACTTGCTTCACACTTAAAATGACTTAAAGTGACTCGAGGATTCTCACAACATTGATTTTTTTCCATTTTTTTGTTCCAATGCATTCTGAGTCTAATTTTCGTAGAATGCAAAGGAGAAAAACGGAAACAATTAATGTTGTCAGGGTCTTCGAGTGATTCGTAGTCGTTTTGCGTCTTTAGCCCGTTTTTGAAAATTGTAATCTAGTTTAAAACGAATGTTTTTGACCAATTTTCAAATGAGCTTCAGGGTTCTAATCTTGCTAAAATAATTTTCAGGGATCCTTCTATAAATCCTTAAAATATTATTCGAATCGCTCATCAACTAATAGGAGTTTCATAGTATCAACCCTATTTTTATAATCGACATCTTGTATATTGAGTCATTCACATAAGACGTAAATTTCTTACGTCAACTCCTATTATTTGGCAAGTGCGTCGTAAAATATTTCAAGGATTTGTAGTTGAATCTCTAGAGAACATTGTAGCAAAATTAGAAACTCGTAGCTCGTTTGGAAGTTGGTCAAAAAAGCATCATTTCTGACGATGTCGCTTTTTCAAAAACTTGTTATACACTAAAAATGACTAAGAATGACACAAAGGTCCTCCCAATGTTGATTTTTTTCGTTTTTTTCAATGCATTCTGGAATAAGTGGAAATGTTGCCATTTTTCCTAAAATGCAGTAGAGTAACACAAAATAAATGAATATTGACAGGATATTCGAGTCATTTTAATCGTTACATATGTTTAGCTCGTTTTGAGAATTGTGATCTTGTCCAAAACGAGCGATTTTGACCAACTTCCAAATGAGCAACGACGTTCTAATTGTGCTAAAATGCACTCTAGACACCCTCCTATAAATTCTTGAAATATTTTTCGAATCGCTCGTCAATTAGTAGGAGTTTCATAGTTTCGACCATATTTAGATCCGAGATCCATCCTGTATATCGAATAAGTCACGTAAGACGAAAATTTCTTACGTCAACTCCGATTTTTTGGCAAGTGATTCGAAAAACGTTTCAAGGATTTGTAGGAAAATTCCTAGAGAACATTGTTGCAAAATTGGAAACTCGTATCTAGTGTGGAAGTTGGTCAAAAAACGTTCGTTTTGAACAAGGTTGCGATTTTTAAAGACTCAAAACAATTAAGAATGACTCAGAGACTTTTCCAACAATGAATTTTTCCGTTTTCTCCATTGTATTTTTAAGAAAAGTGCGAAACATTCCCATTTATTCCAGAATAAAATCGGGAAAAACGAAAAAAAAAATCAATGTTGAGAGGCTGCTCAAGTCATTCCAAGTTTTTGCACATATTTGTAAACGCGCGATTTTTGTGCAACTTTCAAATGAGCTACAAGGTTCTAATTTTGCTAAAATAGTCTACAGGGAACCCTTTACAAATCCTTGCATTATTTTTCGAATTGCTTGCCAAATTATGGGAATTGCCATAAGAACTTTTCGACATACATGACTCACTCGGTATAACACAGCTATTCGATCATGGTCAACTTGACTTTTAATAGCATACAATTATTGATGGGCTCTAATGCTGAAATTTTAGTGAGACTGTATCTCTGCAAGCCTTCCATTACGTTCAACAATTAATCGATAAATATTGTGATGCATTGCATACAGATAAGGAAAAATCCGTTTTATGGTCATTACGTTTACATTTAGCTTTAATGGCATACCGTGAATTATTATTAACATTATTATCAATGGATAAATCAACTGATAATAGTGTACGTGAATCTGCTAATATATTGAAAAGTAATATTTTTTATATAATGGAATATCGTGAATTAATCATATCATTATTAATAATGTATGATGAATTAAAAATGTCGAAATCATATTTGATAGATTTAATGGAAACACAACATATCTTTTTAAAAACGTTTGAACATTTCTGTAAAATAAGCGGATCAATTGTTATACAAAAAAAGAAGAAAAATAGAACGAAAAATCGAACTAAAATGGGTAAGTGGTGTAAAAGATTTTTACTATTATTCTTATTATTATTATACACAAATCATTAATCATTAGTTTTAATAAAAATTGTGATAAATTATAGCGAAACAACAACAACAACAACAACAAGAGCAAGAAAAATTAAGTCTCGACAATCAATGGAATGAAATCTCATCACAATTATCGATAATCCTTGAAACTGGCACGAATATTCCCAGTGATATTGTACCGTTTGATGCAGCCTCTGATGTACCAATAGATGAACAAAAGTAAATACTTTTAATTTATTTTATTATAAATAATCAACTCCCTTAACGTCTTTATATTTTTTACTTTTTTTTCACCACCACTTTAGAACGGAAACTATGAAGAACGTGCAACGGAAATTAAGAAGTAATGAATTTGAAAATGCTGTAGGTTTATTACGTGCCGCCCGGTAAGTTTATACTTAAATCAATTCTGATAGCATTAAATTATAATTATTATTAGGGTAGTAGTAGTGTGTGTGTGTGTGTGTGTGTGTGTGTGTGTGTGTGTGTATATGGGGTGTGTAATTTTATAGAAGGAGTGTAGTTGGATGAGAGAGATAAGAAATTTAGTTCATCACGTATATATTGTAATATAAGTGTAGTAGTTGTAGAAGAAACTAATTAACCTGTACAAACATACGACGTTTAACTTTATGTTGCTAAATACCTAATTACGATAATATTAGGCATACCACAATTATGTCTGTTTGTTGGTTAAGCTTGTCTTATTTTATTATAGTTTAAGACAACATTAGGGGTGGCGTTATAGAGATAACGTTATTGTTGTTGTTCTTTAGTATTTTCTATACTATTATAAATATATGTATGTATATGGTGTACAGTTTGATAAATTTTATAAATTGGACAAAGTTTTCAAAACATTCTGTGGAATTAAGATGTAATTTGTTTGGTTGAAATGTGTTCCAATTTAAATGTTAGTAAATTAGGATTACTGTCACATAACTAAGTTTCCTCTCCTACACTTAAGTATTTCATGTTGTTCTATAAACACAGTTTACCATACATTTAGAACGAATCCACTCTCTCTCACTCTCTCTACTATTCTCAACAAAAAAAAATGACAAATATTTCAGTAGATGGATTTATTTTCAGTGAAGTGTGGCCTGAAAATGATTGCTTTGGGAATAACAATATGGCACCAGAGGAGGAGTTTTTGGCATTGCGTGACATTTTTTTCGCCAACTTAGGTGGTAAGTTTCTATTCTTTATTATTATTATTATTATTATTATTATTATTATTATTTGATGATTCTTTAATGCACAAATGGATCCTATAATATAAGTTAGTAATTTTGTGATTTTCTGCATCATTTATTGAAAGAAAGTGCTATTTTTAAAGACCCTTTATATTAATCGATATTTGTATTCAATTTTTCTATTCGATTTTAGATCCGAATTAATCTCGGATCCTAGATATACATTAAAAAACTGCTGACACCATAGATAAGTTGATAGTAGAAGACACTAAAAAACCACGCTACTGCCATGCTTTCAATTTGCGTATAACCTCAAATTGTCAAAACAGTATATACTACGCATGAAACTTTTCGAGACCGTTCTATTCTGAAAGCACAAAAGCTTCCTCTGATACGACAACTCGGATCAGAAACCGAATGGCGTAAAGACACAAAATTGTCGTTTTATTTGTAATGTAAAGTGAGCTTTAAAAACTACGGATGGTATTCAGTAACTTTCTAGAGACTAGTCTCTTTTTCTATAAAGATAGAGTAACCTGACTCAGTAACTTATCTCATTTAAATTACTCTGACAAAAAATTGTAGAGTTATTACATTATCCTATTCTTATTAAATATAATTCATATGATTGAATTGTAGAAAGTGATATAGATAGTTCTGTTCAAAGTGACTGTGTCAGTATCTCGTTTAGTCACAGTAACCAATCTCCAAAAAGTTACTAACTACCATACTACAAGTAGTATTTACTAATGGTGTAACGGAAAATCTTAGCCCCCCCTCGCAATAAAAGAGCTCCTCTACTCATTAGTACCGTAATTAATGACTCACCTAGAGCTTGAAGGTAAATCATTCAGTAAGAAACATTTATTAAATTGTTAAGCTAAATTATTTGAAGAAAAGAGATTAAAACTGAGCCCTCTTACTGCATGGGTTGCGGGGGTGTACTTTATGCCACTAGTATTTGCCCATTTTTGGACGTTTGTGGATAATTTCAAATGTCAATCAAAATTACAAATTGATAATACAATATTTTTTAAAGCATATACAGGGTGTTTCTTCTAAATGTGGTTAATTCTTATGAACATCATATCAGTTGGAGAGTAATTCGAAAAATATTTCAAAGATTTATAGGGAGGGCCCTTGAGACCGTTTAAGCAAAATTAAAACCTCGTAGCTCATTTAGAAATTGGTCAAAAAACGCTTGTTTCTGACAGTGTCGAGATTTTCAAAGAATTAAAATGACTCGAGAATATTCTAAGCATTACTTTTTTTTTCGTTTTTATTTTATTTTGAAACAGGTGGAAATATTTCGTATTTTTGCTAGATTGCAATGGAAAAAAATCAATGTTGGGAGGGCATTCGAGATACTCATGTTTAACTCATTTTCTGACCAACTTCCAAGTGAGCTACGAGGTTTAATTTTGCCACAGTTGTTTCCAGAGACCCCCCTACAAATCCTTGAATTGAAATATTTCTCGAATCGCTCGTTAAATAAAAGGAGTTCCATAAGAATTGACCTCATATAGAAGAAACATCCGGTATTTTAATGAACATTAAATTAAGAAATATTCAAGTTTTATCATTGCTCACAACTAAGAAAAGTTTGAAGGATACGAAGCCACGACCTTTGGTTTAACACACCATTGCTCTACCAATTAAGCTACCAGAACCCATACCAATCGAAGTTGTAAAATTTTTTGTGGTACAAATCAATTTACTGAGCTGAAAATTAAAATTAGAAACATTACTTTAGGCTGTTTTCGATACAATATGAGACTGTAATTTCTATCTTAAATTATCGTTTTATAAGTGTCGTATGAATACTGGGGAAAAGAATGACTTAAATGCTACAAATATTTTCCAAGTCACTCACTAAAATGTATAATAAAATGTTGTCAACAATTTTATTGTACAACTATAGAACAATGTAGTTATTATTTATAGTGGCTCCACTTTATAGCTATTGTTTATTATTTTATAATCCTCATCTTATTTCCAAGCGGATTTCAACCAATAAAGTTCTCAAAATAATTGGTAGGAGTATAAAATGAACGTTGTAAAGGTAGTATACAAGAAATTATTGTCGACTATAATAACAACATCTATACCGCTTATTATTAGTGGTATATACGTACGGTAAAGGACTATGATTCATTTTAATTGGCGTAATGCTTCTATAAAACTAAAGCTTGCCTAAAAGTAAAATTAAACTCGAATAGATTTATTATCGTTAATTATTGTTTAAATACAATTCAAAAAAAATAATACATATATACATATAAAACAAAGAAGTACGGGTTTTATGTTTTCGTATTATTATAATTTTTTGTTGGATTCTCGTTAGGGAAATATCTTACCTGAATTATTCCAAGTTATTCACCAATTTTCTGGCCTCAGGTTTCCAATTTGCTTTAATCATAACACAACTATAGTAAGTTTATACCGCCCATCTAAAATAGAGCCGAGAAAAATTGAATTGCCTGAAGCCGTTTGGATGTAATTTCATGATCAACCTGTTCAAAGATTTGTTCATTCTTTTCGTAATTTTTTTCTCTCCATCTCTTGCTAGTTCAATTGTTTGAATTTCTTTTATGAAATTTTTCCTTTATACACAATTCCGCTATCTTTTGATAATTTATCTGTCTCATTTTATATGTTCTGATTCAATTATTTTTGTATTTTTGCTTCTTACTTTTTGTTTTCATTGTGATATTTTATAAGCATATATTTGTTGATGAAAGATGATTTATTTCAAGTAAATCGACTTGTGGGCGACTGTCTTCCTCCCCAATGATGCCGTCGACAAATTGAATATTTGCCGTTGGCGTATATTTCAGTGTAGATGACAAGGAATGAGGGTAACACAACACGACCCTATCTTTGTGACTAGTTTATTATTGGTGGGGTTGATCTAATAACACATCACTTTCGTGATATGGTAGTGTGACTACAGGGTTTTTGCTCTGTTACTACTGCTGCTCATATGATGATCGCTTTGGGGTGTTTATCGACAGTGAAAATATAAAAAAAATAATTGATCTTTTCGGCAATTTCATCTAAATTATTAACGAAAATCCTCCACTGACCATGAATTTCAAATATTTATTGTAGTTGAATCGATTATTATACTTTGAAAAACTTATTAAGAACTCGTTAATCTTATAATAAACTTACTTGTGGGTCTGTTTTTATGAGAATCGAATAGTCATCATTATCGAATTAAAACAAAAGTTACAACTTGTTTCTCCCCAGGTCAGTTTTTTCTAATTACAAATAAATGTAACATAATTACAATCAGTGATTTTAAAATTTATCACATATCAATTTCAAATAATCAACATTATTGATAACTAGTAGTTAAAAATTAAATGTTAGTCAATAAATTTAAAATAAATCGATTAAAAATTCACAATTAAATTCAGCTTATTATAATTTATCGACAAATTCAACGAAAATAAATATGACAGGGCGTTAAATTAAGCATATTTGATGAAATTAATACCGACACAAATTAAATTAAACTATAGCTAATTTAAATTATACGTCTAATTAGTTTTTATACAAGCATGTACATTATCAATTCGCCTATCTTGTAAAAAATTCAGTAAAATTACCAAAAATTGTTTCTATTTTTCATTGAATTTTAATTAATTAGAGAAAATATTCTCTTATATGTACAGTCATCGCCAATACTAAGTGACCGAGTCTTGAACGAGAATATCATGATTTCTCGTTCGTGTGAGTCAGGCTGTTTCTCTCATCAGGGTAGGAACCACAGGTAAATACCCAAAATGACATCAGTAACCCCACCTTATTCTTCTGATTGAATATCTTTCTTTCCAAATTCTGACCTGTCATGATTCTGTTATATTGTTATGACCGCTCTCATAAGCCTGTTTTACACAGCCGCACAAAAAGTGGTCACTAACCGTATTGATTCTCGCAGTTGGCTGTGCTTTTGATGACGTAGTAACGTAACTTGATTCACACTTGACATTTGTTAATGTATTTTCCAAACAACTAAGTCACCAAAGCCACAGCCAACTGCGAGAATAAATACTGTGGTACACCCTGTATATGTTATAGCAAATAAAATAAAACTATACCATGTTCACATTAAAAGACAAGTAAAATGAAATTTCATTCACACTACAGTTGTAATACCATTAACACACTGTAGGGATAAACCAAGCTTATTTACACATTCTGGGCTTCTTCATGTTAATCCATTTGACGAACTTAGTTAAAGATTAACTATTTTCCGCAACTATGGCCCAATTTTTTTTTCCTACTTAAGCTCGGCGTGGCAAGACTTTGTTTTAATTCTAGCTAATGGTATGTTTATACACATTTGAGGCGGTACAGCTCCTGCCTAAATGCCTGTAAATCCACGTTTAGATGGATTTAAGTTAAGGTCTTGCTAATGCGGGCTTAAGTAGGAAAAAAAAAATCGGTTTTACTTTATCTAACGAGTTACAGTAACCTAGGATTGGACACTAATTTAATGGATTTAACTTGTTTTATAATGTGAAAAGAGTCTTATAAGCTTGTAAAGAATCTAAAAGGTCGAAAATTTGGAGAGTTTAGTTCGTTCGAGTAATAGTAGATAGGTTTAAAACTAAAGACTGTTGAATATTCCAGGGCCTCGAACCATTATCTTCCACTTTTCGTTCCGATTCAATTGTAAAAAAAAAAATATATCGGTTCGGTTTCGGTTTTCGTTCCTGCAAAAATAACGGTTTTTTTTCGGTTCAAATCAAGACGATTAATTTTCAGATTTTTAAATTCTACCCTAAAAGTTACAACCCCTAAAAGCTTTTTATAGGATAACCATTTGAAATACAGAAAAATCCTTGAACAGGTGTTTTATTTTGTAAATTTTCTATTAAAAGTAGAATTTTCATGGTAATATGTTTTACCATGAGGTAGAAAATCGTAGGAAACCTTAAAAAATGACAAACAATCATCCATAATTACACGCACTCTCTCCTAAAAAGGGTTAAAAACGCGGCTTGCACCTTTTGATAGCTCTAGCGAATCTATATCTAGTTTTTAATTCACTAAAGGGTATTGATCCGTTCTAGAGATATTTAAAAAAAAAATTGATTTTTCAGGGGTAACTTCAGCCCTAAAATATCTCCCTTAAACTTGACTATGGTCACTAATAACCAAATAAGCATCCATCAAAATAGAATGAACTACCTATATTTATACCAAAAATCATTGAAATCGGGAGTTTCGACTCCGATTGGTTAACTTGTTTTTCGTGTTAAGTGCTGACAAAGTTCCGGGGAAGATAAGAGAGAGGAGATGAAAAGAGAAAAAGCTGGTTTTTGTTCAGCTCCGGATATCGTTTCGGCCAAAATTTAGTTTTTCCGGTTTTCGGTTCAATTCCGTTTTGAAGCCCTTGAATATTCACATCAGTTTTACTTCTTTTTCATGATAAAAGAATCTAATAGGAATAAGGAACAATTTAATTAATTTGAGGAAAACTGTAGTGTAAGTGACTCGTTTTTGTGATTCTAACGATAATGAACGCACCATATACAGTAGTCATTTTTAGCGAATTTTTTTAAAAAAAATTAGCTAATGACGAGATCCTCACTTTTGAATTTCCGAAAAATTTTTGCACAGAAGTTCGTTTTGGAACCTCAGGAACCCATATCCACCGTTCGTTAAAATTTATATATATATATATATATATATATATATATATATATATATATATATATATATATATATATATATATATATATATATATATTTATATATGTATATCCACGATAACTGCCGTAAAAATACACCAATCTTAATGAAACTTGGTACAAAAATCGGTCTTTGTGATAGCTTGGATGAGTTCGTTGGCCAGACTGGTAGGGCCAACACTTTTGGAATAAGAGCTGAAGAAATGTTAAAAAAAATCATTTTCAATATTACATTTGCTTAGATTTTGATGAAAATTAAAATAACAGTAGAGCCGACCATTCTCTATGACCCAGAAAAAAAATCATCAAAATCGGTTCGTTGGTTCGCAAGAAAAATGCAAAAATCTCTTTTTTGAGTATAAGCAGTAAAATCCAATATCTCAGGTGGCTATGTGTTCTGACAATTGATATTAGAAAAAAAATTGAATATCGCGAGGTGGTAACTAATTTTGACAGTTAATATTAGACGCAAGGCCTGCTAGAGAATTTCGCTTGAAAAATCAAGCAGGCCTTGATTAGACGTATTAGACAAACAACAAACTTCTTCAAACGAGTGAAATTTTATTAGTGTTTCTTATTGTTTGTGGATTAAAAGTATTTTTCAATAAAAATCATAAATATTAAAATAACATCGGGAAATGAATTTAAGATTAGTTGATTCAATGTTATTAAAATATATTAATTGTCAGTATCATAAGAATATTTTGCAATTAATATTTCAGTATGTAGATACATAAAAAAATTCGCTATATAAGGTACTTGCTGCCTTTGGAGATTTTTTTTTTTTTTAAAAACTAGTGTTCTATACATTGAAGTTATTTTGTATTTAATCCAACTGTGTACAGGCACATCAACTTTAGTCGTAATTCTCCACATAACTCCCAATTTTCCATATTTATGTTATGTAAATATTTAGTATTATTGTCTCTATATTTAATTTAGTTCAAATTATAGAGCTGAAAGTTATTTTCTAATTAATTATTATCAGATTATAAAGGTAAATATTTGTTGCAGCTAAATTCCAATAAAATTTCCAACTATGTCAACTATAATTAAATAAATTTTAATATTTAATTAATACAAACATATACTGTCCTGTGGTCTCTGAATTAATTAATTTAATAATTAATTCGGAGAGCTAATTAATGGGGGGGAAAATGACAAAATTGTATAATTTAAATACGTCTATATTTTCTGTTAGATTCATAGGGGACTATCACAATACATTGAACGATTCTTTTTTTTGGAATATTTACAATTTGGTAGCAAAAATTATAATTATGCTGAGACACTTAATAGACAGATTAGAACTGGTCGATAAATTGTTTTTGTAGTTAAATTAACACTCGCTTGTATGATTTATTTTTACAATAGAAAAATGACACAAATGGTCATATAAAAGTAGAGAATTCACACTGTTATCACAAGCACTTCATCGTCTATTTTTATTATTTATTTTTTTTATTTGGTTATTTTTAATTTAAATTGGTTTCATATAAAACAGTCCGTTCTTCATCCATTTGTCTTAAATGTCACCACAATTCGGTAACACCAGGTAAATCATTGATTTCAACAAAATCATTATTATCATCATCACGTAAACGTATTGTTGTATTATTATCCCAATGTTTTCTAGTGAATTTTCTTGTTAATATTGTTAAAATTAATACAGCACCCAATATACCACCAATAAGTATTAACATACCGGGATGTGGCATATCAATTTTATTCCGATTACCATCCATACTAAACATGGACATTTCACCAGTTGATGATGAAATGTTCCATTGTTGTTGTTGTTGTTGTTGAGGGTGGTATTCATGCGAAGAATTTGAATTAACACCACCATCACCACCACTACCACCGACATCATCTAACGTGACCGGTACTGTCTCCGGGAATAATTCATCTAATTTATCATATTTTAAGGGTAGTTGAAAATCATCAGTATCAATAATTGTTGTAGTTTGTGGTTGTGTTGTTATCATGCCGAATTTAGATTGATTATCATCTTGTAAATCAATCAATAAACTACCTGATAATTCTGTTGGTTTAAAACATAAAATTTTTCTATATTCATCGTTATTTTGCCGTCTCATCCATATACCTAACCATTGTAATTGACTACAATCGAAACGATTACCATCTAAACGGAATAATCTTAATTGTGGTAAATAATGTAAGAGATCTGAACGGATATTTTCTAAATTTGTAAATGATAAATCTAATTCTTGTAATTCTCTAGATGCTGCTAATGCTGCTGTATCAGCTAATAATTGTCTTGCTAAACCGAAACTTTTCGACAAATCCAATATAATTAAATGTTCTATTGTTGATAATGGAAATGTGACTTCTTTAACTGGTTGTATAACACCTATATCAGATAAACGTAATACTTGTAATCGTATCGGACCGGATAAACAATCTGTTGTTAATATTTTGATTGGATTTCTTGATAGATCTAATGTTATTAGATTTGTTAATTGTTTAAATGCTCCATTTTCAATCATATTAATTTTATTGTCATTTAATAGAAGCACCTCTAAAACTGGTAAATCTTGTAAATCGTGATTTGTTACCATTTCAATCTCATTCTGTTCTAAATGTAAGACTTTTAATGTCTCTGGTAAACTTTTTGGTATCTCTTTTATTTTATTATCAGTTAAATATAAAACATTTAATGAATCTAAACGTCCTAATGCATCATCTTCTATAATTTCTAAATGATTCGATTTTAAATCGAGCAATTGTAATAATGGATACGGTTCAAAATCACCACAATTTATAATTTTTATTAAATTCTTTGTTAATCTTAATGTACGTATTGAATGTGTTAAAACACCAGGTACCTGTTTTAAACCAATATTTGATGCATCAACAATCTGTAAACGTTGACCATTACCAACTAAGATGATATTTGGTTCATTCGATTTACCCAAATTGTGATTATTTGATAATAATAAACGTGCCAAACTTGGTAATTGAAAACTACCCAATTCGATTTGTTTTAAACGATTATTTGATACATCTAATTGTTGTAATTTTAATAGATTTTTAAATAATCTCTGATTTAATATTAATAAATTATTATTACTTAAATTTAAATATTGTAATAATGTTAATTTTTCCAATAATTCTTGATTGATTTTAGTTAAATTATTATTTGATAAATCTAAACACTTTAAATTAAATAAACCACTAAAACTATCCGAATTTATTGTTATCAATGAATTACCACTTAAATTTAATGTTTCTAATTCATCTAACGTCCGAAATGGTTGATTATCAATTTCAATTAAATTATCATTTATTAAATCTAAATTTTGTAAATAACTCAAATTTAATAATGTTGTTGTTAAATTATCAAATTTATCCGATACGAAATGGATTGTATGAATTCTTGTGAAATTATCAAAGTTTATAAATTCTGTTATCAAACTATTGATTATTGTTAATTCAACTAAATACGGAAATCTTATTTCTTCACTCAATAGTTCTCCAATCAACAATTCTAATTCACTACCGTTCAAATTATTGACAATTAAATGATGTGTTGTTTCATCTAAATTCTCCGTTAAATTCAACGAATATTGATTACATTTAACAGTTTGATAAATTATTTGATTGTTAATTGTCGAAATATCATGATGATTACACGTACACATGGTGGGACACGCGTCCGATTTAACGAATATCGCCGCTGTCAATACAAAAACTAGCACCAAGTGCATCATTTCTTTAATTGGTCACATACCCGAATTTTACTATTTATATTAATAATTATACGAACATTATTATTATATTTATAGATTTAGAAAGAAATGAATGTGAATTGAATGCTTGCCGTTTGCTTACTGAGTGAAATTCTGGAGGCGGCGGGCGTCTCGACGTCGTTTCACCAATACACACGCGCACGCTTCTTGATGCGCCAGCAGCATCACCATTGAAACTAAATGATATTTTCTTTATAGAAGCTTACCATATTCTCAAACAAACATACTTAATATGCATTTGGCGATCTTATATATAACTATATTGCTGATGTTGTACTGATGCTTTAATCGGTGACTTGTTTCCTGTCAAAATATCATGCAAAACTCTTTTGTTAGACCGTGATGTGACATATTTTCCACCCTTGTATTTCTAGCGTACCGACACGATGATTAATTTTTTTCGTTGTAATTTCCAACATTTCAAATGTAATCCAAGATTGGTGTTATTCCTTACACATGAACACAGTAATATTTCAAATTTTCGTTTGTGGCAAATGATAAATGATCCTTTCCTTTGTATTGTCTGGGATAGATGTAGGTACAGATGCAGGAATAGAGAGAACGGGATTGTTTTAATTTCGATTTTTGTTAAAAAAAAATAAGAAAAGTTTGTTATAATAGTAGTGGACCGTTAAATCCGACTGATGAACTTTTATTGCTGAACGGTCACGTTTTCATTTCAATCAAGCCTCCACCCGATGTAATACTGTTTTCTTGCCAAGCGTGTGTATTTTAACGTAATCCTCTTCTTTCATTAACCATTCAGTTTTGTTGTAATTTTTATTTTTCAAATTACCATTCGTTCTAATTCCGCAAAGCGAACTTGACACTTGAAGAATCTTGAACGCTTTTCTTCTTCATTACATCTCGTTTATATTTTGTTGTTTCTTATTATTATTCTTGTGGTTGTTGTTGCTGCTTTACTGTCACTCAAATGAAATATAATTGTAATTAAGATATTTTTTTTTTTGTACTAAAAGTAGTTGAGTGAAAGGGGTAAAAAAGACGATCATAGCAGTTCACATCAGATCCATTAAAATGTCCTTATTTAGAGTGTAGCTCAGTAATAGCAGACTGATGTTAGATGATTAATGGTAAACTGGTGATAGATCACTTTCGCATATGTCTACTTGCAGCATCTTGTTCATTAAATATAACGACCTTTCGTAAATGTAAAAAGGTCCGGGTTAGATTAAAAGCGTGTCATATTTAACATATCATCATTAGAATCATCAACAAGAAAATAGATATAATTTCTGTAATTTTATGAAATTATATATTTCACAAATCAATTAAATTATTTACAAGCTAATACATCAATTTCAATAAAATTTACATGCGTTTTTATACGCTAATGCATCTTGAAATATGGTGAAAATACCAGTTGTCTTGTCATTCAACACACAGTCATATACGAGAGAAGAAAAAACGCTGATGATTAATGTGAGAAACTGACAAAATATTCAATTCGTTTACGAGAATTGTCAGAAATGCTTCCGATTCAAAAACAAGATACCAGTAGATTGTCGAAATGTCATCCAACATATACAGGGTGAAATCGAATTGCCTTTAACTCTTTAAACCACGTGTAAGGCCCGAAAAGCTGAGTCGATTTGTGTTCAATTGCGAGTGCAATGGAAACGTTGATTGTGGATGATTGCGGGCTTATTCTCTTGTCTTTTGTCTTTCAACTTTCATGTTTTTGTCTATTTTATGTGACACCATGCGAAAGAGTTGATGTATTCAGTGCTGTTCAGAAATATCGAACAGCTGTTAACCCGAATCTGTGAAGCTACAGGCGTGATTTTGGAACTGCCGAAACGCGCAGCGTACTTTCTATGTAGGCTACAGCTTTGTGTGGAACAGGGGAAGAAAACATTTTGAACAATTTGTTTTACTTCATTTTTATAGTTTTTAATCAAATATGTAAGTTAGTAAGACTTGCTTGAGTAGTTCAATGGAAATCTTAGATGTGTTACTCCCAGAGCAAAGCGTTTCACTTTCTGCGGAGAGTGATGACGTCACCGTCTTATACTACTAATAGAAACTCAGGTAGTCGATTGAAATCAGTATCAATTCAGCCATCATAAGATATGTGGGTAACATAGAACGGAGAAGACATTACCAAATCTCCCGGATTTGAATAAAGACAGAACAATTTATCGTACAATTGGCGTAGACTACGTACAATTTCAGTTGCAAGGTGGCCTTTGGTGCGCAGATCGTCTAAATGAACCCAACTGAGATCGTGTTGATGTCTACTACCCGATTTAAAAATATTGTCATAATTCTAGCGGCGCCATAGAGTTCAAACTGCGGAATGGGAAGTGTGCACGTGTTTATGGGGCAAATGTCTATTTTATGGACGTCGTTTCCAACTTCGGTTCCGACCGAATATCTCCGATAGGTTGCTTAAGCCCCGCCTAAAATTGTACGTACCCTACGTTTGCAGAACGACAATAGTACGTAATCTTAAAGCGAGTTCACACGTTTTGTTTTCCTATCAACTTTGATATCAGCATTACGTTAGCTTCGTATGTTGCAATTTTTGTCAGTTTTAACCAATTTTTTTTGACAATTCAAATTATGTTTATTGTATTCTATTAAACATAGGAATAGTGAGGTTTTCGGATTTAAAGGCAATTCGATTTCATTCTGTATCTTGAATCATTGCTTAAATTTACAAAATATTCCGTTGAATAATACAATAACAACATTGTCATCAGCAATAAGCTACTTGGTTGGTAACATTGTGGATTTTCTTTATTTTTTCTTTTTTTTCTTCTGGTTTCACCCAATATTTCCAATGTGTTTTATAAAGCAAGATAAACGAGTAAAAACCTGAGGGGGAAAAATCTCTACTTTTCTTCAACTGTAACATAATAGAATGGTCATGGCAGTTATCTAATGATTTATGCAGGATTACAACAAGAATGGACATTCGTCGTAGCGGTCGGTCGCACAATGTATATCCTATAGTATATATGTCTTAAATCCCTGAAGAAAGATTGATTATCGGACAAGTTGGAGTCGATGAGAAGAAGCACCATCAATGAAGCCGATACTGGGTCTCTCTTAAATGTCTCTCGTCTAACGATAATCTATATATGGTTTGTTTGTTGGGAAATAAAAGAGAAAGAGAGAGACTAAAATCAGTTTTTTCTCATTTTTTGATAACATGACAGTGATATGTGTACACGTGTGTGATTTTTTGTTATATTCAAATGGCAGAATACAATTGTAACGTAAATCCATCAGTCATCCGATATAAGTGGAACATCCATAGTAGTAGACACACACACATATATACAATAAACAGGTACAAAAGGGATTCAATATGTAAAAGCAAGATAAAATCAAATCAGCATTTGAATATATCGGTAGATATGCCGCTTAGAATGATGGAATTTCTTCTACTACCATTTGTATCATTTTATTCTTGAGTACTTCTTGACTTTCGTTTAAAGTTTTTTTCATAAGCTCTTACAACGGGTATTCATAAATCTTCTGTATGTTGGGAGAATTTCTGTAATAATTTTTCATGCATTCCACCCTACTTTATAGAAGCAAAAATAGTAACCGCTACTTTGAAGCTTTCTCCTATTCAACAGCATGTGATTTTACAATAGCCGATTTGAAAATATATTCATGTAGAATTATTTTGTGTAAGAAAATTGTTGGCACTAATACACCACCAACTATAAAATAAGCTCAAGTTGAATTGTTGTCCTTCTAATAAGACACCCTTATACAATAAAGTTGGCAAAGACTGTTCTGTCTTTTACGAAATTACCTTCACTTGAAATTGACGTCCTAACTTACACAGTTAGTCCTCCCTACTATCTCGACTAGATTCTATCTCTTATTCGTTCTGACTGTAAGCCGTGTTTAATGATGCTAATGCATGGGTCACGATTCCTTCAACTACTAAACCATTTCACTACAATGCCATTATCGTCCCCTTGTTCAAAATAGTGCCTTCAAATAATCGTAGAATTGTGTAAAATTCGCAAATGATGCTTTTACAAAATTCTATACTACTACACATTTATAACGATAAAATAATTGTTAATTACTAGTTTAGATGTGTTAAAATACAGATTGGCCCATCAAGCTCCTATCGACATTAACTATGAATAATGACCAAAGTTCTAACACATGTCAGTTAGATTTTGAAATTCCACACTTGTGCACCAATCACAGTTGATTAACCGATTATTTTGATGGAATATAATTGTTCAAATCTAAATGCATCGTCAGCTCACTATTTGATTTGATTTCTATTACGACGATCCAAAAAAAAAACTCCATCGTTTCGCTCTTGATATTGATTAAATGCCATCTCATCATTCTTATCTATCGGTTCATCATAATCAACTTGTCCTATCACACTTAGCAAGCTCGGTAATTTATAGAGCTTTAAAGCGTATCATATACCGTGATCGATAGTCTAAACAATACTAACAACGAAAATTAATCCTTAAAAAAAAAAAATATATACCCGGCGCATCCGCCAAAATTATCTTTATTATTATCAATAAACCGCTCTGATATTTGCGTAATCGCCTGGCGCATCCACCAAATTTGCAACACCCCCCCTAGCGATGATAAAACGAATAAAAACAATTATTGGCCGTCATTATTTCAAAACAGCAACCAGAAAATTGGGTTGATTACAATGTTTTACGCCAGTTGGTAACACTTGTTACAGACTAATTTTAGTAATTATTGTTCATTGGGCGGTGCACGTTTTGCTTGTTATTACCAGTAAAATGTTATCATTACAACATGCATATTTCTACTTTTATTTTTTTTTATATAATTCTCCTGATTTTTGTTGGGTTTTCATTGTTGTACAAGATACGGTTTGCAGTTCTACAATGTTGTCCTTTGAAAATTAATTACAAATTGTTAAGATAATTAGGACAGCAGCATCTTCCCTTATCTGTTGTTATATTTATTCTTGTGTGCGTGCGTTAATGAATGGTGGCTGTGTAATGATGGTAAAATTGTAGGGAACGAAATCAAAGTGGTGTGATGCCGGTGGCAATGATAGAGAGTTAATGAAACATGCATCAAATACCATCAAGACAAACTGTGACGGACATTCAGGGGACTATTTCGATTGATAATAAATATACCGAATATACGAATATTAATAAAAGCCATATCCCACAACTTTGGGAATTTATATTAATGTTTATCGATGTGGAATTATTACATTCGAATTAATATTTAATTAATTAAGGTTTTCAATTTAATATTGGTCGATTTGTATTGCGATTTGAACGGATCAATGAGAGTGGCACTGTTGGTGGCGGTGTTGGAGACGGATCCTTTGACAGATGGCATCAATTCAACCACATACAAATACACATACGCACACACACTTATACACAATTCTGTAATATTACCCTTTTCCCCTACAGCTTTTGAACAGGCTTGTGCGCTCAGTTAGGCGAGCAATCAAGCCATGGTACGTTGATTCGCGAGTTCAGGGTGTATATGTGTGTGAGCGCGTGTGGCAAAACAGACACCAAAACAGACACAGCAATAGCACAACCACCCACCATCATCCCTTGGTTGTAGATTATGAGATTAGAGAGGCGGATAGAGGAGTATTGTTCGTATTCTATTACCAGTTATCAATAATATCGGACTGTATTTAACGCAAAAATTGATTCGATGCCTTTACACAGGCATTGGCTAGTGATTCAATATTAACAGTCCTTATTAAACCAACATTAATTACAAACACATCAGAAGTCGGTTAGAGAAAACTTTCAGGAGAACTTTATGGAAATTACTTGAACCAGTCAGTGGTCGTTCAATGATATTCCAGCATTGCAATCACAACGATAATTACAACAATAATAGCCTTTGTAATATGATTCAAATTCAAAAATAAAGTAAAAAATCATTAAACTTTCATTTTATAGAGTTGAAAATTAATTTATTTTTATGGGAAACCATAAAATTTCGATATCTTTTACAAGCGCCCCAATCTGGATTTTACTATATGAAAAACAACCCTCTTTATATATGAATTTCAACAAATGACTCAATGTCAATATGCCACCTTCATAAATTCCGGTATCTTTAGGCTAGAAACTGTATTTTATTCACAAAAGAAATATTCTACCCTTATATACACACCTACATACAAATACGATATTTTCAAGCTTTAATAAAAGCCACCCTATATTAACCAATTGATCATAGGTAATAGTAGAGAAAAACTATATGGTTTCTGTATAGTGGTATATAATTAGGGATATTCTAGGAGTCATTTTATGGGGAGCTGGTATTAGATGATATCATAGTGGAAAAACCCCCCATTTACATCACTTACCCTCATGTGACAGTCATTAAATTGTTGCACGAAACTTAAACTCTACCAGCATTTATATACAGTTATCCTTTATGTTATATTTGTTTCACCCTCTGGTTGAATGAATTTTATGGATTATACCATATGTTGGTCAATTTTATGTGAGGGTATTATTTTTGTAAATAATCGATTACAATATTCGAACCCCTTTTGTTGGACTTTTTGTAACGTTGATTATAGAAACATTCAGCTTTTGTATAACTAACTGATCCAGTTACTCGAATTTCATTTATAATTGAATTAATTTGTGGAGAAGTGGTAAAACTGGTCTCGCTGTATCGTTGTCGATTCATTCATTCATTCGATTTAGTTCAAGTGTTCGTAATCCATTTGAATTTCACATTTAATTATATTGAATGGAGATAATGTGTAAATTTTACGATATACATGGTCAGAGAACAGTTTAGATTGTGCAAATTGTTCGTTTAACACGGCTGTTGAATTGTAAAGAAAGAATTATTGTATTACACCTGTCTTGACGATATTGATAGCATTTTGCGCTACTTTGTTTATTTTGTGCTCGGAATACAGAATCCTCACAATAGATATTTAGACTGTATTCTGTAACTTTTCAAAAACCGAGTCTATCCTCAATCATTTGTTTCTCAGTAGAAATTGCTCAATAACCTGCGCGAAGCTTGTTTTATTTATTTTCTCAATCATAAGTTTCTTTTTCGGTGTATTTACTTTAAAAAGAGTAAACAAGAGAAGAAAATATTGGGAAATTCTCTTGTATCAAGTTCATTAAATTTTTCGCATGCATACTTGTTTTAATTAACTTAAATCGCCTCATTTATCGCCCAACTTTCAATCTCTATAGACTTTTACAAAGAAAAACAACTTAATTTTCTCTCCCGTTCCGGTTTTATTTCATCTAATTAGTGTTGTGAGTGTTTCAATATACAAGTGAAAAGACTTGGAAAATTACCACTCGTTAAATAATCGTCTGTTTAGATTTAGTTTTATTTATAAAAAAAATTCTTTAGAAACCACCACCACCAACACCCCTATTCGTAGAACTTAATGAAGTAATTATATCGTTAATACGAAAACTCCAATTGCTAGAACGATAGAGATTCAGTGTTGTGTGAAATCAGTTGAGAGATATCCAACCCTCTAAGAACTGAGCGAGCAAGTTAGGACCTTAACAATTACGCACCCCGATTAAACTGCTGTTGTTTTTGTTTTATAGCGTTGTAGTGGTAGTAGTAGTAGTAGTAGTTTAGAATCGGGTAGTTACCGGAAATTCCTACTAAGAGCAAAAAGAAAAGATGTGTATTTCAGTAAAAAAAAAGCGTTCATACAAGTGAATTCTCTTGAAGATTATCGGAGACATTCTTATCTCTGATGGCCACTACTGGTCGATTTAGTTTTGCAGAATCTTTTTGTTGCTGAACCAAACATAAAAGTTTCCGTTAAACTGACTGGAAAGTTGTTTAGTAATGGAGAAAGTCTTGAAAATTTCCATGACCATCATTTATTTTTTTGTATTGTTCGTCTTTACGTCAAAGCTTCTGTCGTTATTATTGTTGGGTTATTGATTTTGCCTTTATTTAATTAAAAATCAACATTGATGATGTTTTGGTGATGTGAACATTAATGTGTAAATCTCTTAAAAGTAAATAAATAGTACTTTTATTTGTTCGAGACAACTAAATGTAAAGCTTTTATCACCTAATCCCTTGTGGATTCGTATATAAAGCTCACATATATTTATCATAGTATAGATTGTAGTACAACAGACATTTACATTAACATTTCAACTAAATTGAACAATAATTAGGGCGATATGGTAGACCGCATCCTCATCGACCTTAACTTAATACAATAAACGTAATTATTGTACAAATCATTCGTATCATTTCCAACACGATATTATTGATCCATATTTGATTCATATCTATACTGCATCCACTTTGACTTGACAATTTGTTAGGGCGCATGTGTATATGCGCGACAAAAAAAAAACTAGAATAAAACAACCCCCCCTGTTAGAAGCGTGGTTGTATTATCGCTAGTAAATAAATTGTTAGCGATAATATCAAAATGACAAACTGTCTATTTGGTACGTGTTTATTGCACTTTTATCAGGGACACTTTCATTATTGTTAAATTTAATCAACTTGCAACGTTGCATGACAATAGTACACTAGGGACTATCAAAAAATTCCCCATTTTCTCTCACTTATATGATACTCTAGAGTCTAGATTGTGGAAATGAAATGGTGCTATTTTTATAAAATATGATGCCATCAGATTGTAAATGGACCTGAAACTACATTAACGTCCAACTGTACGGTGTTGTTTTGTTGCATTTCATTTTTCTTAAATTTAAAGAAAACCGAAAAAGACTAAAGGGAGGGAATAAGAGAAAAGAGACGCAGCTCTTTAATCAAGATTAATAATGAAATATTTATAAATATACAGGGTGAAATCGAATTGCTTTTAACTACAAAAACTGTATAGAATAGAGTGTGTACAATTAGTATAGGGATTGGAAATTTATTTCATAATGTCGCACGATTATCGTCAGCGCACGCCATAGACATACGTACGTGACTCTCAATTTTTCTATAATCGTAATTTATATGTTTGTATTTCACCAAGTATTTGAACCCACCTATTATCTGCGCTAATCAAAATCTAGCAAAAGAGGGGCATAAATCAGATATAGTAGACCGCCTGTTTATTGTTTGTGATTCACTTCATCAACTATATTGAATGATTTTAGTGTTACAATCGCAACAAATAAACATATAATTCTATTGAGAAGTCGATGTTAATCGTGCGCGACTGGAGAGCGCTTATATTAAATTCACTTCAGAGTAGTGACGTCAGTAGCTCGGAAATACGCGCAAATCCCGCTGCTAAGTGTACAATAAAGGCATTTTGAGGAGTTAAAAAGAGACGAAAATTGGACAAAATTGGAGCTATTATTTGATGGTCGCTGTTTAAGTACTAACCATGGTTGGAGGTCCTGGGCTAACACTCTATTCTGGCCTACTTAAGTTAGGGTTAGATGAAACAAAAACGAAAATAATACTTACTTTTAGAAGTAAAATAAATAAATAAAGCTTGTCGGGTACCCTATAAACTAGATTACATTCAGACGGTCTGACTTCGGGACAGATTTTACGAGAATTTTCAAAAATTTCATAGCGACCATAGTATTATTGAAAAGTCCAAAAAATGATTTACAAATTGTTGAAAAAGAATTATTTTAAAAGGTCAAAATAAGATATAAATTGTTGGAGAATTCTCCCAATTTTTCCAAAAAACTTTAAGCATGTCCTTGAGGTTTTTATCATGAATAAATGAGCTTTCAAACAAGGTATCGTACAATTTTTTATCTTTGAAGTTCTACAAAAAATTACGCAATGAAATTTTTAATCATTTTCCGGAATACTATGAAGTTGATCCTAAAATTTCTTGAAAATTTAGAAAGCCCTTTCAGTTTTCTTTCGTTTGTCTATTAGCCTAGGCGCGCATGAACGATTTTTAATCGGCCAACTTTTTAATCGGTGAGTTACGACTGTATATTTAAGTTAGAGCGCGCGCATGGCCGATTAAAAAATCGGCCAACTAAAAAATCTGTGACAAGACACAAAATTTCAGCCGATTTAAAATCGGCCGATAAAGTCACATCTGTACTTTTATATGTACGGCCGCGCATGGACCGATTTTTTGTTGGTTAAGAGAATCAGAGTGAATTTATTTATTAAAAAATGGATATCGATTGTGAAAAATTAATTACTTTGGTTGAAGCTCGTCCTGCACTCTTCAACAAAAAAGATAAAAGTTATAGTGATCGCGAAATAAAGCAAAGATTATGGTCAGAAGTTGGTGAAAATTTGGTGAAAGGATGGGCACAATTAAACATAAAAGAAAGAACAGAAATAGGTAAGTTTATTTTTTATATTTTTGTCTACATATCTGTAAGAAAACTGTTTTTATATATGATCATACTGCCAAGGCACAGATCCTTGTGGTGATGTAAAGTATCTAGCAAAATAGTTACGATAATCGTGAGCTGTTTGTGGACTACGTTGATTTGATGGGCCTATGTTTAAGAAAGGGTGATTTTCAGGAATGTCTTCATTCTCTTCTGTTTGTTTACCATCATGATGCCTCACAAAATTATGGAGTACACAGCAAGCTTTTATAATACTGTCACAAAATTCTGGAGTTGTGTCTAGCGGTCGGTGAAATATTCTCCATTTATTAGCAAGAATGCCGAAAGTACATTCTACTAATCTTCGAGCTCTAGACAATCGATAGTTGAATATTCGTTTCACGTTCGTTAAGTTTCTTCTTGCGTAGGGCCGTAAGATATGTTTTGATAAACCAAAAGCTTCATCGCCAACAAAGACGTATGGCATTGTTGATCCATTTATATCACCTGGCAAATTCCGGCTTTCAGGAATACATAGATTGTTTTGTTCTAATCGTCTAGCAAAATTTGAATTTTTAAATATTTGTGAATCACTGGAACATCCATATGCTCCGATATCTACCATCAAAAAACAGTAATTACTGTCCACAATCGCTAGCAATACGATTGAACAATATTGCTTGTAATTATAATACAAAGATCCTGTGTTATTTGGTTTTTTTATTCGTATGTGTTTGCCGTCTATTGACCCAATGCAGTTTGGGAAATTAGTCCGTTGATAATAATCTTGTGCAACTTTTAACCAGTCTTCGGTTGTTTTTTCTTGCATATAAATAGGTTGAAGAAATTTCCATAATTTATCGCAGGTGTCTCTTACTATTTCTCTTATAGTTGTCGCTCCAAGTAAAAATTCGAAGTGCAGAGACTGAAAACTGTTCCCCGTTGCCAAATATCTATAAATAAAATAACGGGTGTTCCATTAAATTTCAAGTCACAGAGGGCTATGAAAGTTTTGTTGTAAACGAATTAAAATTTTCGAATTAAAATTATTAATTTGATATTTGAGTTCAAGCCTATATACGTAGAAATACAGCTATCATCAAAAATTGTCGTACATTCACAACGAAACTTTCATACATAACTTTGACTTGAATACCCTTTACTTTCTCTCACAATATTTTTTTTAAAAAGCAATAGTCCTAAATTTGTTTCAAATTAAATCATTTTTTAGGTGCAAAAATCCAAACTCGATGGCAAAATTTAAGAACATGCTTCAAACGAGAATTCAACGCTCAAAGGGACGTGAAATCAGGACAAGCTTCCAAGAAGCGAAAAAAATATGAATACTTTGACCAGCTACTATTTCTGATTCCATCCGTGCAAGAAAGAGCTACGACAAGTAATATTCTGACTGTTGAAAAAGAACCAGCTCGACTAGAAAATACTAGCACATCAACAAATGTAGGTGAATCTACTACTTCCAATAATTTTGCTCAGCCATCTGTTGTCAGAAATAAATCTAAGACCAAACAATCAAAAACATACGAAGAACGGGTATTGCAAGTCTTAGAAAGCAAAAGTAAGGAAGTAGTGGATGAAGATACTCATTTTGCGCTATCATTAGTTCCTTCACTTAGGAGAATGTCAAATTCACAAAAACTGAGAGTGAAAATGAAATTTTTACAAGCTATCAGCGAAGTTGAAGAGGAAGCACAACCGGCAATGCTGCCGGGTCCTGTACCATATTGGCCAGGTATTCCATACCAAAATGCAGCTCGGTATCATATGAATTTAAACCAATACTCCTCATGTTCGACGTCACCACAGTCACCATACAGTGTGGTGTCAGATAATTCTGACTGTGCAAGCAGTAGCCAACAACCAGCTTCAGTTCAACCTGCCATACGCAGTTCTCAAGGTGCAGAAGAAATGTCGCAATTGTCGGGAAGTAGTACCGAAGAAGATATATTAGATTTAGGATCTCTTTTTGTACCAAATGTTTAATTAAAATATAATATAATTATACTTTAATATTACATACCTCAATGTTACCAAAAGCCTTTCAGTACTTGAAATAGATTCACGAACCACATTTTGGTATGTTATATGTGGCGCCACCAGGGCAAGCAACAAATCAAAGCTTGTAATCGACATTCTAGTGTAATTCCAAAACTTTTTTGGGTGCGATCTCAAATCTTCGTAGAATTGATAAAATTGTCCCTTGACTTGTCTACCACTTATGATTGGATGCACCCAGTATTTTTTTTTGCGTTTCTTTTGCAGTTTTTTGAGAAGTAATGCAGAAACACAGGCAATTTCTATGAAATCCATAATTTACTACCGATTAAAAATCGGTCCATGCGCGCCAAAGCAAATCGGCCGACTAAAAACAAGGTCCATGCGCGCCAATTCTACTATCGGCCGATAATAATCGGCCAACTTTTTAATCGTTCATGCGCGCCTAGGCTTAATTCTCAACTAATTAACATTGGTTAAGTTATGGGGGAACCATAACTTAGCGAACCTTTGTAATTCAGAATTTTGTCAAAATTTTCCAAAAAAAAAACACAACTGCCCTTGAATGCACCCTAAAATGCCCGCTCCAATGCTGGTTCACGAGTTTTATGCCCATATTTATAAACCGATCTTGAGACCGTCTTGAAACTTGAGCTTAGCCTTCAGGCCAGAATATGTAACCAAGCCAAGATTGGGTTGTAGCTGCCTTGAGACGAGCTTGAGTTTTGCAGAAAGTGCGCGTACGCACAAAAAGAAAAACGTAATCCTATAAAATGTAACTAGAATCCGCCAAATTCTCAACCCTCCATATACTCAATCCTGACTTCCGCCGAAAATTGCCGAAGCAAGACTTATAAACCAGAACTCGTGCTTGGAATTTAAGACTTGAGATCGAGTCTGAGATCGGCTTATAAATACGGGCATAAGTATCCCAGAAAACAAGAAACATATCGATTATTAAATATCACACTTTAAACGTACACTGGCGGCCAGAAAAAAGAGACCGACTCTTGAACGAGAATATCACATATTATCGTTCATGGGAGTCAGACTGTTTCTCTCTTGAGGATCAGGAGGTGAACAGATAGGACGTATTAAAACGAGTTTGCAGCACATCAAATTTATAGAAACTATTTTTCTACATCAAGTAAATACCCAAAATGGCACCTGTAACCTGAATCCTATCTTCTGATTAAATAAATTTTTTCTCAGAATTCTCACCTATTCTGGTACATTGTGATAACCGCCCTAATAAGCCTGTTTCACACAATCCTACAAGAAATGGTCTCTTTTTTATGGCCGCCAGTGTACATACTTATCTTCTTTCAAGGAATTGAAAAGGTGTACTTTTTCCAACATAAGGCACTCTTTATCCCTATGTTACGCAAACATTCAGGGTGAATCCTGTGATGCCTAAATCCGCCCCTAGTATTAACCCTCAGTAACGTTACTGTCTAGCATTGATAAGAAAACACATCTCAGATTTCAATGTGAATAAAAAACAACTATTACTATAACACATCTCGGTTTTTCATCAGAGTACTGAAAATTTTGGCGAAATTTTTGACCCTATTTTTTCTCAACAACAGGGCCACACAGCCTTTTTAATATATTATAGAGATCAGCTCAGTTTTTCAGGTCCTATTCGAAATTAAAGGCAATTCGATTTCACATTGTATACATGAGGGTAGAGATTTTACTGTAGAGCTTAACGAAAATGTCACAGTCAGCACTACACACACATAAGAAATGAAATCTAATTCTAATTAGTTTAAATTAACCACAACACTGAGATGATAAGATTACAACTAGACGGTTAATAAGATTGTTATTGTTTTTTTGTAGAAAATGATGAAACCACACCGACAATACAACGTACAGAAGAGCCGATTTACAATGACAATGATGAGGGTAAGTTAATTAATTAATTTTTGTTTTCTCGCTTCATCTAATTAGCCAAAATATCAATTATTTTTTTTTATATATAAAATAAAGAAGAAGATGAGGATGAACGTGAAATTAATTTTATCGAGAGCGATATTAAATTTGAGGATTTTATAAAGCGTTTCTGTCATCCGAAAATTGTTAAAGCCTGCGGTCTCGCATTGAAACACTTCGAAACGAATACAACAAATACAAATCATTGTATTGTGAAATTGTTGCATCGTATTGCGTTCGATTGTCGAATGTATGTGATGGTATTTCAAGTATCAATATTTCAAACATTCCAACGAATTTTTATGAATAAAATTTTCCCACAATATCAAGAACTTGTGAAATTTGCAACTTATATTATTAGACAATTTATAAAAATTGCTGAAACTAACAATAGAGTCTATATTGAAGCACTCTTCTGGAAAACTAAAGTTGAATCTTATGATATTGAATTCGGTTATGGTAGTTATAATGAAAAGTAAGTAAAATTCCATTTTAGATCGTGTATAGAGTTTCGTTGAATTAATTCCGCCTTAATCTAAACGTTCTCATCTTTTTATTATTATCAATTTTTTTTCAACGTTTTATTTTTTAATCAAATTGAAAAGATCGTCATCAGCTACCCGAATTTGGACTGAACAAGAGGAAGATGAATTAAGACGGCTATTCATGGAACATCAAGAGAATCAAGTGAAAGACGGTATTATAGATTTCTTTTTTGATAAAAGATAAAGAGATTTAATGATGGTAATTATTTTAGATATTGTCGATTGGATCGTTAATAATCTTATTGATCATACGAAAACTAGAAGGGCTGTTATCAAAAAATTGAAAGATATGCATCTTTTAGTTAATTATAAAGGACGTAATAAATCCACTAATAATAAATATACAAGATATTGGAGTGATGATGATGAGAATCAATTACGTGAATTATTCTATCAATTTAAAGAAACCGCCGGTGAGAAGATGACTATAAAAACGATTCTAAACAAATTTCCACTATTAATACATGAATTACAGTCGATCCTGTTAGATGTATTATGGAGCATTTGGAGAGGCCTCGATCGAAGAAGAGCGTTCTCGATAAATTATTACAGTTGGGTTTGATTTCGGATAGGAAGGAGATGCGAAAGAAGCGAACAAAGAAATCAGGGATAACAGGTAAGCATTTTTTTTTTTGATGATTTCTATTTAAATAATGGAAACTTGCCAATTATAATTGGAATGTAATCATGGTTAAAAAGCCGTAGAATTGACAATAAATGTTGGAATAGTGACGGTGACAGCGGTAGCGCACCTTTTCTCCATTTTAATTGATTATAAGGCACCCTTCTCTCTGTTGTTTCTCTTGCCTGAAATGCCTTTCAGTTTTCACTCGACACCATTCATTGTACAGTTTGACTAATGATATGTCTTTTGATAAAAGATGGTGTTATGAGAATGATGATGACAACGACGACAAGAACAACTCGAATTTTCTAACACACTCATCTTACACACCATCATAACGTAATTTACACCTTGTTAACTTCAACATATCACACCTTTGTCGTTTAAACACGTTTTTTTTTTTTTTGTTATCAACGGACGCCAGTTTTATCGGTTGTGAGAATTGGTTGGTGTTGAAAATGTATACAAAATTTCACATTTTCATTCTTTCTCGCTTTTCACTCAGAAACCAGTCACTGTTCCTATTGTAGCAATTGATTTTTTTTCCTCTTTTAAACGTAATGATACTTTACTTTAACAGAATAGGGGTGGATTTCTGCCACGAAATAGAAGTCGCGCTTTTATTCCCTGTTTTTGATACGATTTTTTTTTCTTTGTCAAGCGATAACACAAATGATGTTGCTATTACGTTAATTATCATATTTAAAAGCAAGCAGACAATAGATCAAAAAGTGTTCTAGAACACAGGGAAAGGTTCAGCGAAACTCCAAATGATCCAATTTTAATGACAATAATAGTTCTAAATTATTTCTAACCTAAAACGTCGATTCTTATCAAGTTTTTCAAATTGAATTATGCAGTTTTGCTTCAGCGTATACTGAAAAGTAGATCAAATATAGATGCATCAACTTAAGTTTGTCCAAATCGGCGCATTAAATGGATCAAAAAGTGTCCTAGGACTCAAGGAAAGGTTCAGGGAAACTCCAAATGCTCAAATTTTAATGACAATAAAGTTCTAAATTATTTCTATCCTAATGCGTCAATTCTTATTAAGTTTTTCAAATTGAATTATGCAATTTGGCTTTAGCGTATACTGAAAAGTAGATGCATCGTTCTAAGTTTGTCAAAATCGGCGCTTTAAAACAATGTTTTTGGAGTAGTCCACTTAATGGATCGTGTCTCCCCGATATTTTTTGAATGTACAATGAAACCTGTCTAAGTTGGTCACTTGTACCAATCATAAACTGTCCAATGTAGACAAGTGTTCAACTTGTGAAAAATCTCTCATTTTTTAGAATTTTTAGAATACAGAGTGTTTTTTTAAGATGGTTAATTCTTCTAAAGCTGCTATTAGTTAACCGGCGATTCGAAAAATATTTCAAGGATTTGTAGGGCGTCCCCGAGAATGACTCGAAAACTCCCAACATTGATTCTTTTCGTTTTTCTCCATTGCATTCTAGAAAAATGGCGAAGCATTTCCACCTATTCCAGAATAAAAAGAGGGTCGAAAAAGAATCAATTTTGGGAGAATTCTCGAGTCATTTTTAGTCACTTTACGTGTCTAATTACTTTTTGAAAATCGCGACATCCTCAGAAACGAGCGATTTTTGATCAATTTCCAAATGAGCTACAAGGTTCTAATTTTACTAAAATGATCTTTCCATGGAGTCCTTTACAAATCCTTGAATTCTTCTTCTACTGTAGGCAAAATCTGCTACGTCTCCTGATTTTGGGCAAACTTAGTTTGATTCAGATGCTTTAGCTCGCTTTCATGAGCTGAATTTACGACATTTAATCGTGGTTTCAAGCAATAATTTTTGGTCTAAAGATCATAGCACGATATTCAATTTTGGAACCATCATAAGAGGAAGATTCAGACACATTTATTCGAGTAAAAAATTCTTCACCGTAAATCTTAAATTTTTAGTAACTTTTAGTAACTTGAATTGGCAAAATGGGGTGATTTAGTTAATCCTACTAATACATCCCTTTCTTCGACATTTTTATCTTACATCGTCAATTTTTGAGGCATAAGAAGACTTCTCTTATGTTAAGCCACGTCCACATATAATGAACAAATTCGAATGAACTAAATGTTAGGTGTAGACCTTAAACCAAACGCGAACAAACATCACGAACAGTTACCCATCTTATGTCAGTACTTCAAAGGAAACTGCTCGTTTGCCTTCGTGTTCGTATAGTGTTGACGCGAATTATCTTTCACATTTAGCGAATCTACGCTCATAGCATGTTTGTTCGTGTTTGTACATGTCAGTGTAGACTTGTTGTTTTTGCTTGTTCATTCTCATTCGTTCGTGTTCGTTCATCCGATCTAGTCTCGGCTTTAGAGACACTCAAACAGAAATTATTACTGGTAATTTACGATACTTTAGGAATGAATGATTGTATTCAACTGATAATCGTGGTTGGAACGAAGCTTAGAAGCACCCACATCAAATGTTGGTATTAATTTCTCGTTTTTTTTTTGCTGGTGAATACGTTTCTTTCGTTGTTATCTGACTGAAAGTCGCCCCCTTTTTGCAACGACAGTTTGTAACCCTCTTGAATATTTCACTGAGGGATCTTTACTACCCCTTACATATACACAAACACGATACCTTTTTTTGGTTGTTGTTGTTGTTATATTATTTATTTGCTCACTTTCAGATTTTTATTACATGTTATCCGGCTTTAATGGTCCCTGTCGACATGTTTTTCCCTTCACTGTTTTTTTCTTCTTCTACACAATCTCATTGTTTTCGATTCAAGTTGGGGGTTTTCTGCATTTTTTCCCCTCATCATTATCAACATCATTGTGATGATTTAATAAAGGTCGGGTAATAAATGTTGGTCATAATTTATATACGACGACATCAAATTAATGGGAGTTTTGAAATTTTCTTGTTCAAGTCTAATTATATTTGACCAAAAAAAAAAAATTATTTATTATTATACAGTCTGTGTATGGCGTATGATTTAACTATATGTAAATAGTTGTGTTCATCTCCAATTGTTTTCCATTAATCTTCAACATATGTTTATGATGCGTTCAAATTTTTGTTGTTTAGATAAATGAGAAAACGACCGTAAATGATAACGAAATAAAAAAACAATACAACCCCCCAAATTTTCCACAACAGTGTTTGTTGAATTGAAGAGAGAAAATTTCGTGTAAAAGTGAAATTACTCCAACCATCCAGCTGAGTCCGGATGACAAAAGATAAATGATTCCGGTGAAAGGCAATCTTGACTTGTCATTGAATTAATCAGAACGCATTCTCTGTTTCTGACAATGTTGTTGTATATACGTGTAGAGCAGTGGGGACGAGAGAGGTGTCTAGCTTCATTGCAGCCCTAGAAAAATACCCCGGTGTGTGTTAAAATAAAACCGTCGAGGATAAAATGAGGGAAAAATCTGGGAGAAATGACTATGACCAAGATGATGATGATGATGATGATGATGATGATGACGACGAGGCATTCACTCTATATACATTCATTCTCTACCCATCGGGCTTAAGTGGAAATAAATTACAGCATGCAGCAGCAGCCTAACTCTATCTCGTGCCCATATAGAAACTTTTAGATTTTCGTAACGGTATTTCCACGGTCGTAAATTATTTTGTATCTAGTTTAATTTCAAATAGGGGAGAATATATCGTTAGTATAAAGGTAGACGTTTTGTCAACTGCAATGACAGTTTCTTTGGGTTGTGTGTTGATGTTGTTGTCAGGGCCGTCGCTAGTACTCAGGCAACTCTGGCATTGTCTGAGGGTGTCAAAATTACGACTCATTGTCATTTAGTAAGTGTAAAAAAGTATGAATAAGCTGTAAAGGAGACATATTACTGAGCTAAATTATTGATTTTTACTCTAAATTTAAAAAAAAAATCACAAAGCAATGTCTTCTGAGTATTTTTTGCAATAAATTTAATTGATTTTAAAGTTTGACTCCTGACTTTTAATTAACATTTTTAAACATTTTCTAACTAAATCATAATTTTTACCAATTTGTCAAAAGTAGAAGATTTAATTAAATTTCGTAGATTTTTAAATTGAACTCTTCAGTTTTAATTGAATTTTGATCTTAAGCCTAAAATGGCAAAATTGTGACATTTTTGCCATATTTTGCTGTTAAATTATGAAAAGAAGTTGTTTTGAGAATTAGTTAATTTCCCAGCTAAATTCTAGTCTTCTAATCTAGATTTTAAGACATTTTTACTTAAATCATCCCTTTTTAGTGAACTCTAGTTTCAAATCGTGGTGGGAAAAAAAATTATAAAATTTTTGGGCGATTTGTCACCTAAACTCTCAACTTTGGTTTTAGATTTTAAAACATTTTAATTATCAACCATACTTTTTGACAAATTTTTCCATAGAATCGTTCAGGAAAGGACATTCAGACACCTATAAGTATATATAAGGGTTTAGAACTGAATTCTTCACTTTAAACTAGATTTTAGGACGCAGCGGTCCTTGAATATCAATTTTTGACCAATAAAAGGACTATCTATATGATGCACTCTTCAAAACGTTAAATAATTCAATAACAGTAAGCCAAAGATTTTCTAAGTACTCGTATCTTTGAAAAGGCTTCTTAATTTTACTGTGCATAGGACCTTGAAACAAATAGCGCCGGTCCTGGATTTTGAACATCTATAGTATGGATTCTTAAATATTGTTGAATGCTAGTTGAAGACGGATCAATTCAATTGAAAAGTTTCTTATTATACCGGGTGATTCACCTAAAACTAAAAGTTCTTATGGCAACTTCCATTATTTGGCAAGCAATTGGAAAAAGATTTCACGAATTTATAGGAAGATCCCTAGAGAACATTTTAGCAAAAATTGCTCGTTTCAAAAACCAACTAAATACGCAAAATAACTTAGAATGACTTGAGGGTCCTCCCAACATTGATCATTTTCATTTTTCTTAATTTTATTCTGGAATAATTGGGAATTTTTCTAAAATGAAATGGATAAAAACGAAAACAATCAATGTTGATAAAGTCTCAGAGTCTTATTAGTCGTCTTGCATCTTTAGCTCGTTTTTAAATAACAATTTTTGACCAATGAGCTACGAGGTTCTAATCTAAAATATTCCTAATAAATCCTTGAAATATTTGAATCATTCTTAAAATAACGGGAGTTGCCATAAGAACTTTTCGTTGTAGATGAATAACCCGGAATGCAAAAACACTAAAAAATCTAAAAAAATGTGCAAATATCTTGATTGATACATTCAACTAAAAATGATCGTGTGTATTGTTTTTATTATCGCATCGATAAGAGAGGGATGACATAAAAATGGTTGCCTGAGGGCGGAACATGTCCTCATGACGGCCCTGGTTGTTGTTTATTTTTATGTTCCTCTGAGAATGGGAGAACACCCCTAATTTTATATATAGGAGACAACCTTATAAACTATCTAGATTTATGCCTATTGTGACCATCTCTCTTATTGTTGTAGAAAAATTTAATTCCCAACCGGACAGTATATCAAAATATCAAAACAGAAATCAATACTCTTTCAAGTTGTTTGTTTACGAAAAATATCCATTTTTCAGTATATATATATAGATTCTTATCATTTACTATCATCTTATCATTTCTTTTGTTTCTATTAAATCTATGCTCCAATTCAAATCGTTGTCTTTTCTTATCACCACCCATCCACCTCTTGTTTTCCATTTCACCTAACTAGATTCACTTATTTTATTATAGATTGTTATTTTGTTTTCGTTTCAGTTCTTGTCATCGTTATATATTTTTTTTAGGTTTATCTTGTTCGTTAACAAAGCACGATTTTGTTGCAATTTTGCACCTTGTTACTACTACTGTTTTGTTATCCTCGCTGTCGTTGTTGTTGTTGTTGTTATTGTTGTTAGTGTCACAACGAAACAAACAAGAGATAAATAGATCGTCGTTTGTATACACATTGTTTCTGGGTTTTTGAATAAACTTTTGAGCAATCTAACAACTTTAAAAGCATACCAAGTTTTGTATACATACTATTATAGCTACATAGTGAAATCTATTGTTTTTGTTAATTTTAAATTGAAATTTTCCAACACAAAAAATTAATAAGTAGGTACAAAATACAACACAATGATTTGGCAAATATTATTCAGATATTCCAATTTTTATCAACTTGTAAAATTCAATTCAATGACTCTTGAATATTTAATACGGAATCATCATATTCTATTTGAAATATAATAAAAATCCTATTAGAGGCTTTCGAAGAGAAGTAGTGTCGCAAACCACTCAAGTCTTATACACTTAGTTGAAATGATAAGGTTCTTAAACTTGCACTATTCGATGACGATCTTAATGAAAGTGGAAGAATACTCGACAGGATGGAAATTGATTCTTAAAATTACCAGAAAACTCTGATTTTATTCCAAAAATATCAAAAAAAGTTGCTCAAGGTTGAATCTACAAAAATTGAATAAAATATTTTGTTTTATGGCCTTTTTCTTCACAAAAAAACAGTTAATATAAACCACAAATGTGATATTTTTCGAAATTGTTCGTCTTTGAGAGCTTTGTTGTTTATGTTTAGAACAAGAACACCTTAAAATGTAGATTAAAACAGGGGTTCTTAAACCATGGGTCTTGGGATCCAAAATTGGGACGCTGTAAATTTATATTAGGTCCCAAGACGTTGAATTATATAAAGTACCATGTTTTCTCTTTGAAATTTTGTTTTAAATGCTTTAAAAAGACATTTGGACAAATATGTTTCAAAAATTCTCTTGTGCGGATGAATCTTTCCTTTTTAGTCCCGATCTCACGGGTGTTTTTAGTAAAAATTTGCTTGGACTCTCTCGACTAGAGTCCTAGGGGGTCTTACTCATATTTGGATCACATGTTAAAACTTTTGAGAAACGCTGGATTAAAAGTTGAGAGTTCTGCTTGAACGTGGATTAAAATTGTCTATTTTTTACGACTTTGAACTAAAACAATATCCTAGAATGAATTGGCTAAAAATGAAGAATTATTTCTAAAATTGGCTAAAATTACCAAAATTTACACTTAAATGCGGAATTTCAGTTAATTTGCCCGAAATTTAAACGCTTAAGTCGATAAAATTTCCTAGTCTGCTCATGCAAGGTTTATCTTTGTGTTTATAACCACCCTTGAAAATGACCCCCTAAATTTTTGCTTTAAAACTAGGGATATTACGGAGCTCCGTATCTGTAATGAAACTACCGGACATCCGTAACCGAATCCTAATTGTAAGTAAAGATTCTTTTAAGTCCAGTTTTTGCTCCTCAACTTAAGCTTCTCTTAGTAAGACTTGAGCGTATATTTATAGACATTTGGATGGGGACCTGTACATGCACGGAACCCCACCCAAATGTAAGGCTACCGTCAGCTCAATTTAAGGCTAAGACGAGCTTAAGTAGGGGAAGAAAAGCCCAACCTTAATTGCCAAGACTCAATATTCAAAGTGACTTAATAATTATTGCTTATATTTGTCTATAACCATTATTGCTTTAAAAAGAAAATAATATCCGTATCCGAAATTTCGTATTCGCAACAACTCTAGTCGAAACTAACAATAAGAATATAATCGATTTAACTATAATTATGAAAAATACACAAATTTGGGGTTGAAAATAATACGGTTAATAGTTTTTTTACAGTAATAATTACATACAGGGTTATTCATGTCCGGCGTGCAGTTCTTATGGCAACTCCAATTATTTGGCGAATGATTCGAAAAATTATTATAAGGATTTGTAAGGAGCTCCAGAGAACATTTTGGCGAAATTAGAGCTTTGTAGCTCATTCGGAAATTGGTCAAAAGACGCGTTGTTATGACAATGTCGCGATTTTCACTAACCGGTTATACCCATCAAAGGACTAAGAATGACTAGAAGATCCTCTTAAAGTCGTTTTTTACTATTTTTATCTCGATGGAGGAAAATTGTTCATGCTGATTAACTGAATTAACATAAACAATTTTATCAGATCAAATTTAAAATATTAAACAAAGGAGAAGATTACTCACACTAGATCCATTCTTGTTTTTTTTTAACGGTCGATGTTCATCACGTTTTTTTTCCAATTTTTCACGGATACAAATTAGTAAAATAGAAGAAATCAAATTTACGATAGTCTACTAGCCATTTTTAATCGTTTTATGCGCGTAGTTGGTTGGCGGGAACCACAACATTGTCGGAATGAAGCGGTTTTTTTTTAAACTTCCCAATGAGCTACAGGGCCCTAATTTTATTAAAATGTTCTCTGAGAGGACATCCCTTCCCCCCTAAAAAATTCTTGATATATTCTTGCTGCACGTGAATAACCCTGTATGTACGAGTATATAATGAACCTTGATTAAGTTTTACTAGACTGATAAACTTGCTAATTTCAATATGTTTATGCTTATCATTCAGTGGCAGACAGACGGGGATGTTTCAGTACTAGCTTTTTATCAACACTTTTTGATTATGGATGAAATGAAGCGAACCAGACGCACGACTCTCGTATACTTTACACAGGCCACCTTTAAATATTAATAGGACGAATGGGGAAATTATGAACGTTTCAGTGAACACGCATTGATTTAGAATCGCCACAATGAGAAATAATCAGGAGAACCGGGAGCTTAGATAAACACATACAATACATGTATTTAATGGCTTTGTTTGTATTTATATCATGTTTATAGAGAACAAACACCACTAAACCGCTATCACCCACCTACCCACCACCACTGCTACTATGAAAGGGAACCAAATTCAATTTCATTATTCATTTTAATATTGACGTTTACTATTTTACAAGACAATACATCGGGTTGTACTGAAAAGTTAAAACACTGTATTCGCTTGATAAGGAAAATAAATTAATATTTCCCATCGACTAAACATGCTTTGTTTCTAGTTAAAAGCATAGAGAGACGGTGAGCGAAAGAAAAAAAACCGTTGGATTTTTTGTTGTAGATCCTGAAAATGATTCTGAGGATTCACATGATGATGATATTGATGATAGTGATGATGAAAATGATAGAGATTTGACTGGAAGTCCATCCACTACTACTACAATTCAACAAACAATGCATATGAAAAAAACGAAACAACAACAACAAACAAATAAGAAATCAAAACAAACAATGTTCCAACGAATTCCTGATTTACAATTAACAAAACTACTTACAACTGTTATCAATTTAGGTAAGTCTACATTTTGGAGTTTATTGTATACAGGGTGTGTCCTAGTGATGGGCCATTAAAAATATAAGAAGTTCTAATTGATGGATGTTTCTGAAATTTGGTGTATAGCCATTTTTTCGCATGAGCAACCTTTTGAAAATATTTCCATTGTTCTAACTAGCCCCCTTATAAGGGGACTTTGATAACATGGTTTAGCACTGAAATTTTTTCAGGTTTAATCAAAGAATCTAAAAATGTAATAAAAAAATATACCATTCCATTTAAAATAAAAGAGTAGGGTGCACTACCCCATATAACGGGGGTTGCTAGAACAACAAAAATATTTTCTAAATGTAGTTCAAGTGCCAAAACGGCCACATACCAAATTTCATCAAGTTTCATTAGTTAGAACTTCTTATACTTTTAGTAGGCCATCCTCTTGGCTCATCCTGTATATGCGATAATCTGTATGTAAAGAATAATTAAGATTTCAGTTAAAGACAATTATCAAGATTGACTTTAAAATTTCATAAATAACGTTTTGAAGAAAAGACTTAAGTCATTTTGGTAAGAAAGTTAAGGCTTAAATCAAAAATTTAAATGACTTCGGACTTAAGTAATTTCTATCTCAGAATTGACTTGTAACTAATGATTTAAGTCTTCTTAAAAAAGATTTGTGACAGCTCTGTCTACAATATACATATAAGGGGGAGTCGCTTAAACAAAGAAAATATTTTCTGGGGGAAGTTCAAGTGACATAACAACTTCCATCAAACTTCTTATTCTTTTAATGACCTATCACTTGGACACACCCTGTATAAATCTCTATTGATTTGTTGTCTTTATATAGAAATGAATGCGGCTTTAAATTGGTTAAAAGAGAGCTTAGAAGATGCCGTTGAAGATTTTGAAAATGATGAAAACAATGAGGGTATACCATTAGTGCCTATAATGGATTATGCTATTGATGCCATGGAAAATAGTAATTTTCAAAGATTACTTAAAGCATTCGGGATTAGTGAACCATACGATGAACAGGTAAGTTTCTAATAAGATTCAAATGTATTCATAGAATTGAATCGAATTTAGTATAACACCAATTTCTCGCCATCTATCTCTAATCTTTGTAAATTACATTGAAGAATTCTCTGTTTATTTACAGGAATGTTATTGGAGAATTCCTGGAAATATTCCAGTAACAACATTAAAACAATACTGTCATCTATTACAACAAGCCCTTAACAATGAATTAATTACAAATAATGAACGGGAATTGAGTGAAGATGAAGATGGAGATATTTTCAATAAATTAAGGAATTTTGTTAAATCATCAGATACAGTTGATGATGTGGAAATAGATGGAAATGGTACGGATCAAAGCAGAATTGATACAGAAATCGATGGTGATACAAATCGTGCAAAAACATCAAGAATCATTGACAGTGACGATGATGATGATAAAGAGAACGAATTGAAACGTAATAAATCATCTTCAGATGATGATACACCGAAACCGAAACGTAAACGAATTATTGAAAGCGATGAAGATGACTAAATACAAATTTCTTACTAATATTGAATCGAATAAAATTTATAAAATTCTCATTAATTTTCAGTTTCTATTAAAATTACCACCCTATAATTAACGATAATTATTTTGTCTTGTAAAAAATTATAATTTGTGGGAAATTCTCAATATGTTTCTTTTACCAATTAACTCGTTCTAAATAAATTTAAAAATTGTTCAGTTTCAAACAAATCGTCCGTCATCATGGTGGTTACTTTCGATATAAAATCACGTTTACAAATCATTTTATTCTATCTAAAAATCATCGGTTTATGGCCTAATACCGACCGTTATCAACCTTATACATTCTACAAATTCTTGATAATTTTCTATTTGATTGTAGCCTGTTTTCTATTCATTCTACCACAAGTGATTTGTTTATCGTTGATTTTACACGATTTAGAAACATTAGCCTCTTCTATCTATGTAGTTATGTCTGATTTAAATGGTGCAATCAAATTGTGTCTTTTTATGAAGAATTTACCATTAATCAAATCGATTATGGATCGTTTAGATGAAGAAATCTACCAACCGAATAACAATAATCAAAAATTGATAATGTTGAAATTATTTAAACCATGGTCGATTATATGGACAACTCTATTATGTTTCGGCAATATAACTGTGATATTATGGGGTTTTATAGCGTTTATTAATTATGAATTACCGTTCTTAGTCTGGTTGCCATTCGAACAACAACGATTCTTTTGGTTATTGTTCATACATCAAGTATTCAGTATTTATTATTTAGCAATGGTTAATATTAATATTGATGGATTATTCTCAGCTATTATGATCTATATTGCTAGTCAATGTGAACTTTTATGCGATAATCTACGGAATATACACGATTTTACACGGGAACGTTTGGAAAAGAATTGCAATAATCAGGTTATTGATGACAATTTAATAATTGACGAATATAATAACACTTTAAAGATTGTTGTTGAACACCATCGAGCTATTTTAAAGTAAATTAAATTTAATTAAAAATCAATAATTAATAATTAAAACACTTCTATTATAGATTAGCTGATGATGGTAATATAATCTACACTTACATTGTAGCTTTCCAACTTTGTACTAGTGTATTAGCGATCTGTATGACAATGTTTCAGTTATCTATCGTAAAAATTTATTTAATAATTATTATCAAATTAAATTAAATTATTTGCCGTAGATGGAACCGTTCTCTGATGATTTCTTCAATTTATTATTCTATCAAGGCTGTATGTTTCTTGAAATTCTATTATATTGTTGGAGTGGTAATGAAGCAATGCTTTCTGTAAAGATTAACATTGATAATAATTATTTTCATAATTTTAATTGATTTATTTTTTAAAATAGAGTTGTAATATACCATTAGCTGCATTTGAATCAGATTGGATTCAATCAAGTTTAGAATTTAAGAAGAATTTGTTGTTTTTTATTGGACGAACACAAAAACCGATACAATTGTACGCTCTTCGATTCTTTTTGTTATCATTAACAACATTTATCAGTGTATTTATTCGATTTATTATCAATTGGATAATTTATTAATTAATTTCGATTTTTTGTAGATTTTACGAATGTCTTGGTCGTATTTCGCTTTATTGCGTCAAGTTAATAATAGAAATGAATGAACGATATTTAAAACAATAAAAATACTGTGTAATATGTAGAAAAAGTGCACAATTTACTACACGTTTTGTGTTTGTTATAATAACAAACATTGGCACATTTTAGTAATAAAGCATTGATTGACGAGCAAGATTTTTTAATTTACTGGTAATTTTAAAGGGTTGTATTTCAATCAGGGACGGATTGGCTTTGAGTGAGTGGCCCGGGCGGGCACTATCCAACGTTTCCTTTTCACAATATCTCAAAAAACAAGTGAGATATCGATGTTTGAAAATTGCCGATTTTCACACGCCGATTCGAGTAATATCTCCAAAGTACCCTTAAGTGGTCAAAGGGGCAATACATTTTCGATATAAATCATCAGTTCCTAAAAAAATTTGCTATTTAACTGTAAAAAGGAAACGATTTAGAAACTTTTAGTTTATTTTTTGAACTAAATTCTTGACTTTTAGCTTGGGCTTACATTTATCTGATGTAAGATTTTCAGACACTTTCCTTCCAAATTACAATTTTCAACAAATTTTGTTATCGAATCCTCAAAAGTAAAAAAAGATTTTCAGTCTAAATTATCACTCTAAAAAGGCAAAATTGAAACACTTTTAGCCTGTTTTTGTAGCCATAAGTCATCACTTTTATATCGAATTTCCTACCAACATATGAAAAGAAGAAACTTTTAAGCCTTGCTTTCCATTCTCTACTTCTCTACTTATGCTCCCCTTAATAAAACCTTGGCTTTTATCGAACTAACAACCGCAGGTTTACACACATTTAGGTCCATATAGTGGTCTTCACTTAAATGTCTGTAAATCCATATTTAGGTATATTTAAGAGAGGATCTTGCTAAGGCGAGCTTAAGTAGAGGAAGAAAAAACAAGTCTTACACTTAGATGTTTTTCTATATTACAAGCCCTTGAAATCAAGACTTTAGTAAAAAGAAATCTAAATATTTCTACGTCTATGTTTCTACCTTTCATATGAGAGAAGAAGGCCCTGCTTTATTATTTTATATAGGACGCCGCAAAATATTAGCACCGGCCTTGGTTATAAACGATCGGTTTCATTAACCCGAATTTCTTTAAGCATTTTATGAGTGGACAACCACAAAAATAGCTGTTTCCCTATCTGTAAAGTGGTGTTTCATCGATCGTCCAACCGGCCAGTCCGCCTCTGATTAGAATAATTCTAAAATTTCAACTCTTAAACTACATGACTTATCATTTTAAGCTGTCGCTCAACTCTAAAAAAACTAATCCGTAATAAAAATTTGAACGACTTTTTTCTAATGCTCACGATTTATGAATGGATACGGTTCATACATTCATACTCAACAAAAATATTCTACTTTCCTTATAATTAATAAAAATATAAGCTTTGAAAATATCAAAAAATAATGGCGCAACCTAATGATAAATTCTTTTAATCAATGTATTTTGTGTTGCATATCCGTGAATTCTTGTAACTTCTCAACTACCAGCGCCTCTAGTAACGTAGTAGTGAAACTATTCATATTCAAAATTTCAACAATACATCAATATTCGTTCAATTAATAGATTAAACAAATTTATAAACTAATAAATAAAATAGTTTCAATTAATATAATCAACTGATAGAAGTAAATTGTACTTAAATGGTCAGCGCCATCTATTTACGATTGCTGTTAATCACATTCTACCTCCGATTGACATTTCGAATTGAGGTTATAATAAATTAACCTAGCTTTTTATTTAAACAATTTTTAATATAAACAATAATAATGTCGATAAAGATGGATCAGACGATGGCACAGAAACTATTCGAAGAAGGTGGTATTTTAATATTTTTAAATGTACCAGAAGGTACCGAATTTGGTATTGATATGAAATCATGGAATACTGGTGATAAATTTCGTGGTGTTAAAATGATACCACCTGGTTTGCATTTTATTTTTTATAGTTCAGTTAGTAAAATTGATGATACTGTAATAGCACCACGTGTTGGTTTCTTTTATAATTTTAAAGCTACAGAAATTGTTGTGAAAAAATGGGATAAACAATTAGAAGGTATCAGTAATGAAGCGATTGATGAACGTGAAATTGTCGGATTGAAACACAATTTAACCGCTTTAGATGAATTTCTAGGACCATATCCGTATGATATCTGGGAGAAATGGATTAGTTTAACATCACATATTAGCAGTATTGAATAATTTTTTTATAAATTTAATCGATTATTGTTTCAATTATTTGTAATTGTAGTAAATTTATTGAATCGTCTAATACCAGAATGTGGACAAATACAATCCGCTTTAGAATTGCAATCGTGTAGTGATGCGGATCGGCCTAGAGGCGTTAAATCGAATCAAACTACAGACGAGACAAAACCCTCGAATTCTAAACGAAAAGAAGCCGAATTATTACCAAATTTGAAACCTATCGAAGGTACAGAGTTACGTTTAACGAAATTCCCTGAACGTAACTATCCTGATGGGTGTAGTCCGGCTGAAATTACCAAACATTCGTTAGACTCAACATACGTACTAGAAACAATGCTAAATAAATATTCAACGTAAGTTTTAATATTAAAAATAATAAAATAACTAATTTTTTTGGTTTATTTGTAGTCAAACAGAGATTCTTGGCGAAATTGAGTTTTGTTATGTGTGTTTTTTAGTCGGTCATAGTTTAGAAGCTTTCGAACAATGGAAAAAATTGATTACATTATTTTGTTGTTGTGATAATGGTGTAGAGAAATATCAACAATTATTTGATAAATTTATAAAAATTTTAGAAATTCATATAAATGAAATACCGGAAGATTTCCTTGCTGATATTGTAACAAATAATAATTTTGTTTATATGAATTTAAGGAAATTATTTCGTACATTTCAAGAATGTAATATTGATGATGATTTAAAAATGAAGATTGGACGATTTAAGAGGAATTTAACACAAACGTTTGGTTGGGATTTTGAACATTTAGAATCTGAGGAGGAGGATGAAGCACCAGTGATCGTGGAAACTTAACAAATTTTGTAAAATCGCAAGAAACGGGCGTTGAGTGAATAATAGCATAGATATTTCAGGCCCATGCTTTTGTGTAGCTGAAAAAGTATTCCGACCACCAGACAACGACACTATCGAAGTATACTTATTGTTAGAAATTTGAATACAATTTTACATAACAACCATCACTACATCTATTGCCTAAGAGAGGGAATCATTATTCACTCAACGAAACGGGTTTTGTTAATCAACTACTCCCAATTTTTACGTTTGTATACATTTTTTATATATTTTGGAACACCTTATTGTTTAATACAAGGAAGGAGATGCTTGTTGAATTGATGTTGAAATTAATTATTTCCTGTAATCAACCTGTATCAAATTGATAATTACAGATCTCTGTACACATTAATTTGAGAGAATGATTTGTATTTTTGCTATGAAACGGGAATCTTGTTATGCAAAAAACCATCCCTATTATTATTGTATGTTTCTCGCCCCTCACACACGATTAGTGGTTCGTTCCCCACTGCGCCTCGCACTTTAAGGCCTTTTGTACACTTTTTGACACACCTTGTCTTCCCCCTATAATCTCGCCTTTTTAATAATATCCAGGATACTGTTTAAGGGAGTTATGTTTATTTCTTCGGGAGAGATATACATATATCCCCCCCCCCATACCATGCTGGAGATCCTTCCTGGCTTCAGAGTAGCATAAAATATGAAGCAAAGTTTCATCTTCCTCTTCACACATTCTGGATCTTTTATAATCCCAAAATTATTGAGATGCTTCATCAGTGCACAGTGAGCAGTAATCGGTCCTGTAATCTGTCTTAATTGCCTCCTCATTAACTCTAAAAGTTCTTTAAGTCTTCTACGGTTTGAAAAATCTAGAAATGTCTTTGACAGTACCATTGCTGGTAGTTCTTCCTAGCAAAGTTAATGTTTTTGTTCTAATTTCTTCCCTTATGGTCCTTTTAGCGTCCACATGAGGATCCAGATCTAATTAGAGCAGTTTTGGCGGCCTTTTTTGCTAAGCGATCCGCCTTATCATTTCTTTCAAACCCATGATGAGCTGGCAGCTCTTTCAGGTTTACCTTGTTATGTTCAGCCAGCTTTCTCCCTAACTTTAATAACAACAGAAATCCAATTTCTTATCAAAAATAAGATTGATAAAAAAAAGTTTGTTTATAACTCTTTATTCTTTACACTTTTTTAATTACGAACAATTTGTAAACAGGGCCGGATTTACGTGTCTTTTGATGGTAGGCGGTATCGTTTTTCGGGCCCCCTACTTATTTGTGCAAATAAAACGCAAGAATTATGCCTTGGAAGCTTATCCATGGGAAAACTCGACAACAAGCTCGAATTTATTTTGGAAAATGCCCCAACTACATGCTAGTACCTAAGTGAATGCTGCAAAAATTTTGCGATTTCTTAAAAAAAAAATCCAGGATTATGTCGAATTACCACATGAATAAGCTATTAAATAAGGCATTATACAATTCCCTATCTTTTGAAGTTTTTGTTAATTTTCCGGAAAACTAATAATCCTATCAAAAAATGCTTGAAGATTTGGAAAACTGTTTCAATTTTCTATCTACTGCCTGAAAATCATTACCAAAGAAGTAGTATTGGCTAAGTTATGGGGGAAAATATATAAAAAAACATGCTCCAAGGTTTTCATCTACAGGATGTTTGGTCTAAATATGGTAAATTCTAAGAAACTCCTATTAGTCAACGAGCGATTCGAAAAATATTTTGAGGATTTGTAGGAGAGTCCTTAAAGAACATTTCAGCAAAATTAGAACCTCGCAGCTCATTTGGAAGTTGGTCAAAAACCGCTCGTTTCTGACGATGTAGCGATTTTCAAAAATGAACTAAATACGCAAAACGACTTAGAATGACTCAAAGATCCTCCCAAAATTGATTTTTTCGTTTTTCTCCATTTTATTCTGGAACAGGTGAAAATATTTCGTATTTTGTCTGGAATATAATGGAGAAAAACGAAAACATCAATGTTGAGAAGGACTTCGAGTCATTTTTAGTGGTTCTTCGTGTTTTTTTCGTTTTTTTTAAATTGCGACATTGTCCAAAACGATCGTTTTTTGACCAACTTTGAAATGAGCTACGAGGTTCTAATTTTGCTAAAAGGTTCCCTGGGGACTCTTCTACGAATTGTCAAAATATTTTTCGAATCGCTCGTCGACTACCTAATAGGAGTTTCTTAGAACTCACCATACTTAGACCATCCTGTATAACTCCGAATTTCTCCAAAATCTGCCAAAACGAAAAATAGCCTCGAATGCACCGAAAAATTGCCGTTTTAACTGTGATTCACGCATTTCATTGCGATATCGGTAATTAAAAATTGACATTTTTCGAAAATTGAATCAACAAAAATCTAATAAAGGTCCTTAAGAAAAAAGTGCAATTTTTAAACGAAATTTTGGAAAATTTATTTCATTTGAACGTCGTCTTCGGGCGTTAAGCGCCTGCTTAGTTAGCTTACTGTACAATCCGGCATTGTTTGCAAAAGTGGTAATTTTTTGCCTCTATTTAGCACTTTTGCAGTGTTCAGTAAACTCTACTACGGTCATTTTTAGTGATGATTTCCCCTTTGTCAATCATTACAACAGACAACAAAACAAAGATGAATCTTGGGAGTCGAGTTGACAAATCGTCACACTTTCTATGCTGCAATTAAGACACAATTACCGATTGCAAATTACACAAAACAGTGTGGTAAAAAACAATAAAAAATTCACATAAAATCAGTATCATAAAAAAATAAATAAATATTTCATTCAATAGTGTGTATATATAAAAGAAGGACATTGTTCATTATTATTATTGTTATTAATAAACAAATATCATTTTTATCATAAATAAATTACAAAGTAATCGTTCAGAATCCTGCTGAAAATAAATGTGTATACCAATCGCTTAGTATTAGATCAAGGTTTATACAGAATGTCAGATTTAAACCTGGCCAATTCTTATGAGATTCCTATTAGTTGACGAACGATTCGAGAAATATTTCATGTATTTGTAGGGAAGTCTCTTGAGAACATTTTAACAACATTAGAACCTCGTAGCTCATTTTGTAGTCAAATAAAATGACTGACAATGACTCGAGGACCCTCCCAACATTGATATTTTTCGTTCTGCTCCATTTCATTCTGGAACAACTAGAAATGTTTCCATCTTTCTTGGAATGCAATGAAGAAAAACGACAAAATCAACGTAGGGAGAATCTTCAGGTTATTCTTAGTCCTTTAACGTGTTAAGGTGGTTTTTGAAAATCAAAATGTTTTAAAATGACTCGAGGAGCCTCTCAATATTGATTTTCTTCATTTTATTCTAGAAACATTTTCAAATTTTCCGTAGAATGCAATGGATTAAAGCGAAAAAGTCGCTGTTAAAAAAGAATTCGAGTTATTCTTAATCGTTTTATGTGTAGCTCGTTTTTAAATATCACGACATTGCCCAAAACGATATTTTTTTTACCTACTTCCAAATGAGCTACAAGGTTCTAATTTAGATAAAGCGTTCTCTAGGGGTCCTTGGTGAACATTTCAACAAAATTAGAACCTCGAAGCTTATGTAAGTTGGTTAAAATACGCTTGCTTTGGACACGGTTATGATTTTCAGAAGTAGTCAAATACATAAAATGACTGACAATGATTCGAGGATTTTCTCAACATTCATATTTTTCGTTCTGTTCCATTTCATTCTGGAACAACTAGAAATGTTTCCATCTTTCTTAGAATGCAGTGAAGAAAAACGAAAAAATCAACGTAGGGTGAATCTGCAGGTTATTCTTAGTCATTTAACGTGTTAAGTTGATTTTTGAAAATCGTGACTTTTAGAAACTAGCGAAACATTCAAAATGTTTTAAAATGACTCGAGGAGCCTCTCAACATTGATTTTTTTCATTTTATGCTAGAAACATTTCCACATTTTTCGTAGTAAAGCGGAAAAATTACTGTTAGAAAAGTCTTTGAGTCATTCTTAATCGTTTTATGTGTGTAGCTTGTTTTTAAAAATCACGAAATTGCCCAAAAAGATCATTTTTGATCGACTCTCAAATGAGCTACGAGGTTCTAATTTAGATAAAACGTTCTCTAAGGGTCCCTAGTGAACATTTTAATAAAATTAGAACCTCGAAGCTTATGTAAGTTGGTTAAAATACGCTCGTTTTGGACAAGGTTATGATTTTCAAAAGTAGTCAAATACATAAAGTGACTCGAGGGTCCTCCCATCATTGATATTTTTCGTTCTTTTCCATTTCATTCTGGAACAACTAGAAATGTTTTCCATCTTTCTTAGAATGCAGTGAAGAAAAAAACGAAACGTAGGGAGAATCTTCAGGTTATTCTTAGTCCTTTAATGTGTTAAGTTGGTTTTTGAAAATCGCGACTTTTAAAAACTAGCGAAACACTTAAAATGACTCGAGGATCCTTCAAAAATTGATTTTCTTCATCTTATTCTAGAAACATTCTCACATTTTTCGTAGAATGCAATGGATTTAAGCGGAAAAATCATTGTCAAAAGAGTCTTTGAGTCATCCTTAATCATTTTAAGTGTTTAGCTGGTTTTTGAAAATCACAACATTATCCAAAACGATCATTTTTGACAGACTTTCAAATGAGCTATGAGGTTCTAATTTTGCTAAAAAAATCTCTAGAGGTCCTTTTATAAATCCACAAATCATTTTTCCAGTCGCTTGTCAACTATTCGGAGTTTTGTAGTAGCAACCATACTTAGACCCGACACCCTGTATTTAAAGTGATTTATTTAATTTTTATTGTTTTTCTTCTATTATTTTTTTTTTTTTAAAATAAATTACAACAATTACCGCAAATATTCAGTTACAATAACTAACGGATACTACTCTTGCACAATTATAAAAAAATTACATAACGATTAATAGTAGTTGAGGAGCAGGAAAAAAATATTGAACTTTCTCTAATTTTCTTGCTAAGTCTGAATTTCATAAAGGATCCGGTAATCATAATAGAGTTTCGTTTAGATATAGAAAAGTGAGCTAATCTAATCATCAGATTTGAAGAGGGAAACGTCATGTTTGAATTATATTCAAATATTATTAACAAGAATTGTTTAAAATACTACTGATAATCATTTTTCTGTCTGTGTTGTTGCTAGAAGCTAGAAGGGTTAAAGTGTTTTGTATGATGATGGTGTAGAGGGGAAATTAAGTTGTTCAATCAACAACTTCCGATTAAAAAGCCGGCATCGTTTAAAAACTGTAATCATTTAGTGTTTGCTAGTAAATCGTTAACTTTACATTACAACCATTCTATAACAATTTTGTGATTTAAACAACAAAATCACGAAAAATCAGTGATTATAACATAAACAACAATCAAAAATTTGATAAAGGTAAGTATTAATGATGATTTCTCTATATTATAATCATCACGATTATAAAATATCATTAAGATAAAAATTTATTTACGATCAAAGAAGAAAGGTTATCAATAGAATTGTGAATTATGATCAAATATCGTCACAAATTTTTATATAAAAATTAACAAACAAAGTTCAATTATTGTGTCGTATTACAATAATTCTTAAATTGTTGTGTATATTCTAAGAAGCGTTAATTAATTCGAGTAGATGCGTTTTAAATTAGCACCACCTAATACTAATTGACCTCTACTAAATTCGTTGATAGATTGACAAAAATTCAGATACACTACCGAAATTATTAAAATGTAATTTTACTTGTGTAATCTAAATCATTATCAACTTTCAAGTTTTACTAAAGGCCATTTCGACTAAGACAATTGGGTCAAGAAGATCGTATTTAAAATAAAACAAGAAAAATAACAAGAAAGGAGAATGATTGTATCAGAATTTAGATCATTGAATTAATCGATTTGTGTGCGTGTGTGTGTGTGTGATACCTTGAATTATTACAATATTTTATTTTTACAAAATTTAAAAAATTTAGAATCGGGATTTGTTCTAGTCTAAAGAGTAGGTGGTCGTTTCCTGGTGTTAGAAAACTAGAAGTGATAGTTGGAATAGTGTCAAAACATCCGGATTTGATTTCGTATCAATTAACGAAAATAACAAAACTTAATCGATAAACACACAACAAATTAATTGCGATGTTCTTAATTGATGTAAATGATATGAAAATGATATAAAAAGTCAAGGTTGTTCTTCAAATATATTAATAAGTCCTTGACTTTGAAAATTCATTTTTATTATCATTTATTACCATATATAGGACAATATTTAACTTGTAAGTAATTTATATACAATGATTTATACAAGTAGGTCAATGGAATAAATAAAATTTATAATTATCACTTTAGATTGATACAATTTTTTTCTAATGTGGAATATGCTGTATAAAATATTATTAACGTTTGATCTAGACCGATAATGTTATTATTGTAAACCAGAAAGATAAGATTAACAATTTTTCGTCTATTGACGCAATTCAAAGTTTATCGTACGTTAATTATGAGTAAAATCGATCTCATCAAAGTACATGCTACTATTAAGCGATTCGAAAAATATTTTAAAGATTTGTAGGATAGTCCTTGGAGATTATTTTAGCAAAATTAGAACCTCGTAGCTCATTTGAAAGTCAAAAAACGCTCAATTCTAACGATGCCGCAATTATCAAAAACTTACTACAAACTTGGAATGACTCGAATAGTATACAACAATGATTTTTTCTTTCCCATTTTTTTTTTAGAATGCAATAGACTAAAACGAAAAAAAGCAATTTTGGGAGGGTCTTCTAGTCATCCTTACAAGTAAACCACCCGCGGTCTAAACTCCAAATTTTGATGATTTTTAGTATTGTATAGCGTTATACACGTCGGACTAAAAGTTCTTATAGCAACTCCCATTATTTGGCGAACGATTAGAAAAATATTTCAAGGATTTATACGAAGATTCCTAGAAATTTTCTTAGCAAAATTAGAACCCCGTAGCACAATTGGATTCGATTTTCAAAATCGAACTTAACACGCAGAACGACCTAAAAATGACTCGGACACCTTCCCAACATTGATTTTTTTCGTTTATCTCCACTGCATTTTAGAAAAAAATGAGAAACATTCCTACCTGTTCCAGAATTAAATTGAGAAATACGAAAAAAATCAATTTTTGGAAGGATCCTTGAGTCATTCGAAGTCGTTTTGCTTGTTTAGTTCGTTTTTAAAAATCGTGACATTATCAGAAACGAGCATTTTTCGACCATCTTCAAAATAAGCTATGAGGTTCTAATTTTGCTGAAATGTTCTCTAAATAGCCATAGAAAATTTGAAGAAAATATTTTACTATTCAGGTAGAGACCCGCCCCACCCCTTTCTTCTTTCCAAATTCTGACCTGTTAAGATTGTGTTACATTGTGATGACTGATGATCGTCCTCATAAGCCTGTTTTACACAGCCCCACAAAAAGTAGTCTCTTAGTTTTGAGGATGACTGTACATTCTATTCTAATCTAAGGGATGAGTGTTCTGTCGTTCATGCCTAAACTCAAGTTTAATGGAGATATTGGAGGTTGAAGTTACCCCTGTAAAATCAGTTTTTTCCAAATATCTCAGAACGGCTCATAAACTACATGATAGAGATTCATTAGGGCTATCAAAAAATTACAACCGTGTTTTCATCCCTTGGAGCTTTAAATTTTAAATAATTATATGCCATTTTTTGCGATTTTCTACCCCATGAAATTTCTTCTGTTGTCAGAAAATTTAAAAATTAAAAATTATCTATCTGAGGATTTTTTTCTATTTACTTATCCTATAAGCAGCTTAGAAAGGCTGTACATTAAGGGGTAGATTTTGATTACGTATATTATTTTTCATAGTTCAAATTATACGGATTTTAAGGGCTTTTAAAATATCTCTAAAATGCTTTACAATCAATCACCCCCTTACAACCCCTTATTGAATTATTTTAGTATAAATTTGTGCAAATTCTTACAATTAATATTTATATTTATAATGACTTTATTTGATTTAATTTCGTATATCTTATAAAGTCTGACTTAACTTTCTAGTACGACCTATTTACGTGTTTGTGGTGTAAATTAAAAGTAGGTTATAATGTGGTATATAAATCGTAAACAATTGTTATTATTATTATTATTATTAATTTTTTTAATCACTAACAATATTTACTGTCAACCCTCTAACTATTACAACATTGCTAATTACTAATTATCCCTTTAAAACTCCTTAATGAATTATAAATTTAATGTATAAATTTCTGGAGAGTATTCCAATTATACTAGAATAGAATGAACTATGTAGGTACCTATATATGTATATACAGTAGAATCCCTCTATAACGAGTTTTTGGGTTATAACAAGATATTTTTGTGGTCCGTGCAAATATGTATGAACACAGGTTGTTTTATTTATAACGAGGGTTTGCTTATAACGAGCAATTTCGCTTGTCCATTAACATCTCGTTATAGTGGGATTCTACTGTACCAAAAATAATCAAAAATCGATAGTTTCGACCTCGGATTATTTATTTGTTAGTCATTTGGCGTTCTTTAGATTGTCATCGAAAATCGCAACTTTGTAATAAATGATCGTTTTTTGACTGACATTCAAATTAGCTACGAGGTTCTAATTTTGCTAAAATGTTCTCCAGGGATCCCCTTACATATACTTAAAAAATTTTAGATTCGACACTCTATAAAATATGGCATCTCGAACAATCTAAAAGACGATTTGAATTATATGAAACATTCTATAAAATTAAAAACTAAAAAAATGAATCATTAGGTGGAACATTATGTATAAAAATGCTTATAATTTTATTATCTATCATAGTAAAAAACTGGCATTATCAACCACAATTAGCAACTACTGTCCAGCAACTAAAAAAATGATGGTAGGTGGATGCTAAACAATTTTTTTTTCATTTCGTTGAAATCAAAAAGTCCACCAACCATCAAATTTGAATGCTAACAATCAATTATTTAATTTGTTTTTTAAATCGATTGAATTGATGATTTATAAAAATTTGGTTTTATATATATATTTTGCAATTAAATCATGCCTTTTCGGTAATAAAACAATTTAAACGTCTCCACTGACCATCAATTATAGTATAAATTTACAAAATCATTGACGAAACTTTACAAAGTGACAGTTAAAAGTATCCATGGTCTATCAAAATTTACTTGTAATGTTTAATTACTCTAAAAAACTTGATGGTAGGTGGGTACGAAAATATCACCTTTATTATTCTTGATCCTGTTTAAACAGGTATAATTTCTCATCGAAAAAGTCCACCGATAATCAAATTTGATTGCAAATTAAATTTATTTAAAGATTTCTTACAATTAAATGAAGCGATTATAGAAATTGATGGTGAATAAATACGGTACTGAGAATACTATAAAAATTAAATCAAGCTTTTATACTTGAAGTTCTGAGTTGAACCATAAGTCTTCACTGACTATCAAATTTAACTAACTAATGAAATGTGGTGTATTTAATTTAGTGATGTAACGGAGGTGTCATAGCGGAAACGAAACCGTGAACGGATCTTAAGAAATATGATTTAACGAACGCGGAACAAAAACGAAAGCGAAAGTGGAACCAAAAAGGATTTACAAAAAATTAATTTAACAAATTTGTTACAATAAAAGACAATCTAATTAAAGTAGAGGCACCTTATTTTTAAAAAATTAACTTCGATTCTATTTACCTTAATTGAATTTTGTTTATTCATCGACATACAATAAAGGTAAATTGTATTTTAAGACTGAAAATTTCGCGGTTTTCACGCAACAATCTATTTTGTTATAAATTAAAGCCCACTAGATAGTTAGTTGGCAACGCATTTCTTTAGCGCTGAAACTTCCGTTATACATCCGTTAAAAGGATATGGAATCAAAATAAAAACAGAACTCTAAAATGCTTGCGGAACTGGGAGCGAAGGTCCGTCACACACAACACTACGTCTTTATCATGTTAGATTTTATCAATATTAAAAGTTAAACTTTACTTCTGTTCCATTATCTTATCACATAGGACATTGATAATTATCTGTTAAATTAAACAATAATTACACAAACATAAACAAGAATGAAATATGTTTAAATTCGAACTGTAAGGATCACAATAAACGAAACGCGCAGTATAAAAATGTTGATTGTATCTACAAATAATAGAATTTCGAAAATTGGTGACGTTATTTCCGTTGAAAAAAAACTTGAAAAATAATCAAAACATCTGTTCTGTTTCTTCAACACTTGATAGTTAAATTCTAAATAATAAACGATTTGTTTATTTTATCAGTACAAAAATAACTGAACAAATTTATTTTGGACAGTCTGTATATTTATTTTCCAAATTTTTATTGTAATTTCCTTCTACATACAGAATAAAGGACAACAAAATTAAATATGTGGCAATTTCACGTACCGACAAATTTAAAAAATTTTTCGACCGAAACAAACAGAAAATTCAATTTTTTCCGCTTCGTCCAAATTACCATCATTGTTATCAATTAATATAATCAACACTTAAAATTTTTCTTATCTTTGATCAGATAAAATAAACGGTGTGTTGATTTAAATTTGCACTAAATTAGTTTTAAAATAATGTTCAACAAAACCGTGTTAACTTTGGCGTTAATCAAGAAACTAACAAAAAAATGGAACATCTCCAACGATTATTGTGTAGGTGGTTTTTTTAAAAAATTTATTATAATTGTTCTATTGTTTATACGCAAATTTAAAAATTTACCATTATTATTATTATTAGTAAATTAATATGGTGTAACATTGACGTAATATCTAGTCCAGTTCACACGGGAATCAATTTCATGTAATATACGCACATTTAATTTTTTTTTCTGATCCAATTTTCCAGCTATGCCAGGAAAAATCAAAAAACCAATAAATAATAACGATGATTATAATGATGATAATGAGGATGGTGGTGATAATAACAATAATAATAATAATAATGATGATGATGATGATGATGATGATTTTATATCGAAAATAATTGGTGAATTTGGCTTATGGCAATTACAATTAACATTCATTTTATCATTGGTGAATATTCCATGTACATGGCATATAGTAGCTCCTAGTTTCTTTAAAGGTGAAGAAACTACAATTTGGTGTAGTAGAAATCAACAATACAACCATATGAATCCGTTATTATGGGCGAATTATACACAACCAGATGGTTATTGTTATATTTATGATTTAACAAATGTTAATTTAACTGAAGATGAATTGAAAGATTTGAATCATACCAGTTTGCCATTGATTGATTGTCAACAATGGGAATTTGCCGATAATTGTAAGAATTTATAATTATTATTATTAATTTAATTATTTATATAATTAAATATTATATTGATTAGCACGCACTTGGATTAGTGAATTTAATCTATTATGTGATCGTGAAACTTTAATGAGCGTGATTGAAATGATGTTTCTGGGTGGTGTTGCTGTTGGTGGTTTAATTTGTGGTATTTTCTCTGATAAATATGGCCGTAAACGGACACTAATCATCTGTTTATTGGTACAAAGCATTCTAGGTAACCGATATGAAAATACCGATCTGTTGTTATAAAAGTAGATGATTTATATCAAACTCCTATTAGCTCATAGGAGAGTTCCTAGAGATCATTTTAGCAAAATTAGAACTTCATAGCTCATTTTCAAGTTTGTTCAGAAATCGCTCGCGAGTTGTACACGTTAAACGACTAAGAATGACTCGAGGATCTTCTCATCTAGAGTTGTAAGGGCTTTGCATATTTGAATAATTTTTGTGTCTTTCTTACTTTTATTATTCTTTGAAATGCGACTTAAGATTTGTGAATTAAACCATTTCTTAAAGCTAAGTTGGTGTCCAAAAAAGTGACAATTTTTAATAATTTTTAATCATCGATATCTCGCTTATTTTCTGAGATATTCAAACGTTGTTACCAGCGTTGCATGGGGAATTTCACGGTGCATCCGACAGGGGTTTACTTTTTAGAAAATTTTCATTAAATTCTAAAGTGCAGAGAAAAATGTCAGAGCATGTCAAAAATTCTCAAATCACGCCATTTCTACAATTTAAACGATAACAAATCGTACAGCAGCTTGTTTGAAAGCTTATTCATGTACGGAGGGCAATTGGAGCTTTAAAAATCCAATTCTGAAAAATTGAAAGCGCTAGTGGAAGAAAATTTTCTAAAACTCTTTTGATTTTCAAAATTTGAGTTTTTGGGCTCCATTTGCTCTCCGCACATGAACAAGCTTTCGAACAAGCTGCTGTACGATTTTTTATCTTTAAAATTGAAGACTCGTTGGACGCACTGTGAAACGCCCAATTCAACGCGAGAAAATAAGCGAAACGAGGCCTGTTTCCAATTTAGACTTAAAGTAAGGCTTAAGTGAGTACAAAAGACTTAAGCCATAATTAGGAAGCAAGTTAATAAAATTATTTCTAATTCAGATCATTTCAAAATACGTGAAGAATAAACAAGATTTCAGTCAAAGACAATTATCAAGAGTGGCTTTAAATGTACATAAATAACGTTTTGAAGAAAAGACTTAAGTCATTTTGGTAAGCAACTTAAGGCTTAAATCATTCTAATATCAAAAAATTAAATGACTTAAGTAATTTCTATCTCAGAATTGACTTGTAACTTATGATTTAAGTATTTTTGAAAAATACTTGTTACAACTTGCTTCCAATACTGTCTTTTTTTTTTGTTTTTCTCCATATTAGTCCGGAGCGGCAATAAATGTTTGGCATTTTTTCTAAAACGCAATGGAGAAAAACGAAAAAATCAATGTTGAGATCTTTGAGTCATTTTTAGTCGTTTTGCGTGTTTAGCTCGTTTTTGCGGCCTTATCCAAAACGAGCAATTTTCGACCAAATGAGCTACAAAGTTCTAATTTTGCTAAAACGATCTCTAGATACCGTTCTATAAATTCTTAAAAAAAATCGTCTACTTTTGAAGCAACAGGGCGATATACTAAAATTTTATTTTGAATTTAAATTTTTTGTAGGAACCATAATAGCGTTTATTCCATGGTATGAAGTATTATTAATCCTTCGTACTGTATTAGGCTTTGTTTCTGTATCGATAGTCTTCAGTGGTTTTGTTTTATCAGTTGAATTAGTCGGTGGTAAATGGCGTACAATCACCGGTATCTCTTATCTATTTCCAGTTTCATTAAGTTATTTAATAATAACTGGAATGGCATGGTTATTGAGAGATTGGCGACATTTACAATTAGCAATATCATTACCTGGATTATTATTTCAAATATTATGGTGGATATTACCAGAATCACCACGTTGGTTATTAGCAACAGGACGGATAGATGATGTTATTATTGTATTAAAAAAGGCTACAATTGTTAATAAAAGAGAATTTCCAATGAATTTAGATAAAAGATTATTGCCGGTGCAATCGTGTAAAGAAATCGAATCTGGACGTGTTCGAGATCTGTTCAATACTAGAAAAATGTGCATAAAAACATTATTATTGTTCATAATTTGGTTTAGTGTATATTTGAATTATTATGGGATCATGTTGAATATCGGCAATATCGGCGGTGATCTCTACATCAATACTGTAAGTTAAACTTTTATCAATTAAGATTAAAATTTCTATATTATTGTTTAAATTATAGATCCTTTTGGCTATCGTAGAGATCCCAGCAATGGCGTTTAGTATCCCGATTTTGTTGAAACGTGGCCGCCGTTGGCCTTTCGCTTTAACAATGATCGTCTCTGGATTATCTTGTGGCATTACAATACCAATTGATCTATTGTCAACAAATCTACAATGGTTTATTATATCGTTAACAATGTTAAGTAAATTTAGTTCAAGTTCATCGAATGCAATAATGCCAATATTTACAGCCGAATTATATCCAACAAAAATTCGTAATTTAGGTGTTGGTGCTAGTAATGTACCAGCTGGTATTGCATTAATGTTAGTACCATATTTATGGACATTAGCAAATTTAAATAAATGTATACCAATGGCTATATTAGCAACAACTGGTATTATAGGTGGTATATCAGTTCTATTCCTACCTGAAACTGGTGTTTGTAACAAATTAAAGAAACATCAATTAAGCAATAATGATAAAAGAATTGTTAATGATGTTGAAATACGGTAGGGTTTAAGAATTTTTATTCGTATTTTATAATTACCAAAAAAATTAAGAAAAACATGTACTTAAATCAAATAATATTGAACTGATTTTGTGACAATCCGGTTGATTCACCTGAAACGAAAAGTTTTTATGGCAAAACTCCCATTATTTAGCGGATGACTCGAAAAATATTTCAAGGGTTTGTAGAGAGGTCCCCAGAGAACATTTTAGCAAAATTAGAACCTTGTAGCTCATGTGGAAGTTGGTCGAAAAACGTTCGTTTTGGATAAGGTCGCGATTTTCAAAAACGACATCGTCAGAAACGAGCGTTTTTCGACCAAATTTCAAATGAGCTACGAGGCTCTAATTTAGCTCCTATAAATCCTTCAAATATTTTTCGAAACGCTCGCCAAATAATATAATTGACCATCAAAACTTTTCGTTTCACGTGAACCACCCGGTATAGAATATCTAACAACAAAGAATTGAATATTTATATTTTTTATAAGATTTTGTACATATTACCTTTTTAGCGTTTTTTTTTTTAGTACAAACTATTGTTGTTTATTTACCAGTAATAAATTTCAACAAAAAATTTATTTTTAGTTTTATTTTGATAAAGCTATCCTTGACCGATTTCAATGAAATTTACAAAAAATTATGATATATTCACAATAATTTCAAGTATAACCGTGTTGAATAGCGAACTATAATATTATCATCAGTTTAAATTACAGAATTATTAAAATTTGGATTGTACAGCTAGATGCAAATAAAAGGTAACGATAGTTGTAGTGTAAGTCGGGCTTATGGGAAAGTTTCTCATTCTTACAATGTTTAACAGGTTAGAACTAGAAAAAAGATAAGGGTACTATCTTGTTTATTTACAGAGCCTTGCGTGGCCCCACCCTGTTTCTTCAAGATGGAGAAAGCTTGGTTTACACAACTAAAAGAAAGAGTATTTCTAGCTCAAGAGTCGCCACCTTTTCCATGCATCTAGCTGTACAAAAAATATGTTTTGAATTTGATGAAACTGAGATTTTAACGGAAAATTCTCAGTTCAAACACGCAACGTTTAAAGGTTTTGGGCCAATTAGAACCAGGACTTCGAGCCGGACCTGAATTGAAAACCAGAAAAAAACCTAAATAAAGTCCGAAATTTTGACACGAAATAAATCCGGAGCTGTGCCGGAAACAAAAACTGTTTTTTTAGATTCTTCTTCTCTGCTCCGGAATCGTCTTGAGACTCCAGATTTCGGTGATTTTTATGTATTTTGTCGTTTGTCATACTCAAGTTTAAGAGAGATTTTGGGGGTTGGAGTTACCCTTGCAAAAAAACTTTCAAATATCCCTGGAAAGGCTCAAAATTTTTTAATGATTTAAAAATCAAATGATATAGATTCGTTAGAGTTATCGAAAGGTGTAAATCGAGTTTTCATCCCTTCTTGAGGGTTAAAGTTATACATGATTATATGCCATTTTTTATGATATTTTACATTTTTCTACCCTATAATAAACAATATTATTATGAAAATTATTCTGCTTATACAAAATTACAAAATTAAAGTTACTTGTTCGAGAGTTTTTCTGTATTTAAAATATTTAACCTGTAAATAGCTCTTAGTGGTTGTACCTCAAGAATAAAATTTTAAAATTAAACATTTTGAATTAAGCCAAAGACCGAAAAAAAGTGAACCGGAATGAAAAGCGTAACAAGAAAAATAACGGTTTGAAGCCGTATTTTAATAAAGTCTTGTAAAAAGAAAAGCAACAAGTTCCACTTAAGGCTAAGCTGGAGTTAAGCCTTGTTTCGATGTCTTGTTTTCTAAGATATTCAAACGCTGTAACGAGCGTTGGATTGGGCATTTTAACTGTGAATCCGTCAGAGTTTTCCATTTTGGAAATTTTCACTGAATTCTAAAGTGCAGAGGAAAATATCGGAGCATGTCAAAAAATAATGAAAAACAACGCATTGTCTACAATTTTTGGTTGAATAGAGCCATTTTTGGAAAATCAAAAAATATATTGAAAAAAATTGTCAATTTTCTAACTTGTTCATTTTTCCAAAATTGTTTTTTGGGTAGCCTTTGCCCTCCACATATTAAGAAGCTTTCAGACAAGCTGCTGTACGATTTTTTAACTTTCAAATTAAAGAAATAGCGTAATTTATAAGACTTTGACATGCTCAGACATTTTCCTCTTTACTTTATAATTCAGTAAGAAATTTCCAAAATGGAAAAGCCTGTCGGATGCATCGGGAAATGCCCAATTCAACACTGGCTAAAACATTTAAATATCTCAAAAATTAACTGAGAAATCGATTATTAAAAATTGTCATTTTTTCATACACCGAAACGAGGTCTGACTCCAACATACCCTTAAGACATTTAAATAGACTTGAAATTAAAACACGAAAAGAGTTGGATTCATCAATGAGAAATGAAAGAAAGTCCCCAAAAATAACGAGAATTTAATTTGTTAACAAAATTAGAGCAATATTTGTAATTATTAATTGTAAAATTAATTCAACTAATTTTCAAATGCCGCGTACAAATCGTGTTCAGAAGAGTTAGAGAAAGGTGAAATTTCAACTATATGCTTGTTAGAATCAAAAAACACCGTGAGCTTTAAGCAATTTTCAGCCTTTGAGTGTTCAGTCTTAGTTTAATAAAAAGAAGTTACGAGAACTTCAGCAAAAAGCCCAATTTTCCAATGGAACAAGAGTTATTTGAAAGCTCTCAAAATTTCAAAATGTAGCAAAATCTCATCTTTCGATTAATAAATTTTATATTATAATACAGAAAATCTTATAGAAACTTTTATGAATCATAAACAACAAAGACAGTATCAATTTTAAAACGACAATAACACATGAATTTGGTCAACAAATTTGAAATCTTTTACAAAAAATCAATAAAATTAATTTCAAAGGAAAGTTGTAAAAATGGTGGATGCGCCGGGTGAATTATAATTTTCAATCTTTTTCCAATAATTCTAGTTAGCAAACCGAATTTCGATGATATTTTGTGTAGTCAGATGATCAACACAGCGCCATTTTATACGTAAACAACATCCCCCACACAAAATCAAGGGTTGCTATCGATCGATTCGATATGTTCTATATGTATAGTCTAACGTAAAGATTATTTGTACAAACAGCAGAGAACCGGGTCATATCAAACTATACAACGGTTTATTGTAATCAATAAAAAATATATTTTGATTTATTCAACAATAAGAATGTGTTATAAACAAAATAATAAATAATTCCACATTTTTTTAATCAAGGTGTATCAATAAATCAACCGGTGAGTAATTATAATAACAAATAATTTAACAACAAACAACAAAAAAAAAGCATAAATTATCAACAATATGTTGTTTTGTAGAAAATTATTGTTTATTGATTTGTTGTCGATTTTTGTACTTTAAGAAAAAAAAAATAAAGATGTTAGAGGGGGCTGTTGCAAGATTATTGAATCATATCCTTGGGAAATACGTGGTTGATTTGGATACGGAAAATCTAAATGTTGGTATATTCTCCGGTCATGTTCAATTAACCGATCTTAAATTGAAAACAGAAGCTTTGGTTTGTTTCTTGTTTGAAAAAATTATCAAAAATTATTTGAAAACATTTTGATTTCAGTACGAATTAGGATTACCGATTGAAGTGAAAGCTGGTACAATTGGTAAAATCTGGTTACAAATACCATGGTCAACATTATGGAATCAACCAGTTATTATAAATATAGAAGATTTACATATAATTTTCGGTCCGATTGTAACACATGAACATTACGATTCTGAGAAGAATAAACGTTTGATTAGGGCATTTAAAAAGAAAATTCTCACCGATTTAGATACAGAAAGTCATATAATTGGCGGTCCAAATACATTCACTGAACATTTAATTACAAATATTTTAAATAGTTTACAATTAACAATTAATAATATTCATATTAGGTATGAGGATGATGTTAGTTGTACTAGACCGGTATCTGCTGGTTTATGTATTGGGAATATCACGGCTGAGACTACAAATAGGTGTGATAATATTTTAAGGCAGGGGTCTCCAAAGTGGGGCACGCGTAGCCCAAGGAAATTCATGGGGTACGCCACATTTCCCTTCAAAGTTTGGGCGAATTTTTTAAAAAAAATATGATCAATTATACAAAACTCCTATTAGTCGACGAGCAATTCGAAAAATATTTTAAGGATTTGTAGGAGGGTTTTTAGGGATCATTTTAGCAAAATTAGAACGTCGTAGCTCATTTTGAAGTTGGTCAAAAATCGCTCGTTTCTGACGATGTCACGATTTTTAAAAACGAGCTAAACACGAAAAAGGACTTAGAATTAGTCTGGAATCCTTTCAGCATTGATTTTTTTTGTTTTTCTCTATTTTATTTTGGAGCGGATGAGGATGTCTCCCATTTTTTCTAGGATGCAATGGAGAAAAATGGGAAAAAATAATATTCGGAGGGTCTTCCAGTCATTCTTAGTCGTTCTTTAAAATCGCATCATCATCAGAAAGGAGAAATTTTTGACCAACTTACAAATGAGCTACAAGGTTCTAATTTTGCTAAAATGTTCTCTAGGGACCCTCCTATAAATAGGATTCTTATAAAGTTGACCATATTTAGATCAAAACATGATTATGATTGTTTTCGACGGAAGGGCACGCGTTCGGGAAAGTTTGGAGATCACTGTTTTAAATTAGAATTAAAAATTGATGCGTTTTCTTTCAGTAAATGGAAAGCATCCAAACACGATCCGAATTCGAATCATTGTTATTATTTGATAAAAATCGGCACATTTTCTTTGTATTGGAATTACGATTGTAAATTGAACCAATGGGATTTACCAATGCAGTATTATTTATGGAGGAATTCAATGTCGAATAGTTTACAAAATTTCTCATTAAATAACGAACAATTTGAATTTAGTACGTTCATATCAAATTTCAACAATTAATAAATTCTAATCAATTTTCATATTACAGTAATTAAACCAATGACAACTAAAATTAAAATAACAATGACGAAATCTAAAGATGGCAATATAACGAATTGTTCAACTGATACAATCGTACAAGATTGCAATATTCAAATAAATAAGCAACAATACGATTCAATTCAACAAGTTTACGATTCATTAAAACGAATGTTAATTAGTTGGAATTTTCTATCGAACCGTCCACAAGATCCAATTAAAATAGCTAAAAAGAAAACTTGGTGGTTGTATGCATACTATTGCGTTTTAGAACAAAGAATACGACCGTATTATTGGTCGAATATCAGAAAAACACGCCAAAATTACCGTAAATATATGGAAACATACAAACAAACAATCCTCAATCCTAATGATACCGAATTAAAACTCGATTTACAAAAATACGAAGATCAATTATCGATAATAAATATTGTAATAGCTCGACAACATGCCAGATTGCTTGTTAGTCCATTAAAATTACCATGAATTTGGTGTAATTTTTTTAAAAATTTTCAGGTCCAATCGCGTAGTTTAAACGAGAAGAATTTCTGGTCAATGCTACCATCACCGGAACGTAAACTTTTATGTAAAAAAATCGGTTTTTCCATCGATCAAAATCACAAATATCTCATTGAACACAAATATAATTTTCGTATTGGTAATATAACATTAATTCTAATCGATTTTAATATAAAAGAATTATTATTATTGACAATGACACAAATTAATTTCGTTTACGAACCGAATTTTATCGATGAAACTTTTATGTATTCATTAAAAATTGAAGGTTTAATTTTAGAAGGTGTAAATGAAGATGATTGTTTAACGACAATCTTAGCATCGGAACATTTAAGTACAAGTCCGGCGTATTTTTTTAAAATTGATTTCGAACGATTAAAATCATCGAAATATTCACATCGATTAAATATTAATTTAGATTCAGTTGAATTTATCTACAATAAGGTTTGTTTTAGATGTATTTATTCTAATTTTTATATTAATTTGGAATATATTCTAGCAATTTTTTGTAAATTTAAGTAATTTCTTGAATTATGAAGATTTATCGATTGTATCCCTCAAACAGGAATTGGTGAATTTGCCACAGATTCTCCAGAATTTTCTCGATGAGAAATTAGAAGATCGTTGGGATATCAATTTGAATCTTAAAATTCCTTATATTATAATCCCTGAAAATGATTCATTTACAAAGTAATCGATATTTTTTATTGTTCTATTAATTAAGTTTTATTATATATGATTTTTTAGGAGTGAACATTTTCTAGTTGTTGATCTTGGTCGTTATATTATTACAACTGAATTATTTGAATTAATTGAGAATGCAACACAAATGGAAATGGAAGAGCAATTATATTCAAAATTACATATAAATACTAATGATATACAGATATTATTTTGTCAAAATACTGATAATTGGAAAGATGCAAGAAAAGAGAAAGATACCGATCTACATATTGTAACAAAATCATCATTTACAGCAACTTATGCAAAATGTGCTAAAGATGAGAAGACAATACCGGAGTAAATTGGTCGAAATTCAGCTGTATAGTGTGACAAAATCATCATCTTCATCTCTTTAAAGATTAATTTGTTCTGTTGCAAATTACAGGGTAGCTGCTGTAAATATTCCAAATTCATATGAAATTTACAAGCGATTTTTAGGGGAATCCCTGGGGGACATTTTAGCAGAATTAGAACCTCGTAGCTCATCGGAAAGTTGGTTAAAAAACGATCGTTTAGGACAATGTCGAAAATAAATCAAAATTAGGAGATTACTCGAACCATGTTAAGTCTTGTTGCGTGCTTTGCTTGTTTTTGAGAAAACTGACATTGTCGAAAACGATCGTTTTTTAGCTGACTTCCAAATAAGCTACGAGGTTCTAATTTTGCTAAAATGTTCTCCAGGGATTCCTCTAAAAATCCTTAAGTATTATTCGAATTTCCCGCTAAATAATAAGAGTTTCATACGAATTTGGCATATTTATATTACTGACTACAAAAAAGCTTCAATTTTGCTATGCTTCCGCTATAATTGGGGCGCAAAGTTTGGGCTACGCTTGTAATTTTGTATCTTAGAAATTTTCTTCAATCTTGCTAAAATCAAGCACAAATCTGCCTTTGATACTCACCTCAAGAGCTTTGTTGCAGCAACTAGGCCTTAAAATTTGGGCTACTTTTACGAGTTTTGTCCCCTCAGAAATTTAATTTGGTTTTTGATATTTTTAAGCCAAATCAATTGCAATTACTACGAGTTCCATAGGAATTTTGTATATTCACAGTAGCAACGCTGTATAAGTGAGTTTTTCCGTGCCTATATCTTTTGCTTCTCTTCCCATTACTGACAATTTCGCTAAGGTTTCGCTGTAATTAAGCGTAAAGTTTAGGCTACGTTTGCCATTTTTTGCCTTAGAAATTTTCTTAAAAACAAGCTCAAATCTGCCTTATTTAGGCTAAGATTTGATACTCATCTCAAGAGCTTTTTTGCAGCAACTAGGCCTTAAAATTTGGGCTACTTTTACGATTTTTGTACCCTTAGAAAATTCATTGTTTTTGATATTTTTAAGCTAAATCAATTGCAATTTGAATGCTTTATTCAATTTTTGCTGCCCCCTGAAATAAAACAATCCCAACAAATTTTTCGAATCGCCTGCAATTTACTAAGTTTCAGACGAATTTTTCATATTTACAGCAACAACCCTGTATAAGCGAGCTTTTACATGCCTATGTCTTTTGCTCCTCTTCCCATTACTGAGATGAGTACGAAAAAGGTCCAATTTTGCTAAGCTTTCGCTGTAATTAAGCGTAGTTTAGGCTACGTTTGTGATTTTTTCCCTTAGAATTTTTCTTCAATCTTGTTAAAATTAACCTCAAATCTGCCTTATTTAGGTTAAGATTTGATACTCATCTCAAGAGCCTTTTTTGTACCAACTAGGCCCTATAATTTGGGCTACTATTACAATTTTTGTACCCTCAGAAATTTCATTTAGTTTTTGATATTTTAAAGTCAAATCAATTGCAATTTGAGTGCCTTAATCAATTTTTGTTGCTCTCTCAAATAAAACAACCCGAAGAAAGATGACCTTATTTATGCTAAGATTTGATATTCATCTCAAGAGCTTTTTTGCAGCAACTGAGCCTTAAAATTTGGGCTACTTTTACAATTTTTGTCCCCTCAAAAGTTTTTAATATTCTAAAGCCAAATTAATTGCACTTTCAATGCCTTCGTCAATTTTGTTGACCTTTCAAATAAAACAATCCAAACAAAGATGAAGATGATGACTTGTTCCAGAATACTATCGTTATATGTACAATATTAAACAATTTATTTTTTAGCTATAAATTCAATATAAATTTCCCAACATTTAAATTAAATCTATCCGAACGACGAATTGGACAAATTTTAAAATATACAAATGGTGAACAACAAATTACAACAATATTCAATAACAATCATTTACGTATCAATCATCAATTTCTTAATGATCGAATTTATGGGAAGATTACAATTGATGATTTAACAAAAATTGAAAATTTAGTAACAATTACTGATAATAATATGATGATTAAACGGAAATCGGATAGAAAACCACAAAAAATTGAGTAATTTATATTTTTTTGTTAAAAAAAACATCATCGATTTTTCTAATTATTTGTAATTAAAGGCGCCGGATTGAGAATAATAAGAAAGAAGATATGAATGAAGTATGGGCGAGATGTGTTGATTTGCCAGGCTTAGAAGACAATATTTCACCCAATAATAATCTAAATATTCTACTCCGATGCGTAATCAATGAGGTAATTATATTCTTAATAATTAACAAAAAAATTATTAAAATAAAACGATTTTCATTGCAGTTTTTTATTGTTTTCTCACGTTCAACAGACAGTACAGATCGTCAATATTTAATATTACGTGTAGGCATCTTCACCATGGATTTAGCGTTTATGACCTACGGTCCAGCTTATCAAATTTCAATAAATAACATCTTATTAACTGATAAATTACACACAACATCCAGTGGACAATATTTAGATTTGATTTATACACCAATACCGAGTACAATTGATGTTATAACAATATTATACAGGTGTGTTAGTGCTAATTGTCCGGATTTTTGGACGCATTTTCATGGTGTTGAAACATCACTAGTTGCCGATTTTGGAACAATTCATCTATTATTACACCAAGAAGCCATTCATACAATCATCAAATACACTAAATACCTCATCAATAAGTAATAATCGATTATTTATTAGTATTAAATGGGATAATTTGGGGTATAATTTCAGGATTCAATCGCAAATCTCGATAGATTTCCATGAAACCATCACCGGTATCTTTCAAAAATTTTATAAATTCTTACATAAACAACCATTATCACCTGTACCACCAGGCTCGGTGAAATTCTCACATTCAGCCCGTCTAGCTAATTTAAATCTACGCGTTTGTGATTCTGATTTCGATATAATTAATGTACAATTAACCGGATTAGAGATGGATTTTCTATTTCGTGCCAATGAACGGTTCGTTTTTCGCTCATTCTTAAGCGGCATCTGTGTCGAACATCTATCAGAACTCACCCTGTACACAAAGGTAAAATAATTTGTATTTAAGGGAGAAACAAATAAATATCGATTGATTCTAGGTGTTATCCACAGACGAGGATAAGGTGTATGAAGTGAAATACGTACGGGAAGCTGTGAATTTATATCAGAAAAATGATCTATCACCGACATCAGATGAAATTTCAACTGGTGGTAGTTTCAAATTTCAATTAGGACAAATTCATATAACATTCCTTTATAAATTAATCGTACAACTTCAGGTAACTTATCGTTTTCTTAGTGAATCAATCAAATTTAATTGTAATTGTAGAGATTTATAGCGAATTTAGAAGCTTACAATTTTCTTCATCGTACAATTGAATTGTTATCAAATTCAATCGCTTCAGCTACTGAAACTTTGAAGGGTAATTCGAAGATCCATTTAGCGATCAATGTATGCGGTCCGATCTTATTATTTCCACAAAAATCTTCAGCACCGAGTGTTTTAATTATCGATACCGGTGAAATTCACATCGAGAATTTCTTTAAAGATTACTCAACTGATGTTGTTGAGAATATTTTATTGAAATGGACGGATGTTACAGTGACACGTGGTGTGATGACTTTAACAACAACCCTCGAAATGCAAGTTAGTTTAGTTCAATTTTAAATTTAATTTGAAATAATTACAGAATTTTCTTGTAGGAGACTTTAATCGAACCGGTTAGTTTGAATTTGGATGTGAAACGTTATACAAATTCGAAAAATACACAAAAATCTTGGGATATTGATGGTGTTTTTGATTCAATACAAATAACGTTAGGTCAACGTGATATATCGACAATAATGTCAATCTATACGGATAATATCGGTGAAGGGCAAATTATCGATTTGTTCCCACAACAAAATAAATCACAGATACAAACTACTAATGATCAAATCGATGAGAATGTAAAGAATTTAGAAGCGTTCTTCTCCGAACCGAAACAGAAGGATATAATTGCAAAATTCTCATTAGATGAATTTAATATATCGTTATTTTTCGATTCTGGTGAATTATTAAGCTCACCAATACGTGATCTAAATCACGGCCTATGCAAATTCCATATCAATGATATTTATACGAATTTCATCATTTATACCGATGCAAGTTTAGATGGGAAATTATCAGCAGATTCTGTAATGATTGAAGAAATCGGACCTGATGCTAACGTTTACGATAAAATGTGAGTTATTTTAAAATGATTAAAAACAATAAGTTTTTTGTAAATTTTCAGTATTCTTCAATCACCAATGGACGATAATAAGAATAATAATTGCAACATAACAATAAACCGTGCCCCAATTATCGATGTTACTTTCCACCAGAATAAAACCGGTGATAAATCAGCCGATATTATTGTAGGACGTTTAAGTTTAAGTTTATCAGTGCCGTTCTGTGAGAAATTAGCATTGTTTATATTAGAGTGCCTTCCTAAAGAGCATCCTGATATTGGCATCATCAATCATGGTTATGAATACGATCAACAAAACGATAATGATTTAAAAGTTTATCAAACTAGTTTAACAGTTTCGTTGAGAATCAATAAACCACAAGTTATATTTCTTGTTGAAACTACATCGAATAAGAAACGTTATTTTGTAACACATTGTGAAATTTTATCGGATTATTCCCAGCATTGTAATCGCTTAAATTTGGTTATATCCCTATCAGGATTACATTCATTATTTTATGATGTTGGTGTTAATTCAAACGAACCGTACGTTATTTTAAAACAATGCGATATCGAATTTTGTAAATGTTATACAGAGGAGAAAGGCAAGAAGATTATTGCATCGATATCATCGATTTATATCCAAATTTGTAGTCGTGTTGTCCATTCAATTACAGATATTTTAAATGATATAGCCGAACATTTTAAAGTGCCTGAAATTGAAATGAACCGTAACGAGAACAAAACTGAACAAAATCATAAATTAAAACAAGAATTCGACGATTTATGGGAACCAAAAAAAGTCGGTGATTATCTATTACAATCCAATGAACCAACACAAATTGATAAATTCGAAACGAATAAAAATATAATAAATATACATGAAATTCTATTAATACCAAAATTCGATATTGTCATCTTATTCGAATTGGAAGAAACACAAGTTTTATTAATAAAATCAACTGTAGAGATTACAGTTTATGATTGGTCATCATTATTGAATTCAACATGTGAATTGACAATACAAGCGAATTATTTCAATGAAAATTTACAAGTTTGGGAACCGGTAATTGATCCAGTTGTTATCGATGAGAAAGATTATAAACCATGGGATATATTGATAAAAATATTTCAAGATAGATCATTACCAATGTTGAATACAATGTTTGATATGAGAATGAAGAATCATCATTTAAGAAAGAATAGAAGAACAACAACAGCAACAACAGGTACAACAGAAGATGAAGATGAGGAAGAATCTGGTGATGATATGATGTATTTAGAGCCGATAAATCCGTTACATAATCGTACAAATCGTCGAGTAAAAACTAGTTTGTCAACATTTCTTGACGATTCTGATTCGGAGAATGAGGATGGAGCTATGGAGAAATTGGCAGCTGCTATTTCCGACTTGTTCACTGGTAAGTAATCAAAATTATGCTATTAACAACCTAAACATTACTTAAATTTACGTGAAATTGTTGATAAATAAGACAAAAAATGGAAATTCTATACAAATTATTTGAGCGTGTAAAAATGGTGGATGCGCCGGGTAAATGTTTAGAATATTTACCTTCCAATTATTTTTAAGGCAATCATTTAGCGTTTAGACGTTAATAATCATTTTCCTGATAATTAAAGCTTTTAGCGAATTCTTTTAAAAAAAAATTAGCTAATGACGAGATCCTCACTTTTGAATTTCCGAAAAATTTTTGCACAGAAGTTCGTTTTGGGACCTCAGGAACCCATATCCACTGTTCGTTGAAATTTTTATATATATACAGGGTGGATTATAAAAAAGGCCCAAAGCCATAGCTCCGTTATTTTCAAAGATATGACAAAACTTCTTGGGACAAAGTTGCACAGTTTATTATCATCTATGTTTTGGGATAGATTTCAAATCTATGCTGCTTCCTGTTTCACCGGAAGTGGCATCAACTTGAATTTCTTAAATGGAACGCCCTATATATTTTTTTATTTCTGGATACCTCCTTAAATTGTCTTTCAAAAATCTCTAAGGCATCACATGCCTAAAACCAATCGTTAGTGAGATATTCGTCAATTAATGTACTTATTAAAGTAGCATTTTCTATTCTTTCCATAGCCTACTTGAATGAGTTTATCTATAACTATTGCTTGTTGGCATATAAAAAGTGCCTACATTAATTGACGAATATCTCCCTAAAAATTGGTTTTAGACATATGGTGCCTCAGACCTTTTTGAAAGACAATTTAACGAGGTATCCGGGGGGTAACTAATTTTGACAGTTAATATTAGACGCAAGGCCTGCTAGAGAATTTCGCTTGAAAAAATCAAGCAGGCGTTGATTAGACGTATTAGACAAACAACAAACTTCAAATGAGTGAAATTTTATAAGTGTTTCTTATTGTTTGTGGATTAAAAGTATTTTTCAATAAAAATCAGAAATATTAAAATAACATCGGGAAATGAATTTATTAATTCAATGTTATTAAAATATATTAATTGTCAGTATCATAAGAATGTTTTGCAATTAATATTTCAGTATGTAGATACATAAAAAAATTCGCTATATAAGGTACTTGCTGCCTTTGGAGATTTTTTTTTCATAATGGCTTGATTGAGCAAACACAAAATGACGAATTGATTTTTTACTTATCGACTAACAATACTGGTTTATTTTAAAAAATTTCAACCAATACGCAATCAGTTCTCTGTTTCTAAACATTTGATTATCTGTGGTATGATTTCCCGAAAGAAATTAAAATATGAGACGTTTTCTTTGAGATTGTCGCAATTTTCATTATAAAATCGTAAATAAGTTAAAAAATTGGAATAAGCAACTGTAATTATTTTAAATGCAACAATAATTTTCATAACGAGAGTAATTAAGTGTAATAATCCACTATAAAAAGTTGTAAAAAATGGTGGATGCGCCGGGTAAATATTTTAAAATGTTAATTTTCCAATATGTAAAACTACACTAATGCTAATTTCGAATTATTTTCAAGACAATTACCGAGCATTTAGACGTTAATAAGCATGTTTCCTGATAATGTAAGCCTTTATCATCGATAGCTCTTTTCAGCGAACTCAACTCAAAGGGATGAACAGATTTTCATTAATTAATCATCGAATTATCAGTTCGTATACATTTGTTTTTTCTCTAATATCACTTTCCAAAATAATTTAAAGTTTCGGAAGTTTTCTTTGAAATTGTCACAATTTTCATTACAAAATAGCAAATAGTCGAAAAATAGAAATAGGCAAGTTGCAATTATTTTAATAACAAGCATAATTTGCACAATAAGAGTAATCAAGTGTGTTCTTCTGTCTATAATCATAATAATTTGAATTTTATTCGATTTTCTTCAAAGTGATAAAAATGGTGGATGCGCCGGGCAAATGTTTAGAGCATCTATTTATTTATTTATTTTAATGTGCAAAATTCCACTAATATTTCTCAAAAATTGTTTTCAAGGGATTTACTGAACGTTTAGATATTAATAATCATTTTACTGATAATTTAAACTTTTATTCACCGTGGCTTTTTTGACCAAACACAACTCAAAAGAAAGAACTGATTTTCTACCTATTTACCAACAGTGACTTATTATAAGCGATTTTCAGCAAATAAACATCCAGTTATCTGTTTATATACATTTGTTTGTCTGTAATAATATTTCCCGAAAGTTTTCTTTGAAGTTGTCTCAATTTTCATTAAAAAAAAACGCAAATAATCAAAAAAGAGGTATAAGGAAACCGAAATTATTTTAATTACATCAATAATTTTTATAATGGCAGTAATTAAGTGTAATCTACTGTCTAGAATCATGATAATTTGATTTTCTATAAAAAGTTGTAAAAATGGTGGATGCGCCGGATAAATTTTTAACCTATTTATTTTAATGTCTAAGACCCCACTAATTCTATTTCCAAGCTATTTTTAAGGCAATTATTGAGCTTTTAGACATTAAAAATCAGTTTTCTGACAATTTAAAGTTTTTATTTGCGGTGGCTCTTTTGAGCAAACACAACTCAAAGGAGGGGACTGACTTTCCACCCATCGACTAACAACAGTGGTTTATCATAAACTATTTTCATTAAATAAATATCCAGCTATTTGTTTGTATACATGTTTGTCGATGTTATCACTTCCCGAAAGTTTTCTTTAAAATTATAGCAATTTTTATTCAAAAATCTCAAATATTCAAAAAAGAGAAACAAGCAAACTGCAATTATTTTAATTACAGCAATAATGTCAATAATGGGAGTATAAAAGTGTAATCTACTGTCTATAACCATAATGATTCGAATTTTATTTCATTTTTTTGTAAAAAGAGATTAAAAATGGTGAATGCGCCCGGTAAGTGTTTATAATTTTCATTTTTTAATGTGTAAAATTTCACTAATGCTAATTTTAAATTATTTTCAAGGCAATCACCGAGCGTTTAGATGTTAATAATCGTGTGCTTGATAATTTAAACTTTTATCCACGGTGACTCTTTGAGCAAACACAACTCAAGGGAACGAACAGATTTTTTACCTATCTATCAACAATATTAGTTTATCAATAACGATTTTCATTAAATAAGCAACCAGTAATCTGTTTCTAAACATTTGTTAATCTGTTGTATGATTTTCCATAAGAAATTGAAATATGCAACGTTTTCTTTGAAATTGTCACAATTTTCAATACAAAATCGCAAACAGTCAAAAAGAGGTACAAAGAAACTGCAATTATTTTTAATTACAGCTATAATTTTTATAATGGGAGTAATTAAGTGTATTTTACTGTCTATAATCATAATAATTTGAATTTTATTGGCTTTTCTATAAAAAGTGGTATAAATGGTGGATGCGCCAGGCAAATATTTAGAACATTTATATATTTTAATGTGTGAAACCCCACTAATTCTAATTCCAAGCTATTCTTAAGGCAATTACTGTGCTTTCTAGACGCTATTAATTATTATTCTAATAATTTCAAGCTTGTATTTACGTAGGCTCCTTTGATCAAACACAACTCAAAGGGAAAAAATGATTTTTTAACTATCTACGAACAACAGCCTATTATTAATGATTTTCATTAAATAAATTTTAGTTATCTGTTTGTATACATTTGTTTGTCGATATCATAATTTCCCGAAAGCTTTCTTTGAAATTTTCATTAAAAAATCTCAAATATTCAAAAAGAGAAACAAGCAAACTGCAATTATTTTAATTGCAGCAATAATTTCAATAATGGAAGTAATTTAATGTAATCTACTGTCTATAATTATAATAATTTGAATTGTATTCAATTTTCTATTTAAAAAAGTTATAAAATGGTGGTTGCGCCGGGTAAAAGTATAAAATATTAATATTTTAATGTATAAATTTCCACTAATACTAATTCCAAATTATTTTCAACGCAATTACTGAGTGTTTAAACGTTAATAATCATTTCATGCTTAATTTAAAACTTTTATTCACGATTGCTTTTTTGAGCAAACACAATTCAATGGGACGAATTGATTTTTTATCTACCTAGGAACAATAGTGCCCTATTATCAACGATTTTCATTAAATAAACATCTAGTTATCTCTTTGTATACATTTGTTTATGGATGTTATCACTTACCAAAATAAATTAAGCTATGAAACATTTTCTTCGAAATTGTCGCAATTTTCATTACAAAATCGCAAATATTTAAAAAAAAAAAGAGAGGAACAAGCAAACTGTAATAATGTTAATCGCAGCAATAATTTCTATAATAAGAGTAATTAACTGTAATCTACTGTCTATAATTATAATAATTTAAATTTTATCTAATCGTAAAGAGAAAAAGATAAAAATGGTGGATGCGCCGGGTAAATGTTTTTAAATAATCATTTTTTAATATATCAATCCCCACTAAGCTATTTTAAGCTATTTTTAAGGCAATTACTGAGCTTTAAACGTTAATTTTTTTTTTTTTTTGATAATTCAAGCTTTTATTCACAGTGGCTGTTTTGAGCAAACAAAACTCAAAGGGAAAACCTGATTTTTTACCTATCTACTAACAACTGTGGCTTATTATCAACGATTTTCATTAAATAAACATCTGTTTGTATACATTTGATTGTCGATGTAATCACTTTTCAAAGTTTTCTTTGAAATGGTCGCAATTTTCATTGAAGTATCGCAAATATTCAAAAAAAGAGAACCAATTAAACTGCAATTATTTGAATTGCAGCAGTAATTTTGGTAATGAAAGTGATCAAGTGTAATCTGCTGTCTAAAATCATAATAATTTGAATTTTATTTAATTTTCTACAAAGTAGTATAAATGGTGGATGCGCCGGGCTAAAGCCTGTGCTATAATCAATATTAAAATTCGAACATCTTGAATTTTTGTTAAGCCTTTTTATAGAAGCGTATTTTTGATTCTAGGCGATTGGAATGAGAGTGAAGAGAGCGATTTCATCCATTCGAGTGATAATGAAGACGAATCCGATACAAATACGAAAACCAAACAACAAGATGATAAACATTACGAAACAAATTATACAAAATCAACTTATATACTAATTGATGCTAAAGAAATATTAAATATTAGTATAACACCGACATTTTTAAAAGTTTTAAACGAACTATTAACACTCTATTCAAATAAAACATTAAGTGTTGTCACTGATCGTAATGCAATTAATTTAATCAACGATATTGGACCACAAACAAAAGTTGAATTATATGAAAAGAAAACGAATACAGACAACGATGATGAAACAACATTAGTTTGTATTAAAACATTCGAAAATCAAGATTCTTTACCAAATAGTCCAACAAAAAGTTTATATTATGTTGGTGATTTTGGTGAGGATTTTAATGATGATCGTGATAGTAGTAATGCTGATGAATACAATAAGAATGATAATGAGATTAATTATGATTTTGAAACATTATCAAGTTTACGTTTTCCAAGTGAAACAACATCACAACTCTATGATAAAATCAATAAACATTATATAAGGATACATATACCGAATTTCTTACCAATACAAACGAATTGTTCACGTCGTAATTGGCAGAAATTGATACGTTTACATTCAACAATACCAAATCAAATTTATTATTTAGCTGCAAAGCATGAAATCAATAAAACTGGACGTAATGTTGTTATAAGTTCACCATTACAAATTAAAAATGAAACATGTTTTGCATTAAGTGTCCTCTATCAACCGTCAGTGTTACAACAATTAAATTTGGAACCAGTAGGCGATGTAACAAATCCATTTGAGACAACAATGCGAATCGCCGTTTTAGAAGCACACGAACAATACAATGTTCCATTGTATATCGCTTATCATTGTAAATTATTCATACAACCCGCTTATGCTGAGTATTTTTTATCAATTAATCAATCAATTAATTAATTATAAACGAATTTTAATTAATTTACAGGGGACATTACGTATCAGATTCGGGTATATGGTGGCGTGATCTAGCTACAGAATTAGATATAGCCCATAATCTTCATAGTCGTCCTAAGACCAGTTCGAATTTAGAAATATTCTCATTACGGGTTGTTCTAACGAAAAATCTCAAAATTAATAATCTACAAACACACTCGATTCCTAATTATATTATCCATTTATTACCACCGTTAATCCTCCATAATTTCCTACCGTATTCATTAGAAGTGGAAAATTTGAGTTTGAAACAATTAATTAAAGTAGAACCTGGTGAGAAGAAGAGCGTGTATTCGTTGGATTTACAACAAGATCAAAAATTATTGATTCGTGTTAAATATAATTTATTGATATGGACAGGTGTGTTGAATTTCACCACGTATTTAGATGAGAAGATTATTGTTTTATCATCCGATAATCCAGATATGAAACATTTAGCGATTAATGTACGAACTGATCGAGAAAGTAGTTGTAACGTTTATTTCTACACACCGTATTGGATTATCAATAAAACTGGATTACCGTTAAAAATTAAAGTAATTAAAATTATAAATTAATTAATTAATTTTATAATTTAATTATTGTTTAGGCATCAGCAACTAGTACAATTTATGATAGTAATAATGAAGATATACTTTTATTCACATATAAACGCCATGGTCGACAAACATTGAATATAAAAGTTTACGAATCGAATTGGTCGAATGAATTCGGATTGGAATGTGCCGGTACTACTGGTTTAATTATCTGTAAAGATAATGAACGAAAGAAGAAATATTTATTCTTTTTATCGATTAAATTATCACAAATGTGCCCCAGATTGACTAAAATTGTAACACTATTGCCCAGTTTCTTAATAACGAATAACACTAATAGGAATTTGAGGTAATCATCGAAGATTTTCGATATTTACCGGAATTAAGGGCTTGTTCTGGTAAATTGGTCGATTCGATGTGCAAAATTTATCAATTTTCAAACATCGATATTTCGCTTATTTTTTAAGATATTGTAAAAAATAAACATGTTTTCTATTTTGAAAAAATGTGATAAAATTCTGAATGAGAGAGAAGACTCTTGGACCCAGTTATTTCCGTACATTTCCCTTTATAACTGGCTAAAACTTAACTAATATTGTTGATTTTCAATATTTTCAGGTGAATTTAGATAGAAAATTGAAAGAGCTTTTTAAATATTCAAGAATTTTTACGATACGTTTGTTAGTTTTCCAATAACTGGAGCAAATTTTAGAAAAAATCGAACAGTGATGCTGTGTATGATTTTAAAGATAGAGAACCACACAGCACGATCGTTTAAAATGATATTTTAAAAATTGAGTGAGTGAGTTATGGAAAAATTTTGAACCCCTTTTTCACCTGTTATTTACAGCTATTAAAATTAATTTGTCTCTTCATTGGTATGAAAATATCGTAAATTTTATCTACTTTTACGATCATGGAATTATAATGGAAAATATTTGAAAATCTGTCTGTATTTTCATTTTTAAGTCGACCATGTTCGTGTGTACTGATAGATGTGGTATACTGGCACTAACATGGTCGGCTAAAAAATTAATCTAAAAACAGATTTTCAAATATTTCCCATTATAATAACAGGGTCGTGAAAATAGATAAGATTTCCGACATTTTCATATAAATCATCAGTCAAAAAGTTCTTAATAATAGGTGAAAAAGGGATTCAAAATGTCCGTCTAAATCACTTAATTATCAAAATTTTCTTTTAAACGAGCTTTATGTCTTTTCCCCTTATATTCTCTATCTTTAAAATTATACACTGCATCACTGTTCAATTATTTTTCTAAGTTTCTCTAATTACCGGAAAACGTACAAACATATCGGGAAAATTCTTAAACAAATAGAAAACTCTTTCGATTTCCTATTTAAGTCACTTAATAAATATTGAAAATCAATAATATTGCCTGAGTTTTAGCCAATTATGAAGGAAAATGTACGAAAAAAAACAGGATCCAACAGTTTTCTCTGCCATTCCGAATTTTACCATATTTTTAGCGAATTTTTTAAAAAAAATTAGCTAATGACGAGATCCTCACTTTTGAATTTCCGAAAAATTTTTGCACAGAAGTTTGTTTTGGGACCTCAGGAACCCATATCCACCGTTCGTTAAAATTTTTATATATATATATATATATATATATATATATATATATATATATCCACGATAACTGCCGTAAAAATAGTCCAATCTTAATGAAACTTGGTACAAAAATCGGTCTTTGGGGTAGCTTGGATGAGTTCGTTGGCCAGACTGGTAGGGCCAACACTTTTGGAATAAGAGCTGAAGAAATGTTAAAAAAAATCATTTTCAATATTACATTTGCTTAGATTTGGATGAAAATTAAAATAACAGTAGAGCCGACCATTCTCTATGACCCAGAAAAAAATCATCAAAATCGGTTCGTTGGTTCGCAAGAAAAATGCAAAAATATCTTTATTTAGTATTAACAGTAAAATCGAAAATCTCAGGTGGCTATATGTTCTGACAATTGATATTAGAAAAAAAAATTGAATATCGCAGGGGGCTACTAATTTTGACAGTTAATATTAGACGCAGGGCCTGCTAGATAATTGTTCGTGGATTAAAAGTGTTTTTCAATAAAAATCATAAATATTAAAATAACATCGGGAAATGAATTTATTAGTTGATTCAATATTATTAAAATGTATTAATTGTGAGTATCATAAGAATGTTTTTCATTTAATATTCCAGCATGTAGATACATAAAAAACTTCGCTATATAAGGTACTTGCTGCCTTTGGAGATCTTTTTTCTTTAATAGAAAGCTTCAAAGCATGCACCTTGAAATTCTCTATCCAACGCACGTTTACTTTTTGCAATATCTTAAAAAACGACCAAGATATCGATTTGTCTAAAGTCCCCTTATATATATAAATATGTCGATTCGGTGTGCGAAAATTATCACTTTTCCAACATGGATTACACACTTGTTTTTTACGATATTGGGAAAAATAAACGCGTCTTGGATAGAAAATTTCAAGGTGCATGCCCTCAAGCTTTCCATTTTGAAATAATGTGATAAAATTCTGAATGGCAGAGAAAATTCTAGGAACCTTTGTTTCGTGCATTTTCCTTTATAACTGGCTAAAACTTAGCCAATATTATTGATTGTCAATATTTTTAGGTGAATTTAGATAGAAAATTGAAAGAGCTTTCCAAATATTCAAGAATTTTCCCGATACGTTTGTTAATTTTCTAATAACTGGAGCAAATTTTTAAAAAAACAAAACAAAAACAGTGATCTGTGTATAATTTTAAAGATAGAGAAACACACGATACGTTCTAAGAAACTCGCTTAAAATCAAATTTTGAAAATTGAGTGAGTTATAGGGAAATTTTGAATCCTTTTTTCACCTATTATTTACAGCTATTAAAATTAATTAATTCGCTTCATAAATGTCGGAAATTTTCTCTACTTTCACGATCATGGAATTATAATGGAAAATCTTTGAAAAGCTGTCTGTATTTTCATTTTTAAGTCGACCATGTTCTTGTGTACTAATAGATCTTGTATACTGCCACAAACATGTTCGACTAAAAAATTAATGTAAAGACAGATCTTCAAATATTTTCTATAATAATCATATGGTCGTGAAAGTAGATAAAATTTCCGACATTTTCATATCAATCATCAGTCAAATTAATTAATTTTACCAGTTCTTATTAATAGATGAAAAGGGGCTTCAAAATTTCCCTATAACTCACTTAATTTTAAGCGAGCTCCATGTTCTTTCGTCTAATATCAGCTTTCTAAAAACATTTTTCGCTTAATAGCAAGCTCTTTGAAATTCTCTATCCAACGCACGTTTACTTGTCCCAATATCTCAAAAAACAAGCGAGATATCGATTTTGGAAAATTGAGAATTTCCGCACGCCGAATCAACAAATTACCGAATAGACACTTTAAATTGGTGTAATTTCAGATTTATGGAGCACAACGAAAAGACTGATCTATGGATCGATATCGGTCCAAATCAAACGCTAACTTTCTGGCCAGAAACATCATCAATGCAAATGTACGTAAAATATCGTGACAGTAAACTAATATCACAATGTTTCAATATTGCAACAACAAATCGCACCGTACTTCGTATGGATAAAGGGGTAAGAATCATTAAGAATTCAATTATACAAAATTCAAAAAATTCAATCAATTCAAGGGTGCTCTAACTGTTGATGTAAACGGTGGTATTAACGATTCATTTAAAATAGTTTTTAATGATTACAAATACGGCGATGCACCGATTTTGGTACGTAATTATTGTGCGGATTTATTTTTGAAAATACAACAACAAAACGAAAGTCCTGTTACATTATTGAGTCCATACAATTCATTATTGTACACATGGGATGATCCAACGAAAATACGGAAATTAGTATGGAATGTTTATAATAATAAAAGTGGTGGTTTTGTATTAGATACAAGTTTGGATAGTTTCGGTGAAGAGAAGATTCTATTTCATAGTGTAACAACACCAACAACAACTTCAACAATATCATCAAGTAGTGATGATTCAGATAGTACAGATAGTGTAAAAACTATAATGAAAAAGAAGGTACGTCGTGATAAATTGATAATCTATTGGATCTGTTATCGGGAGAATCTACAGAAAATCTTATTATTTACACAAGAACAACGTATTTACAATTGTATTGTTAACGATTATTTTATGGAACATTGTTATATTGAAAGTTTATTATCATTATCCGGTATTGGTGTGTCGATTTTTACATCAGTTAATTTGAAAAAAGAACACATCTATTTGTCAATAGCTGATGCACCAGCTGTTTGGGAAGTTAATGTTGGACACAAATGGAAAACATTAACATTAGAATTAGCTTCATGGATTGAAGATAAATATCGTTTACATTATAAAAAATGCCAATTAAAAGACTATATACATATAGATTTTGAAAAGATGTATATGTTGAAGCCGTTCTTTGCTGAATTAAGACGTACATACACACCTGCTATTTATTTTCAATATAGAAAATCACAAAATTATAATAATTACAATTTAAAAATGCACAGTTTACAAATTGACAATAAAATATGCAATACAATCGTATTACAACCATTACCTCCAACAAATATAAAAGGCTTAAATTCGTTCCTTGATGTAAATATATTGAAGAACACAATAAAAGATTGTGATATTTATCGTTATATTAAAATAATAATACATAATTTTTATTTAAATATTGAAAATGATCTACTATTAGAACTTGATGAGACTTTGACACAATATAAGAAATTCTATGATGAGACTACAGCGTCTTATATTAACGATATGAAATATATTCAAGATTTAACTAGAATTAAGGTAATATCTCTTAATATTTCATCGATTTTTATAAATATTCACGTCAAACCAAAAGTTTTTAAGGCAACTACCATTATTTGGCGAGCGATTGGATAAATATTTCAAGGATTAGTAGGGGTTGTCTAGAGATCATTGTAGCAAAATTAGAGCCATGTAGCTCATTTAGAAGTTTGTCAAAAACTGCTCGTTTTGGGCAAGGTCGTGATTTTCAAAAAAGAACTAAACACGCGAGGATCCTCCGAACTTGGATTTTTCTCCAGAATAAAAAAGAAAAAAAAGTATAAATAAAGTGTTTAAAGGTGTTTAGTTGGTTTTTGAAAATTGCGACAAAGTCAGAAACGAGCGTATTTTGACCAACTTTAAAAGAGCTACGAGGTTCTAATTTTGCAAAAATGTTCTCTAGACACCATGCTACAAATTCTTGAAACATTTTTCGAATTGCTAACCAAATAATGTGAGTTGCTTTAAGAACTTTTCATCTGACGTGAATATGTTTTTTTTGCAGAATCATAAACAATCACAGACAATTATTGAGTATTTATTTGTGGAAAATTTCGAAATCCAACTACATATATCGAATAAAACACAAATCACTTTGAATAGTTGCCATTTACCAATATGTAAAATTTTGGATTATCTATTTCCGATCAATATATCACCGTATATGCCCATTGAGGGGGTCATTCACAGGTATGTTGCATCATTTTCAAAACTATTCTGTCAGTTTCGTGAATTTCCAATATTGGAAAAGGGTTAGAAAGCAATTTAAATACAATTTTATGCGATTTTGTGCTGAATTGTTGATTTCTAGACGTTTACATCTCGAATGATCAAATTTTTACCAAATCTTACCCTCGAATCTTGAAAAGAAACCAGTGTTTCTCAACCGCTGAATCAAAAAACGATCAGGTAATTTACCAATTCGCAACCACGAAATCTTTGACAATTACTGGTATAAAGCAAAGCTTCGAAGCGGAACTAAACCAAAAACCGGAAAACCCTGAAATTTTGGCCAGAACGAAATCCGGACCTGAACCGTAAACCAAAACCGTTTTATTTTCAGTTCAAGCATACCACTTAACACGATCTTTTTATCTCCTCTTTCCTGTCTGTCCCAGAAATGCGTCATTTGTGGTGATACTCAAACTTAAGGGATATTGGAAGTTAAAGTTACCTTTGTAAAATCAGTGTTTTAGTTCAAATACAAGCTCAATAATTTCTAGTGATTTAAGATCTAATTGATAAAGGGCCAAGTCGCATTTTCATCCCTTATTGGGAGTTAAAGTCATAGACGATTATGTGTAAATTTTTATATTATTTTGCGATTTTCAACCCCTTGGTAAAACAATTCACCATAAAAATTCTTGTGCTGATAGAAAATTACCAAATAAAAGTGCCTCTTTGAGCGTTTTTTTGTACTTAAAATACTTACCTTCTAAATAGCTCTAAAGGGTTTTATCTTTTAGGATAAAATTTACAAATTAATCATTCGGTACTGAAGCAAAAACCGAAAAAAACCGTTATTTTTGAGGAACGAAAATCGAAACCGAATCGATATTTCTTTTAGTTTAACCGGAACAAAAAAAAATAACGGTTCGAATCCCTGTTATAAAGGGTGTTAAATATAAAACGTACAGTAAATAGAATGAAAAATATCACTTACATACAATTCAAGGTGTCGCCTTCTAAATAAACCTACTATAAATGAGAAAAACAATATAAAAATTACACATTAATCATTATTTGAAATATTAATACTTACCCTTTAGTTGATGTGGTAGTTTTCACCCTTTGGTATAGCACACAACACTTTAACACTTCGATTATAACTAAACTTGCCTATTCTTTTCAAAATTTTATCGTTAAAACGAAAAAAATTATCGGTTCGTCTTCTATGTTCAATTATTGAAACGTAACTTGTTCCAACTTTTTACATAACAGAACGTATAGATAAGCTTACAGGGTGAGTCAAAAATTCATAACTTTTTTATTTATTCGGAAATTTTTGAGAAATAATTCTCAAAAGATGCAAGATTTTATATAATTACAATAAATAAATTTCTAGTTAAAACCTGAATTTCCCGGAAAATAGTGAGGCTTTTTTAAAAACTGATTTTCCGAATTTTCTAAGAACAAAATAATTTTCCAAAAAGCTTTACCAAAGCAAAAATATGCCCTAAATAGTAACTTTAAAGAGAAACATCTGAAGATTTTATACTAAAAACAAGGGGGCTATCAGGAGCTGTCTATTAAAACTTAGTTTGTATTAGGATTTCAGAAAAAAATTATAACTTTCACACTATCAGGAGTAAAACTGTATTTAGAGCTGTTACTCTAACAACTAATTCTAAAATTCGCTTAGTATCAGGAGACTATAAAAACTATCAGGGTTGTAGAAAATTACAAGTTGTTTTCTTGAACGTGTGTTAGGATATCATAACCGAGAAGGCTAAACCTCCAATTCTATACGAGAATCTCAGAGAGGCTATCAGGATCATAGGAGTTAACGCTCCAATTATTGACGAAAGTTTGTTGTTTTAGAATCCCACCAGTTGAAGAGATCGGTTTAAGTGAAGATCTCTCAATAGTTATCTACAACCTAATTACTAGAATAACATCGCATTTCTTACAACAATACTACTCACACGTACTCGGTTTACAAGTTTTGGTCAATACATTTGCAATCCAACAACCACCAAAGGTATATTTTACCTTAATTTTAATTATCTGTTAAATTATTGTCTGGTATTTCTTGTAGAATAATCAAAATGAAGTTGAGAAAATGTCAAATATATTATTGTACGGTTCAAGATGCCTCTTAAGCCATATAAACATGTCACCGGCAGCTTTAGAACAATGCGTTATTGATATATTTGCAAATCAAACAATTGAGAATATACAGAGAATCCGTCGACATGGTTCCTATCAAAAATCCGATATTGTACCAAAGATGATAACATCATCATCAAAAAATTTCCATAGTGGTGTACCGAATGCACTCAATCAATTGATTGTTAAAAAACAAAACGGTACTATTTAGTAATTCAATATGTTTCATCAACAATAAATAAAAATTATTTCTAGTCGGTGTTAATTGTGATGGTGAAATGTTCTTTCGTACAACTGGTAAAGCTCTATTATCGTTAGTAACCCGTCATCCAGATGAAAAATCCGATAGTGTTGAAGTAGCCAAAGAGGCACTACGTCGTGCAGCCATCCTAGGTGAACCAATACGTATCCAACAACGTTTAACACGATATTACAACAAGTATTTAGGTTTAAAACCATTCTCTGTATACGAATCGATGGGACAATATCTGTTAGAAACTGTCGGTAATTGTAGATTCATCAATGATACATATTGGTCGCATGCAGCAATCGATAGAATCGGCAAATCGATTCTACTAATTTCATTAGAGTAAATTCATTTAATTTTTGTGTTTATTAAACGAATAAAACTTGAAAATTTTCAGACATGTTATCCGTATCAACAAATATAGATTGTGGAGCAATTGGGAAGTTGAATGGGCCATCGAACTAGACGATATAATATCAATGCCGAAGATTACAACAAATGAAATCGTTTTTAATATGCGACAAGTATGTTAATTATCATTAAGGATGATTTAAGGCGGACGAAAAGTTCTAATCGCAACTCCAATTATTTGGCGAGCGATTCGAAAAAAAATTCAAGGAATAATAGATGTGTTCCAGATAACATTTTAACAAAATTAGAACCTCGTAGCTCATTTGGAAGTTGGTCAAAACGATCGAGGCAATTTTTAGAAAAGAGCAAAGCACGCAAAACGACTAAGAATGACTCGAAGATCCTCCTCTCAATATTGATTTTTTCCTTTTTCTTAATTTTATCCTAGAACAAGTGGAGATATTTCGCATTTTTTCTAGAATGCAATGAAGAAACACTAAAAAAATCAATGTTCGGAAGTACTCCAAGTCATTCTCAGTCGTTTTGAGTCTTTAACTCGTTTTTTAAAATCGCGACCTTGTCCAAACCGTACCAACTTCTAATTTTGCTTAATGTCCCCTGGGAACCTCCTATAAGTCCTTGAAATATTCTTCGGATCGCTCGCCAAATATGTAATGGGAGTTGGGATAAGAACTTTCCGTCCGACGTAAATCACTCCGTACATTAAAATCTAACTTAATTATTTTTAGAACGAAAATACAGGTGAATTAATCAAGATTACTGGTAATAAAGAGATGCTTACCTGGATCCATGAGAAGATCGAACAAGCGATCATTGTTAGCATGGATGAGAAATCTTGGGCAATTACTGAAAATTAATATGCTTATTTTATTTTACAAAAAAATGCTTTATTTACTGATATGAAATAAAAAGATTTTCCAAATTATAAGATATTCTGAAAAAAAAACACACACACAACATACTTAATTAGGATTTTTCTTTAAGATATAATTGAACCGTCAATGGGTCATCATAAATAATTTCAGCATGAACTGAATGGCCGATATATTTTTTTAATTTATTCAAATAACCATTTTCCTCGTTAGTATCCCGGAATTTTATATCAACTATTGCAATATAATTATGAACTAGATATTCCAACCATTCTGGTTTGATTTGTTTCAAATCTGAGATGACAACCATTTCAATAATTGCATAATCAACAAAGAATACTGTTGCAAAACCGTAACTATTTAAATTTAATATTTTAGCTCGTCCCCATTTCTTTTCTTTTCTCATAAATCCAACACATGGTTGATGAATATTTGGATTATCTAACATTGGTTGTTCATCTATTGATTTTTCAATATTTTTAGTTAATAATTCCAATTCATCAAATGATTGTTTAACATTATAAGTGAGAACAATCTCATTAAATTTCAATACATTAACCAAAAACATTTCAGACATTTGCCCTATTGGTAATGGTGGATAATAGAATTTGTCAGCGATAAAATCATTATCTTCTACCCAATTAGATTTATCATTCTTATTATTTTTTGATTGTTCTTCATTATCATCATCATCAACAAGAACAACATCATCATCATCATCATCATCATCACTAACAATAACACTATCATCTGTAATATTACTAAAATTGTCAATTTTTATAGATTTATTATAACCGATAAGTTCATCACAATTATCAACAATTGATTGATTCAAATTTCTACCATCTCTTGTATAAATCTCAGCCAATGGTATTGTTTGTTTTAAATCACCTTTTATAAGAACACGTATATCAGTTTCAACAATATCATAAATTTTTTCATCAACTGATGTTGGCCAATAATCACCATTTGCTGGATATATATTAAATAAACGTATACGATATAATAATGGTGCTATATCTGGATACATAATTTCAGCACATAAATCATTAATATTAACATCATGTTCACTAGCAAAATCAATCATTTCAACTTTAATTTGTTTTGAATTGATAACATTAAGTATTGTACCACGGTACCAATAATTATCATATTTTATAGTACACATTTCACCATATTTCCAATCGTTGCGTTGTATCAAATTCTCTTTATTATCGAATTGTTCTTTCATTTTTGCTTCTAATTCTTTATATAATTCATCAAAATCATTATTTCGTATATAAAAAGTACCATTAGTATCAATACAGATAATTTTCGCATTGAATTCTTTTTCATTCTCTTTTATCGGTAAATAATTTGGCCAAGTTTGTGTGTAACATTGTTCAACTTTTGTTGGTTCCTTTATTTTTTTATTATCTTCATCTAATTTATTAATAAGATTTTCAGTTTGTAATTGAATACATTTAACTTTTCTATTATTTAATGCAAGTCCTGTATTTATTAAAAGATCATTAATTGATACAAATCGTCGTTTTATTGGTTGTAAAGCTGTACCATTTATTGTTAAAACATACCACATTATAACACCAAATTTATGATACTTTAGTTTATTTTCAATTTTTTTTATATAGAAATCTTTACGATTATTAAATATTTGTTGTAATAATTCAATTGATGCTTGTGTCCATTTTTTACCATCACCAGCCGGTCGTATATTGGCTAAATAACATTTATATATAAAATCAAAATAATTATTTTGAAAATATTTATCATAAAGGAAAATTGATGATTGATCTAATTCGATTTCACGTAATTCATCATATAAATAGACAATATAACGATTGAAATTTGGCATTTTTCTAACGATTGTACCACGTCGATAACACGAACTATTCTCATCCCAAATAACACATAATTCATGTGCTTTCCATACATTTTTTCTTGTACGCACATTAGTATAATGTATTTGTAATTCTTTATGCATTAATTCTTCTTTATCATTATTCGATTGAAATTTAATGTAGATTAAATATGGATTTTCGTATTTTACAATTGTTATACTTTGTTTAAAATCTTTTAAAACTTCTAAATCATCCTCTTTTGATAATTCATCTTCTGCATCTTGTAATGTTTTTGATAACATTAAATTTTCATCAAATTTATTTTCAGATGCAACAAATGGCCAAAATACATTTTCTGATAATATACCGGTTGATTGTGATAATTTTTGTTCAACTAATAATGCATTAATACAAATTTCACCATCTTCAACAATTTTAAAAAAACCAACTTCTAACGGTTTTATTGAATTAACAACCATTTTTATTTTATTATCTAATAATTGACCAGCTAATAAATTTCGAACTTCATCAGACCATACATTATCAATACTTTTAACATGAGCTAATCGAACTTTAATTGCCTACAATAAATAAAATTTAATAATTTAATATTAATTTAAAATAATAAAAAATTACTTGAGATTCAAATCGACAGAATTCTTCAGGTAATTGTCGGATATCACTCCATGAAACTGTAACAATCCTACCATAATCAACAAGAAAAACTTGTGCAGTTTTCTCAGTTAAACATGTAGATTGTATATGAGCACGATACCAATCACCACCATTTAAATGATCATATTTAACAATAACATCACTATTCTCAGCCGGGATACACGAGTTTCGTTGATTTTTCGAAAAATAATTCATCATATTTCGTCGCAATTCATCCATATATCTTACATTTCGTTCCTGATATTTTTACAATTATTTTTATATAATAATTAATAAATTTTAATTACTTACCAATTGGACGTAAATATTAAAAGGATCTATTACTGTTGTAACATTAACTAATTCTTTTTGTCCCACTTCAAATATGGTTGTATTCTTAAATAATTTCACTGTATCTTTTAATATTTTCTTATCATCTATATTCAATTGTTTTTTATCATTAGTTTGATGTAATAAATCAATAATTTTAATTAAACTCTCATTGGAATTACGTACAAATAATTCAACTTCTACTGGTGATTCTTTTTGTTCTTGTTGTTTGTGATAGCAACGTTTTAATAACAATTCTTTCCCTTTTACAATTTGGATAAAATTCAAACGTGTCTCTTGATTCCATTCAATATTATATGGATTTTTTAATTTACAATGAAACGCCATTGGTGGATTGTTATAATATTTATATAATGCATATAATTTATCAATTGTTAATAATTGTGTATTACCATAATCAATATAGAATATTTCATATAATTTTTCATTATTATTAACATTATTATCAATAATACGATTTAAACGTCCACGTCGATAAGAATTATGTTCTTTTGTTGTATAACAAACCAAATATATGTGACCTATTTTCAATTTTTCTGGTTTAACATTTTTCTTTGGTATTTTACGTAAACGCATATTCATTTCTTTTAAAACATTTAATGAATATACCTGTTGAATATAGAAACTATCAAGATCATTTAAATGTGTCACTATAACTTCACGTAATTTATCTGAAAAATGGAAAAATTAAATAAATATTTATTATATCGAATTTCTAAAAAGATTTCATTATAGAAATAAAATGTAGTACATGAATTGATTATCATAAAAATGGATGAATGTAATATTCAAGAGTTATATCTATGTTATATAAACGTATGGTTATTTTAAAAATTTTAATACAAATAATTTTAGAAATTTTCCATTGAATATGATTACAGAACAAACCAAATTTTGACTCTATTAGCAAATTTTTAAAGATATAAATTCAATTAATTACAAGTGGAAATAAAAAGAATTTTAAAATAAGTATTATAATAAGTACAGGCTGTTCCAAATCATTTAACATCGCTTATAGTTTTTCAGCACCGATCAAATTTAATGCTACAATAAAACCAAATTATTCTTATAAAACATATTCGGTGATATTAATATGAAAAAGTCCCTTGTAGAAAATGTAAAAGTGATAATATAAACAATAATGTTTTATATAAATATTTGATTACTCAGTCTTTATTCCAGAATATACAGGGAAGAAAATCTTGAAGTATACCATTCGTGTGAAACTCCTATTAGTTGGCGAGCGATTTGAAAAATATTTCAAGGATTGATAAAAGAGTGTCTAGAGATCATTTTAGCAAAATTAGAACCTCGTACCTCGTTTGTAAGTTGGTCAAAAATTGCTCGTTTCTAACGATGTCGTGATTTTCAGAAACAAGCTAAACAAGCAAAACGTGTAAGAATGACCTGAAGAGCTTCCCAACATTATTTTTCTTTCCTTCCATTACATACAAGAAAAAATGGAAGATACTTGTCCCCGTTCCAGAATAAAATAGAGAAAACATAAAAAATCAATGTTGGGAGGGATCCCTGAATCATTTTAAGTCGTTTAAAGTGCATAACTCGTTTTTGAAAATCGCAATATCGTCAGAAACAAACAGTTTTTGACTAACTTTAAAATGAGCTATGAGGTTCTAATTTTGCTAAAATGATCTCTAGGCACCCTTCTATAAATCCTTGAAATATTTCTCAAATGGCTGGACAACTAATGGGAGTTTCACACGAATCGTAAACTTAAAGATTTTCATCCCTGTAGACATTATTTTTAAAAATTGTTACAGGTGTTTCGAAACTATACTAGTTTCATCTTCAGGCAGATTATGTAAAATAAGAAACAATAAAAACAAAAATAAAAAACGAAGCCAATTTTAAACGACATAAAACAATTTCAATTTCGTTTTCTTAAATTAAGAATCCAGCATTTAAAATTAAAATCTGAATTTTAATTACCTTTGTTTATTTCAATTATAAATTATTTTTGTAAAAGACTACCATTAGCAACAAAGAATATTCAAAAGAATTATTTCCTTATGTATATGGTAATTTTTTATTTTATTTATTTTTATATAGAAATATTTCATACTATGCATATTTCAATTTAATTTTGTCATTTAAAAAAATAATATGTCTGAAGATGAAACTAGTGGTTTCGAAACAGATGTAACAATATTTAGAAATAACATCTATACTGTGAAATAAAGACTCTGAGTAATCAAATTTTTATAAAAAATTAATAACATTAAATATTTGAGAAAATGAACAATAATTTATTTAATTTAATAATCAATAAATACCTTTAGTTTTATTTTCGTGTTTCACTTGATGAGATGTCGCCGGAATTTCATCAGTTGTATTTTCACTAGAATTACCTTCATCTGTATCAATTGTATTATTTTTAAACATTTTATAGTGACGACTTTCTTCTTCTTCTTCTACTACTATTTCTTCTTCTTCTTCTACTCTTTCTTCTGATAATTTCATATAATCAATGTCTGGTGTTGACGACATTGTACTTAACTTATCACTACAATCATATTGTACTAATTGATAATTTATATTATTTGTGTGATGTATTCGAAATTTGTTTTCTAAATTAGTCAAATCTTTATCATCAACAATAAACCTATTTGATAAAGAAAGGATAAGAATACTATAAAAATATCATTATAGTACAGATCTCCCAAAAAGAATTTACAGTTATAGCTTGAACTCTATTCGTTTGAGACTACAAAGCAACTTAGTGGAGTCCTTATTAAAGATGGTTAATTCGAGAAAGCGATTCGAAAAGGATTTGTACAGGGGGCCCTGGAGATCGTCTTACCAAAATTAAAACCTCGTAGCTCATTTCGAAGTTGGTCAAAAAAACAATCGTTTTGGGCAATGTAGCAATTTTCAAAAACCAACAAAGCATGTAAGACGGATAAAAATGACTCGTAGACCCTCCCAACAGAACAGAACAAAACAGAACAAGTAAAAACATTTTGAATTTTCTCTGGAATTCAGTGGAGAAAAATGAAAAAACCACTGTTGGGTGGGTCCACGAGTCATTTTTAGTTGTTTCTCATGCTTTGATCGTTTTGAAAATCGCAACATTGTTAGAAACGAGCAATTTTCGACCACTTCCAACTGAGATACGAGGTTCCAATTTTGCGAAAATAATCACCAGGGCAACTCCTACAAATTTTGATCGATTCACCATCCTTAAAAACAAGATCTTGTATACTATTAGTATTCTTTTTGGGACACCTTGTATAATTGAAGAAACTTACTCTACAAATTCACTATTTTCGCCATCTTGTGATACTAATTTGCATGGAACATTCTTCAAATTTTGTACTTCATTTAATAATGCTTTAACATTAATTGATTTTGTTGTATTTAATGTTTTATAAGCTGTTAATATACGATTAATACGAATTATTGTTCGTTGTATTTCAAATTTATTATCATCATTATCAGAATGTTCAATATTATTCAAATTATTTAATTGATCATATAGATTCTTTTCAATTAAATGTAATTTACCATGATAATTTGTAAAAAATTTCTTTATCTCTTTTCTAATTTCAGTACAATCTACTGTTTGTATCTGATTCAATTTCTAGAAAAAAAATCGAAATAAAAATTATGAATATTTTTATTATAAAAAAAGATCTCCAAAGGCAGCAAGTACCTTATATAGCGAATTTTTTTATGTATCTACATACTGAAATATTAATTGCAAAACATTCTTATGATACTGACAATTAATATATTTTATTAACATTGAATCAACTAATCTTAAATTCATTTCCCGATGTTATTTTAATATTTCTGATTTTTATTGAAAAATACTTTTAATCCACAAACAATAAGAAACACTAAAAAAAAAAAATAATAATGAAGTTTGTTGTTTGTCTAATACGTCTAATCAAGGCCTACTTGATTTTTTCAAGCGAAATTCTCTAGCAGGCCCTGCGTCTAATATTAACTGTCAAAATTAGTTGCCCTGTGCGATATTCAATTTTTTTTCTAATATCAATTGCCAGAACACATAGCCATCTGAGATAATCGATTTTACTGCTTATACTCAAAAAAGAGATTTTTGCATTTTTCTTGAGATCCAACCAACCGATTTTGATGATTTTTTTTCTGGGACATAGAGAATCGACGGCTCTACTGTTATTTTAATTTTCATCAAAATCTAAGCAAATGTAATATTGAAAATGATTTTTTTTAACATTTCTTCAGCTCTTATTCCAAATGTGTTGGCCCTACCAGTCTGGCCAACGAACTCATCCAAGCTATCACAAAGACCGATTTTTGTACCAAGTTTCATTAAGATTGGTGTATTTTTACGGCAGTTATCGTGGGTATACATATATATATATATAAATATATAAATATATATATATATATATATATAAAAATTTTAACGAACGGTGGATATGGGTTCCTGAGGTCCCAAAACGAACTTCTGTGCAAAAATTTTTCGGAAATTCAAATGTGAGGATCTCGTCATTAGCTAATTTTTTTTAAAAAAATTCGCTAAAAAAAAAATAAAAAAATTGAAGGATGTCTATCTACTATCCATCTATCTATTCATATAATGTTAAATGGGGATATACCAAAAAGAACATAGAAGACTAACATTTAAAACAACACAACACAGTCGTTCGCGAGATGTCGATACAACAATAATAATACTAATAATAATAAAATCGTATAAACTTTCTACAAAAACACAATAAAATATGAATTATTATTTATCACGTTTTATACCTGCTGTGATAGTAATTTTAGGATATTTACTTATCATTGGTGAGTTCTTAATGTTTAACTTTTATAACAAAACTCTAAAATAAACTTCAAAAAAAAAGACAACCACAACATTAAAGACAAACGAGATTAAAAAAGAAAATGAAACAGAACGTGAAAGTTTCCTCATTATGGAAAATACAATGATTTTTGTTACAACATTTTTTTATACCTCTATTATACATAGATATATTGCGTAATTTAGGATGTTGGTGTGTTTGCTTTCATCATTGATGCTTCCTTATAAAATTTATATCCTTATAATCGATAAATTTTCCTTTTTAAACGAAATTTATTAATGTTAAAACACGATTTAAAAAAAAAAACGAGGTGAAAGATGTGTTTAACATAATTTCGTAATTAACATTAACAACATACACACATGAATACAGATGCAATTTGCCCTAATATTAAAAAAAATGAAGAATATATTTCATTTTAACTTATACGAGATATAATTATCAATAATAATAATTCAATGTCCTCTCTTAAGTTAATTTATTAATTCAATGGGTGGATCAGTATAGCTATTGTTGTACATTTTCATTTATTTCATAACAATTGTTTGTGAAAATCTATTTTCTATATGTCGCAATACAAACGATATATCAAAGAAAAATTAAACAGTAATTGTGTCAATCGTGTAGATTAGTGTTTAAATATAAATGAAGGTTCTTGAGATTTATTTTCCTTTATTATTATCAATTAATTTTAAATAAAAACGATTTATTATGAAATAAAAATGAATCGATAAACCTCAAAGACACTGGCAAAAATTCTATTCGTTAACTGTAGCTGTAGTTTACCTTGAACTGTATAAATTAAGAGTGAATACAATCAATTCCCAAACTATAACCTCCAAAGTATAATTTTTATTTCTTTTATTGTCTTTTTTTTGTTTAAAATCGAAGAAAAAAAAAACAATTTATAACCTCGCGGATTATAAGTACAGTCAAGTGCGGAAAAAATTTAACGGTGAGGATTGTATGGTGTAAACCAGACTTTTGTTTGAAGGGAACAAACATACTATTGGGTATTGAGAGGAAGAAGGAGACGATTTATTGTTGTACCTGAATAAAGAAAAAGGTATTTTGCCTCTACATATTTAAGGTTCAACTTCAACAGCCAAAATATTTAAAGCAACAAAGCAGGTTCGGTTCATCCCCAATATCAACAATGGTGGAAGAACGGTTCAATCTATACAAAACAGACCAAAATTCTCACCAAGAGTCGTTAAAATTTTTACGCACTTGACTGTACATACACTGCAATTATTACAATTTGGACAACTTGATCTATTATCAATTGTACTAAAAGTCAAGTTGATTTATTATTAATAAATTTTAGTATAATGCATTTTTATTAGGTGATGAGAAATTAAATAAATGAAAGTTTGTTTATCTTTTAATCAACCTATGAAAGATACTTTCACGTTATTAAATTATAATTTGTAATTTCCAACTACATTCTATTTATTAAATGCAATAAATTGTAAATAAATAAAGTTTCAGCTCATAAGATTATCTCGATTAATTACAGAAATATTAAGATGAACGGTACATAAATAAGAGTTATAATGGGGAGTTATTAGAAATCAAAATCTAAAAAATTAACCCCCAAGATCTCCAAGTTGTGAAGTGACAGAACATGTTAAAAGGTGAGTGCGAATTTTTTGAAGCTTTTATTGTAATTAATAGCTCAAAAAAAATAATGAAATTAGCAAAAATTTCAAGAAATTCACAACCACCTTTTACATAAAGACATTTGGGGTGTTAGTTTTTAATTTTATCACCCGAAAATGCAAAGTACTTAGGATGTTTAATTTTATTCACCATTAATTTTAATTAACTTTTCTCTTTGGAATGATTTTCAGATGGTTTTGAGCAAAAAACTCGAGTGAAGCGACCGAGAGCACCATCTCAACAACAATCCGACGAAGAACCGGACAATGATGTTAATAGTGATTTTGATGAACGTAATAATCTATTAAAAACAAATAATGTACCACCTGGTTTCATAAGTCCATCAGTTATTGAATATTTAGAATTAGGCAAATCAATTCCAGGTAAAATTAATAAAGTTAAATTACTAACTAACTATACAATTTATTTATATACCGGTTGATTCATCTTAAACGAAAAGATCTTGCAACTCAAGATTTGTAGCGAGGTCCCTAGGGAACATTTAATGAAAGTTAGAACCTTTGCAGCTTATTGGGAAATTGGTCAAAAAACACTCATTTTGGACAGTCACGGTTTTTAAAAACGAGCTGAACACTGATTTTTCCCACTCTTCTCATTCGTATCCTTAAAAATTGAAGAGAAAGAAGCATAGTGGAGATCGATCGTTAAAAAAAATGAATGAATCTCTGTTGTTCATTATTTTCAACTTGATAGAGTAAGATTGTTTATGTTAATTCAGTGTTTACTACACTTATTCTGATTGCCCTTAATGAAAAAAGAATAAAAATCAGGTAGTGTTACTTGTTTCTAATGTTTTCAATGTCAAGGATTTCCCTATTAATCAGCATAAACAATCTCCTAAAAATACTAAAAATAGATAAATGACCTGGTCATTCAAAGTATGTCGGAAAATCAGTATTCCCACTTTCTCAAGAATCTATTGATCAAAAACTAATTAAACTATTTTAAAAGGATCCTCTAGTCATTCTTAGTCGTTTGACGGGCTTAACCGGATAGTGAAAATGTTCTCTGTTGTAGGGACCCCCTACAAATTCTTGAAACATTTTTCGAATCGCTAGCCAAATAATGGGAGTTGCTATAAGAACATTTCGTTTAAAGTGAATCACTCGTTATACATTTACATAATTAACTAAGCTAGCAATAATAAGGACCAATGTCAAAATCAACAGGTTTTCGTCGTAATTATACAACGATAACAGAAACGAGAACAATTATTTAAATTTATGTAAAATTTCGCAATACAACTTGCCATTGACATAATAATAAAATGATTCATTTACTATTTAATTCAATTTTTTTTCACAGGACGACCTGGTACAGATTATCCTGTACTTGGAATTGTGCCATATACGAATTTTTATTGTGACGAACAACCATATCCTGGATTTTATGCTGATGAAGAGACACGTTGTCAAACATGGCATTATTGCGATATTGATGGTAGACAAACAACATTTTTATGCCCAAATGGTACACAATTCAGTCAAATTGTATTTGTATGCGATTGGTGGTTTAATGTACGATGCGATTTAAGTTCAAAGTAAACGATTTAAAATTTACAAAATACAAATTAAACGAACAAAATCTAATTTTTTTTAGATTATATGCAATCAATAGTCGATTATATGGACGACCAAAATTAGATCCTACACGGCCACATCGGACAATTACAAAAAAATTGTTGGAAGAAATCTTCAACGATGAGACACAATAAATGTGATAAAATTTTACATTTTTTGAAAAAAATATTGTAAATATTGGTAATTTGCCGAAGGGTTTTAATTAAAATTTAAAATCTCTCTAGTTGATTATTCAATACAATTTACAGTTTTGAATAATTATAGTTTTGTTCAATATTCATCTTTTCAATGAATTGCAAGTATATTTTTATAAATTTTAACCAACAATAAAAAAGTTTGTTGTTATTTTAATAGTTTTCTGTATAAAATGAGATTTTGAAATAAATAGACAAACAAACTAACTAGTAGACATATATATATATGTTATCCTTGTGGACATAATACAAATTTCCTAACTACGAGTTCAGGTTTCAAACTTGATCTATTTGCATTTTGTAATTAACGATCAACAACAGAAATCCTATGTAGAAATCTATGTGAATATATCCATTTACGGAAGTAGTGTGTAAATTGCTTTAACCGATTTCCATTAGTTTTATAACTAATTTATAATATTAAAACTAGAAATAGACTAACTCTATTAAACAAACGCGTATATATCAACGATAAAAATTAAAGTGATCCTAGCATTGATTTTGGTGTTAAAAATTGAAATTTTAGACCTTAAAAAAGTCCCAATACATATAAGGAGAATAGAATTGAAAGCTTTGATTTTTTGCATAATACATATTACTGAAACGCTAACAAAATAGGTATTTTCACACCTAATACAAGGATTTTTATTGATTTTTTAAAAGCAGCTTGTGACAACACCAACAAGTACCATTTTTTTTCTATTTTTATCGATTCAAAGAGAAAAAAGTCAAATATTTTGTTGTAATTAAACCTACTTTGAAAATACAGTGACCGCCGACTAAATTTAACCAATCGCTAAAGAAATCAAATTACAATTCATTAATTTCGATACGAAAAATTAAAAATAATAAAAAATTTAATGATTTTTGTGTTCAACTTTAAATTTGTATAATTTTCCTGTTATTCTTGTTAGTAATTTATGCTATCAGCATTAACTAAAGTATAAGTTTTGTAAATTGGTAACCGCTTATTCATTCACTAATTCAAATTTCTATAAATTGGATGAGAATAAAAAAAAATCGTTTAACAAGATAACATTAACACCAACCAAATTAAGTAATGGTAACTGTATTTCCAACAAACTGTCAAATACAATTCTCCCACAATGTTTTCAAGAGTTAAATTCCCAGTTAACCATAACGAATAAACAGTAATTTCTCCTAATCACAAATAAAAATTGAAGATAACACATATTACAATTACTAGTCTACTATTTAAATTAATACACAATTAAATTGAATAATAAAACTAACAAAATTGAAATGGTTTCATTGTTCAAAATGTTAATTAATAGTTCAACAATATTGTATTTAAATATAGATTTTGCAACATTTTATGGAATTTCTCATGTTCTCAATTGCAAGTAAATCTTACCAATATTTTTGAGAAACTTTGAAAACTCTCAAAAATTTCTAAAAAAAAATTCGCAGAAACCGACATCAATACCAGCATCAAATAAAAGTTATCGTGGCTAAAGATTAATACTGATAATATACAATAATTTTACAACTATCCCACTTTCAGCACGATCTTTGTAAATATTTATTTGTAAATAAAACTGTATATGGTATTTTCACGATAATAACACTCCCGGTTTCTCCTTTTTATAATTCCAAACATTTCTTCAACATATTCTTTATTTAAGAAGATAAAATACTGCAATCGAAACCTAGATAGGAAATTATATAAAATCTGTTTTAATTACTCGTCAAACTACTAATTATTGAGGACTCTACTAATCAATTTAACAATATTACATAAGATCATTGAAGTATACATAGATGAATCTATTGGAGAGGAAACATGGTGACAAAAAAAATAGGAACGTGTCACTAATTAATCAGAGATTTCGATTTAAATTGGCAGATGACAAATAAAACGAATATGAAGTAAATGTATCTATTTGTATAACTTTCAATGTAGAAAATTAAAATTTATTTTGTTCCATCCTATTACAATTTGAAAGAAAAGTTGTACTAAAATAAAACCGATTGAAAAAATAAAGTGAAATTAAGATAAAAATTATAAATTCAACAGATGTCAGTATCTCGTGACCACGACTAAATTCCCCTATTTAAAAATACTTCTCTTTTATTACCGTTAACAAAAAGATTTTTAAATAAACTGGATTCTTCCTTTAGAGAAAGTCTATGAAAATTTATTTATAGTAAAAAAACAAACTAGCACGATTAAAAATTAACCGAAAATAAGCGTCATGCTCTCATCGTTTACAATTAATCATTCACAACTTATATAAATTCCTATAAATCTTATACAAGTTAAGTAAATGAAAGTCAATCTTTCATCCTATTTAAAAATAATATTCAACTATTGAAAAATAAAAATAAAAAAATAATAAAAATGCATTTGTAATCAAATTTTGTTATAATCTAACAAACAAATAAATCTACTGATTTCTAATGCACAACTAGTGTGATATTAAACTTGATAACTCTAGGGAAATTATAGAAAACCTCGAATCGAATTCATATGGAAGTGCATCATAATTATAACATTGTTGTATCGAATAATTATATTCATCTCACGAGTGACAGATATATTGTCGATAGATGGATAGATTCATTTCAATTGATTCACTATTTTAATTTTTTCTATGTACGTGTGTATGTTATAATTTATAATAATGTACAACACAATTTTTAAACATAAACTAATTCATTATTCATTTTATATAATAATTATGAAATTATATCGTAAAATATTTGTACATATTAGCTAATATAAAGTGAGTAGATGAATTAGTTTTTTTTCAATTATTTTCGATTGGATTCGCACATGTGAACAAAACTTATGCACAACAATTTTCTAATAAGACTTTGCAATAAGTAATTTACATGTTTTAGTATTATTTAAATAAAAATGAACCTCCGACAACACGTTTTCCTCTAACAAAGTTGGCAGAGCTAATTGTTTGAAGACTTCTTATCAATTTTGATTCAAATGTAAGACAAATTAAATTGAAAAAAACAGAGACCTGTAAACTTTTTTGATATTCATTTAACCGATTTAATTAACAGCAAAAGTAATCTATCAAGGAAAATAACCAAATAATTACAAATCTCAAACGATTCAATCAAAATAAAGAGTTGTCCTATTATAAATCGACAGAATATACTGGATGATTCATGTTAGACGAAAAGTTCTAATGGTAACTCCCATTATTTGTTGAGTGTTTGATAAAATATTACAAGGATTTATAGATGTGTTCCAGAGAACATTTAACCAAAATTAGGGCCTTGTAGCTCATTGTAAAATTGGTCCAAAAACGTTTTAATCCGACAATATCACGATTTTCACTAACCGGTTGTATACGTCAAAGAACTAAGAATGATTAGAGGATCCTTTTAAAACGGTTTTTATTCGTTTGTCATCACTGGATCCTGGCGAGGTCATCTACCTATTTTTAACTCGATGGGAGAGGATTTTTTATGCTGATTCAGTGCTGTTTTTTAGAAAATCCTTGACATTGTAAACATTGGAAACAAATAAGACTATGTGATTTCTATTAGTTTTATAAGGAAATCAGAATAAGAGCAATAAATACTGAATTAACATAAACAATCTTACCCTATCAAATTAAAAATTGTAAAAAATAAAGAAGATTACTCACACATCCTTTTTTTCTTCAATTTTTAAGGATACAAATGATAAAAACGTGAATAAATCAAGTAAATAAATCAATTTTATAGTGATCTGCCAGTCATTTTTTAATCGGTTCATGCGTGTAATTGGTTGACGGAAATCGAAACATAAAGCATCTTTTGGCCCATTTCCCAATGAGCTACAAAACCCTAATTTTGCTTAAATTTTCTCTGGGGATCACCCTATAAATCCTTGAATTTTTTTTTCAAATCACTCGTCAAATAATGGGAGTTGCCATAAGATCTTTTCGTCTAACATGAATCACCCGGTATAGTTTGATTAAAATAACAGTATATTTCCGGTGAAATTGTAAATGCATTTAGAATTATAGGTATTATCAAAAAATACAATTTCAATTTTATTTCGTGTCGGAAAATTTGATTTAAGTCGATCAACAGAAAACGACAAAAACACGCCAATTAAAGGCAAAATCCGCCAAGTTCTTTTATAGAAAATATGATAATTGTTAAAATTTATTTCCCTTTACGGCAACGTTGAGTTACGAAAATTTTCTTCTACTAAACATTGATTTATAACTGATGATGTTTAGAATTTGACTTCCTTATCTATTAAATTAAAATATTGTAAGACTTTCATTTTTGAATTCTGTTGTAAGAATTGAACGAAAATTTCAAATTCACACAAAAATTTGTAACAACCAAAAACTGATGATTACTTTCTAACGCAGATAAATTGATGCGAAATTCAAGAATGTCTAATCTTCGCACACAAAATGTATTCTATAGAAATTTGTAGGAGTCAAAGTTACATACAAAAAAAGTATATAAAATTACAACTTTCATCTATGAATGCGTGTTAAGATGACAGTAAAGCAACATTGTAAAGGAAATAAATTAATTGAAAAAAATGACAATACACCAAGCAAAAGCAAAAAGAAAGTTGTATTTGAATCATATTCTGATTTGATCAAATAAAAATGACAATAGAAGAAAACTTTTTACAAGTATAACACTAAATTAAAAACAAATTAATCGCTTTTATTACCTGGAAGAAATCGCGGAAGTCAAATTCGATCCAAGGAGTTTCGTTTCACATAAGATGAAAATCAATAAAGATAAATCAGAACAAAATAATTCTGGGAAACGTTTAAAAACCTGGCATATTTGCAAAATTTTGGAGGTTTTGTAAAATTAAATATTTAAGCCGAAAAACAGTTAAGAGACAATCGATTTTATGGAATTGGATTCTCTATATATTCTTTTTTACACAAATAAAAGATGTAGAAATAAGGATTAAAAAAATTAAAAATAATTCTATGCCAATAAAGGCACGAAATATTGAAAAATTGTAACCAAACTATAAAGATATCATTCTATAATATAAATCTAACTTATCAAAATGCGAATGTATTATTACATATTATCGTAAGTTTACCATATCGAAGTATTTCTTAATAAATTTTCACTCTTACAGATGATTCAAAGGAATTTAGATAATTTCAATTTAATTTAATTAAAACTATAATTAGAAAACAACAATACTTCCTGTTGTAACGTCCTTTACAAGGCAAACTACCAATAAAAAAAAGCATATAATGTAACATCTTCAACAAGTCTATCATCATCGTCAATGACATTGCCCGATATTTTCACTTGATAGTCAATGTAGGGGGGCTTTTATATTCTCTTTACATTTCTCTCTTTATATTCAATACAGAAACACTACCAACAACAACAACAAATATAAGTAAACTTTCAAAAATATATATAGAATTATTTAATCCTAAGATCGTTAGTTATTACCAGTATTAAGAGTGTTAATTGTGTTTTATAAAAATTCAACATGATGTATTTGTACCAGTGATAAAACTAACTGTTTTATTATTCTTTTTTAATTTCTATTACAAAATTAATAAGCAAAAATGTCCACAAATAGTATTTCGTTAATATTATTTTCAATATTTATGGGTGAGTTATAATCGTATTATTTAAAAGTTACTTTTACTAGTTAGAATTGTAATGAAAACTAATAAATACTGGAAAATTAACAGTTCAACGAGCAATGCTTTTCAAATATACACAAATTTTACTCTATAACTCTTGTATTGATTGAGACAAATAAAATAAAATTCTACATTTAAATATACACATAGTAGGTACATGTACGGTTGGATAGATTAAATAAATGTTCATCTATGCATTAAATATGCAAAATATTACATTTGAATAAATATATTTGAATTAAAAAAATTAACGATATTTAAAAAAAAAATGTCTCAACTACAACGACCCTGGTAGTAATTTACATTTTTAAGAAATGCTTCTTGAACAAACAAAAAGTAAATGTTGAAACAACAATAATAAATCGTCTATTATTTTGCATATTTCCCAGACAAATTCTACAATGACTTATTGTTAAATTTTCCAATTTTTTTCTATTATTATAAAAACAAGAAAACTGTCATTACATAACGTAATAAAGATTGCATTACTCTTTAATTGGTATTTGTAAAATTAATAATTCCCAAAGGAGGTAATCGTGTTCTTTTTATTATTCCCTCTAATTAACTACAGTCATAATCTAATGACTGAACTGTATTTTAGCCTTCAAAGTTAAGTAATGTTTCATTTCTTATACACGAAATAACCGGAAATTTTAAATAAGAGCTGTAAATTTTCGAAAATTGAATCAGTGGCATTGAAATAACAGTCTCTTTTACTGTTTGTTAATAAAAAAATATTATGAAATATACAACCATATGCAAACAATACAAATATTTGTAACAATATTAATAAAATTCAATAGAAAATACACACAAGAAAGATAAATATTATGAAGCTTTGTGTTATCGAGTATGTGTATATAAAGCTTTAGTTATACGTAAAATCCGATGGATGAATATGAAAACACGAATCAAACATAATTAAGTCCAACCGTACATGATCTGTGGTGTTTCTAAAACATGTTTAACATAGAAAACAAACAAATAATCAAACTATAGTTTCAGTTTATAATGAAAATAGACTTATAACAAACTAGTAAAACTATTAAAACTGGATCTCGATTATGTTTAGTTCAATTTTTACGAACATAATCAAAATAAAATCTATAACAATTAAGATTTCACGAATTTAATTATTGAAAGAAAACAAAATTATTAATTGAATCATCAAAACTGGTCTTAAATTAATTAATTCAATTTAAAATAATCAAACAAGGAAATACATTCTAATTTGTTGTAGGTGTTACTTTTTCTTTCGTTTTATTTTATTCCTTATGAGAATTTCAGTGAAATGATAAATATATCACCTACTTTCTAACTAACTAAATTAGTTACGATTGTAAAAAAAAAGATGAAACAAAAGGAAAAATATTTGTTTATACAGAATGACTGTAAAAAATGAAACCAAACAAATTTGTAAAAACCTAATGTTAATTCAAAAAAACACTATATTTTTGTTTGATAAGAAAACTACCCTCAACCACAAGTTGAGTTCAATAGAAAATCTTGTTTGTTAATATAATAGTGGAAACTAGAGAAACTTCTATAGGACACAAGTATTTAGTTAAATTACAATTTTTGTCAATTAAAGAACATTTTTTATGCTTTGGTAATTAGTCCGTGGTAGCATAATCTACTAAAATTATTTAATCAAACCATGAAGGACCAGAAATTCATTTTCCACCATCTACTATTACAAAAAAAAATATTACTTAACTATACTAATACGGTTATAAATAATAAAATAAAAATTTAATTTTGTCAACAATTTTGAAATGGTCAAAGATATTTGTTTACATGCCACTATTAACATTAAAAAAATAACAAAATTTTTCAATTTCGTCTAGAAAATCATCTACCGTTTGATATTCTGTACGTTAAATAAAAGTTTTTATTAATAAAACAAACAATTAAGATTGTCATTAAATAAGACAATAAGGAACCGCTTGATAATTGAAAACAATCACCAATTATAATTTTTTACTTTTTTTAAAATAACAATACATAGAAGTTTTATTATGTTTAATCTAAACTTTCATCAATAATTCTAATTTCTGTTGAAATTTTGTGACAATATTTATTGTTAACATATTTAATTGAGAAGATATTGTTTATAGAAACTACATCTACAATATAATTATTAATTAACGTACGTACGAGATTAATATAAAGTTTACCTACAATATGAACTTTATATACCTATATTTAATTAGTAAAATAGGAAATTCTAGATTCATCTGAAAATAATTTAACATTAATTCAAACAATGATAATTAGACGTTAATTTAATAATGAAAAATAAAACGTTTTATTTTTGTTACATACGAAAATAAAGTTGAAAATTACTGGAAAACTAACAGTTTCCATCATTAAAATTTCACACCGCAACTGTAATTTTAATATTGATTTTAAATTATAATTTACCATAGTTGTTTGTTATTGTTTTCTATTAATAAGAATATCGACCATATTCTTAATTAATTCAATATTGTTGAAAAAAAATTTTCAATTAATTTAAAGTTATGTTATAGACATAAAATCAATAAATAAGTAAAGCCAGATTTGCAATTTCCAGTTTGTAATATAAATAGAATTAAACCAACATTTCTAAACAAGTGGTTTCTGGATTCGATTAAAACAAAATGTAATTATTTTGAATTTTGTATTAACATAGGAAAACAAATTAGAGATTTTTAAATTATAAATTCAAAGCCTCATTTCTTATTTGTGCCTCATTTATTTTTATTTTATTATTGATCTTCATTTGAAACACCTGTCATGATTTATTTATTTAAAAGAATCTATGCTATAAATGCTACTTTCTCTAAAATTTTCTATCTTATCACTAAATGTTTGACTACCATTATTCGATATCTACTATAGAAATTCTTGTACAATTACAATAGTTCCAAAATAAATACAAAAACAAAACAAATTGTCTTTGTTTATAAAAAATGATACACTTTCACCAACATATCGGTCGTCCTTCACAGTTCATGGATTTTCATGATGCCTTTCAAATTATAATAATCCTGAATAATATTGAATACGATTAACTTTATCGACAATTTAAAAGTTAAACTCTACTATTATTAAATTATCAAAACAAATATTTATTTACACGTGGAAGATTCAGTTTATTTTATTGCAAAATTAATTTGATTTGATATAATAAGATCAAAGAATTGAATATTTTAAACATTCCTATTTGATACTAGTGGGAAAATTAAAATTTTTGAGTGTCTTTCACACAAGTATCAGGTTAAATGGAATTCTCGATAGATTACACAATTATTATTTACCAAATATTCATCTCATTTAATTTAAATACACGAAAATTCACTCATTAATAAAATAAAATATAAACCGAAATACGCAATGAACTATAAACAAGGAAATTAGCTTTCACCGAGATGTTTATCTTTTACAAAGCAAATAAAAAACTGTACCATAGTGAATGGAAAACTTATAATTTTGCAAAAAAAAAATTACATTAATGTAAAGTTAAATAGTATCAGATTTCTCTAATCCTGTTTCTATTTTTTTTTCCTTCTTCTAATGAACAAAAAACAAATTGTTACAGCATTACCTCAGATGTTATTTGCAATAATTACCATTCACCATGATAAACCTGAAGGTTCGCATATAGCACAAATGGTAAATAAAATGAAATATAATAATAATAATAATAATAGACAACAATATTTTGTGCCATTCAATCTAACGAAATTAAATAATGAAAGACAAAAACGTTTATTACCATATATTAATTATTATACGAATAATAAACAAAATCGATTAAATCATCAAAATTATGAATTATTAAATCAACAACAAGTACAACAACCGAATAATCATCAATTTATAGAATATCAAAATAATAATAATAATGGTAAATTTACACCATTTCTTGAAAGTAATGCAATCCCAGGACCATTTATACCAATAATTAAAACAACAGAAAATTATAATTATTTAGAAGATACTGAACAAAAATTAATAAAAAATCAACCAACATTAATTCAACAAACAATACCAAATTTTAGGAAAATTTATGATAAATTAACACAATTAAAATTAAATCAACAACAAATAAATCGTTTCATAATATCACCAATAATCCAACAAAAAAATAATTATGTTCCAATTTATAATTATGGTAATCAACGTTATAAAATATTACCATCATCAACAACACAATCACCATTAATTAAAACAATAATTCATACATATACACCAACACAAATTGATTTAACTACAACTACTAATAATAATAATCATAATAATCAACAAATTAATTATAAAAACAATCAAAATTATAAAGAGAATGTAATCTATGATATTTACCAACCGGAACAATATCTAATTAATACACCAAGATATAATCAAAGATTTGGTGATAAGTTCAAGAAACCCATAATATTTCTGGATGAAAAACCGATAATTTCAACACGTCCAAAAATAAAACCACAAGTTGTTGTTGAAAATAACTATGTAGCACAAAAATATATACCAGTAACAACACCACAACAACAATATGAAGAAATTTATTATCAAACATCACCATCACCACCAATATTTCAACCGAAAGATGATCAAAATACTTTAAGTAAGATTTTAAAACAATTACAAGAATCTAATGCTTTACCACATACATTAACACCAGAAAATATTGATAACAGTATAAAAACTTTAGTAAAAATTTTGAATAATTTAAAACTACAAAAATCAAAATTCTCAAAACCTATTATAGTACATGATGATAATGATTATAATGATGGTGATATTTATGGGAATATAAAAGAAGATATACATAATACTAATTATAATAATAATAATGGTAATGATGGTAGTGTTATAACTATACAAAATTTCCCAGCAAATACAATAGATGGTGGTACACCAGGACGTCCTGGTATTGATTATCCAGCATTATCAACAATACCACAAACTGATTTTAATTGTAAAACACAACGTTATAAAGGTTTCTTTGGTGATCCAAATACAAATTGTCAAGTATGGCATTATTGTGATTTAAATGGTGGACAAGCATCATTTTTATGTCCTAATGGTACAATATTTAGCCAAGTTGCATTAACATGTGATTGGTGGTATAATGTTAAATGTTCATCAACACCACAACTTTATGTATTAAATGAACGTTTATATAAATATATTTTACCATTATCACCAAAATTCCCAGAAGATTATAGTGGACCTTTAGTTGATAAGTAAATATTATTTATTATTAATAATAAATATGATTATAATAAAAATTTTCAGATATTTAGCATTGAAATTTCAAGAAATGGAAGAGAAAATGGAGAAAGAACGAAAAGGTAAAAAATCAAAACAAGACAATGATCAAGATGAACAAAATAATAATGATGAAGAAAAAGACGATTCGGATCAATTGCGTGAAATTCAAGCTGCAAAAGACAAAGAAATCTAATTTATTTACACACAGAGAGAGACTAGTGAGAGAGAATACGAAAACAACTGCCATATCACAAAAAAAAAAATTATCATTATATTTAATTTATTATCAATATTGGTTAGATAAATATATGACGTATCTAGTCATGCCATTTATCATTAAATTTCTCCTCAATTATATTAACAATAGTATTAAATAATTAGCATTATAGGTATTAATTAATTAATAATTTGTTGTATTATTCAAGAATAAATTATTTTTCCAAAAAGTATATTATTTTAAAAATATTCTAATTAGATTTAAATAAATCAATTAATAATTCTATTATTGATACTCTTCTGTTGAATTCCTGAATGGAAAATTAGTAAAGATCAAGTTTAATTAAGATCAATAAATATTAATGAAACTTGTCATAATTATACAAATAGAAATCTAACACTGTTTTTATAATAAAAATAAAGTATTGAATTTCTTATTTTTGATTCAAAATTGTTATTTTCCCAAGAACTTTCTAATTTATCCCGGATTATTTATTAAGATTTTCAATCAATAATATTGTTGAAGTTTAAATAAATCGATAAATTTGAATATAAAGGACCGAAATTGATTATCCAACATCCACTAGCAAGTATTATCGATTATAAATGTAATAAATAATAATAAACAAGTTTTTAAAGTTAATTTAAAACATCCCTTTATAAAGAGTTTATAGTTGAGGATACCGATGAGAATTTATAGAGAGCTGAAACGTTTTATTCGACTGTTTAATAGTAGTTTCCTGTATTCTAAATAAATAGATAAAGTAATTTGCAGGTATATCCCCATAACAAATTAGTGAAGTTCAAGTTTAATTAGACTGATAAATACCAAGTTGCTGCTCTAAATATGCCCAATTAGTATGAAAGTCTTATTAGTAAGCGGTCGATTTCAAAAATATTTCAAGGATTTGAAGGGAGCCACCTAAAGATCAATTTAGCAAAATTAGAACCGCGTAGCTCATTTGGAAGTTGGTCAAATAACGCTCGCCCTGAACAATGTCGCAATTTTTAAAAAAAGAGCTAAACACTCTAACGACTGAGAATGACTCGTAGATCCTCCCAACATTGATTTTTTTTGTAATTCTCCATTGCATTCTAGAAAAAATGCGAAACATTTCCACGTGTTCCAGAATGAAATGAAGAAAAACTAAAAAAAAAACAATTGGGAGGGTCTAAGAGTCATTCTAAATCATTTAACTCGCGTTATCTCGTTTTTGAAAATCGCGAGCGTTTTTTACCAACTTACAAATAAGCTACAAGGTTTCACTTTTGCTTAAAAAAGGTCTATCAATATTTTTCGAATCGTCCGCAAACTAATAGGAGTTTCATATGAATTGAGTACATTTAAAGCAGTAAATAGACCAAAATCGTATAAACTAATTATAAAATCAACATCTCAAAAATGCCAACTCAATAAATTTATGTTATTAAAGTTTCTTTTTAAACGTAAAAATTATTATAATTAAAATTAAAATATGAAATATATTTTAAAACATTCTATGTAGTTCTAACTTAAGTAAATCAATAAATTTTTGAATAAAAACGATAATATTTAAACTAAAATTGCAATTTATACTTTAAACGTAAGGTTATTCCTACGCGCAACAACTTGTCAAGTACAAACTTGATAAGATTTTTTTATAACCAACAGATAAGTTAGTAGTCTATATGATTTGACTTAGCAACACATACAATAAGTATTGATAAATAATTAATTAATTAATGTGAAATTAAGTATTGATTAAGATGTAGGTACTTACTTTTAATGATTGATGTAAAGTTTGTAAAACAGTCTTCAAATTAGCAATGGACTCTCTTAAAACAACAGTCTCACTATCAGTCTGTAAGATAGAATAACAATAAATAAAACATTTGACAGTAAACTTAACCAAAAAACGGAAACGTTAACGCGCGTCAATTATACAATTTTAAACCATTAAAATAAAATCGAAAATTCTAAACAAATTTATAAAAATTTATAAAATTAATTAAAGTTTCCCATTTTGATGATTTTCTTAGACTTAAATAGTTAAAATTAAGCATATCAAGTTATTATTTTCACTATTTTCAGTTGGCCTTACCTTTGGTTACAAGAGGTCGTAGCTTGATTCATATTTTAAATTTGACTTTTGATGGTGTATATGTCAATGAAAAATGAACAGCCGAATCAAGCTACGACAGTACGTAACCAACTACATGTAGACCCTGTATATTGAAAATCATCAAAATCGGAAAAAAATTATTTAATTCTAATAGATGTCACTGTTTGTCTTCTATTATTGTTACCGTAACAACTCAATTTTCGCGCGTTAATTTTAATTGTTAAAATTAATTAAATTTACTTACAAGTTTATAAAGATGACAAGGTGTATGATCAATATGGTTTTCAACAAAACAATACGAACAAATACTTTGATTGCATGTTTTACAAAAAATATCATTATCTTTGCCTGGATGTTCAAGACATTTTTTAAATTTTAAATAATTCTTATCTTCATTATCAATATCGACTTCAGTTTCAGATAATTCTACATCTATAGACAAAAAAAAAATTATACAAGAAATTTGATGATTTCATAAATTATAATAATAATAATCAATATACCCTCTGAATTATTTGAAATTGTTGAATTACAATTTTGTCGATCACGTATAGTTCTGCCAGATGAGATCATATCAAATTGACAACTTGTACGTGTATTTTTTGTAAACAATAAATAACCAATTAATGTGTAATGTGGTGTAAATATTTCACATAAACGATTGAGATGTGTTTTCGGTATTTCAATAGAACGTTGACATATTGGACATTTGCAATTCTCTTTTGTAGCCAATTTATAAAGACAATCCTCACATATTATATGATTACATGGTAATATTAATGGTAATTTACTAACATTAACACTGGTACGTTCTAGAACAAATTACAAAAACAAACAATGCATAAAACAATGAAATTTATAATGTAATATATAAAAGAATTTATGTATTTCATACTTATACAATCGAATAAGACGAAACATTGTGGACATTTATCTGGAATGAATTTTAAGCATGCATCACTAGCATCATGGACCGTTGATCTTGTCGCCATTTTCTCTTACACTTTTATCATAAATGAATTAAAATTGAAACAAATTTCTTATCTTAAATTAACAACAAAATATTAAACAGAAATACTTTAAATAAAACAGGAAAATTCGTGAAAACTTATTTGTTTATAGTTACCCACAATTTCCTTCATTTATCAACAATTTTCAATTTGACAGCCATAACAAATTTTCACTGACTTGCGCACCATATTGCGCACTTCAACCTAATTTTTAGTTGGCTAAACTGACGCGCTCAATTTAAATTATAAGAGATATCGGTCAAATTTTCAATAAATATTCGAGTAACTTATGAAATATTTGATAAATTATATGAATTGTTGTGAGTTTAATAATTTGACTCAAAAAATTATCGAATTATTGTTAAATTAACATTGATAGGTTTCAAGTTTAGTGATTTTTGTTTAATTTTGTTGGTGGTGCTGATTTATTATAATAAAAATTGTAATCGTATTAATTAAAGAAATTCAGAGAAAATATATAATTTTTGACAGAACTATTTTGTTCTATTAGAGAGATTTTTAATTTAAAATTCACAATTAAATTGTGAATCTCTTAGTATAGTTCTTTTTAATATCCTTACGTTGGCGATGCTTGCGCGCGAATATTCGATTTGAAAAATTGTTGAAGATTTTAACTCTGTAGTTTTACAAAATTATCGATCTATTGTTATAAATAAAAAGAAAATAAAAAGAATTGTGAACCCAAGTTATTTTTATTTCTTGGTGCCATTATAGCGCGAATATTTATATTGGCAGCAAATTAATTAATGAAGCTGTTCAAATTAAAATTAAATATTTGCACTTTTTTACCTTAACGATAATCAAGAAAATAGCAAAGATGTGGAATTGAAAACGTGTATAATACTTTTGTTGGAGATGTGAAGGGGTGGTTATCAACCCCCTGATTAGTTTGATTGGTACAAATATAGGGGATGTATATGAGTGGGTGGTTTTTGTAAAATATCTGCACATATATCGTTGCAAATCTGCATCATTGCACATGCTCTACATTTCTAGGGGATGGTTCTCAATCACTCAGCAGAATAAATTAGATTTAGTTACGCGATAACTGAGCTCTGACTAACTACAAAACTCTTCACAAGGAGTATTTCAAGAAGATAAAGAAGAAGACGAAGAAGAAGAAATAGAAGAAGTTCTTTATTGATAAATAATAATACAAATAAACTTCAAACTTTTAATTTTATAAAACTTTTGATTGTCTTTAGAATTTTCAATTCATTGAATTTTTTTTCCTCAAAAACAGTAATTGTAACAAAGATATAAGTGTTATAGTGCTTGTTTTTTTTTAATAAATTCCTAATTATTTCAACTAACTAATTATAAATTCAGTTTTCGTACTGCTTCAACAACAAAACGCAACAGGTTTCGTCTATTCAATGAAACACATTCCACAACTTTGAAGTTCAAGGTAAAGTTCGACAAATATCAATGTTTAATAAACACACCAAAGAAATTCTTCTAAAATCAAGAATATTTCATCAAGAAATATTGGGCGAAACAGTATTAAAAAAGCTAATTGCATGCTATTCTTTTGCCTTTCGTAGGTATACTTAAAATTTCAGATAAAAATTCATAAAATAAAGTTGATTAAATTTCAATTTTTCATTGCATAAAATCTTGCACAACTAATTGTAATGCATGCATAATTTGTTTTGTCGCTAATTAAATCATGCATGAATAAATATATTCAATCTTTAAGACTGAAGATTTTCAAATAACGCAGCTTCAATAAAATTAAAGATTCTCTAGATCTTCAATAAAAGATATTTAATTGAGTTTTCAATCATATCATCTATCAATTAATAAATAATGATAATTGAAATTTGTGTAATTATTTTACCTATATTTGGTTCCCTAATTGATCTTTTTTGAAAGTTAAATAAATTCTGAACCGAAAATGACTTCAAAATTGCAGAAGGTAAGTATTGGCGACGATATAATTCAAGTTTCTTCTGATTTTGAAGTCATTTCTGCAGAATTTTTTAAAAATTCAGTTTTCCGCTTATCACAACAAACAAGTGTACAAATTACACCCGGTTGATTAAATTACAGTTTCCTAGAGCGATTTCCGAGTTTTATTGAATTACCTTCTTGTAGTAAAAAAAACAACAACAAAGAGACAAATCGATCTGTCTTATATAAACACGTTTTAATTTAAATTTATCAAGATGATTAATTATAACAATTTATCTACAAGACAACATTAATCGTCCAAATTAAGCAAATAATAATTAATCTAAAACATCACACATTTAAATTATTACAAAAAAATCTCAATAAATTAATCTGTAAAATGAAAACAAATCTAGTTTCTAAAATGACCCAGAAATTTTAAAAAGCCCGCCGTTAGTTATGCAATTAAAAATACACGAGAGTGTTATATACATTTACAACAATGCCAAATTTCGTAAAAATTCGGCAAGCTTATCGAATTTAGCATCATTTGTTTAATAAAAATTGAAATAAATCAGCGAAAATAGTCAACTAGATAATAATATTGATTATTTTGTTGTATATAAAGTTAAGAATTGGAAAAATTTGGAAATTATCAAAATATTTTGAAATCTAAATTGTGACAGGGCGCTTACAGAAATTAGCCGTAATATTCATAGAAAATTGAAAATACGGAAACAATCGATAGTAATTGTAATTATTAGTGATGTTAATTTGAGGTATTTTATTTTTTTGTACAATACGTGCATATTATACCGTTTTATAATGGTATTTTTTGCTGTATTTTATTCAAAAATTGGCGGGCTATCAGGCGTACATTATACCTTCATTCTTAGCACATTACTAATCAGTAATCTGCTATAAGAATGAACGTATAATGAAAGCCTGATAATCTTGACATTTAAGCTTAAAATTAAGAAGAAAATAAAAACTTCGATTTTCTGTTTTGACTTCACTTTTCTGTAGCTGTCAAAGGGGTTAAAATTACATCGACATACCCTTATTTTTCAATGATGTATATGTATGTATAAAACTCGGTATTAAACCTTTAATACATACGATAGTCATTTTATTATACAGCTGTATTTTACAACTGTATTATACACACTATATCATTAGTAATTCTTTAAAATAATGTATTATGTTGTTTAATTGTGAATACTTTGAAAAATAGAGACAAATTTGTACAATTTGATGATGCAACAATTTTTTTTTTTGAATGTATATGGAATTAAGAACTATGATCTTGGGCATAAGCGTGACAACGCCTCTATCTACGTGGCGTTGTTTAGGCAACCAATTAAACACTTTTATAATGACTGTTCCTAATTATTCTTTTTTATTATGAAACACCCTTTAAAATACAGCTTTTAATCTAAAATCATTGAAACGAATCAATTTCTCTTCTACTTTTTAAGAAAATAATAAATTAAGAAAAATAATAAAAATAAATAAAAACAGTTATGTTGAGGGGACAGTTCAGTGCAGGCGATATTAGAAAGAGAGAAATTGGGTGGCGTTGTAATGACAGAACTTGGACAAGATAGAGAAGAAAAAACGAGACGGTAAGTTTCCTACAATTTTCTAATAAAATTGTATCAAGAAAACAAGTGCAATTAATTATTAATTAATTAACATCAAGTGTAACTATTTATTAATTAACGATAATTAATTAATTAACAATATACAAATGATTGGGGGGACAAAGAAAAAAAATTGTTCAACTGTTTTTTTTGTGTGTGTGTGTATATGTATTGTATGCATAGATAGATTGTATGTATGTATGTGTGAATAATGGCCAACTATGATCGACGAGTATCGTGAACAAAATAAAATTCATAATGGCGGTAAAAGGTGACGAATGAACGTGGTTTTGTTGTATAAACTTTTTTAATTTTTTGTTACTTTACTCGATATTTTAATTGATTTTAATTGTTTATTGTTTTGTTTGTTATTTAAAGAATTGTGTGATTTGTTAAAATTTGTTGTTTTCGTTAATTATCAATCGTTATTTTTAAGGTTAATAAGAAAGTTTCTAATATAGGTTTGATCATCATCATCGCAGTTGGCAGTTGTACTTTTAAGGGCATCAAAGTACATTGCCTCTTCTCTATTTCGTTCATCATTTAATCGAATATTATAATTTCTAATTGATTTTATTTCGTAATTAATTAATATTAAAGTGTAAATTCTGTTAATTTGGAACAATCTATGTGGTATAATATCGTTGGTATGTAGCAGTTGTTGTATAGGTAACTGTATATTTTCCATTCGAATACAGTTTCAGGTCATATAACATTTATCTAATTATTCGCTATTTGTACAATTTTATTTGTGTTAATTTTATTATTTTAAAAATAATAAATTGATATATTTTTTCTTTAATTCTCTTATAGGTACCTAGAATCAACCAAAACAAAAGAACAACCACACAATTAATAACAAAATCTTGGTATATTTTTTATTGGGGAAAAATATAAAATACGTGAAAATTATGGATCAACAATTTTGTCTACGTTGGAATAATCATCCAACAAATTTAACAGATGTCTTAAGTAGTTTATTACGTCGTGAAGCATTATGCGATGTCACATTAGCATGTGATGGTGAAACATTTAAAGCCCATCAAACAATATTATCAGCATGTAGTCCATATTTTGAAACAATATTTATACAAAATGCTCATCCACATCCAATTGTATTTTTAAAAGATGTCAATTACAACGAAATGAAAGCATTATTGGATTTTATGTATAAAGGTGAAGTAAATGTATCACAAAATTTATTACCAATGTTCCTAAAAACGGCTGAAGCTTTACAAATAAGAGGTTTAACTGATAATAATTCATTAAATAATAATAATAATAATAATAAAACAAATGATGATATAAATAATGAAGTGCCAACAACAAATAGACGTGGTAATAGTGGTGGTGGTGGTGGCGGTGGTAGTGGTGGTGATAATAGTAATAAAGAACGTGAACGTTTAATTGAACGAGATTCACCACCTGTTGTTGAAACGAAAAGAAAAAGGAAATCGTCATCGAACTGTGATAATATGATGTCAAATTCGATTTCAGAACGTTATAATGATACTCAGGTAAATATACAAAAAATAAACAACAATGATCTCTTATAAATAATCCGTAGATTCAAAATAATTCGAATCAAATGAATTAATTAAGATATAAAAAAGGAATAACAATTGGTTAAATGACAGTTATTTAATAGGCTTTACAAATCTATGGGTTATTTAAACATATCTATACATTTGCATTATAAATTTGTACACCTACATTCAAATTTTAGTATAGACACAAAAATTAATAGAATCATAAAGATGATTAACATATAACTACCGCGTATTGTTCCCATTGATAATATTTATTATCAAATCAATAATTTCCCAATAGTATTTCATTAATTTTATTGGAAAATCTTGTGTTTTATTCATTGATACGTCACAAACTATTCTCGCTATTATTGCAGTTTTATTACAGTTCTAAAGAAGAAGAAAAACTAAGGGTAGTCGTAATTTTTTTCCCTTTATAAGGGTCAGGTCGGTTACCGTCTGAACGGACGATTATAAATGTTTTTTTATTGATTTTTGGGGGTTAAAAATAAAAAATAGTAGATTAATTTTTTATTAGTTTACTGGTAATTAATGCTAGTTTTCGACTTGTTTATCAAGATATGTTTGTAGTAAAAAGTAGAATTACGGTTGTTTTGATGTTTCTATTTGTGTAGATAACACTTAATCTCAACAATGAATTTGTAGATATCCATATGGTACTCATTGTAACTTTTACAGTTTATTTCATCAAATAATTAATCAAGAATCTCTTTTATTATAACAGGAAATATTACAAAAGTATTAAGAATGTTATTGTTAGTTACTTTTAATATTGCACCAAATAAATTTTGTCGTTCCAAACTTTTAGAAATATATTAAATTAAATTTACAGAGATGAAAATCAATTTATAGCAGGCTGTCTTGAAATCATTTTAGCAAGATTATAATCTCGTAGCTCATTTAGAAAATTGTTCAAAAATCGCTCGTTTCTGACGATATCGCGATTTTCAAAAACGAGTTATGCACATTAAACGACTTAGAATGAGTCAGAGATCCTCCCAACATTGGTTTTTATTATTTTATTTTCGAGCAGAGGGCCTTTGAGTCATTCTTATTGTTAGTCGTTTTGCGTGCTTAGCTCGTTTTTAAAAATCGCGACATCGACAGGAACGAGCGATTGTGGACCAATTTCTAAATGGGCTACGAGATTTTAGTTTTACTAAATTAAGCACTCTCCTATAAATCCTTGAAATATTTTTCGAATTACTTGCCAACGAATAAGAGTTTCACACGAGTCGTATACATTTAGATTTTCATCCCTGTATTGTTTGCATAACTCATCTATAGGGTGATTCAAGAGGATGTGGCATTAAAAGTATAAGAAGTTCTAGCTAATGGAACTTGATAAAATTTTCGTTGTTCTAGGTAGAACACTTACATAGAGTAAGGCACCATACTCTCTTATTTTAAATAGAATGGTGTATTTTTTGTGGCATATTTGTATTCTTTGATGAAATCGAAGGGGATTTTGATAACATGACTCATGATCTAGCGCTAAATTTTTTTTTTAGATATTTCAGCTTTTAGTGCAATTTTAAAATTTGCAGCGCTTTATTGAAAAATTCATATTTTTGAAACTATAGAATTTGAAATGGTAAAACTTGGAATTTAAGTAGTACAAATAATGTACTTTTTATCAATTTAAACAGAATGCAATTATCTTTCAGCGTTTAGCTGTAATAAATTTTACTTTCAGGCAATATTCAAACTGAAATATCTTGTTTATTTTAAATAGAACACCATATTTTTCTTTATATGGTTGTATAGAGAAACAACTCTGCATCAAAGTGTAATAGTATTCTCTATACCTATCTTTGATAATTTTTCAGTTATTGAAAATTTTCAGTTTCGTGCAATCATTTCTAATGAAAGAAAATGTAATACGTTTAGTCACCTATGCCAAACGAATTCAACAGTAATGAAATGCATAGAAGGCTTACAATTAGTAAAATGACAATAACTGTCACAAATGACGTTAATATTGAATATTCTACATGTTTTTTCTATAATTTTAGCTCATTTTACATACATAAAAAATTAATCCAATAAATATTAATTTAATTAACTAGTAATTTCTTCATCGAGATAGTTTAAAATGAATTAATTAATTTGTTAATTGTGACAATTGAATTGAAAGTTGTTTTGCTAAACCTTCTATGTTTTACATTTTCTTTCAGGAGAGAAAATTTGATGAAATTAAAAATTTTGAATAACATAAAAATTATCAAATTAGGTAAAGGGAATGTAAATACAGTTCAATGCAAATTTTTTTCCTTTATCTAACCATATGAAGAAAAATATGGTCTTCCATTTAAAATAAGCAACATAACATATTACAGTTTGAAATTTTTCTGGAAATGAAAATTAATTTAGTTAAATATGCTGAGAGAATTAAGTACTGTATAAATTGATAAAAAGTATATTACTTTTACTACTTAAATTTCAAGTTTCAATATTTCAAATGATATGGCTTCAAAAATATGAATGTTTCAATCAAATGATGAAAATTTTAAAATTACACTAAAAGCTTGAAATATCTGAAAAGCTTTCAGCTCTAGACCATGGATCATGTTATCAAAGTCCCCTTCGATTTCATCAAAGAATACAAAAATATACCATTCCATTTAAAATAACAGAGTAGGGTGCACTACTCCATATAAGGGGGGTAGCTAGAACAACAAAAATAATTTAATTTAATTAGACTTATCTTTCAAAGCTTTCCACCTTTGGAAATCATTACTTTATTAAAATAGCAATAGTTGGACTGTTTATAAAAAAGCTATACTTCAATACAATGAAGCTAAATTTAAAAGTTTAGTTTTAGTGAATCAAAAATCTAAAAAAGCGTAAAAATAATGATGATCTGTTCAACTTATTAACAGAAATGCTAAATTATTTCAATTTGTTCAAATTGAACACAGGTCATTGCATACAAATATAATTAAGAAAAAAATCAGGAACATCTAGTAATTGGAAGCATCTGTTTTAATTACAGAATTGTATTCTTTAAAATTATGATTTTGTTAAAGTTCTAAAGAAAATATTTGAAATTCTAATCCTTAGAATCATTAACAACAATTTAAATTCAAATAGTAAATGAATAGAAAATTAAATATTTAACATTTGATTTTGATATTATTTTTTCTGTTTTCTTTTTGTTTTTGTTTTTTTTTGAATAATAATGTCCTTGCATTTATAAAATGCACGTGTATGCCATCTCTCCGGAAGTTTATGATTTCGTTGAAAAATAAAATTTTATTTTTTCTTTTCCTTTACAAAATTCACATATGTATATGTATTTTCTTAAATGTTTACATAACCAGTTTTGCATTACTGTTATCATATAGTTTTGACCAGTTTTTGAATAAATTTATTTATTTTTTTCGTGTCGATTTTACGTATAAATGAAAATAAATGCATTATAATTTGTTTTTATCTTTCTCTATCTCATTTAACTATTAGATTGTTTACTATAAATTTTAAAAATATTCTAAATAATAATAAAAAGGATAAATAATGTAGATGAAATTTCTAGAAACTACAACGATGATGGATAAATTTAGTTTATCGTAGTATAGTTATTTTTGTATCCTACTTTAGAAACAAAATTATATGGATAGAAACAATTAGATATATGTGTAATATATTGAATTATAATGATTGAATTTAATTTGAATTGATTTTTATTAATCTTAATTGTAATTTTTAGGCGTCATCACAAAATTATAAAGCAAGTCCTACGCTGCCAAAGTTGAATCCAATATCACCAGCTGATCGTGAAAATTCTGGTGCTGAAGATATGAGAATGTCGCCACATATTAAACAGGAACCATTACATGATTCAAGTCCACATATAGATTCGTTTCATTCAATGTCTGAAGCTTTACAAACAGTAAGTATCTTTATCTTTCTTCTATTTTCCTTTATTTTGTATCTTTTATTATATAAATTTAAACAAACAACACTACCTACAAATCTATGTTATTTTCTAATGGAAGATTTGAAGGTTTTGTTAGAAGTAAATCTTTCTTGTTATTTAAATTTAATTCGAAATTATTGCGGTCTTTTTTGATAAATCATAATAAGAATAGTGCGATTTTTTTTTTAATTAAGGATATGTGTTGATGCGTTTTTTTGGTGAAGTGTTTTAGTGTTTGATTAGTGTTTATTTGACTGTCATACAAAGAAGGAAGGGATATTTTTTTTTACAATACTTTTTTGTTATAATTACTTTGTAACTGCATTGAATTCAAGTGTATTTACAAAGTATTTAGATATTGATATTTTTATTTAAAATACTAGTTTAAATTTAAGCATTCACACATATCCTTTCCTTCTTTGTCAACAGAGTAACACGTGGGGAAGGGACGTAATCCTAGAACAATTGCCACCATCGTCATCATTATTAACAACAACAAGTAATACTACAACAACGTCTACAACTACAACAACTACAGGAACACATTCGACATTACGTTATTATTTGGATACACCAAGACTTAATATTGACATGTATTCAACACCAAATAGTTCAACAACAACAACTATAACAACACCTAAAGAATTACAAATTGGTTATTTAAATCAAAATATCCCATATAATTATAATCAAAGAATATTACCACAATTAACAACAACAACAATAATAAGTGGAGAAGTTGATGGTGGTAATCGTGGTATTCCGGCAACATCACAAGAATGTTCAGTTATAAAAACGTCACGTAAATTGATAAAACATTTACAACAAACAAATACTAATAATACAACAACAGAACGTAAAAAATTATTAGGTCGTAAAGGTAGTCAATTTCGTAATAATTGGTTGAAATCATATTCATGGTTACAATATGATGAACAAGAAAACTTAATGTATTGTAAATTTTGTAGAAAATGGAGTGGTGATATGCCAGAAATACGTACATCATTTGCTGAAGGCAGCATGAATTTTCGTTTAGAAATCGTTAATCATCATGATAAATGTAAAGCACATAAATTATGTGTTGCTCGAGAATTTAAATTAAATACAGATAATTAATATAATTTTGTTATCAGCTAGTCTTTAAGTAGTTGACAAAAAGAAAAATTTCGTATTTTCTTCGGCCTTGTTGTGATATATTTTATGATTTTAACAAAAAATCGTATTGTATAATAATAATAATATCAGAATTGATTTTAAAACAAAATTAAATATTTTATATAGGAATTGATGAAATTAAAGGCTAGTGTTTGTATAGTATCCAAAATATTGAATTTTATTAAATGTTAGAATCATTTACTAAAACAAAATAATCTAATATTGTTGCTTTAATAGTTTTGTTACAATTTCACAAAGATTTTATTATAATAGTTTTTCTTTCTTATTATTAAAACGAACAAAAAAGTATGATTTTAGTGTTAAAATTTTCTTAGAGTTTTATTTATAAAATAATACAACCTTTAGTATTACTATTTTGTTTAATAATAATAAAATAAATTGTTTATATGTTTGTTTGTAGGGTGGAAGTTTAAGTGTTCATCCAGAAGATGTTAAATTATTGGGTACACATTCGTTATCTGATCAACAAGAATCAGATGGTACTCCACCGATACCACCACCTGAAACAACCGATACAATAGACGGTAAGTTGTTGATTTTCTTTTTTTAAATTCTTCTTATTTTATAAAAATGTTATTAAAAATATAGCATGCTTTAGCTTTTGTTTTATTTATTTCATATATATTTTGTAAATATTTTTCTTTTATTAAATAATCAATTTTCAACTAATACAATGATGGTTTTTGAAAACCGATAAAAACCACCACTAGCATGGTCTTTTTTTTTGTATAATTTCATTCGAAAGAAAAAATGATAATAGTTTTGGGAGTTAACAAGTTTTCTTAGCTTCTTCTATGTAAATACGCTACATTTTCAATATTTTTTTCCGAATTCTACTATTGATTCCACGCGAAATGTGTTTGTGAATTATTCTGTGAAGTGATAAATCATATCAAATCAATTAAAATCATTATTTATGTAAGTATAAATATGAAAATATTATTTACACGTTTTTCTAATTTAATTTTGCAATAAATCTAAGAAAAGTCACTTCTTTTAAATACAAACAATTTAAAAATTTATTAATATTTTTATTTATTTATTTATTTATTATAATTAATGATAGATGATGATGAGGATGATGATGATGATGGATACTGTTTGTCTATCTGTTCCAGCTATAACATGGCAGGAACAACAAGGACAATCATCGTATTTCTATCAACAACAAGAAATAAATCCATCATCATCATTATCATCAACAACAACATCATCATCGTCATCATTCGATTATTGTGAAATGTTTTTTAAAATTTCTGATATACCAATTTTATATCAATGTAAATATTGTGGTAAAATTGTTAGTAATCGTTGGCATCATTCATCTATACATCGTCCAAGAATCAATTATTGTCCATTATGTAAACAATCATTTACAAGAAAAGATAATATGAAAACACATATACGTTTAAAACATGGACAATTCAATAATTATTCAAATTATTAAATTATAAATATAAAAATTAATTTGAGGCTGTGGAGATTATAAATTTGAATAAAAGGCTAGTGTTGATATATGTGGTATAATTCAATTTTAATTTTTTATATATTTGAAAATAAGTGCCATTTAATTGTATCATTAATTATATACGATTTGAATAAAGTGTATATAGTAAACAATTTTTAGAAATTATTTCAATTGGTGTAGGTTTTCTTATTATTATTATTATTATATTATCATTATTATTATTTACTTTTTAATTTTTATTTTAATTTTCTTCACTTTGCATGTATAAAATTTTCTGAATTTTTCCGCAAATAATCTACAATAACTAAACAATTAAAAAAAAAACCAAAAAAAAGATGGCTCGGCAGCTTTTCTTAGGAGTTTCCAGTACCAGTGTAGTGATAATAAAGAAAGAAAGAATTTTCGGAATGAATAGAGAGAGGAAGGGTAAAGAGCCCTAAATTCTAAATAGAGAATGAATTGAACATTATTGTGGTGTATTTTTAATATTTCTTTAATTTACACATTTATCTGGTACTGGAAAACTTCCACTTGCTCTGGGGTGCACCATTTTGTCACTATTCTGCTGTCACAATTAATATTAACCACTATTATTATTATTATTATTACTACTGTTTATTATTATTATTATTGTGTATATTTCTCTTATTGTTATTATTGTTAATTTAATGATTATTAATGTTATATTGTTAACGTTTGCCGTTAAAACTGACTGTTTTGGTTTGCAGGTTCAAAAACCTGGCATATGCGGCTAACGTTTGACAAGTTGCCAGGTGGCTGCAACCTGCACCGGTGCAAATTGTGTGGGAAAATAGTGACGCACATACGCAACCACTATCATGTGCACTTTCCGGGCAGGTTTGAATGTCCATTGTGTCGAGCCACATATACACGAAGTGATAATCTACGTACACATTGCAAATTTAAACATCCATGCTACAACCCTGACACCAGGAAATTTGAAGCACCAACTATTAAAAATGATCCATCATCAGCTGATTGATTTTGGCTTAATTATTATTATTTATATTATAAAGCATTATGCTCATCATAGCCGTCATCATCATCAGCATCATCGTCGCCGTCGTCGTTTTCACTCAATTTTTGAATTATAAATAAAAATAATACATTAAACTTTGAAAAAAAAAGTATAGGAAGTACCTTAAAACAAAAGAATCGAAATCTTAAAGACTTTGAGAGAAAGAAATAACAAGAAAATCCCTTGGACCATTTATTCTAGTGTTCTTTTTTCTTAAACAAAAAATCTCGAATTAATCTATGACTGAAGTATCGGCAAGGTATTATGCAACTTATTGGATAATAAAAACATTTAAAAATCCAATTATTACTAATTTGAATATGTAGTTAGGAATTTTTTGAAAATTTTCCATTTTGATGCAATCATATTTGAAAAGTAAACAAAATCCCCTTATTTAAACATTGATCTCTAGTCTTATTTACAACAAATGTGCAATATATAAAATTCATCTCTTATATAACATTAACAACGATGACAAATTAATTTATTAATTTTTATTATTAAAATAAATAAAGAAGTATGTTTGCATTTAAAATGTTTAAACGACCTAAGATTGTAAAGTTATCTGTGATGTTACATATTGATGTAAGTATACAGGGTCCCAATCAAGACTGACCTACATGTATATGTATAAAGTGATTTAATCAAATTTTCTTATCAATTATTAAAAAAAGTGAATTACAGTAGATTAGTTTTGTATGGGACATGGATTGACGAATTATATAAACGTGATTTATTAATATTATTATTTGTAATTTACATTAAATGTAAATTACAAAAATTGTTGTAAAATTGTGTAAAAATCGTGTTTTTTTTTGTTTTAAATGTAATTATATTGTTGGATATTGCTTTTTTTGGAATTCTATATACAATCCGTGAATAAGACCCTGTATATGTATAACTTAATTGGGGGAAAATTATTAATTAAATAATAAAATTAAAAGAGACTTGAATGTTTTATGCGAATTAACTGTTGTTATAAACAAGCTTATATACATTAATACCCGTCCGTTTATATGAATAAAAATGGATTTTTATTTGATTCAAATTCTATAATTAATAATAATAAACAAGTCTTATTTTGTATTAAATAATATTTATCATTTTATTTAAGAAATACATAAATATATATTGCCAAACTAACTAGTTTATATATAATTTAAGTGCAATTTATTATAATAACTTTGATATTACCTCATATTCTCAACTTGTTTTTTATTTTATATTATTATTATTATTATTATCTAATATATATTGTATACATTATAACATTTAAGATTTTATATTTATACATGTATAGAATCTCTTTTTAAATAATTTTGTACCTTTAAGGTAAGATAATTGGCGGCCTTTGGATAATTAAATGTATAATCGTCGAAATGTTTTTTTAACAAAATAATTTTTCAACAAAAATCTCGTCCATATATTTTGCAAAAATTTTCGTGATATTAACTTAAAATTGGTTCAAATTATTAAAGGTATGGTTTTTCCGTTATTAAGTTAATTTTTGTTTTGAAAACAAAAAAAAATAATGCTTATTTACAAATGTTTTATAAATCTAGTGCATTAACTTAATGTGTAAGAGCATGTTTACAATTCTATTCTGATTTGATTGATTGATTGATTCAAAACTATTTGTTGTTAGTTTTTATATAAATAAATATACTAAAGATTTATTAAATATATATTATATTGGCATTATAGGCGTTTTTAAAAGGATTTTAATGGGAAATATTACAGTTGGGTGAGCAACTAGAATGATTGTGATAATGTAGGTTTGGTGCTAACAATCTTGTAAACTATTTTGAATTTTAAAAATATTTAAAACATGTGCAATATTTAGTTATATAACCGTTTATCCACTTTTTTGTTGTACTATCCTTGGATATTAACAAAAAAAAAACATGTACAGTTTGTAAAAGAGATCGTTGTATATTGAAATATCTTAGAAAAAGAATTTTGTTATTTGTTGATTTGTTGTAAACTACAATCTATTAACAACGAATTTATAATTAATTTTTTATTATACAATATTTGGTTGCGGTTCATTTAAAAAAAAAATCAACAAAATTTCACTAAATTATTTTATTTGTTGATTTGTATGTTAATTGATTAATAATATGCTCAATGAACAAAATGGTTGAATATCTGCTTGTCATCTTCACAAATGTTACTTAAACAAAAATAGTAATAATAACAGGAAAACGATTAGTATTTAAGTAATGTAAAACATTATTTAAGATCAATATGCATTCATTAAGGCATTTATTATGTATTTTATTAATTTTTATTAAAAATGGTGTGTTTAAATTGTTGTTTTTCCTTTTTTTTTAATCTAATTAATATTCTTGAAATAGTATACACAAAAATTATTGAGAGCATGCTAGAATTGTCTTAAAAAAATCGGGTAATCGATTATCTTTCACTTTAAAATATAAACATACAAAAAATTGAGTATAATTTATATTTTCTCTTCTGGTCTTTTTTCTGTTGCAGATATAAAATGCTACAAAGTATCGCAATTATTTGAACGTGTTGGAACAATGGATGAACGAAGACGTTGTGTATTATGTGGAAAAATTGTGAGCAATACACGTAATCATTATTATGTACATTTTCCAGGACAATATTCTTGTGCACATTGTCCTGCAGTTTATACACGCAGTGATACATTATTATTACATATGAGAACGAAACATCCAACAGTTGCTTAGCCGATTATCATCAATAATAACGATAACAATGATAGTTATTAATAATAATAGGTAGATATTTTAATTAAATTTAAGATATAATGTGTACAAATATAATATTTTAAAATAACATTGAAATCTACTAAGCAACTGTAAATTTTTGTAGTAAACAACGAGTACCTAAAGATTATTTCAGTCGATAAAAATATGTGCCACAAATATGGAAGAAGATGAAGAGAATGAAAAGAAAGCAACAATAAAAAAAAAACGTAATACTAGTCGATTTAGTTGTGATTTTTAAATTGTAAATTTACAAAAATTTTATAAACCTTGACTTTATCTTTAGTTGAAATCGTTTAAAAATTAGCAAAGATCAATTAAGTTAGGAAAGTATCGAGAATTCACCCAATTTAGAGTCGAAAATTTAATTATTCTGGATAATTTGTTACTTCAAAAATCCAGTTTTAATCGAGCAATAATGAGGAATCAAATGAAACACGATTAGACTTGATTAAAGAATTTAGATTCGATTTATGTGCAATTCTATATTTTAGAAATTCAGGCGCATCCACCATTTGTGCTTCAATAGTATTTTGTTAGTCTTCCATTATATTGAAATAATTTAAAAAGATAAAGTCAATTTTCTTGTTTATTATTTGCAAATATTGTGCCAAAGATAAATGATTATTTTCCTCTTCTACTATAAATTCTTTTAGACAACAATTTTTAAAAATAAAACGTAACAGATCTCTATTACAGTCATCTAAAGTTACCTTAATTTAGACTGAAAAAATATGTACAGTGTTAGACTGAAACGTATAACAACAACATGAATTAAGAAATGGGAACAAAATTCATTTATATTTTATACAATTGGATACAGGCAAAGAGATATTTGTACACGTGCACAATACGAAATGAGCTAAATTAATAACCTACCAATTGTAAAATAGATGAAGCAATTTGTAAATTGTAAATTTCTATAAAATTATAATTGTGTGACTGATAACCGAAAAAATTGAATTAAATTTTAAAAAATAATAATAATAGTAATAAGAGATTATATATATTTTTAAGTATATATTGTATATACACTATATTTGTAACAAAGAAATGGTACCTTTTGTGTTAATCTGGTTTCGATACCGTTTACTATTTAGTTGTATACACACAGTGTTCCATTTTATTTGATTGCTTCATTAAATAAATAGGAACACAACTTTTTAAATTAGATAATTTTAGTGTTTAATTATTTTAATATAATTGTAAACTAGTCATAAGATGAACCAAAGTTTGATAATAGATCGGGGAATATAGTTGCCAAGAACTATAAAACATGGAAAATTAGTAAACAACTAGTCACACACATATATTTTAACGATGCAATTCTATATTATAAAACACAATTTACAGAACAAAAAATTATAAATTTATAACAATTATTTAGAATCAAACCAAATATTTGTTTATAATTTTAATCGATTAGTTATTGGTGAAAATATTTTTAGTTCTATATATATCTATATATTTAGAATTGGTAATTATAGTAGTGGTGTAATATAATTATTTATTTGTACAAAAATTAGTAATTTCACAATATCTTATACATAAATATACCGAGTGTACCTATAGTAGTTGGCTATACTTTTAGTAACGTAGTATCGTAACTTGATTCACAATTTATATTTGCTAATGTATTTTTTAAGTGGGCGAACCAAACTACGTTACCAAAGGCATAGCCAACTACGTGGTACACCCTGTACAGGATGTACAAAGCTATTTCAGCCCTCATTTGGCAATGGCTTCGTTGTAGAGTGTCGTAGCTTGATTCATATTCTACTACTAGTGACTTCGTTTATGTACGGTATGTCCAACGACAGTTCATCTCGTAGTTGGCTGTCTTTTCTTACGTTGTGTTCTAATTTTGTTCATACTTTATTGAATTTGACTTTTGTTAAGTGGATGAACCAAGCTACGATAATACGTAAGAAAGGCACAGCCACCGTTATACACCTTGTATATTGTCGGAGCTAACGAAGCAAGCTACGCGCTACGTAACCGTAAGCATAGCTAACTGTGTGTTGAAATAGACTTACACACTCTGTATACATAGTTGAAGATTGTCCAGTTTTGCCAAAATCATGCTGGTTTCTTTCTGGATGGAGAAAATGAGAGATTTTTGTAGAATTATCAAAAAATCAGCTTCTATCTTGTATTATAAAAACGAAACAATTCGAATTTGGCAATTAGATAAAATTCTAGATTTTTTATATGCAATTCAAAGAAGATTTTAACTATTCGTAATCAGGGTATATATTCCAAGAGTTTTCCGTTTTTTTTTTTCTTTTAAAGATGAACAAATCGTGTATTGATTGTTTCAATTAAATTGTATAAATGAAAAAGGCGAGTTTGTTTCCATTTAAACTGTCCTAATTTTATTATTTATAATAATTTGATTGATTGTAATGGTTATTTTCTCTATTTTTTCTGTTCTAACAGACAATAATGGTAGTAATACACTGATGTCCTACAATGAAATGTTCGAACCATCACCAACGAATTTTCTATTATGGAAATGTCGGACTTGCAGTAAAGAAGTAACGAATCGTTGGCACCATTATCATTCGCATACAGCACAACGTTCCATCTGTCCGTACTGTCCAGCTACATATAGCCGTATCGATACATTACGTAGCCATATGAGATCTAAACATAGCTTCTTTATTAAATGCAACAATTATTAATCGTTATTAAAAATATAACGATAAGATTATTTATTTTTGATAATAACGTATATTTATAAAGATTTACTGTGATGTTTCAATATTTAAAACCAAAAAACAACCAATTAAAATCGTCCATTCAATGATTTAAGTGTAATAAAAGCGACTTAAATCACTGAATAGATAAAGCTTTATACAAAACCGCATGATTATTCAATGTTGATTTTTATTAATACCACCATACATGTTTTAATGTCTTTGATTAATCAAAACTGTTAAATTCGGTTGCAAAGTTTGAAGAATTCAACTTTGTGCCCGTTATCTGTAAAATTATTGGTGTTTTATCAGAACTTCGTTATAATTTTAGCAGGACTGTCAATGATTGGAATTATATAAAATATATTTTCTAACAATATCAAATTTATTTTTATTACATCAATGGTTGTAAATCAATCACATTGTGAGTACTAAAATTTCATAATTTTCATACGCTATCTCTTTACCATCGAATGGAATATAGCAAACACCATGACTGGGATGTACCTGGAATAGATGAAATTAATCAATTGTAATCATAATTTTTTGAAATTTATACCTTTCCGATGGTTTGTGAACCTTCATGATAGACACGACCGACATATAAACTCTCACCATCACTGGTACGTCCCCCTTCGACTGCATCTAAGGGTATTTGTGAGCCCTGTGTTGGTACCCATTCGAAACGTTGTTCGCACAATACTTCATAATGATCGACGGCAATTTCTTCACCATTATAACAAATATAAGCGACATTTTTACCAGGTATCACCTTGGCCGGTATCCAATCACCTTGATGGAAAGCACGACCGACATAGATCTGATAACCGTCAATATCGAAACCACCTTGTAGAGCTGATGGTGGTATGGTACCACCAAAACGGCTCGATAAATTCACCCATCTGAAAGCTGAAATTTAACGATAATTACTCGATGTTTGTAGGTTTTTTTGTGGATTAGTACCTCTATTGCTAGATTCTAATGAGGGATAGTTTGATAACGGGTATTGGGGTTGGTATTCGGGCTTAAAGCCGTAATTTGCTACAATTAACTAATTATAAAAAAAAAAAAATTATTTGAACGATAATACTTACCTTCCATTTCGTAGACTGGCAGATGTACACAAAGATAATTCTTAAATCACTTTATCTTATCTTTAATGAGTTTTTCATTTGTTTAATGATTTATAAGAGTAAATTCAATGGAATTTTTACGCAATTAAATAAACAAAAAATTTAAATCAATTTCTAGATTTTATTGTAAATTTTCCGTACAAATCACGATCTTAAAACCAAAATTTCATAATCCTTGAAGCCCATCTCTTGACCATCGAATGGAATATAGCAAGTACGATGACTTGGATGTACCTGTTATCATAATAAATCCTCATTATAATTAATTAAAATGTACGAGAATTACGTACTTTTCCCACTGTCATAGAGCCTCGATGATGTACCCGTCCGATATACAAAGGTTCACCTTCTTTGGTACGGCCACCTTCTACAGCACCCGGTGGAATATGGTCTTTGTGAGAGGGTACCCAATCGAAACGTTGTTCACACAAAACCTACAAAATATTTACGTGTTATTTAAAAATATAACACGTAAACATAAATTATTTTACCTGATAACGATCGACTACATGTTCGCGTCCGTTGTAGGCAACATAAGCGACATGTTTGCCAGGTATCACTTTAGCTGGCATCCAATCACCGTCGAAGAAAGCCCGACCAACATAGATCTGATGACCGTCAATATCAGCACCACCATGGAGGGCGGTTGAAGGGACACCATGATGTGGTGACGCGTCTACCCAATGATAAGCTGTGACAAATCAGAGAATTCACAATTTATTTACACTAATTACCGAAATTTATTACCTGCTCGATTATGATTATCTGGATATGTTGGACGATATGGAGCATATGGTGGTAGTGGTGGTGCTGATGCTGGCGGTACTGGAGGATATGGATAATCACTTCTTGGAGGAAATGGAGGTGGATAATCACATCTTGGAGGAAAAGAAGGTGGAGAATCACATCTGGGTGGATATGGAGGCGGGTAATTGGGGTAACCGTAACGGTCTATACAAAAATTAGGCCAAAATGAATGAGTTAAAATAGAAATAAATGTTAAACTTACCTGCCATTTTGATATCTGTACAATGATTGGAACTATCACCACTTATATTAATATTTGGAGCTTATCATATTGATTTTTGTTATCTATAATTTGTAATACTAGAAGAGGGGAGTTGCAGGAATTTTAGAGTTCTTGGAAAAATTAGTACAACTCTCATTATTATACAGTATATGATATATAAGTTTTTAATGAATAGAATAATAATAAATAAGTAATTATTATAATAAGTAATTATTTTTTTGGATCTAATTGCATGATAAGATTGTTGACTTTCTCTAATAGATTAGTTTGTGATGTACATTTACTTTGTACATATAATAAACTTTGGATGTCTTTTTGATCGAAAGCAATCTTTGCAGCTTCTTCCAAACATCTACAAGGAAAAAATACGAAATAATTCTCAGAATCGATAAACAACAAGTGCCTAATTATTAATTAGTAATTATTCAATACTCAGAGAGAATTATCCAATTGTCTCTGTTCAATACTTGACTGATAAAGTGATAAGATACAATTAATCCCTAGATTGTGTCAAAAATAAAGCTATCAGGAATGAACTCTAAAATTAAGGTGCATTAAATATTATGTAATCTTTATAAGAAAATAATTAGGATTTGTAAAGAAAACGCAAATAAATTAATATTAAGAGATAATGAAAGTGGGTAAAAGATCAAAATTAAAATCAGGGCATCGAACCGGAATTAACCGAAATTTTGGCAGGAGTGAAGCTGAAAACTAAAACCGTTTTTTTTTTCGGTTCAAGTATACTACTTAATATGACTTGTTTTCATTTCCTTTCTGCCAAGGAACTAAGTCAGCAATATTTCCAATCTTGATCTTTAAAATTATGCCTTGCAGAATTTTAAAGATATAGATTGGAGAAAAAAATTAACTTTGCTTCAGTTATCGGAAACCTAACAAGCCTATCGAGGGAATTCTTGAAGATTTGGAAAGCTCTTTCACTTTGCTATGTAAAATATATAAAAAAAAAACAATGTCCAAGTGTTTTCTTTACCACTCAGAATTTTATCACATTTTTTCAAAATAAGAAGCTTTAGAATATGCACCTTGAAGTGCTCTATCTGACGCATGTTTACTTTTCACAATATCTCAAAAAATAAGCGAGATATCGATGTTTGAAAATTGATAATTTTCGCACGCCGAATCGAGTCAGTCCAGAATCCCCTTAAGTGTCCTGAATTTTAGCTAACTCAGTTCCTTGGCAGAAAAGAATAGGCAAATAAAAAAAAAACGATCTTGTTAAATGATATGCTTGAACCGAAAAAAACTGTTATTGTTTTCGGTTTAGCTCTGGCTGAAATTTCGGTTAATTCCAGTTTTCGGCTTTCGGTTCAGTAGTAGTTCGATGCTCTTGAAAATAACAAAGAAAAACAAGGAAATGTGAAAAAAATACAACACAAGAAATAAAACTGAAAGGACAACAACAAAAATAACAATAAAGTTAATGAATAGACGTAGAGAGAATATAGAACAAAAAATAAAGAATAAAGCCTTGGAAAACACCTAAAAATGCAGCCTTTTCTGGGGCACCTTCTGTCAGTTTCTCCTTGAACTTACCCAGCTTTTATGTAATATTTAACTTTAATATCATCATTAACTTTCGGTAAATATTTAAGTGCTTCTGAACGATTATTTCTTTGTAAACATACATCAACAAATGGTGCATAACCAATTGGTGATTTTTTAATTTTTGAAAATTTCTCCAATTCAATCCAATCATTTATTTTAGCTAAACTTTGTATTTTCAACCACCAATAACGTTTATCTGGTATTTTAAAATCATTACGAAATTTTTCAGCTAATTTCCATTCATTTTTCTCTAATAAAATACGACATGTTTCATTTATTGTTTTACCATATAATTGAAAACGTCCATGATATTTATCATCTAAATCACGTTGATAACGATATAATTTTAAATAATCTTCACATAAAGATGCATTGAAATCTTTACGTCCTTTCTTATAAGCTTCAATAGCTGATGTTAGAAGCGAATCACGCATATGAGATTTCTACAATTTAAGATAGTTTAATTAAAATTAATAAAAAAAAAATAATTACATCATCTGCTAAACTTTCAAGTATAAACATTTGAGCTTGTGCATTGAAATCATCTTCTTGTATATAAATTTCATTCAACGAATGCGGCTCTTGTTCTTTACAAAATTTAATATACAATGATTGAGCTACCGGGAAATTTCTAATCATCATCTACAACAAAAAAAACTTCATCACTACCGATGTAAGAGAATTTATGTAAAAACTAACTTTAAAATCACCCAAAGCCATCTTCTCTCTCAATTTCAAAATCACCATGTAGGCTAAATCAGTATTACCACTCTCGATAGCTTTAACAATAGCAGGTGTATTTTCACGTAATTCCAACAATAATTTCACCTGATCACTAGCCTTTGACTCGTAATCTAATAACTATGAAAAAAAGTGATAGTATCAATTGATTACTTTAATTATTTAATTACTTTAATTGCTAATTTTTTTCGGCCATGTTCAGCTGCCGTACTAGCAATTTCACTATATGATATACCAGGTGTATAACCCAATTTATCAGCAATCTCTCTAGCTACTGTTTCTTCATCAACTAATGATTGACTAACTTTATATTTAGCCCAATGTAATAAAATATGACTAGTACCATCCTCTTGTGGCATTTTTAAATATTTCGCTATCTGTAATGCTAAATAATATTCTTTTCTTGTTATTAAACGATCTAATAGAACTTTTTGTGTTAAATATTTTAATCTATAATACAAATTAAAACAATTAAAATTATAATTATTAATATAGAAATAAAGATTACTGTTCAAAAGTAATTGGAATACCAATTTTTGGATCTCTTAAAGCATTCAATACACGTAATAAACGTATGATATTAACGTAATTATCCGAATTCATATCGGGTATAAAACATTTACCAAATTGGGCTGCCTTTAAATCAATTGAAATTAATTATTTTATTGGTTTTAATATTAAAATTTAAATTTACTCTAATTAACATTTTCTGTACTTCTGTATCGAATTCATAACCAACAGCATCGATACACTGTTCTACTGCTTTTTTTAAATCTTTCTTCACTAGACAGATATATTCGTTAGCTCGATGGCTACGTTTCTGTAATTAACATCAATTTTAATTTAATTTAATTTAATTGAACTAATTGTATGGGCATCGAATCGTTATTTTTTTCGTTCTAAGCAGATTTTGAGAATATTTTTCATTATAATGATAAGGTCGTGAAGTAGATAGTATTTGCGACATTTTCATATAATGAAGAAGCAAATTAATTAATTTTAAAACTCTGAATTATAGGTGAAAAAAAGGCTTAAATTTTCCATAAATTTGATTTTAAGGAAGCTTTATGTCCTTTCCCTATGACTCTATTTTTAAAATTATGCGGGCATCAATGTCGGAAATTTTTTAAAATTATTGTTTTATCGGAAAAATTCTTGAAGATCTGGAAAACTCTTTTAATTTGCTAAATTCCCTTGATAATTATCACATTTTTTCAAAATAAAAAGCTTTAGATAATACACCTTAAAATGCTCTATTTGACGCATGTTTACTTTTCACAATATCTTGAAAAGCAAGCGAGATATCGTTCTTTGAAAATTGATAAATGAGAATTCCCTTAAGTGCCTTGAAGTTTTGCTGACTCAGTTCCTTGATAAGAAACAGAGAGATAAAAAGGAAAAAGATCAAGTTAAATGGTATGCTTGAACCGGAAAAAAACGGCTATAGTTTTTGGTTCCGCTCCAGACAAAATTTCGGTTAATTCCGATTTTCGCTTCAGTTCCGGTTCGATGCCCTGGATTGGTAATATTCATTACGAACTTGATAATGTTTGGATGCTTCTAATAGAAAACTACCAGCATCTGTACTGTTAATACGGAATATTTTCTGTACAACATCCGGTACTTTTTGTAATAATTCATGTTGTATATTTGATATAATACGAATACCATCGATTTCTAATTGTAAATGTATTGCAGAATCATATGTATATGCCATCTTTTGTCCATATTTACCAACAATCAATAATGTATTATCACGTTCCCAATATAATACAACAGCTTCATTGCCACACCATAATAATTGTTTTGGTTTAAATATAATATTTGTATCGATTTCGCAATATTTCGTACGTAAATCAGATGAACCCAACCATAAATAACCAGAATTTGTAAATAGAGCTAAATGACGTGCATTGAATGATATTGCTATATCTAATATTGATGAATATTGATTCGTTATATCCGGTTCAAGCTATAATTATAAAAGTTATTAAATTTAATTTATGTAAATATTATTAATACCATAATGCCGGTGTGATGTTCGTCTTGTTTCAATCGATATAATTCTTTCTCGCGAGCTATCAAGACTTCTGTATGGGGATCTTCAGAGATAACCGCCCAACTTGTCGGTTGTACTGATGATTCTTTAACACACCATTAAAACGTTAATAATATAAGATTTGATAATAACCAAATTTATTACTTATTATTTCCGATAATTGTCGCGTCCTAGGCTCTTGAATATTATTGATTAAATACACTTTAAATTGTGTTGTTAAAACAGCAATTCCTGTTTGATTCTTTGGACTTGTAAAGATTTTAGCATCAGTAATTTTAACATCTTGTATTACACTGAATGTATGCAGGTATTGTCCGAACATATCGTGTAAAACAACAGTACCATCAATTAAAATAAATATCAATTTTTCATCATTTGACCAACCCATTTTAACAATCGGTCGTTTTGTCCACTACAATTAATTTATTTAATCAAAAAATATAATGTTTAAAAGTATTAAAAGACAACTTTAAATGATGTTATTCGTTTACCAGATCCGGAAAATATTGAAACTGTCGGCTGGCCAGTACCACCTTGAACTTTAACAATTTTTTGTTCGTCACGTAAAATAGCAATAGAACCACCGTAAGGAGCTGCTGATAATCTAAAATTTTCCAAATTTATATCTTGTTGCCATGCCATTGAATAAATCTCAAATTTTCTGTAAATATTTTCAATTATTGTAACAATAAAAAAAGTGAGGTTATGTCTGATTTTTACTGTAATTACCTGAAATATAAGTCACGACCCAATAGAAACCAATCTGCTGTTAACATTGCAGCAGACATTCTGATCGTTTTTATATAAATTTCGATTTTAAGTGAAAATTAATTACGATAAATGTTTAAAATAATTTTTATGTTAATTTTGTTTTGTTTATCGATTGTCAATTGTCTAATAAATGTCAACTTCAGCTGTCCAATTGCGTAGCTAAATGAAGCTCTAATCAACCAATTTTAATAAAAATTGAGTACAGAGAAATTGTGAAATTAAAAATAACTTATAAATAGCTCTTCTTAATATTTTTTTTGCTACTTTATAAATGCAATCAAAATGAGTCTCGAGTCTCGATAGGCATCAAGATGTTAAAAATAGCCCTTTAAACAATCAAATCTGTAGATATTTCCATAATTCGTATATAATAAAAATGTATTTCTATTAAAATCTTCAATAAGGCATAAGGATAACTAAAGAATAAATTGCACAATCAATTTTTTAGTTTATTTATTATATTATTATTATAGTTTATTTTATTATTATAGATGTTTATGGTATAGAGATAGAGTATAGATAATGAACATTATGGCCAATTAACTAGTTGCAAATGACCTACTTTTGGAGTATCCGTTAGTTCATCCGATCAAGTATCGACGTACGTCCATTTTCAAAACAGTCCCACAATGGTATATATCCTTTAATAGAAAAATGGTAATCTGACGTCATATTATATAAATAGTTAACGGATGATACAATTAAATGACCTCATCAATAACTGGAATTTGATAATTAACATAATTAATAGTAATATAGACAACCATTTATAGGTAACGATCAAATTATTGAACTACTTTATTATACATTGTACATATTCTAAATAAATTTAGTTTTTCTAAATATGTTTTCTAGCCAAATAAGGGGGTAGTTGATGCGCAGAAGAATTTCTACCCTCGTAAAATACACAGTAGCACAACTAGTTTACGATTGAGGTTGGTTCTGTTTGGTTGCCACCCCACCTTTTTTTTTCCTAACATACATTCTCTTGTTTCTATTTCATTATCACGATTTGATTGCAGTAGAGAACAACAAATAAATGTGAACAGCTGTAACCGATTTAAACAACCCTAAAGATCTCGATATTGTGAAAAAATTATAGAAATAGTAACGTGTTTGTGTTGTGTTCAATCTATAATTGAAAGTAGGTAAGTTTGTTTGTAATTATTTGAAATTTTTTGGAAAATTCCCAGCTTCCAGTTGAATTGATCATCACAACAAGCCGTCCCCGATACAGTCGATTGAATTTCTAATTATTATTTTTAGAAAGGTACACGCCTTTCTTTCTAAAAAAATAACCAAACAATTTCCTGTGCTCCCATTTACAGTGTGGAATAAAAACAAACAGGAGTGTCGTTGATCGTTTGGTATAGTTGGAAAAATTAATATTTTGTTTGTTTTATCAATAACTGATAACAGCCTGTACCATCCGTATTCGGTATATGTATAAATATTGTTTTTGTTCGACATTATATATTTTTAAAAGGTGACTCATTTGAAAAAATCCAATCATTTGATTCTTTTCCTCATCTATCTGTATCTATTTTTAGTCATAATTATCATAATTAGAATTAATAAACATTATTTTGATTTACAGTAAATCACGAATTAAGAATAATGGAAACTTTAAATGAACAAGTCGTAATGACACCGAAATGTAAAACAACGAATTCAACAACATTAATAATTGAACGACGTTTAATTAAAGATACAAATGATAAGATGCACGTGGCTGGCGGTGAACATACCGGTATTATCATCAATAAAGAGACTACAAATGGTGAAAAATTCTCTAATTTGTTTATATTCAAATAATTAATTATAAAATTATGTTGTAGAGAATGGTGTTGGAGTGCCGGCTCAATTATCGTTAGAATTTCGTGTCTTCCTTGTCAGTGCTCAAACTGGTAAACATACAAAAGAATCACGTCGATTACGTTTTTGGTTTCGTCCAGATCCAAAATCACCAACGATTGATTTAACTGAAGATCAACAGGCCAGTGTTGCTCAAGATTTTTTTAGAGAATTAGTCAGTCCACAAGAATTCCCTAGAGGTGTATTATTATTATTAAAAATATTGTGATTGTTATAATAATAATTTTTGTAGATTATGTTGGTTTTATCAAGAAAATCATGAAATTGTTGCAGCACAATTATCAGACAATTAGTAAATTAGAAGTTGAATTGACACAATTACAAGAAACAACAGATGTACCTTCACGTCCATGTAAGTTGATTATCATTCGAATGCTCCAAAATAATTGCCACCAAAGCTCTTTGTTATTTTGTAAATTCATAATGGAGCTCTTTAGATAAAAAAAATAGGGAAGTTTTTGTATATTATGATTTAGTGGCGGGATTTACACACATTTCCGTGCCCTTGACGACACTGCTCTGAACTAAATTTAATATAAGCTCTCAATGGAGTTATACGTTTATTTTTTGCGATTACAACACTACAATCATATAGTTGATGAAGTGAATGAGTGATGTCACAAACAATAAACAGCCGGTCTACTGTAGCTGATTTTTGACCCTCCATTGCTGGATTTTGATGAGTGCAGAGAGTAGGTGGGTTCAAGTATTTGGTGAAATGCAAACATATAAATGACGATTATAGTAAAAATCGAGACTCACGTATGTTTATGGTGTGCACTGACGATAATCGGGCGACAATATTAAATAAATTCCCGATCCCGTTGCTAAATTATTATAAACATAGAGGAGGATTTTTAAGTACAATAAAACAAAAACCATGCTAATCGTTAGATTTCTAAGCATGTTTCTTTATCCTCTCGAATAAATATTTCAGTTGGGAGACAATTTTGAATTCGTCTGAATTAATCAAAGATTGGAAAGTCTTTAAAGAATGTTCAAACATGACTTAAGCTTTAATGTGGCAATTATTTTAGGGAATAATTAAGAAAAACAATTAAATTTATTGTGAAAAAAAAAACGTATATTTTAATCGATTATAGCACGTCCTGGTTATCTACAATTTGTTTTAACACCAGGCAGGTTTGATAAAATCGTGTGAATTTTTTAACTATTTTCTAACAAATTGTTTGGCTCTTTGTAGTTAACAAATAGATTTCATTTGTTTTTGTTTGATAAAAGAAAAACTATAACGATTGTGTAAAATTTAATCAAGTTTTTTTTTTAACAATTTTAGTATCAGCTGAGGAGAATTCATTAGGAAATATTGTTATACTATCCAATGAGAAAGTTTTAGAAATTATAGAATCATCATATCCGAATCCAGTGACAATTCAAGATATTGCAAAGTAAGTTTACTATCTACAAAATGTTCTTTTAAATATGGTCAATTTTCATTAAAGTCCTATTAGTTGGCGGGCAAGTTAAAAAAAAATCCAAAGATTTGTAAGGAGCTCCCTGCAGATTATTTTAGCAAAATTAGAACCTCGTAGCTCGATATTACGACATTCAAAAATGACTCAAGGATTCTCCCAACATTGATTTTTTCGTTTTCTACATTTTATTCTAGAAAAAATCAACATTTGAAGGGTTTGCGAGTCATTCTTAATCGTTTTACGTGTTTAGCTGGTTTTTGTAAGTCGCGACGCATTTTTGGCCAACTTAAAAATGAACTACGTGGTTCTAATTTTGTTAAAATGGTCTCCAAGGATCCTGCTACAAATCCTTGAACTATTTATTGAATCGCCCGTCAATTTATTGGAGTTTTAGAAGAATTAACAAGGTATTTTAAAAAAAAACACTATGCAGGCTGTGCGACGCTATTTCACCTTTGTTATTTAGGGTCGTAGCTTGGTTCGTACTCTACTACTTACGTTGATGTACCGGATGTACCACACTATTTCCTCTCGCAGTTGGCTGTGCTTTTGGTAACGTAGTATCTCAACTTGGTTCAAAATTACCATTTGTTAATGTAATTTTCAAATTGTTGAACTAAGCTACGATACTACGTTACCAAAGACACAGCCAATTGTGAGAGAAGATACCGTGGTACATCCGGTTTTTGTCGGTAGAAACATAAGCAGTCGAACCAAGCTACGACGCTACGTAACCAAATTTATGCTCTACAACGGGATGAAATAGCGTTGTACACTTTACATATAGAAACATTACATTTTTGTTTAATTGTATCAAAATTAGAGGGAATAATTGGGATGAGGAAGAAGTGGCCCATCATATATCTGAATTACAATCTAGAAATTTGGTAAAAGCAATGGAACATGGTGCATTTACACGTCAACAATCACATGATCAACAAATTATTGTTGTTAAACAAATGCCAACAATGGCTAGTTCAAAACAACCAACAATTGCTATAATAACAGCACAATATTGTGAGAAATTAGCTGTCGATGCAATGATTGAAAATAAAGAGACTTTTGTACGTTATACAACAGTAGGTAAGTTTAAATTATTAATTTTAATCATTATCATCATCACTAGAACTAGATGATGATTCACTATCTGTATCATCAGAATCATCATCTTTTATTGTTAAATTAACAATTTGTTTTAAATTATCACCAAGACCGTCTTCAATTTCAATCAAATTTAAACCTAAATCTTTCTTATCAATCACAATATTTTCTAATTGTTCAACAATTTCTTGCCATTTTGTTTTATCCCATTTCATTATAAATACAATATAATCTTTAATGAATAGATTATTTAAAATATAACAACTATAATTACTATTTAAAAAAATATAATAAATCTCTATTAAACATTTAATTAAATATTTCTCACCGCATTTAATTAATTGTTTTAAATCATTTAATATTTGTTGATTTAAATTGTAATTACGATACAATGGATAGATGAGTGAACGTCGAAAACATGTAATTAAAACATGTTTTAAATCTTGATAACCATCAAACCAACATAAAGTTGCCGATAATTTATTGATGTTCCAACTAGATTCTGATGTACCCTCAAAAAATGTTGTACGTCTATCATAACAATAAGCATAAAATATATCGATTAGACCATATAAACAATAATTTAATTGTTGTGTAGTTAAATTATATTCGATATTGTTTAAATCTTTCAAAAAATCTAAATCATCATTAGTAAATTCGTCTAAATTGTTGTATGGTGATTTTAAATTGATAATCTCTAAAATTTCATCATTTTCGATATAATCACAAATATAGTGATCAATATTGAATTGTTTTTGTTCTTGTTGTAAACGTAGTTTTTGTCGTTGTTCTAATCGTACAATTCTCGGATCAATCTCGAAAATATCTTGAAATTCACTACTAATCAATTTAAAATTACTCTTTCCTTTCATAGCAAAACCAAATTCTTCTTTTTCTTCTTCTTCTTCTTCTTCGTCTACATCTTGTTCTTGTTGATTATCATTAGTTAATACAATGATTTTATCATCATTTTCTTGGTCTGGATTCAATTCAATTTTCGGACATAATAATTTCGTTATCATCTCCAAATCCGGGAAATATTCACCTGTTATTGCTTTCTTATATATGAATGTAAATTCACCTGTATCACTATTAAAATCACCAGTTGATTCATCATCTAATAAACGACCAGGTAGATGTAAACGTAAATGATATGGACTACAATAGAATAAAAAGATTTCATCATCGACTTGTACATCTAATTCACGTAAATTACAATATGGTGCTCTTATTATTATTGTTACATTATTATCACTTTGATTCAATTTAAAACGAGGCGTTATCATTTTACGAGTTTTAAACAAAACATGTGATTTGTTAGGTTATGTTTAGTGTTTGACAAATTCTGTCAAATTAACATTGTCAATTTAGCGTTTTCGATTCGTTGCACCACGTTGAAATTCTTTAAAAAAATTATTTTCACCAAATAAATCTTTATTTCACTCTTTGTTCTGTTAATTGCTACTCTATTTGATGATTTTCGATAAGAAATCAAATGATATTTATCTATTGTGCGACATCTTCTATGACATCTGCGACATTAACCGAAAACGCTGAATTTGGTTGAGATTACACTAGCGCCATTGACGCGCGCAATTTTAAAAAAAAAATCACTTCTTATGATGATTATTATTATTATTGAAATTTAGGTCCTACTAGTCCTACAGGAGATAGATCAAAGGCACGTTTCGGTAAGATTATTGCAACACACACAGAAAACAAAATGGGAATCAATCACATCATTGTTGCACATTGTCTTTGTACATATTTGATAGAATAAAAATAGATTGTGTTTGTTGTACATACATTTTAAATGGGGTAATCACTAGAAAGCAATAAAATCTCACTTTTGTTATGTTATCTCATGAATGCTTCAACAAAACCAACCACCAATCACTTGATAATAATGAGTGATCTAAATTAATTCGATTGAAAATTGATTGAATTTAGATCGCTTGTTATTTATGCTAATTATTATGCTTATAAAGGGGTTTATTCGTTTTTTTATTATTATTATTAAATATTTTTAACTAATACTTCTTGTCTTTTAGGTGAATCAAATGTGTACACTTTGGGTAATATTGGGGCACATCGTATTGTTTGTACAAAATTACCATCAGTTGGACATACAAGGGAAGCAATGACAGCTGCTGGAAATACAACAACACGTCTATTAGGTACATTCCAGAAGGTTGATTATGTTTTTCTTGTTGGTGTAGGTGGTGGTGTACCACATTTTACTGATTATAATAAACATGTACGTTTAGGGGATGTTGTAATCTCAGCACCGATCAATAATAAGTAAACAATTAGATTAAATTAGATGCGGTGAAATGAGGACGTATTTCGTTGCTTTCACCGCACATATCGGGTGTACCACGGTATTTGTATTTTTCAAGTAGCTGAACTAAACTACTGTACTACGTTACCAAAAGCAGAGCCAACTACGAGAGGAAATACCGTGGTACACCCTATATATGAACAATTTAACCATGCTTTAATTAATATTTTAGGTATGTTTATATGTATTGTGAGAATGCTAAAAGTACAGATAAAGGTTACGATTTTGAAATTAAATCATATTGTCCTAATAATTATAATTTACAAGATATTGCAATTAAATTAAAGAAATCATTATTGAACGATAATGAAATAACACCACCATGGTTGAATTATTTAAATGATGGTTTAAATCAATTAAATCAAACAGAAATGGATTTTAAACCACCTAGTTCTGATACAGATAAATTATATATGAATATTGGTGATCGTGATATAATTGAAGTAGCACATCCATCACCACAAGATAGCTCTATTAAAAGGTATACAATTGATTTTTTAATTATTTACAAACAAATTCTAATCGTTTTAATAAAAAAGAATTAATAAAAAAGTGGAAACTAGAAGGTCTTATCAGAAAGTTACACGTAAGCCGTTAAAACGTTCGAATACGTTTAAGAAAATCACAAAAATTAGGTGGGTGGTGGTAGATTTGTTTTGAGAACAACACAAGCACAAATTTTAGATTTGTTAACGCTTTTACAAACACTACAATTGTAGAATTGTTTAAATTAATTTTAATTATCTTAAATTAATTCTTGATTATTATTATTATTATTTTTTTTGATTATTTAGGCAAGAAGGTTGTCCACGTATCCATCTATCGCCGATAGCTTCAGGTCGTCAGATAGTACGTGAGGATCGTTTACGTCAACAATTCGCTTCACAAATCGGTGCATTAGCTTATGATTGTGAATTTGATGCTGTTATTGAATCAATTTTGGGTAATTGTAAAGATAGTTTCATTATAATACGTGGTATTTCCGATTATAAAGATGGTACAAGACGTAAAGAATGGCAACCGTATGCATCTCTAGCTGCTGCTAGTGTTATGAAGGCGATTATATGTGGCTTAGAAGCCCCGACTAATGTCTAAAATGACAATAATAATAAACGACCAAATTATAATCAAATTTTAAGACTAGATTCTCATAATTCCAAAAAAAAGAAAAATATTTGAGTAGTTAACTTTACATATAGTCTATAAAGTTACCAAAATTAGTAATATTTAGATTAGTAAAAGACTGTTTTGAGATTTTTTTCTATCATTGAGGCAATCACGAAAACTGCCATAGAATCTTTTATAATCGATGATGTTATAATAATAACGCCATCTATTGATTATATATTAAACATGAGCCTAATTCACAAAATCAACGAAATTTGAGGCTATAACACGTGGAAATTTGTGATTTTCAGGCATTTATTTATCTTGTATTTAATTTTTTCTTTCAAATCAGAGTAATATATTCCAGTTTTATAAATTATTTGTACTTGCCATATTTAATTTATATTTGTTTTTATTACTGTTTTAATATGGTGTATAATCATAATTAAAATAATTTAGTTTGTTTATAGTTATTTATCAATTAATCATCGATCTATGGGTGATTATAGTCGAGATTGGTACAAGCACGAAATATTCCATCACTTTTGCACAAATAATTTTCAATAAACGTCTCTTCTATCAAATAATTCTCAAATAAATAAATGATATCAATATTGTTTATATAGAAGAAACATATTTCTTGCAATCTATCAAGAATTTTAGTATAATTATCCAGTTTAATAATAATAATAATAATAATCGAAACTTACTCGGGCGTCAAATTTTCACCCATTCTACTTAAATATAGAAAATATTGTTGTTCACTTATCCAATCAAAATTCAAATTACTAAAAATAAAAAGTATAATAGAGTTATTTAGAATATAAATAAACTGTTAAGAATTGTTTAAGTATGTCGAATACTCGAAAATATGTAAATTTACTTTACAAATTCTTTTATACAAAAATCATCAAGTCTTTCTTCTAAAAATTCAATAATTTTGTCAACTTTAAATCTTGGATATTCAAGAATTGTCTCCTCAAAAATTTCTTTTATCTAAAAACTAATAACAATTTCCGTTATTTTTATTACATATTAAAATTTTATACTTCTTCGACAATTTTTAAACACAGAATGCATTTGAAACAAATCGATGTGATCGGTTTCGATTGTATAACTTCTAATTTATATTTGTGAGGATTTTTAATAACTTTTGGATGAATTAGATGATGACAACACTGTAATGATTTATCAATTTTCGGTCTAATCTCTTGATTTTCTTCTAAGTTACAATCGATTTTTGTAAAATAATTGAAAAATAAAATCAAATAAAAGTATGTTAACATTTGTAGTTTCTTGAATTTGAAAATCCCGCTATTCACTGACGTTTCGGACTGTTAAAAAAAGGAACACACTCAATTTCAACGTTGCCACTTCAAATAATTGCGCGAAATTCAAACATCCATTATTCATTTTACAAATTTTAACAAGAATTTATACTTACAATAAGAACAGTGGTAATTTTTATAGAAAATTGTAATTTAATTTGTATTAAAAACACCACCTTCACGATTTGTTCGTATAAAATTTAGGAAATGTAAGCGTGGCAACATTGTAGAGTGTTTTTGTTTTTAATCGTCCATGTTGGTGATTTTTTAGGGATTTTTATTCGGTTTGGTGATTTTTCAAATTGGTCCGCCATTTTGATGGCCGATAACTGTGCTTGGCTTCTGTTTATGTTTTAAAATTGTGTTTTCTCCACTTTGGAATGGGAAAATTTCTATTAATTCATCTCGAATTTTATCAATTTCTACCTATAATAACCTAAATTTGATAAAACAATAAAGGTAATAATTAAAAATTTGTAATATGATTAAATTGATAATTTCGGCGCGAACAATGCGTTAGTGCCAATCCTCTTTTTATGTGTGTTTATATATTCATTTTTATTTACAGGTACTTTTTATTATTGAATTGGTTCCTCGTAAGTGTTGATTGGTGAAAGAAACGTAGAAAATTTCTATACAAATTTGTAAAAATGTTTTATGCACATTTTGTTTTGGCTAAAAAGGGCCCATTGGCCCGGATTTGGTTAGCCGCACATTGGGATAAAAAATTAACAAAAGCTCATGTATTCGAAACGAATATTGAAAAATCCGTTGATGGAATATTACAACCGAAAGTTAAAATGGCATTACGTACATCTGGACATTTATTATTGGGTGTTGTACGGATCTATTCACGTAAAGCTAAATATTTATTAGCTGATTGTAATGAGGCATTTGTTAAAATTAAAATGGCCTTTCGGCCTGGTATGGTCGATTTACCTGAAGAACACAGAGAGGCAGCTGTTAATGCAATTACATTACCTGAAGTATTTCACGATTTCGACACAATGCCCGAATTAAAGTAATCTAATCTTATTTGAAATTAAACATAATTTCTTAATATTATTATTTTTTAGTGATGTTGATATTGAGGCACAATTTAGTTTAAATCAATCAAGAGCTGAAGAAATCACAATGAGAGAAGATTACGGTACCATCTCTCTAGTTTCGCATGATGAAGGTTTCGGTGATATGGGCTTCGATACTGAAGCACCGGACATGATGAGACCTTCTACAGGTTTAGAACCTTCAGTAGAAGAAGTAAATTTAAAAATAAAAATCGATAAAATTATTAATTACTTGTTAATTTTCAGGGTGGTTTACTATTCACTGATGGTGCTGTTTTAGAAGGTGTAGAACGTGAACCTGTTCCGTCAACATCCGGTATACAACGTCCAGCACCCATGGAAATCGAACCAACCGTTAGAGACGAAATTATCTGTAAGTTGAATTAGTAAAATTCACTAAATTCGTATAAATATTGTTTTTTATATACAGCCGGTGGTTTATTTGAGGGTGGTCTATTCGCTGACACACCAATGGGTGAGGTACCACCAGTTGATCATACAATACCTGAAACGGAACCACCTGTAGAAAGTGATGATGAAATGGATCGTTTCGGTGGTCCACCATCAATTGAACCATCAGATGAATCCCGTCCACCATCAGCATTAGGACCACCAACTGCACCATCACCAACACCTACAACAGTACCACCACGACCAGAACAAGTACCCGAACAACCTGAAGAAGCACCACCAATTGATCAAACTACTTTAGTACAAAATGAAGAAGAGAGTTTTGCATTAGCACCAGTTGATGCATCAGCACTTAAAGGACTTACAAAAGCGAAACGTAAACGTAAATTGATTGTTGATGAAGTTAAAAATATCTCTGGTGAAGAGATGAAGAATCAATTATCAGATACTAGTGATATTGTAACGACATTAGATTTAGCACCACCAACGAAACGTTTAATGCATTGGAAAGAAACAGGTGGTGTTGAAAAATTATTTGCTCTACCAGCAAGACCGATCCCAGCAAGGACCCTGTTTAAAGTAAACTTTCGTATTTGTTTACATCATTTTCAAATAAAGAAATATTTCATTGTAGAATTATCAACGACATCTAACACTAAGGGCTATAGGTACTGAAGATTTCGCTATGTTAGGTGATGCGGATTCTTTAGCTTTAGAACAAGTTCGTGAAGCTGAAGAACCATCATTAGAACCACCTACACCGGTCCGGCGAGGACGTAAACGTAAAGTTATAGAAGAACCGGTAATTCTAATAATAATAATTTACTTATTTTTTTTTACTAATTCTAGTTTCTTTTTATATTAGACTCGCATTGAAGAGGTATCTACACCATCTGTTCCCCAATTACAACCAGAAGAAGCATTAGCTCAAATGATGCCACAACTACCTCCACCATCCCCATTACCACCACCGCCACCAACAACACCAATGATGTATCCACCAACACCTGGTCAACCACCAATTACATATCCACCAACTACTTATATAACACCACCAACAGTACCACCACCACCACAACCATCTATAACAGCACCACCTACACCATTACATATTGAAGAGATGCCACATTTACCACCTGAACAAGTTCGTTCAATTTTACAAGAACAGGAAACAATGGGAATGGTACCACCGATAACAACAGGTGAAGAATTATTACCACCAACTGAACATCCATTACCACAATTAGAACAATTACAATTACCACCAATGGAGAATATGGGATATGATCAAGTAATTTATGTTTCATTTTTTTTAATTTAACGAAATAAAATAAATTCTAATTGTAGACACAAATGGCTAATATGGGTTATGATGAACATATGCCGGCACCTACACCAGCTGGTGCTGTTTCGGAAAGAGTACCATCACCATGGCAGGCTGATTATGAATTTCCACCATCTGCAGGACCTGTAAGTCTTTTTTTTTTTAATTATCGAATAAAATTTTGATTGTAAATTTTATTGAAATAAATAGCCAGAGGAACAAATGCAAGATGAAACTGTTGAACAATTTGAAGAGAGAGTATTGAATAGACGAGCGTATCAAATGTTTACAATTGTTAAAAGTAAATTAGAGACAACAAATCAAATAACATTAACAGAGATGTGTCATCGAAATACAAAGAAACAAGTAGCTCAAAAATTCTACAGTTTGCTGGTGTTGAAAAAGTCCCAAGTATTGGAATTGGAACAACATGATGCATATGGTGAAATATTTGTATTAAGAGGACTTAGATTTGATAATCCAGTTCTATAAATTTTGATCTGTACTTTATTTTTAAACGTTTACACATCGTTATATTTTATAATTATTTTTCTCTCTTTAAAGTAGATTTTTGTTTATTATTTTTTTGCCATAAAGTTTACAACGTTTTTTATATAAAAAAAGGGAACAAATATTTTGTAAAAAAAAAATACAACTTTTACACCAAAGTATTTCTCTTTAATATTTACAACAATTGTTTATTGTGAAAGGCAAGATTTGTAAAATTTGTTTGTTTTATGTTTATTCCATTCATAAAAGGAACAAATTCTAGTCTGGTTTATAAAATGTTAAATCTTACTTGTTTTAAATCAATGAAACAGTTTTACTTATTTTGATAGTGGGTAGACTGTGATATTAAGCATATTATTTTTCTCTCGTCTTTTCCGTTTTCGAATCAACGACAATTTTTTATAAATAATTTATGTATGTTGTAAATAAAACAAATTATTTAAAACAAGTAAGATTACGGTAATTTCTTTAATTCTATAAAATTGTTATTTTTAAAAAGAATTATAAGAACTGAGATCGGTATGAAAAGAAACAAGTTTTATTCTGTTATTTATTTATAAAATTAATTGATAAAAATGAGTAATGAAAGGAGAAAATAAATGAGAAGAAAACAGTGGACGAAAATCTGGAGAATTCCGTGAGTTTTTTTGTTTTCTTCATTTACTTGTTAGGTAGTGTTAATATTATTAATATTACTTTCTATTTTGTAAATTCTAGAATATAAGCTTATAAAAGGACGAAAATTTAAGACAAATGTATAAGGTTCTATTGAATAAAGTAATATTTAATATTGTTACTTTATTTAAGTTGTTTCCGAAGTATTGCATCTTTAAACAATTTTTTTTTAGATAAATACACAGGTGGTAATGTCAACCAGAAACACCGCAGCAGGATTTCTACGCGAAAGCTTTTTTAACACATTGACTGTAAGTATCGATTGTGAAACTATTATAAAAAAAATAATCATAGTTTTATTACAGGGCCGTAACTATGAGGCTAAGCGTCTTTAACTTGTAATCTAGAATACCACCTAGGCATAACAAAAGAACCTGTTCGATGACTGATTGTGAGTACATTTCTTGGTCTTTTCTATTAAAGAAATTAATGAGTTAGAGAATATATTGACGACGACATAGTGGCCTAATAAGCACATGTTAGTTGTTCAAGAATTAAAATACAACTAGGATTAGTGCAAATCTCCCGTAGCTCAGTGGTTAGAGCTACTGCCGCGATTGCAGGAGGTCGTGGGTTCGGGTCCCTCCGGGAGATTCAATCTTTTCCTAGTTGTAGAAACGCGATAAGGCCATCGTTTCATTAATTTGAAAACGATCATAGATATTCTCTAATTTATATTAAATACTCGCGTTGTTCATTAATTTCATTAATATTAAAAATTAATGAGTCTTTCAAAGATGCACCCTGCCTATATTTTTTAGCTGCGGCCCTGATTTATGATTTGGTGAGTATACCACACGAATTATGTTATATATAAAATAGTTACTCTGTAAAAGGACTGTTAGGGGTGAATTTTGACATATTATTTTGGCCAATTCAGATTATATGAACCTTGTAAATGATGCATATCGTATAACTACCCTTACAACTTACAACCCCTTAATGAAATTTAAGAGTATAAATTTAAAAAAAAAAATTAAATCTACAGATAATGACTTAATTCAATTTAATTTTGTTAGGTATCTTATCTAATCTGCCCCATTTGTTTTTATATTGAAATATTTTATTGCAATTGTTTCATTGTTCATAATTGTTTTTAAAATGACCTGTTTATTTCTTTGTTGTGTAAATTAAAAACAAGTTGGTAATTAAATTAATTAAATTCAATTGTTATCGTTATACATATAGTAAAAATTAGTTTTTACAGCGAGTTACAATGGGTGATGTCAACCGTTTAAATGTTATAATATTGTTAACTACCCCTTACAACTTACAACCCCTTAATTAATTATAAGTGCATAAATTTACGGAAAATTTTTCAATTGTTATTTTATTTAATTTTAGATATCTTATCTAACTTGCCCCCAATTTTTTTCACATTTAAAAGTGTTTATTTGCAATTGTTTGATTGTTCATTATTTTTTATTACTTATGCCTTTGTTATTAGTTCTTACAATCAGTGATAGTGATTATAATTGATCACAAATTAAAATAAACAAAAGAGAATATTTGTCGAATACTACATACGATAGGACCGTAGCTGAGGGGGCACTTAGCGCAATTCTTTACTCAAATCATTGTTACTTTAAAAATGCATCCCACCTGGAATAGTTTTCCGACTACGGCCCTCATCTACGAGTTAATTTTTATTTCAATTAACTACCCGTTATATGTATATACTTAGAAATAAGTCGTAGTTAAAGTATATACTTTACAACTCGCTGTAATGTGTCCTATTATTTGATTCTCGGTAATAATAGCACTCATTATAGCGAGTTGTATAATATACAACATAAATTGATAGTAGTATATGAAAGACAACTAAATCATAGCTATTTATTTGAATTTTATTTAAATTTATGGATAAATTACAAATTATGACAATATCAATAATTTTCAAAAATCGGGTCTGTTACAAAATCCAAATTTTCTTTCGCTGTAAAATGTTCAAAAATCAACAACTCATTATCGCCTTGTTGTAGGAATGGTGCTGGTAAATATAAAGTTTGTTGTGGACCTAATTTAAAATGTCGCCCCAATACGAAACCATTTACGATAACAAAACCTTTACCCCATCCTCTCATATCAATAAAAGTATCTCGAATATCATCGTTATCAATATTTAAAATTGTCTTATACAAACACGGATTTTGTGTGAAATCAACAGTTTTCCAATCGCTTAATGATTGTGTCCATGTTTTCCGGAATTCTAACGGAACAATTTGGAAATTTTCCAAAATTACATCATTTAATAGAACATCACCTTGCCACAATCCTTTATATTGATTGAATTGTTTTAATTTACCATAATTAGAACGACCCCAATTCTCAACAATTAAATCTAAAGTTACGGTAATTTCTTCAGTGTTGTTCAACTGGAGGGTTGAATCGTTTAGACGCCAACAACCGAAATTGTTGAGATCCTCTTGGGAATTTAGAGGGGGTGATTTTAGAATTCCATCAATTAATACCATGACTGTATCGCAAACGTGCCCTTCAATTTTTAGGGTAGAATTCGGTGGTAGTTTCAATTCCGTTTTCCGGTAGACGATATAACCATAACTTTGTCCGGAATTGTTGTTGATATCTAAAACTTCCATCGATTTTAGATTTTTTGATATTTCCGACCATTTCGATTGGTTGATCAAATCAGAAATTGATAATTTTTCGGTTATTTTAACTGAAGGATAAGCAATTCTCTCGATTAATGTCGGCATCGATGGAATTTTTGTTTTGATCGTATTGTATTTTTCAATCAATTCTTTAGCTTTATAGTATTTATCAGTATAATCTCCGGCTTCTGATAATGGTGCATTATAATCGTAAGTTGTTATATCTGGTTGATATTTTGAATTATCAGTAGTTGTGAAATCTTCAATGTTAGCACCATTCAAAAAACCCCAACTGGTACCACCATGAAACACGTACATATTAAGCGATGCTGGAAATTTTACGATATCTTCGAAACCTTGTCCGAATGTTTCCACACTAACCGTATGATGGTTCTCTGTCCAATGATCGTACCAACCACTCCAATATTCCATCACCATCAATGCTTTGTCCGGTTGGTATTCTTTCAACAATTTCAACTCTTGGTTGGCGTTATTTTGGAAATTTGCCGTTGCTAAAACACCAGGTAATGTTCCAGAGAAACCATTCGATGGTGTATCTGCAGTGAAGAATAATTCAACAATTCCATTATCTTCAAGGAGATTTTTTAAAGTTTGAAGATATGCAGTATCGATCGATTCATTCTCAACTTTTGTATTGCCATATTCATTCTCAATTTGACAAGCAATTATCGGACCACCTTTTGTAAATTGTAACGGTGCTAAGAGCGCTAATAAAGCATTGAAATAATTACGAACGAAACTGATGTATTGCTCGTCGGATGTGCGAATTTTTAAATTGTAACGCAACAACCAGGATGGTAATCCGCCAAATTCCCATTCGGCGCAAATATACGGTCCTGGACGGATGATGACGAATAAATCTTCCTCTTGGGCGATTTTGATGAATTGTACAACGTTCAAGAATTGCGTAAATTCGCTATTACCATCACCAAAATCATAAACACCCTGTTGGGGTTCGTGTAGATTCCATGGAATGTAAGTTTCAACACAATTCAATCCAATAGCACGGGCTTTACGGAGACGGTCACGCCAATATTGGGGTGGTACACGGAAATAATGAATTGCACCACTGAATATTGTTATCGATTTATTATTTAATGTGAAATTTGATTGATCTGCAGACAAACCGTTTTTGATATCGTCACTTGTATAATATTCGTACAAAGTAGGGTAGTTTTCCGACATTTTGCACGTTCAAACTACACACGTCAATGCACTGGTATTAGAATAAATGGTGGCATAACTATCGACTATTTATACTTTTATACCATCACTGAAGTGTTGTAGATAGGATCTGATAAAAACCCCACTAGTTTCGCAAAACTAAAATGTTCAAAGATCATTAAAACATTGTTGTTTTGTCGTAAAAAAGGTGCGGGTAAATATAGACTTTGTTGTGGACCTAATTTCAAGTATCGCCCCAACATAAAACCATTAACTGCCACAAAACCCTTACACCAACCCCTCATATCGATAAAACTATCCCTAATATCACCACCAATATCAAATACGGTTCTATATAAATTCGGTCCTGTTTCAGCAAAATTTGCAACTTGCCAATCAACTAATGAGTCAAGCCAACATTTCCGGAATTCTAACGGAATAATTTGGAAATCCTCCAAAATTTCATTATTCAACAAAACACCACCTTGCCACAAACCTTTGTATTGATTGAATTGATCCAATTTACCGTAATTACAACGACCCCAATTCTCAACAATTAAATCTAAAGTCACCGAAAGTACTTCAGAGTTGTTCAGGTGAAGGGTTGAATCTTTTAGACGCCAATAACCGAAATTGTTGAGATCTTCTTGGGAGTTTAAAGGGGGTGATTTTAGAATTCCATCAATTAATACCATGACTGTATCGCAAACGTGCCCTTCAATTTTTAGGGTAGAATTCGGTGGTAGTTTCAAGTTTTGTTTCCGGTACACGATATAACCGTAACTTTGGCCGGAATTTCGGTTAAAATCCAAAAATTCCATCGATTTTAGATTTTTTGATATTTCCGACCATTTCGATTGATTGATCAAATCACAAATTGGTAACTTTTCCGTTATTTTAACTGAAGGATAAGCAATTCTTTTGATTAGTGACGGCATCGGTGGGATTCTAGTCTTGATCGTATTGTATTTTTCAATTAATTCTTTAACTTTAAAGTATTTATCGGTGTAATCACCGGCTTCTGATAACGGTGCATCGTAATCATAACTAGTTGTTAATGGTTGAAATTTCGAATTGTCTTTGCTCTTATCACTAATATCAGCGCCATTATAAAAACACCAATTCGTACCACCATGGAACATGTAGAGATTAACGGAAGCTTTAAAATTGATGATTTCGTGTAGAATTTGCGTGAAATCGTCTAAATCACGTTTGTGATGATTCTCCATCCAATGATCATACCAACCAGTCCAATATTCCATCACTAATAATGGTTTATCCGGTTGGTAATTCCGGAGAAGTGTCAATTCTTTTATGGGATTTTTTTGGAAATTTGCTGTTGATAAAATGTTGGGTAGACTACCGAAAAAGCCCTGTGAAGGTGTACCACACGTACAAAACAATTCGACAATACCATGATCCTCTAATATCTCCTTTAAAATCACTAAATATCGCGTATCTATAGTCTTATCATCGATTTTTGTATCGCCGTATTCGTTCTCGATTTGGAATAGAATTATTGGTCCACCTTTAGTGAATTGTAACGGTGCTAGTATTGATAATAAAACTTTAAAATAATCACAAACGAATTTGATGAATTTTTGGTCGTGTGTGCGGATTTTTAAATCATATCGCAACAACCAACTGGGCAATCCACCAAATTCCCATTCGGCACAAATGTACGGTCCTGGACGGATGATGACGAATAAATCTTCCTCTTGGGCTATCTTTAAGAATTCACGAATATTTAAAAATTGTGAAAATTCACAATCACCATCACCAAAATCAAAACTGTTGATATCCGGTTGGTGTAAATTCCATGCAATATACGTTTCGATACAATTTAAACCGGCGGCACGTGATTTACGTAAACGATCACGCCAATATTGTGGCGGTACACGGAAATAGTGAATTGCACCACTGAATATTTGTATCGGTCGATGATTTAATGTAAAATAATCACGACATTTTGTTGATAAACCTTCATTTATACCGTTTGAAGTGTAATATTCGTATAAACTAGGGTACGACATTTTGTTTTTGATAATAGCATAGCCGTGAAGAGGAAGCAGTAGGCGGTTGTATTCTTCGCAAATTTCGATCTACATTCCAATCTATTTTTAAGCTAGGAGGAGTTATGATTAAAGCCGGATTTACACAGAAAAAGTCACTAGACAAAATACCCTAGATCATTTTGGCGGTAATTTAAACACTTATGACTCGTTATTATCTAAAAGGTAACATTTAGTCTCGCAGTTGGCTGTGCTTTTGATGACGTAGTAGACTACGTACAATTTCAGTTGCAAGGTGGCCTGAGATCGTGTTAATGTCTACTATCCGCTTAAAAAACATTGGGCCGTATTCTCTCCCTTTGATTAGCGTTAGATGCATCAATTAATAGATCTATTAAAATTTGATCTATTCTTTCCTATTGATTAAGGATTTAAGGCTGACTTTCGAACTGAACTGAACGCTACCAATTACATGTAATTTCCATAAGACAATTTTTCTCATATTTTTTTTAAACGGTAACAGGTAGCGATCTGGAAATAGTTGATTTCGATTCCCAAGATAATTATCTACAGAATTGAACGAGTGGATTTTGGAAAATTTGACAGGATTTTCTCTGTATAAGGAAATAGTATATTAAAAAACGAGTTTCAGAAGTCGACAATTCCTGCATGAGACCAATATTAAAAAACGAGCCGCGAAGCGGCGAGTTTTTTAATGGTCGAATGCAGGAATTGACTTCTGAACCGAGTTTTTTATACTATTTTTCCTATTTTGCACCCCCTTGCACCCTTTTTTCAAAAAAAAAATAGATTTTGGAAATTTAGGGAATTTTATAGGAGTTGGTATTGTAGGTGTAACCGATATTCAATTTTTGTATCTAGTATCCATTAAGTTGATTTTCAATTGTTTTAGTCTCCATTTTCATTACAATTTTTAAGTGAAAATGTGTGACGACTTATCGTGTACTCCACCCGAACTGTGGGAAATTGTTGAAAATGCAATGGAGAAACAATTTGAATTAAATGAAATAAAATTTTTATTTAAATCGACTGTTTTTAATATCTGTCAAAAAGTGACATTTCAATAATAAGGCAAGTGTTACCAACTTCTAAAAAATAAATTATCCTAGATATTTCTACACTCAAAGTAGTTAAGAAATATTTCATTTCCACACTACTTTTTATGTCAAAATAAGTCTATTTCCAACGCAAAATAGGAAAAAGTAACTTTTCGTGCTGAAACGAGTGGTTTGGTTAAACCAACATAACGGTGTCTAAAAGTTAATAATTTTCATCATTGCGGTTATAAAAATATCGAGCAAAGTTCACTCTACAGAATTGAACGAGTAGATTTTCTATTTTCTTTACCGGTTTTTCAAAAATCTGCATTTAAAATCATCTATTCTTCCGAAATTATGTATTGAAATAACAAGGACAGACTCTCTTAGTGACCTAACGCACCAATCAGGGGATTCTATTCAATGCAGCTGTTAACCTTGACAATTTTTACATCAATTGGAATACATCGACTACAATTCGCAAAGAAAGGTGGGAGAAGTAGCGAGAGACTAGTTCGTCTTTTGGTGGAGGCGCCGCGACTCACAAGTCAGCCTTAAGGGTATGGTATCGCTATATCGGCGTATATTGAATCCTATGTAATTTCCATAAGAGCAAATGTTTCGTTTATTTTTTAATTGGTAAGAGATAAATTACTTCTGCAAGCGGATTTAGTTGTCAATTACCCTGCGGATCCTTCCTAGAACGTGTTTTTCTGGAAAAATCACTTAGATTTTCCATTAAATCTTAAATACTAGGTTTTTCACCTAAAAAAGTAGGGTTAAACTTTTTCGTTTAAATCGTTATTCGGTGAAAGAAAACCTAACTAACTTATATGAATATATAGAGAAAAGTCCGACGATCCGTCCTACAACGCCAAAAATTCAATTTTCCTTTTCATTATTCTTGGAAAATACATTTATTTTTCTCAAAATTTTAAGAAAGTAGGCAACAACCATCATAACGAGATGGTCTGGTTGCTTAGGTCTAAGTTTTCTAGTTGATATGGATCGCCACCAGGAGTGTTGTATTCAATATAGTCGCCCATCTTAGCCAGTGCTCAAAGATCTAAGCAAAAACAACTATTTGTTAGTCATCATTTCAATTGACTTACTGCGTCATTGGATATATCGAGTATCGTAAAAAAAAATAAGATAAGGCATTGAAATACTTGTGTTGTTTATATAGGAAAAGTGTTGTCAAAGGAATATTTTTACAAAAAATAAAATAATGAATGAATCAATGAATGAACATATTCTCAACACTAACGCCGGGGAGGGGTCGTTATCAATATAAGAAGTCCTAATTGATAGAACATTTAGAAATTGTATTCGTAGACGATTAGGCACCTAATTTGTCTACATAAAATATTTTTATTGTTATAGCAATCTATTATATGTAGAGGTGATTATAATGTAATTTTAGATTCCATGGTAAAGTAGAGGCCAGTTTAGATAACATGACTTGTGATGTTTTGTAGATATGTATTTTGATTTTCGGTGAGAATCCTGGTTTTGTAATAAGATGAGTAACATAAATATCCATACCTATGAAAGTATAAAAGCCGCGATTTGACTGAAACATTACCGTTTACATCTAGGCTGTCGTTTGTCTGGCTACGTATAGCCTTCATCATTCCACGTTTTACGTTTATGAATTTACTTGATTCACAAAACTCCAATTTGATCTCAAATTTGTAGGTCGTTTTGTTGCTTGTAGTGAGTGCCACAAGTACCAAAAATGGACAATCCACATTTCTGATTTTTATTTCTTCAACGAAAACTTTAAAGTAATGCTCATACTTTTTGTTCACCTGACGAATGCTTGACCGGTTACTATAGAAAAGTGGTTTTCAAACTTTGTCGACTCACGGAACTCTAAGATTTTCCTGGAAAGCCCTTCCCACGCTTAGATAAAAAACAATACCTACAAAGTGTATTTTCATATCTTTTAGTAAATAAACACTAGCGAGCTACTGCTAGTGCTTTATAATTATTTTTTTCGAATTTTCATTTGCACTCCTATAACCCCCGGAGATGTAATGGGGAACACAGTTTAAAGACCACTGCTATAAAATATAGGGGAATGATGTGTTACTATATCGTATTTTTTTATGTAAACCTCATTATATCATTGTGTGGGACATTATTCCACTATAATGTATGTGTGTATGTATATCATCTATCTGTCAAACCAAAATTTTTCTTTAACAAAATTGAAGGTAGTATATTTACAAAGTTACTTTCACTGTATCAGCATTGAATGTGGATTATAAGAACACACATTGCGATATTTGAATGAATACTTCGATGAAATGAAAATGAATCTGTCATGTAACATGTAACAGTCACCGTCGTACCAATTAAAATAGTACCAAGACAATATCGACAAACTCACCGAACAACTAATACAAAAAGATACAAAAAAATCTTCAGTTGTATCATTCTTGAATGTGGATTATAAAGACACAGTTCAATGCTTCAAAATTCTTCGATGAAATGAAAATGAATTTTTTATGTAACAATTACCGTCGTACCAATTTAAAACATAGGATAGTATCGACAAATTTACCGAGCAATTGATACAAAAATATACACAAAAATCTTTAGTTGTATCATCGTTGAATATAAACTACAAAAAGACACATTCCGATACTTGAAAATTCTTGATACAGAAAAATACAAACAAAAATTTTCAATCGTATCATTTTTGAATGCGGAATGAAAAAAGAAATTCCGGCATATGTAAATTTGACAAGTTAAATGACATACTGTATGAAATATCCTAACGCGGATCCGCGCATATTAGTTCCTTATGTATGTATAATCCAGCCCTTTCCTTTAAATTGACAAATGATTCTGTTAGAACTGCAAAAAATGCAATTCAGAAAAAATCAATCAACCCTTTGCAAGACTAACCAATTTTTTGCAAACGAATTATTCAGCTTGTGAGAAAAAATTATTCACGTAAGAAATAAATAAACAATTGGCATGAAAACAGTGATCATGCATGACGAATAGGCAGACTGTAGAATACACCTAATCTGACCTGACGGTAACAAGTAGTGGCGTAATGAAAGGGATTCCGGTAAAGATATGTATGTTCCGAAAATCCGTAAACAATATTAGGTACAAATGAACATGTAGCTATAGGTAGATAGGTAATAAGACTAATAAGCAAATTTGGAGCTCGCCTTTTCCGGACCACGGGCCCTGTTACCTTGTCGCTACGCCACTGACTATCGAATCAATCAGGTCAAAATTTACCAGGACAGTAAATTCATGATTTATTGAGTAATTAATTAATCGAGTAGAAATATAGAAAAAACTATATACTAATAAAGATCTGCATAAATTATCTAATATAATAATACTTTGAATGTGTACTATATACTATACATATACCATATACCTATACATATGTATGTATGTATATGTTTATTTATTTATCTTTCGCTCGGTCGATATGTTTTTATTACTTTTTTAATTTTTTGCTTCTTTTTAAAAGACAAGGCACGCTTCTAGCATATGTTATAAGGGTTGCGTATTTAAATTCACTTAGGCGCAGCAAACTAATAGTGGACTTACACACTCGACGATAATTTTGACGCAGCATAGCGGTACCATGTCCTTAAAGACGTCTATTAATCAAAATTTTAATGAAAGTTTTAATAGACGTCAAGTAGTGTTTAAAATATTCTCTAACTTAATAGATGTCAAATATCAAACAAATATCATCAAATATCGTAAAGATGGATAGGTAGAAATTTATTAGAAGCAAAGACGGGGCTCCCTGTCTTATTGTTGGTTTTCTTATTAGTAATTGGAATTTTTCAATATTCAAAAAATTTTCAATAGGAAAGATTTTTTCTAATGTTAGTCATTTTACATAATTTCAATTCTTCCCATTTTCAAAAATTTCAGAAGGACATTTTTGCTTTTAATTTCTATGCAGACTATAGACGTTCCCTTCAAGTTGTTTATAACAATTATTTTATTTTTAACGTAAATGAAAGAATTATAGGGAATTTATTGCAACTCCCTATATTTAGTTGGATAGAACCTATTGAAAATTTCATAATTCGTTTGAAGACTTATCCTAACAGCTCTTAAATTTTACCCTTGTACATAATTACTGCAATGTTTTCGCGTTTGGAGAGGTACCACTTTTTTTGCAAACGTGTGTATCCAAACAGGTGATCTTCATGGAATATACATACTTATTATTAGGTAGATCTTATGCTTCAGCAATTTTTATTTATATTTTTATATTTATATTTTTATTTTTTATTTAAATTTTTATATTATCTACTATATCATATTATCAAAAGAATCACCTATTAATTACTCTATTATACAATTCTGTACTAAAAATGGTATATTAGTAGGTATATTGAAGAATAAAAAAAAATCTGATCTCAAATGTGCTCTCTGGAATTGTAGTAACATGTGCAAAAAGCCCAAATTACATTAAACAAATTTCAAAAACGACACTAATGACATCCACTAACTAATAGATTGTCAAAATAGAGGAAAGAATAGGACATCTATTAACATTTTGTTTAAAACTTCTATTATGATCGATTGATTATTTAGTTAGTGAATGTCTAATCAATATTTTAATCGAAGGGAGAGAATACGGCCCATTGTCATTATTCTAGTAGCGCCATAGAATTCACACTGCAGAGTGGGAAGTTTACACGTGTTTGTGACACAAGTGTCTTATATTTTCAGGATGGCGTTTTCAACTTCGGTGCCGACCGAATATCTCCGATAGGTTGCTTAAGCCCCGCCTACGCGCATCCTAGCCGAAGGCCACCTTGCAACTGAAATTGTACGTCTAGCGTAACTTGATTGATACTTGACATTTGTAAATATACTTTTCAAATGGCCGAACCAATCTACGATACTACGTCACAACCAACTACGAGAATAAATACCGTGATACACCCTGTAGAGTTTAGGTGTGAATTAAGAAAAAACATTGATCATATTTCTATTTATTTACCAAAAATCTTGATAAGAGAACACTTCACGGCCAATACTCATTAGCATACCTACCTTTATGTCTAGGCAAATGCGGCCGTAAAGCACGCGGAATATATCTAGGTAGACGATCATTTAAGCGTCGTTTAAATGGATTAATATTAAAATCATGTGGTCGCCGTTTCTTATCCATAAATCGTGTCTCATTGTCGATCTTATAGATTTTCTCCCATGCGAATATCTCACATGGCATCCTCCATCTAGGCCTATTCGATACTAGATATTTATACTCCCTTTCTAACCATTGTCGTTTATCATCATCTTTATAATCAGCAATAATTTTATCATCACTACTCAAATATGGACGCATATTCACACCTAAACGTTCCTCAGGTATATTCGCATAATATTTTAATAAAATACTTAAAATATCATCATTAAATCCTAATAATTTATGATTCTCGATAGATTCGTATAGTTTTAATTCCGGTGTAGCCCAGCAAATATTCCGTTTCGGATTCTCATAAACATGTTTCGAATGTACCAACATTGTGTTCATTTGATAACTATAAAACGACCATAATTGACCGTTTGTGATAATAGTTTGAGTGACTAAAGGGTATGTGATATCATTGAATGTATTGAAACCAAGAAAATTCGCTTGAGCATTCAACCAACTGAAACTGGCTAAAATCCCTTGACGATGTACGGCTTCTTTATCATCTTGTCGATCTTTATATCTCAACGATCTGTCTAAATGGTGGCCACGACTGTGATATGATAACAAGCCGAATTGTTTACGATCACCCGGCCAAAAACCGGGTATGTTAGCGATATGCCGGTAATCAGTCGAGATACCAACAGTTCTAGGATCGTGTTCGAAGAACGGTACTGTTAAAGCTGGATTCTCTGCTTCGCTGTGCGGTATTATCGGCAATAATGGTAGTTGGTGTCTTAAGGCAATATTAGCTGAGCCTAAATAATTCATAGCACGATCGACTGGATCATTTTCTGTGTGTTTTGACCAACTCGCACCGGCGCGTTTCTTTTTAATAATCTCCGGTGGATTCATACCGCCAACATACCAAACTGATTCGATTCTTGAATCGTAATCAATCTAAAATACAACAAAATTAATAAGATTCTATATAAATTATAGAAATTTACAGCTGAATTTGCAAGATGTGGATATTTTTCCGATAGACGATTGATGATGCTTCGATTAATTTGTCTGCAAATCGACGTACTGTACAAGTTGTCCAATTCGATTTTCTCCAAAGTCTCTTGACGTATATCGTGTAAACGCCTAAAACACACCGATTACTCATAAATTCTCAAAAATTATCCCTTTAAAACCCACTGATATCCGTCAATTTCCGTGAGGATAGCCTCTTCAATTTCCGCTTTAATTTCATTCAATTCTGCTTCGATATTGATACGATCGTAATAGACAGGTAAACGTTCACTTTCTATAAGATGTGTACGTGTACAATGTTGGGCCAAATTCAAATTATTATAAGGTATATAATCTTCCTTTAATAGATAACATTTGAAACCATAATAACGTGGCATATTCAATCTGATTTGTTTCTCTTCGACTGTTTTAACATCTTTAATTGACTCATATTCGGCTTCTTTACGGCGTTCTAATTTCTTTTCAGGGGAAACGTCCAAAATTTCAGGATATTGAGGTGTTGCAGTGTATTCATTCTCGATTGTTGCCGTAGAATATAACCGAAATTTAGATAATTGCGGCAAAATTTGACGATTTAATCGCCACACTGTCGACATTATCGTGGCTGAAAATTCAACAATTATTCAATAACATTTAATTAAATTAAAGAAAATAAATAACACTAACCTCACTTTACAATCACGCCGATTCTGACATGGGGGAATTTCATTTTATTTTCGTTTCAGTAGAGCTACATTTATATCAAGCAACTTTAAATGTTAGAGCCATTTTTGTAAAGTTTTCCGATAAATTCTCCAATGTTATATTTGATTAATTAATTGGGTTAAATAGAATCAATGAAATCTTAATTTTTTATTTGTTTTAAAAATATAGCGCTGCATTTATCCGGATGTTAGTTGTTTTGGTAGGCGTGAAGTTACTAGACTTGGTTGTAAAATTAGCGGTAAATTTGAATTTATTTATGGTAGATTAAAAATTCGTAATTTATATTTTATAAAACAACTTTATTGTTGGCTGTTTACAAAAATGTATAATTCTTCAATAATAAATAAATAAATGAAAGTATATTCACAAATACAACTCAATGAACAATTGTATAATAATTATATCAATTTATTGATTGCTACGAAGGCACTGCTATTTTTTTATTTAAATTTTTTAATGTTTATTTTTATACAATTTTCATATCTAATAGTAAATAATTCACATATTGTACAAGGCGTGACCCTAAATTCCTACTTTTTCTTTTTATTTATTTATATATAATATAGTATATAAAACTCTTCTCTTTTTTTTAATGACTAGTAGCTGTTTTGAATCGAAATTTTTTAAATATTCTCGAATTTACAATAATCTATTTTATAAAATTAAAATAATAATGATGAAAAAGAATACATGTAATACAATAATTAAAATACAATTTACAAAATTTATTATTATTATTACCAATTGCAATAAACGCAATCAATAAAATAAGTACAGAACAGGAATTTCTTTTATAACAATTAATTCATTAAGATTTAACAGATTGTTTTCTATAAAAATAAAAATGCTTTAATTAAATTAAAAAATAACCTGAATTATTATTATTATTATAATAATAATAAAAGATTTGGTATGGTCCCCCAATTAGTTTAAAATTTTCTTTATTTCATTTTAGATTTGATCGTATCATCAAGTCAGCGCCATTGGAGAGCTTTAGAAGCCTTAAAGCACCAAAAAAGTACGACTATTTTTTTAAATTAACCATTATATAATATAACATCGATAGGACGATGTATATAAGGCCATTATTTTCAAACAATTTTTAATCGTTTTCTTTTGAAAATTACACATATAAGACACGAATTATTGCATTTTTCGGATTCTAAGATCTGGAGAGTAAAGCTTGGTTCTTTGTTACAATTGTTGTTTCCAAATTTTATCAATACCCTGTGTGCCCAGGCTTGACTTGTTTATTCTAAGTTTTATTATTATTATTAAAGAACAACCAGTGGAATTTTGGATGTTTTAGACTTTCTTTTCAAGAAAGTAATGGATCAATTATAGAAAAATTAAAAAAAAAATAATTAGGACGGAAACACCACAGCACCGCTCCTTTGTTGTTTTTTCATCTTTTCTTTGCAAAATTTCATCAGACTTTTCATTAATCATTCACGATTTTCGAGAGATTGGATCACAACAATAACACAATATTTGTTTTCTTTATAAAAATGTCTGTTAATCACCTATATGGTGCTAATAACACTTCCAACCAACATGGGCACGAGATAACATTCTGTCGTTCATATCCCGGGCCCCAGCCTTTCATAAAACTTATCGTTATGGAATTCCGTTGTACAGGGCCTAAATTTGTAATATCCCATTCATTATTATTATTATTACTATTATTATTATTATTATTATTATTATTATGAATAGATTGAGCGGCCTTATCAAATACACAGAGGCACTGCTCGGCAGGTACACGAGTAGGGGGTAGACGTGGATCCCATGATGCTGATTTAACAAAAATCAGATTTTCTGAACGATTATAAAGCCATACATGGTCACCTTCAAGGGATAGTGTTACACCTGTAATTAGTATTATGATTTAGAAAATTTACAATTTTATTGTTTTAAATCAAAAATATACCTAAGCCGATTCGACACCGTGTCCGGATGACCGATTCTGTTGCATTAGAATTTTGTTGAGCTAATGTATGTAATGAGAGACCATCACCATAGGGCACGTCACCCAAAATATTCACAGCCGGCGTATCCACAGGAAATAATGGACCTACACGTTGAGCCATCTCCCAATAGGCAAGTCTGCACCATTCCTTTGGATTTCTGAACGATTCTGTAATGGAACAAAAACGGATTTTTATTTAATAAATGGAATTTATGGAATTACCATTCTATAACAATTTCAAAGATCTGACCAAAATTAGAACCTCGTAGCTCATTTCGAAATTTTATTTTGGAAGAGGTGGAAATGTTCGCCTATTTTCTAGAATGCAATGGAGATAAACGAAAAAAATCACTGTTAACGAGGGTCTTAATCGATTAGCGAGCTTTGGTCGTTTGAAAATTACGACATTAGCCAAACCGATCGTTTCTGACCAAACTTCGAAATGAGCTACAAGGTTCTAATTTTGGTTAAATTAACAACTCCTTGAAATCTTGTTTGAATCTCGCCAATTAATAGGAGTTACAAGAGAATTGACCACTTTAAAAAACACCCTGTGTGTGGTCGGTGGTCTTCTTTAATCCGACGACCACCTTTGAATTTTTGTGTCAAGACTTATAGTAGTTAGTGATTGCATACTTCCTCTCCCCCTTTCTTTCTATTATTATTATAATTTACTTTTTTGTGAATATTTAATTAAGATTCGTTATAGTTTCATTGGTGATTAATTTAGCGAAATGTGTGTGTGTGTGTGTGTGTGTGTGTGGCATTGACAGGTGCGGTAAGCGTAACATCAACAACGACAGTGACGTCATTATAGTGGCGCCAAGCGTCCATCTGCCGGCGCCGCGAGGTGCATGCTGATCGATCAGACACCTGTCCCCCCCGCACTCGCGCCTATACACCGTGTACACGTATACTCTATAGAAAAGCTGTTGTTTTTCAATAATAATAATAATAATATGAATAATAACAGTAATAATAAACATAAATTTCGAAATACCGGTTGCAAGTACTGTAAGAGAGTCACAAATGTCACTTTATAAAACAACCCACCAAGAAGCATAAAGATATGAATAATTAAATTAATCAGAGCGAATTGTTGTTGTTGTTGTTGTTGCTAATTAGCGGTACTGTCTCAATTAAGAAACCATTTCTATAATTGTCGAAGCAAAGAGTATAGAGAGACGCGATTATAACGTTGTTCTCACGGCCAAATTCTCGAAAATCGTACAGTTTTTCCTTTATATCCATCTACGGTTCTGTATATTTTATTTATCAGTGATTTTTCTATACAACGAAAATATGAGGAAAACTTGAAGAATGTTGTTTTTCCTCTTGTTCCACTACCACAACTACTACAACACTCTATATATAGATATTGTTTATTAGAATTTAATAATTGTTAATTCAAATTTGTGAAATATTACAACGGAAAATTAAAAATGTGTTCATCTTCTTGTAAATTACAAAATTAAAATATTACTGTTAATAATTTATTAATTTATTAGTAGAATCCGAATGGAGTATAAACAGTTAAATGCATTGGAAACAGTTGAGGATTTCAACAGAGTGAAACTTATATACAATTCACACACACACACACACACACACACACACACATACACATACAAAAAACATATCTATACCGTATGCACATACACACATACATATTTAGTTAAAACATATATGTGTAGAGAAAAAGAGAGAAAATGTTGTGAGGTCGATGGCTCTTTAGATTATCCCAACATCTCTACTACACATATACTGTTGTAATGTACGTTGTGTTTAATACAGGGACTTTTTCTATAAATATACAATAAACCGGAATAAATTCAGTCGGATTGACAGCAATAAATCGAACGACAACCTTTTTACAACAGCATTGACCATTGAAAAAACCGCGAAATTTCCTGCCATTTCATTCGATTCTAACACTACTGTCATCCTCAGTAAATCAAAGGAAAGTCAAGTTGAAAGTGTCTCACTATATCTCCCTGGACAAAATTCACCGATGGTTGCTAGAGTAAATTGCAAGGAAATTATCGGATCTTGAAATTAAAAAAGTTCTACTATTAGCACCTATGTATAGTCTGTAAAGTGACTTAAGAGACCGACTAAAGCAATAAAATTAGTTCACAATAACAAATAACTTGACTTTTGTTGAAAAATTATCCGCTTTGTGGAAGACCGATCCTTTTGCAAATTTTCATTTGACGAATTTATAAAATTTATCATAGTAGCAATATTTCAGTCAAGTTGTTTGTTACTGAATCTATTGTGAACTAATTTTATTACTTAAGTCGGATCTCTTAAGTCACTCTATAGACTGTATTTCTATTCAGAGTCAAGTTGAAATTGTGTCACTATATGTATATTCCAACTAGTCTTCGCCCCTGCTTTGTAGAATCAATTGAGCAGGGAAAGTATGCAATTACCCAAATTTGAAAAAAAAATATCAATTCCTCGATTTTCCTTAATTACAGAATTTTCAGTGCTCTATTGCAGCGTTTCCCAAACTGTGTTCTGCGAAAAATTATGAAGCTGAAGTTAGAGAACAAAGAAAAAGTTAAGAACGTTCCTGTTGTAGGTAAAAAGTAAAAGCTCAAATTTACTATAGTGTTCCTTAAAACTTCTAAAACTTAAAAAGTGTTCCGCAATGGGAAAAGTTCGGGAAACACTGCTCTATTGTAACGCTGAAAGTTACTCATCGCACACTTAAGCTCGGTTTTAGAGTAGTCTCTAATGATGGAAATAAGCAAGCATTGATATTTTATGTTTTCACTTAATTCAAGTTTAAAGGACGATTCATTATCGCTCACGTTTAAGTAGGAAAAGATTTATTCATCCCTATTCACGAATAAGAAACTCGTACAGAGCTTGCCAAAACTAAGAGACCATTTTATGTGCGGCTGTGTAAAACGGCCTTATGAAGGCGGTCTTAATATAGTAACAGAATCTAACAAGTAAGAAGTTTAGAAGAAAGATATTCAATCAGAAGAAGGAGGTGGGGCATTTACCTGAATAGAAAAATACATTATACAAATTTGCTATGTCTAAAACTGGCTTCAACACCCCCTACCACCCCACCTTCTTACCCTGACGGAAGAAACAGCCCGATTCACATGAACGAAAAACGAGATATTCTCATTCAAGACTTGGTTTTGGTAAGCTCTGTACATGCAATAAATGTTGAAGTAACAATAACAACAATAAAACGAGAGGCAAGTTGTGAACGTTTTATTATATTTTCTAGTTGGCCTTCTGGAAGGCTATCATATGGGGAGGATTTAGAATAAGACACCCGCCCATCCTCATTTTATCATAATCGAAACATATTACCGATATAATCGAACAGAAAGAAGAATACATGGGGAACGATTCAAAATTATAATCGAATCGGTTTTTTTTCCCAAAGAAAATTATGTTGTACGTGTTATGCGAGGTTATTTATTTCGATATGATGGATTGAAGAAACCGCCTCGTACATCACAAACGAGGGTAGTTATTAGTTTATGTATAGTACAAGCATATTTTTATAACAATTACTTTTTTCTTTATATCATTTCAATTATAAGTAAAAAAAATGTTGCCATTCTCTTAATTTCGTTTAGATAGAGAATTAAAGGCGCCCCCCTACTGGTGTGTGACATTGTCGCGGTCGTCGGCCGCACCAAAATCTCCTCCCCACACATACCAAATAGTGACGCCTGTCCAAAGACGACGACGACGACAACGACGACGGCTGTCATCATAAATTACCGAAAATACATTTCAACATTTCATTCAATCAATGTGACAAATCTGATTGTGCGGCGTTTAATGTATGTATAAAGGGGGTAAAAGAGGAGGAGAAGGTAACGTGGACCTTGTCGCGTTGCGACAGATAAGAGAATGGACATTACAACAACAGCAAACAACAAAAAAGCCGCCTGCTACTTATGTTGTTACTATTGCTGCTGAGCCGACGTCGACGTCGTCGTCGTTAAACAACATTGATGGCGCCAACTAGGCGGCACCAAAAACACGATGAAAATAATTAAAGTTGGGAGAGAACTTGAATGTGGGTCAGAACAAATACACACAACAACAACAACATTGAAAGAAAGAAAGATATACAATTAGTTTGCCTTTTATAGTGGCGCTTACTTTTGATACACAACCAACCTGAACAACATGATCGGAATCATGGACCAACAACCTTTCAAATTGAGGAAATTGAACATTACACACGAAAAACAACAAAACAAAAACAACAACGGATCAAACAAGAACAGATAGAGAAAAAGTTACTAAACGACCAGCATTCTATACGGATCTGTGTCCACTTGAATTCCTTTTGTACGATTTCTACTACTTTTTAAAATAATAAAACAAGAAAATTGTATTAAATTATAAGCAAAATCTATTTTAATTTATAATTTTGTACATACTTCTCTCTCAATACTTACAACTACCAACATTAAAAAAAAAAAAACATTTCAGAGGAATTGTTGAAATTGTTTTTCCACGAAATACACCAGAGCCTCTGCCAAGTTGCTAGGAAAAATTTCAGGATACATTTTCCAACTTGTCTTCAATTATAAAAAACAAAAATTTAAATAAATCGTAATTTGTTTTAATAATGCTGCTAGTTTGGAAAAATCTCCCATCATGTTGTATATTCGTTATTTTAACGTTCGGAAAAGTTTTTTTAAATCGACAACTACGTGATTTTGTTCTAATGGATTTGCGTAGGTTTACCCCCCATACTTGATAACAGTGTAGGTATAATAAGAAATCAATTTGGTTTTTTTTTCCTTACAAATACCTCCACAAACCACTTGTTGAGAGAATCTTGTTGTTTTCCTTACGACTGTAAATGGTAGAAGAGTGGATCGGAAAAGATGGATGAGATGATTTTTAGATGCTGTTAAAGCAACAGGTGGTTATAAAATAGATAGTAGAATGTTTGTAGATAACAATAGTTGTTTGTATTGTTGGAAATTAATTTTTATTTGTATGTAGGGAAGTGTTGCAAAATTTTTGACACAAATTGGATTTGATTTTTCTTTGATAGGGGTGGTTGAAGAGTATATTGGCGTGTTTTTTTTTTTTAATTCTTTTTTTTATAGGTTGTACCTAACCTCGGTGCAATATTTCGAATGTTTATATGTATATTTATGTGTTTATGTGACGTAACTAGCGCGATTGGCCGTAATCTTGGCGCCAGCACTGAACTCGTAATGTCTATTTTTAAAATCGTCGTACGTACGGGGCCGGCCAACCGTCGTCTCCTGTAATATAAATGTTGTTATATTGTTTGCCACACTATAACAACAATCATAATAATAATAATAAACAAGTCAAGATTGAATAAGAAAAGGCATAAAACACACCCATTCTCTGCGATTACAATTTGGCCAAACCTCGGCAACATCATCATCATCATCATCGTTGGAAGAACAATGGAGAACAAGAATTAACATTGTTTTTATTCTATTTTTTTATAACGAATTTTTCTGAGGAATTCTCTGGTAACACCGCGAAATAAGATGACTTTTGTTATTATGATGATGATGATAATAACAACCTGACATACGACCTTGATAGACCTGTTCAATAATGCGACTATTCTCCTTGCTGTTGCTACTACTACCACACTCATATCACTCAAAACAATAATAACACAATCGATAATAATTAACAATTGTTGTAGATATAACAATAAGAGCTTCTATCGGCATGTCAACTATGAATATTTATCTTATGCACGTTAGTTACGTGCCACGATTCCAAAAAAACAACAAAAGTTTATAACGTGTAGGCAGGCATCTAGTCATAAGCAAAAGTCGAGCCTTAGTTGGGAGAAAAATACAAAATTTAAGGTGTGCCGCCGCCGATGCCGCCACCATTATCATCATCATCATCATCATCATCAAAATCACAATCACACTCGTGTTGTTCTTGTTGTTGTTGTTACGTAGTGAGAGTGTGCAATGTTGTCACACGTTGTTGTCCTTCCTACGGCCTTCTCTGGCCTTCCTCTCAGTTGAGGCCGAGATAAGCGCGCTTATATTTCATGAATGTATGTGTTATGTATAGTTAGAGACAAGGCGCCGGGCGCCTTCTCCCCATTTAGATTATTTTTAATCGCTTATCTAATGCAACATTAACAAGATCACACCTATATGTGTATGTGACGTGTGTATACGGCGAGTTTTACGATATTAAAGAGTTTTCGCCAGCCACCGTTACGCACCAAAACGTTACCTTGAAGCTTTAATCTTTACGGTGAAAATTTTCGTTTGCGCTGTACTCAGCCCACTGTAAGTCTAATGGACCTATAAAAATTAGTACTATTATGACATCTATTCTCCCGCATGAAAGATAAGTAGTTCAAATATCTCAGTAAAGATGCCGTAGTACGATGTTAATTTTAAATGCCGGAGCAAATCATAAATTACTGTTAAAATAATTCAATTACATTTCTTTTATTATTTACCTGTAGTCTGTATCAATTTTAGATTTTATTAATTACAATTGATTGTTATTTTAATCACCTCGTTTAATTTTTTTTACGACGTTATTTAGGTTATGTTCGTCAAGTCATTGTAATTTTGTTAAAATTCAATTAAGATACAGATTTCTGTTATACTAACATTAGATTACTGTTATATTGACAGTAACGATCAATTGATCGCATACCCGCCATATTGATTCAAGTGCACGTGGGGGTGTGGGGTCACGTGTTTAATACTGACAGTTTTTCATTGGTTCCCTTATTTTCATGATATAGCGTCAAAAATCGTCTTATAGGGTTAAGAATCTGGACCTTGAAAGTTTAACGGGGAGATTTTAACGTACCGGTGGCTGGCGCAAACTCTATATTTTTCAGAGCTCTATTTATCGTTACAAAAATTTAAAAAAAACTATCAATATCGAGTTCGACAATATAATTTTTGCTCGCCACACGTTATGTTTTAAACTGTACGGTACAACGGAAAAACGTTTTCGCTTTGCGTGAAAAATTTAAGCTTCTATAATGATAAGTGATATACATTGAAATCAGCGTTACTAGCAATACAATCAGCTGATCGGTACCCGCTATACTGATTCACGTATACCTACGTGCAATCACGTGGTTTATACCGACAATTTTTCATTGGTTCCGCTATTTCTGAAATATATCATAGAAATACACGTTATACGATAAAAGCTCATTTATTTTATCCAAGGTTTGTATTCGATTTTTCTATCCGAATTCATCTCAGATCCGAGATATTTTCATTTTTACATTATCCGACTCAGTTGCATGTGTACGTAGGAACTAACATTTAAAAATCGGTGATACCATAAATAAGTTGATACTAAAAGTGACAGTCATGCTTTTCAACTTGCGTATAACCTCAAATTCTCAAGACAGCATACTGCGCATGACACTTTTTGGAAAATTGAACGGAATTTCGGATGAAATATCGGATGCGACAACACGGATTAGAAATCGAACGGTGTGAAACACACAAATTTGTCTTTTTATCTGTTCGGAACAAAAGATTGAATGTATACTCGAATAATTTACCGATAACGAGAGAAAATTCTCTAATACTTATCTCCAACAATTTAGCCAGGAATTTGAACGCTTGTGTGATAATTACGAATGTTTATCTAAAGAGCATAAGATTGACAAATTTTGTGTAAAATACACAATCTGTTACAGATTTTCTCGTGTTTAAAATAGATTTTGTCTATTATAATTTGCTAAATCACTTACACAGATTAAAATTTCTAAAATCTGTGATAATTATTTGAAAGAAAAAAGTTTTTCGAAAATTTCATGAATATCCACAATTCATACCGGATTTTTGGTGAATAGCCCCCAATTTATAAAAAAATTATTTTGTAGTCCAAATTTTCGCTCTACTAGAACAACACGACGTGTTGACAGACACGTAATTTCAGTAAAATTTTTAAATAAATACAATGAACTTCCTTACAAGATAAATTCCTTTGAATTTTGCAAAATTACAAGTCGTTCCAAAAAAAAAAACTATATCACAACATTTCAAAGAATTACGAGTGTTTCGTTTTAGTTTTTTTTTGATAATAAATCTATCAAAAGAGTACCAAGAATAAAACACATTTCCATACACAGATAGATGGATAATTTATTAGAATTTCCCAGGGAAATAAATATTAAATACTTTTAACCTTGCAGATTTTTGGAAAATTCCTTGATTATAATTTAACACTGTTTATAAACAAATACATATTAATTGTTTATTGAGAAAATCGTGACGAGACATAATTGCAGATATCCGCAGGATACAGTTACTTTTAAAAATTTTAATAATTTTGGACCTATAAATATTTGAGGGGATGCTTGTTTTGTCATCAATTTCAGGGATAATATCTAGAAATAGCTCAACAACTCAAATCTCTTGAAAAAGAATGAAATTCAAGTGATTATCAGCCAAATTTTCCGTTTTTACGGTTTTCTACCCCATAAACGATCAAAGACAGTCCTGTAGTTCTGATAGAAAACTTAAAAAATCTTCAAGTGAAAATTAAGTTTTGAAAAATATTGAGCCGGTTTTGAGATAGTGCAGGACTGACAACTTCAACCCTATATTCGCCCTTTTGATTGGTTATGTGTACAAATGGCGAAAAACACACCCTTTGAAATAGAATGAAGTGTAGGTACTTTAAAATCGAAGATCTGAATCTAAAATTTCGGGTAATTTACTTATTAAAAACCGTGTTTAATTAAAAATTCTACGTGTTAAAAAAAGATTCGTACAATGTAAGCCTCGATTCTAGTGAATCTTGTTAAATTAACAAATTATCAATTGAAGAAGTGTACATACATGATTTTTGAATACTAATTTGATATTTTCTATAAATTTATTTCTGAATATCTATGTCTCTTTTATACAGTATCGGTTCAGTTCCAAATGATTAATTTTCAAATTTTTAATTTTACTTCACGAGGTACAACCCCTCAGAGATATTTCCAGCGTAATTATTTTAAATACAGAAAACTCCTGAATGGGTGGTTTTTATTTTGTAATTTTCTATTAGCAGAAGAATTTTCATGGTGACAAACGAAAAAACCCATACAAATAGCATTTAATCATACATAACTTTAACCCTCAGCAAGGGATGAAAACTCGGTTAACACCTTTTGATAGCCGTGGCGAATCTGTATCATTTAATTTTTAAATCACTAATATAATCAGCCGTTCCAGAGATATTTAACTAATTTTTCAGGGTTGACTTCAAGCCTCAATATCTTCCTTAAACTTGAGTATGGGCACGAATTGCAAAATACGCAAATGAAAACGATTACTTTTGTGCCAAAAAATCATCAAAATCCGGAGTTCCGGAGCAGGAAAGAAAGAAGAGATGAAACAAAGAAAATAGACTAAAAGATCGTTTAAATGGTATGCTTGAACCGAAAAAAAACGGTTTTTGTTTTCGGTTCAGCTCAGAATTTTGTTCCGGTCAAAATTTCGGTATTCGGTTAAGCTCCGGTTTGAAATTCTCTTTTATACGACTATTTACCTGTGTTGTATACGTATTGGTTTAATGTCGCGTTATATAAACCCGTGTTAAATTAAAGATTCATAGGAATTAAAAGGGAAATAGATCCAACTCTTGTATACAGAATATTTCAGATCGTGTTCAATGATTACTAATCGTATTCTATCGTGTTATACGATGTGATTTGTAATAATTAAAATAAATGTAAATTAAAAATTGTATTTTAACTGGGAAATTCCATGTTGATTTTTTTTAATTTATATTTAAAATAAATTGTTGCTATTTATAATTTTTATAAAATTTCAATAAATAAATTCTTTTGATCTCACACCATACTTGTGTGTATGTTGTATGTGTATACGATTTGATAAAATCAGCCGGCGCCGAAAAATAGATAGACGTGTACAAACTCACATAGCCTTTTATAATAATGTACAAAAGTTTTAAAAATAAACATTTACAGAACGTATTGTCTCTTTATTAATATTATTATTGAATAAGAAAAAGTTGAACTGGCGCCGGCGCTACATGGAAATTTGTATCCCTCTCACTGTCTCTCGCTTTATATTAGAAAATGTCTACAATTTCACACGATCTTTTCTCTATTTATGAACACCACACACACACACACACAAAACAATAATATTATTCCAACACTTTTATTATAAAAATAATAATAAAATAATGCCCACCAGTCATGATATATATTAGAAATTCAATGATAACAACAAAAATTCGCAAAGCGATTTCTCCACATATAATAATAATAATATGACATGTAGAGGAGGTTGACCGAATAATGTACGACCCCCTTTAGAATAAGTCGTCTTAATGATGTTTGTCGCCGGGTATTATCAAACTATAATACATGTTGGAGGATGGCGGGCGCCAGGCAGACAACAACAACACTAAAAACCAAACACCTGCCCTAAATAACACACAAAACTTTACGATATAGACTTAAAAAAAAATATAAAATAACGACCGTTACATACAGGGGGTGATAATGTAAATAGACGACAATTACAACAATTACAACCCTGATAAGAATCGTTGCTAAATTGTAAAAATACAGGAAGACACCCCTTGTATAATTTACTAAAGCATAATTAACATGCTGATTTCTCTTCTATAATTAAAAATAATTACAATTATTAATTGGAATAGAGTAACGTGTGATTATTTATTAGATACATTGATAAATTCGTTGTTTCTGATTCTAAATATAATTTTTATCGCAATTGGAATGAATTTTAAATTCTTCATTGAATAATTGTAATGTTTCGATTGATATTGAAAAAATTAACATACGAGAAGAATTTCGGCGTTTGTAGATGTGTGTGTCTTGTCTGTGTGTAAAATGTGACGACAACCGGCGCCAGTGTTTTGACTGGCCATATCGCAATGACTTAACCGGCTAAAATTAAAATCAAACCAATGCAAATTCTACACACAATTATAATTGTTTATAATAATAAAAAGCCTCTTGTTTTTACCAATTAAAACAAAAAAACACACGCAATGATCGAGTTTTAATCATATCTGTCTGGACCTTATACACTACCATACCATACAAAAAAAAAGACCACCGGCTGTTATCCTTGATCTGCTATTATTGATTACATCGTATAACACACACACAAATCAAATATACAAGAAGGGAATTTGATCAATTTCTTTTACTGTTAAAGATTTTTATTGTGCACAATTTCCGGATGCTGTAATCGTTCTTCAATTATTGTCTTTTCCACACCCTGTGTGAAAAAAGAGGATCGACGCGCCCTGAAGGCACCGAAATTCTGAATCGTTCTTTCTATATGTGTGTGTTTTTGTTGTATTGTTGGTCACCTTGAATGGGGCCCCCCATCATACATCTATATGTATGGGTATATATGTTAAATAGAGAGAGAGAGAGAGAGTGGCATATTATGATGTCATATGCAATCAATAATTTATAATTAATAGAAATTCAATAAATTAATTAATACACACCCTCTCCACTAGTCGTTAGAGATTCATGCCAGGTAGTATTCTCACTAGGTGCCCGATCTGCAACAATATAGAAAATATTAATGTAATTGTTATAGAAAATAAATAAATAATAATATCAGATCTTGAACAAAACACACCTTGACACTTTCAAGATTTGCACGAAATCCTCAAATAAAAGATAAAATTTGTATGTGTGTATATAGTACGTTTATTCCGCTAACGTTTTTTGACTTAGCTTTTAAATAAGAATAAGTGGTTTACATAATAGATTACAATAGCCGAGGGAATCTACAATTTCACCATCTGTTTCTATATATATTTATATGTGCCTTGTAACAGGTATACAGGGTGATTCACGTCGAACGAAAAGTTTTTAAATGACGGTCCCCAGAGAACATTTTAGCAAAATTATAAATACGTAGCTCATTTGGAAGCTGACCAAAATCGAGATAAAGATGTAAAACGACTAAGAGAATGACTCTTAGATCCTTCCAATAGTGATTTTTTTCGTTTTTCTTCGTTTCATTCTAGAAAAAATGCGAAGCATCTCAACTTGTTCTAGAATGAAATTAAGAAAAATCAAAAAAATCCATGTTGGGAAAGTCTACGAGTCATCTTTAGTCATTTTGTGTGGTTAGTTTGTTTTTGAAAACGAGCTATAAGGCCCTAATTTCGCTAAAAGGTTCTCTGGGGACCTCTTTGAAATATTTTTCGAGTTGCTCGTCAAATAATTGGAGTTGTCATAAGAACTTTTCGTTCGGCGTGAATCACCCTGTATAACAACAAATATTTTCAAGGGTTTGTCGATTCTCTCTATGATTTATAACACCCCAACCGGCTACTGTAAATTTTGCATCCATTGTGTTAATTTCAATTTACAACTCAAGTCAAAAAACTTTAGCGAAGTAAACGTACTATAATTTTTAATTTTTGTTGTATTTTTTCAAATATGGACTGAGATGTTATGGAAATTTCAAAAAATTATTGTTACTTCACAACGACACCTTAAAATAGTGATTGAATAATTAGTGAAGAAATCACGGGGGCGGCTCATTATTAATTTTAACCCACCTTTATTTATAAATACTAATAAAACGATGGAATGTTTGCTTTTTCTAAACGGACATTTATTAAGAATTTGGTTAGCGCCAGTGTATAGCAGTAACAGCGGCGGCGGGACGGACATGTCTGACCTTTCTAAAGTGGAAAGTTAAATAAACCGGCGCCTCGCTATTCTTGGAGGATCCGACAATGTAACAACAACAACAACAACAACACGCCGCCACCACTATATTTCAATAATAATCACACAGCATCGGCGACAACAATATTTTCAAAAAATTTTCTGATTAGAAAATTAATAGACGAGACATGAAAGGGGAATGTTGAGACTAATAGTGGCGTCAACAAGGGGTAGTGATGGTGGTAGTGTTCGCTTTTGGCATCATCATCATCATCACGATGAGCATCGTCAACGGAACCCCCTTTTTTCTGCGTGAGGCGCCATATCCTGTCGCCAATAAGTATAGGCGCCAGTTTCTCCAACAACCCCGCACAAAAGGGACGACCACCCTTTCTCTCTCTTATTTTTTACTGTTATAGTATTATTTACAAAAATCATCGATGACTCATATTTTATTCTAATATAAAATAGGTTCTTTTATCAAACAACAGGGGACGTACATACGTTTAATGTTAATAATAATGTGCCCCCCCAACTAGTTTCTGGTAATAATTCAAATAATTTTTATTTTAGAAATAAACAAACATAAATTTCGATTTTTCTCTCCATTCGGTTTTGTTGTTAATTTATTTCTATTAACGGAAGAGAAGTCGGCATTTTCTATATAAACACAATCACAAGGTCCTTCTCGATTGTTGCGTCAGCTGTACACATACACAAACACGAGACAGACAAGATAACACAACAAAACCATATTTTCTTACTACTTCAAGACAATTAAAATCAAGATAAACACCCGTTCTGGCTAAAGAAAGATACTTAAAAAAAATACACCCCAAATTTCTATTAAAATCAACTAAAAATAGTGTCGATTAGAATAAAGGCAATGACTTGTTGCCCCAGCATCCGATATCATCATCATCATCATCATCATCATTCGGTATTTCAAATAAATCTCCACAGATAGAAAGAGGCCACTTGTTGATACACTCCTATACAATACAAGCACTAATCAAAACAATAAACTAGAATAGAATATAGAAAAAATTATAATAAAAAAAAAAAATATGTAAACTTACCCTCAGGTCTTAGATTCTCTACAGGATATCGAGTGTATGGGGGTGGAGATAGTGGTGTTTCTGAAATTATAATAATTTATGTTGAATTTTAATTATTTCCACTATTAATAATAATAATAATAATAATAATGATAGTCGGCTATTGATATGAATTCTAGATAAAAACAGGCGCCAATATTTATCAAACAAATATAACAATGGAGTAATATTTGAGTATAAAAAAATACATACAGGAAAAAAAATAGGAGACGCTTCTTGATAAAGTAGAAAAATTGTTTAAACATTTAATTAATAATAATAATAATCTTCCTCATTCTTGAAGCGATTGGTTAGATAACTATACCGGGTGTCCGCTCTAAATATGGACAATTCGATCGAAACTCCCTAGCAGTTGGAGGGCGATTCGAATAATATTTTTGAGGATTTGTAGGGTGGACCCCAGAGAACATTTCAGCCAAATTAGAACCTCGTAGCTCGTTTGGAAGTTGGTCAAAAAACGATGTAGCGATTTTCAAAAACTAGCAAAACACGTGAATGAACTTAGAATTTCGGTTTTCTCCATTTTAACCTGGAACAGGTGAAAATATTTTGTATCTTCTCTGGTATACAATGGAGAAAAACAAAAAAAATAAATGGTGGGAAAGAGTCATTCTTAGTCGTTTCGCATGTTTAGTTAGTTTTTAAAAATTGCGATATTGTTCAAAATGATCATTTTTTGACCAACTTAGAAATGAGCTACGTGGTTCTAATTTTGTTGAAATGTTCTCCGGGTCGACTCCACAAATCTCCAAATTATTATTCAAATCGCCTATTAACTACTTGGAGTTTCGTTAAAATTGTCCATATTTAGGACACGTGGTAGAAGAAATTCTCAATAATTCAACATACACTTGGTCTATTTTAACTTGACTTAAATTTGATTTCTAGACAATTTTTTCGTAGATTCTATGGCACTGACAATATCTCTGTCTAACACGTTGAAAAATCAATAAATTATAGAATGATAAATTAGTATGACAAAGATAACACGTTTACTAGAAAGTGTATACAGGGTGAGCCAAGAGGATGGCACCCTAAAAGTATAAGGAGTTCTAATAGATGAAACTCTATGAAATTTGGTATGTGGCCGTTATGGCACTTGAACTACCTTTGGAAAATATTCTCGTTGATCTAGCTACCCCCCTTATATAGGGTAGTGCACCCTACTCTCTTATTTTAAATGGAATGGTATATTTTTTATTACATTTTTGAATTCCTTGATAACATGACCCATGGTCTAGCGCTGAAAGTTTTTCAGATATTTCAGCTTTTAGTGCAATTTTAAAATTTGCAGTGTTTGATTGAAAAATTCATATTTTAGAAGATATAACATCTGAAATGTTGAAACTTGGAATTTAAGTAGTACAAGTAGTGTACTTGTTGCCAATTTAAACAGAATTCAATTATCTTTCAGCGTTTAGCTGAAATGAATTTTTCTTTCAGGCAATTTTCAAACTATAATAACTTGCTTATTTTAAATAGAACCCCATATTTCTATTTATACGGTTGGATAGAGAAAAAAATTCTGCATCGAACTGTATTAACATTCCCTATACCTATCTTTAATAATTTTTCAGTTATTCAAAATTTTCAATTTCGTTCAATCACCTCCCTTGAAGCAAAATATAATACTTCTAGTCGCCTATGCCAAAATAATTCAACTATAATAATATGCATAGAAGGCTTAGCAAAATGACAAAATACCACAAATGACGTTAATAATGAATATTTTACCTGTATTTTTTACAACTTTAGCCCATCCTACATACACAAAAAGCAAATGAAATAAATATTAATTTAATTAATTACTATTTTCTGTTATTTTATTTCATTGAGACAGTCCAAATTTAATTAATTAATTTCATCTTAATTGTGACAATTGAATTGGAGGTTGTTTTGCTAAGCCTTCTATGTTTTACATTTTATTTCAGGAAAGAAAATTAGACGAAATTGAAAATTCTGAATAACTGAAAAATTATCAAAGATAGGTATAGGGAATGTTAATACAGTTCGATGCAGAATTTTTTTCTCTATCCAACCATATAAACAGATATATGGGGTTCTATTTAAAATAAGCAAGTTATTGTAGCTTGAAAATTGCCTGAAAGAAAAATTCATTTCAGCCGAACGCTGAAAGATAATTGAATGTTCTACAGTTTGATAGAAAGTACGTTATTTGTACTATTAGATTTCTAAATTTTAACATTTTAACTGCAATAGTTTCTATGCTGTGAATTTTTTATTTAAGCACTGCAAAATTAAAAATTTCATGAAAAGTTAAAATATCTGAAAAACTTTCAGCGCTAGACCATGGGTCATGTTATCAAAGTCCCTTTCGATTTCATCAAGGAATTCAAAAATGTAATAAAAAATATACCATTCCATTTAAAATAAGGGAGTAGGGTGCACTACCCCATATAAGGGGGATAGCTAGAACAACGAGAATATTTTCTAAAGGTATCTCAGGTGCCAAAACGGCTATATAGCAAATTTCATAAAGTTCCATCAAGTAGAACTTCTTATACTTTTAGGGTTCCATCCTCTTGGCTCACCCTGTATGTTAATTTGAAAATAATTAACACTATTTATAAATAATGGTGATATTTTAATAAAATCATTAAAACGATAAATTGTACATTGTATATACGCCTACGATTTATGTAATGAAAACAATTGTAAGAAAATCATCTATCTATCTTTATTTTTTTTCTATATTTATATGTATCTATTTGTATTTCTATTTCACACTAGAGCAAGATTTTATAAAAATAGATGATTATGAATATTGTAAAAATACTGAACATAACATAAAAAGAGAAAAAGGAGAAGAAAAAATATGATGAATGTTTATTATTATTAGTAAAACGGCGCCAATGTTATAATAATAATAATAATAATAATAAATAGTTTTATTTTAATAAATATAATTTATGAATGTTTTATTGTAATTACAACCAAACACGTCGTCGTCTTATTACCACATTCATTGTATAATTAGTGTTAATTAATCTGAAAATATAGTATATAAATGTATGTATATCTACTATATAGATATAGAAATGAGGTGTTGAGGGAGTGCCAGAGTGTTGAGAAAGTTTTATTTTCGTCTCAGGTCCTGTTTTAATAATAATAATAATAATAATAATAATAATAATAAAAATAATATTAACAACTAACAATAAATCTCTAATATTTTCTTTAAAATTTTAATTTATTAAAACAATTATTAGAAAATAAAGTTATTAAATAGATTTATCAAAGTATTGATAATATCATTGGTCATTTTTGTATATGTTTGATTTTAAAACGTTTATTATGCTTTGATACAAGCCGACTTTAGACATAATTTAGTTGTTATTAAAATGATTTTTAAATATTTGTAAATCTTCAGTTTTATAAACTCCTCCCATCTTCCTTATTATCTAAGATGGGTAAATAGTGTTAAAATAGGATGTAGGCTGTTATTGTGGAGAGTGTGGGCTAAATCTACATCCAACTTTTTTTTTCTACATTTTTTTTTTAAAAAAAATATAAAACTAGTGAGTATTTTTCTTGAATACCATCCATAAACTACAGATAAGTAGCTTTCAAAGCACTTAACATTATCGGTTGTTGTTGGAATTGTTGGGAAAGATCCAGCGCAACAACCAGTCTTTCTCTCTATATAAAGGGGGCTGTTCTTATATCTTTACAAACAACACATAGACAGGTATTGGTTATAGTGGATCTATATACACATAATATGCACACAAATACAGTCATAGTATATACAGACGAGAGATCTGTTGTTGTTGACTACCACCCGGTGGAATTAGGCCTGGCGCCGTTGCTATCTTCTGGCGGCTGGTTTCGTTATAAGAAAACCCACCAGACGGTCAATCTTCTTCTTTTAAACAACAACAACAAACCACACACATGTATTATAAGTACAATCAAATTTTAAAAAAATAAAAAATAAAACACGACCGGCTTGATTTCTTTAGTCTAAAATAATTATGGGGCTCAAATAAGAATCGGTGGGATGGTTGCATTATCCTCTACAATTAGCCTTTAATCTTTAAAAAACCATATAGTAGTTGGTACAAATTTTATAAGAAAAAAAAAATCAATTATTTTGAATATAGATACTTAAATTTTGGAATGATCAATATTGTATAAATTGCGTCTTCTAAGAAATCACAACTGTGGAATCTGGCGGCGGTTCAAACCCACCACCACGATCATCATCGAAAGAATCTTGTACTGTCAACAAGAGAGGTACTTCTTCTCCAGCATCATCAACTGGAGAGATCGGCTAAGAATATGACAACGATACGAATCGAATACAGTCAGTCAAGGATGATGTTATTTGATGTTGATACCGGTCATGTTGTAATCATTTTACAAATACCTTTAAACAGTATAATATATGAACTTGAATCTTGCACAATAACAACAATAATAAACAATAAATATTTGATTTTTTTCTATAGTAAATAATCAATCAAAAAATATCAATAGAATAACCTTCAATAATTCTCTAAATTTAATTTATGAATATGGTGTTTTTTTTTAATAATAATAATTAATTAATTAAATATTAGAAACCACATGATTCAACTCACATTCTTATCAGTTGAAAAAAATTACATGATGACATCTGTTATCTTCAATAATAATTAATGAACACCGCTATCATTCGTCCAACAATATTTCATTATCAATTATTAAAATGAGATTTGTTTAAACAATTTTAAGAATGCATGCATACACACACATACACATCATTCACGGATCTTCTTTAGAAAAAAATAAAATAAAAACACGAGCCCCCTATTATTGTATACCTGCCGTTCGGTAAGAATTCCTTTTCACTATTGTTTGGGTAACAGTAAAACTATTAAAGAAAAAATTTGCTAATAGATCAAGAATGGAATTCATCAACAATTTCGAAATGAAAGAATGAAGAAAGAAAAAAAATGAAATAAAACAAACCACAACGTTTCTATTTATAACTTTATTAGTTGTCATAAATGTGGATGAAGCAGTGTCTGGACTGTATGGTGTAAATTACAGTGGTCCCACATTGACTTATCGTTGGTCTTAATTTAGATCAGTGTTTCTCAACCGACGGTCTGAAGGATCAAAATTTTCTCATCCACATTTGGGTAAATTTGGGAAAACACTGGTTAAAATGATTGAAGAGTGCTAACCAGTGTTTTAAAGCCCGTTTACACGCTCAAGCCATTTGCACAAACGGCTTGCGCAAGCCAAATTTGTGCAAATTTAACTGAATATATGTTGCCGTTCACACGTTCAGTTTGGCTTGTGCAGTTGTAGTGTGAGAAGAAGCACCTTTATTAAAAATTTCAAATTAGTAAAAATTTCAAATTGGTAAAAATAATCAAATGTCGAATTTGGATGAAGACTTATTACTTGCCACAGCTGCAGTGTGCATAATAAAAAAAAAGAAATCGAAAGCCAAGAGGAAATGGTGTAGATCTTGGCTACTAAAAAGGGATTTATTTTCTCATACAAATTTAATTAACGAATTACGGAGCGAACCCGATGATTTTCGTAATTATTTACGCATGGATGAGGCCACATATCAACATTTATTGAATTTAATTACACCCACAATTTCGAAAGAAGACACCGTTATGAGACGGTCAATTACTCCCCATGAACGTCTATCAGCAACGCTGAGATATTTAGCAACAGGAAGAACTTATGAAGATTTAAAATATTCGACATGTATTTCCAAATCAGCTTTATCGGCAATAATCCCGGAAACTTGTGACGCAATTTACACTGCATTGAAGGACTCATATCTAAAGGTAGGTTTATTGAATGATTATAATAATTTCAAATAAAAAATAATACAAAAACTTAATAATAAAACAAACATATTTTCTAACAAACAACAACTAAACATATTAAATCAATGAAATTAATTAATTAATGTTGGATTTGTGAAATGAATTATCAGTAGGTGGTATTTCTGTTATCTGCGTGGTAGTGTGAAATGAGGGTTGAGGGTTGAATGAGGAATGACTATGGAATAGTGATGGATTGTTAAACGAGGGTTGAGTGTGAAACTGTTGTTGAGTATTGAATGGGAGCTGATTGTTGAGTGGTGGATGAGAATTAACTGGAAGCTGCGTGTTGAATGAGGGCTGAATCTGTACAAAACAACTGCGATTCAAATTGCCGAACTGTGCTTCATAAAAAACATCATTAATAATTTTTTCGGCGTGTAGGGCTTGTTGGGCATCGAGGTCTCTCAACTTAGATGCCCATACTTTTCCTATATGATCAAATTTATCAACGTTTGGAGTTCCTGACAAACGTTTCCCGATCACTTCCAACACTTCGTCGCATTTATTATTACGTTGTCTCGATACTTTGGATCGCCGTTCTGATACTTGCGATGAACATGAAGATGGTGTGAGCGGCAATGAGGGAGATTCTGATAGTTCGGCTTCATTGTCAGAAACCTAAATAATAATAATAATAATAATAATAATAATAATAATAATAATAATAAATAATTAAATAAACAAGAGTAGGTAATTTGCAGATACATAATTATAATACAAAATAAATTTATGGGATTTGATTAAGAGAATTTTAATTTACTAATTAATATATAATATATTTATCCCATATTTGAGAATGGATTCCTGTTTTTCCAAAATAATATACAGATATTTGTGTTTGGTTTCAGTTTCCCACTACAGTGAGTGAATGGAAAAAAATTTCAAATGGTTTTCAAGAAAAATGGCAATTTCCTCATTGCTTAGGAGCGATAGATGGAAAACATGTGAAGATTGTGCCACCTCCTGGAAGTGGATCATACTTTTTCAACTATAAAAAAACTCATAGTATTGTTCTGATGGCAATTACAAATGCTAACTATGAATTTATAATGTGTGACATAGGAACCAATGGTCGAGTCTCTGATGGTGGCGTGATTGACAACACCATATTTATGAAAAAATTGCTTGCAAATAAACTGAATTTGCCTACTGCAGAGCCAGTTATTCAAGGTGAAACACCATTAAATTACGTCTTTGTCGGAGATGAAGCATTTGCTTTGAGGCCAGATTTTTTAAAACCGTACAATCAAAAAGAGCTTGATTATGAAAAAAGAATTTTTAATTATCGTTTGTCCAGAGCAAGAAGGATTATAGAAAATGCTTTTGGAATATTGGCTAACCGTTTTAGAATTTTTCACAGTGCTATAAATTTGCAAGTAAATAATATTGACAAGGTTGTTTTAGCTTGTTGTGTACTTCATAATTTCTTGCGAAAAAATTGTTCTACTACATATACATCAAGTGACACGTTTGATGTTGAAGATTCTAACACTGGGACAATTGTTCCTGGTTTACGAACAGACTCAGATAATTTGTTAAATCTTCAGAAGGGCTACAATAGGAATCATACTGCAGAGGCAAAAGAAATACGAGAGCAATTTAAAACATATTTCAACAATTCTGGAAAAGTGTACTGGCAGCACGCAATGGTTTCTCAATAATTATTCTGTATCTGTAGATTACCTGCTTAAATATACCTAAATATAAATTTCATTTACCTGTACTTCGTTAATATTCGACGTACTTTTTCTTGGTATTTCCTGATCTTTCAAAAAATTTAATTGCTCAAAATACCACAAATGTGGCACATAAATCTCTTCCTCCCCAGCGCCTGATTTTTCTGATTCGACCACCTTTTTCAATTCTTTTCTGTAGGACGTACGTAAAGAATTAATTTTTTTTATAACTGTTTCTCTGTTGGCCTCCGGGTCCAACACTTGTAATTTTTCAATTAGAACATTGTATGCTTGGGATTTCGCATTTCGGTCGCTATAATCCCTGCTTTTAATCTTCCATAGGCAAGGAAATGATTTGTACAATTCAATAAATTCGCATAGAATTTGATTGGCGTTCGGCATTGTTGAACATTTATCCTCAACTATCCACTACCACGATTGACGAAACAGGATGTCGAAGATTTTCGCCGATGCGCATGCTCGAGGTTGGAGCGGTGGCTTGAACATCGTTCACACGTTCATGCCAACACACCAACCTCAAGCCGATTTTCTGTCCGGACAGATTTTATTCAAGCCAAACTTTTTGGCTTGCACAAGCCTCAAGCCAGCGTTTACACGTACCAATTATTTGCACAAATTTGGCTTGCGCAAGCCTATTTGTGCAAATGGCTTGAGCGTGTAAACGGGCTTTTAAAACGTTACAAAAAGAGGATGCAATTTTGGAATTTTATTTTAAGACTATCACGAGAAATATTTGATATAAATAAAGATTTCTACCACAAAAATTATGTGAATTTATAAAGTTTTTGATTATAAGTGCTAAATTTTAATCGAGTTTTATATTAGGATCTTTTAAAATAATAAAAGGCAGTCGAATTTTGAACAATATGGGTTTTTCTGCTTTATTTTAGAGTCTGCAAAATTTCAAGATTTTCGAAGAAATTTTGCTTTATTTTACATATTTTCGAGAAAAAAAAATGACACTTTGTCTTACATCTCGAAGCTTTTGTGAGAAATTTTGCCTTATTTCGAAAAGTTTTCACTACTTAATTTGATTTTGAACAAATTAGCAGTTTTGACTTCCCCTCTTATAGGATTTTCTAATCTTTTTAATATTTCTTAATTGATTGAGAATTTACAAAAAAAAAAAAGATTTTTCTTCAATACAGTACAATTTTCAAAAATTGCCGTTAATTTATCCACTGTCAAAGATTCTAAGTTAATTTTACCTCTAATAGATCGGCTTGGTCAGCGATTCTCAACCGTCGGTCTTCTGCAGAATCAAAATTCTCCCACCCACGCTTGTTGAGAAACACTGATTAAAATATTCCAACGATATGAAGAGTGCCAAGAAGTTTTTTAACACGTTAGAAAAGTTGAATGGGATCTGGAAATTTGATATCAAAAATGCTATTTTCTTTTAAAATCTCATGACTTTATCAAAAGAAAAGTTTGAATTAAGTGAAGATTTCTGCCAAAAATCATGTGAGTTATTGATTGCAAGTGCTAAATTTTTATCCAGCTTTGTGTTAGCACGTTACAAAATAATAAAAGGCAGTCGAATTTTAGACAATGTGGGTTTTTTGCTTTATTTTGAAGAGTTTGCACTACTTTATTTGATCCAAAATTTCAAGATTTTTAAAAAAAAATTGGTCTATTTTAGATATTTTTTATGGCTATTTATCTTCTCGATATAAAATTTCAAAAAAATTGACACTTTTATTCTTAAATCTCGAAGCTTTTGTGCGAAATTTCGCCTAATTTAGAAGAGTTCCCACTACTTAATTTGATTTTAACACGAATTTTCGAAAAATTTAGCACTTTTGGCCTAGACTTCCCCCTTATCAGCTATTTCAATATTTTCACTTGTGTAGTTTAAAGTTCCGATATCTATTGACGAATTTTGATTTGCAAAGAAAAGTAATTGACTGAAAATTTACATAAAAAAGGAAATTTTTTTCTTAAATATGTCAAAAATTCTAAGAAGTTAATTTTACCTCCAATAGATCGGCTTGGTCAGCGATTCTCAACTGTTAGTCTGCAAAATCAAAATTCTTCCACGCACGCTTATTGAGAATCACTGATTAAAATATTCCAACGATTTGAAGAGTGCTAACAAGTGTTTGAGGGTGTTGCAAAAAGAAAAAAGAGAAATGTTTAAAATAAATGCAAATTTCTGCCAAAAATCATGTGAATTTATAAGTTTTTGATTACAAGTGCTAAATTTTTATCGAGTTTCATATTTATAAAGTAATTAAAAACACAAAAATTTAACTTTTGTGTAAACTTTCTAGAATTTTGAACAATTTAGGTTTATTTGATCCTAATACAAGATTTTAAGACTTTTATACGAAATTTTCCTTTATTTCAGATATTTTCTATAGCTCTGTAGGCTCTCGATACAAAATTTCGAAAAATTTGGCACTTTCAGCCTGAAATCTCAAAGCTTTCATGGGAAACTTTGCCTAATTTTCAAGAGTTGTCACAATCTAATTTGATTTTGGCACGATTTTTTAAAAATGTAGCACTTTTGGCCTAGACTTTCTTTACTTGTGTAGTCTAAAATTTGAAACCTAAAGAATTTTATTAAAACAATAATAATTTTTGATTGATTCAGAATTTACAAGGAATTATTTTCTTCAACGAAGTACAATTTTCAAAAGTTGCCGTCAATTTCTTCCCCTTTCAAAAATTCAAAAAAATCAATTTTACCTTAAACAGATTATTAGTGTTTCTCATGAAAATTCAACTGGTCCGTAATGAGAATTTTCTGGCCTACAACCTTAAAATTTACCGATCACGTTTGGAAATACATTGAGAAACACTGGTTTATATTATTCAATGGAATATCAATCTATCTCTTTCCAATTCATTGAAATACTTGTATATGAATTATAGTGACCCCATAATGACTTATCAATTTTTGATAGTTACTAAATTTAGTGAATCTGTCGGAAACTATTGAGATAAGATTACAAACATTGAAAGATAATTAAATCTATTGACTTTATTGAATAAACATGTATTTGGAATAGAATTATAGTAATTCCATGATGACATAATTAGATCAATGAACAAAAAAAAATCGCATCTTTGTCTAGCTTATTTAAATGTCCCATTAATATCCCGTTGGAAACAAAGATAAACACATGTCCATCTATAATAATAACGGTTAGAATAAAGGCTAAAAATAGATTTTGAGGATGTTTTAAATTTATGTATTTCAAGGAATTTACGAAAATTTATTGAATGAAGTCACTGAATTATGATTATTATTATTAAAGAAATATCCGCCTCAATTGAACAAAACAGACACATGAATTATAACAAATAATGTTATCATTTTTCCAGAGATTCTTCAATGAATTCATGGTGTGTTTTGGTGTCGATGTCCTGTTTGAAATGTTAAGGAAATATAATTTTTTTTGTATAAATGGGGATATTTAAGGAAGATGTTGTGGATTTTTATTTAAATATTGAAGAGAATGTGTAAAAATGCGACATTTTTCTGTATATTTGTATGTTTATGTTATAAATAGAGGTCATATGTAGATTATTTATGTTTAAAAAGTGTTTTTAATAAAATATTCATACTTATACAAACACAATGATTGTGTAAATATGGAATTATTATTTTCTTTTCAATTGATTGTTTATTGTAACGTTCTATATAAAGATTTAATAATTTTTGAAAAATTCTCATTTTTGAACTCACCGGTTTGAAACACACGACTCCAATGGTATGGATTACAACAAATGTAGACAGGGTCGCTGGCCGATCTACAGACAGGTAATCGTTTCAATTCATTATCCTGTACGAGATCAGGCCATCTCCATACACGACAACACAACACATGGGGCTGTTGTTCTGGTGATAATAAAATACAATTTGATACGTCCCTGCCACGGCTCTCAATAGCCGTCCACAACATACCCAATTGATTCTCTTGTAATTGTCTTAATAACACTGTAACACTATAATTTTCATTATTATTATTATTATGTTCATAATTATTTTCAGGCGTACGCCACTGCCCATCGCCGTTTGTAAGTTTTTTACGTGCTTTTAATAAACGTTTAGTCAGATTGGTCCGTCTGCTCCGAAACATGAACATCAAGCACTCTTTGGCTTCGGACGCCTCTTCGGACCAGCATTTGGGGGCCACTGCTGGAACCTCGACGTCGTTTTTATTATTATTATTATTATTGTTATAATTGCCGTTAGCAATGTTCGAAGGATAATCTCGTGCACTGTTACCGCACTCTGTAATGGTGACAGTGTTGTTGTTGTTGTTGTTCTTGTCGTTGTTGCCGGAAAAAACACTTCGCCAACACCAAGACCATCACACTCGAACATCACAAGTGTTCTTCGTAATTCTTATAAAGCGCACAATTTTCTCTATTGTATAATTAATATTTATATAAATTCGCTTCGTATAATATAGTAGACGATAAAATATTAATTAAAACACAAAATACACAAACACGAAATTATTATATTATAAACAAATGAATTTAACACATCTACACTATTATCGTACCGGTTGATTTTTATTAATTTTCTAGGTAGAAAATTGTAAAATACACATAATTTTTTTAAAAGAAAAAAAAACGGAATTTAATCTCCAACAAACCACCAAGTCAACGTGCACATTGAAACTGATGGAACTCGTCGTTGGCTATCGGCGCATAGCGGCCACACCGAACCGGTCTAGACCAAGTAGGGGGGAGATTCGTTGGCGCCGTCTTGGCGCCAGGCCCGGACTTCGTACCTACCGGCATGGTCCTTCGGACAGGGCTTGGGGCGGCTGACTGACATGCCCACCACACACACACACACCACCGGCATACCAAATTGCACTCATTCACAACAATAAAAAGAAATCGAAACCAAGACTGCTCTCTTAAAAAAAATCCCACAAGCAGCTTTTGAGAAATTGCCAATTTTGGCCGCATTGGCGCTAGTTACCACCGCATGAAAAGAAATAGCTAAGACTTCTATCTCTATTTCACAATCATATGACAGTCAAGCACGTATTATAAATAAGATAGAGATAGAAATACTAGCTATTTCTTTTCATGCGTTGGTAACTAGCGCCAATGCGGTCAAAAGTTTGTTTATAGGATTTTAAAAAAAGCGAGCCTTGATTTCCATTTTTTTGGGTTTTTCAGTAACTAGCGCCAGTGCGGCAAAAATGTCAATTTCTGAAAAGCAGCAATTAAATTCACTCATTCTCAACAATAAAAAAACACAAAAAAAAAATGAAACCACGGCCTGCTTTTTTGAAAAATCCCATAAGTCAGTTTTGAGAAATTCCCAATTTTGATCGCATTAGCGCTAGTTATCAGCACATAAAAAAAGCTAATATTTCTATCTTTATTTCACAATCATATGACAGTTGAACCACATATTATTAATAAATTAGAGATAGAAATACTAGCTATTTCTTTTCATACGGTGGTAACTAGCGCCAATGCGACCAAAATTTGCATTTTCTGAAAAACAGCAATTCAGTCATTAAGATGGCTACACACACGCCAATTATAGGGACGATTTGTAGGGGAAATAAAGTGGGAGCCCTGCAGATTGACACGTGAATATGCACGTTGGGAGGGACCTTCCCCACTCTATTTTCCCTACAAATCGTGTCTAAAATTTGGCATGTGTGTAGCCGGCTTTAGATATCATTGTACTGAAAAATCAAGCAGTTCTTGATAGAAACAATTAAAACACACGTGATATGTGAAACAATCAATTCTCATTTGTTTCATAAATTCGTTCGATTATCGTCATCAAAACCTGGCAATGATGTAATAAAACTCGAAACTTATGGAATCTGGGATCGTTAATCTTGTATTGTAATGCTTTAAACATGCATAAAACAATAAAAACATTTTTTTTTTTTTGGTAAAAAATTTATTACCATCCAGTTGTGGTACATTACCTTTATACAACAAGTACTTAACCGTTTTAATTCATAAATTTTGTAATTAACAATAGTAAAATTGTATCATTAAGATTTACAAATTTGATGAAATGAATATAAATAAAATGTAATTGAGAGCCGGTCCTGTATCCCAAATACCAACAGAATTTGGTGCCGCCGGCGGTCTAGACTACATAGACGTACTTCCCGGCGCTAAAGGAGGCTCCAATCGCCACATATTGTTATGCTTTTAGATTCCAATCATCATTGTCATCATCATTATTATCATCATCATCATGAGCAACAACAACAATAATAATAATACCATGGGAAACGCACCCTCTACCGATCCCCTTCTGCTTCTATTCTTCTCATCAAAAAAGGAAATGTGATCCTTATTATTGTCGGTATATTCGTTATATTATCCACAAATTTAATTGCTAACGGTCGCAGGACTTTTGTGACAAATTCCCTCCCCGATCTCAGTTCAGGGGTGTTTATTTTCAAAAAAAAAAAACCTAAAAAATGTACAGGGTGTGCAAGGCTATTTTACATCGCCTTTGGAGACGTAGTATCGTAGCTTTGTTCTACATTTGTTACTCTTCAATGAAAAGCGGCCGAACCAAGCTACGGTCCTACGTAACCAAAAGCATAGCCAACTTCTAGGTGAACCCAGTAGATAATCCTTAGTGTTTTTTTTCTTTGAAAATCGCGTCATATTCAGGAATGGATAACAACGTTAACAAGGTCGCCTGTTTTATTTAAATTGAAAGTAAAAAGTATCTTTTACGGCTCTTACCGCAATCAATAGGAACGGTTAGGGAGTGTGTACATAGGTGCAACTTATTCGCAAATACCACACGATTTCGCCACATGCAATAGACATGCTTAGGTAACGTACACAGTAACGAAAATATTAGTATCTCACCGAAATTGCATTTACTGCCGAAACCGAATCTTCGGATTCGGTCTCAATTTCGACCGAAACCGAAACCGAAACCACACTTTCTTTGATATGTTAAAATTTCTATTGTACGCTGAAATCTAGTGTACGTTTTACATTTTATGTAATTTATTCGGGTTAAATAACATAAAAAAAAACATTTCAACTATTATTAGTATGAAAAGGTATTAAAAAAAAAAAACAACAGTATATGTAAGAAAAAAATATAACCTCAACTCGATATACTCGCGCCAGCTGGCGATGATGAGGCACGAGTTCACGCGAACAAAGCGTGACGATTCACAATCACTGAGTTTCGGTGTGGTCGAAGTTTCGGCTGATTTTTGGCCGAAACCGAGACTATAACCGAATTGACATTATTTTAGTTAATTTCCATTGTTTCCTTTTGTTAATAACAAATTTGAATAGAAATATTTGTGAAAAATTCTTTAATTTCTTCAATTATTTTATTATTTAATTTATAATGGTCTAGAATTTTGTGGGCATGGTAAAAACCCGATTTTGTGCCACAATGGACCTTTGTAGTTATCGTTGTGACATCGTTAGTTAATATCGAACTTAAGATTGGCTGACTATGTTGAAGTCTTCCATAATGAGCGTCTCAAAGACTTTACTGTAAATAGACCACGTTTGCGTGTGCCGCTCAACATTGATATAGTTATTAAATAATAACGCACGAAATAGAATCGCTAAGAATTTATTGGGAGTGTAGCTTAACAAGTATTAAATTAGTCAAAATGGTTATCGGAGTTTCACAAATTATTAATGCACGTTCACATGTAATGCCGGTTAACGCGCGTTCAAAATTTGATGGTGTTATGGAGGACATTTACGCACTTTTTTTTTAAACAACGCATACAATTTGTTCAGAGATTTGTTTTCACAGACATCCGTTTACGTGAATGAATATAAATTTACAGTGTCTGAACGCGCGATTTAAAAAAACGCGTCAAATTATTGTCATGTGAACATACAGTAAAAGTGTTAAGGTGCGTACACATTAATGCCATATATTCGCATTCTATTCTACATATTAGTAAGATTCGAAATATACTTTATCCCTGTATTTCATTATTAGTAGTTCTATTCTGAATGGAGCTTAACAAATATACCGGCAAGGCACTTCAAGTAATTGTATAGGATTTAATATTGAAACTTTTGCCCTTTTCTGAGATACATATGTTTAAATTTGATAGAGGAAGATAAGAGAACTACACATTTTCGTCTCAGTTTTATTACGTACAAATTTGAACTGCCTTCTCTGTATACATTCATCATGAATATCTTTATTGGGAACGTACCCTAGCTATTTTTCAATTGCTCAAAGTTTCAACAATAATTCAGTAGATTAATTATTATTAAAAACATTAAGGTGTGTACACAATGACGCGACAAATCCGCTTTAACCATAATTAATCAAATTCATAGAGAATAAAATTATTAAGGTGTGTATACAATGACGCGACAAATTCGCAAGTATTGTTGAATGTTTTTCACATAATATGTAAATTTTTATTGACCAAATGTTCAATTTATCCCAGACATGTACAATTATAGGATTTAGAACCTTTGCCCTGAGGAGGATACTGGATTCGTTTCCCAACGACAACAACAACAACAACAACGAAATTCTAATCATCATAATTTTTCAACAATTCTCAAATAACAGAAAATGACACTGCGGGATGAAGAGTTGAATAATAATAGTGGTAAAAAAAAATAAAAAAAATTAAACAAACTGGAGGAACTACAACGATACAGTCGGCCGAATTATCTTGCAACCTGTCATTTGTGTGGTGTGCCATGCGTGCAGCAGCAGGATGAGGTGGAGAAGGAGGTGGAGGATGTCGGCCCAGATAGGCCCCCTTTTACATACATACACACAACAGACAAATGATACATAATGACACGTTCCGCGCTCCATAGCTTGTGTTGTTGATGGGGGCCGCGCCATAATGACGACATGCCTGGCGACATTCAAATCTTCACCATCACACCGACATAATAATTTAATTTCAACCAAAAAATTAAACAAAAAAAAATTACAAATAAGAAGATAAATATCCAGAAAAATTATAAACAAGTCTGTTATTTTTTGTTTTGTTTTATCAGTAGTACAGAAGACAAAGGGCCAATCACCTTCTGGATTGCTTGTATTCTAAATATTTCCCAACAATTACGCATACGTAGATAAACACAAATGCTTTGTAGTAATTACAATGTAAATTGTAGATTATAATTATCGTGCGATCCATTAAATTTGTTATCAAAGTTAGCGTTGAAACTGTCAAGGCATGTCTTGGATTGAACCCTCACAACAAACTTCACATTTAATGACCATTGTACATAATACAGAAATATGATGGTTCAATCAAAGACATGCCTTGACAGTTTCAACGCTAACTCTGATAAGTGATAAAAAATTTAATGGATCGCACGATATAATAATAAATAATTCATAATTCTTCTAAATGTTGATGGCGAGGAGAACAAAATTGACCGTATAAGCACATACAGAGCCCCAACCCTTGTCAACAACAGGTGATTTACACGATTCGGTAGCCTTTAACCAACGAATTTGCGTCAAATATTTCATTAATAACAAACTTTCATTAAGAGAGAGAGAGAGAGAGAGAGAGAGAGAGAGAGAGAGAGAGACTATCACCAAAACAACACAACACCTTTAACCCAGGGCCGTAGCTAGGGAGGCAGATAGGGCTAAGTTCCACTTAGCCCCATTCCTCGCCACGCCACCAAAAAAATCTTTTTCCTTCAAATCATTATTACTCTTAAATTACCAAAAAAAACGCGCCCCATCTGGAATAGTTTTCTGACTACGGCCCTGCATTAACATAGTTCTAATTTTACTCTATTTGGTTTAAAAGCAAAACGTTTACGATTCCAAATAAAAGATGGACGAAAAAAAATGCATGGATGATATTCGATTTTTTTTATTGTTCCAACTAAACCATCTTTGTTTATTAGTATTGTTTTAAATGGATTCGAGTGAGATGATGAAACGAACAGAATACATGCAGAAGATGACCTGAAATTAATAGTTTGAATGCTTCTTCTTTAGCTTGTCCGGAATGTGGACGGTAAGGAAATCACCGGCTTCATCATCTTTTTATTCGTGTATAGAGTTGTTTCATGTGTGGGGCTTTTCGCCGACTTGGAATATTAAATAATAATAATAATAATAACCGTGAAAAAAAAAGCGTAAATGTAGCGTTAACGTTAACGTCGAGGCTCAGAATTAATCAACTTGACTTGCACTCACTTTCGTCTGGTATGTTAAAGTAAGAAGTAAAATGATTTAAAAGTATTAAAATCAAGCCAATCTAGGAGCCAGAGACGTAGAAAGTAGGTGGTCCAATTCCAGCGCCGTAGTCAGAAAAATATTCTAGGTGGGCTGTGTTTTTTGGAAGACAAGGCAACTTTTTAAATAACAAGGATGTAGAGGGGGTGCAAGAAATTGCGCTAGGTGTGGCTCGGCCCCATCTGTTCCTCCATAGATACGGTCCTGTGCTGTTCAACATGAGGACCTACAGGTAGTGATTTTAATAAGGATGCTGAATTTTGAGGAGAATTTTCAAGTATTAGTCTAGATTTTGCCTTAAGTACCTACTGTTTGAAAAGAGACTTTTTAGAAATTTTTGATTAAATTTCAAGCCAAATTGTTGAGATTTAGCTTAATTTTGGGCATGAGGCAGTGATTTTGCCAATTTTTGTAAGATCTTTGGCTTGTCTTACAAGATAGTACTTCGTTAGAAAAAGCACTTCAAAGCGCATGAAGAGCGGGCAAGGAAGTAACTAGCGTTTTTCCAGAAAGCTAATCGAGATGAGTATCACTCCCCTTTAAGGGTGCCAATTTTGATTTGGCTACGGGCGCGGACTTGCCCTGCTACGGCTCTGCTAGAAACTGGTACTAAACAAAAATTGTTCTAATTGTTTTGGGATTAGGTCGGGTTGGCTTTGTAACAGTAAAAATAAAGTCAAGCTGAAAAAATTAAGCAAAATTTTCTTCTTCTTCTTGCTCTGGTTATTATGAGGAACTCAAGTTTTAGATCACCACTGTTATGGTGTTCAACTTATAATTTTTATTGGTGGCGCCCTAAAACTGTTGAAAAACACCCCTCCAAAGTGTTACATTTAATAAAATCATTTTTCTTCATCTTATAGTTTCCTAACAAACAAACAAAACTTGTATCTATAAATGAATGCTGTTTTTTTTTATTGAAAAATTGTGGACATTGGTATATAGGGGGTGAAAAATTAACGACAAATCGTCAACAACAAACAAACTGACAAACAACACACACATACACAAACAACCAAACACACATATGTTGAGGGGGTTTTTTGTAGTGGAGGCGCCGTCTCTGCGGTGTCGGCGACGCGCCAGAGGACGCTCCAACAACAGACGCTGATGGCCCGGTCGGGCGCCCTGTTTCGTCGCGACGCGCCATAGCCGCCTGCCTGACGGACGACATTGTACCACCATCCTGATTACCGAATACTTACACAATCGGAGATGATTGCAACCAATACAAATAAACTATATCGTCTATCTAGTTTATTAATGCATTTTCTTTATTAGGGATGGGTTTTCATATAGGGGTGGTGAAACTAATACGCGTTAGATGGTGCAAATTCTAGAGATTGCTACAATACCGCTAGCGGGAAGCTGTACAAATTCAATTATAACCACCCCATTATTACACATTATTTGTGTAATAATGGGGTGGTTATAACACAAATAACACAATAATTACAAATATAGAATGGAGAATCAATTGATATTTATTTATTAGTTTGATAACTTTTATCAATGATGAATTATTGTATGGAATATGTCAGTTTATTTGGTGTTTGTGGATCTCTTCTTTAGAGACTTTGTCGTTTATTCTTGGATGGTAAACAAGAAAAACTTGGACTGAATCGAAGGCAAACAAAACCATTATAAATTAAATTTTTATGTTTATCTGTACATGTGCAATATTAATATCGACATCAAAGTGGTATAAACAAGGGGAGCCAGGGTGGATGGCGCCCTTGTTTGGCGCGTCTAGAGTGGACTCGGCTCCAGAGAAGCCGGAGCCAGCCAGGAGTAGAACAAGCACCGGAGAACAAACCGGAGCCATCGATGCTTCCCTTTCTTATAATAATAATAATAATAACGGAAAAACAGTAAGGGGCTGTATATACAGGACACGCGTCTCAGTTTCGAAAACAACAAACAACAACAAGAACACACAGTATCTATCCCTCTTCTCTAGCCCCTCTAGTACATATTTTATGGTATTTTTATAGATTCTACCACTGCTTTCGTCGATTTATTTGGTGTTGTTGTTACCGCCACTCTATGGTTGTCGTTGTTTTTTCTTTTGTTTTCAATACAAACACAGTGCCGAATATTGATAGATGACGATCAGCCGACCGGAAAATTATAAACGATACAATAGACAAAAAAAAAAAAAACAACGGAAAGTGGCGCCTAACAAATAGTCATCGATAATCAACAGCAAGGCGTCAAGAATGAATTAAAATTCTATTGCCAAATATTCGGAAATAAATCAAATTGGTCTTCTAGATTGTTGCTGTAAATATACCAAATTTGCATGAAACTTCTATTAGTTGATGAGGGATACGAATTTAAAGATTTTTAGAGTGGTCCTTAGAGAAGATATTAGCAAAAATAGGACCATGTAGTTCACCAGTCAACTGTACACGTAAAATGACTTGAGATGACTCGAGGATCCTGGTAAAATAAACATTTGTTATATTCACGTATTACAAGTGTGTTTTTCGATAAGTAAATAAACATTGATTAGTTTCAACAGTCTGCTCCAGTGCTTGATAGCCCTTTATGGACCAATAGTTTTCACAAAAAAACAATTTATTGTGTTGTGTGAATAAATTCTTCTGCGGGCCGATATCGGTTCCCGGACAGACGATTGAGAAACACTGGTTTGGAAATTGATACTAAACTAACGGGAAAGAACAATGACCGACACAAAGAGGCGAAGGATTTGTGAGTTTCAATCATGCGATGTAACATTTTTTTTAGGGAGTAAAGGACTTCAAAAATCTAAATGTTACAAACGTATCACAGTACTTTAATACTTTTTACACACAAGACTCGTGGGCCTTGCTGCATATTCCAAAGTTAAATTTGATTTCACCCTTTTTTCAATGAGCTACAAGGTTCTACTTTTGCTAAAACCTGCCCTGGGGACCAGCCTAAGAATCCTTAAATTAGACTAATATATTTACAGCAACAACCCTGTATGTAATTGATGAATCAGATGTCACTCCTTACTCCTTATAAGAACATGAGGACATACAGTAATAAAACCGCAAATCTTTACGGAAAAAAAGTTAACGATTTGGCATTGGTCACACAAACAAATCATGTCGAATATGAAGAATAAGTTGTTGTTTTGTTCGGCGATCGTTCCGGAAGAAAACAAACATTACACAAACTCCGGGTGCATTTTTATTAATTTGACAAAAAACAGTTAAAGGATGAGGAGAAAAGACGGCGACTTTGTTGTTGTTGTTGTTGTTGGGGCTGGCGCCTAGACACCCTGGACGCCAAAAGTCCTCTAAGAATTGGCGTCACTTTATTTTGCTCATGTTTATAGTAGAGGAAAAACACGGCGACGGGACCGACCATCATCGTTTATATTTTTACTGATTGTATACTGATGTCGCCGTTTTCTTATAAACTTATCAGAATATTAGAAATTCACCCCTTACAACTACAATATAATCTATTTAACAGCAGGAAGCCTTAAATATATAGCAACTCTGCAAGTTAATTTATCAATAATTAGATTTTCTATAAATTTATCATCGATGACTCTAAAGTAAAATTGTGATAAGACTAGAAATTTGATTGATAAAAGAGTAAAATGGACAATAGGCCATCAGTATCGCTTAGTGCCTTGACCTCGGAGTCGTAGAGGTTCGCGTTGTTGTTGTTGTTGTGGATGTTGCTGTAGTAGAACAACACCGCCTTACATTTTACAACAATCACAGTGTTAACAGTGTAGAAAGTATGACGATGGAAAGTGGAAGGACCTTCCTTGGTTTCGACCTTAGTACACAACAGGTAACTGTTCCCATTTTGACCCCCATTTAAAGAGAAACAATAAAACAAAAAAACAACACACACAACAAAACATATTTTTGGAATCAATGCTATCCATATCTGATAATAGAAATAGTTGTATACGTAAAATAGCGCAAGCGCTACACACCTACGATTCCGGGTTTCCGGTTAAATAAATAGTTTAGAACAAGATATGAATGCCACCTGTTGATGACTCCCAAATACCTGAACCGATCAAACCGGCGATTACACAATAGAAAGGCGATTTAAATGGGTTTTTTTATTTATAATTTTTTAGTTGAAAGCAGCCGTCGTCGATGATAATCTCCATCCAATTCACGAGGCCGGCGTCCGGTTCGATAGTGATTTACCTGAATTCCGCACCCATGGTGGTGTACAAATCGATAAAAACAACCATAATCAGATAACAGCACCGACAATAATGTGGGTGAAAGCGTTGGATATGTTATTGGATAAATTAACAGTTGATGGTGTTGATTTTTCGAAAATAGCAGCAATTTCTGGTTCAGCTCAACAACACGGTTCTGTCTATTGGCAAATTGGATCCACGCAAACTTTAAAAAATTTAAATCCAAGCGAATTTTTACATCAACAATTAACGGCAACGTTTACAATAACAAACAGTCCAGTCTGGATGGATGCTAGTACAACGAAACAATGCCGCCAATTGGAAGAAGCTATCGGAGGGGCTAAAGTAAAAGAACCAATTGAAAAAGGGCATCGAACCGTTTCTTTCCGGTTCGATCAAAAAAATTATCGGTTCGGTTCCGGTTTTCGTTCCTGCAAAATTACGGTTTTTCGGTTCCAATTTCTAAATTTCATCCTAAAGTGTTCACTGGCGATCAAAAGAAAGAAACTGCCTCTTGTGCGGCTTTGTAAAACAGGCTTACGAGGGAGGTTATCACAATGTAACAGAATCTTAACAAGTCAGAATTTGGGAAAACAATCAGAAGGAGAGGGTGGAGTTACTAATATTTGGAATTCAGATGTTCTTATTTTCTGTAAAGAGGGTGGTTCTACAAATTTGCTATGGGTGAAACTGGATTCAACACCTTTTTATCCTCACGAGAGCAACAACCTGACTCACACTAACGAAAACATTTGAAATTTTCGCTCAAGACTGGGTCTTTTTTTTGATCGCCAGTGTACAACCCCTAAGAACTATTTACAGGATAACTATTTAAAATAAAGAAAAACCTTTGAATAATAGCAGAAGAATTTTCATGGTAATAAGTGTTACCACGGGGTAGAAAATCGCAAAAACATAAAAAATGGCATATAATCATCTATAACTTTAACCGTCAACAAGGGATGAGAATGCGGTTCACACCTTTTAACGAATCTATATCAAGTAGTTTTTTAATCACTACAAAATATTACGCCTTTACAGAGATATTCGAAAAAAAGTTGTTTTGCAAGGGTAACTTCAACACAAAATATGCATCCCTTAAATACAGGGTTATTCAAGAAAACTTCTTATGGAAACTCCCATTATTTGACCAACGCTTTAAAAAAAAATCTAAGGATCATTAGGGAGCCACCTGAAGATTGTTTTAGCAAAATTAGAACCTCGTAGTTCATTTGGAAGTCGGTCAAAAAACCATCTTTTTGGACAGGGTTGAGATTTTCAAAAACGAGCTAAACACCCAAAACGAGTAAGATTTTTTTTCGTTTTCCTCCATTGCATTATTGAAAAAAAAAACAGAAATATTCCGACCTGTTTCAGAACAAAATAAAGAAAAACAAAAAAAAAAATCAATGTTGGGAGGATCCTCTAGTCATTTTGCGTGTTTAGCTCGTTGTTGAAAATTGCGATCTTGTCCAAAAATATCGTTTTCTGTCCAATTTCCAATGAACTACGAGGTTCTAATTTTGCTAAAATGCTCTCCACAAACTACCCTATAAATCCTTGAAATATTTTTCGAACTACTCGACAGATAATGTGGCTTGCCATAAGAACATTTAGCCCAATGCGAATAACCCTGTATAGCAAGAAATCGGGTAGTTTATTTGCAAGTTCGTGTCAAGTGCCCTCAGTGTCCAAGAAAGAGGACATAAAAATCGTGTTAAGTGGTATGCTTGAACCGAAAAAAAAAACGGTTTCTGAAGCTACGGACTTCATTCCAGACAAAATTTCGGGCTCTTTCGGTTCGAAGCCCTAAATTAAACAATATAATAATTGAGAAATTTTATAGAAATTAGCCGAAATCACTGGATCCCGAGCATATGAACGATTCACAGCAGCCCAAATTGCGAAGATCTACCAAACACGACCAGATGCCTACAACAGAACTGAAGTAACCCTCTCCGTTATCATTCCCATAAGTTACCTATAATTAAAAATAAAATAAAATTTGCAGCGAATCTCGTTAATTAGCAGCTTCTTATGCTCATTAATGTTAGGTAGAATCGCACCGATTGATATATCCGATGGTTCCGGTATGAATCTAATGAATATCCGGACGAAAACATGGGATCCAATTTTGTTAAATACAATCGGTCCGGATTTAGATAAAAAATTAGGCGAACCAGTAGCTTCAAAAACAAATCTAGGACAAATATCGAAATATTTCGTTGAACGTTACGGTTTCAATCCGGATTGTAGTGTTATTGCCTTCACTGGTGATAATCCAGCATCATTAATAGGTAAATTATCCATAAATTTTGAGTACCTACAAATAATATTATGAAATATTTAGGGATGAAATTGAAAGAAGGTTGGATTGCTGTTAGTCTTGGGACTAGTGACACTCTATTCTTGTGGTTGAAAGAGCCACAAGTAGTACTTGATGGTCATATTTTGTGCAATCCTGTCGATTCCAACGCTTATATGGCGCTTTTATGGTAAATTAATTAATTGATACAAATTAGAAATAAAATTATTTTTATAGTTTTAAAAATGGATCATTAACAAGAGAAAGGATACGGGATAATTGTGCTGAATCGAATTGGGATATTTTCAATCAACTTCTAGATAGCACACCGAGAGGAAATTTCGGAAATATGGGTAAGCAATCAAACACCACAAAAATGGTGCTAGTTTGCCTTGATGTTTTTTCCTCTACTCTTATTCTTCTGCTTCTATTTTTATATGCATGTTCAAGGTCGTTTTTTTGCAACCACACAATAAATTCCACACATATCTCTTCCTTGTACAAATCAAAAATAAGTTTTTTTCCTGTTTATAGGTCTCTATTATGATGTCCAAGAAATACTACCATTCCTTTGTGGTGATTATCGATTTAATAAAGCCGGTGAACGTGTTACAAAATTTAACAGTTTAGAAGTTGAGGTGCGTGCTTTAATTGAAGGACAATTCATCGCCAAACGGGCGTACGCTGAAGATATCGGCCATAAGATAGGTGAAGGTAATAAGATTTTAGCTACAGGCGGTGCATCGGCCAACAAATCCGTCTTGCAAGTCTTAGCGGACGTCTTCAATGCTCCAGTTTATGTTCAAGTAATTCAACAATTCTTTTAAATCATCTTAAACTAAATATTTATAAAATTTAGGATGAGGCAAATTCAGCAATGTTGGGTGCAGCTTATCAAGCTAAACACGGTCTGTTGTCGGATGAATTGAATTATGAACAAATCACCTCAACATTACCACAACCACATTTGGTATGTCAACCATATCCGGATGCTGTTGAAATTTATAATCCAATGGTTGAACGTTATAGGAAAATTGTTGCATCACTTTTACAACATTAAAATTATTTATTACTAAAACCTAGAGTCTACTATTATAATAAATGTTGGATACGATTTAGAAAAAAGGGTGTGTTTCACACAAAAATTTACTTTTTACGTCCACCACGTTCCTTGATTTGTAACTGAATAACAGCTCCTGTTGCTATATTGTAATAAGCCAAAGTGTTTGAATCTTTAAAGAACATCCCCTGTAATAAAACAATAATTAAAAATAACTAAACAAATTAAATAAAACACTAACGTCATAAAACAATTTTTGTTTAGCCGGCGGCATATTTGTCTCTTCTTGCACTTTCGATTTCAACGATGATACAGTTTCTGCTAATGGTAGAGTATAACTTAACATTTGTCCAGTTAATTTCCATTCAGTTTTCTCTGGCATTAGAGGTATAGCAATTTTGATACTAACAGGACTCTGGAAATTTAAATTATTAATTTATTAAAAAAATGAGATTAACGATAAATTACCGGATTTCTAGACAAATAAACTTCTTCCGGTATTAGAGAATCCTCATTTCGCATCTTTTTATTAGACGGCTCTTCTTCCGATTGAGTTTCACTTGGATGTTTCACCGGCATACCCATCGGTGGCGGACCCATTTGTGGTGGCATTGGTGTAACGAAACCAGCCATAGGTGGTGGTGCTGCCACTGATAATTTTATTAATTACTTCAAGAAAATTAAGATTTAATAGAAATTTACTCATTAGTGGTGGTGGTCGCATTGGTGCTGGCATCATCATAATCGGTGGTTGTGGTGCTAACATTGTTTGTTGTGGTAAAGATTGTGGTATAGTTATCGTTTGACTTGGTTGTGTTGGCATTACTGGTGGTGGAGCGGTTGTTTTTACCGGCTAAAATTACAATAAAATTAACAATTTAATAAATTATTAAGTTGAATAGAGTTTTACAGTGGGATTTGGATTTGATTGTGGTTTAGCTGTAATAACTGCTGGTGTAGAAGTTTTTTGTTGTGTTTTCCCACTATTTGCTACATTTTTCGGTCCAATTTTCTCTTTTTCTTCATCAGGTAATAAGCCTTTAACTTTATGTATTTGATGAATTTGATCTTCTAACGTTATATTAGCACGTGCAGCACGTGTTGCTGCTTCAACACTAGATGTATGTCCATCCCATGTAACTTTCTCATCTTTACGTACATCTTCTTCACCAATTTTTTTACCAATTGCTGTCTCTTCATCACCAACACCAAAAATATCTGTACGACGTTCAGCTAATAATTTTAAACTAGCATCAATTGCTGTACCAACAGCATAAACTGATTCTTGATTCATTTTATCAGTTACTTGTTTATCACGTTGTTCAACCCAACGTGGATCTAATAAACCAATACGCATATGTTCCTGTACTTTACTAGCTGGTATCTTTTCACCAGTAATTGGTGATATTAAATAATCATCACCGACAGTTGGACGAGCCACTTTTACAGCTATAAAACAAAATTATTGATTAATTAATTACATAATAATCGCCCGTCATTGATACGTTATAATTGTAAGCTCTCCGTTATACTTAAAAGGTCTAGACTTAATACCGTATGAGGCGATTTTTTACGCTATTTCTGATCATACTGTTAATAGCGGTGATCTCAATGTGTCACTTGTCATTATAACAGCTTAAATCTCTTACGTAAAACGAAAACGCCTTTCCGTTAAAATGTAGACCATACAGTATAACGTAGCGTATTGGTGGCGGGCGAAAACTCTCTATTAACGATAAAATACCCTGTTTAGGATCGTATTTCTTAACAACGACTTTATCGGGCACCGGTGGTAGAGGCGGTTGAATATTCGGTTGACTTGGTGTCTTATCTTCACCACCCTCATCTTCAGAGCTTTCCTCCTCCATATCCTGGACACGATTATCATCATTTTTACGTTGATTGGTCTTATCTTGCATTGTGCTTAAACCTTCATCCTAATTTGTATAAAATTCAATTTTTATTAAAATATTAAAGAGAGATGTAAGAAAAAATTACAGTAGTTGTTGGCGTATCTTCTTCATCACTCTCTAATTGCATTTCAATATCTTCACCCTCTTCAATACGTTCCTGTATTAATAATCTAGCACCGACTTCTTCTGGTGTTGTTGGTGGTGGAAAATTACCAATTTCAAAAGGTTGATAATCAACAGTTTCAACAACAACAAAATCATGCCAATCGATTTGAGCATAAGCTACTCTCTCCTTTTCCAAAATCTCCTCTTGTTTTGCTTTTTGTTGTTCTTGATATTTATGCCATTCAGAACGATATTTAACTTGTTCTAAAACTGAATTTACACTTTTAGCTTCATCTTTGAGACGTTGTTGTAAACTTTTCGGCGGTATTAATACCTATAAATTACAATTTTAAAATTTTAACAATTTTTTTTATGCAAAATTACTTTCGTATATTGTTCTAAAAGTTTCGTAAAATATTGAAATAACGAATGTTGTGGTCGGAGGAAATCAAACTGGAAATTTCTCTGTTCCCTGTTCATTAATTGCGTCAAGAATTGGCGACCGTTACGGGCCACAAATTGAGCAGTAAGCTTCACAATATCCCTAGAAAAATTGTATAAATTATGATTAATTCAACATGAATTAAGAAAAATTACAAATCTAGTGCTGAAATTGATGGTGGATCGGCTATAAATTCAAATTCACTTGGTGGATCTTTAGGGACAAACGGTTGTTCGACTTGCTTAAGAATTTCTTGTTGTTTTTGTTGTGCTGCTGCTGTAACTGATAGTTTTGATATCGCTGCTGGTAATCCTGCAGACGGTTCATTTCCTAAAAATCCCCCAAAATATCAAATTAATATTGATTTTATTAATTTTGTATTATTGTAAACTTTAATCATTGATCAGAAATACGCTCTCGGACTGATTTTACGTCATTATACTCAAGGCAAATTTGCCGAATACTCAGAAATGGCTAATTATCATCATTTTTTCACAAATAATTCTAACCGTTCACTGTTATCAATTACCTTTTCCTTCACGAAAATCGTTGACTTTATGCTGATAGTAAGCATGATATGGATCACCACTATTCAAAAAATTAAATTTCGGATTGCCCAATTCGTTCTGTCGGATGCGTGCCTCAAATTCTGGACCATTACGTGCAACGAAACTTGCCGTTTTATCAACAATATCTTTAATTCAATTATTAATTCAGGAAAACATACGTTGGTCCTGAAAATTTTCTGAAAATATCGGAAATATAAAAGGATACTTCTCACCTCTGGTGGTGGATAAATAATACCAACCACCGGATTTATTGGGGCTGATTCCTCATTATTCGTCGGTGCTACTTCGAGAGCCGGCATTTTTACAACGTTTTCTAATTAAAATTTAAAAGAAAATCAAGAAAAACATTAATAATTTTTCGATATAATAACGTTACCTTTACAACAAACGCCAAGCTTGCTCCAAATTGAGGTTAAGCAGAATAGCCAACATAATTAATTCCAAAAAAATAATGTCACTAACTTTAACTAAAGACTCATGAATGATAAATGTGACATTAAAACAAGAAACTTTGAGTAATTGGTAGTTAATGTAAATTTTATTATGAATTTCAACTGTTTTGCATTGAATCATACAATATTTATTGTATTTTTTTCAAGTTATTTGCTGAATAACTAAGACATTTCAAATTTGGCGCTACAAATGCCACTAAAAAACTTTACTGCGTAGTTATTTGAGACGTGTATTTGGAGTAATGATGGCGACAGCGAATCATGTAGCGGCTAGAAAGAAATAAAACCATTACACATCTCTCTTTTCAAGTGTTTTGATTGATTGATTTAAATTTTCCGCTAGTTTTTGGTTTAAATATGGCTGTTTTTCAGGTTGCTCTATCTAGTTGCCTGGTATATGTATTATTGATTACTGCTGCCCTCTATTGTCAAACACGTTAATTTCGTAGCCGTGTTCAATTGTTGGTAAGATTGTTAACTTGTTAACCTATTTTGTTTAATTTTAATTCGGCTTGTTCTGTTGCCGCTATCTGGTTTGTTTATATGCGGGAAAATTTCATTTTTGAGAATACTTTAAAAATGGGTAAGTTTCAATTTTACAATTTTACAATAATTCAATTAATTTCATAATTGATTATTTTACTGAATATTTGTATAAATAAACATCAAAAATGGGTTTTATAAGGTGAATAAACGTTTTTTTCGTATCTGGAACGCGTGGAAATTTCCATTCTCGAAGAGATGTGATCAATTTGCACGTACACTAGGGAAGATAAAGGGAAAAACAATTGCCGATTGATAAGACAAAAAGAGTTTGAAATTTTGAATTTTTTCATGATCAATATTAACAATAGACGATCAACTTTGGATGTTCTAGAAACTTGTTCCATAGGCTTCTATGTGTTTATTCAATTTTTATTCATTCATACGCAATTGTTTATCATTTTGATAAGGTGACTAGAATGTTGTTCTTACAGTTGTTTTTTTTTCTTCTGTTTAAACATTCATTGTTATAGTAAACAAAATTAATTGGCTTCTTATTATTAATATTATTATTAAAGAATAAATAGGGCATTTCCAATGTTCTTCGAAATAAAATTAATTCGTCAACTATAAGTTCGTTCACCTTTTTTCTTTTGTTATACATTATTTGTTTATGTTACCTTGATTATGTAATACTTAATATAACGGTCTCTGAATTGAGTACATTTTATTGTGTATTTATAGTATAGATAAGTAAAGTGGTAGAGTAATACATACAAGTATCACACAGTAAAATGTAGACTGTTTCATACAGGGACAAAAAAAGAGCTAAATGGGCCCCTCGAAGGTTACGATTAATATTCATGGGCTCCATACAGAATAAAAATAACAATTGAGAATAAATTTTGCTTGAGTTTAAGTGGAAAATCAATTTCATAGATCCCAAACGAAAAAAAAGTTTAGAGTTAGCACCAGAGGAATTGAATACTTTGTTTTCTATAAAGCTTTTCTTCCCAAAAAACTGGTTGATAAGTATGGAGGTGTCCTTTTTCTGTATGATTATGCCTTGAAGTGTTTCTCAGATCTATTTAAAATTAACTCCAAAAGGCCTTTTACTGCTCAAAAATTGATGATTATACAGAATGTCGGATCTAAATATGGTCGTTTCTATGAAACTCTCATTGGTAGACAAGCGAGTCTATAAATATTTTAGGGGTTTGCAGGGAAGTTCTTGGAGATTGTTTTAGCAAAGTTAGAACTTCGTGGCTCGTTTGGAAGTTGGTCAAAAAACGCTCGTTTCTGACAATGTCACGATTTTCAAAAACTTGCTACACATTTAAAATGGCTTAGAATGACTCGATGGTCTCTAATGCATTCGGACACAGGTGGAAATGTTTCGCATTTTTCCTCGAATGCAATGTGGTCAAACAAGAAAAATCACGTTGAGAATAATAGGAATGTCTGATTGTGAGTTATTTTTTGTAGTTTTGTGTTTAGCTCGCTTTTAAAAATCGTAACCTTGCTCAAAACTTCAAAACAAGCGTTTTTACATCAACTGTAAAACAAGCTACGAGGTTCTAATTTTGCTAAAATCGTGAATAATCTGTATGTATTTTTATTATTATTTTTTTTTTCATTGGCATAAAAGATGGTCTTCATAATGATTTCGTTGTAAAATCCCCTGACGTAGCCTTTTACGATTAAATTCGATTAAAGAACCGCTTGAGAGGGAAGCGCTATTGCAAAAATATTTACTCGTATACTCTTACAAAAATTTGATAAGATTAATTAATTAGTAATATTGGACATATCATGGGTTTTTCTATAAATGCAAATACGTCGATTCTAAACGTAGTTAATCAATGATGCTAATTTTGCTTACAAAATATAGATTTTTTTGCAATTTTCGATATACAAGACACACAATTTATATCTTTTGTATATCAAAAAAGCGCTTTACATGTGAAAATGCAGTTTTAAATAATTCATAGATTCGAGATTTAATTAAAAATTCATCAAATATTTTGTTATTGATATCATTAATATAACCATTTGACCTCTTGATGACGCACATAGAATGCCCCCTTAAGGATATTTTTTCCCTTTTATCCTTTCTTTGCTCAATTGATAATTTTCGAACTTTGTTACTATTTCTGATAGAGAATCAATCAATCAATCAAATCAACATTCAATGTATTTCGAATTTAAATTTTCTGTTGAAATTCAATATTTATGTTTATTTCAAAGAATGATTAATGGTAAATTTGAATCATTATTATTATTATTGTATTATTTATTATTTTCAATTACAAAACAATCGGGCAAGGTACATTTAAGTTGAATTAATCATTTTTTTTATTTCCGAAAAAATACGTCTATTTTTTTTTCTTCGAATTTAAATTTCAAATTCAGTTAATTTTATAAAAATGCAGACATATTTTTTGTATCAAAAGCGTTATATGAGTTAATAATTTATTATGATTACTTAATTGTATTTGTAGACTAACGTTTATACTACAATATTTTCAATTTATTAACAAATACTAAACGCGTGGATTCTTTAATGAGCTAAACATTAAAGGTAATTATACATAATTAGGAATGGCGCATCTAAAACGTATTTATAATTTGTCAGTAAAATAACGAGTTTCAAGAAGTTCCATTATTTTGTAAGCTTATAGAAAAATTACAAATATTGTAATGCACCACACATAAGTTACAGAAAACCTATCTTTATGCTTATTACAGGGTCAATTCAAACAAAACTAGGATTTGTTTGTAGTGGGAGCCCTGGAGATCATCATACCAAAATTAGAACCTCGTAGCTCATTTCAAATTTGGTCAAAAAATGATCGTTTTGGACACTTGTTTTAAAATACAATGGAGAAAAACGAAAGAAAAAAAAAACACTGTTGGGAAGATCTACGAGTCATTTTTAGTCGTTTCGCGTACTTTGCTCGTTTTTAAAAATTGCGACATCGTCAGTAACGAGCGTTTTTTGACCATCTTCCAAATGAGCTGCGAGGTTCTAATTTTGCTAAAACGATCTCCAGGGCCTCTTCTACAAATCCTTGAAAAAATTTTGAAATCGCCCTTCAACTATTATACTAATTTTTCTCGAATTTACCATCTTTAAAAAAAGACGGATGTCCATAAAGCGTCGATTTCGATGGGTCAGGCGGTGTTTTCTAATAATCACAATTACACATATCAATTTCGGTTATTTATTTTTATCGCTTTATTTTTGTTGACAATTTCAAACAATTTAAATGGCAATTAGTTTAATGATGTTAAAAATAAATGTTTATTATATGGCTGTAAAATTTAATTATTTGAACTTTAATTAAATTAGAACATTGAAATAGTTGGCATTAAATAATTGGTTGGTATTAATTGCAATTTTTACGTGGTAAAAAAAGTGTTGAAATAAAAGAAAAGAATCTCCAAAGGCAGCAAGTACCTTATATAGCGAATTTTTTTATGTATCTACATACTGAAATATTAATTGCAAAATATGTATCTACATATTGAAATATTAATTGCAAAACATTCTTATGATACTGACAATTAATATATTTTAATAACATTGAATCAACTAATAAATTCATTTCCCGATGTTATTTTAATATTTCTGATTTTTATTGAAAAATACTTTTAATCCACAAACAATAAGAAACACTAATAAAATTTCATTCGTTTGAAGTTTTTTGTTTGTCTAATACGTCTAATCAAGGCCTGCTTGATTTTTTCAAGCGAAATTCTCTAGCTGGCCTTGCGTCTAATATTAACTGTCAAAATTAGTTACCACCCCGCGAGATTCAATTTTTTTTCTAATATCAATTGTCAGAACACATAGCCACCTGAGATATTGGATTTTACTGCTTATACTCAAAAAAGAGATTTTTGCATTTTTCTTGCGAACCAACGAACCGATTTTGATGATTTTTTTTCTGGGTCATAGAGAATGGTCGGCTCTACTGTTATTTTAATTTTCATCAAAATCTAAGCAAATGTAATATTGAAAATGATTTTTTTTAACATTTCTTCAGCTCTTATTCCAAAAGTGTTGGCCCTACCAGTCTGGTCAACGAACTCATCCAAGCTATGCCAAAGACCGATTTTTGTACCAAGTTTCATTAAGATTGGTGTATTTTTACGGCAGTTATCGTGGGTATACATATATAAATATATATATATATATATATATATATATATATATATATATATAAAAATTTTAACGAACGGTGGATATGGGTTCCTGAGGTCCCAAAATGAACTTCTGTGCAAAAATTTTTTGGAAATTCAAAAGTGAGGATCTCGTCATTAGCTAATTTTTTTTAAAAAAAATTCGCTAAAAAAGAGAGAAAGAAAATAAAAGCGCCTAACAAATGAATTGGATGTTTTTTTTTTGCTAAATTGATAACAAAATGTTAATAATAAACAAAACAATAAAGCCTTTATTTGTTGTTATGTTCACGTTTTAAATGAGTGATCCATTTGAAAATTAATACATAACATTTTTATTGATAATCTTGGGCCATAAGTCTAATCCCAAATTTTTTTGATTATTTTCTATAATTAACAATTTTTAATATGTATAATTTTTTTGAATTGATATTTAACCATGTGTAACATGAATTTTTATTATTTTTCTTTTGTTGTTATTGAAATCTACGTGTCTTTAGGCAAATATTCAATAACATAGAATTTCGATAAATTTAATATGTCCTTTGCCCTTTTTTATTGTTTTTTCGTTGATATCTTTGAAACTTAATAAAATTCTATTCTGGTAAACAATATTCTATACAAACTTTTATTGAATTCCCTTGAAAATGTCGGATTCAATGTTGTGATGATAAATTCACACGAACATAATGTAAGTTAATAATATTGAAATAGTTTTAAAGAATTTTTTTGTAAATATTGTAAATTATGTCATGATGAGTAATTTTGTGAGTAATTGTATAAAACTTTTCCAATGCAAAAGAGGAAAAAACCTTAGAATTTTTGCATGCATCAACATCTTTATGTATAATACGTATAGTGTGTTCCATTTAAAATTGTCATATCATTGTGTATCAATTTTTAAAATGACTACAAACACTGGTTTATTCGTATGAAATATAAGTTATTTACGGTAAAAGTTCATATAATTTACAATAGGGATCATCTTTAGTTTTGAAGTCAAATACTTGTATATCTCAGTTTCCTACATTTGAAAATTTTAGCTGCTTTGTACTAGAACGAATTCTGTATCTCTATTTATTTAATTTAACGTAACAATGAGACAAAAAAAAGGAATAAATTAAATACATATTAATTAAAATTATAAATAATTATTGTCTGTTTACTAAATTTTTTACGTTTAATTTATTGTTAAATCAGTTAATGATATTTGATTAAGAGATTATTTTTGTAATATATTAGGTAAGATTATTGATATAATGATGATCATTAATCTTATCTCTACAGGTATTTATAGTGGGAGTTTGAGCAATTTTGCAATAGTTTGTTGTTAAAATTTGTTTTGTTTTATGTTTAAATATGATAAATGATAACCTTGTTTGCTCCAGTATAGTATTTTACATCTAAAATTCAATATATGTATTTCTTCTTCAGAAAAAGAAAAAAATAACAATAGATACATACTATATTTAAATCAATCAATGATTAGATCATTAAAAATTGCTTTAAATTAATCTATAAGTTTTTTTTAAGTATATTTAATTTGAGTATAGTATTTGGCGCGTCCTTTCTATACCACGTGATCTTTCAATATTCGATAAAAGTTGATGTTTGTTTGTTAATCGTTCAGTTAACTAACTTACTGATAGTTAACAGTTTAATAATAGAGCGCGTTTTTCCATTTATTTTCAAAATTATCAAGTTTCCACAACTGTTTACTTCTTTGAAATTTTGTTCATTTTTGTTTATATTTTTTTGTTCTAATTATTTTTGGAAATAATATCATTGAAGAAATTAAAGAGGTGAGTCGTATTAGTGTAGAGAATTCACTATTTTAATTATTAACCTAAATTTTATAATGATCTTCACCTATATTGACTATTGAATTTTAAGTTATTTATATATTAATTTACATATCAACTAAAGAAAGTGCATAGCCTTTAGGTCAATGACTTTAGCTTCGAAATCATTAAAATTCACCCTTAAGTATTGTTAAGGGATTTCATTCCAAAATTTCCAAAAAAAAAATCAAATTAATTCATTTTTGTGTGTGATTGCGAACTCTTTTTTTCAAAATTTCTTTTTACTCTATTAGTATTATTCTAGAAAGTATTTAGAATTGGTATTTAACAAAAATCACTTTATGTTCACGTGAAGAATTAATTAAAAATCGTATACAACAACTTTCAGAAATATTATTCCGGCTTGTTGTATACTAGGTTCAGTTGCCAATAAAATTCTATTTTTATCATTATCAAACCTACATATTTGTTCTTCAAATTATAGCTAAAAAAAATGAGAAAAAAACATTGAAGATCTCAATTAGTGTTTTTTTAGTCGTTTTAACTCGTGATGTTTGATTAGTTATGCTGTTGGTTGAATGTTTAAAATATGGTTAAACTTCATTTGTTTATATACTTTTCTATTTATAGATGATTAAATAATTGCTTTATTACAAAAATATTACCTTCTTCTCGTTATTTTTTTATTGTAATTGTGGTATTTATGTTGTATTACTGAAAAAGTATCATAATTATTTAGTATTTACTGACCTAACTTACCGTATGTTTCATTTATTTATTATGAACATTTTATTTGAAAACATATTGCTAATTTAAATTCAAGGATTCTTTACGAGCTTTCTATAAATACAATGTGACCATAGCTCTACAACTGATAGATAATTTTAGAAGTCATAATATTTTGAAAAACTTGAGCTTGAGTGCCTTGAGTTAGAACTGGAATAAAAAAAATTTTTGGAAAGATAAATATGATTCAGAAAACTTGAAAATTCATTGTTTAATCGATTTGGTTACAATTTTTTTTTTAAGCCTTCAAACCAAATTCGTTCGTCAAACTTTTAATTCTACATATATAATTCATTACCAGACCTACAATTTAGCTGAATGATTGTTTAAACTATCTCTGTTCTGCTCTGCTAAAAGGGAGCGGCTACTTTTAAAAAAACTTTTTTTTTTATTTTTATTAATAAATATTTAATTTGTCAACAGGTCACACTTCAAGGAAGATGATGACACGCAAATTAGCCATGCCTCTGCTGGGGGTGCTGCTTTGGGTGATCTCGATCCATGCAGGTACCTTCGCTACGGCTACGCTACTTCCACGTCCAATTACAGGTACAAGCCGCACTTATACCATCAGATAACATTTACACCATTTTTATAATCTTTTTCTTTACCAAATATACGTTGTGTGATGTTTATATTTTGGACTAACTAATATAAATGTTAATTAATTATTTGTTATAAACGATAACATTAAATGTAGATCAATCATTAGTAATAGTTTTCAATTGGAATTTTGACACAACTACAAGGGTTGGTGGTAGTAATAATTGCATTTTATATACAAGTTAAAAAATATTTTCAAAAAAAATATAAGTGGAAACCACCATTACCCCTGTATTAAAGATGTAAAAATTCACAATGTCAAAGTATAAACACACATACTATGGCCGGACAAATCCTTTTTTAAAATCATGAGTTGACAAATGGAGAGAATTTACAAAGAAAAAATTGAGAAATTATTTTGAAAATTAACCAAAACATAAAATATCGTCAGTTAATTTGGTAACGTTTCATTTTTCATGTAAATATTTAATAATTGTGTTATTTTTATTATTATCTGAGTGCCTAGTTGTGTTACAACCATTCTCTTTTAGGTTGTTTAAAATATAAAAAACTATTAATAAATAAAAATGTCACAGAATTCTACTTTAATAATAGTAAAAAAAATTCTGTGTTAATTTTTTTCGACATTTTTAATGGATTACAAAAATTCTTTCGTATGCAAACAAAGGATTTTATCCTGTTTGTGTGAATTTATAAAAATAATAGAGGTAAGACTTGTTGACCTAATCATTTATATATTATATAATTGTTCAATTATTTTTGTCAACTTTAACATACTTCGTAGATGAAGTTGTAGATTTACACAAAAATAAAGTTCCAAAACATGATAACGAGTTCTATTGCACAAATAATAAAGTAACAAGAAATAAAGATTTGTTTTTTAATGGAAGTTTATTTTTGTGCAACATTTACTTCGCGTTTCGTTTTTGCTCTCGTATCTATTTCAAAAAAAAAAGATCTGAAAGAAAATGGGGAAATTCGGTGATATTAATCGAATATTGTGAAAAACTACTGAATTTCTTCATTTTATAGCGAAGTAACTCAAACTTGATTTCATCGACTTTTTGAAACTGAAATTAATTAATGTTGATCTAGAGTCTTTGTTTTGACTTCTCGTTAAGAAAGAGCAAATTATTTCATTTTGATGAAATCAGAAATGTTCGCGTTACTTCGTTTCAAAATAATTGTGGGTAATTCACTGGTAAAATTTTAAAAGGTTTTTCACCTCTTAGAATTTAAATTAAAGAAGATAAAGGTCTTTTATCAATTGAATAAAGGGTGTTGGTTTTATTTAGAATACAAAAAATTGATAAAAGGCATTCTATTGTAAATTAGAGATAGTTTAAATTTATTAAGATTATTAATATTGTTAATCATTATAGGTGTTGGAAAATCATTAATACATCATCAATATGTTAAAAGAGAATCAACAGATGAATTTCCATTAACTTCACCACTTATAACATCAATGAAAATACCAGAAAAAGATTTGATTCGTTCTATAACATTTGGCAATAGTGTTGTGTCACGTATGTTACGTTTAGAAACGAATTTAGGATGGTCAAATATAAATGTGAAACTTGGTACACCATCACATGGACAATTAATTGTATCATTACCAGAACAAGAAGCATTGAAACAGGGACGTCATGCATTAACTGCAACAAAAGCAACAATACATCTGATGAATAATTTCTGTTATAAGTAAGTTAATTTTATATTTAATAAAAATTAGATAATACATATTGATTAAAAATTATTTAAATTAGACATGGATTAAATTTGGCTGAATGTTCGAAATTTATAACATCATATTCAATGATGTCAACACCATTAGAATCATCTTGTAAATCATTACATAAAACTTGTACACCTGAAGCGATTCTATCAAAATATCGTTCAATTGATGGTTCATGTAATCATAAAATTGATGGATCACGTGGTGAATCATTTACAAGTTATAAACGTTTATTATTCCCAGAATATTTAGATGGTATACAAGAACCAAGACGTTCGATTAATAAAAAACCTTTACCATCATCACGTTTAATTAGTTGGTCGATTATTAAGAAAATCAAACATAAACAAAATGATCATCAATTAACATTAGCTGTAATGCAATGGAGTCAATTTATTGAACATGACTTAAGTCATACTGTAATTAATAAAATGAGTAAGTTTACAATTTTTATTAATTATAAATTTAATAAACTTATTTTATAATTGTAGTTCATACGGAAAAAGCAATTGAATGTTGTTCATCTAGTGGAAGTAATTTATCACCAAGATATATTCATCCATTCTGTTCACCAATTTCTATACCATACGATGATGAATATTATTCACAACATAGTTTAGATTGTATGACATATGTACGTTCAATACCAGCATTACGTTCAGATTGTAGTTTTGGACCAATTGAACAAATTAATCAAGCAACACATTATCTTGATGCATCACAGATTTATGGTATCAATAATCGTAAAGCAAATCAATTACGTTCATTTATCGGTGGACAATTAAAAGCAACACATAATCATAATAGAAATCATCGTGTATTTTTACCAATTTCATTACAACCAACAATTTATTGTCAATTTAATGATGAAGATTCACATTGTTATCAATCTGGTGATTCACGTGTCAATTTACATCCACAATTAACTGTAATGCATACATTATGGTTACGTGAACATAATCGAATTGCTTCAATATTACAACAATTGACTCCAAATTGGGATGATGAGATATTATATCAAGAAACAAGACGTATTGTTATTGCTGAAATACAACATATAACATATAATGAATGGATACCAGTGGTATTGGGAAAACGTTATTCAAATAAACTACAACGTTTAGATGATTATGACGAAAAAGTTGATTCATCAGTTAGTAATAGTTTTGCAACAGCTGCATTACGTGCACTTAATTCATTAATGGATGATAAATTAAAATTATATCTAGAAGATCGTCTTGTTAATGTCTCATTAAATCTTCGTAATCATTTTAATAAACCGGAAATTATAGAAGAACCTGGTTATTTAGATGCAATAGTACGTGGATTAGCTACACAATCTAGTCAGAAATTATCAAACTACGTTGATGATGTAAGATTATCTATCTTTAATTGATCAATTTTTTAATTAGTTATTCAAATATAGATTACTAGTTATTTATACTCCAATGGTATTTACGGTTACGATATCTTCAGTTTGGATATTCAACGTGGTCGTGATCATGGTTTACCAAATTATACAGCTTATCGTAAATTATGTGGTCTAACTGATGTTGATGATTTTGAAGATTTACTTGATGTTATACCAACTGAAAGTGTTAAAATCTTATCAGATATCTATTCAAATGTACAAGATATTGATTTAATTGTTGGTGGTATATTAGAGAGACCAGTTAGTGATTCATTATTTGGACCAACATTTTCATGTATTGTTGCTGATCAATTTTTACGTACACGTCGTGGTGATCGTTATTTTTATACAAATCAATATCAACCAGTACCATTTTCAACAGCGCAATTACGTGAAATCAATAAAGTTACATTAGCTGGAATATTTTGCGATAATAGTGATGGTATCAAGAAGATGCAACCGTTTGTTTTTAAAAATATCGATGAACAGTAAGTTTCTATTTTTTTAAAAAAAATCTAGGTAATTCTAATTTATGAATTTTATTTAATAGTAATAATCTTATGGATTGTGAGGAGATACCAAGAATGGACTTGAAAGTCTGGTTGAATAACCGAGAGTCTCATCTTTAGTGCCTTTAATGATTTCTAACGTAATATATTGAATTATTACTTGAATTTCACTTAACTTGGCTTCATTTCGAAGACTGATTTAATATGGCTGTTTTTTAAATTTAGATTAGTTTTCAAATTAATACTCTCCAGTCATCATTCAATTAGCTATCAGTATAATATAATCTCTTATCGCTGTCTTAAAACATTTTGTTTTAGAATTGAAATTTGTTTTATTTTCATTAAAATATATAGACGAGAGCGTTTTTTTGGATCATGTTTATGTATTTTCTTTTAGAATATATTATCAGTATTTATGTACTATTGATAAAATGACAAAAAATAGATGTTCATGTATATCCATTATAAATATTACATTATTATTATTATCATTAGAATGTCGTGCAATTTTTCTACAATGTATTTGTTGAATGTAAGAAATACAAAGGACTTGTTAATACTATTCAAATCAAACTATATTAGTTTGAGTTTTAAATAATTGATTAATCGAGCAAGTAGATTTATACGTATAGTAGATACTAACAAAATATGTACCTTGTTAGCTTTTAAAATGATTTTGTATGTTTAATTTGGTGAAAATACAATGTTAAATCATTGAATTATTAGTTTCATTGCCTTATTTTCCGAAAAATTAGGATGATCTATTCTAGATTTTCTTTCATTTAGTGAGAAATTATCTATTGTAAAAGCATGTTAACAAGTAGAGATTTAAGTACCAGATAAAGAAACACGATAAGTCGCATAATTCTATTTTTACCGATAAAGTTTGTGCAATTTTCTGTTGCATAATCACAATCATTGTTATGTTTACAGAAGGCCTTCCATGCGCAATGAACAATATGATTGCAGAAGGGGGTACACCAAAGTCTGTATACCTTAAATTAAGCAGTCTCATTGGTTGATTTACATTAAAAAATAACTACAAATCAAATCAAATAGTTGATATAGAGTAAGCCAGTAAGCAATATGGCGTAATAGTTTCATTTTTAATCTTGGTAACACAATACTCAAACAATGATTTTACCAGCATTTATTTGTATCATGATTTAGCATAAATCCTCATAAATAGTCCTGAAAGATAGTTTATCGTTATCGAATTAGTTTGATAAGAATAACAAATCCATACACAACTATGGTGCAAATCAGTGTTTTTATATTGTCATTTATAAATTTATTTTATTTTTTCAATATTGTAAATAGTGCAAATATCTTAGGTGTATTTGTTTTTCCATCAATCAGTCATCAGATGATTTACCGTCCGATATGGCGTGAATTATCATTACGTGGTCATCAAGTTACTGTCATCACTCCAGATCCATTAAATGATCCGAAATTGGTGAATTTAACTGAAATTGACGTTCATCATGCTTATAATGTTTTAAAAGTACATCGTCTTGATTTATTACTATCAAAAGAGTTAGGTAGAATGGAATTTACACGAAATAATTATCAATTAATGGAATACATAATTTTGGATGAATTAGAAAATCCAGAAGTTCAACGATTATTTTCCGATAAGAATCGTAAATTTGATTTGATTTTAATTGAAGTCTTCCATCCGCTCCTCTATGGATTAGCTGGACGATTTAAAGCACCAATTATTGGTGTATCATCATTGGGTATAACCGCACCTGTACATGATGTTGTCGGTAATCCGGTACATCCAGCTTTGAATCCAGATACTTTATTTAATTATCCCGGTGGCGAGATGGGTATATATGACAAATTCTTTAGTGTATTACAACATACATATCACAGATATTACTACAATTATGAATTAATACCAAAGTCTGATAAGATAGCACGGAAATACTTCGGAGACGATATCCCATCGTTGGCTGAATTGAAAAAAAGTCTTTGTATGTTGTTTTTAAATGTGAATCCTATATTGAATCCGGTAAGGCCGAATGTTCCTGCTGTTATCGAAATGAGAAGAATGCATATTCAACCATCAAAACCGCTACCACAGGTGCGTTAATACAAAACTAATGTAAAACCTGGTTAATGTTAGAAAATTGTAGGATTTGAAGAAATTCCTAGATGAAGCTCGCGAAGGTGTAATCTATTTCAGTTTAGGCTCCAACGTTAAAAGTGTGAACCTTCCCGAAACTCTACGAAAGAATATCATTGAAGCCTTATCAGAATTACCGTATAAAGTTCTATGGAAATGGGAATCTGATCATTTACCTGATCAACCGGATAATGTAATCACTAGAAAATGGTTGCCACAACAAGATATTTTGGAGCATCCGAATATTAAAGCCTTTGTAACACAAGGTGGTGTACAATCAATCGAGGAAGCAATCATACGTGGCATACCATTAGTTGTGATGCCATTTATGGGTGATCAATCGGTGAATAGTCGGAGAATGGCTGACTTGGGTGCTGCAATTGAAGTTGATCCGACAACTGTTACGAAAAATGAATTAAAACAAGCGATACTTACTGTTGCTCAAGATAAAAAGTAATTTTTTTATTATTATAATTTTTAATTATTAATTAATTTGAATTGTAATAGATTCAAAGATCAAATGATGGAAATTAGAGATGTATTTGTTGATGAACCGACGACAGGATTGGAGAGAGTAATTTGGTGGTCAGAATATGTAATCAGACATAAAGGTGCAAAGTATTTAAAAGGTCCAGCTGCTGATACGCCTTGGTACTCTTATTATCTATTAGACGTATTAGGTGTTGTTATTTTGATACTATCAGTATTTCTATATGTTATTTGTTTCTTAATTAAGAAAATTTTATTTAATTCGTTTTCAAAAACAAAGCAAGATTGATCTACAATGTGATAAAAAACATTAGTTTGTTTGAATAAAATACTGCAAGAAAAGATCAAAAAGTTCTTTTTGTTATTACAATCTCCACACTATAGTTCTTTAGACTTTTACCGGAAATTTGTTCATATGTTACTTTAGCGAGATGTTTTCAGGACAACGAATCATTGATCTGCAAAGGATGAACTTCGTTAAATAAAATTTATTAAAAATCAAATATTTTGATGTAGATAGTGAAATAGGTTTTATGATATAGCCGAAAATAGTAGGCAATAAATATTTTATCCTCAACTTTGATAATCTTCAAATATATTTAATTATTGAATTTTCCATTAAATCAACAACTTTAAGCCGTTTCTTAACAATTAATTTGTTGATAATTGTACTGTTTGCTACATGGATGTTTTTTTGAAAATTATATAATTAGCCGCCAAATATAGTTAGGCTAGTTAGTTATAACTTATAAACTAAGACGAGCAAGCAATCAATTATGTCGTTAGTCAATATTTCTATATTGTTATTATTTATTTTTCTCGGTTTTCTTAATTTCGTAAACAGTGCCAACATCTTAGGTGTCTTCAGTTTTCCATCAGTCAGTCATCAAATTGTCTTCCAGTCGATATGGCGTGAATTATCATTACGTGGACATCAAGTTACTGTTATCACACCGAATCCTTTAAATGATCCACAATTGGTGAATTTAACCGAAATCGATGTACATTTCACCTATGATCTCTTAAAAAGACACGGTCGTCTTGATCAAATAATGTCAACAGATCTAGGTATTATACAATCCATAAATCAATTGTATGAAATGCATGAAATGATTTTAATAAATGAATTTGAAAGTGAACAAGTCCAAGAATTACTATCAGATCAAAAACGTACATTTGATTTAATTCTAATCCAAGCTTACCATCCATTTCTTCATGGTTTAGCTGGAAGATACAAGGCACCAATTATTAGTGTTTCATCGTTAGATACGTCGATAAATGACAGTGATTGGAACAATTACTCTACAAATGCAATTGAATTACAATTACCCATTACTCCACCAAAAACGTAATTCATTACAATTACTAATTACTTTTTTCAAAAAGTAATGAATTACAATTACCCATTACTGCAAAAAAGTAATGCAATTACTTTTACAATTATTTTTACTTAATAATTTTTTTGCAAACTAACGAAATAACGTTGCTTGCCATTTACAATAATAGCAACACTGTTAATAATTTTAACCATTATTCTAATGATTCGGAGATAATAAAACAAGTAGTTTCTGGTAAACGTAAACTTTAATAAAGAACGAAATTAAATGAACTATTTAGTGAGAAGTAGTACCCAAAGTAATTGAGCAAAGTAATGGAAATGTCCATTACAATAACATGTAAAAAGTAACGAATTACAGTTACTAATTACCGATTGCAAAAAGTAATTCATTACAATTACCCATTACTCTAAAAAGTAATTAAATTAGGTAATTCAATTACATGTAATTTAATTACTTCCAATCACTGATAAATGAACACTATGCTGTTGGTAATCCAGTACATCCAGTTTTGAATCCAAATTTGTTATTATTCCACCATGGTGGTCAGATGAGTTTATATGATAAACTTCGTAGTGTATTTTGTAATATTTATATAAAATATTACTTCAATTTTGTAATAATACCAAAATTTGATAAGATCGCACGGAAATATTTCGGAGATAATATTCCATATCTCGGTGATTTGTTCAATAATGTTAGTTTGTTGTTTGTAAACGTGAATCCTTTATTGCATCCAATAAGGCCAAATGTTCCTGTTATTATCGAAATGAGACAAATGCATATCAAACCACCAAAACCACTACCACAGGTACGTTTATACAACTCATGTAAAAACTTGGTTATCATTAAAACATTGTAGGATTTGAAGAAAATCCTAGATGAAGCTCGTGAAGGTTTTATCTATTTCAGTTTAGGTTCCAACGTTAAAAGTGTGAATCTTCCTGAAACTCTACGAAAGAATATCATTGAAGCCTTATCAGAATTACCGTATAAAGTTCTGTGGAAATGGGAATCTGATCATTTACCTGATCAACCGGATAATGTAATCACTAGAAAATGGTTACCACAACAGGATATTTTAGCACATCCGAATAATAAAGTTTTCATAACACAAGGTGGTTTACAGTCAATTGAGGAAGCAATAAATCGTGGCGTACCCATGGTTGTTATACCTTTTATTTCCGATCAAATGATGAATGCACAAAGAATACACAATTTAGGTCCCGCTATCAAATTGAATCCAACAAGTGTTACGAAAAATGAATTAAAAGATGCAATCATTACAATTGCTGAAGATAATAAGTAAAAACTCGTCAAACAATATTGATTCATTTCTAATTTTGAATTTAAAATTACAGATACAAAAATCAAATCTTGGAAGTTAGAGATTTATTGTTGGATGAACCGATGACTGGATTAGAAAAAGTGATATGATGGTCGGAATATGTAATCAGGCATAAAGGGGCAAGGCATCTAAGAAGTCCTGCTGTTGATATGCCTTGGTATTATTATTACCTATTAGATGTCATTGCTACTATTATTTTGATATTATTAATATTTTTATATGTTCTTTACCTAATAATTAAGTACATTACATTAAAATTATCGAAGAAATTTAAAAATGATTGACTTAATACTTGTTGTTATAAAATAATTGTCACATATTTGTAATATTTATTCGACACCCTATCATTAATGCTACTGTTTAAATATAGTCACTTTGTACCTTATCCCAACGACGCCACTGAATCATGAATAAATTAATATAAGATAAAACAATTAAGAATTATTTAACGACACGATTAAAGTTCATAAAGGTTCATGGTTAAATTGATTCATTTATCAGTCGGCATAATCTTTCGACACAAACAACCATAGATAAATATTTTTAATTTAGTTTTTACAAAGAGAACTTAAAAGCGAATATTTTCAACATTTTGGATTTTAATCAAAAATGTTAAAAAACATATTAGTTCTTCTATTAGTGATCCGGTCAGTGTTTAGTGCTAGAATTCTAGGTGTTTTCATGTTCCCATCATTAAGTCATCAGATTGTTTACCAACCGATATGGCGTGAATTATCATTACGTGGCCATCAAGTTACTGTCGTTACACCGAATCCATTAAATGATCCAAAATTGGTGAATTTAACCGAAATTGATGTACATCATGCTTATGATATATTAGAAAACTATCGAATCGATGAATTATTATCGAAAGATTTGAATCAATTCCAATTTATTATAAATCTCTATTATTTAATGGACTTAATGGCTGAAAATGAATTAAATAATCGACAATTTCAACAATTATTAGCCAATAAACAACAACAATTCGATTTGATTTTAATTGAATTATTCCATCCAATTATGTATGGATTAGCTGGACGATTTCAAGCACCAATTATTGGTATGTCTTCAATTGGTATGGCAATAGTTGGACATGATACTGTTGGTAATCCAACACATCCAATTTTAAATCCGGACATGCATTTAAGTTTCTCCAATGAACAATTAACATTAATCCAAAAAATTCAAAGTTGTATCCATAATGTATGGTACAGATTCTATTATAAATACATTTATATGCCGCATGTAGACCGGATGGGGCGTAAATATTTCGGTGAAAACATCCCCTATATCGGTGATTTACAAAATAATGTCAGTTTAATGTTTCTAAATGTTAACCCATTATTATTCACGATACGACCAAATGTACCTGCTATTATCGAATTAAGCCAAATGCATATTAACCCACTTAATAAACCGTTACCGCAGGTAATACTTGATCAGTACATTCTCAGAATAATAATCAAAATCAAAACTTGATTTCAGGATTTACAAGAATTTCTCGATGAAGCAAATGAAGGTGTCATCTATCTAAGTCTAGGTACGAATGTGAAAAGTGTTAATATTCCGGTAAAATTACGTCAAACCATTATCACGGCTTTATCTGAATTACCTTATAAAATCTTATGGAAATGGGAAGCTGATAATCTACCACAAAAACCAGATAATATATTGACCAGAAAATGGTTCCCACAACAGGATATTTTAGCACATCCTAATGTTAAAGTTTTTATAACACAAGGTGGTTTACAGTCGATTGAAGAAGGCATTTATTATGCTGTACCAATGGTTGGTATGCCATTTTTAGGTGATCAACCAATGAATATACAAAAATTAGTCAAATTAGGTGTTGCTATTGCTGTTGATCCGGCAATTGTAACTAAAGATGAATTAAAACAAGCCATAATCAGCATTTCAGAACATCGAAAGTATAAATTTATTATTTTAAAATTTAATTATCTAAATTTCACATATTTTAAAGGTTTAAAGAGAGAATTTTGGAGGTGAAAAATTTAGTAGAAGATAAACCGATGAGTGGTCTACAAAAAGCAATTTGGTGGTCAGAGTACGTGATCAGGCATAAAGGTGCAAGACATCTAAGAAGTCCAGCTGTTGACATGCCTTGGTATTATTATTATCTTCTTGATGTATATGCAGTTTTATTTACGGTTTTATCAATTTTCACGTTATTATTGTATAGAATAACGACATTAATATTGAGAAAATTTGGTAGAACTAAAGTAAAGACAAATTAAAGTGCTTTTTACTACTTCAACGCACTATTTTCAATAACACTTGTGATAGAAAATCATCCATTTCGGAGTATTATTGGAGCAATATTAAACAATAAACATACAAATCGTAAATAAATTTAACAATGTCCCAGGATTTCAAATAAATAAAATCTTGTCTGTAAGATAGGTTGTAGGTTCCCAATAAAAATGACTCAGATCATGATATTTGATGGATTAATTTCTCTAAAATTCTTTCGAGTTCTCCTAAAATAGAGTTTAAAGTTCCACAAGATACGATTTGATAAACTTGAGTGCTATAATAAAATGTATAAATGGTTGCCTAAGTTTATTTTTTTTTATTAACTTGATGGATGGATTAGATTGGATGTTTTTACTTACTTTTAAAGGATGAAGAAATAAGATTCTTCAGCTTGATTATAAATTTTCATTTAATTTAAAAAATACACAAAATTTAAGATGTTTCTACTGCAGTAGCCGATGCTGATTCTTCTGTGTATTTTCCTTTATCCTTACCCAAAGCAGCCAAACGTCCTTTAGCTCTACGGTCAATGATTTTCTTTCTATCTTTATCCATTTTCAACTTGACAATAACAACCTACAAGAAATATAAATATTATAAAACCCGAAAAAAATATGTTTTTAAATTGTTAAAACAATAAAAATAATATCAGAGCCAATTTTAACCATGTACAGGTACAACTTGTAACTATCTTCCAAGTTAAATGGAGAACCCAAAAAACCGGAATTAGTCACAAGTTTATAACCGTGCAGTCTACGAATGGTTTATAGATCATCATTTATCAAAAATTCTATAAATTTTGATAATTTGTAAAGAAAATCTACCTTGGAAGGATGAATTCCAACGTATACACTGGCACCGTTAGCTTTCTCTCGTTGAATTCGTTCAATATAAATAACGAATTTCTTTCTATAAACTTGAACAACTTTGCCTACTTGTTGTCCCTTATAATGTCCTCTAACAACCTTAAATCATAAACAATTAATCAAAGACAAATTAATTTTCTTGATTTTAAACATACTTGAACTTCATCATCTTTACGAATTGGCATTGTACGAACATTGTATTTTTGTCGTAATTCCTTTGATAATGGTGCGGACATTAAACGTCTACGTATATGTGAAGGAGCAGTGAAATGGCGTTTCCTATTTTTGCTCCTTGAAGAACTCACTAATTTATTGAATTTCATTTCGGTGTCCACTTATTTCACCTGAAAATCAACACGAAAATTATTGAAAACAATATGAAACAAAATTGAGGTTAGATTTAAGTAATTTGCTTTAAACATTGTCACTTGGATGGAAATCAAAAATATCTAATAAATATGAAATATAGGGAAATGAGGAAGGGAATTTTGTTGGAAAATTGAAGAAAACTTGGAATATTTTCACGATGAATTAGGATATTTCAGAAATTTAATTGGATGGAACACTTACCGCAAAGAAAATATTACAAAAAGAACACAATACGCATGCGTGAAAATTGACGGCGTGTTAATCTAGTTAGAAACGAAATATTCCTAGATGGATCTAAAGTTTTTGCGCCGTTGCCAAGTTTCCCCCCTTCTATTCCTATTAATATTAAAAACAATTATTGATGAAGACGATAATAATGTGATAATTTAAGGTCAGAATGATATTCTTTTAGAAACTTTTATTGATTGTCTCAGAGGAATTTATCGAATGAATGGGCATTGTATTAATTTTGGGTAAATATGGCATTGTTGCTTAGTGATAAATTAAATTTCCCTAAACCATTCTAACCTAAAATTCGCTCTACTTTTCAGGTGAAAATTTTACAATTTTGATATGTTGATATAAACCTGAAAGAATATGTCAAACAGTCATTTATTCCTGAAATCGGGTTTCATAACAAGCCCCTCGCAGAACGGTGTCGGGCGTTATGTGTGTCAACTGCAAAGAGTCGTCTTGAAATTCTGTAAAAATCACGGTTCCAGCCGTGGAATGAGGTAAAACAACCGTAAAAACTACAAAAATAAACTTAATTTGACTAATTTGTAGAGATTTCATCGAATCAAACTTGGTTGATTTCGCTAAAAATAACCCTGGAGTTGTGGTTTATCTTAAACCAAGACGACACAGAACTGCTGTAATATCAGCTGAATATTGTAAAAACGTGTTACAATTCATTTAATCTTAAAGTTAATTGTTCAATTGTAGTGAATGGTGATAAACAATGGATTAGTTGTAGGAATTACACTAAAGAGGAAATTGGGAAATGGTTGAATCTGTTACGAACACAACAAAGCAACAAGACCGGTTTTAGAATTAGGAAATTGATACATACGGATCATCCGTCGATTCAAGGCCCATGGACACCGTACACATTCAAAGATCCATCAGAAAATCTAGCAAATTACCCTGATAAAGAATTATCAAAGCCTAAATATATTGATGAATCAGCTACCGATAAATTGGTGGAATTATTCAAGAAACAATTGGGGAATAATCAAACTGATGGTAAGACAACATAGAATTTCTTAGTGTATTTATTACAATTGAAAGAATACAAAACTAGAATGTACATTTATTATTTACAATGTAATAAATACTTAGAAAAGAAAATTGTTAAAAAACTAGTAATTTTCAAATAGGAAATAAAACGAGCAGACACATACAATATCCCATCTTATAGTTGATAATCACAAAAGGCCTCTTCTCTTTTCCTAAATCACAACAATAAATGCATCAATAACGACGAATAATCATATAGGCCTATTGTTTTATTATTATTTGAATGAGAACAATTTATAATAGTTGTACCAGTTCTTTGGAAATATTGTCGAATTATTATATTTGACACTGTTATTTGTATTTGATAGAAATATAGATGGAAATAATAATTTTAATTACTTAAAAATATTGGAAACAAAACTAAGAGACTAGATGATCAGACGAAATCTCACTAGATGTTCTTTTGTTGATATAAAATCTAGTGATTTGATTTAAAAATAATAGTAAATCACACCGTATTAATTGCTTCAAACAAATATTACCGAATTAAATAACTCTTTAAAAAAAATAATAATTTTAAAATAATACTAGAATGATTTATTCTAATTTAAGTCGTTTGCTGAATTCTTCTTGTTGCCGTTCTCGCCATTCTTTCTTAGGTTTTGTACGTTTCAATTGACCGTCCCTATTAATTAATCAATACAATTAAAAATTAAATTTTAATTTTTATTTTTTTTTGTAATTACCAAACTAAATCGACGAGTCCACCTTGTTTGGCGATAACACTTTTAACACGATTAGCAAAATCAATAGCCGTTTCACCATCATTTTGTTTCATTGGTGGTAAATACCATACATCACAAACAATAGCCCAACTAGTCATCATCATATATAAATATTGCATCATTGAATATTTACTACTATTCCAGAAGGCATCACCAAAACGTGGATCATATTTAATAGCAACTGGATAGATAATACTGCCAACTTCGAAACTGCCCTTTTTAAATTGCATCACAGATGTATTATTAATACATGTACCTTCGGGGAATATCAATATTGGTGGATTATTTGGATTAGAAACGTGTTCTTTTAGCCTAGATATAAATTTAAAAGAAAATAAATAACAAAATTGGTTTTAAAATTAACTAAATACCGTTTAGCTACAGCATGACGATCCCTCACTTCGGACCTTTCAAACCAGATATGTGGTGAAGCACGAGCTAAGGCTCGTTGTAGAATACCCAAGAAGCCGCCATGACGTTGACCAATCTAAAAATTATCAAACAAATTTAATACAAATAATATTTTTAAGAACAATATGTGAAGTAAAACCATACAAGAAGCTAAAAATTATTTGATTGGTACAAAATGATACACTCAACCCTCGATTTACACGGTATACAAATATTGAAGCACCTAAAGTGAAACAACAGATACTCATTTTTAAGCTCTAATTTTTCCAGAGCTTCGAACTGGAAATGAACCTTTTCCCACACTGACCCGGTACTGCGTCAGGGCACTTAACACAAATTTACAAGCAAACCATCCGAGGTCAAGACTCAATTTCGATAATTTTTGGTGTAAGGGTAGTTCATTTTATCTTATGGGATGCGTATGTTGTCGTTCGTTCAAGTTTAAGGGAGATATTGGGGGTTGAATTTACCCCTGCAAAATCTTTTTTTTTTTTTAATATCTCTCGAACAGGTGTAATTTGCGTTTTCATTCATTGTTGGGGGTTGAAGTTATAAATGATTATATGCCATTTTTTTGTTTTTCGATAGAAGATTACAAAATAAAAGTCACCTGTTTGAGTGTTTTTCTATACCGAGTGATTCACCTGAAGCAAAAAAGTCTTATGGCAACTTCCATTATTTGGCGAGTAATTCGATAAAATATTTCAAGGATTTATAGGAGAGTCCCTAGAGAACATTTTAACAAAATTAGAACATTTTAGCTTATTTATAGATGGAAATAAAGGGTGAACCAACAAATTTTATAATTTTTTAAATCAATAAAAGAAATTGCTAGAAAATTGTCTTTTTTTTAATTAAGTTTTTTATCTTTGTTCTCATCACTGAAATAAACTAATTGTAAGACTGTTATGTTGTATCGACTTTTCGTAACAGTCTTATTATTTTTATTTCAGTTATGAGAACAAAGATAAATAGAAATTAATTTAAAAAAGGGACAATATTCTATCACTTTCTTTTATTGATTTGAAAAATTATAAAATTTGTTGGTTCACCCATTAAATCCGATCATCGACCATCCTTGGCATGTAAGAATTCTTAGAATTGTAGACATATTGATTTCCAAGTGTCTTGGACTATTAGAATTCACTTTCTCTGTTTTTTCACACTTCTCCGAACATAAACTTTCCTACAATCTAATTTGTATAAAAAGCAACGTTTTTCTATCGATCAAACATTAGTTATACAACCAATAAGTTTGAATAAAGTGAAATTATTCCATATCATTTCCTTTGATTTACAAATAAATTATAGTTTAGGATTTCCTGGACATGCCATTTTCAAACGAAATACCAATATAATGATAAATATCTAATGAATAACTAATCAACAAACAAATAAACAAAACAACCTACCAACGAATAACAATTATCACACATTAATATCAACACATCAATTGGTGATGTATGATTAGCAACACAAATCCCATTCTTTGGCTTATTCTCTTCATTATGATAATTAATAACAGATGAAATAGCATTTGATAAGATACCAAAACACATAATTGATACATAATGATTTATTTTCTGTTTAATTCTACCTTCTTTTATATAACCAACTAATGCTGTACATAAAGTTAACCATAACACCTGTAACAAATAAAAAGCAAAAAAACACACAAATAAAATCAAGCAAAACTATCACAATAATCGCTAAACAACAAACAACAAATAATGATGTTGATGATGATGATCGCTTTGTTTATAATTTCCATCCTCCATTTATATTTTGAAATAAACTTACCAACGAATAACAATTATCGGTTGATAAGATTACAACATCAACAGGTGTTGTATGATTAGCAACACAAATTGAACCGTTAGCTGGCCGATATTGACGATTATGTATACGAATAATACCTGTAAGGGAACGTGCCATAATACGAAAAGCTATCACATATGTCATATAATTGATCCAACGTTTTAAACGACCATCAGATAGATTTCCAATAAGTGCTGTTGTAATTACTAACCAACTTATCTAATGATTTTTTTTGTTACGTTAAATTAATGTTAATAATGTATCTTATATTATTATAATTGTTAATTAATTAATTAGTAATAATGATGATAATAAAAGGTACTTACACCAAAGAAACAGATAGTGACACGTAATGGAAATAAAAAGAAATAACGTACGAAGAAACCACAAACCCACATTACTGTTAATTTCCATGATATGAATTCATAACGACGATTTGTTCGTATTAATAAATTCCAATTTTTTAATTCTTCAGCTTCAAATCTTGATGTTACTTGATCTTCAATTATAGCCTCAACACCAGCTTTTAAATAATCAGCAACACTACTTAAATCATATTCTCGAAATTGTTCCTTAATTTAAAAATATAAAATTAAATAATAATTTTTTAATTTTAATTATTTTTTTTAATACCTTCTGCTGTTTATTTTCTTCATTCTTATTACTATCATCATCTTTTTTATTATCATCATGATTATTATGATTAATTGGTTCTGGTGTTAATATTAATGTATCATCACGACTTATTACAGAATTATCATTCGGTATATAATTTTTTATATCATTTGATGATTTAATTTTATTATCATGATCACCACTATCATTACGATTGCTTAAATTCTTATCATTTAAGATTTCTTCACTATAACCTTCATCATCATCACTATCATCATTTTGATGTTTCTCTTTCTGTGCTGTCTCAATATTCATACGACCATACTATAAAAATAATAATAATAACATCAAAATTTTGCAAAAGACAGTCCTATTGAGAACGGCCCACATTATTAGAAAAGTCATATACTGAAGAAAATTTTAAGATCATGCCTAAGAAATATGGTATATTTCCGGCATTTATATGTATTTCCATTAAATTAAATAATGTGAAGACCAACAAATAATGATAATGATAATAATAATTTTTTATCAAACGATTACTTATTCGATTATAAACAATAAAATTTTGAAATTAATTATTAAAGGTAAGTAAGGTAATCAATAGGATAATAATAATAATAATAATAATATAATTTTATAATAATAATAATTTTTTATCAAACGATAAGGTGTTATTTATTCGATTATAAACAATAAAATTTTGAAATTAATTATTAAAGGTAATCAATCGGATTATTAAATGAACAATAGGTCTGATAGTAGCAGTATATTTCAAACATTTCAGTATAGTTTATCTAAAATGTTTCGATCGACTTGACTTTCAACATAGCCAATTTAAACTTTCATTTTTATTTATTATAGAAGTTTTAAAATAACTTCCAGGGACGAATCAAGAACTAAACCGGCCCATGATGTATACGTTTGTATAACTATTCTGTGCGATTGCTGTATGTTCAGAAATAAATGAACATTGTAAAACATGACTTTCTTCACGCTTCATTTGCAGTTGGACCCCCAATAAAATATTTAGGTCCCAACCCTTGAGAGTTTTTCTGTCAGATCCGTACTTGATAAGATTGTGTCCTAATGAAATCTCTGACGTCATAGTTATTCAATTATAATAAAATCTCCAAAGGCAGCAAGTACCTTATATAGCGAATTTTTTTATGTATCTACATACTGAAATATTAATTGCAAAACATTCTTATGATACTGACAATTAATATATTTTAATAACATTGAATCAACTAATAAATTCATTTCCCCGATGTTATTTTGATATTTATGATTTTTATTGAAAAATAGTTTTAATCCACAAATAATAAGAAACACTAATAAAATTTCATTCGTTTGTTGTTTGTCTAATACGTCTAATCAAGGCCTGCTTGATTTTTTCAAGCGAAATTCTCTAGCAGGCCTTGCGTCTAATATTAACTGTCAAAATTAGTTGCCCCCCCGCGATATTCAATTTTTTTTCTAATATCAATAGTCAGAACACATAGCCATCTTAGATACGTGATTTTATTGCTTATACTCAAAAAAGAGATTTTTGCATTTTTCTTGCGAACCAACGAACCGATTTTGATGATTTTTTTTCTGGGTCATAGAGAATGGACTGCTCTACTATTATTTCAATTTTCATCAAAATCTAAGCAAATGTAATATTGAAAATGATTTTTTTTAACATTTCTTCAGCTCTTATTCCAAAAGTGTTGGCCCTACCAGTCTGGCCAACGAACTCATCCAAGCTATCACAAAGACCGATTTTTGTACCAAGTTTCATTAAGATTGGTGTATTTTTACGGCAGTTATCGTGGATATACATATATAAATATATATATATATATATATATAAATATATATATATATATATATATATATATATATATATATATATATATAAAATTTTAACGAACGGTGGATATGGGTTCCTGAGGTCCCAAAACGAACTTCTGTGCAAAAATTTTTCGGAAATTCAAAAGTGAGGATCTCGTCATTAGCTAATTATTTTTAAAAAAATTCGCAAAAAATGAACAATGATTTATTTGATTGATTTGAAATTTTCAAATGATAAATTCAAATGAATTTTCTATCGATTCGTACACAAAAAAGTTACTTTACTGATAAGGGGGCTACCATGGGAGCTTCATATATTTCTGAACGCACAATAATAACAAATATAGATGAATATATTTGGTATAAATAATAAAATATGTGAGATTATAATAGTAGATTAATGATGTAATGGTTTAAAATTACAATAAATCACGACATATTCAATTAATATTAAATTTGGGAAGTTTTACGTACTTTAGACTATGACTAAAGGCTTTACAAATATCGATTTTTTTTTGTATTTTTTGGGATTCATATCTAAACTAATGCGAATATGATGAGGGATGACCAACACAAATTCAACAGGAAATATACAAAAAAATTTTTTAAAGTTCTCTCATCACTAACGTATACTCAAACAAACCATAATTTAGACAACTTGACTTCATCTAGAAGATGATCTGGTTTATTGTGGCCAAGTCAATTAAAGTTTACTATATTTTTTTGACTTTGGATTTATTAAATCTGCCTTAAAAAATCAACAATTTACGAGAACAAATTGAGAAAAAAAACCTTTAGACTGAATGTAAACTTTAAATGGATTCTCATCGTTGATTTGTGATGAGAAAAAACAAGTAGTTTTTTTAGCGAATTTTTTTTAAAAAAATTAGCTTATGACGAGATCCTCACTTTTGAATTTCCGAAAAATTTTTGCACAGAAGTTCGTTTTGGGACCTCAGGAACCCATATCCACCGTTCGTTAAAATTTATATATATATTTATATATTTATATATGTATACCCACGATAACTGCCGTAAAAATAGTCCAATCTTAATGAAACTTTGTACAAAAATCGGTCTTTGGGATAGCTTGGATGAGTTCGTTGGCCAGACTGGTAGGGCCAACACTTTTTGAATAAGAGCTGAAGAAATGTTAAAAAAAATCATTTTCAATATTTCATTTGCTTAGATTTGGATGAAAATTAAAATAACAGTAGAGCCGACCATTCTCTATGACCCAGAAAAAAAATCATCAAAATCGGTTCGTTGGATCGCATGAAGAATGCAAAAATCTCTTTTTTGAGTATAAGCAGTAAAATCCAATATCTCAGGTGGCTATATGTTCTGACAATTGATATTAAAAAAAAATAGAAAATCGCAGAGAGCAACTAATTTTGACAGTTAATATTAGACAAACATAGATCTAGTATCTAGTATGTTAATATTAGCATACTAGATCTATGTAGACAAACAAAAAATTTCAACCGAGTGAAATTTTATTAGTGTTTCTTATAGTTTGTGAATTAATAATATTTCAGCATTAGATACATAAAAAAAATTCGCTATATAAGGTACTTGCTGCCTTTGGAGATTTTTTTTATTAATGGATAATTAAACAATAGATATTGATGAACAAAAATCAATTTTTATTGATTTTTGTCAAGATAAATAGATACTTTGACCGACATTTAAAATATAAACTCAGCGAAATCGATTTCTTTTCTTTATTTCTCAAATATTCAAATAATAATAATAATAAAAAAAACATCTACCTAAAATTGATTAGAGCTATCGAAGAAGATTAAACTTAGATTTCATAACAATAAATAATAATTACAACAATTTTCAAATTAATTATAAAACTGAAATTAGTTAAAAATCGAAATTTTAGAAGGTTGCACATATGTAAACATGAACTTGGAATAATTTTGAAGTTCATTATAATAATTATAATTAATGATAAATGAACGATGAAAGGATCATTACAAGAAAACGATAACGAATCTTATTAAATCTAACAATTTTAATAATTTGATAGGATACGATTGTATTATTGCAAAATTAACTTCATTATAGACAATTTCGTTCAATTTTGAATTATCACAATTCTATTTAAGGAAATAGAAATATAAATGGGGTAATTTTTTTATTATTATTAATTTATTTACAAACATACGCTTCCGTGTAGATTTTTCGTGTTTTACTTATACAGTTAAACATACAAAACTTGACCAAGTTGACCAAAGTTCTATCAAAGACACCGAAATTCCCCAAAGCTTCTCTTTTCATTAGAGGAAACAAAGTTTAAAAGGGTAGAACACAAAAAATAACACAAAACAGATCGTTTCATTAGTAATTTTTTAGATCTAAAACAATATGAAACTTTCAAGTCAAGTTGATTGAAGTATGTAGTTCTAATTTTAACCATGTTCAAGCATATTTATCTGTATTTTTACGTTTATTTTTAGTACAGTTGGTTAAATTCAGCTTGACTTATTTGTTCAACAATTAGAGTCAAGTTTACTAAATTTAAACAAACAGACTGTATAAGTGATTAATGAATATTTAATGAAATTTGAAAGGTTGAACTATCTATCAATTATTAGAGCGGAAACGGAAATTTTAATAGAAGTAGTCTCGTTTAACAATCAACTAATATAAAAAAAATTTAAACATTGATATAGTATCAAGGGCAACAGACGAATAAATTCGGATATAACGTCCTATTTGAAATACTATTCACTATAACCGATTTTCATCACGACATTCCATATAACATTCGCAGTTAAATTATATTGTAAAAACAATTAAATTTTCCCAAGATTTAAACAATTAAGTATCGAAACAAAGGTTCCTAATTAAAATTTATTGTAATAACATTAATGTTATCGAAAAAAATTAAATGATTATAATTTACAACAACCGCCACTTAATTTTTTGCGAGTCGCATGTGACCAATTGCAAATGACAATCACTGTAAATTTTCCCAAGATTCAAACAATTAGATAGTAAAATAAAAATGATTCTAAAAAAAACGATATGAAAAATGTCAATTTCCTTCTCCTTATCATTTAAAAAGAACGGTTTATCAACTATAATAATCTTTAGTCTCTATCTTTTTCTATATTTTGATGTAAAATTACAAAACTTAGTTCTAGATTATTTGTGTTTTTGGAAAATTTGCTTATCAACTATTTGGTTTAAATTTTTTGATTACTAACTAGTCTAAAATCATCAATTTTTGGCAAATTTACTTAGCAAATGTTCAAAATGTGTTGATTTAGACTCATCACTTTAACTTTATTCCTGACGATACTCTAGCCTTAAATCGTTAGTTTTTATAATTTTTCCATTATGTAAATCCAAAAAATCACCACCAGACTCGAATGGCATACCCCTGATGGCTTAGGAAAGTGATAAGAATACAAAAATCTTATAGCTGCTGTTAAATTGAGCAAGAATTAAAATTAGATCCGGATTGACGGAATAAGCACTCAAGACATCTAATAATCTCTTTGGTATATGAAAATAGGGAAGATTTTAGGGAATTTGACAGCAAGATTATGAAAATTGAGAACGAAGTGACAATCTGGTATGCAGATGTTTGACACCCTTTGCATCCCTTTGTGGTACCAATCAAGCTCGATGGGAGCCAGGGGATTAGCGGGGTATTTCCCCTGTGGCCTGGCAACCCCATAGAATGCTTTCTTTAAATTTCGTTCAACACATGTCTGAACTTCAAGTACTTCGAAAGGTTCCCAGTTTAAAAATTAAAAAAAAAATAACGTTGTTTTGTATTTTTTCATGATTTTAGGTATACCGTGTGTTTGTTTTAATTCTTATGGAATTCCTGTTAGCTCGCGAGCGACACGAATAATAAGGATTTATGAAGGGGTCTCTGGCGACAATTTCAGCAAAATTAGAACCAAGTAGCTCATTTGGAAATGAGTTAAAAACACTCGTTTTGGACTATTTTGCGTTTATTAAAAATGAGATGTACAGATGACTAAAAATTACTCAAAGATCATCACAATATTGATTTTTTTCGTTTTTCTTTATTATATTTCAAAATAGAATAAAGAAAAGGGAAAAATTCAACGTCTACGAGTCGTTTCACGTATTTATTTCTTTCTTGAAAATTGCGACTCTATCCTAACCGAATGTTTTTTGGCTGACTTGCAAATGAGCTACGAGGTTCAAATTTTGCTCAAATGTTCTCTAGAGACTATCCTATAAATCTTTAATTGCTCTATTATTTTGGCAGAATTAGCCAAAATTGCATATTCGCGGGCTGAGGACTGTATATTTTTATACTTGGGGGGGGGGGGGGCATAAAAACTGGCTCTCCCTGGGGCCCTTTTTGAATTATACAAATTTCGATTTAAATTTTTGCACGTTTCTAAAACTATCAATTTTATCTCGATTTTTTTGATATCCTATAAACAAGTTTTCAGGTGTCTATTTTAACATCTTCATAAATTCTCAAAATAATCTAATAAGACGTATTAAGTTATATGGAACACTTTGTAAATATTGCGTGCTTTCCACGTGTATTGTATTCAATGTGATTTATCAATTATTTATCATAAATTCAAATCATGTCTTTCACGTGTTTGGAATTTTTCTATTATCATTAAATTATATTATTGTGGTATAAAATAATGCAGATTTAGCAATTATAAGAAATAATTTTTGATCTTATAATCGCTATAAATGATAAGATAACATCTATTTTTTTCTCGTCTAAAATTATTAAATAAGATAACTTGAACTTTAAACAGGTTTTTGATCTAGAATTAAAACGTACTGGACAAGGTTGAAATACGAATTCACCTTGATGTTAGAAATCTACGAAATTTATACTCTTAAATTGTATAATTAAATAATTAATAATTAGATGTATGTAATTATTAAGTACGTTCCCAAACGAAGGTAAAGACAACAACATGTGTGATGTAATTTTTTTTCGTAAGCACCTAAAACTTTCACATAATTTCATAGCGTTTTCACAATCAAAATCTAATCATTTTCTGATTGATTAATCGATAATTCGACTAGTTTTCCATACATAATTAACTGATAAACAGTTATATTGAACTGAATGAGAATCTACAACATTGTTCGTTTAATTATACATTAAAACCTACCTCGAAGATGATTAGTAGAAGCTTCACATATAATCGACGTACACCTAATGATTTACCAATTGATGCCAAGAATATGATACAAAGTAATATCATTAGAAATGGTGTTAGAAGTAATGAGCCCAGAAATGATAGAGTCGCTACTAAACCCACCATTTTGAACGATATGATTTTTTCTTTTATGTAAATACCAATAAATTATTACAATTAACTATCGTAATTTGTACGAATTTCTTCTAATTAAAATTCACTAGTATTTTAAATGACAACATTCATTTATTAACAATAACAAATTTTTCAATCAACATGTTCACGTTTAAATGATAAATCAAACATTAAATTGACGTACTTATCTCTAGTGATAGAACAATTGACGGCAACTAACCAATAAAATTCAACCAAATCTATTTATAAGGTTGACCGCACTGATCATTAGGGGTATCTAAAATACCAACCTAACTGTTCTTACAATTAAATTTGAATAAATAAAATTATTCTTTAATAATAATCAAATAAATCGACTTAAGTCACCATTTTATATAAATACAACATTAAATTAATTACTTTTATAATTAGAATTTTTGAACATGTACAGATGCTAGGGATTTTTGACACGACCAGTTGGTATGTCAAATTAACCTAATCAATTTGACATTGACAGCACAGTCTTGAGATCCGTGCTTGATTTTCAATTAAATTAAATTAAATTAATTGAAGATTATAACAAATTAATTGAAAAAATGTCAGGTTTACAACCTCCAGTTCGTGTTTCTCCACTAATTAAAGTATGTAAATATTATTCAATAAAAATTGATTTTTATTACAATTACATAATCAAATTGAATGTGTTTGATTTTCAGTTCAGTCGTTGGAGTTTATTAAGTTTAGGTATTGTTTATGGTGTATTCAATCAGAGTCGTTTATCGAAAAAGGAGGCAAAAATTAGAGAAGTGGAATTGAAACAGAAAGCTATAAGAGATGCGCAATTAGCGGAGGAGAAGAAATTAGCTGCTCAGAGAGAGATTGAAGCACTTGAAGCTTTATCTAAACCTAAATCTAAATGAATGAATGATTTAAAATTATAACAACAATGTAAAAAATAATACAAAAAACTGGTTGATTTGTTTGTAAATTAGTGAAATATAAAGATTAATAATTATACTGTAATATTTTTTTTATTTTTAACATAGGTGAATTTTCTCAAATTTAGCAATCGATATACAATCAGTATCAGTCAATTAAATCAACCATAGATAGCGCTATAATCCAGCTTTTTTTACAGTCACTAAATACATACAGTACCGCAATTTCCGCCATCTTGGCGCTGAAATTTACGAGGACATTTGAATTTGAAACTATAAGTTGGTGACATTGAGAAGTTGAATTTAAAATCGAGATACCTGACTCCATGACAGATTATTGAGTACAGCCAATAGAATGGCCGATTATTACAAATGCCGCCATATTGGTGCAAAAATTTGCTATCTCTCTCTAACACATTGGCCCACAGAATTGCGGTACTGTATATATTTAGTAACTGTAGCTTTTTTTTCATTATTTTCTTAGAAATTAGTTATCTGTCTTATAACTATGTACTTACCGTATTCGTTGATAGGCGACACTGCTTGTATAATAATTGTACAGTTACTAAATATATACAGTATCGCAATATCCGCCATTTTGGACAAAAATTTATGGGGACATTTGAATTTGAAACTATAAGCTGGTGACATTGAGAAGTTGAATTTAAAATCAAGATATCTGACTCAATGACAGATTATTGAGTACAGCCAATAGAATGGCAGATTATTGCAAATGCCGCCATTTTGGACAAAAAAAAAATTGCTTTTTCTCTCTCTAACACATTGGTCTATAGAATTGCGGTACTGTATGTATTTAGTAACTGTATTTAATAACTAATTGCTAAAAATAATAATAATAATAATAATAGGGATTAGGTATAATTGGTTGCCTATGTGGCTTGTTTTGAAAAGCAAATGTTGAAAAATAAGGGCAGTAATTATGCATGTTCCAGGCCCATTTTTTATCAGGTTAGTCTAGGTATACGCCTAGAGATCATTTCAACGAAATTAGAACCTCGTAGCTCATTTTGAAGTTGGTCAAAAATCGCTCGTTTCTGACGATGTAGGGATTTTCAAAAACGAGTCATGCACGTTGAAGAACTTAGAATGACTCAGAGATCCTCCCAACATTGATTTTTTTCGTTTTTCTCTACTTTATTCTGGAACGAAGGCAAATGTCTCCCATTTTTCATGGATGCAATGGAAATGAGACGAAAAAAATAATGTTGGGAAGGTCTTCGAGTCATTCTTAGTCGTTTTGCGTGTTTAGCTCGTTTTCGGAGAATCACGACGTCATTAGAAACGAGCGATTTTTGACCAATTTCCAAATGAGCTACAAGGTTCTAATTTTGCTAAAAGGATCTGTATGCCTTCTTATCAATCCTTGAAAAATTACAAATTCTTAATTTTTGTTTTGATTTCACTTTCGTGTAGCTGCCAAAGGAGTAAAAATTATATTATATTATATTTATCAATGCTGTATTAAACCTTTAATACATACGATATTTAATGTATTATACAGTATTTTACAAGTGTATTATACACACATACTCACATCACTAGACTTTTTATATAAAACAATGTTTGGGATGTCAACTATTTACATGCCAGTCCTGGATGTATGACATCTACTGTGTTGATTTAATAAACAAAATGGCGCCTTGGGCTCTATGTAAAGTAAAGACGGTCCTGATCATTGAATCAATCAATACGAGTAGAAACAGTGATAAACAATGTATAAAAATATAAATTCTGATAATTTTCAACTTATAGATAGGCTTCTAAATAAGAAAATTTCAATAAAACCATAAATAAATCGATTTATTCGACTGTAACAAATTTATTTGATCTTGATCTTCAATCCATTTACTATAGGTAGGTACCGAAATAATGACATACTTTCTCATCAGATTCCAAAGAAATAGTTCAATGAATTACAGAGAAAACATCTCTAATCACGATTCGTACTAATTAAAAAATAATTAATTATATGAATAAGTAGAGATACATGCAATGAAATATCTAAAAATAGGAATTTTTGTAACAATCTCTAATTATGGTCAAATCCAACCTTGTCCGTATTCGAGTACGCCCACGGTCCATTACATAGATTGTAGGTGAAATTTTTCGATTTTACCATTAAGAAAAAAACAAACTAAAAAAAACCTACCTATGTTATAATAAGTAGGTTGAATATACAACCAACACAATTTAATTATTTCATTACTGAATATGGTATACGATGACCTCACAATCAATGTGGATACCGTAAATGGTGGTGATATCACACGTAAACAACACCGTTCGATATTCTTGAATGAGTCATAGCCAAGAAAAACGATTATTCAATTAAAAAATCAATGATAACAACTGATAAGGGTTGAATTGATTGAATTCTACTAAAAATTGAAGACGATTATAGGGAAAATTCAACCTGAAATTGATCATTTTAGTTGATATTTTTTAATTATTTCATTATTTTATTATTATCATCAACACAGGAAGTTGGCTGTGAAGGGGACTATTTTTAGAAATGTCTGAAGTCCACCCCTGTAAACGTCTGCAATGCGACGACTGCAATTGAGGGTCAATAAACTTCAAGCTTATTTAATAAAATCTTAAAAATACTTAATTTAATTAAATTAAAACGAACAAATTAAGAAATAAATAGAAATTCGTTAATTTTCCCCCCATAAAATCGATTTCGTTCATCTACCTTCTGTTATTATAACAATCGGAAATATTAATAAAACCAACAGATTTTCGAATATTTCTTGAAATTCTATCGAGATATTCATGAAATTGTGATAATGTCTTTTTTAATTCTCTCAATTAATTATAATTAATTATTTTTTTTGAATAAAATGAATCAAGTAGACGTTGTTCGAGAACAAAAAAAATAACGAATTTCACGGCTAACCGTTTTTCCGTTAGTCAAACATGGTGGGGAACCAATCAGAATTGTACAATTTAGGCGTTGGTTGGTGACGTCATCTAGCTTATAAATAGCAACGGTAACGGCAAAACGAGCGAATTCGTTTGGAAAGCACAATTTGAAGCGTGTCTTTCTGAAACAATACTCTCTCTCTCAATTCATTCAATTTTTTAGTGTTTCTATTAAACTCAAAACAGCAAGATGGTAAGTTTCTTGATTATTTAAAATTTTCGTTGTAAAATTTGAGTATTTACCGAAAATTCGAGCGATTTTAATGGTAATAGTCGTCGGCAAGATGGCGGCCATCATGGCTGTTCAACATGCCGGTAGACGCCATTTGCAAATTTAAATAATTTCCGTTAAATTCACTTACATATCTATTATTTCTATTCAAGTTGGTCTCTAGTAATAATTAACTGATTATTTGAATTAATTTTTATAGCGTGAATGTATCTCAGTCCATGTCGGTCAAGCCGGAGTCCAGATTGGTAACGCCTGCTGGGAGTTGTATTGTTTGGAACATGGCATCCAACCTGATGGACAAATGCCATCTGATAAGACTGTAGGCGGTGGAGATGATAGCTTCAATACATTCTTCAGTGAAACTGGTGCTGGAAAGCATGTACCACGTGCTGTATTCGTTGATTTAGAACCAACTGTAGTAGATGAAGTACGTACAGGTACTTATCGTCAATTATTCCATCCAGAACAATTGATTACTGGTAAAGAAGACGCTGCGAATAATTATGCTCGTGGTCATTATACAATTGGCAAAGAGATTGTCGATTTAGTATTGGATCGTATTAGAAAATTGGCTGATCAATGTACAGGCTTGCAAGGGTTCCTTATTTTCCACTCATTTGGAGGTGGTACTGGATCTGGATTTACTTCATTATTGATGGAACGTTTATCAGTTGATTATGGTAAAAAATCCAAACTTGAATTTGCTATTTATCCGGCTCCTCAGGTATCGACTGCTGTTGTTGAACCCTACAATTCAATTTTAACGACACACACAACATTGGAACACTCAGATTGTGCATTTATGGTTGATAATGAAGCTATTTATGATATTTGCCGTCGTAATTTAGATATTGAACGTCCAACTTACACAAATTTGAATCGTTTAATTGGACAAATTGTATCGTCAATTACAGCCAGTTTACGATTTGATGGTGCCCTTAATGTTGACCTTACTGAATTCCAAACCAACTTGGTACCGTATCCACGTATCCATTTCCCACTTGTCACCTATGCACCAGTAATTTCTGCTGAAAAAGCGTATCATGAACAATTGTCCGTTGCTGAAATTACCAATGCTTGTTTCGAACCAGCTAATCAAATGGTTAAATGTGACCCACGTCATGGTAAATATATGGCATGTTGTATGTTATATCGTGGTGATGTTGTACCAAAAGATGTTAATGCTGCTATTGCTACAATTAAAACAAAACGTACAATCCAATTTGTTGATTGGTGTCCAACTGGTTTCAAAGTTGGTATTAATTATCAACCACCAACTGTTGTACCTGGTGGTGATTTAGCTAAAGTACAACGTGCTGTTTGTATGTTGTCAAATACAACAGCTATTGCTGAAGCATGGGCACGCCTTGACCATAAATTCGATTTAATGTATGCTAAACGTGCATTCGTCCATTGGTATGTTGGTGAAGGTATGGAAGAAGGTGAATTCTCTGAAGCACGTGAAGATTTAGCTGCTTTAGAGAAAGATTATGAAGAAGTTGGCATGGATTCCGGTGAAGGTGAAGGCGAAGGTGGTGAAGAATATTAAAAAAATCAATGCTGGGTATTATTATTTCCATTCGAACTTGAAATTTTTTTTGTATTGAGTTTTCAAATTATTAAAATAATGAAGCATTTTTGATCGTTTATATTATCCTAAAGTTGCAATCCCTTTAATCCTGAATGCTTCATTTTTACTATGAAAATTCATTTGATTTCAACTAACACGTGTTTATGTAAATCCCGTGTTACCCCGGCTCCACACTATGGCCCATTTGTTTACAGAAACAGTGTTTGTTCAATATGTGGTCGGCGTTAATCGATCTGCCGCCCACGGTGTTTCCATTGCCTCGATATTTTAAAAAAATTACTCCAATATCAGCCTATGTTTAATGTTTACGAATTTGTCTGGGCCAGAGTGTGGAACCGGGGTTATGTTCATTTTCCAAGGCGTATTTTAATAGTTCATTCGTGCTTATAATAACGGGATTTATGGAAGGCGAATAGCTAGTTAAACAGGCCGTGAAATTAAGATTTTTTTATTTAATCAATTAGTACAACAAACGTTAGAAATCACTTTATAAAATTGTTACATTTTTAGGATTTAGTTCTATTTTGATACAATTCGTTACACTAGTTTCAATTAAATCTTTACCAATGATTGGTAGACGAGCTACGAAATTTTTTGCTAAACATGTGTCTTTTGTGCATGCAACAATGTTGAAAACAAAATCAATTGAACTATTTTCGATACTTGGCACACTGATAACAACATCAATGTTATCAATATCGGTACCACTGTTTGGTACACAAGACCATGTAGCTTTCGGTAGATCAACATACCATTTCTGTGGTGCATCAACCGATAATTTCAAACCATCCTTGAATTCAAAATGTACGTTACAAATCAATTTACCACCTTTACAATTCAATAAGATCGGCTTTAAATCAACAATTGCCAGATTATTGATTGGTCTAGATTTCGATACAATTTCCGGTTGGATTAAATCCAATTTATCGACAGAAATCACTGAATTATGTCGATTCAATGTTACAATTTTAACACAATGATTATTAGTATCAGCTATGTAGAGTTTATCACCGGTTATTCCCGCACATAAACCACCAGGTTCATTGAAAGTTGCCGGTGTTAATGTTTTGATAGTATTTTGTGTGATATTAACAATTTTCAATTTGTGATTATATGTATCGGTTACAAACAAATGTGATTCATCTTTCGACATGGTTATACCTAATGAATGTTGTAATTTTGCTTCAAATAATGATCCATCTTTATCACCGAAAGCAAATAAATTTTGTGGATTCTTATCACCACCAACTACCGGTGTTACTTTACCATCAATCAATGATAATCGTCGTATACTTGAACTTTCACTATCAGCAATGTAGATTTCTTTATTTTTCTTGCATAATGCTAAACCTGACGGTTGTGCAAATGCTGCATTTTGTGGATATAAATTATTACGATTCTCTTCATTACCACTACCGGCAATACAAATACAAGTGCCAGCTTTATATTTTTTACATTTCCACCACACTGTATCTTCAAGGAATAATGCCCAGATTTGATGTGTACCGGCCATTGCTATAATTACAACATTACGTAATGGTGGATTACTACCATCTGGATAGAAAGTCATATCCATATCGGGTGTTTGATACAAACAAACATCCCATGGTGATGAAATGTCCTGTTGTTGCCACAATTTACCACCGATACGATCGTGTCCTTGCACCCCAATACCGGCGACAGTTTCCACAAGTCTCCGATCCAAATCAACACGTCGGATTGCATGATTTTCTGTATCGGCAACGAATAGAATTGATTTGTTTTGAAATACTAAGCCTTGTGGTGAATTGAATTGGCACTCATCGAAATTACCATCTTTAAAACCGATTTTACCACAACCAATTTGATGTTGGATTCTACCATCAGTGGTAACAATCAAAATTCGATTATTACCACTATCAGAGATTGCTAATAATTCTTGATTGTCATCGGTGTGATTTGTGATTTTCCCTGGAAATAATAATGGACCTTTCATGTCCGGTAATAGATGATAGGCTGATTTTAACGGTAATTTATGATTAGAGATTTGATTCTTTGCTTTGTAGAAATCTAGGGCACATTTTATATAGAATTGTAGATTTTCTTTATGTCCCTCGCCCATTAACATTACAATTGGATTAGCATTAGGGCCGAGAATTAATAAAGTTGGCCAACACTGTACATCGCAATTTTGCCAAATTTGTGAATTGTAATCGTTCACAACTGGATGTGTGATGTTGTAACGTTGTACAGCGGCTAAGATGTTTGATGATTGTTTCTCATTTTCGAATTTGGCACTATGCACACCGATCTAAAATCAAACATTTAACAATTCATGTTTAATACAAAAACAAAATGAAACATACAACAACTAAACCATCTTCTACAGAGAATTGCTGCTCTATTTCTCTTAAATCCGGTATTATATGCATACAATTAATACAGCAATACGTAAAGAAATCCAATACAACTAATTTACCTTTCAGGTGTTTGGTGAACGATAACGGTTCTGAAACGTTAAACCATTCCAAACCTACAACAACGAAATAGTCGACTATCCAATTAATTATTCAACAACTGTTCACCTTTCGTGAAATCCTTTATTGGTTGATAATTTAAATTCTCTAAGTAGTCTTTAATTGCCGCATTTCTATCACCTTTCTGTTGTATAAGTTGTGAAAGTTTCTGATGTGAATAATACAACAGGTCATCTTCACCATCCATTCTACTAGTACGGAAAATTTGATTTATTGATAAGTTTCGGAAAAAATTCCTAAAAAATGATGCCATTTAGTTGAAATTAAACAAAACGTAACACTGTAAAAGTACAATTATCACAAAATAAAAAAGAAAAATTTGAGGTTGACAGGAAACTAACCTCAATTTTTTGACAAGTCATACAATTACTCACCCTAACCACATCCGTTATTTACTGATAAGATAATGAAACAAAATGGATTTTAAAAACACAACACCGCCACCATAAATTTGATTTAAATTAACACAATTAAACCATATTAAACTTTCTTAATTTTTAATTGATTTACAATTGTAGTGGTTAGAGTTACAACATCTAGAGCGGTAGGAATCGACTTACCGTAGCCACATCTCTTGAAGATTTATCGTTTATAAAATTAAATATTTTCAAAAATAATAACCATCACCACGCTTCTAATTAAACTTTCAACGATTTCCCAAATATATCACCAATTTTCGTTTTATTAGATGAATATTTAAATATTTTAGTAGTGGTCAAAGTCACAATACTTAAAGCTGTACATACACGTTTACTTTTGCGCGCGTACTACAAAAAATTAGCACTGGAATTGTTTATTGTCTCTTAGAATACCGTCCGGCCCGTCTGTATACTCGCACACTCCTAACCGCTTAAATAGTACACATTTCGATTTAGAATTCCCCCATTTACCACGATAAAATATCCAAGCTGGCAAGATATCAACACCCAACATATAGATTTCTAGATTTTCCCATGTTTTCCATGGATTTCCGTAACTACAACGATCAAATAAACGTGGTAAATTTACGTATTGATAATCACCCGGTGCTGACCACAATCCGTGCGAACCATCGGCTGAAAACAGGACAGGATGGCCGTTTTGTAAAAGTCCAATACGTGGCGATTTCGGCTTTAATTGTTTATTTCTACTGTTCTTCAAATCGAATTTGAAATTTTTATTAATCGGATCGTATTTATAATAACTACCAGTATTGTGTACCGATAGAAACATCTGCGATGGAGTTTGTTTACCGTGAAATGTTAGCGTCATATGTTCCCAATCGCCGATATGGTTACCGATGGTTTTCAAGTGGCCTAAACAACGGCCGAATAGAATCGGTGACGGGACTTTACCTGGAAATAATCGTGTTTTTTTTTTGTAAGATTGAAGCGTTGAGTGGATAATAACATAGAGATTTGAGACTTATGGGAGATTTGTAATCGAAAAAATTGCGCGGGAGATGCTGCCATCTATTTGTTAAGAGTCATAATTCGAACTGGAGAAAAAAACAATTTTTTTTCTATTTAACGATTAGACTAACAGTCTTACTCTCAGCTATAATTTATAATTAGAGTGCAATATAGTGATGGTTCCTGTTTGAAATTGTATTCGATGAGATTCGATAGTGTCGTCGTCTGGTGGTTGGAATACTTACACAAAAAGGATGAGCATGGTATCTCTATGTTAGTATTCACTCAACAATTAGAGGGTGTAAAAATCAATACTCTTTACTCACCTAGAAAACAGATATTCTTGCCTTTATTGTAAGGGTAAAATGTCCAATAAGTCACGCGAAAATGTAGATTTGTTTTCGTTTTATTCGTATGGCAAAATTTTACAATTGCATAGACCGGAATTGGATATTTGGATGGTTGTAGACCGTTTAAAAACGAAGTGTTGTATTTCAATTCATCTAAAATTAAATTTATGAAAACTTGTATAGTAAAATTTCGACAAGTTGCTCACCTAAATTCCGATTAGTGACTAGAAAAGTTTGCTTAGTTTCAACTAATGGCAGATGTGTAGAACTTAAGAATTCCCGTTTTAATTCACCTTTATCGTCTTCTATATGGACGTTCTCTAAGAATTTATCAACTGATAATGGAAAAAAACGCTCGTCTTTATGTAGCCAAATCAACGGCGCCCATTTTTTTACCAATTCCTTAACTATAAAATAAAAAACAACAATAATTAACTATTGTAATTAATTTTGGTAATTACCTTGTTTGATGTCAGTGTTCGATTTGGTAGAAATTAAGAGTAACGATATTATTAAACAATATTTGAACATTTCAATTATCATCGAAACATTGTTGTTTTAATTAAAACACGATCACATTGATTAAATAAAAATGACCTACACCGAGTCGGTGACAACCCGGTTATCGGTTGTTGAAGGAATGAAAGAAGCTAGTGTTGATGGCAAATATTCATCACACTGCTAAGCCACCGTTCACTCTAAAAACGCCGATATTTTTTTTCAAAATAGCTAAGTGAATAGTCCAATTTGAGACTATTCTGTTTTGCTTTCTTTTAATGATGTTCTAATAATTATCGTTATGAAATACTTTCTCTTGTTGTTGTGTTGTATCGGTGAAATTCACAATTGCATCATTTTCATGTGTTATAATTTTTTAAATAATAAATCCTATTGTTGTTTTTTATGAGACTATTCAATTTTTAGTATTATTTTATTATAGTATTATATTAATTTTATTAGAGTATTGTCTAAATTAATGATGCAGATTAATTATTAAGTTTAATTAGAACCAACTGATGAGCTACAAACATTTGTTGGATGGTTTATGTGCAAGAAGTTTGTTGACCTATACTCTTCAAGTTTATTGTAGTTTTTTGTGTTGAAAATAGAAATATAAAAGAATTGTAGTATTAAAATATAGATGATGCAGGTTTATAAGAATATTTTCTAGAGATTTTGAAATAACAATAGAATGTATGCTATTCGCAGAAGAGTAATCAGGGTTGCCGTTCAATTGTGATACTCTCTAGATTGCAAGACAAATTTGCTTTCATTTCCCCAAATTTTTCGTTACTAATTTTTCTACAAATTACCACTACTTTCTTCTGCTTTAGATTACTTTTCACTATTTTAAAAATCCATTCGCAACCCTTCAGAAACTTGTATCACCTAAGGCTATTTTCCACTACCCTCATTTATTTTGCACAGTCTTCTGGTAGCGTTACAAATTTTTTGCACTCCTCTGCTATTCCTCATCCATATATTCATTTAAAAATAATTATACGGATAATGCTTGAAGGTTAATATATTTAGGATGTTTTACAAGGCTATAAAGGGAAAAATAGAGCTCAGGAAGGCTGGCAAAAATGAGCAACAAAGGAAAATTTGATAAAAACAAGAGACATATAGAATAAAATTAGACAAAAATAAGTAGAGAAATTACGGGAAGATTTACGTTTTTCTATCTCTAAAAATGCTCTCGTCTATTATAGACTCTACTCCCAAAATTTTGGCACTAAGATTCTCTAATGCCTTATATTTTCTTTGTAAATTTTCGTTACAGTAATAGAGCAATTTTTGTAAGCAGAAATAGAGCAAAAAATAAGTGATACGATACAAAATCCCTTGGTATTCTGAAAAGCTACCCCTAATATTCTTTGATTGAGAGCAGAGGATGATTGGCAATGATTGGCCTAGTGCTAACATATTTTTTTTGGCGCCCCCTTTATAAAATATCACTGTTTTGTGACTAACTACGGGCTATTTTTGCGCCCCTTGTGACCTGGCGTCTAGTGCGGAGGCACCGCCAGCACCACCCTTGTTCCGGCTCTGATTACGTTCTACTATCCCCCAAATTTGTCACCCTGCTTGTGTAAATTTAGGCACTGATAATGCTTGAAGATGATCATAATTGAAGAGAAAGAAAACAGATAATGAGGAATATTAAAATACTACTATAATTGTACAAAGGGAGAAATATGTGGATAGGTATGTGAACTCCTAATGTCTTCTACTTATGGGCGTCCCTAGGAATTTTGGCCCGTATGCATGAGGCGTTTTAGCCACCCTTTTAATTGCAATCAGAAAAAGAAACGACATTTTTTGACATTATTATGAACAATAAAAAGTCCAGTGGTCAATTTTGGCCTCCCGTATTTCTTGCACATACCTTTCACACCTTATCGCCTTATCACCTGCTTCTACTACCCTCTATTTTTCTGTGTATGCTCTTTATTATCGCTCCACAACCCTTGATATCTTTGAATATCCCATTTTAGCTTCAATTGTCATCTATTGTGCTTTATTGTTCTATAGATATTTTCTATTATTCTTCTAGTTTTTATCACACTTTAGGTCTTTATTATGTTCTTATGCATTCAGGGCCGGCTTATTTGTCCAGGGCTGAAAATTTTTCCTTTATATTTTTGCTTTTGAAACTTTCATTAACCAACTTTATCAAATTTCGATTAAGAAGAAAGGGAGGCATTATGCTTATTTTTTTACCAGGTCGCCAGAGTCCCTAGCATCGGACCTGTATCCTCTTTTAATCCATCTGTTTTTTTAGCCCTGTTTCCTAACTGCGAGTCCCTCTAGTATTCCTTCCTCTTGTTTATTTTTCTACCCTTCTATCAATTTTTCCACCTTCTATACTTCTTTAACCTATCACTATACTCTGAAGTTATGGTGGAAAAAGAGCATGTATTGAATAAAGTATTCAAAGGTTAAATTTTAATAATAACACGGCAGTGTCGGACTGGCATCCATTTGGCCCACCGGGCAACATATATTTTGGCCCCATCTCTAACAGAACTAGGTAAGGTACACATTGAAGAGTTTCAAGTTTCAGCCTATAGAGAACCTGCGTGACTTTAAAAATCGACACTAGCGTCCATGGTGGCGAAAGTTAGCATTTATTGTGTGAGATGATGTAAATTTTATACTGGACTAGAGGAACTGAAGAATGATAAATTGCGCTAGTTAGGACGAAAATTTTCATTGTTTTTAAAATAATAATTGTTATGAAAATCAGTTTGCTTGTTGGGAACGCTTTATTTCAAACAATTTTAAGATAATTGATATTATTGTAGACAAAAAATAAATAAATACAATAATCAAATAACCATTACCAAGTCTAGGAAAACTGTTGGAGACTCCTTATCTTATCATCATTTTTATTACTATTCTTTTAATTTAAATAAATAAATAGGTAGTTATTACATCTCGCAATCTGTCAATTTTTCCACAAATTATAGATCTTTTGTTTAATATTTTTACAACTGTTCCGAAAATACAAATATTAAATAAAAGATCTATAATTTGTGGAAAAACTGATTAAAAGATTTAATAAGTGTTGATTTAAATTAAAAAATATTTCCACATTTGAGAATGGACAATAAAATATTTAATTTTATTTTTCATCATTGGTTATTTTCAATATTTTTGTTGTAAAATAATTTGTCGCTATTGCTTGATCTTGAGCTGATGTTATTAATACTTCATCAGTTTCGCCTTTTAATTCACCATTTTTTGAATATTGCTATGTGAATTTTTTATCAACGTGTTGTTTTTTCGTTTCACGTAAGAATTGTCCATGTAAAATTTTATTTTGCAAACATCTTCCTTTTCGTTAATTAATCCATCTTTTATTTTATCATTATTATAATTATTCATATTGTTATTTTAGTTCAACAAACGTTCTACGTATAACATTTATTTGTTTTTATTAATGTTGAATTTTTCTCCGAAATTTTAAGTTTAAGTACATACAACAAAACAGAAGTCTTCTAAGAATTTTTCCCCCCTCAATAATTTGCTAAGTACGAAGCAGCAGAAAATACTGCTACGGAGCAGTAGTTTTTAGTGCCTGCTTGTTTAATACTCTATTGTATTGGATATAAAATAAAATAATTAGAAAGAATTTTTAAAAAATGTCTAATGTTATTATTATTAAAAGTGGTTTCCAAAAAATTAATATTTCTGATTTACGATTGTCATCTGAAAAAAAAGGTCAAAATTTATGTGAAAGTAAGCATGTAAGAAGTGTTGAAGAGTGGAAATCTGAACATAATAGTTTAATAAAAGCTAAGGTTATTCGTCAAACTAATATTAAACAACATTTTGATGTTACTATTGACGTAAGTTGTTATTTAATTATTATTATTTTCTAATGACTCTTTGATAAAGCTTCACTTTATTTGTTCAACAATGTTTTAGGTTGACATCAATCGAAACGTAGTTGATCGAGCATGTAATTGTCCAGCTGGATTGGCCAAAAATTGTAAGCATATAGCTGCTGTTATTCATTTCATAAATTTTGAAACAGTTAAATCTAAAACTAGTCAACGTTGTCAATGGAATATTCCTTCAGTATCTAAGGATAATGAAGAATATTCTAAAGGACGTAAGGTTAGTGAATTGATTCCAAGAAAAGAATATGATAAGCAATATAAACCCGTGGATTTAGTTGATTTAAATTTTTCGTGTCCGTTAAGTGACATGCTAAAATCTATAAAACTGACTGAATCGACCAAAGTAGCAAATGGAATTATCAGAGATCTAGTTAATTCTGCAATTGATAGTACATGTGCTCAAAAGTGTTTGAATTTATTTATACATTTTTACAATTCTCATACAAGCTTCCAAATATATTCAAGTAGTATTTTATTTAAGGAAATTTTCCATGAAGTTTTTTATATGAATAATGTAACTGATTCATGTGATAATTTAGCTAATATTTGTGTTGGTACACTAGGGCAATCAGAGTGTAAAGAATGGCATAATGAACGTGCAATAAGAGTTTCAGCTAGTACCGCTCACTCAATTAAAACTCGTAAATCTAAATTTCAAGAATTGGCCGATTCTATGATATCAGAAAAAAAAATGAAAGGAAAAGGACTTAAAAATGTATTGTATGGTATTAAAAATGAAAATAAAGCTCGGGAATTCTATAAAAAAATAAGTGGAAATGATGTAGAAGAATGTGGTCTTGTTATTCATTCTCAGCAACCATGGTTGTGTGCTAGTCCGGATGGAGTGGTTGTTGTAGGTAGTACACCTATTAAAGTTTTAGAAATAAAATGTCCTATTACTGTGCAAAATAAACCAACAGCTAATAAGAAAGGACAACTAAGACATCCGTATTTGAAATTTAACGAAGATAAGACAGTGTATTTGCAAAAATCACATGCTTATTATACACAGTGTCAAATATTAATGTATTGTACTGGTCTTACTGAATGTGATTTTTTCATTTTTTTTCCGAATTCAGAATATATTTTAATTACGATACCACGCGATGAAGGTTTTTTATCACAATGTATTTCGAAATTGCAAAATTTTTACGTCAATAATTATATTGAGAAGTTAATTTTCAAATACGGTCTTTAAATTTTTAAATCAATTCATTAATGTAAAATCAAATGCGAATAAAAATTTCGAGAAAATTATCTTATTTCTCTGTTACTTGTTTAAAAATAGGCTTTTGTAAGTTTACTAATACACAACACATATGAACTATATCATCAATGTATGGCAAAAGATCAACAGTTATTTTATCAAGGATTCTGTAAAACTTGATTCTTGCAATACATCTTTCGACATGAATTCTTACACTTGCAATATTATAAGTTTCTTCTATTTCTTCTTCATTCAAATGTCCATCATGTAAAAATGGGGGTGTAACAATTACAGCATTAGGCACATCAAGAGAGTTTTTTATGCCAGGAAAACCTTTATCTGCCATCACCTCATCACCTGGCTCTAGTAGTTTCAAAAAGTTGCTATCATTGGTTATAAATGGATCACTTGATCTCCCACAGTAGCACTCAGATTTAAATGAGATCATTCCTGAAGGTGTTATTCCTACTAAGAATTTTACTGTGTATCCTGATTTGTAATCAGAATACATATGATTTCGTATTCGCACGAGACCAGGTTGTTCACATTTTATTTCTGTACAGTCTATAATAACTCTACAATTCGGATAATGTATCTTAAATGCTGGTGGCATAGTTTCTTGTATATCCTCTTTACTAGGCCAGAAAATAAAGTTTTTTGTCTTTTGTGCTACTATTGATAGTACATTATGAAAGATTCTCGAAACACATGTTGGATCTACATCAAAAAACGTAGCAATGCCATCAAAAGCTAAACCTGTCTTGATTTTGATTAAAAAAATCAATAATCTGTTTTCAAGACTTATTTTTTGATATTTAATAGGTGGCAGCATATGCAACAATAATTTAAAAACTTCTGGTCTCACTCCAGTTAAGCTCAGAAGTTGTTTATCAGTTTTTACCGAATTATATCCACAAAATCCAGGTAAAAAAATTGGTGTATCAGGTCCATTGCTCTTATTTTTTGTAACTATATCGGTTCTTAAAATTTTATTTGATGGTATTGTTGCTTGAGTCGAAACACTATTTGATTCACGATCAAAGTCACATGAAAAAATAAAATTGATGTTATTATGTTCAAATGATACTGTTTGCACTGATTTATCGTGTTTATTTCGGGTTGTATTTATGTTTATTGCAAACTGCATATCCTCACATAACTTATTTACTGATTCTTGTTCATTATTGGTAATAGTTGAGGTTTCAGATGCTAATTTTCTTTTTTTCCAACGATTGAAGCGATCCAAATCATTAACTGAAGAAGTTTTTCGTTTGTGTTCAGTTGGGAAAATGGTTGGGTTATATGCTGGGTGACGAGGATCTTCAGATTTGTTACCACCAACAAAATGTTCACTACATATTCTTGAATTACTAGTGGGTTGCCACGCTGTACCGTCTGAACTAAAGATATAATAAAGTTAATATAATAATGAAAAAAGATTATTTTATATTTAACGCATATCAAACTTACTTTACACGATTTACAGCTTGTATCCATTTTTTTCGCCGTTCTAATAAATGTGGTTTTGACGGAAAAGAATAAAATTTTATATTTAAATTTGTTTTAGCATAAGTATTATGGCATAATACTACACAGCATCCTGTGTTACCAGATCTTGGTGTTTTATCAATATTATTATTCATTATCACTTATCACTCAGGAAAAAATCAAATAATTGTTAACGAGTTTGAATTTAAATTTATGGTTACAAATAGCTAATGATCACACATAAACTTATACGATTGCCGAAAGAGGCGCCACCCGTCTTTATGCAGGTTTTTTTTTTAAATTTTTATTATTATTCATGATTTACGTCTCTTTTGATGATTATCACTTTTAACAAGCGAAAATAACTAATGAAAAATTTTAAACAAGATACCTAGAATTCTTTATCTTTAAAATTGTACAAATAGGTGCATAAAAAAGGTGACGATTTATGTGAGGCTGTGTAAATCAGGCTAATGAAGGAGAGGTCCTCACAATGTCTATCAGGTCATAATTGTAAAAGAAAGATATTCAACCAAAAATAGTAGGCGAGAATAAGGGTGTTATGTTGTTTATTTATAGAGTCTTAAAGGGCCCCACTCTTTTTTCTTCCACTAAAAGAACGGCTTTTTCTCGCTCAAGGATTGGCACTTTTTCCATGCACATAGCTGTACAAATAAATCGTATCGAAAAACTTCAATGTTGGTCAAGTTGTGGCCAATTGTAGGAAAAGATAAGTAAAAAACATGTTTTAAGATTTTTTTCTGTATTTCAGAATTTCGCCAAAATTTTCCTAAACGGAAAATGACTATGAATGCACTGAAAAATTGCCGGTCTAATGCTGGTTTTCGCATCTCAATGTCTCAGAAAACAAACGAAATATCAATGATTAAAGATTGTAATTTTTCAGACATCGAATAAAAAAAAAAAGAAGAAAATAGTTGAAATCTTAAACTAAATTTTGGAAAAAGATATTTCACTTGAAAGTTAAAGGGCCCTAAGCGCCCGCTTGCTCAACTTATTGTCTGTTGGTCCATAAGTCGGACCATAACAGACGAATCTGTTGGGCAACCGGGCATTTGCCCAGTCCGACACTGTAACACGGTTTATAAACAAAGAAATTTAGGACAACGATGTAAACGAAATTCGGATTTAGTTTTAAAATTTGGTAATAGTTGAAATTTCAAGGTGATATAAGAAATAGCCAAATTGATAGTCGAATAATAAATGAATTGATTAGAATGATTTTGCAATAAGTAAACAGGTAAATTAACAAAAAAAAAATCTAACGAAACTAACCATGATTTGGGTTTTAAACAACTACTAATTAATTTGTTAAGATTGCACTTAATGATAATTATAATACCTGCAATAATAAAAACAACAATATGTCCTTGTGATCAATGTAAAATCTGCTCCAATTCCACTGGAATTCTTTGCGAAAAACTGTGATGTTTCGTAAAAAATAACTCTTAATAAACAAGAAAATAAATTAAAAAAGATATGAAGAAACACAGTAGACACTCGGTTGTTATCATTGACATTGATTAACTGTGAGATATTGGAGAGGAAAAAATATTTTACCACAATTTAAGTGGGAAAATGATGTCCAACAATCGACAAGGCTGCACACCACTGTATTATTTTTCAGACAACAAATCTAAACAATCATGTGGCCAAATCGGATCTTATTCTTCTTACTATTAACCATCGATTCCGTGTACAATCAACAGCAATTCGATGATATTCTAAATAGTTTCCGACGTTTATTCAGTGATAGTGGTGAAATACGTGATACAAACAATTTTGAAGAATTCTATGATTTTATTGTGATCGGTGCCGGTTCTGGTGGTAGTGTTGTTACAAATCGTCTAACTGAAAACCCAAAATGGTCCGTATTGTTATTAGAAGCCGGTAATGATGAGATATTCTTAACTGATATCCCATTAATTGCACCATTACAATCAATAACTGGCTATAATTGGGGCTATAAAAGTGTACCATTCAATACGGCATGTCTTGGTTCTATCGATCATATCTGTAATATACCACGTGGTAAAGCATTAGGTGGTACTTCAGTGATCAATTTCCTTCTCTATACTAGAGGTAATCGATTAGATTACGATGAATGGGCTAATTTGGGTAATTACGGTTGGGATTATAATAGCGTCTTATCGTATTTTATCAAATCGGAGAATTGTAGCCTGTGCAGAGAAATCGATGAGGCTTATCATGGTAAAGATGGTTATCTCCATATCGAACATCCACATTACGAATCACCAATGGTGAAATTATTTATAAAAGCCGGTCAAGATTTGGGTTATAACAATGTCGATATTAATGGTCGAAATATTTTAGGGTTTGCTAAAGTACAAGCGACGATGAAGAATGGTGCTAGATGTAGTGCATCAAAAGCGTTCCTTAAACCGATCCGTTATCGTTCCAATTTACACGTTTCGATGCGATCACGTGTGACTAGAATTTTGATCGATCCGATAACTCGAACAGCGTACGGTGTGGAATTTTTAAAAAATCGTCAAAGATTCATTGTTAAAGCCAGAAAAGAAGTGATCCTATCTGCTGGCAGTATAAACAGTCCACATTTACTGATGCTATCCGGAATCGGACCGGAAGAAGAATTGAAACGTGTCGGGATACCAGTAATACAAAACTTAAAAGTTGGCTATAATCTCCAAGACCATGTGGCAATGTCGACTTTAGCTTTCTTGATTAACGAATCGATAACTATCTCGGATTTTAGAGTCCAAAATCCGGTTGATATCCTCAATTATATCGTTAACGGTAATGGACCGTATACAATTCCGGGTGGTGCTGAAGCTGTAGCTTTCGTTCAAACAAAAAATGCCGTAAATACGACAATGTATCCCGATATGGAATTAGTACTAGGTGCTGGTGCTATTAATGGTGATACTTATGGTAGTTTACGTAGTCTATTAGGCATCCCAGATGAGACTTATTGGCGTGTTTATGGTAAATATCGGGATACACCATCGTTTAGTATAGCACCGGTATTGATGCGTCCAAAGAGTCGTGGACGGATACGTATCAAGGATAAGAATCCATTACATTGGCCTATAATTGAACCGAATTATCTACAACATGAGGATGATGTTAATGGATTAGTAGAAGGGATAAAGATGGTAATTATATCTAATTATTTGTCACCTTTGATTGTTAATTCTATCAATTAGCATTGGTGGTAGTGTTGCGTAATAATATATAGATGGACAATGATACGACCATGTACTCTATTCTAATTACAATTAAAGAATAAATAGTAATAATTCAATTGTTGTCATAAATGATTACTTTCACTGTTCGAGTTAACTAATAATAAAAGTGGATTCCAATGATGATGACTTTGACAATCGCTTTGTAGGTGAAGGTGAATCTTACGAAATTAACACGAGAACTGTTCGATTTTCATCTCAAACACTCAAACATATAGATAAGCATTAATTAACTAATTAATTAATTAATTAATTAACAAAGACAAACAAAATAGTAAAAGACCTTTTAATTAACACTATTTTAATCATTTGTTTGTTTGTTATTCTATGCTGTAATAGTGGCATTAATCATAATTGACATTAACCAAACGGTTGAAAGGGCTTGAAATGTTTTCATATGGTCTACACAAAAGTAGCACTTTCAGTAATTGTTTGATGTATTCTTAGAATTGGAGACTCGAGATTTTGGGTGAAACATCACTATTTGGAAAGCATAAAGTTTGTTTTTATTTTTAATCCATTTACCAAAACAACATGTTCTGTAAAAATTATAATCTCCATCTTAATCTTCATCTCATATAGAGCTCCAAGATTTTGTTTACTTGCTTTGCAGATTTACTTGTACAAAATTATTTTAGCAAGAGGATCTTGATGCAAAATTTTGGTTGAAAACTCAACTTTTGCAATTTTTTTTTTTTGGAAGCATCAAAGAGTCATATTATAAATAAGGGATGAATTATACCTACAGGGAAAAATTCAATATTTTCAATATTTAAAGGATTTATAGTGGGGCCCTTAGGGAACATTTTAGCGAAATTAGGACCTTTGAGTCTATTGGGAAATTGGTCAAAAGAAGCGATTTTCACTAACCGGTTATACCCGTCAAACGATTAAGAATGACTATAGGATTCTCTTGAAATAGTTTTTAACCGTTTTTCATCACTGGACTCTGGCGAAAATGGGAATAGTGATTTTCCTACATCCTTATGATTCATAAGTTATGAATAATGAGGTCATTTATTAATTTGTACTATTTTTAACTTGATGAGGGAGGATTTTTTATCATTTGACATTGGACACATTAGAAACAATTAAAACTACATGACATGACTTTTATTATTTTTACATTAAACGAAATCAGAATAAAAGCAATAAATACTAAATTGATATAAGCAATCTTACCCTATCAAGTTTATACAAAAGTAAACAACAGAGAACGTTACTCACACTAGATTCATCCATTTTTCCCACACTGGTTCTCCACCACGTTTTTTTTTCCAATTTTTCAAGCATTTTTAATTCAATAATTTACGATGGTCTACGAGACATTCTTAATTGTTTTGTGTTTTGAAAATATGTGACTTTGTCCAAAAAGAGCGTTTTTTTGGCCAACTTCCCAATGAGCTACAAGGTTCTAATTTCGCTAAAATGTCCTTTGTGGACTTCCCTACAAATACTAATGAGAGTTGCTATAAGATATTTTCACCGGACTTCAATAACCCTGTAATTGATAAAATAAAACAGTTGTTTCACTTTTTTATAATATTCTCTTAATTATTATCTCTTATATTTATTTTATGTTGTTGATCCTTTTTAAATAGTCAATATCTTTAAAATATTGTGATCTGAAGATGGGACTACAAGTACCGATTCGAAAAATAGTTCAATGACTTATAGGAGAGTGTCTAAATATCATTTTAGCACAATTAGAACCTTGTAGCTCATTTAGAAGTTCATGGAAAATCGGTAATTTTTGACGATGTTTCGAATTTCAAAAACGAGTTATGCACGTTAAACGACTTAGAATGACTCAGAGATCCTCACAGCATTGATTTTTGTATTTTTCTCTATTTTATTCTAGAGTGCGAACAAATGTGTCTCATTTTTTTTTAGAATGCAATGGAGAAAAAGGAAAAAGTCTTAGTCGTTTTGCGTGTTTAGCTCGTGAGATCGTCAGAAAGGGGCAATTTTTAACCAACTTTTAAATGAGCTACGAGGTTCTAATTTTGCTAAAACGATCTTTAGACTCCCTCCTATAAATCCTTGAACTATTTTTTGAATCACTCGCCAACTAATAGGAGTTTCACACGAATCGTGTTATTTTCATCCCTGTATACAGGGTGAGCCAAGAGGATGGCACCCTAAAAGTATAAGGAGTTCTAATAGATGAAACTCTATGAAATTTGGTATGTGGCCGTTATGGCACTTGAACTACCTTTGGAAAATATTCTCCTTGATCTAGCTACCCCCCTTATATAGGGTAGTGCACCCTACTCTCTTATTTTAAATGGAATGGTATATTTTTTATTACATTTTTGAATTCCTTGATGAAATCGAAAGGGACTTTGATAACATGACCCATGGTCTAGCCCTGAAAGTTTTTCAGATATTTCAGCTTTTAGTGCAATTTTAAAATTTGCAGTGTTTGATTGAAAAATTCATATTTTAGAAGATATAACATCTGAAATGTTGAAACTTGGAATTTAAGTAGTACAAGTAGTGTACTTGTTGCCAATTTAAACAGAATTCAATTATCTTTCAGCGTTTAGCTGAAATAAAGTTTTCTTTCAGGCAATTTTCAAACTATAATAACTTGCTTATTTTAAATAGAACCCCATATTTCTCTTTATATGGTTGGATAGAGAACAAAATTCTGCATCGAACTGTATTAACATTCCCTATACCTATCTTTAATAATTTTTCAGTTATTCAAAATTTTCAATTTCGTTCAATCACCTCCCTTGAAGCAAAATATAATACTTCTAGTCGCCTATGCCAAAATAATTCAACTATAATAATATGCATAGAAGGCTTAGCAAAATGACAAAATACCACAAATGACGTTAATAATGAATATTTTACCTGTATTTTTTACAACTTTAGCCCATCCTACATACACAAAAAGCAAATGAAATAAATATTAATTTAATTAATTACTATTTTCTGTTATTTTATTTCATTGAGACAGTCCAAATTTAATTAATTAATTTCATCTTAATTGTGACAATTGAATTGGAGGTTGTTTTGCTAAGCCTTCTATGTTTTACATTTTATTTCAGGAAAGAAAATTAGACGAAATTGAAAATTCTGAATAACTGAAAAATTATCAAAGATAGGTATAGGAAATGTTAATACAGTTCGATGCAGAATTTTTTTCTCTATCCAATCATATAAACAGATATATGGGGCTCTATTTAAAATAAGCAAGTTATTGTAGCTTGAAAATTGCCTGAAAGAAAAATTCATTTCAGCCGAACGCTGAAAGATAATTGAATGTTCTACAGTTTGATAGAAAGTACGTTATTTGTACTATTAGATTTCTAAATTTTAACATTTTAACTGCAATAGTTTCTATGCTGTGAATTTTTTATTTAAGCACTGCAAAATTAAAAATTTCATGAAAAGTTAAAATATCTGAAAAACTTTCAGCGCTAGACCATGGGTCATGTTATCAAAGTCCCTTTCGATTTCATCAAGGAATTCAAAAATGTAATAAAAAATATACCATTCTATTTAAAATAAGGGAGTAGGGTGCACTACCTCATATAAGGGGGATAGCTAGAACAACGAGAATATTTTCTAAAGGTAGCTCAGGTGCCAAAACGGCTATATAGCAAATTTCATAAAGTTCCATCAAGTAGAACTTCTTATACTTTTAGGGTTCCATTCTCTTGGCTCACCCTGTATAATCCAAAACTTATAATTTTATGGGATTTAGGGACGATTTCACTAACATTTATTAAATTTTAACGAACAAATAAGTCACAGGAACGATTGTTAATATAATCACAGCAACGATTGTTTCTAACTCTAATTGTTTATTAAGATTAGCTGAAGTTGGTGAAATCGACACTTTGTCTTTGATAATTTTCCTTTATTTTATCAATAATTTTTAAAATTGATTTTAATAATTTAAAACGTTTGTTTCGTGAATAAATTTGATAATTACACACCTATCAGGTGTATAATTATTGCTAAATGTGTTAGAAATAAAATATGTGAGATGAGGCAATTTTCAGAGAAACTCAACCACATTAATAATTTGTTGCTTATCAAAAAAATTAAACGTTGTCATATTCATATTTTAAACCCGAAAAAATTATTAATGACTATTCGAGTAGTAAACAATTTTCTACTGTTGTTGTTCAATCATAACTGTAATTAAGAAAAATGACAAAAATTCTATCTATGTTAATTTATAAAACGTGTGGTCTTGTCTACTGTTGATATGCGTGTGTGGTCTTGAATATATGATATTTAACACTTTTAATTGATAATCGAGACTTTTATTTAATTAATAATTTCCAGGCAATTTCAATAGCCGAATCGAAACATTTCAAAAAATACTCAACCAAATTGAATCCAACACCACTACCTAATTGTGCCCATTATGAATTCAATACGGATCAATATTGGCGTTGTACAGTACATCAAATCGGTACCAGTTTAGGCCATCAAGTTGGTACGTGTAAAATGGGCCCATCAACCGATCCAGATGCTGTAGTTGATCCAGAATTAAAAGTTTATGGCATCCAAAGATTACGTGTTGTTGACGGTTCAATAATGCCCAATATTATTGCTGGCCATCCGAATGCTGTTATTTTTATGATTGGAGAAAAAGCGGCTGATTTAATTAAAAACGATTGGCTTAATAAATGATTCGACAAATTAATAAAATTGTGTTTCATTCTGAAATTATCATAAATTTTCCGATAATTAATGTTAAACTTTAATTAGATTCGAATTATTTTTGAGATGGTTATTGTGGTTGTGTTCGAGTCAATAGTAAGGTTGATTTGTTGTAATCAATATTTACATAAATTCGACAAATATTACAGTTTTTACCTTCAAGTAACTGTGTAAAGGTGTCAATTCAATCAATCTATTGTCGACAAGTAAATTTATCGATCAAACACCAATATTGTTCGTTTAGATTGATAAGTAGTCAATTTGTTATGAAATTTCGTCTTGAATACGACCACAAAATGAAGACAATCTTCATCTATTACATTATCGTAATTTTGTTAATTTTCTTCAATTTCGTAATCAGTGATAATGGTGAGTGTACTCTTGTGGAATTTTACAGAATTTCAATATAATTGAAATTTTAGGATATTTAAACCGTTATTGTACTAATAGTAATGATTGTGGTGATTTTGGGTACTTTTGTTCGATTAATCGGACGTGTCAATGCGATCGGTTGTATATTCCGAATCGGACTAGAGAAATATGCATTGGAGGTCTGTTATCTATACTTAATTATCATTATTTTAATTAATTTAATTTCAGGTATTGGACAGCGGTGTAAGTACGATGAGCATTGTATTGAGGGTGCATTCTGTGAACATCAAACCAAATGTAAATGTAAAGATAGTCTGTATGCAGACAATAATGGACTTGTTTGTTCGAGTAAGTTCTCTTATCAATCCATACAATCGACAAAATTACATTTTTCTGTAATCACAAATAGGACACGTGTATCGAATATTAATAGTTTTTATTATAATTTTTTCCGTAAGTTTCTGAAAAACGATCAATACTTCTATGTTTAGTGTTAGTTAATTAAGAATCGAAACTTTTATCGCTTTCATGAATTATTTTAACGATAATTAGAATAGTTTAAAAGTACATTTACACTGTTTTTTGAGATATTCTAAGATTTTTTGGTTTTTGATAATTTCATGTTATAGATGTAGAATAGTTGATTGTGATACGAGTATGAAAAACCGGTGTTTAATCGACTTAAATGTACAATTTACGGCCTCATAAAAATCCAAAAAAAATTAAGATTTCAATTGAGAATTTTATCTAAAAAATAAACGTCCATAAAAGCTGTGTAGGTGATAAGTATGAAGATGTTGTTTTTCGCATCAGAGAGTCTTTTTATTGCTCAAAAATCGATGACTCAGGACAAAAAATATCTCAAAACCTGGATTAGTAGTAGTCTCAATTCAAAAAGCGACTCATATTGTCCAAATTACTTTCTGTTCACAATTTAAGATCAAAATATCGTGTTATAGATTTAGTATAGTTGATTGTGATACGAGTATGAAAAACCGGTGTTTAATCGACTTAAAGGTACAGACTCATAAAAATCCAAAAAATAAAGATTTCAATTGAGAATTTTATCTAAAATAAACGTTTATAAGAGCTGTGCAGTTGATAAGTATGAAGATGTTATTTTTCCTATCAGAGAGTCTTTTTATTTCTCAAAAATCGATGACTCAAGACAAAAAATATCTCAAAACCTGGATTAGTAGTAGTTCAAATATTGTTCAAATTGCTTTCTTTTCATAATTTAAGATAAAATTTTGCCCAAAACTAATGATTGATAATATTGTGTTATAAATGTAGAATAGTTGGTTGTGATACGAGTATGGAAAACCGGTGTTTTATCGACTTAAATGTACAATTTACGGACTCATATTTGATTTTTAATTAGTAAAATCGAAAAAATAAATATTTCAAATGAGAGTTTTATTTTAAAAAGAAACGTTCATAAAAGTTGTGCAAGTTGATAAGTATGAAGATGTTCTTTTTCTCAGCAATTCCGTACATCTTTAAAATTGTTCGGTTTCAAGAGCCGTCAAAAAGAAGTACTTTATTGGTCAAAAAATCGATGATTCAGGACAAAGATGTCTTAAAAGATGGATTAATAGTAGAACTTTGATTCAAAAAACGACTCAAACTTTCCAAATTGCATTCTTTTCACAACTTGAGAGCAAAATTATCTCAAAACTGATGAGTTAGAGCAAAAATATACCGGAATTCGTATCAACTTATGAGAATTCAACTCTAAAACCAACACGAATTAATCAATTTTTTTGGCCAAATTATAAGTGTCTAAACTGTTTTCTTTCCTTGAATTTAGCACATTTAGAGTTTGCTCAAAATCGACCAAAAGTGGCTTCTAATATTCCTTATTTTAACTAATTTAGAGCAAGTTTTCTTTCCACAATTCAGCACTTTTGAAGTTAGCTCAAAAACCGAGCAAAAGTAGTTTCTAATATTCCTCTTTTTGACTAATTTAGAGCAAAAACCTATCCACATCTTATCAACACCATAATAATACGCGCTCAAAATGCTTTTTATCAATCAGTTTAAAATTGACTTTCCTTTTTCGGTAAGAGACTGAAAAAAAGCACGTCTAATAAGACTCAAAAACCTTGACATCACAATATTCCATTCGCATACGTTACTCTACTCTAGAACAGTGGTTGCATAAGAGTCACCTTGATACCCTTGACTGACTTCCATTAAATTCAACATCAAAAATTGCCCACAAAAAAAATAATGAAAGACTCAATTCTTTAGCAATCTGTCCTGAAAACATCACGTTAAGGTCTTTAACATGTGACGAAATTAAATTAGACAAAAACAAATATAATTCATTGATTGGCTCATATTCTGTAACTTTAATAATACAATCTTCATTTAGAACTAGATGAAAGTCTCTGTGGTTAGGGATTGTTTTTATAAAGTTACAGAATACGAGTCTATATTTGTATTGTTTTAGGTACTTCACCGGTCGTCGTCTCAGGACTGCCACTCTATTTTTTAAGCTTCATAATCACAAACTTATCAACTGTTTGGATTTAATTTTTTATTAACAATTGAAATAATTTAATTACATAAAATTAATTTAGTGATAATAGAAAATTTTGTCATTTATTGTTGATTATATAAAATTTTTGTTAAAAATCAATAAAATCAAAATAAAAAAATAGAGTATTTGTTTTGAATAAATTCGATTTGAATTATTCACTAAATTACAATCACCCTTATCAGTTTCACCATAAATACATTTACAAATATTCCCTAAACAATCAATATTCCCTTCTAATTTCTTCTCATAAACGCATTCATCACGTTCAAAACATTCTTGGCCGAGTTTCACACTTTTCACACAACGTACGCCACTGCTATGATAATTCTTATCACACGAACAATTCCCATTCGAACAGATACTTCGATAAAGATAATCCGAACATTGTTGATCTTCTTGACAGGGCTCACCGAAACCACTGGCGGCTAACAAAAAGAAATCACAATTTTCAACATAACCGATACAAATTTCATCGTGTAGAGTTACCTTTAAGGCATCGTTTACCGTCATGGGATAATACATGGTCCATATTACAGATACAAACTTTATTACAAATCGTATTTGGGTTATTTGTTGAACAGTCCTCATCGGTACTACAACGTTCACCTAACCGTTTCGCTACTAGACACGATTCTAGATCACTTGATGGTATCTCACCACTTCGACAAGTACAAAAGCCAAACGTACAAAATCCAAATTTACCGTTCGATAATTTACAATTGGGATCGGTGAGACAAGGCTTGGTTAATTCTAATAACAAATTAAAAAAACAAGACGAGTTGATCAAATCGTAAAAGATGTAGTATACATTCTAAAGCGTGCACTACACGTAAAGATTTCTAGTTATTGTTTTTACTCACTTATACTTAGATAACAAAGACCATCAGTGTAATTGTGTGCAATTTCAGGATTACATTCACAAATCTTGTAACGATTACAGATGGCTAAAGGGCCGGCTGTTAATTCGCATTGGAAATCTTCCATACAGGCTTCATCCAATTTTGCCGCTGAAAATTATTTAATTAATTAACTAATTAATTAATATTTAATTAATTTACCTTTTACGCATTCGTAAAATGTTGAATTTCGATTTAATTCATATCCATCTTTACATTTACAATAACCGTTAGTTGTATCATCATTACCGTAACAGAAAGAATTTGGTTTACAATCACTATCATAACGACACCTTTGATAAGATTCTAGATATAATTAATTAATTAATTAAACAATTAATTGATTTATAAACAACTTACGTAATCGTTGTTCTAACAATTTTTGTGAATTGATTATTGTTGTAAATATTATAAATAAAACTATACTAATAAGAAAATTAGCCATGATTTTATTAATAGTTGTAGTTACCTGTTAAATTTTTCAATAGACATTCGTTATCATTATTTAAATAGCATTGATAACACATATCGTACTGATTCATATATTTATTCAATATTTATTTCAGAATTTTATAGATTAATTAATTATAAATAATATACAATAATAAAGAAATTAATTAAAATCGTATAAATTACAATATTTAATTTTGTAGAGGTGCTAACACAATATTCATCGATTTCTTTATAATCAGGCTTGCACTTGCACTCGCCTAGGATACATTCAAGTCGACTAGCACCCCGACCAGGTTGGTGGCACTCATCGTGTCTAGCACAACTCTCCCCTAACACTACACAAATAATCTTAATATTAATAATTAAGCTGGATTCACACCTAACGAACGAGCACGAACGAATGCGATGAGCAACCAAAAACAACAAACATTCACGAACACGGACAAACATGCGCTATGACCGTAGGCTCACTTGTGTTCCGTTAAATGTAAGACGAACATTTGTTCACGTTCGATTTATCGTCTACATTTGCGTTCATTCGCATTCGTTTGTGTTCGTTCATTCGATGTGGATGTGGCTTTATAACTTACAACGATCACGTGTGCATTTGTTGCGTTCTATATTGAATTGGTAGAGTTCTTGACATTTACAACTACCAAGATAACATTGGGAATTATAACCGAGTGTTTGTATACATTGTTGATGATCTTCACATAATGAATCTATTGATTTTGCTATTTGTAAACATTTCGAATTGTTACTATTAGGGGTGTAATTATTATCAATACATGAACATCTGGAATTTGTACATTTACTAAGATCAATATGCCAACATTCTTCGTTTAATCTACAATAACCACCTAATTCTAAGGGGTGGAAAAATAACAATTTATTCTAAAAATTTATTAAATTTTTTTATAATTTACGGATTGTTTTGTAGCAGTAATTGTTGAATTCGTGCATACCATCCGGACAGACACATTTATTCCTTTGGCATTCAGATTGGGGTGTTTTATTTGTACATTGAATAGTCTCTAAGCAATTATCACCTAATTCAACAGCTGGAAAATAAAATTTTATAATTTTCTATGTAGTAAAATAAATAAATAAACATTGTATTGATTTATGAGTGATGTTAGTAGGTTAGTTCCGACATGATTTGTGTTTCAAATCGTGTAAACTAAAATCGCTTAAAATAGAATAAAAGTAACATTAAAACAGTAAAAGAGAAGTGATATTTATTAAACAAATCGATAAAAGAGCGGCTTTTTCTTTAACCAAGGCTTATTTAAACATGAATATTTTGACAAGTTGATCATATTTTCAACTCGGAGAAGACAAATCAGTAGTTGAGGGACTAAGACAGGGAGGAATTATTATTAATCGATGGTGGAAATGATTAAAAACAGGAACGTATGCTAGATGGTTTCTCCAGCTGTTTAGGGTGTGATTTATTAGGGCTCTTTTGATGGGAAATCAAGAATAACGTGATTACAATCGTAGCAAAACCAGAAGTGGTGCCCTTAATTTTGGATAAAAAAATGGAAAAAATACAGGGTTATTTACGTTGGACGAAAAAAATTGAGAATCTTTATTAAGCTATCTGGAGACAGTTTTAGTAAAATTAGAAACTCGTAGCTCATTTGGAAGTAGGTCAAAAAATGCGATTACAATTTTCGAAAACCAGCTAAACACGCAAAACGACTAAGAATGACTCGGATACCCTCTAAACGTTGATATTTTTTGTTTTTCTCCATTGCATTCTAGAAAATATGAGAGACATTCCTACTTATTCTAGAATAAAATGTAGAAAATGAAAAAAACAACGTGGCTTCGTTTTTGAAAAACGCGAAATCGTTGGAAATGATGAGCTACGTAGTTCTAATTTTGCTAAAATGATATCCAGGGACCACCATATAATTGCTTGAAATATTTTTCGAATCACTCGCCAAATTGAAAATCAATTAAGAAATATTAAATAATTAATTGAAGGTTTCGGAAATTTTAACAACAATTGATGTTTTGAAAATGACTCAGAATTTGCCAGGAAATCTATCTGTTTAATCGTTTCTTTATTCAAATATTATACAACAACACTCTGAACAATAGCGCAAAATTTGATTCGATGTTGTATTTGAAGATCATAGAAAACACGTCTGAAGATACAGCGATGCATATAAAAATTGTTGAGAGGAAATCACATCTTGACTAGTCTCTAACGCTTGTATATTCTACCGGGTGAGTCACGTAAGACGAAAGTTTTTATGATAACTCCCATTATTTGGCGAGTGATTCGGAAAATATTCCAAGAATTCTGAAAGGTGTCCCCAGAGAACATCTTAGCAAAACTAGAACGTCTGACAAAGTGGTTATTTTCAAAGAAAACAAAGCACGTAAAACAACTAGGAATGACTCGTAGACCCTCTTAATACTGATTTTTTTCGTTTTTCTCCATTGCATTCTAGAGAAAATGCGAAACATTTCCACCTGTTCCAGAATAAAATGGAGAAAAAAACGGAAAAATTACTCTTGAGGGGTCTACGAGTCATCCTAAGTAGTTTTGTGTGCTTTGCTCGTTTTTGAAAATTGCGATATTGTCTAAAACGTTTATTGACCAACTTTCAAATGAGCCAAAATGATTTCCTGGTACCTCTCTACAAATTCTTGAAATATTTTTCGAATCGCTCGCCAGATGATGGGAGTTGACATAAGAACTTTTCGGCTTACGTGAATCACCAGGTATAACTTTGATTAACAAGTGATTGGATGCAAGAAAGATGCTATGGCACACATTACCGCGCAAGTAGCTTATTTTAGTACAGAAACAGTCCCTGTGGATAGAGATTGTCTCTGAAAAGTTACAGAATACGAGCCTAAAACTAAAGCTGAGAAAAGACAAAAGATGTTGGAAGCTGAACTTTTAAAGGGTAAATTAAGTGTCTTAACCACTTAGTTAAAGTCAAAAAATTAACAAATTACTGTTGTCATGTCTTAGAATTACAATAAAAAAACTTCGCAAGTTTTAAACTTTTATCCTCATAACAATATCACATTTCACTTTGCCAATGTTCTTGATTTCGGAGTAAATTAGAGTGTTACACTTACAGAAAAAAATAAGTGAGTAGGTATTGAAGATTGTGGTAATTGTATTAAGTTCAGAGCCTCAATTTGATTGAATTCACCTCCATTTCTTAGCTCTAACAATAATCGGAGATGTTATAGATTTTAAACATATGGAATCGATAAGTTTTTGGTTGTAGTCGTCGAAATTGTGGTGCTGAAAATTTCAAAGAAGACTGTCAAAACTGAAATTTCATCCCTGTTTTCTACATTTGACAGACAGATTACCAAGTAAATGTCAACACAAAATCCAATTGAATTAAAAAAAAAAAATCACAGAAATATTTCAAAGGATGTCCTGAACAACTGTTGATAATTGAAAAGTCAATGATAACAATAAAAAACAATAATGAATTACAACCATCCAACATAAATAAAAACCGGAAAATCTATTTTCTTTCAAATGTCAGTTATTGGTTCTGTTCTCTCTCAAGTTGTCTTGAACAAGAGGAGAGAAGACTGAAAAACATACTTATTGATGGTATGCGTTTGTTGGTGCCGAACAAGATTCCATAAGTAATTAATACAAGCCATTTCTAATGGTTATTATTGCAACTAGACGACCCTTCAGGTCAAAAGACTAACACATCAAGTTTACGATCGAATTTCAAATTGCACATTATTGTTCATATATAGGCGATGAAACTTGAACGTCTATCGTAGCTTAAAATAACTATTGTGCTATAATTAATTTAATAACATTATCAATCAAGTTACGTCCTACGTTCTTATTTCATCGCACCATTAGTTAAAACTCACCCTTAAGACACTGTCTGTTATCACTAGATACAATATAACCGTCACGACAGATACATTTCTTTTCTAAACATACCGAATTTACAATCCTGCATTGTTCAGATTGATCACAACCATATCCAATTTGATTCACTTGTATTGTATTTTGATCACATGATTGATTACAATCACAAATCTCATTAATACATTTACTACCTTTCGGACAATAATCATCACTTAAACACGGTGTTAATCCTGAAATTATAACGATTTAATATTTAAACTTTTTTTTTTGGATAAGAAAACTACCCCCTGTTGTTAATTTAATAGTTAAAATACAGAAGATTATGAAAAATATTTTAAATTGAAACATTATAATAGACAGTAGAGTGGACAATAAAAATTGTTGATAGATTTATGAAGAAACGAGATTTTTGATTTAAAGTCTTTAATGCGATAAAACTATCAATAACACCATCAATTCCTAAATTGACACTTTATGTTGATAAATTATCATTAAATTCAAAAATAAATCAATTTTTCGTTTAATGAAAATCGAGATTTTTTATTAAACGTAAAGTTTCAAAATTTATGACCACCGTCTTATCGATAAGTCTTAAATACAAGTCAAAAACTTCAATAAATACGATGACCTAAAATCTTATCGATGATTACAATTTTTTTTTTCGTTAATTTAAATATATTAAACTGTATTTGAATAGAATAGATCTCAGTAGGTGGAATTCTTTAGAATTTCATATATCTGATTATTAGAGGAACCATAAGGGGTATTCTAAACAAATCATAATCTCCAACTCTAAATAATAAATAACAAATATTAGACATCGTGATTTAGTTTAAAAATTCGTGACAATACTCTTGTATTGTTCGGATAGTGATAAGAGTTAAAATAAGGGAAGATTTTTGTAACACTTAGCAACGGGATTTGCCCGCATTTGCGTGTTACTGACGTCACTGCTCCATAAACTTGTCAATGGAATTATACGTTTATTTGTTGCGATTATAACACTACAATCATTCAACGTACTTATTGTTAGTTAATGAAGTGAATGAGCGACATCACACACAATAAACAGGCGGTCTACTGTAGATGATTTTTGCCGCTCTCTAGCTCGATTTTCGTAAGCGCAGCAAGTAGGTAGATTCAATAGTACTTGGTGAAATACAAACATATAAATTACGATTTTAATAAAAATAGAGGGTCACGTATGTGACTCGAAATTTTCGATCCCGCTGCTAACTATGACTATTAAAATGAGTAATAATTCATCAATTACTATACAAAAAAGGAGGTTAGAGTAGCAATTTCAACCATTAAGAAATTAGGGTGCTTGCATCGCTAACAGAACTAAGTAGTGATTGGTTTAAATCTATAAATAAGTACCGTTTGTAGTGTAAGTAGTACTCTAGACAAATCATTAACTCCAACTCGATGTCTATTTCCAAAATTGTGATTTCAACCAATGAGATCTCCGCTATTTTATAAGTAGTCAGCAATACTAGATTGTTATTGGTTAGAACCTATCGACCCCTATTGGTAGCGTTTGTTGCGTTTTTGCGTCACTAATAAGTGTACGCATGGCTTTAATTTTACATAACGACTTAAAATTTATTGTTATAAATAAATAATAAAATAACAATAAGCATTAAAAAATTATCATGATTTATTTATTTATTAATTTATTATTAATATCTAAAGACTGTCGCCAATAAATATGTGCCAATTTCTCTAATCTCATCAATTTTATAGACAATAAACCTGAAAGAAATCCTAATTACATCATCACCATCATTAATGATGATCACTATCACTATAATCATCATCATTATTAGTATTATCATCAAGCAACATTGTTGTTCTTTCAATGAACCATAACAATTAAATCTATCCATATAATTATTGTACATTAACATTAAATTAATTAAATTATCACTATTTTCGTAATAAAGGTCACACTATATACAATACAATTGTTAGTTTATTGAACTTGTACGTAAATCGTGTTTTAAATCAATAATAAGCCAATTAACTTTGTTAATTATTGCTTAAATAATTGGATGGAATTCGGATATCTATGCTCTTTGTTGTACTCATTACTTACCTAGTAGATAGACTGAAGGTATCTACGAGAGCGACAGAGATCGAGTATATCCCATAGACTTTGTTAAATTCTTATTTGACTTATTAATATGGAGCGGAATTGCATCTCAGAGCCAATTGTTGTACACTACAAGTTCAAGAACCAACATTTGCTTTTATTTATAGCATGACTTGTGTGTGTGTCTATTACAATACAAGTGATAAAATGAATTTGAACAGGTGGGTCTCTCATCGTTATGTAATCGTGGAATATTCGTGTGGTTATTACTTTTCTAATTATAATCGGATATAAAATTTGATTTCCGGTGACGAATCTTGTTTTGTACCTATATATCTATATACACCTTGAACTTGTTTCTGACACGAAAAAAGATTTTGAAGGATAATTTATTTTCAGTAATGGAATTTAAATTAACGATTTCGACACGTATGTACATAAGTAGATAGTTTACGAATAATGTTTGGCATACATCCAGAAATTCGTCTATTTCCTGGAATAATATTAATAGAGTTATTGTTATTTATTAGTAGGGTATATAATCGAGATGAATTTGAGGATTTGTAGGAAGAATACTAATGATTATTTGTTACAAAAAATAAAAGAAATTAGACGATAAGGAATGGCGACAGATTTTCATAAAAATTCGATAAAGTATATTTATTAACAATTAATTAACGAATTTTAATTAATTAACGATTGTTTGATGGAAGAAGGATTAAAGTTCAAGCATAGAAAGTAGGATTTGTGTTTTAAGTTGTAAAAATTTTGAATTATTACAAGATTTGTTGTTTGTGAAAAATTTGAAATCTAGATCTGTTTTAATAATAATTCAATTATTGTTTATGGTTTTTTTTTTCTATCAACAATTCAATTGAAATTATATCCGACTAATTGTGGAATATTGAAATTTAGGGAATCCTTAAATAAATTAACAATTTATTGCATTATTTAACAAGCCGGAAATTTTGTATCGTGTTAAATTTATACTACGTCTATTTCGATTTGGTCAACTTGACTTGAATGTAGTAAAAGTCAAGTAACGAGTACTAAATTTGCCTACAGATTTGGCTTCCCAATCTGATAATTCTTCTTCTAGGCTTTTTCTCTTCTTCTTCTTCTTCATCTGCTTCACCTTTCTGCTTAATTTGCAGAATCATTATTGTATATGTATTTTTTCTGTTGATATTTCCGTTGATTGTTCCTTTGCTTCAAATTCAGGAAATTTAGGTAATTAACAAGCGTTTAAATGTGTTTAAGCCTGTATCGTTACGTAACTTTTCCTAATTTTTCTGATTTCCCTAAATCGGATTTTTATTTTGTAAGAAATTTTTTGATGATTAAAGATTGGCATTCTTTCTGATACCGAATCTAAAAAGATGTAATGCAGGTCTTGTATTTTGTTGTAATTTCAAGTTGAGAACTTCTGGAATTATAATGTTTCTTCTTCTTCTTCTTCTTTCTCCTCCCCCTCTTCCTCCACCCCCTTTTCCAGTACCTCTTCTTCTCCCTCTCTTCTTCTTCTTCTTCTTCTTCTCACCCCTCTTCTTTTTCATCCTTCTCCTGATCCCCTCTTTTTCTTCTTCTTCTTCTCACCCCTCTTTTTTTTCCTCCTTCTCCTGATCCCCTCATTTTCTTCTTCTTCTTCCTCCTCTTCTTACTCATCTGCCTCTTCTTACTCTTCTGCCTCTTTTTTCTCTTCTTCTTCTTCCTCTTTTTCGTTTTCTTCTTACTTTCCTTTTTCTTGTTTGTTTCTTGTTTATTTTGCAACATCTTCTTTTGAATATCATTGTCATATTCATCATTCTTTTATATTGAAGCTCATCTTGTTAGTTTTTATCGTTTAACTAGATCTTAATAATTTGATGTTTTGCTTCCAAAAATACTTTAAATTGAAAGTTTTTTGTGTTTTTTTCTTTCTGAACAAATAAGCCATTTATTCTATATTTTAAAGGCATTTCAATTTGGTAACTTCTGATACTGCAGTATAAAAATGATACCAATTCTAGATTCTTCTTTTAGTTCCTTGTCTTCTTGTTCCTCTTCTTCTAATTCCTCTTCTTCTTATTTTTCTGCCTCTTATTCCTCTTCCTCTAATTTCTCTGCTTCTTACTCCTCTTCTTCTTCATCTCCTTCTTCTTCCTTTTCTTATTCTTGCTCCTCTTTTTCTTCTTCCCCTTCTTGCTGTTTTACCTTCTTATAAAATACCCGTTCTGTATTTTCTTCTTCTTGATCATCATTTTTTCCCTCTACGTCTTCATATCCTTTCTTTGCATTGCCAACATCTCTTGCTTGTTTGCGTTCTACATGGGACACCTATGGATTGCGCATCTTACCATAATAGACCACCATTGTGTTATCCTGAGGTTATATTGATTGGTTGACTATATTCAGGACTAACATAGTGAGCGTCTAAGATAATTCATTGCAAATACGCTACTTTTACTTGTGCCGCTCAACTTTCATATAGTTCGAGTTGTGATGTCGTTGTCACAAATTTTGCCCGAAAAATCCGTTGATAATTTATTATTAATCAAAAAGTTATAATCTATGCCCTAATATGGCACTTTTTCCTCTAATATTTTGCAAAATTACCAATCAAAAATACTGTTACAATCAATATTGCGTCGAGGCATCTTTACCAAATATAGTCGTTGTCTAAATTCAGATATTTATTACAAGAAAATTATAGTCGTTGATATTCTTGGTGAATAGAAATTTACAACTGTGAATTATAGAATTGTTTTGTAGGAATAGAGAAAAATTTGAAATAAACATTATAGCTTATGTGCAATTTAAATGGGTACTTACTTAACGGGTTTCACCAGACACAACTCCCTTATTTACAACATTAATGTCTGTTTAAAATTCAACACTAAACCCATCGAGAAAAATCAGTTTCCTTGTAAACATCCCTTATTTTGCTTTAATAGTAGAACGAAGAGTGTGCAACAACACATATGTCTAAAAATAATAGGAATTAACGTGGGAATACATATTAACATCAGTTAAAAATAAACGTTCAATTAATGGTTGTTTTCGGCTTTACCTAATTGAAACACTTAAATTTAAATTGGTTTGGACGAAAAAAAAAGAAGAAACTACAATAGGGTAGTAGTGAAGAAGACCCTGTCTTGTTCAATTACCTGAAAAATCTGTTAAATTGACTCATTCAGTACCGGAAATCGATCACAATTTAGAAAAATACACAATTTAAATAAACATTTATCTGCTTGTACAATAATAACGACTATTGTTTTTATTGTTCAACACTAATCTCAACAATTTAGTAAATCAGTTATTAAGATTTATAGCAGGCTGTGATTGAAAATAACGCTCTTTATTTGACTTTACTATAATTTTATTCTGATCTTTGTCAATCCATCGATAACTTACACTCCATTTATTTGGATATAATCAACTTGACTTTTTTGATTTGTAAATGGTTAAACCATCTATCTTACTGATTTTATTCCATTAATCAACTTATAAGAGATTCTACTTACATTCAAGCTATAATAATAGACTTATCATCTCTATGAGTACGTAAAAGTTAAGTTGTTTAAATTCGAATAGATGTACTATAAATATTATCATAGTAAATCATGGAATTATCTATGAAAAAATAGTGGTTATAATGAATTTATTATATTTGTAAATTAATCAAAGCTTACCGAACTTTATAGGAATTAATTAAAAACAAATTTTGGATATATGATTTATTTTATTACAATTAAAGTTTTCATACTAATTAGTAAAATCTGCTGCCATCTTATATTTTTTATAACACTATTTTTTTATAAAGTAAATTTCTAAACTAATTGTAAAAATAATAGCAGGAATTTAATTATAATTTCATTCTCAACTCATTGAAGACGAGTCGATCAACTCCAAATAGATCGAGTATAAATAGTATGCAAGTTTTCCTAGTATTTGTGTGTGAGTCAAGTTGATCAAGTATAGCGTTTTTGCTTTAAAAATCCCTTATATCTTTAATGATCTGAAAGCAAAGACGCCTGAATCAAAATGGACAAAGTTTAAATTTTATTCATTGAATCATGCAGTATGAGTAAGATAAAGACGAAAATACTAGCTATTTCTTTTCTTGGCAACTAGCGCCAGTGCGGTCAAAATTGGAGTTTTTTCAAAACCAGTAAAGCAGATCAAATGCACAGGCCTGTTAGACAGCATTGGGATAAAAAACAAGCCTTGAGTTGGCTAAATGAAACTAGACACGGAGTAAATTCTTTATTCTACTTCGTGTTCGTTTATTGTTCAACTGCGATCAAACCAAGTTGGCCGAGTAGGAATCGATGAAGTATATTGCTGGACCATTTGCAAAACGTCAAGTCAAGCCGCCTGGGCTCAACTTAACGGGGTATAAACCCTGCAGATCAAATGCACAGACCTTTTAGACAGCTTTGAGATAAAAAACCAAGCAAGCTTTGAGTTGGTCAAATGAAACTAGACACGCAGTAAATTCTTTATTCTACTTTGTGTTCGTTTTATTGTTCAACTGCGTTTAAACCAAGTCGATTCAGTTGGAATTGACGAAGTATATAACTAGATCATTTGCAAAACGTCAAGTCAAGTCGTTTGGTGTCAACTAGACGGGGTATAAGCCCTGTTTGTTTCCTGATTTTTAAATAATCGAAGCTACTTGAATTCTAACTTTGGTAGAATGTAGAAAAAAATATTTCAAGGATCTAATTAATTTTTCGCTGATTAATTGTTAAAATCTATGTCACATGGTTTAAATCGATACTTAATCGATAAATTCAGCTAATTATTTTTAATTCATTAACAATTATGGTTGATTTATTCGTAAATTCTTGCAAATAAATATCTTAATAAATCAATTAATTAATCCACCTTATTATTATGTATCCATATCTATACGTACACTTATACATATAGAAAAGTCCCTCTAACAACATTATCAATGAATGGATGAATTTAGAATTGAACACAGTCGCTGTTTATCATTGTAGTAGTGTAGACGTACTCCTTCTGGACATTCTCTGTCTTTCCCTGTAACCGTGTACGTGAACCTGTGGATGGGTCCTAAGGGATTACAGTCGAAATTTTGCATGTAAGTCGATTTAAATTAAAATTATTACAATTATTTTTTTTTTGATTGTTGTTACGACCGATTAAAATCGTCCTCTTTATGCCAATTTTAATTGAAACTAGTGTGAATTTTATCATTTTTAATTAAATTAAATTATTGATAAGTGTAATATAGTTTATAATATGTAAAAAAAATAATAATAATAAAAATAATCTTTTTTGAAAATTATCACATAGATGGTTATTTTTAGTTATTATAAGTTTAGAATTCAATACTTATAACAAAATATACTTGTCACGTTCGTATTGAGCAAAACGAAGGAGAAAAAAAACACGGACTTTATAAAAATAAAATTAAATTATGTATTCAATAAAGGGTATTTTTCGTCAAACCAACGACTATAAATTGGTATTTATTTCCTTTCAAATAACGATCTGTTTTTTTAAAATCTTCTATGTAAATACACGAAAATCTAACACTTTCTTCTTCGTCTTCTTCTACAACAAATGTAAATAAATCAATATTTACAACGAGTAGTTAACAAAACCATATGTTTTAACCACCGTTTTATCGGTGTGTGAATTCTCTAGTTTTCATGCTATAAATTCAAAGTTTTGATATACTATAATAGTCTAAGAGCGCGTTATTCGATTACACTCCGTCTGTAACAACTCGGCGTGTATGTCAAGTCGCGTTGACTAATAATTGATCAACGCGACTTGACATTTGTCTCGATACACGCCGACTTGTTCCTAATAGATGGGGTATACGAATTGTTTTTCTTATTTCTATCTTTCTTCCAAGTATTAATTGGAATTTTAAATTAACGTTTCATGTTCTATTATTTGTAATAAATACGTTTTATCGAATATCAAGAGATCAATTTTGAATAATTTATCATTTTATTCTAGAATCAATTAATGGTATTTGTAGAATAGAAGAGAAAAAATCGATCAAATACTAGAAGAAACTAACATAATGGAGAATTATAAGATCATTTCTATGTCTGTAGTTTTGTTCGTTTTTTCTTCTCTCTTTATATTATCATTAAACGTATAAAAATAGAGTGTTTCTTCCTCTTTGTCGTAATTAGAATTGATTTTTCTCATTTCTCGATAATCCATAACTAATAAATTTCGGATTAATTCGATTTTTTCTTATTATGTAAACAAACAACTCAAAATTAATGGAGGCTTATCAATTACCTTCCTTTATTTATTTATTTAAGGGTGATAATTACAAATACATGTACATTTCTAAATCAGTGTTAGTATAGTCATGAAAATCCAACTTGACCCGATTTCTCAGTTTTGCAGACAATACAACAGACAACAATATAGTGTTGTAACGGTAATTGTACGTGAAAAGAATACCCAACTTTCACTATTTCAGTAGAATTTACAGGTTAGCTTTGGTCTATTTTAGGTACTTAAAAATAATGCAGTTGTTACGGTCAAGCCGAATTTGGTTGACTACAATATATAAAATCTATCTAAATTTTTGTTGATTGTTGTTAGTAGAGAGGTTTGGAGGAAAATATGAGTGGACTGTTATAGTAACTCAAATTTGAATTGACCAAATCGACTATTGTGCCAATCTTATTGGTGTCATGTTGAATTCGCTTCACTATACGTGTTAAAAACTGTCTATTGAAAAAACTTTAGAACCTTTTTTCTATACCACTTTTTAAAGTAATAATGTGGATCAATCGACAATACAGTAAACCAAAACTGACTTGACTGAATTTTTGAAACTTTAGTTTCATAATAATAATAATATAAAAATTTGGAGTTTAAGTCTAGATTTTGGGATTCAAGATTTTGAAAAAAGAAGATTTAGGGTCGATTTCATCAACTTCAGTTAAGCTTAATGAACAGTTAATAACGTCCTATGTTTATAATTGTAACAATCGTTTCTATAACTTATTTGTTCGTTTAACAGGCGTTGTTGAAATCGACCCTTAGACAAATTTAGTTAATTTTAGAGATAAATAGTCAAGTTTAAAGATTTTTATATAAAAAATAACCTACTGTTTTTTTTAAATGAAGTATAATTATGATAATTATGAGTCAAGTTGATCGAATTTATGTTGATGAAATATAAAATTGTTGAATTTGTTTATATTAAATTAGTTCTCAATAATTAAATAATTAATAGTAGCGTTTATGTTATGTTTAACTATAACTTTTTTAATACCCACGTTTGACGTCTTTACCGCTTCTTTTATTAAATAAACATTTATAAATAAAGAAATTTGAAGATTATAAATCAAAAGTAATTTTAAATATCTGCAAATAAATGAGTTATTATTAATTCATACGATTTATTTCAACTATAACGATAAATAATGATAAAACAAGGTAGAATAAATATAGTGATGTCAAATCAACTTGACTGATTCACTTATTGTAACCATATAAAATACAGTAGTTATCATTTCTTACTTGAATTGATGATGTGTCAATGTTAATGAACAAAAAAAATACCCTTTTGGAGGGAAACATGCTAAATATAGATAAGAAGCGGGTGGATTATTAATTGGACGAGATTTTTTTAAATCGTTGGAAATGAATGAGGCACATCTATTCAATCAACATGACAAATTAACTGTGTTTTATAGTAGATCGAATATAACTTGGCTTTTACTTGGGATATAAGTGGTAATAATAATAGTTCCATGATTATCGTTTGAGTCAAGTTGATTTCAGTTGAGTATAATTCATAAATTATATTAGATGCATCTTGTGTGATTTATAAAGTCATTAAATGGAAAAATTACGAGGTTTCTTGTTATTTTTCTTGAATTTCTAGACCATTTTGTGGTTTCAAATTTTTGAAACTAAAAGTGTATTGATAGATTTCTAACAAAAAGTATATTTTAAGAAATACTTTAACACAAGAGCCGAAATTTATAATAAAAACTTTCCAATTTTATGGATGACAGCTTGAGATTTGTTTAAAGAACAGTTTTCAACAGAAAAATCAACATTCGATCTGTTTGAATTCTTCAACAATTAATTTTTTCTAAGATAAAAAAGCTTCTTTAATTAAAACCAAATTGTCGATGTTTCCGTTTAGAATTCTTTGTGAAATTCGAATTCCTATCATTTAACAATAATTTTAATAAGCACCCAACATACAATTCAACTTACGCAAGCAAAAGAATTCCAAAGATATCTCCCAAATAAAATAGAGTAAAACGAATCCAACTTGACCGATACACAACTAAACTTCCATTATAATTGATCCAAGTCGGATTTGATCTATTATAAATCAATCAATGTTTATTGTGTCGAATCATTGATGGCATAGTGTGGGAATTATTGTGGAAATTTTGATAGGTATCGAGACTACCTGCTGAGAATTCGATAGGATAACATGCATGTTTGACACAACTAATTCCAACGATATTGACAATAATCTTAACAAGATTGACATGAAATAGGCTTAAACTTAGTATAGATGTGTGTGATTTTCGCGGCTTAAGTCGTAATAGCAGCGCATAATCGAGTAGAGTGACGCATGCGCAGATTACTGACGCGACAAACGCCAAACCAATGTGCATGCAGCTTAATATAAGTCTATTTGAAAGAATTTTGATCTAATAATGATTATTATGCATTTAATGTGGAACTAATCTTATAATCGTTATTAATTCATCGGTAAAACAACGGTATACACTTATCGGCTCTAATCTGCTTAATATTTTATCAGGTAGATCATTGTTGGAAAATTTACAGTTCTTTCTGTCGTCGATGAAAATACAGGGTCTTCTTTAAATCTAGTAAATTACGGGGTTCTAATTTTGTTAAAATTTTTCCCTACAAATCGTTGAGATATTTTCCCAATCGCTCGCCAATTAAAACGAGTTTCATAAGAAGTTTCCACATTAAAAAAAAAAAAAACTAAATGATGTAATTCAAGTGTGTAAATGGGCCGCTTTGTAATTCTAAACATTGTACAAATAAACAACTTCTAATAGTTTTATAAAAACTAATTAATATATTTTTTTTTTGTTACTCTATGTGTATGTACGAGTTTTAAATAATGAGAAACAATTTTAATTACAGATGTCTTTTGCTAGAATCTCTCTAAATAAAATGTTTCAAATTGGAGGATCTTTAACAATTTTCATTATTTTCATCTCGAATAGTGTTACAGGTGAGTCAATATTAATTACAATAATTTAATAATTTGATAATTTATTTATTTGTATTTTTATGTAAAGGTTCTGGTCTTCACGGTAATTGTGAAAAACACGAACAATGCGGTATATTTGATACATTTTGTACAAATGGTACATGTGCATGTCGTGAGGGTTTCGCTGAAATTTTCGACACCTGTATCCAATGTGAGTAAATAATCAGTATTATAGTAAAACAAAAATAACTTGACTTGTAAGGAGAACAAGTAGATAATTACCATAGAGATTCCAGCTCTATGCGTTTTTGTGTAAATTTTCCCAGCGTTGAGAGTATTCCAACCACCAGACGACCACACTATCGAATCACACCAAATACAATTTTAAACAGGGAGCATTACTAAGTACACCTATTATCTAAGAGAGGGCGATATTTCTCTCTCAAAAAAAAACACAAATCATAAGCGTTAATTAACTCAACATCACAATTGTTTCATGTTACAGCCCAATAAACATATCGAAGAAAATCTAGAAACAATTTGGAGGCCACTAAAATAGAAAAAGAATTCATTTTTCTTAAAGAAACTCGGATTTAGAATTATGCTCTTATCAAATAGATGGCAGACCAAATTTTTCGATTACAAATCTCCCTTTAAAGTTAAATCTCGATGTTTATTCACTCAACGTTAATTACAAAGAAATTTGAAAAATCTCACACGTTTCACAATAATTGGAATTTATCTCTAATTAAAAGCATTTAATTAATACGAAAATATTGCGTAATTTATGCGGGTTTACTAATTAACGGTACAACTTCTAGAAAATAGAAAATATGTTTTTATGACTGTTATACAGACGATTAGCACTAGGTCCACGTAAGAGTTTTTTTTTCCAACTCACCAAGTCTACAAAAACGCAGGTATACAGGGTGGCTTGAGATTGTTAAAACTAATTGTAAGATTTAATGTCTGACCGAAACAAGATTTACAGTCAACACAGAAACTGAAGCCGAAACTTTGACCTCGGTCTGAGTTTCGGCCAAAATCGAAATCTATGCTAAAATCTAGTGTATTTTCTACACGCTACATGGTTAATTCGTGTTAAATTAAGTAAGACAACAACAATTAAAGTATATAAGAAAATAACACATAACCTCAACTTGATAAAATCGCACCGGCTGGCGATCACGAGGCAACCCGAACTCACCCGAACGTAGCGCGAGGATTGACGAATACTGAGTTCGGTGCAGCCGATGTTTCGGCTAATTTTTGACAGAAACCGAAACTATGGCCGAAACTGACCGAAACGAAACCGAATCTTTGGTCGATCATTACAAAAAATTCATATTCCTCTATAACTTTTTTAATTTTAATTGCTAAAGCTCGATAAAGCTTCAGTAATAAAAATGAAAATTCGAAATCAATGAAAAAAGTTACAGGGAATGCTAAATTAGTTTGATATGAAATAATTTTGTCTGCTGGTTTATGAAAGGAAACATATGTTGTTCTATTTGATATAAGTAAAATATTGTAATTTGAAGAGTCACCAAAAAAATTGATTTCAGTTAAATAGTGAAAGATTAAGAGAAATTGTAACACTAAATAGACAATATGTTGTTTCAGCTACTTAAACTACAAATTATATATTTTTAGTGATAATAATTATCGAAATAGGCACTTTTCACTCGAACACTTTAAAAATCAAAATTTCACCAATATTTTTTTACAACTGAATTCTTCTTCAAAATATGGAGTTTAAGTCCATAGTTGAGCAAAAGTGTTCTTCTATTATTACTTAATATGCAGATTTTCGGTTACCTTGGTCTGTGAAAAATGTTAAATACAACCCTGTTGATAGTTATATCAACCAGTTTTTGAATTGATACAAGTTGTTAGAAATAAATTTATTTTGACTATAAACAACTCTACTCTGTAAGAAATGATTCAAACAGATGTCCTTGATAGTATGTAGAATATCAAACATATTTTTTTATTATTTATTATTATGAATTGATAAAAAAAAAATGAAATATGTATACAACATATAAAGCAAGTGTGAATAAAATATAAGCCTCATTTTTCACTAAAGAGAAAAAATCTATGTAGCTAAATGCTGCTCCAATTTGAATTTTAAAATATTTGTAATTAAACGGATTATAGACAAGAACAGTATCAATATTTCTATGTACACATATGTAATGAAAAAAAAAAAATGTGAAATTATAAATAATGATAAATATTGATTTTTGAACCGTTAAGATGACTCGTTTCAAGTTTCAAACAATATAAACGATTCATTGATTTCTGCAAAATAATTTTTATTAGTTATTGTTATTTATTATTTATTGGTAAACAAATTTTTCGTTAGCTTATAAATTATAATAAATATTCGATAGAACCAAACAATAAAAATAAAACAAACGTGCATTGTCAACTAAACCATGATATACTACGTGTCCCATTTAACAGTGATCATTTCTTATCACAACTCCTATTAATTGAACAAGGATTCGAATAATATATTTCAAGGACTTAGGGTACATTTTAACAAAATTACAAGCACCAAGCTTGCTTAGAAATCAATCAAAAAACCCTCAATTCTAATTGTAATTGTTACAAGCCATCCTGTATGTGCATAAAAAGGTATAATTTCTATTATTAACGGACAATGAATTTCGTTAATTGTATTCAATGATAAAGATCTCTCAATAAGGTCGTTGAAATTCGTTTATTTTTTTCGAATTGGAATTCTTCCATACAACGCACGATAATAACAACAACAAATCCTTCGTAATAATTCAATAATCATCACATCATCATCATTAACAATTTGATTCAATGATAAATACAGGCTGTCCCGTAACTCGTGCATTTCCTTCTAATGGGCAGATAGGGGATGAAATTCTAAAACAAAAAGCCTTGTACCATTCCCCCCCCCCCTCCATTTGACGCACAGGTAATTAGTTATTGATTAAATTAAGTCGCCAATCAGGTGCTTTCCTAATTAATTAATCAATTGTTTTTTTGTGAGGTCTTTAATCGCCCCTAACACTCGAGCTGTAGTTCGTTCCCCACTGTACCTCAGCTTTTAAGGCCTTTTGGCCTGATTTGCGTTAGCTGTCTTCCCCCAATAGTCCCGCCTTTCAATAAAGTCCAGGATACTGTTTAAGGGAGAGCTTTTTATTTCTTCGGAAGAGATATAGAGAGATAAAAATTTAAATGTACCCAATTCGTGTGAAATTCCTATTAGTTGGTAAGAGATTCGACAAATATTTCAAGGATTTATAGTAGGGTGCCTAGAGATCATTTTATCAAAATTAGAACTTCGTAGATCATTTTGAAGTTGTTCAAAATTTGCTCGTTTCTAAAGATGTCACGATTTTCAGAAGCCAACTAAACACGCAAAACGACTTAGAATGACTCGAGGGTTCTTCCAACGTTGATTTTTTCGTTTTGCTTAATTTTATTTTGGACCGAGGGCAAATGTCTCCCATTTTTTCTAGGATGCAATGGAGAAAAACGCAAAATAAATATTGGGAGGGTCTTGGAGTCATTCTTCTTAGTCGTTTTGCGTGTTTAGATCGTTGTTTTCAAATCGTGACAACGTCAAAAACGAGCAATTTTTGACCAACTTCCAAATGAGCTACGAAATTCTAATTTTGCTAAAATGATCTCTAGGCACCTTTCTATAGGTCCTTGAAATATTTTTTGAATCTCTTGCCAACTAATAGGAGTTTCACACGAATCGTAAATATTTAGATTTTCATCCCTGTATTCCCCCCCAGGTTGCTCTCTCAGTTCGAACTGGTTGATCCATTTTACACGTACCACTGGCAAGACTCTTTCCTTCTCTCTTTTTAGCGCTATAGCGAGCACCTGATTGGCTATATGAGTTAATTAATAACTAATTAATCTGAAGAGAAAATGTGCGACTCATGAGACAGCCTGTATAGAGTTTCATCCATGATTTGTGTGATATTGTTGCAGTTGCTATACCACGAATCCGATGTAGCCATAAAACTGAATGCCGTCCGATCTTGGGCGGTCGGAGCATCTGTAAAGACGGTCAATGTGCATGCAAATCCTTCCATCACCTGCACGAAGGCCAATGCATCAAGAGTCGTGGTATAAATCTTTTTATAACAAAGAGATAATGTTAAAAAATATGCACATACAAATTATAATCCAGTATCTTATTTCATAGGCTTAGATGAGATCTGTGAATATGATCATCAGTGTTATTGTGGACGTAATTGTGATGGTATTGAATGCGTTCATAGATTATGTCGTTGTAAATATGGTCATAATCAAGTTGGACGACGTTGTATTTCGATGAATCGTAAAGAAGAATTAATTGTACAGAAACAAATAAGTTCATCTAAACAACATAATTTACCAATTTCATTGATTTTTATATTATTCTACATGGTGGTTTTATACAATTTTAGATGAGTACACGTATTAAATATGAATGGTATTCTTTCTATTGTAAAGAGAATAGAAGACTAATTTTATTACTCTTATTTTAATTTTTAAAATAATTGCAACAATTTTATATCACGTAGACTGTGTACTTAGACTACTTCCCACAAGAGGACTCTGACAGTACAAGACAAACAAGTACCATCTAGTAACCGGTAGTATAAGCACAATAGATTAAGTACAGCCATCTAGTGACTAATAATATAAATACAACAGTAATGCATTTATAATAGGTATCGGAATAGAATTATTTTTAATCAATGTAAGCTATGATTCGAGAACGTCCAATTTGGTACAACCGATTGTAAAATTAATATTTATTTTATTAACAATACATAAATAATTAGTAATTTGCATTACCGACGTAAGTAACGACTTACGTTTACCGCCCTGGCTCTCTTTGATGGAAATAATTCTGATTTAATATAGTAATAATTGAATAAAATATTAGAAACCTTATATAGTCTGTTAATATAGATAAGTATTATTTTATAAAATATTGATATTATAATTATTAAAATCGATTTAATAAATTAAATTGAATTTTAAAATTACCGCCTCAATTTTATTGGTCGTATATCTTCGGTTCGATAGTGACGTTTAGTGTTACGCATGCGTGATTGAATAGAGACAGTAAAGCGCCGGTTTTTGTTATCCTACTGGCCGTTGAACAAATCATAGCCGACTTGGATATCGTTTGATTTACTCAAAATTTCTGAATAATTGCCAAGTTGGCATTTTAATTAATTAAAATTTTATTAAAATTACATGTCACAAACAATGAAATATATTCTTGTAACTGGCGGTGTGATTAGTGGTGTTGGTAAAGGTGTTATATCAAGTTCATTTGGTACAATTTTGAAATGTTGTGGTGTCGAGGTGACATCAATCAAAATCGATCCATATATTAATATCGATGCTGGGACATTTTCACCGTATGAACACGGTAAGAATTTTATTTTATTTTACAAATTATTAACGCTTCGAAAAGAATAAAAATAAAAAAGATCGCGTTACCATCGACCACATGGTGATAATCATGGCTACCAACTGTCTGTCCATCACAACTGTCAATTGTGGTGAAAATGCGCGAAATTCAAAATATTTCTAACTTAACTGTATTGTTGTAGGTGAGGTCTACGTTCTTGATGATGGTGGTGAAGTTGATTTAGATCTAGGCAATTATGAACGTTTCCTTAACATCACTCTACACCGTGATAACAATATAACAACAGGTAAAATATATCAGGCAGTGATTGAGAAGGAGCGCCATGGTGATTACCTCGGCAAAACCGTTCAAGGTACTTTACTAATGATTAAATTTAAATTTAAATTAATTAAATTCTGTTTAGTTGTACCACATATTACTGATGCTATACAAGAATGGGTGGAACGTGTTGCTGCAATACCTGTTTCGGAGACAAATCGTAAACCTGAAGTTTGTATTATTGAATTAGGTGGTACAATTGGTGATATTGAGAGTATGGCATTCGTTGAAGCATTCCGTCAATTTCAATTCCGTGTGAAACGTGAAAATTTCTGTGTAGCACATGTTTCATTAGTACCACAACCGCGAACAACCGGTGAACATAAAACGAAACCAACACAAGCATCAGTCCGGGAATTACGTGGTCTTGGCTTATCACCAGATATAATTGTTTGTCGATCAGAGCGACCTATTGGACAGAATGTTAAAGAGAAGATATCGAATTTTTGCCATGTTGATCCCCAACAAGTAATAATATAAATATGAAATTTTATTTTAATAATATTTCTATAATTGCAGATAATTAGTATTCCTGATTTAAATTCAGTATATGAAGTACCTGTATTTATGGAATCACACGGTATTGCTGAATATTTATGTAAACGTTTAGAATTACCAATAAATCTACAAATACCAACAAGGAAATATATGCGTAAATGGATTGAATTGAGTGAACGTATTGAACATTTAAAATATGAAGTAACTGTCGGTTTAGTTGGTAAATATACAAGACTTGAAGATTCATATGCATCACTTATTAAAGCAATACATCATGCTGCTAATCGTATCGGTTATAAAGTTAATGTTAAATTTATTGAAGCATCAAATTTAGAGAAACCAATGTTGAGCGAAGATCCAGCAGCATATCATAATGCTTGGCATCAATTATGCAAATCCGAGTAAGTTTCATTCGATTATTATTGATCATTCGCAATACGGCCTGTAAAATATAAGAAATTTTGGTTAGTTAGGACGGGTAACGCGAAACTATTTCGGTAGTGTTCTATTAAAAAATTCACATCTTAAACGATACTAATTGTAAAAGCTTAAAATTTCAGACTTACGTAACTAAAAGAATGTTCGTTATGCTGCTTATCATAGGTCTTAAGTAGTGTTTCAGGATTCGTTGAAGCGGCTTAGTTGTAGTCAATTTTCAAATCGTTGTATTTCATGATTTTAAGTAGAAATTATTCTTTTTCATATTGATCAATTTTTAGTATTTCCTATGCTTATTTCCAATAGTTTTTTTGGATTATTTTGAAAATTCAGTTTTTCTTTGAAATTTTCCATACTAGTAAGAACTTAATCTAGTAGGCTCGGATAAATTACGTCATGAATGAATTTTTATGGAATAATTTTGAACAGTTCTTTTCTCAATTCGGTTTTATTCCATATAGATAAAATAATTATTTTAATTTATATTTATTTGAATAATTATCAGTTTTATTCAATTTCTACTATTTTTTATTGTTTTTATTAATTATTATTGAATTTGTATTGTTGCGAAAAGTCGCCTATGAATTTTGTTTTATTAATAAGTCGCCATGTTTTCAAATGCTACTAGATGTGTAATCTTTCAGTGGAAAGGTAAAAACTAAAATAAAGAAATTTAAATAATTTGAAAATAATTGAAAATAGAAAATGCTTATATTAAACGACAGAGAATTTATGCTTTATTTAATTATTGAAAAAAACTTATTTTATTTAAAATTACAGTTTGGAAGTTAACTGAAATTAGAATCAATTTAAGCCGAATTTTTTAAAAAATTACTAAAAAATCATGATAATTAACACAAAATACATAGTTTTAACTACTTAAATTCCAATTTTAAAACTTTTTGCTATGTAATATCGCTTAAGATATGATTTCTAGAATTAAACACTACAAATTTCGAAACGTTACCAAATTATCGAAATATCTCTAAGGGACGATTTTACTAACTTCAGTTAAGTTTAATGAACAGTTAAAAGCAATCGTTTCTATGATTTATCTGTTCGTTAAAAACAGACGTTGGTGAAATCGATCCTAAAACTGTTAACTTCTAGTGAAACTTTAAAAGTACAGTCTGTACAGTCGGTTTCATTTCTAATGTCTTTCTAATAGGTCGTATCGTGAGTCACCTTATATTAATTACTAAATTAATCAATTTTAATTCAGATGTATTATTGTACCTGGTGGTTTTGGTAAACGTGGTGTTGAAGGTAAAATAGAAGCATGTAAATGGTGTCGTGAAAATTCAAAACCATACCTTGGTATTTGTTTGGGTTTTCAAACTGCTGTTATTGAATATGCTCGTAATGTTTGTCAATTGAAAGATGCTAGTTCAAGTGAATTGAATGAAACTACTAATAATCCAGTAATTATTGATATGCCAGAACATAATACCGGTGATATGGGTGGTACAATGCGTTTAGGTAAACGTACAACAGTTTTCAAACCAACACATCAGAGTATAATGAGTAAATCTATTATTATTATTATTATTATTATTATTATTTATTAAATAATTGTGATTTTTTTATAATTAGAACGTTTATATGGTAATAAAGAACGTATAGAGGAGCGACATCGGCATCGTTATGAAGTCAATCCGAAATATATTGAGATTTTAGAGAAAAATGGTTTGCAATTTGTTGGTGTTGATGTAGATCAAGAACGTATGGAAATTCTTGAAATACCATCACATCCATATTATGTTGGTGTACAATTCCATCCTGAATATTTATCAAGACCAATGAATCCATCGCCACCATTCATCGGTTTAATTCTAGCAGCAAAAGATCGTTTAAAATCATATTTTGCAAGAGGTTGTAAACTATCACCAAGAGAACCACAATCTGATTATTACGATTCTGGTAGTTAATTTTCTATTTTTTTTATTATTTTTTCTTTTATATAATAATTATTATTATTATTTTTTATATATATATTTTTGTCTAATTGTAGACGAGGATGTTGTTGATCGTAATAATTTACTATTGCAAGCTCCAACAATGTATTCAACTGATGAAACCGATGCCAGTAGCGGTGCTTGATAATAATTATTTGATTTGGTTTTATTTATGATTATTTTTAAATGTTGATAATTAACATTCCCAATTAAGTGTGTGACAAATATTTAATTAAGAATAAAACTTTAATTTGTGATGGAATATTTTGCTGAATTTACCAAATTTAAAATTGGCGCTCTTCTATAATTCGAGAAAAATCAATGTTGCCATATCTATAAAAACGCAACAAAGTAACTTTCAATCAACACACGACTCTGCAGCCCAGAATGTTTTACACTTGTCGACGCCTTCTATTCGGTATAGTGATGTTTATTTACGGTATTTTTTTGTACAATACGTGTATATTATACTGTTTTATACGGTATTTTTGCCGTCTTTTATTCAAAAATTGAGGGGAGCATGTCACATTAGGCTATCAGGGTTACATTGTACGTTTATTGTTAGCAGATTACTGATCAGCAATCAGCTAACAAATAAAATGTTGATATTTAAGTTTAAAATTAAGAAATAATACAAATTTCTATTTTTCGTTTTGATTTTACCTTTGTGTAGCTGTCAAAGGGGTAAAAATTACATCAATATAGTTTTATTTTTTCAATTCTGGATGAAGCTCGGTATTAAACCTTTAATACATACGAAGTTTATTGTATTATACAGCTGTATTTTACAACTGTATTATACACTAACAATAAGTTTAAAAGTTGGAATTTGGCATTTAAATACTACAGATCATGTACAGTCTATTCATGAAGTTTAGAGAACTATGTTCGTGTATAAAACTGTCCAAAAAATATGTATGAAGTTAAGAGGGCGCCACTTTAGCTAGAGGGTAAAATTAAATAGCATGCCCCAATATTCGATGATAAAATTAGAGAGAAAAGACCCATACGAGATAATCCTTCTTATATCGATACTCAATGGGCCAAGATTTCGGTTAAACGCAGTCCGAAATGGATTCTATGAGTGATTTTGATTCTGTATGTGAAATTTTATAACGATCGAGTGTGTATTAGCAAGCTCGTCAATATTTATCAAGTCATTTGCTTACTATACCTTACAATTTTACAATAAAAATCAAATAGAACATTGTTATCTGTAATTTAATAATTCCTACCAACTCTTCGACATGCGTCATCGTGTAGGCACCGCTTTATGTGTCGAACCATCGTTGAATATCAAAAGCGCATGCGTGCAGGTTGAATGTGACATAACCTCAAAAAACAAACCTAACCTAAGATTTTTCTCCAAATGCAAATTGAAAATTCTTTCTATAAAATATAAAATATTAGCGAAACGAGTGAGAAAAAACAGTGATGATACTTCAAGATTACACAAATTTCATGTAAGTGTTTTAATTTTTGTTAATTAAATTTCTAAATTTAACAATTATATGTGCAAATAAGAACAACAATTTAGATAGAAATATTGGAATTATTTGTCGTGAAATTGTTAAAAATTGAGCAATTGCTCAGCGTGCTGAGTAATTGGATCTTCGATTTATTAAGTAGTTAGGAAATTTGATTTACGGACGATTTCACCCCAACTTAAGTAAAGCCTAGTGAGCAGTTGAAAGACAATCGTTTCTATTACTACTTTGTTGGTTAAAATTTAACCCTTAAAGGATATCATGGGTAAAATTTCACCCCAGTTACCCTTGATAGTTAATGTGGTTTATTTGTATGATAGCTTTGAAGGGTTAACAGACGTTGGTGAAATCGACAAATAATAGGTTGAAAACATTCATGTTTTGATACGTTTTTTATTCGACATTTCTCCAGTTGGAAGACATCTAGACACTACAAATTCTGCTCTTTTCATCAGCTTTTGATCACAAAATGACTAGATGAACATGTCAAACGTATAAAGGACAAAAAAATATAAATTTACAACATTTATCTATCAATAAACATAACACAAAATCTTATTGTCAGTACAAAAAGAATTCACACAAACAATTTTTTTTTAAAGTACTTCAAATCAGTACGTTTAAATTGTTTCAACAATTTATAGTTAATTGCAATAATCTATAACTATTAATTTATAAAAATACAAATACTATAATCATCAATCATCATTTTTTGTTCATTTTAAATAATTGTAATAATAATCAGTATAATCGTAGAAAATCTAACAGCACAAACCTTTAAAAATTGTCCACCCTCTTTACCCAAAAGGGTGGCTGTTTGTTGGATCGATAAATTGCACTGTCGTCCCAACCCGTTGTTATTATTGAAGAAAATTAACACAACTATAATTATTATTAAATCATAATTAATATTTTTTATGGCAGTGCTTGATTGGTTTTCTAATTAACTAGATGGTTAAATCTTCCCAGTCCTCTTTCTCTCTCGGTGATAACGTTATCCTCATCTTTGTAATCTTTGATAATTGATCATGGCATCTGGGTATTATTGGATTATTACTAAGATCAACAGTTTGTAATGATGGTGCCTCTTCTAGACACTCCACTTCAACATCTGTAATAAAAAATTGATCTTTGGAATTATTCTCAATAAAACTCATCGGATTTCTTTTATTTAAAGTGTTCAATTCTTACAGGGATTTGTAAGGACGGCCTTGGAGACCATTTTAAGGAATATGGAACTTTGTAGCTCATTTAGAAGTTAGTCAAGAACGAACAAAGCACGCAAAACCACTAAGAATGACTCGTAGACTCTACCCAGAGTGATTTTTTCGTTTTTCTGCATTGAATTTTAGAGAAAATGCGAAACATTTCTACTTGTTGCAGAATAAAATGGAGAAGAACGAACGAATCAGCGTTGGGAGGGTCTATTTTGAGCAACCTCTAAATGAGCTACGAGGTTCGATTTTCTCTAAAATGGTCTACAAATGCTAGAAATATTTTTCGAATCTCTCCCCAATTAATACAAGTTTCATAAGAATTGACCACTTTTAAACGACATTACTTTATAATCGGAAACTTACCCATAATGTGATTATTACTAGCATTAAGTTGTTGTAATTTTGATATTTTAAATATACAATTTGGTATCGATATAAACGTGTTGTGTGATATATTTAAACGTTCTAATGATGATAAATCGGCTATTTCATCTGGTAATTTCGACATTTGATTATGGGATAGATTTAGATCGGTGATTGAATGGAATTTTACAGCAAATTTCGGTGGGATCTTTGTTATCACATTATCACTTAAATCGCACGTTTTTAATTCAGTATGTCGCATCAGATGGTAAACGGCATCCGGAACTTGCATCAATTGGCAATTTGAAAGATCTGCAATAAATTTAATTAATTAACTAATTAATAAAACTTTCCCATAATTAATTTAAATAAAAAAAAACACCACACAAATACGGAAATCTTCATAGATGTTGTAATTAGAAAATTGTTTAAACAAATTACATAAAAAACCATGGATTCTTTACGATTGTTACAAATAATACCAGAATTACACAATTATTACGATTTCTGTTTTTTTTTATTGTATCAAATACCTAAATTTTGTGTTTCTTGAGCATCGTTACAACGATGAACTACTCGTGTAACTGCACTTGCCATTATCAATAAAATAAAACTAAACGATTTTTAATACAAATAATTGTTTGACCGACTTTTCCGAGCGCATGTTCTGGACCATTTCCTTGGAGGAAATCTATTTTTAATTCAGCTGTATACGTTCAAAGTCAACTAATGACGATCAGTTTTCCTGTTGTTGTTGTTGTTATTATTGTCTTTTTTTGAAACAAATTATTTGGTTTTATAAATGTTAATTGATTTTTTCTTGGGAAGAGAAGATCCCAACTTCCTAGTGAAATAGAAAGTTAATTATTTTTGTTCTATTATTGTGTTAAATATTTCCGCTCTCTCTCTCTTTTATTATTATAATTGGATTTCCGACAAATCTAGGATTTTAGTATAAAACATAAAGGTAAAATCAAGGTGATTCACATTTATATACGATCTGAACTCGGATGTTTTCCTGTTTAAACCATAAATAGTATTGGATTATTACAATTTCAATCTTATTAATAAGAGTACGTCCTTTAGTTACCATTTAAGTCCATCTTAAGGTTGACTAGTTTATAATTCTATTACTATTACTATACTATTATTGTTTCTTATTTTATTTATTGTCTATAGTAAAGATAAGAATAAATCGACACAATAATAATAAGACCTACCAAGATTATTATTGCACTTGGCTTCATTACACCGTCCAACTACCCGAATAACAGCCCTTCCGGCCATCTGTGTACATATCATCATTGAAACCATCCTTGGATCTGGTTCATTTTCAGCTTCAGCAGCGATATTATCACCAAATTGTATCGGTGGACGCATCTTTAAGCCTCTTTAAAAACGTAAATTTACCAGAAAAAAAAGAAACCAATAAAACTGATCACTCAAACTGATCCAACGAACAATTTAAAAACGTTTAACTCTTATTGTTTTTAATTTGCACTTTTGGTATCACTTTTAAGTCAAACTATCAAATGTTTATTACTGAGTATGGCGGGTGCTTTTTATATTGAATGACTTTGTTTACCCCCCACTTTTACGCGTCTGAGCAGATGCTGCGCAAAGGTGTAGGTACACAAGCGATTTTTTTGTGTATATGTTTTGAAAATATACAAAAAAAAACACTAATTTCATTAATGAATGTATTAATTAATTAATTAATTTTGTCAACGATTACGTGATTTCGATGTAATTAAAATAATGAAACGACGAGATAATTGTTGGGTAATTTTTTAAAGAATCATTCGCAATTTTGGGGTTGTTTCTAAAACTTCCGCATTTGTTGTCGTTTTTATATGGGGGAAAATCATATTTCTTGATTATCCTATTTATGGATGAATTCTCGACTCTTTTACCATATTTTCTTCAACATTCCTTTCGATTATTCTTATTAATATTATTAGAGATGGAGTTCTAATTGTTGCAATAAATAATTCAACTTTTCCGGTTTTCTCACGCACTAAAAAAGTCAAAAACAAAGAGCAACAATCCAATTCTGATCTAATGATGTCTGTTCGATCTAATCAGCTTCTTTATGTTTTGGTTTAATTATTTAATCGATCTTTGCAGGTATTTTTAAGATTTTTTTTTTTGTTAAAAATATCGTTTTTTTGTTGTTGGCACAGACAACACAAAGAGATTTTCGGGAAGGTAAAAAAAAAACGTCGTTAAAGGGAAATTCCGTAGCCAAATTGCGCATTTATTCTAAAGGTGGAAGGCGTTTGTCCGACCCGAATGAGAAAGGTTTTTTCGCAGAATACTTTGGCTCACATCCAATATTAAATATCTAAAAATAATCAATTTACGTCTGCACATGGTCTAAACTGACAATAAAATGAAAAACGCAAAATTTTACTTCAATTAATGGCATAGAGAAAAAACAACAACGATAACAATCAAATGCTGTATCCAGTTCTTTGTTGTTATGGTTCTGTTTTGATCTGTTGACTGTTCTCTGGAAGGTTGTTGTACGATGCTTAACAGAAGATCATCGACAAAGGGTGGCAGAAGTGGTGATGAATGCCTTAACCTTGTCAGAATTAAAAATAGACAATATTAAAATCAATTGCGTCTCTCTACTTTGGACAAATTCAATTTTACACATCCGTGGTTTAAATTTAAAATATTTCGATCTGAGTATTGTTGAGTTTCCTGAATTCTAAGCACCCTGCGTTCTAATCGTTCTGAGAATAGGGTTCTTTGACTCAAGCTCTATTGTTGATAGAAAATTGGAGAAATTTGCCAAAAAACTAAACAGAACTAAACTAAAACAATAAATATTCATTGTTTTTGAATAATGACGGAAAAATATTTATATTTTTACTTTCTTTTCTATCCAAAATTACTGTAAATTGTGGTCGTAATATTTTCACTCAATACGTAAATTCTACGTTTGTTTCAATTAAAAATATTGTTCGTATATTGTTGTTATATAAAAAAAAAATATATGGAAATTCAACACCCGGAATTGAAAATATTTCGAAAACTCTTAATTGAATTTAGATTGAATGTTTAATTTTAATTACAATTCCTTTTCTTTATTTTCGTTTTGTAATAATAAAACAAACATGAATCATTTTCATTATGTTGATCAAGCGGAATTTTTTATTTCTTTCTTTCGTTTTCATATAAAAATTATATTGGAACGATGCCAAAGATTATAGTTTGTATTTCAGTAATTGAAAAGTTTTTCTGTAAATATTTAGATGATTGTTTAGGAAAGCAAAAGATGAAATCTGTTATTGTTTCAATTGATCAAAATAATAACATTGACGTTTTTTTTTTCTTATTTGTTGTTAGATTGGATTCGACCAACATGAATTTTTATGTTTTTTTGTTTGTACACGAATTTTTTCAGTTTTGGCAGTGGAAATTTTCCGCAACGATTTTACGCATCCGACTTTCTTTGTTCCCGAAAACAAGACAGGATTTTTTCAATTTTTGCACATAAAGAGTGTCGGTTCTAAATGCGGATGATTCTTATGAAACTCCGATCAATTGACAAGCGATTCGAATAATATTTACAAGGATTTGTTGAGGATATTTTAGAAAAATTAGAACCTTGTAGCTCATTTTTAAGTTGGTCAAAAAACGCTCATTTCTGTTGGTGTCGCAGTTTTCAAAATCTTGCTGCACATTTGAAATGACTTAGAGTGATTCAATTATTTTCCCAACATTTATTTTTTTCGTTTTTTTACAATGAATTGTGGAGCAGGTGGAAATATTTCGCAGTTTTTGCGAATGTAGTGGACAAAAATGAGAAAAATTAATGTTGAAAGGGTCTTCGAGTCATTCTTAATCGTTTTACGTGTAGTTTAGCTCATCTTTGAAAATCGCGACATTGTCGATCGTTTTTTGCAACCTTCCAAATGAGCTACGAGGCTCTAATTTTGCTTAATTGCTCTTCAGGGATCCGGCTATAAATCCTTGAAATATTATTCGAAATGTTTGTCACTGAATAGAAGTTTTATAAGAATCATTCACATTTAGAACCACCAGTACCTACTGATAAGTAAGCAAAGGTATTTTCCTGATTTCTTTAAAAGCAATTGACCGAAAATGACATATCGCCTGTTTTTTAATAAGTTTGAGGGGTCTGTAATTTATTTTATGGAAATTTCGCCAAATTTTTATAATGATTTAGTGAACGCGGAGTAAACGGTGGAACATCCGGGAAATTGAATTTACAAGAACGACAAGATTTTAACATGGCCCTGTAATTTTGAGTGAAAGTAAGTCATAAGTGTAGAACGGATACTTTCTCATTATAAAGCAGTAGTTTCAAAAAATTTCTGATAATCCTGAATACAATGAAAAATCAAATAACTAATTTGTATTTGGTTTTTATTGTCTTCTAGATTGATTTCATAATTTTTTTGATTAACAATGTTTCTGGCAATTTTTCTGCTTCTTATCAAATGAGTTGCAAGACTCAAATTAGAATAAAAATAATCGTGTGTAGTGGAGGATTGGGCCATATGCTAGCAAATCTACAATAGTACTTTTTGACTACTTCATTTTCTCATGTTGTGCTTCCAAATGAGCTAAGAGGTTCTAATTTTGCTGAAATGTTCTGTAAGGACCCTCCTACAAATAGGAGTTTTTTAGAACTCACCATACTTAGACCAAACACCCTGTATAGAAACTTTTAATCTATTAAAGTGCCAGGTTTTCGACATTCAATTTGGGTTTTAAGAAATAATTGTTATAAGGCTCTGATTTTTACTGAATTTTTGCAATGGATTGTAAAAAAGGTACTTTTAATCGTTTTTTGAAGTAGATTTTCGACTTTCAATTAAGATTTATGGACATGTTCCTAATAAATTATAATTTTTAATAAATTTTGTTATTGTTGTTTAGTGGATTTTTTAACTGAATTCTTCAATTTTAATTGAATTTTCTTCTTGAGTCCAAAAACGCACAATTGTGATATTTTTGACATGTTTTTGCACTACAATCACGAATTTTTTTTATAAAAAGAGGCCACTTCAATTTAATTCTCCACTAAATTCTAGTCTTCTAATCTCGATTTTAGAACATTTTTGTTTAAATCATCAATTTTTAGTGAACTCTAGTTTTAAATCGTGCTGAAAATAAAATTTCTGGTTGATTTTTGGTTTTAAGACAGTTTAATTATAAACCAACAATTTTTCGGCGAACTCCTCTATAGAGTCGTTCAGGAGAAGAAATTGAGGCACCTTTTAAAAGTTTTAAGTTTAAATTCTCAACACTTTGATCTAGATTTTAGGACTCAGTAGTCTGAGCAGTAAAAAAAGCAAATCAAATTTTTTCCAAGTATCTTTCATATGACAGAAGGCCCTTCTACGTTACTAAACATAGGGCCCTGCAAGATATAGCACCGGCCCTGGATTTGAGAGATCTGTATTATTGGCCTTTAATTAATGATGAAAAATTTGCCACTATGTTAGTTAAAGACGTACCAATTCGATTGGAAGAGCTCTTATTATACACAAACATTAAAGAATCTAGATGTGTTGAGACTAGAAATTATTTTCATTGTTTTACTGAAGGCCGATTTTCATAGTAATTGCCCGGGCCAAAAAAGTTTGCCAGTCCGCCACTGATTATATGATACAAAATTCATTGTCAGTAAACAATAATGTGACAAAACAAAATTATTTGTCATCCGAAAATATGAACACAGAAAAACTACATGAACATTACATTGAATTTGACTTGTTTTTGCGCCAATCAAAAGTAAAATTTGAGAATCGATTAAAAGCAAATTTTGGCGAGAATGCAAATTATGAAGATTTCGACATAGTTCGTACAATCGGTACTGGTACATTTGGACGTGTATTATTAGCAAAACTAAAAGAAGACCGCGATAAATTCTATGCAATGAAAGTGATGGAGAAACAACAAATCATCAAAAAGCACCAATTACGACATACAATGTGTGAAATACGTTTATTAGATGCAGTGGATTTTAATTTTGTTATAAATCTTGATTATTATTTTTCGAATAATGTATATTTATTTATTGTGATGCCATTTATACAAGGTGGTGAAATGTTTTTACATTTAAGAAAGATGAAACGCTTCGATGAAGCCTTAACGAAATTTTATGCAGCTCAAGTTGTATTAGCACTGGAATATTTACATTATCTCGGTTTGGTTTATCGTGATCTAAAACCTGAGAATATTCTAATCGATACTGATGGTTATATCAAACTCGCAGATTTGGGTTTCTGTAAGAAGATTGATGGTAAACGCACCCACACCCTTTGCGGTCAGTTCCTCAATTAATATCATTATCATAAACAATACACACAATGATCGATCAACTATTACTTTGTTTAAAAATAAAAAGCAATATAGAGGCGATAAAAATAATCCAAGTAGAGGTGAATGTTCTTGAATGAAATTCGGGCGGAGGGCGGGGTAGGATCGTAACAACGCCAAGCTGTCTGTCATTTTTGACTAATAACCCGATACTACTAATTGTTATTAAATTGTATTCTTATCTATTCCAGGTACACCTGAATATATAGCACCGGAGATTGTTTTATGTCAAGGCTATGATAAATCCGTTGATTATTGGTCGTTGGGTGTGCTAATTTTCGAGATGTCCGCCGGCTATCCACCGTTTTATTCCAAACATCCAATGCAGATTTATGAGAAAATTGTCAGTGGGAAATATACATGTCCACCACATTTTTCTAAAGCTAGTAAACATCTAATTAGTAATTTGTTACAAGTGGATCGATTGAAAAGGTAATTTTTTTCAAACGTTTTGTTGGTATAATCAACTCTTTGTACACGGTAGATACGTTCGTAAGAAAAACCGTGCAAATTTGGGGATATGTTCTACAAATTTAAAAAATTCTTTATTATCGGAAAACGTGTGCAGTGAAAATTCAGTCCATAAGTACACTGGCAATCAAAAAAAAAAGATCACCTCTTATGCGGCTGTGTAAAACAGGCTTATGAGGGTAGTTATCACCATGTAACAGCATTTGAGTGAACAAGTATTCAATCAGAAAGAGAAGGTGGAGTTACTAATACTTAGAATTATTCCTATTTTCTATAAAGAGGGTGGTTCTACAAATTTGCTATGGCTGAAACTGGCTCCAACACCTCCCACCTACCCACTTTCTTATTCCCATGAGAGAAATAACCACTCACACTAACGAAAATATGTGAAATTCTCGCTTAAGACTCGGTCTCTTTTTTTTTGATCTCCAGTGTACATACAATAAATAAAAATTTCAATTGAAAGTAGGTGTAAGAGTTATTAAAAACTGTTTATTGTATCCTACGAATTTTAAATTTAACGCAAAATATTGACATATTGTACTGAATAACGAAATGCTGTGTACACTGGCGGCGAAAAAAAGAGACCAAGTCAGGCCGTTTTTTCGTGAGGGTAAAAAAGTGGGTAGGTAGGAGGTATTGGAACGAGTTTTAGCCATAGTAAACTTGTACTTTTTTTTTGATTCAAGTAAATACTTTGGCTGCCTATGTTTACTTGGATGCACATGAAAGAGACCAAATTTTGAATGAGGAATATCATGTTTTTCGGTTAGTGTGAGTCAGGCTGTTTCTCTCGTGAGGTTAGGAAGGTGGGCAAATTAGAATGAGCTTCCACCACACAAAATTTCTAGAAAGTATTGTTCTATTCAAATAAATACACAAAATGGCATCAGTAACCCCACACTGGCCACACTCATCTTTTTTTCCAAACCTTAACCTTTGAAAGTTCTGTTACATTGTTACAACCGCGCCCAAAAGCAGGTTTTACACAACTGCACAAAAAGTGGTCTCTTTTATGTGCACCCGATTGTACAACGAGATGAAGAAAAAGGTAATAAAATTTCCCTCAACTGCAAGAACGCAAAATAAACAAACCACGATGTAGACCAAATCACTATGTCCACATGTGTGAACATAAACCGACCGACTTCTGATTACACTAACAAAGTCAAAATTGAAAAAAATAATTCTTAGGATTCGTGCTACAACAAGAATTTCGTGTAAAAAAGAGTTGAGTGTATTAATACGATTTAAATTGGGGAAAAAATACCAACATATCCCAATTATCAACAAGATCTGATTTAATTGTAATAATTTTGCGTCATAAAATTGTTATCTTCATCTTGAATTTAAAAATCACCTTAAATCTGCAACGCAATTTAAAATTAGTTTCTTTAATCTTAATTGAAATCTAGGAAAAGTAGATTATGATTGTTTCTTGACATATGTCCAAATATTAAAAATAAATCACACTGAGCACAGTGCAAATATTTATTTTTATCATTTTTTTCTCTCCGCCACTTCCTCCTTCGAATTTCTATCTGTTATTCTAACATTTTCTGATCTAAAACAACAGGTTTGGTATTTTAAAGAATGGCATTAGAGATATCAAAGGTCATGAATGGTTTGAAAATACAGATTGGCATGCAATATTGAATAGAAAACTGAAAACAAAATTTAAACCACAAATTGATTTCGAAACTGACCTTAGAAATTTTGATGATTTCGACGAAGAACCAATGAGAAAGAATTCTATCAATGAATACGCCAAAGAGTTTTCTGTAATAAAAATATGATTATTTAAAAACAAAAAATATCAAGAATAAATAAAATCGGCATTTTAAGATTGTTTAATTACAGCACATTTTTATCTAGCTTTCTAATAATAATCATCATAATACTTATAAAATTAGGTATAATTTAAATAATCGTACACAAATTCTATTACGATACCTATAAATTACTGTAATAATTAGGCAAAAATCTCACATGACCAAAATTATCGCTAAAATTATTATAAATAGTTGCGGAGACGATACGAATCTATCTCCTGTTTGTAAAAAATATTAAAAAGAATTAAACAGCAAAATATCACGTTATTAAAATGTGAATTTCAAAAAATTTTCTTTAATTAATTTAATTTTTTTGTTTTCGTTAATCATCATCGTCATCATCATCATCAGAAACATATTTTTTAGCAGCACGTTTACGTCGCGTTGTTGTTTTCTTATTTTTCAATTTAATTTTCATCTTCACCGATTCACTATCAGACTTATTCTCATCATCTTTATCATCATCAGTATCAGGACCACCATTCTCAATTCTTTGTTTAGCATTTGTAAATACCGATTGTAAAACAATACTGTCTTCATGGATCAATGATGCTTCCTCATTATAAATTTGAGCATTTTGACAAAGCAACATAAAGTCTTTTTCTAGTTCAGCGAAATCAGAATACTACAATAAAATTGTTTTAAATATTACTAAATTTGTATTGATAAAAATTTTACTTTTCCATCTTCAATACGACTTAAAATCCTATTAATATCAACCGGTTTCTTGATAATTTCGTAATAATCAGGATAGTCTTTTCTTGGTGGTAATTTCATGAATGGTTCACTCAATAATCTACCATCACTATTGAGAATTTTTGTTCAATTAATTAGTTGAAAATAATATAAATTGTTAAACAAACCTGTCAGTGTATTTAGTAACAATACTCATTAATTTCCTCATTTGTTTTTTTAATTTTAAATCAGCTGCCGATTGTGTTTTACGCCGTTTCGTACTACCACCAACTTCACTATCAGAATCATCACCTTTTTTACGTCGTCGACGTCCACGTTGTTTCTTTTTCAATTTTTCTTCTTCATCATCGTCATCATCATAATCACCATTATCAGCATCGATAGCTTTCAACCATTCTTTCTCTGTTAAACTATCAGAATAATCAACTTCTTTACGTTGTCTTGTACCACGTCCTAATGTTGATTCATTATCATCATAATTCCATGGATCAACTTCATCATCTTCTTTAACTAACCAATCTGGTAATTCGCTAATTTCCATCATGCGTGGCTTACGATTCGGTCCTAATTTGGCTTCTTCACGGCGACGTTCTAAATCCATCTTTTGGAATAACTCAAATTCACCTTCGGTTCTAGCTACCATTTGATTCACAGTCTCATCATCAGGTACTTCATTCTCTTCCTATAAAAAGAATTATTGTTTATTATTTATTTTTAATAAAAGTTAAGAAAAAAATACTTCTTCTTCATCACCATCTTGATGTAGGATACTTTGCAGGAATTGCTGTCTTTCAGTTCCTGTTGATTTCTGATCAAACATACCAGCTTGTATTACTTTTTCATCCATATTTAATTTGTATCTTGCTGCAGCTAAAATACGTTCTTCTACCGAATTTACTGTCATTAATCTCAATACACGTACTTCATTTTGTTGCCCAATACGATGGGCACGATCTTGAGCTTGTAAATCTTGATGTGGATTCCAATCTGAATCGAAAATTATAACAGTATCGGCACTTTGTAGATTTAAACCAAGACCACCAGCACGTGTTGATAATAAGAATATAAAATAATCACTATTTTTTGCATTAAATTTCCTTAATAATTCACCACGATCTTCAGCTTTTGTTGTACCATCTAAACGTAAATAACCAAAACCTCTCCATGTTAAATAATCTTCCATAATTGTCATTAATTGTGTCATTTGACAAAATAATAAAACACGATGATTTGTTGCTTTCAATTTTGGTAAAATACGATCGAGTAATTCAAATTTACCAGAAGCACGATAAATATCCGGACTGAAATAGATTATTAATTACATAAAAATATACAAGATCATTCAAGAGGATGGGCCATTAAAAGTATAAAAAGTTCTAGTTAATGAAAGTCCCCTGAATTATTTTCGTTATTCTAGATAGGGGTAGTGCACTCTACTCTCTTATTTTAAATGGAATGGAATATTTTTTATTGCATTTTTATATTCACTGATGAAATCGAAGGAGATTTTATTCAGCTTTTAGTGCAATTTTAAAATTTGCCGTTTGATTAGAAAATTCGTTTTTTAAACCATAGCAGTTAAACGCTGAAAGATAATTAAATTTTGTTTGAATTGAACAAAATTAAACCATTTTTACTACTTAAATTTCAAGTTTCAACATTTAAAATTCTATGGCTCCAAAATATGAATTTTCCAATCAAAGACAGCAAATTTTAAAATTGCACTAAAAGTTGAAATATCTGAATTACTTTCATCGCTAGACCATGCTCCAAGTTATCAAAGTTCCCTTCGATTTCATCAAAGAATTCAAAAGTGAAATGAAAAATTTACCATTCAATTATAAATAAGAGAGTAGGGTGCACTACCCCATAAAAGGGGGTTAGCTAGAGCAACAAATATAATGTTTAGGGAAAGTTCAGAGGACATAACTACAACTTCTTATACTTTTAATGGCGCACCCTCCATAGAAAACAATTAGAAAAAATACCCCGAAATTACACCTCCAGCTATACCAACATGATCACAATATTTCTCTTCAATATTTTGAAACATGAATGGATGATTACATAATTTCCTTAATTGTACAATTGTATTCATTAAAGCTTTTGCACCACCTTTACCTTTATTACCTTTTTCTGAACCATCAGTTAATAAAACACCTTTACTTTGCATATGTCTGAAAATATTGAAAATTTAAACAATAATTAAATACATTAAAAAAAATTAATACTTGTATAAGACTCTTTGTAATCCAGACATATCACATTTGATAATATATTCAACTTTATCCGGTAATTGTGATTCAACCTCTTTTTTTAATCGCCGCAACAGGAATGGACGTAAAACTTTATGTAAGCGTCGAATGATTAAAATTGTTTCTTCTTCATTTAATTCAACTTTTTCGCCAGTTGTTGCAAATGGTGCATTAAACCATTGTTCAAATGTTGAACAACTTTTAAATATTGATGGTAATAAGAAATTTAATAAAGCCCATAATTCTGGTAATTTATTTTGTAATGGTGTACCAGTTAATAATAAACGATGCGGTGCTAAATAATGTGTATTCAATACTTGTGTTAATTTACAATGATGATTTTTCATACGATGACCTTCATCGATAATCATATACTTCCACGGTAACTATAATTAATTATTTTGAATAAATTAATTTAATTAAAATTAAATAGATTCTACCTTAGCTAAAACACCTTTATCTTTAATTACATATTCATAAGTTGTTAATAAAACATTAAATTTAGTTGAGCGCATTTGACTTTGTATAGCACGTCTACCAACCGGTGAACCTTTATAAGAAACTACAACAACTGATGGTGACCATTTTTCAAATTCCAACATCCAATTCGATAAAGTTCTAAAATATTAAAAAATTATTTTTAAATACATACATCATTAAATTGTTAAACATACGATAATGGTACTATAATCAAGAAAGGACCATTAACTTTCTTCTTTTCCATTAAATAAGTGATCAATGCTATAGTTTGTATAGTTTTCCCTAAACCCATTTCATCAGCTAAGATACCATTTAAATTATTATTATATAAAGAGACCAACCATTCTAAACCTTTAATTTGATATTCTTTTAATTTACCATTAACCATAATTGATGCTTGTTCAGTTACAATCTCATGTATTGTATGTGCAATACTATAATATGTTTGTTCTTCATTAGCATTCTTATGATATTCATCATCTTCAACTTTAGCTTTATTTATAACATCTTTAGCTTTATCTTCTTCAGATTGATTACGATTACGTCTTCTTTGTCCTAACAAATTCATTTAAAATAAAATTATTAATTAATGATTTAATTAATTAATTACTATTCATATCATCTGCTTCATCATCAGAATCTTCATCATCTGTTACAACTTCCCAACCAGGATGTTGTTGTAACCAATCTTGTAATTGACTCAACATTGGTGCTTCCTCACCCATTAATTTTTTACCAGTACTTGTTTCAATTACTGCAATTGGACGATCTGAACCTTGTGAACCATCATCTATATCACCTTCCATACGTTTCTTTTTCTATTATCAACAATATTTTTTTTAGAAACAAAGATTTTATAACAAAAAAAAAACAATGTTACCCTTTTCCGTTTCTCTTCTTCTTGTTGTTTACGTTTTTGTTCCAATTTATGTTGTTTCACCATTTCTGTTAAATTAGCAATATATTCATCAGTTTGTGATAATAAGAATGCTAAACGTTTATCTTTCTTTTGATCGATCAATTTACGATAACCTTCCTCGTCTTCTGCCATTAATCGACGCATACGTTCTTTTTCAATACGTTCTTGTTCCTTCTTTTGTTCCCTTTCAGCATTTGCATGATAATTCATTACAGCTTTATTAATTCGTGCTAATTTCGCTTGATTATTACGATGAAATTCTTTGAAATCTTTACCATGTTGTAGAACAGCAGATAAGAATTCTTGATGTTTTTGGCGACGTTTACGTTCAGCTTCCAGTTTTTGTTGTTTTTCTAATTTTTCTGTAGCTCTTGCTTCACGTAAACCTTGTCGTTTTGTACGTTTATATGATTTGATATTAACAGCAGTTTCTAATGTTGTATCACGTCTTGTACATGCAATAATTTCACTACGTAATTGTCGTTGGAAATTTAAACAACGTAAAGCTCTAAGTTCGATTTGTGCTTGAATACGTAACTCATCGGACATATTCGATGGTAGATTACTTAATTGTTCCATACGTGCTGCTATTCTTGATGCCAAACTAAAATCATTTATACAAATTATAAAATAATAAAAATAAATATTATTATATAAAACAATATAAATTACCGATTTTCTCGCTCTTGTAAGATAACAACAGGATCAATTCCACAAGGTTTTGGGATTGTTGTTACACGATTTTGTTTATTTGAAGTTTGTTGTGGATGTGGCTGTTGTTGTTGTTGAGGCGGTGGTTGTGGGTGCATCTGATGTGGATGTTGTGGTTGTAAATGTGGCTGAAATGGTGGATGCACTGGTGGCTGTTGAGGTGGTTGTTGCTGTTGTTGTTGTTGAGACATTGGTGGTTGAATTTGTTGCAAATGTTGATGCTGTTGTGATGGTTGTTGGTGTTGTTGTTGTAGCTGTGGTTGTGGAGGCGGTTGTTGTGGGTGTTGCTGCTGAATTACTTGATTTGGTGGTATTTGATTAGGTGGTCGTATACTCATCGAATTTTGTGGAGGACCACTTTGCGGTTTCATATTTTGCACAGGAGGTTGCTTTAAAAAACACTTTTATTAGTTAACAATTGAATTTTATACTAATTGTAAGATTATTTCTTTGTTTTAATTGAATTATATGACATTTAAGTAATTATTTTGCAAGTTAGTTTTATTGATTTAAAATAATTGTAACAATAAACAACATATTTGCATTAAATTTATCAATTATTTTTTTATATGTTTGTATAAAAAAAATCTCCAAAGGCAGCAAGTACCTTATATAGCGAATTTTTTTATGTATCTACATACTGAAATATTAATTGCAAAACATTCTTATGATACTGACAATTAATATATTTTAATAACATTGAATCAACTAATAAATTCATTTCCCGATGTTATTTTAATATTTATGATTTTTATTGAAAAATACTTTTAATCCACAAACAATAAGAAACACTAAAAAAAAAAAATAATAATGAAGTTTGTTGTTTGTCTAATACGTCTAATCAAGGCCTGCTTGATTTTTTCAAGCGAAATTCTCTAGCAGGCCTTGCGTCTAATATTAACTGTCAAAATTAGTTGCCCCCCCGCGATATTCAATTTTTTTTCTAATATCAATAGTCAGAGAACATATAGCCACCTGAGATAATCGATTTTACTGCTTATACTCAAAAAAGAGATTTTTGCATTTTTCTTGCGAACCAACGAACCGATTTTGATGATTTTTTTTCTGGGTCATAGAGAATGGTCGGCTCTACTGTTATTTTAATTTTCATCAAAATCTAAGCAAATGTAATATTGAAAATGATTTTTTTTAACATTTCTTCAGCTCTTATTCCAAAAGTGTTGGCCCTACCAGTCTGGCCAACGAACTCATCCAAGCTATCACAAAGACCGATTTTTGTACCAAGTTTCATTCAGATTGGACTATTTTTACGGCAGTTATCGTGGGTATACATATATATATATATAAATATATATATATATATATAAATATATATATATATATATATATAAAAATTTTAACGAACGGTGGATATGGGTTCCTGAGGTCCCAAAACGAACTTCTGTGCAAAAATTTTTCGGAAATTCAAAAGTGAGGATCTCGTCATTAGCTAATTTTTTTTAAAAAAATTCGCTAAAAACACAATAAACTATTGTTGTTTTACCTTCAATAGCCAAACGCGATATAAATTATATACAAGGTATGTTTATTTTATTTCTAATTTATTGATCGTTATTTGATTACAGTCTATTGATTTTTCCTTATCCTTTCCTTTAATTTCTTATTTAAATTTTAATTAAGATAATTAAATTCTTCACCTTTATAAGGATTGCATGACAAAATCTACTCGCTACAACACACAATAAAACTTACCTGTAAAGCTCCTGGTGGTGGACCTGAAGGACCGTTTGTTGGTGGCATTGGAGGTTGTGTTGTTAATGGTGGTGCATTTGAAGTTGGTGGACCTGATTGAGAAACTGGTGGTCCCGGTGGACGCATCGGTGATGATTGTTGCTGCTGCTGTTGTTGTTGTTGTTGTTGTGGTGGAGGTTGTTGAGGCGGCGGTGCCGTTGCATTTTCAGTTGATCCAGAATCATTTGAATCACTTGTCGGCGGACCACCCTAAAATGTGGTAAATTCTCTTTTTTTTTCAGGATAAACCTAAAGTTCTTTGGTTTAATTATACAATAGCTTATTTTTGTTCTTATACAGCTGAAGAACGATGTTATTGTATAATTGTAACAAAAAACAACAAATATGATGGAGATTTGATTTAATAGCCACCACTAATTACCGATTGAATTGGTCCTGGTCCACCACCTTGTTGTGGTTGAAAAGGACTCGATGGTGGTGGTGTTGGGCATTGTGGTGAACCATCAGGTCTTTTACCTTGTACAGCCATTGTCATTTGTTGTGAAATCGGTTGATTTCTTGCTAATAAACGATAGGCCATTATCTGGGCTCTATTTTAAAACAAATTAAATTAATTCTTAATTTAAAGAAATCCATCATAGTAATACCTTAATTGATTGATTTGCATTTGACTAAAAATAGGATTACTACCATTTGTACGGGCACGTAATGCTAATAATTGTGAATAACGTGGATCTTCTTGCATTCCCTTCTCTTCCATTGAATCGATAGCTCTTTGAAGGGCATTTAAATTTTCTTGTCCTTGTGGTGGTATTGGTTGTGCTGTTGATGTTGGTGGTGGTCCTGATTGTTGTTGTTGTTGATTTGGTTGACCTGGTGATGGCTGTGATGTTGGCGGCATTGGTCCAGATGGAGGACCCTGAGGACCAGGGGAAGAAGTTCGGTTCTGGTTATAAAAATTTCTTTTAATCATTTCCAAAATTTTTACACTTACATGAAACTTTTGTAAGCATTGGAAAAATAAAAATAACATTAATTTTTATTATTATTTTATTTTTTTTTGGAGAAATTAAACATAAAAAGGAGAAATTTCCAGTTAGTATTCTATTAAAATTAGGGCATTCTGTCTGGGTACTTAATACGTATGCAAATATATTGGAGTTGGTTTTAATAGAAGGACAAATATTATTTCATGCGTATTATAAAAAATAATGATGATAATTAAAAGAATTATATGTGAATATAAATCGAGATAAATACAATGTTTCTTTATATTTTTTATCTATAGTAAATAAAAAATTGAAAAAAAAGAAACAAGACCTGTCGCAAGTTACTTCTCCTACTTAATAATTCCTCTAAAACAATTAGATTTTTCCATGAAACACCATGACAAATAAAAAAGTATTGAAAGTAATATTTTAGATTAAATAGATGTAACTTTCAAGGACTTGCTTAGATTATTTTCTAGTTTTGCCAAGTGTACAACAATTAGCATGAGTACAAAAGAAGTTCAAAATTATTTTGAATTTGTCTTGCCTTTAGTGAAAGAAGCAGGAAAGGTAAGTTTCCAAATCTTATTCATTATCTAGACTTTTATTTTTCATATTTTCGAATTTTTTCAAAAAAAAAAAGGTAATTCTTGAAGCTAAAAACATTGAGATTGAAACAAAAGAAGAAATTTACGACCTTGTTACAGTCTACGATCGGAAGGTTGAAGAAATTTTAATTAAAAAAATTAAAGATAAATACCCTCATCATAGGTAGAAATTAATTATTATTATTTGTTATCTTCTACATTATAATACCAATAATGATAGATTTATCGGTGAAGAAGAATCATCATCAAAAAATCAAATAAATGCATTAACAGATGATCCAACATGGATTATCGATCCAATTGATGGTACAGCAAATTTCGTTCGAAATTTTCCAATAACATGCATCTCAATCGGTCTTACAATCAATAAAGAACAAGTTTTAGGCATTATTTATAATCCATTTATGGATGAACTTTATACAGCTATTAAAAATAATGGTGCTTATTTCAATGGAAATAAAATTCAAACTAGTCAACAAAAAGGTAAATGTTCCCCTTCCCCAAAAAAAATGTATGAATTAAAATAATAATAATAATAATAATTTACAGACATACAAAAATCTGTAATGAATTATGAATTATCATTGGCTAGATCTGAAAAATATCGCGATCTTTATCTTTACAGATTTAAACATTTAATAGCCACTGTTCAAGGGTAAGTATCCAAAAATTCTGAACATCATTTGATAAAAGTTCAGATTAATTTGAAATTTGATTCTCTTATCAGTATACGTTCGATGGGTTGTGCTGCATTAAGTTTATGTTATGTAGCCCGTGGTTCAATGGATGCATATCAATGTGATGGTTTATATCCATGGGATGCAGCAGCTGGTGTTTTAATTGTTCGTGAAGCTGGTGGTGCAGTCTGTGATTCTAATGGTAATTCTATTAAATTTTCTATTGGGATTATTGCTATTTTTTAATGATTTTTATTTTATTTTAAAGGAGCAAAATTTGATTTGATGCAGCCCAATTTTATTGCTGCAGCAACTCAGGAATTACTCGATCAATTTGTAAGTGTTGAAAAAGTCGCAGATAATGAACGTTTAACTGATGAATTCAACAAGAAAACTAATTTTAATTGTAAATATTGTAGATAATTATAATGTAATTAACTTGTGTAAGATTATATAACAATAATTGTTGAATAAATCAATTTAAAATTTATATTGCATTTAAAAATAAACTCACTTGTCCTTGTGGTGGATGGCCCGGCATCGGTATCGGATGTCCAGGATACGGCGGTTGACCTTGTTGTAGAAGATGTCCAGGACCTATACCATGCGGAGGTCCACCTGGTGGCATTCCTGGATGCGGTGGTTGAGGTCCTGGATGACCCTGTGGCCCACCGGAATGCGGCGGTGGTGGTCCAGGATGATTTGATGGTGGCGGTATTGGATGGCCTGAATGTGGACCAGATGGTGGTGGTTGCGGTGGTACACTATGTGATGGATGATTTTGTGGCGGCGGTGGTCCATTTGGTGGTAATTGTAAGGGTGGTCCACCTGGATGTCCAGGTGGTGGCGGTGGTGGTCCACCCATATGATGTGGTTGATGGTGTAATTGTGGTGGTCCAGGTGGATGTGGACCTTGTGGCGGCATACCAGGATGTGGTGGTAAACCTGGATGCGGTTGTGGCATATGTGATGGATGTTGATGACCGGGTGGTAATGGTGCCATACCAGGATGACCCATTCCAGGATGTGGTGGTGGTGGTCCATTCATATGGCTACCGATAGGTGGTGGACCTTGGTAAGGACTATGTGGAGATGGTGGCGGTGCTGGGCTTTGAATTGGTGGCCCCATTGGACTTGGGGCTTGAGGTGGTGGCATTGGACTACTCTGAGGCGATGGACTAGCCATATCTAATAATACTATTACAAAAAAAAAATTAATAATTATGACGTCATAAAAATAACATAATTTGATTGGTTGTTCAAAGATTTACTGTATTATAATTTTTTAAAAACGACCAATTAAAGTATTCCGTTGACAAAAGCGTTGAACATTTGAAAAAAGAAAAACAAACAACATTCTCCTTTTTTGCTTCAAAGGCAAATTCTTATCAGTCTGCAAATTCAAAATTATACAGAAAAACAAAGGAAAAAAAAACACAATTTAGCAGGTAAATAACAAACGTATTTTATTGATCCAACTCTCTCATAAATATTTGATCACACCCTTTGTTTTTTAAATAAAGAAAACGAAGAAGATAAACGGTTATCAAAACAATTATCGTTAATGTTTTTTTTTTTTAAATAAACGCTAAGAACGTTGAATTATTTTCGCCAGTAGTTTATTGGACGCTTATTTTGAAGGTTACGCTCTTTTTTTTCAGGTAGAATTCAATAGCCGGTCCCGGTTCTTATAGCACAATTATTGAAAATCAGTAATTGTAAATTTTTACATCAATGAATACAGGTGAGTCATTAAATTTCCCATTAATTAACAAATTAAATTATAAAAAAATAATTATATTTGTACAAATTAATAATAAATGAATTTCAAATAGAGTTGACCTCATCCAATTAGATTCGTATCAGAAAAAACTATATTAATACTCACTTAATTAATAGTTTTAATTAATTTAAACGTTGCACATATCATAAAACATACAATTATTTTGAATTTTATTAATCAATTCATTAAAATAATTCACGATTTATATCAAACGGTCTCCACCATAGTCGCCATTTTCTATTCAAGAGCTTGTTGTAATTTCATCTTTGTTCCACACATAAACAAAATATGTTTATTTTTGTTTGATTCAAATACGCATGTGTTGATAAAATTGCGGCAAATTTGAAATTTCCCTTTGTTCTTTTTCAGATAATTACACCAACACGATCTTGAATAGAACGGAATTAATTAAAAAATGTTTATTAGATTACAATTATCCATTGTATGCTACATTTAGTGAAGATGAACGAATTAAAGCATTATCAATTGAGAATTTGCCAAATTTAATTAAATGGTTATTTGTGAAAATCGATGATAATTACCAACATTTATTAAACGATGCAACTAAAGAAAAATTAGCTAATATGATTTGCCAACACGGTTTCTGTACAAACATACAAAAATTCGAATTTATTAACGGTAAATTACCACACAACGAAACGGTAATTTTTAATTCAACAAACAATTTACAAAATATTTAATTTTACAAATTTTTAGATCGAAATCATGTATCGTATGTTTAAATTTTTGAAAGATTTTAAAGATTTAACAAAAACTAGCGATATTCCTGCAAAAATCAATATTGAAGAATATTTAAAAGACCTACAAGCTAACGATACAAATCTGTTTCCGGGTGAGAAACTCAAATTTACCCCAAAAGAAGTGCAAATAAAACTGAAAGAATATCAATCGGAAATCGATCATTTAGAACAAACAGTTTCCAACGATCAAACACTAAAAATTACTGATTTCCCTGTAAAAGATTTAAAATGTTTATTAGAAGAGATGAAATTAAATTTGAATTTGTTTAAAATTAAAACTGCAGATCTCCTCTCGTACAAAGTGGAAGATGAACAAGCTTTCACATCAAAATACAGCAATTTAGGTGAAGAATTCGATGTGGAATTGGTGAAATTGAATCAATTAATTCAAGATACACAGAAAATTTTCAATGTAAAACCAACAAATTCTGAGAATTGTGCTAAATTCAATTTGGCGTTGGTCAAAGAGAAATTAGCGATTTTAAATAATCTAATCGAGGATTTCGATAATATTGATTGATTATGAAATCTTTCCCTATACATTTTATTGGTAATGTTAACATTTTTTAAACAGAATTCTAATTAAGTTAATAATAATTGTATTAAATTGGTGCCCAAACCTGAACTTCTCTCTAAAATTAACCATAATTTCCAACAGAACATGCATATATCTCTAGAATTATTTTTATATTAGTTTTTATATATATTTTTGATAACTAAATAAACTATCTTCAACAAAAAAAAAACTAGATTCTTTTAATTTTCAATCATCATCATCGTCCTCATCATCAGACACGTATTTCTTTGCAGACCTTTTACGTCTACTTGGATTCTTTTTGATTTTGATTTTAACTTCAGTGTCCGAATCGTCTTTTTTCTTCCGTTTTCGTCCCCGTTTCTTTTTAGATTTCTCGTCATCATCATCATCCTCATCAAATTCACCATCTTCATCCATTGCCTTTATTTATTAAAGAAAATTAATTTTTATATTAAAAATTTAGTTTGTTACCATTACCTTTAGCCATTCTTTTTCAGTTAAACTATCAGTATAATCAATTTCTTTACGTTGTCTTGTACCACGTCCTAATGTAACTTCAGTTTCATCACAACCCCACAAATCAACTTCATCATTTTCTTTAACTAACCATTCTGGTAATTCATCAACTTCAATCATACGCGATTTTCTACCTAATTTCTCTTGATTTTCTCTACGTTCAATATCCATTTTTTGGAATAATTCAAATTCAGCTTCTGAACGTGCTATCATTTGATTTACTGTTTCGTCATCCGGTACTTCATTCTCTTCCTATAATTATAAATTTTATATTTTTTATAAATTATCGATTTTAAAAGATAATTATTACTTCTTCATCATCACCATCTTGTTGTAAAATACTTTGTAAAAATTGTTGACGTTCTGTACCTGTTGATTTCTGATTAAACATACCAGCTTGTATTACTTTCTCGTCCATATTTAATTTGTATCTTGCTGCAGCTAAAATACGTTCTTCTACTGAATTTACTGTCATTAATCGTAATACACGTACTTCATTCTTTTGGCCGATACGATGAGCTCGATCTTGAGCTTGTAAATCCTAAAAATTAACATTACTAATTATCGAAAAATTTAATAAAAATAATAATAATACTTGATGTGGATTCCAATCTGAATCGAAAATTATAACAGTATCAGCACTTTGTAGATTTAGACCAAGACCACCAGCACGTGTTGATAATAAAAATAAGAAATAATCACTATTTGGTGCATTAAATTTACGTAATAAATCACCACGGTCCTCTGATTTTGTTGTACCATCTAAACGTAAATATTTGTATTGTTTCCAATTTAAATAATCTTCCATTACGGTCATTAATTGTGTCATTTGACAAAACAACAAAACACGATGATTTGTTGCTTTCAATTTTGGTAAAATACGATCGAGTAATTCAAATTTACCAGAAGCACGATACAAATCTGGCCTATAAAAATAATCATTGTGATTGTGTTTTACATTTAATTTTTGGAAAAACTACAGTAGTAGAAAAAAAATATAAAAATCCAGAACCAAAACTTGCTTATCATTTCACATATTTACTGTGATATCATTCCATGGATAAGTATCATTTGATTCTGATTAATGGTATGTGAGATAAGGGTGAATATCTCCCTTAAACTTAAGTATCTAACGACAAAATACGCATCCCTTAGCATATCTAAGGTTATATTAAAAAATCGAGGCTCTTGCCCTCGTATGGTTTACTTGCAAGTTTATGTTAAGTGCCCTGAAATACCTATTGTGGACGTATTTCCAGGGAGGGAAGAAAGAGGAGATGAAAAATAAAGAGAAAGAGATCGTGCCAAATGGTATGTTTGAACCGAAAAAACGGTTTTTGTTTTTGGTTGAGCTCCGGATTACGTTCCGGCTAATATTTCGGTATTTTTTTTATCCTTAAAATTGTAGATAATACGTTGTATTGAATTTTTTTGCTCCGACATTTTCTTCGGCACTTTAGAATATAGTGAAAATTTTCCAAAATGGAAAAGTCTGTCGGGTGCACGGTTAAATTCTCAATTCAACCCTGGTTACAGCGTTTGAATATCTCAGAAAATAACTAAGAAATTAATGATTAAAAATTGTCACTTTTTCATACACAAAAACAAGGTCTGAATCCAGCAAACCCTTAAAATAATAAATAAGTTTTGGTTCTCTCTATTTTTGTTTATCAATAATTGAGAAAAAAAACATGGATTTTTATACTTTTTTTTTGTATTACTGTAGTTTAGATAAAAATTAAAACAGAAAAAAATTACCCTGAAATTATGCCCCCTGTAACTCCGACATGTTCGCAATATTTCTCTTCGATATTTTGGAACAAAAACGGATGATTGCACAATTTCCTCAATTGCATTATTGTATTCATTAGAGCTTTAGCACCACCTTTACCTTTAATACCACGCTCAGAACCATCAGTTAATAAAACACCTTTACTTTGCATATGCCTGAAAATCATTAAAATTTATACAAAATCAAACAAATTAATATAAAATTAATACTTGTATAAGACTCTCTGTAATCCGGACATATCACATTTGATAATATATTCAACTTTATCCGGTAATTGTGATTCAACTTCCCTTTTTAATCGTCGTAATAAAAATGGACGTAAAACTTTATGTAAACGACGTATAATTAAAATTGTTTCTTCTTGATTTAATTCAACTTTTTCACCAGTTGTTGCAAATGGTGCATTAAACCATTGTTCAAATGTTGAACAACTTTTAAATATTGATGGTAATAAGAAATTTAATAAAGCCCATAATTCTGGTAATTTATTTTGTAATGGTGTACCAGTTAATAATAAACGATGTGAAGCTGTATAATACGTGTTTAAAACTTGTGTTAATTTACAATGGTGATTCTTCATACGATGACCTTCATCGATAATCATATATTTCCAAGCGATCTAAAAGCATTGTTTTTAATTAAAATACGAGGAAAATTAATAAAATTACCTTAGCTAAAATTGCTTTATCTTTAATGATATATTCATATGTTGTTAATAATACGTTGAATTTAGTTGAACGCATTTGGGCTTGAATTGTTCTACGACCAGCTGGGGAGCCTTTATAAGAAACTACAACAACTGAGGGTGCCCATTTTTCAAATTCCAACATCCAATTCGATAAAGTTCTAAAATATTCAAAAATTATTCTAAATACATACATCATTCAATTGTTAAACATACGATAATGGTACTATAATCAAGAAAGGACCATTAACTTTCTTCTTTTCCATTAAATAAGTAATTAACGCTATAGTTTGTATAGTTTTCCCTAAACCCATTTCATCAGCTAAGATACCATTTAAATTATTATTATATAAAGAAACCATCCATTCTAAACCTTTAATTTGGTATTCTTTTAATCTACCATTAACCATAATTGATGATTGTTCTGTAACTATTTCATGTACAGTATGTGCAATACTATAATAAGTTTGTTCTTCAAGAGTATTCTTATGATATTCATCATCTTCAACTCTAGCTTTATTTATAACATCTTTAGCTTTATCTTCTTCAGTTTTATTATCATCAATTTTTGTATCATCATCATCATCATCAGAATCGACAACTTCCCAACCAGGATGTTGTTGTAACCAATCTTGTAATTGACTTAACATTGGTGCATCATCACCTATTAATTTTTTACCAGTATTTGTATCAATTACAGTAATTGGACGATCTGAACCTTGTGAATTTTCATCATCACCATTTGTACCATTTTCATATTTTTTCTTTTTTCGTTTACCTTTCTCTTCTTCTTTTTGTTTACGTGTTTGTTCTAATTTATGTTGTTTAACCATTTCAGTTAAATTACCAATATATTCATCAGTTTGTGATAATAAAAATGCTAAACGTTTATCTTTCTTTTGATCGATCAATTTACGATAACCTTCCTCGTCTTCTGCCATTAATCGACGCATACGTTCTTTTTCAATACGTTCTTGTTCCTTCTTCTGTTCTCTTTCAAGATTTGCATGATAATTCAATATAGCTTTATTTAATTTAGCTAATTGTGCTTGATTATTACGATGGAATTCTTTGAAATCTTTACCATGTTGTAGAACAGCCGATAAGAATTCTTGGTGTTTTTGGCGACGTTTACGTTCCGTTTCTAAACGTTGTTGTTTTTCTAATTTTTCTGTAGCTCGTGCTTCACGTAAACCTTGTCGTTTTGTACGTTTATATGATTTGATATTAACAGCAGTTTCTAATGTTGTATCACGTCTTGTACATGCAATAATTTCACTACGTAATTGTCGTTGGAAATTTAAACAACGTAATGCTCGCAACTCAATCTGAGCTTGGATACGTAATGCTTCTGACATGTTTGTTGGTAGATTACTTAATTGTTTAACTCTTGCAGCAATACGAGACGCAAGTCTGAATCGATAAGATTAATTATACGACTTAATAAATAAATAAATAATTAAATAATTACCGATTCTCGCGTTCTTGGAGAAGAACAACAGGATCAATTCCGGCTGGTTTTGGTAGTGTAGTCACCCTACCTGGTTTCTGTGGACCTTGTTGTTGTCGATTTTGATTCTGTACTTGGGTATTTTGTCCTTGTGATGGACTTGGTGATCTTGTTATATTTTGTGATGTAACATCTGGTCGTTTACCTTGCACTGCCATCATCATATGTTGAGGTAATTGTTGATTTCTTGCTAATAATCGGTATGCCATTATTTGGGCTCTTAAAAAAAACAATATAATTATAAAATTATACAATATTTTGATTTATTTATTGTACCTTAATTGAGCCATTTGTATTTGATTTAAACTTTGATTACTACCATTAAGTGTTCTAGCTCTTAATGCTAATAATTGTGAATAACGTGGATCATCTTGCATTCCTTTCTCTTCCATTGAATCGATAGCTCTTTGTAAAGAATTCAAATTTTCTTGTGTTTGTGGGCTTGATTGTCCTTGTTGGCTGTTTAATTGTTGATCACAATGTTGTACTGGTTGTGGTGCTGGTGATGGATTTGAATTTTGATCCGAAACCATTGGTGGTATTCCATGTGGTTGATATTGCGGTTGTGGTGGAAGAGGTGGTTGTGGCTGTTGCATGTTATGATTTGGGGGTATATTTGGTTGTTGCTGATTTGGTGGCAATATCCCATGGGGCTGATGATCCTGTGGTGGATATCCTTGTGGTTGTACTAGTGGCGGTGGTCCACTTTGTTGAATCTGCATAGGGGATCCTACAATTCCTTGTTGTGGTAATTGTTGTTGCGGTGGAGGGACACTAGGTATATGGTGAGTTTGTTGTGGCATCTGTGGTGTTAATCCAGGATGTGGAAGTATTCCTGGATGTTGTTGTTGTTGTTGTGGTGGCATTTGATTCACTGGATGTTGTTGTTGTTGTGGTGGCATTTGATTCATTGGATGTTGATGTCCTGGACTTGGTGGTATCGGATGGATTGGTGTTTGATGTGTTGTTGGACCATTCATATTGTTGATTGTTGCTGGTGTTTGATAAGGGCTATGTGGTGATGGTGAAGGTGTTGGATTTTGATTTGGTGGTGGTGGCCCCATTGGACTGGGTGCTTGAGTTGGTGTTGGTCCAGGATTTCCTTGTGGTGGTAGTGGACTAGTCATTTTTTAAAATAACCTAAAAAACTATCAATCTTTTATAAGTAAAAATATAACTAAAATAAACTCCATCTAAGAATCATAACAATAAATTTAATTATACAACAGATATGAGATAATTCTAAAATTAGGACATTTAAAAAATTACTGACGACAGTCTAACCAAGTCAATTAGACACGTTTCAATTTTAAGACTTGTACAAAATAAATCTTACCTAAATAATTTATCTAAGAATTGCGCTAAATATCATTGAATCTTCATAAGAAATTTAAATTATAAACAACAACTCAAATCAAGCTATAAATTCATTATTTTAATGAAAATGGACCGTTTAAAACGCCATTTTCCATCATAATTCATAATTCCACATCAAATCAACAGAAAATCACCACTTTCACCAACAAAATCTTCCCAAAGACACACTGTCATACAATGAACCTAGATGGCGCCCACTTCGTCTAAAGCTCATTCTATTACCTAAACTAACTCTTAATTAAATTATAATACAATTAAAAAATCTATAAAGATCAACAAATCATAGAATTTTTCCATTTGAAATCACATTTAAAATGGTATCATTTGTAAAGACAACGTAATTCGAGCGATACATTAGTTAAAATTAGTGTAAGCTCAGCCTTAATGTGGATAGTTGTCGTATTTTAAAAGAGATGACGCTAATGGCATCAATAATTTGTAGCATTTTTTTTTAAAATCAAGCAACCTGATTAGTAATTATTTCAATTTAATTTAATAACTGCATATATAATAATTTAATAGTTATATGTGTTTAATTATTTAATTCTTGTAATAGTTGAATAAAAATATCTATGTGAAATTAGAAATTTCCACCAAGGGCTATAATTAACATATCATATGTGCGGTTGACGTTGACAGTTTAACCTCAAATAATTCAACTATTATCAAAAATGATCCACAGTTTATTTATAATTAATTCATCAGGGTAATTAATATTTATTATTGATTTCTTTATTAATAATTAATTTATTATTATAGTGATGTATTCTTAGAGAAACATTGGCGTAGTGTTATTTCTCGATCAGTATGTGATTATTATTTAGATGCACAAAGGGCGAATCCTAATGATATTTCACCAGTTATTGCAACACCACATCATTATTTAATATCAATACAACGTAGTGGTGTTAGTTATGTTGCTGTATGTATGGAAGAGATACCACCATTATTTGTTATCGAATTCTTACATAGAGTTGTTGATACATTCCAAGATTATTTCTCTGATTGTACAGAATCGATAATAAAAGAGAATTATGTTGTTATATATGAAGTAAATTCAATAATAATAACAATAATAATGTATAAATTAATCAAATATTTTAGCTTTTAGATGAGATGTTAGATAATGGCTTTCCATTGGCTACAGAAAGTAATATTTTGAAAGAATTAATAAAACCACCGAATATTTTAAGAACTATCGCTAATACTGTTACTGGAAAGACAAAGTATAATATGATTTATTAACAAATTCTTATTGTTGATAATTATTTTGTTATTAGTGTCAGTGAAATTTTACCAACTGGTCAATTATCGAATATTCCATGGCGCCGTACTGGTGTTAAATATACAAATAATGAAGCGTATTTTGATGTTATCGAAGAAGTTGATGCTATTATTGATAAATCAGGAGCTACAGTTTTTGCCGATATTCAAGGCTATGTAATCTATTTTAAAATCTTAATTATTTCAAAAAAAATAATGAAAAATTTCAGATTGATTGTTGTATAAAATTGAGCGGTATGCCAGATTTAACATTATCATTTATGAATCCACGTTTATTTGATGATGTCAGTTTCCATCCATGTGTTAGATTTAAACGTTGGGAATCTGAACGTGTCCTATCTTTTATACCACCAGATGGGAATTTTCGTTTAATTTCTTATCATATTAGTAGTCAAAGTGTTGTAGCTATACCGATTTATGTACGACATAATTTATCGATTAAAACCGGTGAACAGGGTAGACTTGATTTAACTGTAGGACCTAAACAAACACTAGGACGAGCTGTTGAAGGTACCATTACAATTTTTGTACAAAAATCCCCAAATTTAATGAAGAATTTATTTCAGGTGTTAAATTAGAAGTTTTAATGCCTAAATGTATACTAAATTGTGTTCTAACAGCTAATCAAGGTAAATATAATTTTGATTCAGTATCAAAGATTTTGCATTGGGAAATTGGACGGATTGATGTTACTAAATTACCAAATATACGAGGCAATGTAAGAAGAGTATATTCATATTTTATTGATAATCTAGATTTATAAAATTTTATTTAGGTTTCTATAGCGAGCGGTTCAAATACTACTGATATAAATCCATCAATAAATGTACATTTTACAATCAATCAATTAGCTATAAGTGGTTTGAAAGTTAATAGACTGGATATGTATGGGGAGAAATATAAGCCTTTTAAAGGTGTTAAATATATAACGAAAGCTGGTCGATTCCAAATACGGATGTAAAACAGTAAGATATTTATTATTATTATTATTATTATTAAAATTTTGTAACAATTAAATGACCTTGTTTTGTAATTAGAATCTACGAAAATTTAAGATTTAAGATAATCGAGGTTTGTTTCTTACGTAAAAATCTCAAGTTTATCTACAATTATTCTCAATTAAATAACAAAAATGTGTAATAATTACAATTATGTAATTTTTTTTTTATAAATAACAAAGCTGAGTAATATTCTATGTCAATATTCACACCTTGATTGTTTCTCTATTGGTGTACCTGTATGCATTTAGCATTTCCAATTATCTTCAAAGTACGATGAACTTGATCGCTATAAATACATCATTATTATAGAATTAATCAGAATTAATTATTTTTTTATCAACGACTTATATAATATAAAATGATCATTATACTTGTAGTTTTTGCAATATAATGACCTACTTTATTTCCCTAAGCAATAATAGTTCATTATTCCCTCCTCATCAGCTAATCAGAAAATGGTATTTCAATCATTGTTTCCGTCAAATGTAAACAAACCATGGTAACAACAAAAATAAATAAAATGACAGTTTCAACAAGTAAGCCTAAAGTGGGCGTTTTTTGTGAGATTTTTCAATCGTAGCTGCTATGAAATGTAAAAAACCATAGTTCTAAAGTGTTCGTTTTTTGTGCGATTTAAGAATCGAGAATAATGAAGAACACTCAGAAATAAGTCGTAGATAAAATATAGTATACTACTTGCTATAATGTGTGCTTATTATTACCTCTAATGATTACAAGACTCGCTCGCTATCTCTTGGTAATAATAGCACTAATAATAGACTAGTTGTATACTACAATTAATTCTTAATTAGTTAAAATCAGGATGTTTTTTTCTTGTTAATGCTTGCTAATTTTAATGAATTATTTATGATTAAAATTAGTATAGTTGTTGTAGTTGATAATTGTTTTTAATTTAAGAAAAATTACGTAATAAAACACGATTTTATATCGTATACTACATATATTATGGGATAGATAACGGATTATCGTAAAGTTCATAAAAATAACATTGAAATGTTATACAATGTTGAACATACAGAAGCTGGGGCCGGTAGTCGAACAACGGATCGACTATGAGGCCATATGGGGCTATATCCTCCAGTCGGCAATAACCGCACCTGCAGCAGCATCCATGTTAAAGAGCCAACAACCTCTCTATAACGTCGTGCACAACCAAGATTCATGGATGATACAAAGGAGAGAAAGAAACGTCGTCGTTGTTGTCCAACAAGTCTGCATAGAATGGAATTTTTTGAAGACATTGGCAGAGGTCAAATTATTTGGAAATATTTTATTTTATTTTTAATCAAAACTAGTAGAATCAATCAAACAGACATCATAGATTAGCGGTCATTACAACGGACACTTATGAAATGTTTTAACGACTTTACCATTTCTCACAATCGGACAGAGGGCCAGTTCCCACCCACTTTATTCACCGTGTTACCCATTGCCTCTTTGCTCCTCTGCCGTGTCACGACTACCACCACTGGGCGACCATGAAAATAAGTTCTGATGCTCGTACAGCTTCTTGCCCAATCCTATATCGTATATTCATTGAATAATCGAGAAACAAACAAAAAAAATAGATATCTATCCAGATGGTTCATTCATAGTTTGGATTTTAATCGATATATAATAGAGAAAATTTCATAATTATTTGTTGATTTTTATTGTTAAATCTCTAATGTCTGGAAGCCAACTAAAATTAATTTCCTTGGGATGGATGTAACAAAAAATATTTTAACACATACCTACCTGTTATACCTGAGCGGCAAAATTGTGATAAAAGTATGCCGGCTATTTTAAACAATAGAAGACAACCTATAGTAAAGTAATAAAAATACTTTTTTTCTGTATAAAAAGAACCGAATAACAAGTATATGTATACGCAAACAAGCAAGCTAACATAACGAATAAATGAAGAATCTATCTGTCGATACATACCTATAGTCGAAAAACCGGAATTTTCTTTATGGTATAAGGTACACCTTATACGATAGTAACTTTATATACACAGGTAGGTCTGTTGGCGGTGAAATATTGCAGAATGTGACTTTTACGACTGTTTTAACAATCAAGACATTTCTATTGTTTAGTCGTCATGCGGATAGAAGAAGAAGAAAAAAGAAAGGATCAAATTTTTTATACACTAATAACAAATACTTAAATAGTTTAGAAACTTTGTAATTAGTTAATGGTGTTTTTTATATTTTCTCTAGTAGTAGCAACCGGATAAGTTTTATTGCTGTCGATACCACCTCAGAAACTGTCGACATGATAAATTGTTCAGAAGTGTAATTTAACTAAAACGATGAACATAGATTATCGCTATTTTGCAAAGATTCTAATAAAAGAGTTCTATACAGGATTATTCACGTTGAATTAAAATTTCTGATAGCAACCCCCCAATTATTGTTCAGTGATTCGAAAAATATTTCAAGGTAGTCTCTGGAGATCATTTTAGCAAAATTAGAACCTTGTAGCTCATAAAGTCCAGAATATTATTCGGGAGATATATTCCCCTCAGATACCATGATCTGAGCTCCTTCAAGGCCTTACAGTAGCATAAGATATGAAGCGAAGTTTCCTCATCCTCTTTACAGGCCTTAAATGTTCGTCCAAAATTATTGAGATGCTTCCTCAGTGCACAGTGACCAGTAAACAGTCCTATGATATGTTTTAATTGCCTCCTACTTAGTTCTAAGGGGTTCTTTGGGTCTTTTAAGTTTGCAAAGTCCAGAAATGTTTTTGACAGTATCGTTTATGGTAATTCCCCCCAGTAGAGTTGGTGTTTTCGTTCTAATTCTTCCATTGTCCGCATGAGGGTCCAGGTCCAATTGGAGCTTTTTTGCTTTCTCATTTTTGTCTAACCCTTGATGAGCTTGCACCCATTTCAAGTTTGCCTTGTTATGTTCAGCAACCTCCTCAAGTGCTTCGAAGCATTCCAGCACTAGTCTGGTTTTCATTTCTACAACCCTCACTAACGTAAGCATGGCTTGAGTGTCTGTTTCGATGTAGATATTTCTATTTCTATAGTTCCTCCACAACATGACCTGTACACAGGTCATTATAGGTATTTCTGCTTGGAATATGGATCAAGGGTTTTCCAGTGCAAGACAAATTGCCTTCTCGTGCCTGAGCCCCACTACCCCTATTCCTCTATGGAGTATAGAGATAAGGAGAACTATCTCATATGGGTTATCAGCCGAAAAAGTGTCCATCGAAATAGCACTAGAGTACCTATACAGTAAGCTTTGTGATTGGTCGATGGAATATATAGATAAGGACTACTATCTCATATGGGTCTTCTCTCTCTCTCTCTCTCTCCCTCTCTCGATTTCAACCTCTAATAACAGTGGCGCCCTCCTCATTTCATAAGTACTTATTTGTGGACAGTTTTTATAAACTAACATACTTCTTTTATCTCTATACCCCATGCTGTGTATCAAAGGCTTCCTCCTCGGTCCATGCTACAAATCCTTGAAATATTTTATTCCTGTATTAAATATTACAACCATGACCGGCTTAACTGCTAGGCCCACTAGGCCCGGGCCTAGGGGCGCCTATAAGGATGGTGAATGATAATAAGAATTACATAATTGTCTTTAAACATGTAGGTATTAAAAGAACTGAACACATCACTAAATTCTTAGAAAAAGGTAAATAGAAAATATTTCTATTATAATACCAATGTTATATTTTGTCAGATTATGTTGTGAGTATAAGCTAGTACCAAGCGAGGGAGCACTTTGAAATATAGTGCCTATGGGCGCAAATTTTGTTAAACCGTCCCTGATTAAAACCAATATACTGTGTGTCTATTTCAACTTGACTGGTATTTTTCGATTGAATTTGATTATTTGTTACTCACATGCTTAATTGCATATTTTAACGCTTAGATCAGGTGTTGTTAGGCAAGATACCTGTTACAAACTAGTCGATGATTAACAAATTAATTTGCATTCGACGAATTTTCGGGCTGTGAATTGGTGATTCTAACAAAGACTTGAAGTGTAATCTAAAAATTTACGCTTCTCAATTGAGAGACGCTGTATAAAAACGGGCACAATTAAACACTCACAAAGAAAGGACCATATTGGATTGCTGGTGTTAAAAATCTTGTACAAAGGGATCGGTTCTGTAACTTTTCTGTTAAATTTAAACAACCTGTTAAAATTATAATGACTGTGTTCAAATTTTAACAGAAAAAGCTCATCCTTTTCTAACCATAAAACATTTCAATATAGTTATTTCTCCTTAGTTCCTTTTTATATTTCACCGTTCTGTTGTAATAAAAAAGCAATTACAGCACTTATTTTGGGTAAATAAACAGGGGTGTTGTATTTTAAAGGGTCCCAAGTATACGACTTTAAAATCAGGAATTTCAGAGGCAATATTAAGAGATTGTGTTAAAATTTTAATATTAATGTGACTTACAGAATAGCACATTTAGTTTATAACATGCTGTTAAAAATAACTAAAAAGTTACAGAATTGTCCCCATACTCTTAAATATTTCAATACTGACCTGGTCGCTTATTATGATTATGATTCATCTGTAAGTCCTTTGTTCCAACAAAGGAAAATGTATTTTACCTAATTAAAATAGTTTAATACCAACGATAAAAACAGGTTAATAAGTATTTTCTTCATTTTGAAATTTGATTTTTTCAAATTTATCTTTACATAGATTTAGTGTATGGAAACATCGTCTCTTGTTCTTATACTTTAGTTATTTATATATTCAGAGAATTCTTTTTTGTGTTAACCAAACTACGAGAAACTCGTTTAACCGTGTATTGTTTTCATTAACAACAATCATTTTTATTTCGTAGAATCATTACATATACGATCACCAATTTTTTGGTTTATTAATTTTGAACTGGGAATTTCTCAAACGAACGATCAGTACCCATTGTTGGTACTTGTGAATAATTATTGTGTTGAATCATAAACGTAGATTATTATTGAGAATTCGTCTTTCATAGATTCGAAAGTTGCTTTGTTTAATTGTACAATTATCTGTTTTATTTATATGTAAATCTAGAGTAAAGATTAAAAGGTCGTTTACTTTTACAATTCCCCCTTAATAATAATAAAACACTTTCTATTTTATCATTTATTATATTAATTCATAATAAAACAAATTTGATGTTGTTAGCAGTTACAGATCGATAGATTGTAGACAAAACCACCAAACGGATTTGGTAAAAATTGCAATAAATAAAGAAGAAAAACCCCAAGATTATAAGTTGAAAATATGATTGTCTCATATCCTGTATGCACAGAAAAGTTTCATAAAAATTAAAGATTAATTAAAAACAAAAAAGTATAATTGTTCTGTCGAAGAAATCGTGATGTTTTGCTATATAACTCTTAAAAAAAGAATAAAATTATCAACAATTTCATAATTTTATTACTATAAAACAACATTCTTTGTTATTACGATCAATTATAGTTTGTATTTAACCTTTCTATCAACTTTTTAACCCAAATTTATCCATTTATCAATCAAATATTCACCAATTAAAACTAGTACTGTTTAGTTTCTATTAATAAATTGTGCCACATACACTCCATCACTACCAATTCAGTACGCTTGACTTTTTCCATTCCAGTTACAATTGTCAAGTTGAGTTGATTAAATTACAATAGATTGGGTATAATTTTGTTCCGGTTGTGAAGGCTACAATTTTTTTTGCTCTTTCTAAAATCATCATTTGATTGTGTTAAATTTATAAAATTCATAATAATTGATAATAGCTCGACCATTTCCGTACTAAATTATTCTTATTATTATTTGTGATTATAATACAACGATATTATAATAAAAGTATACACATTGCTCGTCATTCTTTACACTTTAAAGTCTATGGCCGTGACCCCACATAGGAATGTTTCAGACAACTTTACCTGTCTCCTCGACGGTTTTGTGGGAGAAAGTCGACTTGCCTGAATTGACTATTAATAAATTATTAGATTATTTTATATAATAAATTAATATTGTAGTATAGATGAAAATGTAGGGGAGAGTGTGGAAAATTCACAATTTTCGCACACTTGAAATCACTTCTTTATAAAAATTGTAAATTTCGTAAGCCACCTGTGTGTAATAATCGATAATTCAATCAATTGTTTAAATCCTATTATCGTAATTGAAATCAGTAATTATTGTTGTATTGACGTTGAAATCGTTGATTGATAACAATTATAATTATCATCATTACCATTATTATTCTATTAATTTTTGATTAAATTCGCGTTTATAAAAATTGTTGAAAAAACGATTTTTTTTTAGATAATTACAATTTAATCGATAATTTGTTCTATTTAAATTTTAAGTATCATTTCTGTCGCTCTCTTTAATTATTAAATTTATGAATATTTTAAATTCTTTAAATGATAAACTAAAAAGAAGCATCCGCAACATTTACGTTAACTCTAGTGGTTTTTCCATACATTTTTTTTGATATTTCCCAAATTTTTCCGCATTCAGAACGCTAACTCTCTGTCTGCTTTATATGAAGATTACGAATAGAGATTAGTCGCTTTTTGACGCTAACTTAACTTGAGCATTACGCGTTTTATGAGGTGAAATTTTCCAATTCTTGTTACACTAAGGTTTTGGGGTTGGTTTTCAAAGAAAATAAAAAAATCCCACTATTTCATAGTTTTGGGATTTTTTTGTTTCAAATTCCAACCAAAAAAGTCAACGAACTTCTATAAATTTTTGAATTACGCATAGGAATCCAAAAAGAATTCCGCATCACTCACTCTTTCCGGTTGAATAAGGAAGTCTCTTATGTTGAATTTAAAAGGCATACCAATCAGCAGACATTCTGTAGATATTAATTGTATTTGATTAATTTTTTTTTAATTAAATATAATCTCTTCTATTTTGCCTTGGTAATAAACTTGTTTTGGCATAAAAAAATATTTTAAAATTTATATTTTATGCCTTCAAGACATATCTCTGTCTTGATATCGCTGATAAGTCTCGTAAAGTTTCTTCTAGCGATTCATCATTGGCTTCAAATACAAATTGTACTTCAAAATTAGACATTTAAGGCATTACATTGTGCTTTGAATAATGTCACGTTTAGTTTTTAGAAGAAGCCAAAAAAATACCACTGGGCACTGCCTCTTAATACTGGAATTTTCTGTTATCGCCTCAAATTCCAAATAAATCAGAGAACTTCTATAGATTCTTGGTTTGCGCATATAAATCCCAAAGCAATTTCGCAACAGTACGCTCTTTCCGGTCGAAAAAAGATGTCCCTGTAGTTATTTATTCTAGGTACATGATAGCTTCTTTAATAACCTCTTCTATATTGCCTTGGCAATAAACTTGTTTTGGAATAAAAAGTTATTTTGAAATTTATATTTTATGCCTTCAAGACATATCTCTGTGTTGATGTTGCTGATAAATATCGTAAAGTTACAGGTTCTTCTAGCGACTCATTATTGGCTTCAAATAAGGCATGTAAGGCATTAAATTGTGCCTTGAGTAATGTCGCGTTTGGTTTTTAGAGGAAGCCAAAAAATGCCACTACCTCTTGGTACTGGGATTTTTTGTTTTCGCTTTAAATTCCAACAAGAAAAGTGAACGAGCTTTTATAGGTTCTTGGCTTACGCATACGGAACCAAAAAAAATTTGCACTAGTGCGCTCCTTCCGGTTGAATAAGGAAGTCTCTTATGTGGAATTTAGGAATTAGTGCGGACATTCTGTAGATATCTTAACTTAAGGCATGAAATTATGCCTTGAGTAATGTCGCGTTTGGTTTTTTAGAAGAAGCCAAAAAATCCCACTGCCTCATGGTACTGGAATTTATTGTTTCCACCTCAAATTCCAATCAAATAAGTCAGCTAACTTCTATAGGTTTTTGGCTTACGGCATAGGAATCCAAAAAGAATTCTGCAACAGTTACACTCTTTCCGGTTGAATAAGAAGGAATCTTATGTGAAATTTAGCAATCATCGTACTTGTTTCTTTAACTAAAAAATAATCTCTCCTATTTTGCCTTGGCTTGGCAATAAACTTGCTTTGGTGTAAAAAAATGTTTTGAAATTTATATTTTATGCCTTCAGGACATATCTCTGTCTTGATGTCGCTGATAAATATCGTAAGATTAGTTTCTTCCAACGACTTATTACTGATTTCACCTGAAAATTTGACTGTTATTGCCTCAAAGTCCAACAAGAAGAGTCAACGAACTTGTAGTTTCTTGAATTACGCACACAAATTTGGATAAATACCTTATCAGTTTTAATTTCCGGCTTAATAAATAAGGATTACACACCTAACAATGGACATTCTGTATATTTTTGATTATTTTTGATAAATATCATATTTAATGCCTTCAAGATAAATCTATGTTCTAATCTCATAAATAAATACCGACATTGTGAAGCTATTGTTACTTCAATCGTATTAGTGAAGCTTTGTTTATAATTACAGGAAGTTTAGATCGACATAGGTGCTTCGCCCACTGACTTGATAATAATGTGTTCCGTTTATTCCATTTCCACAACAAAGAGAATCCTAAAAAATACAATTTTAATTGTGATCAATCGATCGATGATTTATCATCACAAATGATAAGACTTTTAGGAATTTCCCAATTATTACTAAACGATTTTTTAGAAACTATCTAATAGAATTTCACCTAATAATGGTCATAATTAAAAATACATATAGACAGGATGTGGTATTTGTATTACATATTTCAAACCAATTCTTTTGTAATAAAGTATTATTAATAAAAATCTATTGAGGAATAACGGAATTAAAGCTATATTTTCGTTTCATTCTTTTTATATTTTGAATGAAATATGTTACCTGTTATTTCCATAGCATAATTTACATTCAAGATTACATGTATAAAGTTCATGTTACATTACAATATTTAACATCAACTCGCTGGAATGCCCAAAGGGATTATTATTGATTATTTACAATCTTATGATCGATATCCTGTGAATTTATCTTGAAAATTTATTCCCCAATCATTATTCTCCATATAGGTGGAGGCATCTAAATTTTCGATTTATCATAACTAGAATAATAGTGCAATTCTTAGAATTGTATGTGGGTGTATTTTTGCTTCTTCTATTGATAAGAAATATCTAATAATTTATCACTAAATCTTCAACTATAATTCTAGAATAGATTATAGGATTAACATCCAACTAGAAGATTATTATTCGTTATATTTTATTAGATTACAAATATAGAACACTATCACACTTTATTTAAAAAATATTAATAAACTTGAAAGAACGCTTTTAAAAGCTTTTAGAAACATTCACACCCTTGTAGATATTATTTTATATTCAAACAAATATCATAAAATGATGTTTTAAATAAAAATAGCGATAATAAAACAACCGGAAATTTACACGAGTCCTATCATTAATTATAAGAATAATCATCTAATCTTCCTTAAACAGTCTGTTTCTTTCTAGAAAAAAAATTGTGAAATAAACAGAGTACATCCGCAATTGAGAGTTAACGTTAAAAGAGAAGTAAGAGAAGCGCATGTGTATTAATTATACATACGTTAACGTATGTATAATCAAAGAAAAAGATGATTTTATAAAAGTAATTTTATCGTAATGTACACGACATGGAAAAAATATTGAAATAAACAATGGGTTATAAATTTTTAGTTTAAAAAATTAACGATAAGGAAATTGTTTATTTGTCTAATAAATTATGTATAAAACACAAACTATACGAATATAAGTTACAATATTATTGATTATATTCAATAGAATTAGACTACTATTATTTATTGATTTGTGCGTTAAGCTGCATCCACATCCAACGAACGAACACAAAGAAATTCTAATAAACGCAAGTGTGGAGGGTAAAGCTGCGTCGATATCATACGAACGAGCGCGTACGAACGAAATGTAAACATCAAAATGTATAGTGTGGACGGTCGGTCATTTATCACTGTGATTAAGAAATCACTGTACACACCACATATTTTGATGTTTACATTTTGTTCGTTCGTGCTCGTTCTTATGATAAAGTCGAACGCGAACAAACATCATGTCGGCACTCTAATGGAACCTGTCTGTTCGCCTTCGTTTGTTTGTGTTCGTATTACATTTAGCGGAACATGTTTGTTTGCGTTCGTGAGGATTTGTTGTTCATTCGTATTCGTTTGTTAGATGTGGACGCGGCTTTAGTTTATGTACAATAATTAACATCCTGTAATATGAGATTACATAGAAAATTATCTAAAAGAAAGGCGGAAAAGACGAGAGAGTTATTTATAAAACATTATTAGTGACGTATCTATTTACAGAAATAAAAATGTTCGTATCTTTTATTATTTTTTGTAAATGAGTGTTTTAGTGTTTGCAAGAAAATGTTGGAAATTAATGCAAAAAATTAAATAAAGCATAATTAGTTTAAGCACGCCAACTAGTCTAGCCATCGAAATTTGTTAAACCCCTAATTTTAGATAAAATAGCCGGTATCAAGACATAGCTAGTCCAAAAGAATTTAAAAATTACAAATTTGAAATGTTAATTTGTAATAAAAATAAGATTCGTTCCTTCTATCAAATACTATTTCTAGGCTGTGATTTTGAAATTTCCAATTTTACCTCGATTTTAAGAACAACAAGAGAGTTTTCGCTAGTCACCGATACATTATTTTATAGCCTTAAACTAAACGGTACAGATTATGATATAGAAACGGGATTTGCCCGTATTTTTACGCAGGTGACGTCACTGTTGATCTCAATCGACCTCTCAATGGATTTATACGCTTATTTGTTATAATTGTAGCACTACAAACATTCAACGTAATTGATGAATTAGGTTAGCAACGTCACATACAATAAACAGGCGGTCTACTGTAGCTAATTGTTGCCCCACTCTTGTTACATTTAATAAGCGCAACGAGTAGGTGGGTTCAAGTACTTGGTGAAATGCAAACACATAAATTACGATTATAGTAAAAATCGAGTCACGTATGTCCATAGCGTGCGCTGATGACAATCGCGCGACAATATAAAATAGATTTACGATCCCGCTGCTAAATTATAACGGAAAGACCGCCACTTTGGATATATTGATTGATTGAAGTCACGTGGTTTATACCGGTAATTGTTTACTGCTTCCGTTATTCCTGAATATATCGTAAAAGTACACGTTATACGATATGGTTTCAGGTCTTATATTAAGCTCTAACGGAAAGTTTATAACATATCGGTGAAGGGTGAAAGCTCTCTAATGTCCACAAATCACAGTAAATGTATGCAATGATATTTGATATTTTAAACCTAAATTTCTACCTAACCGTATTATTTTGGTGTATCCAATAATTATTGCTCTTCGTACACTTAAGCTCAAGTTAACTTGAGAATTCAGCAAGTTGCTTTAGGCCCAGTCAAACTTAAACTTGACTTAATAAGACCTTGTTTTAAATCGAACTAACAGTACATTTACATACGTTTAGATCGATTTAAGATAAGGTCGTGTTAAGGCGAGCTTAAGTAGGAGAAAAACCGAACTTTAATGACATTTAATTAATTTAACTCACAAAGCTCAGCACCTACTCCAAATTGCTTGTTTTTTCTAATTATAAGCGGGTTATTTAAATTATAGTAGTCGAAGTATATCGAAGAACTAGAATTTTATTATAATGTAATAAATCTATATTGTCAGTGTTTTTAGCTCAAATTGCCAGTTCTGTATATTACTCAATCGTATTTTTCGATCAACTTAAACAAGTCAATATGAATTTGTGTCTAAAATGTTCACAGTTGGTCCAGGAAAATTGCATTTTAATTAAACTTGTAAGTTTGATAGTTGAATTACTTTCAAAAACTAGTCTTTCGTACACTTAACCTCAGTTTAATTTTTGAATCTATTAAGGCAGCAAAGCATCCACTATAAATAAACTTGACTTTTCTTTTAGTCATCTTATTGTTCGTTTGAGTAATAGAAGTATACCGGAGTGAGTCACGTAAGACGAAAAGTTCTTAAGACAACTCCCATTAATTGACGAACAATTCGATAAATATTCCAAGGATTTGTAGGAAGGTCCCCAGAGAACATTTTAGCAAAATTAGAACCTCATAGCTCATTTGGAAGTTGGTCAAAAATTGTTCGCTTTGGACAAAGTTTTATAAGAGGGTAACTAAAGATAATTTTGGCAAAATTAGAACCTCGTAGCCCATTTGGAAGTTGGTTAAATAAACTCCCGTTGCTGACAATGTCGTGATGTTCAAAAACAAACTAAGCACGCAAAACTGACTCCACGATTCTCTCATTTTCTTAATTTTATTCTGGAATATATGGGAATGTTTCGCATTTATTCTAGAATACAATAGAGAAAAACGAAAAAAATCAATGTTAGGAAGATCTTCGAATCATTCTTAGCTCTTGTTTCAAAATCGCGATCTTGTCCAAAACGAACGTTTTTTTGACCAACTCTCAAATAAACTACAGGGTTCTAATTTTGCTAAAATGTTCTCTGGAGACCTTCCTAAAAGTCCTTGAAATTAGAACTTTTCGTCTTAGGTAACACCCAATATACAGTAAGTTAGAATATTTTGATTTGAATAAAGCAATGAATCTACTCACATTCTCAGTGGTTTTAGTTCCAATCGCCAAATCTGTATATCATTAAATTGTATTTATTAATCGATTTAAATCGGGTCAAGTCGAATTTGTTTCGGTATAAATTCGTCTACATTTTTTTGTAAATTCGTAAAGATCCTGTTTTGAATTAAATATGATCACGTATTATAAGAGTAATCATTTAATCATATTACTCATTAAATTCACTATAATTAAGAAAATGAGTCACATTGACAAGCCCCTTCATTCATGCTTGTAAAATACGAATGAATTTGTAAAAAATACTATAGTAAACACAAATAGACTTAATTAACGTAAATTAATAATTGACAATTTCTATCATTATACTTACCAGATAGGTTTAAAGGGAGAAAATTACGCAATTAATGCGTAGAAATATAGAAAAATAAACGATAATTATAATTTTAAAATAGCTTCAATTTAATTTTTAATAATAGTCAATTCCATACAAATAGTTTAGGCACATTGGTGTTTGTATCATTTACGGTCTTTTTTCTCTAATTTCCTCTTATTTTTTTCTCATTATAATATAATAATAATAATGACAATAATAATAATAGTAAAAATGTACAATTTGTTATTATTTTGAACACATACATTGTTCGTTCTCTTTAAAAAAAAAAATGATACTCTAAAAATCGGTATGGATTAGGCGAGGATAAAAGGGCAAAAAACAAAAATAATAATAATAATTAAAGGAAAATAGATAAGAATTCTATAATCTAAACTAAAATCTAAATCATCACATATGTATTAAATTAAAAATTACAAAATAATCATAGTAATTATTACAATAATTTGAAGAATCATGGCAGCGGGTAAGCTAGATTATTATTAATTTTGTTTAATTAAAAAGATGAAGAAATATAAATCAGATCTATCACAGAGAGAATACGATTTCGCCCGCTACCCTCCCCCTTATAATTTAAGGGTAATTTTCAATTATTACAAAAAGCGAAAACGGTGGTCTCTGTTTAAATTTGGCAGTAAATACAGGCAACTAACAATAAAAAAAAAAATGGAAGTGTTCGGAATGATTATAATAATAATTGTAATAATAAAGGATTGAGCTAATTTATTTGTTTCTAAATAATTAATTAATAAGAAAAAACACTGTATATTCTTCTCTAAGCAAAAATAATCATCAAAAATAATAATAATAATAATAAAGAAATAAAATTATCACCACAGCCGATTCGGCTGGTTTATCTTTTTTTTTTGTTTTTGTAATTAATTAATTAATAAAAATTGTTTAAAATCGCACAGTCTTTCCTTGGTCATCACAGAACGTTGCTCGGATTGGTCCTTGAGGTTGTTGATAGGAAGGAATGTCTGTGGAGAATCATCATCACGTGTTTAAATCTGTGCATATTGGAAAAATTTTGCAAAACTCTCCTCAAGTAATCCATTGTTCTTGATTTTTTCGAAAAATTAAAGATAGTTTATAATAAAAAAGGCACAATTTTAATGTTGTTGTTGTAGTTAATTTAGTAGATTTAGACATCTTCTTTGCCTTCAAGCTTCTTCGATAGATCCGAAACGATTTCTTTGAATATTAACGGATCAATATTTTTGCCCATTTGATAGAAAACATACCAATCACCGATTTCACATTTCGAATTGATAATTTCAACATCACGTTGTAATGCAATTTTACATTTACTTCTTAATAAATATAAACGTACTTTTGGCATTAATATAACAATAACACGATAAATTAATGCTAGACCTGTTATAATACTTAATGATACAAACCAAAACCATAAAAATACATAAATTTTCTCATTAACAATATTTAATGGTAATACACAAAGACCATCGAATTTTTGTACTGAACCAGATGGACCATATTTATGGAATGTACATTTTGTTACTTTTGGAAAAACACGTGACATTGGATCTTCACGATATTCTGGTTCCATTTCTGTATATTTTAATACATCACGACCATATGTACTAAATTCACCATCAAGAAAATAATCCATAAAGAAGATTTGACCGACAACATTAACAAAATTTAAAACTTCACATATAAAGAAACGGAATGCATAGAAATTCTGCATATGCATATTTGTTACAAAATAATCAATAATTAATTTTTTACGATCACTTTTACAATCTTCATTAACAATTGGATAATTTAAATCTAATACTAACATTTTAATACGTCCACCTTCCCATGTCTTCCATAGATAACGTGGTACATAAAATAGCATAGCTTGGAAGAATAATGCAAAACATACCCATTGGTAATATTTATGATATTTAACTTCATCAGTACCTTCAACAGCATTAGCAATACCAGGTTGTACAACATCAATACCAACACGACCAGTTAAACGATTTGGTATTGTAAATGTTGAATAAATCCAACAATATGTATCCATAACATTTAATGGTATTTCATCAACTATACAGTCAATTGGATCACCAATATATTGCCGACTAGTTACCAATAATGAGAAGGCTACTAATATTATAACTGTTGCTTTATAATGTAAACGGAATATGTTGTTATCGATACAAACTTGATCGATCTTAAGCAGCCCCTTAACGGAGCCAAACACATCAAACATGATTCTAGTCTATTATGTTGGGCCTTTTCGTTAAAATAACCACACACAAAACACCACCACTTATCCTCTATTTATAAATATACACAAACTAACAACATACACTTTGTTGTTTTTTATTAAATTTGTATTAATTATAAAGGTTAATTAATGATGGGTAGTGGGCACTAAACACGCACACAATTCTTTTTTTTCGTTAATTCTATTAACCAGCCCCGCAGTCAATGGTGTTACTGCTGCTGCTCTCACTACTACAACTACAACGGCAACTAGTCCAGGTTACGATCACTACAGTGAGGAGCTTCAGTGTATTGTTGTTTAGCTGGAAGCGCTCAATGCTTCTACGCATACACAACACACATAATAAAGCAAATGGAGGAAGGGAGCGGATTATTCACATTTCGGATTGGTTCATTCAATTCATACGGCGCGCTAGCCTCTCGCACAGACCACTTCAAACTTATGATGATATGCACTTTGTATACGATAAAGATAACCTCTATATATCTATATAATAACAGACAAAGATCGATTGTATAAAAGTGGAAATAAGTATAGAAATCATCGTGTTGTTTCGAATGTGGAAAACTTGATGCAATCTTGGAGATTATTCGATCAATTTCTCTTTAAAGATCAATTGCATAAAAAAAAACGTTTTGTATTTATTTAAATACGGGATAATTGTGTTTTATTAGATGTGAAGGTCAATTTAGGGAGTGATAAAATTACGACCTTGACTGAATAGTAGCACTACTATCATCACAGCTACCCAAAAAATTTGTTAAAATTGCCAATTATTGTGAAATTTATTTAAATTGCAGAAAATGATAGAACGAACTATTTGAAATCGATATTTCTATACAGGACCGGCGTTGTGTTTTTCAGGAACTTGTGCAAAATAATGAATCGGAGAGCTTTTACTGATTTACACCATTTGAGAGCCCTAACGAACTAAATTTAGTTCTTAAACTACTAAAAAATACCAAGCCTTTAGAGAGAAATTTGAAAAAAAAAACTGATTACAAAATCAGGAAGAAATAGAGGGTTAAATAACCCTTACTCTTACAAAAGGGTAACTTAACCCCCTTTATCTTCCTTAGACTTAAGTATGGACACGAACGGTAAGTTATATTAAGTGTCCTGAAGTACCTATTCCTGACGCAGTTGCTTGGCAAAGAGGAAAAGTGGAGATAAAGCGGAAAAAAAGAAAAAAATCGAGTTGAGTAATATGCTTGAACCGAAAAAGCGGTTTTTATTTTCGGTTCGAAGCCCTGGTTTTAAAAGCCTCTAATACAGGGTGACTCAGATAAGATGGATGGTTTTGTTTTTTGAATTGACCAAAATTGCAATCATTGTTTGATGGTCTCTGGTTCAGTACTAACCTACCGTAAGCTTATTGTTAAGAGTTGATTATAAGACACGTGTCAGTATAACACATATCGGATTTCCATGGCACTAAGCTACCCAAGTCTTACTGGGGCCGTAGCTATGAAGGAGCTTTTGCCTTCCGCTATGCCATAATATTTTTCTTCTTAAATCATTTTCGCTGTAAAAGTTGCCTTACCTTCCAAAACGGTTCAGCGCCGTAGCCAGGCTAAAGTACCAGGGAGGGGGCAGGGAGGGACAAGGGAGTACAATTTCTTTTTCGAAACACAGTTAAAAGTTTAAAAAAATCACTTTTACAACTTATGTGATTCTTTCAGGGGGGGGGGCAAAACGTAGCTATAGGGGTGGCAATTCCCTCATTTGCCCCCCCCCCCTGACTATGGGCCTAGTGCGCTTACTGGTGCCATTTTTTGTGAAGGTGGTGGTTTTACAAATTTGATATCTTACGAAAAATACAGTCTTATTTACATGAATCGAAAAACGTGATGATATTCCTCGCTCAAAATTCGGTCACTTTTTTGTGAATATGATAGTACTTATTCAAATTCAAACACTAGGTACACATTTTATGATAAAGTATCGATAACGTTGCTCGATTCCAGTGGCTCTGAAAGTGTCGTTAAAATATTTTCAACCCCTTTTATTAACGGAAACATGACCTTACATACCTCCTAATAAATTCTAGAAATAAGTTCCGTTTTCTGGCGTTGTACGTGGTCTGCAAGTTTAAAGGCAATTAGGTTTCACCCTATACAAATAGAAAGTCTTATTATTGTTGACAAATTGATGATTTAGAATTACTATGCCTTATTGTTAGACCTGTAATAAAAGTAGAGAACTCATTTCTAAAATCCTATAAAGGTGTTTGAATCTCCTTCTTTTTAACGATCCTTTAGCGAAATTCATCAAAAGAAACCCTGGCGATTTATGTCGAAATTTCAAATACAGATTAGAAGTGCCGAAAATCAGCTTTTGCAACTGATGTACTTTTCAAAGAAAAAATTCTTTACCTTGTTACTTTGTTATTTACAACTCAACTAGGCTTCCCTGTTAGAAAGAATAACTTTAAGAGAGTAATAAAATTTTCGCCAACAATGACCACCTAGAATGGTAACGTTAAGGCTCGTCCACATTATGCCGATCAGCATGGTTCGGCTTGAGCCGATCTGCAAAGCCGAATTAATGTAGACGTGCCGGTAGACCTCACCGAGCCGAACGATGCCGAACCCAAACCGATCCAAGTCGGTCCGGAACAAAGAAAGCCGAACCGAACCGAATCAAAATTCATCGTGTGGACATGTTGATCGGTTTGAGTCCAGCCAGCTTCAACCGCCTGTTGTTTTCGAAAATATTTTTTTAATTTTTATTCGTCTGGTTTCATGAGTGCGAAAATGAGTGAAAAGTTGGCTGATGGACAGACATTATCATTTATTGACTTATATATGTGGACGTCTTGCCGAACCGAACGTGCCGACCGACCTGTTTCGGCAGAATGTGGACGCGCCTTTAGGACGTGAGTGTTAACAGTACTGACCGTTCGACACCAGATGTTGATCAGCCATGAACAAAAGGGTCTACTAACTGTTTTGATTGACAAAATTGTAAAGTTGTAGTTATTTTTGAAATTCATTTGGTTTATAACTCTCTTAAAGTTCTGAGTTCCATTTTTTTATTTTAGCAGCTCAATAAACGAAACTGTAGCTTCAAGAATTACTACCTCAACAAACACATTTCGTGCTTTAGCAAAAATACTCCTTTGTTCCAAATTGAATAATTTGCCATACCAAAGAGCTGTGAACATACAGGGTGTCAAAACTAAAAATGGTCCATTCTGTATAGAACTATTAATTGATGAGAGATCCAAAAAATATTCTAAAGATTTGTAGGGGGTCCATGGAGACCATTTCAGCAAGTTGGTCAAAAATGCTCTTTTCTAAAGATTTCACGATTTTCAGAAACTTGCTACACATTTAAAATGACTTTGAATGGCTCGATGGTCTTTCTAACATTGATTTTTTCCGTTTTTCTGCAATTCAGGTGGAAATGTTTCTCATTTTTTGTAGAATTAATTGAAGTAACACGAAGAAATCAATGTCTTGCTCGTTTGTGAAAATTGTCATTTTGTCCAAAACGAGTATTTTTGATTAATGACCTACGAGGTTCTAATTTTGCCAAAAATGTTTCATAGTACCGATCATATTTAGATTCGGCACCCTACATCTTCAAATTTTTGATCTTCCTTGTTCAAGCTATCAACTTTGCAAAATTTTTTACAAATCCAGAAACTTCTAGATACTTGTGCTATAACCGTTTTGATAGTGTTTCTACCAATTTCTCACGCAAGTTCTCAGATTTCGCAGAACTTTTCACAAAGAATAATCTCAAACATTTAGATTTCGCATCACGATTTAAGCAATCGTCGTACAGTAATCGTACAACAGAATCGAATATTAAAATGTATGGTCTTTCTACCATCTTTTTACAATACAATTTATGTATACAGATAGTGATTAATCACTGTCACAAAACGTATGATTATCAACTCAAACCTTAACGATCATTAACTGCAAACACCATGCAAGTTAAAAAATCCATTAACATGTTAATTTTCGATATAATACAACAATACAGTAGCTGTAGTTATATTAAAATTTACAGTACCCGTATGATTTGATAATTTTAGATTCAAAACAACATCAATTCTTATGATCATCATTTTTTTTTGTTATTGTTGTTTTTATTGTTGAAATATTCACAACACATCTCTCTAGTCACTATGGTGAATATTGCGAGAAAAATTGGACCTTGAAATCATCTCTTGCTGCTGCTGCTGCTGTTGTTCTTCTTGTTATTATTATTATTATTGGTACAGTGGTGCTGCTGTTGCTGCTGTGTTTTTTATTTGTCTCTACTCAACTATATACACACACGTATAGAGATATTATAATAAGTAACCCCATAGGAATGCAGTTCGATCAATCCGGGTAGCTTTGTCTGTAGAAGAAAAAGAACAGTTCTGTTGAGTCATCATCATCATCATCATCATCATCATCATCATCGTTGGGTATAGGTACTATGTGTTGTTGATGCCGCCACCAATACCAGTACTAGTGGTGGTACCTGTAGTTGTACCACCAATCATAAGAGCTTCTAGTACATTTGTATTTAAAGATTTAGCGAAAAATTATTGTAGAAGACTAAATTGGTTCAAGTGTATAGGTACGTTCTTTAGAAAATAGAGATTTCTTTGTTTGATTTTCGATTTTCTTTCATTTTTTTTTTTGATTCATGCAAGTCTTTGTTCTAAACATTCAATGGGTGTGTTCCACCAGAGTATGAATAAATTTAATAGTATTGAAGACTAGAAGAACAGACCTCTTTCTTTTTCTTCTTCATCATCATCTTCTTCTTCGTTTACTTTGTTTATATATATATATATATATATATATATATATATATATATATATATATATATATATATATATATATATAAGTTTATAAAAAAGAGGTATGCAAAGATGTACCGCCAACGTTGTTGAGGAGGTCAAGGGGTGGCGGGTGAGCACAGCTATTGACCGCTAACAGAGGTGACATTCCAGCCTACCGTTCGCTGAACTGTCGTTAGATTTACTCAGTCAGCCACTGGATATTCTTTTTTTTTCAACAATTTTTTTATAATAAGAAGATTAAAAAAACAAGAAATTATTTGCATTTAATTACACATTCATTCAAACTTCATTATAATCAAGGTTATTGATTTAATAAAAGTAATCGTGTGTTTTTTTAATTATAGCTTCTGTAAAAATTGGAGATCATTCCATATGATCACCATTTTTTTTTTAATTAATCGTATCTTTTTTTTGTTATCTTCAATCTTCAGAAATTTATATTACTGAAATGAAAGCTTAAGGTACTTTTGCAAACTTTTTAGACGTGCATTTCTAAATTGTTGTTAATTTTTGAAGCAAATTTTACCATAAAGTGTTGTCAGAAGAGGAGACAACTGTTTTATAATCAATTTTAAAAATTTGGGAACTTTTAATGATCCTGAAGTGCTACTTTATTATTTTAAATTATAATTAGAGTGTCACAAATTAAAAAGAAGCTACTCCAAGAATGTGGTTGAGAATTGTGTTCCCACTTATTTAGGTTTAAAATTCAAAAGAATCAATTACGAAATTCACGCTAACCTTACAGATTTATGACTCATTTTGCTGTTTTAGTACCAAAGTATTTCGAATTTTAGACTTCTATGAAGAGATAATTTTGATAAGTTTCACTTGGTACATATTTAAAATTTACTCAAGAACATTTTTAAAACAGAGAAACCGTGATTCAATAATAGTTTGGCCAAAATTTTGGATTTTCTCATGATTTCTAAATTGCTCTTAGTTTTAGAAACAAATTTTACCATAAAGGCCTGCCAGAAGAGAAGATAACAGTTTTATAATCAATTTTAAAAATTTGGGAACTTTTAATGATCCTGAAGTGCTACTTTATTATTTTAAATTATAATTAGAGTGTCACAAATTAAAAAGAAGCTACTCCAAGAATGTGGTTGAGAATTGTGTTCCCACTTATTTAGGTTTAAAATCCAAAAAAATCAATTACGAAATTCACGCTAACCTTACAGATTTATGACTCATTTTGCTGTTTTAGTACCAAAGTATTTCGAATTTTAGACTTCTATGAAGAGATAATTTTGACTAGTTTCACTTCGTGTATATTCAAAATTTACTCAAAAACATTTTTAAAACTAAAAGATCAGTATACCAGTGACTCAGCCAGAATTTGTACCTGGGAGTTTTAAAAAATGCGTACTTGCTTAAACGTAATTTGGACTGGAGTTTATGATTGATAAAAAGATCTCCAAAGGCAGCAAGTACCTTATATAGCGAATTTTTTTATGTATCTACATGCTGAAATATTAAATGCAAAACATTCTTATGATACTGACAATTAATATATTTTAATAACATTGAATCAACTAATAAATTCATTTCCCGATGTTATTTTAATATTTATGATTTTTATTGGAAAATACTTTTAATCCACAAACAATAAGAAACACTAATAAAATTTCAATTTCACTCGTTTGAAGTTTGTTGTTTGTCTAATCAAGGCCTGCTTGATTTTTTCAAGCGAAATTATCTAGCAGGCCTTATTGCGTCTAATATTAACTGTCAAAATTAGTTGCCCTCTGCGATTTTCAATTTTGTTTCTAATATCAATTGTCAGAACATATAGCCATCTGAGATGTGCTATGTTACTGTTAATACTCAAAAAAGAGATTTGTGCATTTCTCTTGCGATCCAATGACCCGATTTTGATGATTTTTTTTCTGGGTCATAAAGGATCGACGGCTCTACTGTTATTTTAATTTTCATCAAAATCTAAGCAAATGTAATATTGAAAATGATTTTTTTTAACGTTTCTTCAGCTCTTATTCCAAAAGTGTTGGCCTTATAGGTCTGGCCAACGAACTCAGCCAAGCTATAGCAAAGACTGATTTTTGTACCAAATTTCATTAAGATTAGACTATTTTTACGGTAGTTATCGTGGATATACATATATAAATATATAAAATGAGATCTCGTCATAAGCTAATTTTTTTAAAAAAAAATTCGCTAAAAAGTTACTCTCAGAAATTTTCCTCATCTGATTGAAAATGATTTAATTTTAGATTATTCTTTAGGACTTTTAGGCTCTGGAGGAAGTTTTGATCCACAAAATTCCTCATTTTTGCGCCACTGAGTTATCCAATTGAGTTTGTCTGTTGAACGTACTCATGATGAGCGTTGAACGTACTTATCAAATTTTCGAAATTAATCTAAAATTAGCCTCTTTCGACCCATAACACTTCAATTTTAACTAAATAATTACATTCTAATCGGTATTTTTTTTATTCATTTATCTGATAGTACCATTAATTATTAATTGATCGACTTTTATCTTTTAAATGTCCAATTTATAATAGTTTCCACTTAAAATTTCAAGTTTAATATTTTGATAATTTTAGAGAAAAATTGTGGGGTAATTAGGTTTGTTTTATTAACAAACCATTAAAGAAAATGATGATTTATTATAAAATATTGTTGCAACATTTTATATATTTTTAACAACAATTTATATTAGAGTTTTCCTTTAATGGACGTAAATTATAATAAATTTTTAATATCGTTGATATTAGTTGACTAATAATAATCAGTTTCATTAGAAGAGAATAAAAACGAGAATGATGAAATATGATTTGATATGATTCAACACTTTTTCCTTTGGTCTTCTAAAAATAACCGGACTTAATTTAAGAAAAACCATCATAATTGGTTTAATTAAATTGGAATTTATTTTTAAAATTCGCTGAATTGTATTGTTTGAAATAATACCGAGCGATTCGAAAAATATTCTAAGAGTAGCTAAAATCATTTTAGCAAAATTAGTACCTCGAAGCTCATTTCGAGGTAAGTCAAAAAACGTTCATTTCTGACGATTTCGCAATTTTCAAAAACGAGCTAAACACGCAAAACGACTTAAAATGACTCGTTTTTCTTAGTTTTATTCTGGAATAGGTGGAAATGTATGGCATTTTTCTAGAATGCAACGGAGAAAAAAAAACAATGTTGAAAGGGTCTCCGAGTCATTCTTACAATTAGTCGTTTTACGCCTTTAGCTGGTTTTTGAAAACCGCGACCTTGTCCAAAACGAACGCTTTTTGATCAACTTACAAATGAGCTACGAGGTTCTAATTTTGCTGAAATGTTCTCTAAGGACCCTCCTACAAATCCTCAAGATATTTTTCGAATCACTTGCCAACTAGTGGTTGTCGTTGTCATAAGATTTTTCGTTAAAGGTATATTTTATTACAAGAATAATAACGTAGTGATTCTACAATAAATATTTATTCCACATTTGTAACAAGATTTTGACAACTGCTGATAAACTCAAATTGAATTTGATTATTAACGTGTATATCTTGTTTTGTTATTATTGTTGTTATTTATGAAAAGTTCAAAGGTTACATTGAAATAAGGCCACATACTGTAAATGTGCGTCCACATCTAACGAACGCATACGCACGAACAACCAAAAACAACGAATGCACGAACAGGAACAAACATCCCCGAACAAAAACACCATAGGTTCACTTGTATAGGTACCACTAAATACAATACGAACATGAACGAACGAGCAATTTCCTTTGCAATATCAAGATGAGATGAGTAAATTGTTCGTCTTCGTTCGCGTTTGTTTACCGTCTATACCTAAAATGTTAATGTTTACATTTTGTTTCATTCGAATTCGTTCGATGTGGACGCGGCTTGATTAAAATTTCTCTATTGATTCTATAGAATTTTAATCTAATTGTTTATTATTATTAAAATTAAATTGATTATTATTATTATTACTTTTTTTTAAATCATCTTGTCTGATTACGTCAATTAGATTGTTTTGTATGGAAATATCGTCTAAAGTCGAGCTCTAAATCTTCCTTTCCCTTGCTTCTCCACCCCCTCAAAACAAAAGAAAAAATGTTTCAAAAATTGATATCAACTTATCTTTTCTCAACAATATGTTTTGTTTTGAATTATCATCTTTGTTATAGTAACGTAAATAAGAGGCGTAATCGAATAGTTTAAGGCCCGGCTGTTATTCACAAAACCTATAAAGTGCCCTTAAAATAGGGGGAAATACAAAAGATGATGATTTATATTAAAAAAACATGTTTTTCTTTATTTATTATTGCAAAAGAGATAGCCTTGTTCAGGTATATCTGAAGCTAAACATTTTTTTTTTGTATTACCTATTACTGGTTGATCCGCAACACAAACGTTACGCTAACGTAAACTTTACTTTATCACAAAGTTGTTTAAATAAGCTCAAAAGTTGACTAAGAAGCTTTCTGAGAAGTTCCAATTTCAATTGCGTCATTTGATAAAATCGTTTCTATACAGGATGTCTGGTCTAAGAGTACAGAATTTGTCCGTTTCCACTAAAATAACAGAGCGATTCAAATAATATTTCAGGGATTTGTAGGGTATTCCATAGAGAAAATTTTAGCAAAGTTAGAACCTCGTAGCTAATCGGGAAGTCGCTCAAAAAGCACACGTTTCGGACTATGTCGCACGTTAAGTAACTACAATATAAGTGACTCAAAGATCCTCTTGGTAGTGTTCTTTTGCGTTTCTTTCCATTGCATTCTAGAAAAAATGCAAAACGTTTCCACCTGTTCCAAATTAAACTGGAGAAACACAAAAAATAACAAAGCTGCTAGAATCTTTGAGTCATTCTAAGTCATTTTATGTGAGCAGCAAGTTATTGAAGATTGCTACATCGTCAAAAGAGTTTTATTTGACCTACTTCCAAATGAACTAAATTTGCTGATATGTTCTCCAGGAACTATTCTACAAATCCTTAAAATATCTTTAGACAAGACAGAACACCCTGTATTCTAGTTTCTTACGAATCACATCTGGGATATCCAAATGTTATTTTTCCCTTCATTTGAGTGCCAGATGTGGAAAATCTAGAATCAGGTCATGTTTAAGGCGTATTATCGTTATTGTTATCTATCAATAACACTACGTATGATTTCATTAAAGAAATTTTAAAACAAAAGATTAATTTGAAGTACTTAGTTGAAATACCTTGAATTATCAATAATTAATGGAAAATTTTAACAATTGGAAAATCCACACATAGCACGTACACTTCCACTCAACGTCTTATCAATAATTTTTAGAACAATGTTTCATTTAAAACGCATTTCGAGAAAAGTAAACTTTAATAACTCTCGAAAACTATCATTTACCAAACTACAAATTTAATTCAATTGCTAACTTAAGTAGAGCTTAAGTAAATTGAAAACGAGATAATTAAGTGTTGAATCACAATTTACAAATTACAAATAGTCAAAAAGAATAAAACTCTGCTTAAGGGTAACACTCGAAGCAATTAAATAAGAACTCTATTAAAAACTAAGATATGCATATCTTTAAAACGGTAATAGATATCAAAATGGTAAATATATGATTCGATTTTAAATGCAATTCAACATGACTGGGCTGTTATCACTTTTTAAAAATGTGACTGTTTTTCCGAAAATCCGGAAAAACCATATTTATATCGAAAAAGTGGTGTTTTTTTGAACATTCATATCTTTTTTTACAGTTAATAAAATAAAATGAAAGTTACACGAACAGATAAGCGAAAGTTTATTCTACACTTGCGCGAGATTAGATTTTCAATTTTCTTTTACATTTTTCACCAAAACGCATGTAAATCGTAAGAAAGCTGACTCAACTGACTAGAGCTAATTTCGCTATAAATTATAAACAAAACACTTAAGTTTATGCGTACAGCATCAAACAAACGCTTAAAATGTTGTTTTTTATAAATTTTTCGGAGTTATTATCGAAAAATTTCCCTACTCGTATCATATAAACAACTATTTGTTAGTGCTTAACAGAGGTTAACACTCTGAAATTTCGATAAGAAATTTATTGAACTCTTTGTCCATTTTCTAACAGTTAAACAACCGTAAATTCGGTAATTTTATTTGTTCTAAAAACTGTCAAAAATGCAACTTTCACTCATATTTTTGTTAACAATAAACAAAAATCAGCAAAAATTTGAATTGTGGACATTTTAAAAGGTTTTAATGATAATAAAACAATACGGAATTTTAATTGAACACCAAGTTTAAAAGTTGATCAAACTCTGCAATGAAGCTCGAACAGTTAACTTTTGACCTGTAGACGCCAAAAAATTCGAACCACACTGATGCAAAAGTGCTCTTCTTGTTAATGTAAGTTTTAGTGAATAATGATCGATTTCAAAATCAATAAATAGAAATTTTAGTCCCTTATCAAAAATGAATCATTTCCAAATTGAACATTGACACTTTTGTTATAATTAAAAAAAAAATTAATTGTTTTGAAACAATAAAAATACATATCTTATCAGTTTAAATGTACAGATGAGAAAGAGAGATAGATATTAGAGCGCAAGTCTAAGGTAATACTTTTTGTCGTTTTTAATTAATTGAACATAAGCGACTTGGTCCGTTATTAAGTGATCTTTACGTACTTAATAGATAGCGACAATATCATGCCATTATTGGCTTAAATAACTACATTTATTATCTTTACTAACAAAATTAACGATAGTTTTAGTGATAAGTACAAAGAAAGTGAGTAGACTTTTTACTTTTTCATTAATAATAATAATAATTTTGGAAATAACCAAAAAAAAAAAATATAGTCATTTAGTCTGCATAGTTCTAGTGTTTTGGTTTAGTACCAAATTTAAGGTTATAAAATTATAACCTTTAATATTTCCAAAACTGTCACACGGACCACACGGTACTTATTTGAAAACAATCGATGACGTCACGTTGTTACAACTCGATTGAAAGATCGAAACAATACAAAATTTCCGGTGTTGTTTTTTTTAGCGAATTCTTTTAAAAAAAATTACCTTATGACGAGATCCTCACTTTTGAATTTCCGAAAAATTTTTGCACAGAAGTTCGTTTTGGGACCCCAGGAACCCATATCCCCCGTTCGTTAAAATTTTTATATATATATATATATATATATATATATATATATATATATATATATATATATATATATATATATATATATATATATATACCGATTTTTGTACCAAGTTTCATTAAGATTGGACTATTTGGTACAAAAATCGGTCTTTGGGATAGCTTGGATGAGTTCGTTGGCCAGACTGGTAGGGCCAACACTTTTGGAATAAGAGCTGAAGAAATGTTAAAAAAAATCATTTTCAATATTACATTTGCTTAGATTTTGATGAAAATTAAAATAACAGTAGAGTCGTCGATCCTCTATGACCCAGAAAAAAAATCATCAAAATCGGTTCATTGGATCGCAAGAAAAATGCAAAAATCTCTTTTTTGAGTATAAGCAGTAAAATCACGTATCTAAGATGCCTGTGTTCTGACAATTGATATTAGAAAAAAAATTGAATATCGCGGGGGGTAACTAATTTTGACAGTTAATATTAGACAAACATAGGTAGATCTAGTATGTTAATATTAACATACTAGATTTATGTAGACAAACAACAAATTTTAAAAGAGTGAAATTTTATTGTTTGTGAATTAATAATATTTCAGCAAGTAGAATGAAGTAGATACATAAAAAAAAATCGCTATATAAGGTACTTGCTACCTTTGGAGATCTTTTTTTTTGACTTACAATTAGCGTTCTATTTTCAGTTTTGCAACAATGCTGGGCACATTTGAAGCGATTAGGAAAAATTTCAAATTAAAACCGCAAGTTTATACAATCGATAATTGGATCTTCCAATTCCATTATCGTTTAACAACATTACTATTTCTTGTTGCTTGTATTTTGGTAACATCACGCCAATATATCGGTGAACATATTCGTTGTATTGCTGATAAAGGCGTAGCTGAGCATGTTTTGAACACATTCTGTTTCTTCACATCAACATTCACTGTGGTAATTTACAAAATTATCAATTTATAAAAGGCATTATTAATTTTAACCTGCGGTTTATGTTTGTTAAGGTGAAACATTATGATGATGAGATGGTAGCTAGTGGTAATGTAGCCCATCCAGGTGTTGGCCCATTAGGGATGAATTCGACTGAACCGATCCGTAAACATGCTTATTACCAATGGGTACCGTTTGTTCTATTCGGACAAGCTTTAATGTTCCATTTAACACATTTGTTATGGAAACATTACGAAGGTGGTCGGATTCGAAAATTAGTTAGTGGTATGGAGATGGCCGCTTTTGCTTATTTAGAAAAAGATATAAAAGTCGCCTCGAAGAATATTCCATCGAAAGAGAAAAAGTTTGTAGATTAACCCGTTTAAAGCGACCACTGGTCGTTTACTAAAGATTGATACACAATGTAATTGTTTCATTTTATTGGCTAGGGAACAATATTTGGAAACTGTCCGGCAAGCGTTCATCGATCGTATTATTGTTAATCGTACATGGGCGTGCTGGTTGGTATTTTGTGAAATTCTTAACGTAATTAACGTTATCTTGCAAGTTTATTTTATTGACTTGTTTCTTGGTAAACAATTTTTATCGTTAGGAATTGACGTATGGGATGATGGTTTAGGATCTCCTGTCACACCATTAGATGAAATCTTCCCAAAGGTAAGCCATTGTTTTACAATTCTAAACAAACAAGGCTTAAGCCACACTCTAAAAATTATACAATAAATAACTTACTATGACCCAAATTTAATTGTCTTCGTGCAAATTTATACAGAGAAGGCATTAAAAATAGGGGAATATCCGTATTGCTCATTCTTCAAATCTGAGCTTAAGCCAAAAGGAGATAGAGAAAGCTTAAGGCTTCGTTGTTCTAGCATGAACAGATTGAACAACGTTTTATTTTAAATAGAACCATACACATACAGCACTGGCCAATAAAATAGGTACATTTGGAAAATATCGGACCCACCCATCTTTTTTACTTGCATGTAAGTTAGAAAGAGATAGAGAGAAAATAGGTTGTCTAAAAAATAGAAATGAAGCGACTACTACCACCCACCTGTAGTCTTTTGACCAATCACACCACCTACTTTATCTTTGTCGTGAGCACGTGAAGCATTCTTCAACAAATGCATCAGATAAAGAGGAGACTATTCTCAAGATACCATTCCTTGAGCTACAAAGTATTTAAGAGATGAGCTTGTAGCCTAGGAGTAGAGATAAAATTTTGAATAACTAATCCTACCATTCTATAAATTAAGGGATCTTAAGATCCCTTAATTTGTCTTTATATGATGCATTTATAAGGGGATGTTTTACGAGTAATTCTTATATTGTATGACAAAGATACCAAATCTATAACATCTGTAAGTAAGTTTTTTAATTTTAAAGAAAGTGTTTTTTTGTTCGAGAGACTAAGAGTTTGACGAAGAGTTGTCTCCATCTCTTTCTAACATACATGCAAGTCGTACAGATAAGCGCGAGCGATGTTTGGCAAATGTACCTAAACAAACTGCCCGATCTGTATATTTTAAAGTTTGGAAATCAAATAGATAAAACAATGTACAGTGGCGGTCACAAAAAAGAGACCAACTCTTGAGCAAGAATATCACATTTTTCGTCCGTGTGAGTCAGGCTATTACTATCGTGAAGGTAAATGTGAGGTGTTAGAATGAATTTCCACCATAACAAATTTGTCTGTTCAAGTAAAGATCCAAAATTGCACCACCAACCCCACCCTGATTGAATATCTTTATTCCCCAAGGTATGTCTTCTGAAAATTCAATTACATTATCACGACCGCCATGAAAAACCCTGTCTTACACAGCCCTACAAGAAGTGGTCCCTTTTTTGTGACCATCACTGTACATTTTCAATTATTCAGTTTTCAGTTTAATTTTAGTTTCTCATTTGGAAAAAAATTATAATAGATCTAGTCACCTATGCCAAATTAATTCGTATCTAATGAAACACAAAGAAGGCTTAGCAAAATGACGTGTAATCATTCAATTATCACAATTAACAATAAAATAATTAATTCATTAAATATTTTCTCAATAAAACAGAATACAGGAAACTGATAATTACACAAATTAAGATTTATAAAATTGATTATTTTTATAAGTAGAGAATGTGATAAAGTATATACAAACAAAAAAAAGATTAACGTCAATTGTGACAATTGACATCATTTTTGCTAAGCCTTCTAGACTTTCCTCTTTCCTGTATAGATTAATTAATTAATTTGCCATAGATAACTAGATATGTGATATTTTCTAACAGATGAAACTGAAAATCTTCCAAAATTTAAGAAAAAATCACAAAAATTGCCAATTTTCTACAATTTTTCAAGAGTAAAACTTTAAATATTGATCCTTAAATAAAAACGTCAGCAAGAAGGATATACGCATGTGCACTAATTAGCGTTAACGTTAACGTTTTACTGCGATTTTTTTTTTTAAATAATTTTATAATTACTCAAGCATTACGAATATTAATTTTCAACTCGATAAACTTCTTTTTAATTAAAAGAAATACGTCTTTATTTAGAGCAATATAACATAATGAACGTTAAATTAATCTAATTGTAAATGCAAATTATAATCGATGCAAATTGCATAATTCTCAATGCCAAATATACCAACAATTTAGATTTAAATAACTAATAAATAATGCAAATAAAAAGTGATGTACAAATATTTTTTTTGCTATAATTCAAAGAATTTGTCATAAATATTACAACAAATTATTATAGTAGTAATTACATGATAATTGATTGAGAAAACACAATGTACAGTCAATGATTACACTAGTTACGCAAGTTTTTTTTGTTTGTTTAAAGTATATACTAATAAATTAAGTCGTTATACAACTGATGCTAAAAATAAATTATTCAATCTATTCAACAGTCAATTAAGACAATCCTTGATAGACGGACGTTAACATTAAGTACAAATAAATAAAACAATTGAATTGCATATGCGCTATATTCATCTGTTGTGACTTAACTAGAGCTTTCGTTCGTTACCGATACGTTATGTCTTAAACTGTACGGTACTGATTATTACGTTAAAGATTTAAACATACACAGAAGTCACCGCTACTAATAGTACGATCAGCTGATCGATATCCGCCATATTGATTCACGTGGTTTATACCGATAGTTTTTCATTGGTTCTGTTATTTCTGGAAATTTCGGGAAAATACACGTTATACGATATGATTTTAGGTCTTATAATCTCTAACGGAGAGTTTCTAACGTATCGTTGACGGGCGCAAACTCTATTGTTAACGTTTACGGTATGTTTCAGGTAACGAAATGTACATTTTACAAGTACGGTCAATCTGGTTCAATACAATTACATGATGCAATGTGTGTGATGGCATTAAATATAATTAATGAGAAAATTTACATTTGTTTATGGTGGTGGTTATTATTCTTATTTATTATATCATGTTTAGGTGTTATATGGCGTTTAATAACTGTGATATTACATGCACGTAGTACGAAATTTAATCAAATTGTTTTTTCAACAACATGTCCTGGTAAATTGAATCCATGGAATCTATTGGTTGTAACAAATCGTTGTAATTTTTCTGATTGGCTATTCCTTAAATATCTATCAAAGAATATTGATGGTATTGTATTTAGGGATTTATTTATTGGTTTAGCACAACGTTTAGATGATGAGAAACCGTTAAATCAATTCAATAATGATAGTAGTGATGAAGAGAGTGGTACTGGGAGTATGGAGAAAAAATCAGACAATTGAATGATTTTTATTGAGACTGTACTATACAGGCTGTCCCATAAGTCACGCATTTCAGCGTAGAGGTCAGATAGGGGATGAAATTCTAAGATAAAAAGTCCTGTACGATTTTCTCATCTAAAACACAGGTAATTAGTAGTTAATTAAATTAAGTAGTCAATCAGTAGAGATAAAAACAGAGCGAGGAGGAGACTTATTTGGGCCACCTGCTTGCTAACTTTTCCGCTTCCCACGTTCCACAATTCAGACTCCTCCCCGCTGTCCTTTTAACACTATTGCAAGCAGTTGATTGGATATTTTATTTAATTAATAACTAATTATCTGTGGGTCAAATGAGAAAATGGTATAGGACTTTTCGTCTTAGAATTCCATCCCCTATGTGGTCCTTATGCTGAAATGCGCGACTAACGAGACACCCTGTATATATTTTTTTTAATTATAATTTTTATAGTTGTAAAAGCTTTTTATATTCTAGTCTTATTGTAATATTGACTTTATTAATAAATTAATAATAGCAACAATAAAAATGTTGTTCCAAGCAGAAAAAATGCAATAAACGTTAAAAAACACAATAAGAATATTATATAAATATAGGTATATAAGATGATGATATCATCAAATTTCAATTATTAAAAAATATAAAAAATAATACGCCAAGTCTTTTGTGTTGGAAACAAAATCATGCTGAAGAAGACGAAGACTGCATCTTGTAAAATTTAGAACAATGCCTCTATTATTTATTGTTTTTTTTTTTTTTTTACCTTGGTCATCTCCACCAAGTCTCGTCTTTATTTAAAACATCCTGAAACTTGTTGCATCAATCGACATGTTATATTCTCCTTTTGAAACCAGTTAGCAACAGCAAAACCACTTCTGCTTTTATCTTTCACTTGGCCGCTTGTCCTGCATTCCTTAAATGAACCTTCACAAGCAATAACTGTGCTGTTGCTATTGTTGTTGTTGTTATTATTATAGAAGCAAGCAAATAGAGAGGAGAAGAAGAAAAAATAATTTTTAAACAGTTCAGGAATATTAAAGTAACGCTCTCTAACTTTATATTGATGAACTGAATATCGTTATAAAAGCTCAACCAGTGGTCGCCACCTTACAGGATTCCTGAGCAGTTTGAAGATAATGATTCAAAACTACGGTTATCCTCCAACTATCGGAAGATAAAGACACAAATATGTTTAATTTTAAGCTTGCTTAGTCAACTTTTAGTTAGGATGTTGTAAAAGTTTTGGTGAATTCTCAACATTGCTCCAAAGCAAATCAAAATCTTTGGCCGAAAGAATTAATACTTTAAAAGCAAGAAAAAGAGCTTTTATTGCAAACGTTTGAGGATAAAGAGCTTTATTTGGGCAATTTCTAGGGACTTTGATCAATTTTTAAGGAGCTCTAGAAAAAAATTGGCTTGAAATTAGCAAAGCCAATTACTGGCAATTACAGTGATTCTCTTTCGGCGTAATTCTTGGCCAAAAATAATCGCCCTTGTCTTCTTCTTCTTGAATCAGTCCTAAAAATAAGCTGTCTTTTCACATAAGACAATGTGAAACAACTAAACAAAAATGCTTGTGTTTATTTTAGTAGATTGTAATTAAAATCTAATGACAGTAAAAAAAAAGAGTAAATATTTACAATTTTTTTTTTAAATTAAGTCCTCCTTTGTCATATATGGAGATAATATATAATTAATCTTAACTGTAAATAAAACAAGACATATTGCACTGTTTATCTGAAAAAAAAACTCAACCTTAATTGGTTATCAAACAACCCGTAATTTTTCCATATATTGCAAATATATTGGAAAAACAAGTTACAGTTCGTAAAGATGACATCCTTGGCATCGTTACGTTTTACTGATTTTGATTGAATAATTGTACCTTAAGGGGACTTTGGACATATTACACGATTCGGCGTAAGAAAATTGCCAATATTCAAACATCGATATCTCGCTTGTTTTTTGAGATATTTTAAAAAGTAAACGTGCGTTGGATAGAGCATTTCAAGATGCATCTTCTAAAGCTTTCTATTTAAGAAAAATGTGATCAAATTCTTAATGGCAGAGGAAACTCTTGGACCTTGTTTTTTTCGCACATTTTCCTTCATAACTGTCTAAAACTTGATCAATATTTCTGATTCTTAGGAAAACTGACATAAGGAGAAAGGACATGAAGTTAGCAATTTAGACGAACATTTTGAATCTCCTTTTCTCCACCTGTTATTTACAGCCATTAAAATTGAATAATTTGATTGATTATTGATATGAAAATGTTGGAAATTTTATCTACTTTCACGACTTTATTATTATAATGGAAAATATTCGAAAATCTATTAATAAATTAATTTTTTAGTCGACCATGTTTGTGTTGTTATCGTTATTGTTGTTGTGATTTAGCCTGCCACAAACATGGTCGACTAAAAAATTCATTTATACAAAATAGATTTTCAAATATTTTGCATTATATTGATATGATCGTGAAAGTAGATAAAATTTCCGACATTTTCATACCAATCATCAGTCAAATTAATTAATTTTAATTGTTCTTAATAATAGGTGAAAAAGAAAGTTCTAAATCAAAATTATGCACAGCATCACTCTTCGATTTTTTTTACATTTGCTTCAGTTATTGGAAAATTCTTGACGGTCTGGGAAGCTCTATCAGTTTTTTATCTAAATCGCCGAATAAATATTAAAAATCAATAATATTGGCTAAGTTTTAGCCACTTATGAAAGAAAATGTACGAAAAAAACAGGGTCTAAGAGCTTCCTCTGCCATTCAGAATTTCATCACATTTTTTCTTAAAAAAAAAAGCTTCAGGACATATACCTTGAAAAGCTCTATCCAACGCACGTTTACTTTTCATAATATCTCAAAAAACGAGCGAGATATCGATGTTTGAAAATTGCCAATTTTCGCACACTGAATCGAGTAGTACGCCCAAAGTCCCCTTAATCGTTTAGATTTTAGGGTCAAACTGGTCAAAATTAAAACTTTTGTTGTATACCAATTCGAAACGACAAAAAAAAACCATTTTCAACAAACAATCATGCAATCTTCGATTTGTTCTCTTTGGAAAACAACAGGAATTCGTCAAGGTTCTACGTGACCGTGTACAGGTAATTTACAAAAAAAATAAAAATTGTTAGTTTCTTTGAAAAGTACTAAATTTTTGTTTAGAAATTATTAGCACCTTGATGCAATGTGAATAGTTCGTTCTACAAAATTGGAAAGTAGACGGACCACTAACTTATTTTCGAGAAATATTAGGAATGTGAGAAAATCTATACTGGAATTGTAATAGAAATATTATCTAGATAATTATCAGATCTCTATCAGATAAAGTTGAAAGTAGTACAATGAATTTATTTAATGAGTTGACAATGAAACCGTTAATCTCTTAAGATGCGAATCATGTATGCGTACAAGTTGTGGGTTGTTGAAATAGTGTGTTGTAACTATTAATTATTCAAATAAGGATGTAACAACAACTGACAAATATATAATTTATGAGTTTGCAAGTTAGTTTAACAATCGCAAATTTTTAAAAAGATCTTATAATTTTGAACTATTGGGCCGAAAAAAGTAGCTAAAACTAGGTCTAATTGGCTTTTTAGTAGCTTAAATGTCCTTTTTTCGTTAAAATACGTCGATTTAGCCTATTTAAGCTAGTTTCAGTGGATTTTCTTGGAAGTTAGCCAGATTTTTTCGAATTTTACGCTAAAAATCGTCGATTGTAGCACAAATTTTTGACTTTTATGGGTAATAGTCCCTGTTTTATTGCTTTTTTACGAATTTCGCTTGAATTTTGAAATATTTGGCCGAAAAAAGTAGCTAAAAGTAGTACTAGTTACACAAGAAAGTGACCAATTTTTGTGAGGTTGTGTAAAAACAGGCTTTTGAAAGCAATCGTGAGTGAGTCACGCAAGACGAAAAGGGTGACGCTCGAAGCAAACAACTATATGGAGATTTCATAAGAAAGTAGAACTTAAATATCTCGAAAACGACTGAAGATATCGAGATGGTATTAGTCTCATTTGATTTTAAATACAATTCTACACCTCGCTTACCCTATAAGTATTTGAAAAATTGATCGAATTTTCGGATAATTCCGAAAATTCACGTTGTACACTGAAAAAAATGTGTTGGTGGAACTAACACATCTCTTTGTATAATTGATAGAATTAATTATAAGACAGATAGATAGTTAGAGGAAAGTTAGAGCTACTTCGCCAGCTTATTCCTAATTTAATTGTTTTTGTCGTTTTTCTAAAAGCGGCGTCCAAAGTAGCCCAATTTTTCTAAATAAGAAATGGAAATAATGCAGCAGATGTGGTTTCAACACCCCTGAAAGGTCAAAAGAACCAATCACGTCCTTAAATAAAGACAGATTTTCCAAGTATCGACTGCCCCTTAAATTCGCAAAGAAAGGAGAGGGATGTGTTCGAGCCTTACTCTTAAGACAACTCCCATTATTTGGCGAGTGATTCGAAAAATATTTTCAGGTTGGTCAACAAATAACATTTTAGTAAAATTAGAACCTCGTAGCTCATTTCGAAATTGATCAAAAAACGTTTGTTTTGGACAAGGTCACGAGCTATAAATGGAAAACAACCAAGAATGACTCAAGGCTCCTCCTAACATTGATTTTTTTACGCTTTTCTCAATTGTATTCTGGAATAAGTGCGAATCTTTTGAATTTTTTCTGGAATACAATAGAGAAAAAAGAGGGTCTCCGAGTCATTCTCGGCTTGTTTTTGAATATTGCGACTTTGTATAAAACGAACGTTTTTTGACCAACTTCCAAATGAGCTACGAGTCTCTAATTTTGCTAAAATGTTCTCTAAGGACTCTACTATAAATCCTTGGTATATTTTTCGAATTTCTCGCCAAATAATAGCAGTTGCCATAAGAAATTTTCGTTTTATGTGACTCAACCGGTATGAAAGAATTTTCACAGGTCAGGATTTAGGGAAAATATATACTGTTAAACGGGTGGTTTTCCAAATTTGATACGGTGGAAACTGACAAGAGAAACAGCCTGATTCATTAAGGCAACTCCCATTATTTGGCGAGTGATTCGTAAAATATTTCAAGGATATTCAGTTGAGTCATCTGAGAACATTTTAACAAAATTAAAACTTTGTAGCTCATTACCTCATTAGGAAGTTGGTCAAAAAACGCTTGTTTTGGATAAGGTCATAATTTTGGAAAACGAATTGATTTTCTTTATTTTTCTCCATTGCATTCTAGAAAAAATACGAAACCTCCCCACAACAAAAAAATCAATGTTAGGAGGATCCTCAACTCATTCTAAATCATGACATCGTCAGAAACGAGCATTTTTTGAACAATTTCCAAATAAGCTACGAGGTTCTAATTTTGCTACCCTCCTATAATTCCTTGAAATATTTTTCGAATGTCTCACCAAATAATGAGAGTTGCCATGATAATTTTTCGTTTTATATGATTCACCCGGTATAAAATAATTTTCACAGGTCAGGATTTTGGGAAAAAAAATATATTGTTCAACTGGTAGTTTTACAAATTTGATACGGTGGAAACTCACAAGAGAAACAGCCTGATTCACATCAACCGAAAAGCGTATTATTCCTCGCTCAAGACTCGGTCACTTTTTTCTGAAATCAATTGTACCTGTCACGATTATTGAGCTTTAAAATTGAGCCTTCTTGTATTGGTGACATTTCCAAGAAGCCTCTCTAATTCCTTACTTTCGACTTTTCTAATCCTTCAAGTGATGCTATCAGTTCAAATTATAGTCGTTCGATAATGACTTGCCTTTTCTTGACGTTTATATAGTTTTAACGATGTTTAAAATCCAACATTTTAATCTTTCATTCTACAATTAGTGAAAGTTTACAATTTTTTACAATTCAAAAAACTTCCAAGGTTTAATCTTGATCGTATTGTTCGAATCCATGGTTATTATAGCGTTCGTTTACCTCTTTTTTGTTGTCAAAAATTTGAAAACATGCCACTGCAATTGTGTTTTTTTTTTGTCATCATTGTGTCAATATTTACAGGAAATTATTCCATTGAATAAATTCACTTTTGTGTTATTTTAGGAAATCAAAAAGTTGTGTAATTTTTGTAATTGGTAAATTTTTAAAAGTATCTCTTGTTGGACACTTTTTTTTTAAATAATTGTCACGTAGTTTTGATGTATTGCATACATGTTACATAAAGATGTATGTTTATACTACAGTCTGGTTAAAGGAAAAATTCTGAAACAAATAGAGAAGGTCATTGTTCGGTGTTGACCGTTGTTGTTATTGTTGTTGTAAGTTAAATACATGACTTTAAGACTGTATTGCCCTTTTATGTTAGTTTATTTTGGTATTACAAATTCTATACAATAATAAAGTGATTTATAATAAGTACGATTTTTTGTGTTGTACATTTGTTCAGGTAGATGAGACTGTAATAAACGAGTAGGTACAACAACAGATGAACCGGATGTTGATTTTACAGATGAAGACTAGAAATCATAAAGTAACCTTTAAAATTATTAGTAATTGCAATATTTTAACAAACTTGTGTTCTTTTACTTCAATGGTGTAACGAAAATCTCAGCCACAACAAAAATTCATTCCTAATCATTAGTATACCGGGTGAGTCACGTAACAAACGAAAAGTGCTAATGGGAACTTCCATCATTCGACTAGCGATTCGAAAAATATTTCATTCATTTCAGATCATTTTAGCAAAATTAGAACCTCGTAGCTCATTTGGAAGTTGGTCAAAAAGGCTCGTTTCTGACGATGTCACGATTTTCAAAAATGAAATAAATACGCAAAACGACTAAGAATGACTCGAGTATACTCAAAAAATTGTTGTTTTTTTTTTCGTTTCTCTTAATATTTTGCATTTTTTCTAGAATGCCATGAAGAAAAAAGAAAAAAAAATCAATGTTAGAAGGATCTTTGAGTCATACTTATTGTTAGTCGTTTGTCGTCTTTAGCTTATTTTTGAAAATTGCGACCTTGTCCAAAATGAAAGTTTTTCTACCAACTTCTAAATGAGTTATGAGTTTCTAATTTTGCTAAAATATTCTTTGGGGACTACCCTACAAATCTTTGAAAGATTTTCGAATCGCTCGATAAATTATGAGAATTGCTATAAAATCTTTTCGTCTTACGTGACTCACCCGGTATTGCTTAATGACTTACCTAGAGCTTGAAGATAAATCATTCATTAAGAGATATTGATTACACTAATAAGCTAAAATATTTCAAAAAAAACCTTTGTTGAACCCCCTTTGACACAATTTTTTTTATAGTTCTATTTAGCTGACAGTAAAGCCTCGAATTTAGGACTATGAGCAGTCGCTTTGCAAATATTTGGGTACAAAAGTATCCTAAACTTTAGAGTAAAAAAGTATCCCAAATTTTAGAAAAATTAACAAAAATTTTTCAATAGTTTTATTGGGCTTGTTTTCTACAATCAAACGAAGTCCAAATCTTAAACATCGTCCTATAAGCTGCCTCATACTTTAGCTCCTTAATACAGGCTGTTCGTTTTAAATGTGATCGATTCTTATGAAACTCCTATTATTTAACACGGTATTCGAAAACTATTTAAAAGATGTATAGATGGGTCCTTGGTGATAATTTTATCGAAATTTCAACGTCGTAGAGTAGCTCATTTGAAAGTTGGTCAAAAAGCAATATCGTGATCTTCAAAATCTAACTGTACACCAAAAAAATGACTTACTAGTTAGAGTGACTCAAAGATCCTCTTCAATACTGATGATTTTCTCCATTTATTCTGGAGCAGGTGAACAATTTTTGCATTTTTTTCAGAATGCAATGAAATAAAACGAAAAAAAATCAATGTTGGGAAGGTCTTCGAGTCATTCTTATCCTTTTGACGTGTTTAGCACACTTTTAAAAATTGCGACTTTCATGTTTTAATTTTGCTGAAATGGTCTAATCCATGCTTATTTTAGCCTTTTTTTTTGTCATTTCTAGGCGAGATCCAAGACTTTGAGTCAACACTGTATAAATCAAGCAAAAGAGTTGATTTGAATTGCTAAAATAATAAAAACCTCAAAGCCATATATAGAGATATGATTGAGTACCTCCTCCATATTACACGAGCATACGAATCTATGACCTTCTATCGAATCAACCTTGTTCCAAACACACTCATCTTCTTTCTTATACACAATTAGAGCACATTACTAAATAGGTTTCATGAAAAAAAATCAATTTCCGTATATTCCTCTGTTAATTTAACCGTACAATTATTACAACAATAAAAATTATTGTGTTTTCTAAAGGCTCATTTGTATCAATTGAAATAAATTATAAAATTGACCTCAGTTGATTGATCCAATTATTCCATTTAACTATCTACAACAACATATAGAAGAACGACTAAAGAGGAACAATTTTATGAATATTTAACTAATTTTATAAACAAATATAGTAGAAACAACAAGAAAAAAAAATGAACAATATCCGCTTTTGTCCCCCATACGAGTTACTAAATATAGAAATTATCGTCTAGCCCCTTAACGATGATAGCCTTTGTTTTCTAGACGACACCCAAAAATAGTCTGTCGAAAATAGACAGATGTATAAATGCATAGAAAACAACATTGGGGTAGGTAGAGATGTTTTAGGGATTATTACAATCGACCAACTAAAATCGAATAGAACAATATTAAAATATAACAACGCAAATAATTTGGATTACTATAAAATAATTATAATAATAAAACAGCTGTCGGGGTGAATTTTAGATAATTGACATTTGGCACCGATCTAGGCGAAAATCAAAACTACCACCACCCCTCTGGGATAAATTAAGAGAGAAATACTAAAATTTCTGTTATTATCAAAACTACTTTCCGACAAGCTTTGAATTTCAAAAAATCCAACCTTGGCGAGAGGCTAGATAGAAAAGTGCGCTCTTGATTTGAGCGCATGTTGAAATTTTGAAAAATATAAAAACTTAACAAAATTTTCGTGCGCTAATTATGTTTTAGGCTAATTAAATTTCCACATCATTACACTTGAGTTGAATTTTCGACATTTTTGACGAGATTTTTGTTGTAATTTTCAATAAGAATAGTGCAGATTATTGACCTCAATTCGTGTCATTTGATTACATAACAAAGAAGAAAAAAACTAAATACCGTTAGAAACGTTGTCGATTTCCCCGATTTTTTTTTTTTGAAGAACTAACTAGAAATTGATTCGTCATGATTCCTACAACAAAAAAAGGATAACTCGTGTATTAATTAATTATAAAAACATACAATCATTTAAATAATTAATGAACCATATGTTTAAAAACACCAAATTAAGTCAGAAATCATCGAAAAAAACCCAACAAGGCTGTTGTACAAATGTTAAAAACACAACTATCGACATCTAGTGAGTATAAATTGCGTCAGAGCTTTTTGTTGTGCTTTTTTCTTAATAATAATAAAAAAAAACATCATATATTTGTTGGAATTAAATCAAAGTTCATTATCACCAACCAAAGGTCATCAATTTTAATGAAATTACAACGTGTTATTTACCGTAGAAATAGCCTTGAATTTTCGTTGATTATCACTATTATTATTATTATTAATGATTCGAAATTCTGAGAGTAATCAATAGAGAGAGAAGAATTTTCTAGCATTATCAATAAATCTCACGTTCTGTTGTTGGTTTTTTTTTTTTTGTAATACAATCTAGCGAGATAGAGGCGGAATTCTCGTTAAAAAACAACAATAAAAATAGTGAAATGTTGCATAATTTACAACAAAATTGCACTTTCAGCCGATGAGGTCATTTTATTATCATTCAAGTTGTATTTTTAGTAATATTTTTCTAATTTTTCCTTCAAAAATTTTCAAAGTTTCTCGCTTGATCCACGATGGAAATCACCAATTCTTCAATTGTAATAATAATCAACAATTTCCAATTTGTTATTGTCAATATAAACATTTCGAAATTTCACCTTAAATCACCATGGCAATAAAGTCGATTTTCGTGCAATGTTGTTCAATTGAAATCGTGTCGTCCAATGATTTTTTGTTTGTAAACGACAAGTTGTAGTGTTGAACGATTCGATTTGAGTTATTGGAGAAATTTTGGTAGAGGGGATCACAACAACAGGAATCAAGGGGGCAGCACTCAGTAGCGCAACCTACTACGAGACCGACGAGTTGTTTCTACTCCATAACAATAAATAATTGTTTTATATTTATTTAAATATTAATAAATCGATTAAATTACAGTAAAATGGTGATATTTCCTATATTAAATTTAAAAATTTTATAAAGTGTACGTATAGTTGACGAATATAGGGGTAGTTTGTACCCTATTTTCTTATCGAACGAACGAATAACAAGACTGAATTCTCGTGTTTTTTTTTTGTTAGTGTAATAAATTTAACGTAACAAAAATGTATAAATTACTGAGTGGTTTGAAGGATTATTTAAAAACACAAGATATAATTATTGATAGTGCCGTATTTCGTATGCACAATTTATTTACAACAGCCCTTTTAATGGCATGTAGTTTGATAATAACAGCATCCCAATATGTTGGTAATCCTATACAGTGTATTGTTGAAGGTTTACCAGGACATGTTGTGAATACATTCTGTTGGATATCGTCCACATTTACAATGCCTGATGCCTTTGTACGACAGGTAAAAAAACAAACACAAATTTACATCCAGAAAATTATAAAATAAAAAAAACAACCCCTGTAGTTTATACTGGAAGCGGATCAATAATCTGCTAGTAGAATTACAGGGTACTTTCGAAAAGTAGTCATTCGATACGTTTCCACAACCACCATCAATTGGAGCATCCGCAACTTTACGCTAACGTTAACGAGAATTTTTACAAATATATCAACATAAAGATAGCGTTAACGTTTGAATTATGGAAACTTTGTTTATTATTACAATGATATAATTGTTGAGAAATTTTGATTAAGGTCATAAATTTAAAGATAATTAATAGTTGATTTATATATAAAGTTTTACATAAATAAATCATCAAATTCTTATAAATGATTTAATGACGCATTCATGATGATATCATTTCAAACATGTTTTTATTTAAATCGTCATCTTCCGCTTGTGTATAATAATTGTTTCCTTTACAAATATGTTGAATTTTTTTCATCTTTAAAAATCGGACCGGTTTCGTTTATATTTACGATATGTCCGAGACCGGTACGTATATGTATTTTCACGTTAAATAATATCAAGGTCATTTTAGTATATCAATTCAATTTAATCGTGTTACTAGAGAAAAACAAACGGAAGTCATTTTTAATGTGCATTCTATGTCTATTGTTTTTTCTTCTGTTTTTTTTTCTCTTAATATTATTTCATATTAACAATGAGTTGTTGAAAACATGAATCAATAATTGATTTCGTTTGTTAATTGATTGTTACTTGAAGCATGTTAGAATGAAATTTTACATATTCAAATAATGAAGGTTATCAATATTTTATACAGGGTGATTCACCTCAAACAAAAAGTTCTAATGGCAGCATTATTTGGCGAGTGATTCGAAAAACATTTCAAGGATTTATAGGAAGTCTAGAGAACGTTTTAGCAAAATTAGAACCTTGTAGCTCATTTAGAAGTTGTAAAAAAACGTTCGTTTTGGACAAGGTGGTGATTTTAAAAAACGAGTTGAAGACGCATAACAACTAAGAATGACTCGGAGACCCTCTCAATATTGTTTTTTTCTGTTTTTCTCCATTGCATTCTAGAAAAATGTGTAAAATCTCCATTTGTTCTAGAAGAAAATTAAGACAAAACGAAACAAATCAATGTTGGGAGGGTCTACGAGTCATTCTTAGGCGTTTTGCGTGCTTTGCTCGTTTTTGAAAATTACCAAATTGTTTTTTGTCCAACTTCCCAGTGAGCTACAAGGCTCTAATTTTGCTAACATGCTCTCTAGAGATCCCTCTATAAATCCTTGAAATATTTTTTGAATTACTCGTCAAATAATGGGAGTTGCCGTTGCCATAAGAACTTTTCGTTTGAGGTGAATTACCCTGTATGGTCTATTTATTAAAATTAATTGATAAGACTCGAAATATTGGAAAAATTCATTAATTTATCACTAATTACAGTTTAGAATCGTTTGTTATAATTTTGTGTACTCAATTCAATTAGAAATACGGTGAATTATAGATTTTATTTTATAATAGATCAAGTCAATTTGGACGCCTTGACTTCGAGCTATATGCGCATGTGTCAAGCGCCTTGTTAAAGTTTACAAAAAACTTTCATGTTTAAGAACTCAACTATGTCCGTGCAGGCGTTGAATGAAGCAGTTTTATCGATCGTTTTCAAATACGGCTTAAGTGTAACTTTAGACGTTTAATTTTAAGTAAAGCTTATAATATAAGCATCAAGTAATTCAATCTTGAACGGTTTGAGTGTCAAATAAATCGATAAATATTGATGCGCTTATTCGATCCTTACTCTATAAATTTTGTAAATACAGTATCACTTCTATAGAGGAGGAAATAAATAGGAGTTTTTAAGGCTTAATAAAGTGGGCATAGAAGTAACTAAAGATCTATTACTAATAGGTCCCACTCTCGAATTATATAAATCGTTTTTGAATATATAATGAAACGTTAATTTTCGATTAGCACTAAGTTTTAAAGTCACTTACTAAGATCAATTGTTACTTGCAGTTATAAAAATCTTATTTCAATAAAATAAGCTTGACTTAGATCACTTTACACTCAATTTACGGATTAATAAGAGAACTAAAATTCATTATAAGCATTAAATTCCACATAGTTACAGTGACAGTCTAAATTTGACTTAACTTAAGTGTTCCTTAGACCTAAGAATCATATTTTGTTCGAGTTAACCGTAGCGTTACACGCATTTTTGTAAGCAGTAGTACCTTAACGGGTCCCTCTGCCTAAATTTAAGTCTAAATCGGTACTTAGTGTGGGTAAAAGAATTGGACTTGAGTCTCGGCTTAGCAATAGCTTGTCTTAAATCGACCTAAGTGTGCTTACACATGTTTATACTGTACGCTATTGTACGCTTAGATCGACTTAAGATTACATTTTGCTAAGTGTAGTTTGGCGTTGGAAGATACGAGGAATAATTTTTAAAAATTCTCTTCCTAGAAGCTTCAATCGTTCTGTAATAGTAGCGCGGTCATATAGAGAGGGTTCACTGTACGCTAAGAACCATACACGTTCCTTTGTGGTTTCACAAAAAATAATCGATTGGTTGTTTTCACCCAACTCGAAAGCAAAACGAAATGTATTCGCTATGTTCAAATGGCTTTTTTTGTTCGATTTTCCCTCGAGCGAAAAGAAACACACAAAAAAAATTATTAGTCCCAACATTATAGGTAGAACGATACTCATAATGACTAGTTGTAGATTTAATTTTGATTGATTATAATTATAGTGTTTTGATGTTTTTTTCTTCTTCTTCACGTTAACCTGTAGGTTGGTAGAGAGGTGGCCCATCCAGGTGTTGCTAATGATTTCGGCCAAGAAGATGCTAAGAAATATTACACGTACTACCAATGGGTTTGTTTTGTTCTATTCTTTCAAGTAAGTCCTTAATATTTTCCAATTTTTTTTCTTCCAACTAATATTTATTGATTTGTAGGCTTTAGCTTGTTATGTACCGAAAGTTTTGTGGGACTTTTGGGAGGGTGGTTTGATGCAAACGCTTAGTATGCGTTTAAAAATCGGTATATGCCATGAAGATGAGAAAAATGCCAAGAAAGAAGTTATTCTTGAATATCTACAAGTCCATTTAGGGGTAAGTTTTTTTCCCTTAAAGTATAATGTATACTTGTCAAAAGCTTTGCAAGGGGGTAAGGAGGGCTTCGCGTACTAAAAATCCTCACTACGCCTCTAGAATCGTACAAAAAATACATATTTTGAAGCTTTTAATCGTTTTTTGGGAGGGAGAAAAGACCTATACACTAGCGCCCTTTTGGTCATTTATGGAACCTTTCTTTCATTCATTTTGGTGGACACTTTAGGTTGAAGACCCATATCAGATTGTCCTCCTTATCTTTATACTCCATGGTGTTCGTTAATGTTGGTGTTGTTGTTTTTGGCTGTTCATTCGCATTCGTTCGTGTTCGTTCGATGTGGGTGCGACTTTACGCTTAAGCCGGCTACACACACGCTAATTTGTTGGGGAAATAGAGTGGGGGGGGGGTCCTGCAGATTGGCGGTTTGAGCTGAAATATCGACTTTTAGTGAAGATTTCCATACATTTTAAGCCGGCTACACACATGCCAATTTTTAGGGATGGTTTGTAGGGGAAATAGAGTGGGGGCTCAGCAGATTAACACATGAATAGGCACGTCGAGACGAGGCTCCCACTCTATTTCTCCTAAAAATTGACGTGTGTGTAAGAAGCTTAAAACCAATTTTGTTATGGTATCATCAAAAAGATGGAGATTTAGTTAATTTTAATTGATTTTCAAGCTGAATTATCATAATTTTCTGCTCTTTTAACCAAAATTGAAAGCTTTATTCCAGAATTTGTGTTCCCCGAATTTTTTTTTTGGTATGTTTGGAAAATTGACACTTTTCCACTAAGCCCGTGCTTCAAGGGGGTTCCCCGCCTTGCGTGAGCTAGCGGGGGTATAATTACACAACAACTGGAAGGAATCTTAATTAATGAATTAATAATAAGTAATAATTAATTGTAATTGTTGTCACGTTATTTGTCTATACAACAACACGACTTAAAACAGCAATATTGATGCATATTCAATATTTTACTTGATTAGATATGGTGAGTTTTACGTATAAGGCGAAGCTTAAATAAATTTGCATACGAAACACTATATTTACCTCGTTTTTTTTTTTTATCAAATCGTCTATTTACATTGAAATTATCGACAAAATTTCATGTATTACATGTAAATTGAATGTCTTTTTATCAGTGAATTTAAACAGAGTCTGTTATTATTAAAGTAAGGCGTGTGAATTTGTCTTGATTTTTTCTGTCTCTCTTCAAATACTGGCGATTTGATAATATCTTCTCTGTTAAATGTTCCCCGCCAGTAGAAACAGTAGGAAACTTAAAATTGACTGCAATCGACCATCTTGAGTTTTTATTGCATCGTAACAAGGTCTTAAAGCTACAAGCGGTTGATTATATTGTCAGTATAGGGAAAGAATTAGTTACACCGGCTAGATGATGACGTTAACTTTAATTCTAGTATAAGGCGGTGACGTCATCACTCTCTATAGGGAGTGAAATGCCTTGCTCTGATTATTATTATAAGAGATTAATTATTGTTTATTATTTTCAGCGTCACAATTTCTATGCGTTGCGCTACTTCGCCTGTGAATGCCTATGTTTGATCAACATTCTTGTACAGTTGTATCTAATGAATCAATTCTTCGATGGTGAATTTCTATCGTATGGTTGGCGTGTAATGAATTTCTCTGAACAAGCACAAGAAGATCGACGTGATCCAATGGTTTATGTATTTCCACGTGTAACAAAATGTATTTTCCATAAATTTGGTGCATCTGGTTCAATCCAAAAACATGATAGTATCTGTATATTACCATTGAATATTGTTAATGAAAAAACTTATATATTTATATGGTTTTGGTTTATGTTGTTGGCAACAATGTTAACAATTTTAGTTGCTTATCGTATATTGATTATATTTAGTAAACAATTACGTGCTAAATTACTTTATACAAATAATCGTAGTATACCAATTGAGGTATGCAAATCACTTACAAATAAAATTCAATTAGGTGATTGGTGGTTATTGTTGATGTTAGGACGTAATATGGATCATATGATATTTCGTGAAATTATTGCTGAATTAACAAAACGTATTGAAACGAAAAGTAATCGACAAAATTGAAAGTTGATTAATTAAATAAAAATCGATGATAATTCAAATACTCATTACAAAAAATATTTATTGCCTTCTAATTAACAAATCGAATTGTGTTCGAATATCTAACAATTATATAAAATACAGTTTCTGTGATCTAACAGTATATAAAAATACAACTGGAATAGTTTTCCTTTTTAAGAAAATAACGAGCCTGTTTTTATCTATTGATATACGATTTTATCTACAACTTTTGTATAAATTTATACAAATTTTACATGTGAATTTTTGATAAAAGTCGTTTTCTATATTATTATTATTATTATTATTATTAGATTATAAGTGAATTTATACATTAATTATGGAGTTTTATGTATATGCAGATTTTAAATAAATTTTTTGTTCCATTCAAGTGTCATCTTTGATACCCGTAGAACATCGATTTCGAAGTGGCTGTAGCATAGAAACGTAGGTCGTAACTAAATACCTTGTTAGTCATTTATTGGCAAATATGTCAATTTTAAGCTAAGTCTTACGTTCCGATATTGTACCACATCAACTAGTTTGAGTATTATGAGATATTAATTCGGTTGAAATCTTGAGCCGTAAAATTTGTTACAATTTAATGAATGACTGAAAATTTTCCTTACATGAGCAGCTTTAATCGTTTTTTCTGAGTTCATAAAAAAGAAAAAACTTTTTGTACTTTCAAATGATGTTTTCAATAAATTCCATTTAGATCCTTTCTGTGACAGTTCAGCAAAGTTGAATTCAGTCTTGTTATACTTATTGTATGTATATTCGTTAACTGAACTGGAATGAGAATTATTATGATACAGATTTTTTTTAGCTATTTTCAATTAGACAAAGCAGCGAAATTGAAACGTAGGTCTTAGCTTGATCTATACACTAAAAGTATTGCTTTTATATCAATCATAATGTAGAATGCATCAATATATTGTGCGTCGTGCGATCTATTAAATTTGTTATCAGAATTAGCGTTGACACTGTCAAGGCATGTCTTTGATTGCCTGTATTACAATTGTCATTAAATGTGACGTTCGTCATGATGGTTCAATCCAAGACATGCCTTTAGAGTTCTAACTGTAGACCATTTAAACTCAAGTTAAATTTAATGGATTGCACGATATTTGCCTGAATGAGAGATGGTGGCGCTCCGTAATAGAGAAAATTGCAATGAGCGAGTGATAGAAATTAATAATAGGTATGTATAGTACGTTTACACCGCTAACGTTTTGACTTAAGTTGTAAATAATAAGAATTAGTGGTTTACACAATGGATGCAAAATTTATAAGAGCCGTCTTATACACATTTATGTGTATCTAGTAGTAGGTATACAGAGTGTTTGATCTAAATATGGTCGATTCTATAAAACTCCTATTACTCGCCTAGCGATTCGAAAAATATTTCAAGTGTTTGTAGGAGGGTCTTTAAAGAACAATTCAACAAAAGTAGAACCTTGTAGCTCATTTGTAAGTTAGAGGATGCTCAAGTAATTCTATTTGTAAATCGTTTTGCCTATGTAGTTCGTTTTAAAAAATCGAGACACTACCCAAAACGAGCATTTTTTGACTGACTTACAAATGAACTACGATGTTCTAATTTTGCCAAAGTGTTCTCTAGAGACTGCAGTATAAACTCTTGAAATATTATTTGAATCACTGTATTAGTTTAATAGAAACGGACAAATTGTATAATTCCAAGCCGGACATTTTATACAGGATGTTTGATTTAAATATGGTTGATTCTATGAAACTCCAAGTAGTTGACAAGCGAATTGAAAAATATTTTAAGGATTTGTAGGAGGATCCTTAAAGAACATTTCAGCAAAATTCGAACCTCGTAGATCATTTGGAAGTTGGTCAAAAAACGCTCGTTTCTGACGATCTAGCAATTTTCAAGAACGAAATAAACACGCAAAACGACTAGGATCCTCCCAAAAATGATTTTTTTCGTTTTTGTCCATTTTATTCTGAAACGTATTTTCTCTGAAACATAATGGAGAGAAAGGAAAAAATCAACATTGGGAAGGTCTCCGAGTCATCCTTACAATTAGTCGTTTTCCGTGTTTAGTTCGTTTTTGAAAATTGCGACATTGTCCAAAACGATCGTTTTCGACCAACTTCGAAATGAGCTACGAGGTTCTAATTTTGCTAAAATGTTCCCTACGGACTCTCCTACAAATCCTTAAAATATTCTTCGAATCGTTCATCGACTAATAGGAGTTTCATAGAATCAACTATATTTAGATCAAACACCCTGTATAATTCCTAAACCAATGTACCTAATTGTGAGACAAATTACAAATTTATTGAAACAAATATTCGAATTTTATTGTGGAATAAATTAAATACATTGAAAATATTTGCAAATTATCTCTATTTTCGTGTAGAAACGATAAGATTAAAGGTGTATATCAGTGTTTGTGATTTTCTTCAGTTTTTGATAAGAGAAGAACAAAGGAAATGTTATATAATGTTCTTTTCTAGACTTGTTTGTGCCCGTCATTTATCCATTTCAGTTTTGAATTTCAAAGTGTTAACACGAGTGTATCAAATTTAAAAATAAATTAATTAATAATAATAAATAATAAATAATAATTTAATAACAATAAATAAATAAATAAATAATTGTAAAATATAGTGAATAGTGCTAATAAAGTGCAGTGTTGTGTTATGGTGTTGGAGCTTTGATGGAACTGATGGAAGCTGTCTTCCCACGGAGATGTGTGCCAAAAAAATCATCGAAAGGGTAATTTGCGATATTTAAACTATAATTCCAAAATTACTAACTTTTTTTTTCATTTTCTCTAATTACAGTAGGTTCGAACAGCGTGGGACAGGAGGCTGAGATGCAGTTAGGTAGTAAGTACTATCTTGATTTATATCGCAATTCCGTACTGTTATGCAACATTTTTATTATCAACAGACATTCAAAGAATCGAAATATAAACTAAATTTTCGATATCTATAATATAATAATTAATTTAATCATCTATTAAATCACGTATTATAATTGATAATAGGCGGCCACGTAGAACGCTTTAGGTACTGTTAGGTACTTTGTAGGCACTTGTATAGGCTCACTTATTTTTATTCATTAGATTATCAATCTCTTTTAGGAACTTTATAATATTACTAAATTCAACGGAAAAAGAACTAATGTTCTTATTAATTCATGTTGATTATTAAATAATCTAGTCAACACCTTTGATAGGTACTTTAAAAACCTGTTAGGTACTTTGTAGGTACTTTTTGAACTTTATTGATTCTTTCAATACACATTAGCAACAAATAATTTTTGTATTTATACAAAATAACCACGCATACAGGACTTTTTACAACTCTCTTCGTTCGCAAAAATACTGAATTTGTACGATCAAGTACAAGATTACAACTTGGAAAAAGTGTCGCGATTAAAGCTTTAATGCTTTGAACTCGATTTTTACCAATTTTTGCAGTATAAAGTCAATTAATGACTAAAAATACTGAAATAGTCCAATGAAGTACAAGTTGAAGACTTGTAAAAGGTGTTACGAGTAGAGCTTTGGTGCTTTGAGCTCGGATCTTTCCATTTTTTCCCCGACGAGCTGTCAATTAATGACAGAAACGACCGAAACCAAACGATAAATTACAAGTTTAAGACTTAGAAAAGTGCCACGACTAAAGCTTTAATGCTTTGATTTCGATCTCTACAATTTTTTGCCATCGAAATGCCAATTTATGACTACAAGTACTGAAATAGTCCTAAAAAGTACAAGCTTACGACTTGTAAAGTGTAACGAGTTAAGCTTTGATGCTTTGAACTCGATCATCTTCTCTTTTACCGTTCAAGTGTCAGTTGTTGACTAAAAATATTAAAAATTTACAAGTTTAGGTCTTGTAAAAGGTGTCACGAGTAGAGCTTTGACGCTTTGAACTCGGATCTTTCCATTATTTTTTCGCGACAAGCTGTCAGTTAATGACAGAAACTACCGAAAGCAAACGATAAACTACAAGTTGCCACGATTGAAGCTTTAATGCTTTGATTTCGATCTATACAAATTTTTGCCATCGAAATGCTAATTTATGACTACAAATACTGAAATTGTACAATGAAGTACAAGTTGACGACTTGTAAAGTGTCACGAGTAAAGTTTAGAACTGGTAAAAGGTGTTACGAGTAGAGCTTTGAAGCTTTGAGCTCGGATCTTTGCATTCTTTTTTTTTCAGACGAGCTGTCGATTAATGACAGAAACTACCGAAACTATACGATTAACTACAAATTTAAGACATGGAAAAAATGTCACAATTAAAGCATTAATGCTTTGAACTTGATTTCTACTAATTTTTGCTGTAGAAATGTCAATTAATGACTACAAATACTAATATTGTTCAACTAAGTACAAATTGAAGATTTGTAAAAAGTGTAACGAGTAAAGCTTTGATGCTTTGAACTCTTATCATTTTCTCTTTTACCGTCCAAGTGTCAGTTGATGACTGAAAATATTGAAAATGTACAAGTTTGGGACTTGGAAAAGGTGTTAAGAGTAGAGCTTTGATGCTTTAAGCTTAGATCATTCCATTCTTTTTTTCCAACGTGCTGTCAGTTAATGACAGAAACTACCGAAACCATATGATTAAATACAAGATTACAACTTGACATAAAGTGTCACAATTGAAGCTTTAAAGTTTTAACCTCGATCTGTACAATGTTTTGCCATCGAAATGCCATTTTATGACTACAAATACTGAAATTGTCCAATGAAGTACAAGTTTACAAGTACTTGTAAAGTGTCACGAGTAAAGCTTTGATGCTTTGAACTCGATCATTTTCAGTTTTACCGTCCAAGTGTCAGTTGTTGACTGAAAATATTGAAAATTTACAAGTTTAGGACTGGTAAAAGGTGTTACGAGTAGAGCTTTGAAGCTTTGAGCTCGGATCTTTCCATTCTTTTTTTTTTCAGGCGAGCTGTCAATTAATGACAGAAACTACCGACACTATACGATTAACTACAAATTTAAGACATGGAAAAAATGTCTCAATTAAAGCATTAATGCTTTGAACTCGATCTCTACTAATTTTTGCCGTAGAAATGTCATTTAATGACTAAAAATACTGAAATTGTCCAATGAAGTACAAGTTTACGACTTGTAAAGTGTCACGAGTAAAGCTTTGATGATTTGAACTCGATCTGTTCTACCTATCCTTTACCTTTTAGCTGCCTGTTGATGACAGAAAATATAAAAAAATATTGGGTTCTTGATGCGGGGGAGGGGGGGAAATTTCTCTATATCTTAGGGTCCAAATCTCCATTTATGACCAAAAATACTGATTCTACATATTTAAGTACAAGTTTAGACTTGTAAAAGATGTCACGAGTAAAGCTTTGGTGCTTCAAACTCGATCTTTTTTTATCTTTGACTAATTTATTGGGGTGTAGCTGTAAAACCAACCACCAAAACTAAATTTTCTCCGGTCATTTTCAGTTATTGTGGTGCTTAGTATACATTGGAAATCTGATTAGTGATTACCCCCTTTGTCGATGGGTATAGCCAAAAGTTCTTTAGAATATCAATATTTACTATACAACTGGTAGGAAAGCAGATAGCAACAGTATTGTTGATGATTGAGTCTCTTACAAAATATTTTTTAGTACACTTCCTATCTATTTTCCAATTTTTATAAAATTATTCCAATTTGGTCCGAAGAACTGTAAACAACCCTAATTTTCTTTCAGTAAATTGTTATTTAAGTTATACAGTTGAGGACAATAAAATGATAGCAGTGCTTCAAATAAAATAAAAAAATTCAAATTTTCAATTTTTGAAAAATCAGGAATATCTTCGAAGGAAGAATCAAGAGTGTGTTCGAAAGAATTGAAGTGCTGAATTTCCATGGATTGAAACAAGTGAAAATCCAAAGGGGTAAATATGGTAGATAGTATTGAATATTCTACCCCAACAGTTAAATAAACTCTCTTTTTTTTTGTTCTTGTCGAAGAAACTTAATTACAGTTTGTTTTGTTGCCATTAAGATAATTACTACATAACAGTTAACCAAAATATCTCAATGAGATACATACCGTTATTATGGTATTTCATAATGGTTTTTCTAATGTTATGTGCTCCCCATTCTACCTTCTTTTATTGAAAAACGGAAAATGTGAGCATGCTCCAAAATGTTGAATAAATATTGTTGCGACACAATATAAAATCCAAGTCTGATTCTTCGTTACGAATCTACTGAAATTGCTCATGATGTGACTATTGTTGACATGTATAGTTTAACCATCGGAAGTACCAATTGGCGAGAAAATTTTCGGCCGAGCTCGTGTCGTACAAAAAGTGATGGCCAGTGTTATACTGGATGACCCACAAGTGTCGCATAATTTCATAGGGGCATATAGGAGATGAAATTCCAAGACGAAAAGTCACGTTTCCCTCACATGGATAAGCTTTCGAATAAGCAGTTATCCGCTCGTCCATCTTTAGTAAAATTCTGGAAAACTAACAAACCGATCGGAAAATTTTTTGAACATTTGGAAAATCCTCTGAATTTTTTCTATTTAGTAATTTTTTCATTCAATAAATAATCAACATAAGGTGAGCTGTGGGGGAATTTCTAAAACAAACATGCTCCGAGACAATTGTTTGTAATTTAGATTTTTCTCAAAATTTTCCAAAACAAAATCGACCCTTTCCTGCATCTTGAGACGCTCTTTTGATAACGCTATCGCGCGTTTCTACATCTTAAAAAATAAGCGAGAAATCGTATATCAAAATTCCTAAATAGTAGCCCACAACCTTAAATATATGTACTGGGAAGATTACGTTATTTAATAATGCTTACTTTTTGCTAGTCTAATTTTCAGTGAAAGTGTTCCCAATTCGTACTGAAAAATATAATTTTTGACATAAGCATGGATTCTTCAAGATTTGGCAAGAAAGTTTCAGTGAACTTTGAACCTATCGAGGGCTTAGTGTAATCTTAAGCCGCGTTCACATTTAACCAACGAATGCTGATTGCGAATGAACAACCAAAAACAATGAATCCACACCAACAATCTCGAACATAAACAAACATGCACAAGCGGAAACAAATACTATGACTGGTAGATTTCACTTGTGTTCCGTCCAGGGCCGGTGCTAGGGTGTTTGGCGCTCTTATGCAAGAGTAAAATGGTTCCTTAATCAATGTCATTAAATCAGATGGTTTACCTAGGTCTGTAAGTTCTTATGGCAACTCTAATTCGGAAGTTGGTCCAGCCCTAGCAAATCTGTAGCATTAAGTTTTTAAATAAGTTAAAAATATTGAGGTATCCCAGGGATATTTGAAAAAACTGATTTTTTAGTGATAACTTCAACCCCCAATATCTCCCTTAAACTTAAATATGGGAACGAGCTAAAAAGTACGCATCCCTTAGGATAGAATTAACTACCTGTATACTAAATATCATCGAAATTGGGAGCTTACTCGTGTTAAACACCCTGGAGTACCTATTGCTGACAAAGCTTCCTGAAACGGTGAAAAGAGGAGGTGAAGAGAAAAAAGAGGAATATATTAAGTGGTATGCTTGAACCTAAAAAAGCCGGTTTCTATGTTCTATTCAGCTCCGGATTTTGTTCCGGTTAAAATTTCGTTTCTTTTCGGTTTTCGCTTCAATTCTGTTTTAAAGCCTTGAATTTTTCTTTATTAGTGAAAATTAAAAAAGAAATACTTTTTGCCAGAAGCACCCTTAGAAATGGTGCCTTTTGATTCTTTATTAGTGAAAATTTTAGCCAGAAGCACCCTTAGAAATGGGGCCCCTTGATAGCAAGCGGCCTTATGCCTAGAATTACTTGCTTACTGAATACGAACACGAACGAACGCGTGCGAACGGGCAGTTCGTTTTACAGTACCGACATGAGATGGGTTATTATCGTGAATTTCGTTCGAGTTCGTTCTAACGTCTACACTTAACATTTCCGTTTATTCGCATTCGTTCGTTAGATGTGGACGCAGCTTTAGATGAGAGGAATATTACTGAATTTCTGCAAGAACAATAAATGCTGCTTAAAATTTCGTTTGAAACAGATGAAAATGATCTGACTGACATCTAGTGTGGCATAAAGGAAACGTGTAGTGTTGAGTTTTCAGTGAAGATGTCGTTGCCATTTCCTGAAAATTTAAATTTCAGTAATTTATCGTTGTTTTTTTCTTCTCTTCGATTGTAATTGCTTTGTTGAAGTAGAAAAAAAAATCAAATAAACAATACAGAGGCTGTATTTAACATAAATCACTGAAAAATTATGAATAATCGACAATTCTATTCCAAGTCCGTCTAAATTTAACAAGTTAACGTCGTCTCTATTTTAAACAATCTAGACTAAAATTTTTATTATTAATGATTTATATTTATAGTTAAATTAGTGTTATTATAATTTTGAATATTTGCTTGTTGCTTTTAGAAAAAATAAAGTATTAATAAAATTATTCTCGCTTGAAATTTGCCAATTTTTATTGTCTCTACCGAAATAGCTTTATCTTACAATTAGTTTCTGAACAGGCATCCTCCTATCAGTTCTGGTCAATTTTAGAAAATTTAAATATAAAAACAACCTCATTATAATGGTTTCAGTTTTTATACTAGACGCGTTACAATAACTGACTAACAACAACGATAAAAACAACAATCCGAATTAGTTTTAGAGATTCTTCTTAAATTTCCCATAAACTTTCCGGTTAGATTTTTCAATATTCGTGTCATACTTACCCTTTATGCGCATCCACTAGAAAAACTGATGACTATAGATGAGGCACACACGTGTCTCCTCCTCCGTTTTTGTGGATAAGATGTGTTCTCTTTTATTGTTTTTCTTGTCTACTACAACGGTACAGGATAATTTTCATAGAGAAGAGATATAGGGGCGCAATTTCAGTTACTAGGACCTTACCTAACACAACAACCACCGACAACGATACGGCAAGTAAGTAAACATTCATCTAATAATAATCCCTATTATTATATCTAACGATTATCTGTTTATTTATTTACTTATTTATAAAGTGGATGAGAGTGTTTAGAACAGTGTTTCCCAAAATACAGGCCACGTTCCCCCTATAAAGAAACTTTAAGCGATTGGAAGGGGATTGTGGAAACTTTAGGAAACACTGGCTTTTTTTGTAAAAAAAAAGAAAACAAAATCAAGTTGTTAGACAGTTATTTAATTAAGTTTAGTTGATGATACCTTCCTGTGTAACAATAACCCGAATGATAATCTAATTGGACAATTTATAGATTTTTATTAAGAAAAATATGAACACGAATATACAGTCTATGAAACCATAATATATTCTAATAACGATAAAAGCTAACATTTTTAGAACTTAATTAGATTAATATTAATAATCAGTTGAAGTTTTTCGGTCGAGTGTAGTGGTTGTGTTGCGGAAAATCATGAGAAAAATTGGACGAACAGCACGAATTGAAGTGGTTAAAATTCAAATGAAAACAAGGTAGTCGATGAGGTAATTTTATTGAAATTTTGAATTTTTCAATGATCTTCTGTAACAGTAATTGTCTCGATCTCGATGTACCCATTCGATCATATCACCTATTTATTTATGTATGTAACAATGAAATAATCTTGCAAGGTGCGAAAATTTAAGATTAATTAAATATACAGAGTGTCCCACGTTAAACATTAATTAAGTACCAGTGTAAGTTTTATAACTCACCAACGATAAATAATGTTTAGTTTAAGGCAGAGTGTATGCAAGGTTTTTCATGTAAATATGGTGTGTAGAACTAAATTTGCTATAACTTTTTCACTTATTAAGGCACGATTTCGCCAACATCAGTTAAACTTAATGAACAGTTAAAAACAATCGTTGTTATGATTATAAAAATCGTTTCTATGATTTATTTGTTCGTTAATATTTAACAGAAGTTGGTGAAATTGACTTGAAGGGAACACCTGGGCTATCTATTGGAGGTGAAAGTGTCCTTCTATAGTTTTCGGAAAATTGAATGAAAAAATTCAAAAATTCAGTCTACTGAATACAAAAATGATATTTAAAAAAAATTATTTTCCTTTGTTAAAATAAATCAAAAATTTATAAATATTGGAATCGGTGATTTTGAAAATTTAGGCCAGGGTTTTCTTTTTCCTAAAAATCATAAATTTAATATTGAGTAATTTCCAAAATTTGACCTCAATTTCTCTTATTTTCAAAAATTATAAAAGGGCACTTCTACTTCTAATGGAGAGCCAGCCTAGGTGTTTCCCATCAATTTATTGATATACAGTGTGAGTCAAGTAAGACTAAAAGTTCTTAGGGAAACTCTCATTATTTGGTGAGCGCTTCAAGAAATATATCAAGGATTTATAGGAGGCTAATTAGAGATCATTGTAGCAAAATTAGAACCTCGTAGCTTATCTGGAAGTTAGTCAAAAACGCTCATTTATGACGAAATCACGATTTTCAAAAACGAACTAAACACGCAAAACAACTAATTCTAAGAATGACTCGAGGATGCTCTCAACATTGATTTTTTTTTTAGTTTTTCTTATTTTATTCTATAATAGATGGAAATGTTCCACTTTCTTTTTAGAATGTAATGGAGAAAAATGAAAAAAAATTCAATATTGTAGCTCATTTTGAAAATCGCTACCTTGTCCAAAACAAGCGTTTTTGACCAACTTCCAAGTGAGCTACAAGGTTCTAATTTTGCTAAAATGTTCTCGAGGAACCCTCTACAAATCCTTGAAGTATTTTTCGAATCTTTCGCCAAATAATAGGAGTTGAGATAAGAACTTACGTGACTCATCCGGTATTGCAAATTTAACCTCATAAATAAACCACATTTACGTGAAAAGGACTGTATATGCAGGACCGGCGCTGATATGCTATGCGCCCTTGTGTTGAGAATAATTTTGCGCCTTTTGTTATCTTATAATTTTATGTTTAATTCAATTTTTTTGATATTTTCGGTCATTTTTTGCCCCCTTAGATTGTCTTTTCTTTAGATTGGCGCCTTTGAATAAACATATGGAAGCGCCGGTCCTGTACAATGGCGATTTAAAGAAAGAAACCAAATCTAAAGCGAGAATATCACATATTTTCGTTAGTGTGAATCAGGTTGTTTCTTTAATGAGGGTAAGAAGGAGAGTAAGTAGGAGGTATTGGAGCCAGTTTCAGCCATAGCAAATTTCTAGAAAGTATCCTTCTATTCAGGTAAATACCCAAAATGGTATCAGTAACCCCACCCCCTTCTTCTGATTCTAACCTGTTTAGATTCTGTTACATTGTAATGACCGCCCTCATAAGTCTGTTTTACACAGCCGCACAAGAGGTGATCTCTTTTTTTTAATCGCTACTGTACATACGCATCTTCTGAATGGGTTGTACTAAATAATTGACTACAGCTTATTTAAGCGACTGTATACTGATTATATTCAGGATTACATGTTTTTCAGGATAAAACATATACATTTAATTAGCTACTTTTATCAGTAAGTAGTGATAAGAGTATTCTATTGCTAATTAGTATCAAATATCGATACACTCGATTATTCTCTAGATAAGTTAAGTGTCTTCGAAATGAATTAGAGTGTTCTACACGATCTATAACCAATACTATCTTCATCTCTATTTCTAATTTTAAGCTTCGATTTTGATGTAGATAGTGATCGAGATCGAGATTAGACATAAAATTACTGAAAATTCAAAATTTGGAAGATGTATTCCATAGAAATCAACTTACCAATTCTTTATTTGGTGCTAGTTGTAGTTTTATTGATTTTTCGGAAGACAAACAAGTGTTTAGATGATTGATTAAAATTCACCTCCAATATCTCCCATGTTGTTCCTCTAAATTTGATCCTTTTTTTCCCTTTCAGTTTGTAGAGTTCGTATTTCCATTCAGTTTGATTATACGATTTCAAGTGTTTTGATTGCCCAGTACAGTGTAATAGTAATAAAAAAAAAAATAGACGTCTAAAATTAAAAACCAATAAAAATCTTGTAGTTGAATTGTGGTAGTTGAAACGAAGATCAGTGGACGTTTTATATGTGAATCCTACCATACCATCCTTGTAGATATAAATTCGATTGTGCTTGCAGAAATAAATGCACGCTTTGTACGCAATAAGTGATGGTCCTTTGGCATATACATTATCCCAAATGGGGAGGGTTAACAATGAATCTATTCATAAGAAGAGATTTTATTACAAAACACAGGCTCCAATACGTGTAAAGGTGTCACGTAAACATCAACAGAATAGCTATAGAAGGACGACGAGGAGCCGAAGGAGGCGACATTGCAATCAGGACGAAGGTACACAAGCTATGGACCTCCTTAGAGGGGTGTATTCACTAGCGCAGGTAAACAATTTCACCCACCAAACAATAAAATTGTATTTTCATATAATGTTACATAATATTCATTGGAGAAAATGGAAGTTTATTTTGAATTTGAACATTTTAGACGAATCAAGTTACTATTGACAATCCTGTTTTTCGATTACATAGTGCTACTGTTATAATTTTGGTAACATTTTCAATAGCTGTAACAACACGACAATATGTAGGCAATCCAATCGATTGCGTCCATACAAGGTAGAGAGATCATCTCTTATTACCCAAATAAAATCAAATTTAATTTCTCACTTTATTTTATTGATTCCATTTAGAGATATCCCTGAAGATGTATTGAACACTTACTGTTGGATACATTCAACTTATACGGTCATTGATGCATTTAAAAGGATGCCAGGCCACGAACAAGCGTATCCAGGTGTCTACAATACTGGAAAAGGTCCTGTAAAACAAGTCAAATATTACCAATGGGTTGCATTTACGCTATTTTTCCAGGTATGTAAAATTTCTTGGCTTATTACTTTAGATACGAGGTGTACTTCATGAAAAGTCAAATTCAAGACATGCTTCATTGTTCAGTCAAATGCTGTCTAATTTATGCTTTTGAGAAAACGCCAATTTTGACCGCATTGGCCCTAGTTACTATCGAATGAAAAGAAACAGGTAGTATTTTCATCTTTATTTTACTCATAAGTTATGACAGTAAAATAAAGATAGAAATATTATCTATTTCTTTTCATATAGTAGTAAGTAGCGCCAATGCGGCCAAAATTGGCATTTTTTTCAAAAGTTTGCTTCTTATAGGCGTTTAGTGAATAATAACAGAGATTTCAGCCTTATATGACATTTGTGATTGAAAACTTTGCTCGGTAGATGCTGCCATCTATTTGTTAAGAGTTATAATTGTAGCTCCATGTTTTTTACGGAAAACGAATTCTTTTTAATGGTTTGCCTCTCGAGTATAATTTATGAGTATAATTTTATTAAAAGAGAGAGAAAATATTGCCCTCTCTTAGCAATAGATTTACTTACAATTAGTGACGTTTTTTGTCTGTTATTATATTCTCATCGCCGGGAGTACATCGATAGTGTCGTCGTCTGGTGGTCGGAATACTCACAAGGCTAATAATACTTCGGTAGTGGCGCTGACTGGTGTCGGTAGTACTTTTTCGATCACATAAAAAGCATTAGATGACATTTTTAAGTTATGTAATGTACTAAAGTATGAACTAAGCTACGATACTACATAAGAAAGGCACAACCAGCTGCGATGTGAAATAACGTTGTACATCCCTTGTGTGGAAACCGGTAGTTCTTCGAACACTAGAGATGTACAATAAGGGCCAGTTGTTCGTCAATTTTTCAGTCTTCTACTGTAACTACAACAACTGACAACTTTAAAATTTTCTTAATAATTTTCGTTTTGTGTAAAAGTTCGATTTTAAGTCTGTTTAAAAGTTTGCCACGTGTAGATATTTGAGTTTTTCTCCATTTTCCCACAACAATAGCATTAAAGTCTTCAAGGAACTTTTCACTTACGTTCCCAAGATTTCCATTTATTCCTTTTACATTACAAAGAACAGATCTGAAATAATTTTAAAAATAATCAAAATTTCATTAATCGTAAACGAATTTTACCTGTTTGATGGTGGATTCAAAGTTTATAATTAGAAATTCGAAAATATTTCTTTCTCAACAACACCACCATCAACAATAACAACAACAACAACAGAAACAGATGTAGAAAACAGATCTAAAACGATTTTCTACCAGAGGGAAATTCATTTAAATTTGAATATTGTTGAAGTTTGTTTCTCCAAAATATTTGTTTAGGAAGTGAACACGAATATATAGAAAATATCTTTAAATAGATGAAAACATCCGGAAAATTTGCACAATTTCTCAATGTTTTCTCTATTGTTATATTACCACACACAACTGGATTACATTGATAATAAATAATAATAATAATAATAACCAAAAATATACCCCGAATTGTAGCGAAACCGTTCGGAAAACTTCGATGGAAATCTTACTATATAACACAAAAAAGATCATTTTAAATTTTGTTTTCCACCTAAAAATATACGTGAATCTTTTTCAGTTATTTATAGTTTAGTATTCACCGACTTTTATTAAAAACAACTCTAGTTAGTGTAAGGTTTATAATCGAACCATTTTACTTAATAAAATTATTCTTCTTTTGTATTTATAAGTTTGGAGAAGGCAAGATATGACGTGATACTAACGGCACATGGCTAGTTGATCTGTTTAGAAAAGTTAGTGTTAAAATAAGCGTCCCGACGCTAGGAAGCCGTCTTCCAATATTGTACTAAACTCGACTATTATAGGGTTGTGAGAAAGATCGACGCGAGTGTCACATTTATAGTACAACACGTGCAACTATGGTCGCGATATTATTATTATTCTTGTGATTATTGTTAAATAATAATAATAATAATGATGTTGATGATGATGATGATGATGATGATGTTAGTAAAGATGTGGGATTTATGATGAATTCTCAACAATCGGTGTTGTCAATTTAGCAAATCGGGAAATGATGCCAAACACACGAATTTCTTCAAACGTGTTGTACTAATTGGAATTATACACGAAAAATGTTGGATATTTTTCGTGGATTAAAATCGTTGATAAGAGTCAATCATATACATACAGATTCGCCAGTTTTTCGTTTACATTATTCATTAACTGTATTGATATTAATTGCATTTAGTTTAATTGTAACAACACGACAATATGTTGGTAATCCAATCGATTGTATACATACGAAAGATATACCAGAAGATGTATTAAATACATTCTGTTGGATACATTCAACATTTACATTAATGAATAAAAATGATAATAATAATATTAAGAATCCACGAGCTGAACCATTTGTTAGTTATCCAGGTGTTAAGACGACTATTGATGAGAAAGAGAAGAAATTGGTGCGGTATTACCAATGGGTGTGTTTCTGCTTATTTTTTCAAGTGAGTAAAACTATAACCATTTTAATTCTATTTAAAGAAAAACTACACTATTTTAGTGTTAATTTAGTACAATTTAAACAAAGAAAAATCGCCTCCAGTTTCCTTCAGAATATTTGTATTGAAACAGGAAACTGAAATCGTTAGAAATTCTCGTTGACTGCACAATGGTGATTAAAACAAGAATCTCTCTAATTTTAGTCGTTCGTCGTCTCGATTATTGTTTTTGCTCAATAATTTTGAAAACTCAGCTTTTTTCTGACTAATTAGATTGTAGGCTCAGATACTGGAAAAATTTTGGTGTTTCGTAGAAATGAAGTTTTATGGATCTTTGTTGCTGAACTCATTTTTACTCATTTTTGCTCTCCATTTGTGTTTTCCTCCAATTCTCTTGACTTCATCCAGGGCGCATCCATTTGTTCATATTGTGTATAATACAAGGGCGCCAATCTAAACATGAGTCAAACTAAGAGGCTAAAAAAGGTAACCAAAACATTGAAAAATATGTATTAATAATGAAATTATACGCTAGAAAGGGGCGCAAAATAATTCTTAGCACAAGGCTGTACAACATATCAGCACCGGCCCTGAGTTTTTATTTTTCTGTACTTGTTTTTCAATAACCTACTTTTCTTTTAAATTTAACTGACTGGTTTGTACTTTATTTTGTGTTATTGCATATTATTAGCCTGGTTTTGCATAATGTGATGATAAAAAAGCTCTAATTTGGATCAACATCTCAAGTTTCATAAATAATCTGTAATTTTTTCTTGATCTTCATGTAAATTTTCGGTTTGCTTCAAAATTTAAAGAAAATAAATTTGGACGAAGGAAGAAAATTTGACTAAAAGCTATGCTGAAAGAGTAGCTTTACAAATATTTACAAGACAATAATTACAAAACCAAGCAGTGGAGGTGACAATGAGTTTTAATTGTCTTATCTGCATCTATAGCGAAATTTTTGACTGCATTTTAGTGTCAAAAGAGACTCCAACGAGGTCGAGATTCGGACCTGTATTCTAATGCTGCAAATACGAAATTTTTCTTTTGCTCTACATTTGTTTTTTTTTTTCAATTTTTCTGAGTTCATCGTTTTGTACCTGCTTCTCTTTAAGCTGCTTTACTTTTAAAATTAATTGACTGAGTTACACTATCTTTTGTATTACTGAGGATTGTTAGCATGGTTTTGCATAATGTGATGACGATAAAAAAGGCTTCAGTTTGGATCAAAAAGTCAAATTTTATAAATAATAATCTTGTAATATTATCTTGGTAATCATCTAAAGAGCCATGAGTTGTGTCAATTTTCGGTTTGTTCTAGAATTTAAAAAAATGTCGTTTGAAGGGAGAAAATTTGAATAAAAGCTATGCTGAGGGAGAAGCTTTACAAATATTTGCTAGTTAATCATTACAAAACCAAGTAGTGGAGCTTTTAATAACTTTTAATTTTCTTACTTGCATCTATAGCAAAATTTTTGACTACATTGCAGTGTCAAAATAAACTCCAACAAGATTAAGATTCTCTTTTGATAAACCTTATTTAAAAGCAGTTTTCCCACAAGCGTTTTTTTAGACTCTTTTGTCAAAATCAGATCAGATATCAGAATTACAGATTCTGCACCCTTTCCTCAGACACCAAAACAGTATTTTCAAGAAAGAGGAAATCTTTGATCTCAAATTTCATTGAGCGCATTAGGGGCTCGTCAGCAGAGTTTCTTCAAAAGAATATTTTTTGTGTGTGTCAAAAATCTAAAAAATTACAGAAATATCTTCCACTTCTAAAAGTTCTAAACATCTTTAAAGTGAGCGCCCCAATAGATCTTTCACAATTGCAAGCCAATTATTAATAGAATAATGTTTAGAGTGTGGCTCTTCAAGAAATTGCGACTAGAGAATAGAAGTGACTAATGGCTTGTAAACTTGTAAAGTTTAAAATTAAAACATTAAATAAACCAAAGGGGTTTTCTTTTCGGAGAATCCTGACTAATGTAAGAGGATTTATAAATAATAGTCATCCTGCAATAATTTCTTTAAATCCATCTAAAGAGCAATAAAACTCGTGAATCGTGTCAGTTTTTGGTTTGTTTCGTAATTAAAAGAAAAGAAACTTGGCTAAATTCGACTAAAAGCTGTGCTAAGGGAGTAAATACTAAATAGCTTTACAAATATATACAAGATAATCATTAGTATCATGACAAAACCAAGTGTTGTATTTTTTTTGAATCTATGGCAAAATTTTTGACTGTATTAGAGTGTCAAAAGAGGTCCCAACAAGGTCAGGATTCTCTTTTGATAAACCTTATTTAAAGGCAGCTTCTCCACAAGCGTGTTTTTTTTCTCGTCAATATCAGATCAGGTATCAGAATTACATTCCTCGACAACGTCTATCATCATCTGCATCATCTCATCAGACATCAAAACAGTCTTTTCAAAAAATCTATCGCAAATTTCATTGAGCGCATTAGAGGGTGGTTAGTAGAATTTCTCTAGAAGTATTTTTATAATAAACAATAATACTGTAATTTTTCGTTGATATTCATCTAAAGAGCCAAAAAAAAAACTCATGAATCATATCAATTTTTAGTTTGCTTCGGAATTAAAAGTAAACAAACTTAGTTGAAGGGAAAAAACTACTGAGAGAGTAGCTTTACAAATATTGCATTAGGGTGTCAAAATAGACTCCAACAAGGTCAAGATTCTCTTGATAAACCTTATTTTTTTGTGTCAATATCAGATTAGATATCAGAATTACAGATTCTGCATCTTTTCCTCAGACATTAAAACAGTCTTTTTAAGAAATAGCGAAGCTTTGATGAAAATTTCATTTTTTCTCCAAGGCTATTTTTAATAGAATATTGTTTGGATCGTGGCTCTTTAAGATATTGCGACTAGAGAAGAAGTGACTTACAGTTTATAAATTTGTAAAGTCCAAAATTAAACCATTGAATAAACCAATGGGGCTTTTCTTTTCCGAAAATTCTGACTAACAGGAAATAACAGACAATTTATAGTTTCTACATGAAAATCTAAATATTTTTCATTATACTACAAGTAAGCCTGTTTTTAAATAAATCCTGAAAATAGTACCTGAATCATCTTGTGTTATAATAATAATAACAATAGGAATATTAAAACAGACTTGCAATGTGTATTAAAATAGAATTTATTCCAAGGAAGCAGCACTACAATAAGACAATAGATTTTCACCATCATCGATATCCTCCTGTTTAATCTCCTTCTATTTCTCATCTATTTTTATCTATTGTTTAATCTATGTTGTAGGTATAACAGTACAGTTCGTTTTCTTGCTATATTTTTATGTATGTGTAAAATAAACATAGTCAAGAAATTTGATGAATGGATTTGTTTAGTGTTCTAAAGGATTTTTTCGTCGATTAAGTCGCCTTGAAACTTAATTTAATTGTCTAAACAAAAGTCGGCTATCTAATCTGACGGCGCCCATTTAATACTTGTAGTTTACACTAAAATATAAAATAAAAATAGATTGTATCGGATTTGATGTATAATAAAAAATTTACAAAAATTCGGAAATACTCGTTAATTTTTTTTTTGTTTGTAATAGTGGCTTTAGTTATTCTAATTTTATAAGATTGAAATAATCAATCTGTTGAAATTACTATCTATTAATCATAATATTGATGATTTATTATTTATTTGCTCTACGATTTCAATTTAAACAGAAAAGAATATGTCTGTTGAATATCATTGTAATTATAAAGTACGTTAATTGATAAATCTATTCCAGAACATCCATCGATACTTTTATTATCAATTTCGTAATAAATGCACGAAACGTGTTCAAAATTTTTGAATATTATTAACAATCCCCTTTGTAGTTTACCACATATGTTGAAGAAATTGATTTTAAATTAAGGACAAACCGAAATTTTCTAATTTCCAATTTATCTCGATGAAACAATAAAACTAATCTCGTATTGCTGTTATTATTATCATTTTTATTATCTAAATAATGGTAATTTTATTGATATTACGAAATCTGTAATTACGGGAAGTTATAAATTTCTATAATAATAGAATTAGTTTTATAGCGAAATATTCCTTTATAACGAGTTTCCGTTTCGAGAATTCACAATACATATGTTGTCTTAAATATTTTTTACAATTTCCTTATTTCTGTGATTAATATTTTAAAGTATAGCCACAATCTTTGGCATCCGTTTGTATTGTTTCAATTTCTCAAAACATTAATTCTAAAGACAGCCAACTGATGATAATAATAAGAATTGCAAATTTTCTTGGATATTATCCATTCTTTACTATTATTCGTTTAACAATAAATTCACTCTTTAATTGAACTATCTTGAATGGTCGCAATAAAAGAGTCCTTGGTATTCTCCAACAATTTCAATCATCATCTCAATCCAGAATAGAAGTGGCGCATCCACCATTTTCACACCAAAGAACGATTTTTGTGATACAAGCAACAGTTGGTTTTTATCCACTTCGATTATGGATAATTTAATTAAAAGCAATGGAATTTGATCTAAAACACACCAGGAAAGCTTGCCAAAAAGTTTATTTCAACCGAATTTGTTTCATTCTAAAATATAACCAATATTTGTTTTATTTTTATTGGAAACGTTCACGGTAAAATTGCAACAACACTTCAAGTTTCGTTTATTTTTATTGCACCTGTAAATTTTAGTAGACAATATAGCAAGAACTAAACCTTAGGGTTAGTGTATTATGTTTAAATTGTCAAGGTTAGATTTGATAGAACGTCATTGTTTTCTTTTACTATATTTGATTGTGCAAGGGAGCCAACGATTTATTCAGGTCAATATCATGATATAGAATCGCCTTCACAATTTAGAGATTGATTGGAGCAAATTTCAAATAAACACAGATTCTATTTTAAAAGTAAGTGAATACAATATTGAGTCGTCAAATACGAATCAACTGAAAATATCAACAGTTTAAATATAACTTCACACACAGAGAAAGAGTATAAGAAAATTAAAATACATAAAAATTATACTCGGTAATTTAGTATATGATTTTATATAAGAACGCATAACAAACGATCCCATTTTTGACTTGTGTTGTTGAGGTGTGTGCAATTCCTTTAATGTGCACCCTATGGCAACCTTCCAACATAGTTTAGAGCAACGACCGTGTGCCTTAAATGCCGAACACATGTTTTCAAAACTGTTTAAAATACATTTGAGGAATTGAAGAAAACGATTTCTCTATACATTTTACAGGATGTCCTAAAATATCCCAACATTTCTTTACTGTATGTACAAATCAATCAGTTGCTTGTTTGTTACTAAACATCAACACAAATAGTTCTCTCTATTAATTATAATCGAAAATAAACGAAAACATCACGTATTATAGTGGGGCTTAAATTATAAATCTACCTACCTACTAGTTTTATTTTCAGACTTTCAGCTATATGCAGTTTTAAATAAATATTTAAAAAGAAATAAATTGAATTTGTAATCCTATGCATTTTATTAAATAAATCTCCTACAATTTTGGGTATTTCTCTTATGAAGATTTACGTTAAACTTGACATACTTTTTTCGATTATAGTCGTTCAGTATTCAATTCTCTTGTGGATAAGCAGATTTTTTTAAATTTATTGAAAATTAACAATAACCATTATCGTTTTTGCACCTTTTGATTTCGTTACAAACTAACCACTAGAGATTTTCTTTTGATCTTGATAACGATGTGTAAGCAAAGTAGCTCCTTTGGTGGCACAGCACATCCACATAACGACCATTTAATTATAATGCAACATTATTTAACAATACAGAAATATGGTTAATTAACATAATTATAGATACGTATGTAGGTAGAAATGTGGTTTGGAATTGTCTCAATTAGCTTTCAATATAATTTGTGTTTATAAATTGAAACACCTTTGTGAAACTCGAGATTGGAGAAGTGCCATTGGGGCTTTATCTTTATGTTTAATACACAATTTCTCGCTTGTTTATTTGAGATGTAGAAACGAGCGATTGCGTTATGGAAAGAGCATTTCAAAGTGCCGAAGAAGGACGATTTCGTTTTGGTAAACTTCTTCTGAATTTTGAATTACCGACAATTGTTTCGGAGCATGTTTTATTTAAAGCCCCTTTTGTATTGTCCGAGTTTTGTGTCCGATTTTTCTATTCGATTTTCTATTTGAATTCATTTCGAATCCCGGATATTTTCATCTTTATATTATCCTAGTCAGTGGCATGTGTACAAAAAGACACTACGTACAACCCCAAATTCTCAAAACAGTATACTACGCATGACAATTTTTGGTAAATCGGATGAAAAGTCGGATGAAATTAGAGATCGTTCTATTCTGAACCAATCGGATGAAATATCTCGGATCTAACGGCTCGGATGGTGTAAGGAGACAAATTTCTTGTTTGATTTGTTCGGAACAAAAAATTGGACAATGTAAAGGAGCTTTTACCATTTCCCCCACAGCTCAGTATATAAAAAAACAAATGAGCTTTTCCAAAATTTCCAATAATTTTCAAAAATGTGCTTGTTCATCGATGTCACGATTTCCTCACATTGATAAGCTTTCGAATAAGCTACCATCCGCTTATCTATCTTTAAAACTGTTCAAACAAGCACTGCACAAACTTGCCGTTTTTATTATAATTAATGAAAACTGACAAGTTGATTGGAAAATTTATTGATAATTTGGAAAGCCCTTTGATTTTTTTTTTATATTTGGTGAAATTTTCACTGAAAAATAATCAACATAGGCTGAGCTGTGGGGGAAATTGTAAAGAAAAACATACTCTCAAATAATTGCCCGTAATTCAGAATTTCCAAGGAATTTTCCAAAACAAAATCGTTTCTTTCCTGCACTTTGAAACGCTCTTTTCATAAAGCTATCGCACGTTCCTATATCTTGGAAAATAACCGAGAAATCATGTTTCAAACACTCCACTTTTTCGTAAAAAGTATTAGTTCATTTAAGGTTGAACGCTACTGAATGAAAACGAAACTACATTCCAAAATTTTTAAAAAATTACGAAAGCTAATTATTAGTCCAAACTTTATTTATACAAAATTTAAGAAAAATCTGGTGTGTAGTTTTTGACAAAAAGTGAGGAAATTGTAAAGAAAAATATGCTCCGAGATAATTGTCGGTAATTCAAAATTTCCAAGGAATTTTTCAAAACAAAATCGTCCCTTTCTTGCATTTTGAAACGCTTTTTCTATAACGCTATCGCACGTTTCTACATCTTGAAAAACAAGCGAGAAATCTTGTATCAAACATTCTCCTTTTCCATAAAAAGTTGTGGTCCACGCACTTAACCCTACTGGATGAAAACAAAACTGTACGTTCAAAAATTTTCAAAAAATTATCAAAGCTTAATATGAGTCTAAACTTCAATTATACCAAATTTAAAAGTAATCTGGTTTGTAGTTTACGAAAAAAGTGAAAACACCTCAAATATAATTTTTTCACTTTATCTCGAAGACTTCATACCGGATTCTGTTTGAATTTTTCCACCACATCTGATAGAATTTTGTTTAACTTGTATATTTTCTTGTTTGACTAAAAGAAAAGATAAAACAAATAAAGAGGTATATTTAATGTTAATTTCTCAAAAAAATACATTTTAATTCAATAATTGATCTGTAAGACAAAAAATTAATCTGTAAATATGGATAAAAGACATTGTAGAGCAACGCGCCATCTAACATTTGAGAAACGTAGTAATCGTAGGTAGCGGACTATCTTAAAATGGAAATTATTTGATTTTCCTTACTTTCCAGGCAATTTTGTTCTACACACCGAGATGGTTGTGGAAATCATGGGAAGGCGGTAAAATACACGCATTAATGATGGATTTAGACGTTGGTGTCTGTTCGGAAATTGAGAAGAAACAAAAAAAGAAACTAATGATTGATTACCTATGGGAGAATCTACGTTATCACAATTGGTGGGCGTACAAATACTATTTTTGTGAGCTTTTGTCCTTAATTAACGTTGTTGGTGAGTTGATTCAATTTGGGTTTTTTCTTTATCAGAAAGATGCATGATTCGTTTATTTTTATATTCTGTTGAAAGTTTCAAAAAAATATTGTTAATTCTTTCAGGACAAATGTTTCTCATGAATCGTTTCTTTGATGGTGCTTTCTTCATGTTCGGCTTTGAAGTGATTGCATTTATAAATAGCGATGAAGAGGATCGTATTGATCCAATGATAAAAATCTTTCCACGTATGACAAAATGTACATTTTATAAATTTGGTGTATCTGGTGATATGGAGAAACATGATGCTATGTGTATACTGCCATTAAATGTAGTTAATGAGAAAATTTACATATTCCTTTGGTTTTGGTTTATTTTATTATCAATATTAACATTTCTAACAATAATTTATCGTATTATCATTATATTCTCACCAAGGATGCGTGTTTATCTATTACGTATGCGTTATCGTTTAGTACGTAAAGATGCAATCGATTTAATTGTACGACGTAGTAAAATGGGTGATTGGTTCTTATTTTATATGTTAGGTGAGAATGTAGATTCAGTGATTTTTCGTGATGTATTACAAGAATTAGCTAATAAAATAGCTAGACATAATTTCCATCATATACCAGGATTTAAAGGCGACATACAAGAAGCGTAAATTTAGTGCCTTCATTTCACCTCTCTCACTGCCTATTATTATTACAAATCAACAACAAGAAAAACACAAACATATAGAGAATGTACGAATCGAACAAAATTCAAAGACAATATCAGTATTTTGTTTTGTAAACATTCCGAGAAACGGGCGGCATTTATAGATAAGCCCCAAAAATCGTACATCTCTAATAAAAAACGTCAACTTGACTGAAAATCGGTTGAGTTGAAGTAGACGTACTATAAACACGTACATGACATGATCTACCTAGAGTAGAATTAACTTAATTTTCGAATAATTCTAGACCTGTCGATGACAATATTAAATTGTGCAATTATAATAATTGTTATTGTTATAATTTATTGTATTTTTTGTATATTCAACCGAAAAAAAAATCGTTTTGATGAAAATATAGATTTTTTTTCTTAAATCTCTTAGCCACTTTCTAAATAATTATCCTGTCATGCTTTACTTTCCATTAATTTTTAAATATTTCAATGGTTTCTATTAATGTTGAACTTTTAAAAATATTGAAATTCTATGGACGGGCGCCAAGATTACTTCTTTCTTTGACACTAATTAAAAGTTAAGAACAAGACCACCCACAGTCCGATGACTAAAACTTCAGAATTTTCGAAAATATCCCTTCCATCATTTTCTTCAACAACAATAAAATTTCAGGTAGGTAAATAAGAGCCTCTAACTGGTTCTAATCGATGGATTAACAATTCTAGGTACGCATATTTGTAAATTTTCAGTTGTTGAATGTACTTGAAGACGACTAAATGTTGGAGTGTTATCATGAATTATCACCAAATATCGATTTTATTAAGTCTTTTACAATTGATTTTATTAGTTTCAGTAGAAAATCAATTGGTGAAATTTCGTGTACGTTTAAATGATGATGATAAAGAGAAATGCCAGTGTATTTCACCTGAATTCTGTCTGGATGATGATGTAATTTTTGATGGACATGGATTATTAGATCCACGGTAGGTGGTTATTATTATTATTATTATTATTATTATTATTTTCATTATAATTTTACAATAATTAAAATCGTAAAATTCAATTAAACAGCCGTAAAAAGTGTTATAAAACAGAATTACAGTTGCTGTTAGGTGTTGGAGAATTTACTGTTAAATTTTTAATTCTTAGTTGTATTCTGAACAAATCCCAATCTCCATTCCCGTCATTACTACATCATGCTACGTTTTTTGGGCTCTTAAGCAAGAAATAGTCTTGGGCCCTCAATTTCTCTTTATAGAAATCTAAATTAGGAATGATGTGAAAAAATGTAACTATCAGGTATGCAGCTTCACAAATTCGGGTCTGCAACTGTTCGATATTTCCAACCGGCATTGAATTTCTAATTGTATACTGTACAACACATCTAGGATTTCCATTGAACTATCCACGCCAATCTTACTAACTTACGTATTGAACATACATACATTTGAGTAAAAACTATGAAAATGAAGTGATAGAAAAATAAAGTTCTAATCTTATTGCAGAGTGAGCGATCGGCCGTGTCCGAATCTGCAAGAAATCTGCTGCGAGAATCCACAAACCACTGAAGAAATCGAAGAAGATACCGAAAATAATCACCATGAATCCATTAAATCATCTGAAACTACCTGTGGAACAACATTGGTGAATCCGTTACGAAATCGTATGACATCCGATTCGAAAACTACAGAATTTGGTGAACTACCATGGAATTTATTAATTTTAGAAAATACACCAACAAATCAAAAGAACCAATATCGTTGTGGTGGCAGTTTAATTCATCCAAAAGTAGCATTAACAGCCGCCCATTGTGTATCTGATCTTGATTTAGAACCATTAGATAAAATTATTGTACGTGCTGGTGAATGGGATACAAATAGTCTTGATGAGAAATTACCCCATCAAGATAGTTATGTTGAAGAGATTGTTATACATCCAAATTATAATCCAAAATCGTTACGTAACGATATTGCCTTATTATTTCTTGATAATCCATTTGTATTAGCTCGTAATGTCGGTATTATCTGTTTACCGATCAATATCAATAATAATAAAATCATTGAATCGAATTGTTTAGCTAGTGGTTGGGGTCGTGAGAATTTCCGTAGTGGTAGATTTTCGATAATATTGAAAAAAATTGGATTGAATTTAGTTGTACGTGATCGATGTTTACAATTATTACGTAAAACACGTTTAGGACGTATGTTTAATTTACATAGAAGTTTCATATGTGCTGGGGGTGAGAAGAATAAAGATACTTGTAAAGGGGATGGTGGTGGACCATTGATTTGTTCATTTAATGATAATAATAATAATAATAATGAAAATCGTTTTGTACAGATTGGTATTGTTGCATGGGGTATTGGTTGTGGACAAGAACATGTACCAGGTGTTTATGTTAATGTAGCTTTATTTAGTGATTGGATCGATGATGAAATTAGTGAACGTGATTTAGATACTAGTTTATATAGAATTTAATTATTTTGGAATCTATGCAACTGTCAATACAGCAAAGACGTATTGTGGATTAGCTACAATTGTAAATCCTTTAAAAATTAATTTTATTATAATTTTTGTTATAATTTATAATTTTGATTCATTGAATGTTTAATAAATACTGACAATAACACTGATTGAAATTATGATCCGATAGAATTATTGAATATTGATTTTATCAATACTAAATTAGCAGTAGCAGATTGGCAAACATTTTCGTATCAGACTAATATTATAAAAATAATCACTTTTAGTTTTAACCATTTTTAGTAGAGCTTGTAACCGCTATTTTTTGTTCCGGTTCAGTTAAAAAAAAATCGGTTCCGGTTTTCGTTCCTGTAAAAATAACGGTTTTTCAGGTTTTCGGTTCAGTTCCATCCAAGTGATTAATTTTCAATTTTTTAAATTTCACCCTTACGAGCTATTTATAGGGTAACTAATCCAAGCACGAAAAAACCCTCGAACAGATGGCTTTTATTTTGTGATTTTCTCTTATCAAAATTTTTTCATGTTGATGCATGAGGTACAAAATCACAAAAAAAAAACATAAAAAATGGTATATTAATCATCTATAACTTCAACCCCCAGTAGGGGATGAAAACGCCTTTCCAAGGATATTTTAACAAACTGATTTTGGAGAGGCAACTTCAATCCCTAATAACTCCCTTAAACTTAAGTATGGGCATGAACGATAGAATACATATGCCTTGAAATAGAATCGCACTACCTTTATAAAAAAACAAAAACAAAACACCTTGAAATGGTGAGTTTCGATCTTTGGTGGCTTACTCTTAAGTGCCTTGAAATATTCCTCAAGCAGTTTTCCGGGTGAGGTAGCAAAGAGGCAATGAAAAGAAAAAAAAAGAAAAAAAGACCGTGTAAAGTGGTATGCTTGAACTGAAAAAGGACGGTTTTCGTTTTCGGCTCAGCTTCGGATTTAGTTCCGGCCAAAATTTTGGCTTTTATCCCCTTTTTGGTTCAGTTCCACTTCAATGCTAGAATTTTTAGAATCAGCCACGATTGTTGCACATCCAGATTTTTTAATGTTTTTGCATAATAAGAGTTTTTCCAATAACTAATTAACTAATATGGTGGTTAAAGGTCAATAATATGGATCTCCAACATCCAGGACCGGCGCTATATCTTGCAGAGCTCTCTTTATAGTAACGTAGAGGGACCTTCTCTCATTTGAAAGATACTAGGAAAAAATTTGATTTGCCTTTTTCTACTACTCAGGACTACTGAGTCCTAAAATCTCGATCGAAGTGTTGAGAATTGATGCCTAAAACTTTTAAAAGGGGCCTTAATTTTCTCTCTTGAACGATTCGTAAAAGAATTCGTCGAAAAATTGTCTCATATGAAAGCTACTTACAAAAATTATGGTTTGCTTTTATTGAATTATTTGTTAGTTCCAAGAGTCTACAATAGAGAAATTTCTTTAACTGATCAAAAATTGATCATCCAGGACTACTACGTCCTAAAATAAAAATTAAAAGTGGAGAGAATTTAGACCTAAAGCTTCATAAAAGTGCCTCAATTTCCCTTCCTAAACGATTCTGTAGCAAAATTCATCCAAAAATTGGCTCAAAAGTAGACCAAGCAGTATCTAAATCTCATTCTCACCCCGATTTAAAGCTGAAATTCACTTAAAAACGATGATTTAAACACAAATGTCTTAAAATCTAGATTAGAATTCTAGAATTTAGCTGGAAAATTAACTTAAAGTGATGTTTTTTTTTATAGTTTAATGGTAAATTCGCTGAAACTTCGCGATTTTAGTGCAAGAACATGTCAAAAGTGTCACAATTTTGCATTTTTAGACTCAAGAAGAAAATTCAATTAGAACTGAAGATTCCAGTTAAAAAACTCACTAAACTTAACAGCAATAAAAAAAATTATTAAAAAATATAATTTAGGAAGAAAATGTTTATAAATCTTAATTGAAAATCCAGAGTCCAAATCAAAAATTGATTAAAAGTATCCAAACAGATTTTTTTTACAATTCATACCAAAAATTCGCTAAAAATCAGTGCCTTATAACAATTAGTTCTAAAAACCTAGATTAAAAATCAATAATTTAACTCTATAATAGATTGAAAGAGTCAGTGGCGTAACTAGGCACCCGCGCGGCCGCCATGCGGGGGGCCCAGACCATCTAAGGGTCCAACTTTTATTTATTTTAAGAAAAATTATAACTATAAGAAAATACAAGGGCTCAAACTAAAATCTTGCGGGCGCCCAAAATTTCAAGTTACGCTACTGGAAAGAGTCTTTTACACAGCTTAGTTTTCAGCAAAATTACTTACCTTTTCTACTTGAACACTCAATAAAATGACATTGAGTCGTAATTTTGGCGTCCCTGTGAAGTGCCGCCTTCACGTAGTCCCTGAGTTGCCTGAGTACACTCGGCTGCACATAAAAGAGACCGACTCTTGAACGAGGAATATAACGTTTTTCAATTAATGTAAAAATAAGAAGGTGGGCAGGTTGGAGGTGTTAGAATGAGCTACCACCATACAAAATTTGTAGAAAATATTTTTCTATTCAGATAAATACCCAAAATGGCACCTATTTCTTCTGATTGAATATCTTTCTTTCCAAATCTTAACCTTTGAAAGTTTTGTTACATTGTTAAGACCGCCCTCAAAAGCCGGTTTTACACAACTGCTCAAAAAGTCGTCTTCTTTATGTAGACCCGAGTGTACAAACAACGGCCCTGGCTTTATAGACACTTATAATTTACATTTTTATTTTAATGAACAATTAAAAGATTATTGATAAAGTTTCAAATTTTACATCACAACCAACGAAACAGACTTGCAGTTACAATCCAAGACTATTCAGGCTGTCAAAATCATCACCAAATGTCACCATTAAGAAGAAATAAGCTATAACAAGTGTTTACGCTCCTATTCTGTAATTTTTTAAAAATTCAACAAGCCTTCAAAGAAATCTAGACTGGGAAAACACATAAAACAACTATTGCGCAGGTTACAGCGCATGTATCTTATTTTAGTACAAAAAAATAGCACAAAAGCGCTGGTGGGCTTGGGATAGTAACTGTCTCTTCAAGATTGTAGAATATGCATCAAATTAACGATTGAATCTACTTGTAATTGTAACAAATACTAATGAAATTTCTACTTAATATTGACATTATAATTTTACAAACTATACATCTTTGGTGTAATTAACTAGAACAAATAATGTACGGCTCATATAATCAATGTTATTACAACTATTGCAAATGTCATGTGAAGCTTCTACTGTTTAAATTGCGGTTACTGTTATACTAAACCTACACAATAATATACTCCATCTATTTTGATTTGGTCGACTTGGCGCCAGATCTAGTAATTGGTTACTAATAGAACAATTCGAAGATATTTATTTATTCAAGAATTATTAATCTAAAACTTTTCTGAATTGTGGTAATGTTTAAAGTTAAGTTGATAAAATTCGAATAGATGAAGTATATAATTGTTTGATTTTTTAACTATAATCGATATCTACCTAAATCAATCTTGGGACCGATTAAATTATAGATGAACCAAATATTTGTGTATCTTACCTTTGTTTGTCTTGTTTAGTTTCACTTTCTAAATGCGAATTGGTTTCGTTCTAACTCTTATTTTTCTTTAACTTTCATTATCTTCTAAAATATTCAAAAAGAAAATAGAGAACAACGATAGAAGTCTCCAAAATATTCGTTTTTTTCTTATATTATTCCAATATTAACTAACCGCCTCCAAAGTTATTTTCCAACAGGTATATAAACATCTAACTGTTTAAGAGTTAATATATTATGTAGGCATAAAATAAACGTGGGTTTCATTTGTGGATACCACCTAACATACCATATTTGGTGGCAAGGCTAATGGGCAAGGCTGTTTTGTTATTATTGTGTTGTTGTTGTTGGTATATAGTTGGTGTTGTTTGATAGTTTTCAGTAGATGCTCTTTTTGTTCACAAAGAGAAAGAGAAGAATCACTTGATCATTATAAATTAACCGATGAAATATCGGCAAGTCTTAAATTAAATCTATTGTTAAAACATACAGAGATGAAAAGAAAGAAAGGTATCTGTTTTAGTTAAAATTACATACTTAATTTATATATATGTCTATCTTTATTGTTATTGTATCATTCGAAAGAGATAGATTTAGTTGGGTCAAAAAAGGGTTGTGCAACCGAAATGTTTTTCTAATTGATTAAATTATAGTCGTACTAAAACGACATAGACTCCAATTTAAAACTTTTTTCTTTAAAATATTTAGATTGTTTTTTTTAAATTTTAGTACAAAGAAATGCCACAAGCAGCGCTAGTGAAATAGAACGAATCAATAGTTGAGAATGGACAGTATGCTGAGCAAATGGTCGAACATAGGCTGACAAAAGTAGTACTCAAAGAAAAATTTAATATGAGAAAACCACTGAAAAAATTGGGTAAAATCATGGCCTTTAATTTATTAAGAAGGTTAAAATAGTTGGGAAAGCCAGGAACATGCAGTGGCATAAAGTGCGCCCCTGCAATCAACGCAGTGCGGAAGGATCAGTATCAGAACGGGTCCAGTGGTGGCTCAACAAAAAAAAAATCCACTACACTATTAGGAAGAAGAATAAGAAAATTAAGCAACCAAGGAAGAAGAATAAGAACGTAAGGAAAAAGAATAAGAAGGTAGGGAAGAAGAGTAGCAAGATAAAGAAGAAGATAAGAAAGAAGAAGAAGAAGGTAAGGAAGAACGAGATAAAGAAGAAGACAAAGAATAAGAAGATGAGGAAGAAGAATTAGAAGATGAGGAAGAAGACTAACAAGATAAAGAAGAAGATAGGGAATAAGAAGATAAGAAAGAAGAATCAGAAGGTAAAGCAGGAGAGCAACAAGATAAAGAAGAATAGAAGAAGAAAGAAGGTGAAGAACAATGACAAGAAAATTTTTACAAAATCTCACCATTAGCTTAGACTATTAAAGACTAGCCTGACAATATTGTTAAGGGACTCTTTTTAATTTATGAGCAGCCAGTTAAAAAACCTTAAATTTTCAGGTGGACCTTACATGTTGGTTTATAGTCACATTAGAGTGACTATAATATTCCAAAAACAGATGTGTCATTTTCAGTGATTATCACTTTGTAACCAAATTAACACTCTAAGGAACGTCCAGTGGGAGAGAACTACAAAAAATGGATAAGATCATGGACTTTAAAATTTCTAGAAGTCTAATACAGTTGGGAAAATGAAAAAGAAAAATAAGAAAATGGAGCATTTAAAGAAGAAGAATAAGAAGGTAAAGAAGAAGACTAAGGAGGTAAAAATGAAGCGTAAGAAGATGAAGAAGAAGGAGAAGATGCACAGAATCTATCGAAAATTCCAGCATCTGTTTAGATTAGTAAAGACTAGCCTCACAATATTGTTGAGGGACTCTTTTTTATTTTATGATCATCTACTTAAGCCAGTTGTCGAAGAAATAAATTTCACTTTATCTTTTTAGTAAAAAAAATTCAAAATTTTAGGATAGATCTTGGCCAGTTAGTTTAGATTGGTCGATCGGCTACCAATAGCCTTTCAGAGCTGCAGCAAGCTTTGATCTATTGTTCATAACCCTTGTATCTACTGATGTCCCAGAGAAGACCGAACTGGGAAACTTTTCTTTCACCTTAGCAGGCTACTGAATCATTTTTTCTTGGTGGCTCAGTCCAACACAAGTCACTTTGCCTAATATGTTCTCCAAGGTTTCATCCCCAATCCGTACAGTGAGCTACATTTCTTGAGAAGAGAATCCTCGTCTCTGGATCGAACCTTGAACCTTTCGGTTGTGTTGAACACTACTCCACGGTACCCACTTTGGGGTAAATCTTCCATTTTAGATTATACTTACTCTAGAGTCTAGAGTGAGGCAAGTTTTGTTCATAACCCTTGTATTTATTGATGTCCCAGAGAAACTTTCCTTCCACCTCAGCTTCTGAGTTGTTTTTTCTTGGTGGCTCAGTCTATAATGAAAATTAATGCATATCATTTTGCCCAATATGTGCTCTGAGATTTCATCCCCAATTAGCATAATAAGCTACATCTCTGACTGGTAGTAGTCTCCAGTGTTTTGAGATAAGAATCCTCGTCTCTGAATCGAATCTTGAACCTTTCGGATATGTTGAACACTACTCCATGGTACCCACTTTGGGGTAAATCTTACATTTTAGATTATACTCATTCTAGAGTGTGGCAAGTTTTGTTCATAACCCTTGTATCTATTGATGTCCCAGAGAAGACCTAACAGGGAAACTTTCCTTCCACTTCAGCTACTGAGTCGTTTTTTCTTTGTGGCTCAGTCTAATGAAAATCAATGCATATCATTTTGCCCAATATGTGCTCGGGGGTTTCATCCCTAATTCACATAAGCTACATCTCTGACTGGTGGAATTATTCAATGTTTTGAGATGAGAATCCTCGTCTCTGGATCGAACCTTGAACCTTCCGGATATGTTAACCACTACTCCACACTCCACCATACCCACCTTGGGATAAATCTTAGTGACTATAATGAATGTTCAAAAATAGATGCGTGATTTTCGGTGATTACCACTTTGTAAATGTTTGAGATTATTAGTGCATGTTTCCGTTTTGATAATAACAACCCTAACAGTAACCCAAGCGGGTCTAATTTTCGTTTCTAACGTATTTCCATCTATTCAACCCCTAAAAAAAAAAACAACATATACCAATCGTCTTTGAATTCACACAATTTAGTAGAATTACAAGCAATCCAGATGGTTGATAGTAATAGGATTTATTGCTAGTATTTTCCTATTGTTGACCTTCATTGTGAAAAATTATTGTCCAGGTCGTTATATCGTTGCTCCTTACGTGATTTATACAAAATGGGCGTTATTATCAATTTGCGTATACCAGTAATCATAATTTGTAATGTGATTGACTTAGGATAGTGGTTGTCGAGTTATTATAATTGCATACATATGTTATTATTTTTTTTTTTTTTAAAGCAGGTACTATTAAAGTATCTACAAGTCGTGCATGTATAATTAAAGAAAATGTTCGATGATGCTGATAATATTCATATATTGATAACATCTAACTATGTTGTAATATGTAGAATTGAATTTTAGAATTTCAAAATGAAATTTTACAAGAGATCCACAAATTCACTCTCTATGATAAAATAAAGAGGTGATGAAGCCATCACCCACGCACAGTTTTCCATGGTTGTCTAAACATCATCTAGTCTTATGACCCCACCTGGTTGTTTTTTTGTTTTCTGTAGGTATACCTGTATGACGTAGTGGTAATAGTTTAGAATGCCGCGCGGTATTCGCGGCCGATGCACGCGGTCAACCAACAAGTTGGTGTGAGACTTTCGTAGTGTAGGTTTATCCAGGTGCGACCGACAATATTCTCTATCTATTTATCTATTTAAAATATAATCATAGTGTAGTTCTCTAATCAAAACGAGAGGTGGCAAGAAAAACAATAAAAATTTGGGGTAAATTCTAGAGGTAAGTGATAGTATAACTGTATTACGCGTATATATATATATGTGTGTGTGTATTTCTTCTACCGGAACTACCGGATTGATTTATTTCCCCGGAACTTGCAACAAGTGGAATCCGGAGAGGTCGTGTTGTTCATGCTGTTTATTTGAAGTGTTGTTGTTGTTTTATTTTTTAGTAAGAATTACAGTAATTTATGTAATTGTTCGAAAGGGAAGGTTGTATAATTAGTTGGAAATTACGCGAATATTTAGCATTTATCGAAAAAAATCACTTTTTCTAATTTTTTACTAATAAAAATGTTGTTATATTCACCTATTAGTTCATTAGAATTTTTAATTACAACAAAATTTATTTGTTTATAACGTAAATACGGTTTTAATAAGAATTATTACAATAATTGACTATAACGATGACAATTTTTTTTTTAAATATACAGATTATCAGTCATTATTCTACTATATTTATCACAAATACATAAATTTTAATCTACACGGCATGAGTAATGAAAGTACCATTGAATAAAACACGACAGTGTTAGACAACCTTAAATTTCAAAATAACTTTCTTTATTATTACTTGATTAATAATCTGAAATAACGCGATTATTGAAGGGCTAATTCTGTACCACCAGTACTGATTACTTAGCCCTAAGTGCTAAGCGTTAGAGCTAGCACCATAATCGTGGGTGTTTTTTTTTGTTAGATGCTATTTTAGGAAGTGACGCAAATGCAAATCGTTTGTTATATTTGCTTAAGCTTTGTCCCATGTTGTTTTAATAGTTGTCTTCTCAGAAATACAAAATAGAAAAAAACTGAATTGAGTAGCTTCTCAAGAATCGCACACGAATATTGACAGTGTAAGACAACCTTATTCACAATTGCAAAAATCACGTTCTTCATTACTGTTTAAATAATCCCATTACTTGATTAAATCGATTAATAACCCGAAATTAAGCGATTGTTGAGGGGTTAAATTCTTACCATCAATTACTTAGCTCTAAGTGCTAAGCATTAGAGCTAGCGCTGTGATCGTGGGTGTTTTCTTGTTAGATGCTATTTTAGAAAATGACGCAAATGTAAATAATTTGCGATATTTGCTCAAGCTTCATCCCATGTTGTTTTAATAGTTGACTTCTCAGAAATACAAAATAGAAAAAAACAGATTTGAGTAGCTTTTCAAGTACTGTGTGTTTTTCGAGAGTCAATCTGGATTGATTTTGCTTTAATATTGGAATTACGTTACAGTATGAGAATTCTATGCACTTTCTCTTTTTGGCTGGTGAAATTTTCGGTAATGTCCCAACAACAATATGTGGGATTTTTTTTTTTTTTTTGAAAGATCACTCAATATAAAAATCTCATTTGTATGGTTTCAAAACAAGTACCAATTTAGATATTTATCAAGGATAAATGGGTGATTTGAGAAAGGTCATGTTTCTAAAAATGTAATACTAACAGGAAGACAGTGATTTATTTAATTTTGCATTTAAAACTAAGAAAAAACCTGTTGTTATTTTTCTTTGTTCTTATACTAAATGGATAGAAATATAAACAAAAAGAAAACTCAAAAAGTGATCTTTATTATTCTCTTTAAAAATTAACTCAATTTTTAGTAAAAAAAAGAAATGTGTATACACTTGAATCTTTATGAAATAGCAGAATAAGCTCAATTCTCACGAATTCTCTCATTTTTTCCCTTCTCGTTACGGTAGTCTTCCCTACTTTTACCATTGTTTAATATCGCTTCATTTGAGCATTTAATTGTTACTATAGTACAATAATAAGAAGAATAACATAGAAAGTTAGATTTTATCCGTTTATGGTTGATTTGCATAAGAAATGATTGAAAATATTCAATATTACAACATCAATTTCAAGTTTGTTTAGTATTTTGAAACCTGTTTATTTTATAGAAGTCAACAAGTTTTTTTTCTATTATTATTATTACTATGATTTTCTTTAATATTAAATTCGATTTGTTTCATTAATTAACGTCTGTTTTATGTGACAAATTTGGCCGGTACTGTCGTTAAAATATAAATTTATTATAAAAAGAAAGTAATGTTTGGCTAATGAATTTAGCTTGTTCAAAGTTAAAACGATGTTGCATAATCACGTGTATTCATTGGGAAAATACGATAAACATTCATCATCATTATTATTATTATAACATTATGTTTTTATTGTTATATTGGTACCTATTCTTCAATAATAGCTATCGTAATTTTGATCTTCATTTTCTACGTACTAATCAGAAGTATGCGCAGTAGTACTCGAGTATTGGCACAGCCGCTTAAATTGAGTTGCTAAATTTGAAAATCTCAGCAAATAGAGATAGAGATGCAGATTGTTTTACTTTAATAATTGTCTTTAAAATTTAATAGTAATTTTCATCAAAAATTAAATTATATTTCTTACACTGAACCGAAATAGGAACATATTCTTTCTATAAGCAACGATATCAAAATTGATGGTCAATTATGATGAAATTTTTTAATATTAACCTAATTAGAGCCTCCTTATTCATAGAGCTAAACGAGTTACAATCCTGGAGCGCCATTGATTTTGGGGCGTTTAAGAATTTTGAAAATAATAAACTAAATATAAGTACCTACTTGGTCTATTTTATTTGAAATATTATGACATTTCCAGAAGTATTTTTAACAGTACTGTACATACATTATAAGTGCAGAAAATAGACTTTTCCGAACGAGCAAGTCGCAACCGCTCGTGCCGCAAGACTCACGAGTTTCGAAATACTGTATTACAACACAAGTACAGAAAGTTAGTCGTTACGAGTGGCACAATGGTAAGCCACCTGAGATTCTAATCAAACAACATAAGTTTAATGCTGGGTTCAAATCCTGGTTAGTCCAACTTCGGATCTTTTCAAAGTTGTACATGTAAACATTATAGATGGGTACACTGTGAGTACGGAAAGTAACTTTACCGCATAGAGTGCGGAAATTTGAATTTCTCGTGGTAGCAATATAGATCATCAAAAAGAGTGACATCCCGTCACACTATTCGTGATTGGTAATCTTCAATGAATGTAGAAGATGTGAAAAAAATATAGGGCTTTTTACCGCATTGTATAGTCGCAAATTTTCGGTCGTGTTATACGAATTCGTGTTATAAAGGAGCGCGTTATACGATCGTTCACTTTTTAAATAGAGTTCGCAGTGTAAAATGCATCTACCTCATTGTAATCTCAATACTAACTATTTTTGTAACAAGCTTATTTTGTGAACTTTAGATCGCCAACATTTTTAGCCCAAAGGCGCTCAAACATTTTGAAATTGCCTTGATTCTAATGTTGACTTGAAACAATTAATCCGTTTCGTTAGATGACATATTAGCTTAACGGTTTTTCGCTCTTCTCTTCTGGTTTATTCTCTGTTGGATTTCCTCTTTAAAACACAGCTGCTGAAGCAGTAACAACAAGAAACAACAAGAGTAGTACTCGACATGGTTCGGTCAACATATCAGTTCCTATATAAATAAATGAATTTAAACTTTTATAGATAACTATTACATTTATTAAAAGTCTTTCATTTTCTATGTAGGTACTAGAAGATTTTTTTTCGTATGCTTATACGTTCAGAAATATGTTAGGGAACTATTAAAATCAACATTCTTTGTTTACTGTTAGTAATTATTATTAACGATCAGTTGTCAATGTGGCACTATAATAATGTTCAGTCATTTATTTATAAAATACAACAAATACAATTAAATAAGATAGAAAAGAAGACATTTCTTTACCCTTTATTACACGGGCATGTTTTTATCTTTTATATTCCATAGTTGAACATGCATGTTTGCTGGACTTTAATGTTGCATATACACCGCAAGGCATTCCAACATTTTCTCGAAATAATCATTTCTTTCCATTCTTGTACGTTTTTTTGTTTAATTCTTCTTGTTGTTATTGTTGTTTGTTGTTCATGTTGGTATTCTCGTGAACAATGCGATATAAATTAGAGTAATACCTATAATCACTTCAATCATGGATGAAGCAAATGCCCGAGTCGAAATCTTAGCCCTCTTCTGATTCTAAAATGGATATTCGGTCCTCTTTTGATTCTAAAAAGCGTGAAATGGACTTCGTCTCAATCTAAACATTATTTATGGTCCTCGTTTCACCCTAAATGAAAAATTCGTGAACCTCACCTCGTCCAAAAAAGAATTCTATGCTCCTCAGTTCGTCCTACATAAAATCTTGTAGGTTTATGATACTATAGTAGAGGACGATGTTATAACACCGTCCTGTTCTAATAATAAAAATTGATTTACAACTAGTGTCATGTAGATCTCCCTGGGTGTAAACAGAGCCGGCTTTAGGTACAAGCGAAGCAAGCCATTGATTGTAGCGCCAAAATTATGAGGGACGCAATTCCCTATTATCAAACAATCTGACAAACTAGTTAATTTAATGAAAATATATTATTATTATTAATTGTTTTCTATCTTAGGCTTACTTTATCGTAAGAAAAACATTCTGTTACAGAGGACTCCTCTGAGAGGAGGCGAAATTTTTAATCAAAACGTAGATCTGTTAGATTTCCCATAAACATGCTCCAGAAGATTTCCAAATTTTGTGATATTTCGCTAGTTGACATGCTTATCGTTTGATCTTAACGTAATTTTAAGCAATTTTTCGGTAAAGAAGACATTTTGAAGGAGAGGCTTTGATTACTCGTAATTCAAACTAGGAAATAGCAAGAATTAGAGCTAACTTTAGCGATTTTTAAGTAGAAGAATAACCGACCGTAGTGGTTTATCGATGAGTGTTGCTTTTATAAGTGACTGACAATAAACATCGGAAAATTCTATAATTTTCAGGGCAGGATTTACGTGCCTTTTGATGCTAAACGGTATCCTTTTTCGGGTGTTCTAGCTACTTGTGCGAACAAGACGTAAATATTGCGTTCTGAAAATTTAGACGTGGGCAAACTTGACGACAAGCTAAAATTTATTTTGGAAAAATTGGGAAAGTTTCAGAGCGGGTTTTTCCAGAATTTCCAAAAAAATGTTTCTAGCACAATGGTAGCATTGGACAGTCAATAAAATTCCCTACATAATAAATAACAGTGAAATTTTTCCCGATTCTTCTAAAGAAAAATTGAAGCTTATCGGAAAATATCTTGGAGATTCAAAAACGTTTCCAAATTTCTATCTACTACCTTGCAATTGTAGTCAAATAAAAATATTGGCTAAATTATAGCCAGTTAGGGGGTAAAATACACAAAAAACATGCTCTAAGATTTTCCTCTGTAATCCAGAATTTCGCCAAAATTTTCCAAAACGGAAAAGAGCCTCGAATAGACCAAGAAAAAGTCGCTTTAACGCTAGTTCACGCATTTCAATTACTCTGAAAACAAGCGAGATATCGATGATTGACCCCATGACGCATATTTTTTCGAAATTCTGGCAAAAGAACCTTTTTTTATTATTCTTAAAATTTTTGCTCAAAAATCATAAAAATGTAGGTTTTTCAAAAAAAATTTTTGTTACAAGTGCATAAAATAAAACGTCCCTCGAATTAGCTCGAGCGAGTTTATTTTGGACCGCTTAACGCGCTCGAAATAACTCCAGCGAGCGCGTTAAGGAGTTAAAAATTAACCTTTTTTGGACACCGAATCAAAAAAAATCATTCGAACGTCGACATGTCCCCATCAACGTCAGGCCCTAAGCGCCCACTTACTCACCTTACTGTACAATCCGGCACTGATAATTTTCTCAATAGAAGCTATAAAAAAAGGACTAGGACTAGGTGATTCAAATAAGAAAAAAAAACACTTTCCTGGTAAAAATTATAAGAAATATTAATGTGTAATATTGTAATGATGATGAATCAGTCGATAATCGTAAGGTGAACCATCATCATCATCATCCGTCAGGAAATTACGCAATTTCGACGGAAATTCGTCCATGGTCTCTCGCTCAAATACCATAGAAATTATGCAAGTCAAACAATATTATTACACACAGAAAAATCATTGGGTATTCTAAATGAATAAATTAATAATTATTATTAAAAAAAATATCAGTTGCTTACAATAATTTCTCGATGAATTGTCTGATTTGTGAATAATTCTGACTAGCATAAAATTATTTATTTATAAGTGTTGTATATGAGTAACGATATGAATTTTAATTGGAAACATTGTTGAATTCTTGTCTGTTGACAATAAGGGTGTGTCATTAAATTGTTAACAATTCATATTAAAAAAAAACAACAATGTTTTAATTCATTTTAATCATTAAATAAATCAAAATTATGCAACGATCAGTTATAAAACTGGCCTAAATTTCGGCCACAGAAAGTGAATGTTTGTAGTGCTAAATAATCAATGCAATATAACTGTATTGACTGCAACAATATCAGTACTTTTCCTTTCTCATGGATAACAATAATGAAAAGATGATGATGAAGAATTGTAAAACTTTCGATTCAAGCGTGTTAAAATAGGAAATATTAACAGTATCTATCTTCACTTTACAGTTACTTGTCTGTCATTTATTTCTTAATCTTGGAAGAAAGTCATGTGGTCAATGATGTAATCCAAGTTCACACAAATTCACTCATTATAATAACAAGCTTGGACATATTTAAATTCCACGAAAATGTAAAATAGTTTGTTTTTTTGTTGTATCTTAGTATTATTTTAAATTTCATAGATATGCTTCTAGAAATATTTTTATGATCTTTTTCCTATCATCACAGTTGTGTTTTGAATTATTAAAATTGTTGTGGCATAGAATAATTTTTTTTGTTGTTCTTTCGTAATTTTGTTCAATTTAAAATCGCATTGATTATATAATTATAGTTACCGCAAATTGGCTATTGGAATTTTAAAAAGTAGAAATCTTCTAGACAGGTGTAGTTGTACCTACACTGACTTATTATCGAAGAATCTAAAATTAGAAATCTTAGAAGAATCCAACATGGGAATTTTTTGAATATTTGCCAAATCAAAGCAACAAATTTTAAATTATCGTGGAGAATCAGCGTTATGTAATTGTAGTTAGGAAGAAGAGACCGTCACAGTGGGAGTTCAGTAGGTGGTTAAATTTCGAAATTTAACACTAAGGACGCCCCAAGAAAGGAATGAAGAGAAAATCGGTTGAAACGAGATTTCTTGTAAGATAGACACCTAAATTTGTCCTTCAGTATAGTGAAACTAGTAAAACTTGGCACATTTCTTCATAGGAGTCTATTCAAAATTCGTCAACTTTTACAACAAAATGAACAAAGCACACAGAACGACTAAGAATGACTCATAAACCCTTCCAACAGTGATTTTTTTTTTTGATTTTCAGAATAAAATGGAGAAAAACTAAAAGAATCACTATTTTAGAGTCTACGAGTCATTCTTGGTCGTCTTGCGTGCTTTGGTCGTTCTTGAAATTCGCAAAATTGTCAGAAATGAGCGTTTCTTGACCAACTAGGACGTTCTAATTTCGCTAAAATAGTCTCCAGTATCCTCCCTACATATCATTGAGATATTATTTGAATTACCCACCAGCTATTAGGAGTTTCGCTCGAATAATAAGTCAGCAGCGGGATCGTGAAATTATTTTAGATTGTCGCGCGATTATCGTCAACGTACGCCATAGACATGGACCTACGTGATCGTAATATACACATGGGTACGTTTGTCTTTCACCAATGAATATTTATCAAGAGTGCGGAAAAAATCAGCTACAATATACCACCTATTTATTGTTCGTGATGTCGCTCACTCACTATTCATCTTGGATGATTGTAGTGTAAAAATCGCAATAAATAAACGGATAACTCCATTGAGATGTCAATGGAGATCGAGTGCGATTGGGGAGCGCTAACATTTAAGATAATTCAAAGCAGTGACGTCACCTGCATGAAATTGCGGGCAAATCTCATTGCTAACTAATAAGTGTTCCAGATTTAGAGTCAAATCGACTGCTTTCGATTAGATTAGTATACGTTTTGAAATTTGCTAGAAATGTACAGGTATTTTTTCTACTTTATGACATTCCTATATGAAAGAGATTTCACTGTATTTTCGATAGTAAATCAGATTAAAATGGAGAAAAACTAAAAGAATCACTATTAGGAGGGTCTACGAGTCATTCTTGGTCGTCTTGCGTGCTTTGCTCGTTTTTGAAATTCGCAAAATTGTCAAAAATGAGCGTTTCTTAACCAACTAGGAGGTTCTAATTTCGCTAAAATTGTCTCCAAGATCCGCCCTACAAATCATTGAGATATTATTCGAATTACCCACCAGCTAATAGGAGTTTCGCTCGAATAATAAGCCAGCAACGGGATCGTGAAATTATTTTAGATTGTCGCACGATTATCGTCAGCGTACGCCATGGACCCACGTGATCGTAATATACACGTGGGTATGTTTGTATTTCGTCAAGTTTTTGAATTCATCTACTTGCTGCGCGTATGAAAATTTATCAAGAGAGCGGCAAAAATCAGCTACAATAGACCGCCTATTTATTGGTTGTGATGTCGCTCACTCACTATTTATCTTGAATGATTGTAGTGTAAAAATCGAAATAAATAAACGGATAACTCCATTGAGATGTGAATGGAGATCGAGTGCGATTGGAGAGCGCTAACATTTAGGATAGTTTAGAGCAATGAGGTCACCTGCATGTTATTGCGGGCAAATCCCGTTGCTAACTAATAAGTGTTCCAGATTTAGAGTCAAGTCGACCGCTTTCGATTAGAAATTGGCTAGAAATGTGCAGGTACTTTTTTCATTGTATTTTCGATAGTAAAATAATGATTGAGGTAAGAACAAATCCCCGTTTGTTTCCTGTTATTCTTGCAACTTTCCATCTTAATAAATAACAATGCAAATGTTGTTTACTTGTAGTTTTTTTTTGTTTTAGTCTTACCATTGTATAGAACTATTAATTAAAGCCAAGATTGAATCAATAAAACTTTATATTTTTTATAATAATGTACATAGATGCTGATCGAATAATTGTACTTTAACTAGTAGATAGTCTGTTGTAGAGAGAATTTATAATACATGCAATAATCGAGGAGAAACATCAATTTTCCCCCGTGCTGATGCCTAATAAATATGCACTTACGCATTTCTATATTCAACACACACACATACTAACAACATAGACTTCATGTATATGATAACTAATGTTATACCATTATATCTCTTAACAAATCTGTTACGCTACATGAATATTAGTCGAGTTGTTATGGATGTCAAGCCTAATTTTCAACCACTTTCGCGTCTTGTTTTATTTCAAATAATAACAATAATAAAATATTTTAGAATGACGGTGGTGGGAATTTATTTCAGATTGCCGCGCGCGACTACCGTCATAGACAAACAAGTTCTTGAACCCACCTATTTGCTGCGCTCATAAAAATCCAGCAAGAGAGGAACAAAAATCAACTTATTTATTTATTGTCTGTCATTTACTCACTTTATATCAACTACTTTATCGCAACAAATAAACGTAGAACTTCATTGAGTGGTCGATGGAGATCGAGTGCTACTAGAGAGAGCTTTTATTAAATTTAGTTGGAAGCAGTGACGTCATGAGCATGGAGAAGCGTGCAAATCCCACTGCTTAATAATTATATCTAATTTACACGATATTTTCCAATCATACAGGTCAAGCTTTATGATTAACGACATTCATTTTTTACTGTTCATCAATACAACAGCATCAATGGACGGGGATATGTAATAAAAAAAAGTCATTAGCGATTTAATTAACATTCATTTATGTTTTATATTTTTATCAGACGTTATAAAAGCTAGCCACTTTAAAATTGTACTTGTTGTATGTAAGTAATAATAATAATAATAATTAATAATAATAATAATAATAATAATAATAATAAAACCTACGTATGTGTTGCTTTGAATTGAATTTAATTAAAAAATATTTTTTTTCGAGACCAGTTTCATCATCATCACGTACAAGAAGTATAATGACCTTTCTTTATAATTTTTTTTTTAATTTTGAATTTATTCTTTTTCTGTCTATTGTATATGTGTAGGTATTTGAGTAGATAATAATAAGTGCATCTTAATAACGTATAATTATCCGAAAAGAAATGACTAGACTATTTTGTTTTTGTTAAGGGTACAGTGCTAGAATTAGGTCAACTACTTTTTAGATAATTATCATTGTTCTTCTTCAATATTATAATCATCTCTATTTTTATCTAAAGAATCAATAATAGTAACGGTAATACTAGCGATGAGTTGTGCATATTAATCTACAGAGTAACTTGTGTGAACCAAATTTGTGGTTTTTTTATAGACTCAAGGTTAATAGAATTGTTATAAATGCTTGTCATATGGGTGGTTTTTTATTTTTTGGAAAATTATGAGTAATTCAAGTATTTGTATTTATTATAAAGTATAAAGAGTATATGGTCTGGGAGTGTATAATTTAGCCGTTTTTGCCTAAATAATAGAGCGAGTCAAATAATATTTTAAAGATTTGTAAGGTGGTCCATAGGGAACATCTTAGCAAAAGCAGGACCCTGTAGATAATCGGAAATTCTGCTAAAAAATGCTCATTTTGGATGATTTTGAGATTTTCAAAAACGAGCTCAATAAGTAAAAGCATTAAGAATGACTCCCAAGATTGATTTTTTTCATTTTTCTCCATTGGAAACTAGAAAAAAAATGCAAAACATATCCAGCTATTCCAGAACACAATAGAGGAAAAAGAAAAAATCATCGTTTTGACTCTCTTTGAGTCATTCTAACATTAAGTCACTTTATGCCTATGCCAAATTTCTGAAAATTGCTGCATTCTCAAAAAGTCTTTATCCTTGGAATATTTTTCAAATCGTTCTATTTTCTTTAAGTATACGATATTAATTAATATAAAGTTTTTGTTTTCGTGTTTCTCCAATATTCTTCAATGCATGTACTGTTTTTTGCAAAAATAATAGAGCGAGTCAAATAATATTTTCAGAATTTGTCGCAAAAGCAGGACTTCGTAGCTGATCGAAAATTTTGCTAAAAAACGTTAATTTTAGATAATGTTGCGTTTTTCAAAAACGAGCTAATTAAGTAAAAGCACTAAAAACTAAGAATGACTCTCAAGATTGATTTTTTTCGTTTTTCTCTATTGTAATCTAGAAAAAATGCAAAACATGTCCACCCATTTTAGAATACAATAGAGGAAAACGAAAAAAATCAACCTTAAGAGTCTCTTTGAGTCATTCCAACTAATTTTATGCGTACGACAAGTTCCTGAAAATTGCCGCATTGTCAAAAAGTCTTTTTTTACTGACTTCCAAATGGGCTAATTTTGCTAAAATGTTGTCTAAGAACCACAAATCTTTAAAATATTTTTTAAATCGTTTTATTTTGCTTACGTATAAGATATTTTGTGTATACTAATTAATATTCCGGTCTTGTTTTTGTAGTTTTCCAATATACTTCAATGCATGTAGTAGTTTGTTTTGGCAAATTTGCTACTCCAAAAACACATTATTTGATTTTTGAATTCAAGTCTTGTCTCTTAATCTAGGTTTTAGAAATTTGCATCATAAAGCCCCAGTCTTCTTCTGCCACTTAAGCTCGTTTTGGCTCAAATCCACCTAAGCGTAGGCTTACAGACATTGGGAGGAGGGATCTGTACATGTACGAACCCCGACTGAAATGTGTGTAAGCTTACTGTTAGCTTGATTTAAGAAAAAAATCTTGTTAAGACGAGTAGCTTAAGTAGAAGAAAAACCGGGCCAAAGATCTCTAAATAGTTTTATTTTAGAGTTGAATTCTACAATTTTGGCCAAAGTTCTCACGTATTTTTATCCAAAGTCTGCAATTTTTAAATTGGAGACTATATAGTCGATTTTACTTAGTTTTTTGCATTGAATTTCCATTTTCAGGCTAGATTTCAGTATATTTTTAGTCTCCATTATCAGTTTTAGCGAATTTTGAAAATTATTCGTTATAAGAATAGGATTAAATTAATTTTCGTCGAGTATCGATTGGAATTCTTAAAATTTAATCTATGATTTAAGATATTTAATCTTCAATCATCAATCTTAACACTATTGTTTTATTATTAAACAATTATGAATTCGTATTATGAGCTTTAATGCTGAGCTCAAAAACCTATGGAATTTTTTGGTATTCTTTTAAAATAGTTGTGATAATTTTGATCTTTATTTTGTAATCAGAATTATGCTCAACTCAGAAATCTACTAAAATAGACATAAAGATGTAGATTGTTTTACATAAAGAATTGATATTAAAATTCTTTCAAAAGATACAAATACAAATAAAGATAGAAACATAAAACAGAATACTCTTCCCATGAACTTTAACAATAATAAATAAACAGCTATATAAAAATTGATGGTCGATTATAATGAAATTTTTAAACATCATTCTAATGTTGACTTAGAACAATTAATCTGTTTTGTTGACATATTATCTTAACGGTTCTCTCTTCTTCTTCCCTTCTGGTTTATTCTCTGTTGGATTTCCTCTTTAAAACACAGTTGCTGCAGCAATAACAACAAGAAACAACAAGAGTAGTACTCGACATGGTTCGGTGAACATATCAGTTCCTATATAAATAAATGAATTTAAACTTTTATAGATAACTATTACATTTATTAAAAGTCTTTCATTTTCTATGTAGGTACTAGAAGATTTTTTTTTGTATGCTTATATACGTTCAGAAATATGTTAGGGAACTATTAAAATCAACATTCTTTGTTTACTGTTAGTAATTATTATTAACGATCAGTTGTCAATGTGGCACTATAATAATGTTCAGTCATTTATTTATAAAATACAACAAATACAATTAAATAAGATAGAAAAGAAGACATTTCTTTACCCTTTATTACACGGGCATGTTTTTATCTTTTATATTCCATAGTTGAACATGCATGTTTGCTGGACTTTAATGTTGCATATACACCGCAAGGCATTCCAACATTTTCTCGAAATAATCATTTCTTTCCATTCTTGTACGTTTTTTTGTTTAATTCTTCTTGTTGTTATTGTTGTTTGTTGTTCATGTTGGTATTCTCGTGAACAATGCGATATAAATTAGAGTAGTACTTATAATCACTAAGGTAAATATTCTTGTACACCACCAGTACACTTGAAAATAAATTGTAGATGAAGTATAGTACCTACACAACTCGCTATAATGTGTGCTATTATTACCTTGAATGAATACATTATTTTCTCATTAATAAAAGCACTCATTATAGTTTTGTTCTATAATAAACAATTATTATTGCTGTAATGTTAAATAATATTTAGCTAAGTTCAAGAGGGTTAAATAATTAAGTACATTGTTGGGAGAGTATTTTATTATTTATTGGGAAAAGCGAGTTTTAGCTGTAATAAATACAAGCAAATTTGAGAATAGTCATTAAGGGTTGAAAATTATAACGAATTTTATAATTAAAAATACAAATAAAATATTAATAAATAATTTATTTATAATAAACAGAACTTTCCAGGTGGATACAGACTGTGTGTATTATTATACAATTGATAATATTGTTGATTATAAGAATATTTACATTTATTTGTATTAATATCTGGTACAACACATACAGGTCGTTTACCATTAAAATATTCCAAATCACATTTAAATTTAATTCGATTATCAATTAACCAAATTAAAATTAAATCTAAACAAGAACATTGCCATGGATTCCCACCGATTGTTATCGATTTTAATTGATGTAATTTAATAAAAATATTCGATGATAGAAACATTAAACGATTACGATCTAAATATAAACGTTGTAAATAATTAGCACCATTATCAGGAAATATATCAGAATTAATTGTTGTTAATGAATTATAACTTAAACTTAATAATGTTAATTTAAGTGTTTGATTAAATGTATTTTGATCAATTGTTGTAATTTGATTGAATGCTACATTTAAAACTTGTAACTCTGGTAAATTTGTCAACATTTTCGGTGTTAATTCGGTTAAATAATTCGTATGTAACCATAAATTTGTTAATTTATTAGGCGAACTTAATAAATTTTCAGGGTTGAATTTTCTCAAATTGTTCCCATCTAAATACAAATTGGTTAGATTTGGTAAATTAACAAATGATTCATTTGCAATTTCATTAATTCGATTGTGTGATAAACTCAGAGTTTTAATTGGTAAATTATTGCAGATACCGTATTCGATTCGTTCTAATTTATTATGATCAAGTCGTAGACTTTGTAAATTTGTTAATTGTTGGAATGCACCAGGTGTTATTGTAGTAATTTGATTAAAATTTAAAAATAAATGTACCAAATTCTGATGCTTCAAGATATTCTTCGGTACATTTTCGATATTATTATAACGTAATATTAAATATTTTAAATTTGTAAACTTCTCAAATATGTTCTTGTTTAATAAATTATTTATAGAATTCTTTATCTCTAACCTTTGAATAGAAACAACATTTTCACTGTTTATTCCATCGAATATTAATGAATTTGTTTCGTTTTGATTTAATATTAAGATAACATGTTCGATATTTCCGATAGTTTTTAAATCGTTGACACTATCACAGGATCTCGATTGATTATTACGGAAAGTCAAACAATTTTGTTGGGTAATTACCACAAAATTCATTAAAATTAAAACACACAATGATGATAATAAATAATAATACAAACATAACCGAGGCATCGTTTCAACTGAGTAATTAATTAGCTGTGATCCGTTGTAAAGTTGATATTTTATCGGTAATTCCCAATGAGACACACGTAAAGGAAAAAGAACCCGTCCCAATTTAGTTTAATTAAATCGTACTTTGTGTAATTGAGGATAAACGGTTTGGTTTTATATAAGAATTTGAGGGTTGTTTCCATTTGCCCCATCTGGCTAATAGGGTGAATTTTCAAAGATAACGCGCCAGGATTTAACAAGATAGCCGTCGTCTTGACAGAGACGAATGTTTAGGGTTGTTGTTCATTGTTTCTGGACGTCTTAATATAGATGACTTTCTGTACACTCACTTTCCACCACGATAATTTTCTTCTTTACTGTTCTTTTGTAGAAGTGCACATGAGAATGTCTTGATTTTTAGACATTTAGTCGATTTTCGGGTCCTGCTAACAGAACTCTCGAGTTTTTTGTGGGGCGAAAACCAATTTAGACTTCTAGCAGTCTGAGCGTCTTCTTGAAACGGATTATGTAGAGATTTAGACAAATAAATAAAGATGGAAAGAAGGTAATCCGAGACGAGCTTCAAAATCAATGACACAATTACAGACTAGACGACGTATACAATTCTATTTCTAACTAATGATAATCTCTAAGTTATATATTATTATAAATGATTGAGTATACCTTGAAGGTAAAAAATCCGTTATTAAAAAGATTAAATGATTTATTAATCACATTCAGTTCTATAAAATGAACAATTCGAAAAAGCATTAAGAAGGTTATTTTTTTTTCTCGTCAAGCGATATTTCTCTATTATTAACAATAAATAATGATTATCATTTAATGAAATCTACTGAAAAATATCCATTAAGAAATACTTTTTGTATCGTTTGATTTGATTGAGAAAATTGAATAATTTCCGGTAAGTTCAGTGGAATAACGACTTGCAATTCTAGTTGAATTAAATTTATGAAAAAAAGCATAATAATAATAATGTTAATAAAGGAAATTCTTACAACTGTTATTATATCATTGGAGAAGTAACGTTATATTGTTTTATTGTTGCAAATTATAGAAATAAATTCATTTTTAATGAAGGTTACTTTCCTAATCTACCATACCAGTCTCTTGACTTTATAGCGGTTCTTTTCTGTGAGATCATATTTTAAATAAAACAAGTTTTAAATTTTAAAATCCTTTTCGATAATTGTAATTCTAAATGTGTATAGGATACGAAATGGTTAAATTTTGTGAAAGTTGGCATTGAATTGGTGTAATTGTAGACGATAAAACTTACTAACCTACTTGGTCAAGAAGATTATCAAATTTTAACATAAAATAGAAAGAATATAATAATAACTTTTAATATTCAGTAATTTAGTAAAGTAATAATAGTCTCTTAGATGGTATTTAATATAAGACTGAGTTACGATCTGTAATTTTATAAAGCAAGACAGACTTCTTGTTAGAAGAAATAATAATAATTTTTGTTTTCTGTTGAAAAAATTCAATTAAAAACGACTCACTAAAAATAGAACAATAACAATAATAAAAGAATCAATAATATAGTAAAGTCATGGTCATTTTTAACTTTCGTTTTCTACAATTGCAACTAATAAGAGGTCAATTGAAAAGTGAACGAAATAAATGAGATTTTTTCGAAAAAAAATTGAGTAATTATGCGTCAAGGTAATATTCACAATAATAATAACAAAAAAATTTATATAGAAAGTCAATTAAAACCACAGATATGTGTAAAGTCGAAAAAAAAAATCGAAAATTATTAGAGCACTTGAGAATTTAACAGTAGAGACGATTATCATCAATTTTTTAAACACCATTTAGACGAATTTTAGAGCATGGATTCATTGCGGAACGGTATTTATGAGATAAATCACTATATTGTAACGCATTTGTGTCTTTTTCTACATTTCACAATACCCGTCTATAGTATCGATTAGAAATTTAAATTTGGTTTATTGTGTATTTTATTTATTATACGGTCACATTTCATCGAGAAATCTATAAGACACCATTAAATCAACTCAAATATTTACCTAATTTTTAGTCTAAAAACCTTTTTACATTGTCCGAGTTTTGTATCCGATTTTTCTATTCGATTTTATATCCGAATTCATCTCAGTTCCCAGATATTTTCATCACTAAAGTCTCTTTACATTGTCTGAGTTTTGTATCCGATTTTATATCCGAATTCATCTTGAATCCCAGATATTTTCATATTTACCCTACAAAATTTTCAAACCAGTATACTGCACATGGCACTTTTTATGTATTGGGAGAGAAGTCGGATAAAATTTCTCAGATGTAATGGCTCGGATAAGAAATCGAATGGTGTAAACACACCAATTTCTTGTTTGATTTGCTCGGAACAAAAAATCGGATGTAAAATCGGATAATTTAATGTGGCTTTTACATTATCCGAGTCAATTGTATGTGTACACAGGCGCTAACATTTAAAAATCGTTGATATCATAGACAATTTCAGTTGCAAGGTGGCCTTCGGATAGAATGCGCAAAGGCGGGGCTTAAGCAACCTATCGGAGATATTCGGTCGGCACCGAAGTTGAAAACGGCGGCCTGAAAATATAAAACACGTGTAGACTTCCCAGTTTTGCAGTGTGAACTCTATGGCGCTGCCAGAATTATGACAATATTTTTAAATCGGGTAGTAGACATTAACACGATCTCAGTTGGGTTCATTTAGACGATCTGAGCAGCGAAAGCCACGTTGCATCTCAAATTGTACGTAGTCTACTGAACGATACTAAAGAACCACGCCACAGTCATGCTTTCAACTTGCGTATAACCTCAAATTCTCAAAAAACTTTTTAACAAATCGGATGACAACTCGGATTAGAGACTGCTCTATTCTGAAGAAGTCGGATGAAAACTCGGGCGAAATCTCGGATGTGTCAACTCGGATAAGAGATCGAATCGTGTAAAGACACAAATTTGTCGAATAAAATATCGGGTGTTAACTCGGATAATGTAAAAACAGTACTCGACTGAAATGTTGCCCTTTATAAATTTGAGGCGCCTTCATCTTGATAGAAATGCTTCAGATGGGCTTGATAGTTCACAACTACCAAAACAGTCTCTTTTTTATTCATCAAAGGAACAATTTATCCGAAAATCTGATTAAAAAAAAAGAGCAATGCCACAGAATTTCACTTACGAAATTTTTATTCTCCTCCTTTAGACGATTCAATAGCAATATTTGCTGAAAAGAGTTACTTAAGGACGAAAATGTCCTAAAATCTACACTAAAAGTAGAAAATATTGCCTAAAAGTATGTAAAAGCATCTTTCGTGGAAGTCTTTTTGTTCTGAATAACAAATTTAGATCTGCGATTTAGTCAAACTGAATTGGGCTCACGATTTTATACTCTTTATAATATGATAATCTATAGAATTAAGTTGATTAAAATTTTAATTAAAATCCGTTGAATTTATTGTAGTTAATACTTTGTCCCCAATTCGATTTCGTGTATTTTTCTCGTTTCGCCAACGATATTTCCATCGATGATTTCAACTTGTTGTTTGCAAAAAAGAATAACGGCGAAAAAACAACAACATAAAGTCATTGAATACTAAAAGAATAATAAAATTGTCACATTTTCAACTTGAATATAATAAACTTGTTCTGTGATTTTATTCGTATATAAAGTTTGTTATCGTCTATTTTTTTTTTCAGGTTAAGCCTGTTGAACATGCAACATTTTCAATGATATCACAACGTTAATCGTCGAAAATTTTAAGGTAAGCTTTTATTGTTATCATTATAGTTGTATTTTATTACAAAAATAATTTTCCAATTTATTTCTCTATAAAAATCAAAGATTAAAAACAAAATAAAAGTGAATGTTATGGTCAGATTGTTTGGCCTTGTTCGAATTCAACATTCAAAATTTTCTGTTAATAAAACAATAAGTAATTGAATTAATAATGCTGGAATCTTTGCTAACAAATCGTTATTGTCAATATTGTTTGATATTTTCCAACAGAATTTTCCTTCTTGTTTCATCTTTGATATTTTCAACAATAAACAACAAAAACTTAATCGAAATCAGGAAAAAAACACATTTTCTTCCAAAAAATGTCATATTTTTATTCCCTATAAGTAAAACAAATACTGATCAATCGATAAACATTTCTACCACAAAATAATGCTGGCTTTCTTGTACACTTAATGGGTTGATAAGTGAAGTTTAAGCTTCAATTAAGCGGGGAGTAAGCGTTGAAGATCTACGATAAAATAACTGTTGATTTAATGTAACGGTTGATTTATATTCGATCAATATTTATTTAGTAAGTAAGCCGCTTTAATTACTAGACGCTCAATCGACGTTTAATTAATTAATTTTTGATTGACCATTGGTCGTGTCAACATCGTATACAACTTAAAAATCTACAGGGTTAATCACGTTAGGCGAAAGGTTTTTATGACAAGTGGTTCGAAAAATATTTAAAGGATTTGTAGAGAGCTGCCCAGAGAAGATTTAAGTAAAATTTGAGCCTTGTAGCTTAGTGATCGTAAGACGTTTTATTCCGATAATGTTGCGATTTCTGCCGACCAACTACACACATTAACCGATTAAAAATAGCTTGTAGGCCGTTGTAATATTCTTTTTTTTGATTTTTCTCATTTGTATCTTTGAAAAAATAAATGAATCTAGCGTGAGTAATCTTTATTTTTTACAATTTTTAATTTGATAGGGTAAGATTGCTTCTGTTGATTCAGTGTTAATTGCTCTTATTCTGATTTGCTTTAATTTAAAAAATAAAAGTCTTATTTGTTTCTAATATTTCCAATTTCAAATATTTTCTTAAAAAAGACAAACATTTAATCACCATCAACAATCTTCCCCTATCGAGTTAAAAATAGTAAAAATAGGTAAATGATTTTTTCACATATAAGTTTTCCTATTTTCGCAAGCTTCCTGTAATGAAATAAAAATTATTTTAAGAGTGATTCTTAATCCGTTGACGGGTATAACCGGTTAGTGAAAATAGCAACACTCTCATAAGAATGCATCTTTTGACCAATTTCCCAATGAACTACAAGGCCCTAATTTCGCCAAAATGTCCTCTGGGGACCTCCCTGCGAATTCTTGAAATATTTTTCGAATCGCTCGCCAAATGATGAGATGGAAATCGCATCTTCACAAAGTTAGACTAGTGTGATAAAATAATTGGTCCCCTCGATTCTTTTGTTTGATAATTACAAAAAAGAGCCTGTTTTTATTGTTTTTTATATGTGTGAGGAAACGAGCTCTAGATTCCTCGACTATTTTTCGGGCTTTGTTTGAAGATTCCAGCCACATTCATGCAATTCTACTGTGTTTTTTCTCCGCTTTTCTCTCCCCAATTTATTTGCGTTAAAATCACTTCTATCCAAAAACAATAACAACAAAAAACACGACAGGGTAGAGGAATTTTAAAAATCTGCAGGGTTAATCACGTAAGGCTAAGGGTTTTTATGGCATCTGCTATTATTTGGCAAGTGGTTCAAAAAATATTTAAAGGATTTGTAGAAGGCTCCCTAGAGAAGATTTAAGTAAAATTTGAGCCTTGTAGCTTAATGGTCGAAAAAACGTTTTATTCCGATAATGTTGCGATTTCTGCCGACCAACTACACACATTAACCGATTAAAAATAGCTTGTAGGCCGTTGTAATATTCTTTTTTTTGATTTTTCTCATTTGTATCCTTGAAAAATAAATGAATCTAGCGTGAGTAATCTTCTTTGTTTTTTACAATTTTTAATTTGATAGGGTAAGATTGCTTATGTTGATTCAGTGTTAATTGCTCTTATTCTGATTTGCTTTAATTTAAAAAATAAAAGTCTTATTTGTTTCTAATATTTCCAATTTCAAATATTTTCTTAAAAAAGACAAACAACAACACCATCAACACCATCAACAATCTTCCCCTATCGAGTTAAAAATAGTAAAAATAGGTAAATGATTTTTTCACATATAAGTTTTCCTATTTTCGCAAGCTTCCTGTAATGAAATAAAAATTATTTTAAGAGTGATTCTTAATCCGTTGACGGGTATAACCGGTTAGTGAACACTCTCATAAGAATGCATCTTTTGACCAATTTCCCAATGAACTACAAGGCCCTAATTTCGCCAAAATGTCCTCTGGGGACCTCCCTGCGAATTCTTGAAATATTTTTCGAATCGCTCGCCAAATGATGAGATGGAAATCGCATCTTCACAAAGTTAGACTAGTGTGATAAAATAATTGGTCCCCTCGATTCTTTTGTTTGATAATTACAAAAAAGAGCCTGTTTTTATTGTTTTTTATATGTGTGAGGAAACGAGCTCTAGATTCCTCGACTATTTTTCGGGCTTTGTTTGAAGATTCCAGCCACATTCATGCAATTCTATTGTGTTTTTTTCTCCGCTTTTCTCTCCCCAATTTATTTGCGTTAAAATCACTTTTATCCAAAAACAATAACAACAAAAAAAAAACACGACAGGGTAGAGGAATTTTTTCCATTACGACTTCGATTATATGAAATGGAAAGTTAAGTCTGTTGAACTAAATTGAGGTCAACCATCTTGTTCACTAATAATAACAACTTTCATTTTTCAAATTAAACAACGTGTTGTAGTTTATCATAATATATGTATGTATTGAAAATTCTTGTCAATGTTGTTATATTTTTAAAAAGAACAAGATTAATAACAACTGTTATACGAAGAAATTCTTGTTGAAATAGCCGAACATTAGGCATATTGAAGCGGTTTCAATTATGAAAACTTTTCTAGATGTTTCTCTAAAAATCGTTCTTTTATAGTTTACAACATATAAAGAGAAATATGAATAATTGCCCTATTTTTTCATTTCGACGATAAACATTGTAAGTCGACGTATTTAAATCATTATTTTAATATACATCGTATATCATATGGTATGCGAGATTCTTTCACATAAATAATAAAAGTCGTTATGCTTTCTTAGTATAGTAGTAGCAATCAATTATGGAAAGCTAGTCCTTAAATCTACTGTGATTTTTTTTTGAATTAACTCAGAAATTGCTATTTGTATCCAGGTGAATTGCTGATTTACAGTTCCTGCATTAAGACAAATAACTAAGCCTGCAATTACACAACATTTGACGTCGCGCTTTGATAAAACGAATCAATTTTTCGCATGGTACAACAGGATTTATTGTTAATGAGGATCTCTAATGGGAAGAAATTTCTCAACTCAATTCTCTAATTTTACTCCTATTTTTTTTTTATAAATTTTACCACCAATGGCGTACTAAATAAAATTTAGTCGGTTTCCGAGTGAGATTTTCGTCTTTTACTAGTTTAAATTTTCATAAATTTTGTTGAAAGATTCTAGCGAATTTTATTATCAATCCTCAAAATAATGTAACTCGATTGATTTCAGCCGATTTAGACAATTTAAGTCAGCTTTTAAGTTGAAACTTTCGATTTTAGTTGAGCTTTTAAAATACGATATTTTTTTTAACAAATTAGATTACTTTAAGTTACTTTTTAAAGTTGACTATGTTTTAAGGCAGCCTGGTTCTTAATCATCAAATTTTAATGCAGAATTTTAATTAATTTTTGAGCTGAATTTTCAAGATTTAATCCAAGTCTCAAAAAAGTTTCGCTTAAATATTTGTTAATTGTAACCACTAATTGTAAAAAGTAGAAAAATTAGACGTTTAAGTACTGTTCGAGCTAAATATTTGATTAATAGTCATAGTTTCAAGGCATCAATTTTCGATTAATAAGAGGACTTTCGTTTTTAGAAACTCTCGAAGTTAGTCAAAAATTAAGTTCAAAAGAAGATAATTGGAATTATTGTCAATCAACCTCTGCTAAAGAAAAATCGAAATTGCTTCTCAGTAAGTTTATATAGAGAAGATCCTTGAATTGTAAATGCCTAAGGCCCATCCGACTCTACAACCGTCCCTGGATTCAATCCAAGCTTAAAAATTGTCGGCTTTTAAACCAAATATAATGCAGCGTTAGAAACGACATAAAATAGACACTTTGAAAATTTTCTGTAATTTAAAAATGAATCATTTCTATTTCAGTTGAGGTTTTAAGATTCTGTTCTAAGATATTTTTTTACCAAATTAGATACTTACTTTAAGTTGCTTTTCGAACTTGATTAGGTTTTAAGACAGCCTGGTTCTTAAGCATCAAATTCTAATTGCGAATTTTAATCAATTTTTTGAACTTTCGGAAGTAAAACAGTATTTTACACCCTCAGAGACTAAAATAGCACTTTTAATCCCAAGGGACTAAAGTTAAAATACACAATATGTTCTATAGAAACATTAGATAATTGTCAAATTAATAAATCTATAATTTCTTAATTTTCTCATTAAATATGTACGAAAGTGCAAAAAATAGCGTATATAACTCGGGACTAAAGTGCTTTCTTTCGTCTTTCGTGTAGTTTATTGCCCAAGAGACGAAATGTCGCACTTTAGTCCCTGTTATATAATATACTATTTGAGCTGAATTTCTAAAATTTAATCCAAGTCTCTAAAACGTTTTGCTCAAATTTTTGTTAAATGTCGCCACTAATTGTAAAAAGTAGACAATTTAGTCATTTTTAAGTGCTGTTTGAGCTAAATATTTGATTAATAGTCAAAATTTCAAGCGATTTTTAATATTAAATCATCAATTTTCGGGTAATAAGAGGACTTTGGTTCTTAGAAACTCTCAAAATCAGTCAAAAATTAAGTTCAAAAGAAGATAATTGGAATTATTGTGAATCAAGCCCTGCTGAAGAAAAATCGAAATTGCTTCTCAGTAAGTTTATATAGAGAAGATTCTTGAAAAGCCCATCCGACTCTAGAACCGTCCCTGGATTCAAACCAAGCTTAAAAATTGTCGATTTTTAAACCAAATATAATGCAGCGTTAGAAACGACATGAAATAGACACTTTGAAATTTTTCTGTAATTTAAAAATGAATCATTTCTATTTCAGTTGAGGTTTTAAGATCCTGTTCTAAGATATTTTTTTAACAAATTAGATACTTACTTTAAGTTGCTTTTTGAAATTGATTAGGTTCTAAGACAACCTGGTTCTTAATCATCAAATTCTAATGGCGAATTTTAATCAATTTTTGAGTTGAATTTTCAAAATTTAATCCAAGTCTCAAAAACGTTTTGCTCAAATTTTTATTAAATGTCGCTACTATTTGTAAAAAGTAGACAATTTAGTCATTTGTAAGTGCTGTTTGAGCTAAATATTTGGTTAATAGTCAAGATTTCAAGCGATTTTTAATCAGAGGACTTTCGTTCTTAGAAACTCTCGAAATCAGTCAAAAATTCAGGTCTAAAGAAGATAATTGGAATTATTCTGGATCAAGCCCTGTTAAATCGAAATCGCTTTTCAGTAAGTTTATATAGAGAAGATCCTTGAATTGTAAATGCCAAGGGCCCATCCGACTCTTCAACCGTCCCTGGCTTAAAAATTGTCGACTTTTAAACAAAATATTATGCAGCTTTAGGAACGAAATTTTTCTTTAATTTAAAAATGAATCATTTATGCCAAATTTGGCGACCATATTGCAAATGTTAAGCTTGTCACTCTTTAGTAATTCATATGTAAAAAGCTCCATGAAAATTATCTTATCAAATATTGATTCATCTTCAATTAGGAAATTTTAAGAGGTGGATTTCTTAAATTCTAACATTGCAACATGTAGATTTTCCTTTTTAAGCTTCGATGACTTCATACCTCTAGTAAAAAAGTCAATTTTTTCCATATTTGCTGATCAACAATTAGCCTCGTTATCAATAAAGAAACAACACACTCTATTCATAAAGTTAAAAAATCGACTAATCATCATTTATTTTATAACCGAAAAACAATTTTCGGGTACACCTTGATTACCTTTTAAGTATTCAACCAATTCGATAGTGAGGCTTTTAGTGTTGCTATATAAAACCCAGTTCAATGGCCGTTTTTAATTACAAATCCATGTACTTATTAAGAAATAGTTTGTCAATCACAAATTAATCAGATTAGAACATCTTGAAATGAAATTAAAAGTGCTGATGGCATTCTGGTAGATTAATTCAATTAACGACACACAAAAAAAAAATTAATTTGTATATTTCTCCATTTGGTTTATGTGATATTTATCTATTAATAATAAGAATTAAAAAAAAATAAAATTAATCGTCACCTTCAATTCTGGCCTTGCAATTTGTAACCTGCCTTTCAATTGTAAAGGACACTTATAAATATATTTCTTAACAACTGCTATAATTTGTGAACAGTTGTTATGTCTTAGCAACAATACAACATCCGTTAGAGAACAATTAATAAAAACGTACACGATAAGTGGATTCTTTTTTCTTGAAATATCGCTTTGTTTCCCTTAATATAAGCCACTAAACTTCGTTAATTCTTCTTTTAAATAAATCTACAGAGTTAAGATCGAATTAGATTAAAAAGGATCTATGTTTTCTCGATTTTTTCGACTTCCAAACAAATTTACAGAGCCGACGAAGATCGAATTAGATTAAAAAGGATTAAATACCGAGAACTAGAGAGAAAAAAAGGGTATAATCTATACATATATTGTATAGAAAGTAACAGTCGTTATCCTTGGATAGAAGGAGTTGCGACATTTTTATCGGTTCGTAGGTAGACTGTGGGTATTTCTTCTACATAAACGTTTGAATCAACAACTGTAAAATAATATTAAACGTAAATTGTTGAATTTATATTTTGCCTTAATTTATATACGAATTTCATTCGAACAATGTTTGCAAAAGCCAAATTTATTGTATCACTAAAGTAGACTTTTCTTGACTTTGAATCAAGTTTCAATGCTACAAATACTTGAGATTTTATACATTATCTTCTGGAGAAATAAATAAAAAAAGTAGCTAAATTATCCTGAATATACGCCGACTTTGTGGCGAGTTAATCGTTGGTATTTTAAGTTTTTTAAGTGAATATATTTTAACACATCTCGAAATAGAAGCCTTAAATTACAACCTTGTTTATCTGATTCAATTTTAATAAAGCGCTTTCAAATTTTGTTAGTTAAATTGAATTTTGTTTGAATTAATAATTCAATAAATAATAAATTCGGTAGTGATTCAATTATGTAAGATCTGTTTCGAATCGTTCGAATGAAATTTGAATGGAATACAATCATTTCCGTTTTCGTAGATTGAGTCCCGTACAAATTTCCTAAATAAGCCTAAGATCTTGAAACTTTTCACGAAATACTCATTACAAATTCTCTATTTGATAGAAAGGGTGAAATTTCATCCAACTACTAGATCAATAAACATGAAATTTCCGTATACAGTTAGTTTGAAATATGTTCAACTATTGTTTGTAAAACAAAATCGTGACTTATCTACACAGTCAACAATTCTATTTATCAAATTCAATATTTCGTGATCATAAATACTGAAATAACCGTAAAATTATATTTGCAACCTATTCTCAACTATCACAATTTGTGATTTTTTGATGTTTATAAATAATTTAGTCGGTTGTTCACATTTGATTTCCATTTCGAGAAATTGTCGATAAATACAAATCTCGCCTACGGTTTCTTTCGTCTTTTTTTTTAGCTTCATTCGAATCACTTTGAAAATGTGCTGATTTCTACTTGTGATTAATTTAAAAAGGACTGTAGGCGGAAAATGAAGACAACTTTGTGTTTCAGTCATTGGACTCTTTTTGCTGTTGTTGTTGTTGTTGTTGTTGTTGTGGACGAGTTTTATATATGGGCAAAAATAGTTTATGGTCGGTTTATTTCGATAGAACACAATCACAAATCAACCAGAAATACAAAGAAGAAAGACGACATGAGAGTTAATTGACAAAAATTCCAGAGAAAATAAAAAAAAATGTTACAATTTCTGTGTTGTTAATGCAAAGACCGCGAGTCTGTTTTTACCCCACAAAGACTTAAATACGCCATGGAAGATGGGTTTTCATAAGGAACAAGTTGAAAAGATAGCTTACAACAGAATTTATAACTTTACAACTTTGTTCTAGTGTGCATGATCAAATAATTCTTAAGAATGTGTGAGTTGTGTTGTTGGGTAGAAGTAGAAATCATTGTATTTTTGATAATTTCATAGTTTATGGGGTCTTTGGACAAATTTCTCGATTCGGCGTGCGAAAATTATCAATTTTCAAAGATCGATATCTCGCTTGTTTTTTAAAGTATTGAAAAAAGTAAACGTGCGTTAGATAGAGCATTTCAAGATGAATGTTCTAGAGCTTTTTATGTTGGTAAAATGTGATTCTAAATGAAAGAAAACTCTTGAAACTTGTTTTTTTTGTCGAATATTTTCCTCTATAACAGGCTAAATATTGACCGATATTATTGACTTTCAATAATTATCAAGCAAATTTAGTTATTTTTTCTATAACTGAAGAAAATTTAAGGAAAGTTTCAGCATTGATGCCTTGCACACTTTTAAAGATTCAGAATTATACTCTTGTTTTTTGAAAGCTGAAAATTAAGTGAGTTGGATGGAAAATTTGAACTCCCTTTGTCATCTAGATTTTCTTAATTGATATGAAAATATCTATTTCACGAGTGTACCATTATAAGTGGAAAATATTTTGAAAATCTCTCGGTAAATCCTTTTAAACTTGAATTTGTGTTTATTATTATTATTATTATTATTATTATTATTATTATTATTATTATTATTATTATTATTATTATTATTATTATTATTATTATTATTATTATTATTATTATTATAATTACTTTGCAGTGTACGGGATAGATGGTGTGGTCATTATTGTCTCTGTACTATGGTTCAGAATTCAACGTTGCCGGACGTCGTTTACGTTAATAATCGGGACCACACCTCCTGCTTCTATTGAATAAAATTTGATAATTTTTTTTCGATTTATTTCCTTTTTGTGCGTTTCTCATGCTGCTTATTTATTTAAATTTGGAAGCACAGATTTTCAAAATAATTTTTTCTATAACTGAAGCAAATTTAAGAAAATTTTCAGCATTGATGCCTTGCACACTGTTAAAGATTGAGAATTATACTCTCGTTTTTTTTTAAAAGCTGTTGTAAAAGGAATGGTCTTAAAGCTGGCTGAAAATCAAATTTATGAAAATTAAATGAGTTGCATGGAAAATTTGAACCCCCTTTTTCATCTATTATCTAGAACCATTAAAATTAATTAATTTTTCTCTTAATTGATATGAAAATGTCCGAAATTTTATCTATTTCACGAGTATATCATTTATAAGTGGAAAATATTTTGAAAATCTCTCGGTAAATCCTTCTAAGCTTGAATTTGTGTTTATTATTATTGTAACTAGTTTGCAGTTTACGGGATAGATGGTGTGATCATTATTGTGTTTAAGAATTCAACGTTGCCGGACGTCGTTTACATTAATAATCAGGACCACACCTCCTGCTTCTATTAAATAAAATTTGATTATGGTTTTTTTTTTTCAATTTATTTCCTTTTTGAGCGTTTCTCATACTGCTTATTTATTTCAATTTGGAAACACAGATTTTCAAAATATTTCCCACTTATGATAATATGGTTGTGCAGTAGATGAAATTTCCGACATTTTCATGATGGAAAAGGGGTTCAAATTTTTCGTAAAGCTCATTTAATTTTCAAAATTGGGTTGTTTAAGTGTGCTTGATGACCATTTCTCTTACATTAGCTTTCTACAAACTAGGGTATGCTTCTGTATATTTAAAATTATGCAAGGCATCAATGTTGGAATCAATTATGAATGCAGAGAAGAAAGACGGCATAAGAATTAATTGACGAAAATTCCACAAAAGACAAAGAAAATGTTACAATTTCTGTGTTGTTAATGTTAAGACCGTAAGTCTTCTTTTTACAAAAACTTAAATACGCTATTAACTGTATTGAAGATGAGTTTTCTTAAGGAACAAGTTGAACAGATAGCTTTCAACGGAATTTATAACTTTACAACTTTGTTCTAGTGTGAATAAATAATTCTTAAGAATCTGTGGGTTGTGTTGTAGGTTTGATAATTTCACAGTTTAAGGGGTCTTTGGACAAATTATTTTAATCGGCGTGAGAAAATTGACAATTTTCAAACATCGATATCTCGCTTGTTTTCCAAAATATTCGAAAAAGTAAACTTACGTTAGATAGAACATTTCAAGGTGGATGTTAGAAAGGTTTTTATTTTGGAAAAATTTTATAAAATTCTGAATGGCAGAGAAAATTCTTGAACCTTGTTTTTCGATATATTTTCCTTTATTTATGGCTAAAACTTGGTCAGCATTATTGATTTTCAATAATTATTTGGTGACTTAGATAGCAAATTCAAAGATATTTCTAAATTTTAAAAAAAATTTCTATAGGCTTGTTAGTTTTTGCCTTACATCATATTAAAGCTGGAGAATCACACTTGCGTTTTTAGAAAATTAATGCAAGAAATTAGCTTAAAATCCAATTCTGAAAATTAATTGAGTTACGTGGAAAATTTGAAGCTCCTTTTTCACACAAGATAAGTGGAAAATATTTTGAAAATCTCTTGGTTAATCGTTTTCAACCTAGAAAGTACTTGTGTTGTTATTCTTATTATTATTGTAATTAGTTCGCAGTCTACCAGATAGATGGTGTGGTCATTATTGTCTCTCTACTGTGTTAAACAATTCAACGGTGCCAGATGTCGTCTATAATAATAAACGAGACCACTCCTCCTGCTTCTGTCGAATAAAGTTTGAAAATGTTGTTTTTACTCATTTTCTCCTTATTCGTTTACCATCCTGTTTATTTATTTCAATTCTTTTATTAATTGGTTGTAATAACGGCTTAATAAGCAGGAGGTGTGGTCTCATTTATAAATGTAAGCGACGTCTGGCAATGTTGAATTCGTAAATATAGTACAATAATGACCACACCACAAACATGGAATTCCCGACAGATTTTCCAAATATTTTCCATTTTAATGATATGGTCGTGAAGTATATGAAATTTTTGACATTTTCATATCAATTTTAAAGCACAGTAATTAATTTTAATAGTTCTAAATAATAAATAAAAAGGTTGGTTCAATTTTTTCATGAAACTCACTTAATTTTCAAAATTGGAGCGAGCTTTATACTCTTTCCTCTTACATCAGCTTTCTACAAATTATGCAAAGCATCAATGTTGGAATCAACTATGAATGCAGAGAAAAAAGACGGCATGAGAATTAATTGACGAAAATTCCACAGAAGATAAAGAAAATTGTTACAATTTTTGTGTTGTCATTGTGAAGATTGCCAGACTTTTTTTTACCCTACACAAACTTAAATACGCCATTATTTGTGTATTGAAGATGAGTTTTCATAAGGAACAAGTTGAATAGATAGCTTACAACAGAATTTATAACTTTACAACTTTGTTCTAGTGTGCATGATCCAATAATTCTTAAGAATGTGTGGGTTGTGTTGTTGGGTAGAAATCATCGTAGGTTTGATAATTTCACAGTTTAATGTTGGTATGAATTGGTTACAATTTTATTCATGTCAAGTTGATTTGTATTATTTATGCCTACATTTGAATATACTGCTTTGAATCGACTACAATCCTGATAAAATAGAAACTACCCTGAAAATTCGCTAGGGTATTTCATAGATGAATTATAAATATAGTTTATAATAAAATTTTAAAGTTTTAATGGAAAATATTACACTTTTCTCGTATAATTTTCTCTCCTTATTACAGATGTGGAAATTTCTAGTCGTATCATCATCAATCTTTGCATTATGGCCTCTCGTATCGTCCCAATCGAATTACGCCGATCAAGCGAACAGTATCGAATACCAAGGTGGTTTACCAGAACAGGCCACATTAGATGGTAAAGTAACGAAATTGGACGATCTTAGTCCAGTTATATTTTTGAATCGTACAAAAGCTGCCCTTAATTGTGCTGCTGGTTCGATGCAAGTTGAATTGAAATTTAATGAACGTTTTCATGGCATTGCTTATGCTAATTTCGATCGACATTCACCCTGTCAAGTACAGGGCAAAGGTGGTTATAGTTATAAATTGGATTTACCATTAAAAGGATGCGGAACACGACAAGTAAGTTGTTTTTTTAATTAATTATAAATAAATCGGACGTTATAAATATTTTGTTGCTCTACTAGGATCCTCAACGTGTTTTTACTAATAACATTGTTGTGAGGTTCCATCCAGGTTTAGAAATTGATGGGGATGAAATTATAACGATTGTGTGCCGATATCCACCACCGGTCGCACCTCCACCACCCGTTCTACCTGCACCAATGTAAATTTTTAGATTAATTAATTAATTTTGTTGATTAATTTGTAATTATTTTAGTATACATCCAACTGCATCACCGGCATTAGCATCACCACTTAATGGATTCCAAATTCTTTTAATAATTTGTGGAATCTTATTCCTCTCATTACTACTACTAGGTTTAGGTTGTTCGTATTATTGTTTGAGGAAGCGTAATTTAACAATAATCCGACCACATCCATTCTCATCAGTAGGTAGCGGCTCAGAGATTACGAAACTATCAGGAAGTTCTCTCGGTTAGTTTATTATACCTAAGTGTAAATGTCTGGTTAATTATTATCGAGCTTTATTACAGGAAATCTATCAATGTTCGAGGGTCTTAAGATACCACGTGTTCAAGCACCACCAGTAGCTGCAGCTGCCAGTACGTCCGGTAGTGAAGGACCTTTAATCAGCGACACAATCCCATCTGATTATCCATCTGAATCGCATTCAGAAATTGAAGAAGTCGATAATCGTTCATTGCCAGTTTCATCGACTGGTAGTTTCGAGAATAAAGCATACGTTCATGATAATAGCAGTTTTTATAGTGAAAATTATGGACATACACAAGAACAACAAGTACAAAATGCTGTAGCATCAACTGTACCACGTTTACCATTAGCAGTGAAAGATCAACCGAAATTCGATATTCAAGTACGTGTAAAACGAGCACCACCATCACCACCTAGTTTATCCGATACGGAAAGTTCAATTGCTCGTACTGAACGTAATTTATCGACAATTTTAGAACAACGTGAAGAAAGTGTTAGATCGATCGATTCACCAATACCAATCGAACGTACACAATTCATGTACGTGCCTGAATTACATCCACCACCTAAACATGTCCAACCGGCACCTACTTATAATCGAATCTTACGTCGACAACAAGAATTACAAGAAGTCGCCTCATTGAATACCGAAATGACAGAGACGCATTCAATGACGGAAATTTTGGATGATTCTCATCATAAATTCATTGCACCTACACCACCACCACCGCCACCAATTATACCGAAACAAGAACATATCGTCGATATGCCACCACCAAGACCATTAGAACCACCAATAGCAATTGTACATAAACCGGAAATTACGTCACATGTTGTTGATGATGTTTTCTTGAGAACAATTACAGAAAAGAAGACAATTGAAGATATTGAACGTCATAAACGTTTAGTTACCGAATATCATACAAGAGCCAAACCGGTTCCGGAACATTGGGATGTTACAATAAAGAATTATCCAGTTGATATGCCCGAACCACCAGAATGGGAGAACTTTTCTGATATATCTTCAGCTTCTGGTTTAACATTAACACCAAAACTTGAACGTGCTACAATGAGTCTACCACCACAGAGTCTTATAGATGATGATAAATTACCGTTGAATTCACCAGAATTGGTTGGAAGTTTGAGGCAAAAACCACCACAAAGGGATGAGAATTTCTTATCCACATTTAATATTCCATTAGAAAATCCAGATGTGCCGAATTGGAATGTATTGATACGTGTTTTACAACCGATGGAACATGAAGAAGGTCCAGTGATTGAGAGTGCTGAAACTTTCAATTCACAATTGACATTAGCTGATAAGATGAAATGGCGTCAAATTATAACAACAGAATCAACATTACGTACATTATTATGTGAAGCAATTGTACGTGAAGATTTCGAACGTATCCGTCATGATGCACATTATGAGAAACTATTCGAACCACCTAAATGGGATGTGATTATACGGATTTTAACACCGATTGATAAGCCGAAGAATCAAAATCGTTTTAGAAAGAAATCCGATTGGGATACACGCAGCCGTCGCAGTAGTTTACCAACATTATACGAATACGATTCAGATGGTGGTAGTTCAGTTAGGACTTTAACCCAAGATCCAATCGTGCATCCATTGATACCGTTACGTACACGTAAAACATCACGATCGAGTTATCGTAGTGAAGCTGATCTACGGTCAATGTCTGAAGTAACAGTCGATTTCGGCCGGCCTGATCATGGTGATAATCAATCCGAAATCTCCAGTTATTATCCGCGTTATTATGAAGATTCTGAGCCGGATCTTGATTATAAGATCGGCAACGCTCAACATCCATCATTAACACGATCGTTGAGTCAACCGAGTCTGGCGCGATCAGCGAGCGAATTCACTGAACGTTGGGTAGCACCGTCACGATACGATACAGCCAGTGAATTTACATCACCGGAAGTCACACCGAAATCACAGCGTAGCACTAGAATACAACCACTACATGTAAGTAGAGGTGGTGATCGATCCATCTGGCAGACGTCTTCAAATCAATTAACACAAGGACCTCGTGGTGCGAGTCAAATAGTTACGCGCGAATATCGTACTGAAGCCAGTACAAGTTTCATAGGTACCACAACAAGGTCGAAGGATTGGTTTGGTGATAACGACAGCGAAACCAGCTTCAAATAATTCTTATCACACTAATACAATAACAAATTAGAATTAAAATCATTAATTAATACTGCCTTTATATAGTTTGATAATTTGTACTTTATTCCTAAACATAACTAAAATGCTGTGATAACGAAATAGGTGGTGTTTTTTTTTTATTATTTTGTAATTATCCCAATATTTACCAGTTTTTCCACTTTTTCACAAAATCTATATGTGAACAACTAGAAAATCGGGTATTTTTGTATAATGTTAGGGTATATTTACATGTTTTAGAAACATGTGGATGCACCTTTAGTGAATATCGCTCAATTTTTCATGTATATGGTGGTGGTTTTGGGGGGCTTCCTTTTTTCTTTGGATTAAAACAAAAATTGTATTTTATTAATTAAGGTGCTAATTTTTTTTACAAATAAAGATACAATGTATCGTATGTTTTTAATATAATAAATTAATTAATGCTTTACTATAACGTTATTTCTCTTTGTAAGCATCAAAGATCTGGATGGGTTAAGCAAGAAATAGTCTCAGACCCTCAATTTCTCTTTATGTAAATCTGATAAGAAAAGTGACACACCTGTCCCTCTCCAATTTTGATAAAACTTTGCATACAGGTAGAACATCAAAAAATACAGCTGCTCATATTCACATTAAGGGCAATGTGGATAAAATATTTTTTAAGATATTGTGAAATTTAAACGTGCGTTGGATAGAGAATTTCAAGGTGCATGTTCTGAACCAGATCTATCCGGTTTATACCAGATCTATGGGTAGACTGCGGACTAAATCACAACAACAATACCGCTCGCAGCACAAACATGCTTGGTTAGAAAAATTGAAATTGAAACGAGTGGTTTGAAGAAACACAAAATTCCCTGTGTAAAAGTTGAAAAATTTAATAGTCACGTATAAAAAAAGATCGAGCAAAGTTCACTCTACAAAAATGTGAGCTTCGATTTTCAATTTTCTTTACCGGTTCTTCATAATCTGCATCTAAAGTAATCTATTTTTTCCGAAATTGAATTGAAATAACACGGACAGACATTAACTCGCATAGAAAGATGGGAGAAGTGGTGAAAGACTGGATTGTCTTTTGGTGGAGACGCCGCTTCTATGACAGTCAGCCTTAAGGGTATTGGTGAATGCAATCTTGATATCGTACAATTACACAAAGAACTTTTGGGTCGTTTAATTTGTAAACGGTAAGAGGTATCGAGCTCGACAATACTTCAATCGATCACAAATTTTATTCTTCATGGGGAGAATAATGGAAAACCGATTGGATTTTTCAAATAACTGAAAATATCATGACTTTTCTCCCAAAAAAGTAGTGTTAAGTTGGGCCACATAACTTCTTGTACAATGAAAATAATTTAATAAAATTCGCTTGAATAAATAGAGAAAAGTCAACTGCATGGAGAGACGAGTTTCAAATTCCAATTTTGTTGTTCATTTTTGAAAATATTGCATTTAAAGTAGTCTATTTTTTTGATATTATAAATCTGAATAAGCAATAATAAACGAGTATTGTATTCAACATAGTCATCCATATCAACAGGTGCACATTACGGTAAACAAAATACAAATATATGTTAGTGATTATTCTAACTGGTCTACTTTATTTACAAGCAAGACAACTGAATGTCTATCGTAAAATAGGTGGAACAGATGATGAAGACTGATTTTGTTTGCGATAAATTGATAATACCCTTAAGTATTGAACATACAAAAAACACATCATTCATAATGCCTCCCTCCCCTGTTCTACACACAAAACTGCACCCTACGTACGAGAGAGAGCGCTGCATGTTTCAGCAGCTCCTAAATTGCGTCTGTAGCTTTCCAAATTCGGGTCGACAACTGTTCGACATTTCCGACCGGCATCGAATACATGCTTCTACGCGTTTGCTTACTCTTGCTATACGGTAGCTACGCCACTGGTTTGTTGTAAATAAACGTTGCAATACAATGAGTTTTCACTAGTTTAGAATTATACAAAACACATAAACGAGAAACTATCCAATTAGGGCTTATTCTAGTTATAACTAAACAGAGTCAATATTCGTGTATTAAGGGGTTAAAATAAGGGTTGAGTTTCGTATATATTTCACAGAATATCTCTAAAATGGCAAACGATTCAAAACGTGGATTGAATAACCATTTAGGGGTTGTTTTATACCACAGTTTGAGAATAAAGCTATAAACAAAATCCTATCCCTAAATGGTTGTCTTATAGATGCTCGATTTGGTAAAAATTTGCTTAGAATTTGCTACAGAAAACTTTACTCAATATTTTTATACAACATCAGGATTCACATCAGAAATTCACCTTATCAAATTTAGTAAAATAAACGATTTTTACCCTCTTGCGCCAAATTAAGAGTGCCCAATAGACACCTTTTGTTAACGTTCTTAAACTTTATTAGCACATTCGTGTTTGTAGTCATTTTAGTCGCATTAAAATGCCCTAAAAACGGTTTTCTCTAGTAAAATCTTGATATAATTACAAAAAAAAAAATGGAATATTTTAACGTTGCGTGTCAAGATAAATAAGTTTCGCTGAAAAATGCAATATTTGCACTGAATTTCGTATTATTAGGAATGTATTTACGAGAAAATCAACCCTTAATTGTTTCTTTTTTATTTATTTATTTTTATAAGAAATACTAGTAGATAAAGCTTTAAATTCGGTATATTTGACGCTTAATTTATCATCTGAATACCATTTAGTTTCAACATTCCAAAGTTTAACTGGAGATTATTACGTTTAGAATTCGAAATGAATTTCATGGTAATACACAAACACATTGGAATTTATTTATAAACTAACTACTCACGCCATAACAATGAATATGATTAATAATAATACATCAACTATTATTATTATTTAATTCAACAATATTTATTTAATTATAAATAAAATTGATGATGTTTGGTAGACAAACAAAAAATTACTCAATAATATTGCTCTTGATAATGATAAAATTTGCATAAAATATGATCGGTGGGGGAGAACATCAACGTGAAAAAAGCCTTATTGCTTCTAAATAAGGGATGCTTTTACATTTCGCTATCAAACCAATAATTGACTATTTTTTGTTGAAAACGATCTCTAAATTAAAAATATTTAAATAGCCGAATCTAAAAAGACAATAGTAAAAATAGGGGTAGTTTTGTACAAATCCAAGGGTAGTATTAGTTATTTATAGTTAATTAACTCTGTATACAAACTTTAAAGATCTACAGAGATTTAGTTAAGATTTCTTATAAAGGATCAAATAATTCCACAAAGTGATGTTCGAGTTTATATAAGGGTTAGATTCAATTTTTCAACATTCCAAAGATGGACATTGTTTTATTCAATTGAAAGGGTGAAAAAAATAAAACAACATTTCCATTAATGCTAGTAATGCGATTTATCTAATTCCGACACTGTTGTTGGTGCACTTTTAGCTTAAAAGCAAGTAGTAAAAATATACGTAAAAGCTTTGAGTGGACAAAAAGATGGATGATAAAGCTTAGTAATTAGAGATGATTATTTTATACTTTATTTATATACAATCAATTAAATGAAACGATAATTGTAGTCTAGTGGACAAAAATGGGTAAAGCTTAACGTTTTTTTTTTATTTGAGCTTTATAAGTTTCAAGCTATTATAACAATTCTATGGAATTCTAGAAAATTGCTAAATAACATGGAAACAATTCTAAAATCTCATATTGTTCTGGTATCTTATGTTAGGATCTTTTATGAACGATTATTGCGTTTCTTAATGTGCACAACTGTTACAAAGAGGCAATATTTTCTTTCTTTTAATTGTGTCTAATACAATAAATTATCTATTTGTGATTCCTTCCAGGAAATAGCGAATTTTACAATTTAAACAGGAACAAAAAGAGAGTTTTCTAGTTTCAAAGCCAATATTCCTTGGATAACAATAAATGGAGTATTCTAAACAATAGATCCAGTTCAGACTCAGTAACTAATAGCAAGATCTATAAAAAAATTTAGTAGAATATTGCATGAAATCGTAACGTTTGATTGGATTCGAGGACGAAATTAAAAACTTCCCATATCATAGAAGTTAAAGCTTCTATTTAACTAGCAAGCTTTACAACACAATGCTTTCGGGTAATAAATTTGATACTTTGTACTTGCATCAATTCAAATTTTAACCGTAAACAAAGCTACAGAACAACTGTGGTGGATTTAACAAGATCGTAAATAAAATTAGATTTCTAAAACTAGATAAAGTACAATATTGTTGCAAAATAAAGTTGTTTAACACAGCTTTTTTAATTATCCTCATTTCATATTACTTTGAATATAGAATTGAATTCATTTTCAATCTTGTATACTCAAACAGCATCTATTCTATTTATCTATTGCTGGATTTATACAAAAAGATCAAAGACTTCTCCAACATTTCATCCAGCTTTGATGCACTGCATCACATACAGCTTAATTGTAAATTTTTTTATTTCTCTCAATCAATACTCCACTAATTTATTCACTCAATAAAAATTGGTATTTTAGAGAAATTACGGTATATTTTCACTATTATCTATTATTAAGACATATGTCTAAATTCTATTTAGATGTTTGTACAAGGGATAAATTCCATAGTACCACATGTCAAGTACAAAATTGGAATGCGGTCAACCACAATTCTATAATCTCTATTGTAATGTTTATACATACAAACACATACATAGATGTAAATAAATATATGATTAAAGTGTAGATAGGTTGCGTATCGTTATATAATGTGTGTATAAGCGTCGCGACGCATATAGTTGGCGTCACGACGCTACCAACAGTGAGCTACAGGTTATCCTAGTGTTTCAGTATACTGCCGATATTGTTATGTGACGTCACGCTGGGTGCATTAAGTGTATATCTGTGTAAATACTATGTGTCTATATGTACACTGTATTATAATAATAATAATAATAATAATAACATAGATTAGTTATAGTGTAAGTATTTGCTATTCAAATGTAAATTATTATCGAGTTCTCTTGTATATTCTATTGTTCTTTAAAGTATATACAAAGTTTATATCAAGTAACAAAAGCTCTAAAATTGTAAATAAACAGAAGTCTCTGAAACTTGATTAATTTTGAATATCGTTCATTAATAGAACTTTTGTCATCCATAAATCATTAATGAGTGTACTTTTTTTGAGTTGAGTGAAAAATCATGATGATGTTGATGATGATGATGATGATGATGATGATGATGAAATTTAATTAAAATTTATAATAAAAGCAAACAGATAAAAATTTTAAAATGTAGAAAATTGAGAAAATCTTTGTGTTTATCTTCGTTGTCTATTCGCTCTTCATCTTTTTTTTACTTTCTGACATATTTTATTACTTTAATTGTTTACAATTCGATTAATCAAGCTGCTTTCAACGCTTATGATAAGAATAAATGTCAGGATTTTGTTAAACATTAAAGAAAGTTTACACTTTTCAAGTACATACAATCTAGTGCTACTATTGAATATAAAATAAATACAGTACTCGCCACTTAATCTGAACAATTTCCTAAATTCAAGTAAGTTGACATTAGTCATGTGAATGTGTAAGATACAGCTGTATAATACAATAAATATCGTATGTATTAAAGGTTTAATACCAAGTTTAATACAGCATTGAGAAAATAAGGCTATGTTGATATAATTTTTACATTTTCGACAGCTACAAGAAAGTGAAATCAAAACAAAAAATAGGAATTCGAATTTTTTCTTAATTTTAATTATTTAGTTTAATTATTCGCTTGTCTCTGTCAGTATAGACTTTTATACCGAAAGTAAAATCAAGCGACAATTGGATTTTTTTTATTTTTGAGCTTAAATATCAACATATTAATGTAGTTCCTGCTTTCGTCAATTTTGAAATAAAATACCGTATAGTACAAAAAATACAATACCGTAAATTAATATCACTAGTTGACATTCATCAATTTATCTTGTGTGTGGTTGTGAAACGACTAAATTTATGTGCGGTCACTGTATATTAAAAAAAAATCTAGTTATACAGGTAGATTTATGAGATAAAAGCCAAGTTGCTTGATCATTTTATTTATTTATAATTACAAGCAGAAGGCCCTAGAGTTTGCATAATAAATATGTGATTTCGGAAGTTATTTCGGAAATTGACCGAACTTTTCTCCATTTTTCGTACAACATAAATTATAACGTAACCGGAATATCATATATCACTGAAATTCCGGTGTGTCCGGATCAAAACCGGAAAATTAACCACCAATAAATTGACGTGTTGTAATAATCAAATTATTTCTTCTCATTGTTGATTCGATTGATTGTGGTCCGGATAACCATAAAAACAAGCTGAAATAGTCAACTTTTTCGTTTTGTTATCGATCATTGTTTCTATACTGATTGTTCTTATCAAAGACAAAAAAAAGTTGACCTTATTGTAGAGTCGGATGTTTTTAAGGATATGTTGGAATACAATCGGAGAAGAACGTGTTTGAAATACATCAATTTATTGAAAATGACATAACAGTCTAGACGTAATCGTGTAGTTTTATATAAACGATCACAAGATCAAGAAATGTTGGATGATTTAGAGAAATTTCGTCCAAATTTCTAGTGTTTTAGTTGTATTCGTCCAAAATTATAGAGCGTAATAATGGAAATTAGCGAGGAATTTCCTGAAATTTCATCGTAATGTTATACTTCGACTAGGGATCAGAAACTTGTAAGTTTTTTTTACTATTATCTATTATTTAATCAATGGAAAATCGATTACACTTATTACAATGTGAAAATAGCGGTGAAAAGTATAATTATAGTCGATTAAAATAAATAATTAAAGAGTATTTGAAAGCGAATTTATTGTAAATTATAATAATTAAATGTTGCTTATATTTCTAAATTGTAATTTGTCTGAAATATTAATAGGAAATCTATATCTAAATCCCCATCTCAATCTCTATCCAGTGACGTGGCTGATTTCATCATTGATTAATTAAATTGAAGTCGAAACGAACGAGAATCATTCCCAATTTCCTCGAATTTTCTCAATATCCCAATAGAAATTACACTATACTGATCATCAATCTAATTAGAAAATCTACAATGTCGGAAAATGCAAATCACCACGGGTATGTTTCATTAGAATAAAGATATTTTCAATGAAAACTTACAGTTTTCAGTCGAAAGAAATAGCGTACCTAATTGTATTTTTTTTTTTAATAATTAAATACAGAGAAAAGTAGGCGAGCTTTTAACATAATTGGATTATTTTTCTGTAGAGAATACGATAGAAGAAAGAGGTGATTATAATGAAAGAAAAATTTCTTGAAATAGTTTTATAATAAAGCGGAAATAGAGGGAAATTTATAGATTTGCATTATTATGTAATATTCTTGGTAAACAACAAGGAATCCGATATTTCGTTATTCTATCCAAGGTGGGATTCTTTGTTGGTACAAAAGTGATGGATTTATTGCGTTCCAACAAGTGGATTTGTAATTAATTTTAATCATTATTTTGATGATTAATAAACGATTTTCATCTTAATTTAAAATACTTGAAGCATCAATGATTGAATTAATTTATTTATGAAAAATTTTGCAATTTTAAAACTTGAAATTTTAGATTCGTACCATTAATTATTATAGTTGTTCAATCACAAATAGAAAATATCGTAGTTTCGCTATATTCTATGCTCAATTGAACCAAGAAAACAACCGTGAATTCTCCTTTATAAAGCATAAAAATTTAATTCAACTGAAGATTGTTGAAAAATATAAAAAGAGGGAATCTATCGAACTGAACGGACATGAATTTGGGTTCAATTTAGAAATCATCGATAAACTTCAATTCTATACAAAAATCTCTTTATAAATAGAGGAAATAGTTGAGAAACAGAAAGAATTATTAATTCAAGACTTGTCGATCGTTTCTTTAATTTATTTTTAACCATAACCGTTATCAATGTGTTTAATAAAGGGTCGACAGTATCCCTCAACGGACACATTTATTGGAGATGATCATAAGTCCGAAACTTTGCTCTCTCCCCATTTATTTATCGTTGTTCTATTGATTCTTTTATGAAAAGTAGCACAAGTATCGATTGAATTCATAAGTACAAAACTCTATTGTAAAATTCTCCAATATTGTTGTCATTTGTACTATATAGAAAGTGATACTAGTGGGAAATGATAAAGTTTTTTAAAAAAAAACAGGCAGTTATAGTATTGATAACAAGTTATACTGTATTCAAGTTGGTATTGTTGACAATCGAAGTTTATATAGAAAATTGCAAAAATACACCACAAAATTCTACTATTGATATTTAACTATGATTCTAAATCAAAGCATAGAACCGTTATTTTTTCGTTCCGGTTTTCGTTCCTGCGAGAATAACGGTTTTTTCGTTTTTCGGTTTTCAGTTCAGTTCCAAGTGACTAACTTTCAAATTTTTAAATGTAAACAATTTATTTTTGCCATAAATTAATTATTATTTGTACCAATAGATCTGTTACACTGCGAACTAGATCACAATAACAATAACAACACAAACACGGTTTACTTGAAAACGAATTTCCCGACAGATTTTCAAAATATTTTCCACTTATAATGATATGGTCGTAAAGTAGATAAAATTTCCGACATTTTCATATCAATCAAGGAGGCAAATTAATTAATTTCAAAGCTCTATAGGTAGATGAAAAGAGGATTTCAAATTTTCCTTGAGACTCACTTAATTTTCAAAATTGGATTTTAAGCGAGCTTTCCTCTCTTACATTAGCTTTCTAAAAACGAGAGTATGATTCTCTATTTTTAAAATTATGAAATGTATCAATGTTGGTGTTTTCTTTAAAAAAATTTTCAGTGATCGGGAAACTTAGAACTTTATCGAGAAAATTCTTGAAGATTTGGAAAAATCTTTCAATTTGCCATTAAAATCGCTTAATAGTTATTGAAAATAAATAATACTGGCCAAGTTTTACACAGTTATAAAGGAATATGGACTAAAAAAACAGGATCCAAAAGTTTTCTCTGCTATCCAGAATTTTACCATATTTTTCCAAAATAGAAAACTTCAGTACATGCACTTTGGAATATTCTGTCTAACCCAGGTTTACTTTCTCTAATTTCTTAAAAAGCAAGCAAGATATCGATGTTTAAAGATTGACAATTTTCGAGTAATAAGTCCGGAATCCCCTTGAGAGTGTGCCAAATCTTTAATCATCGAAATTTTGCTTGTTTTATGAGACATCAAAACTCATTAATCAGCGTTGGAACAGCCATTTCACGGTGTTTTCGACAGAGTTTTTCGTTTTGGAAAGTTTTGACGAAATTTTGAGTAATGAGAAAAATTGGAAACATGTTTTTCTTGTTAATTTTTCCATAAAACTGACTGAAACTTAACTAAAAAAATTATTATTCATTTTTATTCAAGAAATATATAGTAAATCGAAAGCGCTTTCCAAATTTTCAAGAAATTTCCCGATCAGCCTGTTAGTTTTCCCGGAAAATTGAGATAAGCGTCAAAATTTCATAAACAGCGCAATTTCCACAATTTTAAAGATAAAAAACTTGAAATAGTTTTATTTTGAAAGCCTATCATGTTTGGAGGGTAGATAGAGCGCGGAAAATCCAATTTTGGAAAATCTAAAACGTTACGGGATAATTTTCCAATAATTTGAAGGGATTGAGTGTATAATCACCTATTAAGAATAATTAATTTGCTTTTATTTTTTAGCTAGTTTGTAGAGCATTCTCTCAATTTCCCGAAAATGCCATTCTCCATGGAAAAACATTGAAAATTTTCGGGAAATCTGTTTCGATTCCAGCATATCCTTAAATCCCTGAAATATTGCTGACTCAGTTCCTTGGCAGGAATAACAGGGGAGATGAAAAGTAAAAAAGGGAAAAAGATCGTGTTAAGTGGAATGCTTGAACCGAAAAAGAAACGGTTTTGATTTTGCTCCGGTCAAAATTTCGGTTAATTTCGCTTTTCGGCTCAGTTCTATTCTAAATAGAGAGCTGGAAATCAAATCTTTCACCACTCGTTGTTTTTCACTATAAAGAGACTCACTGGATACAGATGGAACAATTAAGATTCAACAGACTATCTACATAATAAATCTAATTTCTAACTATAGAAACAAGCCGATTTAGTGGCTAATAATTCCAAGTCAAATGAATCTATTGAAACCAACATCGAATGATATCTCGCATAATAATTATCAAAGTAGTCAACTTTAATCAATGGCATTTAGATATTGTCTATTATTATATTCTGATTTTAGAACACATATAACTAAAAATATAACGTTATTCAGATTTAATCTGTTAATCTAATATTTAATATAATATCCCCTTTAATCGTTACGAGACTGATAACATACTGTATGCGACATATTGTGTGTGATTAAGTATTCGAGATTTATCAGGGGAAAACGAATTTTTTAATAGTACAAGAATAATTCCGTTAAATTTAACTGTAATTTATTATAATCAACGTTGAGTTTTATAAAGCTTCTCTTCATATCAACTAGAATCTGACAAAAGTTTGAAAATATTTATATCCCTTTCATAAATAAATTATCTGCATTTATAGAAATAAAATTAGAAGCAACTTTATCCGGCTTCCAATTGTCGTTTTATCCTAATACTCTACCAACTAAACTTAATATTTACCATTAAAGATAGGATCAACGAATATACAATACAAGATTTACAATAATCTTATCCGTTATAAAAGCAATACGGTCTACAAATAGGTAAATTCCATATAAACAAACAATTCTATTATTTTCATGATTTATTTCCATATGCAAATTTATCAAAAGCTGTCACACTATTTAACAATCTTAAAATTTGATTTATTTACATTGCAAACAAATTTATAGATTTACACGCAATCCTCACATCTACTAATCAAAATAGAGATTATCTCGAGAATTATACGAGACGTTATAAATCAATGATGTATTAACTGATATAACATACAATTATTATCCGATAAACTGTAAATTTTATTATATACAAAAAAAAATATGTTTAATAAACATCGATTATAATTAATCACAAATTTGATGATTATAAATTTAAACCGATATTGATTGATTTATCATTATTAAATTCCATAAATTTCTGATAAGATTAAGATCGACAAAAACGATAGAATCTATAATGTTTTGCATCATTCATAAATTATAATTACCGTAATTTATCTGTAATGAGTCAAGTTCAAGGTAATTCATTCAATAGTCAACAAATTTCAACTTTAATAATTGATATAAATCAAAAATAATGACAATGACGAGACGAATTCGCCCGGCGCATCCACCATTTTTACACCCAAAACTTTGCGCAGTTAAAACAAGTTTAAAAACCATAAAAAATATAATGACAGTTATAAAATTATACTGTTTTTATCGGTTATAATTATTAAAAACGTGGGTGTTTCTGTTTCGTAATCAGAAATATTCAAATGAGTAGCACTAGTTTATTGTATAATTTTTCCTTTTAAATAAATGTTACCCCGAAATGCATGCTAGCTATCGATTTAATTTACATAAATTGTATTGCTACTAAGAAAACTTTAACAATCAACAATAATTAGTCGAGTACAGTGATTAATCAATTTTTGTTTCGTATTCTGAACTGTACAATGAATTCTCAAGAATTACAACAGTTGTAATTAATGATCAATTCACTCAACTGTAATTTAACCGAAAAGTTTTATTATTGTGTACTTTAGTTTTTGATCCGTATAAATTTAATTTAAATACTTTACAAATTATTGGAATTTTACACAAATAATTCAACCCTTTTTTGCTGATATTACAGATTGTCAACGAAATCGTTATTGTTTGGAACGTGTCATCAATTTCAATGGTAAGTTCAAATTTGCTTCGATATTTTTATAAATTAATTAAATTCAATATTTTCCTTATTTTAGTAATGTTTACATTATTTATTCAATTGTAACTATCAGTAAATTTTATCATAGATTGTAAACGAAATAAATGATAAATATTGATTCTATGTAGAGATGGATGGTAAAACAAGGGTAGGACGTCCACGTTTACAACGTTCCGAGAGGGTGTTTAGTGAGTCCCATTTAACCTCATGGGAGTTGTTTGTTAGAGATTCATTACTAACTCTAGCATGGCCGGATCTACTAAATTCAGTCTCCAGGTCAGTCTTAAATATTATAGAATTTCTTATTTATTTTATTTATATTATTTGATGCTATCTACAAAATTAATTTAGCAAATTCACATACAGATAATAGTTTAAACCTAATTAATGTACATTGATTCCAATTATCTGCATAATTCAATTAACGATTACCATAGATGCCATCTATTTACCCTCTCAACTGGAACAATAATAATAATAATAATATCGAGATACTGTCGTTTCATTCGAAACAAACAATTCTTTGACTGTTCTCGAATAGACCAATGTTGTGGAAGTAATAAAAACAACATAAACTGAATATCTGAACTTCCTATAATAAACATCGTTTTTATGATTATTTTTTTTGATTTTGTTCGATAACACAATCGAACAAGACATTACGATCGATTTGATCAGTGAACCTGATGGGATGATGAAGTTTAAAGGGGTATTTCTCAATTTGTTTGCTATATCTTACTGTACTCACATGAGAGTCAATCGATCTTGTTTCAAGACGATGAGATTTAGAGTACAAAACAGCCACGTGTCGATTGTATTTTTAGAAAGGTTTATCTAATCATCATTATCATCATCATTGAGACTGGCGGAAGGCTTCGATCAGTCTATAACAAGCACAATTTTGTTGTTGTTGTTGTTTCGGATACGAGTTAGTGGAGATATTTCCCTACTTTTTTTTGTCACAAGTAATTTGTGTAATTTTTTCGTGGTTCTCAAAAGTGTCACTTTTACCACAAACTTTAAAATCGTCGTGTTAGTCTGTCTAATTTCGTACTTTTGTACATTATTATAAAAGGATTACTAATTTTCTCATAATCCCATTAGAGATCTAATTATATTTAATGACTTTAAATTAAATTTCAAGTTAAAATTTATACAAACTTTTTGTAGTTTTGACTCGAACATTTGCCATTTCAGATGCGTTTAATGTTATTTAAGCCAATTTGATGCATTTTATTGTTGTTTATCCACCAATAATTGACTTACATGCGATTAATTAAGAAGTTAAAAAGAAACTTTTGTATCGCTAATTAACGAGCTAGCCTGTTGGCTTCATATGAAACAAACTCTGATAATAATCAAGTTTTGGGTGCTTTTAACATTAAAAATTGCTGTATTAATGCAAAATATAGAAAGTGGAATATAAAATTTAATAAAATCCTCAAAATGAACAAGCTTTACGTAAACGATACAGCCGTACTAAACTTGAATTATAAATCACTATTCTTTTCAAAAGATATAAAAGGAAGAATGGTGATTTAAATGCGATTTCAGTTGAATATGAATGAAAAAGCGAATCCAAATTTTCTTATTTTTCTCATAAGTACAAGTAAGGATTCTGTGGGGGTTGTTTTATTTGAAGATTTAAATAAAAAATGTAATAATTTGTTGAAATAGTCCCGTTTTTTTTTTTTACTTTGATGTTGTTTAGTTAAAAGTCAATGAAAATTTTATGATTATCCTCAAAAGTTGTCTTACAAAACTGTTTTCTTCCTACTTTAATAATGAGTTAAATGATAAATAGCCGTGATTATATCTTAGCTTAAGTTAAACTCTACCAATACTGTTGTATAGAAGTTGATGTGGATATTTGGCGAGTTGAAATTTAATAATAAACTGTTACAAGTTTTGTTCTGTGGTAATTTCTATTCAAAATAGAAGTTGTTAACGTTAAATTTTGTTAAAATAGAGATGGAGAGGATATTGCAAAACTGCAACAACAGATTAATCTTGACTTGAATATTGAATCGTTAAGAAAGTATAGAATATTTTTGAATGTTCTGACAATGCCGCCGGGTAGAATATTCGATAATTCGTGCATAAATCGAAATAAATCAGAAATCGTACAAGTATTGGAAACTTCAAACCTACTCAATATTTAAAGCGTTAAAAATGGTGGATGCGCCATCGGCTGTACCCATAATAAATTACACATGAATGTTGTTTGTATAAGAAACCTTTTAAAAATTCTGTCGAAAGAAATTATTCAACGATAAAAGTTTGACGAAATCAACCATAAATTCCACCTTATTTCCTGAAAGCTTACACAATTTCAATGTAAACAAACAGAAATATTATTATCAATAGTTAGAACATTAAGATTAAACAGTATAGGATAAATCTGATTAGTAAGTGTAGATAGAAGTTAATAATCGTATTGTAAATAGTCGTAAATTACTGAGAATTTGATATAATTTGTGCATTAAGCTACAACTTATACAATAATACAAACAATATAGCTTGTTTCTAAAGATTTTTTGTTATAAAATTTGGAAAAAAGGTGTAAAATTGGTGGATGCGCCGGGATTAACAAACTGTAGAGAATTCTAAATGAATTATTCAGCGAATCCGTTATTAAATCATGAATAAATTATCAAAATTACATATTTTACGAAGCTTAATGTATATTACACGTACAGTAGCTTATCATTGCTAAAAAAAAATGAAAAGTGTTCCAAAAACTATAATATTCTATATATAAAAATAGAGAAAAAGATACACAAAAGCTTTAGAAATGTTTTAAAAATGTCAAATAAATTATATTTCAAGACCGATTGCATAAATTAACAATCTACAAATATTGCCAGAAGAACTTCAACAAAATTTGCATATTAATCTGAAAAATTTGATGATATTTTCATATTAATAGAAGGTCACTTTTAGCGTTTGATTTTAATTAATCTCACGATAAACTGAAATATTTATCCAGTCTTAAATGTAAGCAGGCACAAAGATTTTCGTACAAAATTTTAAAATACTCCACTAGAAGTCGGTTTAATTTGATTTGTTGAATTGTGATTACTGAAAAAATGTTGGATTCGCCAGCAGCTAGCTACTACACACACAACTATCCGACAATACTGAAACTAGGATTCGAATTAAAGCGAACTTGTGTAGGAAATTCGATATTGGTTGAGATTACATTACACACGATAATAAAATAATTCATTTTCGTCGTTGTAACAAAGCGAATTCGAGATGATGCTAGAAGCAATTTTGAATAATTTACATTATATAAATACAAGAAAGCTTATTAATTAAGTTGAGAATAATTGAAGTATAAGATTGAAGAATTTGATGAGAATTCCAACTTTGAATTTACCGTTTGCACTCTATTGTTGTTGTTTCGTTGTACGTCTCATAAAAATTCAAACGATACAGTTAAACAGTCTAAAGTTTGGAAGCTTTTATAAAACATAATAAAAGCGTGATTATACTATTTTATACTTCTATGTAGATTTCCAAAAATAAAATAAGAACTGTATATATCGATTCTCTCAGCTCTTATTGTTGGTTTTAGGTACATCTAAAGACGACAACTTTATCTTTAATAAATTAATACGAAATAATAAGATAACAAAGATCTAGCCTGTTTATATTTTTATCAAAAGTCCGTTATAATCTCGCTAAGCTTTGGGGTATAGATTTGAAAGCCTTGTTCACGTAACAGACAAATTGTTCTTATTATAGGGGTACATTGTGTTTATTGTAAATAGTTGATTTGAATATTTAAACAGTCAGAAAGTTGATGTAATTTACTAATTTCCCCTCGTATCAAATAACACGGTTGGCTTTTCTTGTGTATAATGTGCGTAAATACAATGTGGATTGTTCTTAGAACATCAAAGTGAATAATTTAGAATAAATTCTAGTTGTACGACATACGAATTTCATCATCTAGGTATAATTATAAATGGTTTGAAAATCAGTTCAATGTTTTTTTAATGAGAAATACGATGAAAATTGCAATGTTGTAATAATGGTGGATGCGCCTCGAATAGAGTCAGCAATTCTTTGAAAATTCTTCCACCATCTACACTTCAATATAGTCTATATTTTATATTAAAATGATAAACTCTATAGAATTGTGTTAGATATTGAAGCGCATTCTTGTATCTTATCTATCAAATCTTATAATCGATTGAAAGTTGAAATAAAAATCGTCATTACTACTAGAACAGGAAATTAACAACAATTCTCTATTCGAAGCACACTCAATCTACATCTTTCATATCTTAGAAACTCAAATGAATAATTTCGACTGAAAAAAACACAATTTTAAAATTAACCGAAATGAAATTGATAATAATTCTAATAATTTGAAACAACATGTTTGTTTTGTGTTTCACAAAACTTTTCACAATAAATTAACGTTCAACTTGATGGAATTTATAACGTGACAGATGACAGAGGTTGAAATAAATCGAAAATTTAAAGCTAACAAATGTTGATCCTGCTTTTAAATAAGCGACGAGATCAAGATTTGCTTGTACAAAATTGGAATATTGTGAAAGCCTTCAGGTGAATTTTAATATTTTTTGTATTTGAAATTGTAATAATTTTTGTGGAATTTAAAAGGATTAATGCTCAACTCGAATATGCAGAAAATGTTTGAAAAATTCGCATTGTTGAGGAAATTCATTTATTTTCATCATATGTGCAACAATGCGACCCTTTCTCCCATGAGTATATGTACAAGAAAAATGACATTTTTAGTGGAATAAATGAGTGGCCCAGGTGGAAAGCAGTATAAGTGATATTGTTTAAAAAAATGAGCTTAAAGCATAAATGCTACTAGAAATATGTATGCTTTTTAAGAGGAGCCGAAATGCACAAGTGAAATTCTGTATAAGTTCACTAGCAGTACACTTTCTAGAAGAATATCTCTAATACTGAAGAAATACACTGCTACGCATGAGAGGTAAAAGATTATATGTAAAGAAGCTATTATTTTTTCTCTGTACAACTCAAATATGGCAGAACTCAAAAATACAGTGAAACCTGTCTAAGATGCAAAGTAACTTGCTGATAAAGTTCTTCGTTACAGATGGATTATATCGAAAAAATTCGTTTGCATTTATTTATTTACTTTTTACCCAACATTCGTGCTTTTTTTTAAAAAAAAAAGGTCCAAATTTTATTGATTTTGCGGCATTTTTTCATATTCTTCACGTTTTTTTTTGATTACCGCTCAACTGAACAGCGATTTGTCAAAAACAAGTATAGTAGCAGTCTGAGAATTGTGAATTTCGACTTATCAGTCAAATTACTTTTAGGTTATGGGACATAAAGCAAATTGTCTACGGTAATTTTTGTGAATAGCGGTGGATAATTTACAACCCACGCCAAATCTTTTAAAGAAGTATTGTCCGCATCTGGTGTGAGTTGTAAATCATTTACTGCTATTCGAAAAGTATCGTTTGCATTTATTTATTTACTTTTTAGCCAAAATTCGTGCTTTTTTTTTAAAAACGGTCCAAATTTTATTGATTTTTTTGCATTTTTCCACATTCTACAAGTTTCCTTTGATTACCGTTCAATTGAACAGCGATTTATCAAAAACAAGTATAGTAGCAGTCTGAGAATTGTGAATTTCGACTTATGAGTCAAATTACTTTTTGGTTATGAGACATAAAGTTCTCTGTACCACTCAAATATGGAAAAATTCAAAAATACAGTGAGACCTGTCTAAGACGCAAAGTAACTTGCCAATAAAATTCTTCGTTACAGATGGGCTACATCGAAAAAATTCGTTTGCATTTATTTATTTACTTTTTACCCAACATTCGTGTTTCTTTTTCAAAAAAAAATCCAAATTTTCTTAATTTTTTTGCACTTTTCCATATTCTCCAAGTTTTCTTTGATTACTTCTCAAAAACAAGTATAGTAGCAGTCTGAGAATTGGGAATTTTGACTTATGAATCAAATTACTTTTTGGTTATGGGACATAAAGCAAATTGTCTATGATAATTTTTGTGAATAGCGGTGGATAATTTACAACCCACACCAGATCTTCTTTTAAAGAAGTATTGTGCGCATCTGGTGTGAGTTGCAACTCATCTACTGCTATTCGAAAAAACTCGTTTGCATTTATTTATTTACTTTTTAGCGAAAATTTATGCATTTTTTCAAAAAAAGGTACAAATTTTATTGATTTTTTTGCACTTTTCCACATTCTCCAAGTTTTTTTTGATTATCTCTCAAATAAACAGCGATTTATCAAAAATAAGTATAGTAACAGTCTGAACGTTGTGAATTTCGACTTATAAGTCAAATTATTTAATGGTTAGGGGCCACTAAGAAAATTGTCTACGGTAAATTTTGTGAATAGCGGTGGATAATTTACAACTCACCATAGATCTTGTAGGGGCAAGGACTCTACCTGCTTTTAAAGAAATGTTGTCCGCATCTGGTGTGAGTTGTAAATAATCCACTGCTATTCATACAGATTACCGTAGACAATTGTATAAGTCAAAATTCACAATGCTCAGACTGCTACTATAACTGCTTTAATTTGTTAATAACAAACATGCAAGTTTAAAAAAACGTGCATTATTGACAGAGATTGTTTCTTGAATGTTAGAGAATACGGGCATTGCATAGTCTCCGTTGTATTTTGTACGTTGAAATTTAATATTTATGGTTCTCTTTTATGCAACATCAATTTATCAAAGTTCTTATAAATACTTAATCGTATAGTTTTTATAATCCTTGTGTCCTGTTATCGAGTTTTTCGTAGTTAAGGGCATAAATCAAAGTCGAACTATTTTGAATTTTTCAAACATTTTAAATCTCTCTAAAATTAATCGTCGACTATTTTTTTTAATGAATCGATATATATAATTAAAATTCTATTGTAATTGGTATGTTGAATTGAATAAAAAGTCCAATATTCCTGGTCAAAATCAATTTTACATTAATCAATTAAAAGCCATCGTATTTATGTACACGTGGCCAGTGTTGTATTGTTTTGTATTCATAATCGTCATCTCGCACCCTCAAATTTAAAATATTAAATGAAAATCCAATTTTCACCACCACCACCACCCCTTTTCTCTATTATTGTACTCGTGCAACAATTCTAATGCAAGTCTATTTTGTCCTCTTTCGTAACAAACGATGCGCATGCACAATTATTTAGTGAGGTCCCGCTAAACCTTTGATGATAGATGTGCTTCCTACTTTGAAAGTGTAGTAGAGCATTGTTATTATAAAGCATAGTATTATATTTATATATATATAAGTGTCATGCGCCAATTTCAAATCGGCCAACTTACAACAGGACACTATTTGATTTAGATCAGTTAACACCTGGTGTTCTATCTATTCTATAAAATAAACAAATTATTAGTTTAATCAAAATTAATTTTAATAGAAATGTTTAGTTTTATTGTGTTGGTATAATAATCAAGATGAGCATAAAGTATCCCCTAAGGGGACGTGGTGGTATGTTAGATAGGGGACGACATGGTAGACGGATGGCTTTAGTGGCAGCACACGGTAAATTAGATATACGTAGTGCCAGTTTGGAGACTTGGAGGTAATATATTTATTTTAAATCATCCACTAATTATTTGTACATTGATTAGTATGCTGTAGCATGTAGAATAAATATAAATAGATTTAATATTTTATGTTAATATGATGATATTAGATGAGATTTGAACTATTATACATAAATGGAATGTAAATGTTTACTATTATCGTTCAGTTTTTCATTTGATAGTCTGTTAGGCGCCAGTGATTTTAATATTTTATAGAAAGAAAAGAACAACTATTATGGCAGTAAGCCAAATTGTTCTTCAATCTGACCTGTACACTGTTGTTTACCTCAATTTTAATAGAGTACGACAACTCATCTCCGACTTTTTTCCCCAATATTTTCATCAATTCAAACTATTTCAATTCTAGTGGAATCGAACCAAATCCCGATAAGTTTGTGTTATTTTCAATTATTAAAATCTTTCATTATTTGAGGATTTTCTAATCTTCAACACATTCAAACTTTCATAGATTTAACACTGGATTGTTTATTTTCTAAAGAACGAAACATTATTAAAATATATGATAATAATTAGATTGTTATTAATTTTAAAAGAAAACTAGTAACTTTTTTATTAAAACTCGGTAAATGGTGGATGCGCCAGTAATTAAATCAGATAGTCGACGAAGATAATATTTAAATTATAAATAAATCTCGAATATTTAGTGTACTTAGGTTAAACTCAATGGTAATTTTGCTTACGAACTGTTCCCTGTTAAGAAGTAAACTACAAATTGGTTTTTTCCTTGTATTTTCATCAATTCAAGTTTATTCAATGCTTAATTCAAATTATAAATAAATCTCGAATTTTTAGTGTACTTAAGCTACACTCAACGGCAATTTTGCTTACGAGTTATTCTTTCTTAGGCAAGGGGGTGGACTATAAATTGACTTTTTTTCCTTATATTTCCATTATTTTAATTTATTTTAATATTAGTGGAATTGAACCAAATCTCATTAAGGTTGTTTTATTTTCAATTGATAAAATCTTTCAATATTTGAGGATTTTCTAATCTTTAATACTTTCAAACTTTCAACTTTTTAGAGAACAAAACACTACGAAAATATCTGACAATAATTATTTTAAAAGAAAACTAGTAAATTTTTTATTAAAACTCGTGAAATGGTGGATGCGCCGGTAATTAAATCAGATAGATCAGATAGTCGACGAAGAGAATATTTAAATTTTAAATAAATCTCGAATTTTTAGTGCACTTAAGCTAAACACAACTCAATTTTGCTTACGTTAAGCAAGAGGTAAACTACAAATTAACTTTTTTGCCCTGTATTTTCATCAATTCAAACTATTTCAATTCTAGTGGAATCGAACCAAATCCCGATAAGTTTGTGTTATTTTCAATTATTAAATTCTTTCATTATTTGAGGGTGTTGTTGGTGATTTTCTTATCTTTAATACCTTCAATCTTTCAAAAAAATTAACACTGAATTGTTTATTTTCTAGAGAACAAAACAATATTAAAATATATGATAATAATTAGATTGTTATTAATTTTAAAAGAAAACTAGTAACTTTTTTATTAAAACTCGGTAAATGGTGGATGCGCCTGTAATTAAATCAGATAGTCGACGAAGATAATATTTAAATTATAAATAAATCTCGAATTTTTAGTGCACTTAAGCTAAACTCAATGGTAATTTTGCTTACGAACTGCTCCCTGGTAAGAAATAAACTACAAATTGATTTTTTCCTTGTATTTTCAAGTTATTTCAATGCTAGTGAAATTCAACCAAATCCTGATAGTTTTGATTTATTTTCAACTGATAAAATCTTTCAATGTTTGAGGGGCATTATTGGAGATTTGTTAATCTTCAACATTCTCAAACTATCAAAGATCTAGCTAGGCAATATTAAAATACATGATAATAATTACATTGTTATTAATTTTACAAGAAAACTAGGAAGTTTTTTAATAAAATTCGTGAAATGGTGGATACGCCGGTAATTAAATCAGATAATCCACGAAGTTATAAACAAATTTCGAATTTTTAGTGTACTTAAGCTACACTCAACGGTAATTTTGCTTACGAGTTATTCCTTGTTAGGCAAGGAGGTGACTTTTTTTTCCTTATATTTCCATTATTTTAATCTATTTTAATATTAGTGAAATTGAACCAAATCCCATTAAGGTTGTGTTATTTTCAATTAATAAAATCTTTCAATATTTGAGGATTTTCTAATCTTTAATACTTTCAAACTTTCAACTCTTTAGAGAACAAAATAATATTAGAAAACTAGTAAATTTTTTATTAAGACTCGTGAAATGGTGGATGCGCCGGTAATTAAATCAGATAGTCGACGAGGAAAATATTTAAATTATAAATAAATCTCGAATTTTTAGTGCACTTAAGCTAAACTCAACTCAATTTTGCTTACGTTAAGCAAGAGGTAAATTACAAATTAACTTTTTTTCCTGTATTTTCATCAATGCTAGTGAAATTGAACTAAATCCCGATAATTTTGAGTTACTTTCAACTAATTTTAATCTTACAATATTTGAGGGGTGTTTTTCGAGATTTTCTAATCTTCAATACTTTCAAACTCTCAAAGATCTAACTAGGTAGTATTAAAATAGATGACAATAATTGGATTGTTATTAATTTTAAAAGAAAACTAATAACTTTTTTAATAAAAATTCGTAAAAATGGTGGATGCGCCGACAATTTAATCAAATAATCGTCCTAGAAGAAAACATTTAAATTAGAAATAAATCTCCAATTGTTAGTGTACTTAAGCTACACTCAACGGCAATTTCGCTTTCGAATTATTCTCCGTTAAGCAAGGGGGTAAACTATTTAATAAACTTTTTACCTTATACTTCCATTAATTCAAGCCATTTAAATTCTAGTCAAATTTAACCAAATTCCTTTAATTTTGTGTTATTTTCAATTAATAAAATCTTTCAATATTTGTGGTCATTGTTGAGTATTTTCTTTCAAATCTAACACTGAATTGTTTCTTTACTGGAGAGCGAAACAATATTAAAATATATGACAATAATTACATTATTATTAATTTTTTTTTAAAAAAAAAACACTAGTAACTTTTTTATTAAAAATCGTGAAATGGTGGATGCGCCGGTAATTTAATCAGATAGTCGACCAAGAAAATATTCAAATTATAAATAAATCTCGAATTTTTAGTGTACTTAAACTACACTCAACGGCAATTTTGCTTTCGAATTATTCCCCATTAAGCAAGGGAGTAAACTATAAATTGATTTTTTCCCTATATTTCTATTAATTGAAACTATTTCAATGCTAGTAAAATTGAACCAAATCCCATTAAATCTATGTTGTTTTCAATTAATAAGATCATTTAATATTTGAGGATGTTGTTGGAAATTTTCTAATTTTCAACACTTTCAAATTTTCGAATGTTTAGTGCACTTAAGCTAAACTCAACGGCAATTTTTCTATTTTCCCTTAAGCAAGAGGTAAACTATAAATTAACTTTTTTCCCTATATTTTCATCGATTAAATCTATTTCAACGTTAGAAAAATTGAACCAAATCCCATTAAATTTGTGTTATTTTCAATTAATAAAATCATTTAATATTTGAAGGTGTTGTTGGAGATTTGTTAATGTTAAACATATTCAAACTATCAAAGATCTAACTTGGCAATATTAAAATGGTTGACAATAATTACATTCTTATTAATTTTAAACGAAAACTAGGTAGTAACTTTTTTAATAAAAATTCGTGGAAATGGTGGATGCGCCGGTAATTAAATCAGACAATCGTCGTTCAAGAAAATTATCAAATTATAAATAAATCTGGAATTTTTAGTGCACTTAAGCCATCCTTAACGGCAATTTTTCTATTTTCTTTTAAGCAAGAGGTAAACTATAAATTAAATTTTTTCCCTATATTTCCTTCAATTGAAACTATTTCAATGTTAGTGGAATTGAGCCAAATCCTATTAAGTTTGTGTTATTTTCAATTAATAAAATTTATCAATATTTGTGGGTATTGTTGGTGATTTTCTTACCTTTAATACCTTCAATCTTTCAAAAAAATTAACACTGAATTGTTACTTTTATAGAGAACAAAATACTACGAAAATATATGATAATAATTAGATTATTATTAATTTTACAAGAAAACTAGTATCTTTTTTAATAAAATTCGTGGAAATGGTGGATGCGCCGGCAATTTAATCAAATAATCGTCTTAGAAGAGCACATTTAAGTTATAAATAAATTTCGAATTTGTAGTCCACTTAAGCTACACTCAACTTTAGCGTTATTGTCCGTTAAGCAAGAGGGTAAACTATAAATAAACTTTTTAATTTTAAAAGAAAACTAGTAGCTTTTTTATTAAAAATCGTGAAATGGTGGATGCGCCAGTAATTAAATCAAATAATCGATCAAGAAAATATTTAAATTATAAATAAATCTCGAATTTTTTAATGCAGTTTAGCTAAACTCAATTGTAATTTTATTTACGAATTATTCCTTGTTAGACAAGAGAGAAAACTATAAATTCAACTTGTGCAGATTATTGTGGGAATCTCCCCAGACTGTTATAGTTGCTTGAAATAACTTACAACTACTATCATAAAGGGATAAGTAGAAGTGTAGGTATTGTAGTTTCTATCGCCGGATTTGATTTGTAATACATCATATGATACGAGCTTTTAGTCTTTTTTCATTTTCCAGCAGGAAACACATCAATTTCTCTCTCTCACTATTTGCTAGAGGAAATACTCACATTACCTTTTGTTATATCAATACTTATAGAAGTGTAGTAAAAGCTCCTTCAATCAACCAATACTGCCACTTTGAGTCAATTAAATTGTAAGACATATATTCCTTGCAATAATAATAATAATTATCAGTTTTTATACATGCCAAAAGACCAGTTTTGATATTAACGTAAATTAGGTCGATTCATGCTTGCTATCTAGTCTTGATTTATGCTGATAATCGCAAATAATCGTCCTTTTCACATAAGAGATACTCTTGTTAAATCACTTGAACTTTAACGGATGTTTCGTACAGGTTCATTGCGGCTTTTCCTGCTACATTATCTATCAATCTGATTACTTAGAAACCCGCACACCGTAGTTGAAGTTGTTTTGTAATTAAATCACTTAAAATCACCCAATTTCATCGTTATTTAATTATACGACCATTAAATAAATAACAATCTATAAAATTTTGTATAAATTATATTTTTAGAATACTGAGAATAATTTGCTAACTATAAAATATTGAAATAGTTACACATGAAGATTTTCCGTTTTCGGAACATTTTTCATCCTTAAATCTTTCAACTTGTATTCAACCTTATATCGGAGCTATTAAACTCGTTTTATCAACATTAGAAATTTTATCATGGATAAACTTTACGTGTTCGATATTCTTTTAGATGAAATTCGAAAACACTTTCATAATTTATGGTTAAAATAGTGGAATAAGAAAAATGGTGGATGCGCCGCTGATGATTAAAAACTAAAAATTTGTGTATTTTATAAAATTTATTACGTACTAGGCGTACTAGCGCAAGAAATTCTTAAATGAAATAAACAGGACCGTATTGTTAGATAAGAAAATTAACGAAACAATATGCTTTTATAGCGTAATACCCAAAGGGCTTGCGTTTATTCTACTAACACAAAGTCAAGTTTCAATCACCTTTAAAGTGTTATTTTAAAATAACTAAACGAAGTTCAAAGAAAGGAAGAAGTTTACATGTTTGTTGGTTGTCTCTTGAATGTATTTGACGAAAAAATGCCATTTTATAAAAATTTAACACAGAAAGCTATTTTTAAACAAACTGCCCCGATTTTACACAGAATTCATTTCATATTCAAATATTTTCATTTTATCACAAAAGAAAACTATAGAAACCGGGTCGTATTCATATTAATTAACATTTAAATATTCATATGTTACAATTACATGACGTTCATTTATGTAAATTATAATATAGAATGTTATCATTCCTGAAAGGTGTGTAGAATTTTGAATAAATGTTCGTTCAACTAAATTAAATTTCCATATTGATATAGAACACCTGTAGGCATATTTTCATTCTTCTATAGAAACTAGAAAATGATAAGAAAATTGTTGAATTAACGTCGGTTATTTACTATTGTTCTTATTTTTCTTTACATTGTTTTTAAACGATAAATCTTTGTTGGTTTACGCGACATTGTAAATTAAAACTATTTCATTTCACATAAGTTGTACGAAGCGACTTTACAATAAACAAGACAGTCACAAATTCCTTTTCAAATATAAAGTAATTTAAAATATCGATTATTTTAGATGATTATCATTAATAGAATGTTGGTAAATCTATTGGGGATACATTCAAGATTTCTAGATTCTACTACAATTATAATAAATGAATTACTTTTGTAATCCCAAAGTGTTATTGCCGACAATTCGTATTTGTCACACCTGTCTTTCAACGTTATTATCATCATTATCATTATCGCAATCGTTTAACAAAAGCCCTTTAAATCGCTCGAGAATTGTATCACTTTACGTACAATCGATTTGCATTAATTGCAATTGGAATTCGTGTTTTTTTCTTTCTTTTTATTATCAGTAGCGGTTGAATTATAACAAGGCGAGTTGATAGAGACTTCAATTTAATACAAAAAAAAATTCAGTCGCATCTATCATTTTTATGGTCTTTTTCTTACACATACACACACAGAGAGAGAATCGTTGGAGTTGTTGAGTTTATCTTGACATAAAATCTATACTTGTAGCTTCAGGAATAACGTGGTTTCTCAACTATGCTCGGCACATAGAGATGATTGAATTTTTCGTTATAATTCCTAGATTTGGACAGGTACAATTAGGAAATTTACTGTTGTGAGGTTCGAACCTCGTGCCATGGACCGTGTATAGATAGAGTTCAATGGTTTGTAAAGGATAATAATTAAACGTAAATTACTGTAAACAAATGGAAAATTGTTGAAACGCTTTTTCTGGATCAATACAAGATCCGTTTGTTGAAGTCTATAAAGTACGTTCTATGCAGGATAGGTTTAATCGCTGGACTGTGTTGTAATAACCGTTTTTCATATGATAAAAACAGCAGATTGTGGATTTTATTCATATTTTTCGAAAATAAAACCTACATTTCGTGTCCTAGTTTCGTTCTTTTTGTTGTTATTGTTGTTATTTTTGAATTATTTGTTATTGTACCATAAACAGAAGGAAAATGAGAGATTTGTGGAGTACGTGTTTGTATCTTGCATTTAAATATTTTACAGATTAAAGTTAATTATTGTTGACTAAAAAATGAAGAGAATAACGCTCTTTAAATTTCAATTTATTACAAATTTCCATCTTGTTTAATTACAATTTAAACATTTGAGGTTCTTGAATAGTTTGAATCTTAAAGTTTTATGATTCTAACCAGCAACTAGAACTGTAAGAAAGTTAAATATTTAAATCATTTTTTGACTTAATTCTCACTTTTGTGACTTAATTCTTTTTTATTTAAGTCTTTCTTGACAACGTGGATTAAGTCATTCCTGACTGATAACTTTCGGTACTTGCTTAAATAAGTCAGAGCCTTAAGGAGGGCTTGGATAGATTACTCGATTCGGTGTGCGAAATTTATCAATTTTCAAACATCGATATTTCGCTTATTTATTAAGATATTGTGAAAAATAAAAGTGCATTGGATAGAAAATTTCAAGGAGCATATTCTGAAGCTTTCTACTAAAGAAAAATTCAATAAAGTTCTGAATGGCCGAGAAAACTGTTGGACCCTGTTTTTTTCGTACATTTTCCTTCAAAGCTGGGTAGAATATAGCCAATATTATTGATTTTAGTTAATTATCTAGTGATTTTAGATAGAAAATTAAAAGAGCTTTAAGGATCTTCAAGAATTTTCCCGATACGTTTGATAGTTTTCCCAAAACTGGAGCAAATTAAAAAAAAAGAACAGTATAATTTTAAAGATAAATAAAAAATAGTTTGTTAGTATCTACTAACTTAAGTTATTTAGGTAATTTTGAAAAAGACCTGAATACAGATACAGTAATTTGAATTATCCCTAATTAATTAAAGTAATAAAATGATCGTTGATCCAAGCCATTTTAAAATATGTGAAAAACACACAAGATTTCATTCAAATGCAATCATCATGATTGGCTTTATTTTTTTTTTAAGAAATAACGCTCCTAAGAAAAGATTTAAGACTCAAATCATTTTGATGATCGACTTAAGACTCAAATCATTCTGATACTGAAAATATAAATGACTTAAGATTTAAATAATTACTATTTCAAACTGACTTGTGACTTATGATTCAAGTCTTTTTATAAAAAGATTTATTACAGCTTTGACAGTAACTATGTGAATTCATATCGATATCAATCGATATGTTTGAGATACTAAAAGTATTTTGACAATATTTTGGGTCACTTCAACAAAACCGTTTCGAGTTTGAGTATTTTTTTTTATTATATAGGATCGCGAGTTCTAGGGTAGATTTATTGACAAATTTCACTAGAACACCTGTTTTTTTTTTGAACCGACAATAAAATTTATACATATTGATCTTGAAACCGAGTTTTTTTTACTGTCAAACATTTAGAATACCTTTCAAGGGAAATTTCATCCGACCACCACAAAAAACACTTGTGTTTGGCTACCATTAAAACCTCGAATATTCTACATTTTAAATGTTTCTACCAGAAAATATTTTGATAACATTCACAAAGAACTGGAAGAGTCTTTTGAATATAAAAAAATAAAGTAATTATCTACAGTTTAATAAATGAACGAAATAAAAGCTCTATAGAAGCTTCAAGTTACGCGAAATTCATAATTTTCTACAAGACATACTCGTTTTGCGAGTCGCTTCATTAACCATTCATTAAAATATTCGTGTTAATTGATAGATAGAAAGACTTTGATGCTTGCTTAAAAAGCTTGAAAACAATCCAGATAGATTATCCTGAAACGGGCTGAAAATTTCACGCTCTCTATTATTTTCAGTTCAAACTATACACCAAGTTACAGAGAATGTCTTATTGATTGTATAGAACGCTACCTGTTGATAAAGTAGACGGAACGCTTTCATTTGACTATAATATCACAGATAACGCTGCTAGCACCCTTTATTAAGTGTTTAAGGGATGAAAGCGATCAATATTTCGTATTTTAAGCGATATGCAAACCAGCCAAACACGAAATTTCGTTTGTTATTTCTGATTGTTTGTGGACATTTTGAATTTTCCATAAATTCTCTAAAATTACAACAACTACATCGATTTTGTTGTCTCCGCAAATCGAAGCTTTTAATTTCTTTCCCCTGTCTCTACAGCAAATTGAAAATTGAGTAAAATATTTTTACAATAAATAAAAGAGCTTGAAGGAATTGATGAATAAATGATCGCTGTTTTTCTTTCACAAAGCTCTCATACAAAACTGCTGACGGTTAGAGTTACCAATAATAGAGGTGTAGATCCTTTCAAAATAAAAACAGAACTAGGTCAAGATGAGCTTTTTCTCTTCTATATATATTTGTGGGACGATTAAATAGAATAGTTTAACACATACACATACACACATGCCCAAAGGGATCTTGGTTGTTTTGAGGGATTTTCATGTTGAAATACCGCTTTATGGTGAGAATCTCGTTCAAATATAGGTGTCTCATCAACCACAACTATAATAAAGGGTGTCTAGTGTCTTATTAGGATACTAGTTAGGGATTAAGTCTACACTGTTAATTCACCTAGTCCTCTATAGAAGTTTATCTGATGTATTACAACTAGTATATAGTCAAACAAGTGTATGTAAAACAAGCTTATATTTTGCCCGGAAAGGCTTAGGGTGGATTTAATTGAATTTGGTAAAATTAATATTCATCAACCTTCTATTGTCAGTCGTATCGCCCCTAGTTCAGTCTATTTGACGAAAATTATAGTGTAGGTACTGAAAACATGAAAAAGGCTGATGATATTTTCAGTACTCGGTTATCTCTCTAAAAAACAAACATGGAATTGAAAGTTATACTGAACGGTTTATAACAAATCAACTTGACTACTGACAAGTTTAATCTTTGTTGAAACGTAGACAATTTAGAATTCGACTATAATTAAGCCGTTTTAGCGTTATTTTTAATTAAGCGTCAGCAGGCTTTCAAACACAAACAAAACAATGATTATTTTTTTTCAGAAAAGCTCTTAAAAGCTTTTAATTAATTTCCATTAAATCTACTGTGAAGCGACGATCTGCATTATTCGAACTACCACCTAGGGATATAAATCCAGGGTAGTTATTCAATAATTCCATTTCTATGTCCAACAATGACAACAATAATAAAAAAAAGATATCTCAGTTTGAACTATAAGTGTACACATTCACCACCTGATGCGCACAGGCACTCAGTAAAACAATATTTGAGTTCGGAGTATGCGCTTAACAAAGTGTTCAAAGCTATTTGAAAGATTTTCAACTATGAAAACGCGCGTTAAAGCTGCATGGAATTCAGTTGAAGACCAGCTTTATAGGTTAAAGGTCGCTTAAAGTTTTTGTATAAACAATAGTGATTTCTAAAATATTAAAACGTGAAATTATAATTCGAATAATATTAAAATAGAGTAAGTAGAATTTAGATGAATTGGACAAAGAAGTAGAACTTATTGGTAATTTAGCGATTTAGAGGCACAATTTTTGTGAATTATTGTAGGTAACACTTTAACCGTTAAATTAACCGACCTGTTTCCTACAAAATTTGATTGAATTATCCGAAATTGAATTAAAATTTTGTTTACTACAAAATTTCCAACAACTATAAATTCATATTAATCCAGCCTTTTCCACACATTACAATAAAATTGAATTATATTCAAACTAATCTGTCATTTATTGTAATTTAATTATGTAAAATTTTTATTCGAGGGCTAAAAAAACTATCAAAATATTCAATTTAATCATCGTGACAGAATCTAAATTAGGGTTTCTTTCGGGTTTTTTTCCATGTATATCTAGAAGCCTTATCAATTTGATAAGCATTAAGGGTTCTCTAGTTTTTTCTCTGTATTGGCGTGGAAACAAATAAATTAATTTTGATGGTTTAACAAGGTTGTAAACATCGTCTAATCAATTCAACCTATTTTTTTTTATTATAAATTAATCATATTGTTTCAATTATGTACGTTTTTTTGTTGTTGTTGTCTGATAAGAAAAATAAAGGAGGAACATCTGGAAAATCCATGTTTATTTCGATTTCAGTTCGACAATAATGATTGTGTTTTTTCTAATCAATATCACTTGGGACTACTTTGACAACACATGTTAATATTATCAATTATATTACTGTTATTTATGGATTGATAAGGCGAATTGTTGGAATTATTGAATAATTATCATTAATTTTTTCGAATAAATAGTGTAAATTTGGTGGATGCGCCGGGTTATTTATTTAAATATATATTTTTATTGAATTGTAATTAATGATTATTAATGATTATATTGGAAATAATATAAATTTAGTTTAATTTGATGTTAGACGGTTGTTGTTAATACAATTTCACAATACTCTATTGATTAGTAAAACGTATAATCGTTTGCGGCGTTTTATGCAATAGATGTAAACAAGTAGAAAGGTTAACAAACTTAACTTTGTATAATGTAATAAAACTTTATTTAAAAATTAGCTAGAATATAACAAAGTCTAGTTTGTAATAAAGTTCTATTTATAAGACTGTAATTTTTCTAGTTTAAGATACAACCGGGACGGATATTTTTAAATTAAATTCATATCTAGAAGTTTAATGATTTCAATAGGGACACATTTACAGTAAGTGAAAATCTATAAAGAATGTGTTTGAAATTTTCGATACTTTCGATATAGTAAATGAATCAATTTCTAATATTACACTAGAGTATTATTGTGGGTCATATTTTTCCATATCTGTAACATCTGTTGGAGTTGTTTCTATATGTGAATAGATAGAATTTCTCTGTGGCTTTTTCTATTAAGATTCAACATCGACAATTTCAATTTATCATAAAAGATCTATTTCTTTGTCCAATTCAATAAATAAATAATAAAATCAAAATTGAAAGGTGATGTAGAACTAGAAATAAAAATAAAAGTGGAAGGTTAGTGATGTTGTGTTTAGATATGAGGCTAGTACAACGATTACGTGGTGAACGAGCCGATGATTCGGCATCAAGAGATCGTTCGAAAAGTGTTTGTGTTACAAGTTTCCGTAGTAAACCACCAAGGGATGTGAGCACTTTCAAGCTATTCCATAGACGTGCCAGCAGTGCCATGTAAGATTTTATCAATAAATAAATAATTATAAAACAATCCCTAATGGAGACTACATAAAAAAAAATAATGTTCGTTTAATAAGCGCATTGAAGGATCAACTCTAATAGGGATCGCCGATTCAATTATTATTGGTAACATCGAAATTGAATTTCGATAAGGTACAATATTAGAGATTCTGTAAACAACAGAGGGCAATATCAATTTCCTCAATTTTATTGGAAAGTTTCCGTAGAGTTGGTAGAGTTTCAAAAAATTCGAAAAAATACCCAAACTAGAAGGTAGATGGGTGATTTTCATAAAACGGACAGCTTTCAGTGTTATTTTGTACTGATTAAAAGCGAATATATTTCGCATTTCAGTTACTCAAGTCCAATTTAAATTCAATTTGTGGTATAAGCTTTCTATTTAGTTTACTCCAATTTCTAGTACGATCTAAATAGTTTCATTACCCCATACAGGAGATGAACTTTAACGAATCTCTTCTATTATAAATTTACTATATAATGATGAGAGAATTGAATATATCTCTACACAATATAAGTTTGACGTTGTATTATAAAGCTCTCAAGCTATACACGGATGCTGTTCTAATTAGAATCATAAAGTTTCGATATTCCGGAGGCTAAATTGAGTTTTTTTTTTGACAATTTATCATTTTTCATTTTCAATTTCCCAAGTAATTTTTCCGTGATAATGGAGTGTTTGTGTTATCGCACAATCACCTTGTGTCGTTTATATTCTATTGATCACCGATGTTCGAAGACTGTAAAGAATCACTGTTTTATTGTTGGGATTATGCGGAAATCGTGGCTAGAAATTTTCGAAATAAAACTTGAGAATCGATTTTATTTACGGATTATTTTATTAAAATTCTATTGGTTGAAAAATGGAAATGTTCAGAATAAATCTGATTGTTTTTAAATGGCTAAACAATTCTATAACATATGAATTATTCCCAAGTATTCTTCATTATTTACAAATTTTATGGAAAATATACAGTTTTTACAATTTTCTACTTTTATGCAACGAATATTACATAACAAAATTTGATTACTTTGTGACAATTATTGAAATTTTGTATTACATAAAGGAGAATTCCCAATACTTGTTTATTCAGAACGGTACCTTGTCTTTTTTGAAGGATTTACACTTCAATAAACACATTCCACGTTCTCTTCAAATCTACCGTTGAGATTAACAGAAGAAGGATGATCCCCAAAAATGCTTGTCAATATTTTCCTGATAAGCATTCATATTCCATCGGTATACATAAAAAAAAACACGAAAAACCGTCTTAGAAGTATTAGAAACTTTTTATCAATTCTTTTAAACTTCATTGTTGGGTAAAGTTAAAATTTGAATAATAGAGTCTTTTACGTTTCTTTCAACGTTTATAATCGTAATACTGGAAGAAAAATGAATAAATTGACCAGTTTCTAATCACCTTAGAGCTTAAGCCAGCTTTAAGCTCGCTTAATTTGAGATTCTTATTAATGAATCAAATCGATTTGACAAATATGAAAAATAATCCGAGAATCGGCTTCTTCTTGTTCTTCACATGATAATGATTCTTCAATAGTCTTAATTACTTTGTTATGTAACACTTTGTATGAATAACACTTATTGAAACTTAAGTAAATATGTTTATTATCAATAAAAGGTAACATATCTTCACTATCCCAGTGATCAATAAAAAAGTTAACTAGAGCTTCTTTGAATGGTATATTTTTAAGTTCTGCTGCGAAATTATGTGGCCGAATTTAATTTGGTCTAATTGACCCTGTGCTTAAATGTCCTTTTTTCGTCAAAATACGTCGATTTAGCCTATTTAAGCTCGTTTCAGTGGATTTTCTTGGAAGTTAGACAGAAACCGTCGATTTCATGCAAAATGTCTGACTTCTATCGGTAATAGTCCCTGTTTTATTGCTTTTTTACAAAACTCACTTGAAATTTGAACTATTTGGCCGAAAAAAGTAGCTAAAAGTAGGTCGAATTGGCTTTTTAGTAGCTTAAATGTCCTTTTTCGTCAAAATACGTCGATTTAGTCTATTTTAGCTCGTTTCAGTGGATTTTCTTGGAAGTTAGCAAGAAAGAAAGACAGAAAGACAGAAAGACAGAAAGACAGAAAGACAGAAAGACAGAAAGACAGAAAGACAGAAAGACAGAAAGACAGAAAGACAGAAAGACAGAAAGACAGAAAGACAGAAAGACAGAAAGACAGAAAGACAGAAAGACAGAAAGACAGAAAGACAGAAAGACAGAAAGACAGAAAGACAGAAAGACAGAAAGACAGAAAGACAGAAAGACAGAAAGACAGAAAGACAAAAAGATACAAAAAGATACAAAAAGATACAAAAAGATACAAAAAGATACAAAAAGATACAAAAAGATACAAAAAGAAGATAAAAAGAAGATAAAAAGAAGATAAAAAGAAGATAAAAAGAAGATAAAAAGAAGATAAAAAGAAGATAAAAAGAAGATAAAAAGAAGATAAAAAGAAGATAAAAAGAAGATAAAAAGAAGATAAAAAGAAGATAAAAAGAAGATAAAAAGAAGATAAAAAGAAGATAAAAAGAAGATAAAAAGAAGATAAAAAGAAGATAAAAAGAAGATAAAAAGAAGATAAAAAGAAGATAAAAAGAAGATAAAAAGAAGATGAAAAGAAGATAAAAAGAAGATAAAAAGAAGATAAAAAGAAGACAAAAAGAAGACAAAAAGAAGACAAAAAGAAGACAAAAAGAAGACAAAAAGAAGACAAAAAGAAGACAAAAAGAAGACAAAAAGAAGACAAAAAGAAGACAAAAAGAAGACAAAAAGAAGACAAAAAGAAGACAAAAAGAAGACAAAAAGAAGACAAAAAGAAGACAAAAAGACAAAAAGGCAAAAAGAAATCGCGTTTAAAATTGAAATTTTTTTGATCTTTTACATATTCATCGAGTTAATAACAAAACGTACAAGACAAACATTTGATAATCAGAAAATAAAAACTTGTAAAAACTCCAAACTAAGTGGAAATGTTGACGAATTAAACATGAGATCTTTTGTCCCGGTATCCGGTCATCTTAAAATCCCCGTTGGAAAGCACCAGTAAGCTTAAAATAAATTTGAAAGCATTACAAACTTCTCATAGTTTATAGTAGATCGCTGTTAACTACGCTAAATTAAACGTTAAGATAAAGTGCTTTGTTCCCAAATTTTCCTTGTTGAAATTGGTAATTTTGCTGGCAAAACATTGACATAAATTTGGCTAGGTGTAAGAAAATGTTCGACTTTTCCTTAAAATAATCGTTAATAAATAATGACACAATCCTTGAAAATACTGCAAGTTTTTCCAATGTTTAATTCTGCTAAATCAAACATCAATATTGGAAAATTGGCGTACTGCAAAAATCGTATAAAGAATGTTTTTAAATCCTGCTATCGAGTGTAGTGCTTCTTAAATATATAGCTAATCAAAAGGGAAACTGAAGAATCTCATTAAAAAGAAAATGTAAAAGCACAAAACTTGGCCATGATCACAATGTTGATAAATAAAACACAAGCTTTCCTGCCCACTTCTCAATTATCTTAAGCTTCTCTCTAGCGACTTGGAAACAATAATAACAGTAAGTTAACCAATGTATAAAATATAGTAGTATGAGACTATGTCTGTTGTTCTCTCATTCTATACAATTCGAAGAAATATCGGATAAATTAATAGAACGTTAGAAATTCATCTTTTCAAAGGTAGATCCATTTCACTTTTAAGGTCAATAACTCTTGATATTTCGATTAAAACACCTCAATTCCTTTTCAGCGTAATATGTGCAGTGATATTTAAAATATCCACTTTTTTTATATAATTAACTACAAGTAAAACCTGACAATACACACAATATAACTTTTTTTCATTGGAAAAATATAAGTTTAAAGTTATAAGAAAAACTTATTAATTAACTTTATGTTAATTTCTCAATGTTGTTTACATCAATATTCAACCGAATAAGGGCTAAAAGTTTTACCGGCTACCTTACAAGAATAAATTTAATAGAATTCGTAAAGCTAGACTAGAGCTTTTAGCTTTATTACATATGGAAATATCAAAGTTAGATTACTACATAAAATAATCGAAAGCTTTTCATTTTGAAAGCTAGAAAATTTACAAAAGATTCCATATTAATTTTTGATTATAGTTGCTTTAAATTAATGATAACCAACCTGATATGATTTATTTTTATTTATAATAGTAGAGTGTCTATAAAAATTAGGATTTGTGGCTTATTTTTTTTTTATGAACTATTATGAAGTGATTTTCCAAGCTTTAACGACCAGTATTCCAATATATGAACCTCCCTAAATATGTTCAAGTAATAAATGACTATTTTGACCTGTTTTTAGTACAATAAACTCAAGGGATTGCAGTAGAATAAAACTGTTTGAAATATTCAACCGATTTTCAGTTTGTTTTCACGATAAAAATCGAAAATAGCTCTACAATAGCGGAAGTTATCCAATACTTGACTATTTCTACTAGAATAGATACAGATTCGAATCGAAGTTCATCCTTTTAGTGAAACAATAATGTTTGAATTGTGCATCGTCAAAATTAGTGATGTTATAGATCTCTGTTTCTGGTTCTGCAACTGTGTAACTTTAAAGCTCTGTCTCCGATTCTGCTTCCGCACCTTTCTAGCGGAAATATAACAGAAAAATCCATTGTTTAAGTTGACTTTCATATATACAAGATTTGGTAAACTTTTTGGTTTCATGAATAAAATAAAAGTGGCTGCACCATAACTGTATTCGTATTAGATTCTAACAAATCTGTTGTATCATTTTATTAACTTTTTTAGTTTCTGTATCCGTTTCTGTTCTGCTTCTGTTATAGTAAATTTCAAATAATCTGTTTCTGCTTTGACACTTCTGCTACATCCCTAGTCGAAATGCCGTTTTTTGTATTTTTCGAAATTATTCAACAATTAGAATCGGCGTAAAGAAAGTTAGGAGTTAGGAGTTAGGAGAAAGAAAAAAAAACATCAATATGTGATAATTTTAAATATGGACTCTATAAATAGAACAATAATAACTTCTACCGGTCATGAATTATATTGATCTTAACGTTCGTTCTAAATGCGGGTCTACGTAAATGATTTTATCAATAATTATAATAAATCATCTGCTAATTATTAAGTATTAAGGTAAACTATATTGGAAATTAATTTAAATATTTTATCATTATAATAAGAATTGATTGTTTTATATTCTAATTTCCTGTACAACTATTTCCTTCTAAAATTAAATAATTAATAACGGAAATAAAACCGCAACTTGTTTACATTGAATAAAAGTTAGATGTTGTTAAATAAAATAAAATTATCACCAGTAGTTGATTGTAAAACATCTGGAATAGTTGTTGAATTTCACGCGAAATACCAAATTTCAACAAGTTATCAAAAAATGGACAGGTATATTTATTTCCTATTTATTTTATTATTGTATTTTAGGATTTTACTATAACGTGAGTTATAGTTTATTTTTATTTTTTTCGTTTATTTATAGAATCTTCTCGTTAGTATCTAGAAAATCTTGAAATTCTGAAAAAAAGCTGTTATTTATCATACTTTCCTACAAATCACTGCCTATTCAGTCAGTATCAAAGGCTTTTTTCTAACGCATCCATGTTTTAACCATCATTGTTACCATCCATGCTACTTGTTCAATAGCTGTAATGAGTTTTCCGGGTTGATTTACGAAAAACACGCAAACACGAAAAATCGTTTCGTCTGTTAACTTTATAAAAAGCTCCACTAAACTAGATTAAATCCCTATAGGTGTTTTATATATTGTTTAGTGAATTTTTGTAATCTGGTCAGCTTTCACAAATTAACAGTAGAAAGTTTCTTAATGCGTAACGCATACGTTTTTGCCACCAACATAAATGTAACACAAAACCGAAAACTTTCCTATATTTTATAACGCTTAAAGCTCAATTTTTACGGATTCTCTGAAATTAGTAGCAACTCAAAAAGACTTACGCATAAAATGGATTAAAATTTAAGCCATAATTAACTAAATTTTCACTTTTATCCATGTAGTATTGGCGCTTTTCTTTCAGTTTTTACGGATTCTCTGAAATTAGTGGGTGACTGGAACAGATTTACGCATGAAATGGATTAAAATTTAAGCTGTAATTAGCTATATTTTCAGCTTTATCCGTGTATTATTGGAGCTTTTTTTCAGTTTTGACGAACTTTCTGAAAAGCTCCACTAAACTAGATTAAATCAGTAAATGTTTTATATATTGTTTAGTGCATTTTTGTAATCTGGTCAGCTTTCACAAATTAACAGTGAAAAGTTTCCTAATGCGTAACGCATACGTTTTTGCCACCAACATAAATGTAACGCAAAACCTAAAACTTTCCTATATTTTATAACGCTTAAAGCTCTTCTTTCAGTTTTTACGGATTCTCTGAAATTAGTAGCAACTCAAAAAGATTTACGCATGAAATGGATTAAAATTTAAGCTGTAATTAGCTATATTTTCAGCTTTATCCGTGTATTATTGGAGCTTTTTTCAGTTTTGACGAATTTTCTGAAAAGCTCCACCACACTAGATTAAATCAGTAGGTATCTTATACATTGTTTAGTACATTTTTGTAATCTAGTCAGCTTTCACAAATTAACAGTGGAAAGTTTCCTCATACGTAACGCATACATTTTTGCCACCAACATACATAAATGTAACACAAAACCTAAAGCTCCTCTTTCAGTTTTTACGGATTCTCTGAAATGAGTGGTGACTCTAAAATACTTACGCATGAAATGGATTAAAATTTAAGCTGTAATTAGCTATATTTTCAGCTTTATCCGTGTATTATTGGAGCTTTTTTCAGTTTTGACGAATTTTCTGAAAAGCTCCACTAAACTAGATTAAATCAGTAAATGTTTTATACATTGTTTAGTACATTTTTGTAATCTAGTCAGCTTTCACAAATTAACAGTGGAAAGTTTCCTCATACGTAACGCATACATTTTTGCCACCAACATACATAAATGTAACACAAAACCTAAAGCTCCTCTTTCAGTTTTTACGGATTCTCTGAAATTAGTGGGTGACTGGAACAGATTTACGCATGAAATGGATTAAAATTTAAGCTGTAATTAGCTATATTTTCAGCTTCACCCGTGTATTATTGGAGCTTTTTTCAGTTTTGACGAATTTTCTGAAAAACCCCACTACACTTGATTAAATCAGTAAATGTTTTATACATTGTTTAGTGCATTTTTGTAATCTGGTCAGCTTTCACAAATTAACAGTGGAAAGTTTCCTAATGCATAACGCATACGTATTTGCCATCAACATAAATGTAACGCAAAACCTATATTTTATAACACCTAAAGCTCTTCTTTTAGTTTTGATGGATTCTCTGAAATTAGTGGCGACTCAAAGAGACTTACGCATGAAATGGAATTAAATTTAATATTATTAATATTTTCACATTTATCCCTGTATTATTGGAGCTCTTCTTTTAGTTTTGATGGATTCTCTGAAATTAGTGGCGACTCAAAGAGACTCACGCATGAAATGGAATTAAATTTAATATTATTAATATTTTCACATTTATCCCTGTATTATTGGAGCTCTTCTTTCAGTTTTGACGGATTCTCTGAAATTAGTGACGACTCAAACAGATTTATATATGAAATGGATTAAAATTTAAGCTGTAATTAGCTATACTTTCACTTTTATCCCTGTATTATTGGAGCTCTTCTTTCAGTTTTGACGAATTCGCTGAAATTACTATCGACTCAAAAAGATTTACACATGAAATGGATTAAAATTTAAGCTATCATTAAACATATTTTCAACTATATCCGTATTATTGAATTTATAAACGGCTACAATGTGTATAAAATTGGTTTCTATATATTAGCTGTCAAAACTGTTTGAATATGAAACAGTTTATTGCAATAATAAAGCAGAAATTTCAATATGAAAACGTTATGGAAAATCCCTTTAGAATTCAATTCTTAGCTTTTCATGTCCACTTTTAGTATAGCTATTATAAGAAATAAGATCTTTAATATTTATTAAAACGACAAAAACCAAGTCTATTCATGCATTTTATTAAACTTACAATATTTATTAGATACTTGGTTATACTTTATAAGAACTGAAATTCTGATTTATATTGCCAGCTGTTTAAAAGCTGAATAAAATAAAGTGTCATGTTAGATAAGTATCCGTAAGAGATCGACTAGTTTTTTCTTCTCTTCTTCATCTTATTCGTTGTGATAAAATACAGAAGCTATTCCAGAAAATTCCAAGTTTTCCACTTTAACGATTACAGTACTAAAGACTATCGAATTTTCCAAGTGTTTGTTGAATATTACATCGAAACTATCAATAGAGAAGCCAATCGTATGAACGATTATGAGTTGAAAAGATCATCAACCCTACCGGCGGCGCGTCTTTTCACATAAACCAAGGTTTTTGTAATAATGAAATCGGGCGATTTGTTATAAAAATGGTGGATGCGCCGGGATTTCGGCTGAGATACTACCTAAAATAAAGCGATTCGTGGTATTATAATTATTAATTTGTTCGAAATATGGCAGTTTTATAACACTCTTGTTTACTTTTATGTGTTGATAAAAAACCGTAAGCAATAACAATAAGTTATTTGGCATAAATAAAAAATAAAGTGTGAATTTGTCTTTTCACACTAAAGCTGAATGTTTCGAAATGGTTGGGATATTAATCGCTCTCATGGCATTCTTATTTTTTTGATTAACAACCCATTTTTCTTGTCTTGTTCCAGTTCAACAGCAAGCGATCTCATATCACGTCGTGGCGTTTTCTCTAGACGATATTATGGTTCAGTTGAACAGGTATGATGAATTATGATTTATTACAACGTTACCAAATTGAATTTGGATTATCGGATTAATTAACTGTTAACAAAACAAGCAAGTTGATATTGTGCGTGGATCATTGAAGGATATTTGATTAAACTATTACAAAACTTTGACAGTGCTTATTTAAAATTTAATCTACTTTCAAACTTATAAAGTGCAAAACCACTATTGATGTTAAAGTTTTGATAGTGAATTCAATTAAAAATTCAATAGATTTAAACAAATTATTCCACAATAAAGTCAATAAAGAAATATTATCTTTTATTAAATTGTCGTTTCTGAATATCTTAATGAAATTCGTTTTCATAAATCGTTATTTACACGTGCCATTGAAGCAGTTAAACACCACACAGATAATTAAAGCGTAAATTTCAACCCTACAAATTCTAATTGTATTATTATTAAATCCCCAAATTGATTTATAGAATCCAACCCTTAATACAATTCTCATAGAGTTATTTGTCTTTGATTGGACAGCTACAACAGCCAGAGAACGATGGTCAAGAGCATTGTCGACGTTTCAGAATCGAAAATGGAGATTCGCCGGGTGAAAAAGATGAGGTCCTTTAATCTAATCAAAAATTTGTTAAACAACACAACATATAAAATATCTAATTACAGATGTTTGGTTCACCGAGTACACCAATTTTGGAGAATCCTGAATATCAAACAAGATGGTATTTCAAATATTTCCTTGGTAAATGTAAGTTGAAAAATAAATCTCCATATTGAACTCAACTAATTAACCCAATTATAGCTACAATTATTTTAATTATCTTCCGCCTTTTTCTTGAGTTGAATGACAGGACAAAAACGTACCCGTTTTGTTTCCACACATTTCTCAAGTATTATAAAACGAAACACAAAAAAAGCATTAAGCTTGAATTTCAATAGAAACTGTTAGGAACAATTTGGAGGATTCTCTTGTGTTTCAACAAGGTTCCTTTTAATTTGTCTCGAACACAATATTGTCCCTTTGTGTTTCGTTCATCTATCTTATTTCGTTGCAGTAGAAACGTGTCGTTCGTATCTCTGGCTTGTTTCGATAAATTCAAATTTCATAATGTTCAATGATTATAATAAATTGTATCGTTATAATTCTACCCAGTCACATCTTGAGTTGATTTAATATAAATTTAATTAATATTTCTCGAACGTGTCGAATATTTGTTACGGTTAGTGTTCCATTATCGTTTATGGATCGAAGAACAAGCATAGTTGATCTGAGAACTACCCTCTTTAATGTTGCTTTGTGTAGAAAAAAAAATACGAATCTCAAGTGGTTTTGAGATAAAAGCAGATATTTGACACGTTGCCAGTCTCTTTCAGTATACCGTTCTGTAATTACTAAAACAATAACGATAAAGGATCAAAAAAAAAACACGTTTATATTTTGATACGAATCGTTAATTTCAATGGATTCACTAGTGCAAATTACACCGTCTTTCCGATTGTAAAATCTAACTTTTACCCATTTTATTTCCAGTACATCAAAACTATGTTGGTTTAGACAATGATAAAGTTCCATTCTTTCTCAGTATTGTTTTAAACGATGATAACAATTCGTGTGTACCTTTATATCGTGCAATATTATTCAAAAAGACGGTAAGTCGATATAATTGTGCAAATTTTTTTGAAAATTGTTGTTAATTTGTATTATAGGGCGCCCAAAAGATCTCATTACCGATACCACAACATAAAGTATTAACAGTCAAACAAATATTATCAAATTTTCCGAATATGGATCGTGTTGATAAAGGACCAAAAGAGATCTTCTCACCGGATATACAGAAAGATTTGTTATTATTAGAAGAACAGGAAGGTTCAGTGAATTTTAAATTTGGTGTAATTTATATGCGATACGGTCAAACTAGTGATGATGAAATTTTAAGCAACGGTAATCGATTATTATTGTATTAATTTTAAATAAATTAAAGTTGAATGATTACAGAGTTTGGTAGTAGTAGATTTGATCAATTCTTAGCCTTGTTGGGCGATAAAATTCGATTGAAAGGATGGGATAAATACCGAGGTGGTTTAGATATAAAAGGTAGGTTTATTATCAATATTGAAAGTTGGGTTGTTGATAATTCTTCTTGAATTTATCACCCGAGATGCTTTATTGTTTGAATTTTTTAATATAAAAATAGAAATGATGTTCAGTGGTTCGGTTCAGTTATTTTAAAATAGAAAATTATGTCGAGTTTGTTTAAGAAAATTTTGTTATAAAAGTGGCGGATACGTTTTAAATTTCCGGATTGTAATTGTGGATTGTTGTGTGCTATTTTCTATTATCTATAACGTCACAGTAGTATCCATTTATAATGTGGATTAGTCGTAATCCCTCACGTTAAACAAAGATTTATAATCATTGGTTTTTTTTTCTGTTCAGGCGATTGTGTTGTAAATTATGGATTCTTTCTTTTTCCAGGTGACATGACTGGAAAATATTCTGTATATACGATTTATGAGGGGCATGAAATCATGTTTCATGTGTCCACATTGTTACCATATTCAAGGGACAACAAACAACAAGTGGAACGTAAAAGACATATTGGCAATGATATTGTCAACATTGTATTTATCGATGCTGAAGATACAACGCAATCAGAGACTGCACATTCAGTCTTCAATCCAACTTGTATAAAATCGCAATTCACACGTATCCTTTACAATTTATACTCAATTTCAGGAATCCGCTGTAAGGATTACGTCGAACCGGACAAAAAAAATATCGCTCCTTTAAAATATACAAACTTTAAACATTAAATGTGGTCAATTCTTAAGAAACTCCATAGTTGGCGAGCCATTTGAAGAATATTTCAAGGGTATTTAGGTAGACACGGAAGTTTATTTTACCAAAATTAGAAACTCGAACTAAACACACAAAATGACCAAAAATTACTCGAAGATCTTGCTAACGTCAATTTTTTTCGTTTGTCTCTATTGCATTGTGGAAAAAATGCAAAGCATTTCCATTTTTCCTGATGAATGATAAAAAAATAAATTTTGTGACGATTTTTGAGTCATTTTAAGTGTGTAGCTCGTTTTTTTATAATTGCAACAATATCAGAAACGAGTCATTTTTGACCAGCTTTAAAATGAGCTACGAGGTTCAAATTATGCTAAAACCTTGCCTAGGGACTACTTTTGGAATGAAATCGCAATTTTATAATTATTAGTGTAAGTATTTTAACTTGTATCCGATCTAAATATGATCGATTCAATGAAACTCTTATTAGTTGACAAACGATTCGAAAAAAATTCTAAGGATTTGCAGAGGCCTTCCTCGAGAACATTTTAGCAAAATTAGAACCTCGTAGCTCATTTAGAAGCCAGTCAAAAATGATCGTTTTGGACATTGTCGTGATTTTCAAAAATTCAGCAAACATGTAAAACGTTTAAGAATGACTCGAAGACTCTGACAACATATGAAACATCTCCATCTGTTCTAGTATAAAATTGAGGACAACGAAAAAAAATCAATGTTGGGATGATTCTCGAGTCATTCTTATGCCCATGTTTATAAACCGAACTTGAAACGGCCTCGAAGCTTGAGCTTGGGTTTGAGGCCAATCTGTGTAACCAAACCAAGACTGGGTTGTAGCTGCCTTGAGACCAGCTTGAATTTTATAGAAAAACGTGACCTTGTCTAAAGTAACTCAATCCTGACTTCCGCCAAGAATTCCCGAAGATTAATCTTATAAAGCAGAACTTTTGCTTCAAAGTCTGACATTGTTTTATAAATAGGGACGTTAGTCATTCTAAGTGCTTCGTTAGTTCTTAAAAATCATGAAAAAGTCCCTGTTTTATTGCTTTATTTAGAATCCTGCTTGAATTTTGAGCTAATATGCCGAAAAAAGTAGCTAAAAGTAGGTCAAAATGACTTTTTAATAGCTAATTTGCTCATTTTTCCTGAAAATACGTCAATTTAGCCTATTTTAGCACGTTTTAGTGAATTTTCTTGGAATTTAGCTCGAAATTTTGTGTGTGTTTTTTTGCTAAATATCCAAAATGACTTATAAACCAGAACTCTTGCTTGAGAGTCAAACTTGAGACCAAGTCTGGGATTGGTTTATAAATACGGACATTAGTCATTCTAAGTGCTTCGTTAGTTTTTAAAAATTGTGAAAAAGTCCCTCTTTATTGCTGTATTTAGAATCCCACTTGAATTTTGAGCTAATATGCCGAAAAAAGTAGCTAAAAGTAGGTCAAAATGACTTTTTAATAGCTAATTTGCTCATTTTTCCTGAAAATACGTCAATTTAGCCTATTTTAGCACGTTTTAGTGAATTTTCTTGGAATTTAGCTCGAAATTTTGTGTGTGTTTTTTTGCTAAATATCCAAAATGACTTATAAACCAGAACTCTTGCTTGAGAGTCAAACTTGAGACCAAGTCTGGGATTGGTTTATAAATACGGACATTAGTCATTCTAAGTGCTTCGTTAGTTTTTAAAAATTGTGAAAAAGTCCCTCTTTATTGCTGTATTTAGAATCCCGTTTGAATTTTGAGCTAATATGCCGAAAAAAGTAGCTAAAAGTAGGTCAAAATGACTTTTTAGTAGCTAATTTGCTCATTTTTCGTCAAAATACGTCGATTTAGCCTATTTTAGCAGGTTTTAGTGAATTTTCTTGGAATTTAGCTCGAAATTTTGGTGTTTGTTTTTTGGTAAAAACTTATAAACCAGAACTCTTGCTTGAGAGTCAGACTTAAGACCGAGTGTGACATTGTTTTATAAGAACGGACATTAGTCATTCTAAGTGCTTCGTTAGTTTTTAAAAATTGTGAAAAAGTCCCTCTTTTATTGCTGTATTTAGAATCTCGCTTGAATTTTGAGCTAATATGCCGAAAAAAGTAGCTAAAAGTAGGTCAAAATGACTCTTTAGTAGCTAATTTGCTTCTTTTTTCGTCAAAATCCAAAAAGACTTATAAACCGGAACTCTTGCTTGAAAGTCAGACGTGAGACCGAGTATGAAATTGGTTTATAAATAGGGGCTTATGTCATTCTCAGTGCTTCGTCAGTTTTTAAAAATTGTGACATCTTCGGAAACGAGCGTTTTTTGACTGACTTCCAAATGAGAAAATATTCTCTAGGGAGCACCCCACAAATCCTCAAGATATTTTTCCAACAGCTCGTCAATTAATAGGAGTTTAAGAGGAATCAACCACATTTAGACCAGACACCCTGTATGTAAATATGCTACGATATGTGAAATTTTCTGTCATTTGAATATTTAACACATCAATATTTTTCTCGTACTTACAGCCAAAATGACGCTCCAGTCACATGTCCGGGTTGCCCCTCCATAGAGCGGGCCTTGCTCGATTGCTAATTATTTCCATAAATTAGATCTGATTTTTCTTTAATAAATAATAAAACAGATATTTTTGCTGTTGTTAGTGTTGATCGTGATGATCAATACCGTTTGTCTGTGTATTCAGATGAGGCTGTGCCATTGTTCGGACCGAGTCTACCTTGTCCGCCCGTATTCAACGATCCACAACTGTTCAGGGAATTTCTACTCGTCAAATTGATCAACGGTGAAAAGGCAACATTCGAAACGCCAACGTTCGCAAGGAAACGTGAACGTACACTCGAGATGCTCATCAAAGATCTCTACGATGAACATATGACTGATGCTAGAATGGTAAGTCAATTTTTATTCCGTTGATAACATTATTATCGGAAAATTGAATAGGTTTTTATTTATAAATTGATGTTATCGGAAAAGATGAAAATTTGTAAGTTAACGAACGATATTTTTCAACGCTATAAATTTACGGTTTTATCTAAACAGAAATCAGTGTCCGGTTGTTTAACCATAAATAATATTGGCGTGGTCTCCTTTTTGGGGATAGTAGACAATTTTCATATTGATTTCTTTCAACCTGACATACAAATTTGGGTCATCGCTTATATTAAGAACAAACAATGTTGAATCTTGAATGGTGAAGAATTGTTTTGTTGGAATTTATTGTAGAGCAACGGAAACTGAAATTCAGACAACAGTAAATAAATTAACGCCAACATAAGACCGGGCTATTTTCTTTTCGACAATTTTATCACAATCATCTCATATTTTCAAAGATATTTTTTTATCGTAAAGTAGAAAACTGAAAGTTTCTTCTACAATATCCTTTCAGTCTATTCAAAGCCGTTAAATTTCTATTCAGGATTATTGTTAATAATTTCTGTTACTGACATCTCCAACTAACTTTTACAATTTCAAACTTATTTCATATAGCCATTGAATAGCTTCATTGTTGTTCACTTTTGACGCATATTTCTCTTATTGAGTTACAAACAAATCCGCATAACTATATTATCCGTTAAGAACTAGACGATTTAATTTGATTAAAATAGAACGTAAAACTCGAATTACAGGCTTCATCTATTATTGTCAACTAGAATTTATTGAAGGAAAGGTCTCCGTTTAGCCGGCTAGGGCAACCACTCCTTTAAACCAGGATCAAATTTCGGAAACTTCTAATTAGTCATAATTTATCAGCGGGATCGTGAATTTATTTTAGATCGTCGCGCGATTATTGTCAGCGCACGCCATGTATAATACATACATGTCTCTCAATTTGTACTTCATCAAGTACTTGAACCCACCTACTCGCTGCGCTCATAAAAATCTAACAAGAGAGGGGTAAAAATCAGTTATAGTAGACCGCCTGTTTATTGTTTATTATGTGGCATATTCACTTTATCAACTATTTATTTTGGATGATTGTAGTGTTACAATCGGAACAAATAAACGTATAATTCCATTGAGAGGTCAATGAAGATCGAGTGCCATTGGAGAGCGCTAACATATTAGATAGTTCAGAGTTGCATGCAATTGCGGGCAAATCCCGCTGCTAACAGTAATACTTGACACAAATTCATCGTTTCATTTCATTTAAGTCTTGGCTCCTATTAAGATTCGATTGATATTTGACTTTTTATATCGCCAGTAATTTGAGTATCAAAAATAACGCAAAACTTAACAACTACGTTAGATTGTAGAAAGAATTGTAACTAAGCCTGATTAGTCTTTACTTGTGCTATCTTTATTTAAGAGTGTAGAGTCAAGATTAGTTGAGTCTTGTAGGATTTGTCATCGTCAATATCTACTCTCTCAATCATTCGGCTTATTAGTGGAATTCTTTTGGAATGGATTTGAATAATGGACTTTTCTATTGTTCGTATCACTAACAATAAGCCTCTGCCATCTACTTGAATTGTCATTATTAATGTCACTTACCGATAAAATAATTCTTATTGTTATTCATCTCTCATGAACAATTCGTAACCAATTCAGTACGGAAAGAAACCACTTTATTTTGAAAATATAACAAATCCACATATCGTAGTGATATTCTCAATAGATACATGGGAGAAACATTGGTCCCGCCCATGTTCCGTCTTTGTCAAATCACATGTCTTATGAAGAACAGACAAAGATATCATATCCACAGAACACATCTGATTCTTTCGTACAAAACATTTTGCTTTATTTGGTTGGGTGGTAATATCGGCCATCATTTTTATTTTCTAGACCACCCACGCTCTCTCTGTCACTTTCTAACTAATATGTAAGTAGTATAGATGGGCGGGACCAATGTTTCTTCCATGTATCTATTGAGAATACCACAATAGTATGTAAGGAAGAGAGCATTTTCATAAACTAGAAAGAAAGACATCCACGATCTCTCTGTCTCTTTCTAACTAATATGTAAGTAGTTTAAATAGGCGTGGCCAAAGTTTCTACAATGTTTCTAGCGACCAGGGAACAAACTGTATTTTCTGTCTTAAAGATTTCTTTTGCTATACCGTAGTGGTATTCTCAATAGATACATTGGAGAAACATTAGTCCCGCCCATGTCTTTTCTTTGTCAAATCACATGTTTCATGAATAACAGACATACCAAATCCACAAAACACATCTGGTTATTGTTGTCTTTTAAAATATAAAGTTTTGAAGGTTCTTTCGTACAAAAGAAATTGCCTTGTTTGGGTGGTAATATACGCTATCATTTTTAATTACTAGACCACCTACGCGCTCTCTCTCTCTCTGTCTCTTTCTAACTAATATGTAAGTAGTATAGATGGGCGGGACTAATGTTTCTCCAATGTATCTATTGAGAATACCACTACGGTATATTAAATAAACGCATACAAGTCTGTAGTGGGAAACTTCCAAGAATTCAAAGTTCACGATAACTTTTTTCAAAAAAGTGCTACTTTCATTCATTTTATAAATAAGCTGAAACTCTAATATTGCTCAGTTCGTTTGGTGAAACAAGGAATATACCCATGAATAAGCGGTTTAAAACATATCGTGTTATAACTGGTGCGTTCAAATCGAACCAATTTCCTCGTTCATACACAAGACTTACCTTTGAAACTTTGAAAAATTCCATCATTCTTTATAATTCTCCAGTTTTGTTGAATATTTGAACGAATAGAATCTATACGATTGATTGAATTGTAACGTTTTAAAATTTGATTATCAAACTTTACGACCACAGTTATTAAAAGTTTTAATGCATTCCTCGTAGGATGGCGTTCTTAAATCTTAAGTGCAACAACGAATTCAGTTGAAATTTTCTTTGGATTTTCCAGACAGAATCCTCTAATCGACCAAAAAGTGCAGTTTAAGATTAATTCGTGCATTTAAACGTTTTATTAATTTTAAAAAGGAATTAAACTTTCACTTTCGTTGAAAATATGATTATACGTTCAAAGAACAACCGACATCATAAAATATAAAAATTAAATTAATAAACGAGCGAATACAAAAAAGATAATGTAGAAAATTTACACTCATTGGGTATATTTTAATTAAGCCCACAGGCGGTTTTTATTAGTGAATTTGCTAGTCTTAGATGTATAATTTTAATGGTATTGAAAGAGAAATTATATACCACAAAATACAACTTTTCCACACAACAATGAGCTACTTTTGGTAGTAAGCTGTGCTGTTCAATTTCAACTTAACTATAGACATTTATTGTAATTTCCTTGAAGCTTATTGTTGCTGAAAAAAACTGTAATTTATTCCAAGAAAGTTTCCAATGTATTCATTGTGGAAATTTCATGTAAAATATACGATCAGTCGTTGGCAATTAAATTGAAATGATTTTCTATAAAATCTCTAATTGTATAATGGAAAAATGTAAGAAAATCATTAATTTTTTTATTTGACAAAGCGGAATATTGCTCCATATCGATTCGATTTAAAAAACTCATTAAAGTTTTTCTTTTCAACAAAGAGAACATGGAAAATTGATAATTTCCAAGCGTAAGATTCTGTTTAAGAAAATATTAATTCTATACAGGGTGTCTTTCTTAACTGTGGTCGATTCGAAAAATATCTTAGGTAGTCCCTAGAGGGATTTCTAGCAAAATTAGAGCCTCGTAGTTCATTTGAAAACTTTCTACATGTATAAAATGACATATTTTCGTTTTTCTTGATTGTATTCTGGAAATAAAGGGAGTGTTTCTCATTTTTTCTACAATGGAATAGAACAAAAAACAGAACAATGCTGTATGGATATTTGATCAATTTTTGCCAGTTTTGCTTGTTTTTGACAATCGCAACTGACTTCTAAGTGAACTACGTGGTTCTAATTCTACTAGAATATTCTCCAAGGACTTTCGTACAAATCCTTCATATATTATTCGAATTACTCGCCAAATAATGGGAGTTATACTGTAAAAAGCGACAAAATTTAAAAAAAAAAAAAACACCAGGTATACGTGGATAAAAGCGAATTTATTGATTTAAGAATGTAAAAAGGGTGACCTTTTTGTGATTGAACAATTTTGTATACGTTTGTAAATTGCATTGAATAATTGAATAGAATAATTTCTATTAGAGACATATAACTAACACAATTGAGTATTTGTGAAATACAGATAGAATCCTATAATTATAACATTAATTTATTCACGCTTGTTAACTAAACTTAATAGCTGTTCGAGAAATTATGTTTAATTAGAGAATAAACTAGGAAATGTTGTTCGTTAATAAAGGACATTGAAAGTAGTTGAAAAACAAACAGACAAGAGACTGTCATTTTAATGCTAAGCTTTTGAATATTTGCTCCACTACCAATGGCGAACTGGCAAACTTTATTACGCCCGGGCATTTATTTACGATAAAAATCAGCTTTTATATTTAATTTTAACCATTTTTAAGTATCAGCCACGATCGTTGTACATACATCCTGAGTCGAAATTTTGGCCCTCGTTTCAGCTCACAAAACCCACTTTTCAAGACTTAGTAGATTGAAAGGATCATTGAACATTGGATTTTTGGTCCTACTTTGAGCCTAAGTGTAGCATTTATCGGACGAAAAACGATGTTTAGGCCGAAATGAGGACCAATTTGACAACCACATAATTTATGGAATCGTAAAATAAATGTAAATAGATTTGATGAGTCATAAAATCTATTTGGTCTTATTCACTTGCATCTTCTCTCTTTGTCTCATACACTCTTACCTATCTTCCTCTTTATTTCTCTCATACACTCTTATCTCTCTCTCATTTGTTCATACACTTTTACCTCTTTCTCAAGACAGAACAAAAATAAGGAAAAAAAACTATTTTTGTCTAGAGATCTACGTGACAGTAGTTGTAAATCAATTTTTATTATTAAAAGAGGACGGTGTTATAACATCGTCCTCTACTATAGTACCATGAACCTACAAGATTTCATGTAAGACGAAATGAGGAGTATAGAATTCGTTTTAGGACGAGATTTTTCATTTAGGGTAAAAAGAGGACCAAATATCCATTTTAGGATCAGAAGAGAGCTAAAATTTCGACTCGGGTAATAAGAGTGATTTCATTTGAATTGGTCCCTTTTTAACTAACATGGTTACAAATTTTTCATTGTTAATTAAGATCTCTCATATACAGGACCGGCGTTATATCTTGAGGGCCCTGTAAACAGTAACTTAGAGAGACCTTTTCTTGTATAAAAGATCCTTAGAACACTTTTAATTTGCCTTTATTGAATTATTTGTACAATAGAGAAAGTCCTCTTACTGATAAAAAATTGATGATCTAGGACTACCGGAACCTAAAATTTAGACCAAAGTCGAGGGAATGCAGGACTGAAAGTTTATAAAGGTGTCTGAAGCTACTCGTCAAAAAATTTGTGGTTTATAATCAAAATATCTTAAAATCTAAAACCAAAATTGAGCAAACATTTCCTTAATTTTATTCTTACCACGATTTAAAACTAGAGTTCATTTAAAATGGATGATTTAAACACAAATGTCCTAAAATCTAGATTAAAAGACTAGAATTTAGGTGGAGAATTATTATAATGAGATCGTTTTTATAATTTAATAGAAAATTCGCCAAAACGTCGGGATTTTAGTACAAAAGCATGCCAAAAGTGTCACAATTTTGCATTTTTATTAGATTTAAGAACAAAATTCAACTAAAATAGAATAGTTCATTTAAAAAATCCACTAAATCTAACTAAATCAGCTACTTTTGACAATTTGATGATAAAATTTGTTAAAAATCATAATTTAAGAGGAAAAAGTCCTTAAATCTTATTTGAAATTAAAAAATCCAACTCAAAAACAGATTAAAAATACTTTTTTCAAAAATTCGCAGTTCCTTAAAAAATTAGGTACTTCTTAAAACCCAGACTAAGAGTCAATATTTAGCTATATAATCAAAGTTTCTACTTTTAAGTTGTCTCCTTCACAGCTTAATTTCTAGCAATATTTATTAAGAATTGATGATCTATAACGAAAGTATCTTATTTTTTTGAACATACAGGGTGTCGATTCTAAATATGATCGATACAATGAAACTCTTATTAGTTGGCAAGCAATTCGGATAATTTAAGGATTTGTAGGGAGGTTTCTGTAGATCATTTCATCAAAATTAGAACCTCGTAGCTCATTTGGAATTTGGTAAAAAAAAACACGCTCGTTTTGTACAAAAACACAACTTTTAAGAACGAGATAAACACCTAAAACAACTAAGAATGACTGATTTTTTTTCATTTGACTCCATCGTCTTCTACAAAAAATGCGGATTCGTTGGAAAAGAACGAGAAAAATCAATGTTGCTCGGATATTTGAGTCACTCTAATTGTAAGTCGTATTAAGTGTGCAGCAAATCATTGAAAATTGCTACATCATCCGAAATGAGCGTCTCTTGACCAACTTTCAAATGAGCTACGAGGTTCTAATTTTGACAAAATGTTCTCTAGGGACCCTCCTATAAATCAACTAATAAGAATTTCATAGAATCAGCCTTAATTAGAATCGACAATCTGTATATTAAATGACATTAAATCGTAATTTTGGCGTCCCTGTGAAGTGCTGCCTTTAGGTAGTGCCTAAATTGTCCGGCAACTCAGTCCGCCACTGTCCACTGCGTGTAATTATTCGATTCTTCATCTAATTTATCTTCACCTAATTGAGATTTTTAATTAGTAATCATTTTCCGAAAGATGCTACAATCCAATCAAGATATTAATTAGGTTGAATGGCATCTTGAACAAAAATTCGATTAAACAATCTCATTTTTAATTGTACTTTCAGACAATGTTGAATCGTCGTGCATTCTCCGACGTATTGGCTGAAACACCGCGTCATTCACGTTTGAAAGAAGATTCCCGTCAGATTGAATTCGTTCGTATTGGTCAAGCATTGAAATTGGAAGCGATTGTACGTGGTGATGCACCGACTAGTTTAGCATCAGCCGGTACCACCGGTGGTAGTGTATTCAAACGATCTCCATGGGAGGCGAATTGTTTCTATCCAGTATTTCCGGCACATCCAATCATCTGTGCTGATAGCTGGAATGATAATAAACTGGTGATTGCAACTGAAGAAGGCGTCTATACTGTTGAAGGTTAGATCTCTGATATTTTATGTGTGTGTATAATAAACTCCCACACACGTTCTCTCGTTAAGTTAACAAAATAGATGATTGACGGAGTTGGAACGGTAAAGATTGGCAACATTATTGGTTCTCATCGCCTCTTCACCTTTATTCAATAATAAAACTCATAGAAATTCTATACTAGTTCAAATAAAACTATCCGTAACGAATCGGATTGATTTTCACTTATCTCATTAGTCCATCAACTGTGGTAATTCTTCTAGTAATTTTTCTGAAAACTTCCAACTAAAACAATAGACGTAAATTTGATTTTTCGGCCAGTTTCCAATCGATAAACTTACCCCAAATCACGTAACTTGTAGTAATTTGTGGAGATATTTACATGCTCCGTTAGATAAATCATCAAACGGCTGCAACGCGTAGATATAGCTCAAGTTTTCCCATTAAGAAACTAATGAATCATCGCTTAAACGAAATATTGGATAAAATGCAATATTTTAATACTCATATCTTGGATAATTTTTGATAAAAAAAACTAGAATTGTATTTTGTGGTGAAGTTGAAGGCTTTTCCATGTTTTATACAATGAAAATATCGGAGAGCTATTGAAAAACTTGCTAATAGCTTTAAAAGTATCTCAGATTTGAATCAAAGCTTCCACTTTCTTGTTCTTCAACAATAAATCTCAAGCAATTTAAGTGTAGCAATAAAAGAGAAAGTTCAACAATTTCCCGATAAGAGAATTGTAATTTGATGAGAATTACTAGTATGAAAAAAATTTCCCCTATTAATACTGTTTCATTTATTGTTGTCTAGATGGTAGTTCACATCGTTTAATCTTCGATAAAACCTTACAAGTGAAACAACTAAATGTCGTTGAACCGCATGGTATTATGTTGTTACGTGCTGGCCAATCGAATAAAGAAGGTAAAATTTACGTGTTCCGTTTATCACAAATCGAAACGCTTAATGATCCGAAATCAAGATACGATATTAAAGATCATCGAATGGAGAGGACAAGAGGGACACATGTGTATGCCTTATCAAGGCCTGGTAAGTTTACCAAATTCCATAAATTTAACGATTTAAATAAGTCATTTCTGAATGTAATAAATCTCGGAATTAGAAATGTCAGTAGTCGAGTGTAAAATTGGTGGATGCGCCACACCTATTCGACTCTTATATCGCATTTAAATAGTAGATTTTTAAAAGCTTATTTAAAAATAGATAACCATCCAATTATCATTATAGTTAGTGATATTCGAATATTGATCTTTCCTGTTAATCCTACAACTTTGTTGGATTGAAAACTATCAGTGAATACTCGTATTATCAAAGTTTTAATTAGAATTGAAACTTGATAGTCGTACACGTGTAATCGAATTCGATTGATTGAACAATGACATAAACATACAAAAAAAAAATGGCACACATTTCGTCGGGAAATGACACACAAATCCCAACAACCCTTTATCAATAAAATTCGATTTAATCCAATAAAATTTCGTGTTTATTTTGATTATTCAGGCGGTGCACGATTACGGATGTGTGTCGCTATTGGACGGAAATTAATCATGTTCCAATGGAAGCATTCAGCAGCATGGACAGCTTGGTGTCCGTCCAGCGATACAGATACTGTTGAAGGTTTCACATTCTTATGGGTGAGTTTCAAAATACAAAATAATAAAGCCTAGCATTAAGAACAGGGTGTGTCCTGGCGATGGGCTGTTAAAAAAATAAAATGTACTATTATTTTTTTTTAAATGTGGTCGATTTTTATAAAGCCCTTATTAGTTGTCGAGCAGTTTGAAAAATGTTTCAAGCTCAAGCTCCATGGGGATCATTTTAACGAAATTAGAATCTCGTACCTCATTTGGAAATTGGTGGAAAATCACTTGTTCAAAAAGTAATTAAGCACGTAAAATGACTAAAAATGACTCGAAGATCTCCCAGCATTGACTTTTTCGTATTTTTCCATTTTATTCTGGAACGGAATGGACGAAATGGAAAGTTTTGGAAAACTGAAAAGTGTTAAAGATAAAATATAGGGAATGTTAATACTCTTTGATACAGTTTTTTTCTCTATCAAACCATATAAAGAAAAATATAGTTCCGTTTAAAATAAGCAAAATATTTAAGTTTGAAAAATGCCTGAAAGAAATATTCATTTTAGCTAAACACTGAAAGACAATTCACTGTGTTAAAACTTAACAGAAGGTAGCTTATCTGTGTTATTTAAGTTCCAAATTTTGACCTCTCAACTGTAATATTTTCTAAGATAAGATTTCTTTAAGCGAACACTGCAAAGCTTAAAATTTCACTAAAAGTTAAAATATCTGAAAAACTGAGAGGCCTCTTTGATTTAACCAAAGAATTAAAAAATTCAATAAAAAATACACCATTCTATTTAAAATAACGGAAGCTGTTACCCAGATAGGAACTTTCAAGGCTGACGATTTTCCAAGCTTTGGGCCAATCGTTATTTGCCAAGCCTTGGGAACTAAGCATCAGCCCAAGCTTGGACTCAAACCTGGCCCAGTGGTCAGTCTCATCGCACCCAAGTCTTGGAAGCTAAGCATTGGTTCAAACTTCGTCCCAAGCCTGGCTCAATAATCAATTTCATAGCACGCAAGCCTTGTAAGTTAAGCATTGGCCCAGACCTTGTATCCAACCTAGCTTAATGATCAAACTCATCGCACCCAATCCTTGGGAAGTAGTGATGAGCACATTTGGTCTTGGTCTTGCAAGCTTGGTCTTGGTCTTGCATTTTTTGCTAGACCAAGACCAATACTCTAACTGTACTTGCAATATCAAGACCAAGACTTGATTTGCAAGAACAAGACCGAGACCAAGACTTGACATGCAAGAACAGGATTGAATTGCAAGAAAAATTATTTTTGAATTGCAATTTTATTATTTTTATCCACGACTTATATAAAGGGATCATTATACTTCTGTTTTTTGCAATACATATAATGACCTATATTAATCCCTAAGGGATTAATGGCCATTAATCCCTTAGGGATTAATGATTCTCGTAAGCCAATCAGAAAATAGTATTTGAATTAATGTTTCTCTCTAATGTTAAAAAACCATGGTAACGACAAAAATAATTAGTACAATAGTTTCAACAAGTAGGCCTAAAGTGGGCGTTTTGATGTAATTATGACATTTAATTTTTTCTGACTAGAATGGTCCTGGTCTTGGTCTTGGTTTTGGTTTGCTCATCATTATTGGGAAGTAAGCATTGGTCCAAGGGTCGTGCCCAGCCTAACCCAATTGTCAATCTCATCGTACCCAAGCCTTGCGACAGTATGCGCATGCGGCCACAATTATTTTAACATAACCTAGGACTTACGTATCTATCATAAATATGTCTCGTAAACCTGATAGCTTATCAAAGTCATATTATAAAAGGAAAAAAAAGTCGTTATATACAAAATATAGCAGATTCAGATAAAGAAAAGGCAAATAATAGTGACTTAAATGTTTACAACGAGCCTCAAAGTCCCTTAGATATTTTTTATGTGACCGATGAAAGCTACGACACTACATAACGAAAAGCACAGCCAACTGTGAGATGAAATATACCTTTGTACCCTGTACACATAAATAGAATAATAAATATTTTCTACAGTACCTAAAGTGTTCGCTATCATTAATTCTGGCCAGTGTATTCTTTTCGTTTGGCAAGGATTGGTCCAACGTTATTTTTTTCCCAAGGCTTGGGCCAACGTTGATTTTTTGTTTACCGAGGCTTGGGTTAACGTTGACTTTTTGTCCAACATCGATTTTTCATTCCCCAAGGCTTGAGTCAATGTCAATTTTTCGTTTCTCAAAACTGGCCATCATCCAAGACTTGAACCAACCCCGTTCCTATACTCAACCAAGGCTTATGTCCAACCTCGCCCAAAGCTAATCCAAGCCTTGGCCTATGGATTTTCCCTACCTGGGTAGAATAATGAAAATATTTTTCAAATACACCAAAATGGCCATATACCAAATTTCAGAAACTTCCATCAAATAGAACTTGGCCGATGGGCCAAGCCGATAGAACTTGGCCGATGGCCAAGACACACCCTGTATAAACTACCATTGAAATGTAAATTTATAAGCCTTTTATTGTAATTTTGGAGGCGTAGAACATGAATTCAGTCGTGATTTGATCCAATTTACATCAATTCGTTTATAGGAGGTGAATTTGAACGAAACACCAGCATTGTTGACGATCTTAGATAACGGTTGGAGTCCAAATTCACCATCACCTGGTGATATACTAGTCTGTGTTGGTTATAAGAATCATTGGGATATTGTTAATGGACGTTCTGGTTATGCACAACATTTACATACTGTTGAAAGCACAAAAGCACATCTTGTTACAGCTCTTGATTTATATGAAGATCAAGAAATACAACTTTTACTTTGTTACAATCGTAAGTTGTAATTGATTTTAATTGTATTATTAACGATATTTTTTTAAACATCTTCAGATACTTGCCATTTTCAAAAAATCAATGAAGAGAACTCATCATCGACAGACTTCGATTTTCATTGGAACTCAGTGCCTACAGATATTGGTAAGTTAGACTAGATATAACAGATAAGGATGTAGATGATACTGTTGGGGAATACGATGGGAAATTTAATAAAAATTCTAATTTCCAGTTTGCGCTTTCCCATACGTGATCGCTTTCACACCAAATTCGATGGAAATTCGTTTAATTGTTAATGGAAATTTAGTCCACACAATGTCAATGCCTAAATTACAATTGGTGGCATCTAAAAACGATATTTTCTTTGCCACAACAGCACCAGAATTCTTTCCAAATCGAACTGATCGATTATTTGTCGACCGTCAACAAGAATTACAAAAAATATCACCACCGTCTAGTCCGAACGGTAAGTTTTAACTTGAAAATTCGTATTATAAAGTCGCGTGAAAGTAGCATAAATCGTTGTGATAATAAATAAGGAAACCGTTATGGGGTTTAGTAAACTTTCCAAGATTCGCCCACAAAGGGATGAAATCGAAATCAATATTGATTCTAACAGACTGATGTCAAGTCGTATTTTATCAACATATTGAAAGGAGGCAGTATTTCATACCAAACATCATTGGTGATAAATGTGATTTTATTTTTTGTGTGTTGTAGCATCACCGGAAATACGTCCATTACGAATTTATCGTATACCAATTCATACATTGAGCCGTAATACGAATACAGATCAACATGGGTGTGTTAGTAGTAGTAGTGAATCACCAACCACATGGAAATCAGCAGATTCAAAATTAACAGTACCGGAAATACCGCGTGTATCGAGGAGTGCAACAAGCTCACCAGTACCACCGAAGGGCAAACTACCACCATCTATTAAATGATAATCAATTGTAATTTTATATGTACCAAAAAAAAGCATATATCCACAGAGATGGTCGAGAATTAACAAAAAAAATCTATCAATTTGTATATAATCAACGTGTCCGACAAGAAATCAATGTGTAACGTTACCATGTATAGAAAATTTCTTTTCACACATCTACTAGTTATTGTAAATGTTGTATTAACTAAAATAAGAACTTTCTACCGCTGAGTGAATAATAACATAGAGACTTCAAGTCTATGCGTTTTTGTATAATTGAAAAAAGTACTACCGACACCATGTAGCGTCACTGTTGAAGTACTCCAAGCATTGTGAGTATTCCGACCACCAGACGACGACACTATCGAAGTAAATCTGGCAATAAGAATACAATTCCAGGCAAGAACTGTTACGAAATAGATCTATTTTCTGAGAGAGGGAAATATTTTCTGTCTCTCTCAAACACAAATCATAAGCGTTAATCCGCTCAACATCACGTTTGTATCATATTATTGATATTACAGCCCAATAAATAATAAAATAATAGTCGAGAGTAAAACCATTAGAAAAAGAATTCGTTTTTTTTTAAACACGGACTTAGAATTGTATATTTCTTAACAAATAGATGGCAGCATCCGCCGAGCAAATTTTTCGATTACAAATCAACCATAAGATTGAAATCTCTATGTTATTATTTTTACTCAACGTTTTCTACATAACTTATAAGCAGAGAAAATCAATTTTTTTTCTACGTTCATTTCTTCACTTTGCTGCATTTTTATATTACGCATTGCTTCAATGGTGTCAAATTTTATTCGGTGTCTTATCAATAATATTGATAAAGTATCAAATCACAAATTCTACAACATACACAAATACACATAAAACACACACTTATATCAAGAGACTCACAATTGTAAAATGTCTTTTAAATAACAAAATTTTATGATGATGATAATAGCTATGTATACAATTAGTGAGTTAGGGGGCAAATAAAACACGAGAGAAAAAGCGAGTAATTCTCTCGAGCGTTTTATTTGCCCTTCAACTCAAGAATTGTATGCAAAATTTTATCCAACATCTAACACAAGACCAGTCTAAATAATATTGAATAGTATTTGTGTGTTTTTTTTTTTTTAAAACTCGGTTCAGAAATTTTGGAAAAATTACCACAACTTAATATTAGTCTAAGCTACACTTATCTAAAATCTAAGAACTATCTGATGAAAAGTTTATGAAAAAATATGAAATGTGTTTAGATTTTTTTATCACATCCGAGTTGGTTCTATGTAGTTTCTGAATTTTGTCATATAACGATTAATTTTTGAGTATCCGATATTTCTATTCGATTTTATATCCGAATTCATCTCTAATCCCAGTTATTTTCATCTTTACATTATCCGAGTCACTTGCATGTGTATCGTAGACAAATTGATACTAAAAGATACCACAAAAGCTACGCCACTTCTGCTTTCAACTTGCACATAACCTCAAATTCTGAAAACAACATACTGCGCATGACACTTTTTGGCAAATCGGATGGAAACTCGAATAGAATTAAAGACCGTTCAATCCAAAGAAAATCGACTGATAATTCGAAATAAATCTCAGATGTAGCAAGTCGGATAAGAAATCGAATGTTTTTGTTGGTTTATTTGCTCGGAACAAACAATCGGATGTAAACTCGGATAATTTAAAGTGGACTTTACAGAGGGAATAGATCGTTCTTTCTACATCTGGTAGTGGTTGTAAGTAATTCAAATTTTGTTACTTAAAAGTCATTCTACCATTGTGAGTCTTGTGGTATACACGCAATTTTCTTGTTTGTTTCAAATAAGAATGCTGAGTTCGGATAAACGGGTTAATTGGGACATTCCTTATACAGTCTGTTAACTATCACTAACTGCTGTTCTTATCATATTATTCATTTAAATAAAAATAAAAATTGAGATATATTCTCGATCATCTCTCTGTCATTTGAAATCCATCAATTTTGCGATAAAAATAGATTTTTTTTCTCGCCAAATTGTTGAATCAACGGAATCATCTCTATTCTTCAATAATTGCCTTTCTTTCTTGTTGTTCTTTTTTTCCAATTTACAACAGTCAAATAATAATAATCAAACAGAAATTGTAACGATTTAAAAGATATTTTTGAAGAATTCATAGTTTAATAATTAATAAATTATAAAATTATGTACTGTTTGTGAATTGGATTTATTCTGTGATACCATTGTACGTATTCTTTAAGAAACAAAAAGAAAATATTGATAAATCAGTGTGAACAAAATAAATGATACTATAACGTTACTCTAATCGATTATTTATCCATCAATTTACAGTCTGTAAAATGACATAAAAGATTGACTAATGTAATAAAATTAGTCCACAATAGATTCAATAACAAAAAACTTGACATGTGCATTGAAATATTGCTACTTGCAAGTGTAATAAATTTCATAAATTCGTCACAGCTAACAATCAGATGTTTGAATCTATTGTGAACTAATTTTATTACTTTAGTCAATCTTTTATGTCACTTTACAGACTATATATACAAGCTGTACAACAATATTTCATTTCGCAGTTGGCCATGCCTTTTTTTGACAAAATGGCGAATGTCTTGCCACAACTAAAGAAAACTTGAGCTAATTGGTTAGGTTCTTAAATAATGTTAGGCTAGGGCTTACAAAGGTAACAGTCCGCTCTTGTTTATATCAACAATTAGAACGATAAGTTTATTATAATAGACCTTAAAATGGAAATCCGTACGAGAGAGCAACACTAATAGATCAATAAAATGTTTTAAAAAAGTGCAATTTTTTATATCTTCTGCAAAGAGTATAGTATATAAATGACTTAAGACATCCGACTTAAATAGAAGATTCAGTAACAAAGAACTTGACAAGGCATACTGAAATCTTGCCACTTGCTACTGTAATAAAAATCTTGCAAAAGGATCGGTCTTCTCCACAAAGCAGGTAATTTTTCAACAAATATCTTGTATTTACAATATTTCAGTACCCTTGTCAAGTTGTTTGTTACTGAATCTATTGTGGACTCATTTTATTACTTTAGTCAATCTCTTAAGTCACCTTATGGACTGTAATTTTTTTTAAAAACAAGATCGTTAGTATTGTGTCAATTTAACTCATAGATTGATGGCCGCACAGGGGCGGACTTAAGGGGGCGCTTAGGGAAGCTTAACTCCCCCGAGCTTTAGAGGAGCCCCCTAAAAATAAATTAAGTTGCTGATGATGTCTCTTTTAAAGTCGGATTTCCATTGTGGGTAACAAAACTTGTGCGAGACTTAAGTTCGCCCCTATAGCTACCTAAGCTTGAAATCGGTTAAAATTACAGAACTAGTCGCTTTTCTAGCTAAACCTTACATTTTCAGTAGAGATTTTAAAAAAAAACTAACTGATAATAAATGGGAAACTATCCTAATATTTAATTCATCAACACGCGGGCACGTTTCATTAAAAATCAATTATACACACAATAATTAATTAAAAATATCGTTTTGGATGACGGTTTGTGTACAGTTGCTTTCAATAGGAAGCCAATTTTTGTATTTTTCATCGAATCTTTTTAGAATTTATTCCACAGAATATTTTCTACTATTCAAGAAAGGTGAACAATAGAAGCAGCCCTGGTTAAAATGTATTGGTTTCGCTACACCGTCAATACAATTCACAATTTATAAGATGGAGTTCCTTCTTTGTGAAACAAATTTGATTTAGAATGAACACTGCCCCAAGTTTAGCGATCTTCTAAATATATGATAATTGCAAATCTGTGTTTAAAATATCCTCTAGCTCTTATTTTCTTATACTCATCCATTATAATGTTGCGAAACTGAATTAAAAGAATTCGGCCACTATATTTACACTTTGATTAATCCGAATTGTAATCAAATATTGTCCTAACTAACTATTAGAATATGATAAGGCTTCATTCGTCAATAGTTGGTTGAGAATGGATGAACTTTCTAAACTGTATTCACCAAGTTATTGGTCAAAAAGGTTATCACCAGATAAAATAATAACGCATCATCTAAATTTTATACAAAATGGTAATAAATTGAATTTTCTAACAATAAAACTTTCAAATTAATTAATTTTATTTTATAGAAAGTGATAAATTACCCAAACACATCAAAATCGATGAAGATATACCGTATGGACCAACAGAACGGACGAAAATCGACATTATTGGTTCAGATTTAGATTGTAGTAAGTTTAAATTTCTAAAAATTTACGATTCAATTCATAATCTTCATCAATTAATAATTCAACAAGATTAAAATGATCCACATTCTTCATTATAAATAATTCTACATTCATTTTCAAATTTTTTAATTTTATTACAAAGTCTTCACTTTGTTTAATAAATTCCGGACTATCTTCATCGGCTGTCACAATAAGAAATTTCATCTTTAAATCATCACATATCGGTAATCTCATCGGACTTAAATTGATTGCATCATTATCAGTTAATTTTAACGGTAGATTAATTGAAGTGGCCGGTATATCGATTAAATCATAGATTCCACCTAGAAGTATTATATTTTTTACTAGATCTTGATCTTGACGATTTAAAAAGTTGATTTTTTTTGTAAATAAAATCGCTAATAGATGAGCACCGGCTGAATGGCCACATAAATATAAAGATCTACAATTAATCAAAAAATTCTAATTAAAATTATTATAAAAAGAGTAGATTTACTTTGATTTGTGTTGTCGGGCGTAGTCGAGACATTTTTCGATAGCAATTTGGATTTCTTCTATAATTTTCAATACAGTAATCTTCGGGCATAATTCGTAACCGATAAATATTGATTTGATGCCGTTCTTGTAGAGATTCTTAGCGATAAAATGGTAATTAGAACGTTCTAATGATTGTTCTTGCCAGTAACCGCCATGGATGAAGATAAAGATTGGCGAATCTAAAAATTCATTCGTTAATTTAAACACTAACAAATTTGATATTTACCCGGTTTTAAATCAGTTCCGAAGATATCGAATTTTTCTTTATCTAACAGTCCATACGGTATGTTTAGTTCGTTAGGAATACACTTCCTTATTTCGTCACTAACTGGAAGTTATTTTTGATTAATTATACAAATTTTGTTGTGAATATTTTTACGTTTAGTTGTAATTTCAATGTGTTTATCTACGATAATATCGGGTGGTAATCTTTTAGACCACCGACTAGGTAATAACAAAGCCTCCAAATTTTCCATTTTCACAACACTTCACAATCTTATTTCTTATTCTAAAATAAAAGTGAAAGTTTACAATTAACTCAAGGGGATTTTATCAACCTTGATTTTAATTCGATTTAATTTACAGGTGCGCCGATTTTGGTGTTTATACATGGTGGGTATTGGCAAATACGTGAAATTACACGAAAAAGTTACAGATTCTTAGCGAAATCCCTCTACCAACACAACATCAAAACAATCTTTCTTGGTTACGATATATGTCCAGATGTGAATCTATTTGAAATTGTTAAACAAATCGAAAATGGTATGAAGAAATGTTTACAATATGCAAAAGAACAAAAATCTCATGGTTTATATCTTGTTGGACATTCAGCCGGTGGTCATCTTGTTGCGAATCTATTTACAAATTTTATCAAAAATCTAACAATACATGAACAAGAATTAATACGTGCAGCTATTCCAATTTCAGGTATTTTCGATTTGTTACCAATTGAGAAGACGACAGTTAATTTACCGTTGAAATTAAATGAAAATAAAGCATTGAATTTAAGTCCTTATCATTGGTCAATTTCAAAAGGTATCAATACGAAATTTTTTATAATTGTTGGTGAATATGAAAGTCCAGAATTTATAAGACAATCAAAAGAATTCCATGAGAAACTTGTAAATGTTGATCGGATTGAATCGTGTCTTATTATTGTTCCTAATGTTGATCATTTTGATATAATTGAAAATTTGAACGATGCTGATTATGAACTTGTGACGCAATTGTTAAATATTATAAATGTTTGAAATATTGCAATAAAAATTGATTTGGAATTGTTTTTAAATATTCTGTAGCGCTCTCTGGAATGCAATAGCAACAACTGAAAATTCAGTTCAATTACGTTCTGTGAGTTTTTCTGTAAATCTGTATTTGTCCCAAAATTATAAGCTGTTTTTCTGGAAAAATACAAAAAAAATCAATCTTGAGAAGATCTTGGAATCACTCTTACCGTTGACTGAATAATATATATATATAGACATGTCGAGTCCGTGTTAAAAAGTGTAATCCAAAAAGTATTCCAACCAACAGAGGCCGTTAGTATCGAAAATATTCCAGATGGAGAAATATTCCAACCGTCAGATGGCGAGATCATCGAAATACGCCAGGCGATAATAATACAATGACAGACCACAACTTTCACTATTGCCTAAGAGAGGGCATCATTTTAGGTAAAAAAAAAATACAAATATTGTGTTGTGTTCAATGTTTGTTTTTTTTAAAGAATATCCTTGGCATTCAATAAACATTAGAAACAACTGGCTTGTACGTGATATAAACGATATTTAAAAAAAAAAAATAAACAAAGAAATAAATGACTAAAAATTGTCGAGATTTTTACATTTTTACCGTTGTGTTATTCCGGTTTTCGATCCCATTCAATTAAAAAAAAATCTCCAAAGGCAGCAAGTACCTTAATTAGCGAATTTTTTCTTTGTTGTTTGTCTAATATTAACTGTCAAAATTAGTTGCCCTCTGCGATATTCAATTTTTTTTCTAATATCAATTGTCAGAACTCATTGCCATCTGAGATATTCGATTTTACTGTTTATACTCAATAAAGATATTTTTGCATTTTTCATGCGATCCAACGAACCGATTTTGATGATTTTTTTTCTTGGTCATAGAGAATGGACGGCTCTACTGTTATTTTAATTTTCACCAAAACATAAGCAAATGTAATATTGAAAATGAATTTTTTTAACATTTCTTCAGCTCTTATTCCAAAAGTGTTGGCCCTACCAGTCTGGCCAACGAACTCATCCAAGCTATCTCAAAGACTGATTTTTGTACCAAGTTTCATTAAGATTGGAGTATTTTTACGGCAGTTATCGTGGATATACATATATAAATATATAAATATATAAAATGAGATCTCGTCATAAGCTAATTTTTTTTAAAAAAAATTCGCTAATAGTATCGATTCAGTTCCGGTTTTTGTTTTCTCAAAAATAACGTTTTCTTCCGATTTTCGGTTCAATTGCGGTTCAAAGATAATAATTCGTAAAACGATAACTAACATGTAGTTTTCTTTATGATATGTTTCAATAATTCATTATCGCCATTCACAAATAGGTGGCAGCATCTGCCGAGCAAAATTTTTCGCTTACAATCCTCCCGTAAGCCTAACAATTCTGTCTAATACTCATTCAACACTCTTACAAGGAAGTAACAGAACTGGCACTCTCCAATTTTGAAAAGACTTGCCCCAAAGAAAAATTTGTTTCATCTAAACGCTGAAAAATTATTAAATTCTGTTTAAATAGATAAAAATTACAAGATTTGTACTTCTTAAGTTTGAAGCTACAACATTTCAAATATTATGGCTTCGAAAATATCAATTTTTCAATCAAACACTGCAAATTTTAAAACTGCACTAAAATTAGAAAATATTTGATAAACCCTCAGGGCTAGACCGTGGGTCATGTTATCAAAGTCCGAAAATGCAATAAAAATATACCATTCTATTTAAAATAAAAGAGTAGGGTAGTTAGAATAACGAAAATAATTTTAAATTGTACAAAATATTCATAGCTACTGTTGAAAAAAAAAACGCAAGTCCATATGCCTTGTAGCAATGAAGTTCCTTGTACCCTTGGGACACCCTGTATATAGGGTGATTCACGAGGGTGGACTACTAAAACTATCAGAATTTCCAGTTATTGGAAGTTGGCGGAGTTGGCCGTTATGTCCTCTGAACTTTCTCTAGAAATTATTTTCATTGTTCTAACCACCCCCCTTATATGGGGTAGTACACCCTACTCTCTTATTTTGAATAGCATGGTGTATTTTTTTATTGCATTTTTGTATGCGTTGATATAATCGAAGGGAACTTTGATAACACGACTCATGGTCTAGTTGACTCTTAGTTCTAAGCAACTTAAGGCTGACTTTTATCCGAACTGAATGCTACCAATTACATGTAATTCCATAAGACAGTAAAACACATTTTTCTCTTAAACAGTAACAGATAGTGACCTGGAAATAGTTGATTTCGATTCCAAAGACAGTTATATACAAAAATACGCGCTTGGATTTTTGAAATTTTGACAGAATTTTCTCTGTATAAGGAAAAAGTAAATTTTCGTGCTGAAACGAGTGGTTTAGTTAAACACACAATTCCCTATGTAAAAGTTGATAAATTTAATAGTCACGTATATAAAAATATCGAGCAAAGTTCACTCTACAAAAATCAACACTTCGATTTTCAATTTTCTTTACCGGTTTTTCATCATCTGTATCCAAAGTAATCTATTTTATCCGAAATTGAATTGAAATAACACGAACAGACATTAACTCGCATAGAAAGGTGGGAGAAGTGGTGAAAGACTATGTCGTCTTTTGGTGAAGGCGCCGCGCCTATAACAGTCAGCCTTAAAATCTAGGTCCCTTGGCAGCTCCAAATGAATGTTGTTTAGTTAGTTCGAAAAATATAACGAATAAGGTAGATTACAAAAGGATAATTATCTTTCATTGTTTGGTTTACAGATTGTACTATCTCCAAAACTTTTGTGGACTTTCAATCCAAGATCCAAACGGATTCATAATTTAAACGACTTTTAGATCTCGCAAGCATTTTTCTTTAATACAAATATGATCGTCGTATAGATACTACAGTAGCCTTTAAAACAATCGTTTAAGATGCTTGACTATTCTTTGACTGATTAACTTATAGTATCACTTGGCCCAAAATGAGTGCTTCAATGAAGCTGAAGTTGCTTCATGTTGTTTAGTGGAACTTTAACGTTCAGTATGATTCAATAATATTTCACTTTTTGCTCCACAACGATCGATAAAAGTACCGTGAATAAATATCGAGATTAATTTTTTATCCATCCAAACGAAATGAGATCAATTTAGTCAAGAAATTAAGACAAAGTTTTAATGTTCGGTATATAGAATTTATTTAGGCAAGTTCCAAACTTTAATATTTTAGTGTTGTTTTAGATGAGAAATAATAAAGTCGCGTACGGCAATAATATTAGTGTTAACACTAGGGTATCCAACAAGACCACAACCGTAACTCCAAGAAAACATACCATATAGTTTGTTATCATGAACAAGTGGATCACCAAAATCCCAAATGCAAGGACCTTTAGTGCCCTTATCAAGACCAGCACACATCATTCGATCAGTGATTTTTTTATTAATTCGGTCATATGAAGAACGACACCTGGTCCAGTTAACAATTGGTAGACGAACTATTTGTAATTGATTTGATGGTCTGTTAAAGAATCCTTGATCAACAACTATACCCCAACCGGTGACATTCACAATTGTACCTTCTGGTAATTCATCTTCTGCAAGACGAATTGGTGCAATTGTTTTGCTGAATTTGAGTGGTTTTGCTAATAAAATAACAGCAACATCGTAATCATTCGTTGCGGGATCAAATGAACGATGTTGATAAATTTCTGTCAAATTAACCCAAATTCCACCATCTCCAAGTAATGAATTACCGGCACGAACATGAGTAATTAAAGCTGGAAGTCTATAAAAAATTCACACTTAATTGAAAACGATTTCAATATTGTTTTACTTACTCATTAGTACAGGATGCAGTAGTTAAAACGTGCGTTTCATCAAGAATTGCTCCACCACATAGATACAAACCATCACTGTATATTCCGACTTGATAAGGATGATCTTTAATGTCGGCATCTTTTCCACCTACAATACCAACATTTGGGTACCCCAACAAAAGATTTCTATCCACTCTAGGTGCGCCTAATAAAGAATATTTACAATATACAGTAAAGGTTTTAAGGTTTATTAAAATATTAAACTTACCTAAAACTAAGGTTGCGCAAGCGAACACAATTAATTGATGGAACATATTTGTCGGATTGATGTTTTTCTTATACTCAAATCTTTAATTTATAGCCTTATCGAACTTGATTTTTTGTAAAAAATTGCGACATAGATAATGTAGGAAATTTACAAGTGAAGTGGATTGTTTCTCTTGATAAAAAAAGTTATGGAAAGCAACAAAGAACCAGAAAATAATGAGGAACTTGATCAGAAATTGTAAACATATAATTTATAAGAATTATATTAAAATTTATTCTGCTTCAATGGAACCTTCGTTGTAGAGCCAATAAGTCTGTTTCCAGTTTCTGTTGTTTTTTTTTTTTGTCTATATCAGAGGAACTTAAAGTTGGTGGTACTTGAAAATGTCGCAACAGCATAAAAGTGGGTCACTTTGTTTGTTCACAATACAGGGTGAAATCGAATTTCTTTTAGATACGCAAACATCATTATTCGTCTGTGAAATAGAACAGAATAAACATGATAGTCTGAATTGTTTAAAACAGACTCTATTTGAACTATCAAAACAGATTATTTCATAATCATCTCTTTTATTTAGATAATTTTTATATATTTGATACTGTAGATGGGCCTACATTGCACTTTTGGGCAGATGTAATCTGGGCACCAAATCTACCTGTAAAATGTTTATGATATGTAAATTGAGCACCGCTCGAAAATTATATACAGGGTGTTTGGTCTAAGTATGGTGAGTTCTAAGAAACTCCTATTAGTCGACGAGCGATTCGAAAAATATTTTAAGGATTTGTAGGAGGGTCCGTAAAGAACATGTCAGCAAAATTAGAGCTTCGTAGCTCATTTGAAAGTTGGTCAAAAAACGCTGATTTCTGACGATGTAGTGATTTTCAAAAACGAACTAAACACACAAAACGACTTAGAATGACTTTAGAATCCTCCCAACATTGATTTTTTTCGTTTCTTTCCATTTTATTCTGTAACAGGTGTAAATATTTCGTATTTTCTCTGGAATACAATGGAGAAAAACGAAAAAATCAATGTTGGGAAGGTCTCTGAGTCATTTTTAGTCGTTCTGCGTGTTTTGTTCGTTTTTGAAAATTGCTACATTATCCAAAACGATCGTTTTTTGACCAACTTTGGAATGAGATACGAGGTTCTAATTTTGCTAAAATGTTCCTTAGGGACTCTTCTACAAATCCTCAAAATATTTTTCGAATCGCTCGTCGACTAATAGGAGTTTCATAGAACTCTCCATACTGAGAGCAAACACCCTGTATTAATACCTAATAAATATTACTTTATAGTATTTTCTGACTTCTTATTTCATTTTTTTTTTGTCTTCTAGAATTACGTACTATGTTAAAGAATATTATAAAGTTTTGCAGAATAGATCAATTACTCCCAATATTAAAAACATCAAGTTCTTGTAACACTACATAAAACTCACATGAATTACTTAAATAAAAAAGGACATTAATTGGTTAGAGATTTAATATGTTCGGGGGCCTATAAATTTTTCTCAAAACGCAGGTCGTTGCCTCTCCTGGTGCCCAGTTTACATGTGCTCTTTTGGATGTGGTTTGCGAGTGGTGCCCAATACCATATTTTAAGCAGTCTATTTCTTTCACTGATATACCTACATATACAGGGTGTCTGATCTAAATATGTTTGATAATTCTTATCAAACTTCTATTAATTAACGAGAGATTGGAAAAATATTTCAAAAATTTGTAGGGTGGTCCCTAGCAAAATTAGAACCTCTTAGCTCATGTGGATGCTACAATGGTCGTTTAGCCGAATGATTGAGATGTTTGATTATTATTTGACAGATTGACTTATTAAATTACTTCTATGTCAACTTGCACAAATTGCCCAAAATCACTATTTCAGTGAATCTAAAATCGCTTTATGATCTGGAGTTTGTGGAACTTTACTGTTCAGTATGAGTAGTTATAGCATTTATTATTTTGTCGAGAGATTGAAAGCAATTTAATAAACAAATGCAACCTGACTTTGTCCTATTCGAGATGAATTTTCTGTTGTTGTGCAAATTAACGTTAAGAATCATTTTATTTAGAGTTTAGGGGCTTTAAAGCTGCTCGCAGACTTGTACACTTGACACAAATCAAGTTTTTCAATGTGTGAGTTGCATATTTTTCAAGGATTACTAGGTGTGAACAATTAAAGGTGCGAAATTACCTCAAATATGAAATAAAAACTAGTCTTAATGTATTTTTGCTATACAGTATACTTCATAACAATACGAACATAGGAGAAACTTTGGCCGCGCCTATTTAAACTACTTACATATTAGTTAGAATGAGACAGAGATCTATGGGTGTTTTAGATGAAAAAATATGGTGGTATAATTTCCGCCCTCCCTTAGTGCTTTGACCAAACAAAACAATTTCTTTCGAAAGAGCCTTGAAAACTTTTAATTTTAACAGATAAGAATAAACAGATGGTCAAAGGAATTTGACATCTCATTCTATTATTCATGGAACATCTGTTTAAACAAAGAAGGGACTATCCTCAGGACATTATTCTTTCACACAACAATCTTCATTCGATTGATTGGTAATTACTAATTATAGCATTAATTCGAGTAAGTCAATCAATTAAAACAAACATGAAATAAGTTGAACTAAATTGATGTATTAAAAAAAAAGATTCTAATTGAATTATTAAGTTAGACAAATAAAGAAATATTTAACAAATTGTTACTAATTAATAAGAGTAATGAGTAACATGATTTTCATTAGAATGGATTAGATAATTTTTCAAGCATTTTTATTGTCAAATCTCTTTTCTCTGTTTACAATGCGTTCTCATAAAGGTACAATAAATCAGCTAAATTTATCGATAGAAGAATTATTTATTAATTTTACAAATACAATAGGTAAATTAATTAATTGAAAAAAGGAAAAAAATGACAAAAAGTAATAATGATATACAAATGTTCATCTAATATTTACAAACAATAATAAAATTATAAGTTAAATAAATAAATAAATTATGAAAGAATTGTTTTTAATCATAGCCAATATTGTCTTTAACAAATACTTCAATTTTAATTAAATAATAACGGTAGATAACAAGGGTACAACAGAAACAGCACTTGTTATTTACCTGGAGACAGGATGAGAACAAACTACATTTTGAACAATAGGGTAGTTTTACAACACTTTCAACTAAATATTCAATAGGTAAGAGTAATATGAGGCATTTAAAGGGTAATATAATTGGAAATTGGCAATTTATAAATGTGGAATTTGTTGTGTGAAAGAATAATGTCCTGAGGATAGTCCCTTCTTTGTTTAAACAGATGTTCCATGAATAATAGAATGAGATGTCAAATTCCTTTGACCATCTGTTTATTCTTATCTGTTAAAATTAAAAGTTTTCAAGGCTCTTTCGTACGAAAGAAATTGTTTTGTTTGGTCAAAGCACTAAGGGAGGGCGGAAATTATACCACCATATTTTTTCATCTAAAACACCCATAGATCTCTGTCTCATTCTAACTAATATGTAAGTAGTTTAAATAGGCGTAGCCAAAGTTTCTCCTATGTTCGTATTGTTATGAAGTTTACTGTATATACTTTATTCAGACATAATAAGGATCTAAACTTTAAAACTTTAGTGCTGTTTCAAGTGAGACATAATAAAGTCGCGTACGGCAACAACATTGGTGTAAACATCAGGAAATCCACCTTTAGCACAATCAAATCGAAAAGTAGAAGAAATAATACCGTATTGTTTATTATTATAAACAAGTGGTCCACCAAAATCACCATAACAAATACCTTTACCATCCTTATCAAAACCAGCACAAATGAGTTGATCAACTTGACTTGTACCGTTAAAATAAGAACGACATTTTTTTTGGCTAGTAATCGATGGACTAATAACGTGTAATTGGTTTATTGGTGGGGGTGAGATTCCTTTTGTTGAAACTGCACCCCAACCAGTGACATTCACTTTAGTACCTTCTGGTAATTCATCTTCTGCAAGTTCAATTGGTGCAATTGTTTCGTTAAAATTAAGTGGCTTTTCTAATACTAAAACAGCAACATCGTAATAAGCCGTAAAGATACTACTTAAGGGATGTCGATAAATTTCTTTGACATATACAACTGTTCCACCATCTTTAAAGAATGAACTACCAGCACGAATTTGAAGCTGTTGAGGTGAATAACTAGGAAAATACCAAAATTAATTAAAAAATTATTTCAATATTGTTTTTGCTTACAGATCAGTTGGATATTCAGCAGTTAAAATGTGTGTTTCATCCAGAATTGATCCACCACAAACATATGCACCATTAAAAAGTACTGCGACTTGATAAGGGTAATCTTTAATGTCAGCATATCGTCCACCTATAATTCCAACATTTGGGGACCTCAACGAAGGATTTCTATCTACTCTAGGTGCACCTAATAAACAATATTTATATTATATGTAAGTACACTAAAACATTTATTAAAATATTAAACTTACCTAAAACTAAGGTTGTGCAAGCGAACACAATTAATCGATAAAACATATTTGTCGGATTGATGTTTTTTTCTCGAGGAATATCACCTTTTATACTCAAATTATTCAATTGATCGCCTTATCGATCTTGTTTTTTTGTAACAACGTGCGACATAGATAATGTAAGAAATTAAGAATTCAAGTGGATAAAAAAAAGTCATGTAAAGCAATAAATTTGAGAAAATATCGAGAAAATATTGAGGAGTTTGATCAAAAATTGTGAATATATAATTTACATACATACACACATGTATAAGAATTATGTACATATGATATATTAAAATGTATTCCATTTAAAAATAACATTTACAATTAGTATAAGTAAGAGTCTGTTTTCTGTTTTTTTTTGTGTTTGTTTTTTTATCAAAACAAACTCAAAGTTGAAGTGATCGAAACAGTATATCATTATTCCATCTCATGTACAATATTTATTTGTTTTGTCTAACTAGACGAAATCACAATGTTTCCACTTGCTATCCTCTTCTGATCAACTAAGTTTAAACAGAAACAGTAGACATTTTTCTTCGTCTGTTCAATGGAGTTAAATGAGTACTAGGAGATGGAACAATACTCATTGTCAGCCTTAATTTGTTCGATCTCTTTCTAACACATGTGAGAAAATGACTACGGAAAGCAGAGGGATGATTCTGTAGTAATTCTATTTAATATTTTCTACCGGTATAACTAGGGCATTTTATTTAATTTCATCATCACCTCAAAATACAGGATGAAATCGAAATTCCTTTGAATACACTATTCCTATGTGAAATAGTGTACCTATATACAATGAACATAGACTAGATCCATGCTAGTCCGACCTTTTCTAAGCCCTTCAAGAAGGATTTAAGAAGTCCGTTAAAATCACTAATTTTGAAAATTTTCTTTTGAATGAGCTTCATATCCTCCCCTTTACATTATTTTAATAAAAACAAAAGTGTGATTCTTCAGTTGAGTACGTATCGGGAGTACTCAAATGTTTACAGCCTTATCGATCTTGATTTTTTATAAAAAATTGCGACATAGATAATGTAAGAAATTTACAAGTGAAGTGGATTGTTCCTCTTGATAAAAAAAAGTTATGTAAAACTATAAATTTGACAGTTTCTAATTGTTTACCAAAAAATAATGAGGAGCTGCATCATAAATTGTAAACATAAAATTTATAAGAATTATATTGAAATTTATGCTGCTTCAATGGAACCTTCGTTGTGGAGCCAAAGTCTGTTTCCAATTTCTGTTTTTTTTTTGTTTTTTATAGCATAAGAACTTAAAGTTGGTGTTACTTGAAAATTTCGCAACAGCATAAAAGTGGGTCAATTTGTTTGATTTCATCAACACCTCAAAATGCTGGGTGAAATCGAAATTCCTTTAAATATGCAAACATCATAATTCCTATGTGAAATAGAACAGAATAAACATGGTAGCCTGAATTGTTTAAAACAGGCCCTATTTGAACAATCGAAACAAATTATTTCATGATCATCTCTTTTATTTAGATAATTTTTCTATACAGGGTGCAATTGAGATCCCTATATAGAGTGCAATAAACATATTTTGAAGGATCGAAAAAATAAGAATTTTTTACTAAAATTGTATAAATTTTGAACCATTGTTTGATGGTCGCTGGTTTTTTACTAACTTACCACAATTTTATTATTGAGAGTTGATAAGAAAGAAGATGTCAGATAACACATGTCAAGAATTTTCATTAAACTGCCCACTCACGTCTTACTAACTTACTTATTGAACACAACACATTTGATTAAAAACTATAAAAATAATGTAATACAAAAATCACTACAGAAATTATTCAAAAAGGCACCAACCCCCGGTTCCACACAAAACTACACTTTATATAACAGGCAACTTTGTATGTTTCGGCACTTCCCCAGCCTCGTTTGCAGCTTTACAAATTCAGGTACGTAACTTATCGATATTTTCGACCGTACTGATGGTCGGTTTCTGAAACTTTGTATCTATATATATCGATTCAATAAAGTTATGAAATCTATGGATGGTATGGATTTGATAACCGTTCTACAAGTTATCAGACACACAAGCATGAGATGTGTAATACCTACATACTACATAGTAATGTGGCGCATGATCAGTTCAGTTGCGCACACATCCAGCTGCTGTGCTGTCTTATGTCTTGGTCTTTTTCCATAAAAATTCTTCTCTCTTAACGCTAACATTGTCCGTTTGTTAATTTTTATTTTCAATGATAATAAGATAGGTAAAAAGCACCAAATATTGACACTAGAAGAAATATGGTTAGAATTTCAATTTTTTTCACCATAGTTGGGATAATTATTGTTGATCTTTTTTTAAATATTGTCTTAATTCATCGTTTTATTAATTAAATTTATTCCTTTCAACATAAGTTGATTAAATTTAATAATATACAAGCGACATCTCGCCGCAGATAGATAAACGGGCTTTATGGAATTTATACTTATAAAGGGCGTACATATTTTGTTTTCAGAAACATACCTTCAGTTTATGGAGTCCATAACTTTATAGAATCCATAACTGTTGAATCCATAAGAATACTTTCCAGAAACCGGCCATTATTAATACACTAATTGTTTCGCATGATCGCACAAAAACATGTCAAAAATATCCTGGTTAATGGACAAAAAAATAATCACAATCATCCATAATCAACATTCCCATTCCATTGGCAACTGAATACTAAACGTTGATATCAGCAGCAGGGTATTAATTACGTTTGTTAATTAAAGACAATTATTTATCGTTAAGATTGTTTCATTCCATTAGTTCTAAAAATCTTAGCGAAATATTTAACCCCTTCTAGAAATCGGAGTCCTATCTACCCCCTAATATATTATAAAAATCGGCTCAATTTTTCGAGCCCTATACGTGGTTCGAAGATTGTCAGGGATTTCGATTTCACCCTGTATAATGAATTTTTTTGTATTTATTGAAGAATAATAAAGATTGAGAGCTTAAGTGGAGTGGATGTATAATTTCCGGGACATAGATACTTGAATTAACTTTAAATCATAAATTTATCAAGAGCTGTTACATCCTGTTTATACTCTTAGAATTTTATCAGCCTTTAGTAACTAATTTTTTTATCTCTCATCTCTCATTACGTCAATAAAGACGCAAATTATTTAGGAACATGTCTTTTTTTAGTAGCTTTATTCTGATCATACTATTTTGACAATTATTATTATTTTTTTTAAATAAAACTAGCAATCAGTACATATTTAAATAGCAAATCTTTCGATAATTTGGATAGTTAAAGTTTTACTGTAAATATGTTTTATTATTATTATTCGTTCCGTGAGAGGTCCTTTCCAGACCCTCCCACCCGAGCCGTGGTTCGCCCCCCACTGTACCCCGGCCTTTAAGGTCTTTTGTACGCTCGTCAATTCACCTAATTTGGGTTAAATGTCTTCCCCCAGTAGTCCCCTTTTTTAATAAAGTCCAAGATACTTTTTAGGGGAGTACTTTTTATTTCATCCAGAGAGATATATATCTCCTCCCACATACCACGCTCTGAGATTCTTCAAGGCCTGACAGTAGTATAAAATATGAAGGGAAGTTTCATCCTCCTCTTCACAGGCCCTACATGTTGGGTCTTTTGCAATCCCAATATTATTGAGATGCTTCCTCAGTTCACAGTGTCCAGTGAGCAGTCCTGTGGTCTGTCTTAATTGCCTCCTATTAAGTTTTAAGAGTTCTTTGGGTCTTCTACGGTTTGAAATATCCAGAAATGTCTTTGACAGGACCATCCCTGGTGATTCCTCCCAGTAGAGTTGGTGTTTTCGTTCTAATTCTAAAGTTTTGATCAAATCAGGTAGATAACGTCCCCATTCGCCATACACTGAGTAAACCGATTTTTTGCATTTGTCATGACTTTTGCCAGCATACCAGGCGTTATATTGGTCTTCACATCTTATAGGATCCTTGGATAGTTCACATAAATACGGGATTTCAAAAAAAAAAAAAAATAGAAAGAAAATCACAAGGCTCCAAATCGAGAGATAAGACTGGCACCTCCAAATAGCGCTCTGGTAAGTGTTCTCTCAAAACAATCATCAAGGCTTCTGTAAGGATTTAAATGAAGATCATTATGAAGAATCCTCTTCACTCCTCACAGAACGATCGGAAAGTCCAAGGGTAGACGCATGTTTGTGCGAAAAACGCCGTGGTGATTGCAAAATTGAAGCTTACACTACCTCAAAGTGTTCAATTGATCTAATGGACCAAGGGACTCCAGTTCTTTGTATGAATGTAATGACCCATGTAACAATTGATTTCCGGCCCGGGACAGGAACAGGTGTCAAGCACGTTCCTCACCGTTCCAATACATGATGGCGACTAAACTGTGACTGGATGAAATTTTAAAGTCCCGCTTCTCGAACGAGACCACTAGCGGACTTATACGACATTAACCGACTGAATGGCGCGCAGTTTAAAAAAAAAAGGAAGTTATGCTGCTGCACCTTGTATATATAGATGGTTTTTCTTTTTATTAATAATTCTCTGATCACACTTTCTCTATTATCACAAGCTTACATTTTTACACATTAATATATACAAAACATGTAATAATATCAATCGTTTGCATATAAAGAGATTTCAATACTGTTAAAACATTAAAAAAAAGATTTGTCATCTGTCCAATACTGATAAACATGAAATAGTTGCGTTTATAAAATGCAACAATATCTATAAATAAACTAAATAATTCTAAAAATTATTAAAATAAATACATACAAAAGTATATACAATTTTTTTTTTGATTGTCGTAAATATTTGATAAATCTTAAATAAACAATTTCATTATTTAACAAATCCGTTAATATTTACTTTACTATTATTAATATTATCTTTGTACTGTACATTGTCTTTATCAATGGAATATTCAGCAATGCTTGTCGACGTATTTTCAGCATCTTGTAGCATTTGATTCGGTATTTCGTAACCATCGTTTGGTAGCGCTTGTGGATCGCATAACAATTCCAGATATTTCGGCACATTAGCTTCTGGATCTGGATTTGTTAGGAATGGTGTTCGTTCCTTATTTACTTCATCGTCTGTATCACCTAAACAAATCGAATTAAATTATTTATTTTCCTATTTATTTTTATTGATTATATTTTTATTAGTGATGATGAAAGTTAATAAAGGGCATGCAACAATGAATTTTACCTGGATTGATGTTTTCATCCATAAAATAGACTTCATTCGATATACCTTGAAAATCTGTAAATGGTAGCATTTCAAGCTTTGATTAGTAAAATAGCATGCAAGATCTTTTAGTAACAATAATGATGCATGAATGAAGCATTATTTAGTTGATAAAACATTGTAAGACTTACAGTCTTGAACTGTGCTGATATATTGGCCTTCATGGGCGGCTGTTGTTGGATTTCGTAAATTTTGAAAATGTAAATTTTCAAGAATATCCAAACAATATTTAAATGTTGGCCGTTTATCGGGTTCAAACGACCAACATCGCAACATTAAATTGTGTCTAAAATTATTACAAGAAAAATTGTTGAAAATTGTGAATTTTCGATAGAATAACTTACAGATCAGCAGGACAATCCATGGGTTTCCCTAACCGTCCACCACGTCTCACATAGTGGAGGACTTCTAAATTATTTCGTGCTGGATACGGTTGTTGTCCTAACGTCATAATTTCCCATAATAAAACACCAAACGCCCATACATCCGATTGACTGGTGAATACACCATCAACTAACGATTCAGGAGCCATCCATCGTACTGGCAGTAAACCTTCACCTTCTTTACGATAATAATCGTTCTTATAAATATCACGAGCTAAACCAAAATCACCGATTTTAACGATACGTGATTCTTGATCATTCGACGATACTAAACAATTACGACAAGCTAAATCACGATGTACAAAATGCATCTCTTCTAAATAACGACAACCTTTAGCAACATCAACGCACATTTTCAACAATTGCATCAATGTTAAAGCAGGGATATTTGCCTAAAATTGGCAATAAAAAATCGACTAAATTCGTGTGTATTTAAGACAACTTACTGAAGGATTCCGTGATGATCGAAGATATGTTAATAGATCACCACCTTGCATTAGTTCCATAATAATAAAATGTGGATCATTATCCAGACAAACTCCTAAAAGTTGTAGAATATGCTCATGTTTGAAATTGCTCATCAATTGTGCCTCTTGAAGGAACTCTTGTTTCTCTTGATCGGATGCCCCTTTTCGTAAAGTCTACAAAATTCGATTAAAACACCTATTTTGATTCTATCAATAAACATCTCACCTTTACTGCCACTTTAGTTTCGTAATTGCCACTAGAGATGCCGCGCGCTTTTCCTTCGAATACCTCACCGAACGCGCCACTACCTAAAAATTTCGTCAATGTGATTTGATCACGACGAATATGCGGCAATAATGTGATCTCTTCAGATGTTGGTTGTGTCGAAACGTATAAAACATTCGTGTTATGAATACCACGACGTGGTAATTCTCTTAATGTAGCTAATTCAACGTCCGGTCCGCGTGGTATTGTAACGATCGGTTCTTTCTTCGGTTTGCCACATTTTAAACATAACGAACATACGATTATGAATAAAACGATCGATATCGGTAGACATATAGCTAAAATTATTAAATATAAAGGACTTTGTTTTTCGGCCATTCTTGCACTTTCATTCAAATCAAACTCGGTACTCTCTTCACTCGGTTCACTCCAACCGTACGAATTCAATGCTAATACACGAAATGCATATTTGAATTTATCGCTTAAACCGTTGATAATCCATGATGTTTCTGTACCGTTATAGAATGGTAACCATTCCCATTCGGTTTCTTCAATCGATGGTGCAGTGTAATAGAAAGCGCTACGATTTGCGCTTCTTTTGATGCGATAAATCGGCAATTGTAAGCCTTCCAACAGATACATCTCGATAGGTGCCCCGTTATCTTTGGACGGTTCCCAGGATACTTTATAGATATCCGGTCGGATATATTGAATGAATGGTACACCAGGCGGTGATGGTTTATCACCTAATGTTTCAAAAGTAAATCGCGCATCTAACGGCCAAATATACTCCTCTTTATAGTCACGATAGATTAATAAAAATCTAAATTTATACTGTGTTTTTGGTGTTAAATTATCCGTTTTTATAAGAATTTCATTATTATCTTCACCAACAACTTCAGTATCGATCCAATTATTTGATATTAAAGGTGAATATTGCAAATGAAATTCTTTAATCTCCTCACTAATATTCCAAACTAATTTCAAAACGTATGCAGTCTTATTGTATAGAATTAAATCATTTGGTTCTGGATATGTAACGATTTGTATTTTATCACTATCATTTGATGTTTCATTCGTTTCACTATAAGCACGTACCCAAATTGTGTACGTTTCATTTGGTGATAGTTTTGTTAATATTGTTGTAAAGTATTCAGTTGAATTCGGTGTATATTGTTGTTCGAAAATTGGTTGTTCTTTCTGACGCACACCCGATAATGTACTTGAAGTTTGCCAATAGATTTCGTAATGAACAGTAGCACCATTCAATTCTTTCGGTGGTAACCAAGTCACTTTTGCCAGGGTTGGAGTTAAGACTTTCACTGAGACATTCTGAGGCTTTGATGGTACTGAAAGCAATCATTAGGTGAATAACAAGACAACTTATGGAAGACTTAAGCGCGGGTTTTTTTCCTCTACTTAGAATCGGCTTAGCCAGACAAGCTACACAATTCCTCTTTAAAAGATTTTTGTGCTTATTTAAAATGTAGGTGATGTACAGACGGGTGTGTTATGACTTCCCGAGTCGAAAGTTTGGCCCTCGCGTCAACCCTCAAAACCCACTTTTCAAGACTTAGTAGGTTGAAAGGAGGACCATTGAACAATGGATTTTTGGTCCTACTTTGAGCCTAAGTGTGGCATTTATCGGACGAAAAACGATGTTTAGGTCGAAAAGAGGACCTATTTGACAACAACCTCAAGATGAGGTCCATTTTACTCCATTTAGGATCAAAAGAGGACCAAATATCCATTAGAAGAGGGCTAAAATTTAGACTCGGGTTAGCAGCGTGATTGTGAATTTATTTTAAGGCGAGTTCACACACCTTGCTTTAGTAGTATTAAATCTCCGCCGGAGCCAAACTAGTCTAGTCCGGGCTGTAGCCTTGCTAAGCCGAGCTTAAGTACAGGAAAAATCCGTGTTTTAGTGAAACTTACCGCCAACGGCTGTTTGGAAGACGGTCCACTGACAATAAGGATCTTCGCGATCTTCAATTTCTGTGTAATAATTGTGTATTGTAACAGCAACAGCGTATTTGGTGAATGCTTTTAAATTATCGATCGTGAATTCTTTATCGAATGTATGATTGAATTTAGCGTTCTCACATGATGAATCAATATAAAATTCGTTATCATTAAATTGTTTATAATAAATCTTGTATTCAATTGTTGCCATTGATATATTTGAGCAATTTGTATTGACAAAATAAACCGGCATTTTTAATGTTAATGAAGTTGCTGTCGTTTTAATTAAACTAATTGAAATGTTTTGTTGTTTCGGTTTTAAACAATCTTTAATTGGATACGGCTGTATATGACTACCGTAAATAAAAAGATCGTTAACAATCAAACTATTAATTATCAATAAATTATCATTCTTTTTGAAACTGTAAAGATATCCTTCAGTATTCGTCCAATATACCATATGCAAATCGGCTTTGATCCGTTCTATCGGTAATGTTTTATTAATCATCGAATTATTAACAATAATCTTACAATAACAACCATTTTTATCAGTTGATATAATATTTTGTTGTTGATCAACGAATATTATTGACGGTTTCTTATCGTTTGAATGATCTAAAGTGAAGGTTCTTCCGATTTTTGTTCGATTATCACAATTACAAGAGTCGTTGTTGTGATTGTTAAAAAAATCACGAATTTCTGTACCATCTGTATTAGAAAATTTCAATTTTGAATCTTCAATCCAATATAATTTCTTTGTAAACGGTGAAATTTCTAATTCTACAATTTTCTCATCACTTTTTAGAATCTCTTCAATTCTCACTATCGCTTTATCGAATTGATTTAGATCGATTTTGAGAATTGTCGATTCGTGATTCGTTTGAACAAAATACAAGCTTCTCTCCAACCAATCGATAGTTAAACTGTTTATATTCGAATTTAAATCGATTATTTTCGTTTTATTCAACGTAATTAGATCAAACACCATCAAATCTTGTAATTGATTGATCCAAAATAGTTTATTTTCTTTAATTAGAAAACACAATTCTTTCGGTGTATTTATACCGAACAACAACGATCGGTTTTGGTTCCTATCAATGTCTTGTATTAGAATTGAATCGTTTGTTGCTATCAATAGAGTGGGTAATGGTGATTCGTTTGTTGAATTAATTGATATTGTTTCAGATAGATCACCATCACCGATTTCAGTAAACGCTTGTACATCAAATTTATAAATTATATTATCTTTATAATCATCGTTTAATACATATTCTAATTGATTAGATTTCGTGATATCATCACATAAATCGATTTTTGTATTGTTCATTTCAATAAAATACCAACAATATATTTTATATCCTTGAATAACACCATTAGGAAATAATGGTGGATCCCATCGGATTGTTATCACAATATAATCATTATCATCATTAGAATCATGTTGGTGTGTTAGATAATAACGGAGATTTCTCGGTACTGATGGTGTTGATGATGGTGAAAAGATTTTTGCAATTATTTGTGGTGATGTACCCCAATAGGTGTAAGCCCGAACGGCTACATGAAGTTCTGTAAATGGTTTGACTTTTTGCCAATATTTAATCGTTGGTAATGTTGTAATAATCTACCAAAAATTATAATTAATAATTAATTTATAATTATTATTTATTAAACTTACAGAAGAGCCATTTTTTGACGAACTATCGATGTTGATTTCATAGAAAACTGTGCCATAATTGACGTTCTCTATCGGTTTCCAGGTGATGTTGAATGAGTTTGATGAGCCGATCACTTTAATCGAATTCTTATCGATAGTTTCCGGGATTACGATGATTTCATTTGATGGAATTTCTATGGAAAACGTTTCAAATCAATTGATGGAATCAGAAACATTGGCCGGAGCAAAATCCGGAACTGAACCGAAAACAAAAACCGCTTTTTTCGGTTCAAGCATACCACGAGCTTTCTCTCTTGTTTACTTTTCGTCTACCCTTTCGTTCCTGAGAAGAAACTGAGTCAATACTTCAGAGAATTTAAGGGTATGCGGATTTCCCGAAAATTTTCAATGTTTTTTCATAGAGAATGGCATTTTCGGGAAGTTAAGAGAATGCTCTACAAACCAGTTGGAAAATAAAAAAATAATTACTCTTGATAGGTAATTATAGCTCGTCCTATTGTTCGAAAATTTTCCTTAATTTTTTAGATTTATGAAATTTTGACGTTTATCTCAATTTTCTGGCAATCTAATAGACTGATAGGAAAATTTCTTGAAAATTGGAAAAGCGCTGTCAATTTGCTGTATATTTCAAAAGTGAAACATAAATATTATGGTTAAGTTTCAGGCAGTTTTAAGGATAAATTAACAAGAAAAACATGTTTCCAATTTTCCTCATTACTCAGAATTTCGTCGAAGTTTTCCAAAACCAAAAACATCATCAGAAGCACCGTGAAATGGCCGTTATAACGCTGCCTAACGAAATTTGATGTCTCAGAAAACAAACGAGATATCGATGATTAAAGATTGGCATTTCTCGCTCTCGGCTCTATACCCTTAAGGGGATTCTGGACTTATTACTCGATTCAGGGTGCGAAAATTGGCAATTTTCAAAACATCGATAACTCGCGAAATTTGAGAAAGTAAACATGCGTCAGATAGAGCATTTCAAGGTGCATGTTCTGAAACTTTCTATTTTGGAAAAATGTGGCAAAATTTTGAGTAACAGAAAAAACTGTTGGACCCTGTTTTTTTCGGACAATTTCCTTCATAACTCGCTAAAATATAGCCAATATTATTAATTTTAATTAATTATCCGGTGAATTTACATAGAAAATTAAAAGAGCTTTCCAGATCTTCAAAAATGTTCCCCATATGTTCCATAGTTTTCCCACAATTGGAGCAAATTTTAAAAAAATGAGCAGTGATGCTGTGCATAATTTTAAAGATCATACTCTTGTTTTTAGAAAGATGTTCCTCTAATTCACTTAATTTTCAAAATTTTCTTTTAAGCGAGTTTCATGTCCTCCCCATCTTTAAAATTGATATTATTATTATTCTAATTTAAGGCAAAAATAAATTGTTTACATTTAAAAATTTGAAAATTAATCACTTGCAACTGAACCAAAAACCGAAAAAACCGTTATTAACGAATCGATAAAAAGAAATGTAATTGAACCGGAACGAAAAAATAGCGGTTCGATGCTCTGGATGAAATTGATCATAACGAAAACTACCTGGTTCGATGTGTAACGATGTATCAACAACGTAGACCAACGTAAGTCCAGACATGCTCTTGCCGCTGATCGTTGCGATATTTGTGCCCCTTAAATCGCTAATAGCCGCATTACGATCGTCTTGCAGCCACAATAAACGCCGATGGAAATAACAGAGTGGTCCTTGCATATTCGGTTGTTGTAAACTTGAAATCTTCTCAACAATAATTTTGTTAATTGTCATCATCTTTGAATAACCAGCCATTGGTGCTCGAAATAAATTCGAACCTTCTGAACCACGTACGATCCAATAAACAAATTTCTCATTAATATCCAACGTTAAACCCATCACTGAAATTCAATGATAAGTCAACAGTTTTCAGATGAGAAATTTCAGGAATACCCTGCCGTCCTGAAAATAATTGAACTGGATGGTATTCGGTTCGATCAGCGCCATTTAAATGGGCGCATTCAACCGCATAACCAGTCGACCAATACAGATATGCTTTAACTGAATCGATATTTAATTCTTTAGCTAATGTGAAAATCGGTAAAGGTTCCTGTTGAGTGCCGTTCAAATTGCCTCGAATTATCTGTAAAATTATCGTGTTCAAATATCAATTCTAATCTTATTACCGCAATTATTACCATTTGCCGTTTTAGATTTGACCAATACAATTTTTTCCCTAGCCAATCTACAGCAATACTACCAACTGAATCCAAATCAATTAAACGTCCCTGGTTATGATTCCTCAAATTATACCAATACACATACGAGGTATTTGTTACTAAATAAATTTGGTCTTTATACCACGTAATATCAATGAAATAGAAACTCTTCATTTGGCTCCTATTGATCAATGTAGCAACATTATCACCGGTAGCGTTCGATTTTAAGAGGCCCTTTGAAGCCGACCATAAAATTATCGGATTATTCGAACGATTCAAAGTTCTACCGCGAAACTCTGATGACCATGGTCCTTTACCAAAACTGGTATAAGCTGCCACTTTTACCAAATAATCAGTACTACCAAATAGATTTTTTATAGTAAAAAATGTTGTATTGATATTATTATAAGTTGTTAATTTTTCCTTGTTGATTTCTTTAATTGAAATCTCATACGACCAATTTTGCCAAGCACCTTTGCCTTGTATGCCGAGTAAATGTGGTGGTTTCCAAGAAATTTTCGCAATATTACTACCGAAAATCGCTTGTACATTAGTTGGTGGATTCACCGGTATTGGAATCGGTTGGGAACTTTGTAAATTTATTATAACTTTCTTATAAGATCTCGCCGATAGATCTGGATACGAATTATGGAAGTAACTATCATCAGAATTGTGATATTCCTCGAAGAAGACATCATCACCATCAGTCCAATAGAATTTCTTATTAGCCGTTGCTAAAGATACAACTTTTTGTAATTTTGATTTGATCACATTTGGGCGAATATTCGTTACTTCTTTACTATAAAAAAACATTAATTATCATCAAAACTCTAATAAATTAACAACAATTTTACCCATCTAATGATACAGAATTGATAGTGTTGCCTTTTTGATTTGATACAAGTAGACGAAAATTCGTATGATCCACAGTAAATGCTCCTAAATTAACATCTTGAAGTATCAATTCAGGTTGAATTTCATGTTTAACACCATTACTAATATGTGAGATATCTAAACGATAAAGACCACCCCAAGCTACGCCTTGAACTATCCAAAACAGATACCCATTATAAGGATCCACTTCAATATTATTCGGTTTATTCCTTAAACCGGCTATAGCAACAGTTAAACCATCACCATTCAAATTACAACGTGTAATTTGCCATGTTTTATGTTGTTTACTTGTAACTTCACCCAAAATATATAATTGATCATTTAACCAATCAACTGATAAATCTAATGGCATAAAATTCATTTGTTGCGGTGATAGAATTGTTGTTGTTTCATGTAGGTTGTTTTTTATCAATGGAATTTTTATTATATAACCACTAGAATCCGAAATAAATAGTAATTTTTTGCTGATATGTATGGCGGTTCCTTTGATTATCATCAATGTACTGTAAAGGATTGCTGGTTCATCAAAAATATCGGTACCTTGCTCGATTACGCCATGCTCAGTGCCAAGAATCAAGACTGGCTGTTGCGTGTCTTTAACTGCACAAGAAAAATAGAGTCAGTCAAGGGAAAATTAACGATTTTGGCATTGAGATGGGTGTGCCAATTTTGCTACTAAATCGTTAAAAAGAGGACATTTGTAAGATTTAAGAGCTCAATTCACCACTTTTAGAACACAATAATTCAATGTTATTAATTTTTGAGCAGTAAGAGGAGTTTCTCTATTGGAAGCTTTTCAATCAAAGCTTCTAATTTTTGGCTCAAGTAGCTTTTTGCATGTCCAAAAATCAATCATTGAGCACTCAAGACAAAATCAGAGTCTGAGTATGAGTATTAAAGTTAGAGCTTTTCTTCTAAAACAAAACTGAACCCTTTGCATTCATTTAGATCAAAAGCACTTTATTGTCTTGACTTTAGTAGAACTCACCTGATGGTTCTGGTGGTGTTGCAACGATAATCTTTGCTGGTGGTCCTGATCCGATACCATTCCTCATTCGTATAGCTATCGAATAGTTTCTTGACGGTTTCAAATTACGGAACATATAGAAGTTATTTTCTGGTGGTATATCCTATTTTAACAGTTCTTTATTAGAACATGTATCATTTAAAGTAATTAATTAGTAAAGCAAAGACTATAAAGCAAAGATTAAGGAATGGCATGCTAATTAGTAAAACGTGAAGTATTATCAACACAAACTCCTAAAGAGCAAGATAGGATTTTTGGTGCTACTTACTGTCGATTTCCTTTATATTTCAGCAAGAAAAATAGAGAAAGAATAATGTTATTTTGAGTTTAATAAACAGAGACTCAAAATGAGCCTCTACATAAGTAGAAAGAGAGAGAGAGAGGGGTAGTTTTGGTTTAATATTCAATGCCCACCTTAACTTCAGTATGAACTTCTGGATGAATATCTGTAATTTGGAGCACATAGGATAGGAGAGGACCGTGCGGGAATGGACCAGGTTCCCAGCTCACACTGATACGTGTGCAATCAATAGGAGCAGCTCGTACAATACTTGGTGGTGATGCTGGTAATCCTGATGGTAATGTACTGATAACAACACTAGATGCTGATACGATAACATTCTCCTGATGGCCCAAAATTAATGCTACACGAAACTAAAATTATTATCAAACAATAATATTATAATAACGATAAATTTATAAAGAATTTACTCGATATTTCGTATAAGGTTGAAGATTTTCAATTAAAGCCACCGTATTGTCTTGTTGCCATGTAACATTTCTACAATAATGCCATGATGAAGTTAAATCTTCATATTTCCATTGGATTAATTGAGTTAGACCACCTTTCTTAGCTTCCGGATAATTCCATTCTAATTTCAATGATGTAGCATTTAAAGAATCAGCAACTAATGCCGGAGCCGGTGGTATTAACAATTTTGATTTTAATTGGGAGAAATATTTAGTAATTGCATCATTACATCCCATAATACAATAGAGTTCTTTTGGCGTTAATCTATCATTTGGACCGTTCTAAAAAAATTATAATTTTTAATATAGCACACACTCTTTGATTAAAACAACAACTTACGCATGTGTTTTGACATGAAGAATTAAGGGCTTTCTTCCATAATTTACAACCTTTAGCGCACTGTAAAAATTATCACAAATAAATTAAGATTGTTTAATGTTGTGAATGAATTAAGTTTATAGGCGTGTGACGGTTCTTTTTATTATTAATTTAACATTTGAGCGGATGCTGCAATTAGAATGCGTACAGATCAAAAATTGTAACAGATATCTGTGAATGAAAATGACCACTTTCTCACGGTATTCTATAGACGTTTATATCTCAATTCTTGTCTGTATTTTTCATCAAATATCAGAGTACAGAGAATATAATAAGAATTAGAAGGCAAGGATTGAGAATAAGACTTTATCTGAATAGTATAACTTGCTTTTAATTTGAAAGTGCAAAAGTATCAATTTTCAACCAGTTTCTGGTAGTTTTTATTCTTGTCTTCTACAATATCTAACTAAAAACATTATAGTCAAGTTGATTTAATTTCAATAGACATAAGAATCAATGGAAGATTTGTCGGGAATACCGTTTGAAATATTAGATGATCTTATAATTTTATTCAAACAATAATCTGTTTATTCCAACATTCTCAAATAACATTAATTTTTAAGTAGCTTGTTAAGGGTGACTTATGTTCGATTATTAGATTTAGTAAACCACATGGCTCTTCTCCCTATCGTTAATGTCATCATCAAGTGTTGTGTCTGTGATAGGGGTGAAATTACTAAACAAACAACATATAATTATCACTTAACTTCTGTTTTATGTAACAATAACTGTACACATGACAGGGTGAGATTGTTTAAATTTTGTTAAAATACAAAAATTAAAAAAAAAAACATAATTATAAATAAATAGAGATATTAGATGAAGTTGCATTTCTCTATTTTTGGGCGAGAATCACAAAGTTATAATAATGCTGTTATTATTATTGTTTGTTATAAAAATAATCAACGTTTATTGCCTAATTGAAAGATATTAATTATATGTTTATCAATTTATTTAATTTAATTATATTTGATTAGAATAAGTGCATCAGTTAAAAAATAACAAAAAATGGAATATTTATGAGAGATTTCCTAAATTTTTATCAAGAAAAAATGTTGTTTACATTCTAAAAAAGAAACAAAATGACTAAAATGAGAACAGTAGCTTGTAATTATTATGTTCCATAACAATCAACACTTTGTGTGTTGTTGTTTAAATTTTTCCCCTATCGTTTATTTATTGTCTCAGCCCTAAAAATCGGGTAAAGTGTCTGTTATATAATGTCTGGCGCCATTTCGCTTACCCTTAACACATCAATAAATGATAAAATTACTACTGGGAATTTTATAAATTGCATTCAAGATAAATAGAGAAATATCAGAGATGTACTAGTAGTTTTTTTTTTTAAAAAATAGCACAAATTATATGTTGTGATATTCTTTTAAATTATTTTTATCAACAATAATGTGCTATAATTATAAAAATTGTTCTTAATCACAAATTGCAAGTTTTTTATAATTTCTAGTAAACTTTATAATTTAAGCTTAAATGGATTATTTCAGCAGAAATTTCGTAGAATACTCAACTGTTACAATTATTTCAAAGACCATCAAATTAATGTAAATACCAAGAGATCTTGATCTCCAAGTGAAACTTAAAACAATGTTACTTGAAGATCCAAATTGAGATTAAGATTTGTAGAGAAATATACATTGATGTCTAGTATTTTTATTTTATAAATACTAAGTTACTATTAGAATATGAGCTAATAAGCGCCACACAGAATCGACGCAATTGTCATGACCCTAGTAAAATATTTTTTAAAAGATAGTAAAGTTATCTCGGTACTGATTTATTATTTAGCCATAAAACCAAAAAAATGATTTAAACAGAAAAATAATTCGTTTTTAATTTCAAAGTAACTATAATTACTGAAATTAAGCATGAAATGTCACAGAAACTTTGCAAATAGAGCCTTAAGATCGATCTCTGAGACAAGACAGTGCCTGAAGATTTCTAATGCTAGGACCAAAACAGCAAGTTTGCCAAAATTGTGCCCAACTGTTTGATTAGAACTTCGATTTCTACTTGAAGAGTTTCAAGATTGACGTCTGAGAAAAAAACAGTGTCCAAGATTCAAGGTTAAGGTTTCTCAGTGTAAGAACTACAAAAAGTGTACGAAATTGAGCCTAACTGTTTGTTTACAACTTTCTTTTTGTAACTCATCATTAAGCTTGCTTCCCAGGTCTCAATCTTAAAATAAAAATTGCAACTAGAGCCTCAAGATTGACTTATGAGAAGAAACAGATTCTCTCACAATGTCACAACTACAACAAGTGTACCGAAATGGAGCCTAACTGTTTCATCAGAACTTCGATTTCTACTTGATACTCACTAAGAAAGCTTTACTGAATTCATTCTTATAGAAGTTTTGGAATTAGAGTCTCAAGATTGGCTTCTGAGAAGAAACAGTCTCCAAGGCTAAAGTTTCGCAGTGTCAGAACTACAGCTAGTGTACGAGATTGAGCTTAACTATTCGTTTAAGACTTAGATATCTACTTGAAACTTATTAAGGATGCTTGCCAGACATCAATCTTATCGAAGTCTTGCGATTAGAATCTAAGGATTGACGTCTGAGAAAAAGCAGTGTACAAGATATAAGGTTAAAGTTTTCCAGTGTCAAAACTGCAAAAGGTGTACGAAATTGAGTCTAACTGTTTGTATAAAACTTCGATTTCTACTTGGAACTCATCAAGCATGCTTTCCGGGCCTCAATCTTATAAATCATGCAACTAGAGCCTCAAAATTGACTTCTGAGAAGAAACAGTGTCTAAGCAAGCATGGTTTCCGGGCCTCAATTTTATAAAAAATTTGCAACTAGGGCCTCAAAATTGACTTCTGAGAAGAAACAGTGTTGAGGCTTTAAGGCTAAAGATTTTCTCACAATGTCACAACTACAACAACAAGTAGCTGAAATTGAACCTAACTGTTTGAATAAAACTTTGATTTCTATTTGATACTCATTAAGAAAGCTTTACTGAACTCAATCCTATCGAAGTTTTGCAATCAGAGCCACAAGATTGACGTCTGAAAAGAAACAGTGTCCAAACTTTGAAGCTAAAATGATTCAAACAGAAAAAATATTCTTTCTTAATTTCAAAGTGGTCACAACTACTGAAATCAAGCATGAAGTGACGCAGAAGCTTTGCAAATAGATCGACCTTTGAGACCAAACAGTGCTCAAGCCTCAAAGCTAAAGAATCCTAATTACAGAACTACAACAACATGTGTACCTAAATTGAGCAAAACTGTTTGATTAGAACTTCGATTAGTAATTAATACTCATCACGCAAGTTTTACTGAACTCAATCTTATAGAATTCTTGCAAATAATATCTCAAGATTGACTTCTGACAATGAGAAGAAACAGTGTCCAAACTTTAAGGATAAGGTTTCCCAGTATCAGAACTACAGAAAGTGTAAGAAATTGAGCCTAACTGTTCGTTTAAAACTTCGATTTCTATTTGGAACTTATCATGTATGCTGCTCAGACATCAATCTTACAGAAGTCTTGCAAATAGAGTATCAAAATTGACGTCTGAGAAAAAACAGTGTCCAAGACTCAAGGTTGAAGTTTCTCAGTGTAAGAACTACAGAAAGCCTAACTGTTTGTTTAAAACTTCGATTTCTACTGGGAACTCATCAAGCATGCTTTCCGGGCCTCAGTCTCATAAATCGTGCAACTAGAGCCTCAAATTGTACTTCTGAGAAGAAACAGTGTCTAGACTTCTAGATTCTCTCACAATGTCACAATTAGAACAACAAGTGTAACGAAAATTAAGCCTAATTATTTGATTAGAATTGCGATATCTATTTGATACTCATCAAGCCTCAATCTCATAGAAGTTTTGCAATTAGAGCTTCAAGATATATTCTACTTTTAGACGAATTTATTTCAATAAGTCATTGAAGGTTCTTTATGTAGGTTTTTGACATTCTATGTCGATTGTTTACAAAGAAACGTTTAGAATCGATGCTCAGACAGCTCAGACTGGCCTGTAAGAACAACACAAATACACAGCTCTAAAATTTTACGACAGTTTCTTCTGCTCATACTTACAATAAGTCTCGTCTTAACTAAACGTGGATTCACAGACATTTGCGTAAGAATCCATGCATGGACTGAAAGAGAAACTTAGGTCTGGCTCTTCTTCTACTTGAGCTCGCCTTACCAAGACCTCTCTTTAAATTGACCTGAGTGTTTATTTATAGATCATAACATGAATATAGAATTGGAATAGGCATAGCAATCGAGATTTAGATTTGTGAAGAACAACAATACTTGTTTAGATATTCACATATTAAGTTTCGGATGTGTACTTAAAAACCCGTTCCTGATTTTGTTTATTTTTGAAATAGATCTTATTGACTCAAGAACATGCAAGACTTAAAGAACAGCTCTTCTATTTCCAAAATATTTTTTTTATATTGCACAAAATTTGTTACCAATACTTTTAATTAAGTTGGGATTAAGTTGTCAATTTTCGGTTGCTAAGTGGATCCAAAATTTTTGTAGTGTTTTTTTTTTTCTGATACTTTTTTCAATTGTCGCATCTCGACCAGGTTATCTCGCAAACAATAATTCTTCAAAATTTCGCTCAACAATCTCATGATTTTGACATGTTTATAACAAAAAATTACATTCTAAAAATAATTTCACAACAATCTTTATCATTACCAACAATAACAACAACGATAATCATTTGTTATATTGATGATTTCTATTAGTTTTTATAATTATGATTACTTTTGTAATTTTCATAGTGTAGGCAAATATTTGAGGTAATATGTGTGTATGAGAGAGAAAGAGAGAGAGAGAGAGAGTATTAACAGCACCCTCCTAATGGCCAGTAAATTTTAATTTAAAGGGCTCAGAACGAATCCAAAGCAACCTGCTTGATAATTTTGATTATCAGACTTAATGAGGAAGTAGGGAATTAGGCAACCCGTCCACTCTAATATTTCAATTGTATCACATTGTTCTTGTTTCGAAACTAAAATAAATTAAAATTGTTCCTTTGCAGACAGTAAATATTCTATAATAGGAAAAAAAATGGTAGCAATAATATAAATTTGATTAAAATTTAATGATTTTGAAAGAATTTCTGCTCACTCATCAAAACTTGGCGATTTCATATCAACATAAAGACTCCAATATTGGAGTCTAGAGACGAAAATAAAAATGGCGATTCAAGGAGCCACCATTATCTTTGAAGGCGCTTTAGGTCAACTAGGGGGTCGGTCTTAGTCTGACCTGCAAACTTGAAAACGTCAATCTTTCATATACAATCTTTTATTGTGTACACACACACATTTAACAATAATAACAATAATAGTAATAACAATTTTTAAATTGATTAAAATAGACGCGTGTTATAGAATTGCCACAAAAATTCTAGTCCAAATTTGTATTGTTTTTTTTAATACCAAAGTTTGATTTGCTAAAAATAGTACAACGGATAGTATTTTGTTATAAATAAAGAGATAATGGAGCTTTTACTGTTGTTATAAAACGATTTCGTCAAGGTAAAACTCATCTATTATGCACGCTAATAAAACACGTTCAAATTGAGGCAATTGTATCGAATCTAGTCCAATAACTTTATCTGTAGACTAAATTTTAATATTTAATAGTTACTAAATTGTGGATTACCGTGTATTTTATCTTTGTTAACAATTACACGATATCATTCTTTATAATTATTGAGATATTTTTCAAAAAAAAAAAGTAGTCGTCCTTGCTGATTTCTGCAATTTATTTGAAAATGCAATTAATTAAAATCCCTAATAATTGATCAATTAAAATGGTGAAATTTTTGTAAAATTTACACGATTCATTAGGCATTAATCGATCTTTTATAGATTTTTTTTTTGGTTTATTATCTTCTCAAAGTATCGATTTGCAAAACTTGTAATTCTATATATTTGGAGCTTATATGGATGCTTTAGAAATTTCGTGGATTTTTCCTTATTTTTAGAATTCTCATCGTAGGGTGAATATTTGATTTTTTGCGATTTTAATGTGGTAGAGATATCCAAAAATTGCTTTTATAACAAAAATTATAGACTAATTTTTCACTATTTTTTCAGTCTACAACTAATTATTTTTATTTATTGTTAGTTAAAACGAAAGAATTCAATGTGAAATTTGCAGAAAAATTAAATGCAAATTCGAATAGCTAGAACTAGTAAAGAAATTGTTTCGAAGAAGCTTTCGTTTGCTTCAAAAAGCTAAACTTTCATTGTTTTTACAGATTAATTGCTAGCACCTAGAAAATTTAAAGCTCTATTACGAATTAGAGCTTTTCACCTAAGTCTATAATTTTAAAGCTGCCTCTAAAACAAACACAGCTTCCAAATCCAAATTACAGCATCGGACTTATTTCAATTTTGCATTTCAAATTAATAAATCTTGCTTGATCCAGCCCTGACTTGAACTGTGCACATTATGGCACATTAGATTTAAAGACTTTATTAACACAGCTTAATACAATTGAAGACTAGCAAGCCTTGAGATGATTTACAATGGTCAATTTTATAGAAATTTCGTGGATTTTTCGCTATATTTAGAATTCTCATCGTAGGGTGAATATTTGATTTTTTGCGATTTTAATGTGATAAAGATATCCAAAAATTGCTTCTATAACAAAAATTATAGACTAATTTTTCACTATTTTTTCAGTCTACAACTAATTATTTTTATTTAGTTAAAACGAAAGAATTCAATGTGAAATTTGCAGAAAAATTAAATGCAAATTCGAATAGCTAAAACTAGTAAAGAAATTGTTTCGAAGAAGCTTTCGTTTGCTTCAAAAAGCTAAACTTTCATTGTTTTTACAGATTAATTGCTAGCACCTAGAAAATTTAAAGCTCTATTACGAATTAGAGCTTTTCACCTAATTCTATAATTTTAAAGCTGCCTCTAAAACAAACACAGCTTCCAAATTCAAATTACAGCATCGGACTTATTTCAATTTTGCATTTCAAATTAATAAATCTTGCTTGATCCGGCCCTGACTTGAACTGTGCACATTATGGCACATTAGATTTAAAGACTTTATTAACACAGCTTAATATAATTGAAGACTAGCAAGCCTTGAGATGATTTACAATGGTCAATTTTATAGAAATTTCGTGGATTTTTCGCTATATTTAGAATTCTCATCGTAGGGTGAATATTTGATTTTTTGCGATTTTAATGTGGTAGAGATATCCAAAAATTGCTTTTATAACAAAAATTATAGACTAATTTTTCACTATTTTTTCAGTCTACAACTAATTATTTTTATTTATTGTTAGTTAAAACGAAAGAATTCAATGTGAAATTTGCAGAAAAATTAAATGCAAATTCGAATAGCTAAAACTAGTAAAGAAATTGTTTCGAAGAAGCTTTCGTTTGCTTCAAAAAGCTAAGCTTTCATTGTTTTTACAGATCAATTGCTAGCACCTAGAAAATTTAAAGCTCTATTACGAATTAGAGCTTTTCACCTAGATTTATAATCCTAAATCTGCCTCTAAAACAAACACAGCTGTGGCTTAAATCCGAATTACAGCATCGGATTTTCAGTTTTGCATTTGAAATTAAATGATCTTGCTTGATCCGGCCCTGACTTGAGCTATGCACATTATGGCACTTTAGATCTAAAGACTTTATTAATACAGCTTAATATAATTGAAGACTAGCAAGCCTTGAGATGTTTTACAATGGTCAATTTTAACGACATTTCGCTCATTTTATCTTCTTCCTGTTTAATCATTTAATTTGAGTTTTTCTTGCTAAATTTGTTAGTTTATAATATAATAGAAAAAATTGGATTCTCTAATATTATCAAAAGATTTCACAATTCTATTTCAAGAGATGACGATAAGAACGGCCAATATAACACAATAACAAAACACTTTATATCGTGTGTCTTCATTGCCAATATTATTATTATTATTAATAATAATCTAATTGATATCAATAATAATTTATGTACGATATTAAATGTTATAAATTTAGCAAACATTGTGGCCATTTCAACGCAATTACTTATATAAATAAAATAAACGATTATTGTTAGTAGGCGTTAAGCGTGTCTTTCATCCACTTAAAATTTAAAAAAAAAAATGATTAGATTGAATTATTTTATACTGTGTGTAGAAGAATGACTGTATTATAAAGTGTCTTTTATTGTCATTGTGTTTACAGCCAGATCAAGTCGCATCACAATTAAAAATAATTAACCTTTTCAACTTTTCTAATTCATCTTTTTTGCAAAATTCCTCAACAATTCCGTTATTATTAATGAATAAAAATCATTTTATATTGTTATTTATTTTATTTATTTATTTATTCCCGGATTAGACCGGAAACGGAACTGTGGCCAGTGATCAAAATCAATGATTTCATCTAATTGCAGTTCGTACAGGTATAAAACATTCCAAGACTAGTTCTAATTCTACAGATTCAGGTCAACAATAATTTAAAAATAATAAAAAAAAATGCTTAATTACCTGATCGATGTTACAATCATAATCACAAGCGTAATCGTAATGGCCCTCATCTGTACGGTTCTGAAAAAAGACAAAAAAGACAAAGAACGTTTATTAATGAGTGGAATGCTTAAAATAGAGAGACAAAGCTGTTTTGGTTCACCACCTGACTGACAACCGATTCCTTTACAGTCCGATAAACTTCCTTAACACACCCTTCCTGTCCATTTACTACAACACTAAACCGAAAACACGTTGATATAAATAATAATAATAATAATAATAATAATAACGGATTTTCGCTAGATTACAGTAGGTAGGTTATATAAATATCGTAATGATTAAATATGGTAAATTATGTGAGAAATATCTATAAAGTTGACCCTATTTTTTGTTTTGAAAACGAAAACGTTCATTATTTATGTACATTTTTAATTAGTCCAACGAATATTTTGAGAATTTTTCAGGGACGCATCGAGAGCCAAACGGGTCAAGATTTATGAAGCCTCAAAAGGTGGTAGAAGTAGGATTTACAAAAACTGAATCCAAAACAGTGCAGTTGATCAGTTTGAAGAATTTTCTCTATCTAGAATAAAAAAAATGCTCTTGTTGCTCTAAAATTGAGGACTGGGCACAAAAAGTTGCCAAAAGTGTAGTAGAATGTTTAGTTCAAAAAACAATAAAATTCCTTATAATTTCTTCTTTAATTCTCGAAATATCTTGTAAGCTCACGAATTCTGTTTTAAAATCTATTGTAGGTGTCAAAATCGTCTTCTTTTTACAATTTAATATCAAAATTTCACAAAAACTGATAATTTAGGACAACATCTCAAAACTAAATCTAAATTTGATCAGATCTCCTGTTTTCAACAATTAGTAGGAAAATCTAAACCAAAAAAGCCGAAATGCAATCTCACAATTTAACGAAAAGTGTTCTGTTTCCTTTCGACAAATTAAAATTAACCAGAGTAGAATTAATATTAAAAATTTGATGAGAAGTGTCTTCTAAATTGTCTTCTTTTTGACTATTTAACAGCAAAATTAGCCAAAACTATAAATGAATGTGAAAATTAAAAAAGAAATTGCTTGTGAGACCAATTTAATTTCAAATTTGATAAAAAAATCCCTCAATTTCTTCTTTCAATGATTTAATAATAAGACCCGCTAATAAAAACTGACAGTTACGAAAAAAATTGCTTTAAAATTTTGATTTAAGGGCGCGGATCTGTTATTTTCAATTTAATCTTTGAAAAAATTTTATAAGAAGAATTTTGGCTTATTTTTCAAGGTACTTAAACCTATCATGGCTCTTTGGAAAGTTGTGTTTGAAGAAAATATCCCATATTGCAAAATTTTTAAAATATTCTAAATTGCAGAGGAAAATCTTGGGGCATACTATTTTCATTATTTTTTGCTATAAATCAATTCACATTAATTAATTTAAAATTCACATTATTTGAAGAACCAGAGGATAACTTGTTTTGGAACTGTTAGAGATGACTATTCGAGAAAATATCTGAAAATTTTTCAGTTTTGGAAAGTATGTGAATTATTGCGGAAAATTTCCAAAAAAAAATCCTACTATTTTGATTTGTTAAAAATAATGATTTTGCAACAAAATCTGTAGGGGCGATTTTAAACTGTTCTTATTGAAATTCTGAAAAATTCTTGAGCTTTCATTAGATAAACCAAAATTTTGGCCGTTAGCACCCATTCCGACTCTGTTTCAATTGAGAGATATTAAAAAATCAAAAATTCACATTACTTTAAAAGCTCTGCGAATCTTGTAGAAATTCCAACAAGTCTCACAATTTTTTTGGAAAATTAACGAAAACTTTGAGTTTTTGTAGGAAAAATAGCCGCGTAATTTAAAGTTGTTACAAAGGGCTATCCGAGAAGATATGTGAAAATTTTTTAGTTTTGGAAAGTAAGTGAATTATTGCTGAGAATTACCAAAAAAAAAACCTTTGCTATTTTGACTATAAAAAATAATAATTTCGCAACAAAATCTATAGTTTGAGGTAATTTTAAGCTGCTCCTATTGAAATTTCGAAAAATTCTTCAGCTTTCATTAAGTGAACCAAGATTATGGCCTTTGTAGCACCCACTTCGACTTTGTTTCGATTAAAAGAATTTAAAAAATCGAATTTAGACAAAGTAAACTATCAAAAAAGTTGAAATATAGCCCAGTAGAGTCGCAAATTGTCGAATAAAGTTTGCACAAAAGAAACAATGAATATGTTCGACCATATTTTAAGGGTGTGGACTGTTTGTAAATCTTCTATAGGGCTCGATCCGGTCCTGCTTCAACGTTCAACAAGTGGACAGGAAAAGATTAATTATGAACATGTAAGACCCCTTTAATAAGAAATTAACGACATATAACAAATTGAAAATTAAATTCACAATTATTCATTGTAACAAATTCAAAGCTGTATCTCGAACAAAACCATAAAGATTAAGATTTTTTTTCCACATTTAAATTATTTACAATCTAACAATAATATTATTAAAAAGTAAATATAATAAATTATTGATTTTTCCTAATGAGATTATCGAAAATAATTTATTAAATTCTTCTCTTACTATGTATAAATAAACGTATACATGAACGTTATCATTTTATAATAATGACAGAGAAGTCATGATCTCTAGGTCATCAATGACAACAGAACAAGGTAATTAATTTCTAATCAAGCGACAATATTATTATCCATATCAAATGATTTTTTTCAAAAAAAAAAAAAAACAGGGGAGGCTCAAAAATTTAAAATCTTCAACTAACACATGGTTCTATCATTCCATAGAGACAATTAAGGCACATATGTATGTGACGACTTAATAATTATCATTTGTCGGGATGAATAAACTCTAAAAATTTTTAAAAAAATTCCGGAAATATACGCCGTTTTAAATTATGATGGTAATAATAATAATAATAATAATATAGAAGAGAAACCACCACTCATCTACCAATAGTGTAGCGAAAAATTAAAGTGTTTATTAAAAGGATAGATTAATTAAGGCTGTTGTTATTATTGTTGTTGGGTAGACATCCAATTTATTTCAATTAGAATCTTTGATTATTCCATTCGATTTTTACGAACTGTTTAATTGTCTTGTTTAAAATTATAATTTAAAAAAAGTTGATACAAATGGTTGATTTGTGGGTCGTTTAAAATGTCACCAAATATTATCCAGATGCTTTATTATTATTATTATTATAATTATTATCATTATTATTATATTTTTTTAAATGTAGAATCAACAAAATAAAATTGTTAATCTGTTCGTTTTAGGATTTGTTCTATTTTCAAGTCAGTAACAGGCGTCAATAATGATAAACATTGTACATCTTTTCATATGTTAATAAGTCGAAAAAAATACCAACAATAACAAGTCTATTGTTGATATTGTTATTGTTGCTCTTATTATTATTATTATTATTATTATTATTATTATTATTATTATTATTATTATTATTATTATTATTATTATTATTATTATTATTATTATTATTATTATTATTATTATTATTATTATTATTATTATTATTATTATTATTATTGTAATAATAATAATACTGGTATATTTGTATTATCATAAATTATTTTAATGTTAGTAAGTTGATAAAAAAATTTAAAAATTCGAAATAATCAAGAATAAAAATTATGATTTAGAAGCGAGATGTTATTAATAATATTTCTGGCAATGCCGGTCATTGGTCATCAATACAACGATAAACTCCATAATTAACGTATAAATAATTTTGATAATAATATTACTATGATATTAGAGAAAAAAATACAAAAAAAAAGTAGATATATATGACCTAATTCGATCAAAACATCCCCCAATTTGTAAACCATATAATTATACCTGTAAAGGACAATGTTGTATACATTGATATTCAACTTCAGTATCCAGATGATCCAAACTACCACTAATCGTATCTAACAAAACAATAATTAAACAAATTCGATATAGTCTCATCATTTTGATTCGATTTCACGTTAACATATTTATAAAGTTTTTATTTGTTCGTTATTGAAACTGTAAATATTGTGATAAGGGTTGTTTTTTATTTCACCCTCGTCGAAAAAAAAAGCACAAATTTTTTTTCAAAAGTACGCGCTCATCTATTTAACGATGAGAGGTTGTTGATGTTGCGCCCGACCTATTTGTACTGATTGTAAAACGTTGAAATTTAAAGAATTGTGCTCGGTTATTGGTGCGAGTAGGCGCACGTTCTAATATACCGCCCCCACTATACAAATATTTAATGAACAAGTGTGTATATGAATGAAAAACTGTACAAGTACCAACTAAATAAATGTAGTTTCCTCCCTTTTTATTTAATTTTTAGTCTTCTCGTATAATTGTTGTATAATTGTAGTTTTAATATTTTGAATGATGGGGTGTTGTTTAAATGAAGTCTAGTTCCGGAACTTCCGGTACTATCAAGTTTATGTTTGAATGAAAAACCGGAAAGTCAGCGAATCGTGGATGTGATGATTCCCACGAAGGTAGACTTTCCTGTGGATGTACAAAAGGTTAAAAATTCAATAGTAGCGGATCTGTGAATTGGAATTCTAAAATCTAAAAGCTTTATCAAAGCTCTTGAAAACTTTAACGAATAATAAAAAGAGCTTAGCTATAACGTTCGGTTTTTAAAATTAAGAAAACTAAACAGACAACATAAAACGAGGAAACTTGAAAATTGAGTTTATAGGGAAAAAATAGTAATAATAGAATTTGAACTTAATACTAGTAGAATAAATTCGAGCAAATCTAAATAATTTTTTATCTTAAATTAGCTAAAACTAACTGATTAATACCAAAGAAAGGCACCTAATTGCGTTTGGGTTTTAGGCATTTTTATTATTAGTAAAGGCTGTGTAAGGTCTTTAGTAATCTCCTACAACTGAGCTGTGATTCATTCTTTACTTTTTTACATCTTTTATCTACGACGTATATAAAGTGATCACTAAACTTGTGGTTTTTGCAATATAATGACCTACATTATTTCCCTAGGGAATAATGGTTGATTATTTCCTCCTCATCAGCCAATCAGAGAATAGTATTTCAATTTTTATTTCTGTGTAATATGAAAAAACAAAGTAACGACAAAAATAAATAAAACGACAGTTTCAACAAGTAGACTTAAAATGGGCATTTTTTGTGAGATTTTGAATTTTAGTACTGTGGAATGTAAGATTTCCATGGCAACGGCAAAAAATAAATAAAACGATATTTCAAAGAAATACTTATTGTTAGTTGTGAGAATAGACGTTGTATTTACAATGAAAGGTGACCAAGAAGATGATTTTAGTAGTAAATAATGGTTTCTATTAAATGTAGAAAACCATAGTAACGGTAAAAAATAAATAAAACGACAAATTTAACTGACAACAGTTCTAAAGTGTTCGTTTTTTTGTGCGATTTTAGAATCGAAAATGTAGAAGGTAAATATTTTTGTACATCATTAGTACTGTAAACTTAGAAATAAGTCGTAGATAAACTATAGTACACAACTCGCTATAATGTGTGCTTATTATTACCTCGAATGTAGCTTTTATTCTCGATAATAATAGCAATTATAGACTCTTTGTATAATATACTGTGTATTATACGCCCGCCATCACACCTATTTTGGATTAGTTATCCTTCCCTAGCTGTCCTGTACTTTTGAGAAGATCCAGGATAATATTTAAGGGAGTAGTTCTTGTTTTTTCAGCAGTGACATCTTCCCCTCCCAGATGCCATAGTTTGAGATACTTTAAAGCCTCAAAGTGGAATAAGATATGAAAAGAAATTTCATCTTGCTGTTCACAACCCTTACATGTTGAGGCCTTTACTACCCCAAAATTACAAAGGTGCTTCCTCAGAGCACAGTAATTGGTAAACAGTTCAACTCTAAGAGTTCTTTAGGTCTTCTACTGTTTGAAAAACATAGAAAAATCCTTGATAAGATTCTAATTCTTTCCTTATGACCCCTTTAGTGTCTGCATACATGATCCGTCATGAAACTTTGAGTCCAAATTGGGCAGGTTTGGCGGAATTTTTCTCTAAGCGCTTCATCGTTTCCTTCAAACCCTTGGTGAGTTGGTACCCATGTTTTGAACTTAAAAAGCGTTTCTAAAAGTAAAAAAAAATCTCCAAAGGCAGCAAGTACCTTATATAGCGAATTTTTTTATGTATCTACATACTGAAATATTAATTGCAAAACATTCTTATGATACTGACAATTAATATATTTTAATAACATTGATTCAACTAATAAATTCATTTCCCCGATGTTATTTTAATATTTATGATTTTTATTGAAAAATACTTTTAATCCACAAACAATAAGAAACACTAAAAAAAAATAATAATGAAGTTTGTTGTTTGTCTAATACGTCTAATCAAGGCCTGCTTGATTTTTTCAAGCGAAATTCTCTAGCAGGCCTTGCGTCTAATATTAACTGTCAAAATTAGTTGTCCCCCCCGCGATATTCAATTTTTTTTCTAATATCAATAGTCAGAACATATAGCCACCTGAGATAATCGATTTTACTGCTTATACTCAAAAAAGAGATTTTTGCATTTTTCTTGCGAACCAACGAACCGATTTTGATGATTTTTTTTCTGGGTCATAGAGAATGGTCGGCTCTACTGTTATTTTAATTTTCATCAAAATCTAAGCAAATGTAATATTGAAAATGATTTTTTTTAACATTTCTTCAGCTCTTATTCCAAAAGTGTTGGCCCTAACAGTCTGGCCAACGAACTCATCCAAGCTATCCCAAAGACCGATTTTTGTACCAAGTTTCATTAAGATTGGTGTATTTTTACGGCAGTTATCGTGGATATACATATATAAATATATATATAAATATATATATATATATATAAAAATTTTAACGAACGGTGGATATGGGTTCCTGAGGTTCCAAAACGAACTTCTGTGCAAAAATTTTTCGGAAATTCAAAAGTGAGGATCTCGTCATTAGCTAATTTTTTTTAAAAAAATTCGCTAAAAACTCAAAAGTTTCTGTGAGTGTTTTTACAAAAAGGACAAAAATTTCAATAAAAGTAAACATATAGATAGTTCTACTTTTTATTCTTATATGAAACGAAAAAAGCTCAAATAATCGCAAAGATCGAGCTTCCAAGAATTTTTAAACACATTAAAAAAATTGGATAAATCCACAATTTTGGGTTTTTGGGCAACATTTTGAAGGTAATATTAGATTAACAATAAGTAGGTCGAAAACAATTGGGAAAAATGTAGAATTTCAGAAAAAATATCGATTTTTTGGAGTGGGTACACAGGGTTGCTGCTGTAAATATGCCAGATTGGTATGAAACTCTTATTAGTTGGTGGGCGATTCGAATAATACTTAAAGGATATTTAAGGTGGTCCCTGGAGAACATTTTAACGAAATCAGAACCAGGTAGCTCATTTAGAAGTTGGTAAAAAAAAACGATCGTTTTGGGCAATTTCGGAATTTTCAAATACTAGCAAATCGCGCAAAATGTTTTTCGTACTTGTCCATTACATTGTAGTAAACATGCAAAACATTTCCACCTGTTCCAGAATAAAATGGAAAAAAAAACAAAAACTATCAATGCTGGTAGGGTCTACGAGTCATTTTTAGTCGCTTTGCATGCTTTGCTCGTTTAATTCCGACATTGTCCATAACGATGGTTTTTTGAACTAACTTCGAAATGAGCTACAAGGTTCTAATTTTGCTAAAACGTTCTCTAGGGATTCCCCTGAAAATTCTTCAAGCACTTTTCGAATTGCCACACCAACTAATAGGAGTTTCATACGAATTTGGCATATTTACAGCAACAACCCTGTATTTTGAGGCAAAAGTAAGCGGTCTATTGTGAATAATGGTAGATAACGAAGAAATAAAAGCTTACCGAAACAAGGATAAGAATTTGCGTTTGAGTGATAAATGTTCTCAAGAATCTGAAAAAAAAAATATAGAATTTCAACTTAACTCCTCAACAGGACCGGTTCTAGCGAGTCTGACGCCCTGGGAGAAAGTTGTTCATCGCCCCTTCTAGAATAAAATGACTTCAGTACAATAATTGAAAATAAATTCATGTAGGGTCGATTTCACCAATGCCTGTTAAATTTTAACGAACAAATAATTCATAGAAATGTTTTTTAAAATCATAGCAATGGTTGTTTTTAATTGTTCGTTAGGCTTATCTAAAGTTAGTGAAACCGTCCCATAGTTACTTTAATTCATTTATCAGTTGGATTAAATTTATCTACGATTTCTTATGTCACCTTTTTTGTAACGGGCGCCTTAGATAGTTGTCCAACCAGCTCCCCTAAGCCGCCACTGCTCACCAAATTGAAAGCTAATTGATAGGGAAACTTCATATTATAAGCCATTTCTGGTTAATATTCCAGCATTAAAATCTGTGAATGGTTTATGAGTAATGAGTATTGCGGGTAGAAAACCATCAATTGTGAATTAAAATAAAACTCGATTTACTATAAGTAGTAGCGGGATTATCGGGCAGCAAAAGGGAGTAGTGTTGGGGAGCCCGGAGGAGCTAAAAGGTTCTAAAATCCTGTCCTTACACAAAATAATTTGTAGACGTACACTTGATTGTAATTATTTTACTAGAACCATCCTCGTCCCCTTCAGTTCGACCGTCGATATTGAATTTATAAGAATAAAAGCATTTTAATAACAAAAAAGCTTCCTCTTATTAATTTATCATTTAATTATTTTAAATCAATTAAAAGTTATCAAAGAGGCGGAACTGAATTTGACTGAGGGGTCCCAAATTTTGAAATTTTCCAAATGTATTCAAGCTTTTCCAGCTTTGAGTTGCGCCTAACCAATTTTAAAACTTTGATCTTTTAACAATTAACAAGAACGAATTGAGTGTTGCCTTCTTTTGGGCGTTCAAAAGATGAGAATATAAAACAAATAACTTGGGTTGCATACGATCAAAGCTTGATAAAATTGCATTTGTGTTTCTCAATTGAATTAATTAAAACATTCAAGTATAGGTAGAGTAAATAGTGATGGTATTCTATATAAATATTTGTCTCCATATTGATCTCTATTTTTTATGAGATTGTATGCCACTACTACTCAAAGAGTAGATGCAGTTTTTAGAGGTAGAGATCGAGATCGTATTGTGTCTTATAAAATCAAAATTGATTCATTACATTCGACGATTCGACTAGTCAGGAAAAAATGTCAAGGCTCGATTTGCACTTTATGGTAAACAATAAAATTCCATTCTCATCAAATTCATCTTCTGTAACAATGTCAGTCACGATTTCGATCTAATATTTTATTAAGATGGGTGTGTAAACAAATTTAAATTCACATCGTATCTTACTCTAGAGGAGTGTCTAGGTCTTTAGTTAATCAAACAGTAATCAAACTACACATATGACAAAAATAGGAACAAAAGAAAATTTTCATAATTCACAAAATTCTCTTGTTTAAAAGTCTAATTACAGTAATTACTTGATGTAAAGTGAAGATGAATGCCGAATTTATTCGGCAAACAAATTTCCGGCAGATTTTCGAGGCCAATACAACCATTATATTTTGATATTTATTTCTACTATCATTTCTAATGTAGATATAAAAAAATTCGAGTCTCTTATTACGATTATTTCGCTCTATGGAATAAAGGTTAAGGTGAAAGATTTATTTGTCTTCTAAACAGACAAATAAAAAACTTCTAATTAAAAGTGTCTACTAGTTGCGTGCCATAATAGTACATTAAAAAAACAAATTTAAAAAGAGAGCACACCAGCGCGAGTTTTTTAATACTCAAGTGCAAGATTGGACTTCTGAAACGAGTTTTTCCTACTATTTTTTTCTATTTTGCACTATTTTTTAATAAAAATCTTCTGCACTTCCTCGACTGTTTATATTTAAAGTCAGAAACCATCACAAATGTGAGTGGCAATAATAAATTCAGTAAATATGTTGTATCAACAAATAACGTACTTGGGATTACGATAAATTCTAGCTATACGTCTCATGTAATCGTTAACGTTTATAATAGTTGCACATTTAATGAAAATAAACAAATAAAAACACAAAATAATTTGAGGTTATATCGTCGATGTTGACTTTAAGAGTATAGATTATACTAACTATTAAAATACCCAAAAGGAGTGCGTTAACAGGCTATTAAAGCACTCCTTTTGTTTTATTAACAACGCTATTATAGAAAGAGAAAAAGTCAATTTTTATTGCACATCTCTATAGTAGTTCATTTGAACTATTTAATGAGCATAGCATAAAGTAAATCGTATTTTTTAAGAAGATAGAGAATACGCAACATTTCAGAAGGTTTTTAGTCCATTTATAATTATTCAAAAATTCGATTCAGTTTCTCGATTAAAAATCAACAAGAATGAAAGAATAAGTAATATAAAAAAAATTCTAATATTGTCCCCATTTAGCACTCACCTTTATCGTGTAAACAAAGCCATTCACAATAATAATAATCATAATTATGTAATAGATTATCATCAGTTTAGAGCATATGTCGCGACATGAACTTATGTCTTTCTACTTGTGACCCTTCTACTGATTCTATATTCATACTTTTATTTTATTATTTTTTTCAATGATTATGTCAGAATAATGATGATGATTATTGTTTGTTACGAGTATTTGAAGAGCTTTCCGAAACCTTAATCTGTCATTAAATAGATTGGTATAATATTAATGAACAGAAATGAAAACGAAATCTTCTCAAGACTCCCACACTACATGTATAACAATTATTAATATCTATTTTTTTGCCGTTTAAATATATGTTATAATAGAAAAAGTATTGCTTTCTTTATGGAAAACGTGAGGTCACAGGTTATATCGTCAATAGTAAGAAATTCGATGTTGTATAATATTTTAAAAACGGTCTTGAACAGGGCCGGTTCAGTATTCAGGTGAGCCCGATTTTACAAAATTTTCAAACCAAATTAGCCATCGTTAAAGATTTTGGCTCTGAGGTCGCCCAAAAGACGAGCATTTGGATAATTTTAGCTGAGTTCTCATCTTTTATTCTAAATTTTAGACTATATTTGGTCTTAATCATGGTCCATATAGATATAGAGGACCAGTGTCTCAAAAAATGCAAATGCTCGCTTGTTTTCTGAGAAATTGAAATGCGCCAACTAGCCTTAGAACGGCCATTTCTCAGTGCATTTGAGGCCATTCTCGGATTTGGAAAATTTTAGCTAAATTCTGAATTATAGAGGAAAATCTTGGAGCATGTTTTTTACCTAATATATTTTCACACATTATTGATCATAATTTAGCTAATATTATTTATATCTCGCTTGTTTTTGGAGATATTGAAATACCTGAACCAATGTTGAATCGTGCATTTCGTGAAGCATCTGTGGGTTTTTACTGTTTTGGAAAATTTTGAGGAAATTCTGAATTACAGAGGAAAATCTTGGAGCATGTTTTTTTAATACATTTTTCCCTATAACTGGCTATAACTTAGCCAATATTCGTTATTTAGCAATGATTGTCAGGCAGTAGATAGAGAATTGAAAGCGTTTTCCAAATCTCCAAGACATTTTTCGATAGGTTTGTTAGTTTTTCGGAAAATTAATAAAAACGTCAAAAATGTCATTCTAAGATTTTTGTACGATTTTAAAGACAAATAATTGCACAATTCCTTGTTTGAAAGCTTATCCATGGGGCAAAAGACACGTCAATCCGTCCCTGAGGTGGACCATGTCAGTGTATAAAAACTGTCACAAATGTATATGAAATTAGGAGGGCGAAACTGTAGCTAAATGGTACAAATTAGAAAGAGAAGATGACCCATAGTACACAGACTTCTTTATCTCTATACTCTATTAGCCAATCACCACGCTTATCCTGTAGCTACACTAGCGCTATTCTGGTCATTTTTTGAACCCTTATTTCATACATTTTGGTAGACATTTTTTTGGTTGAAGATCCATATGAGAGAATCCTCCTTATCTGTATCTAAATCATCAAAGTTTGAAGACATTTTTTTAGAGATTCTGGAAGGCAAGCAATTTAGTGGAATAAAACAGGAATAACAGCAATACATACCAATCACTGGCTTGTATTCTGTAACTTTTGACTGAAAGTTACAGAAAGTTACATTTATACTAAATCTTTTTTTGACTACAATCATCGATAATTTAAGAATGTGGGCCTATAAATCGCTCTAGATGCACCCCTGTGTTTCCAACTAAAACACTCTTCTAAATTTATCAACCAACAAATCAATTTATTCAAATTATAGTTTACTGTTATTAATTATTGTTGGGTTTATTTTAATTATTTGACACTATTGATAAAAATTCCAATTACTGTCGAAATTTTAATTGATCTACCTTGAAACATCAGATATGATTAAGATGATGATGTATAGTGTATTTCTATCATTAATTAAATTATAATTAAATAATAATTATGGTGAAGAAGAAAATTTATTGAATAATCGATAAAATTTAACTTTTTTATAATTAAATTGTAAACATTTCTCCTATATATTTTTGTATTTATAAAAAAAAATGAAGATATTACTTCATCTATCTTTAATTAATCATGGATTGATAAAGATTTGATTTGATATTTTTACGTCTGTTCAAAAAGCTTTTTTTGACAGTTTAACATTAATCTTGTAGATGTTGATAATTAATTGTATTTGTTGTTAATTAACAAAATAATTTCAACATTCATTGCTGTTTTCTCTGTTGTTAATGTTCAGGAAAATGTTTATTCCATTTTCTTTACGAAAAGTTAATACAAAGCATATTGTGAGAAAATCGCGATTTTCATCTTTATTTACTCTATTTACCCATCAATTTTATTACAGTTAAGCAATAAAGTAATAAAGATTAAATTTGGAGGATGGAGATCGAGATTTGTATAGAATTTTATTGTAGCTAATTTCTATTATGTTTATATGCCACCTACAATAAAACATTACAACATAATTTGCTATATTTATGAAAGAAATGTTAAGATTCACCTTGACGATACAATTATCTTTACACATATCTTTATACCATTACGGGAACAAACTATAATAAAGAGTCAAATTGACATTAAGATGTGTTACAATAGATGACAACCACGATCAAATTCCATTTGTATTGATAATTTTTACCTTAATCGAAGGTCGGTTAACTTGAAGTTCCATAAATGTTAAACTAATTATCCTGTAAAACACGCCACCAATACAATACCAAGATTTTCTGAAGAAAAAAATTATTAGTGTTTATTGTGGAATTCTTAAAAGAATGTCAACCAAACCATAAACAAAAGCTGGTGATTATTTATGACTCGTTATAAATAATCAATCAATTAATTTCCATGGTTTGTTTTAGTACAAAGAAGAATATGTTTATATTTAGTATTTTATTTTAGAATAATCGTTTAAATAGCACTTAAACATAATCATTATTATCTCTTAATGGTATAATAACATTATGAAATCTCATATTGTTCAAGTGACATAGAAAACTTATGCAGAAATCACAAATATACAGACATAATAGAAATTTTGTAAAAAAACTTGATGCAATTAAATGAAAAGTAACACTTTATAGTTCGGTCAAAGGTGTAGGAGAATTGAGTGTAAATTACATCAAAAATTATTGTGAAAAAAATCGAAAATTGTGTATGAAAGGTTGTCAGATTGTAGCTTTTCAAAAAAAAAAAAATCTTAACGTATTTCCAATTTCCAATAACGAAATCTTTTATTATGTAAAAATATATATGTAGAATGAATTTATCATAAATTTTTGACAGAATAATTGTTAACGATTCAAAAATATTCAGTTAATCGATGATGTTATCAGTTAACTTTCTAAATATCGAAAAAGTTGGCCAAATTCGCAACTTCCTAATGAATTAGAATCTTAAAATTCTTTAAGTAAGAGTAATTGTGATTTTTTTTCTTTAATCATAATTTATAGTTATTAATTATAAATTTTTCTTGATAATAACAGCATTTTTGGTCATTTTCGATAATTCAATTCAATAAGAAAAAAATGGTGATTTTATTATTAATTTTCATGTAGACGGATATATTTTTAATAACAGGATATCTTAATTAACTATAATTGTGTAAATAGATAAAATTAAAGAGGAAAAAAAAACAGGTATTGTTTTATTATTTTCCCAGTTTAAGCATCATTCTACCACATCCGGACAAATATTATTAATGATTCTAATTGTTTTCAAATTTAAACAATTTGATACAATGGGAGTTTCTGATTTATTTGAATAATTAACAGAAAATAAATAATAATTTTGTAAAATTTCCGTTTGTTTATTTGTTTGTTCTATTATTAGCAATTATAGTCAATTTAAAATGACTAAAATATGGAAAAAATTACAGGAAAGAAGGCTCTTTTGCTTAGATGGTCGTAAAAAAATAATGAATCACTTATTTATTTTAGGAGCTCACGTACGTTTAGATAATATTTTTGGTTATTGTCTAATACACCACCTAATAGTGGACAATTCGGGATATTCAAAATTTAGAATTGTTTTAAATTCCTTTGTTCCTAAAAGGCATTTACAATAAGAGAAACTTAAGGCTTTTTCTAAGATAAACAAAGTGCCCAAATTGATACTCAAAAAGAGTCTAAAGTTTCTAAATTTTGCCATTTACGCAACTTAATAGCCAAATTTGCCAAAAAACTAATAACTGGGACAAAAATATCTCAAAATCTTAATCCAAAATTGACTGAAAGTGAACGAATCTTGTGTTTTAATTTAGAACAATAACTTCTCAAAATCAAAACTATAATAATAAGAGTCAAGAATTCATCTTGAATCTCAACAAAAAGTGGCTACATGGCCAAAGCAAAATAAAATTGAGCATTTAGGAAAAGGTGTTTCAAAATTTAGTAAATCTCCTAAACAACAGACTCAAGTTTCACAATGTTTTGTGCTCAATTCTTGGCTATAAATCAAAAATGTATTTTTAAAATTGACTACAAATATCAAAATCACATCCATTTTACGATTTGTGAACAAAATTTGTTAGAAGAACTGGTGGTTTTAGTCAAAATTTATTAAAACTCAGCAAAAAATTGTTTTCTTATTGCCTAAAAATATCTTAAAAAACTTGGTCTCCTTTACAAATCAGGGACTGTAAATTAGGATAAAAACATCTCAAAATATTGCCTTAAAACTAACTAAAAGTGGCCGAATTGCTTAATTTTTTTATAACTCATTTGCAAAATAGGTCAACAATTATATAACTAGAACAAAAATATCTCAAAATCTCAATCTAAAATCGACTGAAAGTGAATCATTCTTCTTCTTTTTTGTGACGAACAAAAACTTCTCAAAATATAAACTAAGAGTCAATAAATCAGCTTGAAACACGAAATACAAGTGACAATATAGCTGCCTTTTAGATAGCAAAATAACTAAGGATTTAAAGCAAGGATATTTCAAAATTTAATCTTAAATTCGCTAAAAATTTCTAAACAACAGATTAGAAGTGTTTCGCTAAAATCTTGGCTATAAATCAAAACTTAATGTCTAAAGTTGACTATAAATGTCTAAATCACATTCTTTATGAGCAAAATTGCTAGAAAAACTAACAAAAATTTGTTAAAACTGAGCCGGAAATTTGAATTTTTTGTGTAAAAGTATCTTAAAGTGTCTAAATTGGCCCCTTCTGCAACTTAAGAGCAAAATTCAGTTAAAATTGATGTTTTAGGAAAGAATTTCTTGAAACAATGTTTAAAACTAAATAATTTAGCTGGAAGATCAACTGAAATTCACTAAATTGATGATTCATTAGTAAAATTTGATAGAAAATAATAATTTAATACGAAATGTTTAAAAGTCTCAATTAAAAGTCGAAAATTTAGCTCAAAAATTGATCAAATTGCAAACTTTTCACAATTCGCTAAAATTGATTGATTCAGAACAAACATTTTTTAAAATATGTATAGGCTAAATTAAAAAAAAATCTTTTTCGTCTATTAAAATCAAGATTCACAAAAAATTAAGGATTTAACACGAGAGCATCTGAAAACTGAAATTTCATCCTAAAGATTGTCCAAAAAAGTATTAAAAGTGACAAATTCTTCTACTCTGCACGATTTAGAAACAAAATTCGTTACAGATTGAAAAATTAGGATAAAAACATTGCCCTAAAACTGACTAAAAGTAACCGAATTAAGTCATTTTTTTTTTTATAATTCAGTAGCCAAATTTGTAAAAACTGGAACAAAAATATCTTAAAATCTCAATCTAAAATTGACTAAAGGAGGATAAATCTTGTCTTTTTGACGACTTAGGGTGGGAATTTTCTGAAAAATTGGTAATTTAGAAGAACATTTCTCAAAATATAAACTAATTGTATAAGAGTCAAGAATTCAGGTTGAAACTTGAGTGCAGCTGACTACATAGCTCCCTTTCAAATAGCAAAAGAATTGAGAATTTAGAACAAGGATTTTTCAAAATTTAGTCTTAAGCTTAAAAAATCTTCTTAACAACAGACTAGAATAATTGTAAGTCATCTTTTTTTCGCTATATATTATACTAAAGTCTTGACATGAATCAAAACTTTATTTATAATATAAGAGTTGGTAATTTGAACCAAAAATTTTTAAAACTCGTCCGAAAGTTAGAACTTGTGTGTAAAATTAATATCTTAAAATGTCTAAATTGTCTCTTTTTCAACTCAAACGCAAAATTCAGTTAAAACTAATGTTGTAGGAGAGAGTTTCTTAAAATAAAGTTTGAAATTGAGTAATTCAGTTTGAAAATCAATTAAAATTCATTAAATTGATGATTCAATAGAACAATATGATAACAATTAATAATTTAATAAGAAATGTTTGAAAGTCTCAATTAAAAGTCGAAAATTTAGCTCAAAAATTGATCAAATTGCAAACTTTTCACAATTCGCTAAAATTCATTGATTCTGAGCAAACATTTCTTAAAATAGAGGCTAAATTTAAAAAAATCTCTTTCGCTTATTAAAATCAAGATTCACAAAAAATCAGGATTTAACATAAAAGCATCTTAAAACTGAAACCTGATCGTAAAGTTTGTCCAAAAACGTATTAAAAGCGACAAAATGTTCTATTCTGTACGATTTAGAAACAAAATTCGTTATAAATTGAAAAATTAAGATAAAAAATCTCAAAATCTTGTTCTAAAACTGACTAAAATTGCAAAATCGTATTTTTGTACGATTCAATAGTAATATTCGCTTGAAAAACTGATGGTTTTTGATGAAAACGTTTCAAAATCTACACTAACCAAGGAGAAAATTTACGAAAAAACGCTTAAAACTATTCAAATTGCCTCTCTTTCACAATTCACTTTTATTGTATTATCATTAAAACCATCTGAAGGCTCAATCTTTTGCTCATAGAATTTTCGAAATGTATTTTTATGCAAAGTTTTAGACAGATTAAGGCACAAAACGATAATAAGATTAATAGATTAAAGCTATATTCTAAAGCTTAAAGAAAGTTTCGTATTATCGAAGTTACATAAATTAGCTTAGATTGATTATAATTTTGACAACTATTTACCATAAACGATTCACTATAAGTCTCCTAATGTGGAGAGAAAAGAGGAAGTTATCTTTAACATTATTAACGTAACATCAATACTCCATTTGGACGTTAAAGTAGAATTTCTTGTTTGTTGACGCAAAGAATATTTTCGATTTCTTTCGATATTTCCACAGGAAAATAGGTTATTGTTATTACAAATAGAAAATTTATAATGTTTTGATATCTACTACATGTCAAAAAATTTTAAGATGCTTAATGATTAAGATAAGAATTTCAATGATAATAAGTGCGCCTATTTTATACAAATGACCTAGCTTTATAATCACAATAGAATCCTTTCTATAACATTTATTATGATTAATGTAAATTTTGTTGTTGTTGCTGTCAATACGCCCAAAACAATTAAGAATTCTAAATGATACTCCTGCATATTTTACTTTTATAACAACAACAACAAATAAAACTAAATCCAAACTGTTTGTATCATCTAGTTTTTACACCTTCCATCAATAGGTGTGCTAATTAACAGCCGTAGCTTCTTGCTAATCAAACACTGTACACTTTTATTTAATAAGTGTGAATTCTATAAGAATAGAACCAACCATCTCCCTTCTCTTCAATATACCGGCACTATGACCTGATGACCTCCCTTACTACTCCCAACATCAACATCGACCATCAACAACATCAGCGTTCAGTTACATTACATCTTCACAATAGATACAAAGTGGGTATCATCTGGTAGGTCGTGTTATCGTGTGCGAGGTGTGTTTATAATTTCCCACAATTATCAAGAAGAACAACGGTAAATCAAAGAAATGGTCCAGAGAATTGTTGTTTTGAGTTACTTACTTGCCTTCTATGTGAAACTCAATTATGCACAAGTATGTAGATTTGTTTTCTTTTCTATTATTTCCTTGATAAATTGTGTAATTTGTATTTAAAGGAAATTAAGGCCATTTAGGCGAGTTGCATAGTTTTACATTAAACATAAAAATCAAGGATTTATTTTATTGTAAGTTAATTGTCAAGAAATTATTCTACATGAATTTTAAGAGACAATAAAATATGTGTAAAGAAATTGTCATTTTTGCTAAAAATAGATGATTGTGGTTAAAAGGACGATTATTAAAGCTTGAAGGTTCAAGTTTTTCATATAATTTAATAAAAAATTAAATTAATTGAAAACGCACACATTAATTAAATTGTTGGCTTCTTTAATTTTGGCAAAATAACAAATCTTTTCCGTGTTGTTCATTGACATCATCATGAAATAAATCAACATCACTTTATTTACAAATTAATTATCAATTTGTGGTAGATTGTAGTTACTATAAATGGAATTTCTTCAACAAAGTTAATATTTATTAATAGTAATTGTTGGTGAGAAACGGTTTTTTCCTATATTTGAATCATTAATTATAAATCAATATTTGTATTTTCTTCACATCGTCGACAAGAAGTAGGTGTTGAATATTGTTGCCTATCTAGACTGTTACGCAATTTCAATTAATTTAATCCAAGTATTATTAATGAGAGAATTGTCGCCGATATTGATGCAAGTTTTTCGCATTTATTCTATTAGTTTAATTGATTTTATCAAAAATTTTGTTTACTAACGATCTTGGGCAACTGTAACAGAAGAGATTGTATTGTTTCGCAATTTATTTGTTTATTTTTTATGCAAGTGTAGATTTAATGAAATTCGTAAAGGGTCAAGACATCTCTTTTATATTTATATAAATTGTGAAAGAATTTGAAAATTATGTTTAAAAGTAAACAATCGGTGATCTTCTCCTACTTCACTAGATCTTGATCGTTATCTTGACCTTTTCTAAAAGATTTTTGTCTAATTGTCATTGAGATGATTGCTGGAAAACTTGACTTTCCTTGAACTAAACGTACATTTATACACACGATTCTAACATGAAATATTTTTTTTACTTAAAATTATAGTGTAATTTAAATTTTTTTTTAACAAGATGAGTACAATTAGTATACGGGGTGAAATTAAGTCCAACCTTGGTTAGATCTACAATCATTTCAATCAGGCCTTAGGTTAAATACGGTCGTTAACGATCAAAAATAATTCATGAAGATTATTAAAAGTTGACCAACATGATTGCCAAATAATTGTCCACCGGACGTGATCTGCAAGAAATCCGGAAGATTCCAATCAAGATCTAAGCCTTTGTATCAAATCCAATCGTTCGAAAATGAATAAAATCCATTTTTACAGAGTCTCAATTTGCCAAAATTGAGCGAAAATTCCCAGAAACTGGGAGCCAAGACTCGCTCCTTTTCCGGTGACTTTTATAGATTCTCATCGATATATTTTTATTGCTATTGTCAATCATGTGCTGGCAGAATTATCGTGTAATTAAATCGTAAATCTCATTATCCTAAAATAGAATTCCATCAAGATTTTCGTTAATGGTAAAAAACTAATGAAATAAACCTCCAATGGTGTGACTAAGCGTTTCACCTACTACGGTAGCAAAGGATACAAAAGATTATTTTGTAGGCGCCTAATATCACCTACGTAGAAAGACCACTCAATATATATTTAAACGAAAATAATATAAATAAATTCGTGAAATATTTAATAATAATAATAATACTTTACATATTAAGTAACAATATATTTATCAAAAATAAAACTAATAATTAAACTGTACGTGATTTGATATTTATGGTTAATTGATATTCTTTCTCATCTAAGAAAAAAAATTAATAACGGAACACAATCTATGTAATTATTTTTGTATTTCTTCAAATATACATCAAACAGTTATTATTAATATGGATTTTATTTTTATTTTTTGATCAAAATATAAAGATTATTTCGTAAATTCAATTTAGAGATAATTTTCAGGTCAATAACAGTAAAAGAAATAGTAAAACTATCATTTTTTTCAATTAATCATATGCAGCACTTCAACTTGATACTAGTTTACAAGGACGAATATTTTGAAATTATTAAAATGAAAATTTTAGACTTTCATTCATAGACAAGACAATAACAATCACAATTACTCTATTTGTTATCATTTAAATTGATTAGAAAATAAATAGAAGAGTTGTGCGCGCTTTCACCCGGCGCATCCACCATTTTTACACGCGATTAATTTTCGTTTTTTATCAATTTATTTATTTATTCATGTATTAATTTACATATCTCTTAATAAAGGTTGCCTTGTTTTATCGCTTATATGTTGTTACTAAATGATTTACTATAACCATATAATAAAACAATAGAATTGCAAATTAAGTCGACCTTTCTGATTAAAAGTTAACGTTATTTCACCTAAATGAGCAAGGACGTCTCCTTGTTTAATCTACAAAATGACTTAATTAGAACAAGTGGCTAGTGATGCGGTGAGATCATCATCATCATCATCATCATCATCATCATCATCATCATCATTATACTTTCTAACCTTCACTATATTGAACATATTCGGAAAATTGTAGAATGTTTAATGTGCCTTTAAAAATGGTAATGTTGATATTTGCTTGAATTTGTCGTCTGAATTATGATCAATAAAAGTCCTTTTTTTATAAATTTATTAACAATGAATCAGTCAGATATAAATTGCAAAATTTAAGAGAGCTGGATAAATAATGGTTCTAAAGGGGGCTGTTTTATTCTCTTGAATCTTCCAAGCCTCATTTCATTTCTGGTTATCTGCATACTTATAAGCCTTGAATTTTCAATATAATGCGGCTATTATGGAAATTTTTAACGTGTTTCTTATCAATTTATATGATGATCAGGACCGTAGTCAGAGAGCTATTCCAGGTGTGGCGCGTTTTTGGAAGGCAGGGCAATTTTTAAAATAACAATGATTTGATGGAAAACGTTATAATGACAGGGTAATTGTGACCCCCCATAGCTATGGCCGTGATGATGATGCTGCATAAATTAGATATCGGGCATGCTTTATTATTTACTCTTAATTTTTACACATAAAATTTATTACTTTTCCCACATAATAGAGTATATACTTTATGGTAAATAGGAAGATGCTAATTAAGGTTAATTGTTTCTTAAGACATTATTATTACAAAATATTAATTAAATGGTCAATAATTGAATTTTTCACACAATGTTAATATTAGTAGAACCTTTTAGAATAATTTCAAACATTTGTTACTTTCGCTCTTGCACAAAAACGATTTATTGATGACTATTTTTTTGTAGAATTGTACCCATCAAAGCCTACTCTTCTATTCTATGTCTATAGAAAGTTATGTGAAGTTTCACCTACTTCAATTTTTTTTTTTTTTTTTTTTTGAAACAATCATTGATATTTTCAATTGAGGAAAGTACTTCAGGAACTAGGCTTTCCCTTAAATTATCGCTGGATTTACAAAAATTAACATAGCAACAATGGATTTTCACGGTTTTTATGATGCACTAATAAATCAATGATTACCATAACGAACGATAATAAATAAATAAGAGAATACATATGAGAATAATTCAAGGAAATTGTACAACAACTATAAAGTCACATAACAAATCAGATGTTAATTGCATCTAATTAGCATTGTTATTTTTGTATTGTTATTATATAATAGAATTATTGAAAATATGTTTGAATGAAAGCAAGAATAAAATAACAGCAAAGGAAATGAATATCAATCGATTGTTCTATCGTTGATTGAAAGTACAATCGAAAAAATTCGTTTATAATTTGAACAATTTCACGGTCGATTTTTCCAATAAATACCAACATAATTCAGACAGACACTACTCTCATAATAGTGTAAAGTATCATGTTTTACATGTATAGTTTCATATAAATATAAATATTAAACATGAAAGGTCGAGGTGAATATTCGTCACGTTGTGTATTGCCGATCAATTTCGGATAGTTACTGAAATTATTGTTGGTAATCATTATTTATTAGACTTTCTCTACGATAACAATAACACACACACAACTTGATTTATTTTTCTACACGAATAGAATCGAAATTACATAATTGTAACATTTTGCAATAAATGAAACGAGAAATAATTAATTAGAACCGATTTAATTAATCCAAACTTCTAATACTTTGATTAAAGTTCTTTTTAAGTATAGGAAAATCAAGGTACAGATCCGTGATTGAGTAAGGTGGGTTAAATGTTGAATTCAATAAAAAGATAACAATGTCAAGACAATGGAGAAAGGATTTGTAAGAAATGAGATTGAATGAAAGTGAAATGTTATAATTGAATAGATAGATCTCAATTTTTAAAAATATTAAATAAATTACAAAATAGGACAAAAACAAAAATTTCTTTTCCATTTTCTTTATCCCGTTATTGTTTTTTATCAATATTATCAGATTTCTTATGGTCTGTCACTTTCATAGATACTAATTTTGTTTCTTTGTTTGGTAATCAGCAAAATTATTTGAAAGCTTTCTAAATTTAGAATCGCTGATATTTATTATCAAACGAAAGTTAATAATGTTATTGTTTATTAAATGGCAATCTCACTAGAAATGGTCAAATAAACAGGATAGATTGATGAAGAATTCCAAGAATGAGCCCGGGGTTTTTTACAAGAAAAGTACTTTTATGTAGTAGAATAATTACATATATGACTATTTTAATAAGTCACGATAACAAAGCTGTATCTTCTATAACTAATAATTAATATAAAATATTTCCACTTAGCAGCAACATAAAGTAGATGTAGATGAGTGTCAGCTTCTGACTCAGGGATTTCTGAGCATGCAAGCTAATGGGCGTAACTATAAATTTGCCCCCCTCAACGCATGATTTTTATTACAAATTATAAATTTTTAGCAAATTTTGTTAATGAATCGTACAGAAAAGACAAATTTAGACATTTTTAATCGTTTCTTGAGAAGAATATTTGACTTTAAGGCTAATATTTGGGCAATTTTTATTTCGCCTCATTAGTTAACAGTGGGATTTGCCCGCATTTACGTGCAGGTGACGATATTGCTTTAAGCTATCTTATAAAAGTTAGAGCACTCGATCTCGATCTCCATCGACCTATCAATGGAGTTATACGGTTATTTGTCGCTATTGTAACACTACAATCATTCAATACAACAAACAATAAGCAAGAGGTTTAATGTAGTTGATTTTCATAAGCGCGGCGAGTAGGTGGGTTCAAGTACTTGACAAAATGCAAACATATAAATTATGATTATGGTAAAAATCGAATCACGTATGACGATGATCCACGACAATATAAAATTTACAATTCTCCTTTTAAGTCATTAGTTGTTAGCAAATCTTACACTTAAATGGTAAGAAAAGCATATTATGAATAATTTTAGTCTAAATTTTAAGAAATATCCGTTCTAAATCATCAGTTTTTTAATAAGCTTTACTGATGATTTAAAAAAAATGTCTATTTTTGAAGTGAATCATCGACTTTTTGTGAAGATTCCAGATCAAAAATCTGGAGATTAAGTCAATTTAAGGTGATTTTCAAGCTGAATTATCAAATTTTTCCGCTTTTTTTAACCAAAATTGAAGGCGCCATTTCAATTTTAACCCTGGACGTGAATTTGCTATGCTACCGCTTAATACTTAAATGGCCCGAAAAAAATGTTGACACACTATATGAAAAAATAGATAATCCTCCTGTTACCTTCTTTCCATTGGGCCGCCCTGAATTAACGCCCCTCCCCCGCCTTGTGGGGGTGTAGTTACGTCATTGGTACGAGCGAAATTCATATTAATTGGAGGCATCTTTCTAAAAAGCCAAGTTAACCATGACCTTAAATATTGTCACTTTATAATTGACCACACCATATAGATCTAAAGAAGACGATATTTTTCTTCTATATTTAACGATATTGGGGAAAGTATCAAATGGTGCAATGATCTCAATTCATAACATCGTCGGTGTCGAGGTTAAATTCTCGAATTCCTCAAGAATCACCGATTTTAAATAAATACAGGGTGTTTCTTCTAAATGTGGTCGATTCTAATGAAACTCCTATTAATTGGCGAGAGATTTGGAAAATATTTCAAAAATTTATAGGAGGGTGCCTAGAGATTATTTTAGCAAAATTAGAACCTTGTAGCTCATTTGGTCAAAAAAGACGTTCGTTTTGGACTAGGCAGCGATTTTCAAAAACGAGTTAAAAACGCAAAACGACTCAATATTGAATTTTTTCACTGTTTTCGTAGAAAAAATGCGAAACATTCCACTTATTCCAGAAAAAAGAAAAAAAAACGAGAAAATCAATGTTGGGAGGATTCTCGAGTCATTTTTCGTCTGTGACTAGTTTTCGAAAATCGTGACATCGTCAGAAAGGAGCAATTTTTGACCGACTTCCAAATGAACTAAAAGGTTCTAATTTCGCTAAAATGGTCTTAAGGGATCTCTTTACAAGCCCCTGAAATATTTTTAAAATTACTCACCAACTAATAGGAGTTTCATGTTTTATACGAATTGACCATATTAAAAAAAACATCCTGTATTTGTTTATATTGATGTTACAGAAATTATAAGGTTGTGATATTTATGTTGTAATAAGATAACAACTAATCATGCATTTAATAAATAATAAGCCGCACCTATATTACAGAAATAAACAAACCTACAATAACTGTGAAAAATCTAATTTAGATGTAATTTACAATTTTTTTGTCATTGAAATAAGATTAGAATTTAAAGTTCTATTTTTATCACATTTATTTTCTTTGATTCATAAAATTGATTCCATTCTCTTTTCTATCCTAAAAAAAAAAACACCACGAAGACGACCTTGTTTAACATAAATTTATGTTTCGAATCGAGAATTGAAGCAATCCTGTGGGCTGTGGGTAGAGATTACAAACGAACATGACCGAATTTCTCACCATCATCATCATCATCATTATTATTGTCATCAAGAACGTCAATAAAATAATTTCTATTGTTTGAAAAAGACAATAAACAACACGATTCAAAGTGTTAATTGTGTTAAAATGACTGTATTCCAGTACTATTTGTTAAAATTGACCATTTCCGTATATATTTGCGATAAAATGATCACGTAATACTTTCATTTCGATCACGATTTTTACATTTTAATTTGGCTTTGTTGTTATTGCAACGAATTGAAAGCAAACACTATAAAATTGATGGTATTTTACATGAAATCGAAAGTCGATTTTACAACAGTAGAAATAAAAACGAGATTTACTAATAGCTTCTAATTAAACATAAGCACGCCTCCACAATAAAATTATTGATAATTTTTTTCATTATTAAATTGTAATTTTGCACCAATAACGGGATGTTATTTAATTACCAACTGGCATTTCGCACAGTTGATTGAAATGTTTATTAGCCAAGATTATTTAATCATGTTGTATGTTTTTTTTTTGTCGCTTTAAAATGCTAATGATTTCGTCAAGTATTCAATTAATATTAATTTTCTTGACGGACTACTCTGATCTTTACATTTTACAAAACATTTTTCATTCAAATGGGTTACCTGAAAAGTACTTTTTTCATTAGTTTTCAGTTTTCTCTGTTTTTCGCTCATTAATTCCTAAAGTAGTCACAAAAAGTAAGTCGTTAGACATGGACATCAGAAGGGTAACTGTTCGTGATATTTGTTCGCGCTCGACTTCCCGTCCATTTCTGTTCGTTCGCGCTCGTTCGTATAATGTGGACGCGGCTTTATAGGTTGCAGACCTATTCACATGAAGCTTCATTATAGTTGCGCAGTTTTTATGCTGCGCTGCAGTAAAAGTAGCTGTGTCTGCACTTAGTTTAAGATTGTTCTAGTTTCCTGTTGCAATTTCCGCAACAAACTGCCCGAAGACATTTCGAAATCTCGTGCTAAATTGTAAAAGAGGAAACACCTACTTGTGCACTTGTCCTGAAACAGAACAAAAGCAACAATTCCTTTGTCTAATCCATCAAGTTTGATGAGCGACTAGACAAGAAAAAAACACGAATTTAATCAAGTTTCATTAAACATGGAATAGATGAACAATCAAATTTAAACAACAAATTTCAACAATATTATTGCTAATTTATTAGATATACATCATTGATAAAAATATTGAATTGCATAATATGCATTTTCGGTTATGTAAACGTATTGTAAATTGTAATCACATCAACGATGGTAAAATTATAATTTTTCTGTCTTTATAGAAACGAATCAATTGATTTCAGATCCCCAGAAGCAAGTTTTCCTGCAAAGGTCGCTCTTCTGGTTATTATGCTGATGTCGAAAGTGGCTGTCAGGTATAAAACAATCCTTAATCATTAATTATATTGATTAATAATTCCTTTCATCGTCTAATTTTTAAGGTTTATCATATGTGTGATGGTCTTGGCCGCCAATTTAGTTACTCATGCCCGAACGCTACCCTATTCCAACAACGAATGCTAATCTGCGACCATTGGTATATGGTGAATTGTAGCAAATCTGAAGATGATTATAGTGCGAATCTTTTAATCGGTCAACAAAATAAACCATTTGTTGATGATTCCGATGCGCATCCATTCCGACGTACACCACGACCTGATCTATTATCACATCCTAGTGATACTGAATACAATATAATTTATCGTACTGGACGTGCTAAAGTCTCAACATCGAATCTAATCGGTGCTGAAGTTGATGATAATCCGAATTACACTACAGAAGAACCAACGTATTCAGTACCGAGTCATTGGTCAACAGAATTCACACAACTAACATCAACAACGGTACGACCGAAAGCGAAAGCTATCGATTTCAATAATAATAAAAATAGTTTCGATGATTCGAACAAAATTAAAGAGAAACCATACAGTCCGATTGCGGTGAATTTTAAATCGAATTATAAAGCGACTACTCCGGTTTATCCAAAAACGGTAGAAGCATCATCGGTTATTCCGGATCGTCTTGGAATTCTACCACCGTTACCGATAAAAGACAACAAATTAAACAGTTATGAATCAACGTTTAAAGCTACAACACCTGATTATCCTAGAGTAGTGGAATCTACATCGATCGCACCGGAAGATTTAGGAATTCTACCGCCGAAATTAACCGGAATTGATACTAATCCAGTGAATTTTCAATCGAATTTTAAAGCAACAACACCAGTCTATCCAAAATCAGTAGATTCGACATCTATTTCACCAGACACATTAGGAATTCTACCACCATCCCAAGGGGACAATAGAGGAAAAATTGAACAAAAATTCGAATCGAATTTCAAAGCAACAACACCAGTATACCCACAATTTGTAGATAGTACCAGTCCTGAACCGGGCGATTTAGGAATTTTACCACCCAACGAAAATTCACCAGATACGATTCAAATCAATTTCGAATCGAGATTTAAAGCTACAACACCTAATTATCCACAAATGGTGGAAACTACCAGTGTTGAACCGGGTGATTTGGGTATTCTACCACCCAAAACCGATACTAATGGACATGTTCGTGTGAATTTCGAATCGAATTATAAAGCAACAACACCAGTTTATCCGCGATTCGTTGAAAATACAAGTCCAGAACCGAATGATCTCGGTGTTCAGGCACCGTTCCATACGAAACTCGGTCAAATTGTTACCGGTAATCAGAATTCAGTGCCTTCAACATATTATCAACCGCCGAATTTAAAGCCGGATTTTAAACAAACAAATGACCCACAACAACAACAACAACAACGAAGGATTGATTTTAGTGATTATAATAACGAACAATGGGAGTATTTACGTAAGAAATTTTTAATTCCCGACTATGAATTCCCATTAGATCCAGTTTCACGGCCTAGTTATGATAGTGACTTGAGTTCGTTTCAAGTGAATCCAATGCCTGAATAATTGTGATATTATCGTTTTATGGTGACTGATGAAATTGTGAACTAAATGGTAAACCAATAACCAAAGTAAATTCTCAAATTATCGATTGTTTAACGACGATTATCAATAAAATTATTGTGACTTAAAAATTTCGTTAGATAAAAAATCGTTGTACAGGGCGCGGTAGCATAACTTCCTTTTTTCAAAACTTTATTTTACATAGTTTTGGAGATCAAATCAAATAGGTGAAGTCCCCCATTCTCCATACACTGAGTAGACCGATTTCTGGCATTTGTCATGACTCTTATCAGCATAGCAGGCGTTAAGTTTGCAATTTGTGGATGTTGGTCCTCAAATCTTGTATGGTCCTTGGGCGGTTCACATAAACCCCATAGAAAAAAATCACAAGGGGCAAAATCGGGAGAGAGAGCCGGCCACTCCAAATCGCCCCTAATGAATGATTGAATATCTCACTGCCTTGACGTTGACGTTTGTAAATTAAAGCGATTCCGAAAAGCGGGTTGTGATCACAGAACATCCGCTCGGAAAGTGGGCCTCAATGGAAAAATCACGCTCCTCACCGTTCCAGCGCAGGATAGCGAATAAACCGTATCGGGAGTTCGGGATAAAAATTTAAAGTCCCGCCTCTTGAACGAGACTACTAGCGGACCTATCCGACATCAACCGACTGAATGGTGCGCATTTTTTTAAAAAAAGGAAGTTATGCTGCCGCATACTGTATTTGCTTTTAAAAAATTTATACATGTACTAAACTATAACTGTAGTGTTCTTGTTAAATAGTAAATCTCAGGGCTTTAATTATTATTCCAGTAATCTCCTGTTATTTAGTGTACAATTTGGGGACGTTTTTATGATAAGACAGATGAAAAAAAATTGTAAAATCTCTTATTATACATAAATTGATGACTATTTAGATGTTAATTATTTATTAAATTTTAAGATAAAGTGAAGATAAATCAATAATAAAACTCTATTATTAGAGATGTAGTAATTTGATTAATTCCAAATTATAATAAATATTAATTAATAAATGCAATTAATTAATTATACGAATGGTTCAATATTGATTTCAACACATGAACATGGATTTGTCAATTCGAATTTCGTAAGTACATTTGGATGTAAAACGCCAATTTTACCAATCTCATTACCATTACAGATGATCTTAGCACAACGTCCAGGGAAATATGCCGGATCTATACAATAATAATTCAAAAAAAAACACAAAACAATTTTTTTATAATTAAATTCTACCTTCAGAAGCTTGTAGATAATAGCCGTTTGGTGTCTTATTTGGATTCCAAGGTACTTCCAATAACAACATAATTTTATCTAAAAGACCATGAACAATTTCGAAACCGGCATTTTTATTGCAATTAACAGCACAAATACGACGCTCATTCCGTGCTCCTACCTCTGTAATTAATTAGAATTAAAATAGTTCAAAGATAAAGATCGCTTTGAGTTCGCCAATTAAAGGCTCCCCAGAAAAAAACTTCTTTGCGGAATTTTCCTTCATTACGCTAACAACTCAAGTTTCAAACTTTAATGAAAACCGATGCTTACAGGACAATTGTATAAAATGCTTAAAATAGAAACATTAGAAATACAGTGAAACCGGTTTTAGTTGAACACCTCTGTATACAGGGTGATTCACCTCAAACGAATGGCAACTACCATTATTTAGCGAGCCATTCGAAGAATATTTCCATGATTTATTGGACAGGGGCTCGCCAGAGAACATTTTAACAAAATTATAATCTGGCAAAATTCAGAAAAGAGCAAAGCACGCCAAACGAATACGAATGACTCATAGACTCTCCCAACATTATTTTTTCTTCGTTTTTCTTAATTTTCTTCTAAAGCAGGTGGATGTTTCGCATTTTATTTTACAATGCAATGGAGAAAAAACAAACAAAATCAACGTTGGGAGAGTCTACAAGTCATTCTTAGTCGTTTTGCATCTTTAACACGTTTTTGTAAAATCACCACCTTGTCCAAAACGAACGTTTCTTCACCAACTTCCAAATGAGCTACGTAGGTCCAAATTCAGGCTAAAATGTTCTTTGGAGATCTCCCTACAAATGCTTGGAAAATTTTTCGAATCACTAGTCGTTTCAAGTGAATCATCCGGTATTACATGTATGTACAAATCGGTTTTTCGGGCCCTACACGTGGCTTGAAGATTGTTACTAATTTTGATTACACCCTGTATATACCTATAGATTTTAGCCGAATTAGAACCTTGTAACACCTAGCGACAGAGCTACAATCAACGGGCCAAAGAGCCACATGTGACTCGTCGGCCACGGTTTGTGTAGATGATTAATTCAGAGCTGAAGTAACGCAAAACTATCAAATTTTTATTTTAATCCACATGTTTAGAAAATACTTAAAATTACCTGCATTCGGATCCTTGAGAACAACATCAGCAATTTCGAAAATCTTCAATGGTAATGGCATCTTTTTATTTGAAGCTATAGTCTTTAACAAACCTGGTAATAGAGTAGTACGACAAACTTGAAATTCTAATGTTTTAGGATTTGATATATGAACAGCTGGTATTTCATCAATTGATTTTAAACCTAATTTTGTTGAAATATCATCACGAGAACACTAGACAAACAAAAAAAAAATTAAAGATTTAAACTTGATTTAAAATTTATATTTTTATTACCAATGTAAAAGTTAATGCTTCAGTAAAACCAGCCTGTGCTATTGGTCCTCTTAATAAATCTGATAATTTATTTAATGGAAATTGTTCACCAATTGTATTCGTCTTTGGTAATGTACGTGGTATTTTATTATAACCATATGCAATAGCTACATCTTCATAAATATCACATGGATGCATTATATCTTGTCTTGTTGGTGGTATTTTAATTTTAATACAATCATTTTCAATTAATTCGGATATTAAACTCATTTTATTTAATAATTTTGTTATATTTATTGATGATTCATTCAAACCAATTACTGAATTTGCTTTATCAGCTTTTATAATTTCATCACGATATATTAAATCTGGATAATATTTTGTTTTATTATTTGGTGTAATTACTTCAGTAATTTCAGCTGTAAATTGTTTCTTACAATATCGACTAAACATACAAACAACTGTATCAACAACAATTCTTGCTTTTGTTAAATCAGTTGCTGTACATTCTATAAAAACATTTTTTGTATTCAATGTGATTTTCGAATGATTCCCATTTATAATCGGTGGTAATGATAATACAATACCGTTACTATCAGTAACAATTGGATAGACAGGACTATCTTTAATAATTGGTAAATATTGTTTTAATTGTGCATGATTCTATAATTATTCCAATTATTTCAATAAATATAATTAAAGGGGGTTTGGACATATTACTCGATTCAGCGTGATAACTCGCTTGTTTTTTGAGATATTGTGAAAAGTAAACGTGCGTTGAATAGAGCATTTAAAGCAAGCAAGGTGCAAGCTTTCTATTTAAGAAAACTGTTCTTAATTAGCTAAAACTTAGCCAATATTATTGATTTTAAACAATTATTAATTGATTTAGATAGCAAATTGAAAGAGCTTTCCAGATATTCAAGAACTTTTCCATTATAATAACATGGTCGTGAAAGTAGATAGAATTTCTGATATTTTCATATCAATAAAGAGACAAAATAATTAATTTTAATAGCTGTAAATAATAAGTGATAAGAGGGGTCAAAAAGTCCGTTAAAATCTCTAATTTTTTATTTTTTTCAAGCGATTTCATGTCCTGCCCTCTTGCATTATCTTTCCAAAAACAAGAATATGATTTTCTAGCTTCAAATCATTGTTCAAAATTTTTTTAAATTTTCTCCAGTTGCGGGAAAACTAGTAAACGTATCGGAAAAATTCTTGAAGATTTGGAAAGATCTTCCAATTTGCCATCTAAATCACTTAATAGATATTAAAAATCAATAACATTGACGATTTGTCAGCCATTTATAAATAAAAATGTACGAAAAAACAGGATCCAACAAATTTCACTGCCATTACGAATTTTATCACATTTTTCTTGCATGGAAAACTTCAGGGAATACACCTTTAAATGCTTTATCTAACACAGGTTCACTTTTCACAATATCTCAAGAAACAAGTGAGATATCGATGTTTGAAAATTGGTAATTTTCGCACGCTGAATCGAGTAATATATCCAAAGTCCCTTTAATTAATTAAAACTTACAGCATATAGTTCCATAATACCATCACCTGTATATTCTTGACTTTGATTTAATGGTACAAATTTGATTTGATTTGGTGGTAATGCATCATAATAAAATGGACCTTTTATTGTATCTAAATCATGTGTACCTATTGAAACTAATGTACGTTTTCTACATATATTCTGATGTAATTTCTCTTGTAAATCTATAAAACTATTATATGAATCTTGCGTAAAATATAAATCACGTAATATTGCTGTTACAATAAATGGACGTATTTTACCAACATTTGATTTTACTATCGTCTTTTGTATTGTAATCGGTTTTATTGTTTTATATAAAGGTGGTGGAATTCTAAATTTAATTATATTAATATTAATTAATAAAAAAAAAAGAAAAATTAATCAACTTACTGTCCTTGAAAAATTCGTAAACCTAATACTAGACCTTCTAAACATAATAAATCATAACGATTCGCTGGTATATCAATACGATAGATAACTTCTTCAGAAGCATCCGCTATCAAAGCTGAATCTTCACCTTGTTCTTTTGTTATCATCTGTTTCTCTGTTGTCTAAAAATGTATCCAATTATTAATTCTATAACGAAATAATTGTCGCATTTATTTCTTAATAAAATTTCAATTTACAATCTTAAACCTTGAGGGATCGAATCTAAGATCCTCCCTGTTTTATTCAGCTTTATTATTAATCTGTAGAGTAGTAAAACTATTGTGTTAAAGTTCAGTAAAGTTAATATGAACAAAATCTTATAAACATAATAAGAAATCTACTTCCAGAACCTGATTTAAATCTTGATTTTAGAGTATATTAGTGGGTAAGAGTAGGGCTCTTTGGGTTCTAAAGTTTGTATAAATCATACAAAAATAAAATTTTGTGGGTATAAAAGGGTCAACAGAAATCTAAAAAAAAAATCAACCCCCTTGGTTTCTCTCAAGTGGTCGTACCTTCCATGAGGAGAAGGAGGGAAGTGCTAAGTGCACAAAAATATCACTACCTTTAACGAGGCATGTTTAAAGGTAAGTTTGATTATTTTTTTCAGATGATTATTGCCACTAATTATGCCAAAAATTATAATTAACACTCCATATGTGTAAATGTCAGCCATCGATTTTTTAGTCGCTCTAATGCAATCAAATACTTGTATGATTATCCGGCTTTCCATCGTAAAAGCTTCAAAAAATGTTTATTTATGCTTGTCCGAACAAAACAACCCTGAAAAAAACATCTACTTCCCCCCATTGGCAGTATATAGCGATTAGAGGTTTACACATGAATTGCTCATTAATTTTTGGTATAATTAGTGACAATTAAATTTGAAAAAAAATCACTTGCCTTTGGACATGCCACGTCCAAGGTGGTGATATTTTTATACACTAATCACTCCCCTCTTACCCCAAATGGCATGTAGTATTTCCACTCGGGAAGAACCTAAGGGGTTGTAGTTTATTTTTAGATTTATAATGACCCTCTTGTTGTATCCCCAAAACTTTATTCTTGTACGATTTATACAACGTTCAGAACCCAAGATCCTTACTCTTACCTATTGGTGGCTAAAAATATTTAAAATTTTTATAATTTGCAACTTTTAAGACTTTAAAAAATGCTTTAAAACTCAAAACTCTAGTTTTACTGTGTACAAATTCCAGCTTCAATACTGTTATTATTGTAAAATATTCAAACAGCTGTTGCCCTCAGAAATAACAACAAATCAAAGATAAAAATGTGACAATTTCCTCATGAGCCACATTTATAATAATTAAAGTGATTTTATTTAAAACAAACATACCACTTCATCCAATTCAAGTCCAAATTCGAAACATAACCTTTGAAATTCATCATCACCTACAATTTAAATGGATTTAAAGATAAAATATTTAATTAATAAATAAAATTAATTACTGTAAGTTTTTCCTAAGGCTTCAAATAATAAATTACGTTTAACACCGACAGTTGGCATTGTATTTTTCAATAAATAAATTCGATAAAATATAAATTGAAAAACCACGTTTTAAGATTGTATCAGACTGTCAAATTGACAATTCAATTGTAGAAGTTGGCAGCCTTGTTACACTACTAGACACTAAATGTAGCTCAGAAAAAATTACTTTTAATTATTTTTAATTTTAGTCATCTAAATATTTTACACTTACTACGAGCATTGATTTGTTAGTTAATTAGTAAGAGATAGTTTAATTTTGAGCCAAAATTTTGATTTACCTACACCAAAAGTCTACAATGTATCTACTTGAAATACCATACCTGTATATAGCATTATAAGAAATTAGTTCTATCAATTTCTTACTAAGCTGTGTTGGCGAGACTGCTTGTCTTTGATTCTTGCATTTTCAGTGGTGGATTTAAATTAACGTTTAAATTTTACAGTTATCAATTTTATTTATTATTTACGGAAAAGAACGAAAATACCGATAATGTTTTCAGATAATGACTGTAGTGACTTAAGCGCAGGTAAGAATAATTAAATCATTTAATAAATCATTAATTATTCTAAATGTGAATTTGTTCTTTGCTTTTTTTTGTAGCTCTGCTTTCCACATCAAGTGAAAGAATTAAATCATTTAATAATATGATTGGAAAATTTGAAAAATTAGAAAAACATCAAAAAAGTAACGCTCAATGTGAACTTATCGATATGATTGAAAATCGTTTGCAAAGTAAATTAATTGAACATTATCGTAATCGTTTAATTTCAATTTTATTAAATGATAAATCTATCTACAATCAAGACGAACATCGTAAATGTCTCGAGGAATTGAAGAAATTGAGACAAATTTTAACATTTGACGAAATTAAAGTCTATCTCTTGATGAAAATAAATCCAGAAAAAGATGAGAAAATATGGAATTTAATTGAAAAAGTTTTTTCAAGTCAATTAAAAGACTTTCTAATTAATCGTGAAAATGAGAAAAATAAACGAAAAATTCCATATTGGAATAAGAAAATTCAAAATGAATGGAATGAACTTAAAGCAATCATGCTTACAGAAGATATTTTAACATATAGTTTAACAGTATTAAGAAATGAACGTAAAAAGAAATGCTTGTAATCTTTTTGTTTTTTTGTGTTATGTATTCAGATTTTTGATTAGCTTAAGAAATATTGAAGATGTTAACAATGATGTGACATTAAAGACGAAGTTTTATGTAAATAAGGCTAATTAAAAATAAATTAATGATATTAGCAATATTGAAATTTCAGCAATTTCAATTTAAATAATGGAAAATGCCAACGATATGTCATCTCGCAGTTGGCTGTGCCTTTGGTAACGTAGTATCGTAACTTGGTTCATACTTTATTAGTTGTATTACATTTGACCAAGGCATGTTTGATCTTTCAGCTCAACGCTATCTAACAGGATGTGCATTTTTTAGGAAAAGTGCCAATATTGGCCACATTGGCGCTAGTTATTACCGTATGAAAAGAAATAACCAGTATTTTTATCACTTTTTACCGTTTTTGACAGTTCAACCACGCAGAAGGACTAAGATAGAGATAGAAATACTATTTCTTTTTATGCTGTGGTAACTAGCGACAATGCGGCTAAATTGGCATTTGGATAGCCTTGGATTTTTCAAGTGGCCGAACCAAGCTACGACTCTACTTAACCAAAGCCATAGCCAACTGTGAAGCAAATTATTGTAGTACATCCGATATGTTTGGAAATTATCCTTACCAAATTTTACTCAGATTTCCTTTATCTGTAAATTTATTGCATAAATTGCATAATTGTATGTGCTTCTTTCCACACCACCTGTGAGGTAAAGCACAAGGTGCGTTTTTTTTTTATAGTGGTATCCCCTGTAGGCCTAATCCACTATATAGTGGTAGATATATCCACCACTACTACCAATGTTAGTAACAATTTCACACAAATACACCCCAACATTTACAACCCTTAATATTATAATGTTAGTAATGTTATTTATCATTTCAATAGAAAAGTGAAGAGGTCAAGAGAACAAATATTCGTAGATACCAAATTATTTCCCAAATTTTCTGACGAATATTTGCTTTCATGACATTCAAATTTAATACTCATTGACGAATTTAAATTTACATTTAGAAAAAATTTAATAATGGAAGGAATTAAAGAGAGTGAAGGGAAGTGATGGGAAATTCGAAAGGATTGAAGTTGATGATCCTGATGAAAGTGATTATCTGAAACATAAAACACTTATTTTATATTAATTTTCATTCATAAATTCTGAAAAATTATAGATTCATTAAGATTGGTGTATTTTTACGGCAGTTATCGTGGGTATACATATATATATATATATATATATATATATAAATATATAAATATATAAATATATATATATATATATATATATATATATATATATATATATATATATATATATATATATATATATATATATATATATATATATATATATAAAAATTTTAACGAACGGTGGATATGGGTTCCTGAGGTCCCAAAACGAACTTCTGTGCAACAATTTTTCGGAAATTCAAAAGTGAGGATCTCGTCATTAGCTAATTTTTTTTAAAAAAATTCGCTAAAAAATGAGATAATTTGAAAATGTTTGAATGTCTCTTATTTAACAATAAAAATTATTGTATGGAATATTTCAAATTTTGAAAATATTCAAGAATTTGCGATTGTTCCAGTCAAGAGGCTGGGTATTGAGGATGAAGATAAAGATTTTATTTGAGAATATACTCATGATAGAAATCCCTTTTTGAACGAGAATTTTATCAAGTTACGAAAATACAGGGATTAATCGTTACAAGATTGGCTATTCTATATAAATCTCAAATAAAAATATACTTCGACGAATTTATACTGCATTGACTCTACGTATATATTTGAACAAAAATGTAGCTGATAAAATAAAGAAAGCTTGATTTTACTTTCATTATAATTAATTGGGTCTTATTATTATTTGTAGACTAGTTAATTTAGTGTGGTTGTGAGATTTTTGTATAATTGTAAGTTTTTGGTCAATACATTATACAGCTATAAGGAGTCAATTTTTGTTAAATTTGCATTTTATATTTTCGATCTAGGGAATTTTGTGTTCTTTGTTGTGACGATACTGAAATTTGACACTTAACCTAGAATTTTTACCTGTTGGTTTCGAGTCTTTTAATTAATTTATAATTAATAATAATTCAATGAAATGTCGTCTCAAATAAGTACAAAGGAGAAATTACTTTATATAATTGATGATCTTGAATTAATTGCCAAGTGAGTATTTATTGATTTTTTTTTTAATTATTCTATTTCTCTTGGGGCATTGTTTTGTGTTTTGTAGGGAGATTATTGAAAATGCTATAGCACCAAAACATTTAAAATTATCAGGACCTGAATATTCTCAATTAACTGATTTATTAATAGCTAAAAATAATGAATTAAATGAAACATTAAAATTGGCATCAGAACAAGCACAAATTGATAAAAAAATGGATTTATTAAAAGCACAAGTTGAACGACAAGATCAAGATATAAATAATTTACAAAAACAATTAAAAGAAGCTGAACAAATCTTATCAACAGCTATATATCAAGCAAATCAAAAATTACAATCAATAGCACGTGCTAATAAACGTCCAGTACCATCAGAGGAATTAATCAAATTTGCACATAGAATTAGTGCATCGAATGCTATATGTGCACCATTAACATGGCAACAAGGTGATCCTAGACGACCATATCCAACAGATATTGAAATGAGATTAGGTTTATTAGGACGTTTAATGAGTGATCCAATCAATGGACATTTATTACAACAACAGAACAGTATGTCGGATCTACATCGACCCGGACATCCTGGAGGTTTATCATTAACACATTTGTATTATTGTAAATTTTTTTAATAATTTTAATAATTTATAGAAATACCAGCACAAAATCAATTCGCTTGGCATCCATCCGGTGAGATTCATATGAGTGTTGGTCAAGGTAGTGTACCAATGGATACACGAAATCATAAACAAGAAACTGAAGATGTTGAAGTTATGTCAACTGATTCTAGTAGTAGTTCATCTAGTGATTCTCAATAATTGAATGAAATTCTATATTTTGATTGATCTGTTTAAATTAATGTTTAATAGACTTTTAAGGTATCATCAATCAATTTGTATTGACAGAAATTTAATTGAGTTTAAGACAACAGGATAACAAAACAAACATAATTCTAATACCAACGTTTATTATTCTCTACAAGCAGAAATATTTATTTTATCGTTAAATAAACTTGAAAGTAACATAATTAATAAGAATAAAGTCGAAAAAAATGCGTATTGTGTAGAACTACATTTATCGAAATAATTTATGAATTTATTATTTCGTTTACAGCAATTTTTAATTCATATTTTGATAAATTTATTTGATTTGATAGATACAATTATTGATTAGATATGTGAAGGTTTTGATTTATCACAGGGTTGACGTGATAATTATTTTTTATTTTTAGTATTATCATTATAATTAGTCTTTAATCAACTAAAGATTGAAGCATTAGAAGGTAGAGGTATCACAATATACTTCTATTTTTATTGTGGAACAGCATTATAATGTTCAACAATTGAACATTGAATTAATTAATAAATGATTGATATAATAATAGTAAGCTGATAGGGCTCAAATACAGCAAACTATTATTATATTAAAACGTAGAAATTTAAACATTTACTTTACAATTATTTACATTACCACATTTTCCGAACTGTCGTTAAAATTACAATTATCTATCTATTATATGGATTATTATCATTATTATTATCATCTATTTGGATGTGGTCCACTATTTTTAGGAAGAAGGGGTAAAGTTTGATGCACTATTGCTCGTTTCTTTTTTAAGATGTAGAAACGCGCGATAACGTTACGGCAAGAGCGTCTCAAGGTGCAGGGGAAGGACGATTTTGTTTTGGAAAATTTTGAGAAAATTCAGAATTACGGAAATTATCTCGGGGCATATTTTTTATAATTTTCCCCACAACTCGCCTTATGTTGACTATTTTTTAATGAAAATTCAATTGTAGGTATATCAAAAAATTTAAAGGGCTTTCCAAATGTTCAAGAAATTTTCTGATCAGCTTGTTAGTTTTCCGGAATTTTAATAAAAACGGGCAGGCTTATGCAGTACTTTTTTTTGTAGTTTTAAAGATGGACAAGCGGACGATAAGCTTAACCATGTGAGGGAAACGTGAAGTCCATGAAAAATCCAATTTTTGAAAATTTTGGGTTCTGTTTATCTATTAAAAGAAAATGTTTCTAACTGAGTTGTCCAAAGATAGTATTTTTGCCTGAAAAACTCATTTATTTCCCTGTGAAAATTGTGATTAAAGATTTTCCTGATTTTATATTTTCATTCGTACGCGTTAATTCACACACACTGATCTCTGTTGTAGTAACCAACCATTCATCGTTGGTGGTTTCATTGTGAGGTTGCCACATTTTCTTTGAGATTTATGAAACTTACAGCTGTCACTCGTACCAATTTTTGCGGAATTTTCAGAATAGTAATTCAAGTGGGACGCCAAAGAAACGCCTAGAATTGGGAAAATCTCGCAAAAATTGCTACGGATGGGAACCGCAATCGTTCTAAATCTGAAAGAAAAACTAGCAACCTTGCAATAAAACCACAAGTAACGAATGGTTGGTTACTAAAACAGTTTTCTTTGGACAACTCTATTACGAAAATATATTTTTTCTAATAGATTGGAAAATTTCTTGAACATTTGGAAATTAATTAAATTTTCATTAAAAAATAATCAATATAAGGCAAGCTGTCGAGGAAATTGTGAAAAAAACATGCCCCGAGATAATTGTCTGTAATTTAGAATTTTCTTACAAGTTTCCAAAACAAAATCGTTCTTCCCCTGCACCTTGAGACGCTGTTTCGATAACTCTATCGCACGTTTCTACATCTTAAAAAAGAAGCGAATAATCGTGTTTCAAACGTTCCCTTTTTTCGTAACAAGTAGTGGACCGCAGCCTTTAATTCTTTTAATATTTGGTGTATTTACAAAATGTTTTGAAATATAATTTACAGAGGCTTGGGTCCCGCATAAAACCAGCGTGGTACCGCATCTCTAATGAGCTAAATTTTAGGATATACAAATTATTGTCTTTTATTAATTATTGACCTGAACAATATAATGCTAGAACACGAATTATTTTCGTGTATTAGCTGATTTATACTAAATTTACTAGGGTTAATTATCGCCGTTTCTCTTCTTTATTATTATTGTTATGTTTGTAATAATAAAATTAATTAATTATGTTATGTGTAGGTCGCCTTTAAGTATTCTAGTAAAGGTTTTTTTAAATTGTTGATTAGCAAGAGCATAACAGAACGGATTTAATGGACTATTTGCATAGCATAAGAAATACGAAAACATATAGATATGTCCATTGATACATGGTGGATCAGTACAGAAACCAACAACCAAAGCAAATATATGATATGGTGTCCAACAGATGACAAAAGCACCCAATATAAATGAGATTGTTCTTAATGCTTTCCTTGCACGATTCTCTGATTTCGATTTTTGTCTACCGAATCCCCCAAATGGTACAACAGTTTTCTTCTTTTTGTTGCTTTTAAATTTCTTTCCAATACTCTTAACAAAATCCCTTTTTGTTGTTCCACTCTCTTCAGTCTCTGTTTTTTTAGTTGTATGAGTATTATTTCGATTAACTTCAACAATTGTTGTAGCTGCCATTATAGCAGCCGCATTACCTGTTTGACTGATTGCCGACATTCCACCGCATGGTGTACTTGGATCTGATTCACCTCTAGTATCATTCACTGATAATTCACCAACAATTGATGTGATAGGCCGGTCAGCACATAGTGTCACTTCTGTATTCAATTTCTTTGTAATTTGTCCAGATGAACGTATCAAAGCAGTCTGTAGAAGAGATTGATTATTGTTGTTGTTAGTAGTAGTAGTAGTAGTGATAACATTATGAGCGGGGGATTCAGACGATGGGGAACTCTCACAAGCTGGGGAAGGTACAACAATTGAACTCTCATCCATATAACGTAAATCGGCACCATCTAAACCGACTAATACATCATAGGTAGCATGGGTTTGTACGTGCAGGCTATTTGGTCGTTCATTTTTTATTAATTTATTTGGGCTACTTTGGAATTGTTCAGGTGGTGGTATAATTGTTTGAGATTTTTGTGAGGGCGCAGGTGAACAAGCAGATTGGACAGGGGTTGTACAATCATCTGCACCTACCATTGAATTATGATTGTCTGTATTATCGAAAGTTTGCTCGCTGATTTGTGGTAATGATGGTGAATGCTTCTCAATTCCAGGTATATTACTAATCGATTTTTGATTTGTTTGTTCGTTTACAACTCCCGGTATACCTCCATTAATTTTATTATTATTATTATTATTTAAAATATGTAATGGGGCGCTAGTTTGGACAACTATACCTATAATGGAAGATCGTTTCTTTGTTGTTGATTGTTGATTTTGTTGTTGTGGATTTGCTGAACTATCATCATCGGAATCAAAAGCTGGACTACTTGAACGTTCCGATTTGTCTTGATCGCTGATTAATGGAGCAATTGCCGGAAGACATAAATTACGTCTTTCTATATTATTACTATCAGCTGTTGTTGTAGTTGTTGTATTTGTTGTATTACTTCTATTTGAACTTGTCTTTTGACTTGAATTCGAATCAGCTGAACAAGCTGTTGGATGTAATTCTTTTATTGTTTGTCCAGAATTTTGAATAAGTGTCGTTTGATTATTATTAACGATTAATGTTGATGTTTGTTGGGGCTTATCTTGACTTAATAATGTACTTTGTGTTTTTGATAAACCAATACCAGCAGCACGTCCAGCCATACCGGACATAGCACCAGCACTTAAAGCTACCATTGATTGCATCTTCCTTTGTTTTGCTTCACTCTTCTTTTGCATATCATAAGCTGTTTTATAAATACCACCATATAAAATAAACAATACAATCAATGTTGTCCAATAATAACCTATAATTAGTGCTGTATTAAATATGGGATCTTTTAAAAATTGTACAGCACATTGGCCTGGTAATAGATCCCTATAACCAATAAAATGTTCCCAACCGAATATACTAATGAAAAATAATAGTGCTGGTATTATCCATGTTATTGTCACCATCCATACGACACGATTCTTTGTTCGCCAACTTCTATATTTTGCTGCTATTTTTACTGAACAGAAACGATCGATTGTTATCAATAGAACAGTATATTGGGATACCAGACACACGGTATAATCAACTGATAACCATAAATCGCACAATAACGGACCCAAATCCCAATAACCCATCAGAACATAAACTGTATAAAAGGGCATAGAGACAGTACCTGAAAACACAAAAAATTCATGTACAGGGTGATTTAAGTGGATAGTTTTATAAAAGTACAAGAAGTTCTAATTGATGGAAGCTGATGAAATTTATAGGAGGGTAGCTGAAAATCATTTAGCAAAATTAGAACCTCTGAGCTCATTTGGAAGTTGATCATAAAAACGAACTAAACACGTAAAACGACTAAGAATAACTCGAGGATTTTCCTAGCATTGATTTTTTTCGTTTTTCTTAATTTTATTCTATAATAGGTGAGAATTATTCTTTTTTTTTAGGATGCAATATAGAAAAACGAAAAAAATCACTATTGGAAGGATCTACGAGTCATTCTCTTAGTCGTTTTGTCTGTTCAGCTCGTTATTAAAAAACGCAACTTCGTCAGAAACGAGCGTTTTTTAACTACTTCCAAATGAGCTAAAAGGTTCTAATTTTTGCTAAAGTGATCTCCAGGGACTACCCTACAAATCCTTGAAATATTTTTGGAACCGCTCGCTAAATGGGAGCTGTCATAATAACAGAATAATTAAGTGGGACACTCTAAATGACCTATGAGGTTCTAATTTTGCTAAAATGATCTCTAGGTGACCCCTAAAGATCCTTATTTTTTTTTGGATCGCTCGGAGTTAAGAACTTTTCGCCGTACGTGAATAACCCTGTATGCCAAATTTAATCAACTTCCATCAATTCGAACTTGTTTATACTTTTAATAGGCCATCCTCTTGAATCAATCCTGTATTAATCAAGATAGTTTACCTATAAGCATATCAGTGGCGGCTAATGAAGCAATAAAATAATTACTCGGCTGTCTGATATTTCTATCAACAATAAAAGCCAATAGAACTAAAATATTTCCAGCAACTGTTAATATAATACACATCCCTAAACATATTGCAATTAATATTGTTTGCCATAGTTCAAATGGTGGTAAAACTGGTGCTAAAGTTGTTGTAATATCATATATTTCTGTATTATTATTATTATTATTGTTATTATTATTATTCGTATTATTCTGTCCTATTATAAAATCATTAATTGTTTCATTGCTTAAGATGTTTAATGGATCTGGATCCCATGATTTGATTACTGTTGTTGAATTGAATGCTTGTGTACATTCTGTGAATGATAGAATACCACTGTAGACTGTTTTACAGTATTTTTCTCGTTGTTTCTGTAATTTCCTGCAATTAAATCGAAATTATAGAAAATAATTTAAAACAGAACTAGAAAATGTTTTGAGTTGAGAGAATGTTGCTTGAACGATTTTATCTTGAATGAAATAATGAAATTCGCGAGAGCTGATAGAGATTAATAAAAAAATTATAAAAGTTCAGCATTTTTGCTTCAATTCAAGCTTTTCCGGTGCTTTTTTTCCTTGTTAATAAAATATCCCAGGAATACCGGAATAATCAATCCACTTTGATTAATATCGCAATTTATTAAAACTGATGAAAAATTAAGGTAAAACAAAACGGAAATTTATGAGAAAATTTTAAATTTTCCACAACTTAAGTTAATTAACTTGATCAATTTGTGAGGGAATTTCTTAATATTTCCTAATGTGAAAGCCACAATTGCGCTTTTATTAGTCTATTGTAGTTCTGTATATATTTGAATATTAATTTTATGTATGAGAATGGAAATTAATTTTCTACATTTTCTCAATTAACTAAAATTTTCTTATTATCGTCTCAGCTTTTAGTATGATTAAAAGGAATAAAAGGAGCAAACAATAGAGTATTTTATATTGTTTGGAAATAACGATTTTTTTTATTAGTTTCAATCGGATTAGGCAACCAAATTTCATTCATTATCTTGTGCAGATTAATAAGCGAATCATCCTGCACAAATTACAATAAGTTACTCTTACATATGAATACTGGGTTGGCTTAAAATTATTGCGTTTTTCTAATTTATTAACTCCCGGAGACTGTTGAAGCTTGACCAGGACCGTTGCTAGCGCTCAGGCAACTCAGGTACTGCCTGAGGGCGGCAAAATTACGACTTAATATCATTTAATAAGTGCCCAAAAATTATGATTAAGTTATAAATGAGACATATTAGAAGCTTTTAATCTATTATTATGCTAAATTATTGACTTTTAAAAATAATTGTTATAAAGCAACGTCTATTGACGAATTTTTGAATTGTGAAAAATATCGATTTGGAGACTTTTAATTGAGATTTTTATATATTTTCACCCTAAATTATAATTTTTACCAAATTTTGTTATTAAATTGTGAAAAGTAGAAGATTCAGTCAAGTTTGGTGGATTTTTTAAATTAAACTCTTCAGTTTTAATTGAGTTTTGTTCTTAAGCTTATAAAGGCAAAATTTTGACACTTTTTGCACTAAAATCCCGAAGTTTAGGCGAATTTTGCTGTTTAATTATAAAAAGGAGTTATTTTAACAATTATTTAATTTTCCAGTTAAATTCTAGTCTTCTAATCTAGATTTTAAAACATCTTCATTATTAACCACTAGTTTTTTTGACAAATTCTTCATTTTAAGCTAGATCTTAGGACACTGTGGTCCTTAATCATCAATTTTTGACCAATAAAAGGACTGTCTATATTATAGACTCGTGAAAACGACAAATAATTCAATAAAAATCATCCAAAGTTTTCGTAAATACTCGTATTTTTTAAAGAAAGCCCCTCTACTTTACTGTGCATAAGACCCCGCAAGAAATAGCGCCAGACCTGGATATTGGACATTTAATATTATTGATTCTTAAACATTGATAAACGATCTACTATTAAAGCAGGATTTCCCCGCATTTGCGTGCAGGTGACATCACTACTTTTAACTATCTTATATGTTAGCGCTCCCCAATTGCATTCGATCCCCATAGACCTCTCAATGGAGTTATACGTTCAGTTGATGAAGTGAGTGAGCGGCGTCACGAACAAAAAACAGGCGGTCTACTGTAGCTGAGTTTTGCTCCTCTCTTGCTGGATTTTGATGAGCGCAGAGAGTAGGTGGGTTCAAGTACAAAAATATTAAAAAATCAAGACGTCCAAAGATCGTGGATGGCACATTCAACTGTGTATTGTTTTTTTTGTCGCATTTTTGATAAAATCACAAGTGATACTCAAAACAGTGTGCCTGAAGAAGGCACATTTGTCACCTGGCTTCGAGAGGGTCAAAAATAAATTATTAGGGAGTTAATAAATTTATTTATTCAGACAAACATACAAAAAATGTATCAAAAATTCATTCCCTCGAGCATCTAATACGATCCGAAGCACATTTAAGTCATCAATTTCGCCCTAATATTATCCCCTTAACATCATAATCTCTAAACCAAATTGCTTATTAGATTCGGAAGGCGCCGTAGGATACCATTTCATATTCTACTTTCACATCTACTACCACTACGATAATTTAGATTTTAAGGCGAGTCCAAATCAATCGCAAACACACCCCATTACGTCTATATATATATATATATATATATATATATATATATATATATATATATATATATATATATATATATATATATATATATATATATATATATATATATATTTTAGCATAATTTGGATCAATTCTTGCTAGGGAATTTCATCAAACGAATAAAAAGCGAACAGTTTTATTGCCAACGAAATGAAGTGTTAACATCGCACCATCCCTTCTCTACATTTGGTATATTTTTCATTTATTTAAGGCCTTTATTTGAACAGTAAAAGTAAAGGGCGAAATTTAATTTCAATGCTGTTCTGTTCCAGTAAACTTGTTGGACGAGTAGCATAGAAGAAGCGGAGGGTAAAAAAGCATCAGAATGAAATGAAAATCATCCTGTCGTGCCACATTAACACTTTATTAAAAAATATTTTTTCGTCCCCCGTTCCCTTCTTTGAATTATTATATGTATCTGGTAATCAACAAGGGAGAAAATGTGGAATCTTGTAATCAACCGAGTGGAATTATTGACGTCTTATCTCTTCATTGTAGCGGACATAATTCTAGTCTACTTTGTCATCCGTTATAATCTACAACACTAATTTGTGTTAGATATAGTATAGAGCAAATATATACACAAAATCTAGGCTATGATTATAATTTATATGGATCTGAACGTGTTATATTTTTCAAGCAAGGTAAATAATTCAGTAATAACGCGAATATTGATGGATTTGTTGGCGAAAAACGTTAAGCTAATACTGTAATCAATTAATTAATAATCGAGTTAAATAAGCATCTTGTCAATTATTTATTTGACGAAAAACTAAAATCAATTAGATTTTTTTTCTAATCGATCTTCCAAACGAAAACTTATAATGAAGTTATAAAGTCAATTTTTTGTACACCTTTAGATTATTTCGAAATCAAAAAAAAAAACAACAGGTAAATCATTCTCGTATAATAATAGGAGACCTTGTCAGTTTTGTGTTAGATATATGTGACAATAGGATGTTAGTCCTTAGGGAATCGATCGATATTCGATTAAGTGATAACGGGCGTTTATTGGAAAACTCCTTAAATGACCATAAAAAAGAAACTTTAACGGGAAATTATTCTCATGACGGATCGTTTTTTAGATAGATTTTCATCGTTAATTTATTCTATCATTATAAATTATTGAAAATTCAACCCTTTTTTTTAAAAAAATAAATTTACGCGTGCATGCGGAAAGTAGGGCACATGTAAGTACTATAATTTCAGTCACGTTACACTTGAAATTGTTGCGTATTTTTGTATGTATTACACTTTTTTTACCCATGAAAGTCGTAAACGTAAATATCTTATCGTAACTACTAGAAGAGCATGCATTATGAAGACTACAGAGCCTCTTGTAGTCGGTAGCTTATGCACAATTTAAATACATAAAGAGAAATTTGTGAGGAAACAACCAGAAATTTGGAATATTTCGATTGAATCACCAAAAAAAAAATCATGCTTTAATCGTCTAGTTGTAAATTACAGTAATTCAATTTTAGTAGATTCACAAACATGGCTTCTATTACATTGAATGTATAGCTTGAAATTTGGGCTGTCTTAGGTGCTGACAGTTATTTGAGAGGAAATAGAGACATTAATTATAGTGTGTAATCTAAAATTCCAATTGAAAATCTCTAAACTCTTTGCATTATTTTACACGTTTTGTTGTACGGAATTTAGATTTCAGTTTTAACACGTTTTCGTTCCACACATACATTTTGGTTAATATTTGCAACACACAAACACAATCCGTGAAAAATCCCATTACAATCCGGCTTGACTCGAATACAAATTACAATAATAGCAATGTAGATGTGGAGAGAAGATCGGACTTTTATTTAAGCATGTTTATTTTAAATATTGATTGTTTGATAAGAAATATATATTTGAAGAATTTGTAGAGCGGTCCTTAGAGAACATTTTAGCGAAATTAGAACCTCGTAGCTTATTCTAAAATTGGTGAAAAGACGCGTTGTTATGACAATGTCGTAATTTTCACTAAACGGTTATACCCGTCAAAGGACTAAGAATGACTAGAAAATCCTCTTAAATAGTTTTTATTCGTTTTTCAACATTGATTTGAGGAGATCCTTAGGAATAAGGTGGTCATTTACCTATTTACTATTTTTAACTCGATGAAAGCAGATTGTTTATGCTGATTAAGTGTTTGCTTTTTTTAAATTAATTCAATTTAATTAATCATAGGCAATCAGAATCAGAGCAATACATACTGAATTAAAATAAACAATCTTACCCTATCAAGTTAAAAATAGTAAACAACAGACAAGGTTACTCTTACTAGATTCATTCATTTTTCCTCATCGATCTATACCACTTTTTTTTTTGCTTCAATTTTCCAAGGAACAAATGATAAAAACGGAAAAAAATCAATTTTACGATGGTCGACGAGCCATTCTTAATCGTTTTACGTGTTCAACTCCTTCTTAAAAACCGTAACTTTGTTCAAAAAATCGTATTTTTACCAACTTTACAATGATCTGCAGGATCCTAACTTTGCCTAAATGTTCTCAGGAGACCCCCTATAAATTTTTGAAATATTTTTTGAATCTCTTGCTAAAGAATGGGAGTTGACATAAAAACTTTCGCGGGACGTGAATAACTCTGTAGAGGGTGTAGAGGGAGTTCCTTCTTAATTCGTACACATTACAGAGGTTTCACTGTATTTGTATAATAATTCCTGTAGGTTAAACGTTACACTTTTTGTACATCTATTATACTCTGAATGATAAAAGCAACGTTAATCGAATTGGCTTGTATTTGAAATCATCCAAGGTTCTATGAATAGAACGCATTAAAACAATGTTAATAAATAATGTAGTTAAGTGACCAATAAATATATGTATTAGAAAGTTAGTATAGATAATTTCAATCGAAATTAGATCTGTATATGGTCTATTAGAAATTATTTCCGTTTATTTCTAAATTAACATCATTATAATCGACAAGGGAGTCGTACAATAAGTACAAAACTTTTAGATAATTAACCTAATTAATATGGGTTATTAAGGATGTACAGGAGGAGGTCTAAAGTTTTACCATAGAGCGGACATAGATTAGCATGACTTATTAGTATTGTGTATGTAGAGTCGTGTGCGGAAAAAATTTAACTGTGAAAATTTTATGGTGTGAACCAGACTTTCGCTTGGAGGGAACAACATACTACTGGATATCTAGAAAAAAGGAGACGATTCATTGTTGTACCTGAATAAAGAAAACACCACATTTCCATAGCTGATCAAGGAATTTGCCATCCTCTATTTATTTATGGTAAAACTTCAACAGCAACTATTCGTCAAAACAAGTAAAGCAATAAAGCAGTTGGTCGATAAAACCGGCTAAATTTCTCATCAAGAGTCGTTAAAAAATTTACGCATTCGGTTTCAGATAAAAGTTTACGATTCTTGAGCGGAAATATCACGTAATTTGGTTCGTGTAAGTCCGGCTGTATCTCTTGTAGGAGGTAAGAAGATGAGCAGATAGGGAGTGTCAAAACGAGTTGTATATTCAGGTAAATACCCAAAATGGCATCAGTATTCTCTCAAATTATTGCCAGTTTATGATTCTGTTACATTATGATGGCCGTCCTTATAAGCCTGTATTACACAGCCGCACAGAAACTGTCCACCTTTTTCTGAATGTCTTTTTTTTTAAATGTTTTTATTTCCAAATCCTGACCCGTTGAAATTCTGTTATTTTTTCAAGAAAACCCTCAAAAGCCTGTTTTACACAGCCGCACAGAAATCGTATAATTTTATCTGAAACCGATAGTACCTATAAAAGTTGGTATGGCTTCAAAAGTACTTTTATTTTTACTAATTGCTAACTATATTGAAGTTTCTGTAGATTGAAGCGACCCAATTTTAAATTATCAACAAAAAACACAAACATTTTCCTGAAACATGCCGCTGAAACTGTAAATTTCTAGTTAATTTTTGATTTTTTATTTAAAAATTTTTGATGCGCAATTAGTTTACTCATCTTATTAATTCCAGACATTCTTAAGGGAAATAAATGAAAATTCGAACGATTGAATGGAAAAACGAGTAAATGCAAGAAAGACCGATAATTGTCGTTTACTTAATTAGCACTACTTTTCCACAAAGAACGTACATCTCGTTAATTAGTGAAAAAAAAGTCATTAAATTAAAGTGCTTCTTTATACTTAATTGAAATCAATTTCTATCGTTAATATATTAGCGATTTAATAATCCCTGTTATCTATCGTTGTTTTGTCTTAAAGTCAACAATGATTCTCATTAGTCCTCTATATCTCTACATGTAGTGAGCGAGAGATGACATCAACTTTATTGCTTATGTAATCTGGGGGTAAATGTGTACAATCTACCCTTAGTGGGTGGTTGATTACACTCAGTTAACAGCAGCATACATTTGACCGGCAATGAAACCGTATCTGTCTGTATATTTCAATAGTAATTTAACGGACAATTTAAAACTTCTATCAACAGATATCATCCCTAAATTTTGTAAACTACACTTTTATTTCTTACTACAACTAAATTAGGTTTATTTCAAACGAAATCTTGTTAATGCTTTAAAGTAGTTGTAAGGTGTAATATCAAAAGTTTGTTGAGTCGTACGTGTATAGGAGAGACACCTTTAAAACATTGAATATGACAAGGGGTGTTTTAAGTGGATTATCGTTGTTATGTTTGTATTCATCGTTTTGTATTAAGCAGGCTTAAAATTAATTCCACAAAATTCTCATTTATTTCTGTGATTATAATGAAAAAAGTCACGTTTTTTTCTTAGTCTCTCCATATCTCTGTATTGTGTGGTTACACAATGATTTTCAGTTAGATATTTAAGAAGTATACAAATTGCTCGAGGGTTATTTGTGGTCTGACTTTCATTTATATTTAACATATCCAGAGTCTGAATAAGACTACTGTTGAATATGAAAATATACATGCCATGCCGCCGGATATGTTCTGTATTTTATTCAGATAGGATTCACAATAAGAAGGAGAAGGAAAACACGTTATTATTTTGAGAGTTTTTAATTTCTCAAAATCAGTTTTTATGAAGGATCAACAAAAACAGCATTTCAATGGCGTAATTAAAAAAATCTCCAACAGATATGTCTAAAAATATTTATAATAAAGGAAATAATCGTGAATTAAGGTCTGAGAAGGATCGAATTGTTTTAAAAACTCGACCTATAAAATCTAGAGAACGAATCAATAATAATTTCACGTATATGAATGCAACACGCTTTCAAAGAATAGAATTGTTTGTTTATATTTACACATGTTGGGACTGAAAGAATTCTAGATAGATTCTTCTAGAGTTTGATTTCTTATTAACAAACAACTTTGAAAAGATTCTTGACAATATCGATCGATGTTAGACGTAGATTAAACTGAAAGTTTTACAGGATCTGATTTCAGGTTCTTTAGTTTCCAATTATATTACAACTTCTTCATGTTATGCAATATTTGTAATGATAAAAGACACAAAGTTTGCTTTGGTAAAGAAATTAACAAATAAATTCTAACATTGCAGTGTTTACACTCTGAAATTCACTCGCCTGATACAAGCACGAATTCAGATCAAAGCAAGAAAAATAACGAATACAATAATCGTCCTTTTAAAAAACAAAAATAAGAGATCTACGAATATAATGATAGAAATAACAATCCAACGAATACGAAACGAGTCTTTAGTTGAACCTCTGTTAGGCAATTTTAGAGAAAAATTTCTCGGTTTTGAGTCGTTTTGTAGACACCTGGTGAAGTTTTTAAACTTTCCCTTTGTTCCAAACCCCTATCCAAAATTCTAAATTTAAACTAAACAACGACGAAACATGTTAATCAATGTTTGTCGAAATAGGGAGAAAGAAAGGGCGGATTAGGGTACCTAAAGGTTATCTAATTGTTAACTTTGACACACACTACTAATGTTCTCGTGAAAACTTTCAATGTTGATAAATCGATGATAATAATGTTACAAATAAAAATAAATTTTAAACCCTTATAGTATTATTGAAGTACCTTTTGATTAGTCTTGAGTGGTTACCACAAACAACACAATTATGTCACATTTGTTTCTTTCACGTGACATTTGTCGAATGATTCTTATCGATAAGTGTAGATACATATTTTTTTTTTGTTGGAATTTTTTCAACATTTTCATGATATGTAAATTTTGTAAAGTTACATTGAATATGTTCAAGATAGCCGAATTTCAACTATAAAAATCCTAGAAACTTGTTTTAGGGAGAGACTACAAAAAAAAAAAATAGAAGCAAAAGTTGTATTTGTTGTCACATAGAAAGGTGTTGATAATAATCAAAAAGGGGGAGCTTGAGCGATAAGAATAGAAGACCCTTCTCGGTGACGTTGATATTAATAATAATAATAATAATAATAATAATAATAATAAGACTGCTCCTTCAAGCATCTGTAATAATACACTGTGGCTTTCTCAGTTGAATACTACAAGTATAGTTTAACTATACATGAATTTTCCCCCCGCAATTTCTCTACGTTAGTTTTGAAACTATTGTTGTGTCTGTTATTTTATGTCTTCATCTCGAATTGTATTGTTTCTGATCTCTATTGTAGTCAATTTAAACAGCAATGAGTCAAATTGTATTTAATAATTTTTTTACACCTATAGAAATAGCCCAGGATTCACTAGAAGTCAATAAATTTATTCAACCACAAAAAAAAACATCTCATCCACATTTGGATCTTTTTCATCCATATATGGGATTGGTAAGAAAAACAATACCTAAGCTATTTATTAATTCAAGAAATGTTTTGGTCTTATCTACAAAAGCTTTATTGGACTTGTTGGTTCAATAAAAGGAGAATTTTAATTTCGTCACGTTTACGGCCTTGACTTTCGCCGGTATTATAGCAATTGCACCAAATTATATGAAGAAAACTGCTTGCAAACTCTATTGTTGCAAAATTTTTGTTTTTTAATCGAGAAAGATTCGATTATTTCCAAACGATCAATAAATAATTGATAGGAGACAGAATTTTACCCGGCGCATCCACCAAAATTGCACCTTTCATCCAATATTTATATTTTTTCTTTTATTATTATTATTATTACTGCTATTATTTGTTTTTCGACAGGTAACGTTTCGTGTTCATATTAAATAAATAGCTTTCTAGATTGTGCATGTAGATGTTTCAAATATTTCAAGTATTGCACTCGATTAGATTTCGTGTTGGAACTATAACGTTGAAAGTACCTTTTAAAAAAAATATTTTAAAATTTCTGATAAACCAACTTTACTACCATCAGATCGAACTTTTTCATTTCAATGTTCGTTGAGTAGACGAAAATTTATAAAAATGATCACAATTCAACATTATAAGTCGACATATTTAAGTAATAGCAAGAGTTGTAGTACTGTTTTCGTTATGATTACAGCCAATAAAATGATCCAATTCGGATCAGAATTAGAGTAGGACATGTGCTGGAATTGTTCAATTGAAAGGGATTTTCAATGTGAACATTTCTAGTGGCTGAAAGCAAGCGATTATGTGATTATGTCGCAAAGGATAAAAAGCCGATTGTACCACAAAACATTAGTGTTTTATTTGAATTTTTTCCAACAATGATTGAAGATACTTATCGTTAATTGTATCCGTGAAAAAAAATCAATTTTTATTGACACATATAAATGTTTATAATTTTCTTTATCTACCTGTGTTTTCTAATTCGATCGATTCTATATGGTTTATTTGTTAACAATTTCCTTCTACTTTTCATTAATTGAATCCTCATTATTTTATAGGTTTGTAAATTTGCTTTCCATTAGAGACAATTCGTGTTTTAATACGATAAATCGATTAATACTATAACTGTCAGTTAAATGATAACCTTACAATAGTTTAATGTTTGTTTTTTTATTGAATGATACCTTCAAGTCTTTCAATGTGTATTTCGTGCATTTTTCACATCATTCGGTAAATTCTGTTGATTCCTCTGATTGAAATCAGTAAAATCCATTCGACTCGTTTAAACTGTAAAGTGGATAGTCTCGTACTGTTTAATAATATTTTATGCTTGTTAAATCCTGTAAACTATTACGAAATGCTTCTGCTTTTCAGTAAAAATCCATCTTTTCTTGTATCTTGATGATATTGTGTGTATGAAATGAATTTATAACGGTGATGATAGTAGCATTGATAACGGCAGTCCTTTCAATACATCGTAATGTTTTACAAATCTAATCCGACCTTTGAAATTGTGAATACGATGGATTTCGATTTCGTCAACTCAAAATATGATATAGTCAAATATATAGTAGGTATTGAAACGTATACCTGCCTCTATTATACATATATAGTATTGATTGAAAAATAGATATAAAATATTCAATTTCTGTTATATGAATTTCATTCTTGATATATTTCACAATGAAAACACTAAAATTCAGTAAATGACATACTGACAGAACGAAATAATCGATGATATATTACAAAAATTAAAGATCTTATCGTGCACATAATAATTATAAACTAATACAATAACAAGAATTACAATTGGAATCAATTTTTCGATAGGTAATGTGACACACACAATTTCGTGTTGTTTGAATACAGGCATCTTATCAAATTTAAATTGTATTAAATTTAGTAAAGTTAACATGTTTAATTATTCAATTATCCAAAGTGCAACTGTACAACACATGTCAAATACAGAAAGTTTACTAATTGTATTAATACATAAAATCTCCAGTTTCTAATGATAATTAACGCATTTATTATTAAGTAAATCGATATATTTGTGTTCATTCTATCCGACATAATAACGATTAAATTTAATATCGAAAGTAACACACAATTATTTATGCTTGTCAAGTTTTAGTGTGAAACATATCATAATATTCAGTACAAGAAAAATCGATTTGATAAATATACAGGGTGTAATCAAAATCACTTACAATATTCAAACCTCACTATTACTATGTGGAATACAGTGCAATAGACATATGAAATTGCAAAATATTGTACCATTGTTTGATGGTCACTGGTTAAGTACTAACACTAATTTTGTTGTCTAGATTTGACACAAAACTACACTCTACATAGCAAGGAACGATGCACATTTCAGCAGTTTCCAAATCTTGTTTGCAGCTTTATAAATTCGGGTCGGCAACTGTTCGACATTTCCGACTGATACTGAATAAACTAATTGTTTCGCATGGTCCAAGAAAAAATTACAAAAACATAAAAGTTAATAGACAAAAATCATCCACAGTCAGCAGTCTCATTTTTAACCCCTGTTTTTTCTCAAAAACGGAGCCCTATCTACCCTTTAATGTATAATAAAAATCAAGTACATTTTTCAGGTTGTACACGTGATTTGAAGATTGTAATTAATTTCGATTACCTCCTGTATACGCTGATGTACAGTTATTGTCTTAATTTTTCAGTAGAAAAAAATTGAATGTTCCAAAGCGAGCTAAAACTACTTAAATTGAAGTACGTTTGTAGTTAAATGTAGTAGAATTAAAAAAAAAACTCACTCGAATCAACAAATCGGTGAATAATCTCCATTTCATTAGAAGTCTTGCAGAAAAATCGGCAATTTTTGGAGTTATGACTTAAAATTCGCAGCTAAATCCCAAGAAATTCGTCTCAAAACAAGGTAAATTGCCCTAAATTGAGGTATTTTCGAGCTATATTAGTAAAATTCAAAAGAATTCTTACTAAAGACAGTATCTTGACGAATAGTCTCCACTTTGTTAGGATTTTTCCAAAAAAATCGACCATTTTTGGAGTTATAACATCAAATTTACAGCTAAAACTAATGAAATTCCTCCAAAATGAGCTAAGACTACCTAAATTGACGTACTTTTGTAGCTCACTCAATTAAAAAAATTGGTGAATAATCTTCATTAGGCAGAAGTTTTGCAGAAAAATCGCCAATTTTAGGAGTTATAAACTTTAATATTATAGCTAAAATTAAAAAAAAATCAAGCTAAAACTACCTAATTTGACGTACTTTTTTGGCTAAATATGACAAAATTCAAAAAAACCTGCACTCAAGCGAAAAAACTGGTAAATAATCTCCATTTCGTTAAGAGTTTTCCAAAAAAAAATGAAAATTCTTGAAGTTATGGCTCCAAATTTGCAGCTAGAATTCAAGAAATTCATCCAAAACAAGCTAAAACTTCCTAAATTAACTTACTTTTGTAGCTAAATATAGTAAAATTCAGAAAAATTATCACTCAAATCAACAAACTGACAAATAATCTTCATTTTATTAGAAGTTTTACAAAAAAATCGACATTTTTTGGCGTTATAACTCCAAATTTATAGCTAAATCTCAAAAAATTCCTCCAAAACAAGCAAGAACTACCTAAATTGGCGTACTTTTATGGTTAAATAAAGTAAAATTCAAAAAAAAAACTCTCATACACTTAAATCAACAAATTGGTGAATAATCTCCAATTTATCAGAAGTTTCGCAAAAATTCGGCAATTTTTGGAGCTAAACTCAAGAATTTTTCCAAAATGAGCTAAAAGTACCTAAATTGACGTATTTTTGTTGCAAAAGTAAGTAAAATTTAAAAAAAAAAACCTTATTTATTTCAACTAATTGGTAAACAATTTTTATTTTATTGGAAGTTTTACAGAAATAGCGGCAATTTTAGGAGTTATAATGCCAAATTTGTAACTGAAACTGAAGAAAATCGTCAAAAATGAGCTAAAACTTCCAAAACTAACGTACTTTTGTAGCTCAATATAGTAAAATTCAAAAAAAAACACTCAAATCAACAAACTTCGTTTTATTAGAAATTTTCCACATAAATCGACAATAATTGGGCTTACAACTTCAAATTCATGGTTAACATTCAAGCAATACGTCAAAAATGAGCTAAAATTACTTAAATGAAGTAGCGAGAGAAATTCTAAAATTTGTTCTGTCAGTAAGTAGAGAATTATTGTGACAAGGAAATTAAAACCTATAACATTAATGTAATATAAAACTACACTTTACATAGCATGTAACAGTGCACGTTTCAGCATTTTCCGAATCTCGTTTGCAGCTTTACAAATTCGGGTCTGCAACTGTTCGACATTTCCGACCGGTACTGAATAAACTAATTGTTTCGCATGGTCCAAGAAAAAAATGACAAAAATTTAAAAGTTAATAGACAAAAGTCAGCATTTCCATTCCACTCGCAACTGAGCTTTAAAATCAGCTGAAGGATATTAATTACATATGTCGACTAAAAACAATTTTTTATACTCAAACTTCTTGTATTGCAGTAGCTCTAAAAATATTGCCAAAATCTTTAACCCTTGTCTTCTCGAAAACGGAGCCCTACCGACTCTAATTTTTCAGGTTCTACACGTGGTTTGAGATTATAATTAATTTTGATTACCCCCTGTATGGCCTGTACAATTATTGTTGCTTATATTCGGTTGTACGCTATGTTTGTTCCGAACTAAATAAGATCGTAAATCTTAATTTGAAACTAGAAAAAAAATTTGAATTTAGCGAGGAGAATTCTAAAATTTGTCCCGTTAATAGAGAATTATTGTGACAAGGAAGATTTTAAACTCGGTTAGTGTGTGAATGTAGTTGAGACGTTCGACAATAATGGTTGACAACTAGAATTAGAGTCACGCAAGCAGAAAGGTTATTCCAGTCTTTTTTTACTGAAGCTGAAAAAGTCAAGGAAACTTCAACTACATACAAGTTACGTTGTACTAATTCAATTTTAGTAGAGTTGAGGTTTAGTGGGGCAGTAATTGAGTTGCATTTGGGAATTACAGGAATTACAGCTCAATAAAATTCTTCAATAAAGTTCGACCTAATATTTAAGAGAATAATTATCTAGCTTATCATAAGTGAGATTCGGTATTTTTTTGGAAAAATATTTCAACGCATTTTCACGTTTGGCTATTGAATTTTTATTGTTTCTCAGGTAACACCTCACAAGAATTAATGGGATAGATACGTCAAAATGTCCAAATATCAACGATAAGAACTTTTTTATATGTCTAAACTTTCATGGTAACTTATCGAAATTGTATGCGTATACCAGAAAGTTGAATTACACATGTTGTTTGGAATAGGTTTACTGTAAAAATCTCATATTTTTTACGATATTCTAAAATATTCCTTCATGGATCATAGATCGGAATGTTCAAGTCTTCTGGCTCTCTTTTTTTTAGAAAAATAATCACAATATTGATGGAATGTTATAATTACTTCCAGAACTATGTTGTAATTTTAAGTTTTGACATTTATTAAACTTAACTGGAAGTCATCAACTACAGTTAACTAAAACTCTACAATAATTCTTATCTAAAACTGTTTTAACTTTAAATCTTGTTAACAAACAAAGAAGTCTCACAAAATACTACAAGGAGAATCGTTGAAAGTCGGTTCTTTGGACAATCAACAAATAAGAAGATTTAAAATTAAGACCACAAAGGAACAAACTCTAACCGAGACTACTGTTGATAAACATCTTTCTTTTAGGATTTAGCTTCGTGGTAATATAATCATGTTATGACTGGTGGTAGTGGAACACTGAGTGTTGAATATAATTCGATTATAATGCCCTTTAATACAGTATATGTGTATACTACATGATGCATCAAAATTCGTAATGTTATTTATCTCTATATAATGGAGGAAATGTACAGATAATATGGGCTTGCTGTAACCTAAAACCAAAATAAATAGCCTAGCCTTTATTATTATCGTTGATAAAATCATTATCAATAGTTGTAGGTTTATAGAGTCGACCAAATATGAATCAATATCAATCGAATTGATACCACTGACATTTATCCAATTAATTACGGAAATTCGTTAATCAGAATACGTTCGGGGGAACAAAAAATAAAATAAAAAGATGAGGTACTTTTACGTTTTGTTCCCACTGTTATTCTAGTTTTGAAACACATTAATTATCTCTATATTTGTTATGATGAAATAGGCGTATTAATCAGAACTGGATACAGTTCAAAAGTTTTTGATTGATTCTATGTCATTAATAATAATCGTATAGCGGTTTTTCAACGGATAGAATTCTAATGACAGGATAATTTATACGATCGATTATTGATGGATAACTCAAGCTAGCGAGAGAGGGAATGTCGAAAAATTTTACAACATGTAAATATTGAGACAGCTCTTCTTTCTATTACCATAAAAGCAAATTATTCATAGAAACAAACTATAAAGAAATACTCGCTGGATAGATGTTGGAACTTTAATATTATATTTTACTTTGAACGGCATTCTTCTTACCGTTATCATCACAAAGACTTGACGTTTTATCGTAATCGGTCGTTGTGTGTTGTGTTTCAAAAGGAGCAGAAATATCTACGAATTTACACGCTTGTGGTGTTTTTTTTTTCGGGGAAATTTACAATAATTAATCACAATATTTATTCGTGAAGACGGCAACAAATTCACCGACGAAAGCTCTGATAATAAATGCGAATTTGAAAGCGTGCTAGAGCCGTATTCACAGCAGCTTACATCGCATGTAATTTGTTTCTTATTATGTTACCGACATAGAAATGGAAAAATACTGGGAATGGATAGAATTCGGTTCGATGGTTGTAATGATGATGTGTTGAAGATTTCGATTTGTGCACATATTTAATGAGCTTTTGAAAATGTAAATTCTTTTCAAGTGGTTTAATGGACGATTATTCTGTATATGCAACATCTCTCTTCATTCAATTGCATATCTTGACAGAAACTACGGCAAAGTATATTGGAAATGTTTGTTCTATATCAAATAATATTTACCCGATTTGACATCTGTTTTATTCTGTTATTTCTCCATGTTTTCTATAAATGTCGATATAGAAAACATTGGAAACTATTGAATACTGGATGAGGTAAATAATATTGAAATAAATTTGAAATGTTTGATACTACAGTTGAGAGTTAGAGTGACTGACTTTAACTTTATAACGAAAAATAAATACAACAAAACGACAATATTTTGTAACTTGTAGAGTCAATTTATTCCACAATACAACGAATCTGGCTACTAATTTTCATAGTTAGTTATTTTCTGGAAATTCTCTCTGCAACTATCAGAATTTCAATAGACTTGCAATAGAAGATGATTACTTGCATGGTTGAAATACGACAATTTCATGGATATATTAGTTAGAACGGCTTCTTTAAGGTGGTGTTCTTTCTATATTGGAAAAAGATCGATTTTATATGAAGATGTAGATAGTAAGAGAAGGCAACAAGTAATCTATTTTGACCTGAATATGAGCTTTTTCAGTTTCATTGCAACCATTTTAATACAGTGATGTCAATGTAAGCCGCTATTGAAAATTGCTTTAAAACCGAAATCATACAGTCTATGACACGTTCTGGTGTCAATATCAGGTCGAATATTGATGCGAATGATTCGTGAATTGTCAATTTTGTGATTGTTCTTTTTCTCGATAATCTCTTGAATGATTTGTATATTGAAAATACATTGTCAATCTACATAAATATTTCAGATTCGTAGTAATGTTGTATAAATTTTGTTGTTGGCTTGCTGAGAAGCAAATTGATGTTTGTATTTGCCAGAATCAATACAAAGATTTTAAACATTCAACTGACAGTGTCAAGTTCAGTCGTTCCTCTACTTAATCAAAAGACAGGCAACTGTATTGTTTTCATTCAATAAACATTGTTGTATATGTATAAGTACAAGTGTATCGTTTGTAATAAATAGAACCTTGACATGATTGTGCGTGGTACGGCTGAAGAAGCATATCAGCAATATAGATCGTTATTGGTAAAATACGTCCTTGTTATGCTTGTCCAGGTGAAATTCCACTGACTGGAATAACCTGCTGTTTTCCACTACAAAGCTTATAGATTCAATAATTTTTTGCATCTCTCTGTTATCATTTTTTTTAAAAAATCGGTAAACAATAACAACAACGTCAGCATTTCAACAATGGAAAAATCCATTCTAGATTTCACCAATACTTACCATTGGGCTATAAATTCCGGTCCTATAGTGAATACCGGTGTTGTTCTATTCGTTTCAGTGTTGATAAGGGAGGAGGGCTCCGTGGAATTCTCCATGTCACCTCACCTGCCCGGATTTGTTTTCATCTCTTTGACATTATTAGTGACGGTCCATGGGACAACCTGAAACATATAATACCGTTAACCTATAAAATCCAATTCAGAGAGAGAGAGAGAGAGACTGCGACAATCGAGAAATTCTCATTATATTACAGACTGTAATTGGTCGCTTTGCGACGTATTGTTGCTTTGTTAAACATGAACACAAATTAAAAAAAAAAACACGTCTATCTGTTTCATTAGAAATAGACAAATCGAAATTCCACATTTCGAACAGAAACAAAATAATGATTGATTTGCAATTTTCTCCGCGAACGACATGCGAGAATTGACACGAATACATGAAATGAACAACACGCACTTAACTCCTACAACATTGATTTCCTATAATGAAGAGCCACAAAAAAAACCGAGCTCTATACATAATTATAATCAACAAATAATCGAAAAGTTGGCAAAACTAAGACAATAAATAATAAACTAATTAAAATTGACAATTTTCAGGTGTGATAAAAGAACAGCTGAAAAATTGTACAAATTTTAATCATTCAACAATAAACTTGGAAGCTCGCTTGTTTACTCTTATTGTTCCCGAAAGACTCGTACCAACCGACTTACAGGGATTTATTTTTATGTAGCAAGACTTTTTTAAGGCGATTATATTGTCGAATGTAATAAACTTCCCAATTTTAATCATTTATTTTCAAGGCTTCAAACTGGAACTGAACTGAAAACTGAAAATCAGAAAAAACTGATTTTTTGACTGGAGCGAAATCTGGAGTTGAACCGAAAACAAATTCTTTTCTTTCTTTTTATCTCTGGAACTGCGTCGAACTCCAAATATCGATGATTTTTTTTTTATATATTGTATATTTAAGGGTATTGGTGAGTGCGATCTTGATATCGTACAATTACATAGAGATTCCTTTAGCGAATTTTTAGGTCGTTTAATTTGTAAACAGTAAGAGGTATCGAGCTCGAAAATATCTCAATCGATTACAAATTTTATTCTTTATGGGGAGACGCCCGACTTTAATGATTGGATTTTCCAACTAATTGAAAATATCATAAGTTTTCTTCTAAAAAAGTAGTGTTAAGTTGGACCACATAACTTTTTGTATAGTGAAAATAATTTAACAAAATTTACATGGATAAATAGAGAAAAGTCAACTGCATTGGAGGACGTACTTCAAATGCCAATTTACTTTTTCATTCATACAGGGATAAAAATCTATACGATTCGTGTGAAACTCCTATTAGTTGGCGAGCCATTCAAAAAACATTCCAAGGATTGACGGGAGGGTGTCTAGAGATTATTTTAACAAAATTAGAACCTCGTAGTTCATTTGGAAGTTGGTCGAAAACATTCGTTTTAAATAAGGTCATGTTTTTTAAAAACGAGCTAAATACGCAAACGAATAAGAATTACTCAAAGACCCTCCCAAATTTTCTTTTCTTGTTCTTCTCTATTGCATCCTAGAAAAAATATGATTGATTTGCCCCGTATAAAATAAAGGAAAAAAATGTTGGGAGGATCCCTGACTCATTCTTAATCGTGTATAACTCGTTTTTGAAAATCACGACATCGTTATAAACGAGCAATTTTTAACCAACTTATAAATGAGCTACGAGGTTCTCATTTTGTTCAAATGACCTCCAGACACCGTTCTATAAACCTGTGAAATATTGTTCGAATCGCTTGCCAACTAATAGGAGTTTCATACGAATTGTGTACATTTAGATTTTCATCTCTGTATTGTCCACATAAATTGTAGAATATCCGACATAATATCAAAGTCTATAAAATTTAACCCTCTTCCACCAACTTGACGACTTACAAGAATTCTAGACGCACAAACATCATAAATTCGTCGCTTATTCCTGTCACTCCATGCGTCTTTTTCCCCATCGTAAAAACACCTCGTTTCGAAACAGAAAACATTGAGAAATATGGTAAAATCGATTATAAATTTTAAATGCATGTTAAACACAACTAGAATTGTGTCAGTTTTGTTAATATAAGACACACTAAACTGATTTATCATTGTTCCTTTACGAAATTAATTTATATCTACAACAATTGTGTCGTCTTCATCATCAATGTCTTCTATTTTAGAACGGTCTCTGTGGTTTAATTAACTTGAACATAAATTAGTATTATATGACGTATTAATTGTAATTTAGAATTATGTGGTGATTTAATGCTTGAATCGATCAATATTGACGTACAAAATTTTTTGGACACTTGACCATTAATTGACTGGATTGAAATTTGAAACTGAGTGGAGATCATTGAACTAGTCTCAGATTCTAAGTAGACTAGACTAACCCAATTTGATGATCATTAACTGCAACTATTGAACGCAATAGGACTCAAAACTGTGTAAGTACTTTTGATTGATTAAAAGAGAGTCACTAGAAGGTTTCAAATTAGTCACTAAATATTTCATAGAGAGCTTTTTTCAATCTTTAAGTATCTCCCTAGTTTAATTAGAGATTGTATTGTTAACCTAGCTACAGTTTTGATTTGATATCTGTTAATATTAACAATTCTCTCAGATTAATCTGTTTTATTTGCGGAAAAGTATGCTTGTCAAGTTGAATAATTACGAGCAATATCTGGTAGATTGTAGCTGGTATATTGTGATTAAAGCACAACACTTAATTATACTGAATAGAATATCAGATAATGTATTGTTTCTTGATGGTCTATAAGTCATATTTTTATAGAATATGACCGGAAATGGCAAGATTTGGGTTTCATTTATAGATAAAATTTACATAAAATGGAACATGTATGAATCTTAGCTTATTTTAATCATAAGTACAAGAAGATTCGATGAAAACTAAAAAAATTAAGCCATTAAATGAATTGATTTCTCTCTGTCTACAAGTCACTCGAATCGGTTCACATTGAATCAATTTTCATGGTGAAACAGCAATATTGAAAATGTGAAATCAATATTTGCTGATTTAACTGAACCTTCACAACAATCGTTGTAATAAGACATAAAAACTATCATCCAATTTTAACAGTTTCGTTCTCCAAAATTACTTGATTGGAAGCACGCAATGATTTAGTTCTTTTATCAGATAACTAAATTACTAAATAATGTTCTTGTGTGTGTGTATGTGTGTGAAGCTTTATTTTTTGTTGTCTCCGTATATACTCAGTAATCAAAGCAAATCACAAAAAAAACACGAACTAGTCAAGGTTATCTTTATAGTGATAACGTGATAAAGTTTTATATTCGATTCTCATGCTTAATAGATAGTAACACACATGTCTGGTGGAGTTTCAATAGAGAGATTACGCCTATTCCTGGATATAACGCTTATAAAAGAAAGGGCTTGAATTATTATCGTAACGGATTTGAACCAAGGTTGATTACGTTCGTTTTCTCCATATCTATTTCTCTAATCTTTAAAACAGTTTAAGATAATTAATTAAACAATCTGGTTTTTTATTGGATGATTATATTAATTACCCACAATAATCATCAAGCATCTTGGGATTGATTGTAAATTTCTGGTTATATATTTAATAAATATTTATAAAAGTTTTAATTTATTAGTCTAGAACATGCAATAGCCATTACATGATACGATATTGGGCAACTCCCTTAGCTAATTCCGAACTAAACCAAATCAATTTCAAGTTCAGTAATGTCAATATTTCTAAACAACATGCAACAATCTATCTGCTTTGTTATTAACATGGTAAAAGGGGGAGTTTAGGGGATTTCCGGGGTGGTATCCGGGTAAATCCATTCTAAACCATGTTAAAAATTTAAATTTTTAGTCAAACAATGTGAGTTTTTTTGTCTTAACAAATGTTAAAGAATCCAAACATGTCTAGTTGAAGATAAAGTAAGCAGCCAGTTTTCTCTACATTACTTACAATTTTGGTCTATATTGATAGAACGTGCTTTGAATATATTTATTTCTTATACAGGAATTTTCTTAAAGATGTATTGATAACGAACAAATTCGTTTTCATATTCTAATCAATATTGGTATTTATTGAAAACTTGCAAATTCTCATTAATAATAATGTCAAGCAAACAACAACTTCCGACCGGATGCCACATTTTCAATCTTTCATCTTCGAGAAATTCTAAACGGAAAATGGTTTGCCACAATTTTATAAAACAGGAAATCAACCAATCAAGTTGAAGTGTTACGTTGTACAAATCTATCAAGTAGTTGATTGAATTCCGTTGTTGTGTGCAATTATTTGCCACAATAAATAGTCGAAATTTCAAATAAAATCGATAATTGTTGTGATTTGAATGCGATAAAGTCATTTTCCAACGATTCTACTTAAAGCTTTTTATTTGACGACAATTGTAGATCGAACATTAATCTTTGTAGAGTTTTGTGGAGCATTACCATTGCGGTTAGTCAAGGATCATTAAGAATTGTCAGCTAGACTGATAGTAGAAGAATGAAAATTTCAATATTGCGAAGGATTAATTAAATTTGGTGGATGCGCCGGGCGAGATTTATTAATTTATGAGCAATACTAGAAATAATCTCTATTTATTTTGAGATAAGGATATATTCAATTTTCTATGCCATTACGAAGCTTCATAATCGTAGATATGCTATTAAGTCTGACAATGACGCTGGATATTACGTTACCGTGTCCTCAAGGGAGAATTTAAAAAGGTTTCTACATGAAAAACTTTTATAATAACGTTGGTATAAGGCAACACAAAAGCTGCAACGACACTCTCAAAGCTCAGAATTTGAACATAACATTGATTTCAGTGAAGATTTTCAGTTGTTGAATGATATCATAAATTTGTCTACACAATTACCTTAATTGTCTTTTTATGTCTGCTACAAAGACAATAAAATTGTGAAATTGGAAGCTTTACTAGTCGAAAAGCAATTATTTTGTGTAAGTGTGTGAAGATTTGTGTATAAAACAAACAATCTTACCTTTATTGAACGCAACGACAATGTTGAAGATCTCAATCTTTGCCACAATCAACGAAACAAGACAAATAATCTTAGACAGTTGTCCGGAACGTATAAAGCTGATTCTCACTTATAGTTCTCATTATAGCTCAATTAAAATATAGCACAATTTGCTCTAATAGATTTATATTGTAGATTTGTTTAATGTTAATCATAATTTTACCTAGTTTGAAACGTATTTCGTGAATGACCGACGTCGAGTGAAGCGTCTGGTTAACCGTCGCGCGTTTTCAATTTAAAAGTCTTTAGAGAAGCGCAGGCGTTTCTAGGATAATACATATAACCATCGCCGACAGCAATGGATAGTCTTTACTTTCATCCAAATGGAAGAAAAAGCAATTGGAAAGTTTAATAAATCGAAAATAAATAGATACGATCCGAACGATCTACACAACTAGAAATAGTACACTTACAATACCAAACAACTTTATTTTAAGCGACCAAATATTTACAGTACTAAGATTGAGAAAGATAAACATTGTTGACCATTGATCATCTTTAAAAAAATTGTCATAACGTTATATTTGTCCATCAAAATTTACCAAATATATTGATCAGTATGCAAATTTTGTAATTTTTTGTACAGTAGGAAAATTATAGTGGAATTATGCAATGCTGTCCATCACTATTAATTAAAATCGCTTTGAATTTTGATGAGTTTCCGTCAATATATTTACGAATTGTGGTTGTGGTCTGTTGGTAATTTCAATAATAACAAACAGTACCGAAATTATTGTTAAAATTATACGAATCTTAACCCGACTATCGACTTTATAGAAGTAATAGTAGCATACAGGGTGTTTGGTCTAACTATGGTGAGTTCTAAGAAACTCCTATTAGTCGACGAGCAATTCGAAAAATATTTTGAGGATTTGTAGAAGAGTCCCTAGGGAACATTTTAGCAAAATTAGAACCTCGTAGCTCATTTCAAAGTTGGTCAAAAAACGATCGTTTTGAACAATGTCGCAATCTTAAAAAAGATCTCCAAAGGCAGCAAGTACCTTATATACCGAATTTTTTTATGTATCTACATGCTGGAATATTAAATGAAAAACATTCTTATGATACTGACAATTAATATATTTTAATAATATTGAATCAACTAATAAATTCATTTCCCGATGTTATTTTAATATTTATGATTTTTATTGAAAAACACTTTTAATCCACAAACAATTATCTAGCAGGCCCTGCGTCTAATATTAACTGTCAAAATTAGTTGCCCCCTGCGATATTCAATTTTTTTTTCTAATATCAATTGTCAGAACATATAGCCACCTGAGATTTTCGATTTTACTGTTAATACTAAATAAAGATATTTTTGCATTTTTCTTGCGAACCAACGAACCGATTTTGATGATTTTTTTTCTGGGTCATAGAGAATGGTCGGCTCTACTGTTATTTTAATTTTCATCCAAATCTAAGCAAATGTAATATTGAAAATGATTTTTTTTAACATTTCTTCAGCTCTTATTCCAAAAGTGTTGGCCCTACCAGTCTGGCCAACGAACTCATCCAAGCTATCCCAAAGACCGATTTTTGTACCAAGTTTCATTAAGATTGGACTATTTTTACGGCAGTTATCGTGGATATACATATATAAATATATATATAAATATATATATATATATATATATATATATATATATATATAAAAATTTTAACGAACGGTGGATATGGGTTCCTGAGGTTCCAAAACGAACTTCTGTGCAAAAATTTTTCGGAAATTCAAAAGTGAGGATCTCGTCATTAGCTAATTTTTTTTAAAAAAATTCGCTAAAACGGACAAAACACACAGACCGACTAAAAATGACTCAGAGACAGTCCCAACATTGAGTTTTTTGGTTTTTCTCCGTTATATTCCAGAGAAAATACAAAATATTTCCACCTGTTTCAAAATAAAATGGAGAAAAACGAAAAAAAAAACAATTTTTGGAAGATCTTAAAGTCATTCTAAATCGTTTAGCATGTTTAGTTCGTTTTTGAAAATCACTACATTGTCAGAAATGAGCGTTTTTTGGACCAACTTTCAAATGAGCTACGAAGCTCTAATTTTGCTGGCATGTTCTTTGAGGACCCTTTTACAAATCCTTTAAATATTTTTCGAATTGTTCGTCGACTAATAGGAGTTTCTTAGAGCTCACCATACTTAGACCAAACACCCTGTATATTTTGTTGAACCCGCTGAAATTCTGTAATTAGGAAACAAGCAGAAAAAACAGCCAATTTACAGTTTCTGTTGTTAACAAAAACAACACCTGTTTCAATTTTCCAGAATTACAACGAATCTAACAATGAGATTCTCAACTATAGTCGATTTTTAATTATCCTTATTTTAACGAGGTAGATACCATTACAAGATTTGTCTGTTATGCTTATCACGCTAATATAAATTTAAGAATTAATGAAAATGATATACAGGAGAATGTATTAATGCATAAAAGTTGTATTATCTTCAAATTTATAATTATTCTTACAATATTTTCAATGTTTTCTATACTGGGTTGCTGCTATAATTGTACAGAATTCGTATGAAATTCTTATTAGTTAACGAACGATTCGCACAATACTTTAAAACTTCTTATACTGGTCCCTAGAGAATATTTTAGCAAAATTAGAACCTCGTAGCTTATTTGAAAGTTGGTGGAAATCGCTCGTTTCTGTTGTTGCTATTTTCAAAAAGCGATCAAAGTACACAAAACAATTGAGAATGACTTGTAGACCCTTCCAATTGTGATTTTTTTCGTGTTTTTTTTCTATTGTATTGTGAAAAACATGCGAAACATTTGCTTCTGTGCTAGAGTAAAATGGAGAAAAACGAAAAAATTCAATGTTGGGAGGATTCTAAGTCGTTTTTGAAAATTCCGACATTGTCCAAAACGATCGTATTTTGACCGGCATCAAAATGAGCTACAACGTTCTAATTTTGATAAACCGTTCTCCAGAGATTCCCCTAAAAATCTTTCAAGTATTATTCGAATCGTCCCCAACTAATAAGAGTTTCATACAAATTTTGCATTATTTACAGCAGCAATCCTTTATAATCGATAGTAGCTTATTTCTCTTTATGCTATTTATAGTTTGAAAACTAAACTTTTGAAAATACCTGAATTTGATCTATCTACATGTTTTAATCATTATAAAGTTCATCAACAATTTTATTTATAATTGTTAATTTAATTAAAACACATTTAATTTCCAACTTATCATTCACTTGTTGCATTCTATCTATCTGTCGTTGAAAGTGTCTATAAACTTTGATAACAAAATAATATGCCACTAGAGATCTTTTATACAACTAATCGCCCTATTTTGTCGCCCCTTTATATTCCACTTTAACCAATTCAATTCTGTATTTGTACATTTTATGATAGTACAAGACGACAACTACAAGTCTAATTCTGGAGATTGTTGATTTTTGCTCAATTTTATGATTATTTGTGATAATTGATCGAATTTATCGATTAAAACAGAACGAAAATTAATTTTGTGTTTGTTAAAATTTGGTGGATGCGCTGGGTGAAATGTTAACTTTTTAACGTTCTTGAATAGTTTCAAAGTTAGACTTTAATTAAAATAATTAGAAAAACTTCCATAATTACTATGTTGTTTATTTTTATACGTGATTGTTGAAAGTTTTGTAATTATCCAGTTCCGTATTAATCGTGAACAATGTTCTAGTATAAAAGAATTCAATATTCATTTTGCTTATTGATCGATAAAAAAGTTGAATATTTCAAATTTTAAATTTGTTGATCCGTAAAGAAATATGGAGTATAATCGAGTCTTTATCCTCTTTATTTTATGAATTTTATGAATTTATTTGCAAAAAATTCTTCGACAAATTTCTTTCAATCGATGTCATAGTAAGAGAATTTTCCACCAGACCATTCTGTCTTTCTATTTCGATTAATCATCATGGCTCGTCAAGCGTTCTGGCTACCAACCTACCTACTAAAAATTAATAGACTGTTTAACGTCTAAAAATACGAAATGAGAAGAGCTCGTGTGTTGTGTTTTTTTTTAATATAAAAACTATTCACAGAATCGGTTGATACCCGCCTGTAGTCACAAAGGCAGCAATTTGCCTACAGTGAATGAAGTATACAACATGACTGGGGTGGATCTAACCCTCTTTAACTGTTGTTGGCACAACGACCGCTAGCACCTTTAATATGTGTGTTTGTTTCCTTGTCTTGTCCATATAAACAGACACACACAGGAATAAACAAGCACAAAACAAGCTCAAAAATTTATCATTACTTGTTCACCAATAGGGAAGCTAAAGGAAAAATAATGTAGTTGTATATCGACTCCATTAGATATTTTATAGAGATTTAGGCATTTCGATAAATCTCACGGGTATGCTTTTATATTGCTTTCAACGTTGAAGAGCAACGCTTTGATTGAACGACAATTCTATTTCCATACAGACACAAGAATTTTATTATCTATTACACAAAAATAAATTCCATTTATAAAGATTAGATTAATTAAATTTTCCTAAAAATTTTCCAGATTTTTATCAACAAATAAACACTGCTGACGTTTCGTACATTACTGAAAAATTTCCTTACAATACAATCCCAAACAAATGGCTTCAGGCATTTCTTTTGAAATCAACTGAAATAGAAGAACGAGTCCATCTACAGCTAGATTTTATCAATTTGTTCATTCTCACTTTTTCGTTCTTTTAGTAAAATGATTCGCTGAGTTGTCAAATAGTTGTGTGTGTTGTAGAGAAGAAAGAAAAAATAGATACGAGATTGGAATCTGACAAGAATGGCTAAAAAAATCTCCAACACCTTTGATCAAAAATCTCCACCCTGGAGGAATTCAATCGAGACGTGACATATCAAAAAAAAACTTTATCAATCTTAATTGTTTTCCAAATTTATTATCCCATAATTCCTGATTAAGCGTTTATTACTCTAATTATCCGACGTATCGATTAGTTTACAATAAAATACGATATTTCAAACAACAACCATGTTGTTCATTATATTGATTAATTTGTGGTTAATTTGTGTGAAAACTGAAAATAATGTACAGCCAGTTCACTATGAGCTAAAATTAGAGCCGGATTTTCGAAATTTAATCATCAACGGCCGAACAATTATTTCAATAGAAATACATAATCAAATTAATCAAATTCAATTAAATTATAAAAATTTAAATATTTCCAGTTTAACTTGTATGAAGATCGAGATTGAAATTTCGTGTGATTATCATTTAATCACCAAAGAAACTATAGATGTTATCTTTGTACCATCATTACAAAAAGGTCGTTATCAATTAGAATTAAATTATACAGGATTATTAAATGAAGAGCCTCACGGTTTATTTCATGTGAAATGCAAGAAAATATCAGGTGATAACAGGTGAGATTTTAAATTTAATTCAGTCGATAGACTGATAACGATTGATTTTAGTGTGGGAGTCTTATCAAATTTACAATACAATCATGCTAGAGAAGTATTTCCATGTTTTGATAATCCACAATTTACTGCTAGTTACAATGTTAGTATTGTACGTCCTGATGATTTTGTTGCTTTATTCAATACGAAACTAGCAACACAAATGGTGGTGTAAATTTAATTTCATCCCCTAGTTGAGTCGTTTTTTTTTTAAAATTTGTTATTCTAGGGATGATGGTAGAGTTGTTGATACTTTTGAGACTACTGAAAAAATACCGATTTATACATTGGGATTTGCTATTGTCGATCTTGATAAAATCACTGGAATCGAATGCGATATTTACAGTTATACAAGTGAGAATTTAGAATTTCTGATAAGGACTACAGAAGAATCGATTTCCGTTTTGAACAATTTGATTAACACCAATTCAATTCATGTTAATCAACTTGTACTTCCTGATGATTGTTTATCAGAAACTATCGGAAATGGTTTGATTGTGTACAGGTAAACAACATCCGGTCATCTCGCCGCCGTATCAGCTTGATTTCCAGTGTTCATTTTATTATCCTATTCGTTTTACAATAAATACTTACATGTTTGGCATATTCAGCCATCCGGTAACCGGAATTATAAGAAAGATAGAAAGAAAGAAAGAAAGAAAGAAAGAAAGAAAGAAAGAAAGAAAGAAAGAAAGAAAGAAAGAAAGAAAGAAAGAAAGAAAGAAAGAAAGAAAGAAAGGAAGAAAGATTTGAAAAACTTTATTCTTTCTATATTCAACTTAAGTGGTAGCACTAAATTCCTAAAGCCCTGTAGAAACTAATATCACCGTTATAATCCACCCTTATGTCCGCAAACTAATCCTAATGTTTCACTGTTGAAAACGATACATCCATCTGTATTTATATGCCTGTTCTCTTGCTTATAAAAGCTCTAGTTTTCTTCATTCTAAACATGAAATTTTAGAGAATCCGATGTGGCTTACAACGCTGGCTATCAGACAACCAAAGAAAAACAACAAATTCTGAAAAGAATTACTCACGCTCTTACAAAACTTTGGACACAAAAGATGTATTTTCCAACATCAATGACTCGTTACTGTATCAGTGAAGGCTTAACAATATTCTATAAAAATAAAGTTTTATCAGCTATTGTACCCGATTGGCGATTACAAGAACAATTCGTAGTTGAAGATATTCATTTTATATTAGAAACCGATTTTGGTGATACTGCATTGAGTTTAGATTACAATTCGAAATATGATCGACGATTCTCGATAAAAGCTGGCATTTTGATGAAAATGTTGTTCCATCAATATTTAGATTTAGAAACAATCTTAAATCATCCCTCAACTGATATATGGGGTAGTAATAGTGGATATACTCTTGTAACACTTTTGAGGGATTATAAATCGCTTTCTGCAACTCTACAGCAAGTAATTTAAGTGAAATTCTCTTGAATATAATTGTAGTGATTTTTTTTCTTTCTTGAATTACAGGAGAAATTCAGGTCGGACAATTCAACAATATGGTAAATTTCTGTAGATTATCGTAGAAAAGATGGAATTATTGGGGCGATTGAAATGATTTCATCTACTGCTACAATTTCAGGACTTTCACCTGAAGAATCTTGGATATTGGTGAATAACGAACAGTACAGTTAGTTTTCACGCTTCAATCCAAATCTCCTCGTTTTTACAATACCGGATGATTCACCTTATATGAAAAAATCAATGTCATTCTTAATCGTTTTGCGTGCTTTTTTGGTTTTTCAAAGTTGCCACATTGTCAGAAACTTTTCAGAAAGCTACAAGGCCCTAATTTCACTAAAATATTCTCTGGGGACCTATACCTAAATTTTTGAACTATTTTTTGAATCGCTCGCCAAATAATGGGAGTCGTTATAAGAACTTTTCGGTTGAGGTGAATCACCCGGTATAAAAGTCTGAGATGCATATGAGGATTTTGTTGATGAATACACACAATTTGATATTCACTTGATAAATTTCAGATTATTTCCGTACGAATTACGATGATAGAAATTGGTGTATGTTGATTGATTTCTTGAAAACTGAAAATTTCAAAAATATTTCACCAATCAATCGAGCACAATTAATTGACAATACAGCCAATTTACTTCAATTTGGTTATATATCAAGCAATCTATACCTTAATTTGATCAGTTATATAAGCCTTGAAGATGATTTTATTCCATTATTGACATTTTTTCGAACAACTACAAGAATCAAATCGTTGTTAAGTCGAACTGTAACACAGACTAAATTTATGGTAGAATTTTTTCAACAATTTTCTTACTTTTTAAATAATTATAGAGAATTTAAGGAGTACGTTCGGAGTCTTATTGTGAATCTGTATAATCATTACGGACCGACAATTAAACCATTTGAATCACACATTGATCGTTTGAACCGTATTCAAATCATTGATTGGATGTGTGATTTTCACCATCAACCCTGTTTAGATGCCATGAATAAACTATTGAGTTCTTATCAAATCAACCATCCCGATTTAGAAGAATCGGTGTATTGTGGTGGCATGAGATCGGGTAAATTAGTCGATTTTCTATGGTTGTCGACGCAATTTAAACGAAAGAAAAACGAGAGGATTCTACACGGAATGGGTTGTACTCAGGATCAACAAATTTTAACGTAAATTCTCGATTAATTTTGATCGTTTATTGCTTGAATTTTTTAAAATTTCAGCTTTTACATTGAAATAATAATGGGCGAAAGTGCGATATTAGAGCTAGATGCAAGCGAATCTGTTCGTGCATTTTCAGCAATCTATAAAGGTAGCGATAATGGTATTGAATCAGCTCTAGATCTTGTTGTCAATAATTTCGATAAAATTACAAAAAGGTGAAATTATTTTAATTAAATCAATCGCATTCAATAATAGAATTCTCGAATTCTAGATTCAGTTTAAATCAAATCAATGGAATGATTTTTGGATTATCGAAACAGCTTGTTTTCCAAGACTCCATCAATAAGGTTGTACACAAGTTTTTTATTTTAATTTTTATTCAAATGAATGTGTAGATTGATGGAATTCTTGCGACTGTTGACGATGATTATTTGGAGATTTTTCAAAAAGCACGCAACGTAATCATGGAAAATATTGAATGGAGAAATTCGAATTTGTATAGAATTGATAATTGGTTAGATTAATATCAACAGACAACGACAACATCAACAGTTACAATGTTAACGAATACGTCTATTACGACATCAAGTATAACGTCAATTTCTACAATAAAGCCGACATTTGTCACCCCAGTAATTGGGGATGATTGTGCTACTATTCTACCATTTAACACATTTATACTTATGCTTCTTCTAGGTTTACTAATTTACTAAAATTATGTAAAAATAAAGGAAATTATGTCTTTCTGAATTGATATTCATGAAACATCTCTAAATTATATGATTCCGTCTTACCTTTCGCATTGTAATCGAATTTATATTCACAACAACATTAGTTCAGTATTATTACGAAAATTTGGTATTCAAAAACAGAATATCAACCAAGATGGTAGCAGAAAAAAAAATCAATCTTGATTTTTGAAGCTCTTCAACATCCATGATTGAAAATATTTTAATTAAAACTGCATGTTCCGAATTTCATACGAATTCATCTAATTCAATTATAAAGATTTATTTTGAAGATTTTGCACGACCAGAAATTTAATTTGTTATTTTGTAGAAAGTCGCAAAGATATAATAATTGTCGTGATACTTGTAGGTGATTTAAAATTAAATTTACCACTTTGTAAATTAGATTTATTCGTAACCGCAGTTAATATTATGCTGCCGGTAATAGGGAAGATTTCCACCTTTTCACACCAATGATTAAATTGCAAAATCATTTTTTAGGGAAGGAAATTTATCTCTAATTAAATAAAGCACGGAAGATTACAAAAAAAATATAAAGTTTCCCTAATATTTCCTGTAAAATAATAATTAATAGAGCATTGTATAAGGAATACTGATTTTGCTATAGGTATCAGATTAACAATTATTAACTTGCTCTAATTTCTTGGATGAATGTTTACATCTAACGTCTCATAATTACTGTAGTAATAATGTATGAAAATTCAACAATTAAGATTCAACAAATATTGTTGTAAGACATGGTAACAGTTCATTATTATATATACATCAAATCGTGAAGGATGAGATAAGAAGGATCGATAGAAATAACAAACGATCTTATATTGTTATCTATCTGTTATTAATGATTTTATAATCTTGATATCAAGTAATTACACAAGTAATAAAGGTGACTTTATCAAAATAGATGTCATGAACAGAAGTCAATTAATCGATGCGTTATTACTGTATCAATTCGTCCAATCCTTAGAAAACTTTATTTTTTGTTGATATCATGGCGAATTGAAATTTTTATGTTAACTTTACGTGTCAACGAAGTAAAAATATTAGCAGAGAGATTCACTGCAGTATACCCAATAGAGTAGTTCAAACAATGAAAATGCAAATGATTTAATACAATACAACACCCGATTTCTGATATAAAATCAACTTGGGAATCACCGGAATGGCTAGAATGAAATTGTAACGAGTTAGACGAACATTGGCAATTTTCGTACAACAAAAAAAACGTGAAATTGTGCACGTTTTTAATAAGTTACAATCGATCTGGGCAACTCAAAAATTGTTTAGATATTGGTGAATTAGAAGAAATTTTATTGTGGGATCATTACGGGTACAGTTTTATTGTAACAATAATTATACAAAGGAATTTGCACATATGCGGTTCTTGGTGATTTAATGCAAGCACATTGGTGGTTGGATACGTTACTAAATGAAGGTTTTACGAGTTATTTTGAATATTAAATTGTCCATAAATCATGACAAGATGTATAAATGATTCTGTTTTTAGATGAATTTGTATCATAAATTTAATAAATATTGATCTTGAGTCGTACTAGTAGATTAACAACAATATTTTAACACGTAATAAGCAGACAAGTGATCAATCATTTAGATTATTGAAGAATTAATATCGAACAATACTAATTTGTCTTAACTGATAATTTTTAAAAAGTATTTATTTATTTTAGATGTTTTTATTAAATTTATTAAGGCTAAATACACAAATTTGATAAGGTAAATTGTGTTAAATAGGACAGGGATTTCTCAACATGGTTTTAAATAATTTAATTTTAACCATGAGAATGTGATGAATCAAGAATAGATTGATAAATTATCCAAATCGAATTCAGATCAGAATTTTCAAATTACAATTCATGATGCATTGAAATCGGCTAATATGAATTTACAACGACAACAGGCGAAATACAATACATTATTTATCATTCTGATAAGTGAGTCTATAAAATTATACCCTTAACGAGACACCTCTAAGAGCCCCAGTGAGCCATTACAGAGGTAATTGAAAAATTGATCTAACTTCAGTCCTAATTTCTCCCTTAAACTTGAGTATGAACACGAACGACAAGACACGCATCCTTTAGAATAAGATGAACTACTTATATGTATAGAAAAAATCATCAAAATTGGAAGGTCGAGTGACTTACTTGTAAGATATGTCAAACATTGACTGGCGCTTTGTTTAGCTTGTGTATAGAACACTAAAATAAATGGCTATAATTAAAGAGAATAAGGTTCAAATTTGGGCAAATATTGTCTCAAATGAAAACTTTGATTAACACTTGAATTAAAACTAAACAACTTATAAATTAAAAACTAGTTTTAAGGGTCAAATTGATCAATTATTGTAATCAAAAGCAAGGCTAAACCAAAGAATCTAAACCATAGGAAGAAATAATCAATCTTAACCACCAAGAACGAAGAAGAAATGTTAGGTTTACATTCAGGTTCAATTTCAAAATATATTATCAGCTCAATTCCCGTTTTCGGTGATTTTTGGCTTTCGGCTCAATTTAAAATGATTAACTTTCCCTAAGAGCTATTTACAGGGTAACTATTTGAATACCCTCAAAAAGTGAATTTTATTTTTTAATATCCTATTAGAAGAAGTATTTTTTTGTTAATATATATATTTTACCATGGGGTAGAAAAACGCAAAACAATCGGCATATAATCATCCATAAATTTAACCCCCAGAGAAGGTATTAAAATACTTCTTACACCTTCCGATAACCCTAGCAAATCTCTATTATATAGTTTTTGAACGACTAAAAAATGTTGAGCAGTTGCATAGATATTTGAAAAAAAACTGATTTTGCAGGGTTAACTTCAATTCCCTAGTACCATCCCTTAAACTTGAGTATGGGTACAGATGACAAAACAGACATTCCTTGGAATAGAACAAACTACCCATTTACCAAAAATTATCCAAATTTAGAGCTTTGTAAGATCGTGTTAAGTGTCCTAGTGTAATGAGTTCCGGTCAAAATTTATATTTTTTCCGGTTTTCGGTTCAATTCCGGTTCAAAGCCTTGGTTAAAATAGCATAAGAATTAGAAAACCCCAATTTTGAACCCTTGTATCTTGCCTGTATTAACTTGACTCAATTCCATTTCAAATTACATCAAGTTATATTCATTTATAGATGGATCAGACTAGGTTTACCCAAAACCATTCTTGCATTAAAAAATGAAATATAGTGTATTTTCTCTTTTGTTTTACTGATAATATATTTAAATAAAAAAATTGAATAGACACGATTGGTTAAGTGGATTATTCCGAAAATTTTGGATGCGCCGACTTGGGCAAACTTAAATTGATCCATCTATACAATTATTATCTACAGTCTAGACAAGTTGTGCAAAAAAAATAGACAAAGTATACGACAGGCTTTTTCTAAAGTGTAAATATTTTGACATTAGATGGGATTATACTGTAGGATTACTCTAAAACTCTTATCGGGATGTGCTCAATTTGAACAGAATCACGCTTGTCTTGAATTATGTTTATTTTTATTTAATGTAACCCCAAAAAAAATGTGAAAATATAGAGATGATCATACATTTTTATCGCTGGTATTTATCTAGAATCAAAATAAACTTAACGGGATTACCCTGTTAATTCGTTCAAGATAAGATATGTTCATTTAAAGAGGGATTCAATAAATTTACAACACAGTTTAAGCCATAACTGGCAGTTTTTAGTTGTTCTAGATAATAATAGATTGTTGTCGATAAAATGTGGAATTTATTTAAATTTATTCTAGTGTTTATTCTAATAATAAATTCATCATCTAATAGTAATGCAATAGAAAATCGAATCGAATCGACAGAATATCGTCTACCACAGACAATAAAACCGATGAAATATGAGATTACATTGAAATTAGACACGGATTTTGCTACAACAAATCAATTTGTGGGTGCTGTTACGATTTATTGTAAAGTTGAAAATGAAACTAATCAAATTAAATTGCATTCAAAAGATCACAATATCACTTCAGCAACTGTGAAATGGAATTATAAAACGATAGAGGAATTTGGTGAGGGTAGTTTGAAAAGTGATCCTGTATCGGATATTTTAACGATACCTTTAAAGAATAATTTATCAACCCTTGAATATACTCTTGTTATTAATTTCAAAGGTGTTATAAGTGTGATTGATATGCATGGATTTTATAAAAGCTCCTATATTAATACAGATGGTAAAGTTGAATATTTATTAGCAACACAATTCGAACCGGCATATGCTCGACGCGCCTTTCCATGTTTCGATGAGCCCGCATTTAAGGCAATTTTTAATCTGTTTATAACCCATCCGTCTGATTATACAGCTTTAGCGAATACACCATCTAAAGGACCACCGTCACCACTTCCACCGTAAGCTCTATAAGAAAATTATCAAACAATTCGAATTAATCGTTGTTTATTACAATTAATTAGCGGATTAGCAGCAACAGAATTTCAACCAACACCTGTAATGTCGACGTATCTAGTTGCATTCGTTGTATCGAAATTTACCTGTGATTCAGGTAAAAATCTGACCGGTGATTTGCCGTATCGTGTTTGTTCAAGACCTCAAATGGCGAATTTGAGACAAACAGCTCTAGATTACGGACCGAAACTTATGGAATATTTCGAATCGTTCACTGGTGTTAGATTTCAAGATTTTGGTATTGGTAAATTGGATCAGATTGCAATACCGGATTTTTCACCGGGTGCTATGGAGAATTGGGGTTTAATCACGTACAAAGAAGCAGGTCTGTTGTACGATCCGAACGAATCGAGTAATAATTTTAAACAACGCTTATTGATGATTGTTGCACATGAATTTGCTCATAGTTGGTTTGGTAATTTAGTAACAACAAAATGGTGGTCGGATATTTTTTTGAATGAAGGTTTCGCTAGATTCTTTCAATATTATGCAGCAGCCGAAATTGAGAAATTATGGCAATTAGATTTGCAATTTGTTATCGAAATTCTACAGGATGCTCTAATTACGGATGCTACAGGTGATTCAGACGCGTTATCAACAGTGGTGGCAACGAAAGCTGAAATTTCATCAAGATTCGATACGATTTCGTACAGTAAAGGTGCCTGTATTTTACGAATGGTATCACATATTATTGGTGAAGATAATTTTAAAAATAAACTTCAACAATACATTAACGCTCAGTAAGCAGCTCAAGATTTAATCAGATATAAAAGTTTATTTAAAATTGTTTTTTAATTAGTAAATTCGGTAATGTTGTCGCCGAAGATTTATGGTCATCACTAAATGATCCAACTGCACTACCGAACAATCTAGATTTGACAATTTTAATGAATGAATGGACTTATAAAGCCGGTTATCCAGTAATTAAGGTTGAAGCACATGGTAAAAGCGTTATATTAACACAAGTAATTAGAAGATAATTAATTTTTCTAATAGGTTTTAATTAAAACAAATCTATTTTATAGAGACGATTCTTGTATGCTGGTGAAGATCCTACGAAATGGTACCTTCCCATTACTTATACAAGATCTAAAGATGTTTCGAAATTTGCTAATACAAAACCACAAGCTTGGTTATTACCAAATAATAATTTAAGCATTGCTGATTGCTTGACAGATGATAAAAGCTGGATTATTCTCAATAATCAACAAATAGGTATTGATAAGAATTATTGGTTTATGTTAGCCTAAATCGGTACAACTTTAAGCATACAACCGGGCTTTCGAACCGTTACTTTTTTGTTCCGGTTCAATTAAAAAAAGTATTATCGGTTCCGGCTTTCGTTGCTTTCAAAAATACTGGCCTTTTGTCGGTTTTCAGTTTTCGGTTTAATTCTAAGTGATCAATTTATAAAATTCACCCTAAAAGGTACAATCTCAAGAGCTATTTACAGGGTAACTATTTTAAATATAGGAAAAATCCAAACAGGCAACTTTTATTTTGTAATTTTCCATATTTATGGTGATGTGTGATATGCTTTGCTATGGGGTAGGAAATCGCAAAAAACACATCTGTAACTTCAACCCCCAACAAGGGATGAAAACGCGACTCATATCTTTTGATAGCCCTGACGATTCTATATCAACTAGTCTTTAAACCACTTTAGAATACTTAGCCTTTACAGAGATATTTAATAAAAACACTGATTTTAGAATGGTAACTTTAACCCCCAATATCTCTCTTCAACTTGAGTATCGGCGCTAACAAAATACGCAAATGAAATGGGAGACCTATCTACCACAAATCATCAAAATCCTGAGTTTCAGAGCAGGGAAGAAAGAAGAGATGGAAAGAGGGAAAAAGACAAAAAGATCAAAATCTGGAATTTTAACCTCGGGTGGTTTACTTATAAATTCGTGTTAAATTGCTGACGCATTTCCGGGGAAGGGAGAGAAGAGAAGAAAAAAAGGAAAAAAACATGTTAAGTGGTATGCTGGAGCCGAAAAAAATGGTTTCTGTTTTCGGTTCAGCTCCGGATTTGGCTAAAATCTTGTTTTTTCCCGGTTTTTGATTTTGGTTCAGCACCGATTTGAACCCCCGCATACAACTATCGTTACTTTTTGATTTACTCATGAAATTCTTAGTAATGAAGATAAATGCATGCTCCTTACTTAACTTTCTCCTCAAATTCGCAAGATTTCTGGGACTGTAAGCCAAGATTTACACACTAAAGATACTAAAATTTTCGAGCACATTTCATGGTCCAAAAGGAGGCTCAATCACCTCAAAAATTACAAATAATCTCTAATGTTCTAGGCTTTTACCGGGTCGATTATGACGATCAGCTCTGGGAGAGGATCTCATCAGCTCTAAATAAGCCGTTCTTTGATGGCATCCCGGCAACAACCAGATCACAAATCGTTGATGATTTATTTAATTTTGCCAGAGCTGGCATGAAAACATATTCGTATATTTTTGATAAAATTGGATTTCTACGAAAAGATGTCAATTATTATTCATGGTATTCAGCATTTCAAGGATTCAAATTTTTATTAGAGAAAATTAGCGATTCAAAATTGCGCAATAAATTAAATGTAAATGAAGTAAACATTTACTTTGATTTGATTTGAATTTTCATTATAATTTTTACAGGAATTAATTCTATTTTTAATGGATGATTTATATGAATCAGTACCGTTCAGTGAAGAATATCCAGAAAGTCAAATCTACACGTTAAAACAGGTATTAGCATTAAATTGGGCTTGTAAATTAGGTAATGTCGATTGTATCGCAAAAGCACAACAACAATTTTCTAAATACCAGGAAAACAATACAATTTCGTAAGTTAACACGTAATTAAAACACGCTAATTAAATTAAATTACAATTATATAGATTAAGTCGAAATTTACGTGATGCCATCTACTGTTCAGCTCTGCGAAACAGTAATCAACCACTAAAAGATTGGGAATTCTTATGGAATAAATACGAAAACACTCAATTATCAACGGAACAAGTTACAATATTATCTTCATTAGGTTGTGTACAAGATGTACGAATCCTACGGGAATATTTGGGGAAGATCTTTAACGAAACTTTGAAGATTCGACGTCAGGATACATCAACGGCTCTATCCTCGATTTCCAATAATAATCCAGATGGAAGTTTAATAATTTTCAAATATATTACAGATAATTATCAAGCAGTAATGAATTTGTAAGTTGTTCATTTATCAATCGACACGGTAATTATAATCAAAAATGCTTCCAGTTACCAATCCGAAGAGTCTGTAATTTCGTTAATTAAGAGCTTAACAGATCGATTCACAACAAGAACACAACTTGATGAGGTAATTTTTACTAATAATTTAATCAATTGTTAGATTAAATTATTAATTTCTACAGGTCAATAATCTAATTGATAGTAATGTATTGAGTGATAACGCTAAAGAGATTCTACAAAAAGCGTTAATTAAGGCCAATGAGAATTTAAAACTGGTATCTAAATATGAATTAGATTTGAATTATTATTTTTCAAAGGACGGAAATTCAGCATTTATCACCAAAAGTAGTGGTTTCTTATTAATATCAACAATATTATTTACGATTTTATTTAAATTGTAACAAATCAATAATTAAATACAGAATCTAATTTTATGAATAAAACAGAATTTACATATTTCATAATTTGGTTTTAAATTAATTGACCCCGAATAAGATTTCCAATTCAAATTTATAATACACGTAATAATTAATTTTAAATTAAATTAGCGCCTACTATACAGCAATCAAGTATATAGAAGACGGTATAGTTAGTTGCATACCCAACCCTTTACAATTATTTTTAATTTATAATTAATATTAATCGAGAAGTTAATTTTCTTATCTAAAATAGCTTAAATAATCGAAAACAATTGGAAATTGAATATTTAAATTTATTTCTATAGTTAATTGGGAAATATAATTTTGAACAAAGTAGGTGGTGGATGGAAGCGTAAGTCGTTGATTAGCTCGATAATTCAGATTACTAATTGACGTTTATTCTGATTAAAAATTAATAATAATATGTTGTAATAATTTAAATTGCTTGCTATTTTATATGGTTTAATTTTCCTTTGTTGATATAATTGTTTAGCAATGCGCGTTTGTCGCGACCGAGATTCGTGTGTAAGGGCCTTAACAAAACAAAAATGTACGGAGAGTGCGCTGTTTGTTCTCATTAGTGTTACCAAGTCTAAGAAAAATTCGTTAAATTTAAAGACTTTTTGAATCTAGGGAAATTTAGAGAAAACTTAAAAGAAATAAATAACCAGTACTAGTTGTATTAGGAATTTTGTCAGAATCCCTACTTTTGCACACTTGTGTCGGAAATAGCAATTATACTTTTTCCGCCTATTAGGAAATTGAATATTGGAGCCAATATATATAGGGATTTTTTTGTTCAAAGTCTAGGGAAAAATGCACTAATAGATCTGGCAATGCTGCTTCTTGTATACTACAGTCGTGCCCCCTAGTGTTAAAAACTATTGTTATTTGTATAACAAGGTCAACAACACGAAAATCAGAAAATGGCCAAGTTTTTATAATAAAATTCAATTAAAATTAACAAATCAATTAATAGAAAATAAACAATTTGTTAGTTATGTGAATGTTAATTAAATATCAATAATAAAATATATAATTATAGTGTTAACAATAACGGACCGTTATTGGGTAAGTCGATATAAGTGCATATCTATATAGTTCAATTTTATAGATATAAGTCTATTATCTATGAGATATATGATGTATATAAAACAAATGAAAAATATCGCCCCCTATTCAACAATAACAACAATCACACAGCCTTCTTAGTTATAGCAACAAAAAAAAAATTAACAGCAGCCCCCTGGGGGGTACGTAAAGACATTCACCTATCCCGAAGTAGTCTGGTATAATCAATAAGAATCAACAAATTCTAATTAGGGAGTAGTGGAAATTTATTTAAATTATTTTATTGTTGTATTTCGTCGATGGTAGAGACGGTAGCGTCGCGACGTCGAACGTCTCTACTATACTGTCAAATTATTGTTTACGATTCTAATGATTTTTACCGCGTTTCAAATTGAACAATTCGTTATCATTGTTGTTGTTTGATTATATTATTTTTTGATTATTTATAAATATTTATATGGTTTTGTTGTAGTCCTACTATATTACACTACCTGAGTGATCGATTATCAACAATAATTATCACAAAACTGGCGTTTTATCAAAAGGTAAATTATTTCAACATACAAATAATAGAATTGTTATTAATTTATTTTCAATATTTCCAGGATTCTTTATCTAATTATTTATTTAGTTTTTAATTAAAAAAAAACACTGCTAAATAATGTGGTTACCGACGTGAATTCTTCCCAGATTTGGTTTATTATTTTTTATTTGTTAATGGTGGAAAAATGTAAAGAATCGGCAATGTCTGACAGTAATTACATCAATGAGATGTCAACGGAAGTGTTGACTGGTGCTTGTAATAATAATAATAATAATAGTATTAATAATAATGCATCTACTATAATATCTTTATCTAATAATTCAGCATCATCATCATTATCATCACCACCTCCTATAACAATAACAACATCATCACCACCAATAACAACAACTACAAATGATATTCTATCAAATGTTGTAAATGGTAATATTTATGATCATTTACCGAATAATAATATTTGTAATGATGTTACAATTTATGATGCAAATTATAATCGAGATCTAATTCCATCGAATTATTATCATAATAATGATTATTTACAAAAATTACAAACAACTAATACAAGTAATATTGCAATAAATAAAACAGAAATACCACCAAATTATAATAATGGTTGTATGTTAACAGCAAAGAAAGTATCAAAAAGTCGTAAAAAAGTGGCAACTACTAGTAGTAGTGGTAGTGGTGGTGATGGTGGTGGTAGTAGTAGTAGTGGGAATGTTGGTAGAGGACGTCCAAGGAAAGCATTAGTAGCTATGTATCATAGTCAAATTAGTGGTGATAAAAATACAATAAAAATACGTATAAAAAAGAGTAATTTTACAACACAACAATTACCAAATAAAAAGAAAAGTGGTAGACGGAAAAAACAGAAAGTAACATCTGATACAGATGTATCTGATTATGAACATAATCAAGTAAAAAAGAGTCGTATAAATAATAATACTAATACATATAATACAACAAATAATACAAATAATGAATTGATAACAAGTAGTCAACAATATGAACCTGATGAACAGAGTGTATGGGGTGATAAAGTTCCTGAAACAATACTCTATAAGATTTTTCAAAATGTTTGTGAAATGGATGGTTGTTTACCAAATTTGGTTAGGTAACAATATTTTTTTTTTTTTTGTTAATTTTACATTATTTTTTTATTATTATTTTTAACCAAAATGATTGTCACAATTTGATTAATCTTCATTCAATTTTCCATTCATTCTAACGAACTAAACACGCAAAACGATTAAGAATAACTCGAGGATCTTCCCAAGATTGCTTTTTTTGTTTTCCTTTATTTTATTCTAGAGCGGGAGCAAATGTCTCCCATTTTTTTCTAGGATGCTATAGAGGAAAACAAAAAAATTATGTTGGAAGCATAGCTGTCAGAGCTTTGAATATTTAAATTATTTTTGTGACTTAAGTCATGTTTACTTCTATCATTTTTGAAAGGTGATTTAAGACTTATAAATTAAATCATTTCGTAAAGTGCCTGATTATTTTCGGTACTTTTTTAAATAAGTCAGAGACTTGAGTCAGTACAAAAGATTTACATTGTTAATGGGTGATTTAAGTATCTTGAAAATGATTTAAATCGGAAAAAATTGGTTTCTGATTGAAGTCATTTCAAAATATGTATGTGAAGAAAATACAAGATTTCAATCAAAGACAATTATCAAGATTGGTTTTAAATTTTCATAAGTAACGTTTTGAAGTAAAAACTTGAGGTTTATTAAGTCAGTTTGGTAACCGACTTAAGGCTTAAATCATTCTAATATCAAAAATATAAATGACTGATCACTTGAGTAATTTCTATCTAAGAATTGACTTATGATTTAAGTCTTCTCTAACTAACTAACTTAGTATGTATTGACTAAGTTAGCAAACTAATGCTTCACTAGCTGATATCTAGACACATACTTCAAACATTTCTTGACTTTAGAATTATTTGATTTTCCAATTAGAGAATAATAAGAGTTGTTTAATAAGAATACGCGAACTTAAAGTGTGACAATAATTTTGGTTGATTTTGTATTTTGTTATAAACCTTTAATGTAATTTGTTGATTAGGTTGTGTCGTGTATGTCGATTATGGCGTAAAGTTGCATTAGAGCCTAGTCTATGGAATAAGATTGATTTAAATTATGTTAAAGAACCATTTCGTACCGATTTCCAATTACATTGGTTAATATATAATCGTTTATCAAATTGTCAAGATTTAAATTTAGGTGAATGGAAAATACGTGATATACAAATAGCTATTGAAGCTCTCTGTCAAAATTGTCCAAAATTACAAGGTATCAATTTAAGTGGTTGGAAAGGTTTAAATGCTGATCATTTAAAATATTTAACTAGTGAATGTAAGAAATTAGAAAGGTTGGATTTGTCGTCAATTAACGTATGTTTTTATTTATTATAATTAATTTCTTTTTTTAATTTAATTTGTTGGTTCTTTTACAGTCAACTTCAGCAATTAATTCACAGCCTTTGGTAGCTTTAGGACAGACTATGAGTGATCGTTTAACACATTTAATTCTAGCACACAATAAAATGGCAGGATTTACACAAATTATGGCATCAATTGCTGTAAATATTTGAAATCATTTTAAACTTTTTAAATTATTATTATTATTATTTTTAGACAAATTGTCCAAATTTACAATTATTGGATATTTCAAATATACGAACATTTGCTCATAATAGTGCTCTATTACATATTGAAAAATTACAAATTGGTTGTCCAAAATTACGTGTATTACGTATAACAAATAGTCAAATATGGTTAGCACCAGCTAGTTTAACTGATCAGGTATTTTCTATAATATAATATTTTAGTTGATTTTAATTTAATTTAATTGATTATTAGATGGCATCTAGGGGTTTTCCATTTTTGGAAGAATTATCATTAGCAGGTTTAGAAGAAGATCAAACAACAACTTCACGTTCTGTTGATGATGAAGGTATTGAACGTATCCTGAAAAATAGTACAAAACTTCGTTTATTAGATGTTAGAGGTTGTATACGATTAACTGATTCTGGTTTAGTTAAAGTACCAGCTTGGGATTTAGAGCATCTTTTTTTGAGTGGTACATAAACATTGAATTTTATACATTTTTTTTTTTTTTTAATAATTTTAGTTTAAAAAAAGTTAATTAATAATATTTTACAGCCTGTTATATAACACGAGCTCAAAATTCTGGTTTAGAATTAATTCTACAGAAATGGAGTCATAGTTTAGTCGAAGTTGATTTAGCTTGGTCTACAGCAACAGCATCATTAGATGCAGCCGTTTTTGCTCTAGCTGATAAAGACACCGCTTCAAAGTTAAGGTTAACAATTTTATATATTTATGCCTATTTTTACATTTGGTATCATTTTAATTAGAAAATTGCATTATTCCGAGCATACAAATAGAAACTAGATTGGTTCTAAATATTTAATTAACTTATGTTTGTTAAGTTATTGTGATTATGACTGAGTATGTTGTGAGTGTAATTGTTAGATTCTTTAACTTTTTTTTTCTTCTACTTAATCGTTAAAGGTCATCACTATCAATGCTGTAATTTATATGGGAGAAGTATTTTTTAAAGAATTTGAGATTCAGTTTTTACCATTTGAAATAAGTTGCCTTTCTAGGATTTTGATCTATTTTTATTTTATATAAAAAATTTTTTTTGCCGCATAGATAATTTGTTAGATTTTAGTTTGTTAAAGACCTTGAATCTACCTGACTGACGCAGATCAATATTGCTATAATTTGTACTGTAATTATTCTAACAACTCATTTACTGAACTTTTTGTTGTTTGCTCTCATTATTCATTTAGATTTTCTGTAATTTTTCTTACTCTATGTTGGACGTGAAATAAGTAGAAAAAGAAAAACTAGAATCAATATACATAAAGGAGAAGAATTTGCTTGAAATATAAGTAAGACTCTGGATTATACACAATTCTATTGCATCCAAAGGATTGATTAAATTATTTCATAGTTATTTAATAAATTTGTTCCTAAATATTGCTAAATTTATCAACAAATTTCAGCTTTAATATTATTTAATCATTCGATTTATAGGCATTTTTACGCTCAAAGTAAATCATAATGGTTTTATATAAAAGATTTCTATATGTATTCAACTTATATCAGTCTCTTCCGCATTGAAAAGGTTAAATAAACATCAACCACGAAACAGGGTCAAGTTTAATGACAAATCTCTTCAAAATTAATCGATAACAACATTAATAAAAAGAGAAATCACTTGTTAACTTCGGTTTCTATATGTATGCTTTATCTTTGGATCATTTGGTAATGTTTTTGGACAATTCTATATCTAAAATAATGTAAAAGGAACTTGGGGTGCTCCACAAAATTTATCTATTTTTGCAAACTATCATCCACTGTTTATGGGAGCCTTTTTAGCGATTTTTTTTTAAAAAAAATTAGCTAATGACGAGATCCTCACTTTTGAATTTCCGAAAAATTTTTGCACAGAAGTTCGTTTTGGGACCTCAGGAACCCATATCCACCGTTCGTTAAAAATTTTATACATATACAGGGTGAGCCAAGAGGATGGCCACCTAAAAGTATAAGAAGTTCTAATTGATGGAACTTTATAAAATTTCGTATTTGGGCGTTTTGGCACTTGAACTACCTTTGGAAAATATTTTCGTTGTTCTATCAACCCCCGTTATATGGGGTAGTGCACCCTACTCTCTTATTTTAAATAGAATGGTATATTTTTTATTACATTTTTAGATTCTTTGATGAAATCGAAGGGGACTTTGATAATATGACCTATGGCTTATCGCTGAAGGTTTTTCAGATATTTTGACTTTTCATGAAATTTTTAATTTTGCAGTGTTTAAATAAAAAATTCATAACATAGAAACTATTGCAGTTAAAAGATTAAAATTTACAATTATAATAACACAAATAACGTACTTTCTATCAAACTAAAGAGCATTTAATTATCTTTCAGCGTTTGGCTGAAATGAATTTTTCTTTCAGGCAATTTTCAAACTATAATAACTTGCTTATTTTAAATAGAACCCCATATTTCTCTTTATATGGTTGGATCGAGAAAAAAATTCTGCATCGAATTGTATCAACATTTCCTATACCTATCTTTGATAATTTTTCAGTTATTCAAAATTTTAGATTTCGCCCAATCACCTCCCTTGAAAGAAAATGTAATACGTCTAGTCGTCTATGCCATATTAATCCAACTACAATGAAATGCATAGAAAACTTAGCAAAAAAACAAAATATCACAAATGACGTTAATATTAAATATTTTACCTGTATTTTTTACAAGTTTAGGACATTCTGCATACACAAAAAGCAAATTCAATAAATATTAATTTAATTAATTATCAATTTCATTCATTTTATTTTATTGAGATAGTCCAAATTTAATTAATTAATTTCATCTTCATTGTGACAATTGAATTGAAGGTTGTTTTACTAAGCCTTCTATGTTTTACATTTTATTTCAGGAGAAAAAATTTGACGAAACTGAAAATTTTGGATAACTGAAAAACTATAAAAGATAGGTATAGGAAATACTAGTATAGTTCGATGTAGAATTTTTTTCTCTATCTAGCCATATAAAGAAAAATATGGTGTTCTATTTAAAATAAGCAAGATATTATAATTTAAAATTGCCTGAAAGAAAAAATTATTTCAGCTAAACTCTGAAAGATAATTCAATTCTGTTTGAATTTATTAAAAGTACATCATTTTTACTACATAAATTCTAAATTTTAACACTTCAAATGCTATAGCTTGAAAAATATGAATTTTTCAACCACACACTGCAAATATTAAAATTGCACTTAAAGCTGAAATATCTGAAAAACTTTCAGCGCTAAACCATAGATCATATTATCAAAGTCCCCTTCGATTTCATCAAAGAATCTAAAAATGTAATAAAAAATATACCATTCTATTTAAAATAAGAGAGTAGGGTGCACTACCCCATATAAGGGGGTTGCTAGAACAACGAAAATATTTTCCAGAGGTAGTTTAAGTGCTATAACGGCCACATACCAAATTTCATAGAGTTTCGTCAATTAGAACTTCTTATACTTTTAGGTGGCCATCCTCTTGGCTCATCCTGTATATATATTTATATATGTATACCCACGATAACTGCCGTAAAAGAAATGTTAAAAAAAATCATTTTCAATATTACATTTGCTTAGATTTTGATGAAAATTAAAATAACAGTAGAGCCGTCGATCCTCTATGACCCAGAAAAAAAATCATCAAAATCGGTTCATTGGATCGCAAGAAAAATGCAAAAATCTCTTTTTTGAGTATAAGCAGTAAAATCAATTATCTCAGGTGGCTATGTGTTTTGACAATTGGTATTAGAAAAAAAATTGAATATCGCGGGGTGGTAACTAATTTTAACAGTTAATATTAGACGCAAAGCCTGCTAGAGAATTTAGCTTAAAAAAATCAAGCAGGCCTTGATTGGACGTATTAGACAAACAGTAAACTTCAAACGAATGTATTAGTGTTTCTTATTGTTTGTGGATTAAAAGTATTTTTCAATAAAAATCAGAAATATTAAAATAACATCGGGAAATGAATTTATTAGTTGATTCAATGTTATTAAAATATATTAATTGTCAGTATCATAAGAATGTTTTGCAATTAATATTTCAGTATGTAGATACATAAAAAAAATTCGCTATATAAGGTACTTGCTGCCTTTGGAGATTTTTTTTTAATTATTGAACTCTACTCTTTTTTTTCAGAATTTTAAACTTATGTGGATCATCAGTTAGTTTAGAACCAGTAAAAGCAATACTTGAAAATTGTCCAAATTTGCATTCCATCAATTTGCAATCCTGTCGGGCATTACCAAGAGGTATAAAACGTTTATATACTGGTGATACTATAAATGAATTAAAACAAAGCTTACAAAATAAAAAGGATGTTAGTGATTCTGATACAGAACAATCACCAGCTCATACAAATGTTTCTAATAATTTTATCAATAATACATCAACAGCAAATAATGAATAATTAAAATAGAATAAAAAGAAAAGAACAAGTAATGGCCTTTAATATGTTGGTGTAAAAATCTCGTTATCAGGTGTGTCTTTTTAAATTTGTTGTTAATAATAAAACCTCGATTAATCATTGATAGGAGGGTTGTATAAATTTTCAGTATTTTGTTTGAAATTACGTTAAAATTTGTCCTGTTATTATTATATTTAATATTTTGAAAAATCTGTGATTTTATATGGTTTTTATATTTACAAAATTAAATTAGAAATTGGTAAAACGAGATTTTATTACCATTATTATTATTTTTATTACTATCATATTTGTTATTATTTATTTATTCCATGTTTGATTTTATATATATACAAATTTCATTTTTTTTAAATGGGAACCTATGTTTTATGTGGGGCACATTACCAACATTTTATTTGTAATAATTTGGTCTAGTAATTAAACTAGTCCATCTTTTTAATAATAATAATAATAGCCTATTGGCAAGTTTTAATAGTTGTTGTAAATAAAATTATAAAATGATTTTATTGAAACAAAAGCGAGTTTGCTTATTTAGATAACATTTGTATTATAGAAATATTAACAATAGTGTTTAAATTATATTTAAATATGTAGACTGTTGGACAATCTGGTGAGATTTAATAGTTAACATTATTGTTACTGTTCTATGTTACAAATGTTGTTTATTTTAAATAATGTAAAAGTGGCGATTTTAATAAGTAATTGAATGTTGAAAAATAATGAAATTTAAATACTTTACTAATTTAATGCAACAAATATTTCGTTCTGTATATTGTATGTACAGAGTTGAAAATAAATTTGTTATCTCCAAATAGAGGATTTTAATGAAATTATTTTTTTCGCTAATGAAACGAATTTCGATCGTTATATTAGTAAAGTATCATATTTTCTTGTTTTAAATCAAAGCCTTTGATCGATAAATTTATTAATTAAAATAAAATAGTTACACATCCCTACACAAAGAAAAAAAACACCTCATATAGAGTGTTTCATCTCATTTGGCACCTTTAGTGTATCCTGATTAATCATGAATAAAATTGAAAGGTACTCAATATTGATGAGGCTGTGAAAACGGTAAATTTTTTTCATACAAATGGTTTGTTCTATTTAGACGATAATTGTTATATTTTGGTGTGTTCATCTTTAGTCAAATATACGTGTTTTAGGTATCAAGCGAGATCTTACACTCTGTATATACACATAAATTTCCAAGTTTTTAATCATCGTACCTGTAATGATATGTACGTAAAGAAGTTTTATCTAATCGTTATAATGGAACACCAGTAGGACGATTTAAAAAAATTATTAATTAAAAAATTGAGTGAAAGAAACGCGTGGCGATTTCATATATTCTAATTTTGTTATCGTACTGGAAATTTAACAAAAGAATTTTGTTGTATAAAGCACTGCCTTAAAGGCGAAAAAGTCGTTTATTTTATTATTTAAATCATAGATTGCCACATTTTATTCTAAATCTGTTGTTTGATCATTTTTATTTCTTTGTACTTTTCAGTTTTATAATTTGTAAAAATGTAACTATGTGTAATTGTCTATAATAGATCGAAAAAGATATATTGTACCTATATAAATATTATATATACAAAAAAAAATAATTATGTTATAAACTGTTTTGTAACGAATAATAAAGATTTCGTTATTTTTTATAACGTTTTCTGATTTGTCTTTGTAGCCATTATAAGGGTCTGTTATAGTAGCCATAAATCATCCACAAAGTTACAACACTTAAATAGATTAAAAATACGTCAATTCTTTGTTTTATTTATTTACGTATTAAGGTAAAATATTCACAATCATGGGTACTAATGAGTTGATGAGAATCCAGGTATAATACCACGTGCCTTGGAATATTTATTTAAAACAATTTAAGTCTCATCAAAACCACAGGTAAACCCATTACCAAATCGGGAAATTCAAATATTGAGAAGTAAAGAAATTGAACTAGAATGCTATATTTGTAAAAATTTAATATCGAATAATGCTCCCAGTGATTTCATTGAAATTATTTGTTTTTGTAGAATTATTTCTTAAGCGTATACACTTAGTAATTAACCTTCATTTAAAGCTGAGTAATAAACATTTCTTAATATTGAACTTGACTGTACACATTTTCGCTTAAAACCTTTAAATTTAATTCTTTAATTCTCCCATCATTCACTGATTATTATCACTCACTTAATCAACTTTATTTACCCGTAGACCGTAGACACTATAAATTCTTTATATTTCACTATTCCATACGCACTCATTACTCATTACACATTTGAACTTCATTATTACCCCATACTCATTAGGTTTTACTTAATAGAACCACACACTTTAATTAGAACTTAACTTACCTTAACTATCCATGTCTACACTTAGAAACACCAAATATCTCACACATTCTCAACTCACTATCCATACTAATTAATTATGTGTTATGTTTTAAAAGTCAAAAAAGTACTTACTACTTAACTGCATCTCAGCTCCTGTCCCACGCTGTTCGGACCCACTGTAATTAGATAAAAATAAACCAAAAAGTTAGTAATGCTGGAATTATATTCCAAGTATCTTGAATTACCCTTTCGTTGATGCTTCTGCTGTACATTTCTATGGGATGCCTAACTCCTTCCATCAAAGCACCAATACTAACACATCACTGCATTTTGGAAGCACTATTCACTATATTTTATAGGCACTACAATAAGGTTAATTTTTTACTTCGACACACTCGTGTTAGCACTCCGAGATTCAAAACTGGACTGGCATAGACAAGTATCGAAGAGAACTTCATATAATTTTTCCTTTGTCCTGTTCTTATTATCACTTACTCACTCACTATTACTACTCAAGCCGCACTTTTGTTTAAGTCACTGGCTACCATAATTTGATTTAAATGACAAAATAGATAGCAAGATCTAAATATTGCAGCTCCTTAATTGGTTGTTGATTAAGACTTGTCGAGCTTACTGCAATGAGAACAAGTGACAGATTACTCTAAAGAAAATCTGAAAATTATTAATATTTAAAACTTATCCTTTAGTTAGTTGTCTATCACTAATTGTAAGAAGCTCCAACTTGTTCAATTCTCTAATAATCCGGTAAATGTCACTTCCATACGTACACTGATTAATTAAACTTCACTTAAACTTAAGCGCAACCTTCCCATTCATCTAAACTTTATTAAACATTTCTACACTTAGAAACACTACATTCCTTAACTCTATACGCCCTCATTACAAATTTAATTTTTTTTAAGAATCACTGATTATTTTTCACTTGAATTAAGCAGCACACCCTCCTTAGAACTGAACTTACGTATCTATAAAAGTCTGCACTTAGAGACATCAAATTTTTTACAATTTCTCGCCTCGCTGCACTATCACTAATTAATACACTCACTGATTAAGCTCCACTTGAACTTGACCATATGTTGTGGATTTCACGTCAATTTATCACAAAGAACTCACTGCAATTTGTTAATTCACCTATCTTTCACTAATTATTACCACTTACTCACTTATTTTTTTCTATTCAAACCGAACTTTAATTTAAGACACTGACACATACAACATATTCAACAAGAAGATTCAGATTTTCGTAATTGGCTGGCCGAAATTCTCCTACTGCTGGTCTACTTCAGCTCCTTAGTTGTTAGCTGATTAACACTTGCCCAACTTTCTGTAATGAGAACAGGTGACCAATAAGTTTAAAGTAAATTTGAAAATGGATAATATTCAAAACTTATCCTATAGTTGACTGCCTATTATCATTAAGAAGTTTCAAGTTGTAATCCAATTGGGTACTAACTCACTAACTCCCTAACTCACTAACACTTTAACTCACTAAGTCACTAACTCACGACTTGTTTTTTCACGACCATAGGGTGGCCTAGTGCTTTGTAATGATATACTTGGCAACAACTACCTTATACTTCACTTCACGATTCCGACCACTCACTAACTGTTATCACTCACTCACTTGTTTTTTTCTGTTCGTGCCGCTCTTTGATTTATGTCGCTGGTTCTCATTATCTGGCTAACATGACACATACAATCAAAATCTTCTACAAAAAGATTCATGGCTTCGTACGTTGGCCCAAACTTATTGCTGCTTAACTTCGGCCACTTAATTGTTCGCTAATTAACGCTTATCCAACTTACTGAAATGATAACATAAGTGACAAATAAATCTAAAGAAAATCCAAAAATTATTGAAATTCATAACTTATCTTTTAGGTGCATGACTGCCGATCATTAAGAAGTTTCAAGTTTTAATCCAATGGTATACTAACTACTTAATTATCACTAGCACTCACATTAACTCATTAGCCATACTTGATGTAGATGCCATTTCTTAAATCTTCTTTCCACTTGGTAATTGTCACTTCCACACTTACATTGATCGATTAAATTTCATCACTTTAATTTAAGCTGCGAAATCCGCTTAGAAATACCAAATTTCCTACACTTTCTCATCTCACCTGTCATTCACTAATTATCACACTCACCATCAAGCTCCACTTAAACTTAAGCATGTGTTGTGGATTTCACTTAAATTTATCACAAAGAACTCACTGCCATTTGTTGATTCATCTATCTTTCACTAATTATTACCACTTACTCACTTATTTTTTCTATTCAAACCGAACATTAAGTTAAGACACTGACACTCATGATTCGTTTAAAATGACACAATAAACATCTTGTACAAAATGATTCAAATCTTCGTACATTGGCTGGCCAAAATTCTTCTACTGCTGGTCTTCTTCAGCTCTTTAGTTGTTAGCTGATTAACACTTGCCCAACTTTCTGTAATGAGAACAAGTGACAAATAAGTTTAAAATCGGTAATATTCAAAACTTTTCCTTCAGTTGACTGCCTATCATTAAGAAATTTCAAGTTGTAATATCCAATTGTGTACTGACTCACTAACAATAAGTCACTAACTCACGACTTGTTTATTCACGACTATAGGGTTGCCCAGTGCTTTATAATGATAAACTTGGCAACAACTACCTCATACTTCACTTCACTATTACGACTACTCACTAACTGTTATCACTCACTTACTTGTTTTTTCTGTTCAAGCCGCTCTTTAATTTAAGTCGCTGGTTCTCATAATTCATAGCTTCATACGTTGGCTCAAACTTACTTATATGCTACTTAACTTTGGCCACTTAATTGTTGGCTTATTAACGCTTATCCAACTTACTGAAATGATAACAAGTGACAAATTACCTATAAAGAAAATCTGAAAATTATTGATATTCAAAACTTATCTTTTAGTTAGCTGTCTATCACTAAGAAGCTCCAAATTGTTCAATTCTCTAATAATCCGGTAATTGTCGCTTTTACACGTACACTGATTCATTAAACTTCACTTTAATTTAAGCAGCGAACTTTTCATACGACTAAATTTGGTTAAACCTATCTACACTTACAATTAGAAACAATAAATTTCTCAATTCTTCAATTCTATACGCACTATCTACACACTTGAACTTTTTATTAAGCCTGACTCATTACGTTTCACTTAAACGAAGCCAAACATTGATTAGAACTTAACTTAATTATCCATTTCTACACTTAGAAACACCCAATTTTTTATACTATTTCAATTCACTAGTCGTACAGTATTTATTACACTCACTGATCAAGTTCCACTTCAACTTAAGCATCTACTGTGGATTTCATTTGAATCTATTCCTAAAAACTCACTGCTCTGTATATGTACACTTGATAACAATTACTACACACTTACATTTAATAATTAAACTTCACTTTACGCTAAGTAATGAATATTATTTGCAACTGAAGCTAACTAATAAATTTACACATAAAACCTCTAAATATTGTTCAATTCCTTAATTAATCCGATCATTCACTTATTATTATCACTCACTATCTTTACACGTAGACACAATGAATTTCTAATATCTCACTATTCTATACGCACTCACTACACACTTAAAACTTTTTTATTAAACCTCACTTATTGAGTATCACTTAAATGAAGCACAAACTTTAATTAAAACTTAAGCTTACTATCCATATCGGCACTTAGAGACACCTAATTTCTTACACTTTTAAACTCCCTATACTCATACACTACTAAACTCTCACTGATTAAGGCCCCCTAAATTTAAGCATTTGTTGAGAATTTCACATAAATTTATTCCAAAGATATCACTGCTCTGATATGTACATACACTTACTAACAATTACTCCAAACTTACACTTGGTAATTAAGCTTCATTTTAAGCTAATTATAGAACATTTTCTGAAACTGAACTTAATTAATCATATTTCTTATTTTTCACTATTCTATACGCATTCACTACACCCTTGAACTTTCTTATTAAGTCTCACTCAATAAGTTTCACTTAAATTAAGTAACAGATCTTAGCTAGAACAGAACTGAACTTAACTATCAACATCTTCACTTAGAATAACGCCAAATTTCGTACACGTTCTCAATGCACTTGTCATTCACTAATTATTACACCTTGTGATCAAGCTCCACTTAAACTTAAACATATGTTGTGGATTTCATTTAAATTTATTACAAAGAACTCACTGCACTTTGTATGTACAACTGATAACAATTGCTACACACTTACACTTAGTAACTAAGCTTCATTTAATGCTGAGTAATAAACATTTCTTAATATTGAACTTAACTGTACACATTTTCACTTAGAACCTCTATATATAATTCTTTAATTATCCCATCATTTACTGATTATTATCACTCACTTAATCAACTTTATTTACCCGTAGACCGTAGACACTATAAATTCCTTATATTTTACTATTCTATACGCACTCATCACACCCGTGACACATTTGAACTTCACTATTATCCCTCACTCATTAGGTTTCACTTAATAGAACCACACACTTTAATTAGAACTTAACTTACCTTAACGATCTATGTCTACACTTAGAAACACCAAATATCACACACTTACAACTCACTATCCATACTACTTATGTATTATGTTTTAAATATCAAAAAAATACTTACTACTTCACTGCATCTCAGCTCCTGTCCCACGCTGTTCGAACCTACTGTAATAAGATAAAAAGAAACCAAAAAGTTAGTAATGCTGGAATTTTATCCAGGTAACTTGAATTACCCTTTCGTTGATCCTTCTGCTGTACATTTCTATGGGACGCCAAACTCCTTCCATCAAAGCACCAATACTAACACATCACTGCATTTTGGAAGCACTATTCACTATATTTTATAGGCACTAAGATTCATTTTTTACTTTGACACACTCGTGTTAGCACTTCGAGAGTCAAAACTAGACTGGCATAGACAAGTATCGAAGAGAACATCATATCATTTTTCCTTTGTTCTGTTCTTATTATCACTTACTCACTCATTATTACTACTCAAGCCGCACTTTTGTTTAAGTCACTGGCTATCATTATTTGATTTAAATGACAAAATAGACAGCAAGATCCAAATAATCGTACAATGACTCAAGATCTCCTATTGCCAATCTACTGCAGCTCCTTAGTTGGTCGTTGATTAAGATTTGTCGAGCTTACTGTAAGTAATGAGAACAAGTGACAAATTAGTGTAAAGAAAATCTGAAAATTATTGATATTCAAAACTTATCCTTTAGTTAGCTGTCTATCACTAAGAAGCTCCAACTTGTTCAATTCTCTAATAATCCGGTAAATATCACTTTCAAGCGTACACTGTTTAATTAAACTTCACTTAAATTTAAGCAGCGATCTTTGCATACAACTGAATCCACTTTAAGCTAATTACAAGTAGACACAATAAATTTCTTATTTTTCACTATTCTATACGCATTCACTACTCCCTTGAACTTTTTTACTAAGTCTCACTCAATAAGTTTCACTTAAATTAAGTAACAGATGTTAGCTAGAATAGAACTGAACTTAACCATCAACATCTTCACTTAGAAACACCAAATTTCTTACACTTTCTCAACTCACTAGTCGCTCACTAATTATTACACTCACTAAATAATCGCTACTTAAGCTTAAGCATCTGTTGTGGTTATACTTATAAAAGATTATAAAAAAAATTCTCGTATATTCGGTACGGTGAAATTTATCGCAGAAACACAACCCAGACAAGCAGTCTGGGATTTGTCATGCTATATTTTCGGAAATTTTCTCAAATATTCTTCTTTCAATCAAATTAACAGCAGTATTGCAATTTATCCGACATCCATTTTTCACGAATGTAGAGAAAACACAAATTCAAATAATTAAATTCTAGTCGCTCACTTTGGTCTCTGAACGAAGTTTCTATGTCTCCACTCGTCTAGAGTTGGAGTCTTCGGCAGTGGCGTAACTAGGCATCCGCGCGCGCCCGCAATGCGGGGGGGCAGACCCTTCAAGGGCCCAACTTTTATTTATTTTAAGAAAAAGTATAACTTTCACGCAAATAATAAAATAATATTTCATACAAAGGCCTAAACTAAAATCTTGCGGGGGGGGGCTCAAATTTTCAAGTTACGCCACTGGTCTTCGGCGACAAATCGCCAGTACGTATTAGCTTTAATTGCTCGTTAATTAACACTTATCGAACATATTGTAACGATAACGAGTGAAAAATAAACTTAAATAAATCATTGTTCATTTTCTCAAATGTGGAATTGTTAATTAAACATATATTGTGGAATAAAGTCAATAAAGAGTTAGAGAAATCAAATATTTATAAAAAAAGAGTGACAAATAAATCTAACGAAAATCTGAGAATCATTGATATTCAAAACTTACCCTTTGATGACTGTCTATCCATAAGAAGCTCCAAGTTACTCTCTATTAGTGTACTGACTGCTCCATTATCACTAACACTCACTTATACTTATAATTAATTAATGAATTAATTAATTACCTAATTAATTGATTAAATCTTTAACTCTCATATAAACAAAAATTAAACTGATCATGTTCACTATAATTAAGATACACATTCATTTATCTATGACTCCGATACATTTAGTTAAGAAATTGATGAAATTAAGAGAATAAATTAGAAAGAGATAGAATTTGTGGGCTGCCATTTTTTTCCTGTTAAACAACTTTATTATTAAACAATAATCTACCGCGTCCTTCTGTTTTCCACCCCATAACCTCTGATTCGCGAAATACACGAAAATCTATTAAAATCACCAAAAATTTATCCACAAACACTGAAAAAATTCATAAATACAAATTTTCACAAGTTTCCACTCGAATTTTCCACATTTTCCGACAAATACACCAGACAATCAACACGGTTAGATCTGATCGATCTCTTATTCGCGAAACACACGAAAATCTATTAAAATCACCAAAACTTTAACGATTAACACTAACACAACCAATAAATACAAATTTTCTCAAGTTTGCACACGAATTTTCCACATTTTCCGATAAAAATTATAGACAATCAACACAGCCACTTCTGATCGACCTCACCCGCCTTCACTAGGTGAAAAAGAACAAGAATAAGGCGGCAAAAATTTTTCGCGCTTATCCCCACTACTTTTTAGCATGATGTCATGTTCAACCAATCAAGTCGTTAGTAACCAAATCTACCAACATTGAATCAATGTTGGTAGGCTTGATCAAACAATTTGATTAATTAGCGAAAACGATCATAATTATCAATATTTTATGGCTAATTATTATATTTTGTAATATTTAAAAAATATTAATCTGTATAAATGCAAAGTTATAATTTATTTATTCATTTTTCTTCAAAATAAAAATTGATTTTTGAGAGAGCCACAATTGGACAAACTGACAATGTTTCTAATGGCGCCATTTCAAATTTTTCACCTGTAATTAATTTTAACTCAAAAAATGATTATTTTCAATTAATTAATAATCAATAAATTAATTATTATGTGATAATTATAAGTAATTTGGAATAGGAATTAATTGGATTTTTTTCTAGATAAATGGATTTATTTGTTGTACATATAGCATGTTGAGTTAACATAACCTGAAAAATTTCGAAATTTAGTAAATACGTAACATTGCTTCATTTTCATGAAAAAAAAAACTATAAAAATCGCTTTAAAATGGTAATAACTGTAATAGAATTAGTAATTTTAATGATGTATTGAAGAAAGAAAGCATTAAGGCATAATTTTTGAAACAAATTAGATACTACAATAAGGACAAAATTTATGTTTTTTCCTCGATTTTGGTATATTAGAGCAATATTTCATTATTGATATAGCTTCTATATATCGTTTAGTTCAGATTTATTGTAGCTTTCTTCGAAGAATTTTAATGGAAGTGGTGGTAGAATTGTAGCAACTATTATAGAAAATTTTGGTAAGAGTAGGGCTCTTGGGTTCCGAAGTTTCTATAGGTGATATGTTGATGAAATTTTGTGAGTGTATTGAGGGGGTCGTTATGAATCTGAAAAAAAATAATCAACCTCCTCGGTTCCCCCTAAGTTGGAGAACACCCCCCGTGGGGGGAGAGGGACGGTAATAGCTGCACAAAAATATTACCATCATAAGCGGAGCATGTTTAAAGGTAAGTGTGATTTTTTCTAGATTTTTATTGCCCTTAATTACGCCAAAAAAAATTAATAATTCATGCGTAAATGTCACCGAGAGAGATTTTTTAGTCGCTCTCCTGCGATCCTACAACATATTTAGATATCGTATTTACGCGTGAATTTTTTTTTTTGGTATATTTAGCGGCAATAAAAATCTAGAAAAAATCACACTTACCTTTGAACATGCTCCGCTTATGATGGTGATATTTTTGTGCAGGTGCCACTGCCCCCCATTCCCCGCGGGGGGTGTTCTCCAACTTAGGGGGAACCGAGGAGGTTGATTATTTTTTTTTTAGATTCATAACGACCCCTTTAATATACTCACAAAATTTCATCAACATATCACCTATAGAAACTTCGGAACCCAAGAGCCCTACTCTTACCAAAATTTTAGTTGATTTGCTCAATTTTCACGAATAATTAACCATTTATTCGATGTGTCTACATGTTAAGTATTTGATCGAGATAACAATCTTATCAATAATCTAAGTTTTAATACTTATTTCTAGTTCTTTTCCATATACCATCAATGGTATTTTGCTTTATCAGGAATTAATAGGAACGTATATCGTAACTTGTTACTTGTTGTAGTATTAGAACGTCGATACAAGTATGGTACAGTTTCGTGGTATTTAGGAGAAGATGATGCTTATATTGAAATATTTTTGATATTCGTAAACATCAAAAATTCTCGTTATAGATACACCAACGATGACACACGAAGAAATTGCTAAAGCCATTGTTTAAATAGACTTAAGTCTATTTAAACAATGCTAAAGCTGAATCGATTTGCTATGAAATGTTACAGAACCAATCCATCACAGCATGTGGAATTTGTTGAGAAAATGGTGCAAAATATTAAAACATTAAACAAAAATCAACAAAACGTTTTAAAAAACCAAACAATACATGCGGTGAATCATTTAAAGTTAAACGCTACTGGATGAAAAACCAACAGTGTTCAAAAATTACTTAAACTTCACTTATATTAAGTTTAAACCAAATCTGGTAGGAAGTTTTCCAAAAAAAAGTGAATAAAACCATGTTTTTCGTACTCTTTTATTTTTTATCTTGGAAACCTTATACCAGATTTTGTTTAAACTTTTTTATCACATCCCATAAAGCTTTATTTAGCTTCTGTAGTTTTTTGTTTGACTTTGAACTATTAGATGCTATTAGTTTCCATATAAATAAAAAACGAAAAAACGTATTAAGTGCTCTAGAAACTAAGTTTACGGTATAGAATCAGCGATGAAAATTGATATAAACGAATTTATTTAGCGTTAACATTAATCTTTTCTCCAAAACGCGTTTAAAATCTTTAATTCATAAATCCCGCCATACTGTTATCTAAGAAAATAAAGTAATCTGTAAATAAGAATAAAACTATAGATATAAAAGATGTGGTGGAGCAAGTGCCATCTAACGTTTGAGAAGCGTAATAACCACAGGTTTATCTTGAGGCATTACCATTAAATGGTAAACCAGTGAAATATTTTGTGTTGCATCATAAAGTAGCTGATTTACAAAACAGAACGTAAGTTTGGGTATTTATTCTTATTTTCAAACTGAGAATCTGAGAAATTTTCCAAGTTCAAATTCCGGTTTAAAGCTCTATTATACAGCCTGTCCCGTAAGTCACGCTTTTCCTCACAAGGCCAGAAAGAGAATGAAATTCTAAGACGAAAAGTCCTGTACAATTTTCTCATTTGACGAACAAGGTAATTAGTAATTAATTTAATTAAGTACCTAATCAGGTGCTCAATTTGTTTAAATGGCTATTGCGCCAGCCTGCTTCTCACGTATCCTACTGTCAAGACTTTTTTTTCTTACTTTTCATTGCTATAGCAGGCATTTGATTGGCTACTTGATTTAATTATTAACTAATTATAAATAACTCAAATGAAGAAATAATACTAACTTTTCGTCTTAAAATTTCATCCCTATCTGCTCTTCAGGAAATTATGGGCGACTTACGGCACACTTACGGGACACCTATAGATTTAGTATTTTCATATATTTTGTTATCTAACCAGTTTAGCCAACAAAAGTAACCGAATTTCCCCTAGGAAATTCTACTTGTGTCATTTCGAATTCTTACAAATGGCAGATACAATGGCCGCTAGCAGTGGCGGAGTGGAATGGTCAACAGTTATAAAACCACTTTTATTACAACAATACGAGAATTGTAATCGTTTAGAAATAATCGAATTATGTTCAAAGATAATTAAACGGTAATTATTTTAAATTAATTAATTAATAATCAATTACAGTTTGTTTATTTGTTAAATATACGCAATAAATAATAATCATCTGGGTTTTGTGGTAGTGGCGGTGTGTGGGGGTCGATGGAATAATAAAAAATTGTTTTTATCGAAAATACACAATTTATTAAGTATAAAGTGTAAAATAATTAAGAAGATTAATCGATATTATTAGTGGTGTTGTTTTTTTGATAAATTATTTGTTTACAGGGAGGCGGAATTATTGCGCCAGAAAGAGAAGAATTGCAATTTTTATAATAACTTTGTAATATTATCGACTGAATTCATCAGCATTGGTGTTAATAAATGTAAGTAAACGTATTTTAATTATATAGTGGTGTAATATTACAAAGAAAAACAGAAATCAAACAAAACGAAGGGTAATTTTTGTTGATTCGATAGTCTTTTGTTGAATTGATTTATTCAATGTGAAAATATCAAAATTATCTCAATGCTAGTATGAAGATAAAATTTATAAAAGTGATATTGTTAATTCTTGAAATTCCTTATAATTCGATCGTATTATAGAAAATTGCACGTCATAGAAAATTTAGGAAAATTCGAACAAAAAATAGCAAATTTCATTCGATTATATGGAATTTTCAAGAATTATCTATGTAGATATCTGATTTATCGACGTCACATAACCTATAAATTATCTCTTTGTAACTTATTATCTTTTTTAATTATTTATTAATTATTTATGAAGTAATTAATTGGTGTTTTGTTTAGTGTCAGTGAGTAATATAGACACTGTAAGTGCTGCATGCCGTGTATTACTTAAATATTTAATACAATGCCTTCAAACATCATCTAGTGATATTGAAACGAACATTAATCAAATTGAAATCTATTTAAATGCTATACGTGTTTTGTGTATTGGTACAAATCAATTAACATCAACACAATTAAGTGATTTAATTGAGAAGATGAAAGGTGAAAATCCACCACAACATAGTAATCCACCTTCACAAGGTAATTTTAACGAATTGTTTTATTCTTTTATGTTTATTAATTTTTCATTTTTCTTTATTTAAATGTAAATAGGTGCCGATAAAGATACGACAAATAAACAAGAAGTACCGAAGAATCGTAATGATCTTTCTATGGATATTTATGAACAACTTACATTACCATTAAAAGATAGTCAAACAGGAGTTGTTGATAATGCAACTGTTAATGCTGCAACGATTGTTTCAAATTTGAATTTAAGTGAAATTCCCAGTACTAGTGGTAATGATCCATCGACTGAAATTAAAGTATGATTCTTTCATATCTATCTTTGTTCTTATCTTGCTTGATATCTGGAAATTTCTATTTCTTATCCACATCAATTTGAATCACATAGCATAAACATTTATACCGTTATAGTAATCTTTGTCTCTATAGGTGTGTCTTTTCCTATTTTTTACAAGTATTATAGTCGGTTTGTTTTTATATCCGTTATGTAAGAAATAATTGCACTATTATTGCTATTTGTAGCTATTAATCTGTACAATTTTTTGGATAAACTAAGAAATGTACTTTTGATAAGATAATAATACTGAAAATTACAATAGCTTCTGTTGAGAAAGAGAATGAAATTTTGTGTTTTCATGATTGTCTATAGTTGTCATCAGAGCTATCAGGCCTTTAAATATTTAAATAAGTTCTTTGACTTGAGTCATTTTTAATTTAATCTTTTTGAAAGGCGACTTAAAACTTGTGAATTAAATCATTTCTTAAAGTGACTGATTATTTTCGGTATTTGTTTAAATAAGTCAGAGACTTGAGTATATAAGTATCTCGAAAAGGCTTTAATCGTAAAAAAGGCCAATTTATTTAATTGGATTGAAGTCAATTATAAAGAACGGATTTAAAATAGAAAATATTGTGGAAGTATCTTGCCTACAGTAGGTAGCTTAATTTCTAAATTTAACAAAATATTAGAATTTTAAGTACTTAAACTCAGTAACAGAGAGTTGTTTGACTTACTAATGGTCAAGTTTGAATTTTGTTTGTCGCTGATGAATATTTCACAATTTACTATCATTGGTACAATTACATATTAAAAGGTTAAGTTACCTTAAAAGTTCGAATAAATATCCTTCTGTTAAAGAACATTTATCAAATATAATACAGTTTTATCTTTCTCTGTACCCGTAGAAAGAATACCTAGTCCGAGACGATACGCTTTGTCAGATTGTAATTTTGATTATATTAAAAGCAAACAAAATATAATTGTTCAAATTCACATAAATATCGTTTTTAACAAAAGACTTAAGACTTATTAAGCCATTTTGGTGAGCGACTTTAAGCTTAAATCATTCTAATAACAAAAATATAAATGACTTAGGACTTGAGTAATTTGTATTTCAGAATTGACTTGTGACTTACGATTTAAGTCTTCCTGAAAAAGACTTGTGACAGCTCTGGTTGTCATTAACATTTTTTCTGATCAGCGATTATTACAGATGCGTTAATAACATTGAAAAAAATTCATTAATGATGTACAGGGTCTTTTTTTTAATGGTCAATTCGAGCAAAATTCTTATTGTTAGTAATTGGCGGGCGATTTGAAAAATATTTCAAGAATTTGTAGGAGGGTCCTTGGAGATCATTTTAGCAAAATTAGAACCCCGTAGCTCACTCGGAAGTTAGTCTGACCATGTCCCGATTTTCAATAACGAACAAAGCACGCAAGACGGCTTAGAATGATTCGATCATTGTTTTTTTTTTCGTATTTCTTCATTTTATTCTGGAATGCAATGAAGAAAAACGAAAAAAAGAAACACTATTGGTAGAGTCTAAGAGCCATCTTTAGTCGTTTTGCGTGCTTCGTTTGTTTTCGACAATTACATTGTTTTTTAACAAACTTCTAACTGAGCTACGGGGTTCTAATTTTGCTAAGATGATCTCCAGGGCCCCTCTACGAATCCTTGAGACATCTTTCACCACTAGGAGTTTTGCTCGAATCGATCATTTAAAAAAGAAGACCCTGTACAAGCATAAATTCACCGATGTGACCTTTATATTGACTGTACGATGCTATTGGAACTAAAAATCATTAGTTATTTTTTTGTACTGTTCAACTACTATTTAGGCATTATCTTATAGATCTTTGATGGAATCAAGCAAGAGAGAACAATTTACATGAACATTTGAGATAAAATTGAATTAAATGTTGTTTTTTAGAAATTGTTTTTGAAAGCTAATACAGAAAGTCTACAGTCATTGAGAGCTGGTGATACTCTTATCGATTTATGTCTTAGTTTACAATCGATTAAAAAAGCACGTATTAAAGTAGAAGATGCACTAGCTGGTAAATCATTTGGTATACCAACAAGTCAATCCGAAGCAGCTGTTGTAAAAAATTCGTAAGTTTTATATTTTAGAATTTACAAAATATGATTTTTGATTAATTTTAATTTTTGTTTTAATTAGTATTTCGACATCTATAACTGAAATTAAATTAGCAATGTCTGCAATTAGTTTACCTGTATTGGAACCTTTAACACCTAGTAAATTAGATAAATTATCATCTTTAAGTATGGCTATTTTACATTTGGCTGTAAGTCAAGCAGCAGCTAGTGCTATATTATCAACAACGACTGTTGTTTCGCCTAAATGTACTTCCCAACAACAACAACAAACTCCAACAGTTGGTACTAAAGAAGATGAATATGATAATCAGGGTGTAGTTTTAGTAGAAGAATGTTTAAAAATGTATTCTTATATTGGAACGACAATAAAAAATTCAACACGAGCTGGTGGACATGTAAGTTTTTAATATAAAACAAATAAAAGAATGTTGATAATAATATATGAGTATCGTTTAGGTTTATCAAAATCATTTATTAGCTGGCACTTGGGTGTTAGTATCTGGTCTTCAAGCTCATATAACAGCAAGTACAACAACTGTACCAGAAAAAAGTCCACATGTACGGGAACGAGATGAGAAAGGTCGTAGTCCATCTAAATCAACAAGAGAATGTTCAACATCATCTAGGACTGGTTTACAAAAATTCCAACAATCATTTGGTGTATTATCAGTGGCAGTTGCAACAAAAACATTATCATTATTAACAGAATTATTTGAAGATTTACATTTAGAATCTTGTGGTGGTGCAACAACAATTGGACAAATTGAACCAGCACCATTAGCAATAATGGGTCAATTTACAGCATTACAAAGAGTTGCACGTGTTTTAAATGCAGCCCCATTAAATCAATTTTTATTTTATTTGGCTATTGTTAGTTATGGTAAAGCATGTAGTTTAAAACGTTTAGATCCACCAGAAGGTGATACATTTAGTCAATCTGATTCAACAACATATTATGAAGATATGATAATGGCATCAGATGAAAGTTCAGTTGATGATGATGAAGATAGTGAACCAATATTAGGACAATGGTTTGAAGAAACATTAGCACCACCAGAAACAATTGAATCAAAAACACCATCAACTTCAGATAATATTGAAACAAATAAATCTGCTAATATTGAAGGTTCACAATTGATAATACATGGAAAAGGTGAAGCATATAGTTATATAACATTAGCAACAAATATTTTTGTATTTTTAAATCGACATTTCTTATGTACAAAAAGTCCACATATATCACGTTGTGTTAAAAGTGGTCTTACTGAACAACAAATGGTAATATTAGCTGCAATTATACGTGATTTAGATCGGGAAACATCAAGAACTGAAATTGGTACAATATCAACATATTTTGGTGCAACATTAGGACAACTTTATTGTGAATTTTCTGGTGCATTAAGTCGTTTTACACATAATTTAATAACAAATAATAATTTAACATCACTTCAAGCATGCCTATTAAATCATTTAGGTGTTTCTCCATGGAATACTGATGTACCACATGCTTGGCCATTACAAGTTTATCCAAGAACTTTATCTGTTTTGGCACAAGTATTACTACTTCGACCACAGAATGAAAAAGAAGCTTCCGTTATTAGTATATGGCATCGACTTGTTAATACTTTAATTGAAAATGTTATGAATCCATCATTAATTAGTCCTGATTCATCTAATGAAGACCTAAATGTAGAACATGCTCAAGTTTTATTATATCTTTTCCATTCGCTCAATTTAATGCAGAAGAAATCGGTATTATTGTTATTAGCAGGTGGTGTGTTACGTTGTTCTGAAGTTGCTCGTGGTCCACTTAAAGATTCACAACTATTGCATTTGTCACGTTTATTATTATTATTCGATTACATTATGAAACATCTATATGATGCTCCAACATCATTATTAGAACAAATTCAATGGAATTTATTTTATTCGACTAATCTAAATACAGTTGATAAAGAAAAAGATAGTGTTAATCGTAAATATACAGCATGGCAAGAGATTGAAGATAATTATCGTAAAATTTGTACAACTGTTGAATTTGGAATGAAACCACGTTTTTATATTTTAACAAATTTAGAAATCAATAATCAAGATGCACCTAAACTTGATGGATTAGCATGTAATTTCATATTGGGTACACAAGAAAAAGTACGTTATCCTTTATTATTAGATGCATTAATTGAAATTTTAAATATAACACATCCAACATCTGGACCTAATGCATCAAAAATGTCATTTTTGGGTTTATGTTCTATGCAATATTGTTTTACAATATGTTGGCGTTTATTACAATTATTACCACCATCTGTTGCTTATATGGAACGATTAGCAGCTAGTGATGATTTATCACCTGATCCATTTATGTTACATTCATTAATATGGGGTTCACGTGTTGGACATAAAAATTTTACACGTTGGTTAAAAGATTGTTTAGTAAAACAAGGTTTATATGCTCAACATACTGATAAATTATTGAAAGCCGTTTCGGATACTGTTGGTAATTTAAAATATGATGTAAATAATGCTAAAAATTGTATAATAGCTTTAACACCAGATATAAAGAAAGGTGTTATGTCTAAAGAAAATCTTCCAACATTGTGGAATTTATGTTTATTGGATTGTTTATTGGCAAAAGTTCAAGTAGGATTAGAAGAGAACGAAAATACAGATTCTAATGGACAATCAACAACTGAAGCGAATATTAGTTTTATTCAAAATTTATTTCCACATGTACTGAAATTAACACAATCGATTTTACATTGTACTCGATGGTCTTTATTGCATACTGTTGTTGCACAAACTGATTCTACTACTAAATGTAGTGTTGAATTCTTTGAAAATTTACAGGATGTTTTAGCTATCGGCTCTAATCGTAATTCATTAACAAATACATTAGCTTCAGAATTATTTGCTTTATTACCAGCAAATGTTTTATCAGTACAACAACAATGGAATGATTCAACTTTAGAAGATTTTACACCAGCACCTTATCAAAGTGATATAATACCAGCAGAGAGTTACATATTGAAGATTGTTGAAACACATATATCAACATTATCAATGAATCATCCATTTAATATTAATTTATCATTACGACGTTTTTTACAAAGTTATGTTAAATTTATATGTGATCATGCACCAAAAATTGAGAATACTGATACGAAAAATAAAGCTGTAGAAATGTTAGTTAGTTTAACATTAGATTCACGTACTGAATATTTACATGAACAAGTTTCGAAAACATTAGATAAAATGATTGGTGATACTGAAACGGATGAACATCAAAAACGTGTTTATTTACAAGTATTAGAACATACTTATCGTTTAATTACAAATTATACACCAAATGGTGATGTTTTTACATTAAATGAACAAATCTTACATAATTGTTTAAAATTCTACGAGAAGATTTTAGAGAAATCATCTGGTCGACAAGCATTAGAAAGTTTCTTTAGTGGTACTGATAAAGATTTAGTAAAAGTTTTAATGTCAGTTTCAAATTCACAAATGTCACAACAGTACAGTACAAAAGTTTTACAATTCTTCTATAAATTATTCCAAGCAGCTGAGAAAAGTTCAACAGATCCAAGTTTAAATTATTTATGTAGTTGTATGAGTAAATTAGCAAATGTTGATATTGATAAATTACAAAATTGGTTAAAACAAATTATAATAGGACCAACTAATGTTGTTGAATCATCAGCTACATTAACAATATCAAAAACATCAAAGAAAGGTAATAATACTGGTGATAGTAAATGGACGGTTGTACAGGTTACAGAAACAACAGATGAACAAAAAGTTTTAATACAAGAAAATAGTCAATTATTACAAGCTTTAACAGGTTTTATTGTAAAACAAAATAGTAATGTTTCAGAAGAAGTTGCCTTAACAATATTAAAAGCATTAATACCATTAGCATCACAAATTTTATCACCTGTCTTAGAAGGTATAGGTTTTACTGAATTAATGACAGTAATGACAATGTTAGCTGATGCTGGTACTGGTAAAGGACATATGCATTTATTTCCAGCAACAGCTGTATGGATTGAATTATGTAATAAACATGTATCACAAAAGGAGATTTTAGATAAATTAGGATCAGATAGTGAATCAACAAAAAGTTATGTAATGTTTGAAGCTGGTTGTTGTATAATGGATTATGTTAGTGATGTTGTTAATGGTATAACAACAACAACAATAAATCGTCCATTAAGTCCACCATGGGAAGGTGAAACACCATTAGATCTTGATTCAGAATGGCAAGAAGATAATAATGATGATGACGATAGTGGTGATGATTCAGATGAAGATTCTTTAAGTAATAAATTATGTACTTTCACAATAACACAAAAAGAATTCATGAATCAACATTGGTATCATTGTCATACATGCCGTATGTTGGATGGTGTTGGTGTATGTTCAGTATGTGCACGTGTTTGTCATAAAGGTCATGATTTAAGTTATGCAAAATATGGTAATTTCTTTTGTGATTGTGGTGCTAAAGAAGATAATTCTTGTCAAGCATTAGTGAAACGTAGCGGTGGTAGTGGTAATGAACAAATAAATACAGTAGCATCATCAACAACTACTACAATTACAACAAATGCTACTGTTGCTTCAACTGCAATAACATCAACAAATCCAACATCGGTTCCTAGTTCTTCCACAAATAATGAATCAACAAATTTTGGTACTAGTGATCATATATTAACTAGTTCATTAAGACGGCGAGCATCTTCACCGATTTTATCTGATAAAATTAAATATCGTGAACGTAAACAGTATAATTGTAAACAATTGCAAACAAGTAAAGATGTTCTTATAAATTATTTAGGTACTAGTACAATGATACGTACATTAATCGATTTTATGAATTCATTATTAGCATCAGTTGAAATAGCATGTAATCAAAATTCACCAGTTGGTTGTTATTCACGTGCACTTAAAGCATTACAACAATTACATTCATCTGATAAAAAATATATACATACTGATCAATTAATGTTAGGTACAGTTGGTTCACAAGAAGGTGCATTTGAAAATGTTCGTATGAGTTATGCTGGTGAACAAGGACAAACTATTCGACAATTATTATCAGCACATATAATTAGACGTGTAGCAATGTGTTGTATGACATCACAACATGGTAGACGACAACATTTAGCTGTATCACATGAAAAAGGCAAAATAACAATTTTACAATTAGCATCATTATTAAAACAAACTGATTCACAATCATCAAGAAAATTAACATTATCAAAATTAGGATCAGCACCAATACCATTTACTGTATTATCATTATCAAGTAATATTTGTAATGAAGATGTATTAGCTGTTTGTGGTTTAAAAGATTGTCATATTTTAACATTTACATCAAGTGGATCTGTTTCTGATCATTTAGTATTACATCCACAATTAGAAACTGGAAATTTTATTATAAAAACTGTTTGGTTACCTGGTTCACAAACACAATTAGCTTTAGTCACAGCTGATTTTGTTAAAATTTATGATTTATCTAAAGATATATTAAGTCCACAATATTATTTCTTGGTACCTAGTGGAAAAATTCGTGATTGTACTTTTATGTATGATGATGGTACTTATCATATATTATTAATGTCATCACCTGGTCATATTTATACAGAAATATTAAATGAAGATAGTTCAGCAAAACATGGTTCATTTTATGTTACAAATACTTTAGAAGTTTTCCATTTAGATGTAACTGATGTTAATGGTCAAGTTGCTGGTGGTGGTGTTAGTATTTATTATTCACATACACTTGGATTATTATTTTATAGTTATGGACAAGGCAAAAGTTTTATATCACCAATAACACCAAAAAGTAATTGTTTAACAGTTGTATTCCCAATAACATTACCAACAAATAATTCAAATAGTACAAAAAGTAATGGTTCACGTAATTCAACAGCACAACCATTATGTCAATGGGCTGAAATTGCCAATCATCCTGGTCTAGTTTATTGTGCAATGCAATCAAGTAATGTACCAGTTATATTAATGTTAAAACCTGATGCTATTTTAATACAAGAAATTAAAACTGTACCACCAAAAACAAAAATTACTGATATGGCAGCTGTACGACATTATTCTGGTAATGAATTACGTACAACATTGATGTTATTATGTGAAGATGGTAGTTTAAAGATGAGTGTAGCAAATATGGATTATGCAGGCTTTTGGATGTCACCAAATATTTATCCAACAATTTCTACAACAATATTGAAACCGAAAAAGAAGAAAATTGTCAAATCTAGTGGTAAAACATCAAGTGCTGTTTCATTTCCTGTTGATTTCTTTGAACATTGTCAAGTAATGAATGATGTAGAATATGGTGGTAATGATTTATTACAAATTTATAATGTTGCACAATTAAAACATCGATTAAATGCAACTGGTATGTATGTAGCTTGTAATAAACCATTAGGTTTTACAATGGATATTACAAATCCTGATTCAAATATGGTAATGGTTGGTATACGTGTACTAGTTGGTAGTCAAGATGTTCAACGTGCACCATCATTTATTGAAGTTTTTGGACGTATTATATCATTAACAGTAACTAGAAGTCGTTGGTATGATATACCATTATCACGTGAAGAAAGTTTACAAGCTGATAAGAAATTAACAATAATGTTTGGTCCAAGTCAAGATCCTGAAACATTAACTATGGTAGATAGTGTTAAAATTTATGGTAAAACAAAAGATGCATTTGGTTGGCCAGAAGAAACAGATGATGGTAGTGGTAGTTCAAATGGAAATACAACTAGTAATTTAAATCAACCACCTTTAAATGCTATCAATACTACTGATCATGATATGCAAAATAATCAACAAGCACCATTAACAAAATTAGAAAAATTAGTTGTTGGAATATTAGAATCTTTAGATGGTGCATTCACTTTGAATTCATTAGAAGATAGTTATAAACAACCAACATTAAAAATTGCAACGAAATTATTAACATTACCTACACCACCATTAATACAAATTCATGCAAAAGCTTTATTATCATCGTTACATCAATCTAAACAACTTTATCACAATTATAAAGATCAAGCTTTATTACAACATGTTCAATCAAGTTTAATTTCAATGACTGAAACTGATATTAGAGAGATTGATGCTGAAAGTTATTATCGATTAGTATTAATTGTAAGAGGAATTGCAGTAGCACGTCCACATAATTTAGTTCGTTTCTCTGATACACCACAAATTTGTATTCAAGATGTAGTTTTAGATGATCCATTAGAATCAAAAGTTGGTACATGGTCGTCTACAAAAAGTCAACATTTATTAATCAAATTGATGGAAGTTTTATGGATTTTACATTCATTAATGCCAGAAAATCCATATTTATCACCAGTAGTTGTACCAGGATTAAAACATACAGAACAAGTTATACATGCATTAGTTGAAATTGTACATGCATTTAATAGTTGTGATACATATAGCAATATTACTGAGGCAATTTATTTACAATTATTATTGTGTAAAGATACAACAATTGCATTTAGTGCAAAACAAGCATTAAGTAAAGTTTTAAAACCAAAAGTGAAACGTCGACGTGTATTTATACCAAGTCCACCACATTGTATGACACCACCAGTTACAAATAAAACTGAATCTGTAGAATCAACATCGGCTACAACCAGTACTGCTGCTACTAGTGGTGGTACTGCTATAACAAGTTCTAGACAAACTCAAGCTCAAGATGATAGTTCTTTAAGTAACCAAAATAGACCACAACAACAAGATTATCAACAAATGGGAGCTGAAGCTGCAGCTTTAATACAACAGCAACAACAAAATCAAGGTGCTGATAATCATAATGTTAATGATTTAGAAGCTTTACTTGGTAGTGCTAGTGGTTATCAACCACTATTAGATATACCTCCAGATGCAGATGATGAAACAATGGTTGAATTAGCTATTGCATTAAGTTTACAAGAACACGATATTAGTGGAGGATTACAAGTAAGTTATTGTTTTATTATTGTATTGATTGAATTGATATTAAATAATAAATGTGTGTTTGATAGGTGTTATCAAATGAAGAATTATCAAGAGTTGCACAAGTTGGTCAAAGTGGTCCAAGTCAAGAAACTGGTCATTATAGTGATACAACAGCATCAGCTGCTGGTTCAGATGATGAAGGTAGTACTGCTGCAACTGATGGTTCAACATTACGTACATCACCAGCTGAACAAGGTGGTAGTGGTGCTGGATCAGATAGTGGTGGTAGTGGTGTTGAAAGTATAACTGGTGAACATAATGTATCTGGTCGTAGTTCAACATATGGTGATAATATACAAGAACCAACAAGATCTGAGACAAGTTCAGTTACAAATCAAAATTTTACAACAATTGTTGATACAGAACAATTACCAGAAATTGATATAGAAAATGATCCAGAAAATAGTTGTCGTTTACATGCTTTAAGATTACAATTATTAGAACGTTTAACTGAATATTTACCAAAATTACGTAATGTTGATGGAATACGTTGTATACCATTTTTACAAGTTGTATTACAATTAACAAACGATTTAGATGGACATTGTGAACGTGATCGAGTTTGTTTCAATTCTTTATTAGCTGCAATTATTTTAGAATTACAATTAAATAAATCCGATATGAATGATATTTGTCAACGTTCTAATCAGAAAGAAGTTCAATTAGTTTTAATGAAATTATTGAGTATCTTTATGGGTCGTTCTAAAACATCAACAGTGACTGCTCCAACTGTAACCACATCAACAACAACAACAGCAATACCAAGTACAAGTAATGCTACTAATAGAGCTTTAATGGATAATGCTGCATTTGTATCAAAAACAACAGCCACATTCTTATATAAAGCTAATATAATAAATTATTGTAATAATTTATTAAAATCACTATTGAATTATTGGATGACTGCAAGACCTGAAGAAAATAAAAACACAACTACTGGTAATTTATTAAAAGAACATTTATCAAAAGCTATACCAGATATGACACCATTCTTTATGAAACAATTTGTTAAAGAGAATAGTCCAGATATTTTTATAACTTATCCGGAAATTTTAACAGAAATGGCATTAAGATTACCATATCAAGTTCATAAATATTCAGAAATAATGGAACCTATAAGTGTAGCTTTTGATCCATCATGGTATCATTATTTATGTGAATATATGATGACAATACAAACAGCAAGTGTACGACGACAAGTACGAAAATTATTATTATTTATTTGTGGTAATAAAGAAAAATATCGTTTACATCGTGATTTACATGCTTTAGATAATCATATGAAAGGTGTACGTGAATGTTGTATTAAAGGTGGATATCAATCTACTCTTGATATACAACATTCACTATCTTTAACATACGATAATTTAGTCGATTTAGTTGAACATTTAAAAGCATGCGTTGATATTGCTGTAAATCGTACTGGTAATTGGCAACGTTTTTGCATACAACATAATGATACAATACAATTTTTAATACAAATCAGTTGTTTAATTGATGAAAGTGTATCACCAACAATTTTAAGTTTACTACAAGGTGCTATTACTAATAATATTGGTAGTGGAAGTAATACAGCAACAATTCCTACTAGTAGTAGTAGTAATAAAAAAGATAGTACATCTAAAACAAGTACTTCGAGGAAGGAACGTGAAAAATCTGATGATTCAGCAACAGAAGCATTATTTGAAGAATCAAATTGTATTGCATTAGTTGAACAGATTAATAGTCAAGTTTCTAAAGAAGTTTTTGCGAGATTTGTGAAGACATTTATGTTGGAAACTAATACAACAAATGTCCGATGGCAGGCACATGCGTTAATTTTAGCAATTTACAAGTAAGTATTGTAACTATAAACTATCACTTTTAATCATATTTGTTTGTTTAGGAACTCAAAAACTGCAGAACAAGAGTCTTTATTAGAATTAATGTGGCATTTATGGTCATTAGTACCAAATTATGGACGAAAAGCATCACAATTTGTTGATCTTTTAGGATATTTCCTATTACGTTTCTTCCAAAATAATCCTAATAATAATGAACAAATTAATGAATATGTTGAAAAGGCTGTAAGTGTATTGAGAGCTCAAAATGAATTATTAGCATATCATCCAAATGCTAATTTATATGCTCATATGAGTCAATTTGTTGAACTTGATGGTTATTATTTAGAATCTGAACCATGTCTTGTTTGTAATAATCCAGAAGTATCATTTACAACAATCAAATTAAGTTCATTAAAAGTCGATTCGAAATTTACAACAACTACACAGATTGTTAAATTATTAAGTAGTCATACAATTAGTAAAATAACTGTACGTATAGGTGATTTGAAACGTACTAAAATGGTTAAAACTATAAATATTTATTATAATAATCGTAATGTACAAGCTATTGTTGAATTGAAGAACAAACCAGCATTATGGCATAAAGCTAAAAAAGTTTCTGTACAATCTGGACAGACTGAAGTGAAAATTGAATTTCCATTACCGATAATTGCATGTAATTTAATGATTGAATATGCTGATTTTTATGAAAATATACAAGCAAGTAGTGAAACATTACAATGTCCAAGATGTAGTGCTGCTGTACCAGCAAATCCAGGTGTTTGTGCTAATTGTGGTGAAAATGTATTTCAATGTCATAAATGTCGTGCTATAAATTACGATGAAAAAGATCCATTTTTATGTCATGCTTGTGGTTTTTGTAAATATGCAAAATTTGATTTTACATTATTAGCAAAACCATGTTGTGCAATTGAACCGATTGAAAATGATGATGATCGTAAGAAAACAATAGCTAATATTAATTCATTATTAGAGAAAGCTGATCGTGTTTATAAACAATTAATTGCAAATAAACCAGCATTAGAATCATTAGTATTAAAAATAACAGAACATCGTACTGATCAAAAACCAGATGATAATAATGGACAAAATACACAATCTGGTACACAAGTAACATCAAATCAAGCTAGTACAACACAAGTTAAAGTTAATAAAACAATACAAATGTTAGCACAACAATATTGTAATGAATGTAAAACATCATTTGAAGAATTAAGTAAGATTATACAGAGAGTATTAGTGTCACGTAAAGAATTAGTAGCTTATGATCGTAAACATCACGATATGGATTATCCAAAATCAATACCATTATTACCATCAAAAATTTGTAATAATTATGAAAATTTAACAAATACACGTTGTTATGGTTGTGCAACAGCAGCAACTGAACATTGTTTAACATTATTATTAGCATTAGCATCAAATTTAACAACAAGACAAATTTTATGTTCAAAAGGATTAATACAAGAATTAGTATGGAATAATTTACGACGTGGTAATGGTCAAATACATGAAAATGTTAAACAATTATTATGTGTATTAACACGTGATAATTCACAAGCAACAGATGAATTATGTAATTTATTAATGAATCGTATATCATTAAATTTAACAGGACATATTAATAGTAATGATTTGGGTACAAGTGTACGTCATGAGATATCATTATTAGCAGCAATGGTACAAAAAGAGGATGAATGTTGGGAATTAAAATTACGTTGTATGATGGATTTATTTTTAAAAGCTTGCCGTGATTCTAAAAGTCCATTAATTATGGAATCTATAATTTTACCATGTTTAAAAATTTTACATAGTTTAATGAAAAATAATACAGATAATAAAAAACAAAATAAAGATAAAATTAATTTGTCATATAAGAAATTCACTGGTGTTACTGTTGATGTTTATAAATTCTTAGAGAAGCAACATGGACATACATTTGCAGATTGGAAAGCTAAATTCCTTGAAAAATCTGATGGTGTTAAAGAATTACCAACAAAAAAAGAAGACGTAATATCAATTATACACCAATCAATTATTTTTTAATGATTCTTTTTTTTTAAATTACAGGTGCGTGCTTATTATTTAACTGAAAAATATACAAGAATTTGGAGAAGAAAAACGAAAAAAATCCAATATCTGGACAATTTAGAATTAGACGATTATGCATGGTTGAAATCGGTATTATTTAATGGTAGTTCACGGTTAGCCCGTCAAGTTACTTGTAGTATAATTGAACTAATGTGTAATAGTTTTGAGAGAAAGAAAGAGGTATTATTTTATAATTCTTTATTATCTTAATAACATTAATAAATTGTATAAATTTCAGATTTTGCTGTTATTAACTTGCTTTTTGGAAGAATTGGGTAATGCTGGTGAAAGTGCAGCTGAATTCCTTACACTTTATCAAAATTTAGTTCAAGAATCACCATGGAAACAATATTTAACAATACAAGGTGTTTTAATATTATTAGGTGATTTAATAACAACAGAAATCGAACAATTACATTATCTTGAAGCAACAACATTAACATCAGATTTAGCACAAGGTTATGCATTGAATCAATTAACAGAATTATTAGCATCATTCTTAGATGATATAGCAATACGTCGACAATATAAAGGTAAATTAGTTGGTGCTGTCCTTAATGGTTATTTATCATTAAGACGATTAGTTATACAAAGAACACGTTTAATTGATGATACACAAGAGAAATTATTGGAATTATTAGAAGAAATGACAACTGGTACAGAAGAGGAAACAAAAAGTTTTATGGCTGTTTGTATTGAAACTGTTGAAAAACATAATGTACAAGATATTTTAACACCTGTATTTATATTTGAACGTTTATGTTCAATAATTTATCCAGAAGAGAATGATGTTGATGAATTCTTTTTAACATTAGAAAAAGATCCACAACAAGAAGATTTCTTACAAGGTAGAATGTTGGGTAATCCATATTCAAGTTCTGAACCTGGTTTAGGACCATTGATGCGTGATGTTAAAAATAAAATTTGTCAAGATTGTGAATTAGTTGCCTTATTAGAAGATGATAATGGCATGGAATTACTAGTCAATAATAAAATTATTAGTTTAGATTTACCTGTAAAAGATGTATTTAAAAAAATATGGGTTGCTGAAGGTGGTGATCATGATGCTATGCGTGTTGTATATAGAATGCGTGGTTTACTTGGTGATGCAACAGAAGAATTTATTGAAAGTTTAGATAATAAATCACAAAGTATTGTTGATAATGAAGAAGTTTATAAAATGGCAAATGTTTTAGCTGATTGTGGTGGCTTATCGGTATTAGTTTCTTAAATTTTTATCTAATGATAAACTAACACTATAATTCTAGGTAATGGTGCAACGTTTAGGAGCAATTCAAAACGTACGCCGAGCTAAACCATTATTACAAGTCTTATTAAAATTGTTTAGATTATGTATTAAAGTATCTCGATGTCAAGAAGTTTTAATACAACCAGAATTAGGAGCAATGGAAGTTTTTTTAAGAACTCTACAGATGTGTTTGGATGGCGAACCGGATTCAAGTCAAGCTGCAGTTACTGAACAACTTTTAGATGTGAGTTAATTTTCAGATTGAAGAGAACTGTAAAAAAAAATGTTCATTTTTATCATTAACAGATTATGGAGACTGTTCTCTCGAAAGCTACAAGTGAATCATTGGAGAAATTTGAGAAATTCTCACAGACATTCGGTGGTCCAGAATACGTTCAATCTTTATTATCTTGTACTACACATCCAAATGTCCGTAATAATCAAGGTGTATTAATACATTTAACACGTGTTTTGGCTGCTTTAGTTTATGGAAATACAGAAAAGATGCAAATTTTATTAGATCATTTCAAATCAGTTTTAGATTTGAATAAATATGATTTTGATCATAATAATGAAGATCAACAAAAACTTGAAATGTTTTGTGTTTTAGTTAATGGAATTGAACGTAATGCTATTGGTAATACATTAAAAGATTATATAAATTCATTAGGTATTGTAAAAGACTTTTTGGATTATATAACAATGCACGCACCATGTGTTAAACCAACATTATTACGTACTGATAGTGATGATTTGAAAGAATTTATATCAAAACCAGCATTAAAATATTGTTTGAGATTCTTAACAGGATTAGCACATAGTCATGAAACTACACAATTAGCTGTTGCTTCAGCTGAAACAATACCAATAATACATCGTTTAGAACAAGTTTCATCTGATGAGCATGTTGGTTCATTAGCTGAAAATCTTTTAGAAGCATTATGTACAAATCCAGAAGTATCAAAACAAATTGAACAAGTACGTGAATTTACAAGATCTGAAAAGAAACGTTTAGCAATGGCAATGAGAGAGAAACAATTAGGACAATTAGGTATGCGTACGAATGATAAAGGTCAAGTTACTGCAAAATCAGCAATTTTACAACAAATTGAAGAATTAGGTGAAGAGACTGGTTTAGTTTGTTGTATATGCCGTGAAGGTTATAAATATCAACCAGCAAAAGTTTTGGGTATTTATACATTTACGAAACGTTGTAATGTTGATGATTTTGAAGCGAAACCACGACGTACAGCTGGTTATACAACTGTTAGTCATTTTAATATTGTTCATATTGATTGTCATATGAGTGCTGTACGTTTAGCACGTGCTAGAGATGAATGGGAATCAGCTGCATTACAGAATGCTAATACAAAATGTAATGGTTTATTACCATTATGGGGACCTCAAGTACCCGAATCAGCATTTGCTAGTTGTTTAGCTAGACATAATACGTATTTACAAGAGAGTACAAATCATCGAGATATCGGTCATAATTCAACAATACATGATTTAAAATTGTTATTATTAAGATTTGCCCATGAAAAAAGTTTCCATGAAGATACTGGTGGTGGTGGTCCACAAAGTAATATGCATATGATACCATACATTATTCATATTGCTTTATATGTGATAAACACGTAAATATTGATAGTTTATTAATTTTATATCGTATTTTTGATTATAATTTAATCATTTTTAGTACACGTGTTAGTAAGAGAGAAGAGGCCAGTCTTATATCATTTATAAGATGTACAAATCGAGAAAAATGGATTGAATCAGCTTATGAAGCTGAAGGTCCACTATATTGGACAACAATGTCACTTTTATTACATTCACCACAAGAATGGTCACAATATCGTTTACTTTATTTGCAAAGATTGATAATTTTAGCACAGGCACGTCATTGTCATCCATCTGGACCAGATAAAATCAACGATAAAACAGTAAAATACAACGTTTATAAACAATATTTACAATACAGCGTTTATAAACCATATTTAATCTTCTATGGTTTAATTGACGGCATTTATAATTATTTCTTTAAAGTATACAATAATTTTATTTGGTATAATTGATAAATTATTAATTTTTTGTTAAAATTATAGAATGTAACCGGAGCTGAGGATCAATGGTCTAATAATTTAGCTGATTATATTCGCCATAACGATGAGGCATTAATGAAAGCGTCTGAGAAACTTTTATCTGCTTATACCGAGGAATTGTTGCCGTGTACTTCGTTTTCAGAATTCTGTGATGTAGCAAGTATGTTTTTTTTTGTTTAAAATAATTATTGGAGAATTAAACTTATAATTTCTTTAATTTTAGATTTATTGGATGTTATAGATAGTCCAGACACCTATATAAGTGATCTTCTTAATCAATTACCTTGAAAATACTAATAATAAATTATAGAATTATACATAATAATAACATTTGAGAAAGGGTTGTATTTATTTTGAAAATTGTAATGCTTACATTTCAATGTTGATTGTGAATAATTAATTTTCATTTATTCTTTGCTTAAAATATAAATTTTCAAAATGAAATTAAATTATTGTATCAATTTCACTTGTAATAAATAAATTGTAAATGTTTTAGATTTATTGCAATTGAAAAACTTTAAAGGCAAGAAAAACCAAAATCACAGATAATGATTGATTGTTTATAGTAGCAACAATTTTAATTACAATTTCTTATTTAATGGTAACAAATATCTTATGATGGAATTTTATTGCTCATTTATGTTCACATAGTAATTTTATTTAGAGTATAACATTAAATTAACTTGCATGGAAAAACAACAGTCATTTGATTTGTTTATTTTATTTCCTTCTTATTTGTAGAGAATACAAGCCAAAAATTGCTGGACATCATATGATATTTGATTTAGGAAATTTGAGCATCTCTTAAACAATTTCCAATAATTTTTATTTAACATTGATAAAGAGATTTTATGTTAAAATTTGCAGAATAACAACAAGCTATAAGTTTATCGAAATCACAGGATAGGGTTTTTACAATACATCATTTTCGATATACCGGGTGATTCATCTAAAACGAAAAGTTCTTATGGCAACTCATGGCGAGCGATTAGAAAAATATTTCAAGGATCTATAGAAAAGTACCTTTTTTGAGAAGAGTCAAAGCTGAAACCGTTGTGTTAGGAGGGTTTCCAAATCATTCTTATTGTTAGTCGTTTTGCTTATTTAGCTCGTTTTTGAAAATCGTAACCTTGTCTAAAACTAACGTTTTTTGACCAACTTTCAAATGAGCTATGAGCTTCTAATTTTGCTAAAATGTTCTCAGAGGACCCTTCTACAAATATTTTTCGAATCACTCGCTAAGTAATGGGAGTTGCCATAAGAACTTTTCGTTTTAGGTGAATCACTGGGTATTTCTCTAATTTTATGTTGATTCTTATTCTGTTACAGGTTTAGGTGTATGAATATGACTTTTTTTATCTGATTAAATCTCTTAACACATCAACAGTTCGAACTTTAACGCCAGCTAATTCAACTTTTTTTAAACTATCTGGATCAGCGTCTAGCATAATAATACACATAAAACTCTTTCCAGTATTTGAGTCTTTAGGATAGACAGTAATTGGTGTAAATTTCTCACAATTTCCGTCAACATAATCACACAATTGTTTATAGATTACAGGATATTGATGTCGTAATGAGACGCCACATTGTCGTAACTGTTTCTGTACATTATTGATTGCTAGTTGTTTTAATTCTTTCGTTTTATTATCAACATCTGTTGTAGCTATAGTCGTCAATATTAACGTTTCAAGATTATCTTGTTCTTTATCAGATGATTGAATTTTTAGATCTTTACTTAAACGCATCTTTGCACATCGTGATACTAATTGCCGTTCCCATTTCACAGCACCACTAGCTGGTGTTTCACTAACAACACATATCGATACATATAAAACTAATTTTGTATCAGGATTATAAGATTTGCACATTTGCACCAATTCAGTGTATAATTGTGGCCCCATTTCAGATGGTAACAAATCCGGCCAACGTATATAAGTGACTTCATCTAAACAATTCAAACCATCTGATAGAAACTTTTCGGCAGCTTCTGGACATGGAAAGAAACATTTAACAGCTCCAGCACCATGCGAAAGATAACCACGACGAGCCACTGTCGATAGATGATGCAACGTATCCTTTTGTTCTTTAATTGAAGCTATTACTTGCCGACACAACGAACCAATTCGTGAGAACAAGCATGTTTTGCGATGCTTCTCCCAATGGGCACGACGGCAATCACGCGAACAGTAAGTATATGAGCAATTGTGGCAATTTTTGAAATTGCCCGCTTCCGAACTGGATGCCGGCACTGAACGGCCACACCGGGAATAGCGGCATTGCAATATTGGGGATGATTGAAAGCTGACACGATGGGAACCGGGAATATTGTTGGTGATTGATGTCGGTTCATTGCCTTCGGAGCGACGTCGGAATTGCTCCGCGTGACGGGCTGCTCCGGCCAGATGACTAGGACTGGTATTAGCTGACGCCGTCACTATAAAATAACAAAAAGAAAAAAAACAATCGTGTATCGTTTCCTCCCAGTTGAAACCATCGCCATGCAACAAGAATAATGACGTACAGATAATAAAAAATGTTATTTATACGGCATTATCAGTGATTACATGGAAGAATTCTGAGGAATTTATGTATAATAAAACAAAAGAGGTGAGATTAAAATTAAGAAGAAAACAAAAAGTAGTGAAACTGTGGTCCAACTGTGGAAGAATTCAGAGACCTGGAATGAAACTTACACATGTCTCCTACCTTGGAGACTTGGACTAGGCGCTCGGTCCGATGACGGTAAGCCCAATAATGAATCTAAAACATCCTCCAATGTGGTTGATCCTGGTGATAATTTCGTCGCTGGTCCTGTATTCAGCCGTTTCATATCTAACGGGATCAATTTCATAATTTAATCATTCTTTGTCAAATCAACATACAAACAATAAATAAACGTGAATCCATGTACACTCATATATACTCACCTCAGCAACTCGATATCAGAGTGTACACAAAAATTGGATTTTCTCAAGAATAACATGCATTTTCCATTAACAAGAAATTCTAACTCTAAAACAAAAAGTTAACTGAAATTGGTGCAAATGCAAATATAAAGCAAGAGCATCCGCACTAATCGCAACGTTAACGTAAAACGTAACAAGAATTCAAAAAGGCGCATGCTCTATCCAAACAAAATGGTGGAAAATAAACCAAAAGAATACTTGAAATAAAACAATTTATTACGTTTCCTTAAAATTACAACACATCAGACACACACACAAATATTTAAATACACAAATAATATAGATGTATAAAAAAAATAAAAGAAATAAAATGACAATAACAAAAAAAAGAACGAAAAGCATTTAAATATATTAACAGAAGTAAATTATTGTAATTAATATAAGAATAAAAATGTAACATAAACTAAACAAATATTGAAACGTTTATTATATTCTTCTTCATTTATAATTTACCATAATGGACACTATTTACAATAAAATCGATTGTCAGTTTATAATTAAATTTAATACATTTAAAACGAATCTAATATAGCACGATTTCAAATGAGAGACGAGAGCATTATCGAATTGAAAATAATTAAAAATATTCGCATCAAAACCACCTACAATTTACGAAATTTTATAAACTGGGTGGTGACTGAATAGGGAGAGACAAAACGAAACTAGCACCAATACATATAAAATTATAAATAATAATCATAATAATAATAATAAAGAATAGAGAGCATTCTTAACGTATTGTCAACCAAATTCGACCTGACTTGCACAATTGTTGAATTTAGTTCACTATTAGTGACACTTAACGTTACGCTACTACCGTATTGATAGAATTTTCGCCCGTTATCGATACGTTATAAACTCTCCGTTATAGATTATAATGAGATCTAAAATCATATCGTATAACGTGAATTTTTAAGATATTCTCAAAAATAACGGAACCAATGAGAACTTATCCGTTACTTTGAAAATAGTGTGAAAAATCGCCTCGTACGGTATTAAATCTAGATCTTATATGAGTATAACGGAGCATTTATAACGTATCGGTGATGGGCGAAAATTCTCTATTCTCTATAAGAGAGCGTAACGTTAAAATTACAATGTGAAAGCTGCAAAAATGTACGTTTGGCTATTGCACTGTGTATAGAAAAAATATCTTGTGGAAAATAGTTTGTGTTTTTATCTATATCTACAATATTTTTTCTATATGCCCACTATTTCTACATATTCACTATATACACATTTAGAGAAAAATACGATTTTTTTTTATAACTATAATGATAATGGTGGTGGTGGTGTGTAGCATGAGTTTCTAAGCATGAACAGACTCACCGTTATGTGTTTGTTGTAAATCCAATCGTAGACTATTTGGTGGTTGTGGTTGTGTTGTTGTTTGATTTTCAGATAAACCAACTGGTGTTTCAGGTGAATCTAACGGTCGTATACCAACAAAAGAACTCTCTAACCAGCACAATTTTTGACTACCCCTCGGACTTGTCGATTCACTTCGATTATCATCACTATCTGGTGGTTTTAGACCGCTTACATAATGTACAATAGCTGAGGTGACTTCTTTGATTGACGTCTGTATCTCTGGACTATCCTGATCTTGTTGTTGTTTTTGTTGTTCTTTTTGTTGTTGTTGATTTAATAGACTGTTAGCTAAACGTTCAGCTGGTGTCCGTGGTCTAGTTAAACGTTCTTGTGACCGCCAACCCAGATATGGTTGACGATAACTAAAACTACTCCGTACTGATAATGATGATGATGGTGATATTGATCCATTTGGTTGGCGTGTATTGAAACTACTACGTATTGATGCACATGGTGATGATGCTGTTGAATTTAATTTCGATGTTGACCATCGTATAAACGGTTGTGTTTGATTACAATTTGTTGGACTTGTGATAATTGGTGATTGTAGATTTGAACCAAGACTGTTTAATGATGTAGTTTTACTACCAGTACCACCACCACTACTACTAGTACCAGTCCATCGTGTTTCACGATTTGATTTCTTCAATAAGAAACCTTCACGTGGTATTTGCGATTGTTTATACCAATCGGGTACGTTCAATTTTTGTAAAGAACGTTGGACACGCAATTGATGTTCGGACATTACGCGCTCACCTTTTTGCAACTCATTTTCAGGTGGCTGTAACAAAAACAAAATTGAAAATTAACTAAATTACTAAACATTACCATTATTACTTGATATGAATCGTAACTAAAATATAGATAAACCTTATCTAATTATATTTAGATAGGAACTATCACGTGATTTTACATTAATTATAGTGTAAAGATAATAAATTAATTAACTAAAAAATGTAAATAATTTAAATTACTCACAGACTTTCTCCATAACATTGACAATTTTACCCACTGATTAGAATATAAATCAATATCAAGGTAACCAGGCATTTCATTGTTGTTATTACTATTATTCATTTTACGTTCAAAACAAAAAAAAAACACGAACGTACAAAGTTTAAATACTTTGAACAATTGGACCCACAATATAGAACTACACAAAAAAATCAATTTACACGACATTTATAAAGGATATTAACATCACGAAGGTGTAGCTAATCGATTCTTAAATTGAACGAAATTATTTAATTAAAACGATATTTTTATTGGTAAAAATTGCAATGTAATTACATTTGAAACATCCACAATAGAAATATTAATTGTTAGTGAAAAAGTTACCGTTCGAAATGTAGAATTATTCAAAGTTTGACCCTTTGACATCGACTAAAATTGCATCATTTTATTACCATAAAAAGTCGATTTGAAAGTAAATTAAGCGTAACTATGAAAAATTTCAATAATTGAACCGAAAAAGTTATAGCTTCTGCATTACTTTTCGAGAATCGGCCAGTGAAAGGTACCAAAAAGAAATATATCTCATCATTCTTATTTCTAACAGGAAATTTAATTTGTTAGAAATTGGAGTCCTTTAAAAAGACTCAAAATATGCCAGTTTTCCCTTTAAAAAATGCTAAATCAAAGAAATTAATCAAACTTATGGTTCGTAAGTTACCCAGTATACTGTTATTAAACTAGTTCTTAAATCCACTGTTTAGAGCCCAAATTTGGTTGTCCTCGTCGAAATTTCGTAGTTCAGCCAATATTTCAAATGTCTTGTCATTTTAAAACAAAAATTGATTTTTAATCAAGCTTAATTACTTTTATTCGTTTAACTAATTAGAAAAATAAGAGCATGCTTTAAAATCTAGTTGAACTTAAAATGGTGAAAATTTACCAAATCAAAAACTAACGGTGTAATTTATTTTTTTGAAAATAGTTAGTGCAATAAATTCTAAAGACTATTTTGTTTGTATTGTTCTTTAATAGAACCAGACAAAAAAAAAATATGTACAATAATAGACAAAACTTTTTAATACAAAAATAAGCTACAATAACACACACGTACGCTTACCGAAAGCTCATTTGGTATAACTTGAGAAGACATTACTACGGCCATATACTTTTAAATGTAATACTATAAAAGTAAAGAAATCAAATTAATTAGAATAATTGCCAATTCGATTAAAGATGAATCCTAATTATAAATGATGGTTCATGAATGAGTCAAAACAGTATGACACATGATTCTATTAATTAAAATGAAGTAGCAACATTGATATTTTGTTAATTTTTTACGAAAAAAATTACATTAGATTTACTTGAACATAAATTAATATTGATGGAAATCCTTTGAGAGGAAATTAAAAAGTAACAAATAATAATAACGCAACGGAAAATGTTAACGTAGAAAGTTCAATTTGACCTATATATCTGTTAAACATTAGGGTAGAAGAGATAGAGTGCTTTCTATTAATTTTTAATTGTCTATTTGATCTTCGAGTTTAGTTAGTTAGTTTAACATGAAAGTGTAATTAAGTGAGTTGTAAATGAGAAGATAAAGTTTTACAAACTTCTCATAAAAAATATACAGTGATGAGCTAATAAAAGGGACAATTTTTTGTTGTGTAAAATAGGCTTTTGGGGGCAATCGTTATAATATAAGAGAATTTTCACAATTCAGACATTGCGAAGAAAGATATTCAACCAGAAGTTGAAAGTTACTAGTGCCATTTTGTGTATTAACTTAAATAAACAAATATTTTCTACAACTTTGCTGGAAAGTTGTTGTAAAAGCCCCTTTACATTATCCGAGTTTTGTATCCGATTTTATATCCGAGTTAATCTCGAATCCCAGATATTTTCATCTTTACATTACCCGAGTTGTATGTGTACACCGGCGCTAACAGACAACAGACCAAACAACCATGCTTTTAACTTGCGTATAACCTAAAATTCTCAAAACAGTTTACTGCGCATGACACTTTTTAGCATCTCGGATGCAATTAGAGACCTTTCTATTCTGAAAAATCGGATAAAATTTCTCGGAGGTTACGGATCGGATAAGAAATCGAATGTTGTAAAGACACAAATTTGTTGTTTTATTTGTTCGAATTTAAAATCGGATAATATAAAGTGGACTTTACACGAACAGAAAAACGTGATGTTCCTCTTTTAAGACTGGGTCGCTTTTCTATGCTCGTCACTGTAAATAGTTTTTGGTTAAATTAAATTATAGTAAGGACAAAAAAAGTGACCCAATTAGTTTCATGACTTTTACCGAATTCGATCCATATTTTTCTATGTTTAAATTTTATACTTTTTATATCTGAGATCAAGTGCTATGCTTCCTACTGGATATTTTGAGTCTTATTTGAAAATTATTTCGATTTTAAAACTTTTTTAATCTTAGCTATCAATTTTAAGTGAATTTCGCTATTTAATCGGTAAAAGGAGAAGATTCAGAGATTTTTGATCAATTTTTGAGCTAAATTGAGTCAAAACTGATATTCCCTTAAAATGATTTTGGCGAATTTTGAATCATGAAAATTGAACGATTTAAGTGTTCTGAGCAGCAAAGAAGAGATTAAGTCTCGTTTTTAAATTTAGGTTTTGATGAATTTTTGAATTACATATTAAAAAGTGGACGTTTTAGATGTTTTAAGTCAAAATTTGGGTTAAATTCACCATTGTTACTCAAGAATAGGATTAATTTCACATTTTGAGAATTCTTAATCGTAAATCATCAATTTTTTAGCGAATTATCATGGAAGGAATACAGTTTATCAAAATTTCATCCAAGTTTAAAGTATTTTTTTCATAAATTTGAAAAAATTCAACTATTTAGACATAATTTTTCACTTTCAGTCAAGATTTTGAGACATTTTGGTCCTAAATCATCGTTTTTTAGCCTTGAAAAAGCGACAATAATCATTTTATGAATTGCATTGTCAATCAGCTGAGCCATAAGAGAGCTTCTTTAAAAGTTCTTAGAACCAAGTAATTAAGCAGAAGTAAATTTTTGGGTATATTTTAGAAACACTTAGCCTCGATATAAACTCAGGAATGCTCGAAAAGGGAGCACTTTAATTTTTATCCATTACACAGAAATTATAAATGGTAAAGTTCTTTATTCCGTTTCTGTAGATTCAACTTTTTGAAATGAAGACTCAATTAAAATTTTAATTATTTTTCTGGATGATCAACCACTACCCACACTTTAAGCTAACAATAAGACAAAGATCGCTCTTTGTTATTATTACTATTATTATTATTATCCAGCTTTCTGAGCATTCCTGACAATAAAACAATGATCAATCGAGCTTTAAATTTAAAAAAAACTTCAAATACGTGTATGTTGATCTAACTATTGAGTGAAGAACAACCGAACTTAAGTTCTCTAAGAAACACTCACTCATACTAACTTGTTTCAATATGGTCAACTTGACTGTATGTTAACAGAAATCAACAAACAACATTATTAAGTACAGTCAAGGTGACTAAAGCAAATTAGATGTAGTATAGGCAATATTTCGTTCATTTTTCCGAAACATTACATTTTACATGAAGAAGAAAAAACAATTCGAATTTTTACAAAGGAATTGTTTATGAAGGCAATCAGTGCGTACAAAGTAAAATTACAAATATGAATAATTCTCAATTTTCTTTTGTTGCTTTGTTGTCCAAATCTAAATTTAGTTGAAATTTTATACAAAATTTCTATGAATTCCATTCTATTTCATGTATTAACGAAAATAAACTAGAAAATACAATCAAAAGAGGTACTTTATATTTTAATTTCCTTCGAGATAAATAAATAAAATTAAAAACAATAAACTAGTATAAATACGCCGTAATATTTCTATATTTTATAAAATATGAAATACGATCTACGTTTAAAGTTTCGCCTCTATTTATAAATCCTATTATTTCATCAGTTTTAACAAAAAAAAAAAACATACTAATTATACGCTTCCATTAAACCGTAAATAAGTAAACTAACACAGGAACATTTTGTGAAATATTCAATCAGAAAATTATACAAAACGCTCGAATGAAGAATGGTTTGTATTCTGTAACTTTTCAGACATAGTCTCTATATTTGCGCAGTAATCTGCGCAAAGGATGTTTTTTTTTCCAGTCTTTTAAATTTATTTCAACAATTCTATCGATGCTTACGATTTTTTTTTTCAAAATTTTAGAGAGTTTCTGTAGTAAAGTTACATTATTCTAAAAAAATGTTCCTTTACTGGATGTCCCATATTGAGAGCTCACACATTTTGAAAGTAGAGAGTTTTTGAGTCTAATTTAAACTTAAAGTTAGTCAGAATAAAAACATTTTAGAGTCAAGGCGACTGAAACTAAATAGATGTGTATTAATTATAGATACAGAATACAGATTGAAAGAAGCCATTTATGCCTAACAAGATTATTTTTTTTGCATTTTTACCAATACAGTCGCCTGTTATATTCATTATTAAAACAAGACATAATTGTTTGTTGATTTATAGTACAGTCATCTTCATTCAATAAATAAACATCTGTTTATTATTAAAAAGCTTCTGGATTATATCAAAATCTCATAGGAATATTGATAATTAATAAAACAAAACAGTTCTTTTTTTTTCTATTTAAAAAGAGAGATAGAGAAAGAGAGCAACACTTATCAATATTTTATCATTAAATTAATTGCATCACCATTTATCAAAGTGCTTATTACTGTCTCAATAATGATAACAACAATAATAATAATTATAGTAATGGGAGTGTTAGGAAATGTTTGCAATTACTAGCTTTTTGCACAATTTTTGATTCTATTTTGAACTTTAACACTGGATAATTAATTAAATTATTTATTATGAAAATATTGCTGCAAATGTTTTTTTTAATATTACGTATTCAATAGGCTTCTTTGGAACTTGAACATACAGGGTGTCTCAAGTACTTGTTCATGAGATGAAAGTATCCTTGGATTTTTGGAGATAAGAGAAATTGATAGCAAAAATACAGGACTATTTTTGAAAGTTCTGTAACAACTGGATACCAAAATCGATAGACACAGAATTTTGGAATTTTAGGCCAAAAGTGGGGAATTTTTCGAAATTTTGTGTTAGAATCTTGTGAAGCAATGTAAAGCGCTAGAAATACATTGATTTTTTTTGTAAAAGACCACATTTCTCGAAACTTTTGACTAAAGATGAAATTTTTACAGTTTTTGGGGATTTCAAATTTTTTTATAAGGTTTAAACATTTATTTTATAACGAGCATCTTCCAATACAAAATTTCATTAAACTTGACATATTTTTAAAAAAATTTCGAAATTTATTGATTTTTAACAGAAATTTTGATTTATTTCAAAAATAACCATTTCTTTATACTCTATAATAAATTTTTTTGAAAAAATTAGCTCTTTTAATCTAAAGTTTCAAATTTTTTTTTAGAAATTCCAATTGATTCGAACCACTGCTTCACAAGACTAGTACAAGATTTCGAAATTTTGACAAATTCACAATCTTTACAAAACATTTTGCTTTATTTTGGATACCTTTGACTAGTTTATAAGATCAAAATTTCGAAAAATTCAACACTTTTAGTCAAACATTTCAACTATGCTTTATTTTGAACTCTTTTTCGGTAAACAGTTTCTTCTACAATAAAGTGCAGTTGTCAAAAATGGCCATCAATCGCCCCTAGCTCCAAAAATTTTAGGACACTCAATTGGTATTTCCTTTAGAATTATTGTAACAATTATTCTAAACTTGTACAGCCGTGTGCAGTGAAAATGTGACGACTCATGACCGAAAATCTCTCTTATAGTTGTGTAAATCAAACTTCATCCATTTTAAATGAAAAAAGGTGTAGGAACAGCTCGAAAAACAGTTATATACAAGATAACACCCCTAGTCCCACCTGTGGGAACCTCGCTCGTTAGCCTGACTTAAACAGCCTCACAACTATCGTCACATTTTCAGTACACTCGACTGTACCAAATAAGAGCGCAATCAGAGCTCTCTATTTTAATTGAGACACTCTGTATACAGTTATTTGTAACACAAAGAAGTGAATGTACTGAGAATATTCTGTTTCTATTGGATTTTTCCTGAAATCTTTCAACATTCTGTATTTTGTGTTGATTACACGAAATCATCAGAATTACTCGAATTTTCAATAAAAACGCCAAATGATACAGTTCACAATTAATTAATCTTTCATTTAGATGTTAAAATTGAAGATTAAGATTGAAGATTTCATGAAAATTGAAATAATTCACATTTATAGCCTGAACATACATATAAATATGGGTGTGACACAAATTCTTGACGCGTTTCCTTGAATTCAACTCTAGATGGCAGATTGTAATTTATTCCTTAACATATTTATGTGTGTATGCATTAGATTAAAGATATGAATATTTCATAATAATAGAATATTACACACAAATTCTCGAATGAACTATAAAAATCCTGTTATTATTAAAGTGTTGTAGTGGTAGTAATAGTGGCACTTGTACTATTAAAACATCCTTTGCATAAGTTTTGAGTGTTGTTTAATTACAAGATTCCCCTTCATTTTTATTAATAGTAATATAGAGGTAGAACTAGAAACAATACAATTTCCGTTGATTTTATACGACAAAAAAAACCGGAAGTTTTCTAGATTTTGATTTATTTCTAAATTGATAAAAAAAATCATTATTATTGTGTAATTGTATTGGAATGACTATAAATATTGTTGCTTTCCCAACGAATAATTTGTATGCATAATTGTGCGTTGAGGACATTGTAGTTGTATACAATAAACCGTTTAAAAGCAATATTTTCTATTTATAAACATAGCAAATAGAGTCGTTTCAAATAAGGGACATGGTGTATATTTTGAAGCACTCACACAAAGTTAATCATCGATTATTATTAGGTAGAGTATCTAACATTGAAAAAAATAATTTGCATTAAAATGATTGAGAAGTATTTTAATCAATATTTATATGGAAGTATGCCAACAATAAAACGATCAAGATAATCTACGTTTATTATTCTCATCAAGATAAATTATAGTGGAACATTCTTTAAATGTCCACACAGCCACTCGTTTCCAATTCGTATAATTATCATCAATTGGTATGAGAATAAGACAGAGAATTGAGGAGGAAATCTTGTGAATTGTAATGTGTGCATATTAGGAGAATAATTCGAAAAAAAAAAGCAAACCGTAATCAATTTGAAAGGAAGTAGGTGCATTTTAAGCCGTCTCTATTAATGTCAAACGATCAAAATGGAAGTAACCTGAATATTTTACAACTAATATTTTCAATACACAACTGATAATGAGTACGATGAGATAAAGTTCAATTGTGTTGAATTTGTGTTCATTCAAAAGAGATAGAAATGTGGGTTCCGGTAAGGTAGGAATTGTTGTCACACAATAACGATTTCAATTTTGATTAGAATTTTCACGATTCTATAGTGTATGTAATCTGATTGTGTTATGTAATAAGCGTAAGATCAATCAGTATAATTGAAAGAAATCCCATTAAATATTACAATCAATCTTCAATTAGTTTGTAATATTGATTGATGATTTTGTGAAAATTTTTTAGAAAAGAAATTGAAACTCACCTCAGCAACTTTGAGATTCTGTTTATCCAATAGGAATTCCATTGATTTATGTGGCCGTCCCGGTGTCCTTTGACAATTACTATTACTATTCACTTCATCCTCGTCACCATCATTTGTATTAAGACATCGTTGTCGATTACATGATGTTGTATCCAGGAGTCCGAGTCTAGGCTCGGCTCCTAGATTCATTAAACTACGTGTTTTCACATTTGCTCCACTAGTAATCACCGTCACTTCAGTATCTAGATCTGTTTCGATTAGCCCCATGGGCTCCATCGGCCGGGGGCACGATTCTCCTGAATCAATAGTTCGCCGTCGACGGTGCTGCTGATGATGATGATTCTGTTGTTGTAGCTGCTGCTGCTGCTGCTGATGTTGTTTTTCGCTTTGGGGATGATTCTGTTGGTGGTGGTGGTGGTGGTGGTGGTGGCTGTTGCGGTGGTGCGCATTACTACCACTACTATCGTTACGTTTAACGCTTGCGCCAACAACACGAGGTGGTGCTCGAGGTAAAGGTGGTTTACGTGCACCCGCAACGTTTTGTTGTTGTTGTCCAACAATTTGACCATTTTGATCGTTATTCGATTGAGAACGCTGATTATCTGGTGGTGAATCAGTCGATGATGGGCCTTTTAATGGGATGTAAATGTAATCGTCTTTCGTTGCTATCCGTTGTTCAGGTAGCAATGCATCTTTAAAAACAAAGGAAAGCATAAAAAAATTAATTTAAATGTGTATACGAGATGTTCCACACAAAACCGCATATTTCTAGCTCAATCCCTTTAAGATCGATTCAAATTAAAAAGTATTTTTAAACAGGGGCGTACTAATAAAATGGGCGGCCTAATCGTGATAATAACAAGAATATTTAATTGTAAGTATCTCTCAAAAAGCTATTGAAACTACACAAATCATCTATTTTCGATTCAATATTCTTATTATTTATGATATGGAGGTCCTTGTGTTAACTTACACCCCCTTGCTACACCCTTTTAGTATAGATTTTAAAACGTTTTCCTGCTAGATAATCAGGCTTTAATAAAATTGTGAATATTAAGGGATTTAGAAAAAGTCTATTGTTGAGATGAATTCTTGATTTCAGGCCCCGCTCTAGGGAGGAGGGCAACCCGGACATTTGCTAGGTGCGAGAATTTAAGGTCGCCATTTTCGCTATAATTGTGAGAAAAGTATTGATTCTCAAATGATAGAAAGTTTTACATATCCATTGTTTTGTTCCTCTGTATGAAAATTGAAATATTTACACTATTTTTCAAAAATTAACGCAAAATTTGTAAAGAACGGTGCTTGAACTTGTTTGAACATGCATCTACTTCTTTGTACAGAATAGCACACGCACACAGCAAAGCTTCAACATATGTTTAAACATGAATAAATTTGCTTATTATCTCTAATTATGAAAAGAATAGCGTTATTTTTGCTATTATGTTAATGATGATAATATTTCAAGGATTTATAAAATAGTTCCTAGAAAACGTTTTAGCAAAATTAGAACCTCGTAGCTCAATTGTAAGTTGGCAAAGATGCTTCTATTTGACGATGTTGCAATTTTTAAATAAGCATGTAAAACAACTAAAGATGACTCGCGCACCTTCCTTCTGAAAATCGTGACTTTGTTCAAAACAAGCGTTTTTTGACCGGCCTCCAAATAAGCTATAAGGTTCTAATTTTGCTAAAATGAACTCAAGGAATCCCATTTAAATTCTTAAAATATTATTCAAATTCCTCGCCAATTAAGCGGAGTTTCTTACGAACTATCCACATTTAGTCTTTATTTTCTGTATATTCTAAAGGGGCGGTAAGTTGTGTTTTTGTCTGGGGCGTCGTAATCGCTAGATCGGACCCTGCTGATTTTTAAATTAAACTTTAAAATAATGACTAATAGCTAGCGAGCTTTACCAAAAAATTGCAAATAGTTCACAATTTCGACATTTTTAATCAATTTTTGAGTTAGCTTCTCTACTGTTTTAACGGTTTTGTTACTGACCAGCGATTGAAAATTCAGAAAAATCCTCCCTTTATGATATAAAACAGAAAAGAGAAAGAATTTGTCGAAATTTTCATCCTGATCGGTGTAGATTAGCATGGGAATGTTCACTCCCTAAACATAATTTTTCAGAAAAATCCAAAAAAAGATATCTCCTACTTTCTTATTCTCTTTCAAAATCCAATAACAATTTTGTCAATTTCAACCCCAGTAGCTCCCGCCCCAATTAATATTTTACTGTGCGACTAATTTTTCTTTCTGTCCCATTCGATTATCCAACTGCAAGTATGTGAAACTCGAAACGTATCCCCTTAGACCCCAAACTTTGAGCGGTGATTTCACCTCCTAGATATGTTTTTTAGACGATAAAAAAACATGTATCTCTTAAATTTCAACAGAGATCATCCAAATTTCATTAAAATCGTACGGGGACACCTGGGAAGGTTCCCTTGTGAGTCCTCAAAAAATTGATTTTCCAATTGAATTATCATATTTTTCCCACTAAGCTCGAATTTACCCTACTACGGTGCTGTTTTTTTTTTTAATAAAAACCAGTTCAACATTTTATTAAAGCATTCTGTCTGGTATCTTTCAACAACAAAACAACATTATAAAAACCCCTTTTAGTTTCCTATAAGCCGATTTACTTGAATTTATAAACCGATATAATACCCACACTCACGTCTCGAAAAATTAAGCCACATCCACAATAACCAGTAAATCTGACGCTAAATTCAGCTTAACAATAAACACTAACTTTAAGTGAGCTTAATAATTAGATTGCTTTCAATTGAAATTAAGTAAGCCAAATAAGACTTGTTTTAAACGATTACAAGTAAAATTTCGATGATTCGATCGTAATTGTAAGTGAAAATTGATAGTTTGTAGTAAATTGATGTGAATGTGGCTTAATTTTAAAAATAACTGAATAGACTGATGCGAAACTATCTTAAATTTAATAAACATCCGCTATTTGAATGTTGATCAGGGCCGAAGAGTCTATTTCAAGAACAGCACAACATTAAAAACCGAACGAAAATACAGTTGTGGGTGGAACATAAAAACAAATGAACCTTTATTTTCTTTGTTTTCCACATAATAAAAACAACTAATTTTGTAAGAAGTTACAATTTTAAATTTCAAGGGCATACAATGATAACACTACCTATTTACTGATAATTTCCGTATTAATTATCATGTAAATAAGCACGTGGATAATTAATTTTTCATATACAATTATGGGGACCGGAAGTGTGACGTGTATTTACAAAATTTCTATTGTATTATATATTTTCTAATGCCATTTTCATATTATGTAATTATTATTTGCAATTGAATTTTTAATAAATTTAAATTGATTTAAAAGTAAAAACGATGGCCTAGAATTGAGAAAAACAAAGCCTCATTTATTCTCAAGCGATAAACCCAAGAGAACAACAATCAAGCAATAAAAGTGATAACAGTTTATCAACAATAACAACAACAACAAGGTATTTATGATGGAAGATGGTGGAAGTTGAGGTCCATTCGCCTTTTATTTCCGCCTTTTAATTCCAATCAAAGTATTTTGGGTGCTAATTTACATGTGAATACGAGTGGGCTTATAGATTGTAACTTTTTGGGTAAGAAAAACGACACAACTAGAGAAAGTTTCTTCACGTTCAGATTTTGTTTTTGATTAATGTTTAGAAATTCAAAAATTTCTTACCTGCAGGGTTTTTATAATCTGTTAAGTTCTTGTTTTTGCCCTTTTTATCATTGGCACTTTTCTTGTTTGTAAAACGGAAACTCGCCAATCTGGAGAAGAATCCACCAAATTTGTGTGTTTTGTTGTTATTATTATTGTTGTGTTTTTTCGTTTCATTATCGTCATTCTTTTTCACATTCAACACCACATCTGCATCCATCCCAACACCAACTGGTTGACTTTTTGTTATTGTTGTTGTTATTATTCCATGTCGTCCTCTATCCGTTGACGACGATCCCACATTACCGCTTGTAATAGTGGTGGTAGATGAGGAGAACACGTGACTGTTTAGCTTTGACGATGACGATGTTGCTGTTGCTGCTGCTGGTGATGGTGGGGATAGATCGGCTGAATGGTACTTGGAGGAGGCCCCCAAGAGTCTTCCATGGATGTCCTCATCTAAATGGGTATGTTTATATTGAACACCATCACAATCAATGTACGCTTTTACAATTGTTCCATCAGTCTCTTTTTTCAAAAACATACTAAGTCGACGACGATTCAATTTATTATTATTATTATTATTATTATTATTATTATTATTATTATTATTGGACATATCCGGTTGGCTACGGGAACGAAAACGGTCTGTATTTGATAAGGGATTAAGTTCAACTTTGGGATTCTTCTTAGATTGCCGCAATGATGGTAATGGCGGTGGTGTTGGTGGTGATTCACGTTGGGACGTCTCTGTTGTGGAAGCATTGTCTTCTAATAAAGCTCGTGTGAAATTTTCAATTAATTCGGATTCTGGCGTACTCGACATGCTGTAACTGATCAAAACAGACCACAGTCATGCTAATTGGAAAATTTAAAAGATTATAATCACTTTTTTTTAAAAACTATACCTGGTGCCATGTACGATGAAAAGTTCTTGTCGCAACTGCCATTATTTAGCAAATGTTTCGAAAAATATTTCAAGGATTTATAGGAGGATATCCAGAGAATATTTCAACAAAATTAGACCCTCGTAGCTCACTTGGAAGACGGCAAAAAATGCTTATTTTGGACGAAGTTACGATTTTCAAGAACAAGCTAAACACGCAAAACGACCAAGAATGACATTTTTTTTTTGTTTTTCTCCATTGCATTCTAGAATAAATGCGAAACATTCCTACGAAAAAAATCAATGCTGGGAGGATGCTTGAGTCATTCTAACAATAAGTCAATTTGCGTGTTTAGTTCGTTTTTGAAAATCGCCAGAAGCGAGCGTTTTTTTGACTAACTTCCAAATGAGCTACGAGGTTCTAATTTTGCTATCTCTGATGAAAATATAGCCGCTGCATATTTGCTAGTGAAAAAGCGTAAAGGAAAAACATTTCGAAAATTTTGGGTTAATTTTTTTTATGCCATAAATTTGAGACATAGTTGACCCTGTTAAATTCTATGGATTTTACCGTATGAGCAAAAATACCTTGAAACATGTGTATTTTTAACTAAGGACCACAAAATTCAGAGATTTTGCTTCTCGTCTGCCATGACCCAATAGTTCTTGGCAAATTTAGACAGCAACTGGCTATGGCGACGCGTCCGGCAGCGTTGCCAGCAACCGGTTAGCAACTAGTTGCGTTGCCTTGTATTAGGTGCAAACACGTGTCTTTAAACATTAGTGTCGAGACGAGTTGCTGTTGCGTTGCGGTCACCAGTTGGTTTTGGTGAGAACCAATTGCTCATTGCGATCTACAGTTGCCAAAAATTGCTGGATCATGGCGGACGAGGTAGCAAAATCTTTGAATTTTGCGGCCCTTCGAAAAATATTTCAAGGATTTGTAGGAGGGTCTCTAGAGAATATTCAAGCAAAATTAGAACCTCGTAGCTCATTTGAAAGTTAGTTAAAAACGCTCGTTTCTGGCTATGTTCCGATTTTCAAAAACGAACTAAACACGCAAAACGACTTAGAATGACTCGGCAATCCTTTCAGCATTGATTTTTTTGTTTTTCTCTATTTTATTTTGAAGTGGAGGAGAATATCTCCCATTTTTTCTAGGACGCAATGAAGGAAAACGACAAAAAATAATGTTTGGTGGGTCATCGAGTCATTCTTAGTTGTTTTGAGTGTTTAACTATAGTTTTTGAAAATCGCAACATCATCAGAAACGAGCGATATTTGATATTTGATCAACTTCCAAATGAGCTACGAGGTTCTAAATTTTTCAAATTGCTCGTCAACTTATAGAAATTTTATAGAATCGACCATATTTAGATAAGAACTATGTCTCAAATTTATTGCACAAAAAGGGTTAACCCAAAATTTTCGAAATGTTTTTTTCTAACCTTTTCCACTAGCAAATATGCAGTTTCTTTATTTCCATTTGACGAGGAAGTCTGCACGACTATCTAAACAAGTGACTTCAAAACAGTTAATTTCAGTAAATCCGCAAGAGCAACTTGGTCGCATTGCCAGTTGCTTTAAGTGAGAACATGGCTTAAGAACTTTTCATCTTACATGACTCACCCGGTATAAATACGATGAATTTACGATAGAATCGCATATTTTATGGAAATCCAAAAATATTCCACCCCACTACACACCTTTCAACTCACCAAAGTCTTTATTATTAAAAGTGCCATAAATTGGAGGTATAAAACCGACTGGGGAAATTTTCACAAATTTCAGAAATATCCAGAAGCAGCACTAATTAAATAATCGGACTCATACTGTAGTAATTTGTAAAATTCCCAAATTTCACAGTATAGGTAAATCAAGCAAAAGAAAAGCCAGAATAGAAAATTATGTGCCAAATTAAGAGTAGTCGATAGGAAAACAGTTTGCCAATGTGGAAATTCGGTTTAAAAGAGAGAAAATCGGACCGATCTGGATTGAGTCAGATTGAAGCAGTGCCAAATATTGATAATAAACTAACTGTTGTCCATTCATTTAAAAGGGTTAATTTTTAGTTATCATAACTACATAATTAATGTGGAATTTGTATGTTTTTTTCAGAAAAATAAAGCTATTTACCTTGATTCACGTTCTGCTGTTGTAGTTGTACTATCATCTTTCCAGTTAACTTCGGATACAACCGGACTAAAGTGCACCTCTTTTGTTGTATTAATACGATCATCAAAATCAGACACACCACTATTTGTACTGTAACTTTTTCTTCGTATATCATGCTCAGAACGTCGCCGATGTTCTTCATCCATTAAAATATTTATAATTTCATCATCTTGTTCATTATTTTGATATTTGATTGCTGCCAAATTCGGTGTACTAGCTGTACTTCGATTTGTCGTCGTCAATGGTATTTTCAGACTACTACCTGAATTAGCAATTGGTATATCCAAAATTTGACTTGAATTCATACTATGGATGCTCTCTGATATGACTTGTAGTATTTTTCGATCAAAAGCTTCAATTGTTGTTTTAGGCTTGTATGATAATTTTCTTTTATTACTATTATTATTATTATTATTATTATTATTATTATTATTATTATTATAACACAATGAGTGTTCATCATCACTGAGATCAACACGATTTCGCATCGCTTCACTATAACTACCTTCCCTTTTATAATTTGCCATATCGTCAGCAAAATCGGCTAGATCACAATTTGTTGTTGCTATTGAACGTTTCTCAATAGTTTTCGTTGTTATCACTTGTCCCCAATCATCACTTAATGGTTTACCAATTAAATTTAAATCTTTCGGTACACTACTGTACACAACAACTGTACAAATGCCACCACAACTCTTCTCTATATTATTATTATCGTTGTTACTGTTCAGTAAAAGATCAGGCACACTGGCCGATGTTGATGACGTTGTTGTATATTTAGAGGAGGCGCATTCCGTAGACGATCTTTCTAAAATTAACTTTTGCTTACTGCTTGTTGTATGATGGTTTGTTGTTAATAGACGTGAGGGTAGAAAATCATCATCATCATCAATATACACATCGTTATCGTCATCATCATCATCATCATCATCATTAAAAACACTCAAATTCTGTCGACTTGCACTGAAATTACCATTGATCTGTTGTTGGAATATGTCACAATCGTAAGCGCCAAAATTCGTCTTCTGTTTCGGGGATGATTTCAATTGCTTTAAAGATGGAAACAAATAAAATAATAATAAAACTAATTTTGTAATAAACATAAAACTTACAAATTTACTATAAGCATTCATTTGCTCACCATATCCACTGTCTTCACTCAAATTCTCTGCTGAAAATTTGTCTCTACGTTTCGGCAATAAATTATCAAAACTATGCCATGTCTTCAAATTTGACGATAACAAAGTTGTTTCATTATCACAAATAACACTATCAAAATTTGCACTATTATTATGATTGTTGTTATTATTATTGTTATCTTGATGTATTTTCCTTGTAGTTTCTAATGAATCATAACTATATTGTGAATAAATACTTGGACTACTGTTCGAAGTCTCCTGACATTGTTTCTCTAACGTTTCGAATTGTAACAAACTCGATGATCGACTTATCGATTGATAATCTTCAATATCCACTGATGGTAATGTTATGAAATTATCTTGACGACGTCGTTTTACTGGACAAGCAATTTCTCGATCTGATTCACAATCTGTCACTTCATCTGGAAGAATTTAAATAAAATTTTACCATTTTTATTATCTTTTAATATAATTATAACTATTATTACTATTTCTATTGTTGATCGATATTCTAACATTGTAATAAGGAATTTATTACATCATATATGGATGTCAAGATAAAATTGTTGCCAGCAATAAGGAGCCCCTGAAGATGGTGCCAGATTTATCAAATTTTTATATTTAGTCTCATCTAAATATAACTTCATTCATTTCAAAGAAGATTTTATTTATAATTCTCGATACTTTGTCTATACATAATCATTTAATAAACGTTCTTTGTTCTCTTTGTTAGGTTACACATTTACAAGTTTTCCCTCAAAAATGGGAAAAGATACAATTTATACATAAAAAGGACTTCTAAATGAAGAAAAACTGAAAATAAGTGAAGAAGTAAAGAAGAATAAACATTAAAGAAAAGTTGTTGAATGTGGAAGAGAACTGAAAGCAAAATGCAAAACACAGGAAGAAAATGCCATGTAAGTAGAAGAGATTAACGAAAGGGAAAATGAAGTATGGACAAAGAAAGCCTTACAGGGGATGTCGAGGTGCGATAACAAGGGTGAAAAGACTAAATTAGTGAAGCAACAAATAGGTGAATAAAGGGTGAAATAAGAAAGGGAAGGAAAATAAAAACAATTAATTAAAATAGTGAAGGACCAAAAAAAATGAAGCAGTGTAGATTGGAAAAGACGAAGAAATGAAGAAGAGAATAAAAACAGGAAATACAAAGAAGGCGGAAGAAGGTAGCAAAAGCGTCAAGAAAAAGGGAAGGAAAACGAGTACTGAAGGAAAAGAAGTGAAGGACTAAAGAAGCATAGGGGTGAAGAGTCAAATGAATAAAGATTAAAAAAAAATCGTTGTGGAATGTGGAAGAGAACTGAAACACAATGCAAAAGAATTAAAGATTGAAGCAGTTTAGATTGGAAAAATCGAAAAAAATGAAGAAGAGAACAAGAAGAAGAAATGAAAACAGCATGGAAGAAGGTAGCAAAAGCGTCAAGAAAAAGGGAAGGAAAACGACCACTGAATGAAAAGAAGTGAAGGAGTAAACAAGCATAGGGGTGAAGAGTCAAATGAATAAAGATTAAAAATAAAAGGAAAATAAAAACAATTCATTGAAATAGTGAAGGACCAAAAAAATGAAAGATTGAATCAGTGTAGATTGGAAAAGACGAAGAAATGAAGAAGAGAATAAAAACAGGAAATGCAAAGAAGACGGAAGAAGGTAGTAAAAGCGTCAAGGAAAAGGGAAGGAAAACGAGTACTGAAGGAAAAGAAGTGAAGGACTAAAGAAGCATAGGGGTGAAGAGTCAAATGAATAAAGATTAAAAAAAAATCGTTGTGGAATGTGGAAGAGAACTGAAACACAATGCAAAAGAATTAAAGATTGAAGCAGTTTAGATTGGAAAAATCGAAAAAAATGAAGAAGAGAACAAGAAGAAGAAATGAAAACAGCATGGAAGAAGGTAGCAAAAGCGTCAAGAAAAAGGGAAGGAAAACGACCACTGAATGAAAAGAAGTGAAGGAGTAAACAAGCATAGGGGTGAAGAGTCAAATGAATAAAGATTAAAAATAAAAGGAAAATAAAAACAATTCATTGAAATAGTGAAGGACCAAAAAAATGAAAGATTGAATCAGTGTAGATTGGAAAAGACGAAGAAATGAAGAAGAGAATAAAAACAGGAAATGCAAAGAAGACGGAAGAAGGTAGTAAAAGCGTCAAGAAAAATGAAAAAAAAACGACTACTGAATGAAAAGAAGTAAAGGAGTAAAGAAGAATACGAGTGAAGAGGTAAAAGAATAAAGATTAAAAAAAAATTGTGGAATGTGGAAGAGAACTGAAAGCAAAATGCAAAAGAATTAAAGATTGAAGCAGTGTAGATTGGAAAAGACGAAGAAATGAAGAAGAAAACAAGAACAAGAAATGAAAACAGGATAGAAGAAGGTAGCAAAAGCGTCAAGAAAAAGGGAAGGAAAACGACCACTGAATGAAAAGAAGTGAAGGAGTAAAGAAGCATAGGAGTGAAGAGTCAAATGAATAAAGATTAAAAAAAATATCGTTGTCGAATGTGGAAGAGAACTGAAGCACAATGCAAAAGAATTAAAGATTGAAGCAGTGTAAATTGGAAAAGACGAAAACAATGAAGAAGAGAACAAGAACAAGATGGAAGAAAGTACCAAAAGCGTCAAGGAAAAGGGAAGGAAAACATGGAGGAACAGAGCACCAAGCAAGTGAGGATGTAAAAAAAAAAATTAAAATAATAAACGAAAGCAGAAACAAAACCGGAAATACAGAAGCAAATAACGTTGTAGAATCAAAACAGTAATTTTTTTGCAATTCGAGAGTTATTATAGTAGCAAAGGCATCTGATTATAGTCGGCCAATAAAGTAGTCGAGAAAAAGTATTTGATGACTGTGACTCGTCGAGAATTGGATTTATTATTTTATCAACTGCGCGAAAGAGTAACAAAAAATAGGAGTGGAGAGTTATAAGAATGAAAGATAAAAAAAACGTAGAGGAGAACTGAAAGCACAATGCAAAGCGCTGGAAGAAAAAGCCATGCACGGGGAAGATATTAACGAAAGGGAAAATAAAGTATGGGAAGAGAAAGGCTTGCAGGGGGTGCAACAATAAGGGTAAAAAGACTAAATAAGTGAAGCAACAAATGCACAAATAGATGAGTAAAGGGTGAAATAAATAAGGGAAGGAAAATGAGAATAATACAATAAAATAGTGAAGGAGCAATTGAATGAAATATTGAAGCAGATTGGCAAAGACGAAAAAATGAAGAAGAGAGCAAGAACAAGAAATGAAAACAAGATGGAAGAAGGTAGCAAAAGCGTCAAGGAAAAGGAAAAGAAAAATTATTAAAATAATAAACGGAAGCAGGGATAAAACCGGAAATACACACAAAGATGCAAATGACGTTGTAGAATCAGAAGGGCATTTTTTTTGCAATATGAGAGTCACTAATAGCAAATGATTTTGATTATAATCGGCCAATAAAATAGTCGAGGTAGAGTGTTTGATGACTATGACTACATTGAGAATTAGATTGATTATTCTATGAACTGCAAAATATTGATTTAGAAAGTTGCCAGATAAATAAATAATAGTGAAAAATTGTTGTTGTAACTATTGTTTCCACTCAACTGAGCGTAATTTGTCGGCATTATTCCACCGAAGAATTACACGTTCTGATTAAAAATTCTCAAAACACATACACAGAAATTATTATAATTTTTCTTTTTTTTTTAAATAGTAACTTACTATTTGCATCCATACAAATAACTGAATCAGTTTCTGAATCTGTTGCTAACCATCCCAATGGTGATTCTTCCCTTGATATTTCACTATCTGATCTTAAATCGTCTGATGTTTCTTCATGTATTGTTTCTAAATATAAACATGGTGTTGATGTACCATTAAAGAAATAATCAGCATCTGAAATAGAATTAAAAACTTGCCAATTTGTAATGTTTTTATTCACTTTCATTATTGATTTAATAAAATATTAAACAAAACACTGAAGAGAAATGAAACACACTCACACACACACACACTCACACAACAAAAATAATAAACAGCTGAACAGTAAATGAGGGGAAAATAAAGGTTTCCTTGCAAAATATAATCCAATTAATTGGCTTAATATTGTTATTGTTACCAGTAGCGTAACTGTAAATTTTCGGCCCCACTCAAGATTCCTCATACATGTCAGATCATTTTAGAAAAATTAGAACCACGTAGCTCATTTGAGATTGAGAGTAAGTGAAAGAACGCTCGTTGTGGACAATGTTGTAATTTACAAAAACAAGGTAAATACATAAAATGATTAAGATTACTTGAAAAGCCCCTCTACTTTGATTTTTCCGTTTTTCTCTATTTCCTTCTGGAACAGGTGGGAACTTAGAGTCGTTCTTAGTCGTTTTGCATGACTAATTTGTTTTTGAAAATCGTGACCTTGTCTAAAACGAACATTCTCGATCAATTTACAAATGAGCTACGAGGTTCTAATTTTGTTAAAATGTTCTCCAAGAACTACTCTTTAAATCATTGAAATATTGTTCGAATCGCTCTCCAAATAGTGAGTTGCTATAAGAATTAGGAACACTTAAGTGGTGTACCCGGTGAATAGCAAGTGATACTTTGTCCCTGAGGTGCGCCCTTGGAGGCTTCCGAATTATAAAAACTAAGAATCGTCAAACAGTGGCGATTTAGACAGTTAAAATCGTTTTTTGAGGAGAATTCTCGTCTTTTAATTCCATTTTAAGATAATTTTATTATTATTCATCATCAGTTTTTGTTATCAAGCCGTATAAATGAACTTTTAGTCATTTTTTGAATAGAATTTTGGATTTTTAAAGCATTTTTGTTATAAATTATAAATTTTTAGCAAATTTTGCCAATGAGTCATGCAGACAACACAAATTTAGACGCATTTAATCGTTTTTTGAGAAGATTTTTTGAGTTAAAGTCTAATCTTTGTATACTTTTTGTTCCATGTCATTAGTTCTTATTGTTAGCAAATTTTACACTTAAAAGAGTAAAAAGGAAACATAATGAACAAAATCAGTCTCAATTTTAAGAATTTTCAGTTCTAATCATCATTTTTTAATAAACTTTACTATCGAGTTATGGAAATTATAGACTTTTAGTAAAGATTTTCAGACATTTTCGTTTTATGTCAATTTTGTTATGGAATCATAAAATAAAAGTGGAGTTTTAATCAATTTTAAGAGCCCCTTTACATTGTCCGAGTTTTGTATCCGATTTCATATCCGAATTCATACATTATACGAGTGTGTTGCATGTGTACAAAACAGTATACTGCGCATGACACTTTTTGGCAAATCGGATGAAAAGTCGGATGAAATTAGAGATCGTTCTATTGTAAAAAAATCGGATGAAAAATCTCGCATGTAACGGCTCATATTAGAAATCCCTTTACTTTAACACTTGTAGACTCCGAAAAAATTTGGTCACAATATTTTTTTTTCTTTCCACCGGGCCTCCTCCAGCTAGCGGGGGTGTACTTACGCCAATAATTATTGTTATTATTACTTACTACTCTAGGCAGCGGATTTTTTTTTTGCAATAATGACCAACTGTAATTATCAATGAAATAATACTTGCAGTTTATGATTCATCTAATTGTTAACATGTAGAAATCGTTGAAAATCGTTGTAATTTTTATTATAAATACAGGGTGTCCTTTCTAAATATGGTCAATACTATGAAACTCCTATTAGTTGACGAACAATTCGAAAAATATTTTAAGGATTTGTAAGGTAGTCCCTAGGGAACATTTTAGCAAAATTAGAACCTTGTAGCTCATTTGGAAGTTGGTCAAAAATGTTCGTGTTAAATAAGGACACGATTTTCAAAAACGAGCTACAATGCCTAAGAATGATTGGAAGACCTTCTCAACATTTATTTTTTCGTTTTACTCCATTGCATTTGGAAACATTTCCACCTGTTCTAGAATGCATTAAAAATAATGAAAAAAAACAATGTTGGGAAGAGACTCGAGTCATTTTAAGTGTGTTGTAAGTTTTTTAAAATCGTGAAATCGTTAGAAATGACCAACATCCAAATGAGCTACATGGCTCAAATTTTGCTTATATGTTCTTTGGTGACCCTTCCACAAATCCTTAAAATATTTTTCAAATTGCTAATAGAATTTTCATAGTATCGATTAAATTTAGAATCGACACTCTGTATATAGATGAAATTTAATAAGAAAATTTCTCTGGACTTATTGTTGGAAAGAATTCGAAATTTGTTGTAGCCGATATAAACAGGTAGAAAAGAAATACCAGAAATTCCAGTTCGTTTCCTACCTATAATAATAATAATAATAATAATAATGACAGTAATACTGAAAAGAAAAATTATTGGGAGGAAAGAACGACTAATAAATAAATAATAATTTATATAAAGGATCTAATCTAAATTGACCTACATACTTATTTTCAATTTATTGATCCGATTTTATCGTCCTTTAGAATTTATTGTTTTATATATGAAAACATATTAGAAATACCTAGATAAAAAAACACACACAATCGATTATTTGTTGGAGAAAATTATTTTAAAGAATGTTTACATATTGCTAACGTTTTGAAGGGCAGAATTAATCGATAAAAAACTGTTGAATTACCATCACACCGATCCGGCAAATGAATTAAAAACACAAACGTCTTTCGATGTTTAAAATTCACATTACCAGCCGTGTAGAAAGTATACAGTTCATTGGATTGTTAAATATTTATAATATGATTATCCTTCAAAAATAAAGGGCAAGATATAGTGGATTGTATACATATTTTGAATGAATCTCAATCGAAATATTGATTAACTCAAAACAATACTCGGTTATTTTCCAAATAATCAACAATAATCCCCATTGTTATCTCATGTTAAGTACTTGAAAACTTTTTTAATTACCCGACACACTTACCGGAAGGTGAGATGAAATCGATATTGTTGAAACAAGTATGTGATTTATTTTATTAAGGGCATTTAAAGAGTGTTTTTCCAACTAATTTCATCAGTTGTTTGTATAAACAATGAGTAGATTTGTAAAGAGGCAGATTTCTCAATATTACCTTTGGACAGTGATTTTTTATCGAATTTTACTCAATTAGCCGTTAAAAATTACAAAATAACGCTGCAATCTCAATAGGAAGTTAACAAATTAGTATTTTTTGTAGTTTTACAATTAAACTTTCTGCATTTTTTGAGTAGATTTATCGTGACTGAAACTCGTCTGTATTGACTCTTAGTTCTATATTAAAAATTCCATGGTATAGTTTGAATCTGAATTGAATAACATTTTAATTGTGGGAATATTAGTCAATCAATAACAATAGCAGAAATAATAACAAAGGAGAGAAGAAAAAAAAAACAACATTCATACATAATTTTTGTAATATCCAACAACATACCACTGGTAAGATACTTTCAATGTCTACAACTCGAGAAGAAAAAAATAAATAAAGAAAAAACAAGGACATTTAAATATTGTAATATGCACTTTTAAAAGAAATTAATTATAATATTTTCAACATTTTCTCTTTGTCAATTGTGTCAGCTGTTTTATATTTTATTATTGAGTTATAAACAAGAAAAGATTTTATTTATAAATTATAAATAACTGTGTTATTCGTCAATGAGAAAAAATCGATTTCATCTCCATAAATATCTTTCACCTACATAATTTTTTACGTTTTATTAATGTATTGTTCCGGTTTATTTATTAATTTATTTAACTATTTATTTATTTAATAAATTATATTATAAAATAACAACAAATTGTATCGTGAGATCATCATTTCTTCTTCTGATGATTTCTATACCTTTCACCAAAACAAATGTAACTATAAAAGTGATGATCCGTTATATGAACTATAACATTAATCTAATTAAACAATTTATAATTAAAAACAAATAATAGAATAGAAGAAAATTGTATAATTGTGTCTAACTATAATAACCATTGTTTGTTTGTTTGTTTTCTTGCCTTTACTTTCCCTTAAGTAGATAAAAAGAGAAATTCTTGCAATTGATTGATTTAATTTACCGTGAAAGTAAAATAATAATAATAATCATAATATAATTTGATTAAAGAGACAATGGATGCTTCTATATATACACCAATATTGCAATTTAACAATAAAATCATAAATTCTTCAAGGATCGATAGTATTAGTTAGAAGATTGACTCATTTAGGTGCTTTTTAACACGTAAATTTTCTGCCTAGGCAAAGCCGGATTAAGCTTGTAAAGGTCATGAAGCTATTTTGCATCTATTAGACAATAATTCGATTGATAACTTGACGAGTTTTCAGTTCTATTGAAAGAAAGGCGTGTATTTTGGAATGGATAATCGGAGATATAACTCACTCAATTCATTTTTGATGAATCTTTCAGAGTACGACCAAAAATTAATCAATTTTAGTTTCTTTTTTTTTTCTATAATATGAAGGTATTGAATAAAATCAAATTAGCTCAGTTGAAAGCTCAGTAATTTTCAAATCTCTAAAAGGAACTCATGAGCAGGAAGTACCTACTGCAAAAATAGAACAAAAGAAATATTGTAGTGTCTTTTAATATGGAATGGAATAGTTGTAAAATCTGCAAAATCTAGTTCTATAGAAAACTCTCTAATTGCTCTCAAGATGGTAAGTACGATAACGACGATGAGGTTTAAATAGCGGTAACTATAGTGAAATCATAATTCACTAGAATACCATACTTTATTCTGGATTGCAATTTTGGATGAGAATTCCAAAAGTTTGTTTACCGATTAGCAACGCTCCTTTTTATTCTGCCAATAGATCCATTTATAACACTATTCTTATCATGGTTTTTTTGTATGAGAAAGCGCATGATAAAAATGCAAAAGTTTCTTCATTTAGAACTGTACAAAAAAGCATAAAAGGGCAGTACAATGAAAAGAAGTAGATGGAGCATCATTTTAAATATTTAACCTACTATTAAAAGTCATGCCTAAATTTTTGATTGACAATGAAATTAAAGCAAAATTTGTGCTAATCTCTGCAAAGCCCAATATTTTATTTTTTTACACATTACAAGAAAAGATCTAAAGGCAATCTATAGTAGTTTAATCTCAGAATCAGTTAATTATAGCACAATATACAGATTTAGTTAATTATAAGATCTTAGACTAAGAATCGAGAATTCTACTCGAAAATCGACTAAATCGCCTCTTTTTGTCAATTCAAAATTTAACCAAAAAGTTGATTATTTTGAATAAAAATTTCTTCAATTGTAGACTAAAATTCGAGAAATTGGTTTAAGAGCGAACAAAAGTGTCTTTATCGTACATTTGAAAGCAGAAGTTCTTCAAAACTGATGATTTAAATAAAAAACTCGCTAGAGTCTGGTTGAAAATGCCATAAAGCTAGGACTAAAAGTGAAAATTTCTGTTCTAAAATTGACTAGAAGTGTCTAAATCTCCTCATTTTCAATAAAAAAATAAGGCGAAAAATCCTCAAGATTTAGGACGACAATGTCTTGAAATCTAGTCTAAAAGTTGAGGATTCCGTTGTAAAATTGAGTTTTTCTTGATAATTTAGAATAAAAATTCCTTCAAAAATAGGCTAAGTTAAAAATTTTGCTCAAAAGCAGACAAGAGTGTGTAAATTTTATTTATTGTGCCTTTAAGAGAAAAAATGGATAAAAACTGATGATTGAAATGGAAAATATCTGGAATGAAAGTTGAAAATTTGTCTCTAAAATGCACTAAGCGAGTCTTTTATTTTATTTCAACAGAAAAATTCGTAAAAAATTAATCGATGAGGATGAAAATGTTTCAAAGAGAAAACTGTTAATGTAGGACAAAACTTCTTTAAAACCTTCCCTTAAAGTCTGAAACTCAGCTGGAAAAGCGACTAAAAGCATCTGAGTTGTCTCCTTTTCACAATTTACATAAAAGCCAAAATCTCTAGAAACTGGTTGAAAAATTCTACTCTAAAATTGACTAGATGTGTCTGAATCTCCTACTTTTGACGGAAAATTATACAAAAGATCCTCAAGATTCAGGACGACAATGTTAGAGAATTGACTAAATTTCCTTTTATTGACTATTTTTAACCAAAAAACTGATGATTTAGAATCAATATTTCTCCAAATATAAGCTAAAAATTAAGAATTTTGTTCAGAAGCATGCAAAAGTGTCTTAATTGTCTTTTTATTGTGCAAAAGTAGATAAAAACTGAACCTTAATTTCAACTACTCAGTAGCAAAATTTGATTAAGAAACTATTAATATAAGATAAACTTGCTTAAAATCTACCCTAAAGGCCTAAAATTATGTTTAAAAAGCAACTAAAAGTATCTGAATCGTATCATTTTATGATTGTCATACAAGTCAAAATTGCTAGAAACTGGCTGAAAGGGTCTCAATACTTGGACTAAAAATCGAAAATTCTGCTCTAAAATTAACTAGAAGTGTCTGAATCTCCTCCATTTGAAGCAAACTAAGACAAAAGATCCTTAAGCCTATAAGTTGCGACTTTCGTTCGAAAATTGGCTAAATTTCCTTTTGCTCAAAATGGGCAGAAGAGCCTAAATTGTCTCTTTATCCTACATTCAAGAGAAAAACTCAATAAAAACTGTAGCTTTATATTGAAAATATCTGGAATGAAACTTGAAAATTTGTCTCTAAAATGCACTAACAAAAAGCGTGTCTAATTTGTTCCTCCTTTTTTTTTACTGTTAATGTAAGAGGAAACTTCCTAAAACATGCACTAAAAGTGTAAAATTATGCTTGAAAAGCAACTAAAAACACCTGAGTCATCTCCTTTTCACGATTTACATAAAAGTAAAAATCGATAGAAATTGCTGAAAAAATGTCCAAAACGAACTGAAAGTCTCCGAATTTCCTCCTTTTGATGAAAAATTAGACAAAAAAATCCTCAAAATTTAAGACGACAATGTTCGAAAATTGACTAATTTCCTTTTATTCAATGTTTAACCAAAAAGCTGTTGATTTAGAACAAAAATTTCTTCAAATATAGGCTCAAAGTCAAAAATCTTGGTCAAAATCAGGCAAAAGTATCCAAATCTAATTTCGACAATTCAGTGGCAAAATTTGATAAATAACTCCTAACTTAAAAGCAAAACCTTTCAAAACGTACACTAAAGCCTAAAATTACGTTAAAAAAGCGATTATTTTCATGATTTAAATGACTCAAACCTTGTACAAAGTCTAGACTAAACATCGTTGTTTGAAAATTGATACAAATTCTTAAGTCCTTTTCTTTTTGACTATTCATTGCCAAAATTTGATAAAAAATTGTTAATTTAGAACCAAAAACTTTTCAAAATCCACCTTAAACGTCTAAAATTATATTCAAAATGCGACTAAATGCATCTGAGTCACAATTTAAATGACTCAAACCTTAGACTGAATGCCAAGGATTCGTTTGTAAAATGTCTAAAAGTGTCTAAATTTCCTCCTTTTGAAAAACCCTAAGAATTCAATGATTCGATATGAAATAAAAATACGTTTACACCGTAAAATTAACAATTCAATCCATCTTAATGTATGTTGTAAACACAGTTAGAGCTAAATTATTCAATGTAAGGAATGTGTGTTATTTAACTGTCTCCTATTAAAGTTTAAATTTTCATCATTTTTTATATCTCGTCGTTTATTACTCATTGTTTATCAATCCACATATATAAAATCTATTTATTAACAACAATTATTTTAAATAACAATCATATCAACAATAATAACGTAGATATTTTTGACAAACAAAAACGAACATTATCTTGGTGTCGCTTGAAAAATTGTATTTTGTAATCACTCCCGGAACTTTGGTCTTGAATTATAATTCCTAAATAATTATTATTTGTGTTAAAAGTACTCAAGCCATATTAGTAATGATAACATTATTTTTTCGTTCAGATAATAAATATAATAATCGGCGCGTGATGATTTTTCTAAAACGTAAATTTCCCCGAAATCTACCTCTATTTGTCAACTTTCAATAAAATTGTCTCACATATATCCCTATCGTTATGTGTCTGAAATCCACTTTCACCTTATGTATAATAAGTTCATACACGTGTAAAGGGATACAATGACCTTTTTTTTCGGCTGGTACATACATATATAGGGAAAGGTACTAACCTGGATTGCCCAGGAAGTCGCCCCTTTCGATGATACCAGCCGGTGGATGGAAGCCATACGCTGGAAACCAAGAATTCGTACCATTATTGTGAAGATCAACGTTAGGCCAGTCATTGAACGCAATATCATCATCCATTTTGATGTTGTTTTATCCAACCAAGAAACGGTCATGCAACGGTACCTTTCATCGGCTTATCCAAAATGTTAACACACAACAACAACAAGAATACAACACAAAACACTAAATAGATGAATTAATTAATTAATTAATTAATGCAATTTTTTTTCCAAGTATTCCAATTAAATTCCGTTTACGTTTTAATAAAAAAACATTACGTCGTGTCACAATTATTAAAACGGTAGAACATATGCCGTAATCGGTGTTGTTTTACAACATTCACGTCAAAATCTATTATTATTATTATTGTTGATAACGCTAGAAATGAGCCGAATAATTAAATTTAAATGCCAACTGATAAAACACCCTTGTTGCCAATATGATAACAATAACAAATACAACAATACTGTAGTACTACCAGTACCATAATAATATTTGAAATAATTGACTGGCGGGCTACTCTCGTTTCACTCTATCTCTCCTTCAACAATACATCTCTCTTTATCACTCCTATATTTCTATCTCTATTTTTCTCATAGAATATATTCGGTGAACACGTGATATAGCTAGCACCAATAATGTCACTGTATAGGTACCATCATTTTATTGTAGGTATTGTGTAGGGGGGGGGGGGTACAGGTGAGATTCTTGGGTGCTTTAATGGTACTTCCACGGAGATAGTCTTGATGGATTTGGGTAAGTCGAGGGGTGAAGTGGTGTGGGGGGAAATTGTTGAACACACCTGTAGTTGCATTTTTCCGGCGTCTGCTGTTTTTTAATTTGGAAATTATGTAGTTTTTATATTTAAAAAAAAACTTGTGTAAAACAGATTTTAATCGATTATAGGAGCATTGAATAAGGCCTTAAAAGTGTCGTCCTGTATAAAGAATAAGGATGTGCCTACATTGACCTTTTCAGGTATTGGATAAAGGACAGAGCCGGCCTAAAAATAAATATCGGGCAATAGTCGGGTTTTTAGAAATTAGAGAGAAAATAAGTTATCTACTATTAGTCCAGATTTTAAGATATTATCACTTCAAATTGTCAGTTTCGAAAGAATTTAGTAATAAATTGTAAGAAGGTGACAATTTAGGTACTTTTGGTACGTTTTTAGTACTAGTTATGTAGTTATTTACTTTTTTCTTGGTGTTATCACTGAATTATGAAATTTTAGAAAATTTTGTGATCAAATCTTGAAAATAAGACAATTTTGGCACACTTTATTCCATCTTTTGGGCTAAATTGCTGCCACTTGGGTTATATTTTTGGAAAATTTTGCAAGCAAATCGAAATAAATAAATGATTTAGGCAACTTTATTATTCATATTTTGAGAAAGTCGCGGCTTTTTTCTTAGGTTTTAAAACATTTTGGCCTAAATCATGAATTTTTAATGAACTTTATTATTAAGTTGTGAAAAGGGGGACGAGTAAAGTGTTTTTTGAGCGAAATTTTTGACTTTTAGTCTAGATTTGTTCAATTGTAATGAATTTCTACTAAATCAAGAAAAGCAAACGATTTGGGGAAGGCTGTATTCTTGATTTATTATTAAAGATATTACTCAAACAATATTGATGCATAATATTTATATTTCTTATCCTCAAAAATAATCTAAATTTCGTTTAAAGCGGCCTATACGATACAAAAATTGACGACAATTAAGCTTGTAAAGTGTTCAATCGAATAAAAATTCACCATAAAACACAGAAAGACATAAAAAATTACTAGAGAAGCGTCTTAAGTTTTATTTCTTTTAAAGTAGCTTATTCCTTATTCTTTTTAAGGCACTTTATTAGGCAACTTTATACTTTGAACGAGACTATTCCAAAATAGCGTTCTACAGGGTGTACAACGCTATTTCACCTAGCAGTCGGCTATGGCTTCGGTAGTTTGCTTCAGTCGGTTGTTTTTCATAAAAAAACGCCAACAAATGTCAAATCTAGTAAAGTATGAACCAAGCTACGACCCTATGTAACCATAAACATGGCCAACTGTGAAGTGAAATAGCATTGTTGTACGCCCCCTGTATATGGAGATTACAGATAAATTAAAGCGTAACATTATTGTTTCTAAAAGTAGACTTAGTTCATTTGAATTTTCCTTACTTTTATTTTCGATTTGTTCAAATTGTTGGCTACGTTTCAACTTCCTTCTACCTTCTTTATAATATAATGTATGTATGCAAAATAAGTGAAAGTCACATCTATAAATCGTACACAATAGATACTTTTCGTAATATCCGCGTAATTTTGCCAGAAATATTCCGCGAAAATTCGCGCGTAATTAAACAATCTCAAATATTAAAGAAGCTTTGCTCGTCACCGATACGTTAAAACTGTACGGTACCGATTATAATAATATTTTTTTCGCTTTAAATGAAAGATTCAGGGTCGATGTCACCAACGTCTGTTAAATTTAACGAACAAATAAATCATAGCAACGATTGTTTTCAACTGTTCATTAGGCTTAATTGAAAATGGTGAAATCGTCACTTAAGCTGTTATAATGACAATTGACACACATTGAGGTTATCGCTACTAGCAATACGATCAGCTGATCAATATCCGCCATATGGTACATATTGATTGACGTATATGCGTGGAGTCACATGGTTAAAAGGACAATTTTTCATTGGTTTCCTTTTTCTGGAAGTTTCGTAGAAATATACGTTATACGATATGATTTTAGATCTTATAAGCTCTAACGGAGAGTTTATAACGTATCGGTGACGTGCGAAAACTCTCCATTGTCAAAAGCCTAACGATATACACAACTTTAATTAATGAAGTAAAAATAATAGTGGAAGATTTCTACTTCTTATAAAGTCATTTGAAAACTTTGAAAATAATGCTAATGAGGAAAATTGTAATTACAAATACTTAAGGGGACCTTGGACAAATTACTCGATTCGACGTGCGAAAATTGCTAATTAGCGAATTTTTTAAAAAAAATTAGCTTATGGCGAGATCCTCACTTTTGAATTTCCGAAAAATTTTTGCACAGAAGTTCGTTTTGGGACCTCAGGAACCCATATCCACCGTTCGTTAAAATTTTTATATATATATATGTATACCCACGATAACTGCCGTAAAAACACACCAATCTTAATGAAACTTGGTACAAAAATCGGTCTTTGGGATAGCTTGGATGAGTTCGTTGGCCAGACACTTTTGGAATAAGAACTGAAGAAATGTTAAAAAAAATCATTTTCAATATTACATTTGCTTAGATTTTGATGAAAATTAAAATAATAGTTGAGCCGACCATTCTCTATGACCCAGAAAAAAAATCATCAAAATCGGTTCATTGGATCGCAAGAAAAATGCAAAAATATTTTTATTGAGTATTAACAGTAAAATCGAATATCTCAGCTGGCTATGTGTTCTGACAATTGATATTGGAAAAAAAATTGAATATCGCACAGGGCAACTAATTTTGACAGTTAATATTAGACAAACATAGATCTAGTATCTAGTATGTTAATATTAACATACTAGATCTATGTAGACAAACAATAAATTTTAAACGAGTGAAATTTTATTAGTGTTTCTTATTGTTTGTGAATTAATAATATTTCAGCATGTAGATACATAAAAAAATTCGCTATATAAGGTACTTGCTGCCTTTGGAGATTTTTTTATTTTCAAATATTGATATCTCGCTTTTTTTGAGATATTGTGAAAAGTAAACGTGCATTGGATATAAAGCATTTCAAGGTGAATGTCCTGAAGCTTTCTATTTAAGAAAAATCTTATTAATTTCTGATTGGCAGAGAAAGCTCTCGAACCCTGTTGTTTTCATACATTTTCCTTCAGAATTGGCTAAAACTTAGCCAATATTATAAATTTTCAATATTAATTAAGTGATTTAGATAGCAAATAGAAAGAGCTTTCCAGATCTTTAAGAATATCTCGATACGTTTGTTAGTTTTCCGATAACTGGAGCAAATTTCAAAAAAAATGAACATAGTGATGCTGTGCATAATTTTAAAGATAAAGAATCATACTCGGCTTGTTTTTAGAAAGCTAATATGAGGGGAAAGGAGACGAAGCTACCTTAAAAAAGAAACTTTGAAAATTAAATGAGTTAGACGGAAATTTCGAACCACCTTTTCGCACGCCGAATCGAGTCATATGTCCAAAGTCCCCTTAAGTCACTTTACAATCAAACACCTGATCAGTGTCCGTCATATTGAGTATATTAATTTACGTATGCGTGGAGTCACGTGATGTATACCGACAATTTTTCATTGGTTCCGTTAGTTCTGAAAATATCATAAAAATACACGTTATACGTTATGATTTTAAGTCTTATAAGCTATAACGGAGAGTTTATAACTTATAACGTATCGTTGACGGGCGAAAACTGTCTAATAAAGAGTTTTCGCCCGCCATCGATACGCTACGTTATAGCCTAGTACTTTACGGTTCAGATTATAACGGAAAGGCGTCTTCGTTTTACGTTAAAGATTTAAGCCGCTATAATGACAAGTGATAGCGATAATCTCTATTGACAGTATGATCAGCTGATCGGTATCAGCCATATTGACTTAAGTGCGCATGGAATCAGTTTTTCATTGATTCCGTTATTTTCAAAAATAGCGTAAAAGATCGCTTCAAACGGTATAAAATCGAGATCTTATAAGTATAACGAAAAATTTATAAATTATCGGTGACGGGCGAAAACTCTGTATATACTCAACTTTAATTATCATCAAGCTGATGTAGAAATAATAGAGTGGAATGCGAAAAATTTCTAGTTCTTGTAAATTCATTTGGAAACTTTAAAAATAATGCTCCCAAGGGAAATTGTAATTCGAAATGGGATCCTTTTAGACGAAACACTACAGATTTTCCACAATTCTAGATCGAATTATAGAATTTGAACTACATCGTTGTCCTTTATTGAAATCTTTTCATAGAATACAGTTTTAAATTTAGACATCACTGTTGAAACACGAGAAAATTCTGGAGTTTAGAGTTAATAAAAATAAACCAAAATTTCAATAATTTTTTCATTTTTAGATAAAGTTTAAAATCAATATATTTTTGTACAAATTATCCTAATTAATTATCTGAATTATTCAGTAAGCATAATTTTTACCGAAATTACATGTCCATTGTGTTGATAATTTCCCTATAATTAATGATTACATAATATAATTATTTAAATTAAATTAAAATAACAGAGATTAAAATTGTTTAAATATGCTAATAATAAATTATTTCATAAAATCCTACTACATATATTCCTTTTAAAACATATTAAACTACACAATGGAGCATTAGTCCTAGAACACGTGTATTTTTTCAAATTCCCACAACCCATACTACATAAAACTGGTTTTGGTGGTTCAATTTGTTGACTAGAATTACTGAAAGGCAACTCCATTTCAGGTGGAAATGTTAATGTTGTACTTTTCAAACTTTGCCGATAAATAATCATCGGAACATTACTTCTAGATATTTTACTTTTAATAAGTTTTGTTGCTTTCGATTCTTGTTTCTTCAATAATCGCTCCATTGTTTTCTTTTTATCTTTCTCACGTTTCTCATCAGCTAATTGTTTACGTTTTTGCGATTTAATTGCAGCTTTCTGTATAGCCTCAGCTGTCATTACTTTCTCCTATAAAATACACAAATTACTTTATTAAATTAAACAATAATAATTGATTTTTTTATTACTTTATAACCAGTAGGTAACGACATTAATGTTGTTGTTAATGCTGTATTACCATCAACACCACGATCGTACATTGCTCGTTGTCGGGCCGTCATCAATGCCGGATCTTTCGGTTTGATTTTCTTTAATTCATCATCAACATCCTCCAATTTACCAGATTCGATTGCTGTTAACCAACGTTCTTCATCACTAGACGCACTATCGCGTTTTTTACGTTTCTTTGAAGCTGCTACAGCTGCTGCTGATAATGATGTTGATGATGATGGTGGTGTTACAACTGGTATCGATGATGTAGATGATGATGATGATGATTTACATTTAATTGCAGTCTCATCGGCTATTTGAAGATCATTACTATCGTCGTCTAATATTTGTGGTGTGGATCGTTTGTGTTTACTTTTTTTTGATTTTTTTATAGACATTTCGGGTGAATCTTGAATTAAACAATAATTATTTATTGATTAACATTAGAAATCTAGCATCTTACCCATTAAGTTCGATGTTTAAACATTGATTTCTTCGAAATGGAAAACAAAACAATGTTGACAAGTTTAGGTTAGAAATTCCTAACCTCAATTCGATCATTTTGACGTTAATTTGACGTTTTGTCTTAGGCTAGGTTCACGCTGCATGCGATATATGTCGTAACTAAAGACCATAACACAATAGAAAAATAATTGTAGAAATCTTCAATTTTTAACTGTTCAGTCGTTTCAAGGAGAACATTTAAGAACCCACATATAATAGTGATCATAGCCAACTAATTAAAATTAATCCAACTTTTTTAAATTTTCAAAAACTAATAGATTAGGGATAGTGATATTAATTTACTGTATTTTACTTTTTTGTACGATACATGTATATTATACTGTATTATACGCTATTTAATGCCGTATTTTATTTAAAAATTAGCGAAAAAAGGTACTACATTGCAAATCACATTAGGCCATTCGCCATTAGGTTTGATATTTAAGCTCGAAATTACAAATTCTTATTCTCCGTTTCGATTTAACTTTTGTATAATTGTCAAAAACGTAAAAATTGTATTGATATAACCTATTTTTTCAGCTTATTACCAATCAAACACAAACACAAACGAATAAAATGTTGATGTTTAAGTCTAAAATTAAAGAAAAATACTAATTTCCATTTTCCGTTTTGATTGTACCTTTATGTACTTGTCAAAACGGTAAAAATTATAAAATTATATCAACATAGCCTTACTTTTTCAACGCCGTATTAGACTCGGTATTAAACTTATAATACATGCGGTATTTAATGTATTTTACAGCTGTATCTTACAATAGTATTTTACACACTCACATCACTAATTGGAAGATCAGATTAAAAAAATATTTCAGTAAAAATAACATGAAATTATAATTTAAGTTGTATTTCAAGCTTAGGTAATTGCCTAGGGCTAAGACTTAAGGGGGGCAACGTTTGTACTCCTATACACAGTGGCGCAGTGAGAATTTGTTCGGGGGCTGGTGAAATACGTAATTTTTAATGGAGTTTATGACTTTGTATTATAAGCAATAAAAAAGTAGGTCTCAAAAATGTTTTTTATCTGATTTAAAGATGTTTGATTGGAAAGCACCTTAGATTATTTCTGAGATTAGTTCTGAGGCTCTCTGCGTCACTGTCCATATACCTACACTTCTGCTTTCGCTCTAAATTGTTACAGCAAGAAGTGGGGCTCTTAAAACTCTAGTGTGCTCAAAGCCTTTTAAGTCTTTAGTTAATTAAAAACGTAGCCGAATTCTGTAAGGAATAAAAGAATGAAAATCTCATGATTCTAATCGATTCACCTCTCTTTAATTAAAGTAATGTTTTACTATGCCAGTCTCTGAGTTAGTTAGTTGGCATTTGAGCTGCTCAGAACTGCAATTATTCGTACTTTATAGATATCCAAAAAAATTGCAAAAGTTCAATGGCTTGTTCAGTATTCTTTACGCATTTTAAAACTCCTCACTTTCTGATTCCTTCCCTTTCTGAGTCTTAATGAATTCATGAACAGCTACAAGTCGCTCACAATTTCCTGAGACAGTTTTGCTATGCTAGAAGAGAGTGACTTCAACTTTACATCAATGGATGTAAAAAAAAACAGTAGCAGAACTTCAAAATTTGCCCCCCTCCCCTCAGCAAATTTCAGTTCGGTATCTTTGAACAATTCTAATTGAATCGAAGTAATGAAATGATAAATTGACAAGAGAATGTTTTATTATTAAGAAAATGTTTTTTTTATACAGGGTGTAATCGAAATCCCTGACAATCTTCAAACCACGTATAGAACTCGAAAAATTTAGCCGATTCTTATAATTAGGGGGTCGATAAGGATCTATTTTCTGAGAAAAAAGGGTTGAGAATTTCGCTAAGATTTTTAGAGCCACTGGATTCCAGCAATGTTATTGATAAATAATTGTGTTTATGCGACAGATATAATTCATACCGATCGCTTTGATACGACATGCAGTCCGTTAATATCAATCAACAATGAAGATTCAGTGTTCACTTGCTAGTGGAATGCGTCTGTTGGCTGTATATATTTGTAAATTATTGCGGATTTTGTATAATTTTTTTGATATCAACTTTAATTAGTGATTAATTCGTTTAATATTTGTTAGTTGTATTGTGTCGAACAACTACAGACTCAAATTCGAGAAGTCGCAGACTCGATTCGAGAACTGCCAAACATTTATAATAATGTGCAACGTTCCCTGCTAGAGCACAACTTTTTGTGGAACAGGAAGGGGATATTTGAGCAATTTTTGTAGTGCTTTTAATTAATGTGTGATGTTCAATAAGTAAGTTAGTAAGACGTGCGTGGGTAGTTCAATGGAATTTCTTGACGTGTTATCTGACAGTTTCTTTCTTATAAATTCTCGACAGTAGGTTAGTAGGTTAGTAAAAAACCAGTTAGTAGTAGGTTAGTAAAAAACCAGCGACCATCAAACAATGGTTCAAAATTTGTTCTATTTTAGTAAAAAAATTTTGTTCTTCAACCCTTCAAAATATGTTTATTGCACTCTAATTCACATAGAGATAGTGAGGTTTGAATATTGTCAGGGATTTCGATTACACCCTGTATAATTTAGTATCGATGGTCGAACTGAAGGAGATAAGGATGAGGTGATATATGTATAATGGCTCCTGTAACCAATTGTGGATTTACAAACTATTTTATTTAAATATAGGATTTTAGGGCTCCTTGCCCCCTCTTCATCGTTCTTCACCCTTTTACTGTACGGTAGTTCCGCCAAAGACAAGAACACGAACGTGGCCTCTGTGACGGTTAGTATGAATTTACCCTTACAATTTAGTAAATAAAACCAAATCTAAATAATATTAAAAGGGTAAAATATGGAATATTTCTGAACATCTGGAGACGTGTAAAATTTCCCAGTTCTTCCTTTTTTTCTTCAAAAATTTATATAAAAATAAATAGGTTTACATGTCAGAGTATAGAGTGAAATATTTCTTTTTTTTTTGTTTATTTAAACGTATACTACAAGATTTATTATCGTTCATTCCCTTGATAGACATTGTTATCCTGTTTCGCATTTTTACAGGATAAATTAATAGCAACAGCGCCATCCCGGATCGAAACGGTCGTCCTGTTAACTGAAAAATCTTCCCAGAACAATATTAACAGCATCCCAGTGCGATAATCACGTTTTATTTTAAACATAACAAAATAATTACAAGCTCAAATAAAAACATTAATTAATTGTGATGTTTATTATTATGTTAATTGTTTATTTTAATTAAACGAGATTATTTTATAAGATATAGAAAATATTTGAAAAAAAAGTAATTTATTGTTATTGTTGTTGTTGATACGTTTTCATTAATTATTTGGGGAGAATTCATGTAAGTAATTAGATTAAATTTCGGTCTTTTTTTTGTATAATTTTATGCATTTTTTATTGGTGCATTAATGCAAATTTTCTAAAAATACCATGAATTTCTTACAGAGAATTCTATAAAAAAAATGACGAAATAAAACGGCGATTATTGAGTAAATATTTGTAAATTCGACTGCAATACCGATTTTTATTGTTGAAAAATAAAAACAAAAATATAAAAATAAACGTTTAGTTATTCTAAAATGGCAGTGCTGTGAAATTCGTTTTTATTCTTTTCTTACATTTTCCAAATTATATTGATAATAATAATAATAATAATGACGGATGATAAGGCTGTATCTACTGAAGACTTGATGGTGGAGATACCATTACGGAATCCAAGTTTGGATGCTGCTCGTTTAGAGGCCGTCATTAAAACATTAGTTGAGAATAAAGTGGAGGCATTAAAAAATGACAAACGTAAATCATCAAGTATTACATCGAGTCCAAAAAGTTTAATAAACCGTTTACGTATAACATCATTATCATCAGTGTCATCTGTTAAAGATAAAGATGATATATCGACACATTCACAAAATAGTAAGAAATTGAAGAGAACGAAATTACGTCAAAATAAACGTAACGATACAAAATCAGGTGCTAGTGGGAGGAAATCATGTAAATTTCTGAGAAATATTTAAGAGTTTTAATATTATTTGAACAATTTTTTCAGATCCACATTATTCACCGAAACATCGTCGATTACAACATAAAAAAATCCATAGTTGTGATCAAACGTTACATTATCACCAGGACAGCCTAAATGATAATTATGGTTTTTTACAAAGAACCGATACGATCATCGATTGTCCTGAGAGTTGTTGTTGCCAACCGGACACTAATACAGAATTGTAATTCTTAACATATAATTTATTTGATCCAACGCAGAATTTAAATAAATAAAGCAACATATAATACACTAGTGTGTTATAGATGTTATAACACACTAGTATATTATATCTATAACACACTAGAAATTCAAGCATACTTTGTTCTAACTTTTTATTCGTTAAATAAATTTTCGCGAATTAAAGAAATTTTTTGAAATATATCGGGTGAGTCATTTAAGACGAAAAGTTCTTCTACCAACTCCTATTATCGTGCGATCCATCCAATTTATTATCAGAGTTAGAGTTGAAACTGTCAAGGCATGTCTTTGATTGTCTGTATTACAATTGTCATTAAATATGACGTCCATCGTGATGGTTCAATCCAAGACATTCCTTGACAGTTTCAACGCTAACTCTGATAACAAATTTAATGGATCGCACGATATTTGGCGAGCGATTTGAAAAATATTTCAAAACTTTATAAGAGAGAAGCTGAAGATCACCTTGGCAAAATTCGAACCCCTCAGGTCATTTGGAAGATGTTCAAAACTAGTGTGTTATAGACGTTGTAACACTCTAGTATGTTATATCTATAACACACTAGAAATTCAAGCATACTTTGTTCTAATTTTTTATTCGTCAAATAAGTTTTGGTGAATTAAATAAAAATTTTGAAATATATCGTGTGAGTCACGTAAGACGAAAAGTTCTTATGGCCAACTCTCATTATTTGGCGAGAGATTCGAAAAATATTTAAAGGATTTATAAGAGGGGAACCGAAGATCATCTTAGCATAATTAGAACCTCGTAGGTCTATTGGAAGATATTCAAAACGCTAGTTTCTAACGATGTAGCGATTTTCAAAAACGAGCAAAGCACGCAAAACGACTAAGAATGACTCGGAGAGCCTCCCAGTTATAGGTGGGAATAGGTGGGAATCTTTCGCATTTTTTTCTAGAATGCAATGGAGAAAAAGATAAGATCAACTTTGGGAGACTCTCCAAGTCATTTTTAGTCGTTCTGCGTCTTTAGCTCGTTTTTGGAAATCGAGACCTTGTTTAAAACTAACGTTTTTCGACCAACGTCCAAATGAGCTACTAGGTTCTAATTTTGCTAAAATATTTTCTAGTGACCTCCTTACAAATCCTTGAAATATTTTTCGAATCACTCGCCAAATGATGGGAGTTGAGATAAAAACTTTTCATCTTTGGTGACTCACGCGATATAGAACAATTTTGTGGTCGGTGTTGGATAAAATCATGTATACAACTCTTGCGTTAAGGGGCAAATAAGACGCTCGAAATTTTTTTCTCTCTCGAGTGTCTTATTTGCCCTTTAACACACTTGTTGTATAAATAACTACTAATTTTTGAATTATTGTAGCCGGATGCATTTCGATGATGATTATATATCGTTGAAGATCGAAGATTCAGATGATGTAGATTTAGCAGAGACTCATAGACGTGCCTTGCGTAAAGCTGCAGAACGTCGCCGTAGACGACGTCGTCATCGTAAACATCGTTATAAAACAAATAAATTAACAAGACTTGATCAATTACAAACAACATCATCAACAGTTGATGTGCATGCCTTTAAAGAAATTGATCCTGATGAATTATCGAAACGTGCCCGTTTAGCCATTGCTATTACAGCCTTTATGTTGCTCTTCATGTGCCTGTTGTTAGTTGGTATTACATTAAGGATGGCACCTATCATCGATGATATGGGTAAGATCTTATCCTCTATACAGGATGTCCTTTTTAAATGAGGTCCTATTAGTTGGCAAGCGATTCAATAAACATCTTAAGAATTTGTAAGGCAGTTCTTTGAAATTATTTTAGCAGAATTAGAACCTTCTAGCTCGTCTGGAAGTCGGACAAAAACGCTAATTTTTAAAACTCTTAAAATGACTAGAAAGCTCCAAATACTGAAATTTTTCGTTGTTTTTCTGCAATGTTGGAAGAATCTTCGAGCTAAAGACGCAGAACGGTTAAAAAAGACTTGGAAAGCCTCCCAACATTAATTTTTTTAATTTTTCTCCATTGCATTCTAGAAAAAAAATGCGAAACATTCCCATACCGATTCCCCAATAAAATTCATAAAAACAAAAAGAATCAATGTTGGAAGGCTCTCCGAGTCCTTCTTGGTAGTTTTTTCGTGTTTAGTTCGTTTTTGAAAATCATGACTTCGTTCAAAATTAGCTTTTGTGGCCGACTTCCAAATGAGCTACGAAGTTCTAATTTTGCTAAAATAATCTCCAGAGACTCCAGAATCGCTCGTTAAGGAATAGGAATTTCTTACGAATTGACCACATTTGGTGCTTAATGACTGTAGAGATAATGCTTTGGTTACAATTTAGTAACGAAGGGGGGCTTCAAAGCCTTATTAGGTACAAGACCAACATCCAAAATTTGACGTGGCGTCTAAATTCTAAACATGAATTTGAAAAGCAAATAAATTACAGTTGAAAATTTCAGGGAAGTGTAAAATTAGAAAATTATTTTTATTGAATATAATTATACGAAACTATAAACTACTGTTTAAAAAAATGTAAAGAAAAAGACGTATACTTTATCAACTTTCCAAATATAAATTTAGGAAGAAGAGTTATGGCAACAGGTTCTGACTTGTAGTTTACAAAAAGAATGAATAATATACAAGACCAAATTTCCTCATTTCTAACAGAATAAATTTTAAAGTGTCTTAATCTTGTCTGTACATACATTGATAAGGGGAAAAAGTTTGATGTTACCAGGCTCTTTCTCAATATTTTAACACTTAACGTTTACATTACATGGTTTATAAACAAATTGCAAATTGAATGAAATAGTTGAAGATAGGTTTAAAACAATGTCGATATTATACCTTTATGACGTCAAAACAATGTGCCAGTTTAGATTTTAAAACAACAATTATCAGAATCAAAAGGCAGAATGAATCAAATTATGCCCAAAAAAATCTGAGCTATCTTCCTCAGAAAATTCAACTAAAATTGTCTGAATGAAGCTGTCTTGAGCTGTTTTAACCAATTTTTTACAATGTCAAAAAGAATAAAATATAGAGCGACCTTTATTTTGTTAGAAATCGAAGTTGTTTGCAGTTAGAAGTGCCGGTGCAGTATACACGAATTTCAAGAGTTCGCTTCAGTTATACAGGGTGTTTTCTTTCAAAGTGGTTATTTCTTATAAAACTCATATTAGTTGACAAGCGATTCGAAAATTATTTCAAGGATTTGTAGGGGGCCCTGGAGATTATTTTAGCAAAATTAGAACCTTGTAGTTCATTTGAAAGTTGGTCAAAAATCGATCATTTTGGATTATGACACAATTTTCAGAATAACTCGGATACAATCCCAGTATTGATTTTTTTTCATTTTCCTTTATTTCATTCTAGAGAAAATGCAAAATATTTGCACCTGTCTTAGAATAAAATGAAGAAAAACTGTTAAAAGGATTTGCGAATCAGTCTCAGTCGTTTTGTGTGCTCTTCCCGGTTTTGAAAACTGCGTCATTGCCCAAAACGATCATTTTGGACAATTTTGACAGACTTCCAAATAAGCTACAGGGTTTTAATTTCTTTCATAGTGATTAATTCTTATAAAACTCATATTAGTTGACAAGCGATTCGAAAAAGTGGTTATTTCTTATAATTCGTATTAGTTGAAAAGCCATTCAAAAATTATTTCAAGGATTTGTAAGGGGGCTGTGGAGATTATTATAGCAAAATTAGAACCTCGTAGTTCATTTTAAAGTTGGTCAAAAATCGATCATTTTGGATTATGACACAATTTACCGAATAACTCGGATACACTCCCAATATTGATTTTTTTTTTCATTTTCCTTTATTTCATTTTAAAGAAAATGGAAAATATTTGCACCTGTCTTAGAATAAAATGAAGAAAAACTGAAAAAATCACTGTTGAAAGGCTCTGCGAGTCAGTCTTAGTCGTTTTGCGTGCTCTACCCGGTTTTGAAAACTGCGTCATTGTCCAAAACGATCATTTTGGACAATTTTGACTGACTTTCAAATAAGCTACAGGGCTCTAATTTCTTTCAAAGTGATTAATTTTTATAAAACTCATATTAGTTGACAAGCGATTCGAAAAAGTGGTTATTTCTTATAATTCGTATTAGTTGAAAAGCCATTCAAAAATTATTTCAAGGATTTGTAAGGGGGCTGTGGAGACTATTATAGCAAAATTAGAACCTCGTAGTTCATTTTAAAGTTGGTCAAAAATCGATCATTTTGGATTATGACACAATTTTCCGAATAACTCGGATACACTCCCAATATTGATTTTTTTTCCATTTTCCTTTATTTCATTTTAAAGAAAATGGAAAATATTTGCACCTGTCTTAGAATAAAATGAAGAAAAACTGAAAAAATCACTGTTAAAAGGATCTGCGAGTCAGTCGTTTCGCGTGCTCTTCCCGGTTTTGAAAACAGCGTCATTATCCAAAACGATCGTTTTTTGACTGACTTCCAAATAAGCTACAGGGCTCTAATTTTGCTACAGAATTCATCCTATAAGTCCTTGAACTGTTTTTTAAATCGTTCGCCAATTAAGAGGAGTTTCATCGGAATTGACCACTTTAAGAATAACACCCTGTACTTTCTAAAATAGCTTCTAATAAATATTTTAATTTATAAAAGCACATTTAATATAGTACACTATAGTTTATTATTACATCATTTTTTATTCTGTACGCGAATCTAAAACAGATCATGTCGGCTGTTTGAGCGCATAGATAATAAACATTGATGTATTCAGTTAGTCTTCATCATGTCTTCACCAATAACGGTTGATTTCGATACTATCGATATTATCGATAATAATAACCAAAACGTTAATCAAAGTGCTTCATTAAATACAAATAAACCATTGATTAAATCATCTAAACGTAAAATATCTTCACAATCACATCGACATAAATCTGTATCGTTAACTGTTGAAGACTTGGAGAAGGAAGAAGAACGAAAGATTGCTTCTTGTTTAGTGTTTGGAACATTTCTATTTATTTTAATTTCTTGTATTTCAATTGTTGTCTTTACATTAACACAACAAAATTTGGATAAAACCAACGGTATATTTGTTTAATTTTTTTATTTCGTATGTTCATTTCAATATTTGTTACAGTCAGTCGAGACAACGAAGAGCTCATGAATTCATTATCAGGTGAATTCCTCAACCATCAACTTCACAGCAGCCTTGACAACAATTCAACTACCTCCGTCCCTTCCAGTTCAAAATGAACATCAAATCTATTGCATCTTTCAAATTTTTATCAAAATCACACAAAAATCGAACCTGTTTAATTATGAATTATGATTAATACAAGCAAATCATCTATCATTAAATAAAATCAAATCGATATAATCAATAAATAATTGAACTAATGAAAACTGACTAAAATTAAGACTGAAAATTTATAAAATCAACTAATTAATTATTTAATTAATAAATGTACGTACAGATAATCAGGTTCGATTACTTTATTATTTTATGATAATATAGAAGATCGATGTTAGATAAAGCCATGATTGTCGGTCTAATGAATGTCAATTTCTATAAACTTACCCCCAATTTAACCCGATATAATCCACACAAAATGCTTGTTTTGCAAATATAATTATAACGAAAATTTGTAATGTTGACATGTTATTAAATGGATATAAATATAATGTTAATGTTTAGAAGTCATGGCAGGGTATAATCAAAGACTAACCGTTTATTAGATCACTTATTCTGCGTCAATTTGGCCTCTCAAAACTATCGACAATCGACGTAAAAAGCACAAATATTGAACAGCAAGCAATATTTCGATTATTCCCTAAAATGTGTGCTCTTTGCGTGCCGATATATAAATTCCCAAAGAAATTCGGGAAGAATCCTAATAGAGCATGTCTTCAACTAACAATGCAGACATTCTCTTATATAATTTAGATTTAATCTATATTTGATAAATGTGATACGTTAAACCTTCCATATCGCACAATAATAATAATAATGTTAATAATAAACGTTTCACTTGTGTATTTTTTGTGTATTGATCCGGCCTTTTTCAATAATAAAGAAGAATTTAACTAAAAAAAGGGATGATCAATACCAGTTTTAATGAGAATTGGACAAAGAAACGAAATTGTTAACAAGATTAATTTGGGATAACTGTCGTTAGACAATCAAAAAGAATTGTTTATATGTATGTGAATGTGTATTTATAAATAATAATAATAATAATAATAATAATAATAATAATAATAATAATAATAATAATAATAATAATAATAATAATAATATTATATTTGATGTTCCTAATAAAAATCGTTTTTAATTCTAGTACCTACACAATATGAGTTGTGGGCTGTTTTTATTGGAGCATTAGATATATTTAGTTAAATGTTGTACAAGATTAATACAAAAAAAAAAACGAGTTGGAAAAGGGGCCGAATCGAAGACCCGGCCTAGCAACTTCCCCGACTGATCAGTCCCAGTAGTTAATCATTAATTAGAAAAAAATTTTTCTACGATCAAGAGAAAATTGTCAAATTTCTGCGAAAAGCACAGTGGTTGCGCTCTCGCCTGACATCTGTTTGCTACGGGGTTCAATTCTCGCCAGAATAACTTTATTTTTTTTCTTTTCAATTATGGAAATAATCATCTTTACTATTTTGTTATTTTATTCTTAACAAATAGAAAACTTTAGTTTACTTACTGCCTCTATGGATAGTAAAAGTATTATTACTCATTATGTTATCCATTACAATAAATTCACAACAAAAGATTAAACAAATATTCCAGTAAAGCTTTTAACAAAACCAAAGATGTCAAAATCAGCACCGAAATTAAAAAAAAAAACAACGCAATTATTTACACCTACTCGATCTTTCACGAAACAGTCTTGTTGCTAGACAACGGCCGTAAATCCTGATTTATATTTGATATATTAATGTCTTATTCTTTTGTCTTGCGTACATACTTGATTAGTAAAGAATCACTGTCCATCTAATTAATTTAATCATTATAAGTCGCCAGATTGAAAAATATCGCACATGATGGGTATTATTTCTGACATAAAAGCACATGCCCTTTCGATTGGTGATATCAAATTAATACGTTATCTTACATTTTTTTCAATCAACCCCCTGCCCCGTCCACCCCCGTGGTCCGATTGGCACCAAAAACTAATCAACTCGAAAGTCCACGGAATAGTTGATGCTGGCCAAATTTGAACGCAATCGGTTAAGCCGTTTTTGAGTAATCGTTGGAGAAACGACAGACGCACACACACACACACACACACACACACACACACACACACACACACACACACGGACATCATGCTAAAAACTTCAAAAACGTGTTCAGGGGACCCCAAAACGTAAAGATCTGGTGAAATCTCGAATTCGAAATTTTGGTCCGAAACTAATAACTTCCCTACCCTCTGGTCGGGGAAGTTAATAATAATAAAATTGTTTTTATTCTTTGTTGAAGAAAATTATTATTTTTATTTATTTATATAGCGTTTACAAAATGTGTTACCAGATTTTAAATAGAAATAATAATAAAATTTCATAGCACAATTCTATTTTTGATGCAATTCGAGACTAATTCTTTTAAAACTGTAAATTTTTCAAAAATTTTCTAACTCTTCTTCAACCTATTCAAAGCACTAACTCTATTACCATAATTGATCCTTCTCTTGGCCAATTCCGCCTAATTACAATTAAAAAAAATTAACATTTTCTCCTAAAGTGTCCTGACGATGGGCCATTAGCAGGGAGAGTTCTAGTTGATTGAAGTTTATAAAATTTTGATTAGTTCCCATTTTTAATGGCCAATCGTAGGGACACATCCTGTATTTCATCGGGAAAATTTCATTACTTTACTGTCATTTTTCTTATCTCCACTATTAATTACCAGAGATTTAATCAATATCTCAATTGAACTTTGTTGTTCAGTTTGATTGTCTTGAAAGTCTGCATTGAAACTTTCACCACATTGATTATCTGTCTGTTGTTCAGTTATTTCTAGATCAACATCCGAATTAACCGGTTGTAATGTAGGTGTATTGGTTAAAGTTTCGCTACATTGCAATTTTGCTGATTGAAAACGAGAACGATAAATTTCCACATACGATTTTTGGCGAGCTTTCACTAAATTATTAAGGCATTTCTTCTTCTTCATGGTTTTATTTCGTTTTTGTGTTGCTTCTTGTTGTTTTCTTATATCTTCTGCATTTTTTTCACCGTTGTAAAGCGGCACCAATTCATCAACATTATTATCTTCTTCAAGAGAATCATAAAATATTTCGTTTATTTCTAATAATTTCCCCATTGACATAAAAATAAATAAAAATTTATAGAAAATGTCAATTTTTTTATTGTCATTGTACATATTTATTCACCGTTTGAACTTTTTAAATTGCAACAATTCCTGCACTACCCCAAGTTTATTGATTGCCAGAAAATCCAAGCCTGGATACGTTTTATTCAAGGTATTATGGTCTAGATATTTGGTTAGGGTGCGTCTCTATGATTGCACCAGTTGTATTAGGTTACGTCCTATTTTATTTCAATTTTATTTTATTTTTTCGATTTATTTCCTTTGTAATTTAATTAAAATAAAATGTTTATCAATAGAGATCAGTGCAGTATAAAAATCGATGGCAAAGTGTGTTCAAATTATCAATAAGAGAATTAAAGTGAGAATTAGATCTTGATGTGATTGATAATAATTTGAGTTTGTTATGAGTGATAAAAGAAGAAAAGGCTGAAAGGTGATTTTTTACGATTTTTTCCTCTTTTCCCCCTTTTACATCACATAGGAATATAGTCAACCAATAAAACTAGTGTTGTTAAAATTAGAGTAGACCGTGTCTGAATTAATCAACTTGACTTTACAATTAAAGATCCCAAAATCTTCCCTTTTTACCCAAATTTAAATTGAAGAGTTATCGTTATGTGTGCTGCTAATTACATTTCATTTCCGCTTAATTTTTAAGACATAAAAGAGAAAACCTCTAGTTATAGTGGTAATAATAAACAGCACTTAAACTTTATAGTTTCCCATAAAACGAAGCACTAATTGTAAGCCTATAAGCTACTGAAAAGAACAGTAGCAATTTTAACTTGAAAATCCTATATCTCAATTTTAAATTGGGTCAACTGAAGAGGAATCTTTTGAATTGTTATTTGATGGAAAACATCGTTGGCGATGTGAGAGCTTGTGTTGTTCATGTCCTAGTTTTCAATAAATTGTCAAAAAGCAAAAAAAACTACAAAGGAGGACCCAATATCCAGATATTAATCAGTACATTATACTCAATCGAATTTTCTGATTTTAAACTGTAAAATCTTTTGAATTTTTAATTTTTCTAAGCTACAAGATGTGGTGTTTGAAGGATTTGTAAAGTAGCTCTTTGGAAAGTCGAGGAAATCTATTTGAAATGTTATATCATCGATAAACTGTACACTTATAATGACATCGTGTACAAATTGAAACGCACTAGTCAATCGCCTCTCTAGTTGTTCGAAATGAAGTACACATATGTGATGCCAAAAAAATTACTTTTCTAGTAAACATTCAATAGTTAAAACATAAAAAAACTTGTTAATAAGCCGATGTGAAAAATAGTGATCTACACAAAGAGGCGAACGACTGTGTTTTCTTAATGTTTCACGATCAATGATTAAATGTTTCTTATTAATTATTATAACACGGTTTTCCCGTGAAAATTATGTTACTTTAAAAAATATTTGACGCAAAAAACTCGTGAAAACGCCTTTATTATTACAAGTCTATTTAGACTTTTCGTTTCAGTCAATGTGATGGTTGATTTGATGGAGTATACCTATTTTAAATGAGCAACAACGGTATTTTAGAAGCGACGCACAAATAAAATTTCACAATATGGAACGAACATGTGATTTATAAGAATGAGACTGCAATTTTTCAATTTTTGCCAAGTCATTACGAGCAGCGTAACGTTAGATTTCTTCAAAAATACAAAAGAAGTAGTTCTAGAGTCTAACACTTTTGATGATAGTAATTTTTTACTATCAGTGTTGTAGCTTTTCGTCTAGGCTACCATCCAAAGAAATTTTAATCAAACTTGATGATAGTAGCGATAAAATAGATAAAATGCTTCAATATGTCACGTCAGACTTTAATTTATTTTTTTTTTCAACACCAATTCAACAAACATGAGAATAAGAACGATTTTCAGTTATCAAACAAACATCAACTTTCTTTTAATTTTTTTTTTTTGCAATGTACGTACTTTTGATTAGAATTCGCTAGATCAAAAGCATGTGCGTTGTATAAAAAGAAAAAGAAAGTTGATCGAAATGAAATTATTGTAAAAGTTGATGTTTGTTTGATAATTGTTAGAAAATTTTCATTAACCTTCCCTGGTATAAATTTTCTCTGAAAATCTCTGAAAATTTATTATTTTCTCTGAAAATTCTTATTATCTCTGAAAAACTCGGAAAAAGTCAGTCTGAATTTCTAAAATTGGCTTTTTTGGAATTCGACTCAGGTCTACTTATAGATAAGCTTTCAAGCCAGCTGTCGTATAATTTTTTAGCTTTAAAATTGTAGACACAGCATCTTTTTGACATGCTCCAAGGTTTTCCTCTGTAATTCTAAATCCCATCAAAAATTTCCAAAGCGAAAAGCTCGATCAAATGCACCGTGATAAGTCTCACTTCAACGTTCTTACAGAATTTCAATATCTTTGAAAACAATTGAGATATCGATGATTAAAAATTGGCATTTTTTCGGGCTCAAATCGAGAGTTGATTACTGAAGCCCTAAAGAACTCTAGATTCTGTGGATTAAATCATTGAAGAAGCCACGAAAAAGTGACGAAATCTCATAAAAAATATGGACGAAGCAGAACTGCGCCAACTTACCTGACTTAACTCAAAACCGTAAAATGTTCAAGTAAACCCCATGGCATAACTGCAGCAAACGCGTATATAGCGACAGGTTGTATCTGTTTAACTACTCTTAAGGTTTTTGACAGAGACCGACCGGAAGTTCGGTCATAGTTTCCGTTTCGGCCAAAAATCAGTCGAAACTTCGGCCACACCGAAACTCAGTGTTCGGCCAATACTGAGACCGAGGCCAAAGATTCGGTTTCAGTTTCGGCTGTAAACCCTGTTTAAGTCGGGTACTAGTTTTTAAGGCTCTAAGTTAGGGAGCTTTTTGACTCAGTGTGCCCTCCGACTCAGGTATATTTGGCGCACTCAAGATTAACATCGTTGTTGTTCTTTCACCCATTAACACCGAAAAGGCCTATATTTCTTTAAATTAGAATGTACGATTAAAATCAAATTTATGTATGTCAATTGACTTAAATTTATTGGATATAGACTTATATGAGTAGAATAAACCCCATTAAAGAAGACATAACTTTCATGTTCAACAAGTTCCCCCATTGTTCATGCCATAAAGGTTAAAGACAATTTTTTCTAATGCCGCCAGCAAAACAATTTCACTTTGAAGACATGTAATTATTCGCCCTATCTTATTATTATAATAGAAGTTACACACACACATATACAAACCAACAACACGTATTGTTAGTTCATTAGTTTCTGGCAAAAATTATTGAGAAACACCCAGTTTTCTAATAAATTCCATTTATAATTATATTGTCTTTAAAGCATTAGTTCAAAGAGTAATTTTCACTAGTTTCTTCCTTTTATTGGGTGCAATTAATAGATTTGAAAATAATTAAAGATAGCTTCTGGCATATCAATAAAAATTTAAATAATCAACTCATTTTTTAGCACAGAAAAAATAAACACGCCCGCATCCAGTTAAATTTCTTCTTTTTAATTTTACAGTTAGATATTTCGTGTCTAACAATTCCAATTCAAAAAATTGCCACAACATGTGCAAGAAGACTACAACTCTAACAACAAAGTCAATTAATCAATGTAATTACGATACAACCAAATAAAGTAAACTCGTAACATTTGCAAAAAAAGTAAACTCTAACCGACCGTGAAATTTGGCGTACCTATTTCAGGAGTTATATTCTGTGTTAAAATCGAATTGAGCTCACAGAACAATGGTGATGAGCTTTCCTGTCTGTGTTAAGTATCCGTCTAGTGTCACACATAACTTCGATACAGAGAAAGCGAATTAAATTTTAATCTTTTACTATTAACGTCAATACTTTATTGTCTCTGTTAAAGTAAATAATTTACATCATAGTACTCGAGATATTTAGAATAAAAAAAAAACACCGTTAATTTTCTTTATATCAATCAACATTAAACATAATTGACACAGTATCTAACACAAACGAGTGGTTTCTTTATTGTTATCGTCTCTGAAAGCGAGACTATCGTTTAAATTATTGCTAATTATTATGAATTTTACTCTAATTAATGTCGCATGTGGATTCCTGTTTGAGATATTTCCTGTATTGCTACAATCTTGGACTATTTTTTGAAGTAGCTATTGTGTAGTACCTACTCGATTTAGAAAGTACAAAAATTGCTATTTTATTTACAAGTTTCACCATTGCCAAATACTCTTATAAAGGAAGTTATTATAAAAAAAAACGAGTAAAAAAATGAAATGACATCAACATTAATTTGACTTCATTCAAACAAGAAGACCGTTAACGTGTTCGATGACTAAGGCACCTTCCGCAAATTCGATTCAAAAACCTGATAAAAACTAACTGTAACACACTCTTGTATCGAAATGATGTCAAAACGATAAAATTGTAGACTATTCGATAATTAAAATAGATCAAAAAAGCCATAGTAGTTCAGAAGTCGTGCTTAATTAGCTATTTATGTGGAAAAAAATCCTTTAATTTTCCCTCGTTTATAATGGCAAGAAACGATTCTAAACATGACCATCTCATTAACTCTATTTTGTCGACAAAAAATTACTGAAATCTCACTTACTTACAATACAAATAGGTCATGAATTATAAGTTAATTACCTTCATTAATCATTAATTAAAGAATAAAGTAATGCTAATTAACTACTTCACATATGTTTAGCTGTATTTTTACAAGTAACAATTCTATTGAAAATGTCGTGAAAATTTCATTATTTACAAATATTTCAATGTAATCTTAATGAGAAATTAATGGAGACTTTAATGGTGGATTAAGCGAAAAACTCGCCTGAAACAACATAGGAATTCAACATTATTTTTTTTTCAATATACCTATCGATAATAATCGTAAATTTTTTTCTAATTAAATTTCACTTATTATTATAAATAAAGATAGGAATATTTAAATTACCTCCCCTCTATAGGCGCGTATAGATGGTCTACTTCCGATTTTATTATGAAGTGTCTTCGTACAGTTGAGGGCATTACAGTTATAGATTTCGTTGGGACAACATTCAAAAAAAATTTTTAATAGAAATTACCCAAAATTTTTGAAAATTTATTGATTATCTTTCATTAATTATAGATACTTAACGTGATATAAAAATTAATAATGGAATTGGTATCAACGTCAATTGTGAAAACTGTCGTCAATTCAACTAAAGATAGTGTAGGACAAATTTACGATTATTACTTATGGACATTATCTCTATCAGGTGATTAAATTATTATTTTATTATTTTTAAATTTATTAATTTAATTAATTTATAGATGATCGGACTAAAGGATGGTTTCTTGTCGATTCACCACATCCAACATTATTATTAACAGCAATTTATTTATTTCTCGTTTGGTTAGGACCGAAATTGATGAAAAATCGCCAACCATTCCAATTAAAATGGTTATTAATTATTTATAATTTAAGTATGGCTGCATTAAATGGTTATATTGCTCTTAAATTATTAATAGCATCGACACGTTTAAGATATAGTTATATATGTGAACCATGCCGTCAACGGTACCATCCAGATGAATTACAAGTAATTAATTTAATTAATCACTAATTATTTTTTAATTAATTTTATTAATAATAATTAATAGATTGCTAAAGCTGTATGGTGGTATTATTTTTCGAAATTGTTGGAATTCAGTGATACGTTCTTCTTTATTTTGCGTAAGAAAGACCGTCAATTAACTTTCTTGCACGTTTATCATCATTCGACAATGTTCTCATTGTGGTGGATCGGTATCAAATGGGTACCGAGTGGTTCAAGTATTGTTATCAAATAATCGTTAAAAAATTATTGATTAATATAATCGATGAATTGTAGCATTTTTACCAGCAATGACGAATTCTGCTATCCATGTTGTGATGTACACGTACTATGGATTGGCAGCATTAGGTCCTCAAGTTGCCAAATATTTATGGTGGAAGAAATATTTAACAATCTTACAGATGGTAAGTTTAATTAATAATTAAGAGCTTTCACTGATTGATCGCGACGGCGTCTCGCTTGGAAACTTTCGTTGATTTTTTGCTCGTCGCCGATTAATATGAGAATTGATTGGAATTTAGTCCAATGATGTCGATAAACTGGTTCAGTGGCTGTATCGATTTTTATTTTCATTTAATTTATTTCAGATCCAATTCACATGTGCCTTAGCATTAGGCATGAATGGAATACGTACCGGTTGTGATTTCCCATTATGGATGCATTATACGCTAATTTTCTATATGTTATCATTTATTGTACTATTTGGACGATTTTATATCAACGAATATATGGAGAAAGGTAGTCAAGTTTTCTTTGGTGCTGATCTAGGATGCGGACAAGGCAATACTTATATCAAACAATTGAAGAAAAATAAATAAATCAAAAAATTATAAGATAAAAATCAAGTTCTTCCTATCATTTTTATTATAAAACGAATTATTGTATCAATTATTATTATTATTATTATTATTATTACAGTATTTGTTAATTGTTGTTATCAATATATAGTTCGATTTTATAAAGAGTCGAGCTTTGTAAATATTATAGCGAAAAACAGTCAATTATTAAATGATAAAACTTTGATAATCAAAACATATTTTATAATAGTTGACGATATTTCGTGATGTATACCTAGTGTTCAAGAAAATTTTACACAATCTTATCGCACTGCTCACTTTTATCGATATAGCTCAGGGTAGATTATAATCAAAGCAATTCTCACAAATCAGTATTACGACACTGAAAACCCTGATTGCTATTATTATTATTATTATTATTATTATTATTATTATTATTATTATTATTATTATTATTAAACTATTGTATTTTAAAGTTGACAATATTGGCTCTGAAAATAAAACAATTTTATAATTATTACAAGGTTTTTAATTCATATACCTTAGCCCTGTAATTGGTGGTCATGAAATATTAAAGTTGAATTTTATTTCTTCTAAATTCATATTAATGTTGAAAGTTTGACGGAATTATAAAGAAGAAAATCAATAGTTTGCCCAACAGGAATTAAAACAGAACTAAAACAAAGCTCACGACATATACAGGTGGAGAGAATCGATTTTTTTTATCTTATAAAACTTACAATTAGAGAAAGGAAATAGGAATGAAAACTATTAGATTTTTGATTGCTTTCCTATTTCAAAGTCTGATTATTGGTGGTATTTTCCCCAAATATAGCCTAATGTAGAAAGAATGATTGTAAAACAAACACCTGTGGTAGATTTCATTAAACATCACTTACTTACAATTACTGGATAAGAGTAAAATACACCCACTTGACACAGACGTTTTATCTCAGATATACATCTGTCGTTCATCTTTTGATGAATTGTGTATAAAAATTTAGCAAAAGATTGTGCAAAATATGGAAATTTTCCAATTATTTTTACGTGGAAGAACTTTCTAAAATCGATAAATTATCGAAAAATTTGATTGTTTTAACGGGAATGCCAATTAAGGTAAGGTAGAGTGGAATTTTTTAAATTATATCAAGTTTAGTAAATATTTTCAAATAGTCCATGAATGTGAAAAAGTGCCTAAATATCTGTCAAATTGCTCTTTTAGCAGATAATTTTGTAATTAATTTGTTATTTTAAAATGTTTGCGTGATTTTTTACATATTTAGGCACAATTTCAGCTAAGCCTAATGAACAGTTAAAAACAATCGTCCCCAGGGCCGTATCTGAGGGGGCGATTTTGGTTGTTTGAACCCCCTCGAAATGCTAAATAAAATATATTGTACATTGCTATTTCTTAAAGAAAAAGTGGTGAAATTTTTACAATCTAACATTACTGACACTACTACATATTGTATAGATTTGGCCCGATACGGCCCTGAAATCAGCCATTTACACATTATTTGTAAATGATTCTTGACACCCCAAAAATTTTCTTTTAGATGCGGCCCTGATCGTCCTTATGATGATAAAAATCGTTCCTATAAGTTATTTATTCTTTAAAATTTAACAGACGTTGATGAAATCGACCCTTAACAGAAAAAAGTACCTAAATACGTGTCAAATTACCTTTTTAGCAGCTGTTTTGTCCTTTTTGTGTCGAAATAAGTTAATTGGTCGAGTTTTAATTAATTTCACGAGTTTTTCTTGTATTTAAGCTTCTTGTTTGGAGTCTTCACGCTCAAAATCGTACATAATCTTAAATTTTATGGCTAATTAGTAATAAATTTTTTAATTCAAGATAAAATTTTCTGATTTTTTTCATATTAGTTATTTGTTCGTTAAAATTTAACAGACGTTGGTGAAATCGACCCTTAACTGAAAAAGTACCTAAATTTGTGTCAAGTTACCTTATTAGCAGCTGATTTGTCATTCTTGTGCCTAAAAGAGTCGATTTTAGATCGTTTTAGGGACTTTTATTGGATTTTAACTCCTTGTTTTTAGTTTTAAGGCTCAAAATCGTCCATTTTGTAGACAATCTTCAATTTTATGGCTGATTACTGATTAGTCATTAATGCCTTAATTTAAGATAAAATTTGCGTGATTCTTTACATATTTAGAGACGATTTCACCAACTTTAGTTAAGTCTGATGAACAATTAAAAGCAATCGTTGTCATGATTATAAAAATCGCTTCTATGAGTTATTTGTTCGTTAAAATTCAACGAATGTTGGTGAAATCGACCCTTAAAAGCTGAAAAAAGTACCAAAATGCAGGGATGAAAATCTACCTAAATATACATGATTCGCGTGAAACCCCCATTCTTTGGCAAGCGATTCGAAAAAAATTTCAAGGATTTATCGGAGGGTCCACAGAGAATATTTTGGCTAAATTAGAACTTGATAGCTCATTTTAAAGTTTGCCAAAAAAAAATTCGTTTTGGATAAGGTCATGATTTTGGAAAACGAGTTAAACACGCAAAACGACTAAGAATGACACGAAGGCCCTTTCAACATTATTTTTTTTTGGTTTGCTCCGTTTCATCAAAAAAAATGCGGAACATTTTCTCCGGTCTAAAATAAAATAAAGCAAAACACAAAAAATCAATGTTGGGGGTACCCCGAGCCATTCTAACAATAAGTCGTTTTTCAAAATCAGGAGATTGTCAGAAACGAGCAATTCTTGACCGATTTCCAAATGAGCTACGAGACTCTAATTTTGCTAAAAGTATGTCTAGGCACTGTTCTATAAATCCTGGAAATATTATTCGAATAGTTTGCCAATTAATCATTTACATTTAGATTTTTATCCCCTTAAGTGTCAACTTACATTTTTTTGTAGATAATTTGTCCCTTTTGTGCCGAAAAACGTCAATTTAGCTAGTTTTAGCTCATTTTAGGGATATTTGTTGGATTTTAGCTCATTATGAAAATTTGCATACAATGGCTGATTAATTATTAATTTCTTTTTAGCAGCCAATTTGCCCTTTTTGTGTCTAAATACGTGAATTTGGTTAGTTTTGTTTCGCGACTTTTCTTAGTGTGTGAAGTTTTAACGCTCAAAATCAAAATTTTATGGTTGATTAATCAGCTCCTCAAATGATACCCGATTGATAAGCTCTACTCAAATATTCACAATTCGTCTTGTCAAAATGATTGGAGCAAATACGAGTATCCAATTATGATTTTGATTTCACGAAAATAGAGATAATAGTTGAAATTTGCACAGAATACCATTTTATTCTTCTGTACTAACACCCAAGATTTCTTTCTATTATTATTCGCATAATTGCAGAATTTAGCTCACCTGTACAATTGCATATTCTCTCACCTTTAAAAAGTCTTCTTTGCCTAATTGCATCTTTAAAATTGTTGAATTTGTCCAATATTTTTAGTTGCATAACTATACCACTAAGGTAAGAAAATGTAATTTGAAAATATCAAAATTTATTCGTGTTCCGGTCCTGCTAAAGCTATTGATTATTCCACCCGAATACCGTTCGCATTTTCATAGTAGTAAAACGACGCCGACGTAGAAACGACAATCGTCGTCGCGACGCTCTACCACCATCACGACAACTACGACGCTTTGCACTACCAACAGTTTCAGTTATGTATCCGTTGTCAACGACAACGTATCATTTCAAAATTTTCAATTGAAATAATAATTAATTTATGGCCTAAAATTATCGTAAATGTCAATCTAAATTTTCGTTATTGTTTTTTCTTTAATCTACAATAAATATTCAACATATTTAAACAATTTTTTAACAAAATTTTCAGTAGTAATCATAGAAATATTGTTAAGATATACGAATATTTCCAGTATTTATTGAAGACTACACCAAAGACAGGTAAGTCGTGTGTTTGGAAACAATTCTAATTTACAGCCACCTGTTCCACTCTCAAATACATCTTTCGATTGCTTCAATTCGATTTGTTATTTTTTTTTTTTAATTCAGCAAACTCCACATGGTTTTCAGATCAAAAGCGTCACATTTTGCATCTATCAAGCTTTAGGGCATTCTTGCTTTTACAGTCAAACGAATCCAACTTGACTCATTTAATATTCATCATCTCGCTAAATAATCGAGTCAAATTGGCTTTATTACAGTTTGTTCCGATAGAAATTCCAGGAAAATTACAAAATTATACGTTAGAAGGGGAATATAATAGCAAAACTACTAGCACTACAAAATTATTAAACGAGTATTTCATTATAAATTCACCTGCTCTATACGCATCCTGTGGTCTTTTTCCATTAGAAACATGATTTTGTTGTATTCTGCAGTAGTATTTCAAAGGTCTGGCATTTATCCAATTAAACTTTCCACTTGATGGCTTTATAGACGGAAAAAACACGAAATCCTCATGCTATACTTAAAGGTTATGAAATTTGTCAAATAACAGTAAAGCTTACTGCATTCATCTTTCTGTTTTCAATGCTAATTTAAAGACAAACTGTAATCGTATATATTAACGCGAATAACTACTTCTCTATGCACCTCTAGAGAATTTTATTTATTTACGACTGAACACCTGTACGTTTAGTTGAATTTCTCAAAACTGACATAAGCTCCTTAAGTAGTTGCCGAATAAAACTTCGTCGAGGATCAAACAAAGCTTAAGATTTGTTGTATGTACTGACTCGCTTTCTTAAGCAACTCCAGAATCTGATCCTCCTTATCATAGTTTTAGTATTGTAAGCCGATAATCGATCGATAAGCTGCGACAAGGAGCCGTGTTTGTCGGAATGAACATTTAATAAAGTTAACTTTTAGCTAATGTAATGCCTCAGAAACTTGAAACTATCTAAAAACGAACTTTAAGATATAAAAAACGGGGCCTTAGACCGTAATTTTTTGTTCCGGTTCATATAAAAAATAATATCGGTTCGGTTTTTTTCTTGCAAAAATAACGGTTTTTTCCGTTTTCCGTTTAGTTCCAAGGGATTAATTTTCAAATTTTTATAACTTCACCCTAAGAGCTATTTGCAGGGAAACTATTATTTTATTATTTTATGTTTTACCGTGGGGTAGAAAATTGCAGAAAAAAATTAAAAAAAATTAACTCCCAACAAGGGATGAAAACGTTCTTTACACCGTATGATAGCCCTAGAGAATCTGCGTTACCTAGTTTTTAAACCACCTGAAAATATTTAGTTTTTGCAAAGATATTTAAAAAAAAACACTGATTTTGCAGAGGTGATTTTAATTCCAAATAGCTCCCTTAAAATTCAGAATGAGAAAAATCGACAAAATACGCATTGCTTAGAATACCTAGGAATATTGTGGAAAATCGGGAGTCTTAACCTTGGGTGCTTTACCTGTAAGTTCTTGTCCCTGAAGTACCTATTGTTGACACATTTCAGGGGCAGGAGAGAAAAAGAGAGATAAAAAAAGAAAGAAAAAGATTGTGTTAAGTGGAAAGTGTAACCGGTTTTTGTTCTCGATTCAGCTCCTGGATTTAGTTCCGGCCAAAATTTGGGTTTTCAGTTCAATTCCGGTTAGAAGGCCTGGTAAAAAATCATCGTCTAACTTTTAATATGAACTTTATCACATATATTTATAGAGATCGAGATGGAGATGTGATATTTTCAGGTATTTCGGACGTAAGCTCCTCTTTATGGGAAATTTAATAGCGTTGTAGAAGCAATATTTACATTTCAGCGCTATCAGTTTCCTATTGTTTTTTTTTCAATTGTTTATTTTCAGAAAAATTAGAATCAATAATTTCCACTAAACCATTTAGAATATTATCAATTTTTCGTCAATTCTTTTCTGAAACATAATATTGTCATTTTTTATCATCACAAAAGAGGACACTTTAAGAATTTGCTTAACGGAAGTTTTATTTCACAATAATACGCAAAAAAAAGTGTATAGACAAACAAAAAACAGTGATCGATCACAATTTGATGACCTATTTGTTGAATGACAGTCATAAAGGATGCTGTGAATTCTATCAATAATACTACCCCTATTACGTGGGCGCCGGAGAAGAAAAAAAAACACACACAATAAATGTCTAAATTTACATAGAAATGAGTAGCTTTTGAAGAAATGTGCTTTAAAGGTTGATTTGTTGGTATATCAACCGTCAAAGATGCGACTAATTTACAATTTAATACATAGAATCATTTGAAGCTTTATAACAATATGAGCTTTTGAATATACGGCTTAAACTACCTAATCCCTATTCATATGTACAGAAGATCGTAATAATAACGTATCTGTTCATAAAAGAAGTAAGACCCTTTTGTATGAATGTATAGCGTGGAATTAAGTTAATTTATCGCATTTTAAGAGCAACAGTAAGTGTTGATCACCATTATTTTGTTTGATAATAATAATAACCCTTATCGTGGGATTTATACAAAAATAAATGTTGATTATAACAGCAAGAGTAAATCTCATTAATTTTTCTATAGATTCAATCGTTTTCAATACACCTAAAATGGGTGATTTTTATCTAAATTGTTGCACTGCGGGATTTATGTACGTATTACCTATATATGCAATTTATTTAGTTGTGGTTTTTCACGTCGAAATAATCAGGGGTAAATGTGGAGAATTTTCCAATAATTTGACCTAATTCACCCTTTGACAAAATTACTGTCAAGATATGACTTGTTTAAATAGTCTTTTTAGGGGCATTAAACATACAACGTACTGAATCTATGTTTGATTAAATAGATTTTCATTCATCTACATATACATGAGTTTATATTTTCAGGGATTATATCTTCCCTGACTTTATGTTGAAAGCAAATACTCTAAAGCCTTGTATATACACTGATTCGCACACTATTTTGTACGCAAGCCTCAACTTGAGGCAGTTGTGGTAAAAAATATTGACAGATCCAAGCCACACATAGTTGACACGTAACGCTCTACTGGTATTCCTGCACGCCTCGTCACGAATATACAGGTACGCACATAGCGAGGCATGTGCTGTAAACGTGGTGAGGCATACGCCTCGCAATGTGTGTACAAGGCTTTAGTAGGTTGCAATATAAACGATTGGAATTTTGATGAAATTTACACACAATAAAAACGATTTTTCTCGCTAGGGCTTCGAACCGTTTTTTAACTCTCCGCTAAGAAAATTGTAAATTTTCAAAATTTCGGAAACACCGCTTGCTGAACCGAACATGCCGCCCGGCATAGACCGACCGACCTGTTTCGGCATAATGTGGACGCGCCTTTAGAAACTGCGTCGAATGCCACAAAGCTCGTCAAAATCCGTTGATTTATTCGCGAGATATCGTTGTCGAAATATTTCGAAAAAGCGTTTTTTCAACATAACCTCAAAATTCCTTAACCAATCAAATTTGTACTCCTCACAATGGTTTTGGAGGTTTAAAAACTTAGCGGGAAGTTTCAGGAATGACCTGCAGGGTCAACCGCATTCCAGATTTTTTTTGTTCCGATTCGGTTCCAGGGTTCGTTCCTGGAAAAATAACGTTTTAAATTCCACCCTAAAAGGTACAACCCCTAAGAGCTATTTGCAGGGTAATTATTTTAAATATAGACAACCCTTAAATAGACAACTTTTGTTTTGTAATTTTCTATTAGCAGAAGAATTCTCATGGTGATTTGTTTTACTAATATGGAGTGGGAAATTGCAAAAAAATGGTTTATAATCATCTATAACTTTAACCCCTAACAAGGGATGAAAACTCAGCCAACACCTTTTGATAGCTCTAGCAAATCTATATCGACTAGTTTTTAAGCCACTAAAAAGTAGTGGGCCATTACAGAGATATTTGAAGAAAAAAAACACTGAGTTTTCAGAGGTAACTTTAACCCCCAATATCTCCCTTAAGCTTGAAAATTGGCACACGCGACAAGATACGCATTCCTTGGAATGGAATGAACTACCCCTATATGCCAAAAAATACCTAAATTGGAAGTTTTGACCTAGGGTGGTTTCCTTGCAAGCTTGTGCCCTGAAGTACCTATTGCTAATGCTGAAAAGAAAAAAAGAGATAAAAAGGAAAAAGAGAAAGAGATCGTGTTAGGTGGTATGCTTGAGCAAAAATAAAACGGTTTTGTTTTAGTTCCGGCCAAAATTTCAGTGTTTTCCAGTTTTCGGTTCACTTCCGGTTTGAAGCTCTGTTTCTTGCTTTAGTTTACTTAATTTCCGGTTTTTCTTTCTCTTACAGATATCACTGAAATCATGACTACTGAAGATAATGGTAATGTTAATTTATTTAAACCACAATCTAGTAGTAATGAAGATTTAAGTGAGTATACAGATGCTGATGAAAGTATTTCAGCACCGACTGAATTCCTTGCAGAGGTAAATTATTAAATGATAGTTTTCGTATAGAAATATTTCTAATCGTGTAATTTGTTCAAATTACCAGAAGCTATTAGTGAAGGGAAATTGTAATTACTGTTGTTAGTTTTCAATTTCCTTCATTCTATTAAAGTGTTTTTCAATATTAATTGCACTGATGATCACTTTTCCGATATAAACTATTCTGGATACTTTATTCTATTTGTAAATTTGTGTCTATAATAGTCTTGTTAATATAACAAAAGGAGTGCTTTAATACCTGTTAACGCACTCCTTTTGGATATTTTAATAACTAGTATAATTTATTTTCTTAAGGTTGGCAGCTAGCGCATGCGTCTTTTATATTCTATGTGATTGGTGTTGCGCTAAACCCGCTAAACAAACGTCAAAATTGACAATTTAACCTCAAATTATTGTGTTTTTATTTATTTATTTTTGTTAAATGTGCAATTATTATAAACATTAACGATTACATGAGACGTATTGCTAGATTTTATTGTAATCACCTAGCTACCTATGGTATTTGTTGATACAATTTTTTTTACTGATTTTTTTATTGCCACTCACATTTGTGATGCTTTCTGAATTTAAACACAAATAATCGAGGAAGTGTAGAAGAAAAATAGATCCCAACTGCCGCGAAATTCCTTAAACTTCAAGGGTTCAATTTTTATTAAAAAGGGTACAAAAGGGTGCAAAATAGAAAAAATAGTATAAAAAACTCGTTTCAGAAGTCAATTTCTTTTTCAACTTTTCGACGTTTTTATTATTATTGTGTTTCAGTTTCTATCGGCTGTGATGTTGAAAGATTATGTAACAGCATTAAAATATTGCAAATTAAGTGAGTAAATCTATAAATAATACGATTTTAACTTTTGAATGAAATCTGTACAATTTCAGTCCTACACTATGAACCGAATAATGCAACTGCAAAAGAATTCTATCCGTTAATCCTTGCAAAATTAAAGCACAGTAAGTACAGTTACAAGCATATTGTATAATATAAAATATATGCAGATCCTTCTAATCCTTTTTTTTTTGCTCCCGTGATTCTATATAGTGAATGATAATACTGGAAACATCAATGGTAATAATGCCAGTGGTGATGCTAGTAGTGATGGAGATGATGATAATGATGATGAAAATCCAAGTTCAAGTAGTAGCAGTAATAGTACAAGTGACTCAGATTCGAGTTCATCTGATACCAGCTCTGATAGCAGTGAAGACGGAGAGGTATGATGGGGGTTTTTAGTTTTAATCGATGGGTGAAAAATCGCGCGATACTCTTCTAACATTTAGAGCCTCAGTTTCTTACTCATTTGATTCAATTGATGCAAATCCATTATGCGAGAGTCACTTCGTTGAGCTAGGGAATGCTAAAAAGTTGTGGAGCTATCCGAGCTTTATTTTGCTCAATTTTGCCTTTGATTTCGGTAATTTGGTGAAACGCTACATCTTATCTTGGACAGTACAAGAACGCTGCACAATCCTCTCTTGTGATTGTTTTGCCAACTTATTGTTGAGTATTTGATCCCTTGGGCGGCTTTCACCTGGCATAAGCATTATTTTTTTCTTTCGAGAGGAGGGGAAATTCATTTACACACCCCAGATGACCCAGTGCCGCCTGGGAGTGTGGGACTCCTCCGAAGAGACTACCCACTAAAACCCCTCCTCGTATCCGCCCCCTGCCCAGGAATCGCACAAATTGCATTCATCGGGGCAGGTTTGGCATAAGCACCTTGCAATTGTTGGAAAAATTACTGCTAAATGTTGCGTCTTCTAGAATAGATCCTTCAACTAGGAAGTGCATCATCAAATGATTATTTTTGACAAAACAGATGTGCTGTAATAATTTTTTGGCCTTTTGCCAAGAAGCATGTTTGATCAAAACGCAAGATTCTTTCACATGGGGCATATTTTTAAGCAAATATACAAAATTTCAAAAGGAATTGCCGACCTTCAGTTAAATTGTCTTTGATCAGAATTTTTGACACTGAAAAGTTTTGCTAATCAGCTGAGCCGGAGAGTCAATGTGTTGTTCCAGGACGATGAGGATCAGGCAGTGGACGAAGAGGAGGGTGCTGGTAAGAATAGTGATAAGCAATCGAAAGGTTCCACAGATGGTGATGCTACAACTGGTAGTTATTCAAGTTTAGAAGATGATGAAGCCGACAATGATCCATTAGCAGCATTAGCAGCAAAATACCAAATGGATAATGTTAATTTAGGCAATGGAAATAAAATTTGTATGTTACCATGTAGTTTTGATTAAGTTTGCTGTATAAAATTAAATTTTTGATATTAGTTACAGATACTACAGATAAGTTAGTAGTCAATTCATCGAAACTTACAAATCATATTCTAAGTGGTAATCCTTTACCATTTGGTACTAGTTCAGATTCTGAATCACCAACTGAGCCAGTCAGTCAACAAACTGTCCAAATGGTCAATATGTTCAGGACCAGAGTTGTGCCAATAAAACACTAGATTCTTTTGAAATTAAAGAAGAAATTAGGTACCATCTAGTACGTATATCACCTTTTAGGACAATACTAACATCAAAACTATACAACAACAAAAAACCATTTAGAAAAATGTATTATTGGAAATTTCGATGTACTCATTCTCATCTTTTGGAGGTATTTTTTTGTATTAGAAATTGTCTCAGTGTCTCTTTTAGATAGGCGACAAATATAACAAAACTAATATGGGATGTCAGCGATATATTTTTGTATTTTTTGTATGTAGTACTTTAGAAGAGCCAGAACTGACCAACAAAAGAAACCCTAAGAAAAATAGACCATTTTTAGTCATAATTTATTAGAGTTTTGGAAATATTTCAGTTTATCCGTACATAAGAATGTAAAATTTGTAAGACTGAAAGTCTCTGTGTTTTTTTTTTTATTCATTTATTCATTTGTCTAAGTAGATGCTCCTTTGAAATCCTAGTGGAAAAACTATTGAATTTTTTATGTATGTATGAAAAGAAAGAAAACACTGACATATCTCAAATAATAAATGTTACCAGTTAAAATAAATACGGATAAAGTTAAACTTGTATTCGTCCTTGACAAAAATTAGTTAATATTTAATCGATGTCTAAACTAAAAGGATCATAAGAGTAAATGCGATTAAGTTTATCGTTGAAATCGTTCTACATATAAAAAAAAAACCTATAACTAATGGTGTATAACAAAATCAGGAATAATTCTTTTAAATAAAAGATTCCGGTTCCGGACTTTTCCGGTAGCACTACACCATTGAATATAGTTGCAATTTCCTCATTTCATTATTTTCCGGTTTAAGTTTCTGTACATTTTCAGATTTTGACTCGTATTCTATAACTTTAACAAATAAGTTGCAATGACATGTGGATGTTAAATAAAACAACCGTCGCGCAGGTAACAGCGCATTATAACAATTATAATGAATAGAGAGCGTTTTAAAAAAGTTACAGAATACGACCTTCTATATTTTATATTTGCATGATTTCTATTTTAAATTATACAAATTAATTTACTTACCTTGTGATTCGTTATGTAACAATTCTAATGGAGAATGGTGAGGCCTTGTTATATTTCACTCATTAATAATATTATTATAAACATTAGAATTCAAAATAAAGCATATCATTACTAGAATTATTATTATTTGTTATTATACTTTGATATCTTTTACAGTTATTAATGGAATATAACAGAGAGAAGCGAGAAAATGAATTAGTGAAGCGTGTAGGCGTAAGCTTCCCTTTATATATTTCTCATTTATCTTCTCTTGCAGTTCTATTCAATCCAACCCATACTGCTTTAGTGCTTTATAATTATGTTGTTCCACATAAAATTGAATAGAGCTAGTTATAAATATGAAGAGTTATATTCACTTACTAAAAATAGTTATTTTACAACTAAAATTATACAGTTAGATCGGAAATCTTATTTAATTTCCAACGATAACATTTTTTGTCGAGAAAATTTACTCAGATGGCCGGAAAAGTGTAATTATATCAAACCATTGGGCTTACATGGCTGGCCTAAGGATTTTAAAATAGCGAGTCAGCAACCTTGCAAGTTTTATACCGCTCGAGCCATCTATCCGACACCTTGTGAACTAACAATCATATTTTCTATTTTTAAACCAGAAGGAGTGATTATTAAAGTCGGGTTTACACAGAAAAAGTCGTTTTGACGGTAAATTTAAATATTGACTGTCGAAGAGAGTAATAAATAATAAGAATAAGCTAATTGAATTTCTTAAGTTACCACAACCTTACAATTCTGTCAATCATAGCTCTTATTTACGGCCAACATCTGCTTTGAGGCAAAAAAAACATTTTTTAAGCTTTCACACCTCCTTCTTTATTGGTGCTACATGAAAAAATCCTTCATACAGATTTACTTGTCTGTTTTTCTGATAGCAATAAATAATCTATATCTGTAATTTTACGTCTTTTGAGAACAGGTGTAGTCGAGTGCGGAAAAGTTTTAACAGTGAGGATTGTATGGTGTAAACCAGACTTTGAAGGGAACAACATACTATTGGGTATCGAGAGAAAGAAGGAGGCGATTTATTATTGTACCTGAATAAAGACCCCCCGTTACTGATCAGGTAGTTTGCTATCCACTATTTAAACAGCTAGAGCAATAAAGCAAGTTCAGTTCATTCCCAATACCAACAATGGTAGAAGAACGTTTCAATCTATGTAAAAAATACCAAAATTATCGCCAAAAATCGTTAAAACCTTTACGCACTCTTGTTGCAAAATAACTATTTTTAGTAGGTGGAAATAATCAATGAAGCGGATGGTAATTTTTCTGCCACAACTCGCTCACTCTCCAAGAATGAACTTTCCTAAATCCCACATTTTGTATCAATTTGTATCAATTTTAAAACAAGATATTGTCTGGTTCTTCATTTTAAAATACTACTGCGAAACAAATTTGTAAGTTTTTGTACTCTACACAGCTTTAAATTTGCTGATTTAACATGAAAAAATTTGTATTGCTAATTATATCTCAAAATAAAGAAACTCCACATTACAGAAGCTCTACTGTATAAATTTTACGTATTCTGGGCTACAAATAGCACATATGCGTATCGAAACGTCATCTGTCGTCTTCCAAACAAAAACATTAAAGTGTCATTTAGCTAAACGGTAATTAATCTTGAAAAGAAACCAGATTTTTCGATAATTAATATTTTGTAATTAATTAACCGTGTTAATTAATTAATTAAATGATTCCGTAAGTGTTATCTAGAATAAAAATAAAAGTACTGTAAATGAATAAATTTTAGATAAGTTTATATTAATATACACACACACACAAGTTTTGAAATAATTAAACATTTTTTAAAACAAATATAATAAAATTAATAAAACATATTGCTAATTATTGGGCAAAGAATAATGACATTAATTGAAGGTATAGGTGATGAAGTGACACATTTTTTTATTTGTGTATTGTTAATTACTGTAGGTATGTAATATTAGTTCGAGGACATTCTTGGTGTATTTTGTTGATGAATTAATTAATTAAGTTAATTAAATGTTTAGTTTTATTAGCTTGGTGGACTACGAATATATCTGAACAACGACAATTCCATACTGTATGGTTGTTAGATAGGCGACGACATCGTTTACGAAGACGTTTCACAAATCACACACATACAGTTACAATATCTGAAGGTTAGTAAATTTCTCTTATTTGCCTGTTTTATACCAGATTTGTGATATTTTAAATCTGTAAATTACTACAGCAACATCAAATCCTATATCAACATCTGAAATTGAAACTGTTTCTGTACAACAGTCAGAAATTACAACAACAAATACGCCACTAACAACAACAAACATGCCGAAACCACCAGAAGAACCAAGTACGTCAAATTCTCAACAACAACAACAACAAGAGAATCAAGACGAAGAGAATGAACAAGATCACATTGTACAAGTGATGGATGATGATGAGACGTGTATCGTTAGACAACGTCGTCTCCAATTCTACACTAAAGAAACTGATAGTAAGTTTGATGTGATTATTTATCAACAATCATTTACGTTTAGATATTAAAGGTCGGGTTGATAACACAACAAAAACAACAACATCAAGTACATCAAATCAACCAAATATCAACAATACTGATATAACGATACGTTTGAAATATATTAATGATGATTTACGTATAGTAGATGGGAGACTTCAAGAGAAATTAGGCGATTTTAAAAAGTATCAATTTGTATCAATTAAATTTTCTAATAATTTATTATTATCGAATTCTAGACGACATTTTCAAGGTGAATTATCATCAAATAAACTTGTACGTTTAATATTTAATGGTCAAATTCTACAACCAGATACATTAACATTAGATAATTTTGGATTATTTGATAATTGTGTTGTACATTGTTTAATACATCAAAAACGTCCAATACAAGATGGTACATTAAATGATAATAATCGTAATGATAATACAAATTCATCATCAAATAGAAATTTGAATAATCAAAATAATATTAATGATAATAATAATAATCAAGGGAGAGATTGGGATTTAGGGAATTTTCTTTTTGCTTTAGTTACATTCACATTGTTATCAGCGTGGTATTTTAGGTGATAATGAAATATTTTAAATAAGTAGATTTTTATTTATTTATTTATTTGATTATAGATACGTTTATGCTCATCTATATACAGTTACAGCAACTGCTGGATTGATTCTTATGACTGGTGTTTTTTCAATTGTAATATTTGGTTTCTATTTTCCAGAACAGGAACATATACCGGCTCAACATATCGATAATACTGAAATAAATTCTTAATTTATTCATTTATGGTTTGTTGGTTTTTTTTGTTTTATTTGAAGTAAAAAAAAGGAACAATGATAAACCAGTCTAGTTGTTGTGATTATTGAAATTTTATTAATAGATTTTTATTTTATTTTTGTTTTCCATTTTTATTTCAATTAAATATGGATAAAAATAAAGGTAATCCGCTTATTTGTTGTAAATAACTTGAATGTGGAATAAACAATGTTGAATCTATAGAGGAATGTATATGAAGATAATGTTTATCATCCTTCAAAATTATTATCAAAAAAGTCTTGTTCAAGGTTTAAAACTTTCGATTTTTCTCACTGTTGAGGATTAATATAATTAATAAAAAATTAATCACAATTTACAGGGTATGCGAAATATATTCAGTTTAATTTTGTCAACTTGCACATTTTTTGTTGATTTTCGGCGATTTTTTAATCACTTTTCAGCGATTTATAAGTTGCTATCTAGCGATTTTTTCTATTAACACTATCGTGACCAATCACGTAGTTTTATGTTTTTATATTGTCAACAGTCAGAAGCCGCTTACATATTTTTACGTTTTCATAGCTTGAAAATCTGGAATGAACTTAAACAATATCATTAGTTGATAAGAGAGAATGAATCTTATATTATACAACGAGTCTATAATGAGAGCTATTATTACCGAGAATGAAAGTAATCATTCGAGGTAATAGTAGCACACATTATAGCGAGTTGTATACTATATCTACGACTTATTTCTAACTAACTGTACTGGTGGTGTACAAGAACATTTATCTTCATAGTTTTCGATCCAAAATCGCTTAAAAAGCTGTCGCTTTTCTTTTTACAGTTCTTGCACTAATACATTAATTTTTATACCATTTACAAATCTGCCTGTATTATTTTACGAAATATATGGGGAAGCGCTAAGATTTGATTTTTTTTAAAGGATGGAATACCATAATGTTTGAAGAGCACTGGTATCAATGTCTAGTACCATGACTTTACCTAATAATTTTGGTGTTTTAGATAGTGTTACGAAATCATCCATTGGAGAACCTTGAGCTGTAGAAAAAATCGCTTATCACTGATAAGTGATTTTTTCTTGCTGATAAGTTATCAGCAAAAAACGTTATATTCACTATTATGATATACGGTATGATAATACCGTATTTATTTGCAATAATAGTGCAGTGATTCATAATTATATCTTATCTAGGTGTTTATGTATGAGGATACTTATTGCGCTTGTCATTGCATCAATTAAGTATAAAAGGAGAGTAGAGTCGTAGGTGATATTCAGTTTCAGATTTCATTGATAGTTGTCTGAAATTCACAAATATAAAATGGCTCAAACTTATTTGACTCTCTCAAAATGCCTACCATTGGTTATGGTACTTGGCAAGTAAGTATACAATTCTTCATTATCATTGTAAGATTTTCTTCAATAATATCATCAATTTTAACAGGCTACTGATGAGGCAGAATTAGAGATGGCTTTAAATACAGCTTTAGAATTGGGATATCGTCATATAGATACAGCCCTTTTATATGAGAATGAACATATAATTGGTCGTGTTTTGAATCAATGGTTCAAATCAGGCAAATTAAAACGTGAAGATATTTTCCTGACAACTAAATTACCGTTCTTTGGCGTCCATCCAGATCGTGTTGAATTCTTTATGAAGAAATCTTTGAAAAATCTTCAATTAGATTACGTTGATTTGTATTTACTACATTCCCCTTTTGGTATGATGTTGTTAAAGATTGTCCTATACTCGACGATCAAGGTAATTTTCAAATGGAAGGACCTACTGACCATGAAGCTATTTGGAAAGTAAGTAAATACAGGATAATTCAAGTTCTTATGGCGAGTCCCTAGAGAACATTAGCAAAATTAGAGCCTTGTAGCTCATTTGGAAGTTGGTCAAAAAACGATCGTTTCTGACAATGTGGCAATTTTCAAAAATGAGCTAAACACTCAAAACGTCTCGTACACTCTCTCAACATTGATTTTTTTCGTGTTTCTCAATTTTATTGTAGACCAGGTGGATATGTTTCGCATTTTTTCTAGAATGCAATGGAGGTAAACGAAAAAAAATCATTGTTAGGAGGGTCTCAGAGTGATTCTTAATCATATACGTGAACGATAAAATAAAGGTTGATTACGTTCTTTTATAGAAAATGGAAGAACAAGTGGATGCCGGTCGTACAAAATTGATCGGTCTTTCAAATTATTCCATCAAACAGATTGAACATGTATTGAAATGTGCACGTATTAAACCAGCTAATTTACAAGTCGAAGTCCATGTCTTCTACCAACAGAAGCCATTAGTTGAATTTTGTCATAAGAATGGCATTAGTGTTGTTGCTTATTCACCATTTGCATCACCTGGTATAAATAAATTCTTTAAGAGTCGTAATCTACCTGAAAAACAATTACCAGATATTTTAAATAATGATTTAATAAGAATAATATCGAAAAAATATTCAAAAACACCAGCACAGATTGCTTTACGATTTTTAATACAAAAGAATATAGTTCCAATACCAAAGAGTGTAACACCGAAACGAATCAAAGAGAATTTCGATGTGTATGATTTTCAAATCGATGATCGTGATATGGATGCTTTAGTTAAACTTGATCTAAGTCCAAAGGGGAAAGTTTGCGATTACTCACTAATTAAAGGGTAAATAAAATCTTCCAAAGTCTCAAGTGTACTAAAGCAAATTATAAGTCTTAAAAACTATTAGTAAATGAAATAGTAGACTCATAGTTCTGTTTAGTTCATTAGAGAATTTGAAGAATTATCTAATCTTATTTGATTTTTTTTTTAATCGTTTTATTTCAATTTCAGCGCATTAGAACATCCCGATTGTCAATTGTGATGAACGAATAATGAACATTTCAGATAATAAAAGTTTTGCTTGAATTCTAATTACTAATTACTTTGTTTTCTTTAACGCAATAATAATGGACTTCGTAGCTCATTTGAAATCTACCAAAAAACGTTCATTTTGAGCAACGCCAAAATTTACATAGTACCACGCAAAATGACTTAAGTCATTCGAGTCATTTTTACAATAATTATTGTAAGAATGACTCGAAGACCCTCCCAACGTTATGATAAATATTTTCTCCCGATGCGAAATAAAATAGAGAAAAATAAAATAAATCAATTTAGGGAGAGTCCCCAGCTCATTTTAAGTCATTTAACGTGTATACGTCGTTTTTGAAAATTGCAACATCCTTAGAAATTTTCAAATGAGCTATGTGGTTCTAATTTTGCTAAAATGATCTCGAGGCACCCTACTATAAATCCTTGAAATTTATATACCGAGTCGATCGCCTACTAATAGGGTTTTTTCATTCGAATCGTCTACTTTTAGAGCACAAGGCGCTATAGAACAAAAATCTACACCTATTCATAACGCATAATCCTCATTACTTCTTTAATTGACTGGTTTCCAAATGAGCTACGAAGTTCTAATTTTGCTAAAATAGTCTCCTCTCTAAATAAACCCTTGAAATATTTGTCGATTTGGCATAACCAGCTCTGTATACTTTAAGTCGAACTTAAAGCCCCCTCTACATCATACGAACGAATGCGAATGAGCAACCAAAAACAAATTAAAAATGCTTAAACAGAAACATATGCTACGAATCATAGCAAGGTGGGTGAGCACAAACGATTATTTATACTTTAGGTTGTTTTATTTCAGTGGCTGTAAAAATCTTGGCGAAATTTTCAACTACTTTTGTCCTCGAAAACGGGCCCTATCGACCTACTGGTGTATTATAGAAATTGGTTCAATTTTTCGGACTGTACTTACACGGAATCTGATGATTTTTAAAGTCAAACTCTGAATTAGTTGGAATGACTATACAATAAGTAAATGTCAAACATGGTGTTTTTCTGTTGATTAAGTTGGCCCTACTTTCAGAAAAATCACCAAAATTCACCAGACTGTAAATGGCTGCTTTGATGTTTATTTGTTGTATTAAAAGATGGGAACCAATTTGATAAATTCAATTATTTTAATATTTATCATATTGATTAAAGGTAAATAATTAATTAATTGACTTTAAAAACAATTCAATTTAATTAAAATAATTATAATTTCCTATTTTATAGATTGTTCTATATGTTGTGCTAGTATACCTACCTCAAACAAACCAACAACAACAAAATGTGAATTCTACAATCAAACAATGTGTAGTGATGGCAAAGGAGAGGGTTGTAATGAGATTATCGAATGTGATTATCCTGGTGATGGAAAACGCAATCATTGTTTCGTTCTATGGTCACCGGACGAGAATGGTAATTACAACATCTCATTAAAGGTACCAACAATTAGTAATCAACAAGAATAAGCTGTTAATCGTTCCCTTTTCTGGGGCTGATCAATTTTAGGGTTGTTTTTTAAACAATGAAGAATGCTATGATAAAACAGAATGTATCGAGGAAGCACCGAAAGAATCACAAACGAAATTCTTATTTTGTTGTTGTGAAGGCAATATGTGCAATCAGAATTTCACATGGAAACCAGCCCCATTACCACCATCTAGTAGTATGTCCATATTTTTTATATTTAAATTGATAATATAAGAGTAAAATATTTATAAATTTTAGCGGTTGTTCCAATTCTTGAAGCCCCTACAGCTTTCTCAACAGTATACACTGTAATCATTGCTATTATTATACTAATTGTAGTCTTCGTAATTTGTGGTGTTTTATATTTCTACAAGAAACGCAAATTTCATTTCAACGAGGTAAGTTATCCTCTAATCCATACACATGATTATTGAATCAATTTTAATTAATTAATGCCGCTAAATTTAGTGGGGGGTAAGTTTTTTATCGTATAGAAACTTATTAAAAATGTACGTATTAACCTTTCTAATTTCAACCCTTTATATTTGATTTAAATCAGTTACCGACAACCGATCCAAATCCACTACCACCACCATCACCATATCAAATGACTGAAACTGAATTACGACCAATACAATTGATTGAAATTAAAGCACGCGGTCGTTTCGGTGCTGTATGGAAGGCACAATTCAAATCAGAGGAAGTAGCTGTAAAAATCTTTCCAATACAAGATAAACAATCATGGATTAGTGAACAAGAAATCTTTAAATTGCCTTATATGAATCATCCGAATATTTTACAATTTATTGGTGTTGAGAAACGTGGTGATAATTTACAAGCACAATTTTGGTTAATAACAGCCTATCATGAACGTGGTTCATTATGTGATTATTTAAAATCACATACAATAACATGGAATGAATTATGTCTAATTGCTGAAACAATGGCAAAAGGTTTGATGCATTTACATGAAGCATTACCAGGCAAATCACCACAAGATCCTATAAAACCAGCTGTAGCACATCGTGATTTTAAAAGCAAAAATGTTTTATTAAAACACGATATGACAGCTTGTATTGCTGATTTTGGTTTAGCTTCAGTGTTTCATCCACGTAAATCATGCGGTAATACTCATGGACAAGTCGGTACTAGAAGGTAAATTTATAAAATCAATTTTAAAATTTATAAACAATTTTTTTTTTGGTATATTTTTAAAGATATATGGCACCGGAAGTTTTAGAAGGTGCTATAGATTTCAATGCTGATGCATTTTTGCGTATCGATATGTATGCTTGTGGTTTAGTTCTATGGGAATTAGTATCAAGGTGTACGGCTCAAGATGGACCTATTGGTGAATATCGTTTACCATTTGAAGAGGAAGTCGGTCCACATCCTAGTTTAGAAGATATGCAAGAATCCGTTGTACAAAGAAAAGTTCGACCTACTATACCGAAACATTGGCGACATCATCCTGTTAGTATCACAGTAAATATTAAATTTGTTTGTTTTATTCAAATTTTTTATAATTTATAAAGGGTCTAGCGGCTATGTGCGATACAATTGAAGAATGTTGGGACCATGATGCTGAAGCACGTCTATCAGCATCTTGTGTAATGGAACGTGTCATGCTACATAGCAGATATTCACAAAATCTCTACGGTATGAGAATTGAAAACGATCAACTTATATCACCTATAAAAGAGAATAGTATTTAAACTACCCTTAAATTTGACCGGTATGAATTGATTTAAAAATTTATACTAATGGAAGTTTCCAATTAGATTAAATTTTCAAATAGAACGGTCAATGAAAAAAAAATAACCCATCAGTTCCAGTTGATATCATCGTACCTGCATCTGAAGGAATTAAAAACACAAAAAAATTAATAACAGGCAGTATATTTTTAGTTACCATTTATTTGTACTTTTGATTTACAATCAATTGTAGTCATGATAATATTTTTAAAAATACGATCTCCATATATACCAATATGTGCCAACTGAAATATTAGCGTGTGTATTTCAATAAGATTGATGAAAAACAAATTTTTCGAAATAGACACAAAAACACAGAGCTGTGTGTGTGCGCGGTATATTTTTTTAATAAAATATAATCACACTATTCATTAATTCTTCAATAATGCAATACAGACTACAGGGTGTGTCCTAGTGATGGGTCATTAAAAGTAAAAGAAGTTCTAATTGATGCATATTTTAAAAATATTTTCATTGTTCTAGCAATCCTCGTTATATGGGGTAGTGCGCCTCAATCTCTTATTTTGAATGGAACAATCTATTTTATATTGGATTTTTGCGTTCTTTAGATAAATTGAAGCGACTTTGATAATACAACCTATGGTCTAACGCTCAAAGTTTTTCTGATATTTTGATTTTTCATGAAATTTTAATTTTGCAGTGTTTGATTAAAAAATTGATATTCTTTAAATTATTGCTGCTAAAATGTTGATATTTGGAATACAAATAACATAAGCAATGTACTTTCTACTAAAGCTTATAGTGTTTAATTATCTTTCAGTGTTTTGCTGAAATTAATTTTTCTTTCAGGCAATTTTCAAACTATAATATCTTGCTTATTTTAAATGGAATACTATATTTTTCCTTATTTGGTTGGATAGAGAATTAAATTCTGCATCAAAGTGTATTAACATTCCCTATACCTATCTTTGATAATTTTTCAGTTATTCAGAATTTTCAAGTTCGTCAAATCATGAAAGAAAATTTAATACGTCTGGTCGGCTATGCCAAACTAATTCAACTACAAATGCATAGAAGGCTTAGCAAAATGACAAAATATCCCAAATGAGGTTAAAATTGAATATTCAACATGTTTTTTTTTTACAATTCTAGGACATTCTACATGCACATAAAGTAAAGATAATAAATATTGATTTATTTAATTATTAATTACTTCCATTTTTCGTCATTGGAATAGTTTAAAATTAATTAATTATTTTTATGTTAATTGTGACAATTGAATTGAAAGTTGTTTTTCTAAGCCTTCTATGTTTTACATTTTCTTTCAGGGGAGAAAATTTGACGTATTTAAAAATTTTGAATAACTTAAAAATTATCAAAGATAGGTATAGGGAATGCTAATACAGTTCGATGTAAAATTTTTTCGCTATCCAAAAATGTAAAAAGACATATGTTGTTCTATTTAAATTAAGGAAGATATTATAATTTGAAAATTGCCTGAAAGAAAATCTTATTTCAGCTAAACGCTGTAAGATAATTCAATTCTGTATAAATTGACAAAAATGACATTATTTGTACTATTTAAATTCCAAATTTCAACATTTCAAATGCTATAGTTTTGAAAATATAAATTTTTCAATCAAACACTACAAAATTTAAAATTATATTAAAAGTTAGAATATCTAAAAAACTTTCAGCACTAGATCATCTGTCGTATTATCAAAGTCCCCCTCTATTTCATCAAATAATTCAAAAATGTAAAAAAAATGTACTGTTTTATTTAAAATAAAGTAGTGGGTGCACTACCTTATAGGTATAACAATGAAAACATTTTTCAAAGATAGCAGAATGGCCGTATCCCAAATTTCGGAAACATTCATTAGAACGTTTTATTCTTTCAATGGCCAATCACTAGGACACATCCTGTATAGTTGGATGAATATTTTCTGTATTTGTAGTGTTTTACAAATAATCATTGAAGGCGATTGGATTGTTTAGATAGTTACAACCCATCATTGTTGGATTATCTATAAATAGATTAGCTTTAGTTATTTAGACAGACATAAAGGGGAAATTATAACGGGATAGAATCGACATAAAACATTGAAAATACAGACTGATTTCGTATTTCTATTGGTGTACATATAAAAAATTAAAATGATCCGACATCAGTCTGTTTTTTTTTCTCACAACCAATCTAGTTCGGAAACAAAAATAAAATATCGTAAATTAGGATTTTTCGTATTTATCGAAATGTTGTGCCATTTGATGTTGTTTTTTTCTGTTTCATATAAACATAATTTTCACAATTGGCGATAATAAAGAAAAATATTTATATATAAGAACATTTATAAATTATAAATAGATACCTATTTTGATTAGTACTAACAATAATTTATAATACGTATATTGAAATTTTCAAAAAAAATTGTTGATATCATTAATATTAAGATAGATGTCAACAATAAAAGAATTTTAATAATAATTCAAAAGAACAACATTTTCGATCAATGAATTTTCAGTAATTTCAAAGACTGATCTGTATTAGTTTTATTTATTAAATATTAACAATGAAGGGTTATTGCTGTTAATATACCAAATTCGTATGAAACTCCTATTAGTTGGCGAGTTATTCGGGGAATCCCTAGGGAACATTTTAGCAAAATTAGAATCTCGTAGCTCATTTCAAAGTTGGCCAAAAAACGATCGTTTTGCACAATGTCGGGAGTTCAAAAACGAGCAAAGTACGATTAAGAATGACTCGTAGACACTTCCAACATTGATTTTTTTCGTTTTGTGGGAAGGTTCGACGAGTCATTCTTAGTCATTTTGCTTACTTTGTTCTTGATTGAAAATTCAACATTGTCCAAAACGATGGTTTTTTTGACCAACCTCTAAATGAGCTACAAGGTTTAAATTTTGTTTAAATGTCCTCCAAGGGTACCCTGAATCGCTCACCAATGACCAACTAATAGATTCATAGGAACTTGGCTTATTTACGGTAGCAACCCTGTATTCATAAACAATTTAATGTAACTTGTAAGTTTATTTAAAATTTGCGTAGAATTCTTGCCGACATTTTCCCTATTAATTTTTAGTTTTAAATTATATAATCCTATCCAAACTACCTCTATTATTTATTTTTAAGATACCTAAAAGTGATCGTTTCAACCACAACTGGCTAGCTTTTAAAACGTTTTATTTTAATTGGCGAGCGATTTAAATAATTAAAAAATTTGTGTGACAGAAAAATATAAACTGGTAGTTTATTGAGAAATAAGTGGAAAAATGACTTAACTTAATTAAATAAGAGTAAACAGAAACATAATGTTTGTGACGATATTTTGATATTGTTCGATTTCATTTCGTAATTGAATATAGGAAATAATGTAAAGTGTACAAAAGGCTCGTGAAAATTGCTACATATTAAAAAGTTTTACAAATTTTAAAATATCAATCACCAACTAATCTAAAGCGTTATAAAAAGTTATGGAGTTGTTATTGAAACGATCAAATATAGGTGCGTTATTTTATATTTTTTAATATGTTCAAAACTAATTTTTGCTTAAAATAATAATGGTAGTATAGAATTGCAATGTATACATCACATATCAACCAATTTGTTATTTATTATTAATTTGTTTGTTTAATAACCCTATTGTTGTATACATTAATAATAACACAAATTGTAGTTCAAATTCAGTACAATTTTTACAATTTATACTTACGCATACACACAATACAGACATACGAAAAGCAGGTAGCATTCCGAATATTAAGATATTTTTTTCTTCATTTAACGAAATATAACAATTATAATACAATACAGTGAAAATTAAGGAAATTATCACAATATAAAGGGAAATTGGGTGTAGTTTCTAGTTAATGTTTAATATAAGTCTAACAAATCTTTTTATACACAATAAATTAAAAGAAAATTGATTACAAGTAGGGATTTTTGTTGAAATCAATTTGTGTATTAGTGAATGGATGATTATTACAATTATTAAAAAAAATCAATTTTTTTGATTTACCCTAATTAATTTCAGAAGAGATTTATTAATAGTTTAATCTTGTAGTTTTAGAAAGTGATTATTTTACAATAGGAGTTAAAAGAAACTTGAATGAATTTGAAGTGAGTCTTTTTTGTAAGTAAATACGAATGTTAACATTAAAAGTAAACTAATAATAAGTAGAAAAGTATTGTTGATATTAATTTTAATTTTAGATTTTTGGAAAATTTTCAGAATTGAACAATCCATGATACTTTCAAGATTTTCACAATTTCTGTAGTGACTCAACGGGTTGACATATAGAAAAAAGATACTTTTAGTGAAGATAATTACAAAGAAAATTGCTGGTTGTGAAGAAACGAATGTTGGAAATTTTTCAAAAATCTGGTAAGAAAATGTATTGTTGGTTGCCTACATGTGCCACAAATTAAATCTGCAGAGATATACCATAGATGGCTATGCTGCAATGTTGTCTTGTATTAAAGAAAGCATTTTTAAACTCATAGAAATAGCTTTTAGGAAAAAATAAGCTAAACAAACAATTAAAAATTGTATAGTAGCATTAGAATTTGTATTTTGGCCACTTTCTAATTTACCTTAAATTTGGTGAAATATTTTAGGAATGGCAACAGTGAAGGTGAGTGACGTAAAATTGACTTGCACATCTTCTAAATCAACGCCATCTAGTATCAATCTAATCTATTCTAACATATTACAAAAATATCCCATGAATTGTTATTGTGGAATATTTTTAGAAATTGCGAATCTCTTAAAAATAGTTATTGGATATGATTCAATAATTGATGTATCTATCAGTTATCTTAATCCAGATTATTTTTGTTTAAATAAAATAAAGCAGATTTATTCTAGAAAGCTTTGATAAATCTTTTGTTTTTTTTTGTTGTTCGAAGTACAACAGGACGGTAGAGTGCGTTGTTGTCGTTCAGTGTTTTTTTTTGCCTTCAATTTTTATACGTGATTAGAAATAAAAATAATAATAATAACAATAATAAATATATATATATATATATATATATATATGTATGTGAGATTGTGAGTGTAAACGTTAAATATTGATAGAGTTTTATTGAAAATTGTTTTTATTGAGAGAATCTACATAAATTTATGGCCATTCGATTATTGTATTGTTGATAAGATTAACAATAATCATAAATTTACAAATATAAAAAAAATGTTAGCCTGTGATTGTTTGAATGTGATCATTGACACCAAGGAAGATGATTTTCAACAAGTCGATATTGCTACATTGAATTTAAATGAAGAAGAATTACAAGATTTATTCTTTAAGCAAGTAAGAATTTGTAGCTAGTTTTGTCAATATTAAATTGATTAAATTGGTTGTTTAGAATAATTGAATTGTTAATCAATTGTAGCATGTTTTTCAGGAGTTGTTACAAATTGGTAAATTGATTAATATAAACAAGACCCATGCTGGTTTGATACAAACAAGAAATGTTGGCTCTTGGATAATTCATTATTGTATCAATTGTGGTATACACTCGCATGCTGTCCATAGAGATAAAGGTGCTTCATTTGTATTGGCTAATGCAAAATTATTAGTATGTTTATCTTATTATTATTATTATTATTCTAAATATTATTACTAGTGTTATGTTTTGGTTAGGGTAGGGTTTTTGGGTTTAGAAAATTACATAAGTTGTACATGAATAAAATTTTGTAAGTAGTGCAATAAGCTAGAAGGTAAATCTAAATTTTGTGATATTACTCTCAAATTTAATTTAGCTAAAGTTGAGAAAGATCATGGAAGTTGATTTCTCTTGGATTTATATTTCTAAAGGTTCTTTCATTACACCTACAAAACTTTGTTCTTGTACATTGGCGATCAAAAAAATTACCGAGTCTTGAGCGAGAATTTCACAAATTTTCCTCAGTGTGAGTCAGGTTGTTTCTTGTATTAGGTGTTGAAGCCACTTTCAGCCATAGTAAATTTGTAGAATCACCCTCTCTTTACAGAAAATAAGAAAAACTGAATTCCAAATATTGGTAACTCCATCCTCCCCTTTCGATTGAATAACTGTTTTTACAAATTCTGACCTGTTAAGATTCTCTCACATTGTAACGACCGCCCTCATGAGCCTGTTTTACACAGCCGCACAAGAAGTGGTCTTTTTTTTGATCGCTAATGTACAACATATGAAATTTTCGAACCTGAAAATTCTACTCTCGTCTTCTTTATTAATCAAATCAATTAATTAAATTTAACTAATTTGTGTTGAATTTTAGAGAACTGAAGCTATTGAAAGACTGAAAGCCAGTGATAACTTTTCTGAATTGTACAAGATTATAATAAAAAATGTTGATGTAGACAATGATGATGCAATCATCAAATCATGTGAGTATTTTTTTTCGAATTTTATTATAAATTTGGAAAATTGGCAAGACTTTACATAATTATAAAATATAAACAATAATTTCTAATATTGTTTTTATGTCGTATATTATCAAATGACAGCATAATATAGACAATACGCAAACAAATCAAAAAAAGATTATATAATTACGATTTATTTCTTTATAATTGTAATATTTTTGTTAAACATATACTTATAAAAATAATATACGAATAAGGCAAAGAGTGGGTGGTATAGTTGTTAGAATTTATCTTTTACGTGTATTATAAATGATAGGCGTAAAAACTGTAGGTTTAATCTACTACTAAATTATGCAGTATAATCACTCATATTCTTGACTAAATAATTAACTTTCAAGTCTGATAATTACATAAGTATGATTGATAATGAATCTGGAATATCTTTACCACAATAGATTATTGATATTCTGTATCTGAAGATATTCAATAATCGTTGAAGAAAGATCAGTTTCAACTTAACGTCTATTGTCGAAATTGATTTACAATTTTAGTCAAAAAACAATAAATTCTGGGACAGACCTTATATTGAGATAATCTTTAATTTTTTTTGGCTACTGATTAAATCCCTCCAAAAATAAACTCGTATATGAAATAATTTTTAAAGATCTATTGAAATTTGGTGACCTTTAGAGCCTTGTATTGTTTTCCTAATTGTAAATCGTATCAAAATTTTACAAGTTAGTTCATTACAGGCAATTGATACGGTTTTTATTTTCGAATTTTTGATAAGTATTTATTTTATTTCTCTGTTTGTTACAAGTTTAATTATCTTCTTTGTTTTCCATTATTTTATTACTTTATTAATCATAGCTATAAACCTCATCAACAAAATCTATTATGTAGAAAATTTCCACACATACAGGGTGTCGCTTCTAAATATGATTGATATTATGAAACTCCTATTAGTTGAGCGATTCGGAAATTATTTCAAGGATTTGTAGACCATTTCACCATTGTAGCTCATTTGAAAGTTCGACAAAAACGATCGTAAAACGACTAAGAATGACTCGCAGACCCTCTTAATATTGATTTTTTTCATTTTACTTCATTGCGTTTTAAGAAAAATGGGAAACATTTCGATCTGTTACAGAATGCATCAGTGAAAAGGAAAAAAATCAATGCTGGGAGGATTTTCGGGTCATTGTAAGTCACTTTCAGTGCTTCGCTAGTTTTTTAAGATCGCAACATAGTCAGAAACGACAGTGTTTTGATCGTCTTCCAATTAAGCTATGAGGTTCTAATTTTGCGAAGATGTTCTCTAGAGAGCCCCCTACAAATCCCTAATAGTACATTAAAAAACGAGTTTCAGAAGTCGACAATTCCTGCACGAGACCAAGTTTAAAAAACGACCCGCGAAGCGGGGAGTTTTTTAATGGTCGAGTTTTCTATTTTGCACCCTTTTGTACCTTTTAGCGAATTTTTTTTAAAAAAATTCGCTAATGACGAGATCCTCACTTTTGAATTTCCGAAAATTTTTTGCACAGAAGTTCGTTTTGGGACCTCAGGAACCCATATCCACCGTTCGTTAAAATTTTTATATATATATATATATATATATATATATATATATATATATATATATATATATATATATATATATATATATTTATATATATTTATATATGTATACCCACGATAACTGCCGTAAAAATACACCAATCTTAATGAAACTTGGTACACAAATCAGTCTTTGGAATAGCTTGGATGAGTTCGTTGGCCAGACTGGTAGGGCCAACACTTTTGGAATAAGAGCTGAAGAAATGTTAAAAAAAATCATTTTCAATATTACATTTGCTTAGATTTTGATGAAAATTAAAATAACAGTAGAGCCGACCATTCTCTATGATCCAGAAAAAAAATCATCAAAATCGGTTGGTTGGATCTCAAGAAAAATGCAAAAATCTCTTTTTTGAGTATAAGCAGTAAAATCGATTATCTCAGATGGCTATGTGTTCTGACAATTGATGTTAGAAAAAAAATTGAATATCGCACAGGGCAACTAATTTTGACAGTTAATATTAGACAAACATAGATCTAGTATCTAGTATGTTAATATTAGCATACTAGATCTATGTAGACAAACAAAAGATTTTAAATGAGTGAAATTTTATTAGTGTTTCTTATTGTTTGTGAATTAATAATATTTCAGCATGTAGATACATAAAAAAATTCGCTATATAAGGTACTTGCTACCTTTGGAGATTTTTTTTTTTAAAAAATTGAACCCTTGAAATTTAGGGAATTTCGCGGCAGTTGGTATTAACTAGAGCGACATTTTAAAATTGTTCAATTGTTTTCTCTTCTGCACTTGCTCGATTGTTTATATTTAAATTCAGAAACCATCACAAACGTAAGTGACAATAATAAATTCATTAAAATTTTTGTATCTACAAATAATGAACCTGAGATTACGATAAATTCTAGCGGTACGTCTCATGTAATCGTTACCGTTTATAATAATTGCACATTTAACGAAAATAAATAAATAAAATCACAAAATAATTTGAGGTTATACTGTCAATGTCAACTTTTGTTTTTCGCAACACCAATCACATAGAATATGAAAGATGAATGTGCAAGCTGCCAGCCTTAAGAAAATAAATTATACTAGCTATTAAAATATCCAAAAGGAGTGCTTTAATAGGTATTAAAGCACTCCTTTTGTTACATTAACAACGCTATTATAGACGCAAAATAGAAAAAATATTTTCAGAATCGCTCGTCAACTAATATGGTAATTCATTCTATTTAACCAGCAATTCAAATGAAATTTCAAAGATATGTAGGATGGTACCTAGAGAAAATCTTAGCAAAATTAGGACCATGTAATTGATTTAGACATTAGTCAAAGGACATTTTCTTCTGAGAATTTTGCGAATTCTACCAATTAACTGCACACATAATATTTTTTGGAGTTGACTTTGAGACTTTTATTCGTTTATTTTATATAATATTTTTTTTTTCATTGTAACTTGAACGACTAAAAAATCGCTGAGTAGCGACCATACAATCGCTCGGTGACGATTACATACATATATGTGTTTTACTAACAACGATAATGATAGTACATCTTGTGTGGTAAACTATATTTCGATAAATTATGATATAAAGATGTCAACAAATTGCAAAAATAAGTCGATTATTTCATCACTACATACAGAATAACCAACCTCGATAAAAACAATAACAGTAAACAAATAAGCAAATCTAAAAGATACCTATTGAATTAGTAATAAATGTTCTAAATGACAACGTATAATTTTCTTAAAATCGTATTGTATTCTTAGTAATCGGATCATAGTGATCAGTAATCATAGACGATGCTGTGTAATTGTTGCACAAATTCTCATCATTATTTTATCTTGATTTTGATAACTATAAATTACTGTAAATAGTCCGGATATAAAAAAAAAATTGTAATATTTTTGTAATTTTAATAGACCAATACATAGGAAAAATAATTCGAAGAACTTTTCCATTTGACATTGATTTATTTTTTTGTTTATACAAATATACAATGGTGAAAAATATTCAATAGAACTATTAGTTTCATCGATATCCAGCTTGGGAGTAAACAATTTAGTCGTTCCTACCAAACTAATAGTGCGATTCTATAGGATGGTCCCCAAAGTAGAGCAGAAGTAGGGCCCCGTAAAGTCGGTCAAAAAAACATTGTTTTGGACTTTTGAAAACAAGCTAGACCTGTGAAATGACAGAATGAATCGAAAACCCTCCCAACATTGATTTTTTTTTCGTTTTCTCCATTGTATTCTAAAAAAAATGCGAAAACTTTCCAAGTGTTGCAGAACAAATTCAAGATCGGGAGAACTTTCGAGTCATTCTTACAATTCGTCATCATGAAAATCGCGACATTGTCAAAAAATTGTTTACTCCTAGACCGGACAGTCTGTATATTAACCAATGTTATTAACGTATCCTTGAATTATATTAAATAATTTTGAATTTCATTAATTCTATAATCAAATCAATCGACAATTTCTTTTAAAACTTTAAAAACCTTGAATGTTTATAAAAGTTCTTTGATCTAGTCTTGACTAATGATTGTTTTTCTTCATTTTTAATACAAATTATACACGCTCTATTCTAAATAATGATCATATTATATTTAACCTTTCAAGAGGTGATCACTCAATTTACTCTGAAAATAAATAAACTTAAAAATAGGTCAATTGTATCAATCGTTTATTGTAGAGTCTCTGGAATAAATATCACTTAACTAATGTTAAATTGTATTTTAAAAAATAAATAAATTACAGTTGAAACATTATCAATTGTTCGGCTTATTAAATTAAAATTTAATGCATTGTGCAGTGTGTATGTATTTTTTAATGTTTCTGTTTTTAATTGTTTTACAATAATTTTTTTCTTTATCAAACATATTGTTTGTTTATAATGTTATTTTTGTATTTTTTTGATAGGCATAAAACACTCTTAAAATTAAATATATTTTTGTCCTTGTACTTAAGTTAAAATTAGTTTATTTGTGAAAATAATCGATTAAGTAAAGTCTCACCAATACACTACCAAATCATATTTATTCAATTTATTTAATTAATTTTTAAATAATAATAATTTTTTATAATATTCCTCTAGCTGTCTGTCTTTTATATTATTTTTTAAGATCTACCAAGTGAAACTCAAAATATTGTAAAAGGTTTAAAACAAATTGCTTCTGATGTTATAAAAAATGAATCATTAGCTGTTGAAGAACGTATAAAAGCGTTCGCTACAGAACAATATAATATGTTGAATCGTATACGAGAGCGAGCTTTCAAAGATCAACAAGCCTTAATTAAGTAAGTAATCTTTTATATTATTCTCAATCATTAGATTGTTAATTATAAAATTGCCAAAAATTTCAAGTGTTATAATCAACAGTATGGGAGATAAATCTAATGATTTGAACGATATGAATGAGAAATTTTCTAGTCCAAACATACTACCATCAAGATTAAATGAACCTTTAGCGGCTGGTAGTGTTAAAAATTCCACCAATTCAAATATGGTAATTTTATTTCTATAATAATGATTTAAAAAATAGTTTATTATTGTTGTTATTTAGAATAATTTTTTGAAACATACACCAAAACGACAGAAAAGTTGTCCAGCTGGACATATAAATTCGTTCGATTCAGAAGGATTATTCGAATTTGAAGGCTTAGATGATACTATAACACAAGATACTTTTGATAGGGAAGATAGTGATAATGACGGTAATAATTTTAATTAAAAACTTTATAATTAGTATTTTAATAATATTGATTTTATAAAACAGATGCTGATAATAAAGATGATGAAAATAAAACAATAAGAGATCAACTAATTGATAATGATACAATTGCAAAATCATTACCAATGAATATACCAACATTTATGACTCAGGTTCATGGTAAAAATAGTGTGGATCTTGATGATGCCATAGAATTAGATAGTAATTTAGATATAGCTGCTAGTATTAAAGCATTGGCGAAAAGTGTCCATGGTGATCCTGTATTTGGGGATCTCCCTAAGCCTAGATATAGTACTTATATTTAAGCCTCATTATCATCTTTTTAATCATACAAATAATAATAAAAATAAACAAACCAACAAAAAACGCACGATATAACGAACACACTTCCGTCATTACTACTTCCTTAACAGGTTTGTTAATTTTTTTTTATGTTTTATTAATCTATAATCTCGATAATTGAGAGAGAAAAATACAATAATTGAAAAGACTGTGAGTTCTATATTTTTGTTAATTTTCTAGAAAGTAATATTTGTTTCATTTAAAATAGAATATATTAAATCTTTCTCAATGGAAGCTAATCTAGTTTATCATAATTGCCTAATAGAAATTATTTTTATATATATACACACGTACAATTATACAAAAACAAAATCCCAAGGAATGTGTTGTGTTTTTAGCAGCTTATTTGTGTATTTTTTCATCCCCATATCCATTTCTATTCGATAAATTTGCACAAGTTTTTTTTAAAATTAATTTGTTCGAATAATTATATCCATCTATTTCTAGTTTTTTCTCTCGTTTTTAAATATATTATTGTTAATTGAATTGTTTTTACATATTAATCGTAGTATAGAGGAAATGTTATTGAAAATGTGTAAAAACAAGTACAAATTATTTTCAATAAAGCTTGCTGAAAATATTTAATCTTATATAACCATTACTCAGTTCGTACTCTTTTTTTCCCTACGATAACACCATATTCAATGTTATATAACTAGTTTAGACAATTATGAGACTACTTCAATTCCGTGAATCAGTTTTAAAAGATGTGTTGAAGTGGAAAGTGTATTGAATTCAAAGAACGAATGGTTCAAATCTATTGATGCCGAGAATGATATCACAACTGATTGGTAAGTCCAATTATTTTCTCAAATATTGCGTGTTTTCTGGAAATTAATGAAACGATATGATACTAATTTAGTAAATTTATTTTACAAATTAGCTGCCCATCGTGGCTGCATTCAAAGTATTAGGCACATTTTTAATTCTACCATATTTCTTTTACAAAAAAACTTTGTTCTACATGAATAGAACCAAATTGTATAATATTAATAATAATAATAATAATATGAAAGAAGTCTTTTCAATTGAAGTTTAATGTCATTTTTAAAAATTCTAAATATTCAATAGTTTTATAACTAAATCTTTTAAATATCAACCAATGTTATAAAAATATCTCATATTTTTGTTTGTTAATTCAAATATTTACAGTATATTGTTACTGTGGATTGTTGTAATAAACTAGTTTGGTGATATGCAAATCTTATGATAAAAAATGAGCTGAATGAATTACATGATTCAATTCCTAACCAGAAATATAAATAGTTTTAATAATTATTATCATTAAAAAATGATTGAAATCAATGGAAATTATTGGGAATTTATTTGCAAAATAAAATCCTCTATAATTTCCATTGTTATAATAATAATAATAATGTTCATATAAAATGACTGAAGCTATATATGTCATCAATAAATTATGGAAATTAGGTACAATTAGTAAACATTGAATTTTTGATCCAGGTAGATGAATCTTCAATTCTAATCAAATTCGAACATGTCAAACAGATGTTTGTTGAACACCACCCAAATAATTCAACGGTTTCTGTTCATTTTCACATTCAGAATCTTCAATTTCACATAAATTCGTCGATAAATCACTGTTACTAGCGTAACCACCTAGTAGTGAATTTCTCTCTTCTACAACAATTAATTGATTATCAATTATTTTTTAATTTATTTCTAATAATTACCTAATGTCGTGATAACAGAACCGATATCATCGTCATTAGTACGTCGATTTCTATTGCTTGGAAAACCATACGGTTCAACATCATCAGATTCAGCTCCTGGACTTTGTAAATAATCACCATCAGATTCGCTTGGTATATTGTACCCATGATTAGGAAGGTATGAATTTGGATGACGTATATAGCTATCCGCTGTTGAAATAAAATTCAAATTAAACAAATCACAACTAATAAGAGCAATAAAACGAAAAATTTACGGAAGCTACTCATACTAAAACTCGGGATATTCTCTAACAATATCGTTTTAACAAGCATGCAGGTATACGAGAGCATTCGTAATAAAAACGTTAGTATCGCATATGCTCCCTTTTGATTGAAAAATATATCAAAACGTGATTATTTAGTAAATCGTGCATCTAAACAATATACTCACTTGGTTTTACAATAATTAAAGGCACTGCATAACAATTAAAGAAAAATAAATATTAAAATGAATTTAGGGAATCGAAAAGAAAAACTATAAAATATTTTTAGGATTATTGTTTGGTTTAGTTTAAAAATTGTTGGTGACATTAAACAATCTGCTGGAAAAATCTCGACAAGATGCACTCAATTTTAGTTTAATTCTTTTTTCTGTGTTAGTTTATAACAAAAACACTCAAAACGACTGAAACTTACGATATCCAGTGATTTATAATTGAGTTTCTTTCCAGCCTATAATATGATAGAATTGTTGAAACTATATTGAAATGATGATAGGAATAAAGGGGAGTTATAGTGTTTAAAAAAATCTATGAATTAGCATAAAATTCATTGATTTTTAATGATTTGTTGTTTTTAAAACGAAATGAAAGGATCAAATTTCTACCTGTGGTAAATCGGTAATCTTCATTCCCACTATCGAGAGCATTGAGACTGGGGCTAATACGATTGTGATCGGATTCACCATCCGGACTGTATTCAAATTCAGCATCTTCATTGAGTGTCCCAATGCTTCGATGTGGTAGTTGTTCAAGCGGACCCAGCACCGAAGTAGTAGTAGTAGTATTGGTAGTAGTAGTAGTGGTACTAATGGTAGTATTGGGTACATGATGATAACGAGATTCATTACTTTCATTACTATGAAAACTGGAGGAATCGGGTATTTCACTGCCTGGTACTTCAGTTATATTAGGTAATGTTTGACTATGACGCACCCAATCTGAACAATCCCAATGATAACCTACGGAAGGATGCAAAAGCATTAGGAATAATTGGAAATCAACTATAATCAAACTATAATTTTGTACAAATGCGATAAAAGATTTAAAAAGCATTTTAGCAATGTAGCTTATAGAATTTTATAAAAGACTCACTTCCAACTGAACGTTGATCATCTTCTGTACACACGGATCCGTTTGTTTTCATATAGTTCATTGTATTGCTTCGTCCACCGTATAAACGATTCGGTACATCTGTATTAACAGGACTCGATACGTTGTATTCTACAATAATTTTCAAAATTTTAATTCTTATAATTTATGTGTCAATTCTTACCGTTTCTAATTCTTGTTTTATCGTTTGTTGCCCGATGCACTTGTTCGGCCCATGTTGGTTTCTCCGAATCACAATGATTACTAATACAGCCTTGTGGTGTGCTTCTATTTAAATTCCGCACATAATCCGGTGGTACATTTTCTAATTCATCACCAGCTGAACCATAACTTCTTAATGTATCCAAATTGTTTAGCATTAATGTTGCTGCCGCATTACAATTATATAAAGGATCATTTTGTGAACTTGGTGTATACGATAATGGTCGTGGTGGGCATAATGGGATTTCACGTTGGTTCATTTCTAAATTACTCATTTTCGAATTACGTTTCATCTCATTCATTTCCATGTGTGTTCTAGTTGAATTCAATACGATATTATCTTTAACATTTTCGTTATTAACAATTTCACGTCGTCGTCTTGATCGTCGTTTATTATGGCATTTTTTACAAACAATACAAATAATAATCAAAAAGATTATGATAAAAATACCGGCACATATTGCAATAAGTTCCTCCCATGTTATATTGTAAATTGATGATGATAATGGTGTATAATAGACAGGACTACCGCAATATGTTCCTGTTGTATTTGGTGGACAAATACAATGAAATGAACCGATTTCATTAATACAAGTACCACCACTTTGACACGGTGATGTATCACATTCATTCAAATCAAAATCACAAAATTCACCAGTAAATGATCGACATTTACATAAAGGTCCATCGTTACCTTCTTCACAAACACCACCATGTTTGCATGGATTCGGTGAACAATATTTACCGTATTCACAACGTTTTCCAGTCATACGATATAAACATTCACAGGTATAATCACCGTTAAGATTCGGTATACATTTACCACCATATAAACATGGTGTTGAAGCACACGGATCTGTATCGAATTCACATAAAGTTCCAGTAAAACGTGAATGACAATTACACACATATCCTGTATTGGTTGTTTCACGACATGTCCCACCATTCATACATGGTTGTGAACCACATAATCCTGGTGGTATTAAAACATTACTAGTATCACAACTGAATTCAACATTTGCAAAACGTTTTAATACAGCAACAGAATTATCACCGGATTTATGTAATGGTACTGAAATACGTGATATACGAATATCATCCATACAACCGGAAAAGCCACGTTGGATATCTTCAAAGCCTAAAATTGATGGATGTTGGTGAACTTCAGCACCTAAATACATTTCATCACTTTGCAAATTGAGTATATCACTAACACCAGGTGCTGAACCTTGTGCTGTATATAATCCATCAATTATTATCTTGGCGTTGTTCTTGTCGCGTTCTAATTTAATTTCATGCCAACGACCGTCTGCTACGTTAATAGACGATTCACGGACGATACCTTCACCACTACCCAATTCGAATTTATATTGGACAGCACCATTTACAATCTAACAATAAAATAAATCATTGAATTTAACAATAACAAAATACAGGGTTGCTGCTGTAAATAAACTAAATTCGTATTAAACTTTTATTGTATTTGTAGGCTGGTTCCTAGGTAAATTTTAACAAAAGTAGGACCACGTAGCTCATTTGCAAGTCGGTGAAAAAACGACTTTTCGGCAATGTCAAGATTTTTAATGACTCGAGGATCGGAGCTTCGTTATAACGTTTTTTTTTTCGGTTTTCGGTTCAGTCCAAATGGTTAATCTTCAAATTTCTAAATTTTATTCCAAAAGGTACCATCTCTAATAGTTATTTAGGGGTGATTATTTTGTAATTTTCTGCTAGCAGGAGAATTTTCATGGTGATGTTTTAACATGGAGTAATAGAAAATTGCAAGAAATATAAAAAATGGCTTATAATCATCTTAACTTCTACCCCCAACAAGGGATGAAAACGCGATTTACACCTTTTGAACCTTTACAGAGATATTTGAAAAAAAAAACACTGATTTTGCAGGAGCAACTTTAACCCTGAATATGAACACGAACAACAAAATACCCATCCCTTAGAATTAAATGGACTACGTATAAACAAAAAAACAACGAAATCAAGAGTTTTGACTTCCGGTGGTTTAATTGCGAATTCATGTTAAGTTCCCTGAAGTACCTATTTATTTCCGGCCAAAATTTTGGTTTTCCGGTTTTCGGTTCAGTTCCGGTTCGAAACCCTGTCGAAGATCGTCGCAAAATCGTTTTTTTTTTGTTTTCGGCTACTGTGCCCTGAAAAAAATTAAGAAACATTCTTCTCGGATATCGATAGTGTGAAAATTGAAATCCACTAGTTCACCTCTTCAAATTATGTTCTATTGGATTGGGGAACAAGTTCATAGCGTTTTATATATTTTTATGTTTTACAACGATTTTTTGCTATTTGACAAATTATAAATTTTATTCGATATAGCTCTTTGTGCTCTAGAAAATTGTGCTAATCGTCTTTTTGAATAATTTAATAATTTTTTATTACTTTTCCAGGCTTAAAAATAGAATATCCAGGAGGTAAAAATCAACATTTTCGACACGCACTCTTCTTCGCTGTTCATCGAGGCCGAAAAGTTGCTGAAGCAGCCCAGGACGTTTGCAGCGTATACGGAGAAGGTGTCATAGGTGAGTTTACAGCACGTAAACGGTTTGTAAAGTTCAAAAATAGCGATTTTAACGTCGAAGACACCTTCTGAGTTCGACGATGTGCGTCTCAAAGCATTTTTGAAGGAGGACGGTCACCAAAACAAGTCGTGAATTGGCCAAAAAGAAAAAATTCTCAATAATCTTCATTCAATGGCATTTGCCGAAAAATTGGGAGCCTGGGTGCCTTTCGAGCTTAACGAAAACAACAAAGAAAATCGCCTCCAAAGCAACACGCGTTCATTAGCAGCGCTTTTGGTACCGAATCGTCACAGAAGATGAAAAAAGGTGCCTATACATAAATATGAAGCAAACAGGTATGTGTAGCTCCAGGAGATACTCCTCCAAAGCCGAATGTCAAGCTTGACTTCCATCAAATGAAGACCACGATCTGCATTTGGTGGAATTGGGAAATGCTCGAAAGGAATGCCACGGTCAACAAGGAGCATTACATGGGCCAGCTACACTGCGTGAAAGAGGCTATTCGACTGAAAAAAAAACACCACCCATCGACAAGGCCAAATCATACTCCTTCACGACAAAGCCAGGCTCCATGTTGGACAAGTCGTCAAAGCCGCACTCCAAAAGCTCGAATGGGAGGTCTTTCAGCATCCGCCGTATGCTCCGGACCTTGCACCGCTGAAGAGGACCTTAAAAACTGGCACAACAACTTCTTCGATACCAGACCGGACAATTTTTTGGCCGAACGTCTTTGACAAATTGGTCGAGAGGTGGGAGGAGGTCGTAAACAGCAACGGCGAATACATAATCGATTAATTTATTGTTATAAGGTAACGATTGATTTTTGTTTAAATAAAAGCTAATATTTTTATCATAATAGGTACGAGTGTTTGTGTTATCGTATTTGTTTACTTGAGAAATAATCCTTGACATTCGACACTTATTAAGGACGCGGGTCAGTACTTTTTAGGAATTTCAATCCACTATTTCTCGCTTCTTTTTTAAGATGTAGAAACGCGTGATAGCGTTATCGAAAGAGCGTTTCAAGATCCAGGGGATGGACGATCCTGTATTGGAAAATTTTGAGAATATTCTGAATTACAGTCAATTGTCTCGGACCATGTTTTTTTTACAATTTCCCCCACAGCTCGGCCTATGTTGATAACTTTTGTATGAAAATTTTATTATTATACAACAAATCTAAAGGGCTTTTCAAATGTTCAAGAAATTTTCCGATCGCCATGTTAGTTTTCCGGAATTTTAATAAAAATGGGTAGGCTTATGCAGAACCTTTTTTGTACAGTTTTAAAGGTGGACAAGCGGACGATTGCTTATTGGAAAGCTTACCCATGTGAGGGAAACCTGACGTCCGTGGAAAATCCAATTTTGGAAAATTTTTGGAAAGCTTATTTGTCTTTTTTATCTATTAAAAAATATATGTTCGTAATACAAAGATGTCTAAAGATAATATTTTTGTCGGAAAAACTTATATATTTCCCTGTGAAAATTGAGATTATAAGGATTTTACATATTTCATGTGTAAGTTGTGTTATCTACACTTATACGGGGCAAATCACATATGCTAAATTTGGTTATCATGACTCGACCACTCGCTGTTTGTGGTTTCATTGCAAGGTTGTCACGTTGTCACAATTACATTCAGATTTACAATATGTATTTACGGTTGCCACCCGTACTAATTTTTGCAGGATTTTCAGAATTTTAGGCGTTTGTTCTGCGTCCGCTGTGAATTATGATCAGGGCGTTATTGTATTATAAGTATTTATTTTTATTTGATTTTTAATTCTTTGACTCCCAAAATGGTGGCAGCGCCCCTAATGAGGCCACGTCTTATTCTTCTAGTGAAGAAAGTTTGAAAATGGACACCTTCTCTTGCTGTTACAATTTAAATATTTGTGAATAATAAAGTATAGATTTACGAATTTACATAAAAAACGGAAAAAGACAGAAAACGAATTTGAGAATGATGATAATTGGTATTTATTGTAGAAAAAAATGAATGAGGAAATAATATGCAGATAAATATATATATTTTAAAACACTTATTAATTTTAATTAACAATAATAATAATATGGTAGTGAGCGTGGTGCTGGTGGTGGTGGATCTGGACGTGGTGGTGGTGGTGGAGGATGTGGACGTGGTGGTGGTGGACGCGGACGTGGTGGTGGTGGACACGTAAAAGTCACCAACAACTACAATTATTATTATTATTGTTAAATAAAATTAATAAATGTTTTAAAATATATATTTATCTGCATATTATTTCCTCATTCAATTTTTTCCACAACAAATACCAATTATCATCATTCTTAAATTCGTTTTTTGTCTTTTTCCGTTTTTTATGTAAATTCGTAAATCTATACATCATTATTCACAAATATTCAAATTGTAACAGCAAGAGAAGGTGTCTATTTTGGGAGTCAAAGAATAAAAATCAAATAAAAATAAATACTTATATTACAATAACATATATTTTATAGTGAAACCCGACAAAGATAAAAAATAAACAGACGAACCAAAGAACGCCCTGATCATAATTTACAGCGGACGCAGAACAAACGCCTAAAATTCTGAAAATCCTGCAAAAATTAGTACGGGTGGCAACCGTAAATACATATAGTAAATCTGAATGCAATTGTGACAACGTGACAACCTTGCAATGAAACCACAAACAGCGAGTGGTCGACTCATGATAACCAGGCTTAGCATATGTGATTTGGCCCGTATAAGTGTAGATAACACAACTTACACATGAAATATGTAAAATCCTTATAATCTCAATTTTCACAGGGAAATATATAAGTTTTTCCGACAAAAATATTATCTTTAGACAATTGTATTACGAACATATATTTTTTAATAGATAAAAAAGACAAAGCTTTCCAAAAATTTTCCAAAATTTTCAAAAATTGGATTTTCCACGGACGTCAAGTTTCCCTCACATGGGTAAGCTTTCCAATAAGCAATCGTCCGCTTGTCCACCTTTAAATTGTTAAAAAAACATGGTCCGAGACAATTGACTGTAATTCAGAATTTTCTCAAAATTTTCCAATACAGTATCGTCCATCCCCTGGATCTTGAAACGCTCTTTCGATAACGCTATCACGCGTTTCTACATGTTAAAAAAGAAGCGAGAAATAGTGGATTGAAATTCCTAAAAAGTACTGACCCGCGTCCTTAAGAAAAAAATTACACGATTTCAGGGGTCTAAGCCTGCATATTTGAAAGTTAAATTTGATTTCACCCATTTTCCAGTAAGCTACGAGGTCCTATTTTTGCTAAATTGTTCTCTAATATTTCGTATATTTACAGTAACAGCCCTGTAGATTTATGATTACTTACCTCTAGAATGTTGTAGTCGACTTTTCCAGCGGCATACATCAAATTTCCTGTCGGTTGTAATGTTCGTATCCTTAAACTTAAACTAAATTGATCTTCTATCGATTTCTTATTAATAATACGATATTGTGAATAACTTTTACCGCTGAACGATATTGGATTTCTTGCAATATAACAATTTTGATCGTGACATTTCGATATATCTACATCACATTTACTGCCGGCTAAACCTTCCGGACATTGACAAGAATAACCGATTGTCGATGAATCCGGTATACAAACTTTATAACTTGGACATGGTTCACGGGCACATTCATTTACGATAATATCACATTTCTCACCACCATAACCCTCTTTACACATACATTCTAATTTTTGGCGATGTTGTGGTGATACAAAACTTGTAACATCTGTTGAAACTGTATCAATTCTTGTATTCTCTAATATATAATGATCTTGACATACGCCGAAAACACAATATTGATTACTACATTTCGAATATAAAATTTCTTCAACTACCAATTTTGTACTCTCTTCTAATTCTTCTAAATTATCATTTAATGCTTTACGTATTGTTTCTGAATTGTAATAACCACCATTCGGTCGACGTATAGTAAATAAAACATCTAAATTCTTATTATTAATAATATAACGTTTGGTTCTTAATAGATTATTATCATCAGATGCCGGTTGTACACTGATAATTACAACATCTTTAAGACGACAATTCATAGCGTTACGCATAGCACGCACGAAACCTTTACGATGACTTAAAACGAAAACTTCCGGACTCACTTGCCGGAAACGTACACCAACCGAATTCTCTAACATTTCATCAGTTATCACTTCTAAATTAATCTTAACAATTGAGAATGTATGGAATTTACCATCAGTTACTGAAACATTTAAACGATAATCACCAATATCTAAACGTGGTAAAGCTGTTAAAGTTCCATCTGTACGATTAATACGAAACAATTCATGTGTTTGATAACCAATCCCTAATGTTGGCGATAATGAATAAGTTAATGTATCATATTGATCTTGATCGTTTGCATAAACTTTCCCAATAATACCACCAGGATATTCATCACGATACGAATTAATATTGATTTCTAATGGTGTTATAATAGGTGGATATTGTGATTCTTCAGCTACTTTCACCAATACCCAAGCATCTGAATATAATGGTGGACTACCATTATCGAAAACACGTATTTGTAATAGGTAATTATTGCGGATTTTATGATTAAATTTCGTTGCCGTACGCAAAATACCATCTTGATCTAAACGGAAACTGTTACCTTCGTTCCCCGTACGAAAATCGAATGTATACGGTGATGTATTCGGTGGGGAGTCTGCATCGGTTATTGTGAATTTGATTATCGGATAACCTATCGGTTTATCCTCCTAAAAAAAAAACACAATTTAAAAAATAGTTGTTTGTACAAGTGCGTTAGAGCAAATAAGAGGCGAGATAAACGTTAGCTGAGAGGAGTAAGAGGATATGAAAAGAGAAGAAGAGAAAAAGATCGTGTTAAGTGGGATGCTGGAATCGAAAAAAACTGGTTTTGTTTTCGGTTCAGTTTCTGCTAAAATTTCGGTTTCCGGTTCGAATTAATAAAAAATAAATAATTAATAAATACCTGTACGACAGCTGTATAATTAGCTTGTGAGAATAATGGTGGATTATCGTTAGCATCCGAAATTTCTATAGTGACTGTAGTTTGTCGTGAAAGTACCGGTATACCATTATCTTTAGCGAGAATTTCTAGGATGTAATTAGAGATTGATTCACGATCTAATTGATCAGCAACTGATATATAACCAGTATCAGGATCTATTTCAAATTGATCATGATTATCGCCTTTTATTATAGAATAAGTAACTTGTCCATTCTTATCACTATCTAAATCGGTTGCAATAACCTATAAAAAATAATTATTGATAATTACAAAAAATGAAATAAATAGCAAAAAAATACTTGTATGATTTTATCGCCAATTTGTGCATCTTCTCTAATCCTTGCACTGTACGATAATTGTGTAAAAACTGGTGCATTATCATTACAATCAGTTACACTGATATTAACAGTAGCTACATTACTTAATGGTGGTGTACCACCATCGATTGCTTGAATTGTAAGGAAATAATCTTTAGCACGTTCATAATCTAACATTTCTGCTATAGAAATCACACCGGTCTTATTATTTATTGTGAATTTCTTGTGTTCATTGCCACCGATTATCGAATAATAAACATCAGCATTAACACCAGTATCTTTACTAGTTGCAACAACTTTCACTACTTCTGTACCAATTGAATAAATTTCTGGTACTGTAGCAAAATAATATTTATTTGTAAATTCTGGTGGATTATCATTAATATCTTGAACGTTAACAATTAAATATGTAACACTAGACATTTGTGGTGTGCCTTGATCAACAGCTTGTACTGTTAAATTATAAATTGCTCTTATCTCACGATCTAACGGTTTTGCTAATGTTACAATACCACTATCAGATGCCATTAAGAAATGATTATTAAATGAATCAATAAATGAATATTTTATTTTACGATTTATACCAATATCACTATCAGTTGCATGTATTTTCGTTACTAATGTACCAACTTCAACATCTTCAGGTAATGCAACTGAATAATATGGTAAACTAAATAATGGTGCATTATCATTTAAATCAGATATAATTAATTCAATTTGTGATGAACATTTCCAATCATTACGTTCTTTATCATAAACTTGTGCAATTAATGAATATTTTGATTGTTTTTCACGATCAAGATATGTTAAAGTTTTCAAATGACCATCATCTTTATCCAATTGGAAATTATCGATTCCATCACCTGATAAAATATAACGTAATTTTGAATGTTCAGGACCATCAATATCCGTTGCTAACACTGATAGAACATAAGAACCAGGCAATATACCCTCTGATAATACTTGACGATAACGGTATTTCAAACAATACGGTGGATTATCTACAAATCAATAATGTTATTATAATTGGATTAAAATATAGTCGAGATAAATGAATGAATTTATCCAACATCGTTGTATAAAGAGGCCGATTTTAAATCAATAAAGCACCTTATAGGATACTAGTGTGTTATTTCTATAACACATTACTTTTAAAAATTATTTAAAATGGTCTTGTATACGGTGTTGGATAAAATTTTGTATACAACTTTTGCGTTAAAGGGCAAATAAGACGCTCGAAAAATAGTTTTCTCTCGTGTCTTATTTGCCCTATAACGCATTTGTTGTACAAATAACTATTTACCATTAGCATCTAGAATTGTGATTGAAACATTGGTTGTATCGGTGAACATTCCATCAGTAACAATAATTAAAAGATTATAATTTGATACAGTTTCACGATCTAAAGTTTTAGCAACATAAATTTCACCAGTTTGTCGTATTTGAAATTGTGAACTAGAATCACCAGATACGATATAAAAATCAACAGGTGTTGTTAAATCAATATCAGCATCAATTGTATCTAATGTTAAGATAACAGTACCAGGTAGAGCATCTTCATTTACTGCACTCTCATAGAAACGTTTCTTAAACATTGTTGGACTATCATTATAATCTTTTAATTTTATAATAATTGTTGTACGTGCTGAATGTTTCGGTATACCATTATCAGTAGCTGTTATATGAAATTTAAATTCAGATTTTGTTTCTTTATCGAATTTTATTAAAGTACTAATCCAACCGGTATGCGAATCGAGTGCAAATACGTTAATCATATCGCCCATATCATTGCCGAAACTGTAACGTACTTCACCATTAGCGCCTTGGTCCTCATCATTTGCCACAACTAGGACAATTGAGAAATTCGATAATAAATTATTAAGGGTGTAAACTACATCTTTTTACGAAAAAGGATATGTTTGATACACGATTTCTTGTTTATTTTTTAATATATAGAAACTCGTCGTACGGTTTTTTAAAGAGCGTTTCAAGGTGCACGAGTAGGACTTACAATTAGTGATGCAAATGTGTAAAATACAGCTGTATAATACAATAAATACCGTATGTATTAAAGGTTTAATACCGAATTTAATACAACGTTGAAAAATAAGGCTATTTTCCATATTTTATATCTACATTCTTATGCGTTAATTCGCATACACTGATCTCGGTTGTAGTAACCAACCATTCACTGTTTGTAGTTTTCGTTGTGAGGTTGCCACATTCTTTTTCAGATTTAGAAAGTTTAGTTGTCACCCGCACCATTTATTGCCGAATTTTCCGAATAATAATTCAAATGGGACGCAGGATAAACGCCAATTTTTGTTGGAAAATTCCACAAAAATTGATAGGTATAGGTGACAACCGTAAGTCTTTTAAATCTAAAAGAAAATGTGGCAACCTCACAATGAAACCACCCTTGAGAGTTAAAATGTTTATTTAGATACTAAGCAAATCTTTTTCACAACACATTTATGAAAATTTTGATAAGGAAATTGGATTTTTTTTTAAATTTTGATAAGGGATTCGGCAAAAAATTGTATGGTACACGTGATTAAAAAAAATTGTCCACGCGAAAAAAATTATCACACTCATCTTCGCGTTAAGCGCGGCATTGCTGCGTGTGAAAATTTTTTCTTTATTTTTTTATACCATAAGCAGCTATTTCCGCTCTAGGGACGACATATACTTTTCCGCACGCTGAGCGAACAAAACGAGTTGCCTTCTTATTGTTTACGTTACTAAAGGACGGTCACACTTTAGCAGCAATCGATTGTTTTGCACTTCCAAAACACGGCAGAAAATTGACAATTTCTGTTTAATCGGAAAAAAATCGAGTTCCAAATGAGCTAAGAGGTTCTAATTTTGCTAAAATGTTTTCCCGTGACTTCTCTTTTTAACTTTCCAAAACAAAAACGTCCTTCCCCTGCACTTTGAGATGCTCTTTCGATAACGATATCGCGCGTTTCTACATTTTAATAAACTAGCGAGAAATCGTGTATCAAACATTCCCATTTTTCGTAAAAAGATATAGTTCACAGCCTTAATATGGTACACATACCTTTGAGGATTGAGGTGCCTTCTTCTGTATTTTCAGCCAAATAGATAATGTATGGATTACTTTCAAATTTCGGTGCATGATCATTATCATCTAAAACTTTCAATGAAATCTCAGCAAATGCAGTTAATGGTGGACTAGAATCAGTTAATGCTAAAATACCAATCAAATGTGTATTTTGTGTTTCAAAATCTAATGGTTTTGCTAATGTCACTTGTCCTTGATTATCAATTTCAAATTGTGGATCATCAATATCAGATATAATTTGATAATTTACAGTAACATTTGATACCATCTTTAATTTTGTTATAATTGTACCAGTTGGTGAATTTTCTGATAGAAAGAATTTTAAATCTTTACGTTCGAATATTGGTGGTGTATCTTTTGTATCCATTAATAATATTGTAACAGGTACATCGGAATGTTTTCTATTTGGTACACCTTTATCAGTGGCACGGACGAAAAATTGAAAAACTTGTCCAACATACATTGTTGGATTTTTGATTAAACTTAAATTACCAGTTTCTGGATCTATAGCGAAGATTTCAACAATTTCAGACGCCTTCTTTTCATAGATTCTATATTCAATTTGGGCTGATAGACCTTCGTCAATATCAATTGCTTTAACACGTAGAAATGGTGTACCAATACTATGATTAAAATGGATACTACTACGATATTCTTTCAATAGAAATCTGGGTGCATTATCATTTTCATCAGTGATTTTTACACGAACTGTTAGAAAACCGGATCGTCCACCATTATCACTTGCCATAATTGGTATTTCATATAATTTTTGTTGTTCACGATCTAAACTTAATTTCGTTGTAATTTTACCTGTATTCGAATCAATATTGAATGATTCACTCAATAAATCTGAATGTATATGATAAGTGATTGTACTAAATTCACCAAAATCTTGATCTTTTGCTTTAACTGTCGTTACAATATAACCAGCTGGTTGATTTTCTGGTATTTGTACATCCATAATAACATCATCGAATATCGGTGTATTTAAATTAGCTGGTAATAATTCAACTTTTAAACGTGCAAAATTCGTATAAACACCATCCGATACGGAGATATTCATGATGATTGTATGTTCTTTTGCAAAATTTGCTAAATTCGTTAATGTAATAATACCAGTATTTGGTGATATAGAAAAAGTTTGTTGTTCATTACCGGAAACTATCGTATAACGTAGATTGTTTTGATCAATTTCATCTGGATCACTGGCTTTAACAATTGTAACGAATTGATCTCGGTTTGCGTTCACGTATAGGACACAATTATAGGAAGTTTGTTCGAATTTCGGTGCATTATCGTTCATATCCAAAACTTTAATAAAAAAAACAAACATCATTAATTTAATACAGGGTTCTGCACGTGGGACTAAATATTTTATGGTAACTCCTTTTTATTTCAAGGATGTATTGGAGGGTCCCTAGAATAGAGCTGCCGTAAGGTGTTTGTTTTTTTTTTTGAAAAAGACTTTTAAATCGTAGGTCACAAGTCAATTCTGAGATACAAATTACTTAAGTCCTAAATCATTTATATTTTTGGTATTATAATGATTTAAGGGGGTTTGGATAGTTGACTCGATTCAACGTGCGAAATTTATCAATTTTCAGGCAACGATATTTCGGTTATTTTTTAAGATATTGTAAAAAATAAAGGTGCGTTGGATAGAGCATTTCAAGGTGCATGTCCTGAAGCTTTCTATTAAAGAAAAATATGATAAAATTCTGAATGGCAGAGAAAACCGTTAGACTCTGTTTTTTCGGACATTTTTCTTTATAACTGGTTAAAATATTATTGATTTTAATTAATTTTTCGGTGGATTTAGACAGAAAATTAAGAGTTTCAGAGTTCTTTTAGGAATTTTCCCGATAAGTTTGTTAGTTTTCCCACAACTAAAGCAAATTAAAAAAAATAAATTGAGCCAGTGATGTGTATAATTTTCAAGATAGAAAAATCATACTCTTGATTTTAGAAAGATAATGCAAGGAAGACGTTTAAAAGAAAATTTTGAAAATTAGAGATTTTAACAGACTTCTTGAAGCCTTTTTCACCTGTTCTTTCCAGCTATTGAAATTAATACAACTTCGACTAAAAAATGAAAATATAGACAGATTTTCAAATATTTTCCATTATAATAACATGGTCATGAAAGTAGATAAAATTTCCTGCATTTTCACATCAATCAACAGTCAGATTAAGAATTTTTAGTAGCTGTAAACAACAGGTGAAAAAGCGCGTTCAAAATTTGCCTGTAACTCACTTAATTTTCAAAATTTTCTTTTAAGCGAGCTTCATTCAAGTCTTTTCCCCTTATATTATCTTTCTAAAGACAAGAATATGATTCTCTAATTTTAAAATTATGCACAACTGGAAAACTAACAAACATATCAGGAAAATTCTTGAAAATCTGGAAAGCTCGTTTAATTTGTTATTTAAATTCACCAATTAATTAATTAAAATCAATAATAAAATGTACGAAAAGACAGGATCTAACAGTTTTCTCTACCATTCAAAATTCTACCACATTTTTCTTTAGTAGAAAGCTTCAGGAGAGCCTTCTTGAAATGTTCTATCCAACGCACTCTTATTTTTCACAATATCTTAAAAAATAAGCCAAAAATCGATATTTGAAAATTGTCAATTTTGGCACGCTCAATCAAGTAATAAGTCAATAGGCCTAAGTCCTAAGTCATTTATATTTTTGGTATTTTGGTACTTAAGCCTTAAGTCGTTTATCAAAATGACTCAATCACTCTTAAGTTCTTTCTTCAAGACATTATTTTATGAAAATTTAAAGCCAAACTTGTTAATTGTCTTTGATTGAAGTCTTGTTTATTCTTCACATATTTTTAACTGACTTGAATCATAAACCATTTTCATTTCAATTTAAATCTTTTTCAAGATACTTAAATCAACCATGAACGATTGAAGTCTTTTGTACTGACTTAAGTCTCTAACTTATTTAAATAAGTACAGAAAATAATTAGTCACTTTAAGAAATAATTTAATTTAAAGTCTTAGACTACCTTTCAAAAAAAGATTGAAATAAAAATGATCAAGTCACAAAAATTAATTAAGTCAAAAAATTGATTCAAATATTTAAAGTTCTGACAGGTCTTCCCTAGAGACGATTTCAGCAAAATTCGAACCTCGTAGCTCATTTCGAAGTTGATCAAGAAACGCTCGTTCTTGACAATGTCGCGATTCTCAAAATCGAACTAAACACACAGAATGACTCGGACATTCTCCCAATATTGCTATTTTTTCGTTTTTCCCTATTGCATTCTAAATAATACACCTATTACCGAATAAAATTACGAAAAACGAAAAAAAAATCAATATTGGGAGGATCCCCGAGTCATTCTTAGTCGTTTTACGTATTTAACTCATTTTTGAAAATTGCGACATTGTCTAGAACGAGCGTTTTTTGACCAACTTCGAAATGAGAACGAGGTTCTAATTTGGCTGAAATGTTCCCTATAAATTCTTGAAATAGTTTTCAAATCGCTTACCAAATAACAGAAGTTGCCCTAAGAACTTTTAGCCTGACATGAATAAGTCTGTATTAAGCTTCACCTCCCCCATACACGCTTCGATTAATCTTAAGATCATAACTGTACAGTTCTGATCGAAGCGTGTGTGGGCGAAAACTGCACAGTTCTGTTTGAGACATCCGAAAATTTTGACGCAAACACTTTGAATTTCAGTAGAAACGCGATTGTGGGGGGAAATCCATAAAATCGAAAGGATCTATCTTTCAATTTATCGTTATTTGTGTATGTGGGGCTTTAGTGATAATAGTAAAAATTTACCTTGTACCCATACATGAGCAGTACTAGATAGACTCGGTATGCCTAAATCGTGTGCCACTACAATAAAATGATGATTATTTGCCTCTTCATGATCTAATGATTGTTTCAAATAAATAGTTCCATCATTCTCATCAATATAGAAATAATCACTTGAATTACGTCCATCATTCTCCATTGAATAAACAATTTTTTTATTAATACCAGTATCATTATCATTTGCTATAACTGTTAATACAGATGTACCAAATTGTGCTGCTTCTGATATTGAAATATTATAACTTTCTTGTGTAAATTCCGGTGGACTATCATTAACATCTTGTACAACAATTGATACTGGTACATCAGCATGAACATTACTAACAGAATCAGTTGCACGTATTATTAATTCATATTGTTGTTGTTGTTCGAAATCTAATTCATGAACCACTGATATAACACCTGTTGGATAGAAATTAATCGAGAAAATAACAAGAATTTTCCAAGCATTTTTTAAACACATACACAAAATAATAGTGAATTATTTTACATTTTTCTTTCGCATTAATTTACAAATAGCAAACATATTATCATAGACATTAAAAGCACACAAACTGACCGAAATCATCATAATAATAAACAATGATATTTTACGGTATTGTTGATGATGATGATGATGGCAATAATGAATGGTGCTAATGAAAATAGCAATATATGTACAATAATTTATGATTAAACATTTACCACAATTACATGCTACAAAATATAGCCACAATGTGAGATATAGCGATAGAATATTCAAGTTTTATTATGAAATAATTGTGCATCAATGGAACAGGTAGTGCAAATAATTTGATTGCCTGTTAATAAAAAGCAACAGGTGTACTAAACATGCTTAAAGTTAACCAATCGATAATATTAATAATTTATTATTAATACTCACAGGGGCCATTGTTACTGTCTGGGGCTGCGAAAAGGAAATCGCATTTAATAGTTGTGTCTATTTTTTTTTTATTATTATAATTAAATAAGGGTAAGTTCTATTAATAATCAAACTAATTTAAAAGGGTCTAATAGTAAAAAAATAAAACCACCTAAGGTAAATAATTATGGTAGAATTAAATGATTAGTGATTGAGTTTAAAAAAGTTAAAGTTTATCGTTACAGAATATGGCTATAATAGCTGAAAAAACTCGCTATACACAGGTTCTTTTTGAAAATTATTGTTTCAAAAATCAAAGTTTGCCATTATACAGGGTTGCTGCAGTAAATACAGGGTATTTTATTAAAGATGGTTAACTCGAGCGAGTGGCAAGTGATTCGAAAAATATTTCAAGAATTTGAAGAGGAGGCGGACTGGACTGGAGTATTTTAGCAAAATTAGAACCCCGTAGCTCGTTTCAAAGTTGGTTAAAAAACGATTGCTTTGGGCAATGTCGCAATTTTCAAAAACGAGTAGACTTTTTCAACAGTGATTTTTTTCGTTTGTCTTTATTGCATTCTAGAGTAAATGCGCACCGGTTCCAGAATAAAATAGTGAAAAACGAAAAAAAAATCAAAGTTGGGAGAGTTTGCCAGTCATTCTTAGTCGTTTTGCGTGCTTTCCTTCTTTTGAAAACTGCAATATTATCAGAAACGAGCGTTTTTTGGAGCAATTCCTAAATTAGCTACGAGTTTTTAGTTTTGCTAAAATGGTCTCCAGGGCACCTCCTACAAATCCTTCAAATATTTTTCGAATCTTTCACCAACTACTAGATTGTGTCGAATCTTAGAAAAAAAGATCATGTAAGAAACTCCTATTAGTTGTCGGGCGATTCGAGTAACACTTCAAGGTTTTATAGAACATTTTAGCTAATACAAGTTGGTCAAAAAACGACTTTTTTCCGGCAATGTTGAAATGTTCACTAATCAACTGTACACGTAAAATAACTTGGAATGATTCAAGAATCCCTGTAAAATTGTTATTTGGAAAAAAATTTGAGAAACATTCTTCTCGAATATCGATCGTGTAAACATTGAAATGCACTAGTTACACGCCTCTTCAGCTGTTCTATTTTTATCGTATAAAGAAATAAATGTATGCGACTTTTTTTAGAGTGCGAATCAGAATTGAAGTACATCCATGAAATAAAGCACGTTCGTTTGTAGCCTGATTCAATCAAAAGTATCAAAATATTGGTTAACAGCTTTATTTCTCCACCTACTTTTAACTGTTTTTTTTTTGATGTGTAAAATTCTTCTGCGGACCTATATCTGTTCCTGAACCGGCTTTTGAGAAACACTGGCTTGGAAGTTGATACTAAACTAATGGAAAAGAACAATGGCCGACACAGGGAGGCGAAGGGTTTTCGCGTTTCAATGTTTCATGGTCAATTTCAGACTGCAACTTTTTTAATTTTTTTAGGGCGTAAAGGGCTAACTTCAAAAAACTAAATGTATTATAGTTCTTTAACGAGTGTACTCATTTTCTCATAAGCTATGTGGTCCAACTTTTGCTAAAATGTTTTCTGGGGACCACCCTAAAAATTCATGAAAGTATTATTAAAATCGTCCCCCAACTACGGAGTTTCATACGAATTTGGTATATTTTCAGCAGCAACCCTTAATAACCAAGTTCTGACAAAAATTCAAAGAACCATCTGGCCGTATATACTTTTCACAACTTTCCATCATTAAACATTACACAATTTAAGATTGTACAATAATTCAGTTTTATTAAAACTTTATAAATGAAGATCTTTTATATTTAATTTAAATGATAAATTACTGATTAAATTTAAAGATATTGTATCTTACCGGTATTGAAATCTAAAGCGAATTCTTCCAGATCGTTGCCCTTTACTATACTGTAAATTAGTTTTCTTGATAATGGTGATTCAGCTTCAATTGAAACGGATAATGGTGAATGTAATTCAACATTTTCTGGTACAACTTCTGAATAGAATTGTTTTTTAAATACTGGCATAGATCTATCGATCACTTTGATATGTACAATAACATCAGTACGTAACGGTGTGATTCCTGTAAATTTTGATTCCATATTGTGTAAATATTTGTTATACAGGCTGTCCCGTAAGTCGCGCATTTGCTCTTAAAGGGCGGATAGGGGATGAGATTCGAAAACGAAAAGTCCTTTATCGCTTTTTAATCTAACGCACAGGTAATTAGTGATTAATTAAACTAAGTAGCCACTCAGGTGCTCTCTTTGTTAAACGGCTAGTCTGCTTCTTTCTTTCTTTTCATTGCTATAGCGAGCATTTGATTGGCTACTTGATTTTTTTCTCATCCCTCATCTGTTCTTTAGGAGGAAAGGCGCGTCTTCCGGGACAGCCTGTAGATGTAATGTTTACCTTTATCATAAGCAGCTATCGTCAGTTCGTATTCTCGATTGTGTCCTTCTAAGTTTTGTTTGATTTCAATATCACCAGTTTCCCGTTGTACTTTAAATAATTCACCATGACCTTTAATAAGTTCGTATCGTACTTCACCATTTTCAGCACTATCCAAATCGATTGCATGTACTTTAGCAATAATACTACCTTTTTCATCATCAACAGAAACAACAGCATAATATGGTAAATTAACAAACATTGGTGCATTATCATTAATATCAAGTATTGTAACTTTTACAACAACATGTGCAATTCTTGGTTTATTACGTTCATAATCATAACTGCGTGCTTCAACAATTAATTCATAATGATCTTGTAGTTCACGGTCAAATTTATTACCAGTTGTACGTATAACACCAGATGTAAGACCGATTGTAAACATATCTGTTGGATTTAAGATTTTAAATTGTACATGTTCATTTAAGGCACTACCTAATACATTAACAACACAAACTGTTGTAATTTTCGTTGAATTTTCAACAATTGAACCTTCATATAATGATTTTTGGAATATTAAACCAGAATTTTCAGATTCTTCAACTTGTATATAAACTTTTGTTATACTTGAATATTTACCATCAGAGACGCGTACATGTAATTTATATGATGGTTTTAAATTGTTCGGTTGTAGTATTGTTATTAAGCCTGTTTGTGGATCAATTGTAAAAATTCCCAATTTGTTGCCTTCAATGATATCATATTTCAATGTACTACTATCTGGTCCATCCGGATCAGTGGCATTCACTTGAATTACAGCTACATTTTTATAGGTTGGCAACAATAATGTCACATTGTAAATTGATTGTGTAAATTTCGGTGCACAATCATTCACATCAGTAACAATAATATCAACGCGTGCTGTTGTTTCTGATGTTAATTTTGGATTACCTAAATCGGATACTTGTACATAAAATGTGAAATGATCATGAGTTTCATGGTCTAATAAACGTATTGTACGTATTGCACCAGTATTTGAATCGATTTGAAAATAACGTCTTGGATATATATCAATTATATCATAATGTAATAATGCATTCATATCAGAATCAGCATCATATGCTTTTATAACGAGTGGTTCACTACTATTCGATAGGATTAATGATGAGATTGGTGCTGCTTCACTTATTATTCCTGAATAGTTGGCTTGTAAAAATCTTGGCACATTATCGTTCCTATCGAGTATATGGATTATCACGTTACAGATAGCTGAAGTTGATGCCTGAAATTGAGAAATTATACAGATTCTGGACAAATTGCGATCTTTCAGTTCCTGAAAATTATCTAAAGCTAAGTGTACACATAGCTACTTTTGCTAAGCTGCAGTACAAAGGCATCGAACCGTTGTTTTTTTCGTTCCGGTTCAATAAAAAAAAAATGTATCGATTTGATTCCGGTTCTCGTTACTGTGAAAAATACCTTTTTTGGTTTTTGGTTTAGTTCCAAGTGATTAATTTTCAAATTTTTAAATGTAAACAATTTATTAACAACAATAACAAGACAAGCAGGGTCTACTCAAAACAAATTTTCCTACAGATTTTCAAAATATTTTCCATTTATAATGATATGGTCGTGAAGTACGTAAAATCTACGATATTTTCCTATTAATCAAGAGGCAAATTAATTAATTTCAAAGCTCTAAATTATAGCTTATAGGTTTCAAATTTTCCGTGAAAATCGCTTAATTTTCAAAAATTACATTTTAAGCGAGCTTCATATCCTTTCCTCTTACATCAGCTTTCTAAAAACCAGAGCATGATTCTCTGTCTTTAAAATTATGCAAGGCATCAATCTTGATGTTTTTTTTTTAAAAATTCAGTTGTCGGAAAACTAACAAGCCTATCGAGAAAATTCTTGAAGATTTGGAAAGTCCTTTAAAATTTTCCATCTAAATCTGCTTGATAGTTATTGAAAACCAATAATACTGACCATCTTTTAGCTAGTTATGAAGGAAAATGTACTAAAAAAAAACAGGGCCCAAGAGTTATCTCTGCTATTCAGAATTTTGTCATATTTTTACTAAACAGAAAGCTTTAGAACATGCACTTTGAAATGCTCGTTTCAACGTACGTTTACTTTTTACAATATGTCAAAAAACAAGCGAGATATCAATGTTTGAGATGGACAATTTTCGGACACCGAATTGACTAATAAGTCCGAAATACCCTTAAGTCCCCTGAAGTATTGGTGACTCAGTTCCTTGACAGAATGGAAAGAAGATTGTGTAATGTGGTATCCTTGAACCGAGAAAAAAAATTATTTTTCAGCCAATTCCGGTTTTATGTCCTGACTATAATGAAGCTCCGAAACTTGTAAAGTAGAGCATGCTGCCTGATAATTTGCAATATTTGCAACTCCAGTAAAGAATAAAAAACCAATTGAAATTTTTGCAGCGGTTGCAAGTGCAGTTTTTCGTTTAATATTCGTAAAAGATGGGAGAGAAGATTAGAATATTAATACAAAACTTTCAGCTATCTATTTCTTATTATTTATCTTCAAGGATTTTTAGGGTAGTCCTGGGGAACATTTTAGCAAAATTAGAACTGCCCAGCTCAACGGAAAGTTGGTCAAAAAAAGATCGTTTGGAACAATTTCGGAATTTCTAAGAACGAGCAAAGTATAACTACTAAGAATGACTCGTAGACCCTTGCAACAGTGACTTTGTTCGTTTTTCTCCATTACATTGTAGAAAACATGCAAAACAGACCCACCAGTTCCAAAATAAAATGAAGAAAATCAATGTTGAAAAGATCTTCGAATCATTCTAATTGTAAGTCGTTTTGCGTGTTTTGCTCGTGTTCGAAAATTGCTCAATTGTCCAAAATTACCTATGGTTTTTTGACCAAGTTCTAAATGAGCTACAAGGTTCCAATGATTCTAGGATGTTCTAAAAATCTTTAAAGCATTGTTCGAATCGCCCCCCAAATAATAGCAGCAACCCTGTAATAATAATGGCTTCGAACCGTTATTTTTTTGCTCTAGCTTTCGTTCTGGTTTGTTTAATAAACGATTTTCTTCGACTGCCGGTTCAATTTCAAAGATCAATTTTCAAATTTTCTAAATATTATCTTAAAAGGTACAACCCTTAAGAGCTATTTACAGGGCAACTATACAGAAAAATAGAAAATCTTGAGCCTTTACATAGAGATATTTTTTAAAAAAAAAACACTGATTTTGCAGGGGTAACTTTAATCCTCAATATCTCCCTTAAACTTGAGTGTACAGAAGGTCAAAATACGCAACCCTTGAAATACAGTACCTACTTACCTTCCCCGGGGGGAAATTTTAATAGATTTTAATGTGTACTATGTACAGGCTGTTTTTGTTTATCGTTGTCAATTCTTATGAAACTTCTATTAGTTGACGAGTGATTCGAAAAATATTTTAAGGATTTGTAAGGGGATTTCTGGAGACCATTCTAACAAAATTATAACCTTGTAGCTCATCTAGAAGTTGGTCCAAAAACACTCATTTCTGACAATGTCGCGATTTTCAAAAACCAGCAAAGCACGCATAACGACTAAGAATAACTCATAGACCCTCACAACAGTGATTTTTCGATTTTTTTCCCCAGTGGATTCTGAAACAGGTGGAAATCTTTCGAATTTTCTCTAAAATAAAACGTAGAAAAACGAAAAAAATCACCGTTGGTAATGTCTACGAGTCATTCTTAGTCATTTTGCGTGCTTTGCTCGTTTTAAAAATTGCTACACTGGCCAAAACTAGTGCTTTTTGACTAAATTTCGAACTGAGCTACGAAGTTCTAGTTTTTATTAAATAGTCTCCAAGCCCCCCCCCATGCAAATCCTTAAAATATTGTTTGAATCACTCGCCAACTAGTAGGAGTTTCATAAGAATTGAAAAAAACATCTTGTATATGTCTAATTATTATAAATTTTAATGTCAATAAATATATAATTAACAAACAAGTATAAATTAAATAAGTTATTCATCGTGTTTTATCACCTACTATGGAACTTGTTAAAAGTAGGGATAATTAAATATTCTTTGTAATTCTCCAGGGGGTGAATCTCAAATTTCACGTGGGAGTTTCCCCTCCCATCACCCCTTGAATTCAACACTAACTACATATTTATAAAGCAAAAAACATCGAAATTGGTGGTTTTAACCTCGGGAAGTTAAATTGCAAGTTCGTGTTAAGTGCCCTAAAATATCTATTGCTAACGCAATTCCGGGATAGGGAAAAAAGAGGATATATCAAGAAAAAGTAGAAAAATATTGTATAAAGTGGTGTGCTTGAACAGAAAAAAAACGGTTATTGCTTTAGGTTCAGCTTTCGATTTAGTTCCGGATAAAATATCGATTTCTTTCCGGTTTTCGGTTCAGTTCCGGTTCGAAGCCCTGATAATAAATATAGTAATAAATAGATAATAAATAATAGGAAGATAGATAGCTGACAGGTTTCAATTTATCTGTATTCAAATAATAATACAGGGTTGCTGCTGTAAATATGCCAAATTCGTATGAAACTCCTATTATTTGACAGGCGATTCGAATAATACTTGAAGGATTCTTAGGGGAATTCATATAGAACATTTTAGCAAAATTACAACCTTGTAGCTCTTTTGGAAGTTGGTAAAAAAAACGATCATTGTGGACAATGTTGGTACTTCCAAGAGCGAACTAAACACGCAAAACGACTCAGAATGACTCGTAGACCCTTACAATATTGATTTCTTTCGTTTTTCTTCATTTTATTCTGTAGCAGGTGGAAATGCAATGGAGAAAAACGAAAAAATCATTGTTGGATGAGTCTACGAGTCATTCTTAGTCGTTTTGCGTACTTTGCTGGTTTTTAAAAATTCCGACGCTCGTTCTTCACCAACTTACAAATGAGCTACGAGATTCTAATTTTGATAAAATGTCCTCCAGGGACCATCTTAAAAATCCTCACCACTTAATAAGAGTTTCATATCAATTTGGCATATTTACAGCAGGAACCCTGTAATAATATTATGGTTGAAATCTACTGGAACGGAAAAAACTTGAGATTCAAAATTTTTGGATAAATTACCAGATATGGATAAAAATACACGTAGTATATAAAAAACATAGTGGAACAAGCGCCATCTATCATTTGAGAAACTTAATATCCGTAGGTATTATCCTATCCTATCATGCTGGATTTTTATGAGCGTAGCGAGTAGGTGGGTTCAAATATGCGCTGACGATAGTCGCGCGGCATTCTGAAGTAAATTTCCACCATCGGTGCTAAATAATAATATTATGTATTATCATAATAGGATTAATATTATTCATAGACGGTTCATAAATCTTCAACTATTCGAACACGTCAACGGCGCAAAATAAACTAATCTGATAGTGTTGCTGCAAATCTTGCATCTTGATGCAAAAGTAGCTTCTTGTGTCTGTACAGTCTCGCAATCTTTTATTACTCTTACAGTTTTTAAAAGGCAGCTATAGTATAAAAATCTGCGTGCTGCACGTTATTTTAAGTATATGTGTGAACAGAATACGCAACTTTTGCAGCAACAATTCTAAAACTGAGCAACAAAACTAGCTGTGTGTACATTTAGCTTAATAAAGATTCAGTTACTTACCATATTCGTTGCCATCACAGTTAAATTATAAAATTTCTGCGTCTCATAATCCAAATATTTCTGTGTTGTTATCACTCCAGTACTTGGACTAATTAAAAAGGCATCATCAATATTACCATCTAAAATTTCAAATTGTAACGACGATGTACTTCTAACATTTAAATGAGCAACATAACTCTCCAACGGTTGATCTTCATAAATCTCAGCAGCAATTTCTTTCCTTACAAATCTAGGTGGTGCATTATCAGCCATTGTTACCATTATATGTACTGGTATTGTTGATGATAACGGTGGTTGGCCATGATCTGATGCTTTAATACGTAACATATATTCTGATGTTATAGTTAAATCTAATTCTCTAGCAACATAAACGATACCTAATTCATTATCAATACCAAATACATTCCCAACATTACCAGATATAATTGAATATGTGATACGAGCATTATCACCTTTATCATGATCAACAGCGAATGCTTTTAAGACAGCACTACCAATCGTTGCTGATTCATAAACTTTACCAACTAATATCTGTTCTGAGAAATGTGGTGAATGATCATTATGATCATGAACAATTATATGAACCCGTGCAAAATTACGTTTAGCTGGTGTACCACCATCACGTACTACAACAGTTAATAGATGATCATCTAATGTTTCACGATCTAGATTTTTTGTTAGATAAACAGCACCAGTGATTGAATCAATTTTAAATGTTTCTAATGATATTAAATTTCTTGCTGAATATAAACTGTAAATTAATTTATCATCATCATCATCACGATCAGTGGCATGTAAACGTAAAATTTCAGTATCGACAGGTACAGCTTCAGAAATTTCAACTTTATAAATTTTCTCGGAAAATTCTGGCCGATGATCATTTATATTAATTACAGATATATTCAATTGTGTATAAACTGTATATATTGAATCAGTAACACTTATATTCAATATATATTCATTTTGTATTTCATAATCTAATTTATTTGCTAAAAGTACATTACCAATATCTCTTACAATATAAAAATTACTATCATCATCACCACCTATATATAAAAATTTATTTATTTTAATCTTGTTATTTATATAGATATATGTCAATATATAACATACCAACAATATCATACCATAGGGTGTCATTATCTTTATCTTCTGCTTGAATTGATGCAACTAGAAATCCAATTTGATCACCTTCTGTTAATTTGATTGGTTGTGGTGTTTTAATAATAACAGGTGGATGATGGGACTTGATTGGTACAGAAACAACATGAACAGATACTTTACAGATGCTCTGTTTTGATACGTTTCCACCGTCTGTTGCTTTAATCTTTAGATAAAAAAAACAATCATTAAATAGTAAACATTTTAAGGGTACTTTAGATTGGAAACGTTAACATAAGGGCAGATTTTAAACCCGTTGAAGATGTATATTTTGCAATTTAGAGAAGCAAAGGATCGAGATATTCAAGTAGAATTGATGATTTGAGAGAAAAGAAGATTTAATAAATTTTTTTAAAAGAAACGTTCAGAAAGCTGTCTTGAATCTACAGCAACAGAATCAAATATTTTGCCCTCTATGAACTCTTTGTAATTGATAGAGATATCTCTTTTCTCAACATTAGGTACGTCTGTAGAATATACCCAAAAGCATTTTTAAGACATTTTCTAGTTCGGAAAAGTCTTCTTAGTGTTCAAACGTGGGTAAATTAAGAAGAGAATGTGCTAAAACTTGGATTAATAGTCGAGTATTTAGCTTATGGCTGACTGTCATAGTTGCGGCGCCTCCACCAAAAGATGACCCAGTCTTTCACCACTTCTCCCACCTTTCTATGCGAGTTAATGTCTGTTCGTGTTATTTCAATTCAATTTCGGAAAAAATAGATTACTTCGGATGCAGTTTATGAAAAACCGGTAAAGAACATTGAAAATCGAAGCTCATATTTTTGTTGAGTGAACTTTGCTCGATCTTTTTATATACGTGACTATTAGACTTTTCAACTTTTTCACTGGGAATTTTGTATTTCGCCAAACCACTCGTTTCAGCACAAAAAGTTACTTTTTCCTTATCATGTGAAAATCCTGTCAAATTTTCAAAAATCCAAGCCCGTATTTTTGTATATGACTGCCTATGGAATCGATTGCAACTATTTGCTGGTCTCTATCTGTTACCTTTTACGAGAAAAATGTGTTTTACTGTCTTATGAAAATTACATGTAATTGGTAACATTCAGTTGGGATCAAAGTCAGCCTTAAAAGACGATTGAAAGTGTCGAAATTGTCTCCTTTTCGCTACTTATAAACAAATTTTGTTAAAAATTGACGATGTCAAAAATCGACTCTATTGATTCCAAATGTTCTTCACAAAACGAATAAAAGTGTCTAAATGGTGTCGTTTTCATAACTAAATAGAAAAAAGGGTTGATTATCGTGAAAAATATAATAGATTGTTGATTAAAAGCGAAGAACTTAGCCCAAATATTTACTTAAAGTGTCAAAGACCAGGTTCTTTTCTTCTTTCAGTTAGTCTGGTCTTTTCAAGATCTTGCCTTAAATCGACCTAAACGTGAATTTCAAGACATTTGGGTGGCTACCTGTATATGGACGGTCCTCATCCAAACGTGTCTAAATCTACACATGGATTGATTTAAGGCAAGGTCGTCATAAGACGAGACTAATTGAGAACCGGGTCTTAATTGACTAAAAATGTCCTAAATTCTGGAAAAAATTTAAGAAAACAAGCTGAAAATCGATGAAGTGTCTAACTTAATCCCTCAGGAGCTCAGTAGTCGGAGTACAAATGGAGAGACTGGAATGTAAATGAATTAACGAATTCATATAGCCTTAGGAAAGTTGTTTACTTCACTAATGTAAGCTGCAACTCTTGCAATAAATCTGCTTATCAAAGACTACTTACAAGGAAACCTTACAAATGCGCAAATATAAATTTTAATGGAAAGCCAGGCAGCATTGAAGGCTCTAAAGACCTATAGCCTTGAGAAAAACTCACCTGGGAATGTTGAAACAACTGCCAAGGAAAATAAACTTACCCTAGCTTGAATGCCAGGGCATCAACGAGTAACAGGAAACAAAATAACAAGGATAAGTTCTGAGGCTAGAATTATAGGTTCAAAACAGTTTTGTATACTAACAAATACCCATTGAGGAAAGAAAACTTGCAGATGAGAAACGAGAAAAAAAGGCTCTATTGGAGTCAGAGTCTAGGAATGAGGCAGGTGAAGACGTTTAACAATGACTCGCCTAAAAATGCTAAGAAGCTTCTCGACCTGAAGAGGAACAAACTAAAACTCCTACCAAGGCTTAAGAACTTGGCATGGTTGGCAGTGAGAGGTGTACGCTATGTAAATTGGAGAACGAAACCTCTGAATATTCTGTGCATAGTGTTGGCGCACACTAAACTCACTTACTTCGGCGGCATGATTATTTCACCTGCTAAGGTGCGAAGTAAGTGTCCCAGAAAAGTAATTAACCACACAAAGACATCAATAGGTAGAGAGTTATGAACAATAGATCACGAGACTGAAGAATTCGGGTCAAATATTGATTAAGAATGCATCTTTGTAAAATTTAACGCTAAAATTGTCTAAAAACTGCTGATAATTTTTTTTGATTAGAAGCTACAGAATCTTCTCTTTTTGGCGATTCAGTGGGAGAATTTTATGCAGAATTAAAATGCTTTAAAATCTACATTTAAAGCCGTTAATTGTCGAGATATGTTTATTTCTACGATTGTCATTTTTAGACAATTTATAATCATCGTTAACGTTGATTGCTAAATGCGCTAGTGATGCGGAAGATCTGTTAGAATAGCTTTAAATTTGGTTCGTTTAAAGTAAGTTCCTCTTTTGATTTTCTTTTCTTGTGGGTAAATCTTATGGGAGAAAATGTTTACGACAGCATCAGATTGTTTGAAAAATATTTTTAACGACACAACAAGGAATATTATTTTATAACTAAATGGACTATGAATGTTGTGTTTTCTGTTAACGTTTCCAAACACATTTAATCGGAACGAACCGTATAATTTAGTTGGTTTGCAACTAACAACAAGATGAAGTAGAAGAAAAAAAAAGAGATTCATTTATCATTCCGTGTAATAATTTTACAGTTCTTTCCGTTTGAATGAAAACTATTATATTTAGTACGCACATACACAAGTCATTATAAAACTTACATTAAGTTCGTATTCTTGGCCTGGTTCGAAGCCTTTCTGAGCGTACACCATGCCAGTTGTATTGTTGATTTTAAACTTTGATTTACCTTTACCTGATTTGATACTGTAATGGATTTCAGCATTTTTACCATCATCATGATCAAATGCCAACACCTATAGAAATTATATTAAAATAGTATACAGCATTGAATATTGTTGGTACATAATCAAAACGATAATTTGTTTAATAAATTGCATGCTAAATGTGTGTTATTAACGTTTTGCTATAAATGAAACAAGTGGAGGAGAGATTTATGGTAAGATGAAATAGTAGCAGGTTTTTTCATTTTTAATTTCCTGCAGTTTGTTGTTTATTATTGTTGTTGTTGTTGGTAAATCGAATATTTTTGGTGCATGTTGACAAAACTGGTCCGATGACGAATACATGCATTATTTATAACGATTTTTTTTTTTTTAGGGTGTTTGGTAGAAGAACGTGATGGTAATATGGACGCCGTTACCAAATATAATCCAACGATTCGTAAAATTTCCATGTTTGAATATTTAAATCAAAAATTATGGATATTGCTTATGGTGAAACGGCGTTCATTATATACCTGTACGCATTTCTTTCAAATGAACATGCATCATATCAAAAAATTTCACTTTTGATGCAGACTTTCGTTTAATGCACACACAACCTATAGACACGGTTGTTCTTACCCTAAATACCCGATCGTAGTCATCAAGATTTGTAGGACTATGTGAATCCCACAGATCATCATCACTAGCCGCATCGGCACCATCGAACTCATCCGGTCCGTCATTCTATAGATTGTTAATAAAATTTTAATGATGATTTCAACAAGTTGATTATGATAAATTTTGGTTGTTTATCTCATTTTATACAAATATAAACATTACAGCTTCATTTGACTATATTTAAAAATCTAAACCAGATACTGTTTATACTAAAGAGAGGGTGAGTAAATTTAAACGTAATTAATTTCATTCAATATTTACATTTGGGGAAAAAATGGAAATTTCTACCGTTATTTTACCATTTTATTTGTCAAATTTATAATTTTGTTACTTACTTGAAAAATTGGTTGATCGAAATTTGCACTTGCTGGTATTTGGAAATGATAAGAAACTTGTTCGAATTCTGGTGCATTATCATTAATATCCAAAACTTTTACAACAACTCTTGTCGATGATGATAGTTGTGGTACACCATTATCACTAATTAGGACCTAGAAATCGAAATCTTCTATGTCATAAAAGAAAAGTTTTATATTATTTTAACAACGAGGAAATAATTAAACATTTTTGTTTTATCCAAATGGTAGTCTGTTTTGATGGTCTTGATTGTTTCTAAAGTGCTTCTCGCAATTTTCTATACAGATGTAGTAGTAGTTTAGTGTTGTTTCACGAGTTGGTTTTTAGTGACCTCCTAGGGGTTTTATTTGACAAATGGTGAAAGTGTTGTTATCTTAACGAAGTTCAAAGTAACTGAAAATAATTTTAAAAGTGTGTTGTAAATAAAGAAGGGACGCCGTCAAAACTTATGACAGAGTATACGTGATAGATAATTTTTTGAAGAATTTTCGTCTTGTAATTACTTAGCAGCGGGATTTGCCCGCATTTGCGTGCAGGTGACGTCTTAAACGTTAGCGCTCTCCAATCGCACTCAATCTCTATGGAGTTATACGTTTATTTATTGCAATTATAACACTACAATCATTCAATGTAATAGATGAACTGAGTGAGTGACGTCACAAACATTCTTGCTACATTTTCTTAAGCGCAGTGAGTAGGTGGGTGCAAGCACTTGATAAAATACAAACAAATAAATTATTATCTCGCTGTTAAGTTACAATCAGTATTTCACACAGAGTCCCAATCTGATCCTGTGCTGTAAATAGTAAAGAAGCATTTCAAATTTTAATATTAAGCTAGATCATAAGGTAGTCTACGAGTTAGAAGTTTTCTTAACGAAGTTCAAAGTAACAGAATATAATTTTAAAAGTGTGTTGTAAATAAAGAAGGGGAGCCGCCGTCATAACTTATGATTATGACAGACGTGATAGATAAACTTTTGAAGAATTCTCGTCTTGTAATAACTTAGCAGCGAGAATAGCCCGCATTTGCGTGCAGGTGACGTCTTAAACGTTAGCGCTCTCCAATCGCACACAATCTCTATGGAGTTATACGTTTATTTATTGCAATTATAACACTACAATCATTCAATGTAATAAATAAACTGAGTAAGCGACGTCACAAACATTCTTGCTACATTTTCTTAAGCGCAGTGAGTAGGTGGATGCAAGCACTTGATAAAATACAAACAAATAAATTATTATCTCGCTGTTAAGTTACAATCAGTATTTCACACAGAGTCCCAATCTGATCCTGTACTGTAAATAGTGAACAAGCATTTCAAAGAAGCTTTCTTAAAGAATTTGTTTTTGTAATTTAATAAAAGTCTTGACTATAATTATTATTCTAATGAAAGTCCATCTTATTTTTTTTAAAATTGAATTTCAAATATTCCTTTTACCCTTGCTGTTGACTTATTGTTAAAATAATAACTTAGCAGCGGATTTAACCGCATGTGCGTGCAGATGACGTCACTACTCTGAACTGTCTTATATGTTAACGCTCTACAATCGCACTTAATCTCCATCAAGTATACGTTTATTTGTAACATGACAAATAATTCAATCTAGTTGATGAACTGAATAATCAATGTCACAAATAATAAACAGGCGGTCTAATGTAGGTGATTTTTGCCCCCTTTTGCTACATTTTCATAAGCGCAGCGAGTAGGTAGAGTATTTCACACAAAATCCCAATTTGTACTGTAAATAGCGAAGAAGCATTTTAAATTTTGATATTAAGCTAGATGATAAGGTAGTCTCTATGAGTTAGAAGCTTTCTATAGTACAATTTGTTTTTGTAATTTAATCTTTCTGGTTTAAATTTTGGGCATTAGAAAGGTATTAAACGTACTGAGATTCTATACTTTCCAATGTCCAATCTCCTTTCTTAAACGAAACTGTCTTTAACAAGTTGATTAATGGTAAATCCTGTGACGAATGTTCTACGGTCCACAGAATAGTTTTCTATGTATAGTTTAACTCTCTGGTTTATATACTCTACTTGTTTGCAAGTACATTTACTTTGCCTTGTTCATTAAATAACACTATGCAGTTGAAGCTTATTACATTACACACACACACACACACATAGGTAATATTGAAACAATACACTATACCTGTAAGACATACTCGTTTCATTTAATAATTAAACGGTTGCTATATTTAATATTTTCATTGTTTAAATAGACTAACAGAGCTTGAATAGTAAATTTAAATTAATGTAGCTGAAATTCTAAATAATATTGAATTTTCCATAGCTACTACTTCTGTATAAGGTAATTTTATTTTGTAATAATTGTATTTGCTTTCCATATTTTAGCCATTGAATTGTTGATTGGAAATTCACGAATAAGACATATATGCCTGGCAGTATTATTCCCTAGAAACTTATCAAGTATGTACTGATAGTAGTGAATATGATTTACATATATCTTAAAGGCATCTCTCTATTGTCGTACATACAATAATAAGGCACGATAAAATTCTCTAATTTATTAAATTTGTAAAGCTAACGAAAATACAAGCATGCCAATGTTTATTATTAAATTAATAACATTGATGAATATTTTAAATTTATGTAAAATATGCTCACCTCGAAAATATGCTCATCTATTGCTTCTCTATCTAATTTCCTAGAAGTTGTTGTGATTAGACCTGCAATAATAATAATAGTAACACGATTATTAGCAGGATTCTCAAAAAATCAACTAAGACATTGAGGGGTTTTAATTCAATTAACAATTAAAGTAAACACATTCGATTGCTTTAATTAATTTGTAACATTTAAAGTTTAATTGTGGACGAGGAAAAAACGATTAAAATCCCTATCACTAATGATTCAAGTGCTTTAATTCAACAGTTTGAGTAATATTGCGTTGTTTTTTCTTCTTTTTCACCCTTTCGTCCACAATTTGCCATAAAAAAAAAAGACCACCAAACTTGAAGAGAAACAATTCGTGTCTTTACAACACTCAATACAAAAAGATTAGTGGGAAAAAATTGACGAAAGTTGAAAATCTTACAAAAAAACGAAAAAAACTACCCCAAAGTAACTTGTTTGGTGGTTAGTGTAAGAAAAAGGCGACTTATACACAACAGGCTTTTGCTCAAGTCTTTTTTCTATTATCCCTTTACAAGATCACAACAGTCTTAAATGTTGAACAAAGTTGAGCTTTCATCGACTTTTATTTTATTATTATCATCAACTTCTTGTTTATTGATGTTATTTATACATTGTACAAGTTTAAAAATTACAAACGAAGGGGATATCGCAACTCTTTCTGTTAATAATTAACGAATACAAAGAATTTACTTTATTTGCTTGAAATAACGTTAAAAATCGCATCAACATGCAAGGTATACTGTAGAAGAGACGACGTTCTATTTATTATAATTATGTAGAAAATTGAAGTTATTACACTGTTAAGTAGCAACTTTAAAGTCGGCTCCTAAGTATAATTGAGGAGTTGTGGAATGGAAATTATATAACGTTTCAAATATTTATGATAGCGTGAACAATAAATATTTCTTATTTAATTCGGTAAAACAAATTCAAATCTAAAATTTACTAATTTTTCATGAAACAATCCAAAAACTTGAAGTTACTTCAACAACAAACATAACGATAATAATGCATGAAAATAACAACGAAATTTGATAATGTTGGCACGAATAAAAGCAATTTAGCATGATTTTGAGGTAAGCCCACATTTTCTACAAACTTCTAAAGGTCAACGGTTGTGTTTAACATGCAATGTTGAAATGTGCATTATTCTGTGGCTATGGATAGTTTTAGAACACTTGAGAAATCGATTTTACATCCTCTTATTAAATCATAATTAATATAAATAAGGATGTCATCAATACTGAAGTTACAAGTCGGCTGAATTATAGAAGACGTAGTGTATATTTTGATGGTTTTATTTAATTAAATTAGCAAGAATCGTGATGACAAATTATAAACATTATATTGGTTTAATCCGATTTTGTTGTAGAATTTAAAGTTTCTCGTTTTAGATAAGCAAATTCCTCGATAGTTTTGATTGTATTAGCAAACATTAACGACCTAATTGCCTATTGTGTTTTCATTGTTGTAATAATAAAATTACAACTAAAATCGAGTTTCATTAATCAAATTAATAATTAATGAAATAATAAAAATATCAATACGAAATTATATGTTTTCTATTAATATTTCAATAAATAAAAAACAAGGCTATCAATAATATCGATGGGATTTCTCATTATCTACAAACTTGTCAAGGGAAAAGAAAAATGATAAAAGTCCTGTTTTTCATTTGGGGACGAAAATAAAGATTAGTTATTACCATTAAAGTTTTCTTCTAAGTATATTGTAAATTGTTGTACAATATTGATTTCTATTCTATTTAAAATTAAATCGGTAAATACATGAAATTGCGTGCTAGAATTGTTAAGAAAGAAACTACAGCAAGTATAAATTGGATGATATTTGATAGATTAACGACACATATATTGATGTACCTGTATGAACTATCACGATTTATGTCAAGAATGGAAATTATTGAAACTTTTTGATTTTAAAATCAATGAATACCGAGAATTATTATGCTTGTTGTTTTAAACGTTTTGGATTTTTATTTTAGCTTTAGTCATTGAAATTTGCAGCTTTTCAAGGAGCTTTTTGGTGTTTTGAACGGCTCAATTTGCCTATTAGGCTAGATTTTAAGACATTGCCGTTCTAAATCATAAATTTTTTTTATTAATTTTGCTATTGAGTTTAGATTTAGACACTTTTAGCCAATTTTTGAGACAAATTTTTACTTTTAGGTCAAGTTTTAAGTTTTCTTAAATCGTGAAAAGTCGACTCAGATGCTTACAGTTGCTTTCTGAGCGTGTTTTTTTTTTAAATTAAAGGGTATGTTTACATTAACATTTTTTTTTTTGGAAAATTTGGTTACTGAATAGTCAAAAAGAAGAGATTCAGCTAACAGAATTCTCGACTTTGACTGAAGATTTTGAGGCATTTTCATCCACATCAATTAGTTTTTCCACCGAATTTTGGTTTTAAATTCCTGATAAAGAGACAATTTACACACTTTTGCTCGTTTTTGAGTGCACTTCCCGACTTTTTATATAGTTCTTTTTTTGTTAAAGTTTTTAGTTTGATTTTAGGACATTCTTATCAGTGGCAAATTTTAGAATTATTTGGCTTTACAGAATTTGCTAATAACCATTTATACAATGTGAAATTGAACTGCTTTGAAATACGCAAACTTCACTCTCAATATGTGGTACAGAGTACAATAAATGTATTTTGAAGGGTCAAAAAGAAGAAGAAAAATTTGCTTAGAATTGAACAAAATTGCGACTATTGTTTGATGGTCGCTGTTTAAGTTCTGACATACCGTTGAGAGTTGATAAGAAAGCAGATATCAGTGTAACACATATCGGTTTCTCATGACCTTGAACTACACATGTATTATTAATTTACTTATTGAAAACACACAAAAATAGCTTAATACAAGAACACCATAAAAAATTTTAAAAATTAATGTTTAAGTGCTCGTTTCTTTACTGTTTTTCTATTCAAATACACCATTTGAATAAAAAACATTAAGAAAATTTAAACATTAATTTTTAAAAGTATTTACCTTAATGGAGAAATTATACATAAAAAAACTATAAAAATTGTTCATTAAGCACAATTATTTATCGTTAAGATTGTTCTATTCCAGTGGTTGTAAAAATGTTGGCAAAATTTACAACCCTTTCGAAAATGGGGCCATACCGACCCCATAAAATATTATAAGAATCAACTCAATTTTCGGGCCCCTATACGTGGTTTGAAGATTTCAACGAATTTCGATTTCATTCTGTAAATCTCCAAGAAAACAAAGCATTTGATACCTGTATTAATCACTTGACAGCAGTTTTCTCCTACTTTTGTTGCTGGAAAATCTAGCTGAGAGTAAATCCCACTTTAAATTATCCGAATCTACATCCGAGATGTTCTTCCGAGCACAAAGAACAACAAATTTGTGCCATTACATCATTTGATTTCTTATCTGAGTCGTCACATTATAGATTTGTTCCGAGTTTTCATCCGACTTTTTCAGAATAGAACGGCGATCTCTGATTTCATCCGAGTTTTCGTCCGATTCACCAAAGTGTCATGGGCAGTATACTTTTTTGAGAATTTGATATCAATTTGTTTACGATACCAATAATTTTTTAAATTTTAGCGCCTGCGTACACATGCAACTGACTCGGATAACGTAAAGATGATCCGAGATGAATTCGGATGTAAAATCGAATACAAAACTCGGACAATGTAAAAGGACTTCAAAGGCTCACAGGTAAAGGCTCATTAATATAGAACATAAATTCAATAAAAATGCATCTAAATCAAAAGGGTCGATATTTGTATAATGTTACTTTAATAAAAGATCAACCTTATTGAGAGATGCTTCATCATTTTTGTATGTTGTAGAATTTCTCGTAATGTTGACATTGTCCTCACAATACACCATTTCTCTTAGTTGAACTGCCCTGATCCTTTTTTTTCAGTTTCCTCCAATATGATCAATCTGCTATCATTCAAATATATGTTCTGGTAACATTGATCTTTCCAATTTTTTTTTTTCGTTGTATTTACTTTAGTGATGATGTTTTCAGCAAGGTTTTTTTTTGGTATTTGGACACTTTTTATATTGAATCCTCAAACAAAATATTAATCATTCAACTATTGATAGCAGCAGCAGCAGCAGCAATACGTTTTCAGTTTTGTTAAAAATGCAAAGACTAGAACACCAACTGGTACACATAATTCACTAACTTATCTTTGATTTTTTTTCTTTACAGTTAGTTTAAGAAGTTCTTGGACAATTGTTGGGTAAAATCCAGCGCTTTTTCTTTATCATGCAATAAAATCCAAATTCAATAACTTTGATTTAGTGGATCCCCAACAAGAATTTCACATTTTTTTTAAATACTATTTTGATTACAAAGCGCTACTATATCAACTTCAATGAATTGATACGATGGATTGTTTGAAATTTTATCACAAAGTGGGTGGCTCATGAGATATTGTTTTTAATGCTGGCGTTCTTTAATTTGTCGGACTCTTGTAGAATATTTATGTGAACAATAACGGCATTTAACCTTTAGACTCCTATTTAATTCAGTCTTATAATTAGAGAAAAACAAAAACTAAGTACAATAGAACGAATTTATAGACAAGAATCTTCCATCGAATTACTTGCAATTTACCACAATAAAGAAAAATAGATTTCTTGAAGCGATCAATCTATTTCTGTAATTTAACTGACGTGTACTTGATAGATTGTAGAAGAAATTGATGTTAACGTTCATTAAAATAACGAAATTTTATTGAATTCTCTTCCTTTAACAATAGCCGTGTAGAGTTTGCATTTGACAGTTCCACTATTCAACAAAATTTTCTAGTTTCCGTTTAGTGAGAGAATCATTTCTTTTTATTATAATAATAATTTTAAAATTCGTAAAAGTCATTGTTCAAATCGAACAAAAGAGATTCTCTAATTTTTAAATTTACTCTCATAAAATACCGGCATACATTATCCGTTTATTCCCATAAAATGTTTATTAAAATTACGTGTCGCCTATATGATATATGTGTAATGTGGGATTATGAGTTCATTAAAATACCAACCCTTAAGTGATTTTTTTTTCGGGTTTGTTATTTTACAAAACAATTTGTAAAGAGTGGGAGATTATGGAATTTCCATACAAAGAAGATTGTAATGCAGGGGTAGTTGGTTGTTTTTTTTGTTCTTTTAAGTAGAAAATTGCTATTTAAATGTCAATCAACAGACATGCGATTTCGTGTAGATCTGAACTTAAAAGTAACAACTTAAATCACCGATCCATTACGGAAGATTGTTAGATGAAGAACAACACGAGATTGAATTTTCAATTAACGTTCGGTTTTTTAAAATACATAATTGACTTCTTGCTACATATAAAATATATACAGGGTTATTTACATCCGGCGGAAATTCTTACGGAAACTACCATTATTTATAGAGGGGCTACCCACGGAAATTAGAACCTCGTAGCTCATTTAGAAGTTGGAAAAAAAACCGCTTGATTCCGACAATATTGTAATTTTCACTGACCGGTTATACCCGTCAAAGGATTAAGAATGACTAGAAGATCCCCTAAAATAGTTTTTATTCGTTTTTCATCACTGGATGGATTTTGACCAACTTGTCAATGGGTTACAAAGCCGTAACTTTACTTAAATTTTCCCTGGGAACCCCTTAATTTTTGAATTGCTTGCCAAATAGTGGAAGTTGCCATAAGAACTTGAATAACCCTGTATAATGAGTCAAGTCGTTTAACTCTGACTATAAAATATAGCAAAAAAAAAAATGTAAGTGTCTCGATTGAAGAAATATCGTCCCACTCTATTTCTGTAGAAGTATTTTTTTTCTCTCTAAATAAATGACAAATTGTCGCACGTTTATAAATCTTTAACGTCTTGTTTTTCATCTTTAAGCGAAAGAAATGAATAACTTACATTTTTTCTACTATAGCAACAAGAAAAAAATTGGCCATTTATCACTTGCTTGTAGTCTAAATGGCAATAGAATTTATCCATATGAGAGACAACAACAAAGTTTACGAGACTTTTCAAATAAATTACAGTGAAATTTTCAGTTATCAAAACTTAAATAACTGTCGTCTAGCTGTTGCAATTCGAATAATATTTACAGTATGTCTTTTAAATAGCAAAGTGCTAACAATTTGAACGAAATGTGAGGAATTTATGGTGTTTTTTCGTTGTGTATAAGACGATCTGTATATATACAGCACAGTACTCAAGTTGAAGATTTCATTTGATGTACCGACGCTATAAGGTCTTTCAGGAAATTATAGTATGACACAAAACTAGTTTATTTCCTTTACACATCATGTAGAACTTTACAAAGATATTCAATGTATAGAAACAACTCCAGTTAATAGAAGATAAATATGGTCTTTGAGAAGTTGGAAATTTCAACAAAAATATAATCGTGAATTTGTAATATTTTCAATACGATAAATTTTTTTTTGAATATCAATGACCTTTATAAACTTTTTTTGTTGTTTGATACGATTTTTCTTGTGAAAGAAAAAATTATTATTCTTATGGAATGCAACGATATATCCTTTGAATTTTTAAATATTTTCGATATGCAGGATGTCGGAACTAAATATGGTCGATATTTCTGTTAGTTAGCAAGTGATTCGAAAAATATTTCAAACATGTTTAGGGGAACTCTTGCAGACCATTTTAACAAAATTAGAACTTCGTAGTTCATTTCGTAGTTGGTCAAAAACGCTCGTTTCGGACAAGAACACAATTTTCAGAAATGAGCCAATCGAAAACCCTCTCTCAACATTGATTTTTTTCGTTTCACTCCATTGAATTCTACAAAAAAATGAGAAAAATTTTCAGCTGTTGTAGAATACGTTGAAGAAAAACGAAAAAAATCAAAATTGGGAGGATCTCGAGTCGCTCTGACTCATTTTAAGTGAGTTGTGAGTTTTTGAAAATTGTGACATCGTCAAGACCAACTTCCAAATGAGCTACGGGGTTCCAATTTCGGTAAAATGATTAGACACCCTCCTTTGATACCATTTTTGATATAGAATACGTTGAAGAAAAACGAAACAAATCAATATTGGGAGGATCCCGAGTCGCTATGACTCATTTTAAGTGAGTTGTGAGTTTTTGAAAATTGTGATATCGTCAAGGCCAACTTCCAAATGAGCTACGGGGTTCCAATTTCGGTAAAATGATTAGACACCCTCCTTTGATACCATTTTTGATATAGAATACGTTGAAGAAAAACGAAAAAAATCAAAATTGGGAGGATCCCGAGTCGCTCTGACTCATTTTAAGTGAGTTGTGAGTTTTTGAAAATTGTGATATCGTCAAGGCCAACTTCCAAATGAGCTACGGGGTTCCAATTTCGGTAAAATGATATCTAGACATCCTCATTTGATACCATTTTCGATATACAGGGTGTCGGATTTAAATATGATCGATATTCCTGTTAGTTAAGCAAGTGATTCGAAAAATATTTTAAACATTTTTAGGGGAACCCTTGCAGACCATTTTTAACAAAATTAGAACCTAGTAGCTCATTTTGAAATTGGTCAAAAACGTTCGTTTTTGACAAGATCACAATTTTCAGAAATTAGCTAATCGAAAACCCTCTCAACATTGATTTTTAGCGAATTTTTTTTTAAAAAAATTAGCTTATGACGAGATCCTCGCTTTTGAATTTCCGAAAAATTTTTGCACAGAAGTTCGTTTTGGGACCCCAGGAACCCATATCCACCGTTCGTTAAAATTTTTATATATATATATGTATACCCACGATAACTGCCGTAAAAATAGTCCAATCCTAATGAAACTTGGTACAAAAATCGGTCTTTGGGATAGCTTGGATGAGTTCGTTGGCCAGACTGGTAGGGCCAACACTTTTGGAATAAGAGCTGAAGAAATGTTAAAAAAAATCATTTTCAATATTACATTTGCTTAGATTTTGATGAAAATTAAAATAACAGTAGACCCGACCATTCTCTATGACCCAGAAAAAAAATCATCAAAATCGGTTCATTGGATCGCAAGACAAATGCAAAAATATTTTTATTGAGTATTAACAGTAAAATCGAATATCTCAGGTGGCTATGTGTTCTGACAATTGATATTAGAAAAAAAATTGAATATCGCGGGGGGTAACTAATTTTGACAGTTAATATTAGACAAACATAGGTAGGTAACATTAACATACTAGATTTATGTAGACAAACAACAAATTTTAAAAGAGTGAAATTTTATTAGTGTTTCTTATTGTTTGTGAATTAATAATATTTCAGCAAGTAGAATGAAGTAGATACATAAAAAAAAAATCGCTATATAAGGTACTTGCTGCCTCTGGAGATCTTTTTTTTTCGTTTCACTCCATTGAATTCTACAAAAAATGAGAAAAATTTTCCCCTGTTGTAGAATACGTTGAAGAAAAACGAAAAAAATCAATGTTGGGAGGATCCCGCTCTGACTCATTTTAAGTGAGTTGTGAGTTTTTGAAAATTGTGACGTCGCCAAGACCAACTTCCAAATGAGCTACGGGGTTCCAATTTTGGTAAAATGATCTCTAGACACCCTCCTGTAAATCCTTGAAATATTTTTTGAATCACTCGCCAAATAAAGGAGTTTCCAAGAATCAACCATACTTATTGTTAGATCCGACACTCTGTAGAGAAAAATTTTACCAACAACAAAAATAACGATTTTGACTAATCGAATTATGTTTCCTTTTATTAGTTCACAATTTAAAAATACTGATTTGTTTAGTTGAATATACAGACAAAAGCTTGAAAGCTTTTGTTTGTAAACCAACAATTATTATTGTAACAAATTACCATAAAGTCCATTAGTGGTGGTGTATTTTATAAATAAAATTTTACCAAAACAAAATACACTTACCAGTAGAAGAGTTTATCGTGAAACATCCAATTGGATTTCCTGATGTAATCTTATATGTTATTTTCTGGTTAGGATCCTTATCCTTGTCCGTGGCTCGTATTTGAAGTACCGAGCTGCCGGCAGGACTATCTTCAAAAATACTCGTATAATACTCCGCCTCGTCGGTTAATGGAACATTATCGTTTTCATTTAAGACCTCTATATAGACCTAATACACAAAGAAAAATTAAAAACAATAATAATAAAAAATAATTGTCAATAATAAAAATGAACACAATTTCAGTAAATAATAAATCCATTGTTTCAAAAACAAAAAAAAATTGGTTCTAGTTCCATTTAATAAAACGAGCAAATGACAAGTTTATGAAATAAATAAAAAAACGAATATTCCCAAATTTATACAAAACAAGAATTATTTCAAACCATAAAATAACTTTAACATAACGTATTTTCCATTCTACTAAATGTTTTATTTATTGCTGTACACACATAAAAAATGAATCAGTGGAGAGTCATAATAAATGGTCGTTAAATTATTGATTTCAAATCGACTTTATTTAAAATAATTAAAAAAAAAGACGAAATTTTGAATGACACCTCAAATAGCCGACATTAACATTAACAATATCAGATATAGGCGATAAACTGCGAACGTAAAGCTTAACTTGCACATTCTCTAGTAGAATTGACAAGTATTAACAATCAAGCTACGAAATACGTTCGCGTTTCGCGGCTCTATCTATAGTCGAAAATAATTTTGATCAAGTTTACAACTGCATATTACTTAAAACCCACTTTACATTATCCGAGTTTCCATTCGATATTTTGTTCCGAATTGCCACATCAGAGATTTCTTCCGAGTTTCCAAACCATTTTCTCTAATTTCATCCGATTTGCAAAAAAATGTCATCCGCAGTGTACTGTTTCGCGAATTTGAGGTTATACGCAAGTGGAAAGCATGGCAGTGGCACTTCAAACACAAAAGAACATAGCTTTGTCTATAGTATCAATGATTTTTAAATGTTAGCGCCTGTGTACACATGCAACTGACTCGGATAATGTAAAGATGAAAATTTCTAGGATCGGAGATGAATTCGGATATGAAATCGAATAGAAAACTCGGACAACGTTAAGGGGTTTTAAGGACGATTTTAATCTTGCTACATTATTCGATTAAAATTCAATATTAAAACGATTTTAAGGACTGCATACAACAATCAATTCCACAGTGAAATAGTGTTATTGTTTCATCGGATAGTTGGAGTTTCATGTTTAGTTATCAAGGGATAGAAACTTTAGACTTTAATGTGGAATTCGATTTATCTAACAGGTAGATTGACAGATTGTTCAACAAGCAGATTTATTGGTTTCTATCACCTGTTCAATGTAGAACAACGATGAGAGAAAGACAGAGAAAATGTTTCAGATAGAAACACGAATTTAATTTGAAAATCTAAATTTTATTAATTTTTCAATTGGAAATTTTGTTCAATTTCCAGTTCTATTAGGGTGAAATAATATTGTTAGTAAACTAACGAGTTTCTTGTAAAAATTCTACCAAGTTTATTATGGATAGTTGTCGTAGTATAAAATAGCTAGAGGCTGGGTTACTACAACTAGCATTATTACTACTAGAAATTTCGCTAATATCTTTACAATTAAGCGTACAACAAATTGGAGTTCTGCCTTTAAATTGCTTGTAGGCATACATAACTAACCAGTGGACAGTTTAAGATAATATATTTAAACGGTTTTAAGGCTAATATAATCTCAATTTTCATCACAATAACAATGCTTGTTTTAATAATTTAGCCCTAAGTAACGTCCTTAATAGAATATTTCAACAAACCAATCCGTTCCTGTACAATAATACAACTTTATAACATAATTCTAATAAATCTAATAATCAATAGAAAGTTCAAATCTCGTCCGATGTAGCTTTGAAATTCCAATGACAGTTGTATTTTTCAGTAGACAATAAAACTAATCAATTACGCTGAAAAAAATTACGGCATTCTTAAACTTGGACCTGAATTTCAGGCGCTGAAATTCCAAGACATAAAACAGACAGATTTACGAAAAGGAACAGAGTTACGAGAGCTAATAAAAAAAAAATGTTAATTTCGTACAGCGCTACTTCCAAATAATATTTCAACTTCAAACTTATCTCTAACCAATTATAATGAAATTATAATATAATTGTATCTATTGTAGTGATTTTTCTTTTAAATCAGCTTATCTTATTAGATTTTCTTCTTTGAATATAGAGAATACCGAAGAAGTTACCTATCTAACAAAGACAATTCTTTATAAAACTAGCGAACAATTTTTAACTTGAAAAAAGACAAATCAACGATCAATGTAAATTCAGAAATAAGTTCAATTTTAGATTCTATTGAATTTTGTTTCGTATATTCAATGAACAAGCAAAAGGCAAAGAAGCGAAACGTTATTTGAAAACAACAAAGCAAAATCGGATACTATGATGAAATTTCATCTAAATTACAGTGAATTTGGTTGTTCAATCACATGCGAATACGTAAATTCTAATTCTTTGTTCTATTTTTTATTTATTTTTTAATCAAATCTCTCGCTTTAGATCGTGATACTGTATCTATTCGTAAAAACTGAATTAAATACGACTCTAAATTGTTGTTTTTTTTTTAAATCGAAATGAAATATTCAAGTGTGTATTATCACGTTTTCACTTAATGGTGCATCATCTCTGTGGTTGTATGAAGACGCTACAAAATACTGAAATCTTTACTAGCTTTGCGATTTAATTTTTAAGAATCAAAGTCTGTTTGTGCACATTTATAAAATCTAAATCTAAAGGACTTTATCTATCTCGATTTTTTCCTAAATCAGAGCAAGGCGTTTCACTCCCTATAGAGAGTGATGACGTCACCGCCGTATACTAGAATCAAAGTTAGCGTTATAATCTAGCCGATGTTGCGCATTCTACTACCTAACTAATTCTTCACCTATAGTGACAATATAGGTATAACCAACCGACTTGTAGCTTCAACATAACCTCGTTACGACGCAATAAAAACTAAGATGGTCGATTGCAATCATTTCAAGTACGCCATCATAAGATATCTACTGGTGAGGAAAATACAGCAAAGACTGTTTTATGAGATACATAGGAGAAACATTTCTTCCGTCCATCTATACTACTTACATATTAGTTAGAAAGTGACAGAGAGAGAGAGAGAGAGAGAGAGAGAGAGCGTAAGTGGTCTGGAAATTAAAAATGATAGCGGATAATTACCACCTACCCTTAGTCCATTGACCAAACAAAGCAATTTCTTTTGTACGAAAGAACCTTTAAAACTTTCTATTTTAAAAAATAACAATAACCAGATGTGTTTTGTGGATTTGGTATCTCTGTCTGTTCTTCATAAGACATGTGATTTGACAAAGAAGGGACATGGGCGGGACCAATGTTTCTACCATGTATCTATTGAAACAGCCTTTGCTTTATAACGGAGAAGATGTTATCAAGTCGCAAGTATTTGAACAGAGACAGAAAATATTTGGAGCGATAAGTCTGCACGAAATCTTAAGACAAATTCACACGCATTGCTTTACTGATAACTGATAACGGTAACATATTCTAGATTGTCGATGTTGTAGTTTTTTTTTTTTTTTTTAATTTAAACCGTCTCTGTAACGCACAAGTATGATCTTGTATTTTGCATGCAAATAGTAAGAATTAAGGGAATCTAAATTAGGAGATTGGTAAAGAACCCAGAACGGTTGTGTGGTAAGGCATCGAAAATTACTTCATGATTAACTAACTAGCTATATTAACATAGTAGATAATTAACAATTTGATGAATATTCATTAATTTATGCTAATGAAAAGAATTATAAAGAGAATACTGTTTAAATTTATAATAATTTTGATAAATGAAGTGAAAATTTGTTGGTTCTTTTAATATGTCTATAATCGATCGTAATTGAGTGGTGACTTTTATGTATCTTATAAACGAATATACTTCTTCCTCTTATATACGTTTAACTTCCTAGATAAGTATGTAATAAAGTGGAAATATGTTGAGAAGAGGATATTTTCTAAAACATAGTAAAACATCTAGTCACGAAATAGTTGACGACACGAAAAGGGTGGGATATATTGTATGTTTTAATACTTTGTATATAGTTCAGTTTCTGATAGCGTTGAAAAGGTGTGGTTTCCACTTGGTCGTGAGAGAATACGCTTAACTTAATTAGAACTATAACCACAATACTTTAATAATAACAATAAAAAAAAATATTCAAGACGATATTGATTCATAATTGATAAAAGGAAGTTTCTTGGTTAATTTTTGGAAATATAAAAGCAGTATTTCAAATTGATCAAAGATTAATTACAACAGACAAGGCGTATGGAAATAGAATAGAATCAACGAATAAGAAAATGAAAGAATTTTAATCAATTATTTGAATATGGATTAAAATTTCCGCTATTTTTAGATGGCGTTTTAAGGATATTTCAAATATTCAAAAACGTGAACATAATGGATATTTAATAAAAGGAAGTATGAATGGATTATATAGAATGTTCTTGAAATACTCCACTTTATATTGAGGGTTATTTAAAAACTTCCAAGTCTAGTTAGAGGGTTAAATCCTGTTCCTTTTTAAAAACAATCTACAGTAAAATAAGGAAATTATGTAAATCGCTTAAATTACCGTATAAAGTTATCCTAGACATTGCCAATAATAATACTTGTTTATCTACATAATACTAAATCAAAACTTTTGAATAATAATGAAAAAGACACCCTTACTTACCTCGACACTGGAATATAAAGGAACAACACCGTGATCTTGAGCAAACACAGTCAACCAATAATGGCTTTTTGATTCAATATCTAAAATTGCCATAGTTTTGATGAAACCTGAAATAAAAACAGAAAACCAAAACGTTACACTAGTACTACTTTTAAAAAAATTCTGTTTGTTTTAAATTAGTTAAATTGGAATTTATGTGGGAAATATTTTAAAGAGCTCTATTTTAACAAACATCAACCGTGCAATTTTTCATGAAACTTTTCAACATTCCACTGTGTTTTATATGAACGGTTTCGTTAAAAGCCACAAAATCGAAAACTTTCACCTTTTCGATGTGTTCAACTATATTCCCTCAATTTTTTTTTTATTGTTTCTGTTTGTTTACAACATTTTGATACAACTGACAATCATGATCAAATGGGGCAAGTTCATGTCCTTTGATCCTTCTTGTTATTATCATTATCATAAATCAGCATAACTTTTCATTTGAATGACTCGACAGATTCGCCCGATCGAATTCGTATTGTAATCCCCCAAGTCGTGTTTTACTAGCCATCAATTTGTTGGCTGTAATTGATTTTTACCAAACTGATACTCATCTTTTAAAAACTCCTTTGGTGGAACATTTTTTGAAGAGCTTGTCAATTCTAAGAAAATTTCGAGAGTTTTAAGAATTAATTACAAATTTGAATTGTAGTCTAACGAGTCTCTATTGAGATTAAAATTTCGTCTTGAAAATTGGTAGTAGTGATCTTTCAGCTAGCATCCCCTTTAAATAAAATTAACTCAACAAAATTGAAGTTTCCTCCTCGTCTAGCTGTCGTATAACGTATTGATTCTATTGATCCAACAACAACAACAACATTCGTTCATAAATCATATCTTATTCATTCTTCAAAAATCAGGTTGTTGACTTGCCGGAACTTACTTATGAAAACTGAAAGATCCTTTCTAAATCTGTCCAAACTGACAAGTTTTATTACACTACCAAAACATTTTTAAAGCTATATCATAAAATAATTACAACATTATTAGCAATAAATAGAAAACTGACCACTTATATGTCTCTATTTTATTCTTTAATAAATTTAACTAGGAAATTTATAAATACGCTTCGTTTCTTCTACATCAACTCAAATTAGTTATCTCATACAGTGAAGAGGCGCAAACAATCCTTCTAAATATACCTACACACAACATTTTCAAGGAACTTGAATCAAGTAATTTATGGAAGAAATGACACACATGTAGAGGTGGGTGTATATACATATAATCTAAATCTTGAAAATATATCCTCAATGGGGGGGTGATGTATACGCACTAAACAACATATAGGCCTCAAGAGACTGATGTAACATAGAATTACAAATGAAAAGGGCACACACACCACACACAACAGATGGTTTCCGATAGTTTTACAAACATTCTCATTGTCTACGGATCGAACTATAATAAAAATAACTTTAGTTGTAAAAAATGATCACAATAGAGGCTGAATATAACGATAAATCCATTTTATAATTGTTATAAACTCATATAGTATTAATTCATTGTTGAGTCGAATTATTAATTTTGTCGTATGCTCCAATAAATAAACAGAGAATTTACAAACTTAAATTGAATTTATCATTAGATTCGGATACAAAACGATAACCAGATAAAATTATACAGGGTGTTTGGTCTATGTATGGTGAGTTCTAAGAAACTCCTATTAGTTGACGAGCGATTCGAAAAATATTTTGAAGATTTGTAGAAGATTCCCTAACGAACATTTTAGCAAAATTAGAACCTCGTAGCTCATTTCAAACTTCGTCAACAACGATCGTTTTGGACAATTTTGCCATTTTAAAAAACAATCAAGACACGCAGAACGACTAAAAATGACTCAGAGACCTTCCTAATATTGATTTTTTTTCGTTTTTCTCCATTGTATTCCAGAGAAAATACGAAATATTCCCACCTGTTCTAGAATAAAATGGAGAAAAACGAAAAAAAAATCAATTGTGGGAGGATCCTAAAGTCATTCTAAGTCGTTTTGCGTGTTTAGTTCGTTTTTTTGAAAATCACTACATCGTCAGAAATGAGCGTTTTTGACCAACTTTCAAATGAGCTACAAGGCTCTAATTTTGCTGACATGTTCTTGAAGGACCCTCTTACAAATCCTTAAAATATTTTTCGAATCGCTCATCGACTAATAAAAGTTTCTTAGAACCATACTTAGACCAAACAACCTGTAAGCATTGCAATGATCTCATTGAGAATTTACAATTCTGCACGTTTCAGCTTGTTTATCTATCAATAAGATGACTTACTTTCTTTTATTCCCGTTTCATCTAAATCATCTTGTGTTGATAATGAAATAAAACAATTGTTGGCTAATATTTGTTTCGTTAAAATAACAAAATCCAAAAAATAGAACAACTACTGTTTTTTATTTTAATGTGAAACGAATCAAATTTGAACACAAATATTAGCTTAAGGGGAGAATGTATTCGATCAAATATTGTTCCAGACTATTCCCCAATATTCATTCATTCATATGTGTACGGAATATGTTCAAAAGTTGATATTTTCACGAAAAAAACATTATGTTGACATATTCTTTTTTCGTTTGTGTTTGTTATACCCATTCAAAATTTTTGGTGTTTTACAATAATCCCATTTGTTTATAAACATGATATAACTTGTTCCAGAAATCGGTGAAGGACTATTTGAAGGAAATATTGTAGCGGATGAGGAAACGAGAGAAAAAATTGTTTAGAGATGCCGAAGGCGATTTTTTTATAAATGTTAAATTTACTGAATCTTTCCAGAATAAATCTAATATTTACAACAAATTTTTAACCCACTAATCAAAGTAAACTTGATGTCTTTGGATTTTTATAAAGTTTTGTAAATAAGATAGCGCCTTTGAAGTTTTGGACAAGTCAGAATTGTAAACGTTGTACAGATTTGCAGTACGATTGTAAGGAAAAATAGAGCTTCAAAACGATTCAATTGGTTTAATTAAGATTGAACAATACCTAGGGATATTACGTTTCTAGGACGTTAGATGGCGCTCGCTATACTACGTCTTCCATATATGTATGTATATTTAAAAATATTTACAGATTACTTTATTTACATATTAAAATTTAGAAATGTGTTTATTGGAGAAAGAAAATTGATGTTGACGCTAAATAATTTCGTTTATATCAATTTTTATGGTTGATTGAGTACCGTACATTTGGTTTCAAGCGTATATTAACATTAAATATAGTTGTCGACTAAAAATAGTAAATCTTCTAAGAAAAGTTAAAGTACTTTATGGCCGGGGCACACAAAGGAATTTCTACAGTGTCAAATCTGTACTTAGCGTTGGTGTAAAACTACCTGGTTTTGAAGTATAAGCTGTAAATTATCTGCATCTACTCTTAAAATTTGTGTTCCCTCTGTCATAAAATAATTTGACTTTTCTTATAAGTTTCACTATTATCGGTCGACAACTATGCACTTCATTTATTTTTTAATTTTCTCCAGTTGTGGGAAAACTAACAAACGTATAGGTAAAATTCTTGAAGATCTACAAAGCTCTTTTAATTAGCCATCAAATTCACTTTATAGATATTTTAAGTCAATAATATTGGCTATTTCTTAGCCAGTTATGTAGGAAAATGTAGAAAAACACAGGGTCTAAGATTTTCCTCTGCCATTCAGAATTTGATCACATTTTTCTTTAACGGAAACCTTCGGGACACGCACCTTGAAATGCTCTATCCAACGCACTTTTATTATTCACAATATCTTAAAAAATAAGCGAAATATCGATGTTTGAATATTGATAAATTTCGCACAACGAACCGAGTAATAAGTCAAAAATGTGAAAATTCGACCAATTTTGCCCCGTTAATAGACGTGAAAAAGGCCTGATTTTCTGTGAATTTGTTGTTATAACCACCATACCAAATATAATTCAACATTCTAAATGCATTAGGAAACTTTTAGATCTTTACAAACTTTTTTAAATTCACTTTGGAGATCCGTTGAAAATGTGTATTCTTCTACAAAGATGGAGATTTGACATGTTTTTCAAGCACTGTTTTGATAATTCCTTTTTATTAAAGCTGGAATTATAAGAATTGTTGAGATTTTAAATAAGACTGTAAGAAAAAATGCTTAGATAGCTTAAAGTGCGAGGATAATAAATCATAAACGCCCACACACAATTTAGAATTCCTTTTTGATACTTTAAAGGAAATCTTATAACGGATGAGGAAACAAGAAAAAAATTGTTTAGAGATGTCAAAGGAGCATTTTTTTGTAAATTTCAAATCTACGAAATCTTCCCAGCATAAATCTAGCATTTATTATTTATGTACAACAAATTTCTAAACCACTAACGTAAAAAAACTTGGCGCCTTTGGATTTTCATAAAGTTTCAATTCATTTTGTAAAGACGTTGTGGATAGCGCTTTCAAAGTTTTTTAAGCTTTATAACTTCATTAATTTTCTTTTTGGACAAGCTATAGCTGTAAAATATGCAGTACGATTGTAAGGAAAAAAATTCTTAAGAAGCTCAAAGTGTGAGCCAAATAATTGACACACTGTTCAAAATTTATTTGATGAGACAGAGCTGATTTAATTTAAACGTGATTTGATCAATTTTACCCCATTAATAGACGTGAAAAAGGCTTCTTCTACAAATTTAATGAGTATGTTTTAGCCACCAAACCAAATATAATTCAACATTCTAAATGCATTAGGAAACTTTTGGATCTTTATTAACTTTAAATTCACTTTGGAGATTTGTTGAAAACGTGTTCCCGTGCAAAGATAGAGATTTTCAAGTTTTCACATGTTTTTCAAGTAGTGTTTTGATAATTTCTTAACAACCTAGTCAATATTCGTCTTACTGAAGCTGAAATTGTAAGGAAAAATTCTTAGGAAGCTTTTGATAAAATTTTAAAGGTGTTTAAACAAATAGTTTAGACTAATGTGAAACCTGTCAGCTAGGAGTATCTCTGTATATTGGACACCTGTTCTAGTTAGACACTTTTCAAATGACCTGGCGAAATTAGGTACCTTGTTTTAAATGCATATCTACTCTCAGAAGTTGGGACACCTGTCTACACTGGACAGTTTTTCGATGCCTCGGCGATTGTCCAACTTAGAGAGGTTTCACTGTAATTTGATTTAATGCCAAAATTCAAGTAGGTTTTGTAGAGTTGAGTGTCACTTAACATCCTTTTTTACTTCTTTTAACAGGCGTGAAAAAGTTTTTTGGCAAATTTAATGAACACCATTATTGAGTGTGTTGTTATACACAACTAACCGCTAATTATTCTCATCGTTGAATTTGTCACATAATTGATGGTTAACCACAACATCATTGTAGTATTATTCCAAAAAATTAAACTTTGAGTTTAGAATGGATGATTTTATCGAAAATCATTCCAATTTCTAATTGACTTATTCCATTCAAGTCATAAATCACAATAGAGGTTCGTTATTGTACAAAAAAAGCCATACATTGCCCTAAATTTTTTACATACAAATCAGTTAAGATACAGTTTTGGGCTTTTTCATCTGCTTTTTCCTACTTCTCTATACGACGATAAACCGTCTTTGTTTGTACCGAAACTTGATTGATGATGCGAAATTGTGGCTAACTAAAACCATTAAACGCATGAATGAATTGTCAATTATTTGTTAATATTTTATTGGTAAATGAATGTTTTGATTACAGTACAGATGATTGGAATGTGGGATTTGTGTAATTTTGGTTTGTTGTAATTAAAATGAAGATGATGAGATTATATATTTACATGTATGTGTACATATACACTTTATATTCACAAAATACAAGGTTAATTCGATTTTCTGTATTACTTTGAACTGGTGTATGTATGCGGAACTAATATGTTTGTACAGTCCCCTAAATTACCTTATCCGTTAAGGCACGGAACTAATGGATTTCAATTGCCTTTTTAATGTATTAAACGCACTCAAATGGATTTTACGTTGTGCATTCCTGGTTGATTTTTTTTCAACCCTCGTTTTCACAGTAACAACAGCCGATGGTCACGAAAACCACCAACAATAGAAATTCTATTTTCAATATGTAAATTATTATTAATTATTACATTATAGAAACGTACGTACTGTTAAGTTCCTTTAATTGTCACTTTGATTCAAATTTAACAAGCATACTCATATTTAATAAACGAAACTTTGAATTCTCTGTAGATTAGTTTAATCCTCCGAACTTCCTGACATGAGAGAAGATGACAGTAATCAAATCTATTTTCGTTAATTGAAGCAAGAATTTCTGGAATTATAAAGAAACTACTTTCTACTAATTTTGTTATTTTTTAATACTAACAATAAGGGAAATTATTTTCTTTTGAAGAAAACTCAACGAAAACAAACCACAGAAAGAAAACGACAACGATAAAAGTATGTTTGTAACTCTTTGCGTGTGTATGTGTGGTAGAACTTGACAGTGGTGAAAAATAAAACCGTTTTTTCTTCAAACATTGTTGATTCTAATGGTGTTCTCTAATTGAAACTTTCTAATTCCATTGGAAAAATCGAAATTAAATTAACAAACGTAAACAGAAACGGCTACGATTTAAAGTTTGCGTGCACGAATATTTTTACAATGCAACAACACTAGTTGTGTCAACTTGACTCCAATATTGTATCAAAACGGATTATTCACACTTTACCGAACAGTATACAGTGGGGTTTTTGTGAAGGTTTGTTAAACACCCCACCACCCTCTCTATAAAGTTGTTTAGCACGTTACTGATGATCAATTACGTGTGCCAATCAAATAATGTTACGATTTAAAGTTGCAGAATATTTTTACAGTGCAACAACACAATTTGTGTCAACTTGACTCAAATATTGTATCAAATCGGATTATTTCCACTTTACTTAGCTGTAAACAGTGGATGAGTTGAGCAATTATTGTGAAGGGTTGTTAAACGCTCCGTCTCTCTCTCTCTCTCGCTCTCTCTCTCATCTTGTTTAGTACGTTAGCAATGGGGTTCGTACAGAAGATCAATTACGTGTGTCAACCGATACGGTTACGATTTTAAGTTTGCGCTCACGAATATTTATACAGTGTAACAACACTAGTTGTGCCGACTTGACTCAAATATTGTATCATATCGAATTATTCCCACTTTACTGAGCTGTATACAGTGGAGTTGTTGTGGAATTATTTTGAAGGGCTGTTAAACACCCCGCCTCTCTCTCTCTCTCTCTCTCTCTATAAAGTTGTTTAGCACGTTAGCAATGGGGTTCGTACAAAAGATCAATTACGTGTTATTGATGTAGTACGGTCTTGATCAAAGTTTCACCTTAATGTGTTAAATGATTATTATGATGGCGTGTTCTCTCTACCACAACACGCCTACAACACTATAGGACTACAAATCAACTAGTATGAGTAATAAAGACAATATACACTCAAAATAACAAGATTAACACAAACGAATTCAGACAAAACTAACATATAATTTTAACATTCCGGTTATTCCCATGTGTGTAATAAACAGGAAAATTCAAATTTATTATACAACCATAAAATTTATAACAAACTCTAACGTATTGGAAAAGATATTTGTATTGTAATTGAAATTTGGAAAAATTTTGACATTAAATTTCCATATAATCATTATTGCCAACTTGTAACATGGGAAGATTGGTGATTGTTATAGATGTAACAATTAGAAACTATTGGAGAAGATAATGGAAACAAACTCGGTATAAATTCATGCTATTTATATGCAACCACTGATTTTAGTCAAACTGTTGTTGTTAATGGTAGTTGTTGAGGGGTTGTTGTTGATAACAGTATCATAGAAAATCGAACACAACAACCATTTACAATTGTATATACACACACCTACAAATAAATTTAAACAACCATTTAAACCAATATTAAACGAAGGATTCTGATAAAAATCGATTGCTTATAACAAATATTGAATGGTGCGAATTAAAACTATTTAATGATCATTAGAAATGTCTCTTTTTTGAATTATAGTTGAAGATCTATTGTTATCGGCTAGAATCTACGAAGACCGGATAATAAATAAAGAGCTTTCAATGTAACTCTATACTTCTTTCTCACTATACTGTACTTGTGTATTAACATATAAAAGATCCGTCTCTAGTTAAAATATACAGTAGCAGCCATACAAATGCGACACTAGTCTCTATTAAATTACACTACTTACTTTTGAGCTTTAAGCTGAAGACAAAAACACGACAAACTAAAATTGGAAAGCTTTTGTCGCCGGTATACATACATAAGCAATGATTGCCATGAGATCAAACCAGCAATGAAACTGAAAACTGTAATGAGGTGAAATTTGTAAAACACTTATTGTGAATTTCAATATAGCCTGTACTGTATATTATGCTATGATTTACGTATTTGGTTAGTTAATTAATTAATTCTAGTTTATTGTTAATATTAACATTGATATGTTGTAGATGATTTGTTTAATGTTCCAATTGACATTATCAAATCAAATTAAAGGGTAAATATTATTAATGTTGAATAGAGGAGAATATGTCCTATGTATTTACGATTGAAATAGCACATTTATAGTGAAATCACGGAGTTGTTTATGCGATTTTTTTATTTGGAGATATTTGCATTTTTTTACGGCACAAATTTCAAAAAAATATCCAGCTTAATGGTTTTGCATTGTATAAATAATTCATTGCAAGTTGTGCAAATGTCAAAAAATTAATGATACTCAACCATAGAAGACAGATTATTATTATTATTATTCCAAAAATGACTTTCTTATTTTGTTATTATTGTTGTATATAATAAAAATCCACCGTTATCTGTTAGATTAAATTTTGTAATTTCATTTATCGAAAAGACTTCTTAAAGTGTGTACTGAGAGTTTGCAATAATATTACGAAGAATCTTGTGCGGTTTAGAAGATTCAACCGATGTTAGTAATTGTGTATTTTCACGTTATCGTTTTATTTTCACTTTATACAATCGAAATGCAATAAAGTTGAGATGTTGTAAAATTCAATGTGGAAACGTTGATAGTAATTAAAAAACGAAAAGAAAACGTTCACACATTCAATTGTTGATTTAACACTAAACTTTGTAGTATTTCGTCACCAGAGGAACTAATTTATTTTAACACAGGACTATATGCAATCCTCGACTATCTATTAATGAAAAATAGTTGACTTAAAAAAATACTAAAAAACATCCGCATTTTGACGCTAACATTAACGCCAAAATTACGTAAACGTATCGACAGTTAGTTACGTATTTGCGGGAAGTCTACTCGACCTTTGTCGTATTTCGTCGCAAGAGAAACTGATTTATTTTAACAGAGAAATAATTACACGACTATACAATCCTCTTGTAACTATTAATGGAAAATTGTTGATTTAAAAAAAAACACCAAAAAACATCCGCATTTTGACGCTAACATTAACGCCAAAATTACGCAAACGTATCGATTGGTTGTTACGTATTTTCGGAAAGTCTACTCGATCTTTATAGTATTTTCTCTGAAGATGAACTGATTTATTTAAACACAGGAATAATTAGACGACTACCTATGCAATCCTCTTGTAACTTTAATGGATTATTTTTGATTTAAAATACACTAAAAAACATCCGCATTTTGACACTAACATTAACGCCAAAATTACGCAAACGTATCGATTGGTTGTTACGTATTTTCGGAAAGTCTACTCGATCTTTAGAGTATTTCCTCGCAAGAGCAACTGATTTATTTTAACATAGGAATAATTACACGACTATGCAATCCTTTGCTATTAACGAAAATTGTTGATTTTAAAAAAATCCGCATTTTGGCGCTATCATTAACGGTAAAATTACGCAAACGTATTGATCGTTAGTTACGTATTTGTGGAAAATCTACTCGATCTTTGTAGTATTTCCTCGCAAGAAGAACTGATTTATTTTAACATAGGAATAACTACACGACTACGCAATCCTTTGCTATCTATTAAAGGAAAATTGTTGATTTAAAAAACACTAAAAAACATCCGCATTTTGATGCTAACATTAACGTCAAAATTGCGTAAACATATCGTCCGTTAGTTACTTATTTGCAGAAACACTACTCGATCTTTGTAGTGTTTTCTCGCAAGGGAACTGATTTATTTTAACACAGGAATAATTACACGACTCTGCAATCTTCTGCTATCTATTAATGGAAAATTGTTGATTTAAAAAACACTAAAAAACATCCGCATTTTGACGCTAACATTAACGTCAAATTTACACAAACGTATCGATCAGTTGTTGCGTATGTATTTAGGGAAAATTTATCCAATTCTTGTAGTGTTCCTCGCAAGAGCAACTGATTTATTTTAACATAGGAATAATTAGACGATTATGCAATCCTTTGCTACTTATTAATGGAAAATTGTTGATTTGAAGAACATACGCATTTTGACGCTCACATTAACGCTAAAATTACGCAAACATATCGACTGTTAGTTAAGTATTTGCGGAAAGTCTACTCGCGATCTTTGTGGTAAGTCTTCGCAAGGGAACTGATTTAACACAGGAATAATTACACGACTATGCAATCTTCTGCTATCTATTAATGGAAAATTGTTGATTTTAAAAATACTAAAAAACATCCGCATTTTGACGCTAACATTAACGTCAAATTTACACAAACGTATCGATCGATTGTTGCGTATATATCTAGGGAAAATTTATCCAATTCTTGTAGTGTTTCGTCGCAAGAGGAACTGATTTATTTTAACATAGGAATAATTACATGACTATAGAATCCTCTGGTAACTATTAATGGAAATTGTGTAATTATATACATATGCGTAATTAAGCATGAAATACAACCACAATGCCAGTAATACAATAATGAGTTATAATATTACCATCTAAGAGTATTTAAGTATAATGGTATGACATTCCTATTACTATAAAACACTTAATTTCTAATTACCTTTAATAAAGATTATTCAAATTAACAATCCGTATAGATAAACAAATCATTTTAATCGGTGTGTTATAATATTGAATCTCGGGTTAGATTATTCGAAGGGACTGTGTCTTATCGAATATTTAAATTAAATTCGAGTTTTCGAGTGGCTATTCATTTGAAAACTGAATCCATTAACTACTGAAATTTTTATCAAAATAATCAATTATTTGTGTGTCTCGATATTTGTTTGTCGAATATGTAGAATTTAGGGGTTGTTTCCCTATTTGTCCGTCTGCATATTACATAAACGTTTAAATATGCACATAAATGATCAAATGAAAATACATATAGGGTCATGCTCCACTTTCCTAAAACATTCGTAAATTCAAAATAAATAAAATGATCACGCAAAAAAACACAAGAAGAATTATGTGTTGTTTTTGCTTATTAACATTAATTATATTGATAAAATTCATAATAATTTAAATCTTATTAGAAATTGTAATGCATAATGGACAAAAATTTCACTGTGTGCTATAATAAGTGTTGATTTACACGCTAGATTGGTTTTCTTGTAGAAATATTGTGAATATAATCGCCACCTGTTCGATTTCCACCTGAACAATATGGTAATTTAAGAATAAGTTGAGTATTCGAGTTTAAAGCTGTTTCTTGTATAGCTCAACAGTTTCAATCATTTATTAACATATTTAAATAAAGAGAAGCCAATGTTTCCGTGTTGATTGAATCGTAAATAAAAACACAACTAAAGAGTTAATTCTTGGCGGGCATTGTGGAATTGAATCGAATCCTAAATACTCTTGATCTTTATTTAAATCGTAAATAATTCAAATCACTTGTTAACAGTAAAAGTATCTCAATTCATAAGGGTGTGAAAATAGTGAACGTTAGCAGAATTTATTAGAAAAAGTGAAAATGCTGACTACTTCATTAATTCACCCCCTAAAGTCTATACAGATACCTGATGTTCGCTCATTTTTTCCGCTTCTATTCACAAATAGTTTTAAATTGATATTAACAACAAATTCAAAAAATTCTAACGTCGTTAGGGATAAAAAATCGGTTATACAGTTTGCAAAATCTCTCAATTGCTTCGCCGTGGAATAAACTAATAAATCGTCCAATGTGTGTATGATGGAAATGAATTCAAAAATGAATTGAAAGATCAAAGGGGGGAAAATATACGGTTTATATTCAATTTGAAAACAGATTATCGTTAAATACACTAAATTTTTATTTTGTTTTACGTTTTTAACCACTACATACGTATCAGGAAAGTTTTACATGACTGCAATACCGACTGTTCTTTAAAACATGAGAGAAACACTAAGGATCGAGACGATAAACCCTAAAATAAAAGCAAACAAATACGATTTTAGCTTGACCTGAGTTTTCACACGATACGCCTCTAGTACAGATTTATTTGTGTGTAAAATACGCGACCAAAAAATAGGGATATAAAAAAACTAACAAAAACCGAACTAAAAACAACACAAAAAGAGTAATTAGTAAATTATCGATCCAGAAATAGTTTACTACCCTCTCACCTCGTAAAATGATGCATAACGAATCAATAATTTAATTTCCGTTACAAGACTAAAAAAAACATCATTATTACTTTTTCTAACTACAATTTCGTCCAAAATAAACCAATTTAAAGAACTGATTCGGCATGTAGATATTGAGAGAGAAAAAAACAAACTTGATACGAAATGTAAACGTGACTAAATAGTGGAACAATCAAAATTTAATACACGTGTTGGTAGAAGAATTGCTGAAAAAGCTCCACGCTCAAATTAAATTCAAACTTTTATAATTTGTTGACTTCAGTCAAGTGTATTCTCCAGCCTACTTTTATTGAACTCTTATACAGCAACTAATTTGTGTCAAATAAATTAAAATAAACTAAAGAGAATACAATGTGGATCTGAATAAAGCTTTTTTTCCTTTCATGCTTTCTATATTGAAGCTTTCTTTGTTCTATTTTTCATTAAGAAGCGACTTTTCTGATTTCGTACACTTATTTATCTAGTCTTTAGAAGATAATTTCTTTGCGCCTTAAAATGTAAAGAATTTATTACATTTTACCCTCGTTGCTTTGAAGCCTTGTTGGACTTCTTGAAGTATAATTATCCGTCACAATTTAAAGAATTCAGTTGTGTCTACCCACTGCAGTCTTCTGTTGACATGCTCATTCTATTGTGTCTCCTCATTATCAACCTATTATATTTCTTTCTTACACTTTAAATTGTAACTTTCTTGTCAGTAACGCTTATTTTTTTTTTATCCAATTCCTTTAATAATTTTTTTCTGTTGTTGAATAACTATTGTGTGACCGGTGTCTCATCTTCGCTATAGCACACAAGTTCGGGTTGCTTTATGCCTCGGTTGCGTTTCCAGACGGACTTTTATATGGCAGTAATTTCCGTTCTAGGAGTCATGTTCCTGAATACACCCCTCATTCTTGAATATTTGAATTACTAAAGGGTAGAAACGAGCCCTGAAAATGTACATATACGAGTATACATACATTCATACACGAAGAGAACGAGAGATATGGACACATCAACATTTATTAGGTCGACAAATTCCTTTCTGCCTAGTTAAATTAACACGAAATTTAGTTTGAATCTGAATACTTTACACATACCAAAATTTAAATATATGTTTATTTATGTTGGATTAACAGACAAGGAATGAGATTCTCTATGTACCTACAGATTGAATGGGAATTTTGTGGTCGAAATCTAAACACCTGTAAATTTAACAGCCGATTTATGTGTTAAGCTTAAACATTTCATAGATACGGAAAAACGGTCTTCTTATCAGGCTTATTGTTAGTGGACTATCTGTATTGTTAAATGTGTAACACTCGAATATTGGAGCGGAAAGTATACAAGATAAAATCAGGGAAGGAACAAAGAGGGCAAAAATCGTAACGATTAGTTGGTGATTCTGATAAGTCTCTCAATTAAATTCCATTAAAATATCATATTGTTGTTTTTTAATAGATGAAAATTTTCTTTAAAACATTGTAAATTGTAAGAAAGATTGATTATTATAGTTTCAAGTTTAGACGATGCGTGTTACTACAAAATTTGTCTTGGCATCTTTTCCACCTTCTTAGCCCACCACCATCTGGTTTTTCTCTCTTTTTCCACCTCTTGCTTTTATTTCCTTTTGAAATCCCTCTATTCAGAAAACTCTCTATGCAATCACATTCGTCGACAGTTTGGTGAGCGATGTGTATTTGTCACCAGTATTTATAGATTGATGGTTCAGGAAAAGTGTACAATATCCTCCTCTTCCTCTTCCAACTACCACAATACACTCTCAACATCTACTATAATTCTTTTATTCTATTATATTCATGACAAACGTTACGTTACAATAAATTAATTTGTCAGTTCTATTGTAGAAAGGGGGAGAGAATTATTTCAACTAAACTTTATAACTGGTTCAAGACCTTATAATTTGTAAAGGTAATATCCAACTTGTAGGATTAACTCTTTTGGGGATTAGTCTGTGGTTACCTAGCTAGAACAACTAATGACTGTGTCATAGACCGAGAGAACTACGAGGAAATTTGAGGATTGCCAGAGCCCGATCCAAAAACCAGAACGGACTTTCATGCTATACGACCACAGTAAGATTTATATGAGATCAACAATAAAAAATTATTATAATAGATGAGAAAACAGAAAATTTGAAAGTCTGTAATGTTTTCGTATAGATAGAGGATATTCAACGTAATGGTCCCCATAAAACCTTCCAATAACTTGATTATTTCGTCGATATATCCTTGTATGTTATAGTCTATTAGTATTCGGATAACGTTCTTCTCAAACTTACCACGTAAAAGTCAATACAACACCACAATCAGACACGAAAATTCCATCGGAATATTTTCGTCACTTTTCTCTCTTCACGGCCATAATTACAAATTACAACTAGTTGTGCGTTTTTTTTTTATAAATACTCCCTTATACCCCGGATGAAACTGTTATAAATCATCGTTATTGGAACACTACATATACAGACACTGTTGTATCGAAGTTTTTATTTTACATTTTGTACCGTATATACACAACAATATAGCCATCGTTTTAAAGTGGTAAACTCTCAAAGTTTCTACACCAATAAACGATTTCCACTGAAGGAAATTGAAAAGCATAAGATGGGAAACTATTGGCGTTTATCAAACGATATGTTATATAGCTTCATTTGAAATATATCAAGTTTGATTAGGTTTAAATGACTTCATCGATGATTTCTTCCTAGTTACACTCAATCGACTTTAGTACTTTTATTTTTCATCTTAAAACGAATGGATAATTGAATAAAAGACTACGATCATTCCAACAAAAACACCAAATTCGTTACAATACACAATAAAACCGACGAAATTATCTAAAACGACTTACGCTTCATGTATACATGGGGGAATTTATTCAATTACACACAAATGTAGACGTTGAAATCGATAAATTCTTGTAATATTCCGACAACTAACTATAAATTACACACAAACAAGTAATCAAAGTTAATTGGAAATAATGACTTTAATGAGATTATTTCATATTTCTCGACGGAAACGAGTAAAATATCTATAAACTAAAAAGCTAATTTACGCTATTAAATATTAAATGTGTTCTTGTCATCCAAACTTATCGATTAAAAATCTACTATAATACACGACTAGAATTTAATTACTGGGTAATTTTCGAACAATTTTCGAAAATAACCGGTACAGTAAACATTCTTGTTGATTATAATCAACGGCTGTATTTCAATTAATTTTGAATTTTAGTCAAATTCTAAACTGCAAACAACAGTGCTACAAACAATCAATTAGCTCTAACAATTATCTGTACTAGTTTTCAATCAAATTACCAACTTGCATGGGTGATATTTGTATTCACTTTGTAAACTATCTTGTATTTTAAATTGAACATTACAAATGAAACGAAGAATTTCCGGGGAGGTTAAACAAAACATTTTTGAAGTTTCTTCCAATCTTCGATGGAATTTATTTGGATAATTTGGCTTCAAAGAAAGAACGAGTTGTTTTTCATATGTCCAAAGAGACCTCAAACAATTTATCATCCAGACAAGGTCCTGATTATTACAGAAATTTCCATTGAATTTTCAACAAGACTGAAAATGTGAATGCAGCCTTATTGGAATAGAAACTGTATTTATGTTTGCAGCTTCTGCGAATAATAAATTGCAATATAGCAACAAATCTAATTTGATACTGTAGAAATTTTACACCGATTTAAATTTCGTTAGCTTTCCTTTTATTCTGGTCAATGACTCCAAAATTAAAACGTGCTGAAAAGGGTGTTTACCCTTCTTCTAAACAATTAATTGGCTTTTTCTGTTAAAACACTCTAAACCTAAGTCAATATAAAGGCCACTTTTATAAGATTTTCGTCAATCAAGTGTAGTTTTCGAATGGCTTCCAATTTCTACCTACAAATCAAATTTTACAGAGAATTTTCATCATTTCACAAAAGGCAAATTTTGTTAAATAGAATTAAACTTGAACAAATACTATTTGTAAAACATTAATTATCGATTAATATCCTTGCTATATTTCTGAGGGTGCGGGTTTGCATGGGGTGTAATTTTTCTCTACACACCGTTTTACAAAACAACAGCTAGTTAAAGCTCATTTAAGTAATTTTCCAAAGAATTTCTTTTAAATTGAGACACATTTTGTGTTTAAACAGCGATAATTGAAGGAATCTTAATTAGATCATTACAGATTAGTAGAATTTTCTGTAATTTAGAATTTTAATATGAAATTGCTCCCCAAACTACTTAGCGTATAATAATAATAATAACACACATACAAAAGGCCATCTCTTCATTCAGTAAAGTGAACAAAAGATGATGTATTGTTTTGTGTTGGGTAGATGCTTCGAGAATGGACCTTAACTAAAACGTCGTTATTTATAGTTATATGCTTGATAAACTATCTTAACAATTAATTCTACATTGTATAGAAATTATTATTGTTATCATTAGCCCGTAGGAATTTTTTATTATACTATTTACAATAGTAGAAAATATCTGTTATTACTTAATTTAAGTATGATTTGTTGTAAAATAAGTTAGCCTAAACAGTATCTTTAATCAAAACTGGGTTGTTTTTAAATTTGATTTAGAATACCATTGGGGTAGAGACTCAGATGTTGGAGGAAAGTCTAAATTGGCACAATTGTAACGAAAGACGGTATACGGTCGGGTTAAACCAACAAAACAACATACAAAAAACCGTATAACAAAAAAATCTTAAAAATTAACTGTTAACAATGCTAAAGATACGTTGTTTTGTATCTCTAAAGAAGAAAAGATACAACAAGTAGTAACATCTGGAACAAGAAGATCAAAAAAATTTTAATCTTAAAAAGCTTTATGTATGACATCATATTTAAACTGCAGGAAAAACAGTAATCTCTACATGTGGTTTTTTAGTTAATTAGTCGTAAATATATTAATTAAAAAATATTAAAAGTTGGCACAGAATTTGTGCAATTTTCCGTGTTAACTCAAGTACAATTATGAAGCTACTGATGAAAGTTATAATGGTATCTAATATTAACCATAGAACACTCGATCGGGGTGAAACACGTGTCCTTTTTTCCCCTGTAATGTATTAGAGAAATGGGGATTTTTATGGATGACCAGCTTATTCAACATAAAAATTATTCAGCATTTCCCTTAAGTGTACAATTTAAACAAACCACACGTGCCTCGCTTTGGATGATTGTACAGCGATTAGAACGGATGAATGATGTGGTTTTTAGCGACAGTTACAGAATACCATTGTTACATACAAGGTAAATTCCCTTAGGCATATGCCGACAACTTTATTCAACCTTTTAGAAAACGAATAGTTTGAATAATTTAATGAGCTTAAAATTAGTTTTGTAATAAAGGTGAGTCATCCACCAAATTATAGAATATGATAATTTTTAGGGACCTGATTTTTGAAATCGAAAATAATCTTGTGTTCAATACTTTAGCCAACTTCCCTTACAAATTGGGTGTCCGATCTAAATGTGGTCCATTCTTATTTGACGGGCAAATCGAAAATATTACAAGGATCTATAGAAGGATCCTTGTGGACAATTTTAGCAAAATTATAAGCTCGTATATCGCCTGGAAATTGGTCAAAAAACGCTCATTTTGGACAAGATTATAATTTTCAAAAAGAAGCTAAACACGTAAAACGACCAAGAATTACTCGAAAACCATTGCATTCTATGAAAAATGCGAAACATTTCCACTTGTTCCTAAATATATTGTAGAAAAACTAGCAAAAATATCAATGTTGGGAGGATCTTAGAGTAATTTCAAGTCATTTTAATTGTGTAGCAAATATTTTGGTGGACTTCCAAATGAGCTACAAGATTGTAGTTGGGAAACACGAAGAAAATCATTAAGAGCAGTCTTCGAGTCACTCATAGTCTTTGAAAATCGAGACATCCAAAACTTCTAAATGAGCTACTGGGTTCTAATTTTCATGCAAAGGTTTCCATAAACTCCCATAAAAATCATTAGTTTCGTACGAATCAACCACATTTAGATTCGACACCCTATGTGAACCAAGTTGATCATATTAAAATACAAAAGTCTTGATAAATAAAAATAAAGAAGTTAATATCTAGTCCATAAATCAAAATTTTTAGATTACCTAATCTTTCTCAAATCTGAAATCAACCAAATTGGTTGTGCGAATTTTTGAGAAATACTAGCAATATTTTAAAATTCTCCGACTTTTTCTTGGAACAGGTTGAAATTGTACGTTGATAATATCATCTGCAGGCAGTAGCAGCATCCAATCCTGTCAAATGGTTATAAAGAATTATCGTAAAATGTATAAAAAAAAATTCCAACTTTCACTATAATACAGGCATTCTGAAAAGCATATAGTATACATATACTTATTCACACAGTAGTATAGTCGTCGTATATAGTATACGATGCGGTTATCGTACAATGTTGGAAGCTGCAGAATTTGGAGACTTGAATACTTAATGAGCACACTGTCACACACACTCCCCCTATATAATGTACGAATACGAGTTATAGGCAATTTATGACCCTTATTATAAAGCAGATCTACAAGTTTGGAAATCATATGACCATACCGTTATACATAGTAATCCTATATATGGATATAAAATATATGTATCTATGGTGAATATAGATCGAAATGTCACTAGCATTAAACATTCAGAATTGGGTAAACAATGATTTCATTGATATGAATCGATATAGGGGAGGTAGGTGGTAAAATAGAAAATTTTGATAGGATTGTTAATTGGCATAATAACAGAGACTAACAATGAGTTCAACTAACAAAAAGACATTGCAAATCTCAGTTATTATAATCGAATTTATGTAGTAGAAAAGCTAAAATCCCAGAATAGAAATTATTTACATTGCTTTAAATTTACTTTATAATCGATTCTTGATAATAAACATCTTGAAAACTGAAAATTATTCGTAGTACGAAATCTGGAATGTGTCGACAAACACAAGAAACAGAGTAAGTTACGTAAATTATAAAAGAACACAGTAGAATCGTTTAACGTAAAACTCATCTAGAAAGATAAAAGCACTAATGCACTGATAATGTTGATAATGTACCTATATCATATAACACGATCGAGGGATGCGGTGAAATAGAAGTTTCCCTTAGAGTGTCGCCGTATAAGATTATACGCCTTGTCTGTATCTGAATTATAGATAAATCAGTTTTCGGTAGAGTCCTCCTAGAGACCTATTGTACAAACAGGATAATAGATTGTCAGTTGTATTGTATTTACTTCCTGTTATAATGATATTAAAGCGCCTCAGTTTCTCGTTCTAGTGATGCAAAATGGAATATTAAGCTTCCATCAAACAAATCATCCACATTTTATACAAAAAGAGAAAATGAACAGAAGAATATAAAAGCTAATATTTGTTGTTTATTTTTAATAAATTTTTCCGACTTTAATTAAAACTTTAATTGAAATGAAGGGTTCGATTGTTAACAATTAAAAAAACATTAAAAACTTTTAAAAAGATGGTCAACATTGACTTCATCAGTTAGAGAACTTCTTCAGTACAGAACTTATCAATTTAGAATGTTGAGAAAGTTTAACGATTCCTTATTAGAAGCATAACTTATTAATGAAGAAAAAGCACCAACTGGTGATAGTTTCCCTCTGTTCAACGATGCGAATATTACTTGAAGTAAATCGAAAAAAATTGAAACTGTACAAAGAGATACAATTATTCGCAATGTAGAAGTACTTAACGGGAATAATCAGTTATATCTGTGTGTGTGTGTGTGTGTGTGGATAGCTTTTAAAAACAAGACGTCCTGTTGTGTAAAGGCGCCAGCTATCCCAGAATCGATTCTAATTATTCCTTATAGCAATTTATAATAAATAAGACGTATTCGTAATGTTGTCTATCAAGTCACATTTACGTCAATTAGTTCAGCATGATGGCTGTCAAGTAAATCAAATCAACAAACATCCGTCTTTTCCAATTTTCCAATAACATTCTGATAAGGCTCTTTTTAATGAAAATTTAATCGCACAATAATAATTCGATTAAAAATATTCGTTCTATTTATTTGAAATACTAAGAATTACAATCTTACAAGTGGGTGGTATAACTCTACTACATTGATCTTTATTTTTATACAGACCGTTCCACTCCACAGAGCTTATTTGACTAAGGGCAGGTTGTTCATTCCCCACTTAAGCTTGCCTTAGAAAGATCTTGTCTTCAATCAATTTGAGAATAGGTTGTTTTTATTTGGGCAATTCTTAGAAAACTCATATTAGTTGGTAAGCGATTCGAAAAAAATTCAATAATTTGCAGAGGTCTTTGGAGACCATTTTAGCAAAATTTGAACCTCGTAGCTCATTTGGAAGTTCGTCAAAAGCCATCGTTTTGAACAATGTCACAATTTTCAAAAACGAGCTAAACACGTAAAACGACCAAGAATGACTCATAGACCCTTCCAACAGTGATTTTTTTCGTTTTTATTCATTTCACAGTGGCAAAAATGCTTGACAGCTCTAGAATAAAATGGAGAAAAAAAACAATGCTGGGAGGATCCCCGATTCATTCTTCGAGACTTAGCGAAAAATGTGTTTTGGGTGGTAACGTCAAGGGGCAATTTCACCCCCTTAATGTGCATATGGGCAGCTAAAAAAATAAGAATCCTTTATTTTTTGGAGCTCTACTTTTATACACAGTTTTATCAAATTGGGAAAGGGTTAGAGTTGACGTTTTTTGGCCAAGTTTCAAATGTGCTACATGGCTCAAATTTGGCTAAATTGGTCTCTAGAGCATTTTTTGAATCGCTCGCCAACTAATTAGAGTTTCATGAGAAGCGACCACATTTGAAAATTAGCACCCTGTATTTGGTTGAGGGTTCGTCCAGGTACAGGTCGCAACAAAATGTTTGTAAATCCACATTTAACATTGAGTTAAAGTCTTGCTAAAGCGAGCTTAAGTAAAGGGAGAAGAACCGGACATAGACTTATTCAAATAAGAGTCCCTAAGCTACCCCTTAATTACACCCTTTGGAGTTTTTATATTATTGCAATGGAAAAGAAGCGTTTGAAATATTTAAAAAACGTGCATTTATACGTATAAACATGTTTTCTCTGTGAAAAAACGCTTTTTCAATATAAACCATAATCTAGTTGTTTCCCATTAACTTCATCCAAGTTTGAATAAAGTTACAAATTATTTTGTAATTCGATTATGATGGTTCGAGATGGAGAATTCTATATTAACACGAATAAGCTTGTCCTAACTGATTTTCTATGATCTTTATGGGATGATACATCATTTTCAATTTCAATCTTCAAATAGAAATTCACTCGATATCGTTCGCCTTTCTCTCTTACTCATTCACTGATCCTATCCTGTGTATATATTGTATCGATAACGAAAACTATACCATAAAATTGAGTTTGCCGGTGACGCGTTCCTTAATTAAATTTAAAAAATTTTTTTGGTCCGCACAGACGTGTGTCGGTGTTAAATTGAATTCACTTGGTAGTAGTAGTGATGGTGATATATCTCATCACAATACCGGCGCTTTTTTCTTATATTACATAAAGAAAAAATCGACTTTCATTTTGATGTATCACTCTTGTAAGTGTTTCAATTTCATCTTCATCACATGACAGTGAAAATGTAATAATTTGTTTTGTTCGAATAAAAATCACGTTTTTTAATAATTGAAAAACGAGCAAAAAAATCGTTAAATCTCATTTAATATAAACTTCTAATTTCGAACAAATTAAAAAAAATATATGTAAGGTTTCCCCACATAATTCCATTTAATATAGGCGAAGCTCATATTTTAAAAATTGAAATTTATGCTCTTTTTCCTCGAGTATTCTTGAAGTTTTAAAATGAATTTTTAATTTCCATCGATAAAAAAAATGGAACAAAAACCACATCAAAAAGAATATTTCACACATGAATTGCTACAGAAAAACTTTGAAAAACATGATACCTAATGTGTCTATAAGTTAAATGAATGTAAGAAATAAAGAAAGAACAATGCAATTTATATGTGAAGAATGTTTAGAATGTTTTTCTAGTAATCATACCAATATACACAGTTTTGTCCTATTTCTTGTACAAAGACTTGCAGAATGGTAAATAGAGGAGGAGATTGTCTGCCAGATGGTGAACATTAAAACGAATCTTCTTCTAACAATATTAAAGAAATAAAGCCAGTAAAATACAGATGGAAATCAACACCAATATAACAATGATCACGTCTGCATATAATTGCCAATGTTGAAGTAATTAAGGGGGTATTGTGATAAAACGTATAATGATAGGGAACGCTTTATTGTACTTGAAATTTGAACAAAAACCAACAATATTTCAATAATCGCATATAGAATTTGATATTTTTCGTCTAGTAAATTCAAGCATAATTACAGCATGTTCAAAAAATGAGCAATTTTTTTTGATAGTATAAAATACGTATGTACATCATGACAGCTTTACAAATTATAAATGTAACTATTCTGTAATTAATACACAAAATTCATTTTAAATTTCTATTGATTTTCAATTTTCTATTTTACAACATGACTAAACTACACGTTATAGTTGTCAGTATTGCAGATGTTACAAGATTCATTCGTTTATTTGTTACTTTAAAAGATATCAATTCGATTGAATTATATGGCAGTAGTTGAAATTATTTAATAGACTTTTCTAACATTAATCATTTTTAAAGCTACCGATCCAATCAATAAACGACGCTTTATGTTGGCTTAAGCCGCACCGTGTCGATTTTAGCGTTACTAGAGAGTTTTCGTCCGTCACCGATACGTTATAAATTATTCTCCGTTATACCTATAAGATGTAGATCAAACTGTTGATAGCGGTGATCTCACAATCAGTCTAAAATAATCAGCTGTCACTTGTCATTATAGCGGTTTAAGTCTTTAACGCAAAGCGAAAACGCCTTTCCGTTATAATCTGGACTGTAAACTACAAGGCTATAACGTAGCGGATCAGTGGCGAGCGAAAACTCTCTACTGAGTGAGTAATTCTACCGTTATTATAAAATAAATGTTTTCAACGATGCATATCGATATCGTGCAAGTCTTTCAAGGTGTCGTCTATAAAATGAATGCAAATTCAATCATGTGGAAATACTTTTATGTAATAAAAAAACACCATATGTAGCTTCAATGGAAAGTGAAATAGAGAACTATTATCTACTATAATAGTGGATAGAAGCAAACCATCACGACTAGTATAGGGTTAAAAGTAGACTCCAAATCAATGGTCCGTATTTTATGATCCACTTTTACTTAAGACTGTATAGTTTCGTTTGGACGTGCTGTAAAGCGTAAATATGTATAATAAACGTTCGTTATATCGGAGTAGGTTTGAAATTCCTCACTTAATCTGTAAGGATTATGGTAAGCTTGAATATAGACTGAATAAATGTTTATAGTCAATACACCGGCGAGTCGGGTAAAGTATACTCGACTCGTTTTATCCTAATAATTAAGAAGATTCTTGATTAATTTTGATGTGAATCCCCTTAAAATAGATGTGAAATTTTTCGTGACAAATTCTCTTACAAATCGATAAAAAGAATTTGTTTTATTTCATTGTGATGAGTTTCTAATAGAGTTGTTACAAATTGGTTGCTTTATAAAATAAAATATTTGATAGCACGCAACGCGTTAACATTTTTTTTTTGCATCAAAGATAAATTACAAGTTAACAATTTTCTATAATTGAACATAAAGTGAATTTACAAACTTCCACACAGTTTGTAATGCGTGTCGCTTGAAGCTTATAATTGAGTAATTTTCAACGTATTTATTATAACAATGAAACACTAGATCAAAGAGAAACAAACAATAAAGCCATTTAAAAAAAATAATAATTGAACACGTTCGAATCTTGTCTATATGATCAAATGATCATGTATAAAAAATATCTACAATACAAAATATAAAAGTAGAAATATTTTTGGTGATAGTCAGATTTTCTTCAAATTACATTATCTCGGATTTCCTGTAATTCACCCTGAAATTACACATCATTTTTTTCCATAATATTTATCGTATGACAACCGTTGAACTCTACACACATGACTCTTTTTTGATAAACAGTCTTTGAGTATCAAAAAGAACGTGACCGCATTAGACAGGCCATTTATTCATTTATTTACTCTTTCTTTTTTATTTGATCAAAATCGAAAATTATTGTTAAACATGTGGTATATTTACTACCAAATTTATACAGAAATCAGATGTGTGGGGTAAAATTCGACGACAAAACCCAAGGGAGTCTACACACAGATAAATAAATTTGTATTTTATCAACAAATATAGAGCAATGCGGGATGCTGATATGTTGTCAAATACACTCACATTTTAAAGTCTTTATCGGTACGGATTGTTGAATTGTTAGGTAGTCATTGTTATGAAACCTGTTCCATGTACAGATAACTACGAAATAGAAGAGGGTTATACTACAATATACCAAACAGAAAATTGAGGGAGATAAGTGGAATGATTAGATTTAGATGTAACGCAGAATTTTTCATTTATTCCACAATAAACACAAAGAAATTCAGAGAAAAAATTAATTCTATCATTCAAGTTTCGATTTCGGAAAAACAGCCGTATTTTTTTTTAATTTACTTTGAATACATCCCTTAAGAAATATATCCGTTTCTTTTATAGAACCCCCAACGGCAACTGTTATTCCCAATCGAATAGAATGAAACGTGACTTCCAAACATAAACTTTATAGTAAAAGTTGTCGCCAAGATGAGAAACTTGGCCAAGTTGAGATTTTCCAAGCTCTAAATGACACACAAAATGTACACCCCATGTTTTCCTTAAAGTATTCCCTCCTACCCCTAAATTTTCCGAATACACACACACAGTGTCAGTAGCAACTGTTAATTTAACTGATTGAAAAAAAAGAGCAATTTTGCATGTGAATGGTGGATTTTTGGTTGAGTGAAATTGAAGATTTTTCAAGGGAAGCTTTAGAAAGAATCCTAACAAATAACTTGAACGAGTATAATAAAATCGCTCAAATGACAAGGGCGGATCCATCGGATCCATATGGTAACTAATGAGACTTATAAGTTTAAGGTGCTATTTGATTCTACTAAAGTACGTGATTCTAATAGAAATAACCACGGAAGAGCCGTTTCTCTTTACAATAGATATTTAACACAAACATTAATAATTTAAGAATTGGAGAAGAACTTGAAATTAATCGAATTATAGGTATACAATTTCTATACGCAATCATCGACAATAGCAAATTACAAATAGGGGTAGTGTATTTAAATACGAACGGCATTTCAATTTTCTGCCTCTTATTTATTCATTTTATAGTATACAGTATATACTATACATATATATACTGGGTGAATTAAATTTGCACCCTGGCGTATTTTCAATTGCGCGCATTAATCAAACGAGCTTTTCTCCTTTGAAGCATAGCCAGCCAGCTAGTCCCGTCATTGCTATTGCTGTGTTTGTATGTGTATGTATCTAATCCTGAGTCTCGTATAGAAAACCAATTACGTTGATTCTATTTTAGAAAATTATTTTTCTTTATTCAAAGTTTACTGATATCGTTCTTATCATTACCATTTTTATTCTTAATAAAGACTAATTATATTTTCGTGATTGCATGCTACATGCAATAATCAATTTATTAGAGACAACTAACAACTAAAATTATTAAAATTTCTATTTTTATTCAAAGGCAACAATTGAATATCTAAAGAAATAAACGTGACGTGCATTGAATAAAGAACAACCAAGTATTGCAATTGTATTTGTTCCTCTTTACTGTAATGAAACGCATGCAAATTTTACTATAAATTAACGTTTGTGTTGGAGATAACACTAAAATCTCCATGTTTCTAAATAATTCAATATTGAGAAGAAGATGGTCTAAATCTAAACGACTAAATACAAGATTTATACTGAAAAGAAGCCAGTTCAAATTGCTAATTAAAATCACTGTTATACCACAAATCCTACCTGAGGCCACAGATGGTCAAATATTGTCTACAAATTTGGCTTGATTAGATGAAATTTGACCATGTGTAAAAATTGATATTGCTTATCAATGTAGGGTGCTTAAATTTAACGAAATCAAAGCTATAATAAGCGCTATTTACAAACACGATTTTGTAATGAACGAAGTTGAACTCGGTTGGATAAAGTAAAATTTGGACATGTACACCGAGGGATGGAGTATAAGCCGAGTATAATTTAAGTCGAGTAATTTGTGTTGTTATAATTTCAACAAATAAGCCTTCCCTTGTGACATGCTTAGTTTATTCTCGAAATATGATTGGTTTTGTCATAAAATGATCACCAATAGTACAATAATGATTAACTAGATTGTAATACAATTGTCCAACAAATATGAACGATCCAAACACCAATACAAAGGATTACTACACACATACAGTCGCATTACTCTAATCATATATTAATAATTCAACTGGCAATAACATAAACTCTAGAGATATCCAAACCAATGACACATCCTATCTCCTTTCATTTCAACAACACAACGGAAGTAGAAACGAGAAAAAAAAACAATGCCAAAATACACCAATCGGTATTGATTTGGGTAAAAAGCAATTTTAAAATTGGAAATTAGAAAATTCTGTTTAAAAAAATTAAATTTCAATATAACGTTTTTGTGGAAAAATGTGTTTTTGTTAGGTAGAAGACAGACAGGCTGTAACCGAGAGAATTCATTGCAGTAAATCATGACGACAGCAAAAAAAATGAACAATCTATAAACCTCGAAATCAATTATCATCGTTTAAATAAAATTGATTAACGGAAAAATTTCAATCAATCATAACGACTATTATCGTAATAATTGTAAACAATTAACTAAAGATTTTATAAAATTTTCATATAGTAATAAAGAAAAGACAACAACAGTCTTGTTATAAATGACCAGAGAAGTCGGAAGTTATAATATTAAACGCTCCCATGGGCAAAATACAGCATTTGAATAAGGTAATTGTACTGTGTATTACAATGATTCAACTTTTAAGGGGATTCGCGAGCTTGATTTTGAAATCCTACAATTACATGGAGATTCCATAAGCGAACTCTTGGTTCGTGTCATGTGTAAACGGGTAGAGATATGGACCTCCAAAATATTTCAACAGATTAAATTTTCCAAATATCCGGAAATAACATGATTTTTGTCCTAAAAAGTAGGGTTAAGTTGGGTCACATAACTTCTTGTAAAGTGAAAATCATTTAATAAAATTTGCATAAATAAATAGACAAAAGTCAACTGCATTGGGAGACAGGCTTCAAATTTCAATTTTCTTTTTCATTTCTGAAAATATTGCATTTGAAGTGGCATGTCAAAAAAATTCAATACAACGCATTATCTTTTAATTTTAAAGCTAAACGATTGTACAGCAGCTTATTTGAAAGCTTATTCATGATCGTAGGGCGTATGGGATCCCAAAAATCCAATTTTTGAAAATCCAAAAAGTTATTGAGAGAAAATGAAAAAGTTGGAATTTTTTTTTAATTTTTGCTCAATAATTTTTTTGATTTTTGGGGCTCTATATGCCCTTTGCACAGGAATAAGCTTTCAAATAAGCTGCTGTACGATTTTTTATCTTTAAAATTGTAGATAATACGTTGTATTGATTTTTTTTTGACATGGTCCGACATTTTCCTCTGCACTTTGAAATTTAGTGAAAATTTTCCAAAACAGAAAAGTCTGTCGGGTGCACGGTGAAATGCCCAATTCAACGCTGGTCACCGCGTTTGAATATCTCAAAAAATAACCGAGAAATCGATGATTAAAAATTGTCACTTTTTCAGACAATAAAACGAGGCCCGCTTCCAAATAGCCTTAAGAAATAACTCAATCTGTTTTTTTTGATAGAGGATTGTCTCGTATTTTAGATGATAGTGATTAATCTCATCTTGTACCTATGTAGAATAATTTCGATCAACTTGTATGAATGTCTTATATGAATAAGCGACGACATCGACAAAATTTCACACGGAATTTCGTATTGAATTATTGAATAAGAACTCCATTTCTCAAATACCTACATTTACATTTAAAGGAGAGAACAGAACAAATACATGCGAATTTAGAAAGTTCACAGTATAGACAAAACTCCTCATTGAAGTGATACAAAATTTAAGATTTAGAAAAGTTTTCTAAACAGATTTTCGATAGAATTATCCTGTACAACACCTGGGATTCGTTTCTACTGATGCTTATTAGAAAACTTTGAAAACACATTACAATTGTTTAAATAATAAAAAAGTTTGCTACATTCTACTATTATCAAGTCAATTTTCAATTAGTTTTCATTAATTTTAAAGACTTAAAAATCATGGAAAATGTCTGAAGTGATCATTTATAATTATTGCACGATATATAAATGACGATGCAAATTTCACAAAGAAGAAGCTACTCAAGAATTCCTCCACAAGTATTATATGGATAGCATTAAATAAAACAATAGTTCAGAGTTATTCTAGTTTATCTACTTTAATCTGGCTGGTTTGAATAATTTGAGAATGAATAAAAGATTGTATCAAAAATGGGTTATTAGTAAGGTGACGAATTATTTTTTGTACAATGGAAGCGATTATCTTTGGGCAAGTGCTTGATTTTTCAGCTGAACGCTGTCTAACAGGCTACTTTTGAGAAAATGCGAATTATTGCCGCATTGGCGTTAGTTACTACCGCATTAAAATAGCTAGTAATTTCATCTCTATCTTACTCATACTAAATAATTCAATTTTCATGAATTATGACACTTAAGGTTGAACGCTACTGGATGAAAAACGAAATATGAATTCAAAAATTTTCAAAAAATTACAATAGCTTAATATTTGACTAAACTTTACTTATACCAAGTTTAAACAAAATCTGGTAGGAAGTTTCCGAAAAAAAGTGAAAAAACCATGATTTTCGCATTTTCGAATTTTATTTTTTATCTCGAAAACCTTATACCAGATTCTGTTTAAACTTTTTTATCACATTTATTGAAGTTTTATTTAGCTTCTGTATTTTTTTGTTTGACTTTGAACTCATAGTTTTCACAAAAAAAAAAAAAAAATTCGAACAGCCGAAGTATCGAAATAAGTGTATTTAATGTTAATATACTCTTGAGACCAGCGATGATAATTGATATAAACGAAATTATGTAGCATAAACATCAATTTTTTCTCCAACACGCATTTCAAAATTTTAATTTATAAATACCGCCATATTGCTCTCTAAGAAAATAAAGTAACCTGTAAATGTAGATAAAAATATAGATATAGAAGACGTGAGGGAGTAAGCGCCATCTAACGTTTAAGAAGCGTAATAACCACAGGTCTATCTTGAGGGAGGTTCTCTGTTAAATGGAGTTAGAAAGAGTAACTTTTGGAGTGCACGTTTTAAAAGAAGTCCGGTTCATAAAAAATAAGTGCAAAACTCCCTAAAGGAGTTATTGGTTGTTTGGTCACCTTACTGATACATTAGACCTCATCAAGAGCCTTAAAGAGATTGGATACAATAACCGTTATGGTTTTTATATTTTTAGGAGTATAAAAAATATTTTTAGGAGTACGCTTTTTAAAAGAAGTACGGTTCACGTAAAAAGAGTACAAGACTCCCTGAAGGAGTACGGTTGGTCATATCTTGTTACTGGGGATGTTTCTTCGAATGTTAAAGCCCCTTTACATTGTCCGAGTTTTATATCTGATTTTCCTATTCGCTTTTATTTGCGAATTTATCTCGAATCCCAGATATTTTCATCTTTACAAAAAAAAAAAAAAAAACAGACAAGTTGATAAGTACTAAACGACACGACGACACCAAACAACAAACAACTATACTTTCACTTTCAACCTGCGTACAACCCCAAATTCTCAAAACAATATATTACGCATGGCACTTTTCGGAAAATCGGATGAAAAGTCGGATGAAATTAGGGACTGTTGTATTCTGAAAGAATCGGATGAAATATCTCGGATGTAACGGCTCGGATAAGAAATCGAATGGTGTAAAGACAAATTTCTTGTTTGACTTTCTCGGAACAAAAAATCGGATAGGTAAAGGTAAAGTGGCTTTTAGAATAAATATTTGAGCGTTGCTAAAGCCAAGTTGATTGAACGAAAATAGATGGAGTATAAAAGTCTGTAATTTTTTATGTTACTTTCAAATGAAACACTTGATCTTCTATCAACAAACATAAAATCTAAGTTTTCTGATATTTTACTTTGCAAACTTGAGTGTAAATCATTCAACTTTATAAATTGAACAAAATTCATATTCACATCACAAGTATTATACGTTTATATATTCTTCCATAATCGAAACAAATAAACTATAAATAGTTTAGTTGGAGTTCAACAACGTCAAAACTATAAAGAATTCTATTAAAGGCGCTCGTTTGTGGAAAATTGAACTAACTGATGACAACTTCCGTTGAGATTTCTAATAAAACCAACATTTCTACAGTAGTGAACAGATATAAAGTTTGGATTGTTAAGCAAAATCTAGTATTCTTACAGCATAACTTAAAATTTTGAATTCATCTTCTATTATTAAAATTTCTAAAGCTACACATATTTTTACGTCAATACAGTTTTAGAGCAACAGAAAATGCCCTCATTAAATGACTGATGATACTTGAAATCCGGATGTATAGAGCTAAATCAAAGTCTATGGTTTATTAAGAGTGATAATATTCGTTTTCAACACATCATAAACAAGCATCATAAACATTTTTTTTTTTTTTAATACTATGTCCGCTCATTTTCTCCGTTCCTTTTAAAAACACTAACAAAACAGAAGAGGAGCCGACAAATCGACCTAATTTTAGGCATTCGGTTTTTTACAATAATAGGAAGAAATTAGTTTATTTGTTGTTCTATTTATTACCTGGTCTGTTACGATAACAATATCAATAACGATAACAAACAAGAGGAAGTATGCTATTTAGTTTGACGCTCCAATAGTAAGAGGGAATGTTGATTATTTACGTGCGTTATGACATAATTTTTAATTAGTTCATTGTTAATACCAGGATGACACTACTAGTTATTTATAGAGAGACACATTAGAACATTTTTTTGTTTAAATTAAACATAAAGAATAACCGAAATGTCTCCATTTCCTTGATATTTATGTATGCTACTTTGTCAACACAAGAAAATCTCTTCTCTATGTTGCTATTCTAAAGCAAAGTAAAATTAAGACGATTCATAAAGATTAACAATACTACAGAGGAATTGTACTATATTTCTATCTTTCTCTTCTGTATATAATAATAATAATATTGATGAGTTTCTCTTATCTTAAATGTAAACCATCATCTTTGTAGAAAATTACACACAAGTGTAACCGAAAAGTTCCAAGACTTTTTCCAGTTATGTGCAATAAAATTGTTACGATTATGATGGTTTCAACACAGATATGTTTTTAAGTGTTATAGTAAAACAGCTTTAAGATGGAATTTAGATGAAACTATTAGAGGAATGGACACAGATTGGGCGACTATTACGACACAATTTTCTCGTTTTTGATTCCTATGTTTTCTCCCTTCACAAATCAGTAGTGATTAGTTTTAGATTAATTACACTTCATTTATACAACAATATTTGAAATGGATAATACTTGAGACTACTAAATAAAGGTATTCACTCGTTATTTATATACGCGAATAATGGTAAATCATATAATTATATACCTGAAAGCCATTTTAAAGACAATTGTTCCATTTACAAAACGATATACCTATGCAGATGTACCTAGTAGGTATGTATAAACCAAACTGCCTTTTATAGAGAATAAATTTCTGCGAAAATGACGGTGTGAATTAGGAATTTAACAAAGAGAAATACGATCACACAAACACACAAAATCGAGTGGATTTCATTTATTATTAACAATATACTGCTTTATAAAGAGTATAGCGTAGTTCACAATCAGTTAAAATTAAATTTGAATCATTTTAAATAAAGCGACACGTGTCTGAATTTATGATAATCACAATTTTAATCGATCAACCAGAGATGCTGTTGATTAAAGGAATTTTCAAGTGCGATAATATCGTGCTGACAATAGAGTCTTTCCGCTCATCAAGAATTACATTTAAAAAAAAAAACTGTCTGATTCTCTTTTTTTGTTATTGTATTTAAAAAGAGTCATTAGCACTAATTAATATTTTACATTAGTCTATCTTCACACAATATCACATTACTGTACATACATGTTTCATGTTTTTAATTTTTTTCTCACTCATTTCTTTCTTTATTTATACCACAAAGTTCTCATTACAAGCTCGTCGAAACTTGCATATCATGCAAAAGCTTACTTAATTATAAATGTCACGCATATATTTCTAAATAATAAAATCTGACAACAACCAGACAGAATATTAGCAATTAATGTTTAAATAATAGTGTTGATTTATGTTATAGTTACGTTCATCTTACAGGGAGAATCGGTAGACGATTTTACCCAGATAGAGTCGAAACTAAACGGACAATTGGACCGATTGTTATCAATATTTTTCTAAAATATTCTACTCTATGATCGTACACACTATACCAATGTAAATTTGCATGTATTCAATTTGTTTGATTCAATTTATCGCATCGTATTCTCAAAGATTCTTCGATGTATAAGCGACAATCAAGAAAATGGAGCAATCAAGACGCTAACAAAATAGCCAAGACTAATTCGATTAGATTTTGAGATATCCGAAAATGAAATTTCAGGAATTACTACGATAAGAAAATTCTTTAATTAGAATTTAATGTCAGTATAACTGCTGAAAAATTAATGATGGTGTCGTCTTTTTTTTTAAAGCAGAAATATCTAGATATAAACACACCCCTATTAGATTTCGAACAGTTTGTGGTAAAAATTAATTGTTCACCCTTATCTAAGGTCGGTTTCGGGCAGTTCATATAAACGATAACTCAGCAAAACTGGTTTTTGATAAGTTTTATTGTTCAATTCAACAGATACGGGGAAATTATTTGTAACGATTCCATCTGTAATAATCGTAATATATTTAACAATAATTGAAGTGTTAATTAGATTTAATATAATTAATAGAAACTGAAAATAATTGGATTCTTGCAATAATGATTTGATTATTTTATACAATAGTGTAAGAATCCATATGAAGTTGATTCGTCGAAATCGATCTAAATTGGATGAGAAGCTTTAAAAATGTCGAACAATACGCCTATTTCTATAAGCAACAACCATGATAGGAGATAAATCAACTTAATATAAAAAAATTTATAAATTCCAGAGACTTTTTGCTAACTTTCTAGAAAAGTTCAACAATGACTATTGAAGATTTTATAACAAATTCATAAAACTAAATATAAAATCGAATGTGAGAATTCCATTTTCGTGTTAGTTACTAAACTATTTGCTGATTCATTGCACACGTCCTTCTATACTATATATATACACCATATGCTTTGATTATATGTGGTCAAACGATAAATGTCAAAAAGGGAAAAGTTGTCACTTTCGTAATTGTATTAACCCGACCCATATATAAAGTCTGTATAATAATATAGGTAGAAAGTTTAGGTCTTTTATAACATTTTGACAGTGAAAAACAATCACTGTAGGTATAGATAATGATAAAGGTTATTGGACAAATACACAGGAACCTGTCTAAAAGTTATCAACAAAGCTATGTCTTTAAATACTGAAGGTATCAGTCATTAACTATCAACCAATTAGCAAGACTTTAGCTTTTGTATTCGTATGATGAAAAGCGACGTTGAAGAGTAATTACTGTGTGGTTCTAATAAGTTATATTGTGCTTAGAATACAAGATCAGTTTGTTATAACTTGTGTTACATCTTTAATTGTTATTGATCTATTGACTTTTGATTAACTTCTATTCGAATTAGAAACGATTCAAACAGATAATAAGGTATATGTAAAAAAATGGTGGATGCGCCACCTTCTACTATTTAGTCTTCAAATGTTGATCTAAAATTCTATACAAATACCATAAACCATTAATTTTCTAAATTTTAATGGATGCTTTCACTCAAGTTTAATGTAAATTTCCGGCTAGCTCAATTATTCAATTTTGTTAATGAATAGAAAGAGAATTTGACATGTATATAGAAGATAGAGGAGGCTCTACTGAAAAGTTAAACTTTTTCCTAATTTCGTTGAATAAACGTTTGGCTACAATTGAAGAACGTGTTTTTAATATTTCTTTAGTTAATAAGCCACACAACCACCAACATCATCTAAGAACTTCTTTACAAACATTATCCTCCCGTTTTTGTTATTGTTGTTTATATAAAAGATACCATTGAATAAAACAGCAATATTAAAATCTTCACGAAAGAAAAGAAACTTTGACCGACATGAAGAAAGACTTATAAGAGCCAAGACGATTTTTACTTTCCTCCTTCCTTCTTTTATGTCAGTTAATTAGGTAACAAAGACAACCGTCAACAGATATAACAGTTAAAGAGACAGGTCACTCTTCAAAATATTTTATGAGATTACAACTTCTAGTTATTATTAATGATAATATAGCTAAACACGTTAATTTGGACGCCTTGACTTGGTCCTACTACAGATACTCTAGAATTTTTTATCAGATAGAAGAAACCAAAAAAACAACACCAAAAGCTGAAACTTATTTGTGTATAACGACCCTCACAAACGTTACGTCTCATTTATCGTTTCTCTTCAGTAGCCTTAAATTGTCATGCAAGAAGGAGTACATTTCACAAATCCACCCCTAACTGATAACAAGATGGAATATAAATATAATACAGCAAAAAAGAGTCGAATTTCAGCTGAAAAAAATCATGATTGATAAATTGATAGATCAAATATGTACAGGATGGTTTATTTTCGATGGCACTTAAGCTGTGATGGAACAAATTAACTTTCCTAATAATTATTATCTACAACAAACTACAGTAAAACCTGTTTAAATTAGACAGTTGCTATATGATCAAAAACTGTCCAATGTAAACAGGTGTCCAACTTATAAAAATAAATGTATCTTTAAAACAATGTATACTAGCGATCAAAAAAAAGAGACCACCTCTTGTGCGGCTGTATAAAACAGGCTTATGAGGGCACAATTTAACAGAATCTTAACAGGTCAAAATTTGAGAAAACACGTATGCATTTAATTAGACGGAGATGGTTGAGTTACTAATATTTGTAACTTAGTTATTCTTATTTCTTGTAAAGAGGATGGTTCTACAAATTTGCTATCGTTGAAACTGGCTCCAACACCTCCTACAAGAAACAAGCTGACTCACACTGAGGAAAATTTGTGAAATTCTCGCTTAATATTCGGTCTCTTTTTTTGATCGTCAGTGTACTCAATTTCGCCAGCTCATTCGAAAAGTGTCCAGGTATCCAATATACAGAGGTATCCAGCTTGAGAGGTTTCACTGTATAGGTATTTGGAATCAGAAAAATTTACGTAATTTTATTGAACACGATAGTTACCATTTAAAAAACATAACTTCAAAAACCGTAAGATTTATTCAAAATTCAATTTCATAGCCGTAAAAAACTGTATCTATAATTCCAAAAAAATTTCAAAAATACACAAAATTTTGAAAATCCTGAAAAATTGAAAAACATTAACTAACTCAAAACCAAATGAATGTAACAAAAAACCAATTAAACTCAAAAAAGTAGTACAAGAATGTGTTATCATATTAGTTAATTTGTCCCATCACGGCTCACATGAGATATCTTTAACTATCATTGAAAATAAGACATGAAATCGATTTGTAATCAGTAGATCGTGATATACGAGTTAAAAATTACAATTATTCTAACTGGAAATTGAAGTTGGTATGGGCGTGTATTGTGTAAATAATAGAAATGTCAATTTTTAAAATTGACAAAGTTTTTCTCTTTAAAATCGCCAGAAAGAACAAAAAAAAACAGTTTTATACAACACGTATGAATATTTGACGAGCACTTTATTCCAGTACATCTGTATTCTGTAGGCACTATTATTGAACCATTCAGAGACGATGGAGAAAAAAAAATTACGAAATTTTAATGGAATTTTCAAATTTATATATACGAACGAAATGTATCTAAAATATCTACTTTCCATTAGACTCTATTGTACAATTAAATCAATGTTATACTATTTCATAAATGATGAAAGAGGCAGAAACGATACGTGATGATGAGAGAAAAAGAGCATGGGAGAGGAGCTTTATGATTCAATTTCGTTCTGACATATTTGTATTACAACATGAAAATTGGCATCCAATCTACGCACACATCATCATCATCATCATTGAATCATTTTACAAACATCTTCCTAACGATCATATAACTAACATCTTTATCATCATCTTTCAATGTTACTAAAGGTAACTATTTCTTTTGACATATGGTATTATTTCAACAGAAAGCCGATAATAAAGAATCAACATAAAAAACGAATAAGTTAGAATTTAATAAGAAATTTTTTTAAAGTTATAACATGTCACTGTATTGATTTACATACAAATCGAGAGTTTGTTTCGTTAAAATCAAATATTAGAAATATTTTACAAGCGACCAACTTTTCCATTAGAGAATCATCGTTCCGCATTTTCACAAATTAAATTGTCTTCTCCTTTCGTCTTTTTATATAATAATAGTAACATAGAACTTTTTTCTTTTGTGGAATTATTGTCACAATTTAAAACTTCATATTTATTCGTGTAAAAGGAGAGAAAGAAAACAAAATAATGTAATTTTGATGAAATGTTGAATTTACGACAATTCTAAAGAGTGAATAATCAAATTTATCTCGTATATCTTGTTTAGTTAATCAAAGACGTGTATCCTACGATATTTTCTCTATATACCCATCTTCTATCTATTTAAAATATGTAGGTTAAAGTAGACCAAAAACGGAAAACAAGTAAAAATTAGATGAGTTTACAGACTGTAATAATTACTGTAAAAGATCTCAAAGGACATATTAAACTTGGCAAGTTACAGTTTTTTGTAAATCTTCCATAAACAAGACTTATTTTAGATTAGAGACGTTTTACAATATTTATTGTAATGAAAATTCAAATAATCACACAATTTCCACTTGATTATCTGGTATATGTTTTTATTTTAATTTGTCCAACAGCTGGTACAACTAACATAGCTGATAACATATACAATATAATGGTTTTAATTTTGTTTAGAGTAAGCTTCCTGGTATTTTCAAGGGGTTAAAACCATTTTAAACATTTTAACTTCTCTCACATGCCTATGTTGTATGATATTTTGTTGTAAATACACGAAGGAATGGGAAAGAATCTTTTGAAAATAAATTCGAAACCATATTGCTCTATACTGTGGTAGAATCGGCTATATACAGAGAGCTGTTTCCAGATGTTTTAGAGAAGCAATACACCGTCCTCTTGGGAAGAATACAATTCGTACAAAATATCCGATATAACAACTTAGTTGTTGTAATTTTGTTTCGACAAGTTGCAATCAAATACAGAAGAAACTATGGGGCGCCTTTACGATATCAATTGAATTGATAATTTTGTGACTAACTACCGGAGCAATTAAAAAATGATGTTTTGAAAAATTCTTAGTCATCTTAAAGCGTGTGAGAATTGGTGTTATCATCAGGTCATTGGCCTTCAAGCTTATACCGTAGTCTCTAATATTATAACGACACTCAAATGTAACGTTATCATTTTAATGTTCCCCTGAATGTTAAATATTAAAGCTCTATTACAATAAAAAATTATAAACTTTGAAACTGGGGTGATGAATAATTTGCCTTCTGAATAGCAGAGTATATGTTAAAAGTCATCATTCAAAATCGTCGACAGATACAATACACAAAACTGAAAACTTTCCCAAATTAAAACCTACAAAACTAGTCGATTTTCCATAAGGGTAACATTATGGTTTTATTTTATTTTTTATTCGTATTTCTATTGAATTGAACGTTTAAAAGAAACATAACCAGAGTGATGATTCGAAATTCTAGCAAATCTCATCAATTTATCATTTATTCGAGTTAACGATTCCATAGAAAAAAACCTATATTTTTATTGAACGTATGCTATATACCTTTTTTCACACCATCATTGAATCAAAAAGTAATCAGAGCTGATGGTAAAAACTACAATTCAGCGGTTAGTTTTTGTTACTTTCCTACACCAAATTTCACTCGTTTTTTTTCAATCTCTGCCCAGTTTATGTTGCAGAATTTTCAGTATCGTTTGCAATTAATCTGTCATACAAAACCGAACTCATTAGAAACAAAGTTGGTGGGTTTTTAACTCATATGTTATATAATTTTTAAAGAGAACTTTTTTTATTTATTTGTACAGCTAACTCATCATTTGTGCTACAGTCAGTGATTTCAAGAGTTTGTCTCAAGAGGCGAATCTCAACATGTTTTATAAACCACTCTAGACACCCTCTTGCACTATTAGTATACCCATAGGGTGTTCTTTTTTTATCATATTCAAAAAGTTGTAGTTTCAGCAATAAATACGAATTCATTTATAAAATATTGGGTATTATTTTATGAGTCACGATTGCAAGTCAATAAAAATGAATGATTTATTATTGCCGTGTAAAATTATCCAAATAGATTTTGAATGATTGTTATTGATAGCTAATCCGATTTATGCAAAAACAATTTAGCAAATATGTACGGTTTAATGATTCTCTTTTTTTGGGGTAGAATTTTTGTTTATCGTTGTGTTGTGTTGGTATAATATAGCGTTATTATAGAACAGGTCTAATATCTGTAGATGATTGAAAATCGATTTTTAGTTGCAATCTACATACCTTTATTGTCTATGGAGAAGATGCCAGTACCATCACCGCCTCTAATAGAATATTCAATATTACTGTCCCCACCAGGCGGATCTAAATCGGTGGCATTGACTTGCATTACAATAGTACCAATTGGTTGATTTTCTTGTACATTTCCAATTAAAACAAAATCACTAAATTGTGGTGCATGTATATTCTCATTAACATCAACAACATAAACAGTAACACTAGTTTCTGATGATAATGAAGGATTACCTTTATCACTAGCAAACACAATTAAACTATGTACTTGACGTTCTTCAAAATCAAGTTGTTTTGTTGTACGTATCGTACCAGATAAATGATCAATTTTAAATGTACCATCACTATCACTATCTTCTAATGTATAAACAACATCCCCATCAAGACCTAGATCTGGATCTGAGGCTGTAACAACCGCTACAACACTACCTTTCGGTATATCCTCTCTGATTTTAACTATATAACTAGGTAAACTAAATTTCGGTGCATTATCATTGATATCATCAATTGTTATTCTGACCATAGCTTCAGAGAACAAGGGTGGATTATCTGGTCCCTTACCACCACCATCTGTTGCTCTAATACGTAACTCATACAAATCTTGGTGTTCTCTATCTAATTTGTTGGCAACTGATAACACCCCCGTTATCTTATCGACAATAAAATCTTTCGTATCTGTTACAAGTTTATATGTAATTTTTGCATTATCACCGGCATCAGCATCAAAGGCATTTGCTTTAAAAATTGCTGTACCGTTAAGTGCATTCTCCGTTACACGAAAACTTGCTAATGTTTTTTCAAAAACCGGTTCATTATCATTAACATCTAAAACAGTGATTGGTAACATTTTCGATGCTGATTTCTGTGGCCGTCCTGAATCATATACTGTAATATTTAGAAAATATTCAAATTCTTTCTCTCTATCCAAATAACCGATAACTTTAAGTTCACCAGTATCCATATCAACACAAAATTGTGAATGTGTATCACCGTTTGATATACCATAAATAAGTTTACCATTATAACCTAGATCTCGATCGCGTGCTTTCAATTTCAGTAAAGTTGTACCAAGGGCTACAGATTCGTTGACTTTGATTTCTGCTGGAAAATCAACAAATTCGGGTGCTTTTAAATTCTGACCATAACGGGTTGGCATCATTGGAAATTCTTCATCAGTAGGTGGTTTATTATTATTCTCAGCAGCGGCTAGAACTTCAGTAAGTCGTCGTGCTACACCCGTATCTTGACAATCAAATGCGCCTGTATCGTCGGTTAGAAATTTACTATTTGTACTGGCCATTAGTTGATTCTTTTTTGTATTAACAAGTTTGAAATGTATTCTTGTTATATCAGCGAAATGTGTACCATCTGTAGCTGTCACATTAATTTCCCTTTCATTAACACGAATATCACTCAAATCACAACTTACACTTATTGTACCAGAAGTTGCATCAATACTAAAACAACCATCTTCATTTCCTGATACAATTCGATAACTGATGATATTGCCAGCATCAAAATCGATAGCTGATAATGTTATAATTTCAGTACCAATCAAGGCATGTCGACTCAAATGACCGAGACAATTAATTTTTTCAAATTGCGGCCTATTATCATTAATATCTCGGACTTTTACAGTTAATTGCATTTCAGTTTGACGTCGATATGGTAATCCCCAGTCTGAGGCTCTAACACGTAATACGTATTCACGTCGCATACTTTCATAATCTAACAGAGCACTCGTTTTAATTACGCCAGAGAAATGGTCTATATCGAATGGTACCTTTTTAATATTCGCTATTAAATAAGAAATATAAGCATTCTCACCACGATCCTTATCTCTTGCATGTACAGTTGTTACAGAAGTACCAGGCGGTAGATTCTCATCGATCCATACTGTCATTTCAGATTTATCAAATATTGGATCGTTATCGTTTGTATCTTCAACATAAATTTTCACTTTAGCGGATGATTGTTTCCTTGTTCCAGCATTGCCCTGATCAATAGCTGAAACTGTAAGGCTATAAAATTGCTTATTTTCAGCATCCAATGGTACAGCTGTATATAACATTCCTGTTTCAGGATTTATACGAAATTCACCACCTTCATTCCCACCAACAATCTCTAGAAATACTTGAGCATTCCGTCCTTCATCAGCATCAATAACTTTCAGTCTTATTAAAGGAGTATTAACTGGGGCTGTTTCGGGTATTTTAACTTCATAGATTTCTTTATTGAATACTGGTGCATTATCATTTAAATCTGTCAGATAAACGGGAATAGATTTATAACTTTCTTTTGGTGGTATACCACGATCGATTGCTCTTAATTTTAATGTGTAACCTTGCGGTGTTGCCTCACGATCCAATAATTTCAACACTTCAATATTAAATTCACCTTTTTGTTTTGTTGGACGTATACGAAAATGACCATCCGGATCGCCGTCAACAATTTCCAAACTAGCTATTTCACCATGTACACCACTATCTTTATCCGAAACATTTACAATGGCATATATGTCAGCATTGGAATTTTCAACGATCTGTGGATGACGTCTAAAACGAATTTCTGGGGCATGAAAATTGACTTTTTTCACTTTAATATGTATTTTAGCTTTACTAACCATCCCAGCTGAACCTTGTCGAAATACAACAGCACCCCTATCTTGACCGAGAACTGTTAATTCGTAATATGCCCTTTCATTGTATCTTAATGGTCGACTTAACGATATCACACCGGACATTGGATGTATTGCAAACATGTCCGTTTCCTCAGCAAAACTATAATAAATTTCCCCATTACGTCCCAAGTCAGCATCCTCGGCAACAACTTTAAGAATACTTTTATGTAATGGTGTATCTTCAAAAACGGTCGCATTATATTCAGTTGGATAAAAGAGCGGATTGAGATCATTAGTATCTAAGACTTTAACTGTAACAGTTGTGTCCGTCGTAAATGACACTTTTTGTTTACCATCTCTTTTAATAGCGGTAGCACGCACTTGTAAAACATACTTGTCTTTACGTTCACGATTCAACACATCATTATTACCAGTTCTAGTTCGTATAAATAAAAAACAAAAATCGCCAACAAGACGGTCTTCAGCTTTAAAAAATTTATCACGATCACCATCAACTATCTTATATCGTATATCGCTGAAAGTATTCGATTGTATATGAATACCCATACGTTCTGAACCTGGTGTCTGTATTGCATATGTCTTTGCAACACTATTTTCCGGTATACTAACATTGTAGTGTTGTTTGGAGAATCGAAATTCAACATCCGTATTGAATGTGGCCCCTTCTGACTTGACCTGGATATGTGCAATCACCAGGAAGCAGCAGGCGAATGCACCAATCAACATCATTTCAGCTCATTGTTTTATGTCTCTGAAATCAAACAAAAAAAAAAAAACAAATGAAAGCGATTAAAATTATAATCAAAATTATTTTACAAAAGGGTAGTTTTGTTGTTATACTTTCGCCAGTTTTTTGCATTATTCATAAAATTTGGCAGTCATCGGACTTTAGGTTGAAAGCCATTCCCAAAGAAACAATTCAACAGTAAACACAATTCTCACATATTTTTCTATACTTTTCCTCTCCTGTTCCATTTTGAATTAACAAATTTTTTAATACCAAAGTTAGAATAAAGGAAACATTGGTAATTCTTAATTTATCAAAGTTTAAAAGTATAAAAGATAGAATTTCTATAAAGTAAGTAACTTTAACCAATAAATAATAACGTCAAACTTTCTAAATATTAATTAACGAAAATTTCATGACATAAACAAGAGTTTAATTAAAGCGGAAGGTGACAAGAAACGGTAAGCAAATAGAAGACCACTCAAAGACTTACAACCCGTTTCCTTCTCAATACACCAATCTCTTTGATTATTGAAGGAAATCAACTAAAACTTAAAAATAGATTGAGAATCGGTTATCGTTAATGCTTTATAGTCAAGTCGATTCCTTTGCAATAGATGTGGTGTAATAAATCCTTGATTTCTTTACAATTTCAGTTTGAAAAATTAAACTCCAAGATTTTTATAGAGTTATCAAAAGGAAACGAAACAGAGACAAGTCAGTTTAACGGTGCAAATTTTATATTAACCAGTAAAGACGTTGTGCTTTACATTGAAGATTCTCTAAATGGCGTCAATATTCCGTTCTAAAATGAACCTTATCTATTTTTTTTTCTTCGTCGTTTTTCTTTACACTAATGGAACGAGATAAGCTATCCTATTAGGGAAGCATCTTTTCTTTTTGCTTTAAAGGATAAAGCACAATGATCATTTAGTATAATTCCCTCCCCCAAAAAAAAGCAGTCGATAAATGACGATTTCTTTTCAATTTGAATTATTTATCAATTCAATTCGTAAAAACCGCAATTTCCGTCGTTTTCAATATTTGATTTTCACCCTTCAAATAAAAATACATAAAAATTGTATATTTCAATTAAAACGGAGAAGGAGATTATAACATGTATTTCACCAAACAGTACATTTAATTAATTTGCAATTAGTGCAAAACAGGTACCTACTACTATTAATTAAGAAGTCAGTAATCTGCGTTAACCTCAATGGGTTGTAAATCGATAACGGTTAATGACAAACAATTGACTCTATATACCCCGATCATCTCATCCCTAACCACCATATATAAAGATAATTACCCTTCCAGTTTGATTAACAATCATTCTAACAAAAGATAAAATCATTCAATATTTTAACGTCTATTCTCTTTATTGTATGGTTAATAAATATGGAAATAAGAGAGGAGGAAAAAATATCTCATATAACATACATTTTTGATCATTTATTGTTATCAACATAGATATAGATGGATAGATATTCTCTCTCGTTCCGATAATGGAAATTGAAATTACATGTCGATATAAGGCTAAATCCTACATGTTTCAATGCCAATATTATTTTCGCTAAAACCACACAAACTGATCGAATGAACAACAATGAAATATCAGATCTTTTTCGTACACGCTTCTATTCCCCCTTTGTTTCGGACTTATTGGAGGAAGTCTTGGTAAATTTCTACAAGAAATATCTTTCAATATACGATATATAAGGACGTGCCGTAGGCCAGAACGGTGTCTGTTTTTCAAATAAAAAATAATCAATGTTCTGATGTCTTCTTTGATATTATTACAAGAACAATGGAAGAAATTAGATATCTATGATAAAACATAGGTAATCAACGAATCAAAAATTTATTGATAATCTCTATTAATCCACCATATTTTCGATAAGAATCACAATTTCACTTATCATTTCTTATCTATTAGTTTCTATAGAATGAATAGAATCGATTTGTTTCACATTTACTGTATACTTTGACGCGAAAGAAAATGAAGTCTCGTTTGATATTCTTTTCAAATCTGATGGGATTTCAAGTACATACAGTTCTTTTAACTTGTTTTTCTCATATCATGCCACCCTCTCGTTTATTTACGAAAAAATCCGATTTTTATCTTGTAAATGGAAAATGATTTCCTTTTTTTTTAAAGTCTCTTCTATTGAAGAAAAATCAACAATTTCTAAAATCAAACGTTAACGAAAATTTTTCATTTAATTCCAAAATTAATGACTTCCATTCAATTCATCAACAATCACTGACGATGAAGTCGGTAGGTATATATAATATCTACATCCTTTGTACCTTTTAAATCAAAATTAATAACAGTTACAGATCCATCCATATAGGTAGGTATATATAGAAGAGAGAATTTGAATCAAACAGCAATTATTCATCATTATAATGAAAATGCATTTGTTACTGAAACAGAGAATCGAGAAAAAACGAATAGTGAGCCTGAACAATAGAGAGATCTACGCACTGTAATCAATTCTTTGACAGTATTACAAATTCACACATACGAGACAAAAATAAAAAATTAAACCGAATATCGTTTTATTGCTGTGGAAAACAAAGAATTTCAGCCTATTGTATGGTGGCATTTAGAATGGGACTATTATGGGCTAAGCCCAAATGAAAATCTCCAAGATTTACAGTTTTCAGCCGTACATTCAAATATATCACCAATGAAATAATACGATGAAGATTTGGCACACTATAACAAATTAAATTAAACAAAAATCAACCCTAAAAAAACACTAAATCTTGCTTTGTTATAGGTGAAAACAGCAAGTTTCTATTGCATGATATTTTGGCAAAATTTTAGTTGTAAGAAAAAATTAATAATAAGACTTTTTCTTCAAATCAGGCAAAGAAAGTGAAAGTTTTTATTGTTAAAAATTTGATTCTATTACCCCCATCACAATTTGAATGTTTTTAAACACCAAAGCACATGTTCTATTGTAACCATTTTATGCTACCAGAAATTTTTTAGTAGCCATAAACTCTCAGTTATAAGATTTTAAAACCAGTCAAGATTTGATTTTTACGAGTTTTACGCAATCAAATTTACCAGCTACCAGTTGTTTTGCAAATTAAATTCGACTGTAGTAGATAAAAATTATACATTTCTTCTTAGTGTCTCATTTATTAGCTATTATTGAAAACAAGAAACGATTAAATTATAAATTCTAACAAAGGATAAATTAGTAAGCCGTAAGAGTCATTGGTCAAAAAACTAGATAGGTACAAATTTAATCAAATTAGCTTCTACAGTTTTAAGATAATACTCAAGATAGTGACAATTTGCCTCAATAACTCCCAAAAGGACCACAGTATCAAAATGAGGGTTAAACCTTTATTTTGTTGACATTGAACTAATTTTCTACTCTTGCTCCGATCACTAGTCATACTTTTAGATTAAACTTGATTAATAATAATAAAAACCCTGGTTAAATTTAAACAATTTTAAAATTCAGAATGATGTGTTAAAATTTTTAAATTTTATGGAGGATCTAAATTAACGTGCGGCTTCTCTCTTTATGTAGGTATAAACAAATTTACAAATTTACTATTTTGGTGGAAATAAAATTACCAATATGAAAAAAAAACAACACAAAAGTTTACAGCTTTTTCAATAGGAACCGACCAATTTGTGTTTTATGTACTGATTGTTTTTGACAATAAAGCTAAAAAGAATTAATTAATGGACACAAAACAATAGGTAGACTTACCCTCCAATTACTAATCAATTCTTTAACAATGTTACCAAAATCGCATAAATAAATCTATTCGCTATTCTTTTATTGCTAATAAAAGAAACAAAGCATGGTAATTTATTGTTAATTCACTTGTCAAAGTATTCCAAATTTAGAGATTGTATAGTGTTGAGCATATAAAGCAGACCACTTTTTGTGTGCCTGTTTAAAACAGGCTTTTGATAGCAGTTATGACAGTGTAACAGAATTTTCATAGGTCGCACTTTAGGGAAAAAAAGGTATTTAATCAGAAGATGGGAGTGGGGTTAGTTACTGGTGCCATTTTTAGTATTTACCCATCATCTTCTTACCTTCGATAGAGAAAGCCTGACTCACACGAATGAAAAACGTGAAATTGCTCGCTCAAGTAGAGTCAGTCTCTTTTATATGCTCGTCACTGTATATATATTATACTGAAAGTTGATAATGAAGATACAAAGTCTTTAGAGTAAACAAAATAAGTAAATGAACGGCTTATTTCATAGTTAGAAATAGTTCAATATTTTCCTAATTAATGAACAAACTATAATCGAGTTTCTTAACAATAATTGACAGGGATATTCCTAATTTATCTGATCTACAACTAAACTTTTCTTATCTTTGGTTAAAATAAGGTATACAAAAGTTATTATTGAACATATTATAAAAGTGGTAGAGGCAAAATTGATAAAGATCAACACTAAAACTTCTAGTCGTAGAAAACTAAACAAGATTCAAGTTAAAATTTAATAATTTAGTAAACTAAATTTATTATTAAAAAAGTCATTTCTTATTTATCGGCATCAGTACAATATTTGTACGATTGTCATCATCACTGTCAAAATATCATTGATATAGACTTGTTGTCATAGCAATTTTCAAATGTAAGAGCAGCAAATAAATCCGAGGATAGAAGAGAGATTCACGTGATAGTAAAAGGGAGGACAAATGTCGACATTTGTGATGTTAGTCACAATAAATTGAATAGAGAACTCATGAATGCTGCTGTCATTTACATTATTGTTTTATGAAGGACGATTTGCATATTTTCATGCTGTTAGAGTGTGAAAAGAAGATTTTTCACTCATTTATTACAAAACTGTTACAGACATGGAAAATAATCTATTTCAAGACTATTGAGAGAAGATGTCGATTCTTTTTGTTTTATTTTTATTTTTACGGAAAAATGAACATTTCAATTGATAAAGCAATACGAACTATTGGTAAATAGTTCTACTATTGAGTATAAACTACTAACCGAATGTGTATGTGTATACAAGCTTCAATAGAACTTTTCTCGTATATTTTTCTATTATAAAAAATTCTATTTTGTTGGTAACTGTATTGCAAAACGATAACAACTATACGAGGTGTACAGATAGGTATGTGCATACAATTTGTGTTGAATTCTTTAAAATTTGCAATTTGTATCCAAATGCATGACGACGGCTTATTTGCATTTTGATTATACGTTCATAGTGACAATAAATTTCAAATATATAACAAATAATTCAAACGTAACACACAAATCAAGCTTTATTCCATTATACAAACCGTTACAATAATTAGCTGTATAGAAAACACCAACTGTATCTCTGTCGTATTTCTTAACGTAAGCCTTAGCAGCGGGATTTGCCCGTAATTGTTAGCGCTCTCCAATCGCACTCGATCTACATCAACCTCTCAATTATTTGTTGCGATTGTAACACTACAATCATTTAACACAGTTGATAAAATGATTTAGCGACGTCACAAACAATAAACAGACGGTCTACTGTAGCTCTTTTTTTTAACCACAGCGAGTAGGTGGGTTCAAGCACTTGCTGAAATACAAACATATTAATTAAGATTATAGTAAAAATCGAGACTAACTATGAACATGGCGTGCGCTGACAGTAAACGTACGACAATCTAAAATAAATTTACAAACCCGCTGTTAACTTATAATAACATCTATAAGATGACTGAAATGGGATACTTGCACTGTAACCTGTTTTATTGTAACCGCAGATTTTTTACGAATTTCTTCGAATACTTGAAATGTTTATTTACCAATAGGTATACACTAATGATAAGATAGTGTCTTGCTTACATACTTGTCAACTGTTAATTAAAAGGTAACGATCATTAAGTCAAATGCACAATAAAATCGTCGTATAGTATGTGAGAATTAGCGCTGAAATTAAGGGAATCATATTCATCTCTCATTCATTAATTCTCAAATAAGGTAGAAAGAGATTTACAGTTTCAACGAGTTTGTTAATACTTGTATTTTTTTTAATTTTTCTAGTTATGTACAGAAACTAGCAGGGAAAATATTTAAATTTATTTTTGTGACCAATTTATCAGTTTCAACATGTTGTTCTGTCATTCAACAGATAAAAATTGTTAACAAATTGTTTCAAACTGATGTTTTCATTACAATCGTCAAATAAAATATTTTTTTGCTCTTGCTATACATAAAAAAATAGAGGTTTATTGAAACACAAAATTTTAATTATCTTTAACCGTTTTACAGTACATACTAAGGGCTTAACCGCAACACAGAAGAACCTAAAACCTTCTATAAATATGCTGCAATTTGAAAGTAGAATCCCTTTATAACGAGATTTCGGCTATAAAGAGATATTTTGTGGTCTGTGCAAATATGTATGAACACAGGTTGTTTTTTCGTAACGAGAATTTGCTTATAACGAGCAATTTCGCTTGTCTGTTAACATCTCGTTATAGCAGGATTCTACTGTAGGTATTCAGATCTACTGGTTGTAGGACAAAATTTGAGGGATGGTCAGTATTCTCCTTGTTTTGTTAAATTTTATTCAGCGAAAAAGAAACTCGATGCAGTACAATAAACTTAAGTTAAGTGACAAAGTCGAAATACGATTCTTCTACTCTTGTCCAGGCTTTTGTGATTTCTTACTTCTACCTCACCTCCAAAAAGAAATTTCAATTTATTGTAAACTAATACGACAAATATTTGCCAAAATTATGATTAGAATGGAATATGATCTGAGGAGAAATAAGGCGAAAATAAAGAAACACAATGTTTTCATAGAATACCACTTACAATTCCCAAAAGAGATTTGTTATGAAATTTTCAGTAAAACATTGCTGTTTCAAAATTTTCTTTCTATCTATAAAAGATATCTTTTTGCTCCATCTTGTTGGTTGGCAATTTTTATGTCATATTCTTATATATAGAAACTTACATACAATGTATAGTATAACATGTATAAAATGATAAACTGTTGTAAAGTTAGTTTAATAAATGTCGGTATTCGTAGTTGTAACAGCTGCATTCTATGGACCACAATAAAGATGAAAAACAATTTATGTTGTTGGACCGTGAAAGTACTTATTGACCACCAAGGTGGTTTTATATCTTCAACATGCTATACTTAAGGAGGTCGTAATCTTTCGCTAGAAAACTTCAATCTATTGATCTATAAGCTACACTGACAATCTTAGTGAGAGGCAAAATTCCTGATTACTTGTAATTAACCACACTGTGGCTTAAATATGGCTCATTTTTATGATTCTTATGAAACTCCTATCAGAGCAAAATTAAAGCCTCGGAATGTTGGTCACAAATACTCGTTTCAGGCAATGACTTGATTTTCAAAGATGAGCTACACATTTAAATCACTTAAAATGACTGGAAGCCCTTTCCAAGAGTTTTTTCGTTTTTTACGACTACATTCTAGAAAAAAATCCGAAACGTTTTAACTGTTTCGGAGTAAAATGGAGAGAAACGCAAAAATTCAATGTTGGGATGATCCCCGAGTTATTTTACGTATGTGTAGCAAGTTTTTGAAAATCGTAACATCGTAGAAAACAAGCGTTTTTCGACTTCAAAATGAGCTACGAGGCTCTAATTTTGCTAAGATGTTCTTAGGAAAGCCTTCTACAAATCCTTAAAAATTATTCGAATAGTTCGCCAACTAATAAAAATTTCATAAGTATTGAGCACATTTAGAACCGACACCTGTATAGTTTTAATTGTTTTCTAAGAATATCTGACTATTTTTAATATATGTACGTTTAATAAGAAAATTGGTATAAAATTTAAGCTGGCAGAGATGTTTTTCATTCCATTAACTTTAATATTTTCAGACATTATGCACATCATTATTCATAAATCGTATGCTTCATAAATAATTCATTCAAGATTGTCACATCAAACTAAAGCAATAATGTAACACGTAAATAGATCAATAAGGAATCGTTAGTTTCTCAAATTGTATTCTACTAAATGAAAAACACACTACTATTTTAGTTGATTTAAAAATCGATATATTGATTTAAAAATTACAGGTTTCGATTGTAATTTCAATGACGAAAAATATCCGTTTTCATGAAATTAATATTAAAGTTAAATTCATTATAGTATTCCAAATAAAACATGCAACAATATTAGGAAAAAATGGTACGAAGAAGACGGCTTCCAAACGGAGGTAAGATGTCAAGATAAAATAACAACGACACTTTTCTAAAGCTCTAACATTTTTTTTCCTACGTTTTGTTCGTAGTTCTAAAGAAATAAAACGAGAAAGTTATCTGTTGTATAAAACATACGAAACAGTCGGATTGACCTTAGATCATGCTAGTGCTCATAATTTTTGCATAAATGTTTGTGCTTGTTGAAGATTTCTTTCGATCTATCTCGAACGCCAACACACAAAATTATATGCGTAGGTATATTGTCACCTACATTAATTATTGATAGAATATAAGGCTGTATAAAGGCACATAAACAACAAAAAAATCTATATACAGAATGGTTCCTCGAAAGAGATGTGGGTATTAAGTGAAAGTTATACGATTAGTTGAAAATTTATTTTGCTCAAATTAGAAGCCGAAATTTAGAAATGTCTTTTTTTGGGCTTCTGTGTTCTGTGAAAATTTTAAAAAGAACACTGAAACTGAAAATAGAAGCAAAAAGATTCAGTAATTTAATTTGTAAAATTTGTTGAAGAAGCCCTCCAGAATAATAGAAAACAATTTCATATTTTCTTCAAGAGTCCGATTTATTTAAATTTAATGCGAAATATTTCATGAGTTGTATATGTTGAAAATGTTGTAAAATGTTACAAATTCAATTTTTCCTAATCTTTCTTACACTTTGCAACTTTCTTTACAAATTGAAAACTGCAGACATAGCTTTGAGTGATGCATTCTTTTAAAATCACTTAAAATTACTTAAATTAATAACTGTACTATTCTCAATTTTAGATTCAGATCAGTAAATTTATTTGTAAAGAAGAGAAGTAATGTGTTTGAAAATTCAATATTTGATGAAGAATGATGGATAGAAAAGTCAAATATACTGAAATTTTATTTGACAAGCTTCTGACAAGTGTTTAATAATTCTCAAAAATAAAAAACGATTATTATTCAACGTTGACGGTCTAAAGTTTTGCCACCCATATCGGCTAATGATAAAATAATTTTCCTTTTTTTCTCCCTTCTTTCAATGTTGTTGATAAAGATCAGGAAATTATTACAAGTGGAAACGTTAGAAGAAATTACACAATTTCGTTCAATAAAAATAAAACGATAGGTCAGTAACGATAAAAACAACTTTCATTGACTTTTCAAATCTGGTGCTCTCCTACACGTTAGTAATCAATGAAACTACCTACACAAACCCATTTAAAAACCAGTTCTTTACAAATTTCTGTCTCTACCATATGAGAAGTAACTAATCGTTAATATGTAGATATAACTATAAATTTACCATACGTTTTCTTTTAACGTTTTTTTATGTGAATTCTAAACAATTTTCCGTTATAAAAACGTAGGATAAACGTTTACACTTCGTTGAAGATGGATTCTCACCATAAAATCAAGCATGGAAAATTAAATTTGTTTAGATTATCTTATAATAACAATGAGACTGAGTGTTGAATTAATCGATTAACACTAACATTATAGTTGAATAAGATTACATCAATGTTTGATAATAATATGAGGGAAGAACTCATCAAGATTAATGTTAAAATTACCACCTCATTAAATTCTTCTTATTATTATTATTCTCATTATAATTTACAACGAAAAATAATGTGAAATAGAATTGTATTATTTAAAAGAAACTGGATAAATACTAGGTTTAAGATTCAAATATTTACATTAAATTTATTACAATTGTGAAACTTGAAAGTTCAACATATAACTTTATCATAAATACGTAATAAGGGTGTTGTGGTTTCATTTATTGTGGCCGTTTTATACATCTTTGAAGAATCTCATTTATCAACTTGACCCTACTGTAAAGAAACCGAAAGAAATCTGAATTTGTCGACAAATATATGAGGTACTTGGTTATTTTACTTGAATTTATATTACAATTTATATTTATGAGTATTGGGGTGCAAAAGTTGATGGGGGAAACGGGAAAAAAATGTAAACAAAACATAATTTCATAGATTCCAACAATTATGCCACATAAATACAACAAAGCTTCCAAGAGAATTTGAAATTTTTAATAAAAAAAAAAATTAAAAATAGAACTAACGATTTCCTGAAAACATCGCATTTATTCATTGATAAAATGCAATGATTTAGAAAATTACCATTCAAATGAGCATAAAACTAATACGAGTGAGAAACAAATTAGAATAGATCTAAAAAGAAGTATCAAAGTATCACAAATAAGAAATGAATAGAAGTCAAAACAAACACAGATTTCGTATAGACAAAGGCAAAGACATAGCAAACGTTGGACATCAAAGTTAAATCTTTAGAGAAAAGACGACAAATATAACACAGAAATCATGACTGAATTCATAAATACAGACTGGTCGATTTCTTTGTAAGAGAAGGTAATAAAAAAAAAAAAAACCATATACAATCACAGTCAAAGGTCTTCTTCTCGTACACCTTCTCGTTTTTTATTAAATGAAACTGCTGACGAATTGTCCGCAATCAGTTGAATTGAATAAATTCCCTAGTGTAAATTAAGAAAACAGCGATTTTCTCGTATTATTACAAATAGAATATTTGAATATTTAATTAATATTGATGAAAATCATAGATTAAAAGTAAATAAACAAGAAAAGATTTAGACATGAAGTCTACAGTAAAACCATTATAACATAGCAATACTGACATCTTTGCATTAATTAAACCTAAAACATCTCTTAGTTCCTAATTATCCAGTATTAGATTAAAGTTATTTTGTAAAATGTTGATGTTCTAGTTATATTTGACGTATTTCGACTCCTCCAATATTACCACAAGTTGAAATTGAATTTATATTCAAACATAACAGCATACGAAAGCATCATCAGTTTGATTCAAAGAGTCACATTTCCATATTAGACTTTTGCATAAATTTTGTATAATTATATTATTGTAATTATTATTATTACAACCAACAATATTAATCATCTATGCTCAGGTGAATAGTTGACAGTTATCATTTATATTGGTACAGATGGTGGTAGGTAAGATAATAACAAATAGAGATCAATTCACGAGAATGAGAATGAATGGCTAATATTTCTAAAGTTAATCCCAATGGATATGTTCCATTTTAATTATTTCAACATTCAATCGATCACCGTTAAAATATTGCATCTAATAAGAAGTCTTTAAAACGGATGATGCTATATTTTAAATTAGATGGGATATCTTCCTTTATACAGGGTGTACTCGAATTGACTGTGCAGGGCCCGAAAAGATGAGAATAATTGTGTAAAATATTAGGAAGTTTTATAGTCGTTTTTTGAGAAAAACGATAGACAAAATGTGTTGTCTTTTTGTTCTTAGTACTGTGTAAATGTGAGATGTGTTATAGTAAGATTTGCATTCTTATCAGCTTTCGTGATAGGTTGGAAATTATCTAACGACCATCTAACAATGGGCACGTTCAATGAAGCTAATCACCACAACTGTTGGCAATACTAATTCGAGCTGCCTGACTGCTGACTCGCAACGGTTGAGTATTTTAGTCAGCGATAGATTGGTGCGTTTCCCCAAATCAGCGCAAATATATGGCAGACGACGATCAGCTGTTTCCTTACGAAAAGATGTGACAAAAGATACAAATAATGTTCAACGAATACTCAACTGTTGCAACTCAGCAATCCACAGCGCTTTTATTACTAAGCCTAACGTGTTTTATACGTTGATCGTTCGTTGAACACGCGAAATAGTCCAAATTTTGGCTCTTAATAGTATATTATACAACGAGTATATAATGAGTGCTATTATTAACGAGAATGAAAGTTACAACACGAGAAAGCGGAGCGAACAAGTGTTGTAATCATTCGAGGTAATAATAAGCAGACATTATAGCAAGTTGTACACTAAACTTTCTGAACGATTTATTTACAGGAATATTTATCTGCGTCATTTTCGATTTTAAAATCGCACAAAAAACGAACACTTTAGAACTGTTATTAGTTAATATTGTCGTTTTATTAATTTTTTGACGTAACTATGTTTTTTTACAGAACAGAAACTGTTATCTACTACTAAAGTCGTCTTCGTGGTCACTTTCCATTGTAAGTTCAACGTATATTGTCACAAATAAGTATTTCTTTGAAATACCATTTTATTTATTTTTTGCCGTTGCCATGGCATTCTTACATTTCACAGCAACTATGATTGAAAATCTCACAAAAAAGGCTCACTTTAGGCCTACTTGTTGAAACTATCGTTTTATTTATTTTTGTCGTTACCATGGTTTGTTTACATTTCAGAACTGCGACCATCCTGAACGATTGTTCATCATACATTATCTTGCCATTTCGATATTCCATATTATCGAGATAATGAGGTTTGCTCTTATTGAAATGCAATTTAATTACACCCTGTATGTATGAGTATAGATTTTAAATTGATGACTATTAAAATTCTCGTTTATCTTTCGTTAATTAATTGAGGGAGAGAAGATTAAAATTCGACATTTCCCTTTCAGATTATTAATTCAATTATTGTATCGTTTAAGATAATAATTAATCAATTGATAAGTCTTTGGTGAAAACTTTTTTCTAATTATTTGTATTTTTTGACAACAAATAGCTGGATATTCAATGAAGAATAAAATGAAAATTTTAGAATTTCTTAGGAAAAACTCGTACAAAATAAGCACAAACATATATTGAAATACTGATTTGAGTTAGGTTGGGTTTGTGTTATCAAAAGAGAACATAATTTTTAAAATAGAAACACACACATATATTACGATAGCTATCAGATAGGTTAGACGGGAGTGTGTTTTCAAAAAAAGGACCAAAGTGAAATAGAAATCTTTTTAAAGTCGAACGGTACTTGAAATAATACCACACCACAGAGACAGAGAGAAAACGGAGAGTTAACAGTAATAACAGTAAATTCAGTGGAATTGTGAACAAACTAAACGGATACGGATATAATTTACATTAGGATTTTGAAGCAAACATTAGAGATTTCTATGCGGTTTTTGTATTTGAATTTCAATAATTCTTAAAAATATAATAAAGCCGTTAATATATTCTTTATTTTCGTTACTGATTTTATTTCGTGAGTAGAAATAATTAATTTTATAACTACAGGATTACGAATTTTAATCAGCAATAAATTTCAAATTAATTAACAATCCATCTCACAATCAGACGATATTTTATAACAAAAACAGCAATAATCGGGTTATAATTTCTATAAATTTCGGTATAAGTAAACTTACATATTTTTGTATTAAACGTCTTTACGAATATTTTCACATTGTTAATTACTCCTTATAATTAGAAGACGGTGATTATATTAAGACGAAATTCTATTTACTTACAAATTACAAGTGTATACCGTATATTCATAAATATTTCGTATTTAAGCCCGGTTAATCTAAACATAATAAAAAGAAAGTTATATCCATTAGTAATCTGATTTAGATTTTTTCCGCCTATTCAAATGTACCATTTAAAATGAAAAATCGGGATAAAATTGAGGCTGAATTTTCAACGAGAGTATAACACGAATAATAAGCATTTGCTTAAATTTTATAAATAATAATGTTGCCTCAATCAAATTCTAAGCTTATTTTATAGACCTATATCTAGAGCTAGGAATACAACTTCTTTATAGATCTCATTAATTCATGTACAGGATATCCGTTTCAGGTAGATCTAATTCGGATATCTTTGTTTGCTTGCTTATTTGTTCGGAAAACGTAAAGAATATTAAGCCGCCCGCGTACACACAACGATAAATCGATACGATAAATCTGTACAGTACTTTATTTTCTATTTTACGTAGTGTATAAGTATGGACGAAAACTGTGAAGTTTTATCGGTCGAGTCAGACCACCAGATACAATCGAAAACTGATTTATCTGTACAGTTTAAGCTGTGTAGATAAATCGTTGTGTGTGTGTGTGTGGCGTTGTGGGGGAAGCAAGTGATCGCTGCTTGGTAAACGGACTGGATTTTTTCCGAATCGGTAAAATCGAAACAGTTTTATCGTTGCGTGTATGAGTGACTTAACGAGTTAAATAAGAGTCAATGGAATCCACTTTTTTGTTTTTCCCTAAACGAGTCAAAGAAAGGTGGAGAAGTATGTGATCTGACGAATTTTTAGACAGTTGATGAAAATTCAATGCTAATCACTAATAATTTTTTGTCAAAGCATCCAAAAATTAGTGGTAAAGCATAGCAACTTCTACATTTTATGATCACTTTACTTGTAAAATGTAAGCTATAATAAACAACAGCTAAACGAACCGCTACTGGTCAGACTATATTGCGTTCTCTCTAGCGTTCCACTGACAATTCAGCCCTTCGTCCTATAGCACTACGCCCCCGTCACCCTTAAAGCGATACGTTTCTTATGACTCATAAGTTATGAGCAACGCATTCAACTAATATACAATATAGAGCACGTATTTTAATACCTCCTTTTTCTTTAACCAACTTCTACGTGACATCTTAGATCCGTTGTTGTACTAATTAATGTTTCAACAATATGTCGTACACCTCTAGATATACATTTATACAATGTAGCAAAAAGGTTGAACGTTTAATGAATCTAATTATTAGTTAAATGTAATTAAACCACAAATCTAAATATCTTTTGTTATTTTCAAAATTATCTGAGGAGATAATCCATCTTAATTTATATTTATTATTTTCAAACATTGTTGAGAAAATGTAGATTCAAAACTGCAACTATATACAGGGTGTAATCGAAATCCCTGACAATCTTCAAGCCACGTAAAGAGCTCGAATAATTGAGCCGATTTCTACATATAATATATTAGCGTTCGTTTTCGAGAACAAAAAGTTGAAAATTTAGCCAAGATTTTTAGAACCACTGAAATACAATAATCTTAACGATAAATAATTGTGTTTAATCAACAATCGTACTTAATACCTCTCAGCTGATATCAATATTCAGTGTTCAGGTACCAGTCGAACGGGAATGTTGATTGTGGATGATTACGGGCTTATTTTTTTTTGTCTATTAACAGACATATTTTTGTCATTTTTTTATGGAACCATGCGAAACAATTAGTGTTTTCAGTGCGGTCGGAAATGTCGACAAGTTGCGGACCCGACTTTGTGAAGCTTCAAACGAGAGAGTATAGTTTTGTATAGGGTACCTTTTGAACAAGTTCATAGTGATTTTTGTTTTACATCATGTATTTCTTTAGTTGTTAATCAAATTTGTTGTGTATATGTTCAATAAGTAAGTTAGTAAGACGTGCGCGGCCAGTTCAATGGATATTCTTGATGTGTTATCTGACACCAAAAAACAGCGACCATCAAACAATGGTTCAAAATTTGTCCATTTTAGTAATAATTTTTTTTTTAACCTTCAAAATATGTTTAATGCACTCTATTCTACATAGGGATAGTGGGGTTTGAATTTTGTCGGGAATTTCGATTACACCCTGTACACCCATTTAACATTTTAAACATGAATTCGTTATAATTAAAAAATCTCCAAAGGCAGCAAGTACCTTATATAGCGAATTTTTTTATGTATCTACATACTGAAATATTAATTGCAAAACATTCTTATGATACTGACAATTAATATATTTTAATAACATTGAATCAACTAATAAATTCATTTCCCCGATGTTATTTTAATATTTATGATTTTTATTGAAAAATACTTTTAATCCACAAACAATAAGAAACACTAAAAAAAAAAAATAATAATGAAGTTTGTTGTTTGTCTAATACGTCTAATCAAGGCCTGCTTGATTTTTTCAAGCGAAATTCTCTAGCAGGCCTTGCGTCTAATATTAACTGTCAAAATTAGTTGCCCCCCCGCGATATTCAATTTTTTTTCTAATATCAATAGTCAGAGAACATATAGCCACCTGAGATAATCGATTTTACTGCTTATACTCAAAAAAGAGATTTTTGCATTTTTCTTGCGAACCAACGAACCGATTTTGATGATTTTTTTTCTGGGTCATAGAGAATGGTCGGCTCTACTGTTATTTTAATTTTCATCAAAATCTAAGCAAATGTAATATTGAAAATGATTTTTTTTAACATTTCTTCAGCTCTTATTCCAAAAGTGTTGGCCTTACCGGTCTGGCCAACGAACTCATCCAAGCTATCACAAAGACCGATTTTTGTACCAAGTTTCATTCAGATTGGACTATTTTTACGGCAGTTATCGTGGGTATACATATATATATATATAAATATATATATATATATATAAATATATATATATATATATATATAAAAATTTTAACGAACGGTGGATATGGGTTCCTTAGGTCCCAAAACGAACTTCTGTGCAAAAATTTTTCGGAAATTCAAAAGTGAGGATCTCGTCATTAGCTAATTTTTTTAAAAAAAATTCGCTAATATGGAAAATTAAATGAACTCTATAACAGATATGAATTTATAAATTAAGTATACCTTTACAGTCAATTTCATTAATAAATCAGAGGTTCATTAATATAAAATTCTACTTAAAATGCATATGTTAATTTAAGAGGGTTGTGGGAAAAAAGTAGTATTATAATCATAAATTATTGAATTTAATGAAAATCCTACCTTCATTTTATTTGGATCGTTCAGAATTCAGGTGTTGGTGGTGGCGCTTGATGTTTCATTTACACTACTAATACCTGCAAAAATAAATAAAAAATAGTCAAAAAATTATACTTAAGCTAGTTTAAGTTAATTGGCTTAACTTGAAGGCATGCAAATCGTACACACATATTTTTCTTATAAAAGTAGTAAGTGTATTCTTTTATTATGAATTAGTTGCAGATCGGCGTGAGGGGCAGTTTCAAGTTCAGGCACATGAAATATATTTCTGATAACTGATAAGTTAGCTTCGGACAATTTTTACCGTACAGTAGCAATGACGTCATTGCTTAGAACTATCATAGAAGTGAGCGGTCTAGTTACAACTCGATCTCTCAAAAAAGTTCTACGCCTATTCGATGACATCGACGTTACGAACAACAAACAAATGGTCCAATGTATTCGATATTAACCCTCTCTATCTCTAACATTAACAGGCGCAGTATGATGCTTGGAGTTGTTGATACATTATATGAATTAAAAAAAATCTCCAAAGGCAGCAAGTACCTTATATAGCGAATTTTTTTATGTATCTACATACTGAAATATTAATTGCAAAACATTCTTATGATACTGACAATTAATATATTTTAATAACATTGAATCAACTAATAAATTCATTTCCCCGATGTTATTTTAATATTTATGATTTTTATTGAAAAATACTTTTAATCCACAAACAATAAGAAACACTAAAAAAAAAATAATAATGAAGTTTGTTGTTTGTCTAATACGTCTAATCAAGGCCTGCTTGATTTTTTCAAGCGAAATTCTCTAGCAGGCCTTGCGTCTAATATTAACTGTCAAAATTAGTTGCCCCCCCGCGATATTCAATTTTTTTTCTAATATCAATAGTCAGAACATATAGCCACCTGAGATAATCGATTTTACTGTTTATACTCAAAAAAGAGATTTTTGCATTTTTCTTGCGAACCAACGAACCGATTTTGATGATTTTTTTTCTGGGTCATAGAGAATGGTCGGCTCTACTGTTATTTTAATTTTCATCAAAATCTAAGCAAATGTAATATTGAAAATGATTTTTTTTAACATTTCTTCAGCTCTTATTCCAAAAGTGTTGGCCCTACCAGTCTGGCCAACGAACTCATCCAAGCTATCCCAAAGACCGATTTTTGTACCAAGTTTCATTAAGATTGGTGTATTTTTACGGCAGTTATCGTGGATATACATATATAAATATATATATATATATATAAATATATATATATATATATATAAATATATATATATATATAAATATATATATATATATATATATATATATATATATAAAAATTTTAACGAACGGTGGATATGGGTTCCTGAGGTTCCAAAACGAACTTCTGTGCAAAAATTTTTCGGAAATTCAAAAGTGAGGATCTCGTCATTAGCTAATTTTTTTTAAAAAAATTCGCTAAAAATTGTAATTGTGTAAGCTGTAATTGTGATTATAGTAAGAAGCGAGAGTCACGTATGTACGTTCATAGCGTGCGTTGGCGATAATCGCGCGACAATCTAAAGCAGGTTTATAGTCTTAAGCTTACTGATAACATAGCGATTTATGATACGGAGGTGGAATAATTTGCATTTCAAATTAAAACATTGGATGGTACAATTTTTTTCAAAAATTGCAGTGTCCTTTGGAATATTACAGAAAAGAACAAGCTCATTTTCTTGTAAATAATTATTTTAATTTTAAAATTGCAATCCGAATTCTACTTTAGCTTACCCTTTCAAACTCTAGATAGAAGCCAGTCAGGTTGATCAAATAAAAATAGACAAACTATCTCAAATGTAACGTAATCAAATGTTACCAGAATTGGAAACTGGATGATTTATTGCTGTAAATCCTCTGTTAGAGGCTTTGATTCAAGAAAAGGGAAAGTTTTCAGTTTTTGTAATATTTTATTCGTTTACATTGTAGAAGAGTTATTATGTTTATTGATAAAAATTTGTCTTCGTCCAAATATACAACATTATTATTATTATTATAGCCATCATCATCATCATCATCTGTATTATTACATAATCATTTATTAAAAAAAAAAACTAGAACTGTCACCGCCATTAAAAGCTTCATTCAGAAAGAAAAACTCTCGAAAATCCTTAAATTGATAAAACACAACTACCATCGAGACTAAAATAACATGCAAACTGACACTTATCAAATATTGTTCCCTTATAAGTATTACACATTCTGATGGATTGGTAAACATAAAATTATAATCTGTTTGTTCAATTATTCCTTTCATTCAAATGAATGAAAATCGGAACCTCTCTAAAATTGAATAGTATTAAAAATATATTTATAACGGAATTCGAAAAGTGTTGATAAAGAAAATATCACGAATATAACATGAACAAGATTTATTACTCATAAAACATCAAACACCCTCCTTTATAGAAAGGGAAAAAAAAACCTAGATATTAGGTATATTTTTATATAGCTAGATTCTCGTACAACATTCGAATGAAGCTAGAAATTGAACAAGAAATCCTCCCAGAATCCACATAGTCAGGAGAAGAAGAAGAAGAAGAAGGGAAGATCGATGGTTTGAACGATGAAACGATTGTCAAAACGTCGGAAACAATGTTATAGTCGTACATGTAAGGTTTTCAATTTTTCTTACATTTCGTTCCGGGAATTCTTTTGTCTACTTTTATCTATGTGTATGTGTACCTATATGTGCTTGAATGAGTTACAGTACAAATAAATGGCATGTAAAAAAGGTATTGTAGATGTGTTGTAAAACGGCGAACAAACTTACAATTTTCAAGGATTTGTCGAAGATTATGTTTGACAAATTCTAAAAGTTAGCAAACTGTTCTCGTATATTGTTAGAAATACATCGATCTCTAGTTAGTAATTGTAATGGCCAAGCAACGGACATAGAAAGCTCTGTGTTTGTGCCCTAATATACGGCGCGCGTGTCCGGCGTTTGTCGTACGTCGGTAGCCATCCATTGGCGTGGGGGATCGTTCTAAATTTAAAATCCACAAACACTTACTTATATTTGATTACATCGCAATTTGTGTCACATTTATTGTTTAAAAACACATCTTGAATCTCTTCAATATGCAGAGATACATTATACGTATTTATACGCAATTAAAGCTAGAATAGATTCTTGATAATTTTCTTACAAAATTAATATTTAAAAGAATAGAAAAATGCAAAGTCAATTTATCAATATCAAGTACAATTACATATTGATTAAATTAAACTTGAATATTAATTATTTAAATAAGAATTTTCTCTTTCATTCATTTCGTGAAACTTTATCTACAAAGTTAAAATAAACATTGAGACAATCATCAATAAACAAATCGAAAAAAAAGGAACATTACACTAGATAAAAACAATAATATCGAAATTCGTTATTTCTCCCTGATTGAGGTCTATTGTCTATTGTTGTTAATTTTCTACAAGCCGAATATTAATAATCGTATAATAATTTTTAAATTGCCAATTACCTATCTTAAAAATCCATAAATATTATTTCGAAAATTTCGTTCACTTTTTTGTTAATTGATTTGATATATGTAGGTATTTTTTTCTATTTTGTTTAAAATATTCCAACAGCCAGCCAACCTCACTGTGGCGCTCATGAAAAGGCAGTATATAATCAATTAAATCAACAGATATGGAGCGCTGTGGGCCACCTGTTTATTGTGCGTGACGTCGATCTCTTACTTCAATAACTATGTTGACTGACTGTAATGTTACAAGCACGGCGAATAAACGTATAACTGTGCAGAGAGATTCAGAGCGATCGAGTTGTAACTATACAAGCGCTCACATGTGTGATAGTTCAGCGTTATGATCTCATTGCTACCGTGCGGTATAAAATGTCCGTTGCTAAGTAATGGCAACGAAAACAGAAAGGATTGAATTCTACAAGTTTAACAAATACGTGACAAGTATTCAAGTTATTTCACTACAATTTCAATATTTATGTCAACAATGAATTGAAACTGTTGCGCAGGTTACAGCGCAAGTAGCTCATTTTAGTCATCTCATAAATGATTAAATGACTGTAGTACAAATAAATGATGATGATTGTAACTTTAGATAGAGATTATCTCCTATAGTTTGCAGAATAAGAGTGCTTATCTCATGCTTTGTTCGATTAAAAATAATAGAACATTATTCAATTTTTGTTATTATCTCCATTTTAAATTCAAGTTTTGATAATAAACACCAAATAGAATAGTTTTTTCCTTCTTTGTTTAATACAATTATCTCATGTATTGTTCACAAAGACAGTTACTAACAATTATAAAACTATAAATTTGGTACAATTTTCAAATTTCTATTGTTCAACAATACAATTTGCATATTTTCATAATTATTTGGTATCATTTATATTCAAATAGTTTCGGTCACAAACCCTAGATTACAAAGATATATGCATTAAATTTCCATCATTTCCTCAATATTCGAACAATCATCCAATATGTAAACTGCATGAACCTGGCTAAGCATTAAGTTAAAGGGGAGAAAAACAAGAGGACACAAAAACTTGAATAAATTTCCAATATTTTAATGCAACATAAACAGAAACTTTGCAAGCTTTAATGTAAATATGTATCTGCATGTTGCATTTGAACAGTTGACTTTTATTATTATTACTAACAAACAGAATTATAGCATTTGCTGGAATAGTACAGTCGAGTGCACTAAAAATAAGACGATTCTTGAGCGAGAAATAGCCCTTTTTAGTTTTGTAAACCAAGCTTTCTTCATCTTAAAGGGAAGATGTGGCGATATGGGTGATTTGTGTTTCCCACTTTCTGTCTGATCATATACAAGATGACACCCATAGTCGCATCTACGTTTTTTGAATGGATATTTTTCCTTCCAAATTCTGACCTGTTAGAGATCTGCCATATTGTGAGAAAGTTCCTCGCAACTATTGTCACATTTTCAGTGCACTCGGCTGTACTTTTTTTTTGTAAAATCTTGTGTTAACCAGAGAATTTGTAAATAGGACAAAAAAAAAATCAAATTTTTTTTATGTATTTATAGGTAGGTAGAGCCACCAATTACTGAATAATTTTCGAATCCGATGTTTTACGGCAAAGTCAACGCTCGGAACAGAACTCAAATTTAGTATAATTTCAACAAGTATAACTTAAATGAGAATTAAGCTGTGCTTAATAAAATAAAAATTTCCTACTGTGTACGTTTGTACCCGTCATAATTGTTTGAAGTTTCCCAAATAAACAAGACAGTAATGTTGGATACAACAAGATTGTGTTCAATTAGGCTGCAAATTAGTGTAGGTACCTCAAATGTACAGCGAAATTAGATAATCGTTGAACGTCCTAAGATAATGTCATTAATTATCAGTTTTACGTGTTAAATTTTACTACATTTAGAAAACCGATTTGTCAGTTTGTAGTTTTAAAATATCTTCCCTATCCCTATTTATTGATTGTTTAAAAATATACAAATTTGTTCCGGATATAGGAGTTTTTTAATTCCGGTTCGTTGAAATCTTCCCCATGTTGATACTGTTTAAGCAAGCACATTTTCATTTATAGAAAGTTTTAATTATTTTTTTTTCTTCTGTAAAATTATATTTAACATCAATCATAAATCATAACCAAAAAGACTTTATTTCCATTTCATTTTAATTAAATTAAAACTTAACAAATTGAGTTTGTTGATGAAAAATTAGTAAGAAAATAGAAAATTTGGTCTTTTTTGTTGTATTGAAACAAATATAAACAGCAAAAAAAGATATAAATCGCCTATAATAAATAACAAACTTTCAACTACGGTTCTTAAACAAACAATGCATCTAGTTAAGATATACACTAAAGGGGTGCGCCCAATATTAATTCAACCGAAGATACAAGAACAAATAAAACCGTTAATGGAGTTTTCTAGGTCAACAGGTACGTCGTATAGATAGATAGCTAGATGGATAGGTGGTGTAAATGTAACCAGTAAATATCGTGTTAATTATATTCAAAATCGATAATGTCAAAATAAACAAATCGGAAATCGGAAAATTTAATGTTACTGTTAATAAAACAAAAACAAAATGTTAAAGCCAACGTTAACAACGAGGGAGAAGAGACTGAATTAATGACATTTGTTGTTTCTTTTACTCTAATTTTCTCCTTGTCTTTGTTGTAGAAGTTGGAATGTTTCTTATTATCTCAAGATACGTTAAAAACTAATTAGTTTTAATAATAACACTCGTCAAATACAGTAAAGCTAACTAATAATGTTTTCATTTATTTATGACAGTTATAGTTTTTATTTAAATATAAGTAGAGTTTCAGTTAAGTTGTCAAGTTAAAATAGTTCGATACTATACATAGAATTCTGATTGATGAAATACGATTTTCGAACTTGAATTGTTCGCTTTAACGTAACATAACTTTCAATACGTAACACACACCACATTCCTCATTGTATTTACGAACAGGAATATCTCTCCTTTAACTTCAGTATAATTTACAGCAATATTGAAGGCAAAGGGATTAAGCAATCGCAGACTGGTTGGTGGATAGAGCGAAACATTGAGAGACCGAGAGAGCATTGATAAATGCTAATTTGAATTTATATGGTAAATGCGTATCAAGCATACACTTCTACACACAACTATTTAGAAGGACTAGTCGAGTTGTATATGTGGAAAATATACCAAGGATTGAGAACGTATCAAGGGAAAATCCCCTTGTGTCTTTTACATATCATGTACCTACCCTACAGTAGATTGCCTCTTGTGAAAAAGAAAAAAAATTAAGTTATTTGAATCAATATAATGGAGATCATATAGAAAATACTAAATGAAATATTGGGAAAATGAACAATCTATTGGGACTATAACTTAATCAATACGATAACAATCTGGGACTTTTCATTCGCTTTTATTAACAAGACTCCAAGATAAGCATTAAACAAAATTGTTTGAAGTCAAATCAACTTCATAAAACATCCTCATGTAAACGTAAGTTATTGTTAGAAGAACAGAACCTTAGCGACTTCTCTTCTTCCAATTCTAAGAGTCAAGTTGGGCGAGCTTTACTATAACATCGACTGTTGATCGTAATACTAATTCGAATCGACACTTAATATTGGGATCGGTAAAGTGGCAATAAGGTGCCAATACTGCAATAATAGCACACACATATACATCGTAGGAGAAGTATTTATGTAGAAATAGCGGAAACATACAATATACAGGGTGTAATCGAAATACCTGACAATTTTTAAACCACGTATAGAGCCCGAAAAATTCAGCCGTTTTTTTGAGGGTTGAAAATTTAACCAGCAATTTTAGAGCCACTGGAAACGAGCATATATTTGATAAGTAGGTCAAGTAAAACTTATTTGGATAGTTCAATGAATATCTTAGATGTGTTACACTCACATGCTTTCTTATCAACTCTCGACAGCAACATTACGGGAGGGTAGTACTTAACCAGTGACCATCAAACAATGGTTCAAAATTTGTCTTATTTTAATGTAAAAAAATTGTTCTCGTCGACCCTTCAAAATATGTTTATTAGACTCTATTCCACACAGGGATAAGTGAGATTTGCATATTGTCAGTGATTTTGATTACACCCTGTATACGGCAATATTGTGAAATTAACTATTTAATCGAAATAAAATTCATACGATTCATAACTAATAAAGTAGCTGGTGTTCAATTGTATAACTATAGATCTACACAATAAAAGTCTCATTCATAAGACTCGGCAATATTATTGGAAAAAGTCGAAAGTCATCTTGAAGCAAGATAATTTAAAACTTGAAGTGTCTCAAACAAATATAAGAAATATAAATTGCTAACAGGCATAATCTTGTCAATAAAAATATGAAAAACTATAGGTATTCAAAATTAAAAAAAATACTCCATAATTTGTCAATACTTATCAATATCTCTTCATTCTCTTCAATGTTTAATCAAGAGAGTCGAAGAAATTCTAAAAATTACCTACTTGCAAGACTTTGTTTTTAATAACAAAATTTAGATAATATAAGGGTGGGTGGTCGATATTTTATCTTATCGAACGATTGGAACGTCCATCAAAATGAGAAAGGGGTGGGTGTAAATAAATTTTCAATTACAACCCTTGTAGATTGGATTTAATTTTAATAAATGTTGAAAAGTTTACAAAAAAAAAACACAAACCTAAAAGAAGCCGACATCAAAAAAAAGAAAATTAACACAGAAAATGGTATTCAGTGAAAGAGAGCGAAAAATAGAGAGAAAGATGTGGAAAATGTAAAAAATTAATGTAATTTTTTTTTCTTTTTCTTAATTTAACATTTTACTCGCAGCTAAAAGGTAAACAACATGTAAAAAAGTTAATTTATATTGATTTTAGTAAATGAACTTTACGTACGTAACGCTACGAACTTGCTAATTTAAAATTTATGATATCCTCTTATCATTTAACGCTTTATAAACATTAAATGAACAAAATAAATATCTTTTTACAAATAGGAACAACACCCATCAGTCACAAATATTGTACACATAATTATTATTATTATTTTCAGGAAATAATTGTGGCGATGACGTAAGGTTATCTTTACATCAATATAATTCAAAACCAATACAATTTAGTAAAAAAAAAAAACTACCCTGTATTAAAATTCTTTACGATTTATATGAAAGCTGCACTTTAATTCAACTACTGGATAACACTCAACGAAGTCCAAACGGTAATCCTCAAGTACCAATTATTACTGACAGTAAATTCAAGTACAAAAATGAAAATTGTCTCTGGAATACAAGTTGGAAAATTTCTTCAATTTCACTATTCTGTAACTTTCTAGAAAAGAGTTATTATCCAAGGATGACAATCATCTATTTTCTACATCAAAGTTATACTAACTGAAATAAAACATTATTCTATTTGTCTTCTTTACAAGATTTCTAGAGAATTAGAAAGTTTCTTTTGGTTACAGTAATTTATTTGCTAAAGTTATAGAATACTGGCCATATAAGATTAATAGAATTTTGTTTATACAATCAACTAAAATTGTTCTTAATAGGCACAAGATATTTGTATAATTCCAAAATTACAGCAGTGATAAGGGTAGGATAAAAAAACAAATTTTTCTACTTGATATACAGTCTGGCTTGAAGTAGAGAAGACAATGAAACGCAAAGAATTTACAGTATCTTAAACTTTTGTAATAAGTATTACGACAAAAAGTGGTGCAAAAAATTAGACAAACTCGATTATTACAACCACATTCCTAGTAATAAAAAAAAACTTAGACATATTTGTCTTTTTTTCTTCTTCTATTTATAAGAAATAAATTAACAAAGCCGCAGATTTTATAGATTTCAATAAATCGTACATGAGTGGGTTTTATTTTGATACTCTGATTCATATAAATGACAGACTCAATTGATTCTTAAGTGAGAAAGATGATCTTTTGCCTATTTTTATCATCTTCAATTTTGTCTATTCCAAAAAACGAATTAATAGAATAAGTAAATTCCTGTCTTTTTCAACTGTACACCGTACGTCTGTAAGCAACGAGATTTTCGATAGAATAGTATAAAAATATAATATTTCACAGCAAAAGAAAAATTGTAAGACTCATAACTCTTACGAGATATTTATTGTAAACAACACAAAAGCATTTTTTTCAGTATTTTATTGAATATTTAATATTTCGTTACTTGCGAGACGTTATGTATAAAATATATCTTTGATCTAATCAAAAATTGACCATCTAACTTCAACATTGTTCTATCAAGTTTCTCGTTATCAACTCTGTCATCTTTATGTTGTGGTTAGTAAAACATAAGGGATTTTTTTACGTAAATGTACGAAATGAATAAAATTTCGCAACATTATAACGTTGAGTGAATATAATTAACATAAGAGATTTCAGGCCCATACTTTTTTGTGTAAGCAAAAAAGTACTCCTGACACGAAGCAACGCTACTGTCGAAGTACTCCTAGCGTTTTGAGTATTCCGACCAATAGACGACGACACTATCGAAGTACTTGCGGAGATGCGAATACAATTTTAGACAAGAATTAAGTAATATTTTCTCTCCTCAACATCATCACAATTGTAATGTATTAAAGTCCAATAAATTAATTGAAGAAAATATACAAACGAAATAGTATACTTTGGAGACTATTCTTCTTTCTTAAAAATAAAAACGAGTTAGAATTATAACTCTAACAAATAGATAGCAGTATCTCCTGAGAAATTTTTTCAAGTACAACTCTCCAATAAGACTGGAATCTTTTTATTATTCACTCAACGGTTATAATAAAGTGTAACATTAAAGTTACCATGATTAAATACAGGGTGTAGAACAGTATTTCATCGCTTTCTTAAGTAGTATTGTAACTTGGTTCGGCTACCTGTCATTTCCTCTAATTGAAACACACTGTACGATGTCTTTAAATGTGGATATTTTGTTTGACGAGCACGAACGAATACGAATGAACGAAAAGTGAATATCAAAATTTTATGTGAGGACATTGAACTGAAGTCGAACAAACATCACGAACACTTATCCACCTCATGTTGGTATACTTCAAAGGAAACTGGCCGTTCGCCTTCGTTCATTCGTGTTCGTACAGTGTGGATCGGAAAATTCTCTATTACATTTAGTTAGTTTACGATAGCTAGTTTACAATAGCATTTGTTTCTGTTTGCGTATGTTCATTCGTTTTCATTATTTCAATCATGTTTTCGTTCTAGATTTACACTGTAAAACACGATTGTGAACCATCTTTATAAGCGAGGTTCTCACGTTTCATGTCGAATGATTCATTTTTAACGAAATGATCATGTTATGACACGTATGAACTTTTATTTCAATCACAGTGAACGTTATTTGTGAATTGAGCGAAAAGTGAAATGGATCTCTACTTTTGTTCATTTTCTTTTCATTACTCATAAGTGCAAAGATTCTAAATGAATCACACAAATATTATAGAAATGAACCAATTGATGTTCATTTTCATTTTCATTCAACTCATGTGAAATGTACCATTTAATATGAAACGTGAGAACTTCGCTATACTAATTAGTGAAAATTAAACTTTATCTGACGTTAACTTAATAATTAATAATAATTAAAAAGTATTTCATGTAGAATAAGTTTTGCAACATTGATAAGAATAAATAAATGGAAATGACATCATCAGCTTTAGAAAGAAAAATAACAAAACTAATTAAAGAAGTCTTTTAGCTATTTAGTAATAATTGTTTTATAAATAAAAAATAGCATCTAGAAGATATTTTTGCTATTTTTAAACGACATTATCTGTTCTATTAACTAAAAATAATAAAATGTGAATCATTTAATTTAAACTTCCACACAAACACATATTTATAATTCTGTATATGTATTATAATAAATGATTATAATTGGGAATTATAATTGAATATTGAATAATACAAGTCGGAATTATAGTTTTGAAAAACAGAAAACAAGCTAAGCCTGCCAACAACAACAACACAAACTTGACCCTGTGCACTTTCGAGTTCAGAGACCTTAAACTTACTCATATTATAATCCTTAGAATAGCATTTATCCACCTTTGAAAAAACATATAGTTACACAAAAAATAAATATAGAAAATTAGATTTATTATGTTAAGAATAAATATAAAAGTTTACTATCGAGATAAAAACTATGATAAAAGTTAACAATGATGATGATGATGACTGAAAAATAGCCAATTGATTGGGATGAATTGAGAGAAGTTGAACGTTTGAGAAGATGCTCTTCAATTGTGCAATTTATTTTGAAAGTTTTCTAATAAGATTTTGAAAATCAACGAGTGTAAGCTAAAATGAAATTGTACGTATACTGACGTATATTTTGATTAAATTTTATTTATCTCAAACAGATCGAAGTTTTCCTTCAACAAGTCTAGTAAAGGGGAAGAATACGAAAATTAATTGAAGAGAACTAAGATACGAAACGTTTTAAGTTTTAATTTCTAAAACATTACAAGAATACTTAATAATACTCCAAAATATATTTGTAGAGAAATCCGATAAAATATAGAGAGACGAAAAGATAGAAAAGGGAACACAACAACTACTATAATATGGTAATACGATAACAGAACAAAAACCTCACCTACAAATAAAGTTTGATATGAAAAAGCGAATTTCTGCTTTTATACAATATGAAAAGAATTACATTATTACGTTCTTGTTGTCTTTCATACTAGTCGTATTTTATCTTGGAACAATTGTTTGGATCAGAAAGGAACGATTTGAATATTTATATTGTGTCTACCATTTGTCGGTTTCGAATTCATTACTTTAGAAAGACGTCGGCGTTCAATTGTATTAAATATAGCAATTTTAATATTTACTCACATACCTTCACTTACCTACAAATAGTAGATACAAGGTGTTTGGCCTAAGTGTGGTGAATTCTAAGAAACTGCGATTAGTCGACGAGTAATTCGACAAATATTTCAAGGATTTGTAGGAGGGTCCTTAAAGAACATTTCAGCAAAATTATAACCTCGTAGGTCACTTGGAAGTTGGTCAAAACCCACTCGTTTCTGACGATGTAGCGATTTTCAAAACCGAACTAAACACGCAAAACGACTTTAGGATCCTCCCGAAATTGATTTTTTCGTTTTTCTCCATTTTATTCGGGAACAGGTGGAAATACTTCGTGTTTTCTCTGGAATACAATGGAGAAAAACGAAAAAAATCAATGTTGGGAAGGTCTCTGAGTCATTTTTAGTCGTTCTGCGTGTTTTTTTCGTTTTTTAAAATTGCGACATTGTCCAAAACAATTGTTTTTTGACCAACTTTAAAATGAGCTACGAGGTTCTAATTTTGCTAAAATGTTCCTTAGAGACTCTTCTACAAATCATCAAAATATTTTTCGAATCGCTCGTCGACTAACAGGAGTTTCTTTGAACTTACCATACTTAGACCAAACACCATGTATATCGATTCTTTTTCCATAAATGTTTGATAAATCATTGGATATTTTTCATGTGACCATAAGTTTAATCATAAATTAATATGTCAAAACAACAATGAAACATAAAATATTATAATTAATTCAAATACAAATTAGCGGATCGATTATGTCGAAAATTCAATATTATATCATTTATAATGTAAACATTCACCTATATGCGTACTCAACTAATTACTCTAATTATACATACAAAATTCGACCAAATAATTTATTTATCGTTAGTAGAGAAACTACACGTCAGTATTCAAAACACGTTCATATACAGAACGTTTCTATTTTGATAGACACAAGCGCATTATTTACAAAAAAAATTTGTACATCACTGCTTTTGGAGCAAAATTTGAGCAGTGATGTCCCGACTCGAACTATATGAAAGTGGAGCGGCACACATCAAAGTGGTAGATTTGCAATGGATTTTTCTAGACGCTCACTACGTTAGACCTGAACAAAGACAATCGTAACAACAATACATATAACATCACTATGTCACAACAAGTACGGCCGCCCATTTTGGTATTAGATCAGTTTCTACCATGTGCAATCCATAAGCGTTCCAACTACGCCAATGGTTGGCTGAAGTATTTCCAACGAAGGAAAAATTATTCATTTAAGTACTATTTAAAGGGTTGGATTAGATGCCTCTCCATAGTCAAAATGTATACTTGGACGCCCTGTATATTTTTCTAAACTTTTCGTAGTTTGCATACACTCATCAGATGAACAAAAGAAGGATAGAAGTAATGAAGACAAAATCGAAGTAAGGTAATCTTCCAAAAAAAATTCAGATGTAATTTAAAATTACCTTGCAACCTCCAAAAACTCCTGATTTAACTTCAATCTTGTTGAATCAGCAAGTTAGAAAGATTAAAAATCATTATCCTTGTATTGACCACTAATGAAGCATTTTATAAGAAAATTTTTATAGAGCAAGTACCGAAAATGCTCCCCTTGTTTAAGGCATAATGAGTAGAAAAATAAAACTTTCAACAGGTAGAATATAGAGAAACTTTTGTCTGGAACAAGTGCACATTTATATTCAACATAAAACATTGATTTTAATATATTTTCAACGATAAAAGTCAATACTTTTATATTATAGGTTTAGTTTAGATATGAACAATAAGCTTTTTTTTTTGTATTAAGCAATAAAACTTTTATGGCATGTTATCAATAACAAAAGAACTTAACTTTATTATGCGTTGCTACCGGTAATTAGTTAGTAGTCGTTAAAATCATTCCTAGTATTTGTTGGAGAGAATATAAAAACATGCATATTGAATTAAACCATGCAAAAGATATGGGATTGCAAGTTTCAAAAATTTATTCAAACTGTCATTTTAATATTTCACAGAAGTTCCCAAAAACTAATGTCCCTTGGATCCATTCTATCATTTACAGGTAAGTTCTGGAGTTAAAGTTTTTTGAATCCTGGACGAAACCAAGTCTTAGAATGGGCAATCAACGTAGTGAATTTCGTAAGATTTCGTCCAATGAAGTGAGGATTTTTTTGGAAATTGTGTACATTTGAAGCACAGTAAAATTCTGGAAATTTTGTCTTCATATGGCACTTTTTTGAAAAGCTCTATAGGACAATATAAGTCGGTGTCACAATTTTCAGCTTTTATAAAAAGAAAGCTACAATGTTGGAAGAAAAACGAATAAAGTCAAAAATGGTTCCCTTACATAAGAGCAGTTTTTGCCTATGAATAAATTTGAAAACATTTTTTTTGGTAGAGAATTTTGTATTTCAAATTTGAGTTTGAATAATTCTAAACCGTTTCTATTAATTATAAATTGTATCGATTTTTCGGTCGTTGCACTCTAATCTTGAAGTTTTTTGGCAATATTTCAATAACCCACTGTTATTTTGTTCATATGACAGTGATAATTTTTGGTACAATAGAAATTTATTTTTAAGAGTTACTTTCTAACAAAACTTCTGATATTTTCACTCTCATTCTTCATGGGAACTAAGAGCTGCAAATATTGGTGGAACGTATCGATAATAAGAAACAAAAAAAGTAAAAAAAATGATAGGGAAAGCAGTAAATTAGATTAATTATAGTAGAATAAAGGTTGTATTTAATAAGGTGAATAGGTCAAGTCAACGACCTTTTATAAGAAATAACAAACTGAAAACATAACAGCAAATACAAACGTCTTTATTACTAGAGCTATGATTAGTTATTTATATTTTATTTTGTGATAAGAGCTTATCTATAGTAATGTAATCATTTGTATACTAATCATTTCATTTCTCAAATTAGAAATTTGATTGATAATTGCGATCATTCTGTGTGAAATCTATAATAAATAATTTAAGACATAACCATAGTTATCGCTTAGGAGAGATTTTACTGTAGCTATACAGGGTAAAATTTGGTACTAAACATGCATAACAATTTTTCAAAATTAGAACTCCGTAGCTCGTTTGAAATTCGGTCGTAGATGATCGTTTTGGACAAGATTACAATTTTCAAAAACAAGCTGAACATGGAAAACGGTCAAGAATGACTCGAAGACCTTTCCATTATTGATTTTTTCGTTCCTCTCCACCTGTTCCAGGATAAAATAGATAAACTCTAAAAATCAATGTTGGGAGGATCTCCGAGTCATTTTAAGTCATTTTGAGTGTCTCGCTTGTTTTTAAAAATTGCGACATGAGCTACGAGGTTCTAATTTTGCTAAAACGTTCTCCAGGGAAATCTCAACAAATCTTTGAAATATTATTCGAATCGCTTGCCGACTAATAGAAGCTTCCTAAGAATCAACCACATTTAGATCCCACACCCTAGTATAGAAGATTCCAACCCTCCATAGTTTCCACTGAAGTAAAATGACTTGTAATTTATTTATTAGGTAAAACTCCTGTTAAAGACGGACTAAGGGTGACTAATGTCTTTATTTCTATCTTATTTAAATTGGATGGCAATTATAAAGGGTGAGAAAATCTCCTATGTGCTTAACAGCAAAATTTACACTGTAAACTTTAGACCGAAAATAACTTTATTTACAATAAATTGGTCGTATTTGCTCATACAAACTTCCAAACAATCGCCCAAAGAGAATTTACTTGGCAATGATGTAACCTTTGCACTAGTTATTATTGTATGTACTTCCGAAAACTTGGACTACAACTTAAAACGTCTATGTTAGCGTTAACGTTATTTGATGGTGATGATGTAAGTGCAAAATAAATAAATAAAACTTTAAAATATGTACATACATATTATATAAACTTGCATACAATTTATGTAATATTTTAAAATTTTAATAATGTAAAAGTCCTACATTTAAATTATTACCATACAGTATGTTTAATATACGTATAATACAATTACAAGTTTATACTACAGGATGTCCTGCGTTAGAGTACACAATTTGACTGTTTGCACTAACAAATCGAGTGATTCGAATAATATTTAAGTGATTCGTACGGCGGTGCCTGAAGGCCATTGTAGCGAAATTAGGACCACGTAGCTCATTTGGAAGTTGGTTAAGAAAAGCTAGTTTGGGACAAGGCCGCGATTTGCCAAAATGAGCTAAACATTCATAATGGGTAAACATTGATTCTATATCTTCACTGCATTCTAGAACAAATGCAAGCATTTCCACGTATTCCAGATAAAATGCAGAAAAACAAGATAAATCAACGTTAGGAAGATTCTCGAATTATTCAGTCATTTTTGGACCAACTACTAAATGAGCAGAAAACGAGAAAAATCAACTTTGGGAGGATCCCCGAGTCATTCAAAGTTGTTTTACTTCTGTTGGTCATTTTTGCGATATCCGTCAGTAACGATCATTTTTTGACCAACTACCAAATGAGCAGAAAATCGAGAAAAAACAACGTTGTGAGGATTCCAGTCATATTCAAAGTTGTTTCACGACATCATCAGTAACGAGCATTTTTGGACCAACTGCCAAACAAGCTATGAGATTCTAATTTTGCTAAAATGTTCCTCAGGAACTACCTTACAAATCCTTAAAATATTCTTCGAAACGCTTTATTAGTTTAGTAAAACAACTAAATTGTGTCCTTCCAGACAGAACAGCCTGTATATGTGCATATATCACTATTTTAACAGTTAAAGAGAAAATCCTGCTTATAATTCATATCAGTGTAGTATACAGAAATTTCATGCGATATCCTGAAGCAATTATACCAACACACATTTCTAATTGTTACACATAAAATCACACACTCCATATATAACTGGTAATCCCAATTGCGACATCGTTTCTGTTTATTCTCTAAATATTCATGTTTGCAGAATGATATATAGATATTTGAGTGCTATATGGATATGTGCATCGTACTTACTATCCTTACTTATCCTAGAATGTTGAATGAATCCAGTATTCCACATTTATATTTCTATCTTGCTTTCATGGATTCAATATTAATAGTTTTGTTCCAACATTCAGTATACTAACAACTCCTTTACATTGTCCGAGTTTTTCATCCGATTTTATATCCGAATTCATCTCGAATGCCAGATATTTTATCTTTACATTATCCGAGTGAGTTGCATGTGTACGCAGGTTCTAACAGATAACAAATAAGCTGATACTAAACGACACGACGACACATGTAAATATTAACTAAATAAGGGCCTTTGAAATTGAATTGATTGATTGATTGACACGACGACACCAAACAACCATGCCACCGTATTGCTGTCAACTTACATATAAGCATATAACCTCAAATTCTTAAAACAGTATACTGCGCATGACACTTTTTAGCGTCTCGAACGAAAATTCGGATGAAAGTCGAGACCGTTCTAGTCGGATAAGAAATCGAATGCTGTAAAGACACAAATTTTGTTGTTTTATTTGCTTGGAACAAAAAATCGGATAATGTAAAGGGGGCTTTAGTGTCAATGAATATTGCAGATTCGTTACAAATTTAATTCGTACTTTTTTTTTAATTTAAGTTGGAGCTAGAGTGCCAAGGTTAGCCTTAAGTCCCTTAAGCTCCAATTTTTTCATCACTAGTACGATTCTTTCATTTCTTCTCGAGATTGCATCGTAAAGTTATTTCCAAATACGAGTAAAATCGAATAAAAGCGGCAATATATCTTGAATTATAGTTGTTGTTAAAACAAAAACAAAAAAAAAATAAGATAAATCGTAAAAATTGGAGATTTTATGAGATATATGTGAGGAGTACATAGACAAAAAAAATTTACAGTAAAATCACTAGAAATTCTACAATCTTCGAAATGTTTCTTTGTCAAACTATTTCTAACTTTTCCAGGCAATTTAAATTAGAAAAAAAAGAGAAACAAGAGAATAGAAAACTTGATGGATTTCTCAATCATCCCTTCGGAAATTGAAAAAAAAAAGTTGTTTGGCAAGAAACCACCTACACTTCAAATTTCAGTTTTATTAATGAATCACTCTCTAGAGGAAACACTATAGAAAAAATAGAATAACTTTAAATAAGTTATTTGAAAAAAAAATACAACATTTCTCATGATTCATAAAGTCACTGTGGGCTTAGATAGAGATTAAGATTATTTATAGAAACTCACTTTTATTAAATGAAAAATTTTATAAAAACTTCATTACAGTGAAACATTCATTGAACAGAAAGACTTGATTAATACTGTTAAACACACCCTCAAATTTACAACCCTATAGAATAATCTAAAAAAAAAAAACAGAAGCAGTAGCAGACGACGTAGTAGAAGTAAAAGAGGAACAAAAGAATTGACCTATCTAAAATAATGGACACTAAAGATTTGATTAAACAGGCGTGAATATGGGGGTTGGATGTTTCAGGATTAAATTCTATATTTTGGCACACATCGGATTTATTCGATAAATAATAACTATGTGTAATATTTGAGAAATTGTTTAAATACATAAAATTTTAGTTTTTAAAATTATAAAACAAATCTTGTAGAGGAAACCAACAGATAGAAAATGACAAAGTTGAAAAACACTTGAGACACAAGGGATGGAGGATATAGTGATGGTGGTGGATCTGTTGGGAGTAAGATATTAAATTAATGTGGCTTTTTTTTTACTTTGTCGTTGCTGTTTTCTTTCTTGTTCATCTTTTTAAATTAACTCTATTGAATAAAGTTTAAATAGAAAAAAACTAATACCATCTTATAAAAGAAATATGCAGAGATGAAATAGACTAATTAAAAAATATTGAAATCACGAATTAATTAGAAAAATTTTACTATTAACAAGTCGTTTATTACTTTAAATTAACAGGATATAATTAAATAAAAAATCGCTTGTTTCAAATTAATTTTTTAACAAATTTTTGATGATCATTATCTGTTTATGATGAAATTGATGATGATTCTCCTATACAAATAAATTTATATTGTACAGTCAGTATTTTCATAATTGAAATGGTATTTATTAAACTGTAGCTGTTATACACAAATTTAATTAATCTAGTAGCAATCCAATTCATGTACAGGGTGTCGGAACGAAATGTGGCCCATCTTATGAAAAACTCCTATTAGTTGACGAGCGATTCGAATTTATTTTTAAAGATTTGTAGGATGGTGTCTGGAGAGCTTTCAACCAAAATTAGAACTTTGTAGCTTATTCGGAAGTTGGTCAAACATGCTCGTTTTGGACGAAATCGCAATTTTCAGAAACGCGCTAAACATGTAAAACGACTAAGAATGATTCAAAAGCTTTCTCAACATTGTTTTGTTTTTCTCCATTGCATTCTAGAAAAAATGATTAAACATTTCTACATTCTAGGATAAGATTTAAAATAATACTTAGAAATCAATATTTGTAGGATCCTAGAGTCATTCTAACGATAAGTCTTCGCTAGCTTTTAAAAACCACAACATCGTCAGAAACGAGCGTTTTTAACTGTCCTACGAGGTTCGAATTTTGATAAGATGGTCTCCAAAAAGTCTTCTATAGATCCTTAAAATATTTTTCGAATAGCTCCTCAAATAATAAGAGTTTCATAGAATCGACCAAATTTAGATCTGACACATATTTTAAAGATTTGTAGGATGATGTCTAGAGACCATTTTAACAAAACTAGAACTCTGTAGCTCATTCGGAAGTTGGTCAAGAACGCTCGTTTTGGACGAAATCACAATTTTCAGAAACGCGCTAAATACGTAAAACGACTTAGAATGATTCGACACTGATTTTTTTTCTCAATTGCATTCTAAAAAAAATAATTCTAGAATAAAATAAAGAAAAATTATTAAAAAATCAAAATTTGTAGGATCTTGGAGCCATTCTAACGATAAGTCACTTTGTACTTCGCCAGCTTTTAAAAACCGCGACGTCGTCAGAAACGAGCGTTTTTAGCCGTCTTCCAATTAAGCTACGAGGTTCGAATTTTGCTAAGATGGTCTCCTGAAAGCCTTCTATAGATCCTTAGAATATTTTTCGAATCGCTCTTCAACTAATAGGAGTTTCAAAGAACTGACAATATTAAGATCTGCCACTCTGTGTCTTTAAAGTAAACCGGTGTATTTTGGAACAATTCGTTTCTAAATTATAATTTTTCAAATAGACTAAAACAAATCGAGACAATTTTCAATGAAGCACACACAATTGATAATTCTTTAGTTAGCCTATGCGACCTTTATGATTAAACTTGATAAGTTCAAACAACGTACAAATATATGTGACATTCCAATGGTGGATATTTTCTTAGTCATTACGATAACAATGAGTGTTAGAAAGGTTATCAAGTGTGTTGATCTGATTCATAACTAGTCTTGTTTTTAAATTACATATCATTGTAGTAAAATCTAACTTAAATAAACGTGAATACTGTAACGCATGCAGTACTATATCACGCTAGATTAAAAAAGCGACAAGTGTTGTATAATTAAACTTGTTATCAATGTTCGGACATTGTCCTTAAACTGTAATATACCGCAAGCCATCCTTATAGAGAACATCTTAAAATCACAAATTGTTCAAGGAAAATCAACAAAACTGTGTTTCATCGAAAACCGCCTTTAAAAAGACACATGTAGCTAATGTCAATTATGAAATTTCATATGGCCAATTTTCAAAAGAACATTACATAACATTTTCACATTCATTAAGACTAACTACACAAACATAATGATACCCAAAAACGATGTGAAGATGGATGTTCCTTTTGTTTAAGATATCCCATTCAGTTCATACTTGCTTTTCAATTCTTGATTGTTACAGTTACGCTATTAAACATGGATTACTCTAAAGCTGTACAGTGCAACAACACAAAATGAAACACTAGCCGGTATAGCAAAGCATATATTAAGAGAATAGGAGATGGCCTAAACTAACACCAACATTGACCCTATTCTCAGAACGCTATACTGTAATAAAGATATTTCAAATCCGTAAGACAGTTTCTTATAAGATCATCATCATTTTCTTTAAAGAACACACTCAAATGAAACATTCCGTATAGACTTGTAAATATAATTTTTCTAACAATAAGTAGCGTCTACATCTAACGAATGTACACGAACGAACAACCGAAAACAAGAAATTCAAACCAACATTAACGAACACGAGCATACGCAAATAGAAACAAATGCTATGACCATAGATTCACTGGTGTTCCCTAAATGAAATAGAGTTCCCGTGCACACTTGACATTAGATGGGTAACATTATGTTTAAATTTTTGTTCACTGGCATTCGTCCGTGCTCATTCGTTAGATATGAACGCAACTTAAGACAATTATATTGTTAATTGTAATTTATCAATGCCAATTCGTATTGATATTAAGATATATAACCGAAATCCCGTTTAATATTTCTTACATTCTAAATCTAACCGATTTTCCACTTGTTTATTTAAATAAATTAATCCCAAATGATCGTTTAACTACTAATACGTGTGTGTTTCAGCTGTTATTTGAAAAATAAAATAGAACCTGCAAATACAACTGTTTAATATTGACCCTTCTTACACATAGACACAATACTACAGTACATATGGTTTAAAACACATTTGCTATACATAAATACAGTGTTTCTATTGTCATCTCCCCTTCCTGTTGTTGAATATTCTTTAGATTGTCCAAGTATTGATTTGAAACACTTCTATTTTTTTCTCCATAACGGATATCGTTAGAAATAACTGAAATATTCACAAGACATCTCAAATACTTTCCGAATTCCATTATAAATTAATAATTATTGAATAAAAAGCGAATATTCTCTAATACCGATTGGGTAAAGTTTTATTGTGGACGAATAAAGTTATTAGTTATAATCAATATTTTCAACTTGTAATAGTTGCGAGTAGTAGACATGTTAGTCGTCTAGAAGGATACCTCTTCTACTTGACTGTCTTGAATACGAATTGCAATGGTTAATAGAAGGGTTTTAGACGATAATATAGACACATGTATAGGTTGAACAATCAATCAAGTACGATCAACTATCCGTGATAATTAAACGAAAAAAGACTTTGAATTTATCGATTAATCAATGTGGTTAATTTATTGGAAAAATACCCGTATCTAGTATGATTTTTATTTAAAAAAAATTTCGCCAATATCAGCTTAACATTAAATAAATATTACGAAAACAAATATTTTTATAATTACAATTCATGATTAATGTGACCAACACTTATAAAAAAAGAAGCCTCTTGTAAAATTAATTAACAAAGAGTAACCTATCGATTAGATTGGAGTTGACCAATAGTTTTATCGCATCGACTGTAAACGACATGGGTCTCTATTCAAATTCAATCATTTGGACGGCTACATTGTAAATTGTACCATTAAACAATTCTCGGTGATTGTGTCTAGATGGGATGTCAATAGATTTCAATAGTAGTGCAACGTTAACATTTATTTTCTAAGAAATAATCAAACTAATGGTTTTTTGAAGTATTTCTTTAATTATCGTTTCCATTGGTCAAAACCTATGTATTCAACCAGTGTTTTGATCAATAAAATCAAACGGCACAAAAACATAGTTCTAATCTTCAGTATTTTCAAAAATTATAAACATAAATTTCATATTTTTTTAAGAAGCCCTGTAAAAGTTGTTGATTTTAATAACCAAATAAGCCTTGAAGAGTTTCAAGAGTTAATTTAAATTGAATTAAAAACAAAATATGCTTTTCTTCTAGTACATCCTGAAATATGCTTTTGTTCTTGTTCTATAAATGAAAAGACAAACAAAGAACTAGAAAATGAAATGCAACAGATTTACAAGTTATTCACATAAAAACATTGAAAACTTGCAAAGTTAATTAAAAATTTTCTGTTTTTTTATGCCTTCATTTTATTCAACATTAAATCATAAAATTCATTAAAATAAAGACCACATAAAAATTATATTATTGCTGTTAAACTTTCAACAATCGTAAATCGGTAAAAATGAACCAAAATTTGTATACGGATCAGCCAGTATTCGTGGAATATTTACCTACATACAGCTCTGGACCCCGAAAAAGTACTGTAGATTCTGGAAAATATCTGGCTTATGTTCCATTTGCATATAAGTTAGAAGGAGATAGAGAGAAAATAGGTTGTCTAAAAAATAGAAATGATAGCGGCTACTACCACCCACCCTTACTCTTTTGACCAAACGCAACACTTTCTTCAATATTAAAAAGTTTACCTGCTTCAAATTTTACAATTTTTACAATGAACAAACAGGTGTGTAAGATTTGTTATCTTTGTCGTGAGTATGTGAACCATTTATCAACAAATACATCAGATAAAGAAGCGACTATTCTGAAAATACTGTGTTCAATAAGTTAGTAGGTATTTTCTTTGAGCTACAGAATGTTTCTAAAAGATGAGCTTGCAGAACTGGGGTAGACATTAAAATTTTGAATAACTGGCCCGACAATTAGTAAGGTTCAAATCCTCCTCATTTTATAGACTTTTTAAGTTATTTTTAATAAATTATTTCACAAAGTAATGTTTCGTCTATTAATTGTTACTAATAACAAAATTAGAGCGAGTTTTCATGCTACTCTTATTGATTATTATCAACTTTTTTTTCCAAGTTAAAATATTCAATAAAATTGATTTAGCGTTAAAAAGACTGTTTTGTAAAAGAATAATGTAATGGAAACAGATCAAAAAAAAAATATATACAGTGAAATTCCCCTTCGCGGACACCCCTTTTACACGGACACCTCCCTTAAACGGACAGTTTTTCATAGTCCCGACCAACGCACATATAATTTGCATTGTATTAACTCTCTCTTGGACGGACATTCTCTTGAACGGACGCGGACACGAGAAAATTTTCTCTTAAGCGGATAAAAAAAAACAGAAACGCCCTCTTATCTTTTCTGTTTAGGAGTATCGCTATTGCATTTCTGAAACGCGCCGCGCGCCAACTTCGCTAGAATTTTCTCGAGTAAGCCGGGGATTCACCGGCTTTAAACGCAGCCTATCTGGTGCATTTATCTTATTTACCTATATGTAGGTACAGTCATCGCAAAACTAAGTGACCACTTTTTGTGCGGCTGTGTAAAACAGGCTTATGAGGGCGGTCATCACAATGTAACAGAATCCTAACAGGTCAGAATTTATAAAGGAAGATATTCAATCAAAAGAAGGGGGTGGGGTTAATGATACAATTTTGGGGATTTACCTGTTCTAACACTCCCTACCTCCCCATCTTACCCTGACGGGAGAAACAGTCTGACTCACACAAACGAATAAGCGTGATATTCTAGTTCAAGACTCGGTCACTTACAATTAGTATTGGCGATGACTGTACATACATACTTACATATATCTACAGGTGACAAACCGTTTTTTTTCTTTTAGCTCTAAAGTTTTTCGTTCATTTTGAAGACATTTGTATCCATATACATATACGTTTGCAATGTCCTTTTTTCTTTTATATATTCATTTTTCATTAAAAACACGATTTTTTTGTTGTATTTCTTTTATACGGACACCCCTCTTGAACGGACACTTTCAGTCGGTCCCGTTGGTGTCCGTCCAAAGGAGATTTCACTGTATATCGAGGAGGATTTGAACCTTTCTTATTGTCGGACTCACAATTTAAATTGTTTACCTCTACTCGCGTGAAACAAGCTAATTTTTAAAAATTTTGTAGCCCAATGAAGCTACCTACTATTTTACGAATAGCGATATCTTGAGGATAGTCCCTTCTTTGTCTGATCTATTTATAAAGGGCTATTCCACAAACAATTCTTATGCTGTATGACAAAGATACGAAATCCTCAACATAGGTATGGTTCGTGCCTTTTAAAGGGAAAATTGTAAAATACAAAACAGATAAATGTTTGTATAAAAGAAAGTGTTTTGATTGGTCGACTGTCTAAGGATGGTTGCTAATAGCTGCCATAATTTTTCAATTATTTGACCACGTATTATGTCTCCATCTCTTACTAACAATAAGCCATGTACAAATCGTATAAATGAGCGAGATAGATTTTTTCCAAATGTACCTAGAGAAACTTACCGATCTGTATAACGATATTTTGAGAATAGTCTCGTCTTTATCTGTTGCATTTATAAAGAAATGTTTCTACAGCAATTTTTATACAGTGTGACAAAGATACCAAATCCTTAACATTTGGTTGTTCATGCTCTTTAAAGCAAAAATTTTAAAATTCGAAGGTAAGTTTTTTTGTATAAAATAGTGCTTTCTTTGGTTAAGAGGCACCTATTTTCTCTGCATCTCTTTCTAAATTGTATGCACGTACTATACCGTACTGGACATTTGCGAAATATCTGTCTGTTCCACGATATTTGAGAATAGTCCCTTCTTTGTCTAATGCATTTATACGGAGATGTTTCACGACCTACGGTTATACCGTGTGACAGAGATAACAAATCCTTAGCACCTGTTTACGAATCAGGTAGATCTTTTATTACAAAATAAATTGCTTTGTTTGGTCAAGGAATTAAGAGTAGGTGGTAATACCGACTATCATTTTCAATTTTCCACCACCTACTTTCTCTCCATGTCTTTCTAACTTATGTGCAAGTGGAACAGAAGGACGAGTCCAGTATTTCCTAGATGTAACTATGTCAAATGTCCCATACGGTAGATGGGCATAACCGATGTGTCCCAAATGTGCCCAGAGAAACTGCCAGTTCTGTATCTTACAGGGTGTCGATTCTAAGTAGGTATGGTCGATACTATGAAACTCCTATCACTTGATTAGCGATTGAAAAAATATATCAAAGATCTGTAGAGGCATCTCTGGAGAGCATTTTAGCCTAATTAAAACCTCGTTACTGACGTGAAAGTTGGTCGAAAAAGGCTCGTTTTTGATAAAGTGACGATTTTCAAAAACTTGCTACATACTTAAAATGACTCCAGGATCCTCTCAACATCGATTTTCTTCATTTTTTTTCGAATGTTAAAAGGGTCTTTAAATCATTCTTAGTCGTTTTATGTGCTTAGCGCGTTTTTGAAAATTGTGATTTCGTCCAAAACGAGCGTTTTTGACCAACTTCCGAATGAGCTACGAGGTTCTAATTTTGCTAAAATAGTCTCTAGCCATTATCCTACAAATCTTTAAAATATTTTTCAAATTGCTCGTCAACTACTAGGAATTTCATAGTATCGTCCATATTTAGAATCGACACCCTGTATACATATTCAGGAATTATAACCGTATGTCGGATTGTTTTAAGATTTCGTATAAATAATTGTGATGCATATCTAATATTCTATAATAATCAATGATTCATTCGGTGTAATGATTGTCAATGACAAAATTAACAGTGACGCAAACCACCTATCAAAAATCGAGACTCATTCATTCTCCTAAATGATCATTGATTGTCATGTATAAAAGCACAAATATTCTAGTTTCTGAATTATCTAGAGAATAAGACTTATATGTATATGTATACGTGAATATATCAATTATATGTGAGACATTCAGTATATCTAGAAAGACGAGTGGGATAATGATTTTCTTTTGCCTTGGGATGCTTCGTATCCTTGTCTGGAAACATATGACATGATACAACAAGACAAACAACAAAATTGATTAAAATTTACCACAGATCAACAATGTAGACAAAATTTAATGTGAATTTATCAAACAATTTCTTTGATTAAAATTCTCGTTTGATAAACTGATCGATACTGTTTATTCATATATGTAGTATAAAATAATAATGAAAGCTTTTTAGATGGAAAACTCTTGACATAAATAAATAAAACTCAAAAATTAGTTATAAAAGTTACTAGTTTGTTGTTAGTCTTGTATCATATTTTAAAGAGGCGGCTTTTATTGATGTTTTTCAAATATGGAAAATTCACAATAATATCCCAACTAGCTCTAGTGGCGCAATTGGTTAGCGCACGGTACTTATAAGACAGTAGTCGTGAGCAATGCCGGGGTTGTGAGTTCGAGCCTCACCTAGAGCAGTCAATTTTTTTCAAAAAAAAAACGAAAACAATAAAATATATTATCATAAAAATGAAGCAATCTATGAATAAATTACCATAATTACCATCTAAACTACCCTTTTACATTTTTTTAATTAATTAAAAGAATGTGTGCTTCTTTACTGTGTGTTTGTTTTTTGATTGTGATTGTTTATAATAATAAAGTACATGAAACATTTTTATACGGTTGCAATATTTAAGGACGGGAATTTTTGTAGAGAAATTAACAAGTTTTCGCTGGATTCACAATATTTTTATGTTGTTTTTCTCACAATTACATGTGCACAGATATAAAAAGGTTTTAATGCATTTTTGCTTCTTCAATTTAAATTTCAACATTACATACACAAAACATTACCGTGTTGTTTCCTATCAAATTTACCGTTAATGTCTTACATAATTTTCGCATATAAATTACAATGTTTAAACAGTAGAAACCTGATCAGGTGTGCAACTCTTAACTACCTTTAGTTTAAATTAACCCCAAAAATAAATGTACTGTAAGTTCATATTATTACATCAAAGGAATACATATAGAAGTGTTTGTTGTTGTTTTCCCCTGGTATAAATCTTTTTTTTTATATAAACGAGAAATTCACTTTGTTGTGTAAATGTATTTAATGTTCTCAAATAGGTTAACAACCTGTATTTATTCTAGATTTACCATGATGTATGATCGTCTAATCAATACACAATCCGGCAATGTAAACTAGAAACACTGGAAAGCCAGATAGATATGTCAGAAAGCCTATTTGTATGTAAAAAGGATGTAATGTTTCTAATTCGAATTGCCGTATCGGTATATTTACACACGCTATCAATTTTATGAAAGGTAGTGTCGATTATATAAATAAACAGACATTTTTCTGTAGAAAAAATTTCATTCACATCAACAATGACGTATATACTTGTATATTTATCTTGCGAATTTTCTAATATCCTCAATCATACCACTTGAAATTTATGATTCTTCATGTCAACAAATAAGATATATCAACACATACATTAACAAATACAAACATTGCAATAAAAATATTTTTATAATTGTGTTTATATAACTGATTCTATGAATGATTCAAGGATTTTTCAGAATAGACAATTTTGTGTAATTTTTAGAAAAAATAATAATAATTGCTATTTATCACTCTTCAAATATTTATATCTCTATCTTGATCTTCAAATACAGCCGCAATCATAGTTATGTACACTGGTGATCAGAAAAAAAGAGACCACTTCTTGTGCGGCTGTATAAAACAGGCTCAATGTAACAAAATCTCAACAGATCATAATTCGGGAAAACAGGTATTCAATCAGAAGAAGAGGGTGATGTTACTAATATTTGGAATTGAGTTATTCTTATTTTCTGTAAAAATTTGCTATGGCTGAATCTGGCTGTAACACCTACCTACTCTTCTCCTTACCCTTACAAGAGAAACAACCTGACTCACACTAACGAAAATAGCTCATTTGGAAGTTGGGCAAAATACGCTCGTTTCTGACGATGTCGCGATTTTCAAAAACCCAGCTAAAGACGCAGAACGACTAACAGTAAGAATGACTCAGAAACCCTCTCAACATATTTTATTTCATTTTTTTAACTTCCCCGACCAGAGGGTAGGGAAGTTATTAGTTTCGGACCAAAATTTCGAATTCGAGATTTCACCAGATCTTTACGTTTTGGGGTCCCCTGAACACGTTTTTGAAGTTTTTAGCATGATGTCCGTGTGTGTGTGTGTGCGTCTGTCGTTTCTCCAACGATTACTCAAAAACGGCTTAACCGATTGCGTTCAAATTTGGCCAGCATCAACTATTCCGTGGACTTTCGAGTTGATTAGTTTTTGGTGCTAATCGGACCACGGGGGTGGACGGGGGAGGGGGTTGATTGAAAAAAATATAAGATAACGTATTAATTTGATATCACCAATCGAAAGGGCATGTGCTTTTATGTCAGAAATAATGCCCATCATGTGCGATATTTTTCAATCTGGCGACTTATAATGATTAAATTAATTAGATGGACAGTGATTCTTTACTAATCAAGTATGTACGCAAGACAAAAGAATAAGACATTAATATATCAAATATAAATCAGGATTTACGGCCGTTGTCTAGCAACAAGACTGTTTCGTGAAAGATCGAGTAGGTGTAAATAATTGCGTTGTTTTTTTTTAAATTTCGGTGCTGATTTTGACATCTTTGGTTTTGTTAAAAGCTTTACTGGAATATTTGTTTAATCTTTTGTTGTGAATTTATTGTAATGGATAACATAATGAGTAATAATACTTTTACTATCCATAGAGGCAGTAAGTAAACTAAAGTTTTCTATTTGTTAAGAATAAAATAACAAAATAGTAAAGATGATTATTTCCATAATTGAAAAGAAAAAAAATAAAGTTATTCTGGCGAGAATCGAACCCCGTAGCAAACAGATGTCAGGCGAGAGCGCAACCACTGTGCTTTTCGCAGAAATTTGACAATTTTCTCTTGATCGTAGAAAAATTTTTTTCTAATTAATGATTAACTACTGGGACTGATCAGTCGGGGAAGTTGCTAGGCCGGGTCTTCGATTCGGCCCCTTTTCCAACTCGTTTTCAATTGCATTCAAGAAAAAATGCAACCTATATGCAAAATAAAATTAAGAAAAACGAAAATAATCAATGTTGGGAGAATCTTAGAGAGATTCTTAGTTGTTTTGCGTGTTTAGTTAGTTTTTGAAAAAAGCGACATTGTCAGAATCGAACGTTTTTTGACCAATTTCCAAATGAGCTACGAGATTCTAATTTTGCTAAAACGATCTTCAGCTGCCCTCCGATAAATCCTTGAAATATCTTTCGAATAGCTCACCAAATAATGGAAGTTTCAAATAGTAGTTACACAAAAATAAGCATTGTTAACAAAGTAGTTATAAATTTTAATGGCACAAGCACTGTTTCTAAATTTCTAAAAATTGTAGTTTAGTTCTTCTTGTAAGCATGAATCAAACGAAAATCTTCAGATTAATTCGAGTAGTTCTTTACGTATTAGAGATTGATGGTTTCTCGATTTTCCCTACCAATTGGTAGTAAGAAAAAACTTTATATTTGTTGTTATAAAAGTTTAGTGAAACAATATTGAAAACAGAATTGCATCAATAATAATAACAATAAATATAAAATCAATACAGTCACAGGTTTTTGTTTTTCTAGCATTGAAATAACTTTAGTGATCGCACCCCTAAAGTATTGTAGAAAAAAAAAACTAAACAGATTAGAGAAAGACAGAGAACAGAAAAACCATATAACTTTACTGTTAAAGTTAAATAAGAGGCAGAAGAAACCCCTAAAAAAAAAAGTTTCATCATCTGATGTTTGTTTTATTTATTTCAAATGTACAGTGAAATTATGGTTAACATGAATAGAAAAATAAACGATAATAGCTATATTTAACGGAAGAGCGTAAAAATTGTAGGTCTTCATGTCTAGCCTATATGTGTAACGGATATAGACGTAATTTAGTTTTTCTTGTTCTCTGTAATTATGAAGAAAGTGGCGCCGCATTGCCTCTTTCACCTAAGGGCATTAGTTACATTCCAAACACAGTTCATAAAAGTTTATTGCATTTTATTCAATTTACAACTTTTTAATATTAATGATAACAACAGAAAGGTATAATAAGCATTAGATTAAATTAATTTTGATTACTACTAAACATTACCATATTACAGAAAAAGCAATATAGAGGGAACAATTTAAATGTCATTTTATGTAACAAGAAGCAAATTTTGAAACAAAACAAAACACGAGAGATTAACAAATAAGTTATACCAACATTGAAAACAGCTCTTTTGGAATTTGACAAGGATCTCTGAATTAATTTTATATAAAAGCAAAGCTTCTACACTCTTCAAAGACCACCACACACAAATTAAACAACTTGTTAAAATACCACACATATAATCTTTGTTTAAATGTGAATAGATTTGTATTATCAAATGATTAAATAATTTAGCACATGATTCATTAAAAATATCACAATATCAAATTGATTACAGTGATCCAGTCAAAAGGGAAATATGTAGAGAATATAAATTAAAAATAAATAACCAAAGGATTTTGTTTTAATACATTAAGTTTTAATTGATTACTCTATAGACAAATTATTAGATTAAAATCACTGTTGGGAGTTTCATATTTAGGACACTTCACGATAATAAACGTAGTAGAATGTTGGGAAAGCTTCCCAGATTATCATCATTCCAAGCCGATAACATAGTGGACCTTATAGAAAGAAGCCTAAAACCATTTTCAGCAACTTTGCCAATTCTACTAGAACATTTCTTCCTAGACTTTTAATAACAAATTCCCTAGAAATGTATTTACTCCAAAATTCAGTTTTTTAATAGGTGGAGATGGTTAAAATTGCTATTTTCGACACAAGTGTGCAAAGGTACGGATTCTGATAGGATTAAAAAGACAGCACGAGTCGGGACGAGATTGTGTTTCGAACAAGAGAAACAAGTTCGGATATTACGTACGAAGACTCGTCGCTAAAAACAATCTATCCCTACCAGGCTCGTGCTTTCATATTACTCCTATCGGAATTCCTAAAACTAGTACGGGCTACGTGACAAATTCATTTTGCTAAACTTAGAGGCGTTTTTGCTTACGGAATTTTAGTAAATATGAAGTAAAGTTTAGCGTAAGTAGAGTGTTCTCTGAATTTCCCTAGATCCAAGAAAAAAATGTTAAAATTTCCCTTTTTCTCTAAACAAGTAAAATTCCCTAAGCTTGGTAGCACTGATTTTCAGACAACTAGTGAGCCTTTTCAGAAAATTTCTTCTTACGCTGGTTGAATAGGGAGAGGTCCTGTAGCCCCCTCCCACGTCAAAAAGGTGGGCGATGTGAGTAGTTAGGGCTACAAATAGGCAGCGATGTTTACTTAAGAATAGCATCTTGACATTTTTGACGTAAAACTTCTCAGTGTTGCAAATGAGTTTGTCCCCTCACGGTAGTTAAAACATTCCTTTCCGCTTTGATCTACGCTTAAAAGATTAACAAGAGAGTTAAGCATAAAGCTTAAATTTCATTATAAAAAGGTGTAATTGTATAAATTACGTTAAATTTTGTCATTAAAAGCGTAATATACTAGAATTTTCCACCGCAAGCAATTCCTTCGTCAATATTGAAGCTAGACAATCGATTTTTTTTAAATAATAGAACACAACTTTAAGGCAAACAAATATGATGTTCGGAACACAAAGAACAAGACCGGAAACTTAAGTGTGTAGGTTATTGAGGTGACAGAGCCGGCTTTAGGTACAAGCGAACCAAGCGGCCGCATGTAGTGCCAACATTTTGAGGAACCCAACTCGCTATAATCAAACAGTCTTTCAAATTAGTTGAATAAATGAAATGAATCCTAGACTACTTTATCGTAAGAGAAACACTGTTGCTGTAAGCAAAATACTAGCATCTGCTTCTAAGACCTAATTATTAGATAATATAGGAGCGCACACAAGCATTTTTCGGAAAATTTATATATTTTTCAATAGCAAGCTGTGTCTGCTGTGATTTTAGTCTGGAATAGAATCGTTATCGGGTTTTTGAACAATTCTTTGTAGGAAATTACTTCAACCCTGGGTTTTTTAGGGAACAGGCGAGTTTTCAAAAGTTTCAAAGCTCCTAAAACATCTGAAAAAATTCATAGTTCCTTCTCGAAGAAATCAGAAGTATCCAAAGTCAAGTCACCTCCATTCATTGGAGAGAGACTGGAGATTGAAATTTTCACTGTTCCTTTAAAGACCTAGTTGACACACCGAGGGTCAATTAAGCGTAGGGCGTCAAAAACTTGAAATGCTCGGAGTATCAAAAAGGCTAGAGCCGGCACTGTGAGGATAATCCAACCGACTGCGGAAATTTTCAAATCTCAATCTATAAATACAGGAATTGTACCAAAAATTAACGTGTAAAAACGCACTTTCATTTCTGTTTTTCATTTGAATTGGATGAAGTGTGAACTAGGCCTTGGAGCAGTTACCGGAATAGATAAAACACTAATAATATGCGGTTGACACTTCTTATCAGACAATAAACTGGCGCCTATACCTAAGTTCATCGTATTTTTTTTTACTGCCACATACTGATAAGATTACCTATTGTAAAAGTAGAGATAATCTCTAATAAAAGACCACCTTTATTTACAAGGAATCAATTAATTAACTAAATTAAGTCACCAATAATTAGATTTACGTCTCTTATAAAGATATATTAAAAGAGTCTCTTTTATCTATTAATTTTCCTCTCAAGTTTATCTGAAACGTTAAATAAAGATGGACAGAAATTTTATAAAGTGGAAAGGAAATCTGTTGAAAATTCTATTCACGTTCATACTGACACCCTTACAAATTGCTTTATCATCATATACAAGTTGTTGTTTATTCCTTTTTTGAAGAAAATCACTTATGATTATAGTATTCTAACTATAGAAGTAGAAAAATCGATTAGTCCAAACGTACATGAAGTTAATTAGTTGGAGAAAATTACATTTTAATAGTTGTAGGCACCAAGGCTATGCTGTAGGTGAGTTTTTTTAATTTCCAACAACAAGTCATTTTTACGTAAATCCGGTCCTGGTAAAGAATCAACAACTATACCAAGATTTTGAGGTTAGATTCATAGATGGTATAAGTTACGAAATATGTCGGTAATTAACTTTTTTTTTGTGATACAACTGTAATTTCAAAGTTATTATTGTCAGTAAAATGGAAACAATTACAATTTTCAATTCTATACAATGTATTGTAATTATGTACAATTTCAATTTTAGATTTAGATTATTAATATATCATTTGCATGACTTGTTGGATTAATTTTGTAAAATAAGACATGAATATTGTAGAATAATAGAAATATTAATTGAAATTTTTAATGAATTAATTTAGGTTTTGTTTTATCTAATTTTGATTATATAAAAATTACAAGAACCGGTTTTATTTAAGAAAAAAAACTCGAGTTGAAACTTGTTTTATTTGCGCGTGTATGTGTGTTTATAATTGAGAGACGTAAGGGGAACGTTAAAGAAAAAGATACAAAATACACGATTACTATAACAGGAATAAAGAAAGATGCAATGATAAACACAGACAACACTCACTCGAGAACCAGACACACACACCTATGATGGTGAAACAACTTTTCGTAAAATTATAATTTTTCTAAATGAACTTACTTGATTTGAATTGTTGTACGATGGTAAAATCCTCTTCTAATTCGGTTAAATTAACAAAAAGTATAAATTTAAACGAATAAAAAACTACACAATTAAGTCTTTGGGAAAGTTTTGTTTTCATGCAGCACACTCGATCCGAACTCACTACACAACAACAACAACAACAATAACAAAAAAACACTCCGACACTGGCTAAAGACCATACATACCGGCAACGCTCACATAACTGGCGCTGTTTGTTTCAATCAAAGACTAACTGGCGAGTCGCGACGACCGTAACGCCGCCCAATGACGATGCAGCTAACCGGCACAACGGCCCGAATGCAGTCGAATTTGTACGAATCGAGTGCATGCCTTGGAATGCATTGCACTTTGTACCTGTGTTGTTCTTGTTGTTATTGTTGTTAGAGGTGCAACAAAGAATAACAAAAAAAACAACAACATTGATTGGTGTTTATAAAATTGTTTACATTGAAATCATTGATAATTTTAAGTCGTTTTCTTTTTTTATCTACTACGATAAGATATAATCGAGTTGAAGATATATTTGTTTAATCGTTTATATGCAACGAATTCTCTCATTCATATCCTGAATTCCATTCATTAAAACGTACACCTACACACTAACACACCCACACCCACACAAATACATAAACATCTGCATATGAACGGGTGGTTGGAACTATTTAAACTTACTACACCAGTGGCCTCGAGCGGGGGCTGTTCTCTTAAAATAATCTCATTTTTACATAATAAATACAGGATGTCCCGTAAGTCGTGCATTTCCTGCTAAGGAACAGATAAGGGATGGAATTCTAAGGTGAAAATTCCTGTACAATTTTTTTATCTGACGCACACATAATTAGTTATTAATTAAATCATATAACCAATCAACTGCTCGATATAGCGATAAAAAGAGAGAAGGAAAGAGTCTTGCCGGTAGGACGTAGGAAGCGGACCAGTTAGCAGGCTGGCTGGGACACCCTGTAGAGATAATTGTGTATGAAACTCATAAAAATCGAGTAATTGTACCAATTAGCTCAGAGGCGGCTCGTATGGAGCACTGTGAAAAGGTAGCACCCCTGTTTTCGTTCAGATACCGGCTTTGACTGTGCTCTTAGATAGATGTCATTTCATCTAAGAAATACATAATGCCATTGACTGAATAATATATAGACGTGTCGAGCCCATACTTTTTTGTGTAATCGAAAAGTATTCCGACCACCAGATGGCAATACCATCGATTTACATAGAATACAGTTTCAGACAAAAAATATGTTCTAAGTACATCTACTGCCTAAGATAGGTGAATATATTCTTTCTCAAAAATAATCCAATCATAAGCGTTAATTGATACAATTGTATCAGCTTGTATTTATTGGACTGTTTTATTCATTTTTTATTAAGATAAGAAGATATTAATACCTACCTTGAACTAATCAAATACGTCTACGCCACTGGCTGCATACGTTCTTCGATAAAATGATGTTGATGTCACGTTTTCAGACAGACATTGGCGTAGTTTGTCGTTCCTGATTCGGCTTACGCACTATTATTATTGATTTTGGTGTTTCTTTTTGTTTATAACAAATTTCAATAGAAACATTTGTAAAAAATTTGTTTTTCAAATATTAATTCTCCAATTATTATTTAATTGATTGTACCCTATAATTTTGATTAAGTGCTACATGGGACGCTTATGGATTGCGCATGGTAGGGAACTAATCTTGCACCACAATCGACCGCTGTAATTGTGGTTGTGACTTCTTTGATTAATTTTTAAGTTACGATTGGCTGGCTATGATCAAATCTAACATAGGGAGCGTCTAAGAGAATTCACTGCAAATACGCCACTTTTGCATATCCGCTCAACTCTCATATAGTTCGAGTTGTGACGTCACTCCCCAAGATCCGTTCCTAAGTAATAATAATAATACACAACATAATGAGTTGTTGTTTCTTTATTTAATTAACACTTGCACACAGTCTTTGTTATTACGATAACTCAATTATAACAGTGGCGTAGTGACAAGTTAACAGCACCGTATTACGGTTTACAAGGTGACCCCCTTATTTAATTTAGATATTAACTATAGCTTCATGTTTATTTATCCATAATCTTGGTTATAGATTTTCGAAGCTAATACCCCTGTCTCGTATGCCGGTCCTCTTTGGAACCCTATTCACTACGCCGCTGAATTATAAGTCAAAAAGAGACAAAGAGAAGAGAAACAAGGGAAATAAGAAAAGCTGGAGAATGGGAAAGAAGAGGTTCCTTGTACAGTCATCGACAATACTAAGAGACCGAGTGTTGAACGAGAATATCATGTTTTTTCGTTCGTGTGAGTCAGGTTTTTTCTTTCGTGAGGGCAAGGGAGTGCTTGGAGCGAGTTTCAGCCATAACAAAGTAGAAAGTATTTTTCTATTCAGGTAAATACCCAAAATGGCATCAGTAACCCCACCCTCTTCTTCTGATTGAATATCTTTCTTTCCAAATTCTGACCTGTTAAGATTTTGTTCCGTTGTGATGACTCCCCTCATAAGCTTGTTTTACACAGCCGCACAAAAAGTGATCTCTTAGTTTTGGCGAGACTGTACATTAAATATAAGTTAAGTTGCCAAAAATATTATGCATGAGTATAATTTACCCTTAAAGTCGCAACCCCTAATCACTCTTCACGTGATAATTACAATAAATAGCTATATTTTTTTCTAGTACAAAAAATTACTTAAATAAGTTACTGTAGAAGCAAAAAAATCACAAAGGAAACATAAAAAATGTAATACAATAAAAATGTTTCATGTTCTAGTAAGGGATGAAAAATTGTCTCACATCACATCATAGTCCTAGAGAGTCTCTATTATTAAGTTTTTGAATTACTGAAAAATATTGAATTAATTTTCATATACTTAACTGAAAGAAATTTGCAAACCGATTTTCTCCCTTTAACTTGAGAATAATTACGAATAATAAATACTCAACCCTTAAGGTGAACTACATGCAGGGTGTAGAGTACATAAAATTTCAGTTGCAAGGTGGCCTTCGGCTAGGATGCGCGAAGGTGGGGCTTAAACAACCTATCGGAGATATTCGGTCGGCACCGAAATTGAAAACGCCGTCCTGAAAATTTAAGACACTTGTGTCACAAACACGTGTAAACTTGCCACTCCGCAGTTTGAACTCTATGGCGCTGCTAGAATTATGACAATATTTTTAAATCGGGTAATAGACATCAACACGATCTGCGCACCGAAGGTCATAACGCTATTTTATCTCGCAGTTGGCCATGCCTTTTGTTATGTAGGACCGTGGTAGGGTTCGACCGCTTGCTTTTCATTGAAAAAATGCACCAAGAAATGTCAAATCTAGTAGAGTATTAACTAAGCTAGGATAAGTACGATACTACGTTATTGAAGGTGAGGTGAAATAGCTTTATACACCCTGTATAGTCAAAAATCTTAAATTCACTCTTGATAAAATCTCAACAATACTAAATTTCTCAATCGATGAAAATTTAGGGACTATACAAGTGTTAAATTCTAGTAATATTTAAATTTTTACTAATCGACGACGAGTAATAATGAAATGTTGAAATTGAATCAAAGCAAAAAAAGAATTGAAAGGTTGTGTGAAATAATAATAAGGTTTGAAATGTTCAAAAGAAGCATCTGTTCAAGAGCAGGTAAAGTGTCGCTATACCTGAACCGGAAAAATAATTATCTCCAGCTTTTTTATGTCGACTTTTTTGATCTCTGTTGCGTTGATCGTTAAGTTTATTGAAAAGAAATTAATTGTTAGGCTGCATTCACACTGGATAGCTTTTTTGCTATTCATTTCATGCGCGTAAAGAAACATGTAAAATGGTGCTAATGAACTTTTGAGTGAGGCATGTCCATTTTGTCCACATTGTACAAAACTAATATCTGTAGGCAAATTTATTCATTCAGCTATCTATGGAATTAGCAATTAATTCACTAAAATTCTTTTTGAAAAATTTATTTCCACTTGAAAAAAAAATATAAATTTGAATATTGAAAAGCTTAAAAAGCTTCAATGAGTGGTGTTACAAATGTGGGCTAAGGATTGGAGTCACCACAAGTAGTAAACTTACAAAACATTACTAGATTCATTAAACTAAGCCGATTAAACTATGGATAAAGGTCACTGAATTGATTTAACAATTATCGGTATTCCCTTCAAAATCTTATTGCATCTTTTGGAGCATTTCAAATTTATTATCCATTTTAAATTTTTAGATTGAAAGAATCTCCAGTATTCATAAATTTTTGATTCTCATTTATAAAGGAGAATTACATTTTTGAAAGAAAAATTATTTCAAAAAACCATAGAAGGGCACTGTCACCTCGAATATATAGCCTACCAACAGTGGCGGACTTCGGGGAGGCTTAGCCCTCCAAGTTTTAAATTAGCCCCCTAAAAGATGAAGTCCAATTAGCTAACAAATTTAGGATTATGCCCTAAAGGTCGTAGCCTAAGTCCGCATCTGCCTATTACGTTCTTATAATTTTTTTTTCTAAATAATCGAGTTATAGCATTGATACTCACCATGGATAGCTGAAATACCCTGTATATGTACGATTTTTGAGTCCTTACGAAACGATATTTTCTACCTTAAGGTTACAATAATCAGATTCTTCATTCATCCTTCAAATTCGTCGTGTACAATCGTAATTTGGCTTGCGTCAGTAGCTTTGATGATAATTTTTTTTTACTTTACAAATCCACTCGAGCACAATATAGAAACCTCTAAGTATTCATTTAGTATTCATGTCAAGAATACCATTTTTAGAATAAACAGATAGAATTATTGAAATTTTTCACTTTATTGTTGCCTGTTAAATCAAAAATTCAATCACTCCGAAAAATAAAAACACTATCAATTATATCTGTTAAAAATGATCTTTCTTTTGTTCTAATTAACTGATAACAGGTTATATTTAAAGAAGTCCATCTTTTGGTGGTACCTAATTTATTTAACATCAAGAAATAACGTACAGCTAGGTGCATGGAAAAGCTAACGACTCTCGAGCGAAAAATATCAGTTTTCTTAATTTGTGTGTTGTGTAAATCAAGCTGTCTCCATCTTGAAAGAAAGAGAGATACAGTCTTCCGTTCTTTCGCTCTTTCTTTCGTTCTTTCGCTTTCCTGTTCGTTCGTTTTTTCGTTCTTTCTTTCGCTCTTTCTTTTGCTCTTTCTATAGTTCTTTCGCTCTTCCTTTCGCTCTTTCTTTTGTTCTTATGTATTTCCGTTCTCTCGTTCCTTCGCTCTTTCTTTCGCTCTTTCTTTTGTTCTTTCCTTCGCCTTTTCTTCCGTTTTTCGCTCTTTCGATCTTTCGTTCTTTCGATCTTTTTTTCGTTCTTTCGCTCTTTCTATTGCTCTTTATTTCGTTCTTTGGTTTTTCCGTTCTTTCGTTCTTTCACTCTTCCTTTCGCAATTTTTTCGTTCTTTCGCTCATTTCTTCGCTCTTTCTTTCTTTCTTTTTTTCGTTCTTGCGCTCTTTCGCTCTTTCCTTCGGTCTATCGTTCTTTCGTTCGTTCTTTCGTTTTTCCGTTCTTTCGTTCTTTTGCTCTTTTTTCGCTTTTTCTTTTGTTCTTTCGCTCCTTCTTTCGCTCTCTCTTTCGCTCTTTCTATCGTTCTTTCATTCTTTCGTTCTTTCTTCCACTCTTGCTTCCGTTCTTTTGCTCTTTCGCTCGTTCTTTCGCCCTTTCTTTTGTTCTTTCGTTTTTCCGTTGTTTCCTTATTTCCAATTCTGGCCTGGTAGACGTAATAAGGACTTCTCTCGTTCGCCTGATTTACACAGCTTCACAACTATAGTCACCTTTTCCTTGCACGCAGCTGTACATTATTTTTATCTAACAGGTGATACACGATCTGTAGCCTGTTATTTACCGAGATTGAAATCTTTTATTGTGCGTTATTTTTTCGATATCTATGGCCGAGCGCGTTCTATTTTTTTTTTATTATTATAAGAAATACAGCTCTTTGTTCATAAAACTCTTTTCACGAATAGAGCAGAAGAGACAGGTAAGTAACGATAAGGATATTGAAAAAAAGCCAGGTAATTTATCCAAACTTGATAATAACAATAACAGATGGACTAGATATCAAAACAGTCTTTTTTTCCATCGTTCTGAATACGTTCAATATTAGTTCCGTATTAGTTTTAACTGGATGAGCTCAGTTATCATCACATTTAGATAATTTTTTGACAATAGTTTTTGATCTATATGCTTAAAGTCCAGCAATACGTTATCATTTTCCATATAGTACGTGTTCATTGGTTCGATTGTGTTTTTGCTTCAATGCATTTCATCTCTGATTGATTTTTGGGGAGGATCTCACAGGGAAATGGTGTCTTCACTTGAAACCTGTACGGTCTTAATTAATTATAGAACCGTAAATATTGATGTTGAGAAATCTTAATTACAACGAAGATAAATATTTTCGTTTTTCTTTTAGAAAAAAAAAGAAATATTTGAAAACTTGGGAGTTGTAACCGGAAGCGAATTTCATCGTTCTACTGTTAAATCTAACAGATCAAATATCCACGCTTACTTCTCAACATTGATAATTTATTTAAAAAAATTGCTATTTTCGTCAACATGCCACATTCTTCTCACAACTACAATACAAGAAATAGAAAAAATGATAGTTTAACTACTACAGCTACTCTAACGTTTGATAAATTTGATAAATTCACTGCCATCGGAACGAAATGGATCTAGTGTACTTAAAATGGAAGTAGTCATTTCTTTTGCCAACCAAACTTTACTCTTTATTTATTTCTATACATTTAGGGGTTATTCTGAAATTTATTGTATATATACACATCGATATAGGAAGTTAACATAAATCAATTTATGTAAATTGTACGAGAGACTGTCAATACGTTTTTGAGTCGTGGATTTTTTGTTTCGAAAACTTGATAACTTCCATTAGTATAGAAAAAGTGTCCCATTTTCTTGGCTTTTCTTATTATTAAACATTACATGGTCAATAGTATTTGAACGATTCGTGAGTTACTTATTTTATCCTCACAGGACATGAAAGATCATTGAAAATTTAAATTGTTCGAGTTCCACAGCAGACACGTTAACATGAATAATATAAAATACAGACAATATTTCTAGCTTTTGTATATGTTGAATGTTACACTAGATCTAGAGGAGTCTTGTCGACTTGACTTTAAAACAGGAATCGCGGCTTGAATCTGCGACAAAAAATACTCCTCCAGGATGTCTTCCAGAGCTGTAGTCAGAAAACGATTTCAGGTAAGGCCACTTTTAATGTAACAAAACTCCTATAACACGAGGGAGCAAAGAATTGCACCAGGTGGGGCTCAAATCCACCTGACCTTTATAGCTACGGCTCTGATTTCTTCCTTCCAATTAATATCTTCCAGAGCCGTAGTCAGAAAATTATTTCAGGTAAGGCCACTTTTAATGTAACAAAGCTCTTATAACACGGGGGAGCAAAGAATTGCACCAAATGGGCATCAACTCCACCTGACCTTTATAGTCACGGCTCTGATTTCATCCTTCCAATCAATTCTGAAGGCTGTGAAATAAATGGCATTAATTTGGGGCCAAATTGGAGAGCGTTTTTCGTTAATATTTTCAAAAAGGCTTTTTTCTCCTACTTAAGCGCATTAGGTGAATTTACAAAAAAAATTCTGTAAATTTACGCTTAGACATTGCCAAGTAGAGCTTAAGTAGGGAAAAGCTGAACCTAACAATAAGTTAACTAACTTTAGCATTATTCATATACGATCTAATCAGTAGCGGCTATTTATAAAAAAAATCTGTATATTCACGCTTAGGCGACGGAGAGCTTAAGTAGGGAAAATCTGGACCTAAGTTAGCTAAGTTTAGCATTATTCATATACGCTATAATTAGTAGCGGCTCAGGAGGGGCCTGGTTGAGCGACCGCCCATAATAATAATTGAATTAAAGTAACTATAGGAATTTGTTTTTGATAATTACTCTGACATCATTATTATTCTTGGAAAGGCGCCGAAAAGCTCCCGCCCATTGCGCCAGATTCGCTAGGACCGATCCTGGATCCAATATGAGTCAAGATGGCCAAATTTGAGTTGTCGGAGTATAGTTGAACGATATAAATATTGACGAAAACTGTGCATTAACAAACGGGAACTTTATTAAAGATAAATAATCGAGACTGGTTTGAATTTGTAGGGTGAATTTCAAATAATAAATACAATGAATTAATTAAATTAATGGATAACAAGTGGTATTTATGTTTTAATGATGTGATAAGATCAAGGTGATATTTACTTTATTCGATTATTTATTTAATAACTTATTAGTTATTAGAAATCAAACATTAGAGACCTAATGGAAGTGATTTAATAAAATTCTAGATTGAGAACATGCTAATACAGTTATTGTAGAAGTGTGAAAATTATGAAATCCTCTTGAATTTTGCAATCTACAACGGATTTACAGGCTTTACAATGCATACAATACTCTATAGTATTGTATGCTAGTCTTTCCTTTTTCCAATGATAGAAAGAAATAAAGAATCGAAGAAAATATCGTCTTTGCATTTGCAGATTTTCCACTTCATTGGAAATGCCTTTACTATTTCGAAATTGTGCTCCTTTTAACGTTTGATAAGCTGTATATTGTATTATTTACTATGTAAAATTCACATAAATAGTAAATTTCGTTTTATTCATAGTAACTATACATGAATAAGTGGATCATCTATCTATCTACAAGTTCTAAACTGTGAGAAACATAAATATTTATTAGAAAATAATGAAGTGAAATATATTTCCTTGAAACTCGATTCGTGAATAAGTCTTATTTTACAAGTGCTCAAGTGAAAAGTACCTATCACTCGTGATGTACACTGGCGATCAAAAAAAAGAGACCGCCTCTTGTGTGGCTGTGTAAAACAGGCTTATGAGAGCGGTCGTCACAATATTACAGAATTTTAACAGGTCAGAATTTGGAGAACATGGATTCAAACAGAAGGAGAGGGTGGAATTAGGTACTAATATTTAGAATTCAGTTATTCTTATTTTCTGTAAAGATGGTGGTCCAACAAATTTGCTATGATTGAATCTGGCTGCAACATCTCCTACTTACCCACGTTTTTACCTTCACGAGAGAAACAACTTGACTCACACTAACAAAAATATTTTCGCTAAAGACTCGGTCTCTTTTTTTTGATCGCCAGTGTACGTACAGTTCAATAGATTTCCGTAATTATCCGGTAAGTACTCAGTAATAACTTGTAAGTTCAAATGAAGATGTTACAATTTCATTAAATCCCAGTCACGTATAGATAAACAAGTTGTTGATTATGTTTCAATGTAGTCTGTTGTAGATAGTCTTATTTGCATTGAGAATGGTTCACGACTTTCTAGGAAAAGCGCATACACATTTGCAATCAGTTGAGAATTCAAAGTGTTACAGATGTGAAGTTTAATATGCATCAAATAGTTGTAATTTCTCGGTGATGTAAACGCGTATTCGCTTCCTTGATGGAGAATAATGAGTCAACAGCGGGATCGTGAATTCACTTTAGATTGTCGCGCGACTATCGTCATGGACATACTGAGTTTATACTACAACATTTCTTCTCGTAGTAGGCTGTGTCTTTGGTAACGTAATGTCGTAACTTCATTGACATTTGACATTTTCAAGTGTGCGAATCAAACTACGATACTATTTTACCAAAGGCTCAGCCAACTGCTAGAAGAAATACCGTGGTACACTCGGTATATGACTCTCCAATTTTGCTGTAATCATGATTTATGTCTTTGTAGTTCACCAATCGCTGCGCTCATAAAAATCCAGCAAGAGAGAAGCAAAAATCAGCTATAGTAGACCGCCTGTTTATTGTTTGTGATGTCGTTCACTCACTTTATCAACTGCATTGAATGATTATAGTGTTATCTAAGCGTATAACTCCATTGAGAGGTCGATGAGGATCGAGTGCAACTGGAGAGCGCTTACTTGTAAGATAGTTCAGATCAGTGACATCAGCTGCCCTTAGATCGGGGCAAATTACATAGCTGCTAGATATTAAGATTGAATCGTGAAAAGTAGACTTAGACACTTTTTGTCACTTCTTCAGTAGAATTTTGGACTATTTGTTTAGATTTTTGTCTGTAAGCATCTACTCTTCAAATAAGCAATTATTAAGAAATGCTCCGCTTAAGCCTCGAAATTATTTAGGAGTTTTTTGAGTACCATTCTTTAAGTTTATATATTCACATTTTCTTAAGGGTTTGATTTTTTAGCAAGCATCCAAAGGCAGAAATTTAGACGAGATCTTATGATTTTGTGTTTTCGTCTAACATTATTGGTTTTTGGCGTCTTTTAAAACATTTTAGTCGCTATTTGGTTAGGTTCGCGACAGAAGTTTTTGGTTTTTGAAAGTCAATTTTTAGCAAATTTCCCTGTTCAATCGGCCAAAGGAGACAATTTAGACACAATTTTACGCGATTTTTGCTGTGGACTTTTGGACTTTTTGTCTAATTGCTTAGATCAAATAATCAGTTTCAAGAAACTTTTAATCTGGGTATTTGAGCATCAATTTTTAGCGAATTTTAATACTGGGTTTTGGTCGCTTTTTAAGCAATTTTTTACGATAAATCTTGACATATCCTCGCTTTTCAATTTTTAAACAATTTTTCAATTGAATGCTCTAAAGGAAGAGATTTAATCAATTGTAGTCCACTTTCGACCCGGATTCTGAAAAGATATTTTAGATTTTAAGATATCTGTTTCATCAACCATAAATTTTTAATTCAGTAAAAGGAAATGGGAAAGATTTGATGAAAGATGAAAGCGAGGTCTTTTATTCAAAATTCATGAGCTATTAGAAAATCATTCGTTTCTTATTATTGCTACTACCATTAACCATTATATGATTTATATGTGTAGACGAAATGACGTTTAACATTTCTTTTGAAGTATTCAAGCGTTTGTAGCGGTGTCTTTCGTCTGAACATGTCTTAAAGCTTTCAATGTAAACAGATACTTAATATAACCACAATTTCATAAAATATCCTTATGTCGCATAAAAGCTGAACAAATATCCGATATTGATCTAATGTAAAATAGAATTTTATGTTAATATTACCTAGTTGATTATTTAACATTTTCGTGAATATCTATTTTATTATATAATATTTACATTAACAAATGATATTTATGCAACTCGATTAGAATAAATGTCATTAAAGCATGGAAATAAAGGACCAAAATTGAAATGAATGCTAGGATTGGTTGATTTGCATAACAAAATTCTGTACCGTAATGACAGTTATTCTACTACAAATTACGAATGTATAAAAGTATAAATCAATACCTATTTTGTATTCTATTAATGTGGTTAAGTCGACTAAAATTGAATAGACGGAGTATAAGAGTGAAAAATTATCAACACCTTACAGCGACCAGGTAATGAAAAATAATAAAATTGTCCAATTTTTTTACTTATCAACATCCTTAAAATTACGTATTTTATTACATTATTTTATGACTCAATTTTCCGCTCGGATACGTTTCTGATAAATAATGGAAATGTTTAAATTTTATCCTGATATTGTATAGTCCCAGAGGTCGTGTAACTTAACAATTTATACGTCTGTATAGGCTATGTAGCGACTAAGAAACTGGTGTATATCAACTTACTATCAGTATAAAAGTCTTCAATAATGTCACCACCAACTAGTGGTGCAACCAAGGGAGCTTTGGGGCTATAACCCTCCTCACAAGACAACATTATAGCAAGCTAGATGATCAGATATAACAAAATTTATTTGCGATACAAACATTTATGCCCGTATTTATAAACCGATCTTGAGACCGTCCTGGAGCTTGAGCTTGGCCTTGAGGCCAGAATGTGTAACCAAGCCAAGATTGGGTTGTAGCTGCCTTGAGACGAGCTTGAGTTTTGCAGAAAGTGCGCGTGCGCACAAAAAGAAAAACATGACCTTGTAAAATGTAACTAGAATTCGCCAAGTTCTCAACCCTCCATATACTCAATCCTGACTTCCGCCGAAAATTGCCGAAACAAGACTTATAAACTAATAGGCCAAATAATTTTTATTTTGGTTAGAAACGGTATAAGTAGGTATGTGTATTGACAGTCTCTTTTAAAATATCCCGAATAGTAATCCCAGTTATATTCTACTAAATTATGGTTTTGAGTACCTCTAAAGGAAGCTTCTAATTGCTCGAAAATTGATAATTTAGCAGCGACTTCTGATAAAACGTTGAATGAAAGTGTTTAAAACATTACATTTTCATGGTATAAAAGTAAACTTCGCTGAATATCTGATGATTCAGGATAGAAACGTTTAGAATACTGATTCAAAGTCAAATTTTCAGTTCTAAAATTACTCTAGAATCAGTGGATTCAGCTTACAACACATTCTGTTTATTGTTGCATAAATTCAAGACGTTTAAAATAATTTGAAATTGTATAATTCTTATATCAGAAACGATAAGCTAAATATATTCATTCAAATTCTTTAGTTTTTGATAAGAACACAATAACATTGAATTAGATAATGTTCTTTTCTAGTCTAATCCGTGTCTATCGTTTATTCATTTCAGTTTCGATCGTTGTAGTGTTAAGATCAGTTTCTAAAATTCAAAAATAAATTCCAATAGTTTTAAAATATAATGATGTGATTTTAGTGGTTGTGTTAGTGCTTTTATGGACAATGGAGTGAGTCATCCCTTGGAGTCTTGGTTGGTAAAAAGTTCATCGAAAGGGTAATTCAATATTTCCACTTTATATCAAGATTACTAACTTTTTTCTTCTACTTTTTTCTCTACTTACAGTAGGTTCAAATAACGTCGGACAAGAGCAGAGAAGCAGCTAATTGGTAAGTACCGATTTATTTATACCGCGATTTAGTACGAACATGTCAACTTTTTAATCACTAACTGAAATTAAAAATGTGTATACGGAGTAATTAAAAATAGACAACCACAAAAAACTGTTAAAAACTGCTAGGTACTTTTCCTTCTAGGTACTAAATAGGTACGTAGAAAAAATGTGGTAGGTACTTTGTAGGCGTTTTTAAAAAATCATTATGGGATATTTTAGGTAGGTACTCTCCAAGCTGATAGGCACTTAATAATATTTTCATGTATTTTACGGGAAACACTCTGTATGTTGTGATCAGTCCTCTCTTATTTCCCAGCAAATATTTTTGATTATTCCACTACTACCAACATAAATCAATAATCATAATGATTAGAATTATTATTAAGACAAAATTAAAATTTGTAATCTTTGTGGTCGACTTACTTTATATATAATTTTGTTCATTTCGTGAATTCTGTTTCCTGTTTTCAAGAGAAAAACAACTAAATTTTCCAGTTTCAGCACTGTTGACTGGCTTTATTCTTTTGTGTTCGTTCACAACGTTTAATTTATTGTCGTATATAATTCCTCAAAGAACTTTTGTATTACTAAAATTAGAACATTATTTTAATCTTCATTTATTTAAATTCACATCAAAATAGAAGAAAAATTAATGACTTGAAACAATATATATTACAACCCAATTTTTCCAATTTCTATGAATTTTTTTGAGTCACTAGTGACTTATTAACGGGATATTTTGAAAACTGCGAGTTTTTAGTTTCAGAACTGAAAAGTCCAACTGATATTAGGTATGTTCCTAGCGTCAGCAAAGGTTGTAAATGACATGCGCATGCGTCTTAGAGTCTGAACATCTAAAACAAAAGCGGTCAGTAATGTTGACGTGTAGATAAGAACAAACCTGCTCTATTCATTGTATCCTACCTAAACTTTAGAATAACTGTTCACTGTTTTACTGTGTGACTAAATAAAACACACGATTGCGTTGAAATCATTATTAAACAAATTTAAAAGTCTAATTATTCTGTTTTGCATCCTGTATAGCTTTGAAGTGTCGTATATCATCATGACTCAATCTATCCAATTGATTATGGAAATTCATTTAAGCTAGTTTACAATCCGAATTAATTATTTCTTTCACTTCACTTTTAACTTATATTTTTTTTCATGTATTTTTATCTAATATCGTAATGGAATGAACAGAAATGTCAAGTGGTGAAATTCTTTATCTAAGATCTGTTATGATAAGAGCTTATTGTGGTAGAAATAATATATTATTTGATGTTGTCGAGATGACAACTGACATATTCTCTAAATGAGAGGATTAAATGTCCATTTTTAGGACGGTTTCATGGCAAACACAACGCTAAACAAATCATAATGTTTCATAATATAAAGAACGAAAATCTATAAGTTCACTGTAATAGTGTTAACTGACCATCAAATTTACAATAAAAGCATTTTTGTTAATGTTAGATAGTTCTACACACCATCCATGAGCGATGTTAAATTTTTTAATGTTAATTTTGACATGATTTATTATATTTTTTTGATATTTTCCCAGATCTTGTTATATTCTTCTATTTTGTATTTATTCAACAAACTGTTCTTTTCGTTTAATTTATGTTAATCTCTGTGTTATAATTTCTTATTAAAATTCGTTGATTACAAATTATGTTTCTCGTATATAAGCTTGAAAATATAACATTTCTCATTGTTTTTTCTTCTTGCATTGTTGTTAATGGAGTCATTTAGACAATGTCTTTTAGTTGTTGAATAGGGAAGGAAAAAAATGGTCTTTTTCATATAACTAGACAGTGATGAGGCAGTCTGAATTATTAAAATAATGAGAAAATGGCAGGAATTAGTATATGATGAAGTCATTCAATTCTCCACAACATTTTTGTTGTATTCTGTATCTAGAAAATAAAAAGTCATCAGCTTTATTTGGAATAAACATGCACACACTGTACTTTGAAGCATTCAAATCATGTTTTCTTTCAATTATAAATAATGTGATATTTTTTTGATAATTTAAATCGAGTTAACGTACAAGTACCCTCCAAATATCTGTTAATCCACGCTTACGTCGATTTAAGTCAAGGTCTCGTTGAGGCGAGCTTAAGTAGACCTTAGACCAGAATTGTTTTTGAGCAACTGCCACCACAGCTTATCACTGGTTTTGGGACATACTTGGAAAATGAAGATATCGTTAGTTAATGATAAAGTTTATTATACAGGCTTCTTCACGTGAAAGATTCTTATGGCAACTCCCATTATATGACTAGCGGTTCAAAAAATATTTCCGGAATTTGTAGGGTAGTCTCTAGAGAATATTTAAGCAAAATTAGGGCTTTGTAGCTCATTTGGAAATTGGTCAAAAGATGCGTTATGCTGACAAAGTCACAATTTTGACTAACCAGTTATACACGTCAAACGACTAAGAATAACTAGAGGATTCTCTTAAAATAGTCTTATTCATCACTGGAGCCTTGCGAAAATGGGAACATTGATTTTTCAACATTCTTATGAACAGCGACGTCATTTACCTATTTTTATTATTGTTAACCCGATGGGAGAAGATTGTTTTTGGTGATTAAGTGTTTATTTTTTTTTAAAGAAAATCCTTTTTGTTGGAAACATTAGAAACAAATAAAACTACATGATTTTTATTATTTTTACATTAAAGGAAGTGAGAATAAGAGATATAAATACTAAATTAACATTAGCACTCTTACCCTATCAAGTTAAAAATTGTAAACAACAAAGATCACTCACACTAGATTTATTAATTTTTTAATCGATCGATCTCCACCATGTTTTTTCTCTCAATTTTCCAAGGATACAAATGAGAAAAACGGAAAAAAATAAGTTTACTATGGTTTATGAGCCATTCTTAGTCGTTTTGCGTGTTCAACTGGTTTTTAAAAATCGTGACTTTGTCCAATAGGAGCGTTTTCGACCCCACTTCCAAATGAGCTACAAGGCCCTAACTTTGCTTAAGTATTTTGGTAATAATATTGGGGGAATTATAGAGACTCAAACTTAAGAAATCTAAACTGTCTCATTCTCGCTTTTCCTACTCGTTACACAATAAACTATTGCTTAACAGTATTCCTGTGTAATTTTGCCTCAATTTAATAACTAAATCACGCTTCGTCTTTTAATTTGTGGTCTCATCATCCACATTACACTATAAGTTTTTCTATATTTTCCCTTTTTTTTTGTATCCCAACTAACTTCTAAAGAAATACGAACATATAAATCTGGAGCACTGTTCACTGTCATATATGATTGAGATATATGCTCTACAACTAGGTATACTACAATACAGATATATTTTTTAATGTATGTATGTATGTACAATCCGGTCCGTATTACACAATGAAAAATGTTTCTAGATTTTCAGGTTTCGAATTGATTAATTGTAAACATTCGACATATCGTAGGTAAGATTTATCTAATTCGTTTACATATAAATGAACTATCGATATTTACTGTTATTACACGGGGAAAATGTTTGAAAAAAAAAATAAAAAAAAATAGAAAAACCAATTACACATAGTGTCGAGGATATATTCAATTTGTTACAAAATTCTTAAAGTACTTACCTGTATACCGTTCGGGCGATTCAAATAGAAACACTAAAAAAACATCAGTCCCCCCCATCTATACTACTTACATATTTTACTCAAATTGACCAACAAATATAGTAATAAAAGCGCGTGATATGCACGTGCAATTTAAAAATTGAACTTTCATTGGTTGGAAGAATTCAAGGGATGTTCCATAAAAGACCCATTTACACTGTATCATGATCAAGCTGTAGTTGTTCCGCTTGCACTCGTTACAAGTCAGTCGCTTATTATCTGGACTAACGTAGCCGCATTGAATTTTTGAGCAGTGTAAACAAGACTTTTCACTCCGATCTCACAAACAATCACATGCACAACTCTTGCTGTTTACGTGATTACTATAAATATCGGTGAATCTATGAAACTCCTATTAGTTGACAAGTGATTCGAAGAATATTTCAAGGATTTGTACGAGAGTCTTTAGGGAGCATATTAGCAAAATTAGAACCTCGTAGCTCATTTAGAAGTTGGTCAAAAAACGATCGTTTTGGACAATGTCGCAATTTTCAAAAACGAACTAAATAGGCAAAACGACTAAGAACGACTCGGAGACTTTCCCAACATTGATTTTTTCGCTTTTGTCCATTGTATTCCAGATAAAATACGATATATTTCCACCAGTTCCAGAATAAAATGGAGAAAAACGAAAGAAAAATCATTTTTGGGAGGATCCTAGAGTCATTCTTTTGACCAAATTCCAAATAAGCTACGAGGTTCTAATTTTGCTGAAATGTTCTCTAAGGACCCTCCTACAGATCCTTAAAATATTTTTTGAATCGCTCGTCGACTAATAAAAGTGTCATAGAATGGACCATATTTAGATCAAACACCCTGTATTGGTACGGCAAATGAGGTATAGTTAGAAAGAGAACGTAAGTGGTCTAGCAACTAAAAATAATGGCGGATATTATCACCCATTCTTAGTCCTTTCTATTTTAAAAAATCACATTTATCAGATTATGTTGTCACGCAGTATCCTCTCTGTTTGTGAAACATCTCCTTGAAAATGCATCAGACAAAGAAGGAACTATCTTCAAGATTGATCTGGAATATTGTTAATAAACAAATATCTTGACTTGAGGATAGTTCCTTCTTTGTCTGATACATTTTCAGGGGATGTTTCATGAAAAAAAATGATACCGTATGACAAAGATACCAAATCCTCAACATCAACTAGAAAATTTTGCAGATTATTTGATACAAAAGAAATTGCTTTGTTTGGTCAAATGATTAAGTGTGGGTGGTAATAGCCGCCATCATTTTTAATTCTTTGACCATCTAAGTTCTTTGTCTCTTTCTAATTAATATGTAATTAGTATAGATGAGCGAGACCGATATTTTTCCAATGTTTCTATTTGGTTCGCCCGAACTGTACATTTAGACACATACAACTAGGAGCACTCGACCACTACACAACAACACATTAACAATTGACCCGTATTGAAGGAAATACCGGGCCATTTACTAAGGTTTCATTACAACAATACATTACAAGTTCTAATTGGAAACGGATTCTTTCGATGGAATTTTCGTACAACTACAAGATTTATAGATACTAAAAAGACTATACCTATAAGATATGTTGTCTGTTTAAATTATTATTATATGAAAGATAATTAATCACAAATTTTCAAATAATAAAAAGGATTTTATTTTTTTTAATAACATTTTGTGAGTCATTTTACGAAATGAGAAATCTCATAGCGTACCAAACAGCTATCATAATTTAATTAAGCCAAGTTTTGACTTTTATGATCGATGCGCTGTAATCTCCGTAGAATCATTAAAACTAACTCTAATATTATAGATACTTATAACCTGTTTCACTTTAAAAGCTTAAAATGGTAGATTTACGTTACGATATAGTTTAGTTTTATGCTTATTTTAATAATTTATAGAAAACTCATTTTATTTATTATTAAACTAATATTTCAACTGTAATATTTGGTAGATTTATACTTTAATGAAGCCAATCTTGATCCGGTTACTCTGTGAGTTTCTGCCTGAGTCGATTAATCAGACGTTGAAAGCTTTCTACCGTTTGTCTGTTAGAGTTGCACTTGTGAATTCCATAAATCTTTCCATCGGATAGAACACTACACACTATTAATACGAATTAATAGACACACAAGAGTGGTGCGGTGGATGGAGAGTGTGGTAAAAAGTCTTAAAAATCGATTTTATTCGTTTCAATAATATGAGAATAAGTAGCTTTTAAGGTTGAATAAAGATAAGGTATTGTTGTTATGTTTTATAATCACAAATTTTATATGAATATAGCTGGATACTTTAGAAGATTAAGTAGAACGACGCGTTTTGTTAACAGTTGTTCGTCTACAAATTTACTTTGATAATTTATTTCAGTGATTCTCCACACATAAGGGAGTTTTAAAATTTAAAATTCAACATAGATTTAAAATTTGAATTATGAACATTTCACAATTCTAACTAATTATTAATTAATAATTGGCTATATAATTTCATAAATTAAGTCTTACTGTATTATCACTAATTGATAAATGAGTGCCTTTATCGTTGATAATAAACAATGATATTAAATCTCCAGCAACTACTGCATCTACTAATAACAACAATAACATCATCAACCGACGAAATCCGCATATGCAGTAGTGTAGAGGGTACATTAATTAGGAGATACATTGGGTGCAATATATGCAAGTCTAGAGGGATTCAAAATGAGTTATTCTAAACGCAAATCTATGAGGAATATTTATTTAAATCCCAATTTTTTTGATAATTCGATAAAATATTATAATAAGAATAGCGTTTTAACAGAACACAGGGTTTTTTTCAGTTTTTATTTTTCCGTTTTATTCCATTATCAACTTGAGCTTTTACAACAATAGTAGCGACACAACAACATCGTCTAGAATTCTAAATTCTTGTTGTGTTTGGAGTGAAATCACTCTTTTTTATTCTCTATTGTTTCTATCTATGCGTTCCATAAAGCGAGATTGAAGAGATTGTTTCTTTTTGGATTTGGTTTCTATTCTATTGGACTTTTACTCAATTAAATCAGTGTTATAGGCAACAGTTTGTACTGATGAATGTTGACAATAATCTATATAATGTTCAATTCAAACTTGATGAAATGTAAAACCGGATTTACAATGAAACAATACACAAATGCTTCGTGTGAAATTAGTTGGTTTCGAGAACTTCTCGAGTTGATAATCAAAGCTATCAATGCCAATTTGTAAACGGTTAATCATGTTTCTATATGAGCGATAACTACTTTTCCCTATTTTTTCCCCTTGTTTTTTTTTTAAAGTTTACAATTGACCTTTTGACAATTCGAATCTTGTTAATAAACTGTGGAAAGGATACAATTTTGATATTTTCAGTTTGTGTACCACGTGTCCGCTCTAAATATGGACAATTTTAATGAAACTCCTAGTAGTTGGTGGGCGATTCGAATAATACTTTGAGGATTTGTAGGATGGACCCCAGAGAACATTTTAACAAAATTAGAACCACGTAGCTCATTTCTAAGTTGGTCAAAAAATGATCGTTTTGGACAATATCGCAATTTTTAAAAACGAACTAAACATGCAAAACGACTAAGAATGAACCGGAGTCCTTCCCAACATTGATTTTTTTTGTTTTTCTCCATTGTATTCCAGAGAAAATACGAAGTATGTATTTTTACCTGTTCCAGATTAAAATGGAGAAAAACGAAAAAAATCAATTTTAGAAGAATCGTAGAGTCATTCTAAGTCTATTTGCGTGTTTAGCAAGTTTTTGAAAATCGCTACATCGTCAGAAACGAGCATTTCTTGACCAACTTTCAAATGAGCTACGCGGTCCTAATTTTGCTGACATGTTCTTTAAAGACCCTCCTACAAATCGTTGAAAGATTTTTCGAATCGCTCGTCGACTAATAGGAGTTTCGTTCAAAATGTCCATATTTAGAGCGGACACCCGGTATTATCTATTACTGCTTCGAAGAACTTGAGAAACTTGCAGAACATAACAAAGTAAACTTCAAATGAGTGTCAGCTCATCAAAGGTTTGAAGTAAATGAAAGGCGGACTGCTTAGCAAAAAAATCCGAAAAAATAGCTTTAACTGGACCTGGTCCCTCATGCGGGATCGCTTAAGCGTTGAATGAGTATTAGAATATTATTCAGTCAACGGCTTAAGCGAACGCTAAAGGGGCCAAAAGTAAAGAATTAGAACGAAAACACAAACTCATCTGGGAAGAACTACCAGCAATGGTCCTGTTAATGACATTTCTGGGGTTTTTAAGCCGTAGAAAACCTAAAGAACTCCTAGGCTTGAGTAGAAGGCAATTAAGACAGATCACAGGATTGCTCACTGGTCACAGTGTACTGAGGAAGCATCTCAATAATATTGGGATTGTTAAAGGTCCAAGATATGGGGCTTGTGAAGAGGAAGATGAAACTTTGCTTCATATTTTATGCTACTATGAGGGCTTGAAGAATCTCAGAGCATGGTATCTTTCCCGAAGAAGTAAAAGAAACTCCCTTAAACAGTATCTTGGCCTTTATTAAAAAGACGGGACTATTGGAGGAAGACTGCTAACCCAAGTTAAACACCCGTGTTGACGGGTGTTTAAAAGGCCTTGGAGGCCGAAATACTCTGGGGAACGAACCACAGCTCTTGTGTGAGGGGCGGAAAAGGGACTTTACACAAAACAATCAAGGTTCAAAAAAGTATTATATTATTATTTTCCTGTGTTAGGTCCTTAACAGTCCCTTACATCCGAGTTGTGGTTCATTCTTCATTGTATTCCGGATTATAAGGCCTTTTGTGCGCCTGGCATCACACCTACTTTCGGTTATCCTCCCTCAGCAGATAAAATCCAGGATACTTTGAGATCTTTTATGGTCTCACAGTGGCATAAGATGACAAGTTTCATCTTCCCCTTCACAAGCTCATGTCGAATCCTTTACTACCCCAATAGTATGAACGTGCTTCCTCAGAGCAGAGTGACCAGTAAACTAGGTATTCTTTAGGACTTCTTCAGTTTGAAAAACCCAGAAATATCTTTGGCAAGATCATTTTTGGTAATGACTACCAGTAGAGTTGGTGTTGTCTTTCGATTTTTCCCTGTATGGCCCCTTTAGCGTCCGCATACGCAATCCCAAATTAGGGTTTTGGTCCAATTGGAGCTGTGTTATCGTTTGTTTTTTGCTAAGCGGTCTGCCTTATCGTTTCCTTCGAGCCCTTGATGAGCTGGCACTTATTTCAAGTTCACCTTGTTATGTTGAGCAAGCTCTTTTCGTACATCAAAGCATTTCAGAACTAGTCAGGATCTAAGTCCTTCACTTGAGCACTGCGTGACTGTTTGTTTTGAAGCTTTTTTCCCTATAGTTCCTCCACAATATAACCTGTACACAGGTCATTTTGGATATTAGCTCTGTTTGAAATATGGAGCATTTGTTCCCAAGACTAAGAGACATTTTTTCCTCGTGCCTGAGTCCCATAGCTCCTATTTCATTGTATTCCTGGTCGTTTTGGAGCCAACTGACTCTATAACAATCCTGTTGCCAAACCTAGGAAAGGAGACAATTTTGACATTTTCAGTTACTTCATCATCAATATTTTTGCCCTAAATCATTTTTGTTTGCAAATTTTGCTATTTGCAAAAACAATTTAATCACTTTGATCGATTTTGGAGTCGCATTCTTCACTTTAATTCTAGGCTTTTAAAGGTTTTGTAGCCAAGTTATTAAAAAGAGTGGATTCAGACAATTTTTTGAGTTGAATTTTCTATCCAAAATCATTAGTTTTTATGTGAATTATGTTACCGAATCGTGCATATGAGACAATTTTCATACAGGCAATCTTAATTTCAATTTTATACCATCCTCTTTCAGGGACTAACAATAAGAGGGCTTAGAAATGGGCAAATAATTATAAAAAATCTTGATATGTTCTGCTTCTATGACACTGTTAAAATTCATACGGTTTTTCAAAATTTTACTCCTACTCCTATCCTGGAATCAGGCTAAGAATTCGTAAATACATATTGGTCTCCTAATGTAAGTATGGTGAGTTCTAAGAAAGTCCTATTAGTCGAGAAGCGATTCGAAAAATATTTTAAGGATTTGTAGAAGGGTCCTTAAAGAACATGTCAGCAAAATTAGAGCCTCGTAGCTTATTTGAAAGTTGATCAAAAACGCTCATTTCTGACGATGTAGTATTTTTCAAAAACAAACTAAACACGCAAAACGACTTAGAATGACTTTAGGATCCTTCCAAAATTGATTTTTTTCGTTTTCCTCCATTTTATTCTGGAACAAGTGGAAATATTTCGTATTTTCTCCGGAATACAATGGAGAAAAACGGAAAAAATCAATGTTGGGAAGGTCTTTGAGTCATTTTTATTCGTTGTGCATGTTTTGTTGGTATTTGAAAATTGTGACATTGGCCAAAACAATCGTTTCTTGACTAAGTTTGAAATAAGCTACGAAGTTCTAATTTCGCTAAAATGTTCCCTAGGGACTCTACTACAAATCCTCAAAATATTTTTCGAATCGCTCGTCAACTAATAGGAGTTTCTTAGAACTCACCATACTTAGACCAAATAAGAACTATAAAATTTTTATCATTTTTATTTCAAATAAGAAAGTATAAAAAATCACAGTTTACGAGTCGGTGTATTCATCTCTTGGAAAACAACATATTTTACAATCCAAGGATGATTCTCAATGGATCGATTACTACCCATTGACACATACAAGTGTAATGTTAAATATAAAATGAATATAAAATAAATCGTTGCAGCTATACCAATTATAATAAATGCCCAATATTCCAATTCTAATTCGGATATTGTACCAGTTACAAAATAAATATTGATTGCAATAATAATAAAACTTAAAATAATCGATACGATTTTCATTCCTCTGAAATTAAGCAAAAATATACAAGCATTTCTTAGAATTATTACCAAATTTTTTTAAATTACTTACAATCCATTAACAAATTGTCCCATAATCTTTGGATTACTAGTGAATGCAACCATTGGTATGATTGCAAATGGTAATTGAAGACTCATTACAGCATTTAAAAAATCATTTAATAATGTTAATGCATTTAATGAGCTATAAAAAGCTGTTAAAAATGTTGGTATCATTGCTATACTTCTTGTAAATAAAACACGTTTCCATCGTGACCATTGTAAATTTAGGAAACCTTCCATTGCAAATTGACCGGAATATGTGCCTGTCATTGTTGAACTTTGACCAGCTGCTAAAATACCAATTGCCCAAATATACATGCTGGCTAGACCATAAGCACAACCCAAATAAATACCACCCTTATAGATGTCAGTATCCACAAATTCATCATTATTCTATACACAAAAAGAATTGGTGATAAGCGGAACAATTCTATTAGCATAATAATACTTTTCACTATTTAGTTACGAAAATTATAAGAGTGAAAGTGAGTTTTTTTAGTGTGGTGGATTGCGGTGAATAGACGCAATCAAGTGAAATTCACCCTAATTTCGTTTAGACCAACAATAATAGTAATAATAATGCAACACCATACTTACAGGGAATGCTTCTTCCGCAAGTTCATAGATTATAGAAATATTCTTCGGGCAAGTTTCTAGCTAAAATTTAACACAATTACATGTTAGTTTGTTGATAAGAATATTGTTCAACAAGTAACTTACAAGTTCTTTGTTTGTCTTACCAAATAATCCATAAGCAAAGACTGTTACAACAAATATATTGATGATAAAACTACATAATAGTGCAATACCATTTTCAATAAAGAAATAAAGACGAGCTTCTTGAATTTTTGTTGGTTTCGAACGGTCGATTTCACGCGACTTGACAAGGGCTGAATGTAAGTAGAGATTGTGTGGCATGAGTACAGCACCGATTACACCGACAGCTTGAAGAAGTACTTTAGAGTCACAGTTCTGACACCATGGTATAAATAAACCTTTCAATACTTCAAACTGTGGTGGTTGTGATAAGGTGTATTCATAGCCGAATGTTATGCCCATTATTGATATCAAGAATGCGAAAAATAGTTCGAAGTTTCTCAGACCGTATTTGTCAAGGAATAAGAATGTGAATGTGTCGAATATGGTGATCAGGCAGCCGCCCCATAACGGAATCCTGAAATAGCAATAAATTATTAATTTATCTCCCTTTTAAGATTCAGTGGGAAGCTAAAAATTAATTAGTAAAGATGAAAATGTTCTGGAATCTAGACCAGTGATGAGCAAGTCGTGGCCCACAGGCCGCTTACGGCCCATTTGTCTTTAATTTGTGGCCCGCGAAAGATTTGTGTTTGAAGTCATAAAAGAAGTACGGCACTATTTCGTTGATATTCTTTAATATACCTACATTTTTAAAGTCATTACTTCCCTAGTGGACACGAATACTAGAAATCCCAATTTCTTCCCATTTTCTGACTTTTTTCGTTCTTTTTTTTAAGAGATAATAAGATTTCTTAAAAAATAAGAAATTTCCACCAGGGTTCTAAGGCCAGCATGTGCGACAAGGGTTTCAGTTTTGGCCCTTCTCGAAAAAGGTTGCTCATCACTGATCTAGACTAAGAATTGAGAATTCTGCTCAGAAATTGATTGATTCTGTTCCTTCTAACTATTCAAAATTCAATAAAAAAAATTTATGATTTACAAGGAGAATTTCTTCAAATTTAAGCTAAAAGTCAAAGCTGCTGAAACTACACACGCAAAACGACTTGGAATGACTCTAGGATCTTCCCGAAATTGATTTTCCTCGTTTTCTCTATTTTATTCTAGAACAGCTGGAAATATTTTGTATTTGCTCCGGAATATGATGGAGAAAAACGAAAAAAAAAATCATTGTTTTAGTTCGTTTTTGAAAATTGCGATATTGCCCAAAGCGATCGTTTTTTGTCCAACTTTGAAATGAGCTATTAGGTTCCAATTTCGCTAAAATGTTTTTCCTACAAATCCTTGAAATATTTTTCGAATCGTTCGTCAACTAATAAGTTTCATAGAACCGACCATATTTAAATAAAGCAGCCTGTATATGGATCGAAAATTGCAAATTTACCTCTAAAATTTTGAAAACTCAGTAGCAAAATTTGACCAAGAAACTGTTAATATAAGACAAAAAATCGATCACAAATGTCTAGAATTATAATTAAGAAAAGCGACTAAAAGCATCCTTTACAAAATTTAAAAGCAAAACTGTCTAAAAGATGGTTGAAAATGTCTCAAAGCTTTGACTCAAAAACAAAAACTTTATTCTAAAATTGACTGGAAGTGTCTAAATTTTCTCCTTTTGACGATTCAATAGCAAATTTGTGTCAAAAAAGTCAAAATTTAGAGTGACATATCCTCAAATCTAGCCTAAGAGCTACTTTTCCTTGAAAATTGATTAAAGTATTTGTCTGATTATATCTCTTGAAATAAAATTTTTGATATTAAAAAAAAAGCTTATTGACAAAAATCTTACCAACCCCTGATCTAGAGCAGCGTTTCTCAAACTTTTGAACACTGATCTAAATAATTTTCTAGAGATGAGAGTAAGACACGTAGGGCTATAGTCGAGAAAGTACGGTTGATTTTTTGCTGGAAACACTCGTGGGGCTAGGAAGACGAGATAAAGCTCAGCACCCTTCAATAATATTTTTGAAAAATACCCTTAGAAATGTCATTTGAAAGCATTATACAACAGAAATAAAAAAAGGCGCGTTTTTTATGTAATTCAACGTATTGCGTATTGCGTTTGAGAACCACTGATCTAGAGCACATACTTTAACAGTAGTTTCTTCTTTCTAATTTAAAATTGTGGAGCTTCAATTGTGTGTGAAATTTAATTAAATTTTTGAAAGTATCACACATTCTAATATGCGTAAGTTGAAAGCTCTATCCTAACAACATCAACTCTGATTATTTGGTTTTAAATTTTAAAATTCGCTTGAAACAACTTACGTTTTGTTAGATAAGAGGTAGATCGCTATAGAAGTACCAATAACTTCTTGCATATCAGATCCTATAACAGCAATTTCTACCATAATCCAAAGAACAAGTCTAGGGAATCTTTTGTATTGTCTATAACACATTTCGGCTAAATGTAATCCGGTTACACAACCTAAAAATAGAATAATTCTCAAAAAAATCTCTACAATATTTAGAAACAATTTCTACCTAATTTTGCCGCTAGTGATTGTAACAAATATCCAAGAATTGTAGCCACAAAAAGTACCCATAATAATCGATAATTTCCAATCGAACCTGATTGTAAATCACTTTCAATATTACCAGGATCTAAATAAGCGATTGACATAAGGAAACCAGGTCCGGTGAAAGCCCATAATTTCCGGAATGAAAAACCCCTCTAAACGTACGATTTTTTTTTTGAAATCCCGTTAAAAATCAATTAACTTACCTTTTCAATTTCGGGAATTTTAATTTTATTCTGTGAGAAATACGTGTCAATTTCGAAATCTTCATAATAATAATTCAAATTTGTTTTACGATCTAGTGAGCTTTCGATTTTTATATTTACCATAGTTTTTATCAAAGAAAAATACGATACAACTCACCGATTAATCGATATTGAATTAAATTAACGGATTTTCTTCTTTATATGTAAGCTATAATTTTTTTTTCAAATACACTATCTTTAATTATGCGAAAAATCCGATGCGATGCTCGGCACGTCCTAGATAACGTAAGTGGTCGGATTTGTTTATAGATAGGTCGGATTTGTTTATAGATAGGAATAAATACAATTTTTATAAATTTACCCTAAGTTGACGCACATAAAAACATCCCTGTGACAATAGGGGAAGACCGGTTGTGCTATATTTTCCACATCAAGGAATGAAAAGTGTGGGAAATTGGAGTGTTACGATTGAATGTGGCTGTTTTTAGATAAATTGCAAGGTCTTGAATTTGTCCTGAAAATTCATCAAATCTTCCACTTTAACAGTACCGGGATGTATAGCAATTTCCATATTTATTATTATTCTTATTATTATTGTTATTTTTATTATTATTATTTTATTATCATAACTATAGAAGATCTTTAGATGATTCTAAACCTTAACCGATACAGTTTTATCCTTGATCTTGTAATTTTTATAATTTTAAAAACTATTGCGATAAGATTAGATATTTTTATTCAACAACTATATAAAATCGTGGTATTAACAATTAATTTATTAACAATTTAACAACAATTTAATAATATTCGTATTCACCGTACGATTCAACATCACCATCATAATCATCGCCAGCTTCTTCTTCTTCTTCTTCAGCTTTTTCAGCTTCTGTATAACTACCACTTTCACCAGAATCACCATCTTCTTCTCCATAACCTTGAAAATGATCAATTTGTATTGTATATAATTGATAAGAAATAATATTAACCTTCATCCGCTTCATAACTTCCCGATTCTTTATCACCACCATCATCATCAGCAGCATCATCTTCAAAATAACTTTCACCGTAGAAACCGTAATCGTCACCATCATCAAATGATTCTAGGGATTGTACGTGATTCTTACGTCTAAAATTCGTGATTTTAATTAATTAATTAAAAAAATAATTCATTGTAATTACCCGTCATCATTCTCAGTTACTTTATACGAATTTTTAGTTGCAGCACCGTCTTTATCGCCGTGATTTAAAGAATATTTCGCTGATTTTTGTTTGTTATCAGCTTTGCCTCGATTCTCTTGTCCATATTCTGAATGCGACTCATATCCATATTTATCACCGTCTTTCTTATGGTAAGTATCGTAATGTTTATAACCATCGTTGCCTTTATCTTGAGACGTTTTACGGTAACCATTCACGTCTCCCTCGCTCTTCTCATCATCGCCATAACTGTGTAGAAATGCTTCTTTCACGCCTGCAATTGTATTAAAAAAAATCAGCAATAATTGACTGTTATTTTGAAAATAATCTTTGCGACTTTTATGAGATTGTACGCCTCAAATCCGAGATAGATTTGGATTTAATAAAGTGAATATTTCGATTCGTTTTTGACGAAATAAAATAGAAAAAGTATCAGGAAGAGAACAAGATGTTGGTAGATTAAGGAAGTTCGATAATGCAGTAAGTATTTGATCGAAAGTGGCACAAATTTAGATTGATGCGGTGATTTTCCGCTTAATAGAGCATTAGATAAGAAGTGTTTGTGTAGAGAATAGGGATGGTTATAGGGAGAGTATATAGACAGACACTACTCACCTGGTTTTAAAAGGTCCTCAATATGTTCAGGAACGACAGCTCTTGTCTCCCTTACTGTTGATTCAACAACGGCCGTATCATCACCCACAATGAACATTAATTTATCGTTAGCGATCGGATAGCCAGTGATTATCGTTACGATAATCATAACGATAAAGAAAAACACCTCTGGTAGGATTTTACACATGTTTACAACGGATGCACGTAAATAAAAATGAGATAAACTCCGCACTAGGGATTTATTGATGACCGTCCAGGACACGACAAACAGACGCTAGATATATTTTTTTCGTATCCTTCTAGAAGGATTTACTGTGAAGAACGAAAAATTACACTGTTTATTTGTATTCTCGATGATGGTGTTTTGAATCTTTATCTATCGACTGATGCAAGTCTTCTACTTATAGTTGGTGTGATTTTTTCCCCAAATTTAAACAGAATTGTGTTTGGTGGGGCTTTATTACACACAACTATTGATTTGTTACAATTGCGGTTACGATTATACAAGTTTTACAGATAATTATGATGTAATAAGTTTACCGAATGACGAGCAAATTGTTCTTGTTCGATTAACGACTGCATTGACCTCAAATTTAACAAATGATCAACTATGATTAGAATTTCGGATAAAATTGGAGCTTTTCTTGGTAGAAAACGTTTCAGATCGAATAAATGCACAGATTTCGCTATAAGCGAGTTTTCGTTTATAACAACATAGAAAATTCAGTATTGTTTAGTTGAATAAACTGAAACATTTAGTACGATTCGTTGAATTTACAGGATAACTTTGAAGGATTTGTTTATTTTAAAAGCTTTAATAATAATTTAAGCAGCTTTTTACCAGCTGATTATAATAAGTCCAATTTATTTTCCTTATAAATAAAGTCAGTTTTTATATCAAGCTTTTAATTAAAATATGTAACATCTTTGATGTTGGGGTTATAAATTAAATTCATTTAATCGATTTTTATTCAATAGTAAAGCCTCAAAGTTTAGACGCTTCTATTTAATCGATTTCTCAGACATTTGTGATTAGAACAAGGCGTCTTTACTAATTACAATTTTTCCCCATGTCTACTTTCTTATCGTTGAATTAATAATAAAAATGATTCGGCGACAGATTCAATCTAAAGCGAGTCCTAATTCATCACAGTTACTCGAGGTAATCAGTTGAAATTGTTAATTAAGTAAGAGAAAATTAAAAATTTTAGGCTTCTATATAGAGTTATCCCATATGAGTCCACTATCTAGTGATTTTCATGATAAATAAGTGAGAATTTCAACAACTTTAATGACGACTTTATTTAATTAATTTAATTGGTGGATTTTAATTGATTAATTCAAATGCAAATAATCAGTCGAAATATTAACTGATCAGTTAATTAATCTGATTGAATTGGCAATTTAGTTCGTTTGCTTTCATTAAAATTATAATAAAATCAAATAAAGACATATTTGTTTAAATTAAAATTGTAACAATGAAGGGGGGAAAAGCTTTCAATTCGACTTTTTAATGAACAGAAAATGATTCAGCCGATTCTCGTAATAATCGGATTTGATTGTTTTGATGGAGTGTATCTGTGAAAATTTATGGAAAATTTTCATGTTAATGCAAATCTGAAATATTTTTTCAGCGGTTTATACTACCTTGATTGACAATAATTGATTATTTCTCTATAAAGCAATATTTTGTTGTGTTTGAATTGAAAAAAAACTGTAATAATTAGTTTCGTGCGGTTTATCATTCATCGAACGTATTTTTCCATGGTAAGTGGTGGAATAAATGGGAGAAATTGGAGTATTTCGGTATTTAATCGAAGAAATTTTAATGTAAACGATATTATTGAATTGATCTTTTATTGTCAATTGAGCGTCTTAATTGATTTCCAATCTTTATCAAATAGATTCGTGTTACAGTCGAGTGGATGTGGTGAAGTTGTTGTAATATTCAAAAATAATGTGAAATTTCTATAGAGATGACGATTTTCTGCTCCATCAACTATTATAAAATTTTCACAAATCATGCGTAACGTTTATTAAGAAGAAATCTCCAATTTATTTAGGTTTTTACTAACAAATAAATTGAACGTAATTTTTGTGATTTTAATTTATTAAAATACAATAATAAAAAATGATAATTGTACAATATATAAGACTATGGCATGCATTTATTAATAAACTAACTTTCACTTGTTCAAACAAAATCTATGAAGCATGAACAAATCACAGACAACTATGTATAATAAATTCAATTTGCATATTTGTAGTGTTTCCCACCTTGATTACTGCCCTTCTTCCTATACACATCATGATATTTGTGATAAGAGTCACGTCCTCTATTGCCTTTAAATCCTTTATGTTCGTCGACTAGTTCACCCTTATCACTATACCCTTTCTTGCCATGTTTATCATGATGACGATCAGATTTCTCACTGTCGCCTTTCTTATGTCCACCACTATTTCTCAAGTAATGTTGATGATGATCACCTGTTTTACTATGATAACCACTTTTATGGTAATCATCATAGAATTTATGTTCTCTATGATATTCGTCTTTGTGGAATTTATTATGGTAGCCTTTTGTCTTATGGCCTTTTTTATGGCCTTTCTTTTCACCGAATTTTGCCGTTTTGTGTGATTTCTTGCCTTCATGATGTTTTTTATAATTACCAACAGTATCATGATGATTATCATAATGACCACCTTCTTCTTTCGATTTATTCAATTTGTGTTCATTACCATGTTCGCCGTGATTCGATTTAGTGTGATCATGCTTCGAATTGTGTCCTTCATCATGTTTACTACCATGCTTCTCGTATTTTTTTGTATAATGTTCATCTCCAATCGCTTTGGTTTTGTGTTGTTGTTGTTGTTGATGATTTGTAGCGGTAGCGATTAAATCATCATCGGCGTGGGAATATTGTAATCTTGAATTATTGCTCGAGTATCCTGCATCACTATTGTCAATTGATAGTGAATGAATATTTGATGGAAGTGATATAACTATTGTTAGTATTATTAGTGAATATAGAAAGATATTGATTACTTTGAACGGAAACATTGCACTATACTGAAAACTTTACAGTACAAAGTTGCTTTTATAAGAGAATGTCGAGAAGTACGTGCCATCGTTACAGTTCATCCGTTCGGAAGTGTTAAAACAACATTTCCGGCTGTTGCGGCATTTGTAATTCCTGTAAATTATCGATTTTCAACGCTTTTTAAAAATTAATATTAGTAATTTTTTTGCCACTCTAACGATCTCATTTTGGTCGTTTATCCCATTAAATTCGACAATTTATTCAAACAATTTCTAATTTTTCTTCTCGTTAATAATTTGATTTCATCCAAAGGAAGAAAAAACGATAGAAAGCCTTTGATCGTTCCAAAGCTGATTAAACGAACTAACCAATGGAGTGATTGTTACTTTTTTTATAATCCGATAATCAATAATACTGCTGGATATATACAACGATGATTAATTCTTTTGAACTCTTTGATCAGCACATTTGAAAATTTATCGCTAATATATTAAAATGTGTGCAGGTTATACATTATCCTGTAATTGACAGTTTCCAGTTTATATAAGAGATGTCGCTGAGATGTTTACGAGCCCTTTTTCTCCATATAAAAACCTTCCTATTCATTTCAAACTGTAATAGATTTGAAAAGTGGAATAGCGTTTCATTTTCATAATAAATTTCGATAGTAAATAATAGGGCCGTAGTCAGAAAACTTATACACGTAGGGACACATTTTTTGTTCAAAGTAACAATGATTTGAAAGGAAACAAATTCTTATCAGGGCCGGATTTACGTGTCTTTTGATAGTAAATCGTATTCTTTATAGTGCCCCTTATCTGCTTGAGCAAATAAAACACAAACATTGCGTCCTGAAAACTTGTACGTGGAGAAATTCGGCGACAAGCTGGATTTTTTGCGTCTATAATAGCGCTGCTAATATAATAAAAGGAGTGCTTAAATACCTGTTAACGCACACCTTTTGGGTATTTTAATAGCTAGTACAATTTATTTTCTTAAGGTTGGCAGCTTGAGCATGCGTCTTTCATATTCTGTGTGATTTTTGTTGCGCTAAACAAACGTTATTTTCTTTAAATGTGCAATTATTATAAACGTTAACGATTACATGAGACTTACCGCTAGAATTTATCGTAATCCCAGTTACGTTATTTGTTGATACAAAATTTTCATTGAATTTATTATTGCCACTCACATTTGTGATGGTTTCTAAATTTAAATATAAATAATCGAGTAAGTGCAGAAGAGAAAACAATTGAACAATCTTTAAATGTCGCTCTAGTTAATACCAACTGTCTCAAAAATTCCCTAAATTTCAAGGGTTCAATTTATATTAAAAAAGGGTACCTACAAAAGGGTGCAAGATAGAAAAAAATAGTAGTATAAAAAAACTCGTGTCAGAAGTCAATTCTTGCAGTCGACCATAAAAAACTCTCGCTGGGGCGCTCGTTTTTTAAACTTTATCTTGAGCAAGAATTGACTTCTTAAGCTCGTTTTTTAATTGTGGAAATTGGGGAAAATTCAGGGCGGGTTCTTATACAGAGGGAGCAATGAATTGAGCCCTCTATAGCTACGGCCCTGGCAAAATTTAAAGATTAACACAAATACACAAATTTAATTGATTATTACGTAGGATATAAACACTTTCTCTTTAATTCAATGCGTATTAAACCACAAATTATAACCTGTTTTTACTGTTCTTTTTGCTATTGAGCACAGGGATGGTTTGAACGCTTATCCCTTATTAAGGCACCCTAGGACTATTTCGATAAATTTAGCTAGTTTTTAACGAATTTTCCTTTGTTGTCGTGAAAAAGGAAACAATTTATTTCAATCGATTTAAATTTTAAAGCTTTAATTAAGGTTTTCACTTATTTATCTTATTGTATATACAGTAAATTTCATTTCAATAGAGACATGGGAGAAACATTGGTCCCGCCCATGTCCCATCTTTGTCAAAATCACATGTTTCATGAATAACAGATAGAAATACCAAATCCACAAACCAGATCTGGTTATTGTTATCTTTTAAAATAGAAAGTTTTCAAGGTTCTTTCGTACAAAAGAAATTGCTGTGTTTGGTCAAAGGACTAAGGGTTGGGGATAATTTCCGCCATAATTTTTAATTTCTAGACCACCTACGCGCTCTCTGTCTCTTTCTAACTAATATGTAAGTAGTTTAAATAGGCGTGGCCAAAGTTTCTCCAATGTTCCTATCTCTAGATCCCAATCTGTATATGGAAGGGGATTCCCTGATATCGGCGCATCCACCAATTTTACACGGATAGAATTCCAATCATTTATCATTTAATATATTGGCATTTGAAAACTGAATTAATCGATCATAAACTAAATAATTAAATTATTTATCAGTATAATAACAAATAGGGGTGTATTTGGGGTGAATAAATAGCAGAAACTGACGTGTACAAGGGAGTGATAATAATTGATTATAATTAATAAATTGAATGGATCAATATCGGAAATTATACTTTTAGATAGGTAAATATAGGTACAAGCGTATACCCTAAAGTTTGTTAAATTATGTAACATGATAACTGTTTTTTTGTTATCATTTATCAGTAATTTTAGAATCTTTGATTTAAATAAAATTGCGGTCAATACATCTGTTGCCTATATTTTTGATATGATTCACAAGAAAACTGTTAAGTGTATCTTATAGATAATAGTGATAACAAATTAATAAAAATATAATTAATTAAATTATAATATAGGGAGAAAATCAAGCAGATCAATTATGTTTTCATATTGAACGAAAGGAACTTCTATTGCAATATTTATTTGAGTTGCAAGACTTTTTTTTGAGAGTGGATATCTGCATTGTTTGAAATATTGAGAGAATCTTTGAAGGTATAGTACGTTTACTCTGCTAACGTTTTTTGACTTGAGCTGTAAATAAGAATAAGTGGCTTACAGAATGGATGTAAACTTTTCAGTAGCCTTTGGGGAAGGGTGTTATCAATCATAGAGAGTTTATATACTACACAAATAAGAACAAGTGTTTTCAACCGTTTCTTTAAATATGTCTATTTATAATTGTTTGAGAATTGAGTTCTAAACAACTAAAGTTCTAAAAACGGAAACATTTATTCTTAATTAATGTTAAAATTATTGTAATTATTGTTGAATAAAATTACATACGTTAACATGAAACATAAATAAATCCTATGTATAAATTGTATTGAAAACTATTTCTAACAAGACGTCAAGTAATGTTAATAGTGAGTATTTTCAAGCAGTTTGAATTGTGATTTCTTTCTATTAAAGCTTTCTAAACTTTTCTAAATATAAATTTCAACCCTAAAATTTGTATAACTGCTACAAGACACATGTGAATGTGTACACAGGATGTTCTGTAAGTCGCGTATTTCCTCGCAAGGGGCAGATAGGGGATGAAGTTCTGAGACGAAAAGTCCTATTTTTTTTATCTGAGGCACAGGTAATTAGTTATTAATTAAATCAAGTAGCCAATCAGGTGCTAGCTATAGCAATAAAAAGAGAGAAGGAACGAGTCCGAGCCGTTCAAACAACGACAGCACCTGATTGGCTGCTTAATTAATTTAAATACTAATTAACTGTGGGTTAGATTAAAAAACGATATAGGACTTTCCGTCTTAGAATTTCATCCCTTATCTGAACCTTAGGAGGAATGATTGATAACAACTGGCTATTGTGTAAACCACTAATTCTTATTTATAACTTAAGTCAAAAAACGTTAGCAGAGTAAATGTACTATACACAATCAATTTTTTCTACCACACTTGAGATTTTTTTTAAGAGATTACCGAAAATTAAACAATCTAAAATTCAGGCATACCAACATTGCGCAATTTTTTGGCTTGATTCTTTTGTAGCTTTCTCAAGTCTACTGCTCGTTGATTTCTGACATAATGGGTGTTGTTATACAAGAAGGGTGCTGTTATAAAACTCTTCTATAAGGCAAATTCAATTTTTCTTCATAAAAAAATTGATTAATTTTTTTTTTTGTATTGACTGTGAAAGTGTTTATTGCGTGTCTATTATGTATTTCCGCGATTACATTATCGCACAATAAGAGGTAATTCTCGAATATTCTTTGTTCTAGAAAGGAACAAAAACCGAAACAAAGCCCACAGTAATCTCAACTAATTTTGTTATAATACAAAATTAATTATTAGAATTATTTTTAAATGATTTATTAATTATCAAAAAACTATACAAGTATGTTACAGATATTTAGACGAAATAAATCTCTTGTTATTTTTTTTTTAATATTAATTAATTAATCAATTAATTATTATTGAATCATTGCCTGAATTTTTAGTATACAGAGTTCGAATGGCCCCATCTAAAATAATTAAACACAATTATGATAATTAACAGATTTTGTTACTCTTTTTTTTGTTGTTGTTGTTGTTGTTAATAATAATGAATAGCAATAACACTAGCTGATTTTTTTTATACATTGATAAAGCTATTATTTATTATATAGAGAAAGAACAATTGTACTCATCACATTCACTTTTATAATTTGTTTTTTATTTATTAATCCTGTTTCTTAGCTATAAAAACTGTATAGGTAATATGCGACTTTAATTTTTTAACAATCTCTTTAAAAATATGCTGAAATAAAATTAATGATTCCACTATTATTCTAAATATATAGATAGATTTTCAATATTTATATACTCCATCGATTCGGATATAATCGACTGAACTTGAGTAGTCAAGTCGATTAAATCCGATTAGATCAAAAGTAATACTTAATACTGTTTTCTTTATTATTTACATTTTCATTCTTTATTTACACTGTCGACCGGTATTGGTTCGTTTCTTCTAGTCGTCAAGAAAAGAAGAGAATTCTTATTAAAAATATTTTTTTTTGTCTATAAGGTCAGTCCTTTAAAAATACTGCTAAATATTACATATAGAAAACAATTATTGATATTCTGTAAGTAATCTTCATCATTCTTAAATTCTATTTAAAATATTGCTTATTCGTTAATTAATCAAATAATTGAAAATTAAATCTGTATGTATAATGATAAAGATGATGATTAATTGCAGAATACATCTGTAATTATTATAATTTATTGAATAAGACTAATTAAAATTCACCAATTCCATTATTAATGATAATAATTGAAAATAAATTATAGCAAACTAATTTATGTTAATATTTATTGTTTTAATTCTTGTAAATTAATGCTAATTATCAATAATTTTCGTGTTTTTTTTTTATATGGACCCTTTAATCTAAAAAATGATGTACCATAATCGGTGTATTTGGTCGATGTTTTTGGAATTTATTATTTTGTATCCGACATTGTTTCATCTGGTGATTTCTATTTGTACGATTATTCTTCAATTGGGTCCATTTATTTGCCGTCTCTTCTGTTAGTTTATTATTCTTGTTATTATTTTTCATACAATTATTTCCCTAGAACAATAATAAAATAAACATAAATCTATTTATTTATTTAAAACATCATAATTTACCAATAAAAAATTTGTACAATTGTCATATTGTTTAGCCCTGTGGCTTAGTTCGTTCTTCAACAACCACCCTTGAAGGTAGACGTGAGCATTAATGGGCGGTTCACCTCGTCTCATTCGCAATATTGATTGCCACCTTGAAAAAAAAAAATCTTCATTAATATTACTTGAATTTTGAAATTGATCGGTATTTTGATCAGGGCATCGAATCGTTATTTTTTTCCTTCCGGTTTTCGTTCCGGTTCAATTCAATTGAATTTTTTTTATCGCTCCGTTTGGCTTTCATTCCTGCGAAAATAATGATTTTTTCGGTTTTCGGTTCAGTTCCAAGTGTTTAATTTTCAAATTTTTAAACATAAGCAATCCATTTTTTCCATAAATTAGACTTAATTTCGAAGCTCTTTAGGTGAAAAAAGGATTTCAAATTTTCCGTGAGACTCACTTAATTTTGAAAAAATGGATTTTAAACGAGCTTCATGTGCTTTGCTCTTATCTCAGCTTTCTAAAAACGAGAATATGATTCTCTGTTCTTAAAATTATGCAATGCATCAATTTTGGTGTTTTTTTTTAAATTTTCTTCAGTGATCGTAAACTTACAACTTTGTCAAGACAATTCTTGAAGATTTTGAAGCTGTTTCAATTTTCCATCTAAAATTGCTTGACAATTACTCAAAATGAATATTATTGGCCAAGTTTTAGCCAGTTATGAAGGAAAACATATGAAAAAACAGGGTCCAAGGGTTTTCTCTGCTATTCAGAATTTTACCACATATTTCCAGAATAGAAAGCTTTAAAACATGCACCTTGAAATGCTGTATCTAACAGAGGTTTACTTTTTCCGATTTATTCAAAAGCAAGCGAGAGATCGATGTTTGAAGATTAACAGTTCTCGTACGCCGTATCGAGTAATAAGTCCGGAGTCCTCCCCTTAAAGCTGACTTTTGAACTGAACTGAACGCTACCAATTACATGTAATTTCCATAAGACAGTAAAAGACATTTTTCTCTTAAACGGTAACAGATAGCCATCTGGAAATAGTTGATTTCGATTCCAAAGACAATTATCTACCAAATTGTATGAGTGGATTTTGGAAAATTTGACAGGATTTTCTCTGTATAAGGAAAAAGTAACTTTTCGTGCTGAAACGAGTGGTTTGGTAAAACAAACATTCCCGTGTATACAAGTTGATGATTTTAATTTTCACGGTTAGAAAAATATCGAGCAAAGTTCACACTACCGAATTGAGCGAGTCGATTATCTATTTTCTTTACCGGTTTTTCAAAAATCTGCATAGAAAATCATCTATTCTTCCGAAATTATGAATTGAAATAACACGGACAGACACTCCTAGTGACCTAACGCACCAATCAGGGGATTCTATTCAATGCAGCTGTTAACCTTGACAATTTTTACATCAATTGGAATACATATCGACTACAATTCACAAAGAAAGGTGGGAGAAGTAGCGAGAGACTAGGTCGTCTTTTGGTGGAGGCTCCGCGACTATGACAAGTCAGCCTTAAGGGTATGCTGTAACTGAGAGCGAAAAATGTCAATCTTTAGTCATCCAAATCTCGCTTGTTTTCTGAGATATCAGAATTCGTTAACCAGCGTTGGAACGGCTATTTTACGGTGCTTCCGATGGAGTTTTTCGTTTTAGAAAATTTTGACAATATTCTGAGTAATGAAGAAATTGGAAACATGTTTTTTTTTTGTCAATTTTCCCCTAAAACTAACGGAAACTTAGCTAAAATATTGTTTATTTTCCACTTTTAGTTAAGACATACATGGCAAATTAAAAGCATTTCCCAAATTTTCAAGAAATTTTCCAATCGACCTGTTATTTTTCCGGAAAATTGAGGTAAACGGCAAAATTTCATAAAAAAACGCAATTTTTCACAAATTCAAAGATAAAAAAAATAAAATATTTTTTGAAAGCTTATTCATGTGCGCAGGGGAGAAGGATGCCGAAAAATACAATTTTGGAAAATCTAAAAAGTTACTAGAAAATTTTCCAACAATTCGGAGGAATTGAGGGATTCTAATTATAAATTAAGAATCATTATTTTGCTTTTATTTTACAACTAATTTGTAAAGTTTTCTCTAAGCTTCCCGAAAATGCCATTCTTTGTGGAAAAACATTGAAAATTTCCAGTACACCCTTAAATACCCTGAAGTATTGCTGACTGAGTTGCTTGGCAATGAAAGGGGAGATGAAAAGAAAAAGATCGTTTGAAGTGGTATGTTTGAAAAAAAAACGGTTTTTGTTTTCGGTTCAACTCCGGATTTCGCTACGGCCAAAATTTCGGTCAATTCCCGTTTTTGGTTTTTAGTTCAATTCCGGTTCGATTCCCTGGATATGGTCGTGTAGTAGATAAGATTTCCGACATTTTCATATCAAACAAGATGCAAATTAATTAATTTCAAAGCTCCAAATTATAGGCGAAAAAGGGGTTTTTAAATTTTCCGTGAAACTCACTTTATTTTCAAAATTGGATTTTACGCGAGCTTCATGTCTTTTCCACTTACATCAGCTCTCTAAAAACAAGATTGTAATTCTTTATCTTTAAAAAAATTCATAGCATTAACGTTCGAAATTTTTCTAAATTTGCTCCAGTTATCGGAAAACTAACAAACGTATCGGGAAAATTCTTGAAAATTTGGAAATCTCGCTCAATTTTCTATCTAAATCACTTAATAAAGATTGAAAATGAATAATATTGCCTAAATTTTAGCCAGTTATAAAGGAAAATATACGAAAAAAAACAGGGTTCAAGAGTTTTCTCTGCTACTCAGAATTTTATCACATATTTTCTAAAATAAAAAGCTTAGAACATGCACCTTGAAATGCTCTATCTAACCCAAGTGACTTTCTTCAATGTCTTAAAAAGCAAGCGATCAAGCGATGGTTGAAGATTGACAATTTTCACACCCCGAATCGAGTAATAAGTCAAAAGCCCCCTTTAGTGCCCTAAAATTATGCTTACTCGGTTCCTTGATAGGAAGGAAAGGGGAAATGAAAAGAAAAAAAGTGGTATGCTTGAACCGAAAAAAATAAGTTTGGTTTTCGGTTCAGCTCCGGATTTTGCTCCGATTTTCGGTGTACTTAAGATTCGATGCCCTGGTTTTAACGATCGACTTCCATCATCATATGTGAAGTATTTTAAAAAGTAAATGGATGTCTGGTCAGATGTATTCAATATCGACTAAAGCAGGTGCTTTACATTTTGTTTTTATCGTAAATGCACCGATTTTATTGGAATACATTTGGAAAACTAATCATAGAAAGGTTGGCGTATTGCCAGAAGGCGTTTTCAGTGATTGTTCTTCTAACGAATAAAAGATCTCGTTCTAATGAATCAACAATATAATTAATGAGAATAGTGAAGTTTTTCCTGTTCGAACTAAACGACGTGTCCGGTAGTTCAATAAGTTACTCAATCCGATATCAATAATTTGAAACGAAAACTTTATCAAATCTAATTTATTTACACGCACCAAAATTAGTTGAAAGAGACTTTTATTAGACTTTTTTTAGACTATTATTGAATAATAAAGCAGAACTGTCTTTTTAACGTGCATTTCATTCAAAGAATCACACAATTGTACAATTCTTATTTAGTGAGACAATCAAATAAAACGAAACAGTTCCCATTTAGCTTCAAGATGGAGCGATGCAAATATTTAACTCAATAAACATTTTTATTTACAAAAGAGATAATAAAATAGAAACAAGTTAAAGCTGATTTAAAATTCAAAACTTATAACAAAATAACGAAAATTATTGAAATAATGAAGTTGTAACGTAGAGAGAGAATTTTTCTTACTCTCCCTTCTACTAAAACAAAGTTAGTTTTTCGCGTACTATAAACTAGGAAAGTTTAACAACTCTAAATTGAATTTAAAACAATTTCCTATAGCGTTATTAGACATCTTAACGTTATTCTATATATTGTTTATTTACCTTGTTATCAATTGAAGTAATCGTGAATGATAACCGTGTTTCCTTAGAATCTTCGCTGCTCCTATCATTGCTTCTTGATAAGTTGGACTTATCGCCAATGATTTCCAATAGTATTTTAACGCTTTCTTGTTGATTCCTAAACAGATTTCGTGTAGTTTAATTAAGTATTTTGTTAAAATTAGAAAATTTATTGAATACTTTTTCCATATAGCCAATGTGCATACATGGTGCTGTAATAAGGGTCGGTTGGATTCAATACAACAACTTTCTGTAAAAGTCCATTTACACTAATATCATGTGGTCCTTTTAATCTTGCCAATTCAATATAGGCTGGCGTAAATCTTGGCTCTAAAGCGATGCATTTTTGTAGCATTTTTTCCGATTCAGCACTCCTATTCGATTTTCTACAATTGAAAACGTATGTGCAAATGTGAAAATTCTTTCAACAACGTTTATTCAATCGACTTTATCTCGCTTTCTACATCTTTATTCATCTTGAATATAGAATAAATCAACAACTTACCGGTACAATTGTCCTAAATTGTAATGAGCATTAACGTGATCATTTGAATAACGTATAGCAGCTAGAAAATGTTGTTCAGCTTCTTTCTCATTATTCAATAAAGTACCAAGATTATTATGAGCACTAGCATAAGTTGGCCATAATCTTGAAAAATTTTCAACTCAATTATAATCAAATATTAAATTTGATTAAAGTTTTTTAAAATACATACTTCAATGCACGACGATAATGGGATTTAGCTAACTCTAGTCGGGCTGAATCGCGTAGAAAATTCGCATAATTATAATGCATTTTAGCATTATGCGGTAATGTCATCAATCCAGCTCTGCGGGTAAAATTATTAATTAATTAATTAATTAATGTTTTACATTAATAATTTTATAACACAATCAGTTGATTACATCTGCATAGAGAAGAGACTCTAGAAACAATATTGTATGCTAATAGAGCTCAAAATAATTACAAATTGAAATTGTTGTGGTGACAATTTAAATATTTACCGGGAATTCATTCAGATTAAATTAAAATGTAAAAATAATATTAGGACAAAAAAGAGCTACAACTCAGTTTGTTTTACAGGCTTTATCAATAACTTTAACTTCGATTATTGCAATAACTTTGTTTAATCTCATTATAATTTAATGATATTGAAAAGCTTTAAAGCAAAACTATCTAGACTTGTTCTATGGCAAAATAGACTTTAATTTTATCGTTCAAAATGTTGTTTCTCTGTGAATTAAACGAACTAACTACATTAACTTTAGTCTAGTCTGTTTTGTTTATGTTACTACAGATTTTCTACTTTGTTCTCAAGTGTGTTAAATGGCGAGTGCTTTTGTTTAAATATCACGATTCAACTTCATCAAATGCTACTACCGTCTTTATAGATGACTGTCTTGTGAAAATAACTCAAGATTTTAAATTTGAATTTCTGAGGCAAATCTTCACAAATCTGTCAGAAAACTAAGATAATAATAGCTTAAAACAGCCGGTGAATATTTAAGGGATTTGTGGAGAGATTACTCGATTCGGTGTACGAAATTTATCAATTTTTAAACATGGATATTTCGATTATTTTTTAAGATATTGTGAAAAGTAAACGTGCGTTGGATTGAGCATTTCAAGCTGTATATCCTAAAGCTTTCTATTTAAGAAAAACGTGATGAAATTCTGAATGGCAAAGGAAGCTTTTGGTCCTTGTTTTTTCATACATTTTCCTTCATAACTGGTTAAAACTTAGTCAATATTATTGATTTTAATTAATTTTATCTAAATTTAATCTAATTTTAGCCAGTTATGTACGAAAAAAACAGGCTCTAGTTTTCTCTGCCATTCAGAATTTTATTATATTTTCCTTCAATAGAAAGCTTCAAGACATGCACTTTAAAATGCTCTATTTAACGCACGTTTACTTTTACAATAGGTATCTCAAAAAATAAGCGAAATGTTTAAAAATTTATAAATTTCGCATGCTGAATCGAGTAATCTAAACAAACCCCCCTTAATGTGAAAATTCAGTGCTTATTAAATTTAAAAAACTTGATTCTATTTATTTTCAATTTTCATTTGATTCTTGTTGATTTGTTTTCTGTTTTGATCAATCAGAAATGCAATTAACAAGAAAAAAAAAGTTATTTGTGGAGATTTCAGGAATCATTAGTCGTTGAATAAAGCCTTTACAACTTGTCTGAATTGCACGATTTGCCTCAAGGTTTCTGTATGATTAAAAAAAAAATCATGCTATATTGAAAACGATAATTGTTAAAAATCAATCGCAATTTTTCGATTTATAAACATTACGTCAATTTTTCTGAACGTTAACTCTGTTTTAAATCAGAAACTTTATTATTTACGTCTAGCAAAAAAATTGTAGAGTTCAATATTATAATTTTACTATAATCGATGATTAATGGTGTTGAGATCGTTTGCAATCATTTTTTTTTTTGGTAGAGTAGACCCACTTGAATGGTAATTTTGTAAAAGAGAAAGCCTCTTTTGTGTTATATTAAACTCTTCCATTATCTTTATAATCGTTAATAGAGGGCGAGATCGTTTTCGTCATTCGTTTAGTTTAAGTAAAACAAACTTTAAATTATATTCTTAAGGATCAACGATAAGGGTTGTTAATTTTAATCAGAAGACATTGTTGGTTTTAAGATTTATCGAGTGTCATGTATATTGCCGGGAAACAGCCTGTCCAATGCAACTTTTTCTTTACTCAACTTTCCATGATTAATTATTTGTCGTGAATTAATGGTTACTCTTTTATTTTATCGTTGTCAAAAATAATAACAAAACGAAAAATTATATTCAAATAATGTAAAATGTTGATTTATATTAATGAAAATCACGGATATTGTTTATTGTATAATCTGTAAACTATACTGTATTGTACAGTTGGATTTATTTATTAATCAGATAGGGGTAAACCACAAACAGGGGTCGAGACTGAATTATATTCCCAACAAACATATCAATTACAGTGAAACTTCTACTAACGGACACCTCTTTTGAGCGGACACTTCCTTTATGCGGACACATTTATCGGTCCCGAAATTGTCTATAGGGATTTATTAATAAATCGGTCTCTCTTAAACGGACACTCTCTTGAACGGACACGGACAGTCATTCGATTATTATTTAGGCTTGACTGTCTCTCTTATACGGACAGGAAAGTACTTATCTTTGATCCATTATATACTTGAGCGTAGATAATGTGTCGATTATTATTGTGAGAGGTACAAATTTGATTTGTTAAGTAATTTTGAGGTTATATTGAAAAAACACTTTTTCCGATATTTTTCGACAACGATAACTCGTGAACGAATCAACCGATTTTGATCGTTCAAACGGCATTTCGACGTCATTAGTTAAGGTTAAGAGCTGATTAAATTATGGAATTGATCGGTACAGCAGCTTAATAGTTATTTTGAAAAAAACATGATTTTAACAAAAGAAATTTTTCGGTTTTTTTGGAATTTCTCAAAATCTATCGGGCCGAATCGGTTCAAACTTACACGAAATCGAAGTTTGATGGAACCCTTTCGAATGCCGTAAAGAGCGTTTCAATAAGTCAATTCGTTCAAAAGTTATGAGCTGCTTACATAGTCTTCGCGCTCACACACACACACACACACACACACACACACACACACACACACACACACACACACACACACACGCACACACACACACCCATACAGGCACCCTCGCAAAAATAGTCAAAAGAGCTTCCTAGGGTCCCAAAACGTCGAGATCTGTTAAAAATTCAATTTTCGAAAATCGGGGTAAAACCAATAACTTCCCGAAATTTTGAAAATTTTCAATTTTCTTAGCGGGAAGTTAAAAATTTTTTTTAGCAGGTATCATTTGTTTCTATGGATGTTCTCTAATGAGCGGGCACTTCCTTTGAGCGGACATTTTCTGCGGAACGAAGGGTGTCCGCTCATGGGAAGTTTCACTGTATATGTAATTTTGTTAAAATTGTACACCGATCAATTTTAATTAGAGTTTAATTACCTTAATAGTGATTCTCTTGATCGCCAATCACGATTTCTAACAATTGTTCGAAAGCAACTCGTTGCCAATAATAGGAACGTACAACAGATAATCGTTTGTCGATGCTTTGAATATGTATTCCATAATAATTGTATACCATATACAACCAATAATATACAACCTAGACTGTAATTGATAATATAAAAGTCGTGAATAATTAAAAATTCTAATTATAAAAACAAATTTCTTGTTACCTTGGTATATATAAAACACGTTCAGCTACTACAAATCCAACTGTTACAACCAAATTAGCAGCCGGTAGGAATGGTAAAATCAACAACATAATACCTAAAACTACTGGAATATGTTTCTGTGTCTGTAACATTAATAATAAAAAAGAAAAATTAATATTCAATAGGAAGAGTATGTTTATTCGCCCGGCGCATCCACCATTTTTCAACCACAATTACGCTTGTATATTGTAGATTTATTAAATATTTGTGTGCGTCCTTAAATTCGAGATGGTGAGCTTTCGAGAATATGAGAGCTTATTATTTGTTTTGCATTTAAATGAGGTCTTATCATGTTACTACAAGTAAACACGAATATAATCGTTAAATATAATTTTTCTCTGGTCTGTTGTATTAATATTGACTTTAATCGTATTTTGGAAGAATTTGGAGACATTTATAAGAATCGTACACAATGTCAATATTAAAGTAATCGTATTTGAGTGTGCTGTATGAACGAGATAAAATACAATGATGAAAAATATCATAGAGATTTTTGAAAAGGATATATTCGAAAATATCTGTTTTCCTTTTTCAATGGAATTATCGTAAATCTCTATCGATTTCTAGATTTACCATTTTGTAACTATATTTTATCACTGTAATCATTCGTGTATGAATCGAGAGATATGCCAGCCATACCGCCAATCGGATCAATGCTTTGATTTCTATATTAGTTCTTTTAGAAATTCTCGGTTATTGGTCGAAAAAAAAAAATTACCTCAAAGTCGACGATGCTCCTTATAATCAAGAGAGCTGCAATTGTAAAAAAGAAGCAAGTCAACAAATTCCTGGAATCATTAATAGATGTCAGTAGTGGTATTGAGCCCATTTGCCAATCGTGTGAGAGTGTCGCCGGACAAAGGAGTAGCCACCAGTTGAAAGCTGCCAAATAACAGAACGTCAATATTCTGAAAAAAAAAAATAATACAATAATGCGATTTATATTTGATTCTATGAATTATAATCCCGACACGGTATTTTGATATTAACTCGACTATATTCTAGATTTCTAGTTTGATTAGTATGCAAAAGCTCGGTGTACTTATGTGTAAATGCTTAAAGGCAATGTTACACACGACTATATGCGGGCATATGTTTGTTCTTTAGATCTTTGTAATACCTTTGACATGCCACAGACCGCATTTAAACTGAGCTATAGGAGAATTATTCGCTCGAAATAATCCCTACTAAAATAGTAAAAGGGGAGAAAACTTGTTAAATGTTTATAATTATAACATACTTTAAATATAAACAAGAAGATTCATGTTTTGGAATGAATGTTGGGAAGGGTGGAAAATTAGCCGATTTCGTTAATATTTATGTTAAAAAATTGTTTTACTAACATTAATATTATATTGTGGTTGTTTTGAGAATAATTTAATATGATGAATATGGAATTATGCGGGTTGTGGTGAGTAGAAATCAAACTTTATTTATATACAATGTATAGAAATTTATTTATTAGTAAACGCTCTTGCAAATTTTGCAACTATCAAAATTTAATTTTATTAACTTGTGCTTATCGTACATTAAAGTCCACTGCATCGGATACTTACTTAACGTTAAAGCTTATTCATGCATACTTTACATAAATCAACGATTATGTACTCGTATAAGAGGAATTATTGATGAATTTAGAACGCAAAGCAACTATTATAGCAGAGAGAAACTTGTAACTACTCAAAATTAATTTTTAATTAATTGTAATCGATCTATTAAAATTAAATTTCTCTAATTAAGGAGTCATACAGAAGATTTAAAAAACACAATAGCAATAAAACAGAAACGGTGTTTTAGATAAAAAACTATATAACTCAACCATGACTTGTTCTAATGATAACTCTTATTAATTGTTGAGACTCGTAAATAATTTGGAAATAAGTTGAAAAAACGCTCGTTTTTGACAATGTTTAATTTTTCATAAGCCTGCTGCATGGGTGAAATGACTAAAAATGACTCGTAAGCCCTCCCAACATTGATTTTCTTCATTTTCTTAAGATTTATTCTGGAATAGGTGCACATGTTTTGCATTTTTTTATAGAATGCAGCTGAGAAAAAGAATCAACGCAGGGAGGACCCTTGAGTCATTCTAAATCATTTCAAATTAAATCTGTAGCTCGTATTTTACAATTGGGACACAATCAGAAACAAGCGTTTTTGACCAACTTCCGAATGAGCTACGATATTCCAATTTTGATAACTTTAACTTCAGGATTTACCGGATAAGTCCATAAAATAAATATGAGTTGTTATATGAACTGGCTATATTTAAGTCGGACATATTGCAGAAAGTAAACATCAACTAATCCTTATTGTGTGTTACATCATCTATATTTTTTAGCAAAATTAGAACTTCGTAGTTCAGTGGAAAGTAAGTGAAATTAAAGCTTTTTGAATATCAACAATATTTTGGAGCAACGCTAATATTCCTTAATTTCGTCGTTTCACCTAGAAAATAATAAAAAAAATCATACGGTTGTTGTATGCGAAACATTGAAAATCCACACTCATTTGCCTCACTGTATAAATCAAGATTTTTGCTACATTATTTCGCTAAAACAAACAAGGTATAGACTTGTATATCAATGTTTTATCCAAATCCCAGCCTATACTCCAAATTTTAAATTAATGTTGCATCCAATCGGTACCTTTTGAAGCTTTTCACTCTAAATTTTTGAGAAAAGACAGTTTATAGATTTAAATTAAGTACATACTTTTAGCATCACTTTCAAATGAATTTTATGAATCAATTAATAACAAAAAACAAATTTGTTCTTAAATTTAGGATGCCAAGCGTTAAATTGACACAAATAATCTTACCATAAAGCTTAAAATTGATAAACAAGATGGGAGGCGAATGACTAGAACATTTCAATTTTTGCATTTTTTTCTGCTTTGAATACGAGAATTTCCGAATTATCACAACTCACTTGTTGTGATAATTCGAATAGTTGTCACAAGAATTGGCAATATTTACATGGGACACAAAGTAAACATAATTTAAGACTGCTTAATCCTTATTGTGTTTCATATTAGCTATATTTATCATTTAAGCACTTATTAAGGGATACTCCAGCAAAATTACAACTTCGTAGCTCATTGGAGAGTAACTTATATCAAAAATTCTTTGGAGTAATGCTTATGATTTTTTACACCTCGAAACAAATTAAAAAAAAAATCATACCGTGGTTGTATGCGAAACATCGAAAATCCACACTCATTTGCGTCACTTTATAAATCATGATTTTTCTACATTATTGTTTCGTTAAGGTGAACAAAGTATAGACTTTTATATCAATATTTTAGCTAAGTTCGCCGCCTATAGTCTAAGTTTTAGATTAATTCTGCCTCAAAACGGCAACTTTTGAAAGTTTTGGCTCTAAATCTTTGATGAAAGACCGTTTATAGATTCAAATTAGGTTTATCCATGTAGCATCGCCTTTTTTCTATCAATTAAAAAAAGTTTCTAAATTTCTCATACCAAGCATTCTTTTAGATGTTGAAGCGTTGGATTGGCACAAATAATCTTGCCATAAAGCTTACAATTGTTAAACAACAAGGGAGGCGAATGACTAGAACATTTCATTTTTTGCATTTTTCCCGCTCTGTTATGAGAATTTCCAACTTATATCACAAGTCACTTCTTAAGGACTCTTTTAATCTATAAATGCAATCTTATTTGTACTTTTTGGTAGTTTCTCTCACGTATCTGTCTAGAACACCGATACTGTATATTACAAATTTACATTAGAATGCTGCAAAATAATACAAATTCGAATTTATGTTATTTACATTAGAATTTAGTTAAGTAACAAGACAGAAACATGAATTTTGTGTTCTCTACCGAGAACTAGGTGTGTGTATCTGGATACCAACAATAAACATCAGACTGCCAAAGCGGAGTGAACAAGAAAGGACTGGAAACTAAAATTGAATCTATGTCTGATTATGTTCCCGGATTTTGCTGAAATTTATTAAACAATGCGTTTGATTTAATTATAAAAGACGAACACCTAACAAAAAAAAACACTCGGTGTTTTTCGAAGGAGAAAAAAATAAAATAAACCAAATCTAATTTGTGGGATGGAACACAAGTATATTTAAAATGCGGTGCCGTCTTTGTCTCCTTCATTATCAACAAAATTGAGGTTTAAAGTTTCTATAGAAGGAAACTTTTTTAAATTAAATCTTCCATGATAAATATTCTGATCGTCAATACATTCATAATGAGCTGGAGAAGTTTGAATTCTTTGAAAGTTTCCAAATAGAATCGAATGTTACTGAATAAATAATCATCGGTATTATAGATGCTATTTTTTTTTAAAAAATTATACAATTCAACCAACATCGAGAGTTTTATTGAAGTTACTTGAGCTTTAAACTTGGCTTTAATAAAATAGGTTCGTCTATTTGATGTCAAATTAAGAGTTATCAAAAATAGCACCAAGGTTAGTAGAGTCAACTTTTGATAATTCAAAGGCTCGTATTCTGTAACTTTTCATAGAATGTTAATATACTAAGCCCGATCTTTCTTCCCCTACTTAATCTCACCTAAATCTAGACATCCCTTTTGTTCGACCTAAGCGACATTTGAGGAGTGACTTGTACCTGCTGTTAGCTTGATTTAAAGTAAGGTCCTGCTGAGGCGAACTTAAGTATGGGACGAAGAACAGGCTCTTACAATTAGTGATTATATCTAAGTGAAAGTGACTGTCATCAGTGCTTCATCTATAAGATCTATTAGATGGCTTAAATAAGAGACTTGCGCTGTAACGTGCGCAAAGCTTGTTTATAACATTCGTTATGAATTTCTTCAATGGTTTATAAACCCTTTATAGTGACGGTATAAATATAGTGGACCAGAATATTATTCCAATACGAATATAAAACTATTCATAAAAACTGGTGAAATTATAAGAGTAAAGGTGTATTTTTTACAGATGGTCATAGATAGAGCGCGTACTGAACTGGGGATGAATTTCGAGTTTCCGTCCGCTCGGAAGAAAGATTTATTACCTTGTACCATTTAGTTTTTTAATTTTTATTTAATAACAATGATGGTGTATTAAGACTTTAATGTTTAATATTTACGAAAACTATTTGAGAAGGAAACATATTTCTGCTTTTTTTTTGCTTTACAAGCGAAAACTTAAAAAAATTGATAAGTCTCATAACATAAACCTCGAAGATATGTTAAATAATGTAATCTTTATTGAAATTTTTAGCTTTTTAGCTGTTTTCTGCCTGCTTTAGTTATGCAAACAATTCGATAACCAAAAATTATTGAACGTTGTAGTCGTGAAATAGACAATATTGAAATTTTACAATAAATTCATTAAAATTTAATTAAAAATAGTGAGTGCTTATAAGTAAATTGTCAATATTTTTCTTTTTCAATATTTTCCCTTAATTATCTTACAATTAGTTCAAGATAGAATAAAAGAGACGAAGACTATACCGTCAACCGATGGGTGAGTGTTTTTTGCTGTTTCTTAATTAATTTTTGAACCGCTGAAGACTTAAATTGTAATATAAAATATTGACAGGCAGCACATACAGGATATTCAATCTAAATATGGTTGGTTCTATGAAACTCCTATTAGTCGATGAGCGATTCGAAAAATATTTTGAGGATTTGTAGAAGAGTCCCTAGGGAACATTTTAGCAAAATTAGAACCTCGCTGCTCATTTCAAAGTTGGGCGCAAACGTTCGTTATAAACAATGTCGCGATTTTCAAAAACGAACAAAACACCTAGAACGACTAAAAATGACTCGGAGACCTTCCCAACACTGTTTTTTTTTCGTTTTCCTCCATTGTATTACAGAGAAAATACGAAATATTTCCACCTGTTCCAGAATAAAATGAAGAAAAACGACAAAAATCAATTTTGGGAGGATCCTAAAGTCATTTTAAGTCATTTTGCGTGTTTAGTTCGATTTTGAAAATCGTCAGAAATGAGCGTTTTTGACCAACTTTCGAATAAGCTACAAGGCTCTAATTTTGCTGACGTGTTCTTCAAGGACCCTCCTACAAATCCTTGAGATATTTTTTGAATCGCTCGTCGACTTATAGGAGTTTCATAGGATCAACCATATTTAGACCAAACACTCTGTATAATTTCGGTTTTGATGCTACAAATGGGCCAAAAAAAATTTCACAATAATCTACAGAAGCCGAAATTCTATAACAAGCCAAAATATTCGATAAATTCAGTGTTTGAAAGCTTTGTTGCAGTCAGTTAAAGTCAGTTTAGACCTCTGAGGAATTATACGAGTGATTTTATTATTTTTCGTCTTAATAATTGGTCAAATTATAATCTTGATATGGAAAAATTACAGCAAATTTGTCAATTTAGGTCTAACAAACGAGCTGTGGTTAAAGTTTTTATAAAAAATTACGAATTGTCTTGTTTAAAGAAGTTGTACAAAGTAAGCGATCGATTTTGAGGGAAATCCTTAAGTATATTCTCCAAGAATCCACTTTGTAAATGGATGTCTTACGGTTTAAATTACCACCAACACAAGTGTTATTTGAAATCTTGTAACAATTGAGGTTTATAGGTCGACAGGCTTTATCATTGTTGCGGTATATTACTTTGTTTATTGATAAGAATAGCAGGATACTATATGGATCAATATCATCAATAATTTCAGCTTGTAAATTGACATATTTTCGATATCCTATCACAATAGAATTGTCCAACTAGTTTCAATGCTTTCAATTTGGTCCATTCTTTTGATGATATGATGCTGTTAAATAATAAATGAAGCCTTCATAAATGTCCACAATTTTATCTTGAGCAACTCTAATCTTTTGCCTTATAATTCTCAAATTTGCAAGTAACTCAGAAAAGTTTTATTTGTTGATTTTGTACAGCGATATTCTAACATTTATCACCTTATACTTTAGTCGAAATCATTAATTTTTCTCCCTTTAAGGAGTGCCTTTTAAAATTAAACGTATATTTTCGATTACAACGAGAATTTGGAGGTGTTACGGAAATTGCCTAATGGAGTAAACATATGAACGTTTTCCGATAACTTTGGCAACACAATTCCGAATTGCAGCCCCCAAAGTATGCGTAATTTTGATATTCTCAACTATAATTTCGCTGTTCATTAGCCTCATTTATTACTAAGCATTCATAAAAAAAAACAATATTAAAATACCACTTTGTTGTTTAGTTTATTAAATAGAGGATTGGCGCTGGCAGATGAGTCTTAATTTTAATATGCCCGTCTTGAGGAGATAATTAAAGTAAATAGGGTAAAAAGTAGTTAACAGTCACTAACAGAATGTTTGCTCTTAGATGGAAATTAAATTACTTCAATTTTTGTAATGTTGTTAGTAAAGAACTACAAGTCTATTTTATGTGCCACTAATTGTCTCTTCTTTCTTTCAACTTTTAAAACAATTTATTGTTACTTTAGTAACAACACTTAACGAAATTATACATTTGTTGTTGTGATTTTATTGCCAAGTTTTTTGCCTTTCTATTCACATACTTTTTGTTCGAACATTTAAAGGCTTGTTTCCGTTGATTACCTTCGTAATAATAATACTTTTTGCTTTATTAATTGAAAGCTTTTTCGACCACAGTATCTTAATTGCGGTTGGTTGAGGTAAAATTAGATAATTGTAAAGTTTAAATGGAAGATTATCAAATATTGTAAAATAATTGGAATATTTAAACAAAAGAACTGCAAGCATATGGGTACTTGTTTATATTGTTATCAATATTACCATGAAAGTTTATATCAGATTAAAATATAATTAAGTTTGTTATCGTGAATGGAAAGATATTATTATCTTCGTTTAATGATGTTAAAATATAATACGATGTTTTCAAATTGTAGCTACTTATTAATTTCCATTCAACGACAACAATAAGCTTTTGGTTATAATAACATTGTAGTTGCATTTATGTCTTTTGGTTTTAGTATTATAAGAAGCATAATACGTTAAGTATCTAATACTTGCAGTAATATGACATTATTTCCTGTTAAAACTCTTAACCTGAAAGGATAATCGGATTGTGAATTTGGTGGTGTCGAAGTTGATGTTCTTGAACAAAATAACCACATCAAACCACAATTTCAACAACAAATATTTAATGCAATTTTGAACAAATCTCTATCATCATCGTCATCTTGGTTCAACCAATTTATAAAATGAAATTTCAAAGTTTCTTAAGAAGTTTCCAATGACAATGAACGTCTGAGCAACGGTCCCAAATTGAGTTTTATACGTTTAAAAGCAACCAAAACTGAACTTGCTACGATGTGAGGGAAAATTAATAATTTCTTAATTTCATCAATTACTGTAACGGTTACTAATTAAAGAATATTTTAGTCATTTATGATTTCGCTCGGATGAAATTTATAGAGTTTTTCTTCAGGTAAATACATGTTTAAATCTATTTTCAAGATAATTCTACCATAAAGCCGATTTTATCCAGAAATTGGCATGAATAATTGAAAAACTGTCTTGGTTTATTTTTGCTTTCTTGTTCTTTATTTGAATGCATTTTAGTTTCTTTAATTCATAAGTTCTTTCTTTCGATTAAGAACCATTTCCAGATACAGTCAAAGTTTTGTATTATTTATAGGTATTTTTGGAAAATATGTGCCAAATTTTTGATATGTCGCAACGTTAAACTTGCCAATTTTAACTCTTTTTTGATTGATAAGAACGGTGAATTGCAAAAATAACCATTGAAAGCAACGTAATTAAGTTTCTTTTGAAGTTTGTATAAATATTTAATGAATTCATTAATACTTAATACATCTTATTAACACTTAACTTGACACAATAAAGAGATAAAACGTGGTATTTTTTTTATAGTCTACTACGAATAATTTTAATTTGTCACGCAAAATTGTAAGTTTTTGTTGGTATAAGTACACTAGAAGTGTCATTATTTTGATGTACTTTAAGCAAATTAATCTAAGGATAATAGAAAATTGGCCAAAAAAGTTGTTAAAACCTGTTTCAGAGTTGCAATAGTTTATTATTGGCAAGCTATTTTCAATTTATGTTTGTTGAGCAGAGACAAATTTGAAAGATATCATGATAAATATTTAGCTGGAGAACTGTAAAAATCATAAAAGTCCTTTATTTCTTGAAGATCTCTGACGGCTTGTTTGCTTATTATTTTATAAATATTTATCGGACACTCATAAATCTATACTTAATTCAATCTTTTATACCAATATACAGAGTGTAATCGAACTGCCTAACAATATTCAAATCTTATTACCCCTAAATGGAATAGAGTGCAATAAAGGTCCAAGAAAAATTTGACTGTAATTGGTCAAAATTTGAACCATTATTTGAAGGTCGCTACATAAATATTAACCTACCATAATGTTGATAAGACTGCAGATATCACTTTGGCACATCTCGGATTTCCATGGCATTGAGATACAGATATTTTTTGACTTATTTACTGAATATAAATTGTAATGCAAACTAACGGGATTCCAGTGAGTCTGAAAATCAAGGCGAAATTGTCAACCCTTTTTTCTCTCATGCTACGCAGATTGATAAGGAGCTCGATTACTGTATAGCAACTATTTAATGTAATTAAATTGCTTAGTAATATCCAAATCTTACTACCCCTAAATGGAATAGAGTACAATAAAGGTCCAAGAAAAATTTGACTGGAACTGGCCAAAATTCGAACCATTGTTTGAAGGTCGCTGGATAAATATTAACCTACCACAATGTTATTAATGAGAGTTTTTAAGACTGCAGGCGTCACTATACCACATCTCGGATTTCCAGAGATTTTTTGGCCAATCGACTGAATATAAATACAACGTACTACAAACTAACGGTTCCAGTGGCTCTGAAAATGAAGGCGAAATTGTCAACCACTTTTTTTCTCATGCTATGCAAATTGATAAGGAGCTTGATTACACCGTGTATAGCAATTATGTTACAAACAATGTTAAACACAATGATTTATTTAATGTAATTCCAAGAGAAATTTGACTGGAATTGGCCAAAATTGGAACCACTGTTTGAAGGTCACTGGATAAATATTACCTTACCATAAAGTTATTAATGAGAGATACTAAGACTGCAGACGTCATTATAGCACATCTTGGATTTCCATGACATTGAAATACAGAGATTTTTTGACCTATTTGCTGATTTATAGAGATTCGATTACACCCTGTATTGCAATTATATTACAAAAAATGTGGAACTGCAGCTCCTACTTAGAATTATTGATAATTTCTCCATTTTTCCGTTTAAGGGGCAGACTCAGCCTTCTTGCTTCCATGGGAATAGAAGCAACGATTTTCAACTCTTCCTTATTCCTATCACAGTTCATTTTCAAAAGTTCTTGTCGTCCCGAGTCAAAATTTTAGCCCTCTTCTGATCCTAAAATGGATATTTGGTCCTCATTTGATCCTAAAAGAAGTAAAATGGACCTCGTCTCAACCTAAACGTTATTTATGGTCCTCGTTTCACCCTAAATGAAAAATTCGTGAAAATCATCTTGTCCTAAAAAGAATTCTATACTCCTCATTTCGACCTACATAAAATCTTCTAGGTTCATGATACTATAGTAGAGGACGATGTTATAACACCGTAATAAAAATTGATTTACGACTAATGTCACGTAGATCTCTAGACAAAAATGTTTTTTTTCCTTATTTTTGTTCTGTCTTGAGAAAGAGAGAAAGAAGAAAAGTGTATGAACGAATGAGAGAGAGAGAGAAGAGTGTATGAGAGAAATAGAGAGGGAGATAGGTAAGGGTGTATGAGATAAAGAGAGAAGATGCAAGTGAATAAGACCAAATAGATTTTATGACTCATTTTACAACTCCATAAATTATGAGGTTGTAAAATTGTTCCTCATTTCGGCCTAAACATCGTTTTTCTTCCGATAAATGCCACACTTAGGCTCAAAGGAAGACCAAAAATCCATTATTCAATGATCCTCCTTTCAACCTACTAAGTCTTGAAAAGTGGATTTTGGGGGTTGAAAGTAGGGCCAAAATTTCGACTCGGGGTTTATTTTATTTATTCAATTTTTTCCATTTAAGAGTACTGTAGATCATGATCGAGACCGAGAATCTCTACGAACAATGCTGTGGAAAATTTAATAAACACATACAGGTTTGTATAATGTTGTGATATACGGATACTAACAATGCCGAGGATGAAAAAAGCGCTAATCACATTATACAGCAAGAACAATACTCTGTGTTTTTTTTTTGTATAAATTTTTCCACTGAAACTCATCAGAAGGTGGTATGGATAAAATTTAATACGTATATAAATAGGAATTATCGGTGCGCTTCATAAGGCTCTGGTAACTACCGAAAAAAATGTATGCCCAACATTTCCGGCTAAAAATTTCAAGAGTTTTCAACATAAACACCGCTCCGGATTAGTGGAATGATTCATTTATACAGACAAGCAAAAAATACGGTTTGTAGTCATAATGTACTGTATATAATTTTAGAACTGTAGCTGGGTTTTTTAATTTTTATTTTTTATTTTATGTACTAAAACTAATTTTACTATGAGTACTTGTTGTAAATCTAGTCGGTTTTTACAAGCTTGTTTTTGTTACAGGTTTTGTTGATAATATGGAAATTCACATCGAAATTTGTGTTAATTATTTTATTTTATTGATGATTAGGTGATGTATGCAATAATTCAGTTGATTTGTTTCAATCAATTTGAATAAATCATCTGTACATTTTCCGGTATGGCATTTATTGTTTTGTATATGGATTATATGCATATCTATCTACCGCAAAACATGTAAACCGATTAATCTTAAATTTAAAATTTCTATCAATATTATATTGGAATTGATCCAACATAGATACAATCGTAATGGTAACAATTTCATGAAACTTTAAGCGAACATCTTGCCGTCTTTTCAATATTCTCTGTAATCCTCCTGTCAGATTTTTCATACTGTACTGATATACACAAAGTTGCAATGTATGCAAATTTTGTTCTGTTGTACAGAGAAAAATTGTTATAAAAGTACTTGTAGGATTTGTTAGAACAAACAAATCACTATTTTCCAGTTTCTTACTCATATTTAATTTACAGTTTACAGTAGAACAAAGACGATCATTTGTCGTCATCTTAGGGTGGAAATATCTGATGTTTACTCAGCTTTGATCCCTTCATTTGATAGAACCGGTGTCATTTACTCACTCAAGTCTCTTTCATATTAACAACAATTTCGTCTCTTCACACTCTAGTTGAAACAACTATGAATATGAGCTTTTCACAGCTCGTTAAACATCCACTTTGTTTTTTATTTTCGCATGTAATTCAAGATGTACTCTTTAATAATTACGATTCTTTCCATGAAAGCATCACTCGCATTATTACAGCAATCTTAAAGCAACTCCTGTTCGTCCACTTTTACGAGCTGCGTAATTGAATTCAAGTCAATTGGAGATTTTAACAGTGCAGTGGATTCTTTCAATCGTCTTGATGCCTACCACTTATGTGACCACTTTCCTAACTATTAGTAGTTGAAACTGTGATGTAACGTTTAAATCGAAATAATTAAACACGTTTAGATCATTTGCGAATATTTATTTAACGTCTTTGAAGTTTGATGACAATCATTCCGACCTTACAATTTCGTTCGTAATACAACCCCTGATTACAATTGGAGAATTTCTAATTAATTTTTTTCTTCTTGTAAAACGATAGAGGGTGAAGTTTATATTTGTCGTTTAGTATACAAACGGGAAATTTTTATGATGTAATTGCACCCTTAGAGAATAAAGAATTCAATTTTTCAAGATACAAAACTGGGTTTTGTGGAAATTAATTATTATATATTTTTTTTCGTGTTTCTTGTAGTTGTGTCTATATTCCCATTGAAAATTACGATTACGATTACATCTGGATTCTTATTAGCCTTGTCTTGAAATAGGATTCATTCAAGATATACAAAAGGGTCGTTTCCATAAAAAATCACACAGAGTAGCTTTTTTTTCGTATATCAAGGGTGCTATCGATTCAGTAAATCCTTTTACTACGACTAGAAGTATGGATAAAATAGGAAATTCCGGATTTACCTAGGAATTTCTGATATCGTCAAGGTTCGATATTCTGCAAGGAAATCGGAATTAGCTCATAAATTCAATGATGAGAAGGGACTGCTAGTAATTTCGCAATTCTAGGAAATATTAGGTGAAACCAGTTAATGAAATTTTTGATCAGAATCGAACGAAGAAATTAACGAGAATTGCAACTAATTTGTTTGAGAACAAAAAGAATGCGATAATTATAATAAATAAGGTTTACTTTACAACAATTTCTAAATATTATGATTTAATTAAATCGTACTTGAAGATAAACAATTGTAAATTCAACAAAGTTACATAGTTTTTGTTGAATATTAAATAACCGTTTTGAAATAATATTTGTTTTAATTCAACGTACACTTGCAATAATACAAAAGATCTAATGATAACAGTAGAGATTGATTATTAAAATATGTTAGAATTGAGAATTTATTGTCATATTAATTAACATAAACCGAATGTATGTCTGTTGATTTTAATATTTCAGGAATTTCATGATTGCAAAAGCTCAACATTGAATTGAAGTCTATCCACTAATTATAAATGAGATACAAAACGCATATATTCGTTTATCCCATTCTAATTAGCCGTTGATTTTAATCTAATTCAAAATTAGTGAAATCATTGACTAATATGTGGATTCGTTATTGTTGTACGATTATGAGAGAATGCAGCAATCAATGGGGGAAATTCATGAATTTCATTTACAAAATTGTTGGTTAAACTTCGTTGAACAATGTCTGTTAAGAGGTTTTATCGGTTTTTGTGTTTTTTTCTGAAATATTCACCCGAATTTATCTGAATTATTCATTAATATTTAAATCATAACTTGATGTTATTATAAATTGGTTTAAAATTTTTTCGTATTGTTGTTTTTTTTTCAACATTGAACAACATAACGCGGAATGGTGCATTGAAAGTAAATATTTGAGTTTGTTTAAACGAAAGAATGTATCGTTCACACGGAATCAATTTCCCCTTATCTCTTAACAATAATCGACAAGACAACAATAACAAAGACTGCTTCTTATCGTATGTAATCGAATATTTCTTCGTTTCAATTTCGAGTAAAATCAATTATTGTAATATGCTCACCTAACGTATAATGAAGGATGGAATGCTGTCGGATTATCTTGTTGTGAGAACTTTGGTAAGGAGCCTTGTAAAAGTGCCAATCTGACAGCTAACAATATACCAAGCTGTAATAAAATCGAAAAGAAAACGTTAATATTGAAAATATAAAGAAAATTTACATAAAATCCGTTTGTTTATTGTTTATTATTACAAATAAAAATTCTCACTTAAAGCTGAAATTGTTTGTATGTTCTGTCTGTTATAAATAAAGTTTTCGTGTTTATTTCAAATGGAATTTTCAAATTTTCCAATTGCGAATATTCAAATAACGGCCACCAACAACGATTTATAGTGTGTAAGATTATTTAACACAATCTAATTAGTAATGATTTACGTTTGAAACGATAATTATTTCTTCATCAGTACTATTAATTATTACCACAATTACAATTTACAATTATCATTAATACGATTGATTGATTAATTAGTCGATTGTAATCAACAACGTAAAAGTATTGATTTTTATTTAAAGATTTGTAGGTGTATGTTTACGGTGATATAATAAATTAAAATGTTAATTGAAATGCTTTTTAATTAAATTGCAAAGTTTATTTAACGACACTATGTTCCTCTATATACGGCAACTGTTTGACATATTTATTAATGAAGCTGTAAACCAAGGCAGAAACGAATTTGTAAACTTTTACGAGATTTAAGCCTTTCTTAACACTTTTTTTCTTTCTCTATTTAATCTCAACTTGCCGGTAACTTGGAAAGCAAGACGTTAACTATACTACAGTATTCTAAATATAGATTTCATAAAGTTAATTGCACTTACTGATGTTAGAACTTTGGCGGCTCTATTAGCGAACTGTTGAGTCTCTTGGTTCCATTTCATCTCAATAATTGTCCTAGAAACATCAATTATAAAAATAAATTTAATGAAATTTGTAGTATTATTTTTTATACTTTTTAACAGCCGGCCAATGTCGATACAGATCGTAGGCTAAATTGAGTAAAAATACTGAAACGCCTGTTTCTTTAGCTAGCATGCTTAGACCACCCATTGTGACACTAATCCAGACATGACATTTCCCATTTGGATGACTGTAAAAATAGATAGATCAGATAGTAATAAAAACAATTTTTAATTGGCTTCTAGATCGGTGAGTTTATGAAAATGTAATGAATTTCGGTTAAAAATTAATGCGGATGTGTTGTTGTTGTGCAACACAAATGATAGATTCCCGTTGGTTGGACTAATAAGCAAAAAACTACCGAACTATGAATTTATAAAACTGGATGTGTGTGTAAAAATAATTAATCAACATCTGATATTATCCTGTGAAGTTAATAAATTAAGAGAGTAGTAACAATAAAATGCTCTGGCGATATGTTTGCTACAACATTTATTGATAAGTTATTAACGTTTATGTATAGAGTGAAATCAATTTTTACGGTAGTGTGACATCTAACTGAAAAATTGTATGAGTATTAAAGTTTTCATAGATATTAATAAATCCGGTCTTGAAGCGTATTTTCCAATCTGCAGGTTTCTAGTTAGTTTTACTATTATTACTATTTTCTTTTTGATAAAAAAAAACACCGCTCTTTCAACAGGGATCATAAAATAGATGAATTATTCTATTCTGAAAACGAGAAAAAGTCGCATAAAAGTAATGCCTGAAAGAGACTCCTACTGTATAGATGCACTACACATACAAATTGCAAATATTGCAAAAGGTCTATTCATAAACATTACAAGCAAGTATATCCAGATTCATCGAAAAATATCGGATAGATATACTAGAAATAGAGATACAGTACCAAGATATTTGAAAAAAGAAATTAGTAGGAATTTCGTCTTTTTCTATCAAACTTTGTAGCTTGAATTGGGAACGTTAACAATATTTTAGATCTATTTCGAACATTGAGAAGGCTTTCAAATTCACAATTCTCACCTTATAAAAATCTATACTCTATTGTGACTTTTCCTTCTTCTTGATTCATTGAAATGAGTAAACGTGCTTTCGTTTGTAAAATATATACAACTCTTCCACAAAACGAATAAACTTTTAATTTATATCCAACACAAGTTGAAAATGCTATAAAAGCTTTGATCTTGTAGTTAGAACGGATGCAAGTGGTGATAATTCTTGGCAACTACAAGTAAGATTGTGAGGAAATCTTGTGTTTATTGTACGTTCCTCTTTCAAAAAAAAAATATATAAAAGTTAATGTCCATGCATTCTTTCATTTCTACAACACAACATATATTAGATGGGGGCGTTCATATTCATTTGGTCGAATTTATCGGGCCGATTTCCCAGGTGTTCAACGAGAAAATATTGTGCTAGTGAATATAAATAATGTGAACCGTGGGATTAGAAAACTACCGTTCTGTTGTCCTGAATATTTCATTAAATTTCGATTGTACCACATAGAAATCTTGCAAATTGTTGTATTTCGTTTTGTATATTGTAATATTTAAACAATTGTTGTTTTTCTTGAGGAAAAAATAGATAGAACACAAACAATATGTGTAGAAAATGAAGTCTTTTATTTTCCTCTTTCTCTCATTCTATATATAAACTGATAGCTGGACAATCTCTCGAGAAATGGAAGGATTTCTTGGATTTCAACTGGATTATGTGAAGATTCTATTATTGTTATTGTTTCGTTTATAAATCTTTTATTAATAAACCAAAAATCCGCATACATATGTAGATGGGGGTTTTTGTAGTTTATTTTATTATCATTTTGTGAATCAAATGACATATGGATTTGCAACAATGGAAAATGAAATATTTTATGATATCCTGTGATATGATTCTATATGCAATGCAATCCTTTACGATGTCAAAAGCGACCGGGTTAGAGTATACGTCGTAATATTTTTTTTATTATGTTGGGTCAAAGGACATGAATAAAATATACAAGAGAACTTCAAAACGACAATTTAACCAAATATCGATCAACAATAAAAAAAACACACACAACAAATAAAGATCAATTATGAAAATGTCAAGGCATTTATTGAAATTGAATAAAAATCCCTCCCGGCGCATCCACCATTTTTTTAATTAAATATATCTCTACCTTATTCGGAAATGGAACAAATTTCTAAATCACAACACGGTTACAACCGGATATGGAGTAATTTATCCCAACTTTTTATCGTGTTTGGTTAGATAAATACAAGAAATAATACAAAAAGAAAACTGTACACACGAAAGTTGTGTTGCTATATAAAACGACGATAAGTCAAGAATGAAGAATGACAGAAAGACAGACATATAAAGAATGATGGTTAGGGCAACGGAACAGGACTAGCTTTGGGGGGGGTGGTTTTCGAACTTTTTACCCTAGTTCTCACTTGAAATTGATGGATTGCATGTCATTGGTATGAGAATAGCAGACTTTGACTCCCATACTAAGGGAGGGGTGTGAATCGCTAACGAGACTAAAGCACAAAGACTTACTATGCTACAATAAACATGGCAGATTATTAGCATCCACCCTATAAACCATGTAGGTATTTACACGTCACTGGAGCTTATTACATTTACAACACAGAAATAAACTATAGTAAATTTCATGCGTAACAGATTTATTTTAATTAAAGAACGAAACAAATTTAAATCAATATTAACAAGAGTTGAGAAGTTGGAAAAACTCGTCCAATTAACACCAGAAAACGTGTTATTATTTATTTAATTAGATGAAAGTTTTGGTAAATTTTTAATAAAAAAAAGCTCCCCATTAGAGGCCGTAAATATGTCAACGTTCAACAACAGACATGACATTGTTGCATACCATTTAAATAATTTAATGTAAGGCAACAAGAATGGGAGAGATCTCAGTTAGGGGAGAGTCATGCCAACGAAATAGAATGTCAAGGAATTCGTTGATGTATTAGTTTTCTTCATTTTTTTATTTACGGTTACCAAAATTCGAGAATATACGTGCTTTTATAGTTTTATACTTGAAAAATCTCAAGTATACTGCTATAAAACTGGATGAGAAGAAAAACTAGAACAGACCGTATAAAGTTTCTGTTTTATGTCTATCCAAAGGATGATGACTAGAAAGTAAATTATTTCAACTTTATTCATTTTAACGAATAAAACTAGAACTTGTTGAATATATCTTTTAGGTGGTTTTCTTTTTTAATATGAATATTATGGAAATTATTATTAATGTGGTTTTTTCTGTTGACAAATTTCCATACAACATACATAAATAGGTTTAATTCATATTTAAAATATTACAACAAGTTCCCACGCATTAATGTCCAATTGTAGAATTGTTTGTTTTTCGGCTTTTGTTGTATGTTTGAAATATAAAATATGCAAATTTCTGGCCGATAAACGAAACACATCGTGGACGAGACGAGGGGAACGTCCACAACACACAACCAGACTATAACAACCATACTAATGATTGTTTTAATTGCTGTGTATTTGTCGTTATATACAATATAACACATATATTCGTGTAATGTTGGAATTTTATGAAAATATTCCCAACTAAACCGCACATAGAAGCGAATTTCACACAAATAAAGTTATATCCATATTACCATAATTGGAAGCATTTATGTTTTAATTTCAAATACCTATAAATGTTAGTATTTTTATTTTTTTTTATCAACGAAGAGAGAGAAGAAAAAAAACGAAATAATAAACGCTTCATTTGAGATGTTTCAGTTGAAACTATGATAGCATAACAAGTAGGAAATTGGAAAAAATTGCCCAGAGGGACATAAAATTAATTAAGCCATCCACGTTTATGTGTATACATATATAGACTTGCGAACCATATTTTTCAATTATGTAAGCTGGAAAGTTTGCTAGCCACCAGCTGGTGGGCACAATTGGACCACCACAGATAACAACTTACACATGCGCTCGGTCAAACAATAGCACAAAACTTGTGCAACGTGAAAAAAAATAGTGTGTACGTATATGGGGGTGAATATAGAGAGAAAGAGACAAATTTTCTGGGCAGCTTTTCTATTTTCCATACACAACATTCGCAAATTTGCATTTTCAATTTCCCCTATGTCTACACTACAGTTTTTTCTCTTCTATCGTGTGTTTGCGTTGATACCCGTCTAAATATGCGAATATAAAATCGGGTTATAGATATGGGAACTGTTGCAATATTCCGAATAAGAATAACCTTTCTCTCGTCTATCTAAATTTTATATACTTTATATTCTTAATAATTCAAATTGATTGCAATAAGTTTATTAAAAAGAACAAAACAATGTTTGTTGTAAATGAAAAACAATTTTTTTTATGTCAAAATATCCCCTAAAGCGATGTCACAAATTCTAGTTGACTATATTTAAACAGATCATGTTAATGTGAATTGTGTGGGTTGAGCCAGTTCGACCCTAAGGGAGGCATCTCATTTGTTCCGGATTTTACTGGAACTGTCAAGTGACAAATTAAAAAATGCTCACATCAACCACTATAAAATGCCCCAATGCTATCTAAACTTTACAAAAGTATTATTGACATAGATAGAATCTATTTAAATAGACAATGTTAGAAAATAATAATAGAAATTATATTAGAAATCGAAAACTTTATGATAATATAAACTGACCGGAACTTTTATAAACTTTGATCCGTTTTGAAACTAAACTCAATCAAACCGTTGTCAAAAGTCAACAAAAATATAAATAAGTCTGTCACATTTAACACAAAATACAGTGAAACCCCTCTAATGTGGACATTTTGCAACTTCTTGCAGTATTGGACTAGAAATAGGGATGAAAAATTGGGATTTTACGGATTTCTACAAGCATTAATTGCGAGTCCATACAAGACAGACTCCTGTCTATTGACTCTAATGAGCGTTCACATTACAGAGGTGTCCATAATGAGGAGTTTTATTGTATGTAGAAATAGTCAAGTGCCTTATCTTGCGCACTATTTTGAATGCTGATTGATAAAACTGAAAGCTTAGCGAGTTATTGTTTGATTTCGAACAATTTGCTTCTGAAAATCAATAAGATTCAAATGACAGTTTCCATTTTTTTCGTAATAAAGCCGTTTAAAATTGTTCAATATTTGTAGAGAGTATCGGTTTTGTTTCATTTCATTCCCTTGTATTGTAAATATCATATTTCAATTTGACAAAACTTTAAAAGAGACTTATATAACTGAAATAAACAGACATAAGACTCGTAAATGTTCTCGTCTCTGTTTACTTAAAAGACATTTCACATTAACGATATGAGATTCAAATGATTTTAAAATCGATAGAATTGCACAGTTACTGTACTTTTTTTTGGTAAGTTTGTTATTTTAAAAGAGGCGCAACACTTAAAAAGCGATATTTCCTCATCTAATAGTCGTTTTGTAAAAGTATATAATGGCAAGAACGCCTACAATCTTAATTAGATTAATTTTAATGTACGTTAATTAAGAGAAGAATTTAGAAAATCTCATGATACTTTAACAGAAACTAGCAAGAGAACGAGAGAGTATAAGGGGAAAAAATAATTAACAAAAGTGCTCAATTTTAGTTGGAAACTCCACATTCGAATCAGTCGTGTATATACATTTTGAAAAACTAGAAAATAATGAAACAAACTCAAATAACTACAATGCTTGTGCACATGATGAGGCTTTTCCTGTAAATATGTAGAATTTTGTATTTCTACCGTTAGTAATGAGTGCTTTTTAACAAGTCTGTGTAGTGGTATGGTTTTCGTTTAATTTACTAATAACAATTTACTGCGTAAAACAAGAATAAAACTGGAAATCGTTCTCAATTGCGTTATTACCAAAGGAATGAATTTAGTTTTTAGTTGAGTTGTTTGTTCGATGAACATTTATAATTTAAAGCATGTAAAATGGAAATTATTTTGATAAATTGTCGGAATTGTAATAATTATTATGAATATTACCCGTGATATGCCAGTAGGGAGATTAAGAAGAAGATACACGCCAGCACGTCTGCTCTGCCAACAATGCCCGTCACCTGTAACAACAACAATAATTAAAACATCAAATCTTACCTTTTATCATCAATATATATCATCAAAATTTATATTTAAAGAATTGTTATAATTACAAGATAATTCAATGAACTGTAAACTATTTCGTTACACGTCAACATTTTGATAACATTTAAATTGTTTATCATGGGAGAGCATCTTTTAAAAATTGCAGACATTTTCAGACGCACCTCCATATATCTTCCTAAATCATGTCAGCGTATTTTTCCCCTACTTAATATTTTTATAAATTTATAATCTGTTGAAACTACTTGAAATATTGCTTTCTGTATCAGCGTTTATTTGTCAAGAATGTGCCACATAATTAGGATATTTCCAACAAATATTAACAAAATCGATAAATTTCTTGGTGGTTATCGTAATAAAAACGTTGAAAAGTCGCCTGAAGTCAACATATGAATACGAATTTAAGGGTTCGTTTCCTCTTCATTTAACTACCCTGTTGAACCCGGTACGGCTTTTTATTCCACCCTCGTTTTGAGTAAGGAATACTTGTTAATTATCACATATTGTTTACGAATGGATATATGTGAAAGTCGTTTGACAGTGTTCTAATATGTCTGTTGGTGATAAAAAAATCATATAATTATCGGATATGTCTATAATTTTTTTTTCATTGGGAAACCAACTGAAAAGGGTATTGAATATAATAAAGACCCTCGGGTGATGTGAAAAGGGTCGCTTGAATGAAACATAAGTGTGCGATATTTTCGAAATAATTAGTTTGGACGAAACGGTTCATTCAGTTAATCGATATTGGTGATATTCTAGAAAGATTATCATTATCACAAATACGAGAGGCACAAATTGACATTTGACTGGTTGAATCCACAATTGATTCCAGTAAATTTTATACTAATCTGGCATAGATCTAGTACACATTTAGATAGCGCTTTTCCTATTTAGACAACACATTAAATATCCCTTAGGAAAAAAATGAAGGTTTTATGTAAATTGATAGAAATTACATTGATTATAGATCGATTAAATTGCAATTTCTTCAAGAAAAATCCATGTATTGTTTAATGCTAATAACAACAATACTACTAGAGCCCATATCAAAATATCCCAAATAAGGATTACCGTTCCACTGTATGTATTTTTTGAGAGTCATCTTTATCAGTTAGAATGATAAATCAGTAATGGTAGAAATTTTGGTTGCCTAACCATGATTGCCTGACTATTTCGGGATAAAGCGCTATCCATAGATATATTAGATTTATGTAATCGAGATGCTTTTAGCAGAGCTGCAGCATGGTAAATTTGTGCCCGGGGCAAAAATCAAATGTGGTAACCTTAATATCAGATAAGAGAGTCAAAAGACATCCAAAAATCGTCCTAAAAACTTTGGAAAAGATTGTTTAAACGTTAATAATTTAGTTTGAATTTCGGCTAAAACTGACTGGATTTCCAAATTTGTCAGTTACTCATGATAAAACGACCAAAAGTACTCAAATTATCACTTTTCCGCGATTTGATAACAAAATTCGATCAAAAAAATTGATAATTTAGAAAGACCTAAAAACTTTGGAAAAGATTGTTTAAACGTGAAGAATTTAGTTTGAATTTCGGCTAAAACTGAGTAGATTTCCAAATTTGTCAGATACTCCTGAAAAAACGACCAAAAGTACTCAAATTATCACTTTTTCCGTGATTTGATAACAAAATTCGATCAAAAAAATTGATAATTTAGAAAGACCTAAAAACTTTGGAAAAGATTGTTTAAACGTCAATAATTTAGTTTGAATTTCGGCTAAAACTGACTGGATTTCCAAATTTGTCAGTTACTCATGATAAAACGACCAAAAGTACTCAAATTATCACTTTTCCGTGATTTGATAACAAAATTCGATCAAAAAAATTGATAATTTAGAAAGACCTAAAAACTTTGGAAAAGATTGTTTAAACGTGAAGAATTTAGTTTGAATTTCGGCTAAAACTGAGTAGATTTCCAAATTTGTCAGATACTCCTGAAAAAACGACCAAAAGTACTCAAATTATCACTTTTTCCGTGATTTGATAACAAAATTCGATCAAAAAAATTGATAATTTAGAAAGACCTAAAAACTTTGGAAAAGATTGTTTAAACGTGAAGAATTTAGTTTGAATTTCGGCTAAAACTGAGTAGATTTCCAAATTTGTCAGATACTCCTGAAAAAACGACCAAAAGTACTCAAATTATCACTTTTCCGTGATTTGATAACGAAATTCGAGCAAAAAAATTGATAATTTAGAAAGAAAATGTCGCAAAATTTGAATTATAGGTCAAGAATGTTTCTTTAAATTGCACTAATGCTTTTTTTATTCTACAGTTTAGTGATAAAGTTTAATATCTAAGAACTAAATCGGCTTAAAATCTTTGCTCAAACTCGATAATTCTCCTTAAAAAGCGACTAAAGCTGTCTAAATCGTCTACGTTTCACTCTTAAATGATGTGTAACGAGAAAAGAATACGATGTGATTGCTACAACTGTTCGATATTGTTGATCAAACGATTCTTGGCAAAAAAATTATCGACGAAATTGTTTTTAGTCATAATCGATTGACAATTTCAAAAATCTCAAGATTGAATAACTGAAAGAATTAGTGCCGAAAATATTGATGGATGGAAGATAGAGATGAGCAAAGCATAAAAGCAACTTGGTTTTATTGTACAAGTCTGATAATAAGCTTGATTTACATCTGACTGTGATGGATAATTGGTTCGAAATGCAATTATAGCATTTCCTTAAATCACAAAGCTTCTTTGTACATCACAATCTCATGTATTTCCCGTTCTCTCTCTCTCTCTCTCTCTCTCTACATCTATCAAAATCCGCATTTAATTGTGTAAAATCAAAGTATCTGAATTTTCCAATTAGTCAAGTACTTAATTAGAATACGTTGTTGTAAATGCGATTGAAACCGTATAGTTTATAAATAAGGATCTAATATTAGAAAATTTCATTTCTATCAAACTGCTGACCCTTGTAGATAGCGGTCAGGCCACCCTTAAGACCACGACAACTCAATATTGCTCTATTCAGCAAACAATAGATTTTTATTATCAATTGAAAGCAATAAGTTTGTTATATGAAACTTATTGTTCGACCAACTGGAGCCAATTACTTTATGGATAGCAATAATAACGAAATGTACATTGAAACTTAAACGTGAAACAATTTCATCAACATTTAATTTCATTGTATTGTAATAGAAGATTTACGGATTACAGACATTTTTCTATTGAATTTGAGATATTTCAAAAATAATTCAACATACGTATTCTTTTTTTTTTCGATTCTACTTGGTAGTTGTGTAGAATCTTGACAGTGAAATATTGGATTTCTGGTAGTCACGTTAGAGTGTTTTTGAGCGTATTTTCGAGTAAACAAAGTTATAGATCTTCACACCAAATAAATTTTATTTTGAAATATTAAAGTTTGAATTAAGTACGATAACACTGTGATAATATTTTAATATTACTGTTTGTTTTACTATTCTTGCCTCTAACACGATCAACAAATCAAAGATTAAGATATGAATAATAATTGTTCAATATTTAGAAACTAAACACGCATACCAAACATTTTCGGCAATAACGTATTTTTTCCTTCTTACCGGTTCTAGAGGCAACATTTCAATACAGCCACTCATGTTAGATTTATAGCACATAAAGCCACAACATTGAAAGCTCTGCTGACTGCAATATCCTCAGTTATATTGTTGTATACACGTCTTGTGCATGTGTGTGTTTGTGTGTTGTGCCTTGAATCGAACTCACCACATAGCTTAAGAGCGCATTTCAAACCGCCCACATCTCACCCAAAACGTCTAAATAACTTACAAGCAAACACATACACGTATTCTACCATAAAGAAAAGTTATTTTCTGACGTGCCACGATGAAATTCCGATAAAGTTGAATATTAAATTGAAGTATATTTACCGAAACGATCTTATACTGTTAGTAACAACTCCAACAACAAACTTTCTTTTACTTTGTTGGTAGAAACTTCAAACCGCTCCTGTTGTCTGTCCATCGGTTAAATTGAACGTAATAATAGTAAAACAACAAATAGCGATTTCCAATTAAAATACAACGAATGTTTCAAATTTTTCAAACTAAATTAAATCGTGTACCGGGCAAGTACTGCAACTTTCCAGTCAATCCTGTGGGATTGTCTATTTCAAAACTAATCATCGAGAAAACTGTTGGAGTATTCCTGTAGGAATACAACGATCAATATTTCTGTTATAATAAACACAAACTTCCCAACAGAACAATGACAAGATGAAGAAATAAGGAAAAAAAGGAAGAAATTAAAGTAACTAATTTCAGTCTTCTAGTCATCGTTTTATGGTAGGAGCCGGCCCAAGATATTGCTTTAATTTAGTTGATGTAAATTAAGGCTCAAATTCTCCAATGTCATTTGTGGCGATGACATTTTTTTTTTAAGTTTGAATTACATTTTATATTAAAAACTTATTTGAATATTGATTATTTATTATTATTGTTAGATTTAAAACGACACACAAAACCGGTAAAAGCTCGCCTAGAAGCCTACAATTTTATTCCCAACGATGATGCGTGTCGGTTATCTGCATGATTTATAAATAAATCGAACAAATTATCGAAGTGACAGTGTGGTTTTGGTACCGTCTTTTATCACCATAAATCTCAATTTTATTCATCACGTTAAAGTACAATTTGTTGCCGTACTCTTTAACTTTAGAATTTTTCATTTAAGCACTCCACACTGATATCAGATTTTATTAAAAAGATAGTGTTAAAATTGGTTTCGGGTATGAAATACAAAAGTGGGAACATTAAAGTAAAAGGAAACCATGCAAGCTGCAATCTTTATAATTGTTACTTCAAAAGTGGTGTAATTTCAACTTCCAATATTGTAAGATAGCAAAATAAACGTCGAAACGTGCATCTTTCATGTTCAGTATTCGACTTTATTATTTTGTATTCTAGTAGCGTGGCATTTTTAAAAAACTGTTAAAAAGTTTGAGGTAAAGATCTTATTTCTCTTCTACTTATTGCACATTTTATTCGCATGAACTTTTCTATATTTCATCTACTTTATATGATGGTAAAAATGCCGCTTAAGTGATGTAGAAATGCATTACATTGATGGAATTTCTTTTAGGTCTGTTATTTGGTGAAAATATCGATACAGCATTTTTTCCGTAATCCAAGCATTTTTCCGTTTAATTGGTATTAATGAGAGCGTCGTGGAAATTAGCTTGATTATTCTTTAAAGGCGCCTCCACCATTTCTGCGTTAATTCGTACGATCTTTTAATTTATCGATTCGATTTTTCAGCAGTAAAATTTGTGTTTTTCCCACTCATTCTTTTTGTATGATTTATTTCGTTATAAATCAAGTTGATTTAAATATTTTTGTTATCATATTATCGTATAAAAGCAACTGAACTGTTTCCAAATCTGATTATCGTTTGAACAGTTGGGCTGTACATCAACAAGGATGATACGGTAGACTTTATTGTAATCTCAGTATTGATGTTCATGCTTTAGTTTCCACAAAATACATTGTTGCAACTTCATTGGCTACCGAAAATTCATTGTAAACCGAAATTATGTAAATTAACAAATCACCCAAAATAAGCAGACGTTGGGCATTGAAAATTTGAAATATTTCCAACAATACAACTAGGGGAAAATATAATAGAGATAAGTTTATCTTGTCGTCGGCAATACAACCGCATTTAATCCAATAAACGTTACTCTTGGAACCAATACACTGTGAGTAGGCATTTACGAGGTAATAATTTAAGAAATAAAGAAATAAAACTGACCGCTTCAGTGTGGATAGGATGGGTAGCAAATAGTAGACCAGTAAGTGTTGCAAATGGTGGTTTCAATCCAGCCACACATAGACACACCCTAGTGAATAACACACAAGCGATGGCATGAAGAATTATGTTTGTTGCATGGAACCAGACTGGTTGTAATCCAAAACAGAGATAGTTTGCCCTGTAAAGAGACAATTTCTAATTAAAATTATTGCAATTATGTTGAATTCAAATAGAAAGTTTATCATTTATGACCTCTCTAGTATAGATAACACAACTAAACATTGATTATTGTTAGGTATATTGAAATTGGTAATTCTGTATTAATAACTAGGAGTACTAGAGGCTAAAAGGTCAGCTAGATATACGTTTAATAGTTGGTATACTAGAACAATATGTACTGTATTTAATATACAATTATTATTGTAATTGCTTCAGTATGTTCTAATTAATTTTATAATTATATCAATTTCATTGATGTTGCAATAATCATGTTATAGCAAAATCAAAAGCTACTTGAATTTCATCTAAAACTTTACAATATTCACTCTTTCATTATACACTAAAATCCAATCAAGTTTTTGGGTAAATTTCAGGAACGTCAAACATTTTAAAGGCCCCAAAATTGACATTGAAACTTACCGCAATTCATCATGTTCTTTGTGTATACACAAAATTTGCGAATTATTAACATAATAGAACAGATATACAATGCGTAGTAATAACAGAAGGGTATGGTGGTGAACAAAGATCCGGCACCCTACTACGTGCCTTCATTCAGCATAAACAGGGTAGAGGGTGTGCGGTTGAAGGGCCACGAATATCACCAGAATACAAACTTGCTAACTAAATAAATCTTATTTCTAGTTTTGGCTGTATTAACCGTACAATGATACAAATTATTCATAAAGTTTCAGTTAGATAAAGAATCCATCTATTATCATTTATTATTCTTCATTTTGTTATTTCCAACAGTTTTTATCTGTTATGAACGGTGTGTAGGATATTCTATTATTAACACCCAATTAATTTGAGCTTGTTTATAATGGACAAGTTGTAATTAAGTTTTCGTATAATAACAACAATAACAAGGAGAAAAGAACAAGTTTTGAGAAAATTGGAACACGAAAATAGAAACTTAATACTGCAGCACCCCATTTGTTTGAATCTTGTTGACTGTTTGAATTGATTTATTTTATGGTTTTATACTTGAAAAATCCAATTCGTAGATGTATGCAGTATCTCAACGGGTTTGTTCTATAGTGTGTATGTATTTGTGTACCTCTACAGTGTTAAAATTTTACCAAAAAGTGATCCCTTCTATAGTAGAGGAGGTAGTCTCGTCTGTTCTATAACACGACTCACCCTTATACTGAGGTCATTAAACATTGTTTTGTTCTAATGCGGGGGTAGATAAAATTTATGTAATGAAAATCTTTGTTTATAGCTACCAAATTAATGGAATTCTCTCGAAGGAGCTGTACATTTTGCACAACTATTTCGTATAGAGACAATTAAATATTAAGTAAATGGCCGCGAGTTATTGTTAAGTATTTGTTTCCACTTCATTTCAATACCGGTTGAAAAACAATGAAAATTACTGTACTTAAAAACAGATAAATTTCCACATTTATTTTATTAATGTTTATTATAACATATCCGTTCTCTATACCGTCTTTTTTTTTAAAGAAACATAACGGATACGAATAAATTCCGTGTCGGTTCTCTTCTGCTTTTTTCTCTTTCTAGAGAACAACAGCAATTTGCTTAAATAGTTGTATTTTCAAGTGCCTTTGTGTCTCCAATAAAGTTTATGTTGGACCATTTGTTTCGTTGAGAAAAACGTTTTTACGGGCCACAGCAAGTGACCTTTGTGGCTTCCGCAGTTCCACAGCTTTAAAATATCTAAAATATGCATACAACGTATCCGACTACTGATAGTTACTAAACTTTTATGAACTACATTTGATCCTGTACTTGTTTTATCTTATTATTATTAACATAAAACATGCAGTTGGTGTATTTCGATTTTACAACAATTACAAGACTGTTTTTATCACCTAAAATATAAAAGAACATTTCATAAATCATAGTGTGAAAGTTTCGATCGAACTTCATGTATTTTTCCAACACATTTCTTTGAACTTTTGTCATAAAACATTATATTAAGTATTTGTTTTATATTAGACAACAATTTATAATAAATTCTGACACATTGTTTCATATTCTGTGCTTTATGTTTTTTTCTTGTTTGTTTCTTTTATCGTTAAAACACGTTCTATTCTCACCAAAAAAGAATATTTAATGGGAAGTTTTCTAGCATTTGTTTGATAGTAAAACGACAGTTGTATTTCTTTTGAAATACAAAATAAAACCGTCGTCATCACCGTTTCTTTTGATCTATTCCTTTACAATTTATTCAATAGCACAGCTGTAAATCCGCGAATATCGATAAATTTAAAATCGAGTGTTAAATAAATTATATCACTCGTTAAAAAAATTAACGATGGAGCATAATTATAAAAGCATGTCTGTATGTGAAAATCTATATTTCTATAGTTTTGAATTTACAATCATACAGAAAATTATTATTGATGGTGTAGGGGAAACAAGAGTAACTCATATAGGAATTATTTAATAGCAAAGCAGTTGCATCTTTGCACACAATTTCAATAATGCAAGTCATTCCTCATGATTTAATTAACTGTTGAGAATTAAGAATTAATTGAAATTGATCATCCTATTCACTTATTTATTACAGAATCCTGACAGAGAATTTCAATCCGACAAAATAAACTTTCAATATCCAGAATTTTTCCTAAAATAAATCTATTAGAAATGATGAAAATTTCTAATTTTTTAAAAAAATTAATGTTTAATTACTTAAATTATAATAATTGACTGCGATTAATACAAATTTGGTATAGTTCTTTTTTCTCGCCTTTTATTGGGGCAAATAAATAAAACTGTTTCTATTGTTTTAACTATTGTTCTACACAATACAACTTTTAGTGAAAATTTCGGTTGACACAATCAAATATTAGGGGCAATAAGAAGGATGGTTTAGAGCAATGTGAGCAACGCTTTTTATATTTCTAAAAATTGTATTGAACTTTTATTAGAAAATAGTTTTGAACGTAGTAATTTTGGTGGAGGCGCCGGGATTTTAGAACGCGCTTTCGCTTGATTAGTTTTGCTTAGCGACTTATTGTGTGCAATTATCTGTAATTTTGGAAATCTTTACTAAAATTGACTCATGTAACAATCAATTAAAAAAAAAGTTGTATCGGGTAATAGAAAAAGAGTTAACGAATAGTATTTCTATGTCTAGCAAAACTAGATCCATTTATTATTGAATCTGTATTGAGAACTTCAGCTTTCGACAGAATTAACTTCCAATGTCCAGAATGTTTCATAAAATAAACTTGTTAATAATCTACCAAAAATGATAAGCATTTCTAATTTTTTCAAGACATTTAATGCTCGATTACTTAAATTATAATGATGAACAGCGATTATTACAAAGTTGACACAATTGTTTCTCTTTATCATTTATTATAAATAAAATTGTTCCCATTGTTTCAATTATTGTTTTGCACAATACAACTTTAAACAAAAATTTCGATTAATATAATCAAAGACTAAGAGTAATAAGGGTAGTTTAGAGCGAAGTGAGCAACGCTTTTACATTTTCAGAAATTGTATTGAATGTTTGTTGGAATAGTTTTGAAAGTTGTAATTTTGGTGGATGCGCCGGGATTTTAGTACGCGCCTTCGCTTGATTACCGAGCGTGATTACTCGAAAATATTAACAATTTTGCTTAGTTCACACAGATTACAGTCGTCTTAGCCACTTATCGTGTGCAATTGTTTGTAATTTCAGAAAATTGACCCTTGTAACATTAATCAAAGTTTAACGAATCAATTTTTAAAATCGTTGTATCTGGTGATGTTTACCTAATAGGAGAAGAGTTAATGAACAGTATTTCGATGTTCAGCAAAACCGGACTTATTTATTATTAAATCTAAACTGAGAATTTTAACATACGATAGAATCAAGTTCCAAAATCTAGAATTTCTCCTAAAATAAAGTTATTACTAATTTACTAGAAATGGTAAACACTGTTATTTTTTTTTTTAATTAAAGCTTGATTGCTTAAATTATAATGATGGACAGCGATTAATACAAAGTTGACACAGTTGTTTCCCTTTTCCATTTATTGGGGCAATTAAATAAAATCGTTCCCATTTTTTGAATTATTTTAACAAAAATTCCGACTGATATAATAAAATATTAGGGGTAATTAGAGTGGTTTAGAGCAACGTGAGCAACGCTTTTATATTTCTAGAAATTGTATTGAACATTCATTAGAAAAGAGTTTTGCATGTTGTAATTTTGGTGGAGGCGCCTGGATTTTAGCACGCGCCTTCCCTTGATTACCGAGCGTGATTACTCGAAAATATTAACAATTTTGCTTAGTTCACACAGATTACAGTCGTCTTAGCCACTTATCGTGTGCAATTGTTTATAATTTCAGAAATTTGCAGTAAATTGACTCATATAACATTAATCAAAGTTTAATCAATCAATTTTTAGAAAAACTTAAATCGGGTAATGTAATAAGAGAAAAGTTAATGAACAATATTTCGATGTCTTACAAGACCGGACCTATTTATTATTAGATCTAGACCTAGACTGAGAATTAACTTCCAACATCCAGAATGTTTCCTAAAATAAAGTTTTTACTAATCTATCAGAAATGGTGCACTTCTAATTGTTTTAAAAATAAAATCACCTAGTTCTTGTAGTACGTTTTCGGGTAGAAAAATTAAGCTTATTTTAATTATGACACAGTTGATTATTATCATCGTCTTTTATTGGGGCAAATAAATAAAAACGTCCCCATTATTTGTAATATTAATTTGCACATTTCAACTTTAAACAAAAATTTCGATTGAACTAATCAAATACTGAAAGTAATAAGGGTAGTTTAGAGCGACGTCAGCAACGCTTTTTACATTTCTAGAAATTGTTTTAAGTTTTTATTGGAAAATAGTTTTAAAAGTTGTAATTTTGGTGGATGCGCCGAGATTTTTATCACGCGCTTTCTCTTAATTCTCAACTCGAAAATATTCACAGTTTCACCTACTTCACACAGATTACAGTCGTCTTATCGACTTATCGTGTGAAATTATTTATAAATTTAGAAATCTGCTGTAAATTGACTCATGGAACATTAATCAAAGTTTGATCAATCAATTTATGTAAAAAAGTTGTGATGTTTAATAGGAGAAAAGACAATGAACAGTATTTTGATGTATAGCAAAACCGGATATGGCTTCATCTGTTAGTATAGAAGACATTTTGCAAATATTTCCTGTTCTTCAGTGTTTCACAAATTAAAATTCCGTTGAATTCTGAATTTATATTTATATATCCGTATATATCTGTTTGGATGTGTATGTTTATATAGTGAGTTAGAGAGTTAGAAAGAGAATAAGCTGTGGGATTTCAACCAAACGACACAAATGTACATATCCTGATTTCGTGACTAAACTGCATTAATAATATAAGCATAAGCAATCTAACTGTACATCCAGTAAGTTGGACTCCCCGAGGAAGATATAATGGATGCAATGTTAAATGTACAATATTTCGAAATGGATGTATCGGACATTAGATGTATATTATTCCAAGATTCTAAGGAAAATATAATGGATAAAACGTGAACTTTATTCACAATCACATAAATGTTTTAATTAACTACCATTTCAACTGAAAATCTATCAAAATTACAAGTGAAACCTGTGAAAATTAATGTTGCTACAACTAAATGGAATGTGTGGTTAAAACTAGCAAACAAAGTATCAATGAGGATAATTCTTAATTGTCGTAGATATAAAATACACCCAATTCACCGATAATTACAATTAATTAACTATCTAATTCGATTTTACTGATTAATTAGTAGAAGAAAATCGATAATCTGTGGTCGTCTTTATTTGAATTTTCCTCCATTTATTTCAACAATATGTAGAAAAAATGAAATTAAAGCATGACTGGCAAGACTTTCTCTTCTTTGATTACAGCTTCACGCCTGGTAGAAAAAAAAGTAAATAAAACAACTTTTCTGCCATAAAATGTGGCTAAGATTCTATTATGCGGCAGTGTTCCTCCAGTACACGCCTTACAATAACAAATATTAAAAGGAAACAATAAAACCACATCTGTGTGTGGTTTTGAAGTCTTTTGTTATTTTTCTCCAAACAGCCTCAAACTAAAGCGTAACTTTTCTCCTCCAATAAACTTGTCTGTCTCGAAGAATTCCAATGAAGAAAGCGTCGTGTACATTTCTCTGAGTTTACATTAAGATAATATACAGACAAGTTAAAAAGAAACTGATAATAATGGAAATAGTACCAAGTGGAAACGATTTCGAAGAATTTTTTCATTAGTAAGTTGAGGTTTATTTCAGGGATTCTGAACAAAAGCAAGTCAACTGTAATTTTACAGTGTTCATGTATAGTTTCCTTTTTTTCTGTTTCAGTAGAACTCGTCCAGAATAAAAAATAGTGTATGAGTAGTGTCATAGAATATGTGGGGTGTTAACAGAAAACGAACGACTCATAAAAGCCCGACGTTTCGTGTGTAACTTATAACATAATAAACTGAACGCAAGACAAGACTCCATATCGAATGAATCTCAACGAAAACTTAGTAATTGAGTTACGGAGACTACATGAATCATGGTGGTTTTAGATCAACTTGATGTTTCACCACCACCGTCTTGATATCACTATCTGTTTGAATTATTCTATAACTAATGCAAATCACCGTACAATAGTTATACTAGATGGTTTCTTTTTCGATTAGAATTTTCATACACAGTTGCTTTATTGTAATTTGTTTCTTTCCGTATTGGAAATTCGGGAATGTTATTTTTCACTGCCATGTCTGTCTTTCACTAGACTATTTGTAATGGTAAATGTACATTTTACAAATACAACAATGACGGAAGCTTATTTGAAAGTATTCATTGTGCGAATGTTGCCGTTGACTTTATTCAACATACCCGAATCTTGTCTGTTGTTAAAATTAGATGAAAGCACTCGAGGCTATTCTTACAACGAAATAAATCCTGATACACTTAATCATTAAATTTATGGACGACTAGTATTTCTCAACCTTTTTTCTAATTGTACTCTGGTAAATTATCTGATGGGTTTTTTTGGGTCAGAACATTCTCATTATGGATCTGTAAAGCTTGCCTCAGGACCGAATGTTGGAGATTACTAATCAATTGGAGTTATAATTGCTCTTCTACAATTTTTGAACATAATAGAAATTAGAGAAATTTGAAAAAATTAGTTTTTTTAAAAAGTCTGCGGAATTTTAAACTACACAAGTGAAATTTTTTAAAAATTCGGTAAGTATAATGAGACATCTTATGGAAGCTTTGAAATTTTAGAATAAAAGTATTTTCCAAAATTTCTCATTAAAATCTTGAAATTTTGGATTAAAGGAATTCTCAAAAAGAGAGGGTAAGATTTCTCATACAAATTTTAAAATTTTATCTCAAAAGTGCCACTCTTTTGAAAGTTTGCTTAGGATTATTTGAGGTAGTGAGATATTTTCGAAATAAAGAAAAATTTTCCATTAAAATCTTAAAATTTTGAAGTAAAACTGTCGAATTATTCATTAAAATTTTGTATTAATACGAAATAAAGTAGTCAAATAAAAAATTTCTCATAAGAGTGTAAAAAATTTTGAATTCAAAGTATTTTGTTTTTCGAACTTTTCTATCAAAATCATTATGTGAGAGGAGCTTTTCAAAGAAACAGGCAAAATTTCTTATTTGATTGTTGCCCAAAAGTGCTATTTTTTTAAATTTTATTTAGAATTATTTAAAATGTAGAAATATTTTCGAAATAAAGAAAAAAATTCATCAAAATCTTAAAATTTCGGACTAAAATGCAAGCCTTTTGAAATATTTTATTACAAAGAAACAAATATATCATTTTTTTTATAAAAATCACTGAAATTATAGATTAAAAGTGCCTTATTTATCGAAATTCTCTAAGAGAGAGAGAGTCAAATACATTAGAATATTTTCGAAATAAAGGAAAATTTCCCTCAAAATACAGAAATTATGGACTAAAAGTGCCAAATTTCCGAGATTTCGTGTTACTATCCTATAAGGCAATAATAAGCAGTTGAAATAAAGCAAATTTATTCATTAAAATTTTGTATTAATATGAAATAAAGTAATCAAATCAAAATTTCTCATAAGAATGTAAAAATTTTTGAATTAAAAGTACTTTTCGAACTTTTATATCAAAATCACTATGTCAGAGAAGCTTTTCAAAGAAACAGGCAAAATTTCTTATTTGGATGTTAAAATTTTAGCCCAAAAGTGCTAATTTTCCAAATTTTGTGTTATATCGTATAAGATAATAAGTAAAGCAAAATTACTCATTAAAATTTTGAAATTTCGAACTAAAAATGCAAACCTTTCAAAATTTTGTATTAGAAAGAAACAAAGCTATCAATTTTCTTTATAAAAATCACTGAAATTATGGATTAAAAGTGCCTTATTTATGAAAATTCTCTAACAAAGTCAAATACATTAGAATGTTTTCGAAATAAAGGAAAATTTCCATCAAAATTTACAAATCATGGACTAAAAGTGCCAAATTTCCGAGATTTCGTGTTACTATCCTATAAGGCAATAATAAGTACTTGAAATAAAGCAAATTTATTCATTAAAATTTTGTATTAATACAAATAAAGTAATCAAATCAAAATTTCTCATAAGAATGCAACAATTTTTGAATTAAAAGTACTTTTCGAACTGTTCTATTAAAATCACTATGTCAAAGAAGCTTTTCAAAGAAACAGGCAAAATTTCTTATTTGAATGTTAAAATTTTAGCCCAAAAGTGCTGTTTTTTGAAATTTTATTTAGAATTATTTAAAGCGGAGAAATGATTTCGAAATACAGAAAAAAAATTCATCAAAAGCTCAAAATTTCGGACTAGAACTGCGAATTTTTCCAAATTTTGTATTACTCATTAAAATTTTAAAATTTCGGACTAAAAATGCAAGCCTTTTAAAATTTTGTATTACAACGAAACAAATATATCATTATTTTTTTATAAAAATCACTGAAATTATGGATTGAAAGTGCTTAATTTTTCGAAATTCTCTAACAAAGCCAAATATATTAGAATATTATTGAAATAAAGGAAAATTTCTATCAAAATTTAAAAATTATGGACTAAAAGTGCCAAATTTCCGAGATTTCGTGTTACTATCCTATAAGGCAATAATAAGTAGTTGAAATAAAGCAAATTTACTCATTAAAATCTAAAAATCGACTAAAAATGAAAGCCTTTTAAAAGGGATAAAGTCAAAATTTCTGATAAGAATGTTGAAATTTTCGATTTTGTTCAAAATTTTATAAAATAACGAAAGCCTTAAAAAAATGATATGATCCTCCAAAGAATTCGGTCTTGTGATCAGAAATTTTTGGAAACTTATACGATTTTAATTAGACACCTTATTTATTTTGAAAATTTTACAGGAATTGATAAAATGGAAGATTTCAAAACCTTGATGTACTAAAATTTTAAGATTCCATCAAGCACTCTTATTAGAATCCTTCAATTATTAAAACATCTTAATAATTGATCAGTGTTTCTCAACATGTATCCAGTTACAAATAACCTTTCAAGTACTTGTAATTTAAGAAAAAAATTGTTTCCGTCGTTTGAGAAACACTGGTGTAGAATATTGAAGATTAATATAAGAAGCTAACGTTGCACTATTGATAGTATTTCCAATTGCTGTTCCAACTAAAATCCTCTTATTTTTTATGAAAGAAGAACAATGCGGCAATTTTTAACTAAGTACGCTTCTAGCATAGCCGGGGTATTATAGAATCGATTATACAAACGGTAAAATTTAAACTATTTCCAACTTTTATGCATTTGAATACGTAGTTATTTATGTAGAAAAGGGGACAACAAAAGCAGTAAATTTTGCTTTGATATTGAAATTCTACGGGAAAAAAAAATGGAAAACTTATAATTCTTTTCATGTAACTTTACAAATGTCGATTGTAGATTTGAATTGCAAATAGACTTAATTTTGTAATGCAATAAATAAAACGAGAGGAAAAAAAACATTGAATGGAAAAGTTAACCAAACAATGACCCCAAATATCGTTCAAGTATTTTTCTCGTCTACTTTCAATGTTTTTAAAAAGAGTAATGTTGCGTATATGAGGGCATACTCACATTGAAATCAATCGTATTTTTGTCTATACCCGAAACGAATTAATCAAGAAATTAGAAAAGTAATAAATCCTGGCAAATATCCAATTGTACTGTTGTACATATGGAAATGACGCTATGCTACCAACAAAAGTCATAACAGTATATCCAAAAAAAGTTTCAATGGCGCGACGTTTCGTGATTGCCTGCAAACTGTACAAGCAATAAAAAGTTGGAATTAAAAGAGATTCGTCTGTTGGAGTTTTTTTTCCCTTCGTAGAAAATAATTGATTGAAATGGTGGTAGTAACGACGACACACCAGAAGTAATTCATCCATGAACATAAAGAGAGATGCCTCTCTACCATTCTCTTCTCTTGCTGGTTGTGTTCCACAAAGTTACCGACCCGGATACTGTAATATGCCCTCCATTAAATCAAATGCGCATTATAAAGTGGATACATTTACCTCGTCCAAGACAGTTAGTCGGTTTGCCCAAAATCCACTAGACTAAACTAAATAACTCTGCAGTAATAATTCATAACTATTCCTCGGTTAACTGTTGCACGCAAATGTCGTTGAAATTAGAATTTCCATAAAAATAAATAAGAACGCACACACATTAACACATAAAATGTCTTTGTTTGATAAACAGAATTAAAATTGAATTGTCAATTAATCCAACAATAAACCATCAACGAAATATCCAAGTGTTAATCTCTAATATAGCGTTTTTGTGCAACTCTCATCAATAACATTCTGACAGGTCTAACATTTATTTGCTAGCGAATTTAAAATAAATTTGTTCAAACAAAACTAGAGGAAAAACCTAAAATTTCGATACGTCATTGAAACGTTTGAGTGACGTTGATATTTTTCGTATAATCCACTCGACCTGGATAAGAGGATATAATATAACAATAGCGTCATATGCAGTTAAAAATTATTTATTATAGTAGATGCAGTTTCAAATTCCACTACAACTACCAACACTATAGTGAAAAATAATGTATGAAGGCGAGAGAACGACTATATTGTCTACACCTATCTCCTTGGGAACATTATACGATATTGAATTGCATGAATTTTTGATGGATAGTCTTGCAGTCTGATGATTGACGACAGTTTTAATAATGAAACCAAAATCAAGCTTCATCCTATGAAACTCTACAGATAATTAATGTAAGAATTATTTATTCTTAAAACTTGATTGTACAAAATTGAAAAAGGAAGATGATGAAAATTTCAAGATCTTTACCAAATTATACAGTGTAGAAAGTTTAGAAACGCTTCAAGCTACAATTGAGTTGTAGAATTATTGAAAATTAGACATTATTTCAACCCTTATAAAGCCTAAAATTATAATTTGAAACTGTAATGTTAACGAACGACCTTTTGATGCCACAAAATATTGAATAGAGAAATAGCATCACGAGCATAACGAGCATTGAAATGTCCAATACAATTACGGCAAATAATAGAGGAAGAATTAAAAATGTCTCCTTTTTATGGCGAGCGATTTCTAGACTTTAATGAGTAGTTTGTCAAATTTAGCTCACGATCAGTGGAAATCAACAGATAGATTTTTGAACATGGACCATTTTCATGAGTCGTTTAATTACCTCCCCAAAAAGAAATTAAAAAAAAAAACAGGCGGTGATTAGTTATGAAACGTTAAAAATTTCCAGTCCATCGCCTCCCTATACAAATTACTGTTTTTCATGTGTATTTATCAACAAATTGTAGAAATTAAAAGAAGAACAGATAAAAGTCCTTAGTTCTACCCTTCAATGTGCAAATCGTTGTTTTCCACAAGATTTTGCATTGAGTTTTAGAATTATTGAAAAATAAGATGTTATCGAACGATCTTTTGATGTCACAAAATATTGGATAGAGAAATAACGTCCGAAGTCACGTCAAAAATAATGAACATTGAAATGTCCAATATAATTACAACAAATAATAGAGAAAGAATTAAAAATGTCTCCTTTTTATGGCGAGCGATTTCTAGACTTTAATGAGTAGTTTGTCAAATTTAGCTCACGATCAGTGGAAATCAACAGATAGATTTTTGAACATGGACCATTTTCATGAGTCGTTTAATTACCTCCCCAAAAAGAAATTAAAAAAAAAAACAGGCGGTGATTAGTTATGAAACGTTAGAAATTTCCAGTCCTTCGCCTCCCTATACAAATTGCTGCTTTTCACGTGTATTTATCAACAAATTGTAAAAATTAAAAGAAGAACACTTAAAAGTCCTTAGTTTTACCCTTCAATGTGCAAGATTTTGCATTGAGTTTTAGAATTATTGAAAAATAAGACATAATTTCAACCCTTCTAGAAATTAAAATTTAAGACTCTTATGTTGTCGAACGATCTTTTGATGTCACAAAATATTGAATAGAAAAATAGCGTCCGAAGTCACGTCAAAAATAACGAACATTGAAATGTCCAATAATTTTTCCTATTATTTATCGTATGAATTTTTGATGAATACAATTATAATACAGATAATTTATCAATTTATAAAATAATAGAGGAAGAATTAAGAATGGCTACTTTTTATGGCGAGCGATTTTTAGACTTTCGTGATTTGCTTAGTAAATTTAGCTGACGTGGAAATCAAGCGATAGATTTTTTAAGATAGACTATTTTCGCGAGTCTTTTACATATTTAGATTTCTCAATTTCGTCATTTACATCTGCAAAAAAATAAAAATAAAAAAAGATCTTCAAAGGCAGCAAGTACCTTATATAGCGAATTTTTTATGTATCTACATACTGAAATATTAATTGCAAAACATTCTTATGATACTGACAATTAATATATTTTAATAACATTGAATCAACTAATAAATTCATTTCCCGTAATACGTTTAATCAAGGCCTGCTTGATTTTTTCAAGCGAAATTCTCTAGCAGGCCTTGCGTCTAATATTAACTGTCAAAATTAGTTGCCCCCCGCGATATTCAATTTTTTTTCTAATATCAATTGTCAGAACACATAGCCATCTTAGATACGTGATTTTACTGCTTATACTCAAAAAAGAGATTTTTGCATTTTTCTTGCGATCCAATGAACCGATTTTGATGACTTTTTTTCTGGGTCATAGAGGATCGACGACTCTACTGTTATTTTAATTTTCATCAAAATCTAAGCAAATTTAATATTGAAAATGATTTTTTTTAACATTTCTTCAGCTCTTATTCCAAAAGTGTTGGCCCTACCAGTCTGGTCAACGAACTCATCCAAGCTATCCCAAAGACCGATTTTTGTACCAAGTTTCATTAAGATTGGTGTATTTTTACGGCAGTTATCGTGGGTATACATATATATATATATATATAAATATATATATATATATATATATATATAAATATATTTATATATATATATATATATATATATATATATATATATATAAATATATATATATATATATAAAAATTTTAACGAACGGTGGATATGGGTTCCTGAGGTCCCAAAACGAACTTCTGTGCAAAAATTTTTCGGAAATTCAAAAGTGAGGATCTCGTCATTAGCTAATTTTTTTTAAAAAATTCGCTAAAAAGGCGGTGATTAATTATGAAACGTTAAAAATTGCTAGTCCTTCGCCTCCCTATACAAATGATTGCTCTTCGCGTGTATTTATCAACAAATTACAATTAAAAAACAGAACCGTTAAAGTCTCGAGTCCTTTTTCTATCTGCGCAAATTATTCTTTTCACATCAACTACAACTAAAGAAGCGCATGATTAGTACAATTTAATTTTGACCAGTTTTCAGTTTACAATCGAGGAATACCGAATTTTTCTCCTACAAACTTTCACATTAGTTATAGGGTCTTAATTTTGTTAAAATTCCTTCGATAAATTTAAATATTTATAAAATATGTGCTACTATATAAAACTGTAATGTTAACGAATGATCTTTTGATGTCACAAAATATTGAAGAGAGAAATAGCATTACGTCAAAAATAACGAGCATTGAAATGTCCAATACAATTACAGCAAATAATAGAAGGAGAATTAAGACCATTTTCAAGAGTCTATTATACATATATTTGGATTTCTCAATTCAATCGTCTAAATCTGCGAAAAAAACGAGCGTTGATTAATAATGAAACGTTAAAAATTTCCAGTCCTTCGCCTCCCTATACAAATTATTGCTCTTCACGTGTATTTATCACAAATCGTAGAAATTAAAGAAAGAACAGTTAAAAAAGTCCTTACTTCTACCCCTCAATGTGCAAATCGTTGCTTTTCACACGATAGAGTTGTAGAATTATTGAAAAATAAAAATTATTTTAACCCTTCTAGAATTTAAAATTAAAATTTAAAACTCTAATGTTAACGAACGATCTATTGATGCCACAAAATATTGAATAGAGAAATAGTGTTCGAAGTTACATCAAAAATAAAGAACACTGAAATGTCGAATAATCTTTCTGATAATTCAGATAATTTATCAATTCATAGAATAATAGAGGAAGAATTAAGAATAGCTAGTTCTTGTGATGAGAAATTCTTAAACTTTGGTGAGTAGTTTATCAAATTTAGTTCACGATCAGTGTAAATCAAGCGATAGATTTTTGAAGGTGGACTGTTTTCACAAGTCTTTTATATATTTGGATTTTTCAATTTCGTAGTTTACATCTACAAAAAAAAACGTGATTAATTATGAAACGTTAAATTTGCTAGTCCTTCGCCTCCCTATACCAATAATTGCTCTTCGCGTGTATTTCTCAAAAAATTACAATTAATAAACAGAACCGTTAAAGTCCCGAGTATTTCTTCTATCTACGCAAATTATTGCTTTTCACATCAACTACAACCAGAGAGGTGCATGACTAGAACAATTCAATTTTGACGAGTTTTCAGTTTACAATCGAGGAATACCGAAATTTCTTCCTACAAACTTTCACATTAGTTACAGGGTCTTAATTTTGTTAAAATTCCTTCGATAAATTTAAATATTTATAAAATATGTGCTACTATATAGAAATGTTTAAAATACATCTACAAGAGATGTTTGATATTGGAGAACTGTTTAGTTCCTTTATAGCGTATACGATGAAATTTTTAAGATGCTTCTCACATCTTGATATTGGAAAGTAGACGAGCACTTCTGGCTACAAGTAAGTTATAGAATTCAACAACTTTTATTGTTGAGAAAACAAGACGTCCTATAATACACCGAAAATCGAAGATTTGACGTTTAAATCAACAATTACAGTCACGCTTCAAGTTTAATATACAAGCGAACTGAATTGAGGACAATTAATTTTTTTGTTCGATAATCTCATTTTGAAATTTAAGTATTCATTATTAATTAGTTGTAATTAATATCAACGATTCTAAATGGGATTTACGACGCCGGCTCGACGCTGTAAAGTCGCATCAATGCGTTCAAACGTGAAATCGCACATAATAAGTCTCGCAATTTAAAGAATGAAATATCGTCGAATAATTCACACAGAATTATAATTCTAATAATAATAGCACAATAAAAATGTTTGGTCAGTTGTTGATAAATGAAATACAATTGGATAATGTTTGTTATTATATCGAGGAAAAAAATCGATTTTGTTTAACAATAGAGAGATAATCAAGTATGAGCGCACCAAGCTCATCCATTATGAAACTTTCAAACTGTCAATCAATAGACGTTCTCTCTCAATTAGCGTTATGAAAATTGGCACAATACGGGAATTCTCTATTTACTGAAATTCTAATCTAATAACGTAATAACGTTGCCATTTCAACACAATCCTCGAGAATGCTATCACCATCTATTTGACAATCAACAATAAGCGAACGATAATAGTAAAACTGGGAATTGTGATGGGGGATGATTACGATTGAGACCACGATGGAAATTACTCAACCCCCAAATAGATTTTCTACACAGTTTCTCCAACTGAGGTGGTGATTATTTAAGAATTGTGATGGCCGAAAAAGGTCAGTTTTTGGTGGACCGACAAGAAGATCTGTCAACGCAACAAATTGGCTATAACTAACCAGAAACAATATGGTATGTGTAGAAAATGGGAAATGTGAGTAACACTTTTTTTTATTTTTTTTTTTGATCGGATTGAATCGAAATATAAGAATCTAGCAAGATCATATATTTCCATTTTTGTGTTGTTGTTATATTGGCCGTATATTCAATAGTGAAATACTTTATGTATTGTAAATCTCCAATACGTGTACGAAAATTTATAACTCTATATGTATAAACTATATACAGTAGTTATATTCCAACGAATTTGATGTAAATCATTCTATTTTATATTCTTTGCGCCTATATGCACCCGTCAAGAAAATCGCTCTTACATGTGTACCAATCTCGTTATTTTTGTCGCATACTCTTGTTGTCAAGTAAGCATATCTGATGGAAACAAAATACGAACGATATACACATTCAAACATACATATATATATATATATATATAGACATGGAAATCTACAAGACAGCATACAACATGTTTTGGTTACGACTAAAGAAACAGAATGCTACGACAGCATACTAATATCATCTCAATCTGACCGAAATCCGATATTCTCAGTTGGATTTTAAAGCTGAACATGCACCTACTGAAATGACAATAAAATACCCGGTTCAATTCAATTGATTCGCATATAAAATAACCCCCCGTTGACTTCGTATAGATACGGGGATTGAATGAGAATTCACCAACGAAACTTTCTCATTACACCACCACTATCATTGCTAAAATCTGATTATTTTCTCAATTAATACTAGTATAATTTTTATAGTTAAGGCTGACTGTCATAGAAGCGGCGCCTCCACCAAAAAACAACCCAGTCTTTCACCACTTCTCCCACCTTTTTATGCGAGTTAATGTCTGTTCGTGTTATTTCAATTTAATTTCGGCAAAAATAGATTACTTTGGATGCAGATTATGAAAAACCGGTAAAGAAAATTGAAAATCGAAGCGTTGATTTTTGTAGAGTGAACTTTACTCGATCTTTTTATATACGTGACTATTAAAATTATCAACATTTACAAAGGGAATTGTGTGTTTTACCAAACCACTTGTTTCAATACGAAAAGTTACTTTTTCCTTATACAGAGAAAATCCTGTCAAATTTTCAAAAATCCAAGCGCGTATTTTTATATATAACTGTCTTTGGAATCGAAATCAACTATTTCCAGGTCGCTTTCTGTTACCGTTTAAGAGAAAAATGTCTTTTACTGTCTTATGGAAATTACATGTAACTGGTAGCATTCAGTTCGGATAAAATTCAGCCTTAATGAACCAATTAGATTGCAATCGAGATCGAAATTATTAAACAAATCAGTAAACGAGACAGTTATGTTGTGAAATTAACGCATTTTTTCCCACTCCTTATACAATGTTGGATATTAAATTATTTTTGCACCGTTAGTGTCGTTTAAATATTGAAATTTTGTAAATTGTGATTCGTCGCCTCTGAATATTGCTACATTTTTTATCCTAAAAGCTTGATTATTGCTCATTTCATAACAGGGTAATAAAAAAAATCAACGTTTATTTCTAATAAACAAAATTTATTCTCAACAAAAAGCACACGGCTATTCAGTAAGAAGATATTATCGATCTTTTCTGTTGGAATTATTTAATCACATTGTTCGAACAATGTGATTAAGTGAAGCGATTAAGTGTGATTGTTTGTTACTACAACATTCGTCTTTAAATATGTACAAGTCACGTAAAGTGCTTGTTGACCACTAACTAACACATTACATTCACTAGAATACAAGAAAATAAGAGCAATAAACAATAAGTACGAGTTAAATATGGTTTAATAAAAAACAAAACATCCCATTTGCTATTATTCACAATCATATAAACAATATTACATGTTTCTTCTGTTTTCTTTCTTTTGTTGAATCGAAATGTGAGTTATAAAAGGTACATTGACGATGAAATTTAACATTCTATTGTTTTTACATACACATGAAGCTTGAATGTTTATTAATTACATTAATTAGGCTCGTTTCCAAGTCGCTTTCGCAATTATTTGATCAAGACAATTTTCCGCTTTAATTCCATGAAAAACACAATTTTCATCCATTTTTAATGATGTTTTCCTATCTGAATTTTTTATCTATATTTCCATCTATATAAAATTAGGTTCATTTAATTTTCCATTTTTTTTTAAGTCGTTTCTAATAAAAGTATTCAGGCACGCATCAAGAACTGAAAAAGTCCCAATAACAGGAGAGTGATTTTTTCTTGCTTTAGAAACCGGGATTTATAATCATCAAAGTAATTTCTTTTCCCATTCATTAGATAAATAATTAAAGATATTAATTGAGAATTTCATCTTAAAGACAGCCAAAAAAACGCTATGAATTTACAGAAATTAAATGATTATTTTGCTTTCTATTTAAGTTGCGTTTATGTAAAAGGGGTGCAAAATTTGCGTTGTACAGTCGTGTGTGTAAAAGTTTTAACGACTCTTTAGCTGCTTTATTACTTTACCTGTTTTGACGAATAGTAGCTGCTGAAATTCTACCATAAATAAATAGAGGGTGGCAAGTTATTTGATCAGCTATAGGGTGTTTTCTATAACATCAATAAATCGTCTCTTTGTATCGATACCCAATAGAATGTTGTTCCCTTCAATCAAACGTCTGGTTTACACCATACAATCTTCACCGTTAAGACTTTTCCGTACTCGATTGTATAAATTCTAAAATGGAGCCAAAATAATTCTGATTGTCATGCACTAAATTGTTAGATTTTGCCAGACTATAAATAAGAGAGTTTCTATGGAATTTATGGTAAAGGAATAAATCTTGAGACCTAGACTAAAATTGAAAGGTTTTTAAGAAATTTTGTACAGAAATATCTGAAAACGTCAATTAAAATTTTAAAACTCTGCTCAAATAATGACCAAAACTGCCACAATTTGCTCCTTATCATATCTTTAAAGCAAAGGGTTGAATCTAAAGAAATTAAATGATTATTTTTCTTTCTATTTAAGATGCGACTACGTAAAAAGGGTGCATTTGCGTTGTACAGTCGTGTGCGTAGAAGTTCTAACGACTCTTGGTGAGAATTTTGACCTGTTCCCTTCAATCAAAAGTCTAGTTTACACCATACAATCCTCACCATCAAGACTTTTCCGCACTCAATTGTTCAAACTCTAGAATGGAGCCAAAATAATTCCGATTGTCATGCACTAAATTGTTAGTTTTTGCCAGACTGTAAATAAGAGAATTTCTAAAGAATTTATGTTAAAGGAATAAATCTTGAAACCTAGACTAAAATTGAAAGGTTTTTAAGAAATTTTTGTACAGAAATATCTGAAAACGTAAATTAAAATTTTAAAACTCAGCTCAAATAATGACCAAAATAATGGCCACAATTCGCTCCTTATCATATCTTTATTAAAGCAAAGGGTTGAATCTAAAGAAACTATATGATTATTTTTCTTTCTATTTAAGTTGCGATTACGTTAAAGGGGTGCAAAATTTGAGTTGTACAGTCGTGTGCGTAAAAGTTTTAACGACTCTTGGTGAGAATTTTGGCCTGTTTTATATAAATTGAACCGTTCATTTACTATTGTTGGTATTTTTAAGACTTTTCCGCACTCGAGTATACAGGCTCTAAAATGTACCCAAAATAATTACGATTGTCATGTAATAAATTGTTGGATTTTGCCAGACTGTAAATAAGAGACTTTCTAAGGAATTGATGATAAAGGAATAAATCTTGAGACTTAAACTAAAACTGAGAGTTTTTCAACACATTTTGTACAGAAATATCTGAAAACATGAATCTCAAAACGCAGCTCAAATAATGACCAAAACTGCCACAATTTGCTTCTTATATGACCTAAGAGCAAATTTTCTTGAAAATTGATAATTTAGAACGAAAATTACTTCAAATTCGAAAAAGCAACTCAAAAACGACTAATTCTAATCAGAAAAATTCCCTAAGAACTGACGACTTAGAATGACTCTTTTAAGTCCGGTTTTTCCCCCTACTCAAACTCCTCTTAGCCGTGTCTAAAATCGACCTAAACGTGGATTCACAGGCATTTGGGCAAACCTACTGTTAACTAGGTTTAAAGCAAGATCTGGCCTAAGCAAGCTTATGTTGGGGGAGAAATTGGGGCCTTAAATGTCTTAAAAAGAGCCTCTGTGGTGTTCTTAAAGAGTTTATCACATTTTATGCATTAATCTTCAAGGAAACATTCATTTTAAATAGTATCAATAAGAAATCAGAATGAAAAGTTCACAAATGTAAAATATTTCTGAGGCAAATCTTGACCTTTTTTTTGCAATTGAAGACGGCGTTTGAGATTCATTGTTGAGAGTGTAAAGAATTTTGTAATTCAAACGGTAATGTCGTAATCCATCAATATTCTATCAACTTAATGAAACATTTCCATTGTTTGAATGGAAGGCAAAAAGTATATAACATGGAGTGTGTAATTTGAGTAAACGTTCTATACATTTTAACAACGACTATTACTGGCAAAGTAAATTAAAACAAACGGAAACAGGATAGAGAAATTCAAAATTTATTGTTAAAGTGTAAGTAGTAAGTTTTAACGGAAACAAAGATAAACTTCAAGTAGATTTGATGAACAGTGTTTAATTTTAGATAAGGCGAAAGATCTTGACAAAGGTTGATGTTTAAGCAAATATCTAAAAGATTTATTATGTTTCGTATACGGTGATATAAGACACATAATATACACACATAGAAATATGTAAATCGAATTGACGGGGACGATTTTTCTGCTATTTAAAAATTAATTGAACTTAACAAGAGTTGTTATCGATTTAGTAAATATTTCCCTAATGCTCCGGTATGGGCTATTTCAACATGTATCGTCTGCATATAGGACATAAGGGCTTTACTTGTATGTGTAATAATAGTATAGGAATAGTGTGGGTAGAGGATATTAAACCAAACATTTGAAACATGAACATTTGCAAACAGAATCGACATTGTTCTTACTACTAGAAAATCAATATTTTGGTATAACACACACTGCATACTTAGGATGACATAGCAAATATTGACTGAACAATTCAGTTAAATGGCATGAGTTAAGCAATGCCAAACGATCATATTTCAACATTTTTATTTTAATCGATTCCATTTTGAATGAACTTTATCTACAATTGACAATGATACAATCATCGATGAAGTGGTGAAATATGATGATGATAATGATTGATCAATACAGTCATTTACAAGGAAAATAAGCTTTTATGTCCATGTTGAAAGCATACAGCTTCTTTGTATAATGTTCGCTCTTTTAACATCTCCAGGGATTGTCGACTACACCCAATTTGAAACTTGGAGATTTTTGTTCAATTCCCTAAAGCTTCTGGACCTAATGTTAAAACTACTACTACTACTCGTACAACTATAACGCACTGAAGAAGAAGAAGAAGAAGGAAAAAGCAAGATTATTCGTAATTGTAACCACGAAAATTCAAAATCTATTAACACTATTTACATAAAGATTACACAAAACCGTTAATTAAAGCTATTTGTAGTATTGAAATTTATCGAAGTTGAATGGAGATGCTTTACTGGTTGTACGGTTTGTAAATTGATTTTATTGAACATGCAACAAATAATTATGAAATTTTAATGACAATCAACTATTTGAATAAAATCTGTTATTATTCCATATATGCAATTATATTAAACACCAATTTGTATTTATTATGATTTGGTATCCAATTAGCTTTAAGTTTAAACTTATTTTTTCTATAAATAATAACAATCGTAGTAATAAACGTCTACCAAATCCTTTCTCAACATTTACCTTTAAAAAAAACCTACAAGAAATACTCAACTTTACTCAAATGAATGGATCACAACCAGATTATGGTGTGTATTAATGTTAATTATACCACCGAGCTTTCTAATAATTCCTTACTACTGCAACTTTGATGCTTCTAGGAATGCTTTATGTGAAAATAATAACTATATAGTTTCAGAAAACTTTGAATTATTGACTTCTGTTGCTCGATATCTTTTACTAAAGATTACAACACATCTGTTAAATAGGACAGTGTAATTTTTTATTTGTAGAATTCTCATTAATTGTCTCGCCTATCAGCAATTTACACTCTTGCTGACGATTGGATCGTTAAATTAAAGACTTAACGTGCAGTATTCAGCTGAAATCTGAACATTAGGTAGATTTTATAAAGCAGGATGCCGATCAAAGAAAATAAGGATAAGGCTGGTATTCTGTAACTTTTTATCTATTTCTAACTGTTTACTAGCGGCTCTATAATGAGTGGAACAAGATACTTGCGCAAAGTTTCATTTTAACAATTGTTGGAGTATAAAAACGTAACAATACTTAGGAAAGTTATGCGTTTTTATTGCTTAACTTATTCAGTAAGCAGGGAGAGATTTAGGCATGCACCCAAGGGCCTCAATTAATCAAAGCCATCGAAGGCCACACTTCGCACCCATAGGAATAAAAATAGTTAAAATTAAAAATCAGTAGTCACAGTTAATCGAGATGATGCAAAGATGCATCATAGGGTCGTTTCTCTTTAAGGAAATTTTGAGCAAATTATGAATTACAGAGAAATATCTTGGAGTGTGTTTTTCTTTATATTTTCCCCCATAACTCAGCTTATATTAACTAGTTTGCAATGAAAATTCGACCGTACATAGCAAATTGAACATTCTCTCCAAATCTCCAAGAAATTTTCGATAAAATTGTTAGTTTTCCGGAAAATTAATAACAACTGGAAAATCTGTTTCTAAGAATTTGAGCACAATTTTAAAGCCGAAAAACTGGTCGGCACCTTGTTTGAAAGCTTATCCAAGGATCAAACTATAATTTCTAAAAATTCAATGAGCTTTCTTGAAACTTTTTACTTGTCATTTCCACCTATTAAAAATAATCATCTTGCAAGAAAGTGTTAATACAGAAGAAACTGAAATGAAAAGCTTATAGGAAAGTGAAAGTGTGAAAGCTGCGATATTGCCGAGTCGTGTTTTTAAGGTTACTATAATTTTCGGAAAAATTCTTAATTACAGAGGACCATCTTTGAGCATATTTTTTTCAAATATTTTCCCTTATAACTCAGGCTATATTGATTAGTTTGCGATGAAAATTCAACCATATACAGAAAATTCAAAGGGCTCTCTTAATCTTCAAGAATTTTTCCTATAAAATTGTTAGTTTTCCGGAAACTGAATGAAAACGGTTGATGAATTGGGCGCTTGGAGTTTAGCCAAGGAAAAACCAATTTTTAACAATTCAATTAGCTCCTTGAAAATTCTTCACTTTTTATATAAACCGCTTAAAAATAATCGCACCGACGGCGTTAAAGCTGCGTGATTGCAGAGTCGTGTTTTTAAAACTAAAAACATCGACTAAATCATTGTTATTTCACAATATTCGATACAATGAACTTGAAATCTAACACAATTTCTTTAAAAAATGGTGGATGCGCTGCTGCAACTAAACGAAACTTGTAGTGACTGACTGAGCTTCTAAAACCGTGCTGGCTTAGGGCCTTTAAAATTAACGGTCCGCTCCTGTCAATACGTGTTGATTGTAAACTTTTTAAGCAATAAAAGTCTTGAAAATAATGCATTTACGAGCAAATTTCTAATTTATCTACCGTTACACGTAGAAACACTACACAAGGAACATTTTAACGTTATTTTACTTTATTTTTGATAACAACAAGTACTTTAGCTTTTTCCTCTTACAACATACGGTTATTACAAGTCGTTAAGTTGAAGTTTCCAAGAAAATAATAATCATTTTCACTATGTGCTCTAATAAAAATCTGATTTAACAATCTAGAAATTTTTTATACTACTCTTGATGGCAACAGCATTGCAACAAGTGCATTAAAAAGTCATCTTCTAATAGTAATCGAGAAAAACAAAATAAAAAAAAAAAACAACAGATGGCATCTTTTTTAAGTACAATTCCAATAAACGTATTCTACTTGTGTTAACTTTTTGAGTTGAATTTTCTCATGGATAACAAACAATTCAACTTCTTGTACAAATATTTAACAATTCCATTCTGTTTTTGCATACTACGAATATGTCTTCCAAGTTCTCAATAAGTATTCAATTCGTGTATTTTAAACGTCCTAAATCAACAATAAAGTGAAATTAATGTTTACAATGTATAATCTGGTAATTATCATCAATGTAACTTTTCAAATGATCTTTTCCCCAAACTCAAATCACACAATCTCTAATTAGTATTCCTGAAAATTTCACACAATCGTTTGAGGCTACCAATAGTAGATCGAGTTTTCCATCATTGTTACAATGTTTGCAAATTTTTAATTACAGTGTAAGTTAATCATTACTAACTTTTCCATTGGAAAATATTTCCCCGTGGGTATCGCACATACAATCTAATTTTTAGTTGTATGTATAAACACACGTACTTTTATTGTTTAATGTACACGACTCTTGCTAATAAATAACATTTGTAAAGTTGGTAAAATTGTTAGGAAAGTATATAAAGCTATTTAATGTGTGCGACATGTGAGACTTGAATCTTTTAAGATGAAATATGGTGAAGTTTTGTGTAAGTTTTGTGGATATGTTTGAGGCCTTTATAAAATAACAACATTAACACAACGTATGAAAATTTCGTTTGCAATTTTAACTGAATGTCATAAATTTGTGAAATTTACACACCGATCCATGGCCATATAAAGTAGCCATTTAAACCGAATTATGTAATAAATCTGTAAAGTGGTTAGCTGGAACAACATTGACACTAGAAAGAGTAATGGTTGGTTTTGTATAACACCATTATTATGCTGAAATGATGATCTGTTTGGTGGAAATTTCTCTCATTGTGTTACAATTGAAATATTTTGATTTGAACCGAGTTTCTGGTAGAAATACTATTAAATAGAAGATTCTATAGTCTAGTGTACAAGTTAAATAGTAACACTATAAGGAACAAAGGAGAAAAAATACAAATAAGTCCCAGTTGATGGGGCTCTGTGTGCTTATTTTCCCTTTCGCATCATATAAAGTGTCTGTAGTCTTCTCTTATATGTACATATACAAGAACAATAAAGTCAAGAAACTGACTCACTAGGGTCCCTATTACTCGCTTTTGAATTATACTTTAAGGTACTGTAATAGTTCTACTTTTACTCGGCTTCTTTTCGTAATCTACTCTGTTTCGCTTGAATATTACATGTCACAACATGATATTTCTGTTGATGTTTTCGAGCGATTAAATATTCACATTTAGTGTCAGGTCTTAACATTAATTTCTAATAGAGATAAAATTTACTAGTAAACCATATCGATACTAGCAAAAAAAAGAATGGTAGTTTATTTATGTTATATTTTATAATTGGTAGTCCTGTACGATAAATTATTTGCAAAATTGAAACGTATACCGTGTATTCCCTAGTTATTTGTGCAAATCACTCACACTTTAAGTGTTAAAAATGGATTTTATAATGCTCGAATTCTGTTAATTATCTTAGCCGAATCACGATTCACTGGCTCAATCCAGGAGCTGATTTTTAATTTTGACGGCCCGGGGCTAGCAAGGATTGAGGGTTTACCCAATTAGCCTAAAGTGGGGTTTGTAATGGCAACACATTTGATATTTTATCTTAGATTCCAAGTTCATTCTATTGAATATAGGAAAATGATAAAAATTAAGTCAATGTCAACTTAAAAACAAGATTCTGCAATCTCGCAACTCTTGCACCGTTAATGCCATCTATCTGTCATTCTGTAAGCTTTATATTTCGACTTTTCCAGGAAAATGAACATACTCTTCTGTACTAGCAGTGTTATCATTCGAAAGGCCATTAAATCATCTACAAACTTTATGAATCTTGCTGCAAGAGATTAACTTTTAATTAGTGGAAATAACAAGTGAATAATTTTCCAGAAAACTCATTACATTTTGAAAAATTGGTATTTTTTTTGAATAAGTTTACGAAAAAAATGCCTCCCGGTTCTTCATCTTTGAAATTGTGCTCAAATTCTTTAGAATTTTTTGGTTATTATTAATTTTTCGGAAAACTTAATGGGGAAAAATAAAGAAAAGCATGCTCCAAGATGTTCCTCTGTAAATCAGAATTTACTCAAAATTTCCAAAACAAGCAACCCCACGATGCTCTTTGACCTTTTTAAAGCGTTATCACGCGTTTGTACGTCTCAAGAATCAAGCGAAAAATTGTGCCTTTTTTGTATCATACATTTTCTTACAATTTTCATCGTTTTTACTTTTATTCTTTTGGACTTGAAGTGGGCTCTTCGATTAATTGGAGAATGGGCAGCTGCTCATAAAAAGCATGCTTAAATTCGCCCCCGACTCAATCTTCTAGTTAAATGAATAGAAATAGCCAAATTAACGATCATTAATTGAACGATGTGGCCGTTTTACAAATAAAGAAAATGGGAAAATAGCAAATCAAGACAGTGATAATAATAGGAGAATCAATACTGTCTTTTTTGTAGGAATTTCCACTAATTCCATCTAATGCTCTTATAGAACATTAGACGATTTTAAGACGGTGTGATAGGAAATTCAAAGACTGCCGATTTTCGTGTATGTTCCTAAAAGAATTGTTGTTTATTTGATATATTGAAGATTGGAGTGTTAAAGTATTGCAACATGATTTAGTTTGATAATAATGGAAATCCTCTAGTCTTTATTCGTCTTTCTGTACGTTGATTTAACAGATAGTGGAGACAAGTCGGGCAACATCTATGAAATTGATTCACTATCCACATTTCGGGTCGTAAATTCCTCACAATATTCTTTAACAAGCCTTTTATAAGCTGAGTTCATGCATTTATCGATCCAAGAATTGTAAATTTGCAATTTAATTGATTGCAATAAGCATTCTTTTAGTCTGAATGAAATTTTACAGCTACCCAACTCTTTTTGAATAAATTTAATGCTAAAGTAGAGATTATTTGCACTTCCTCTATATGGTCATAGATGCATATAGACGGATTTTAGTATAGGAGACGAAGTAAAGGAGCTTCTATTGCAGCCCTTGAGTTATTATTTCACTGGTTCTCGGTCGAGTGCGACCGGTAAGCTTAATTAATTAATAACATACTACTGGAACTAAAACCAAACAACTTCAAATCCATCCTGTTGCTTAGTACAAACTCAAATTATATCAAGTTCAATCATGTTTCAAGCAAATTTACGGTAATCACAACTTGTTCAAGTAGTTTAGAGATTGTACAAGTTTCCGATGATATTATAAACTTGAAGTTATTCATCTTTTCTTCCATCGTTTATGTCAATTGGAAAAAGCTTATTTAAGGCGTATTAACATCAAATATATTTACCATCAGTTGAAATATTATATAAGATATTTGTAACTATGTGACTTACACACCGATATCGTTTATATATTATATAACATAACGTTATCTGTTGTACAAAAGATAAAAGTCAACAGTGAATTATTGAATATACTTGGAGTTGACTAGACGGATAAAACCAAGTCCCTTGTGATTGATACTCCTATGATGTTTATTCAATGCTTCTTTGTTGCCGGATGTAATTCATTCACTAGTAAGTGGACTTAAATATAACAATAAAAAGTTCTATTTGTTTGATTTTACAAATTGAAATTATTGCAGTAGAATATCGGTTGAAACTAATTCCCGATTTCATTTCAATTTAGCATGCGAGCACCACTTTTCGTTTAATATCATTGGTGTTTTTTTTTTAGTGTTTATTTTATTTTTCCATTTTAATTTTGAATTTCTATTCGGAAGTGGAAGACTAATGGAACAAACGCTCCCTGTGGAACGTTCTCAATTACAAAATTTCATCCCTCGACGATTTCCGTTCAACGTTCAAGGATTGTTCGTTCTTCTCCATTTAATAATGGAATACTAGCCATTCATTATCTGTACTAAATTAGGGACAAATTATTCACTATTATTATGGTTTATTGTTTAGATTTCGTTTATTTAAAGCCAATCATTAAACGAATCAATACACGGATAATTTGATATAATTGCGAAATTGGATAGAAACCAATCTCGATATAAAAATTGGAGAAACGCGGAAAAATATTTCATTGTATTGCCCAATTGAGTATGACACATGTATTTTTTTTTGTTTTGTTTTATTATTGGGATCTTTTTCTGTTCTTTCTACACGACAATACACTATTATAGTGTTGGAAAACTGTTCCAATTTTCCCCTCTATTTTCACCAGATGCCATACACATTTTATTACGTCCGTAAATCGGAAATATCCACGATTTTGTCCGAGAAAAAAAAACATTATCATTTCCACTTTATTGTTCGATTTCTAATTACAATTCATATCGAATTTAACGTTCCGATTAGTCGAAATACGCTGTATTAATGCTTAATAAAGGAGACTTTTGTAGACAGTAATGCTGCTATAGATAAGACGAATTGTTTTATTTATCATTCCCAGATAGGCTTTCTTTATAATGATAACAATAAGGTAGAATTCTACAGTTTCTATCTCTTCTCAATTCTTAAATGTATACAATTCTGTTAATTCATCTTTTAGCAGGCACGTTCATTCGAATAATACTCAAATTCAATGATTTGTTACTGTAATTCATTAAGGGGTCGCAAGATTCTCTTTTTCACACCACTGCATCTGTGCGATAACTTCCACTTACACAGAAAATTAATGGTACAAATTGTTTTGTGGATGCTTTTAATAAAAGGGTCCTTTTTACAAAATTGCACATTTTTACTAAACGTTCCCTTGTAATTCATCCCTTAATTATTTGTTCGTTACTGTGACAAGCTACGATTGTTATCTGTCAGAAATTTTGTAAAAGAACTGAACTGAAGATTGTAAGTGCCGCTATTGTAATTGACTCAGAAAGTTGGCCTATTGACTTCAAATAGGTAGCTGTCTCAGTAAAATTTTAATACGAAGAAATATTCCTACCGTTTTCATAAATCCTCAAAAGTCGATAAAAAAAACCGTGTAATATTATTAGCCTTATTGCTCCATTCATTATCCTTTTTGCCAACACCTTCGAGGAGCCAAATTCTGAGCTCACCTCTACTACATTCACCTCAATTACCGACTTGATGTTGTAATACATCAGGTAATACAAGACGATTTTTTGCTTAACATCTGCTTCTATGAAACTAAACAGTGTAAATTACCTTGGCGATGTTCTTAAACAGAAAAAAACCCTACTCTATTACTTAGAGTTGTTTTTTTTGCTGTTGTTTCAATAATCATTAATTATGTATCTCGTATTAATAGTGTGCACGTTTAGTTCTTTTTTCCTGTTCCGTCTACTACAGAGTTTCACAATTGTATATACGTGAGTTTCGTTCAACTTCTTCAATATAACTTAGCCGTTGTTGTTGGGAATCAAATTGGCTGAATTAAGGGTTTTAATTTTAACGAAAGATCATTCGTATTGTGTGTTTCGTTCAAGTAAATCAATCTTGTTGCTACTTGTTCTTATTGTTGTTATTTCATTACACCTGCTTACCGGCGAATACGTTTATCGTATTGTCAAATACACGTTGTATATGGAATATACAAGCGAACGTGAAGAAAAAAATAGTAACGTTTACAAATTTAATTGGTTTAAATGTACGGCAATTCATCTTTATATTTCTTGTTGTCTAGAAACCTATTAACAATATACACTTCTTATGGGCGATTTTTTAAAAAAAAGCACGGATCGTTAGGCGGTTATCTAGAGATTATTTTAGCAAAATTAGAACCTCGTAGCTTATTTTGAAGTTGGTAAAAAAACGCTCATTTCTGGCGAAGTTGCGATTTTCAAAAACGAACTAAACGCCCAAAACGACTCGGAGACCCTCCCAACATTGATTTTTTTCGTTTTTCCCCATTTTGTTCTGGAACAGGTAGGAATGTTTTACTAGAATGCAATGGAGAAAAACGAAAAAATCAATATTGGAAAGGTCTCCGAGTCATTTTTAGTCGTTTTGCGTGTTTAGCTCGTTTTTGAAAATCACGACTCTGTCCAAAACGAGCGTCTTTGACCTGCTTCCAAATAAGCTACAAGGTTCTAATTTTGCTGAAACAATCTCCAGATAACTCCCTAAAGATGCTTGATTTTTTATTTTGTTTTTTTGAATCGCTAGCCAAATAATGGGAGTTTTTTTCTTAATAGATCCCTAACATGAATTAACAATAATCAATAATAATTGTGACTGAATTTTCATTAATTAAACTAACTTTTTGTGTGTTGATTTACATTCTATCTCGTTAATTAAATATTGATTTATTCTACAAACTTCTTATTGGGGAAATACTTGATACACAAACAGGCCTTTATAGAGAAATTAAGTTGCAAGGGAAATGTACGATAAATATATCTTTAGAATTGATCGAAAAACAATTTATTCTATTCAGTTGATTGTAATACCACATTTACCTTCCAGCGTTAATTATAAATATTGATTTTAATTGAATGGATATACTTCCTATGTGCAGGTATAAAATAGAAATTTATTTGTAAGAAATTTAAACTTGAATAAAATTATCATTGAATACATTGACAATTACAATTAAAACATCCAATAAATTACGATAATAAACAATGATGTTTAATTAAACAAAAATAGAAGAATTGAAGTTGTTGTTTTTTAATTAACAATCAGTTATTGTTTACTCAAAACAATATACACGCCTCAATTAAACTTGCAATATTCCATTTCGATTGCTATTGTTCACATATTTACGAGCACCAAGTCTCATTGTTTATTTATTTTATTTTCTGCCTAAATTACCCAATCGAAATTGTGTCGATGAAAATAGAGATTTAGATAAAGCTTCTATACAGTAGGAATTTTTTTAAGGCTAGATATATCTTATTACAGGCTTCTGGGACGTCGTAGCTCATTTACGTACTCCATTGTATTTTGGAGAAAACGAAAAAGTTCGAAATCGCAATATTGCCAGCTTTCTGATGAGCTACAAGGTCCAATTTTTGTTAAAATGAATAAGAACTATCCAATCTTTAAAGTGATAGAGACTTATTTGTGAAAATTGGTTGTGAAATTAAAACTTAGTCTTGTTTAATGTGAAATATGGTGGATTTACCTTGTCTTTGTCATTAGTCAGTTGGTTGGACAAATTTTAAATCAATTTACCTGGCCCCGTCTGTACTGCTTCCCAGTTCATTCTACCGCAACAAAGTAAGATTAATTACTTTGCATTATCCTTGTACGGTTCTATTCTTTTTAAATTTTCATCAAATACGAAATTGAAAAATTTTAAATACATAAATCACGCAAATCCTAGTGTAACGTTGTCATTCAATCGATTGTAAAAATGCGTGTGATTGTCGGATTAGATTTAACGGCAATAAATAGAAGAGACTGGAACTAAAATTTTATTTGATCGTTTGTCCTGACTTTTTGGTGTCTGTAAATTTTGTTATTTTCCTTTCTCTTCCTGGTACGACAACGATGACTGTTTCACGAAAAGCACCATTTTCTACATAACAAGTAACCAAGCAAGCAACCGAATACACGGCTTGTCACGTTTCCGGTCGATGGTTTTCTAAGTTGCAATAAACGCTATTCAAAGTCTATGTGAAACTGTAAAGATTCTTGTATTTTTTTTTTGTTGTTATCCGTTTTGTTCTAACAAAATAAAAAGCATTATATTTTGTGACTGACATAGAGTTTTAATTAAATAAAATGGAAATAACACGAACCATAGATTTAAATCTGTGTTTTATTCGTTAAATTGAAATAAAAATACAAACTGGAGGATAGAAGGGTGAGGCGAAGGATTTCGATTCGATGATCCACTGGAAGTTGACACATCGGAAATCTCCTGAATTATACAATACGAAAGTGATAAAGTAGTGATGGTAAAAATTCGAGAGAAGCAGTAACATTTTCATTTTCTTCCGACGAAAAATCCGCTGTATAGAAAGCTTAACATAATGCCCTTTTCTCAGTTGAGGTACGGATGTTTCAAATTCAAGTCAAGAATTGGGGCAACGTTGCAGAATTGGAAGCGATTCGAGCTCGATTCTTGAAGAATCTTTCTACGGTGATCAAATTCGAAATTTTTGACCCATTTAGACACGATTTGCCCGAAACTTTTCAAATAGGTGATTGTATCGAAGCATTATCATTGATTGAAGCTCTGCTCCACACACTGGCCCCTAAGTTGGAGCTAACAATGTTTGTCCAATGTATGGTCGAAGAAAATAAGGTTGGAGTCGCCGTCAGCCCCAACTTTGGAAACTGGCTGTGTGTTGTCGGTTTTTAACAAAATATCAAACAACTTGGTACCAACGTTTGTTTAGCCATCCACACGTTGGAACTTAACTCATTCTAATTCCATCTGTTGTGAAGCAGTTCAACATGAGTAAACGTTTGTACCAAAGTTGGGGCCAATGTGTGGAACCGAGCCGGCACAAATTTAGATGACGGAAAAGAGGCGCCTATAATCAACTTTATTTTTTGTTGGGTAGCTTATTTCAGCCCAAACTCCAGTCGATGCAGTATTCATTTATTCTGTCCCTCCACGAACATTTTTTCAGATTACAAGCCTTAACTTCTTATCAAATATCAATGGTTTTAACACTGTTAGATCTCTTTGTCTTACATCATTCTTTTGAGTTAGTTTCAATTATAACGATTGATTTGTCAGATAATACATAACAAATTCCAAATAAAGTAACCTAAAAGCCACATGTGATGTATCCCGTCATGGGAATTTACTGAAATAAGTAGACAAAAATAATAACATTAGTGTGCAATTCCTAGGGGACAATACTTCCATTTTATCAATCTAATATAGGAATTTAATTCAATACCATTACTGTGATAAGTAATTGATAAGCTTCATAAAGAATGTACCCATATGGAGACAATAGAAGAATTGAAACAATTCCTCTCTCCTATGTTTTGATTCGGCCAAAATGGTGTGTAACAATAATTCTTGCATTGTAAATAAATAAATGTAAGATTATTGATAAATATTAATGATTAAATGGTACGATAATGGCTAAAATGAAATATTAAACATGGTAAATCCTATAGAGCATACCATTATTGTCACTCCATTACTGGAAATCCTCGAATTATTTATTCTATTCTTTAATATTAGTAAGTAATATAGAAACGAATCGAAAACGGTGAAAAATAATGATAACAACTATTTTTATTCCAAATATAGACACAAAAAAAATGTATCAGAACAGCGTTTTAAGTTGCCCCAATAATTTGGTTCTATGAAATATCCGATTTTGATATTCAGAGTTATCGTGAATTAAATGCAATATTTTCATAGAAACATGTAATAATTTCACAAAATATAGCAAATAGTTAATGAAAATGGAAAATTTTAATTAAATAAATAAATAAATAGAACGTTTCCTGTATTGTACAGATAATTATAGGGTAGTAGCAACTATACAAGTTGGATTTTTACCGAATTGTTGTTTTATACCATTTCATCAGGCGTTATAAATATTTTAGTAATGAAATGGAATAGAATTTTCATGTTACACAGCATTGAGAAGCAGGGGCGTATTTAGGCTTGGTTTTTACAAGGCGTCAATCAATCAAAAGGCCCACTTCTCTTCAATGTTCTAAAAAAACACGATTATCTCGCTTGTTGTTGAAGCTGTAGAAACGCACAATAGTTTCTTGGATAGATCTTTTTGAGTTGCATTGTGAGGTCGTTTCTGTTTTGGGAGTTTTCGAAAAAATCCTCAAAAATAGAGAAGCATCTTGGATTTTTTTTATATTTTCCCCATAACTCGGCTTATATTAAGTAGTTTTCAATGAAAATTCGACCATACACAGAAAATTGAAACGGCTCTCTAAATCACTAAGAAAATTTCAGATATAATCGTTAGTTTTCCGAAAAATTAGTAAAAACGGAAAAATCTGTTTTTTAGAATTTTGGGCACAATTTTAAAGATGAAGAACCAGAAGGAAACTTATCCAAGGATCAAAATTTAATTGTTGCAAACTCAGTGAGCCTTCTCGAAAATTCTTCACTTGTTATTTTAGGATAGACGGCATCGACGGTGCGTGGTTACAGAGTCGTGTTTTTAAAACTTCAAACACCTATCTAATTTTCGATATAATGAAATTGAAGACATTTTTTTAATGGCGAATGTGTTGCCTCAACCAACCCCAGTTTGGGCTAATTTGATAAATCCCCAAACAGTGTCAGCCTAGGGCCCCCAAAAATTAACATTCCGTTCCTGCCACTACTTCACAAGAAGATTTGTTGTTGCGGCTACACCAGACAATCAAATTTAATTAAACAAAAGTGGCGTATGATTAATATAGCTAATTAACAATGTTTTACATTGATTAACGTATTCTCTTTGATCTTTACCTACAAGTCACAACAATCAAATATACAATTGAAATAAATCAACGCGTGTGTAGACATGAACAAACGGGGCTCGTATTGAAGACGAGCGGAAGAAATAAGAATAGTCAAAAAAAAAAATAACTAAAGAAGAAAAAAAAAACAACAAATCATACACTTGAAGGAAGTTGTTCTCTTTCTGTTCACAATGACATATCTCATTAAAGCTATTGAGAATCGAAAAAGACAGTTGATTGTGATCAAAATGGCAAAAGGGAAAGGATAATTGAAACTTCACCGGCTGTTTCTCTATAAATTTCCACGAAAACTGAATTTCATTAAAACGAATAATAGATGACTTGTCGTTTATTCGAAATTCTCAAATAGATTGATTTCCATTAATATCAAACATGATTCTATATTTGTATAAATGTATATGTGTATTGTATACATCTGTCTGTGTTAGGATAAATGATTTCTAATTCAATTACTAAAACGTCAAATCTTGAATTTTCATTAATAATACGAATACGTAGTAAATGATCAATGATTTGTTTCGTATTATCTAATATAAACAAGTCAATTTATTGTCAGATAATCTCAATATTTGATATAGTGGTGGTAAATTTTCGTGGATTTGGCGGCTTAATGGGACTCTACCCCTCCGAAATAAATGATACTCCTTCCGATGATCTAAACTCTTGTGTATTACACCCACCTACATGTAAACTAATTAAGTTTGTTGTAATAGTTACAGTGTGTAGGTATGCGTGAACGTATAATACATGTGGTCAGAATGTAATCAAATGAATTATGAAATTCGTAATTTCACCACTAAAGTTATCTATTTCTGTTATCCACGTTCCTCGGTAATTACGTTGGGGATTTAATGACACACACCCTACAAGTTTTCCCCCTATTTATATACGTGTATATGTGTGTGTTGTCCATTTCACACGTGAGATAATTTCTATCCAGATTCACCTGCTGTATTTATAAACGTTGACCTTTTTGTGATCATTATTTTTCTTTAAAGCCACAAAGTTTTGTGTAATGAAAAATTAATGTTGTTTATAACGGACAATATCTATTCGAATCCTGTTTTTTCTTTGTTTGCGTTGTATCGCCGCCTTGTCTGTAAAGTTAATTTGTTTTGAATGTTTATTCTGGTTTCTTATGCATAAAAATCATGCTATTATCGCTTGTTTTCAACACAAGCACAGACAAGGGAATATTTTTCAACATTGAAAATTTGTTGGGCTTTAATGATAAAATTGCTAAATACCTGAATGTGAGTATGGTGAGCGGCCGATAGGATTTATGACTGGCTAGATCTGCCATCGGTGTGCCCCAAAAATCGTTCTTGAACACATGTCCGATCGGATTGATTGCCAATACGTCCTTATTCAATGTTATAGCAGGAATATCATCATGAACAAAATCACCATTAAGACCATTAAGATAGCATGCAATAGCTACAGTGCTCACTAGACTGTACATTGGCCAAGAACTCGGCGATTTTTTATTTTCAATACAAGCATGGGCTGTTGTTGTTGGTGGAACAACAACAACAACGCTTCGTCGCTTCATATCTTTGTGTTTGTAATCTTCTTCTTCTCCAAAAAAAAAGGTCACTGTTTTTATTGCCAACTAAATGAATGTTTATTCTTGCTTATTATGAAGATCGTGACGCTTCATTATTTCTAGTTTCACTTTTTAGTAGAAACGAATATCGTTAAGAACGCAGGACCAAATATAAACATATGAGTATATAAAGCACATATACACGGGCTCTTGCATGTAGCTCGATTAAATCGCAACAGTCTCGTAAATTTCTATATATTCAAAATAAACACAACTAGAAGAGCTTTGAAAGTTAAACGAACATTCTCAGATAACATCTGATACAGTGTTGGTGTGATAAAAGCTTTCTACATGTAGATTCTTCACTAGCAAACTTCAATTTTCGTTAACTACTCCACTTCAATTTTCATCAACTATCGACCATATTCCGTATGTTGCCTTAAAACCGGTAATTAACTGGATTTTTGGCCGTTTAGCGTTGTCCAAGACCCTGAAACAGATCGATAATATCAATGATTATTAAACCCACTTCCTGCTGTTTCTTTATAATATAGCTGCAGAAATATATTACACCACCGTAAAATTGTACCAAAAAAGAGAATTTCAGAACGTATTCAATATACAAATATTGAATATTGTGAAATACAAACTGTTTTGATTTGAAACACACATTAAAGAGCACATATATATTGACAACAGTTTCTTGTTTGATCGTTAAATATGATTGGAATACAAGATGGCAAAAATGAGAAGCTGGTGTGAATTTGCCAGTTTGCCATCTAACCGTTGAGCTAATGAAACGAACAAAATATAGGGGGAGAATCGTTATTCTAATACTTGAAATTTCCATTTCGACCTAAATAGTATCGAAAGTGATATTGTTGCAATTAAGTTGAAAGGAATATTCTTTTTCCTGTTAGTTCAAATTGAAATACAACAAGAAAATCAATAAAAACAAGCTTGAATTTGGAATTATTTCTTATTAATGTTAAAAGGGAAAATTGTGGTTGTTTTTCAATTTTTATGAGCTCTCCTTTGCCGGTCGGGTCGACAAAATTGATGGACTACAATTTTTCCTGAATTATTCTCACAAAGAAACATTCCCAGGTGTCCCTCTCCGATTTGTTGAAATTTACAAAAAGGAGCTGTTTTGTTAGTTTCACATATTTGCAGTTGGAATAAACGAAATCGAAGAGGTACACCTGCCGGAATGCTTCCTTTATCTCAAATTTTACTGCATAAATCTCGAACATATTTCTCTACAATATGTTTCTTCAAACAAATTGATGACGTTTTGGTCGTTTGATATATCAGAGATATCAAACGGCTTTATAGTTTGGTTGTGGTTTTGATATAGTTTCACCAATAGGTTAATATCTGTGTACACCAAATAAACAGATACTGTTTGCTTTGTATAACTGCAATCATCAAACATATTCAACATATTAGCGTATCGTCTACGAGAATCGAGCTAGATCAGTTTTCATGTCAACTCTCTCTCTAATTTCCCGTCTAGTCGAAAACAGCTAAAGGCTTACTATTAACATTATTACTATTATTACTATTACTACTACACATTGCTATCCCTGGATCGTTGTGAATTACACATCACCACTACCATCACAATTCTAACCAACAGCTACCATATTACCACATAGGGGAGTGTGAATTCGTTCCGTTCATGATTTAGGTTGTGGATCGTGCAAATTTACTCAAGCTGAAAATTTAGGACACAAGAAACTATTGATAAAAGACTAGGGCGTGCCTATGTGAAATTAAAGCATCGTATGCCTTTTATGTAAAGGACAATGTAATTATTCATTCGTAATCAAAATGGTAATGAGAGGTTGGTTTCTATATTTACCTTGTCGATTGTGCGGTTTGTGATCTGATTCTGTTTAAAAAGTTTAAAATTTCTTGAATAATAATTTGATTAACTCGTAATTTGTAGATTATACAAATTAAATATAGTCATCTATCATCAATATCATCATCATTATCATCAAGATTTTATTTTTATGAAAATTGCATTGCTAGCTGAAGCGATTGTTCCGAAAATGTTATCACTGTGTACATTGCCGCATCAGCAGGCCTTTGTCTCTCACTCTTTTGTTATTAAAATATACAGTGACGATCGTAATTATGAGAGACATGTGGAAACTGGTAACGGCAGCGATTAAAAACTTCCATTAATAACAATAAAATCCAGATGCGTTTCGTGAAAACGACACATCACCACATCGCTTATAATAGATATAGGATCAAATTATTAATGTCGATGTGACTGTCATTATTTTATGTCGGTTGTTTTAGTCTCATAATTACCGATTGTGTGAATTTCCTACACGATACAACATAGACAGGTGTTTAAGAATCTCACATATAATAGTAGAAATGTTCTAACATCTGTTGGTGAAACGATGGGGGTTTTCGTCTGACAAATCTACGTTCAAATAATACAAAACACAAAATGGAATAGTTTTGCATTGTTACCATTTTTCAACATAATCTCCCCTATTCACTATTATAGGATTGAATAAGTAATAGCCGTCAATCAAAAATGTGGATTGTTTAAACAGATGGAATTATTTTTGAAATTATTACTCATTTTTGTAGTGCACGATAAATTTACCAATTGTATCAAACTCACGCACAGACACTGACTACTTCAATATGATTTTGTTTTAATAAATTGTATGAAAGTGTGGTTTATTTCAGCAGATAAAATTTATGCCTAATGGTCCCTAGACTCCTTGAAATGACCATTTATTATTTAAATGTATTGTATCTACTGTTGTATCGCTACATTATGTAAGAATCAAGCCAAACACGAGTTTAGATTTATTATAGACTGTTTCGTATACGATTGCTAGAGAGTCGTTTTCAGGTGAATAATGATCCGCTTTTCCACGGTTTGTGATTCCACTCTCGATAAATATTATCCCAAGACAATACAGCTAAAGATTTCTGTGTGATTCATATAAATGACAATCGTACTAAATGAGACTTATTTATTTTAAAACTCAAAGCGAAACGTCGTCTTTTAACTCTATTATTACTTATTTTAAATGTCAAATACTACTAAACATTACGGAATGCAACCGAATCACGATCAATGTTTGTCATTTTATACATTTTACTGTTGTAAACGTATCGTTTACAATATTTTTGCATTGATTTCCATCGAAAAATAGGCAAAGAATTCCGCATTGTCAGAAATGTTGGAATTAATCAAATGTACTGACAGAAATATGAAGGGAATTCGATGTGGATGCGTGGTTCAGGACGCTAGTAGTTGACAAGCAAAAATCCGACGAAAGACCTCTTCTTTGCGTTTTTTCTTTTTTTTTTTGAAAGCTTTTATTGAAATTCTTTATGTGTAACGTAGCACAAATGCGGTCATGTGAACGGAACTGTACACCACTAATCGAATTTCTAGATTGGTTGAAGCCAATAAAATTTTAATCAATCACAAAATATGGACAACAGATCAATTTGTTTGTTGTAATTAGCAATATTGTGTTGTTTTTATACAATTTTTTTTAATTAGAAAATTAAAACTTAATTTGCAAATTTAACGAACCGCGTTGTTTCATTGAAATTTATCGGAATTTTTAAAAAATCGATCGTTGATTGACTCTCTACAGATCATCCATTTTTAAGGATAATCATTTTTCCACCAAACTCGCCTATATCTATTAACATTCATTCCGTATTTCCCACAATTCTAATATGAACATTGTTTAAAATTTGTACAACGTTGACGATAAAACGAATAAGAAAGGGAATAAGAACAGGGCTTTGGGAATGAATTGTGATTAAGCAGATTCACCGTAGGAATACAAAATCAGTCGATTCATTATAAAAGGTCGATAGGGAATAGGCATTACAGCATTTGTGTTACAATCAACTTGAACGAGCATAGGTTGTTATATTAGTTGAACTCAACTATACATCAAAATCTAATGAATTTGATTAATTGTATTGCTTTTTCTTGTGTTCTTGCTGCATGCCTTAATACGAATTACTTTCAATTACATTCTTTAAGATGTTAAATTTTGCCTGATCGAAGTACGATTTTCTCGTATTATTTTACTTGACAAGTTTTACGCATCACTTCAATCCAATTCTTCCGGTTTCCAGACGTTTATAGATCCAGCAATTTCCATTACGTTCAGTGTCATGCATTTAAGCATGAACTATCACGATTGGTATTCTTCTCTCCCCTACTCTCACTACATTATTTAGTTTTTCTTTTCTCATCGATATTTGCATACGACCGCTCTAGAAAAAATTCCAGTCTGTATTGTGTATTAATTTTGTGCATTACTCATTTATCAAGCCGATATAGCGGACTCGACTGCAAGATTGCCAGCAGATTTTCAAAATTATTGGCTAGCAGTCGACAAAGTTTGTTGGAATTTTAAATATTTAAACCGAACTACGTCTAGTTATTAGTTATACACAAATAATTCAACAAAAAAGAATCTTGAATAGTTTTAACTTGATTGATATTGTGCAAGATTTGGATTTTGTGTAGAGGAACTAATGTGCATAAACGGGACAAAAAGTCACAGATTCAAAGGCATCTTTTTTTTTGGTTGGTTTTTAATTAGCGTGACTTGGAAACCACTCAAGATGCCTTCCATTAAATTGACTTTTACTGTAAATTGGAAAATGCTGACTTGACTTTGTGTAATAAAAGTGGTAACAAAGGGGTAACAAATTTAATTTCATCCACGCTAGGAAAATTTCGTATGTATAGTTTGTCGACATTTCTAAGGGAATGACTAAAGTAATAAACTGAAGTCATTTTAACAATAAAGTGCAAGTAATTCATGAAATAGTAAGTCCAGAAAATGATCGGCAAAAAAATAACTTTAAAGTATTAAAGGTAAACTTAATCAACTTTTAAGCAGAATTTGGAATTATTAGGCTGGATTTCAAGACATTTCCGTCCTAAATTATGAGTATTTTGTACAATTTTGCTATTGACATTCGGACACTTTTAGTTGATTATATAGGAACAAGATTTTTTGACCAAGTTTTGGAATTTTTCCAACTTAAATCATTTTCTCGTAAGTTTCACTCTTAAAACGTAAAAAGAGACGACTCAGACTCCTTCTCTTGCTTTTTAAGCTGAATTTTAGACTTTTAGAGCAGATTTTAACAATTTTGAATCAATTTTTTTTATTAAATAGTCAAAACAGAAAAACCTAGTTAATTTTAATAAATTTCGAAGCAGAATTCTCGATTTTTAGTCTAAATGTTAAAATACTTTTATCTTTAGATATCAGCTTTTTGTATCAATATTGCTCCTGAATTGTTCTTTATAATATCAAAGTGAATCATAGTTAAAGTTCACAAGTGCACCAAATACAGTTTCACGAACAATAAACTATTCGCCTTTGTGGCTGATAAGGTGGCTTAACACAACTACCACATTATAGCTTACAGATGACACGTTTAAATATCGTGTAATGGTGTGATCAGTATAGCTAAGCGGTCAAATATAAAATCGTGGTGCAAATACACCATTGAAATATTTTACTGCAATACACATAGATCCATTACTATCCAAAATTACGTCGAATTATCAGACTAAATATACCCCGTTGATCAGCTAGTTGGTAAACTGCTAATATAAACAATACAACACTGTAAACCATCAAACATTAACGACCTTCACTGATTTCTAATCCGGTGAAATTGGCCATCGCATTGATTATCGTTAGTTGGATTTATATGCAAACTTGTAATGCTACAATCTATACAGAGATGGCCACTGAAATGTGAACAATTTACATAGAAAGTCAAATTATATGTCGAGTAATTCGAATTATATTTTTAGGATTTTTAGGGTAGTCAATAGGGACATTTTAGTAAAATTACAACACCTGAAAATGTTGCAATTTTCGAGAACCAAACAACTTCCAAAGGAGTTACGGCGATCCAGTTTTGCCAAAATATTCTCCAGAGGCTATCCTGAAAACCCATAAATTATTATTCAAATTGCTCACCAACTATAAGAATTATTCAAATTTGAATGGCCTGTTCTGTATATATAGGCAAATATATACGCAAACACGTATAAAATAGTGCATCAAACCGATTATAAATTTATCGCGAATACAGAACGAACATCCGGTTTCGCTGATTGCCGCCGGAAGTTCAGTCCCAACGGTGCATTGAGCCGAGCTTTATAATTCAGTTACCGGATCAATTCGTACTCAGATCGTGTTGGGGTAACAGAATTGTCAAAATATGACATGACGAAATTGCTATACAAATATTAACAAATTACTTGAAAAAAAAAAACCATCCTGATTTCCCTACTGAAATACTAACCAGGAAAAGTCGTTGTACAAATTTCCATCATGTTGTTATTTATTCATCGTCTATTGTTGCAAAGTTGTTGTAAATATAATAGCCGGAACTCATCTCATTTAGTAGGCTACTCTACTAAATGAAGGATAGCGGGAATAATAACCAATTAAATATAAAGCACAGTACGAGCGGAGCTTTCATTCTAAATATTTCAGTGGATATTGCAATGTCAAATGAGGCAATATTTCAAGTCCAATGAATCAATATGTTGAATAAAATAAACTGTAAATAAGCTCCACTACCCTTCATGCATTAACAAATTAATCGAATCTTACACACAGAAAGAAGAATTGGTAGCCGAATTAACTGCAATCATTAACATAACGAATAATCTATTTCAAGCTCGAATTGTCTCCAATTAGTCTGCATTCGAGACAATAGCGTGTTTCCCTGTAGAGTAATTCTCTACAATCTTCCTATTTTTTATTTCTTCCCGCTTTAATTCTATTTCTGTTATGTCCGTGTAAAATTCAGCTATTCGCTTAAAATCTCCAGCGGGCCCGGCCCCTAACACGATTCCACTAGTTTATTCTACATGAGACTATCGTAAAGCAGGTTCAACAGTGAAAGAGTTTTTCGGTTTCTATATATTGACCCAATTTAAAAGGCACTAGTATATAATCTTGAACCTTGTCATCTTTGGTCGTCATTCTCCCACTGGATTTCGTGACTTGAAACCAATATTTTTTCCACTCACTCAAATAGTCGTACACAATATTTGGATGATTTCACTTAACGTGCCCTGGATAGATGTTGTAGTGGTAGTAATATACGATTTTTGAGATGAGTAAGATGTGATTCTTTTTTCTTCGTCTTCTCTTCTTCTTGAAATAAGCATATTGTCAACATAACAGAGTTTATCGTGCAATAGAGATCTCTTGGAAAAGGAATTTTTATTAAATTCGTAGGATATTCAGAATCACAAAACCACAACTTTAATCGGATTAAAACCAATTTATTTTCAAATATTTTGATAACATTATTATTTGATCGTAGATTCGATTTGTTTATTTTAAATTAATGATTATCTAATCTAAATAGGTTCCATTATCCTCGTATGTATATAGAATTGTAAAGGGGAGTTTGATTCATCCCCTACTAATCAAGATTGAAGTATTGGGGGTAACTTTAATCATGACATCGATTCGATCATCCATTATGCGATGAAATATTGTTATTCACCTGTGCATTATTCAAAAATATGTTGATGAAGAAACCCGTAATAAATAAACAATAATGTCTCGAAATCAAGAGAAGATTGTGTTAAATTTTTATTTTCTGTTTTCTCTAAACATGAGCAGAAAAACGAAAATTTTCAGTTTCCCCTACAAGTTTTTACTGTTGTTTGAGATTGATAGACGTGAACAGTCTTGCGGTTAAATACGGTTCACGTCAACCAAAAACATTGCCATCACGAACATATTGCGGGTATCTGGGCGACTGAATGGAAATTCCAATAAAGAAAACATAAAAATCTTTTCTCTGTTCGCTTTTTATGGATTTCACAAGCAAATTTGATTTTTATTAATGATAAATGAACATCTTCAACAATCACGAGATCATAACTTGCACGAAATTCAACTTTAATTGTGAATAAGTCCATATTTGTAGATGTTTATCGATTAAATATCGAGATTAAAACTAGAAATGAACGATAGTCGTTGGGCTTCTGTTGGTTTCTCTAATTGGCTTTCAAGTAGCTTTGACGTTGTAAAACCACCACAATGGGTCCTTGTTGAGCTTATATTAATAGAAGAATTAATTTCAATTGTAATAGCCATATACATAATAGTTCTTTCCGTTAAAATTTTGTTCAGACGTTTCTGACATATTTCCTAAAGCCTTACAGAACAACTGTTTAGAATTGCGGCTAAATAAAGGAGAGGAAGTCAGTTACAGTACAGATTAGAAAAACTACCGCATTCTAAACCAATGAGACAGCATTTTTTCGACATTTATTCACAATCCTCCCTTATCCGATAGACTGGTTTTACAGTTAGAAGCCTTTCTAATCGCTACAGTACAACTAAAGTTCAATAGCACATAGAGAAACAGGAACTCATTGTTTTCCATTGAACTGAACTTGAATTACCGGTGTTGCAAGTTGTCCTGGATTTTTTATCTGTTTATTTTGATTGTGGCTGGTCTCTTTTAAATCGTTAATACAGTCGAATCGATTCTGTTCCATTGAATTGTGTAAAGTTTAGAAAAAAAGTCCAGATTTTTATGATTTTTCATGGTAGGAGAAACAAGGATAATCTATTATTAATACAGTGTATTCGTTCCGCAAAAGCAATTTTCGGTAATGTACAGTGCTCAAATCCATTAATATTGAACTTTCTAGTTATAATGTTTTTTTATTATAAAAGATAGAAAGCTGCCCTAAATAGGGGATTTACATTATTAAGGCTTCTAGTCTCTTTATGAACCCTACAGTTGTGTCAGCTTTGATTTGACCTAGTTCAAATTTATTGTGTAAAGAAAAAGGCTAACGCTGTTAATTATATTGCTTACAATAATAGGGACTTTATCTTATAGAATCTCAGTTAGTATCAAATGTACCAAAAATGTCCTGAATTTTCAAAACTTGTAAGGACAACTAACCTTTAGTCGGTCAAAATAGATATCAGTTTTTGATGTTTAGATGCACCGTATAATTGATAAGTATTAGTACTCTTTTTGAGCTAACATTTAAAATCAAATGTCCTACTTAAAAATCTAGTAAGCTGTCATTTTCTTGATATAATAGCAAAGTTTTCTAAAAACTGATGATTTGAACGAAAAGTAGGTACGTAAAATTGGATGGAATTCTTGTAAATTATTTTAGACATTGATCATATTTCACTACATCTTCTTTTTTTTTTTAAATTCAATATCAGGATTTACTAAAAACCGAGAGATGCGGATCAGAATTCTTCAAAACTTGGATGAAAAGTCGAGAAAAGCGTCTAAGCTATCTCTTTTTTACACCGTCAGAGCTACATTTGGCAACATTTAGGATTAAATCTTCTGATTGGTGCGTTAGGTCGTTAAAGAGTGTCTGTCCATGTTATTTCAATTCATAATTTCGGAAAAAATTGTTTACTTTGATTGCGGATTATGGAAAATTGGTAAAGAAAATGGAAAATTGGAAAAGCCATTTTTGTAGGGTGAACTTTGGTTTGTCTGTTTATATACCTGATTATTAAATTTAACAACTTTTATAAAGAGATTTTTGGGTTTCGCCAAAATCATTCTTTCAGCAAAAAAACTTCATTTTTCCGGATCCTTGGAAAATCTTGTCAATTTTTCAAATCTTCAAGAAACCTATCAGATGTACGATTGCTTTTAGAATGCAACTATTACCTCTTCACTATCTGTTACTGTTTCCGAGAAATTTGTGTTTTACTGACTTTTGAAAATTGGCTACTTCAGTTCGAAGGAACGTTGCTCTTAATCTAGTAGTAAGATCGTCCAAAAACTAGTGATTCAAGAGAATAGAACTTACCCTCTAAATTGAAAAAGTAGTTGAAAAATTAAGTCAATTTGACCAAATCTTTTGTTTTGATGATTCTATGGTCAAATTTACTAAAAATGTGTTTCGACATCTACATTTGAAGATAACTATTTTATTACAATAAAGAATTAAACGTCCAAATCACTTGTTAGGAGCTAAATTTGTTAAAAACTGATAATTTTAGACGATAAAGTCGAAACTTGTAGACTAAAAATTAAGAATTTTATTCAAAGATCCATCAAACTGTCAAAATTATATTCTTTTTTTGAAAACTAATTATTTATGAAAAAAATATGTTAAAGTTTAAAATGTAATTCAATAATTCAGCTCAAAAACTGACTAAAGGATATAAGTTTAGAAAAAACGTCTCAATCTTTCATCTTAATATTGAAAATTCAGTTCAAAGCTCTTGTTTTTGATGATTCAACAGCAAAACTCTTCAGAAACAAAAATCTTTGTTGAGAAGCCAAAGTTTAAAGTTATGTAGCAAAAAAGAATCTACTAACTACTAAACGCATACTAAAACATATGCAGTACCTAAGTACTTTATCATTTATTTTGAACAAATTTGCTTCTTAGATTATATTGAAATGACAAGATCAAAGCAGATTTTATTTAAAGGCTTGTTCAATATTCTAAGAGCATCGTAAAATTTGTTATGGCACTCTTTAGAAAAACAGCAGATGCTTTAATCATTCTACTGGACCGTTTGTTTATTCTCAATCTTTCGCTTTAACGTTTTACTTTGAATTTTGGCATATCAAGCTGAGCTTAATTAAGTTCCAGATTTAGCCACAGACAATCAATTCTGCTGATGAAAGATAGTAGGTAAAAAACAAACTGTTTAAGAGAATTTATCGAATTTAAACAATACACGTTTGATCTGATGACAAATATGACAGCAATAAACAAAGATTTATATGATATGAAATATAGTTCTATTATTTTTGATAATTTATGATTGTTGTAAAGAAAAAGCAACACATGACATGTTCATATATAAACTGAAATTTTGCTGATAAGCGAATAGTACAAATGACAATATTAAATGTCACATAACGAAAATCATCATAGGTACCTGTTAGTAGCACAGACAATAGTTTGTAAAAGTGTTGGAATAGATGTGGCAAACACCAACAACTGGTGCCCTGTCTCTCTACTCAATATTCCAGGATCCTCTTCCTGTCGAAATGGGATAAATCCAAGGCGCTGACAGAAGTCGTCTGGCATCTAAGACTAGTGGCGGTGTCGGTATACATACACCGGTTCAGTGTAGATTGCAAATGGCTCCTGTTTCGCCATCCCTTTTTCGCTCATAACCCATGGACGAGCCCTTCTATTTTATGTTGTATATTCGTAATTCTGTTGGGAATAGGAACTTGTGTCAAGTTGATGAGGGATTTCAATGTGTAGCAATTCGCATACATGTCAAGATTTCTACCTGATTTGTAATATGTTTGTATAATTTAATATACAAAAGATAGAAATCCAAAAATTTGCGCATGTAAATTCTACATTATTATCAAAGTTGATCGGGTGAATTTATTGCTAAGATTTCTATGTGAAACAAACAGGTGGTTTATTATAGTATAGGTATTGATATTCGTGATCACCAGTACTCACGTAAACTTTATAATGTTGAGTATAAATAAATAAATAAATTTTGATTATAACAATAAATCGGTTCCAACAAATTGGTTTTTATACGTTCATTTATATCTATAGTTGAGCAATATATAGTATTAGAAAAGTCATTTTTATATTGACAAATTGTATCAAATATTTAGACAAATGCTTTTGCCATTATTACGTTTTACGTTGAACTGAAAATCCGATCTGTAGCAATAAACCGATCAATGGGGAATGTAAGATTTATCGAAGTATGATTTATTGTAAGGAACAATCCGTTTTGAGTTGAAGAACAGCACACACAACACCAAGGCCGCGCTACACAGTGGGTAGAGAGGATATAAGGGTAGAGTAGAAATGGAATAAAGGAAAAACGAAATGTATAACAAAGAAAAACTGATGGCGTCCATAATAATAATACAATGATTGGTTGTAGAATCTAATAGCTTATCTTTTTATTTTCGTTATTTTTTGTTTCGTTTCGGCGTTTTCGTTTGCTTGACTTTATTCGAATACAAATATGATGATACCGTATCGGAATAGAATGTTATTTTTAGCCAACATCCAATGAAATGTACACATTTGTTATTGACATCGTGTTTTTCCAGGCTTATCACAAATGTCAATAATAAACCATCGAAATGCTGTACACTTGCCTCTTCTACTAGCGTTATTATTATTATAATTCATCCTATTATTATTTGTCTAATTGCAATTTATCGAATGAAATTACTGTACATATGTCGGTGTTAAGCTTTAAAATGGTATTATCGTGAACAGACTTTGAAAGCAATTAACAATGCTTGCATAGCCCAGTTATTGTGTTAAGCTTGTTTACAACTAACTAATTTAACAAAAATGGAAAATTCAAGTTTGTTGTTAAAATTGAATGTTTGCTAGAAAAAGCATTAAAGTTGTTTATCTTGGAAATTCTCATAGTAATGTCAAGATTAAAATCATGCAATTCCCAACTATGCAGGACAAGTCGACAAGCGTTAGCAGCAAATTAGTTGTTACCACAAAATTGGGATATGTCTAAAGATGAGATGGGATAACTGTTAATAAACACTCGACTCTCATTAGAGCTTCATTAATAAACTGGATTGTTTTGATGATTGTTTAGTGTTTAAAATAATATTTTCAAAATAAATCTAAAATTTTTGTTTGATTCTTATTGATATAACAATTTCCTTTTAATAATAGCGGATATCGTAAAATTATAACAAGATAAATTGTAATCTTGTAAATCTTATTCGACTTTATTGCCTACTTTTATCAAAAAATAAGGAAGAGAATAACAGCAATAATTTGTACAAATGTCTGTAGAATTTTTCCTGATTTGGCGATTCTCTCACACAACATTCAAAACTCTATCCCCCATAATTTAAACTAGACTACTCCCGATTAAAGGTATTCTAGTCTACAAATTATAATTTATGAATATGTCTTCAAAGCGAAATTTTAAAATTTTCAATATTTATAAAGTTACTTATACTATTTAAATGAGGAAGCGCAAATCTTACTCAAAACTTTGAAAACGTTATCCACCACATAAAATCTCGAGTTTTCTCCAACCGATTGCCTCCAAATTTGCTATCAACTCTCAATAAATGCTACTTATTGTTTCTGGAAAATTCAAGACTACATATTTATTACGTTTTAAAAGGTGAAAAAAGTGGTAAAAAATTGACTATTCCCCAAACAGTCGCTATTACAAATTTTCAATTATTTTTCCTCCGTCATATTAACTGTAACGTTATCAAGAAACTACATGAATTTTTCTCACAACTGATAACAGTTTAAATTTACACTTTTTTCCTCAAAAATTTTCCTGCACATCTGCAAACCATCAATAAATTGTATGAAAGTGGATGGCAAAAATATTGTTCGTTCTTTTTTTATTTATTGTGAAAGTATACTAGAGTATAATGCCCCCCCGTGAGATTTATTAGTGAGAAACGTACCTAGAAATTAGAAGCTAAATAGCGATTTTTAAATCATCTTCCTGTGGGAGAAACACGTCTACTCGTCGAGACGCTTTTATGCTTAAATAAAAATAAAACACTGAATCAAAAGGAAAACGTTCTATTTATTTTTTTTGTTTACACCGACTTTCACGTCTCTTCAACTTTGAGTTGCTTCAAAGCATTTGAAATTGTTGTTAAACGTTTCAATAAAAACCAACAACATCAACAACAACAATTCTAACTACAATTAAATGAAACAAACCGACTGAAAGAGAAGATGTAGGTTAACGTTTAGCTATTCTAGGTGATTTCACGTGTATAGAATCCGATAATTTCAGTAATTTCTAATGCACTCCGACCAATTCTCAATTCCGCAATTTTCGTTAAATTCCACTAGTTTCCTATATTTGCCAATAGTTTCCTGATATCTATTACAGCTTTCCATTATTATACGTATTGATGAATTGAAATTTCGAATCGGTAAACTTGGGGAATTTCAGTGAATTCATAACGGTAATTTCCAACAATTTCACAACGGAATAGATGCTAGTAAATAATAAAATTGTTAGCTGACAATGACATTAATTTTTTATAAATTAATAAACGTAAAACGCTGTACGTGACACTTTTGTATCTCTTTCCAACCTTCCATACGAATGCAAATTAGATTTGAAACACTCACTTGTTAAGCAAAATAGCACACAAGTTTCTTCTTCTCTAAAATTCTATGTGTGTTTACCGCTTCTATGTAAACTATAGTTAACGTAAATTAAGTCATTCATGAAACATGAATCACAGAACATAACGTTTTAAAGAGAATCGTTACGACTATATGAAAATGAATAAATTTTATAAGCAAACAAAATAAAATTCATCTTAAATTGCTCGAGTAATTAAAAATGACAACGAGGACGAGACACAAAAAAGCATTCGAATTAAAAATGTTACAACCCCGGTTGTCGTAATTAGTCGAAAGTATAAATATTAAGCTTAGGACTGTGAACTTTCTTTAATTTGTTGCGCGACTATCGTTAACGTTCTCCACTCGATTTGTACTACAATCACAATTACAGCTAGAATTTTATTCACCCACATACTACGCCTGTTAAAAATTAGACGTAGAGGGGGCAAATGTCAGCTCAACAAATAGAGTTGCAGATCGCTTACATGTGGGATGGCTGAAAGCTGTGACGTCAGTGCTACCGTACCGTATAAATTGCCAGAAGCAAGAAAAAAATTACGAGAAAGTGGAAAATTTGTATTTTATAAAACGCCTTAGCAAATTAATGATAATTTATAGTATAGTTTTAGTGGTGATGATAGTAGTCGAGAATCAGTAGAGAGGTATGCTGTTCATGGTTTTAAAGCTATTGTACGCGAACTACGCGAATTAAATGGAACAATACAGATGATGGATTCCGAATTTCCACTTCGTTGGTTGAATATCTAAAGTGGTGGCAACAGAGGGCGGACGACAAAATATAATATCTGTCTGTTTCTTCATCCCTTTCGGTACGTTACCGTCTTTATTGCACCCGCCTTTGAATCTGCATAAAGATGAAGAATTCATAATTGCGGATCTCTAATATTAGTCTGACATCATTTGGCAAATGGTTAATGAACACTTTGAAGAGATGATTCCCTTCGGATTGATTAACTCGAATATTAAAGAATTGCCGTATTACGTATTGATTTTTTACATTTTTCTGTCCGATTGTATTGAAAGTTGTTTATTTGAAATTCAATATTGTTAAGACTTTGGTGCAAAATGCGTAAAATTCCAATCAAAGTGATATAAAAAAAAACTTTATCAATTTTAAATTCGCCAACTCAAGACAATCTCCTTAATAAACTTAAAGGGAAAAGTGATTATAATTAACGATAGATATGGGGGGAAGGTTGATGAAAAATTGTGGAAAATTTCATAGTCTTACAATAGAAGAACAGCCAACGAAAATAAATAATGTAGGAGGAATCTGGTATAAATCAAAACATTCCACTAAATTATTGTAAACAACAACTGTTAGAATAATATTTCAGAGACTTTCAGTAATTTTATGTTTATCTCATTAAAGGATACGACTTTATCTTCTAAGAAACATTGGATGAATAAAATTTTTCACGTGAATTATTTTGATTACCCACTAAAACTGGGGTAGTTGTGACGAATTGATATAATGACATTTATCAAGTCGAGAGCTTAAATATAAGACTACTCTATATTTGACAAGGGAAACTACATGAGAAAACTACCAAAGACGCTGTATAAACACATTTTTTTTATCATTATAAAAGTTTCAAGAAGAAATTTAAATTTCAATAATACAAATCAACTAAGAATAGATGAATCAAGTTGTTGATTGTAATGATATTTATTTCAATTACAACACAAACGATTAATTCGTAAAAATTCTGGGTTTTTTTTTGATAAATTTATTGATTTTCTCTTAAAAGTGTTTCGTGGTAGTGTCAGCATTAACCATTCTGCATATAGAATCTGTAATGTACGGTCATTTTTCATCCAACAAGTGCTACTGTATTGACGAAAAACTCCATTTACTTTGGCATACGGACTGTTTAAAATTTCAACTTTTATCGGAGACAATTTTAAAATTGTAGCCAGAGAAACTATAGAATAAAACACAAACTTTGATCTTGAATTTATTCAAAAACTGCACCTTCTTTGCTCAATTCCAGATTGTCGATTTCGTATTTTTACTTTTTTGTCCCTTCAATTACTCGAGAATTTTTGTAAATATTAAAGGGAGTCAAAGCTCAGAAATTTATATTTTGGATAATATCTCCTCGTACAGTACAATTCAGGGACAACTGCTTCGTTTATTCCTTTCTATTTCCTTTCCTTGACTACTAAAAGCTTGCATTGCTTTGATGTTGCTATTATAATGAATCGTACTTGTAATTTCATTCATCAATATTGTTTGTGTTATTATGAACAATCAATTAACCGCACTCAATTCTTTTCTATTTTTCACAACTCTGAATATCAATTAAACTATTGAAGGCAAGTTATAAAAGAGAACTATACTTACATAGATATTCTCTGTGAATTCTTCTTGTTCCATCATTAATTGTGAAGTTTCGTCTAGAAAAAGAAACATTTGTATAAAGTAGCGCGTTTCTACAATACTGAATTTAAACAATAACACATTTCAAAATTTTGTAAATATTTCAAAGTAAATCCATTGAAGATAAGTTCGTTAACTTATCTTCTCCATACAATAAATAATGTATAACAAGATTTCACTTTCTATTGGCTTCAACTTTAATAGAGAATTAAAGCTTATCATCTTAACAGAATCGTATATGAACTTCTTTTATGAGAGACAATTTTAAAATTGTAGCCAGAGAAACTAAAATAAAACACAATCTTTGATGTTGACTTTATTCAAAAAGTGCACCTTCTCTGCTCAGTTCCAGATTGTTGAATTCATGCTTTAACTTTTTTGTCCCTTCAATCACTCGAGAATTTTTGTAAGGAGAGTCAAAGCTCAGAAATTTATATTTTGGAAAATATCTCGTCGTACAGTTCTGAAACAGCTAGTTCGTTTATTCCTTTCTACTTCCTTTCCTTGACTATTGAAAGCTTGCACTGCTTTGATGTTGCAGTTACAATGAATCATGCTTGCTGTTTCATTCATCAATATAGTTTGTGATATTATGAACAATCAATTAACCGCACTGAATTCTTTTCTACTTTTCACAACTCTGAATACCAATCAAACTATTGAAGGCAAGTTATAAAAGAGAAACATATAGAGATGTTCTCTGTGAATTCTTCTCATTCCATCATTAGTTTAGAAGTAAAAATAAAGAGACTTCTATAAAGTAGCACGTTTCTACAATACTGAATTTAAACAATAACACATTTCAAAATTTTGTAAATATTTCAAAGTAAATCCATTGAAAATAACTTCGTTAATTTAACTTCTCCATATAATAAATATTGTATAACAAGATTTCACTTTCTATCGGCTTAAACTTTAATAGAGAATTAAAGCTTATCACCTTAACAAAATCATGTATGAACTTTACCGTATAGCTTTCGATTTTGTATTAGTTTATGTTTAATTACACCAAAATATGACTGAGATAGACCCTATTATTATTATTATACATACAGTATACTTCATAACAATACGAACATAGGAGAAACTTTGGCCACGCCTATTTAAACTATTTACATATTAGTTAGAATGAGACAGAGATCTATAGGTGTTTTAGATGAAAAAATATGGTGGTATAATTTCCGCCCTCCCTTAGTGCTTTGACCAAACAAAACAATTTCTTTCGTACGAAAGAGCCTTGAAAACTTTTAATTTTAACAGATAAGAATAAACAGATGGTCAAAGGAATTTGACATCTCATTCTATTATTCATGGAACATCTGCTTAAACAAAGAAGGGACTATACTCAGGACATTATTCTTTCACACAACAATCTTCATTCGATTAATTGGTAATTATAGCATTAATTCGAGTAAGTCAATCAACTAAAACAAACATGAAATAAGTTGAACTAAATTGATGTATTAAAAAAAAAGATTCTAATTGATTTATTAAGTTAGACAAATAAAGAAATATTTAATGTTGACAAATTGTTACTAATTAATAAGAGTAATGAGTAACATGATTTTCATTAGAATGGATTAGATAATTTTTCAAGCATTTTTATTTTCAAATCTCTTTTCTCTGTTTACAATGCGTTCTCATAAAGGTACAATAAATCAGCTAAATTTATCGATAGAAGAATTATTTATTAATTTTACAAATACAATAGGTAAATTAATTAATTGAAAAAAGGAAAAAAATGACAAAAAGTAATAATGATATACAAATGTTCATCTAATATTTACAAACAATAATAAAATTATAAGTTAAATAAATAAATAAATTATGAAAGAATTGTTTTTAATCATAGCCAATATTGTCTTTAACAAATACTTCCATTTTAATTAAATAATAATGGTAGATAACAAGGGTACAACAGAAACAGCACTTGTTATTTACCTGGAGACAGGATGAGAACAAACTACATTTTGAACAATAGGGTAGTTTTACAACACTTTCAACAAAATATTCAATAGGTAAGAGTAATATGAGGCATTTAAAGGGTAATATAATTGGAAATTGGCAATTTATAAATGTGGAATTTGTTGTGTGAAAGAATAATGTCCTGAGGATAGTCCCTTCTTTGTTTAAACAGATGTTCCATGAATAATAGAATGAGATGTCAAATTCCTTTGACCATCTGTTTATTCTTATCTGTTAAAATTAAAAGTTTTCAAGGCTCTTTCGTACGAAAGAAATTGTTTTGTTTGGTCAAAGCACTAAGGGAGGGCGGAAATTATACCACCATATTTTTTCATCTAAAACACCCATAGATCTCTGTCTCATTCTAACTAATATGTAAGTAGTTTAAATAGGCGTGGCCAAAGTTTCTCCTATGTTCGTATTGTTATGAAGTATACTGTATGTATATTACAATTATTCCTTTATGTAGATGTAATAAATTAGTAATTTGATAGAAACGAATTTTCATATAATAATAATAATAATCAAAACGTATGTTTATAGTATAATAACTATGTTTAATGTAACGTAAATTAATGGAAGCTTTAATAAAAGCTCAATTCTCTTCTACCACTCAACTTGGTAGGTGGTAGATGTGGTTTTATCGACTATTACTCGTTGTTTTTTTTTCACAATCACGAGCTTAATTAACAGTTTAATAAGACCTAATATGTGAAAATCGTCGAACAAGTTCATTATCCTTAATGTTTCCTAAAATTTCTCTTGTTTTTTTTTCTACTTCTCCTTCTCTCTACTCTTGTTCGTCGACTCTTGTCGTTCTGATTTCGAAAGCACCAGCTGTACTTACACGAATTGTAGAAATAGAAAATCAGCAAACGACCAAATTACACACATATGTGAATTTAAAATAATTATTTAGAATCGACAATTACTAGCTTTGATTTCTAATTTACACAAAGTACTTGTCGACGTTTATAGATAATCGATACAATTAAAAGAATTTGAAAGCTTCAAACGTTTAATGGTAATGATCGCTTGACTATTAACTCTACGAATGGAAAAATGCACTAAAATTGATGCAATAAATGCATGCCTGGAATTCAATTGATATCGCTCGATTCCTGAGCGTAAATAGTGCATGACTGTATCCGATTATGTTATTAAGTAAAGCGTTGCAATAATAATAGTAAAACAATTGAACGTTATCTGTATTATCAGTAAATTTTGTGCATCTTTGTGGAAACTTTAAAAGCATCCGAGATTGATCTTTGTCGTTTTTTTTTGTGTAACAAAGAAAAACACGAGCTATACCGTTATTCTTTACTTTAGATACAAGTTAGTCACCCTTACGCTATCCTTTTGTACAATAAGTGAAAAATTTATTAACATCGTCTATGGGATGATATTTTGTTATCATTAGGTATTCCATTATCTCATCCCATTTAAACATACAAATTGTACTCTATGGTGACGTTAAGCTCAAAGATTTACATAAAATTTCGGTGTTTCGTATCTTTTTTAGGTGTCATCTTGGAACAACACTAATATCAACGAGAAACATCAAAATTTAAAAATTAATCAAATTTATAGAGAACACCAATATTCTTATGATTACGCTGTTTCTAAATTATTGGTTTGTAGACGTTTGTAATCAATTATTCATTAAAGAACTTCTTTGTGCATACAAGATTACAGTCAAAAAGTATTGTCCCATGGGTGTTGTTCACCCAGACTAACCAGTGAGTCAAATAAGAAATAAATTATAAAAATATATCCGAGAATCGTGAATTCTAGATAACTTCAAGGATAAATACGATTTAAGCCATAATATGTCCGGAGGTATTAGAGCAATTTTACGGATGAATTGATTGTCGTTTTAGATTTTTTGATTCCAGATTCTATGGTTAATACGCTTTAATAATACGAATAGTTCCAATATTTTTCAGTATTGATTCTTTGCCCACATTCAACATTTACAATCACACGCTTTTTTACTTTTTTTTTAACCCCAACAAATTTATTTAAATTAACTACGCTTTTTTTGGTAACACGAGCGGATTTAGGCAGCAACAAATTTTTACACTATAGCCGGTGGGTGTGGATAAAGGGCGCAAAAAGGGGTCACAGATGGTCCAGTCGCATTAACCTTTTTTTTAAATTTTTGTATTGAAAAGTTTACAATCGAATAATTGGGAAACTAAACAACCGTACTTTGATACGAGGGGAAAACCCTTATCAATATCGTTATTGATTTGGGGATTGTAGGAGAGAACTTGCTATCTAATCATTTTCAATTTTGACAAATGCTACATTGACCATATAATCACCGTTAAAGTCGATTTGTTACATTGAAATGTTTTAGAATAAGTTGGACGGATTCAATGCTTTTGTGATTTACAACTTTTCGAAGTTTTGCTAAACAAAATAAGTATATGGAAGTTGTTTATTGCCCCTTGATGCTTTATAAATTTCCAATAAACCTAAGCGCTTTTCTGTACCGGCGATTCGAATATTCCACTTAGTTTCCATCCTAAGCCGATAAAAATTTAAATTAAACAAACAAACAACAAGAACTTCGTTTCCAAACAAAACTAGTAACTTTACAACTTTCTCTCGCCTTGACAATAAACACGTGTAACCACTATATCGAATTTTGGGCAATTTTTTGCTTCTTCCCCTGTAAAAAACAAGAATCCCAATTCTGCTAACAAACAAAAAACTCACTGTAACTAGTGGTAGAAAGTTTGAGAATCGCTTAAACTTTCTACCAATATTATATAAGCAAAGTGACAATATTTTTCAAACATCGATCATCTACATTCCCCCGGAAGTGGAAAAAACTTGTATTTTAAGTTGATATGGGTGTGTATATATGTATATAAAAGGGTGTGCTTCCTGTATGTATGCGTTTGTATGAAAGATAGGGTGTGGAACTTCTCGAGAATCAATCGATATTGCAAATTGAATGGAGCACATTTTGTTCGTCAATTCCGTATATCTGTAATATGTGCGAATGTTGTGTTAGATAATGGAAAGCTTTCTGATACGCTTATCCATTAATGGCATATAAATAAATCTTTCGAATGATATTTAGACACTTAAAGGTCGATTTTGTTTATTATTATTTGATTATTTTTTATAATGAGGTCGAGTTAATTTTGTAGTAAATTAAAACAGGAACGCCAACATTAAATCTATGGCACAGTATTTTTTTTGGGAAGAGATTTACGTTAAATTCCCATGCTTAACTGTATGATTGTTTATCTGTGTCGTAGCGTGAACCTGCGACATAGTCGCGGTCAGTTCCCCGGTCGCTCGTTTGTACTTCACTTTGAAGTATTTACAACACCCACACCGCTATACTAACAAGTACATGTTATATAAATTCATTTTACAGTATATTCGCAAAGAAAAATAACGAAATTGAATTCTCTGATCCGAAACACACTCTTATATGTATATATCTACTTACGTATATTCAAAAGAATATAAATTTCGGTAATGTATTGCCTTAATATACGGCTGTGTTTCTCTTCAGAGACTATGAAAGATTGGATTATATCTTGGAAACTAGGTGGATGTCGGTTCGTATAGAGTGACAGCTTGGAAATGACCAGGAAATAGAGTTTGTCTATCATCAATTCTATGATGTTGAAACGGAAACAACTGATGCTTTAACATTTCTGATTCTTTATAGTGTATAAGGTGGTTGACATGAAAGAAATCTCAAACTATAAATCCAAAAGCTGATTTGTTTATTTACAGTGAAGAGAAATGAAAATCTTCTTGATTATATCTTGGTCGTTAATCGGCTACATTCAACAACCAAAACGATAAATTACTTCTTGTATAATCATTAAATCTTTTGATAGAACAGTGGGAGAGAACTTCATTAACAGCATTCAAATGAAAAGCGAACTTCACTCAATAGAATGTAATAATAGAATAAATATTAATAAGAAGCGCACCAATGCGATATATACGGGCGAGTTTTGCATAATGAATTTTAATTTGTGAATTTCAATTCGTTGATATTACACGAAATAAAAGATGATGATGATGATGATAACAATATATGTGTGTGTGTGTGTGAGAAAGAGAGTATGATAGAGAAGATCTTATGTCAGTTCAACGATGAGATTTTCAGTATTCGATGTTATCCACATCTACACCCTTGTTGTAAATCTTGGAAATATCCGGGAGCTTTTCATTCCATCTTAGATCTCACTTTCAATTTTCCATCATTATGTGCGATGTCCTACATTCCCCTTATCATATCATCGTTGTAATGATATATTATACATTTGAGATATGGCGGAATAGTCATCTACCAATTGTCTTCACAATCAAGATTCGCCCACAATTACACAACATTAATGGAATTAATTTTGATACATAATTAATTAATTGTAATATGTGTGTGTATGTGTAGATGTGGATTTATAGTGATGATGATCTCTATTCTAGTAACGTTCAGTTGACGTGCTTGCGTTAATCAACAAATTGAATTTGAATGTGGCTGAGGGATTTGTACAGGTGAAGCCGACGGCAAGAGGACCTGGTTTTAATCAAATATAATGCTACAAATTTCACACACATACATATCCATGGAGAAAGCCGTGAAAACTGACAAATGGGCTACAGTTAGTAAACTGGCAGATAAATTTAAATTACTAACAGTAACCAGTCGTTCATTCACACAAATTCCGATGAAATCAACCAATTTTACCACAGAATGGGCGACCGCAAATTTCACAACTTTACGCACAAGAACACATGCAACAATAATAATTCTCTCCCAATGAACACACACAAACTGATCCAATATTTAAGAACACTGACTTGATTATAAGCCAACTTTATAGTAGATCGTTAACTATACACAGACTTCTACTCCACTTTTAAAGTGTATTTTACAGTTCATTTTATATCGCATTTTACGGTTTCGTGTAGGAGATTGTAAAATTACGTAACGTTCTGAATTTTTCTCTAGCTACATGCTAAATTCTACCATAAAACTGAAACAATAGGCGATTTTAATCATTAGAAATCTCAACAAAAAGACTGACTTGTCAACAAGTTATTGTCTGGCAATAATCGTCTGTTAATATCACATATTCACCAAGATATTCTCTAGAAAAATTGGCATTAACAACTACCATTTCGGTAGAGTACTTGCCTTATTTTTCTATTCTTTCATCTACTTGAGTCTCAAGAGGTACCGTGTTGAAGTAGCAAACTTCCCAATTTTTTTTTTTGTTTTTGAATCCCTTAAATGGTTTCATAAGTTCTTTATTTCAATTCGTAACAAAACTTCTTGGATCGGTCCTAATTGCGGTGTATTTACTCAGTTCCCTAAACTAATCAAGGAAGATACAACTGACCGTTATTTCGCCGCAATAGAACATTCCCACATACAATCAAAATGGATGCTGGCTATAATTATGGTAATTTTGTCAAAATTTTGGGATATTGCAATGTTGAAGTTGACAAATTTGAAGATTAGAAAAATAGCCGTAGGTGGCAACGTGATTAAGTCTCCTTTAAATATTGCATTTATTTTTAATGAATTAATTACTACCTCTTATTAACACTTAATTTGACATAATGAAGGTAAAAACATAGTATTTCTTTACAGTCTACTATGAATAATTTTAATTTGTCACGCAAAATTGTACGTTTTGTTGGCATACATTCTGAATTGTTAACTAGGAATGTTATTATTTTGATGTACACTTGCATGCATGGAAAAGGTGACAAATCTTGTGTGAGAAATTTGCCTTCTTAAAGTTGTGTGCAGGATTTCGAATCAGAATTGAATCAAAAATCGAAAAAACGAAATTTTGGATGGAACGAAATTGAACCGAACACAAAAACCGTTTTTTTCTGGTTCAAGCATAGCACTTAACACGATCTTCTTCTTTTTTCCTCTTTTTATCTCCTTTTGCTATCCTGCCCCGGAAATGCGTCATCTATAGGTACTTCAGTGCACAAACTTGCAAGTAAATCACTCGAGGTCAAAACTCCCGATTTTGAGATTTATTGGCATACAGAGTGTTTGTCTAAATATGGTTGATTCTATGAAACTCCTATTAGTAAAAAATAAAAGTTGCCTGTTTGAGAGTTTTTCTATATTTGATATAGTGACGCTGTAAATAGCTCTCAGGGTAAAATTTAACTGAATCGAAAAATACTTAATTTTTCCAGGAACGAGAACCGGAACCGAACTAATCATATATTTCTTAATTGAGCCGAAACGAAAACCGAAGCAAAAAAATAACGGTTTGAAGCCCTAGTTGTGTGAATCAAGCTATCTTTATCTTGAAGGGAACTGGACTAATGTTAGATGGGGCCAACTTGTAAGCAACTCGTAAGCCATTCCCTTTTTTTAACACACAATGCTGACCTACTACAAGACGTACGCCATATTATGAGGAGCTCCCTCGTTAGCCTAATTTACACAGCCCCATTATTACCGTCGCTTTTTCCATGCACCTAGGTGTACGTTGAAGAAATTCACGAATTGGTTAAAAAGTGGTCAAAACCTTATTTCACAGCTGAATTAAGCTTGATTGATCGTCTAGAATCTAGAATATCTAAAGCTTTTGTTTTTCACTATTTTGTTATTTATTATTTAAGTTATAAAGGGTTAAGCCTGTTTTCGTTACAAATCTTGTTTGAACCTATTGGCGTTTGGTTTAAATTAAAGGAGCAGGTGGTTGGTTAACTCAACTTTATCAAAGGAGTTATTTATAGTTTATAGATGACAAAGAGATAAATATAAGTAGAATCGATACTGGTTCCGAATTGCTTGTATTACACGAATATTAAAGTTTTCGATTAAAATCCACTTGTAGATCCCTTGGATTTACACCGATTAGACGCGAATATCTCTCAGAGATATACGAATTATAAGAGAGTTTCACTGTGTTAAATTTTGTTTATAAAATTAATTTTTTAAAAAAGATTTACTCTAGCGGAGTATAAAATTGAAATTTTTGTTTAATTGAGGAGTATTTTTGAAAATATTCTAGACTATACAAATAAAAGGATTGCAAACGTGCAATAGTTTCTGGTAATTTCCTCGAATTTCTATTGTAGTTTTAAATGACGTCGACTTTAAGATTTAGTTTAACTAGAATTAAGCGTTTATAAGTTTTCCTTTAGTTGACAATGTGAATTCTAAATAAGTGCAATACAAACAATTTAATCACTACAAAAAATATGAACAGTACAATATAAAATTTCTGCATTTGAAGAATCGACAATAACGAATGAAATAATTTCAATAATTTACCACATAATTCCATGTCTTTTACTGATAACAATACAAACATGTTTATATAAACTCGTATAATAGGCACGATTTTCATAATTTATTTCAGCTTTTTCCGTGATCATTAACATTAATAAATTACTACCATTATCGAATGTAGAGATTTTTTTCTTTTAAATTGAATCACTGACGTTTCCACGATTCGTTTAAATATTAAATATGTTCAATACTGTTCCTTGATCCGTGGAGATTTGTCGACCCTTTTCAAAGATGCCAAGCTCTTCTCTCTGTACCAATGCACATTTGTATCGAGTTGAAATATGTAAAGAGCTTCGAATCGATGATAACAATAGACTGGAAGATTCCATCATTACAGATCAATAGTTAATGAATATGCATAATAATTCGACTGCCAGTAACAGAAAATTGAAGATATTGTAAATTATAAGATGCCACATGAGAATTCGAAATGTTTACAATCGTACGGGGGTGAAAAGATAAAGATTTGACAGATAAGTTCTAGTTTCAATTTCAGAAAGTCGTGTCTTAATTTTTTTTTACAACACATTTCAATTCACGTCTTGACAATGGTTAGACAAAAACGATTTTTGGCATGGCTCACGAATACCAACCAGGTAAAGTTTCATCTAAAACGACAACAGTTACTAACATCTTAATGGCGTGAACAAAGTTCACAAACATTTAGAATATATCAAAAAGAAGATTCACTGCACGTTTATTCTGATGAGTGGCTCATTAAAAGCGATGTAATTTTACAAGTCAGCAAATTTAGTGACTTAATGATGTTTTATTTGATTCGAATTCTTAGAAAAATATTGTCATCTTAATGTTTTATTCATCATTTTTTGAAATTTGTTTACAACAGAAATTGAAGTAGTTCTATTTATGAACAAAATTGTTTGTTAATCTGTATAATAATTTACTGTCGATTTTATAATTTTTTTTAACTGTAATCTGGTAGATTAAAATTTTAATTTAGACGTGTCGATCAATCAAAAAAATCGTCTGAACAGAAGACACCTGTTCTGCGTTCGTTATATAAATACACACAGATGAAAAAATCGTGTCTCCCTTAAATAATTGAAAAATAAATCATCAGAACAGATCGTTTCTCGTTTGATTGAAAACGATTGTTTGAATGATATATGGATAGGAATGGAATGAGAATTGGTCTTCCAATAAAAGCAATACGATTTCGAAATTACAACATCGTACTGTAACAATTTAAAACATCACTTCAAACTGGTGATTGTTTATCAATGTTTTATTATAGATTTTCAACTTGAAAGTTTCCTTAATCGAACGTACAATTTTTCTAAAATATTCATATCGAATACAAGGAAGTCGATCGATTGATGTTACTGAGAAGTGCTGACAATAATGACGACTGGTAAATATTGATCTTACTCTCATTATTATTTTTCCCTTCGTTTCTCCACAATATAAAACACAACAACGCCATAGATGAAAAGTGAATGAATTTAATCGAAGCCTTGGTATCAATATCAGATGATTTACAATATTTTGAAAAGTTTCGCAAACGTAGAGTAAACACAACAAATTTTTTATTAGAGAATTTAATGGACTAATTCAAATATTTGCGCCCATTATTTTTCCATCAACAACAAACTAACAATGTTAATTAGTTAAGTTATGCCATAAACATAAAACAAAGTAGCTGTGTTGTGTTGTAATAGTGAAGATGACGTGACAACGACTTTAGTAACGATCATAGTCATTCTATTATTGCACATAACTGTAGTTTACTAAGAATTTTAAAGGAAAAAGTTGAAGAATTCTCTTTTATGTCTCAATTTAAATGTACGCCTTTATAATACACTCCATAATTTAATTTTTCCCAAGTAAGGAAGGTAATTGATGATCATTGTGACAGAGTAATACTTAATTATGTGCCGGTAAAGTTATTCGATACAAAAAGGAACACGAAATAAACTCACCGATCACGTACTATCTAAGAAATAAAACTGAAATGATTAGTTGTAAACGTATAAAATGTTGATAAAAGTTGTTCAATTAAAAACATTAACATGAATCTCGTTCATTTATCAACTTGTATTGATGAAAAACAAATTATTTAACAAAATAATAGAATTATATTATTATATTGCAATAAGTGAAACCTCTAAAATGTGGATACTTATCAAATGTCTATATTTTAGTGAAAAAACTACAATAAGCTGATAAAATGGAACCCTTGTAGAATTACAATAAGCTATTTTGGGGGTATATCCATAATTAGAGGCTTCAATGAATTCGCTCTAACCCGGCGCATCCACCAAAATTCGCTAAACGTTAATGAACTCCAAAATAAATATGGGATATTGTGCAATGTTCACAACGGAAAGTACTTTGTTTGAATCTAAAACGTGTAATCAAGCAATTGTAGAAAATATAAAGAACTAATGAGATACAGTTGAATGGTTTTCAACAGACTTTTTTTTTCTCAAATACGTGTAGACTGCTTATAGAATCACTTCAATAAACAAAGATTTAAGATGCGGCAATTAAGTACGGCTGTTTTAACACGGTCGCAATTTAAAATTGGCAGTAAGAAAGTAAAATCGGGAGTAAGAAATTTAAATTTGTAAGCCGGTCAATATCGTCAACTAACTTCAATTTAAACGTCACTATCAGTTGTGTAACCTTTAACATTTTGATATCTACCACTTGGTTTGTGTGTGTATTTAATGCTCCTTATATTCTCTTCTTACAACAAACTTTGTTCCAGGTGATTAATTTTTTGTTGCCTTTTATTCCCGTAACACAATACATTTTTAAATTGTTTATACGAGTCGTAAGTTAACCTTCTTAAAATGGATGTAAATCCGATCTATTCTGGTCTATTTGTACGAAATGTCGACCCGCTTAACGCGTCCACTAAAACATCTGTTTGTAAATAATTAACCAGTGCTTTCAATTAATATTTAGTTACATCCGTACAAAATTTGCTTGCAATTTGTATCGTCAATCAAAATCTTTTAATATCAAATCCGGCGCATCCACCAAATGTGCTTTTTCTGAATTAAAGAAGAACATTTTCATCATCTCCCATTCATGTGTCTGTCGTTTTTCTTTGTTATATAGATTAAATTTATGATTTTCTGTGAAGATGAATAGGTGATGGCGCTGAAAAGCTTGCATTTGTTCCTTGTTGTCGTTATTGTTATACTATTAAAATACAATATACAGATATCAAGAGTTATCGTAGCAGAAACATTAAGCAAACTCAGATAATGCACTCATTTCACTGAACAGATAAAATCTATATGGAAGTAGTCACGCGATATATTCTTTCCCTATATATGTCTGCATGTATACTGATAATAAAACATGAATTTAATGAATAGCAATGCAACAATTCTGCTACACTGAACAAATATGAAAGCTAACTAATTGTCATTCAATCATTCATAAATTTATTCAAAATTCACTGATATACGTTTAAATAGTTACAAATCAGATTGAAGAGCTTTAGTTGATCATTTTATCAACAATTGCAAAAGATATAAAATGTTGACAATAAAATAAATCAAGCTATAATATTGGAATACTAGTGAGATGTGGGTATTAGAAAAAATCTCGTTATCAACAATTCAAGCGTATCAATCAAAAAGGTAAATATAGTGTTAGTTATTTATTTTGAAAAGCTTTCACGTGAATTTTATAAGGCAACAGAGAAATCCTTTTATCATATACATATATTATTCACTCACAACTGACTTTCTTTTAGAATTTCAAAATAAGGCGTCTCTTAATAGAAAATGTTGTTTTCATAAGGAATTCACTTAGTTTTGTTATTGTATGTTAATGCAACAACTTTAAATTTTCAATAGTGTCAAGATAATATTTACATAGCTTTATTGGAAATTTCAACAATTACACTATGGAATATAACTCAAACGCGTATTAGTGGATTGGTTAAATAGATAATTAAATTTAGTGCGTATGTTGGCTTAATAAGGCTCTAGGGCCGTTTGGATTATTTATGAAATACGCTTATAATTCAATAATTCGACTCGATTCAAATTGCGAGGATAAAATCTAAAATTGTTCGAAATTATTAAAGTTAAATAGGGAATAGTTGATTTAATACATACTAGTTCAGATTCAAATAGAGATTTGTCAATGTAATGAACGTACCATTTGTTAATTAATCATTTGCGTTAATGATACATCAAAGTTTTGGAGAATAAGTTTCAATTGTGCATACATGACGCTAACAATGACTACGTTCAACGAACAAAACTGTTTACCTCAAGGGATAAAAGCTATGTACTTTGATTACGTGCAACTATTGTCAATTTACTTGAACTCTACTGCAATGGTATTAACTGAGAAATTGAAATATGTTGAATGTTAGATTGGCATTTGAAGATATCTCAAACTATAATTTTAAACTTGATTTATTCGATAAATTCAATGAAATCGGAATTTATGATCGCCACATTTTTTGTTTTGTTTCTTATTTGAATGATAACTTAGCAGCGGGATTTGCCCGCATTCACGTGTCGGTGACATCACTGATCTCTATCGAACTCTCAATGAAATTATACGTTTATTTGTTGCAATTGTAATACTACAATCATTCAACGGAGTTGATGAACTGAGTTTGCTACATCACAAACAATACTGGAGCTAATTTTTGGTCCTCTTTTGCTACATTTTTATAAACGCAGTGAGTAGTACATATAAATTACAATTGTAGTAAAAATCGAGTCGCGTATGTCCATAGCGTGTGCTGACGATAATCACGCGACAATCTAAAATAAAATTATGATCCTACTGCTAATTTTAAGTAATAACTAAGCTTAGCAATCGTAAAATTCCTTTAGACTGTCGCGCGACTATCGGCGGCGTGCGTCACAAACCCGTGACTTTGACAATGAATAATTTATTGGTAAATTTCCAATCAAACATTTCATTAAATTCAAAATATAAACAGATTTTGGATAACTTCACTCAGTTCTATTGATATAATCTGTCAACAATCCCGGCAGACTACCTACTCCTATACAATATTTAAGTTGAGGTGAAAAATAACAGCTACAGCGGACCGTTTGATTGTTTGATAATCGCAGCGAATGTTAATAGATCGAGCGCGACTGTAGTGTGCTTACTTGTAGGATAGTTTGGAACAGTAGCATTAGAGTCCAAAGCCAGGACACATCCCGCTGTTTAGTAATAACAGATCATTATTTTGATAAGCGCAGTGAGTAGGTGGGTTTAAATACTTGGTGAAATACGAACATATAAATTGTGATTGTAGTAAAAATCGTGTCACGTATTATGTCTATGACGTGCGCTGACGATAATCGCGCGACAATCTAAAAAACATTCACGATCCCGCTACTAAATGATAACAGTGTGATCTGTTGAATTTGAAGAAAACGAAAATATGATAAAGGATCAAAGTAGAGCGTGTTCCCATTACTTTGTAGTACTATTACGAGATAGTGGTCGGTAATAAGACTGGGAAAATCTCATTTGATGGCTAACTGAAAAACTGACAAATAGTGATCCTGATAACGTATGTTTGTGTGTTTGTTGAAAAATGACAAAGCTAAAACGAGATTTAGTCTTTCTATATATCTAGCTGTGTACGTATTTGTGTTTGTTTGTTAGTAATGAAATCCAAAATTATCCATAGAATTCAAATAGAAGTGAAGAAACAGAATGCAATCCAAGCAAATCAAGTGTGAATTGTTTGAATTTACCTGTTTGTGACATCTTCAATTTCTAAAGCGATGGCTTAATAACAGAGTAAGCCGCACGTTGGTATACTTTCATAGAAACAAGCAACATTATGGGTGAATCGTACAATGTAATCAAGATGGTAATTTAAAAGTGTAAGCAAACAACGTTGTATAGCCTTAACATTATCAAACACGCTCCATCCGCTTTCTTTCCATTATAAAAAGTAATTGTGGAATGTTATTTCTTCAAGAGAGTCTTTCAAGTTTTCAATTTTGTTATAATCTAAACATTACATTTTTTATAAAACGATGAAAATAGTGCAAATTACTTATGTTTAGTTGTTAAATAAATAAATAGACAGCGTTATTGTTAAGGGTGTTTAATTAAGCAATCAGTTAAAGTTTGACGGAATCAATTCGGGTACGGTGGTTCGACAGCTGACACAAACATAACATAGCCAACGATAAATTACTACAGCATTGCTGATTATTTACTAATTGCTTTTTTTTATTTACACCCCAAATCGGAAACAACTCTATAACAAGTTTTTGTATTGTAACTAAATTTACAACAGTAAATGATAATCGATATAAAGGTATATTGAAAACGACTAATTTTAAAATCTCGAATTTGAAACAATGATAAGATTGTAGATATAAATTTTCTTCTAATCGACTACAAAGATCAATAGTTATAGAATTGTTTATTGTACATAATGGAAATTAACACAAATATTGACCGTTTAAACACTGTACAGGTATAATGGTTGAACCACATCTCTACCACAAACATTACCAAGGAAATCAATAAAAAAACACACATATTATCCACACGTATTGACAGATACATATAGATGACTGTACGCACGCAAATATACAAAAAATCGTTTACAGTAGGGTGGTTTGAATTGAAAAAATGCCGTTAGTATTGTTTGTTAACCACTAACAGTAAGGGTAAAAGCAGCAGATACAACAAACATACCTATATATACATAAATAAAATCGATAATCCTTTTAGTCGCAATTGTACACTAAACAATACGCTTATATACAAACTTTTTCCACTTCCTTGAATGTTACAATCGAATACAAACAAAACTTCTCCCTTATAGTCAAGGGTTGTGCCTACAAACAAACAGAGCGAATCGGACATTTCAGTCGAAAACTTTTGATTTTTACCGGTACTTCTTGCGGAAAAGTTTAGAAATTTCCCAGATTGATGTCATCTTAATTGCAAGAATTCTCCAGATAAAAAATGACACAGTAAAATGCAAAATGCTTGCCAAAACTAGAGGCAGCCAATACAAAAGCAGAACAAAATACCTTTTACGGCAACTGTCTTCAAAATCGTGTCGTGGAATTATTCAAGTGTTACATAATAGTTCTAAAATCAACGAATAAGTTGCTCATTAGAATCAACAAGAATTTTCTATTTGAAGCGTATGTATTCAACAAGTCCTCATGGTATTGTTTGAGAAATAGTTTTCAATTTGTAGAGATTTTAAAGTTTTAACGATTGCAATTATTGACGGATAATACAAAATTGCTTTAAATTTACATCACGAAATTCATTATAACTTTCACAATTATTACTGTGAAATTAGTAAACTATGTTGGTCAAGCTTAAGTTGGAAATTCCCCCTAGACTCTATTACTGCTATCTCATTGGTGTTTCAATTAAATCACACCAGATTTCTAATTTGAACTTTGTATCGCCTTCGACGTGTCTAGTTTCGTTTTGTATCCTTATCCGTAAAAAATAACAACAAAACTCTTTTGTTCTTCAATATGATTTGACTGATAACAACATCAATGTACATAAGTCTCTACTTTTACATGCTTTATAAAACTTTTATCACGTTTGTTAAAGTTTCACAATATCGCATTGAACACGTGTATGTTTATCAGCGTATTGATGAACGCAAATGGTAAATTAATTTGAAATGTCCAAATCGGTGCACGCATTCAGATGTGGAATCGAGAAGAATGATGGTGTTCTATCTCTACACGGTCCTTGAATAGTTCACTTCAACAAACCTATAAATTTTGAGTTAGATAGAAAGGGAACCGATGAAATCCTAACTAGAACTTTGTTGCTTGCTAACGATATTATGTCTGTCCAATGATTAAATGGATTGCTCGAAATTAAGATGTTGAATTTAATTGGATGTGGATGTAGGGAAGAAAGCTCCATTGTTCAGATAAATTCAATATCTTAAAATGTATTTATAATGGTTTTCATTACCGGGATAAATAGAACAATGTACAATATTCCAATTAGATATGGGACTTATTTTAATGTATCTACCCGGATTTGTTCCACAAGGAACACATGTGTACACGCATAAAATAGCCTTGCATATTCCGCATTTAGCCTGTTGAGTTTTATGAAAATAAACCTATAATATTAACAAAAATTTATTTTCTGTTATAAAAGTTTTATTCTGTTTGGCTTTGAGTTATTCAACTTGCGATTAAAATATCATCGTCGATTCGGTTCTTTCAAGTTGAAATTTTGATGTTTGTTGAATTAATTGAAGCGAGTAAAACAGGTACTGGAAGGGAACGAGCACCGTCTCTACCACTTCCATTCTAGAATAAACTTTATTATTGAAATCAACTGAAAATATAATTTGTAATTGTAAATCTGCCATACAATTTCTGTCTTTTGTTCTTCAAAAATAACCGTATTTGGATGGTGAAAATGTGCTCGAGTATTGCAACAAAATAAAATATTAATAATTGCTGGAGTAGCGGAATAAAGATAAAACGAAGAGAAAATGGATTGGATTTGTTTGCCACAGGTGGTATATCGATTCTATATGATATAAGAAGAAATACAATCTGAAAGAAAGGATGCTAAAAGAATATCATTTAGATGTGTTATCGTACGAAGATGAAGAGCTTCAAATATATTTCTCGCTGATGTAGGAACTTATACCGTTTTTGTTTGGTTGGTTGGTTGGTTGGTGAGTTCGATTTTCTCTTACGCTCACTTTATACTCTGTTCGAAATTTATGCTATCCGCGTCTTTCACGAGGATTACTGGTTTGTAAAACCGCCGCCTCAAAGTGGTATAAAAATTTAAAGTTTTCTACAAAAATTTCCCCGAACAAGATCAGAACGCTCATCAGTTGTCTGTCATGTAAAGAGACACAACGTCGTTACCAGCATAACAAATCGACATATTGAATATTCATGTTATCCATATACAACGTATACAAATTATTGATAAGGATAGTTGACGAATAGAAACGATTTAAATGGGAATGTTCAATAGAGAGAATTGAGAAAATTAAAAGAAAACATTCAAGTCTTTAATGAGTTTCTTTCAATTTACATATTGAATAGATTTTTTACTATACAATCATTCAATCCAAGTACGTTTCAGTCAATATTGGTGAGTCTCGCAAGTACATTAAAGGTAGCTGTAAGCTATTCAACCCTCTATTTAAATAGCTATCTCTTTTAATCTACCGTACTTGTTGGCGGTATTGACTCGAATTAAAGCGCTGCATTTAAAAAGGATTTAAATTTGTTTACCATTGTACAAATGTTATGACATAAATTTTGCATTGAATACGTCTGCATAAATATTTTTATTGTTGTCTTGTTAATAGAAACGTTCGTTCTTAATCTTGTTATATTTAGAATTTTTATACAAATTTCTTTGATTCACGCCGCTTTCAATGCGAAACTTGCAATTTTTCTATCAAATAATCAATTGAAACAAAAATTCACCCGTTTTTTCGGCGCCTCCACCATTTCTCTACACATACGAACACTATACTTGTAGATTCAACAAGAAAGTAGCTTTTTAAAATCAAATTTACCATCAACAGTCTATAGAAATAACAATTCAAGTGAATTTTCCATCAAATGGTACTCGTTCTCCATATACAAAGCAAATATTATCTTTAAACTGAACTGTTATAGTTTTCTTTAGATTGAGTCAAATGGTGGAATCTACAATACAAAAACTGTATACTTGAAGATTCTCTTTGGATTTTTTTATAACTGTATTTTATACCACCAACCAACTTTATCAGTAGGCTATATTAGAAATAGTGAAATTAAGTTAAATACGATAGAAATAATAAAAACCGACAGATCTTACTTCTGAAAGGGATGAAAGTTATATTCACAATTATTACAACATTAAAGGGAAAGTTTATATTCATGTGACATATAGTTTTATTATAGTTAAGAACTGGAGGAAATTTTGGAATAAATATTATTAATACAGGGATGGCTATCTTTGACTTTGATGATGACTGATATTCATTCGACTATAGAATCATGCAAAGATTTCAAATAATTATAATTAATTACATTAAGCCGTGTATTTCTCTACGGTTTTGCCGGGCTTGTCAATCATGCGATTACTCTTAGAAATGCTATCAAAGATACAGCTACAATTTTGTTTAGTATAACAATTGTACAATGTAGAATTGTTTTTAGTTGAAAGTTTTATTTGTAGAGCTTGTATGGCGCCTCCACCATTTATTTCTAGTCCACTTTTTCAGCAGGTGTAATTCTACTAAATTGAATACATTTGTAGCGATTCACCTGGCGCATCCACCATTTCGCACCTGGTAATATTGCAGTTTTGTTCTACACTCACAGCTTTTAATTTAATTAATATCGGTAGAAATAACACGATTTCTTGTTAATTTCCTATATGTACTCTTGGATGAATTGTTTTAAATGGTTGTTACACAAAGTGTTGCAAGCATTAATGCACATATACAAGTTCTTATAGAGATCCAGCACGGTAAGAGAGAACAATTGGAAATACGTAAAATTTGTAACGGTTCAATAATCAAAGCTCTATTACTTGGAAGTTGCTATAAATAGTACATCTGTAGTGTGTTTTCAAAGAACTCCCGACGATCCTTGTCGAGAATTGCTATAATAAAAGCCGATATGTATTTCATATTTTGATACAATTTTGTAACAGATTCCCTGTTATTCCATCTTGTATTAGTAAGTTTTCCCTGGCGCATCCACCATACGAGCGTTTTATTCGGATAAATTATATTTACAGACGTGTCAAGTTTCTTAATCTGTGCCCATTATGGTGTATATAATTTTTTTTAAGCTTATATAAAATGAAAGTTGTGATAAATTCTTGAAAATTTACAATGATGGAGAATAGCTCGGTTGTACGGCAGAGGTGGATAAGGTTCGTTTGATAAATTCTGAAATTTTATAGTATGTCTTTTTTTTGGAAACGGATATTGAAAATGTGCAAAGTCATTCAAATTTACCATGCACCGCACGTAAAAATCACTGTAATGGAAAAAATTCATAGATATTCGCGCATTGTAACGAAAATCGTATAGATCATTTCGTTGACGAGCCTCGGCCAATAAATTGATGGAATTAAAATGAAAATAATCAACCGGAAAAAATCTATGTAAAAAGTGAGAAGAGATTGAATAATGTTACAATTTTTGGTTTAATTGTTATTTCTACTTTTCAACAACATTCTGGTTTTTGTTGGTGTAAATAATTGGTAATCGTTGTTTGATGTTATTGGCAGTTTTAAGTGACCATTATTCAATTCGTGTAATGCCGCTTTTCTTGTTGTTGAAACAATATAAAAACAATTTTCTATACAATTTCTTATTTTCCACCCTCTATTCGTACACGATGGAATATTATTTTGGTTTTGTTATTGTAACATCTAATAGTATTTCGTGAACAACAATAGAATGAAAAATACAATAATAACAATAACAGGAGGGAATTTTTAGGAAATAATGTTGTTGATGATGATGGTGATGATGATGAAAGGTTGGCAGTTAATCGCACAATATATGACAACCGTAACGGGTGAACAAATTATCGTTCACAACTAGGGGATAACCCTGTACTAGATTAGAAACGGAGAAAATAGCTAGTGACTTTTTGAACTTACATCCGACTACACTGTTTGAATATTAAACATAATCTTAAGAGCCGCTCTCAACTGCCGCCTGCTATTCATCACCACTTTATCGTACTTTTGTGCTTGTTATTCTGTTTCAAATGAGACTTTTACTAATAAAATACGAACATTTCTAGCAGTTAAACATTTACAAATGCATAATTCCGTTATTGTTATTTATATGAATAAGTAGGTAGATTAAAATTTAATTAAAACCTGCATTGATTTCGGATGAAATAAAATAACAAATTGGCAGTAAAATTGAATGTTAATCATCTATCTGATTCTTCTTATAGAATTCCAAACCGGCGTGAAATTATTATCAAACGCTATCGGAAATCTTTCACTAAAGAAATCATCAACGAAATTGGATTATGATTAATTACTACGACATCCATTACTGAACGCATTTCCCCGACACTTGTAGATTTTGATGCAACATTCAATAATCGCAAAGAAATCGGGATTAGTTGAATCGAATTTTTGTGAAATTCAAATATAACATTGATGGTGGTGGTAATGTTGATGATGTTTACATTAGAATTGAAGGGGGAAGAAATCTGAAATTATAGGGTGCTACAAATAAAACTCAGTGTTAATGCACAAAAGATCAGTTTTGTGCAAACAAATCCTTAAAAGATAAACGGGCACTGAAAGAGATAACGAACAAGGCGATAAAGTTGAAAATAGGGTGTTACTTACCAGCAATGCGCAACTTACAAGCGAGAAACTTTGACTCGATGCTGTTTTATATAGGGGCGTAACGGCTACCAAAAGATAGATTCAATGAAACCAGTCCACGAACGACATTAACGATAGAAATAACAATTGTTGTTTGTTATTCGTATTTTTATTTATTACATATAGAAAGAGGGAAACCGTGCCGGGTCGGACTCTAGTTGGTTAATGCCAGAGCCCCTTGTTTATCGTACAGGAACTGGGGCACAACTGGCTAACGAGAACTCGCGCTATCGACTACCACCCTTGAGTTAGCGGCGCTTGCCACGCTATCGCGGCGGAAACATGAACTGCACCAACTCACCCCTGTATAGGTCATCACCGTTTGCGCCATCCCAATTTTATGATATATAGATATATACATCGTATAGGTTCGACCATCTGAATTTACTGGTGTTGTCACACATTCTTTCAAAATTATTTATCTATAAGCGAGTTGTAGATAGAAGAAATGCCACATAATCGTTATTCTCGACTGTTTCACGCACACACAAAAAAGAAACATCAACAACAAAAACTATCAGATCGAAATTCTTTTGCGAGCAATTTAAAAAATCCACTCTGACGGCTTGGATATTTGAAATAAATTCGTGTAGATACAGTTGAGTTGGATATGTTCAATATTGCGACGTCTAACATGTTTTGACACGTTTTATCAGACTGAATCGCAAAAGTTGAGTGCTTTTGCATTTTATTTTATCGTTCACTACGTTAAGCACAAACTGAAGAAGAAAAAAACTGACAATGATCGAAGCAGTTCGAAGCTAGTCAAATTCAACATTGTAAATTAGAATTTTCTCAAACTGCAAGCTTCCAAAAGAAGATAGTTGAAGTAGGTGTCAATTATTAATTTCCAAATTGAGCCGCCCGAAGAAACTGAGTGAAATATCGATTTGAAAGTTGCGAAACTTACAAGATTCGTCAACGTTCTGTAAATGTAACACTTATCAAAATTAAAAATAGAATGGATATTTATTTGAAGGCTTCTTTAACACGACTTTATGTCTAAAGCGGTTATTTGGACGAATTTATGGAAATTTTCAAGTAGATTATAGATAATGTCGCATGCATGTAATTTGATTCGGGACTCACGTGTGAAATGGTGGATGCGCCGGGTGAATCGAACATTAGTCCACAAAATGTTAAACATTTTAAGATTGTAGCAAAATTTGCGTGTACCTGTATAGGAAACGACATTTGAAACATTCAAAAGAAGCTTGAACAAATTCCTGTGAACCATAAATGAATCGTTTCATGGTAAATTGTGAGCTATTCTTATTAGAGACATACAAAGACTTGGAAATTTCGTCCAAATTCAACAATATTTGAAAAGAATTGTGCAAATTTATCGATTTTGGAGATGTTTTAACATAGAAATCGATCGATTTGCTCAATAATAAGTTTCAGTGGTGGATATCTTGGTGAGATTAGACTCAACAATTAATAAGAATCGAGCGGCTAGCAAAAAGCACCACCAATGGGTTTTTCAATAAAATTGATCAAAATAAATATTATTAATAATAATAATGATAATAATAAGATACATGCTATGTTTCGTGCCAACATAAACTTTATTATTAATAAAATACAGAAGTAAAATATAATTTTACGAATCATTAATGACCAATTTCAGTAAAAACGACAAAACCATAAACGAGGAGAAATCGAAAGAGCCAACCTAGCACGCAAATAAAATCATACGAATTATCTGTTTTTTTTCTATTTTCTATGTATATGTCTGTCTATATTACGATAGTAGGGTGCAATAAGAAAATGTTTTTCGTATTTGATTTATATTTTCCGTGACAGTAACCGTCTGTTACATAGAAAGAACGATGTTACAGCCAAGTTTCAGCAATGTCTATAAGTTATCTTGTTGATAGATTCGCGCAGGCTCATTTAATCTGAAACGATCCGACACGCCCGACATACACGTGGTCCTATTGGCGTCTAATCATGCATAATACCGTTGCAGAAATTTATTCTGCATAGTTTCCACAACCACGACTAGTACACACACGTATAGATATCAGAAACCAAACAAGCATGAAATAGAGAATAGACAGTAAGAAAATAGAATAGGAATCCACATGAATCAAATTTTGAATTCAATTTTTTTACAAACAAAACTAGCAATTGATCGAAAGTAATTCCAACATATCGATGAGATGTAAATGACTTATTTATGTGCGACTGAATATTATTTTATTATTTTTCAAATTATCCACCAATCATAAAAACATTTACGGTTGCTCGTATCATTTATACCGCCTTCCGTCATACAAGTAATAGCCGTTGTAATAAAATTCGATCGCTACTTGAGGGACGTTTAAAATACCAAATGGTGCATTTGAACTTAACCAGGCGCATCTACCATTATTGAATATACCTAAAATAGCTAAGAGTATCAATATTGGCCGATTAAAAGCCAGATCAAATTACCTGTTTGTGGAACTTTCATTTTCTTTGTGAAGTTTACAACTCAACGCTCACTTTCCGATTCTATCCATCATCCCGAATGTGTTCTTTCGTCTAATAAATGCCAGTTTAATTATCATTATTATTGGAGAATTCGCTACTTTATCAAATCGATCGTCTTCGTCTTGACCTAGTGGATGAAAGTAGTGAAGTGTTCTCTATCTTAAAGAGTTCTCTCTAGTAAATCCCGGCTACTTTGTGGTTTCAGTACGGAACAAATGTAGAAGAAAAAAATGCAGTCAATTCAATGTGCAGTCGCTGAAATGGTTTTCAATAAACCGTGTTTTTATCACAACGACGACGACGACAGTTGCAGATCTATAAGTTAGTAGAGATTCTGTTTGCAATTCAATTGTATTAAAATCAAATCAAAAAATCCTAGAATTTGATTCGTCTCTATCAAATATTTTACAGGATTTAATACATTAAGGACAACGATATGTTTGTTTCTTATTTTAGTAAAAACTATAAATTTAATCTTTAGAGTCCTTTAACATCAAAGTTAACTAAATACAGGCACGGTAGATTTTAGAAGTTGAAACTTCTTTCCATTCCCTTGATAATGGAAGCATCCGATCTTCTTATATTAAAGTTCAGTTCGGGAGGCTGAAATCACGAGACATATACAACTTCCAACTTTTCTAAAGTTGTTAAGTAATAGGATAATGATTTCGTTATTCTAATTTATTACAATATTGTTTAAATATTTGTCGATATTGTCCGGTACTTTCATCATTTGAATTATTTATTAGACATTGATTTCAAATTGAATTTAGAAGAGGATGAATTTTTTACTTCTAAACTTTAGTTACTTTCCATATTACAGGTAGAAAGTTGAGAATTATAAAAGTTTTAAAGTACAATTATGGTAGCTTAACATTTGTAATACCAAGCTATTTTGTGAAAATACGGCAAAATATCTTGATAAAGGAAAATCGTATTAATTTTAAACAAGTCTAACATAACAAACTATCTGATAACACAACAATACAGACGCCTTGTATATACTTTCCTCATTTCCACGGTACAAAAAAACTATATTTTCGTAACTATCTATAAATTGTGGAGATTCACTTGAACTTTTGTAAATAGCTTAAGGAACAATGCATATTTTAATGTAAGTATCTACTACAAATAATAGTATTACAATCGTCTTCAATTAGCTTCATTAGAATTCGCTTGGTAATTTTTCGAATAAAGTTCAATTTAATTTGTCCGACTATAATATGAACTTTTAGATTATAAAGTTTGATTAAACAGTTATCGTAGTTTTTCGTTAACATCAAACAAACTAATGAAAGATCTTCGCTTTAATTTCATCTTAACTGTATCAAAGTTTAGTTGAATTTTGTAATTTATTTATAGGTTTGCTGTAAATAACATCCGCCCGGCGCATCCACCATATTTCACCACTATAAAATATTCAAACTAATGATTCGTTATTGCAAGAGCTTCAAGGAAAATTGGCTTTTCTAATTAACATTTAAAGTTTAGTGAAGCTTTAGAATATAATTATGTTTCTTTTATTAGAATAGCTAATGCATATTCATGTGGAAACTGATTCGTTTAGTTTGTTTTGTTGTTTTGATAATGGATAATTATACAAAATTAAATAGTGAACATGTTATTGATTTAATTTAGTAAAGTAATCTTTGAAAGAGGGGCGACTGGAGCTCACATTATTTGTAAGACTATGTAATTTTATTGAAAACTTGTTGAATTAACATTATCGTTTAGGAGTCGCTCACCTTTGGGAGTTCTCTTATTGCATATGTTCGTATAATTTACATGATGATTTCCCAAGTGGTTTAAGTGATTATAATATACGATACATCTAATATGAGGTCTCAAATTTTAAGACAGTTCAGTCTACATATTTTAAGATAACTGTCATGGAATCTAATATTCCATATTTGGCCCAATTATGAGATTTACACATACACGATGTGCCTTGGACGTGTAGAACAAAAAGATCAAATAATAATCAAATTGAAATAATATTAATAGATAGAGCAAGGATCCACCCTGTTTTCGACTCTTTCCGGAAAGACGCTTAGAAAATGAAACAAATTGGATTCAATTCCTCATTTTTGAGTTTAACCGAAAAAATGAAACACAACAAAGTAGTTTCCCATTTTTTTGGAAAATCACTGCTCCATAATTCGTAGCTTTGAAACACGGAAGAATTTCTAATTAGTCTTATTTTTTAGTGGAGCACCTAGTACATTGCAATACGAATACCTTGCAAGAATCTTAATTCGTATAGTTTCCCAATATTTATACAAGTTGTTCCATTTAAAATAATATAGTTACAATTTAAATTATCGGCAGTATGCAAGTCAAATTTTATTTCTAACCATTTTGTCAAGACACGCCCTGTATATTTTCGTGTCTTAAACACTTACAAGTGAATACTTGAATAACAAAGACGATTACGTTACGATTATTGTACATTGAACAGTGTTTATTGTCAATAAATAATTAGTATTTGCTGTAAATTGATAATACAGCATAGTCTATAAAATCTTATATAACGGAATATCTTTATAGACATGTTATAGATAAAGAGAAGTGGAGGAAAATGTAACTATATAAACCCACACAAGTGGGGATGGCCACATAAAGATAACGTAAAGGGTACGATGCGACGTGATTTACTATTATTGGAAGCATGTAAATTCAGTTATACGATAGTGTCTGTACCAGGTGTACCGTATTGATCGACTCTTTACAGAATTTTTAATTTTAAATTCCAACAATTCTGCATAGTTCTCGTACATTTCAACTAACACAACATTGGTTACACACCTCGAAAAAAAAATATACGTTAAATATTCAGCCTGTTTTAAATCGTCTTCCCCTTTCATCCTCCGATTTCTCTTCAAATACACTTGTCGACAACATTTACTGATTTATGTCGTTTTGATTTGTGTCACTTGCCGTCTTGGTCTTTTTTATTTTATAGGAAAACGATTAAAATGAAATTCAAAAGGAAGCATGTTTAGTTTTTCAATATTAAAAATTGTTTCCAACTAAATTCTAACAAACAGTTGGAATCCTTGTATTTATGTCACGTTTCTATTCAACAGAACAAACAAATGAGGTTCTTAAAAGAATTCTTCTAGCAATTCAGATTGCCAACAAGGAGCGTCTACTTAAATTCAATTCTCACAAATAGAAATAAACAACAACAACAACACACACTATTGTTGTTATCAACTTGCAATTTAATTCTACTTTTTAATTACAATAAAATGAAAGCTTTCAATACCGGATTAAAAGATAGAATATTATTTTATCACGAATAAATTGGACGAATTCTGTTGATTCGTAAATGGTAATTGCTTCAAGTTCAATTACGTATTTATTGAATATTGTTAATGTTTTGTTAACAAAGACATGTTATTACAGTGGAATCAACAGAATTCATTACTTGACAAGACAGAAACCGAGCTAGGGTGAGAGACTTTACTCTACCCGGCGACGAGAGAGCTTTATAATTACCTTGCTCTCATTAATAATGCAAAAGTATTGTCTGAAAACTAACAAGCCCTACTTGTACTGACAGCGAGCTTTAAAACATTGTAACTCACAGAGACAAAGCTGCAATACATATACAGATTTCATATCTATCTATCTATCTATCTCTATTGCTCGTTCTTCATCTAATGGTGAATATGAACTGATTGTGTGGAGAAGTCTCAATACATATTTACCATACCTTTTCACGTTTATCAATTTGGGGATTGCTTGAGTTATAATTAATTATTTCTGTAATTTCAAGCTGAATTGCTATTATGGCACTCGGTAAATAGCTAGCATAAGTTACTGTTTAAATAGAGTTTATACCGAATTGTTGGATTTTCACTGTTTCAACTTTGATACTTGGATACGAATTTTTGCAACAAATTCTGTGTGTAAAGACGGATCGATGAAGATTTGATTTAAGCTCTCAAAAAAAAAAACATAACAACATGAATGTAACTTTCTATATGTTTTGTATTCCCATTAAAATGTCATTTCCCTAAGACACACACATACAATCCCAAAGGGCTGTTCTGAATGCGTGATCAATTACGAGAAGGATTCCCAAGTCTACAATAATGTAGCGCTGAGTTATAGACAGATTCTGGAAGAAAATTGATGTTGCCTCTTACACAAGTTCCCATCGAATATCTTTGTATTAAAATCGATTTTTTTTTTTATTTCGACTATTCCCAAATATAGTACATTTCCGCATACAAATATCTAATATAATAGATTCAGGCGAAGACTTGAATCCATCAAAACATCTTGCGGTCTTTCTTATAATACCACCTGATAGAATAGCGAACAAGTCCAATGTTCCAGCATATAATAAAAAACATTCTTTTTAGTGGCGGCATATTTAAATACTCAAACCTTATCTGCATATTAATATTTCAATTTTTCCAATCTAAATAAACCAACATGGCAAACATAATTTCAACGTTTATCGTTAAAAACAAACACTCCTTTGATAAGAATCAATCAACAAACGTATACGAGAGGATTTTCTATTTGCGTCCTTATCAGATTTTTGAGCATACAATCAGTTGAACTAATATGCTATTAAACATCATATCTCAGTAACGGACTAGCAAACTTTTTCGGCCCTAACTAACATGGTAGCAAATCATTTATCATTAATTAAGGATGAACAATAGAGATCTCCCATATCCAGGGCCGGCGCGATATCTTGCAAGACCTTATGTATAGTAACGTAGAGGGGCCTTCTCTAATATGAAAGATATTTGAAAAAAATTTGATTTGCTTGTATTGAATTATTTCTTTGTTTCAAGTGTCTACAATATAGAAAGTCCTTTCACTTATCAAGAATTGATGATGGAGGAATACTGCGACCTAAAGTCTGGATTAAAGTGAAGAGAATTCAGGTGTAAAACTCTATAAAGGTGCCTCAATCTCCTTTCCTAAACAATTATATAGAAAAATTCGTTAAAAAGCTGGTAGTTTATTATCAAAATGTTTTAAAAATATAAAACCAAAGATAAGAATGTGGCTTTAAAATTTTCTAAATTTTACCACCTCAATTTAAAAGTTCACTAAAAATGGATGACTTAAAGACAAATGTCCTAAAATTTAGATAATAATCACTAGAATTTAGCTGGAAAATTGATTCAAAATGATCCTTTTTTATAATTTATTGAAAATTTCACAGAAAATTTGTGGTTTTAATATAAAAAACTTGTCAAAAGTGTTACAAATTTGCATTTTTTGTTTCAAGAACAAAATTCAAATTGAGGCATTTAATTAAAAAACACTAAACTTAACTAAAACACCTACTTTTGAAAATTATAATTTAGGAGGAAAATGTCCGTAAATTTTAATCGAAAGCCAAATCAAAAATCCATTAAAGCTTCTAAACAATTTATTATATAATTTATTGCAAAAATCCGCTAATAATCAGTGCTTTACTACTTCAAGTCAATAATTTAGCTCTATAATGAATTAAAAGTTTCTACGTTGTCTTCTTCACAGAATAATTGGTAACAAAATATATTAAGTGATGATTTATAACGAATGTATCTTATTTTTTTTTCACATATACTTAATAATTTGAAGTGGCGCCTTTAAATAGTGCCTGAGTTGCTTGAGCACTAGCGACGGCCCTGACTTCAAGGACACTTTTATGCATTATTCGTCATTAAGTAGTCAAAACGCGCTTTTTTTAATTTGCTAGCCTACGGCCCACTGGGCATTTAACCGGTTACCCTACAGCCCAGTCCGCCACTGGCCGTATCTATCCACATTTATCAGTCAATTTAATTAAATTAATTATCTGTAAAACTGTAGCCAGCTGGTAATTTGGATAAATTGAATTTAAATTGTACTATTGACCATATTTAAATTCAATTGACAATGAAGAGTTTGGAGTGTGGTTAATGAAAATTAATAAAAGTGTGAAATTTATCAACAAATTGTTGTTTGTTTTCATTTTAAAACAAGTGAATTTAATTTAAGGTAGCGAAATTTTCAATGGGAGTATGAAACAAAACAGCAGGTGGGGAATTAATTGGTTGTAGCATGTTTACAAAGACGCTTCATCATAAATTTTAGTTTAACTTAAACTAATCTATATGAATCTATATTGTAGAATTTATCGCTTTAACTTATAGAACAAAATTCCTAATTAAGTATATCATGTTTAGGTATTTTCTAATTTATCAGTCTACAAGTAGGTACTATATTAATTTTTCTTCATAAAACGATCACGATAGAAGACGATTAATTTTACAGCACATCGGTTGGTTTAACTTCGTTTAAACGATGAAAAAAGTCACTCGGAGGAAAACACGGGAGATTACTTGAACAAGAAGGGAGAATTTCACGTGTTTTTTTTTGTATATAAATGAATAATTAGTAAACATTATAGTGTCACCGGAAATTTATCGACTTTTGTTAAGTTTGAGAAAACGGCTTGAATTTTTCTTATAAATGATCCCCAATCGTAAATCTTCATTAAATCCTAACAATATTTGATGCAAATTAAAAATGGTGTATCTTCTTCCTTTAAATTTCATTTCAAACAGTTTCCAGTCCATTGAAGAGATGAAAGGTATTTTTCTGCTTTTATTTTGATCTTTTTCTTTTTATTTTACTCTCTTCAAATCTTCGGTATAACGTGTCGGCACAGTAATCTCTCTTCTTATACTTATTCCGATCCGATAATCTGTCATAATTACTTTGGCATTTTACGAGTCTCTTACTAAAGTAAAGCTGTGTGCTAAATCTGTGTTTGGTGAAAATATATTTACCATGTAGATGTAATAGTAAAGTTATATGTACACTTTATACCTGAGCTTTAAGCTCATTTATTCTACGGCAGTAAAGGTAAGCTGAATCACGCTCGTCGGTAATGTTTCACACGTCTGACCGGCCTTATTACAATCGAAGAACACAATATTACAGGATTTACTTCAATGTGTAGAACGTGCTATAATATGATGAAGATTCTTTTGATTAATGAAGATTTTTGTAGCCGTTTTGAATGTTACCTAGACGATCCTGATCATCCTGATGTAAATTTTACGATATTCACGAATAGATGGCGCCGTTTATCTTTACTCGTATCTGTATTATTATTATTATTATTATTAATATTATTATTATTATTATTATTAATATTATTATTATTATTATTATTATTAAATTAAATTAATTATTATAGACGATTTTGTGTGATGAATACAATTACTTTAATATTGGCAAGTTCATTACAATTCACAAAAGCTTTGGAGTTGTTGTTTTGCAATGCGGTAATTAAAAATTCATTAAAACAATGCATTAGACTGCCATTCCTAAAGCTTTATAGCAAAACTTTTAATGTGTCCCATAAAAAGTTCCTTGTGGAACTGAATATGGCTTGAATATTTATGTCCCTTTACAGTTGTTTCTTTTTTTTTCTTTTAATTTAAGCTCGTTAGAATTCCAGTACGATTTATTGTCAATCAAAAATTCATATTTTCAAAACCGGAATGGGAAATTTTACATCATTAATTGAGAATTAATTACGTAGGGCATTTATTTAATTTATTTTTTCTATCAAATTACAAACGAGCATTTTCACGAATCCAATCAACGAATTTAGCAACATTAGCATAAACACCGGGATAACGAGCATCTCCACATCCGACACCCCATGAAACAACACCGACTAATGTTGAATTTTTGGTGAGTGGTCCACCGGAATCACCCTAAAATTACACCATAATCAAATCTGTATCATTTCAATGATATTCTTTTATGTATTCTACTTCACATGAATCTTTTCCACCACCGATTACACCAGCACAAATCATTCTTGGTGTGATTTTAACACCCTCAACATTCGCATAATTTTTAGCACATTCTGTATTGTTTATAATTTTAACTTGAACTGATTGTAGAATATTGGGGAGTGAGACATTGTTTTCCTGAAATAGCATCGTAATTACACTTGAATAGGGAGAAAGATTAATAACTAACAGATTGTTTGCCCCATCCTGTTACAGTTACCGTTTCACCAACAGCGATCTCCTCGGTTGGTAGCGCTACAGGTTGGATTTTATCGCTGAATGTTAAGTTTTGTTTCAACTGAAATTCGATAATTAAACAATGGAAATTTCAAATAAACCATAAATAAGAACCTTTAAAATAGCAATGTCGTTATCAACACCGTCATAGTTTTCATGAACGATACAATCACGTACACCGACACGAGTGCCTTGTTGTGATAAATCCGCTGTTCCGGCTACCACTTCATACAATAACGCCAACAATCTACATATGGACGTGATTAATTGTTAATAAATTCGCATGATTGTACTCCTATTATTGCGAACCCTGTACAATGTGCTGCTGTAATAATTGTGTCAGTAGCGAGAATGGATCCGCCACAATTATGTAAACCGAAGATCTGTAACGAAACCTGCCATGGATTCCGTTCGATTGTCGTCTCATTACCGCCGATAATTCTAATATGTGGGCGAAATTGTGAAAGCTCCACCAACGGTTTTGCTATAAGATCAACGATTTTAATAAAAATATCAATAAATTGTAACTAATTACCTGTTGAATAAGTAACAAAGAGAAATATAACGAAATTTAATCCAAACATATTTGTTATTAACTTTAACCTTGATTAAAAATTGATCAGAAATATGTTTAAATTATTTAGGACTGTATTGAAAGTGATTTTTATCAGTATTAATCTAATCGTTACGAAACTAAGTACTAGAAAGACACTTGTAAAGATATCAAATGAAATTCAATTGATAACAAGTTAACCATATGCGTTTAGTTTAAGTTATGTTCCAGAAAATTTAAGTTAAATTTGTGAATAGTCTTCGGAGAACTTTTAAAATTTAATCTAGCGACTACGTTTAAACTATTGAAAGTTAAAGTTCCCAAAGCTATGCTAGATTAACATACATTTTAATTCTGTTAGACATCGTGAATGAATTTATTAGTAGAAAATCTACAGTTGTAACAAACTAAAATTTATTAGAATTGCTCAAAATTACGCTTATTACAGCGCAATTACCTTTTCTTTATCTCTAAATTTAAAATTCAGTTTTATTATTTCAAACTTTGAAGACGTGGTCTTCTTCAAAACGTTCTAAACCATATCTCCGATGAAGTATTTCATTATATATACCCGCATTTTTTCAATAGAACGTATTTTAATTCTGTTTGAATTCGCATTTTACATACTTCGAAAGAGTTTCTAGAGAAAAATTATTTGATAAACAAAAGCACTTTTGCTTTGTAGATACCCCTGTGGGTGATTACTTGATGAGCTTCCAAATATACCGCCACAATGTTTATTTGGTTTATATCAATATTTAATTTGATTTATTTTGCACAACAAAGACTCAACACCCAATAATAATTCTGGTACAAATTATAAATAAATTGTCTGATAAACAAGTCTCTTATTAAGTATGATGTCTCTTAAGGAAAAGCTGGAGTCAGCCCTCTATTCTGTGTCCGAAAATGTGACAATTTTTAATTATCAAGCTGTGTAACCAGCGTTGAATTGAGCGTTTCACGGTGCATCCGATGGAGTTTTCCATTTTGGAAAACTTTTACTAAATTCTTAAATGTAGAGGAAAATGTCGGAGCACGTCAAAATTTTCTAAATCACGAGATTTATACAATTTCAAAGATAAAAAATCATACAGCAGCTTCTTCATATGCGGAGGGTAAATTAAACCCGAAAATCCAGTTTTCAAAAATCAAAAAGTTATTGAGAAGAAATTAAAGAAAATTTTCTAACATTTTCGATCTTCCAAAATTGGTTTTTTCTGGCTTTATCTGCTCTCCGCACATGAATAAGCGTTAAAACGAGCTGCTGTACGATTGGTTATCTTTGGATTGATTTGGAAAATTTTCCAAAATGGAAAACTCCGTCGAATACAGTGTGAAACGCTCAAATCAATGCTGATTACAACGTTTTAATATCTCAGCAAACAAGGGAGAAATCGATTATTAAATATTGTCACTTTTTCGGACACCAAAATGAGGCCAGACGCCAGCTTCCACTTAATAATGATGATGTTTCGTGTTTTTTTGTAAATAAAAACATCTCTCTTACATTATCCTATCAATAAGTGGAAATTTAAGAAACATGATAAGCTGTAAATTATAAATAAGAATGGACTCATATTGAGAATATTACTAGATAACATGTTACGCCATTTGGTTATTGTTAGTTTAATAGCGCTAACTTTTGGTAAGTTAAATTCTTAACTGCAGATAACTGATTGATGAGAATATTAAAATTGATTTAGGTGCTCCTGAAATTAATCGAAACAATTTAAGAAAATTTCCATATGTAGGAATTGTAGATGGACATGATGTAGACATTAAAGATTATCCTCATCAAATTTCTTTCATGTCAAACGGTCGTCATTGGTGTGGTGGATCAATTATTGATGAAACACATGTCTTAACGGCCGCACATTGTATTCAAAGGTAAAATCTTACTTTAAATATAATTATATTGAGATTTTATTTCTTTTTGGGTGATTTTCCATAGGGCACCGGCTGAAGGATTACAAATTCGTGCCAATAGTTCACTACTCGAACAAGGTGGAACAGTTATTAATGTTACAACAACTCATGTACATCCGTCCTATGATGTTAATGAATATGATTATGACGTAGGTGTTTTAGAATTATCTGAACCACTCAAATTTGGTCAAGGAATTGCTGCTATAAGTCTTGCCGATACTGAACTACCAGAAGGTACAGAAGTTGAAATCTCTGGTTGGGGTAATACTAAAGAAAATGGTCATCTATCAAACCAATTACAAGCTATTACAATACCGATTGTGGATAGAAACAAATGTCGTTCGGCTTATATTTTTGAAGAGGTTACTGATCGAATGATTTGTGCTGGTTTTGATGAAGGTGGTAAAAATGATTGTCAAGGCGATTCTGGTGGAGCACTTTTTAGAAATGGCATACAATACGGCATTATCTCCTGGGCATATGGTTGTACTGATGCTGGACATCCTGCTGTTTTTTCTAACGTTGCTGCCCTACGGAATTTCATAGACTCCTTTCTTAATTAAATTTATTACTTTTAAATTATATATGTATAATACAGTAAAATATTCCCTTCTTTCTTTGTTGCAAGCTTAAATAAAAGCAATCATCAAGCATAAAAGTCAGGCAAGTCAGTGTACATGTACAGCAGCATATGCTACGGCTGATATTTTTAAAGATAAATAATTTATTTGCTTGTAAATTTTCTTTGTAAATTCTAATAAAAATTGTCACTAAAGTAATAAATGTTGTATTGCAGTTAAATTGTCATCAGTAGACTGTAGTGCACTTTACTTAAGTGTTCGACGTGTTGTTAACAAAAGAGCTTAATTTTTTATTTAGCTAACTGAATACTAATAGAGACATTATAATTGTAAGATTACAAAAAAATGTGATGAAAAAAAAATCTTAGGGTATACGAATATTTATTCATTTCTATAATAAAATAGTCACCTATTGTCATTTACTTCGATTCGAGTACTCTATTCTTTACAAGTGTTATTAGTTATTACGTTATTACACTGATTATTTGTAAAGATGATCTCATTACAAGCAGAAATTTTTGTGAATTGTTTCGATATGATTTATTTAATTTTGCAAACGTCTTTAGCATTGATAAAATAAATATTTTATGTAAATTTTAAATTTGCCAGTTCGATAATTATTGCCATAAAATTGTGCATTATCCAAAACAAAAGTGATTATCTGATAAGTTATCATGTAAATCAATGAAAAAATATATTATTGTCAGTAAGTACAATTAGCTAAAAATTCTTCGATTTGTGAAAAAAATGTGATAAAATTGATAAACTTAGTATAAATACTTATGAATTTGTAGTTTGAGAACAAAAAAGTGCCAACATGTTAAATCGTTTATTTATTATTTGTCTATTCTTAATCCTGAACCTTACAGCTTTAACTTTGGGTAAAATCAATTATTTAACCATGTAACTAGCAATTTCAAGATATTGTTACAGGTGTTCCAATAGCTGATAGGCAACTCTTAAGGAAATTTCCTCATGGTAGAATCATCGGTGGACATGATGCAAATATTGAAGATTTTCCATATCAAATCTCCTTATTGTGGAATACTTTACACATTTGTGGTAGATCAATTATTGATGCAACGCACATTTTAACTGCAGCACATTGTACTGATGGGTAAAATATTACAATTAAACTAAAGTGCATTAAGTTATCCTTAACATGTCTATAGATCTTCAGCTTCAGTATTTAGTATACGTGCCGATCCATCAAAATCCTTTATTTAATGCTTCAACATATGACTATGATGTAGCAGTTTTAGAATTATCTGAAGCACTTACATTTGGTAAAGGAATTGGTGCTGTAGGTCTTACTAATTCTGAATTAGAAGCTGGTATTGAAGTTAATATCACTGGTTGGGGTGCTACTAAAGAAAGTAGTTTAATCAATTCTGAACAATTACAAGTTGTTAATTTACCAATTGTAAGCAGAGAAAATTGTATTTCTGATTATGAAGGATATCAGATTAGTGATCGAATGATTTGTGCTGGTGTTGCTGAAGGTGGTAAAGATACTTGTGATGGGGATTCTGGTGGTCCGCTTGTTAAAGATGGCATACAATACGGTATTGACTCTTGGGGATATGGTTGTGCTGAAGCTGGATATCCTGGTATTTTTGCTAATGTTGCTGCCTTAAGGGACTTTATAGACTCCGTTCTTAATTCAATTCATTAATTTTAAATTATTCATAATGCAATTAATTAATTTTAAAGACTTTAAAAACATTCTTTCGCGTATCTGTTCTACAAATGTTATAGAAAAATAAAATATAATAAGAGAAAAATAATTTTTTGATTAAACAATAGATGAATAGCCCCTTAAATTTAAAATTCTCATTGACCATAAATGATTGTTATTCTGACAGGTCAACGTACAAGCAGAAACTATGTTTTTAGTGAATAAAATGCCAGTCCAAATATTGTAACCAAGGATGACTTGCAATTGGACAGCACTTTTAAAAAAATTTACTTTATCAAAAGACATGAAATAAATAAAAACGATTATTTGATAAGCTATACAATAAATCAATTAAAAAGTTTATCGCTTTTATATTATTTTCAGTAAGTACGATTCGTTAAAAATTCTCCAATTTGTGGAAAAAATGTCATTATTTTTATTTTATATTAATTTGTAATTTCCACTAAACTGGCCTTCATTTTATTAGAAATAAATTTATGTGTTGTTATTGTAATAAACTTCAAATTTTATAGAGTTGTTGTGTCGAGTTCTTTTTTAAAAAAAACAATAGGCCGTAAATAAATCCCATATAAAACCTAGTACTGGCCCCGTCACTGTCATTCATATTATTTCAACTCTCTTCGCTTTACAAGTGTAACAATTAAAATAATTTATTAAAATGACCATTTCATTGTTAATACTGAAATTTCAAATAATTCTAACCCGTAAGTAGTCTATTGTTTTCCATTTTTCATTGTTTGAGTTATAATACCAAAACAATCTGTGTTTTATAAAGAATTGATATCAATTAGTCAATCTGTGCCTATTCAAGATCGTATAGTTGGAGGTGTAAATGTTACTATTGAAGAATATCCATATCAGGTATCAGTACAAATTTTCGACCGCCATCAGTGTGGAGGGTCTATCTTGAATGAATTATACATATTAACTGCGGCCCACTGTTGTCTGAAGTAAGAGATTTTTTTCTTACCGACTTTATTGAAATCTTTTTTAATTATTCAGCTACCTAGTTGAACATATTAATGTACGTGCTGGATCTTCAATTAAAGATGAAGGTGGGATTATTAGACAAGTCATCAAACTATTTATTCATCCAGAATACAATAGTACCATGTATAATAATGATATCTGTATTTTAAAATTAAAAGACCCATTATCATTCAATAAGAAAATTGCTCCTATTCTATTACCAAAACAGAATACCCGAAATTACTCTGATAATTTGATGGGTGAAGCTACCGGTTGGGGAAAGTTGAAATTTAATGGTGTTTCTTCAAAACAATTACAAATGGTTAAATTGCCTACCTGGGAACAAGATGAATGCAAACGTGCCATGTCTAAAAAATATACAATAACTGATAGAATGTTTTGTGCAGGATATCATCAAGGTGGAAAGGATACATGTCAAGTGAGTACTAATATTCAAATGAATCCATATTTCTTGAAATATTTTTAAAGGGTGATTCTGGTGGACCAATCGTTGCTGAAGGTAAAGTCATAGGTATTACTTCTTTTGGTCATTTGTGTGCCAATGAAGAAAGTCCTGGAGTTTATGTAAGAGTATCTTATTTTGTGGATTACATCAAATCAATTATTTCAAACTGATATGGAGTGTAATGAAAATGAATAAATAAACTTTTAAATAAAGAGCTTGATTTATCTTGCTTTGATATTAATTTCCTATAAAGGTACAAACTTTTTATGCAGGCTTTTAAATGAGACCCATCTACACGTTCTTAAGCAAGTATCAATATTAAGAATACCTCAGTTGCCTTTGCTACTATGGTAAGCATTCCTTTCTTTACTATTAAAATATCCTAGATCAAGCGTCCTCAAGTTCATGAACGATATGTTTGCAATTCTGAAAAGCTCACTAGCCAACTGATCCAATTAATTAACAAACTAAGCAATTACTGAGCTGACGGAAAAGATGAGAAACTTCATACTTGCAATAGTGACAATTATTTTTACTCTCGTTTAATATGCGATTTTTACTTGATCTTTATCAAAATTAACGCAACGAATGATAACCGGAATTAAGGTATTAAACCCTTATCTTTTATACATATCATTTTACTACTTATTTTTCAAGTATCTGTTGATAAGCTTAGGTAATAAATTAGAACAGTAAAAGGTGCACTGTTCCGTCTAGTAAAAGTTTAAAATGGCAACATATTTCGTAATTCTCTTAACACTTTCAACAATATCCTCACGTAAGTTACACTACTTAAAATCTACCTGTATTGAAATAGTTTCTATTCTAAACAGAAGCTGCTAGTTTTCCAAATCTTCGGATAGTTGGAGGTGAAAATGTAACAATAGAAGAATATCCTTATCAAATATCAATAAGCGTTAATGATATTCATAATTGTGGAGGATCTATTATAAATGAGTTCTTCATTTTAACGGCAGCTCATTGTCTTATCGGGTAAAAAAATAAATAGTTTGCTTATCTCTAATATTATCATACGTTACATATATCTTATTAATTTTAGATTTAAAATGAAAGATTTAAGTGTACGTGCTGGATCTACGATAAGAAACAAAGGTGGAATTGTACGAAACGTCTCCGATATATTCCCACATCCAGACTATAATTCTGTTACTCATGACTATGATATTGGTCTTATAAAATTACAAATGCCGTTAACCTTTAATGAAAAAATTGCACCAATTACACTACCAATTCAAAATATAGAAAACAATTCTGTTGATAATATGGTAGGTGTAGTTACCGGTTGGGGTAGGTTATATCAAAATGGTCCACCAGCAGAACAATTACAAATGATCCAATTACCCACATTAACACAAAATATTTGCGAGCTTGTTTATAGTAAGGCTAAAATAAGTGATCGCATGTTCTGTGCTGGATATTATGAAGGTAGTAAAGATGCATGTCAAGTATGTAGAAATATTTCTTCTGTTGAAAATTTTTTAATTAATTGTAATTTGATAAAAGGGTGATTCTGGTGGACCGTTCAGTGTTGATGGTGTTCTTGAAGGTATCACGTCTTGGGGTGATGGCTGTGGTGAAGAAAACAGTCCAGGAGTTTACACAAGAGTCTCCTCTTTTGTAGAATTTATTAATGCTGTTATCTCAAGCTGAAGCGGATTGTAATGTGTTTCAATAATAAATAAATAAAAGTGTCTAAAAAAATGCGAAACTTGTCCACCTTTTCCAAATAAAATGAAGAAAAACAACAAAAAATCTTTGAGTCGATCTTAATTCGTTTTTGAGAATCGCAAAATTGTCCAAAACAAGCGTCTTTGTACACGTGAAAAATCGCTTTTAAACCACGAATTCGATATACATGAACTCATGTAAAAAATATTGATTTACGTAAATAGCTTTACCTATTTTATCGATAAATTTAATGAAAAATTAATCGCTAAAGTTCCCCCAAAACTTAATTTTGTGTTAAATAATAGTAATTTATATCACGGCTATGTTAAATATAAGAAGAGGCGTGATTTAAATGGGAAATTATTATCTTTTTCAATTTTAAGAAAAACTGCCAAACGGCGCCTAAAAAATCGCTGAATAGTCAACAAATATCAACCATAACGACTAAAAAATCGCTCGACAACCTTTATAGTAAAATTATACTTCTAACGTAAATAATGGAAATAAAAATTTGAAAAAAATCCCACTAACCTTTGAACATGTTGAAGTCAAGTTGGTAGCGTTTTTGTGCACTCATCATTTGCCATTAACCCCTAAATGGGGGATGCCCCCCCCTTTGAGGTTACCTACGGAGGGTTGATTTTTTTTCAGATTTCAAATAACTTTTTTAATATATCGACACAAAAATGTTTTTCAATACACCGTACTAGATGAATTAAATAAATTTAATTAATTTAATTAAAATATTCCACTAATTAGAGAACACAAATTTAAATTAAAATGGTAGACACTTAGGAACTGTTTTGGTGTTACTGTTGGTACTCATGCGAACTTGATCACAACATTGCCAAGTTTACTTTTTCATAGATTTATAGCATTTAAATTAAGATTTAATTCAATTAAAGCAATATTTTTGTGTAATAATAATATTTATTTAAAATATCTGTATATAATTACATGCCTAATTTGAAATTTGGGTGGTAATCTTTCTATCTGTATAAGTTGATTTGTAAATTAGACAATTCTGCCGATTTTGTCGCTTGACAACATAGCGCTAATACCTAACCTCACTTTATATAAACTTTTAATATTATTAATTAATTGCTATTATTGAAATTTATAAACATTTAAAATGGTTCGTATTTGTTATTTATGTGGTAAAAGACAAATTGAAGGACAAATAGAACCAATGCACAAGTAATTAAAGGTAATTATCGTATATAAACTGTGTAAAAATTGTTTAAATTTTTAGATTTCCTAAGAAACAACACTTACGTTCATTATGGTTAGAAGCTTGTGGTTTATTAGAAAGCGATAAAGTCTCTAATTTAACATTATGTTGTCAACATTTTCGTCCCATAGATTATGTACCATTTGTAGCCAAACATTGTCGTTTACGTTTAAAACCTGGTGTAGTACCATCAGTACGTGTACCCAACAAGATTCCATTATTAAATTGGGATGGTAATAATCAACTTAATACAATATTTATTTCTAATTATTGCTTGATTTATAGATCGATTTGAAAGTTCGATTAATGATCCTGAAACAATCGAAGAAATAGTCGAGACTAGTTACGATAATTTAGATAGTGATGGTGATGATGAAAATGTGCCTTTAAGTCCTAGTAATTGTAAAATCGAACAATACGATAATAATGTTGGTATGGATATAATGGATGAAATAACAGAAATTAGTATGGGTTAGTTAATTTAAAGTTTTCTTTAATAAATTCTAATTCGTTTATATTTTATCAAGCACATGAGGAACACACATATTCGACACCATTTCGAGATGGTTCTAGTACTGAGAATTTCCACCGTGCAACTACTCCAACACTACAATATTTTATACAAACTAATTCTGGTAGATTATTCATAAATTTTGATATACAGGATTGTTGTTGTAAATATGGCAAATTCGTATAAAACTCCTATTAGATGGCGGGCGATTCGGATAATACTTGGAGGATTTTTAGGGGAAATCTTGGAGAACATTTTAGCAAAATTAGAACCTTGTAGCTCGTTTCAAAGTAGGCCAAAAAACGATTGGTTTGGACAATGTCGAAATTTTCAAAAACGAGAAAAGCACGCAAAACGACTTAAAATCCTCCCAACTAGAAATGAAACGGATATTTGGTCTATCCGGCCATATACCAGATTTAAAAAAAATACGAAATATTAAATTTAACTTAGTACCTTATAAGATTCAACAAATACCATCAGTAATCTCAAAATTTTCGTACTGCACTAAGGGCAAATTATGGTGATGCTTGTCTCTATAAACAAGACCAACTTCAGAAAATTTTCTTTCGCTGTACACGCTCCAGGGACCACCCTAAAAATCCTTGATTTTTTGAATCGCGTTTCGTACGAATTCGGCATATTTACAGCAACAAACCTGTATTTCACATGAAAAATTCCAGTTTCATGTTTGTTTTTAGTGAATCCCGATCAAGAGTCTACAAATCCTCCCAGACGTAAATTCGTAGAACCACGGTATGTTTCCGAAATTGAATTGTACGATTTCGACAATCCAAAAATTGGTAAAAGAACTTTAAACTTGATAAAAAGAGCAAACCAGACACAAAAAGCAAAAATTCGTGCATTACGATCTAAAGTTACTTATTTACAAAAACGTATTTCTCAATTAAAACAGATAGCATTACGTGAAAAGCAAGAAAAATCAATCAGAACCGATGAAAATCTATTGGTATTCTAATATTATCGATTGATATCAATGTGATATAATTGATATTTTATTTTATAGAATGCATTACCGGATAATATCAAAGATATTTTAATAAAAAAAATGAAAACTGGTCGTTATCCTGATGAATTGAAAGAATTCGCATTAACACTTGATTCGTATTCATCGAAAGCTTACAATTACGTTAGGAAATTTTGGAAGAATTTATTACCATACCGGGGAACATTACGAGAATGGCATCGTGAGAAAAATAAAATTAAACAAAACACACTTGATGCAGTAATTGAAGATGTAATCAATTCAGATAATATGGACGATGTTGTTGCTGATGTGAAAGAGGAAATTATTATCAGTTATGAAGAGATTCAATTTGAACATTTATAGAATGCTTATTTATAGGACTTTTAATTACAAGTATCTAAAATTGTAAGTTGGAAACTTCTATTTACTAACCTGTTAAGTCCAAGTCTTGAACTTAATCGCCTTTGAATAAGACTGAAAATGTGGGGGAAAATCAACTGAAAATAGTCTTTTAAGAATCATTTTATTGTGTACATTTTACAATTGTGATTTAAGGCTATACTGGAGTCCTGTGCAAAAAAGACAATCTTTAATCGACATCTCGCTTGTTTTCTGAGACACGAAAAGTCGTAAACCGGCGTTGGAACGGTGCTTCCGACGGTATTTTCCATTTTGGAAAATTTTGATGAAATTCTGAGTAAATTTTCCCTTAAATTGGTCAAAACTTGACCGAAATATTACTTATTTCTTACTTTTAGCCAGGCAATACACAGAAAATTGAAAGCGATTTTCAAATTTTTAAGAAATTTTCTGATTGGTTTTCCCGAAAAGCAATCGAAACGTTACAATTTTATTAAATCACACCGTATCCCAATTTTAAAGATAAAAAATCGAACTGGCACTTTTTTGAAAGCTTATCCATGCTTATCCATGAGCGAAGGGCAGATGGTGCCCGGAAAATCCAATTTTTGAAAACTCGAAAAAGTTAGAAAATTTTCTTTTCTGGCTCTATTTACCCTCCGCAAATGACTAACAATAAGCTTTCAAGCGAGCTACTATACGATTTTCTATCCTTAAAATTGTAGACATGGCATGATAAATTATAAATTTTCACATGCTATGCTCCGACATTTTCTTCTGCATTTCAGAATTTAGTGGAAATTTTCCAAAATGGAAAACTTCCTTGGATGCATCAGAAAACAGGCTAGAAATCGATGATTAAAAATTATCACTTTTTCGGACACAGAATCGAGTCCGGACTCCAACTTCCCCTTAAGAAGCGTGATTATTTTCTAGTGTTATAACATTTTCTTTGCGTCTAGTTAGTGTTTTATTCCATCCAATTATTTCAAATAAAATCGTCGTAATACGGCAAAATACGAATAAGACGAACGTAAAACCTATAAAAGACCTATCAAATAATGAATCTTTTTATTTAAAATCTAAATTGATTACTGTCATTAATGTTGGTAAAGAAATTGCAAAGAATTTCCCAGCTGTTATTGCGATTGGTCGTTTTCCACGTTCCATCATAATTATCAACATTTTACACGATTCAATATCGTAATTTACCCAATTTGACATGTAACAAGCCTCGGGAATATCGCCACTCTGTATTTTTTTTTAATGATAAGATAATTAACCAAATCAACAGTCACTTAATCATTAATATAAATGATTATTAATTAATTAAGAGCCATTCAGCCTTCTCACCGCTATACAACTAATAAAATGTTGGAATGCTGTGTGGGATCCGAACCCACGACTTTTGGTTTTGTACACTATTGCTCTACCAACTGAGTTAACTAGATTAGTGCGAACGCCTGTTAGCTCAGTTGGTAGAGCAGTGGTGTACAAAACCAAAGATCGTGGGTTCGGATCCCACACAAGATTTCGAATTTTCCTCAATTATATAGCGATGATAAGCCTGAATGCTTCTTAATTAATTAATTATCATTAATAATATTGTTGTTTAAAATGAATGCAAATTTGCAATCTGACTTACGTGTACAATCAATTCATTTCCAAACCAACAATACAAAGCTACTTGGCATGTAACCGTTGATAAATAGAATGTTAAAAGGAAAAATTGTGCGCTTACAATAGGTGTCTGTAATGCGCCAAAAAAATCTGTAAATTTCAACAATAAAAACGGAAAACAACAGCCTTACCACAATCATTTGAAATTCTGTAAAACATATAATAATAACACTGCATAAAAACTGAAAGAATATAGCATCACCGAAAACACATTCAACGGTTTCAGCAAACCTGAAAATTATTATTATTATTATTATTATTACTGGATTAAAATTAAAATTGTACTCGATTAATGTATTGTGGATTAAAACACATTTTTTTATTTTCATTTTCACAAATTCCTGTTGATCTCTATTCGAATTAATCTCGATATTAATTTGATTATTTAAAATATCTTTAAGAATATTAAAATATGCTGTTATTATTGTGACCAATTTCACCATTGTTATATCTAATGTTGAATTATTTAATGCTGAAATTGCAATACCTAACATCTGTGCTAAGATAATCTCAAAACGGTATTTTTCAATAGAGAATGGAAACCATCCAGGTAATGATATCAAATTATTCGGATTCTTATCAATATATGGAAATAAACCGAAGAAAATAATTGAACCAATTATACAAATACGAAATAAACGTACAAATTTATCGAATGGTTCAATATATGCATTAAGAATTTTTTTATCATTGCCATCAAGATTATTCAATAATTGATGATTTAAAAATGTTTCAATTTTCTCGAATTTCTTACGTTTTAAAATGAAATTTATTAATTTTATCATATATGCAACTTCAGTTATCGAAAATAATAAATTCTCTGATAATTTAGTTAAATTATCACGATCAAAATAGATGGCAATAACCATTGATGATAAGAATAATAAAAAGTAAATTAACATTATTAAACTTGATAAAATGTATAACAATTTATCTCTTTTTGATGGATAGAAACAACCAGTTATTAAAAACAATATCTCTTGATCTAACAATTTCACTAATGGTAGTTGCTGGAAATTGTTTAAATTTTATAATTATTAATTTTAATTAATACAAAACTGTACCTGATCGTTCGCCATTGTCGCTCTAAATGTCTCAAATTAATTGATACCATTTCCATTTAATAATAGCAAACTATAATTAATTATTTAATTAATATTCAATTTATTAAAAATTAATACAGTCAGGAGTTAATTACAAGCTAAACTATTTAGAGGTGCTTATTTGGTATTGTTAAGGATTCATTAAAATTTCATCGTTCGACAATGGAATATTTAATAAAATAATTAACAAATAATTACAAAATTATTGATTTTTTTTTATTTCATATAATTATTTTTCAACCAACTGACAACATAATCTAGATGTTTTTTACGCCATTCGATTCGTAATTTGATTAAATCAACTGTTGCTTGTATCAAACCAGCAACGGATTTTAGACTTTTTTGGTTGATTTTATAAAATTGTGTTAACTGTAATACAAAAAAAAAAATTAATTAACTTTTAAATTAATTTAAATTATAAATCATACATCTTGATAATCGATTTCCGTAGATAATTGTGTAAGAAAATCTTGACATATTGAACTTAATATTAAATAGACATCATCGTATGATTCGAAAATTCGGTTCCAATTCAAACGTAAGAAATTGAAGCCGGTCTTTATACCGGCTGGATGACTGATTGATTGCCATACATAAGAGATATATTCAATACTCACATTACCGCTCAACGATAAATCCAAATATCTTAAAATTAATTAGTTTTAACATTAATTGCATATACCGGATGAGTCACGTAATACTAAAAGTTCTTATGGCAACTCCTTTTATTACTAGAGCGATTTCAAAAAATTATAGTAGGGTACTTGGAGATCATTACAGCAAAATTAGAACTTCGTAGCTCATTTGGCAGGTGGTCAAATCAACGCTCGTTCGACTTGGAATGACTCGAGAATCCTCTCAACATTGATATTTTCGTGTTTCTTAATTTTATTCCGAAATAGCTAGGAATGTTTCGCATTTTTCTAGAATGCGATGGAGAAAAACGAAAAAAAATCATTGTTAGGAGGGCCTCCAAGTCATTCTTTTTGTGTTTTTAGGTCGTTTTTGAAAATCACGACATTGCCCTATCTCCAATTGAGCCACAAGGCCCTAATTTTGATAAAATGTTCTCTGGGGATCACCCTACAAATCCTTAGAAATAGAGAATATCTCACCAAATAATGGGTATTGTCATAACAACTTTTCGTCTTACCTAACACCCCATATTCAGAGTGAAATTGAAATTCCTCTAAATACACAAAACTACATAAAAAAACCTTTTGGGCCAAAATTGATCATAATTGAAGCTATTGTTTGATGGTCACTTCTTAAGGACTAACCTATTGTTACTGTGGAGAAGTGATAAGAAAGCAGAGATCAGTATAACACATCTCGTGTTTCCATGGCATTAAGCTACACAAGTCTTACTGACCTACTTATTTATTATAAACGTTGCTCGTTTCAGTGGTCTAAGAATTTTTAGAGCCCTATACGTAGTTTTGAGGTTTAAAGGAATTTCGATTTCACCCTGTATGCTAATTGTAATCTGTTTTAATTACTTATTAATTAACCATGGATCGTGTGTGCAACCTAGACTAAGATAGGCTGTTTTAAGATCTGTCGGTGATATAAGCGGTGATTGGGTACGCTCCCATAAAAAGTCCCAGTGGCGACGTGTACCACTCTTGATGCCCATACAAAGAATTGTTGAACGATATTTATGTGGGATGCTAGAATTTTAAAATAATTTTTTTTATGCGTTCTAACTAAAATTCGGCTATAACGAGTGATTTTCTGGTATTTATTAAAAAAACGGCTAATAAATTATGAGCAGGATTGTGAATTTATTTTAGATTATCGCGCGACAGTGACGCCATCTGCACGTAAATGCGGGCAAATCCCGCTGATAACTAGTAAAGGACTGTACAGAATACCACTATTATAACCGAGAGTTTATATTTACGGATTCTTGGCGTCCGGATCGGCTTCCAGCATCCATTTATTGAATTCATTTTGTGCCCAACCAATACAAGGTTCGTACCGTAATTCACAGGCTACTTTCAATAAACGCCATCTTAAGATCCTATCATTTTGTGATTCATTCAATTTCTCATTAGTACCTAACGTATCGATTTTATTTTTAATTAAAGCCATCAAATAATTCTCATAAATACCAGTATATTCATAATTATTAATAATTGAACGTAATTCTTCTAAATTACTTAAAACACTCATCCATGGTACATAATTTGATTCTTTCCAACGTAAATATTTCGTTAATTCTAATGGTATTGTATAATTAATTATTTCTAATTTAGCTAATTCGAAAGCATCATCAAATAATTGACCACGACTGGCTACCGGTATTTCACCAGGATTCTTATGTAATTGTTGTACTAATAATTGCCAATTTATTTCATCGTAATTAACACGAAAATAACCAGCTTGATCGATATTGAATAATACCCAAAATTTATCACCGGGCTTTGTTAAATTCAATATTGTACTACGTTCATTTCTCAACCATGTCGTTCTTACTACATCGTCTGTGGTTGAATAACTCAAAGGAATGTACCATAAAGTATCTGTATTGATATTGTTCTGTATGAAGATTCGTTGTGTTATGTTAGCCTGGCCGGTTTCATAATTTCTTTCAACAGTAATGAAAGGATAGCCTTTTTGTTTCGTCCAGGAATCCATGAAAGTTTTCACTGTAATATCGTTAGGTAGAACGCTGTAATTTCTAGCGATCGTTGTTAGAGACTTCCATAAACTCTCCTGATCTGCCGATTTATATGATCTGAAAAATTTCTATTTTATAGTCCAATTAATAATCGGGGATTATTTTTGTACTTACAAACTTTTCAAATAAAATTGTAGCCCTTGCCGAAATACCGGTCGACTTAATGTATAGTTCAACATCCGGATCAAACTAGCACCTTTACTTTGGATGATTGTATCGTAAATTTGTTGAATTTGTATCGTTTTTGTAACTTCAGTCTGTATACTGTGCGTTGATTTCAAACTATCCATTTCGAAGCTCTTGTACATGACCCGCAATGGAAAGTCGTTGCTTGTTTGCCAATTCGGCCGTAACTGTAATTTGAAAATAATCAAAAAAGGAGCCTATTCACGAGTCCATTGCCAGTGGCTCCAGAAGCTAGACATAATGAAGATCTATATGTATAGCCCAACTATTATTTTGATCAAATCTATTCAAGAACATCCCTTAGAATTGGTTCAAAGTTGGGAGGGATGGACCAATTTTGCCAAAATCTTCTCTTCTCATATATATGAACTGCAATCGCATGCTTAGCCCGTTGATGAAGTGAAATCTCACCTAAATCCTACAAATTTTGCTAGAGCACTATCCATCACTCTCAATATTAACCCAGTTTTAGGGATGTTCCTCAATAGATTTGATCAAAACGATAGTTCGGCTACAACAAGTGACTCATGTAAGACGATAAGTTCTTATGGCGACTCCCATTGTTTGTAGGGTGGTCTCCAGAGAATATTTTAGCAAAATTATAATCTCGTAGCTCATTGGAAGTTGCTCAAAAAAGGTTCGTTTTAGACAAAGTCGCGATCTTATAAACGAGCTAAAGACTCAGAACGACTAATAATGACTCGGAAATCCTCCCAATATTGATTCTTTTTTGATTTTTTATTACATTCTAAAAAAAGGAAACATTCCCAACTGTTCCAGAACATAACGAAAAAATCAATGTTAGGAGGATTCCCCAGTCATTCTGAGTCGTTTTGCGTATTTAGTTTGTCAGAAATGAGCGTTTTTCTCAATGACCTATAATAAGGTTCTAATTTTGCCAAAATTATCATCAGCTACCCTCCTATGAATCTCTTAAATAATGCGAGTTGCCTTGAGAATTCTTGTATTACGTGAATCACCTGATATGTACCTTCATTAGTACTAATAGTTACCTTCTGGAGCCTCTGGTAATGGACTCGTGAATAAAATCTTTTCGAAGGAATAGATATCGTACGCTTGTTTGTACAACTTCTGCCATAAAACTTCCAATACCTTCATTCAACCAAATATCACTCCACCATTTCATTGTAACCAAATTACCAAACCATTGATGTGCTAATTCATGCGCTAATTGTATAAATACATTCTGTTTAGCTTCCCAATCTCTTGTATTCTCATCTAATAAAATTGACGATTTACGAAATTGTAATAGACCCCAACTGCCCATAGAGTCACGTGCAAAATTCGGTATTGCTAACAAATCAATCTTCTTCAATGGATATTTAATACCAAGATACACTTCAAGAAATGCTAAAATATGATGTGATGCTTCCAGTGCGTATTTAGCACGTGTTAAATCTTTTTCTGGTGCCCAAATATCGATAATCGGTCCCAATGTTGTTTGTTTTGTACGCATATTTTGGAAATCACATATGGTGAATGAGACTAAATATGTGGGCATTGGTAGAGATTTCTCGAAATGATCCCATACCCAACCGGGAGCATACGGTCTATTTTTTGAATAGAAATATTTAAAAAGTTTATAGAAAAATCGTTTAAATAAATATTAATTACATTGGTTCAGTTTCACGTAGGGGCATATTTGATAAAGCTGTCATATTCGTGCGTCTTGCTATACTGATCTCGAACAATGAACGGAAATTCGGTTCATCGAAACATGGAAAGACTCGTCTTGCGAATATTGTTGGGAAATATGTGGTAGCTAACCATCTGTAATTATTATTCACGTTAAGAATAAAAATTTAAAAAAGTACAACTTTACACCTTCTTCGTCCGTCCAAATCCGTATAACTGGTCCGATAAAAACCGTCTAATGTATTTGTGATATTGCCTTTTAATTGAATATCAACAGTATAATTATGGCCAGGTTCTAATAAATTCTTCATTATAATAAATAGCTTGTAATTGTGATTCTCTTGATAGATCTCCTGTATAACTAACGGTATAGCTTCTACACCAATTAAAAGATGATCGATTTTATCTGTTAGATTACTAGCTATAGTCGAATTTTCTGTTGTATTGTTGTTAGTACTGTTCATTTCTTTTGTTAAAGAATCTGTATTTAAGACAGTTTTCTTTAATGTTGTTACAGTAATATTCTTCGGATCAATCTTTAATTCATCAATATTTAAAATAATTTTATTCGTTTTCGTTTCACATTTAATAATAATTTTAATATGTGCATGATATGTGAAATTATCTTTGGAGAATTCATCTAGAATTGGAAAGATTTTTAAACGATAATACAGCGGTCTTAAATTTGTCGGTAATCGTATATCTTCTTCAGTATCTTCATTAATTGTCTTATTAATTAATGCTTCGATATCTTTAACTTCATCTTGTAACTAGAAAAAATACCAAACAATATAAATATAGGGTGTTATTTTTTTTTCAAAAAAAAGTGGTCAATTCTTATGAAACTGCTATTAGTTGGAGAGTGGTTCGAGAAATATTTCAAGGATTTATAGACCCTGGAGACCATTTTAACCAAATTAGAACCTCGTACTTTATTTCGAAGTTAATAAAAAACGACCAAGAATGACCTGTAGAGGTAGTGTTTCGCAACAGTGGTTTTTTCCGTTTTTCCCTATTTTATTTTCGAACAGCTGAAAATGTTTCGCATTTTTTCTCAATGGTGAAAAACGAAAAAAATCTATGTTGGGAGGGTCTACGAGTCATTCTTCTCAGTCGTTTTGCGTGCTTTGCTCGTTTTGAAAATTGGGATATTGTCCAAAACGATCGTTTATTGATCAACTTCGAAAATAGCTGAAACTAGCTAAATCGACGTACTATTTCAGGAAAATTATACCAAAATTCACAAAAAGCTTCAGTCAAACCAACAAATTGATGACTAATCGTCCTTTTATTAGAAGATTTGGGAAAAAATCGACGATTTTTGTACTTAAAACTCCAAATTAGTAGATAAAATCCAAAAAAAGTTGTCCAAATCAAACTAAAACCGGCTAAATCGGCGTACTTTTGTAGCTAAATATAGCAAAATTCAAAAACAAAAAACGTTAGTTAAACCAATAAATTGGTGACTAATCGAACTTTTATTGGCAGATTTCCAAAAATAATGACGATTTTTGGAGTTGAAACTCCGAATTAGCAGTTAAAATCTAAGACAGTGATCCAAAACAAGGTAAAACTGGTTAAATCTACGTACTTTTTCAGCAATATTATATCAAAAATTAAAAAATACTTCAGTCAAACAAAGAAATTGATGACTAATTGTCCTTTTATTAGATGATTTGAGAAAAAATCGTCGATTTTTGGAGTTAAAAGTCCAAATTAGTAGCTGAAATCCAAAAAAGTTGTCCAAAACGAGCTAAATTCACAAAAAACTTCAGTCAAATCAACAAATCGTCTTTCTATTGGAAGATTTCCAGAAAAGTCGACGATTTTTGGGGTTAAGGCTCCAAATTAGTAGATAAAATCCAAAAAAATTGTCCAAATCGAACTAAAACTGGCTAAATCGACGTATTTTTGTAGCTAAATATAGCAAAAGTCAAAACACCGTCAGTTAAACCAATAAATTGGTGACCAATCGAACTTTTATTGGCAGATTTCCAAAAAAAATGACGATTTTTGGAGTTGAAACTCCAAATTAGTAGATAAAATCCAAAAAAATTGTCCAAATCGACCTAAAACTGGCTAACTCGACGTACTTTTGTAGCTAAATATAGCAAAAGTCAAAAAACCGTCAGTTAAACCAACAAATTGGTGACTAATCGAACTTTTATTGGCAGATTTCCAAAAAAAATGACGATTTTTGGAGTTGAAACTCTGAATTAGCAGCTAAAATCTAAGAGAGTGATCCAAAACAAGGTAAAGCTGGTTAAATCTACGTACTTTTTCAGTAATATTATATCAAAAATCAAAAAATACTTCAGTCAAAGAAAGAAATTGATGACTAATCTTCCTTTCATTAGATGATTTGAGAAAAAATCGACGATTTTTGGAGTTAAAAGTCCAAACTAGTAGCTGTAATTCAAAAAAGTTGTCCAAAACGAGCTAAATCGACGTACGTTTTCAGCAAAATTCAGAAAAAACTTCAGTCAAATCAACAAATCATCCTTCTATTGGAAGATTTCGAAAAAAGTTGACGATTTTTGGAGTTAAAGGTCCAAATTAATAGCTAAAATCGAAGAAAGTCATCGAGCTAAAACTAGTTGAATCGACGTACTTTTTCAGCAAAATTATACCAAAATTCAAAAAACTCTCGAGTCAAATCAGCAAATTGGTGACTTGTCGTCCTTTTATTAGAAGATTTCTTAAATAACCACGATTTTTGAAGTTGAAACTCCAAATTTTTAGCTACTGGGTCCTAATTTTACTGAAACGTTCTCCAGACACCGTTCCACAAATCCTTGAAATATTTTTTGGATCGCTCGCTAACTAGCAGGAATTTCATAAGAATTGACCACTTAGAAAAAAACATCCTGTATAATAGTTGACAACCATAACGAAAATTGTTGTTATAGATGCTTAAACTATTGCGGATATGATTCCATGGTGTAACGTCAATGACAAAAATGTAATTATAATTACCCGAAATGGTAAAATAACAATAATAATAATTAAAAAAAAAAGCTAACAAAACGAAACTGTTGATAATTCGAATTGTTATAAAATCCTTTTATTTTTCAATTCACATTGTTGATTTGCATATTTAAATAAGCATAAAATTACTAAAATTATATAATGTTAGATGTTATTAGCATAAATCGTAATTTTCGAACATTGTAAACCTTTATATTAATACATATCTTCATCTACAGCTCTAATAATTAGTTCATCAGACTATATAGATGAGATATAGGGAGTTAGATGAGGATTATTCAAGAATATTTCACGGTTAATTTGAGTAATTTCTACGTGTTTTAGGTAGTGTAAATTGTTGTATTTTAAATTGATAAAAATTTACCAACTTACCTCTTCTAGATTCCTGTTTGGGCCATAATAGTACATTAATACAATCACAAGAAACAATGATAACACGGCAATAAAGACAAAACCTAATGCTTTTTTTGTTGTAACAAAACAACCACCATCACGTCGATAATCGATAGAATCTGTTAAGAATTCAGATCTTGCCGATCCGACACCACCAAGACCCATTTTTCGTTTTTAAATCAATTAAAAATTTCGAAATTTATTTGCGTTATTACAGAATTATAAAAGAACAGAAAAAAAATCACGATTTCTATTGATACGTTTACCGATAAATAAAATAAAAGTAGCAAACAAGCTTGAGCATCGGTGTTCAAACTAAATCACATGATTGTTAATTAAAACGTACATCTCTATTTACTATAGTGGTTTTATTTATCGATCAAATTTTCTGAATTCGACAAAACGAAAAATCACTAGATTGTTGATTTTTTCAAAAAATTTACATTATTGTTTAGCAACTTTGTTGTACACCAATCACAAAGGTAGACATACAAAAGTTTGTTTATAGCGAAATATTAAAGAACTTGTCTATTTACTGATTAGAATTTGAAGGTTATTATTATGATAATCGTTAAAAATAATCTTTTATATGTATGTGATTAAGAATTCGTGTAGTAGTAGGAGGTAAAAAAAACAACACGAATTATTTATCGACCTTGTATTTGCCATGGTCAATTAAATCTTGTATTATATTATGTCTCTATAACTCTATCAATGGTACCTATTTAAAAAGTACTAGACTTGACCTGTATCATTTTCAAATAACAACCACAATTATTGATTGTAAACAAAATTGACGTCTATATTATAAATTATGATTTTTTTTTGCATTCAGTAAAATTAAATCGTCAGATGCTTTCAAATATTTGTTTTAGCTATTAGATCGCTTAAAGAAATAACGAGAGGACTAATTGATTCTGCAATTATCACACAAATAAACCGCCTCAGGTGTACCTTTCGATTATTTTATTCATAAAAATCTCACGGATGCGTATTTTTGGTTTTCTGTGGTGTTCAGTTTTTGGCAATTTTGAATATTAAACAAAGGGTGCTCAAAATTACGAGAAAATTTGTGTTTTTCGACAGAAATGAAATTCAATGGGTTAAATTCACTTACAATTAGATCTCTATTCGCGAATTGTCACAGGTTTTGTTTAATTATTGCATTTCGAAAGCGTAATTTTATACCTTTTGCATGGAGTCATCCCTTAAAATTGTGTCGATTCTTATTATGGTTGCTACTATGAAACTCCCATTAGTTGATGAGCGATTCAAAAAATATTTTAAGGATTTGTAAGGGGGGTTCCCAGAGACCATTTTAGCAAAATTTGAACTCATTTGGAAGTCGGTCAAAAATGCTCGTTTTAGATAAAATGACAATTTTCAAAAACGTAAAACGACTAGCGACTAACAACGTAACTCAAAATTCACCTCCTAATGTCCAGCCTCTATGAACTATTTGTAGGGTAAGTATTCTAAATAAGTACAGAAAAATCCTCTATCAGCAGACAATTTTTCACGTTGTGTTGTCTTACCATGAGGTACAAAATCACAAAGAATCATAAAAAATGGCATATACACATCCAAAACATTAACCTCTAACAAGGGATGAAAATGCGGTTTTTATTTTTTGATAACCCTAGCCCTGTATCATCTAGTTTTAGAGCCACTAAAAAATATTCAGTCGTTCCAAACACTTCCAGAGATATTTAAAAAAAAAACTGGTTTTGCAGGGGTTACTTCAAACTTCATAATAAAATAAACGGCCTTAATTACCAAAAATCAAAATTGGGAGTTTCGACCTCGAATGGTTTACTTGTAAGAATGACTCAAAAACTCTCTCAAAATTTACTTTTCTGTTTTACTCCAATGCATTTTACGAAAAAATGGAAAACATTTAGACCTATTCCAGAATACATTGTAGAAAAACAAAAAAAATCAACCTTGGACGAATCCTCGAGTCACTCTAAGTATGTAGCAAGTCTTTGAAAATCGCAACGAGCGTTTCTTGACCAACTTCCAAATGAGCTACAAGGTTCTAATCATTGAAAAAATTTCCGAATCGCTCGCCAACTAATAGGAGTTTCGTAAAAATCGACCATATTTAAAGCAGACACCCTGTATGTGTTTGAAAAAATGCTTCTAAACGTTTAGCTTTTTTGGACCAACTACCTATAATTAACACTGAATGGTTTTTTTCGTCCAATTCTGTGTATAATTAAAATGAGCTTCCACGTGTTATGCATAACACGAGTACTCTACGTCTCTCATTACACTGATTTACAAGGACGTCTGAATATTTACTTTTATTACAAATTAGGTACATTTTTGCAAGAGATAGGTAAGCTGGAAAATTTCAAAACTTGGTCACTTTGAAATTATTAAAAGAAATAAAGACTCATACTCCAAAAGTTTTCAAATTATGCAAAAATTGTATTTTGATCTAAAGTTGAGGCTTCTAGGCTGATCGTAAGGCTAACTCCTTGAAATTTTGCCCTTCTTATAACTTCTCTGAAGAATTATCAAAAGAAAACGATACTTTTAAGTCGATTTGAATCAAAATTTTGGTAAAAAAAACACATTTTGTAATTTCACTGTTTTATTAGAAAATGAACAAAATGTTGCATATAAATAATAATAAAAAGAAATCACGACTAGTCGAGATAATTATTTCTAACATTTTAAATAAATTAGCACTGATAATTTCGAAAATGTCTACGTCTCATATCGTCTATTGTGTGGCAGTTTCTTTTTTCGTTGATTCTTCGCAAAAACACCCCCTATCACTATTGCAATAATAATCACTAAAATACTACAACCGAAATACATTGCACTATTTGAAGATGAGACTTTGCCTTCTTCAATTCCATTCGATTTCGCTTCACCTTGTTGTAAAACTTTAGAATTCAATACTTTTCCACTATTTAACAATTTCTTCGTTGTTCTTGTTGTAGTTGTAACTGTTGTTGTTGTTCGAATAGTGCTTGTTGTAGTTGTTACAATAGCCTCTTGTTCTAGGGGAGCCTTCTCAAAATAATCCTCCAACGGTTTGAAATACTCCAACAAAGAATTCGCTGATGCATCATAAATACCGTAGTAGAAATTCGTCAAGTATGACCAATCATTCGTAGGTCTGTCCTTAATTAAAGCCCTATTAAAATCGAGTGATATTAATAATTCGTTAATTAACAAATGGAGAACTTACAAGAAATTCTCGTCTTTTCCGATGAACGATGCGATATTGTCATCCAAATTCGCCATGGAACTTTTATGGTGGGAAAACATCTGGAACGCTACGATAGTACCCAAAAATTTGCTATAAAATAAATTATTAAAACATAAAACAACAATCAATTAAACAACTTACTATAAATAAGGCTTATTTGAAATTATCTGGGAATCGCCCAAAAAATCCCATTCATCCCCTGTGATCCCGTTGACACCCTGTAGATTTTCCCGGAATTTCCACCAACTCTCACTGATACTTTCTGATCGATTCTCAAATTCTTGCAATCTCCACTTATCAGCCAATAGATAATAAGGTAATTTAGGTACAACCTTTAATGCAACTAATAATAATTTCGTCATTTGGTTTGTATCATTTACTGATTGTATTTTAAAGACGTCTTCATCTAAAATACCGTAATGTGGTAGATTTTCAACAGCCAGAATGGAACTTAACGTTTCTAATGCTACATCAATTGTTGGATAACGTAATGATTGCCTTGGTAATGATAGATAATCATCATTGTTTAATGCGATTTTAATTGCACTCTGAAATATGTTCAAATATTGATCCCATGTTGTTTGATTGCATGTAATTATCCTTCAATAAAAATTTATTAGTATTGATTTGTGATAATGATAATGAGGGACATACTCTGAATAACCGTGCGAACAATGGGCGGTTATTTGATTCGCACAGAACGATAAATTAAAGATACTGTTTCGCCAAAATTGATCACCGAGAGGTCCTAATGCAAGCTTTTTAGTCATACGTTCGGCTATTTTGAAAATTTCTTGGGGTGTCTATAAAAAATATTTTTTTCCAAAAAATCCCTCAATATAAAATCGACGATTTACCTTTGAATTTAAATATGTTTTAGCTTCGTAATGGATTTGCGGATGAGGCAGGATTATATCAGCAATACGGCTCCAATCATCCCCGAAATTTGTACCTAAAACACCCCTAACTATAGCTAATAATTCGTATTGTTGTACAATTTTTTTTACCTAATAAATAAACAGGAATCGAGGTAGAATTTTGGGTAATATTGTAAAAATTCGAGATTCTCGTATTGATAAATCGATGCAATTTACGATAAAACGGTTCAATTTCAGTCCAAATCGTTTCGGCTTTATCATAAATCTCATCTTGGTCTTGCAACATCTCCCAATAGCCTTTGACACTATCCCTATCTAAATTATTTGTTTTTCTATTATTAATTTTAGTTTTAATTTAGGGAATTTTACCGTTTAATGTTGCAGCTTTCGGAATCAAATCGAGAATTGTTGGGAATTGTTCTTTGCTTGTTGATAATAATTCCTGCCATAATTGCCAGGATTTGCGTAGATATTCTTCATCTTTAGCGACTCGCAACATACTCTCATAACCTGTAATTTTTACTATTATAGTATTGTAAAGCCCCCACCCCCCTACACACAACGATAAATCTGTACAGTTCTTTTTCTTTCGATTTTCCTCTTAATTGGCGAGCGATTTGAAAGATTCAAAGGAATCCCTTCAGTTCATTTTAGCAAAGTTAGAACCTTATAGTTCATTCGGAGGTCAGTCAAAAAAACGCTCGTTTTAAACAAAGTTACGATATTCAGAAACGAGCTAAACATGCAAAATGACCAAGAATTACTTGAAAAATCCCTCAACATTGTTCTGTTTTTCGTTTTTCTTCATTTTCTGTAGAAAAAATGCGAAAGATTTCCGTCTGTCCCAGAAAAAAATGAAGAAAAGTCAAAAAAGTAATGCTGGGAGGGTGCTCGAGTCATCTTTATAGCTGTTTTACATTTTTAGCTTGTTTTTGAAAATCGCAAGATCGTCAGATACGAGCGTTTTTCGCCAACTTCCGAATGAGCTACGAGGTTCTAATTTTTCTAAAACGTTATCCAGGGACTACTTTATAAATCCTTGAAATACTTTTCCAATCACTCGACAACTAAAAGGAGTTAACACCATTAACGTAATAGGATAAATAACGCTATTGTGTAACGAAATCGCTCTTTATTAATGTTTAAACATATGTTGAAGCAGCTCTTTGCTTGTGCGCTATTGCTATTCTGAGAAATAGATGCATGTTCAAACAATTTCAGGAAAGAGTCTTTGTCCCCACCCTTGTCGTTGCTCACAACGATTTATCTGTACAGTTTAACTTGTACAGATAAATCGAATCATTATCCGATTGTATCTGGTGGTTTGACTCGACCGATATAACTGCACAGTTTTTAACCTTATACACTACGGAAAATCGAAAAGCACTGTACAGATTTATCGTATCGATTTATCGTTGTGTTTATAAGGAACATGAGATTGATAAGTTGATAAAAATTACCACCACGATTGAATTGACATGTTGGTATCTCATTGGGACAGGGTAGTTTAGCACCGTTCATTAATGCTTCATTTGCATTAACATAAGATACAAGCTAATTAAAAAAGAAAATGATGATTAATTTTATAGATACGATTTATGTATATCAAAAATTAGTTACTTTAGTCCAATCGTCTTCTTCAAGGAGAGCATCACCGGGTTTTGTAATTATCGACCAATTTCTTAAAACTTCATACGGTACAGATTCGTATAATTGGAAAGTTTTTGCTTGTGTACGTAATAATTGTCCATGAGCTTGTTCTCGATGAATCTTGATGGAAAAAAATATTGTTTAAATAACTATCAAATGGATGATAAGAATTCTGACATACTTTTTGTCGAAATTGATTTGTGATTAATGCTTGTTTTATACTGTTAGCTATATTTTCACAATCATCCATCATTTCCAAATCAGATAATTCTAATTCGGCTAATAATCGATCTTCTTCATCATAACCAGTCACTAATACGAATACGATAAGAAATAATTTGATCTCTATTAGAATCAATCGCAGCATTTTACAGTCTGAAAGAAACTAATTCTTAATAAAATTAAGTTTATATTTGTTTTAGAAATGAGATAAATATTATATTTAGCAATTAGGGAACGATAAGATTACTAAGGGACGATTTCACCAACTTCAGTTAAGCCTAGTGAACAGTTAAAAACAATCGTTTCTATGATTTATTTGTTCGTTAAAATTTAACAGACATTGATGAAATGTTATTCTGGAAGAACAAGTGTCTTTTTTTCACAATCAAACTCTAAAATTTCAATAAAAAACTTATTGTAATTTTTGTAAATTCAACTCAATAAAGTGGAGTAAAACTACTATAGAAGACACCTACTGAAAAAATAGTGAATCTGACAACACCGAAGTTTACTGAAATATCCATTTTGACATTTCCCAAATGTCAAACAAACTTGTTGAGGTTAGATTTTCGTATTTTATTCGAAAATTTACTGCTTCCTCCTTGTCTGTCTACGAATTTGTATCGTTATCAATAAAATTAATTGTAATAAAGCATACTATTTCTATATTAGTTAATAAAAGGTAAAATTAATGATTATTTTTTTAAGGGAAGAATAATAATTAAAATCTGCTTGAGGCTGTCAAAAATTAGAACTGTCAAAATTGGAGTTACATCAAAGTAGAAAAAACAAAGATAACAAATACGTTTTTAATATATTAAAAGGAGATAGCTATAGATACAATTTGGGAAGAATTGGTTACACATAATCGCTATTTTAGTGGTGTTGTCGGATTTAAAAGGTAAAAATCAGTAGATTTATATTGAATTTATGAGTTATTAATTTTGCTATTATTTTCAAGAGCTGTTTTAATTATTTTGATTGAATCCTGATTTTGTGCGAATATTTTTAGAGTCTTATTGCTTCAGCCTATGCTGAGTTTACTTCGAAAATGATTAAAAGTAACATATTCTTTATAGAAGTTGCTCAACATTGAAAAATTTAATTTGAAAGAACATTTTTTAATCAATTTCAATGAATTTTACTTGTTCAGTTTCAAAAATAAATAAATTTTTGTCTATTTCAGTTCATAATTAACCTTTACAAAAATAAACCTTTCAAATTTCTATAATGAAATACCCGATTTCCTATGAATCTCATCAATATTCATTAATTTAATAGAAGCAAAACAATACAATTTGAATTAATGAATCACATTGTTTCGAATTCTAACTTGAAAAAAGTTAAAAACTTGTTTGAATTGAATAAATCAATCAAACTTATTTAGAAAATAATTTAATTTATTTATAAATTGTTCTAAATCTCGCGTTTACCTTAATCGACTTTCTTGAACAAAATAGAAAATAATAAACAACTTGTTTATACTAAAACGAATTTGTTGCATTTGGAAAATTACGAATAATTCACAGATTCAGAGTCGGACTGGGTCGCCGCGGGCAAACAAATAAAAGCCCAGTGAACCAACAGATTCGTCTTCAGAGAGGCCAACAAAATCATTAGTAACTATAGGAAAAATCTTTAAATTACTTATATTTATTAGAAATAGGGCTAATCCGACACTGAACGGATTTCACAGAAACCTTGCACTTTAAAAATATAACAAGACTTACTGTGTGAACTTTTCTTGAACAATCACAATAACATTGAATATTATTAGAGAAACGGATTTTCACTTTTTTAACGTAATCACTAGAATAAACATGAGACAACTTAACAATAACTGACTTTCTACCTTGTCCACTATAACAAATATTATTAAAGAGACTCACTTTTCGTTAAATTACAGCACGTTGTACTTTAATCAAACGATCAAAGTTTGAAAAATTCGAATAATCACAATTTATCAACGATAAATCTACTGATTACAATGATTCAATCGATAAATAAACAACTCATTGAAGATTTAACGTTGAAAAAAAAATTAACAATAAGTTCAAGGTGCTTATTTATTCAAAAGTAAATAAAAACATATATAATTAGCACGTTATTATTTCATAATAAATAAATAAAGAATTTACTACACAAAGGATTATTATAAGAATATTAATTTTATAATAGAAACATGATTTATGATTCATTCATAAACTTTGAACCATCACTCTCGCGCTGTATCCTCCGATAAAAATACTTAAATCACAATAATAATAGTAATAATAATAACGATAACGCTTATTTAAAACGTTTCTTTTTATTAAAAGGCGATAAATGTGCGACATCAGTTTCAGAAGTGACAGCAGCAACACTCGATGTATCACTAACTGATGAATCCTCCTCTGTATCACCAAGTGTCTGTAAACTATAATTAAAAACAATCTTTAATATGTTATTAGATAATAATTGAATTTACTTGGTTTCAGCCTCAAGGCTATTTAATAATTGATAACCAGTTTCTAATATTGAAAAATTCACATCACCATCAATGGTAGAAAAATGTACTTCCGGATTTTCGGTTTCTACAACATCTTCCTCTTCAACTTTCACACGTACCATCCTAAAAATTTTTAGAATAATCAACATTATTTGATTTTTAATAATTTAATTACTTTGTGATTTTATCAACAGGTGATGGTGATGATGGTTTTAATAAAATCTCATTATGTTCACGACAACGATCACGTAATACTTGTACATATTTTATTACTCTAGTTTGGTAATAATCGTGTAATCCTTTAATACCACCGAAACCCATTTGTGTCAATACTTTCTCCATTGGATTCTACAATTATAAAATTGTTTAAATTATTAATTATTAAGAAATAAATGATAAAATACAGGAAAACCGTTATAATTGTATTGGTCTTCTTGTTCTTTAGCCGTTTTGAATTCGTTACAGATTTTCTTGAGGAAATTCTCCAAAACATCCGTCATTACCTCAAGGGCAACTTGTTGGCTAGCTATAAAACACGTTTGATTACTTTTTTAAAAATTGATAATTAACAAAAATTACTTTCATAGCCGATTTGAGCGAATAATGTTGCTATACATTTAGTTAAAATTTCTCGCACTACTGATTCACTCAATTCAGGTACTTCCACATCATGACCTAGAGTAAACTCGCTAGAAAACAGCTTATTATTATAAAATAATCATTATAAAATTGTGTAATTCTACCTCGATTCTTTTGGTAGATAATTTAAGCTATTCTTCTTGTATTTGTTGATTATTTCCGGTAATTCTGGCATTTCAAGTTCATCAATTTGTTGATTCGATTCATTATTGTGTTTATTAATTTCAATACGATCTAGTAGATTATTTGCATATTTGTGTAGCGAAATTGCATGCAATACTAACGAGTCCGTTGGTGGTAAACTAGAAAATCGACATTTTATTAAATAATAATCTATAAAATTGTGGAATATTCACGTTATTTGCTCGATATCTAGTTGAGATTCATCTTCATTGTTGAATTGATTGAGAAACAATTTATCCATTGCACGTTCGATATCGGCTTGTAAATCGGGCGTATTTGAAGATTCCGGTTCTGTGGGCATTTCGCCCCAATGAGGCACAGTCGACATTATTGATAATATTTAAAAATAAATTGTTTATATCGCTCGATTTTAAACAATAACATAACCTAATTTTTAATCAGTTTGATAATTTTGACAGCGAGGGCAGCACTGCAGTCGCAATGATCGTAATACTTGAGGTCTGCTCAATTAAACCAACCTCATATGACGTCATTGCATGATGTTTTAGAAGAAATTTATGCTATTTTTTGATTGTGAAAAATTATCAAAGGACTATACAATAAAATTATCTTGCATTTTGTTAAGTGTAGTTGTAAAAAAATAGCGCTTTATTAAAATAGTTTGTTCCGATAAAGTATCAAGATGACCTTGTTATGTACCGTGCTATTAGGATAAATCACGTTGCCGCTGATCTGTCATAACTGTCATTTATGAACAATTGTCAAGTCGTAGTGAAAATTTTCAAAAATATTGTAGGTAATTAATATTTATTTTTAATAAACATACGATTAATAATTAATATACAATTGTTTATTTTAGATTTTTAATTAAGAAATAAATTAATTTAATTATGGTTACAATTTTAATTTGATTCATCATTTCAATGTTGATTATGAAGTGGTTATAAGAGAATTGATTAATTAGAAGAAAAATATGGCAACAATTAATTGGCGCGATGATATTTTACAAAAATTACAAAAAAGAAATCGTGTTGAAACTGAATGTTTTCATGATTTAATCAATCATCGTAAGTATTTATTTGTAAATTACCATATTAGATAACGTAACCTTTATATTAATTGTTGTAGATAATAAAATTTTTGAAAATATCAACGTATTGAAACACGAGAATCTACAATTATCGATACAATTAAAATTAGATGGTGAACGTACAAATCTTGGTGGTAATAATAATAATGATGGTCGTCTACAAGAAAAAATTCAACATTTAGAACAGAAACTATTAGTACAACAAGAAGAATTAACTGATTTACATCGCCGTAAAGGTGAGAATTCCCAACAAATCATCGATCTAAACAATAAATTACAAGAAAAAGAAAAATTGATTGTAATAAAAGACATTAGGTACCTATATCTTGAATGTTTATTATTGAATTTGTTGATTTTAATTTGTTGTAATTCTTTTCATTGATAGTTTAGCGGAAAATGCAGCCAAAATTACTAGTCTACAAGCTGAAATTGCAATGTTTGAGAAGAATAATCGTGAATTGAAATTATTAAATGATGCATTACGTGATGAACATCAAGCTTTACAATTAGCATTTACATCACTTGAAGAGAAATTGAGAAAAGTTCAAGTATGTATATAGATTGATTAACAACAAATATTTAAGTATAAACTTTTATTATATTTATATTATATAGGCTTATTTAAGTTAATATGCCAAGTTTATTGCACAATTTATGTAAATATCGTTTGTGACGTGATTGTAATTCAAATTTATTTTGAATCAACACTCTTAAATTTTCAAAATTATCACTACCAAGGTCTTCTCAATCTAAATTCAGATTTATTTTTATTTAAATTAACTTTATTGTATTATTACCGATTTTTATGCCATTTATATAAATATTGCAGTTAATTTTAGACTGTTGATTAGTTTATTTTAATATTTATTTAATAACAATTTCATGAATGATGATATGTGAAGTTTTACATTTTCTATAAATCTCTGCCAAATCTAATAGTATACATGCAATTTAAATCTACACGTACATAATGTTCCATTTTGATGATTTAGAAAATTAATTAAATTAATTAAAAATTATTGTTTATAAAATTGACTGAATACAAGCGATAGCTTTAAATGAATCAGTCACAATTTACAAAGTAATTTTGGTACTAATTATACGATATTATTATAATTATAATTATAGATATTCCTCGTATACACTTAGGTGGAATGCTGTGTATGTGTAAATAATCCAATTTACACACAAGTTTGTTTTTTTAATAAATGTTACTCATATTTGAATTATTCTTGGATTTATGCCAATTATGAAAAAGAAACCACTTTTATTTTGTGCAAATTGTGATTGATTCAAGTGTATTTTTGTAAATTATCCGAAACCAGAGCCTCTAATAATTTTATTTTTGTATAGGATGAAAATGCACAATTAGTTGAACGTTTAATCAAATATAAATCTAAAGATGCTGATAGGATGAATGAAGAGAATGATAATTTCTTAAAGTAAGTACAAATTCATCTTAAAATAATCTCATTTATTGTTTCTATTATTTAACAAAATTGCAATGGGAAGCTTTTCTTTTTTTGGTTTTATTACGCTTATCTTTGGCTATTCTTCATTGCTGAATTATATTGAATATTAACAATAATTATTAATTTGATTGTTAATATTTGATGTAATTGCTGATTTGCATGTTATTTCACCAAAATGCACCAAAATTTTGTTAACAAAAAAAAAAAACACTAAATTTGTGCTGGTGGAATCGCAGTAGTTTGATTTCCAGTGAAGGTCCAAGAAACGGTTCTTCAGTACTACGCAAGTTTGGCTTATTTAAGTAAGTGAAGTTTGCTTATTTTATAAATAAAACTCTTGCTGATTATTTTTAAAAAAAAGAGAAATTTTTAATATTTCTAATTTTATTATTAATTTTGATTTTAGGAAAAGGTATGCTAAAATGCAGAAAGAAATCGAAGAAGCATGCCGAGATACAAGAGGTGTATCACCTGAAGATTTACAAGAAGGTTATGGACCAATATGTCAACAAACAATACCAAGTAAAGCTACTGTTAAATTTGTAAGTGTGTCTAATTATTATTAATTAATCAAAAAATTATATGATTTTATTTAATTAGGATGCCCATGATGGTGAAGTTAATGCTGTAAAATGGAGTCCATTAGATCGACTTGTTGCAACTGGTGGTGCTGATCGAAAAGTAAAACTTTGGGATATTTCAAAAGGTTAGTTTTAATTATTACGAATCATAATAGAATTAACGTTTTTTTTCTTGTTTTTTTTTTTAAATTTAGATACCTGTGAAAATAAAGGGATGTTAGTGGGTAGTAATGCTGGTGTGATGTCTGTTGATTTTGATTCAACAGGTACATTAATATTGGGTGCTTCTAATGATTATGCCAGTCGTGTTTGGACAGTAGCTGATCAACGTTTGAGGGTAAGTCTTTTTATTATTCTCTCCAATCTCGTCTAACGTAGATATAAAAAAGTCTGCATATATTTAATATGCTTGCATAATTAATGATTTTTTGGTACACAAAAGTCTTTTTAATTTTATCAAGTCAATGTTTTGAATTGAAAGTAATTTGTCGTCCGTGTTCTTGTAATTATCCTTCAACATATTCGTTTAAGGAACTCCCATAAATTTTCAATTGGATTGTAATTTAGAGATTGCGGAGGAGTATAAAGTTGCTCTTTTACATTATACAACCATTGATTTACAAATAAACATCACCATTCGGTTGAAAAATGCAATTTCGTTCGATATTTAATTTCTTAGCACTATCTTTCAGTTTATTTGCAAAATAATCTTCATAACTTTCAAGATTAAGTGTTGTCTTAAGTCTTTGGGCATGTATTCTTCAACAAATACTCAATATTGGGTGCTCTCTAAACAGCAACTATTGACAGAAATACGTTTCTTTGTTTTAATCTCAGATAAATATGGCTTACGCTTTTCCACACGACCGTAATAATTTAGATTTCCTTAGTATCCTTCGTACTGTTTTTTTTTTCAAAAATAGTTTGATTGTTGTTTCTCTGCAGCGATCTTACAAGTAGTATCAATTTAAAGCCTTGTACATACATGCTACACATGCCTCGACTTGAGGCATGTGTGGTAATAAATACCAACCGGCACATACTCGGGCCAATCGAAAACATACATTTTAACGCGAAAATATGCAGCGAGGCAGATACAAATTGACACAATCGTTCACATGCAACAGACTGTCTTGCATTGAGGCGCTTTGCTCGTAGCTGTTTTACTCTAGCTAGCCCTCGCACGTGTGTAGCGCACGCCTCGCCACGAATATGCAGGTACGCACATAACGAGGCTCGTGCTTCAAACGCGATGCGACGTACGCTTCGCAATGTGTGTACAAGGTTAAAGGTTTCTTTCTTTCTGGTGATTTGTTCTTCTCTGAGCTTTGGTTTAGAACTGACATGACATAGTGAATTAGCGATCTTAAATGTGATTTAATCTATATATTGACGCTTTCCCTTCATTTTTAAACTTCAACAAGAATTCCACTTTTATGAGTCTCACTGTATAAATAAATAAAAAAATTAATTCTCTAATGATGTGTCCGTAGTTTTATGTAAATATACGGTAGCGATCCGTCATATTTTCGTTGACTTTGCGCATATTTAACATGATGTTTTTGAAAATAAAAATAGGTACATCAAAAGGATGTTGAAAGTTTTTTATATGTATAAAAATCCGACGTATTTACGTTAGTGTAGTTAGGTATATACTTACCCGGATATTATATTAGCTTCGTTTCTAGTTAATGGTTAGCAATAATGTTTTAACATATAACTAATAGTACCAAATGTTTCTCTACGTATACTTATGACTACCTGTAATTATATTAATGGATTTAATATGTGTAAAAATTATTTGATTGATGATTGTGGCACGTATCAAAAAATTATTAGAAATCCTTAAATGGTATTGAAGGAAATAATAGAAATATTTCCGTAATCGTTTTCTTCTTTTTATTATGATGACGATGATGATGATGATGATTATTATTATTATTACTATAACTGAAACAATTTCACAATAAATCATTTTCGATGATTTTATCTAAATAGAAAATTTTCATGTAAATTGTCACCAACCTATGGGCAAACTTTATCTTTTTTTGTTTTATTTTGTTTTATGTATGTTGTGAAAATGGAAATAATGAATGAATAAAATAACCTTAAGGTATACATAAATGATTTATAACGTTATATATGATGTTCTCTTTACAACTTTACATACCTGATAACAACAATATAGTGATGTTGAGAAATAAAATAGAGAAATAATAATAACATCAACAACAACAGCAACTCGTTACTGTTTTGAATTTTTTTTTATTCTCTTTCACCTTGTTTTCATAACAAATTCTCAATTTAATCAACGACATCCTTTTTTGGGTGAATAAATTAAAAAAATATTAAACAAGTATGTAAATTACTTATTGATATTTTTTTAAATTAAATTCAAATGTTTCCATTAATAATATAAAACATCAATCATTGATATAATTTTATTCTTCTTCTCGATATTCAAGACCAGTTAATTCAACGAATATTTTAGCAATAATTCTACTTCGTATTTTGAATTTGTGGAAGGTAATTTTCTCGTATAATTGCTGAAATTTACTGTAATAGCTCAACTTAATTAGAATAATACAACCCTGTTTCTGCTCGTTTATTTAATTCTTTTTTCTCTCTTTTAAATATTAAACAACTGTTTTGGATATTATACCATTTCGTATAGGTGTATGATTTATTTGGTTAAAATGCCGGTTTCATATTTATATTTTTGATTTTAGAAATATTGATGTTGATTGTATAGGGGGCGAAACCGGTCTATCCGTTATTCAATAAACTACATAATAAATTGTAGATGGGTAATATTGTCGGATTTAAGTAATTTTTTGGTGTTTTAAATTAAAAAAAATACCTAGTCATCAATTTTTTATAAAATCAAATAATTGTGAAATATGAGTAATTTTACCAAACATTTTTCTGTTTACAAAAAATGTACTTTAACGTTTGTCTGAATTGAATAAATATTGTTTTTAATTTTTGGAAATAAAAGTGAGCTTTATTGCTTTATATTCGATTAAATTACAACAGTTGTTTATTGTTTTATGAAATTAATTAAAGTTCGTTGTTTTGATATGCATCTACATATAGGCATGTATACCTGTATGAAAGAAAGATAATGTTCACGATTTGTTTTTTACCAAAATGACCATGTGAATTATTCATAGTACGTTATTTTCGTCTAGATACATACGCATTTTGTTTAAAATCAGAAAATAGATATTTTTATTCTATTAGTTTATATTTTATTTATCTTTTTTTTATAAATCATTCATTAAATTAATCTCATTTCTTGGGTCATTAATCTTTAATTAGTAAAATGGACGAAAAAAAGTAATCGAATATTTTTCAATCATCTATTACTACATATAACAATCTATTAACTGTTTTGTAAATTACACAACCGTGTAAGATTTTTTTATATTTTCTTATTACAGGAGAATGTGATCAATTAAACTACTGTTGATCTCCTTTTTATTATTTTATTTAAGTAAAATTTTTAAAACTGTATCTACATATCTATGTAAAAAGTTTTCATTTAAATAATAGAGCGATTTAAATAATATTTTAAGGCTTTGTAGAGTGGCCCTCAGAGAAAATTTTAGTAAAATTAGAAGCTAGCAGCTCATCGGGAAGTCGGTCAAAAAATACTTGTTTTAGATAATTTTTCGATTTTCAAAAACGAGTTAACCACTTAAAATGACTTGCGATTAGACTGATTTGCAAACCTTTGCAATATTGATTTTTTCGTTTTTTTGTATTGCATTCTGAAAAAAAAATGCGAAACATTTTCACCTATTTTAGAAAATAGTGGAGAAAAACGAAAAAAAAATCAATGTTGGAAGAACTCTCGTGTCATTCTAACAAGAAACGGAATAATACAGATAAAAACCAAATAATAATGGACGTATGTTTCTTTAACCGACCATATTCACATTTGGGGGTTGAAATTACTTCTTAAAGTCCCCCAACCACAAAAAACTTATTTTTCGGGATGGCTCGGGAACCAGGCAAGATTTCTAATTCAATCAAATCTAAAATATTTCGCACAGACAGCAAATCGAAAAGATTTATCAGTGTGTGTAAATGGTGGGATTTACACATTAGTTTTGTGTTTATTTCATGAAATTCACCTCATTATAAACACCAACTTTAACTTTAACGTTGAATCAACGTAGAAAAAGAGATAGGCTAAGTAACAGTCTCAAATTATGAATATTTAAAATAGTTTGCCCTTTTGTATCAAGTTCAAGGGCTGCTTTTGTTTACGAACAACATAATTGTTATATTTAACGTAGCGTATCTGCAATCATTTTGTTTGTTTGTCAGTCTATAAAATGACAATAGTAATTTTTAGTATAATAACCATCATAATCATCATTTTAGTATTATAATAGTATATTATACAACGAGTCTATAATGAATGCTATTATTACCGAGAATGAAGTTTACAACACAAGCGAGCGGAGCGAGCGAGTGTTGTAATCATTCGAGGTTATATTAGCATTCATTAAAAGCGAGTTGTATACTATACTTTATCTACGACTTATTTCTAAGTGGATAGGTAGGTGGTGTACGAGAATATTTACCTTCTTCATCATTTTCGATTCAAAAATCGCACAAAAAATTGACACTTATTTACAACTGTCTGTTGAAACTGTTATTTATTTTTTGTCGTTACCATGGTTTTTTACATTTAACAGAAACTGTTATCTACTACTAAAATCGTCTTCTTTATCACTTTCCATTGTAAATACAACGAATATTCTCACAACTAAGTATTTGTTCGAAATTTCAGAAAAATTAAATGTCATTTCATTCAAAATTGCATGAAAACGCCCACTTTAGGCCTACTTGTTGAAACTATTGTTAATTATTTTAGTCGTTACCATGGTTTGGTTACATTTGACGGAAATTATAATTATAAAATACTATTTTCTGATTGGCTGATGAGAGGGATATTCATTTACTTTATCTCCCTAGGGATATAAAGTAGGTCATTACATTACAAAAACCACAAGTATAATGATCACTTTATATATAAGTCGTAGATAAACATAATTATTTAGTAGGAACATGAATAAAATCCTATTTAATAGTAGGAGTTATCCGTAAATAAAACCATAACGTTCTTACAGTGGAAGAGTACGGATACATTAACAATTCAAGGTTTCGTTGTTTTTTTTTGAATATATGGCTGTGTATATTATTTTGTTTGTTTCCTACAGTTAAATTCTGCAGAATTCCTCACTTTAATATCAAATTAATTTTTAAATAGAAAGAAAAACAATGACTACGGAAGTCAAAAAAAGTGTGCGTGTCTTACTACAGTATAGGTAGAGACTTATTGTTATATATTTCTCTAAGCGTATGTATTGTAAATGTTGGACCACCAACAGGTGTCAGATGTTTAATTTATGACATTGCTGTAATCTTCATTAACTCCTACCGTACAAAATGAACTACTCTTGTATAAATGTAACTATAGATATAGCAAAATTTATGGCATTCAAACATCATAAATTAATAAGGAAATCATCAATATTTATATACATTGACATATACGTTTATACATTAGATTTTCATTAAGTTAATTTTTTTCTATTTGCTTTAACAATTAAATTAATTTTTTATTTCTAAATTTTTCAACTATAAATTTTCAATAATTACTTTATTATTAAACAATGTTGAAATTTATTTTTAAATTAAAGACAGAATTACGAGTAATTTAATGTAATTTATGGTAAATAAAAGACATTTTGTGAACCATTATCAAGTTTAAGTGAGTATTAACGAACAACAGAAACACCTAAAATACGTTAAATTTCAATAAGTTTGGTTCTTATCTTGAAATTAAATTTATTATCTAGCATACTACTTATATAAGTATAGGTATAAGGGAGAATAAGAAGAAGAAGAAGAAGAAGTGGGCGAGAATTTTAACAATAGATTAAAGCCTGGCGAGCTTTATATTAACAGAAATTACGATAAATTAATCTTAATTGGTTTAGAAAAAGTTATTTTTATAAGAAGATCTATTTTTCATGTTTTAATGTTGGTTATTATTATTATTATTACTATTATTATTAAGAGGGTGATATTATAAATTTCAATCTACTCCACCTAAATGTCACTAACATTCATGCCCATTACAACAGTTTCAAACAATATTTTTATGGTTACCTAACGCCTCCACTATAGTATTGTCTTTATTAATTTAAATTTGGTGGAGGCGCTTGTCAAACATAGTTTACACATCTATACAATAATCCATACATACAGGGGGAGCTTATTGTATTTGATGTTTATAATAGTTTACGTACACTATACATGTACCTATATTAACAAACTATAATGTTTCTATAATATTGATTATAATAAAGGTCTTCGAATATAAATTATTGGAAATTTCTAATAAACTTTCCGGATCTTAATATTGTACTTTATTATGTTATTATGTAAAGCTTGTAGAAATTGGGGTAAGAAGATGTCTTAAAGATTATTAAGAGGAGTCACATTTGTATTTAGCTTGAATTATACTGTGCAACTTTAAAAATATTTTACGAAAAAATTGTGAAAATACTACTCATTAACCGGTTTTAACGGTACATCCATGAAGGAAAATATGTATGTATACCTACAACGTTTAATTTAACTTGTACAGCTTGATTTTAACAGTTACACTACTAATGAAGAAATAATTAAGTTCTGTTGTTAAATAATTAGACAAATAGATACATAGATGAAAAATTTAACATCATTATTATCGAGTTAAAATATTAATATATGCTTTAAATAAAGAAGACAAAGAACACCGATTCTAAATAACTGCGTACCAATTGATGATGATAAACTTTTGACATTGTCGCCCTAAACTTGTCCTAAGCGCGTCAAACATTTATCTTTAGAAATGTGTGTATAGGTCAAAGATTAATACTATAATTATGCAATCGCACGCGACTAGCTTGAATTTTAATATAACAAGACGAAATTACTATGAAATCTGAAATAATTTATCGTTTTAATTGTGTATACAATTATGCGTTGAAAAGTCGTCAAAATTATCATTCAATATAAACTGATTAGAGCTTACATATTGCCTGGCACGTAGAATTAAAAATATGAAAATATAGCCTCATGTAGGTACTTTGTTTGATTGGAATTTAAAGTTGTCCAAATCTGTCTAGATCTACGATAACTGTAACTAAACCTGTATCTTTAAAAATCGTTCTTTCATGCTGAAATGAATGACGTTTATTGATGTTCATTTACAATGAAATTATTGAAAAAACACTATAATTTTAGAAAATTATAAAGAACATCAAAAGGAAACATGCGAGTCATTTCAATTATCAATTCTTATTTATTTAATTGTCATTCCCAAGATGTTTTCCTTAGTGAAATTATTTTCTTTTTTATCCATCCGATCTTAAAGAACTTCTATGGCAATTTTAATAAAGAAATAAAACAATGTTTTTCATTCAATTCATATATTTAGATAGAAAATCAGCGCATAACTTAAATATATAAGTATTAATTATAAAATAATAATTGTCTAAAATTAATACATGTAAAAAAAAAATCGGAAATATTATGGTTGGTTATTGGGAAATAATTAATGTAATATTGGGCGTTTGAGCATGGATTATGTTTCCCGCATATTCGTATGCAAATAAACATATCCGGAGCATTTCCGGAGACTAGGATAAGCTTCAGATTTAAATAATAATAATAATGATAATAAAATATAAAATACATTCACACGCACATTCATACAAATATTACGAAATTAATTATAGTTAATAATAATATTAATGATGATGATAAAAAATAAAGCAATCGTCAATTCATTCCAGGTCATCCTAGAATCCTTTAAATGCTACGCCCTGTATTCTAATACGTCTAGTAACGTTGTCTTTTATTGTTTTTTTTCTTTTACTTATAATTTAAATATACAGTTGAGGATAGCTAACCTAAACCACTCAAAAGCTAGAATTGTATAGAGAAATTTTATAGAATTGTGGCAACGTTACTGTAAGCTTAATTAATATATGATTTTTTTTCTAATATTAATTTATCTAATCGAGTATTATACTATCGAATAAGAATACGGCTGAATGGATATTGCAATCGTTACATTCGAGAGAAAAAAAAAAACAATTAAAACGTGTATGGAAATTCGATAAAAACCTGTATGCAAGCGGACACGATCAAACTTGGCACTTTTTGCATGACTGGACATTACAGTTAGTTTTAAATCGCGACTTTTATGCTTTCGGTTTGGAATGATGGCAACTGTATTTTATGGTGCCGTTGATCTGTATGTTAATTTGTAAATTGAAAGGGCAAAAAAAAAAATAATAACCGAGTTGGGTGTGTTGAAATTTTAGGCAAAATTACGATACATATACAGGTAAATATTAAGCGCGATTTTCATTATAATATCAACGCTGTTTTGTTAACTGTTATTGGTGCTTCTTTTAAAGTATTTAAATTATTAAGAGTATCACACGTAATTTGCCAGTGTTTTTAAAAGCGTCGCGAATGTCCATATCCTGGATCGTATAATTTGCAAAGACTATCAGTACGTCCTGATGGAATACTTAAACTAACTGACATACCATCAGGATTTAATTTATCGTTCGATCGTCGCCGTTGCCACATAAATGTCCATATTGCGATAATGAATAATTGAATTGATAAAAATATAATTGATGCAACAATTAATCCAGCCATATTAATACAATATCCTGTTTCGTTTGGTATAAAGATTGCTTCATTGCCTATTGTTTGTGATGAACGATTATCACGTTCAAATCCAAATTTATCAGTAATTTGTATAGATTGGACTAATAATAGATCATCTTGTGGATTTGTTGTTGAACGCCTTCGGCGGCGTCTACCATATGATACAACTGAACGCAATTCACCAGTTGAATCTTCTTGGTCACATTGAACCGGTTCACAAGTTGGCATACATGGTGTTACTAAAGCACGGAATTGTACAACTTCAGATGATGGGAATTTAAAAGCATCGAAATGTGATAATAAAATCTGAAAATTAAATTGGAAATTCTATAATTTCTGCATCTATAAAATTATAATTTGTCATTATTTACCTTTCCTGATTCAGCTGATTTGTAAATTGGTCCCATAATGAAATGATCAGTTGGACAACCATCTGAATCAATTAAGACAATTTCACTAGAATCAACACCATCCATTGCGACTAATTCACGTACGAAGATCTCGTAAGGACTGTTTCTGTCCATTATTTCAAAACGTAAAGCTAAAGGATCACCAACTTCAGCTGTTGGCATAACATCACCACCACTTCTGTCAGTAATTTTCATCGCTACATTTGGTGAATCAACAGTTACTTCTTCAGATAATGCCGGTTGTATATCACCATGTACACCTAAATCGACTTCATTTGTTACACTTTTATTTGTTAAATCATATTGACAGGTTACAGCTAAACCGAGATCGGAGCTTGTAACAATTTTGTCGTGATGTTGTATAACAACATCATTAACATATCTGGATTCAAAAAGGAAAAACGACAACAACAATTTAATAATATTATCTTTTTATGTTTCGATTTAAGTATTACCTGCCCAATCCGTTTTTGCGTACGTTGCATTCTAGATTATCATACGCCATGCTTAATTCGAACTCAAGACTGTTATTAACATCACGTACACAAGAATTCGGACTGCCTTTGGCGTAGATTTTACCGTCAAACAGTTTACTGGTTTGGATGCGGGCTACCATATCGCCAGAACGACAGTCAATGCTGACGTTGTAACATGAACTAAGTTCGTAGGTCGCTGCTTCAGGCACTTCTAAATAAGGATCCTGCAAGACAGAACAGTAGACGTTAATAATTTTCTTTTCGTTACTATTAAATAACAACAAAAAAAAATTGAAGAAATTTACTTGAATATCAGCCAAAGTAGCACGTGAATGATGACTTAAACGACAAACCATCTCACCAGTATCACCATAATCATATGAATGACAACGATATGGTGAATTTAAACATAATTCACGGCATTCATCAACTGAACCAACATCTTGATATACAGAATCGACCGTTTTTAAAATTCTACCATTGATCTTTTTAAATTCACACAATTTACTTGGTTCATCAACACAATTATTCTCCATATAATCATAACCTTCAGCAGGTTGGAAAGCATTACTGCCAGCCAAAGTTAAACGATCCATACTGGAAAGTTCACAATCTCCTGTGGCATTATTATAGTTGGCAGATCTGTAACAAGGAAGGAATTTATTCAATGTTGACAGAGATTGAAGGGAACAACAAAAATTATTTGTTATTTTGAATTTGTGCCCGAAAGCTGCTTCTGATTAGACTTTTCGATTACTTTACTTCCTGTTCTTATAATAGTATTTGTTTTGGAAATTTTCTATCCTTCATTGTATATTTTAATCACGTGTGTTGCATTGTAATAAAATTACATAAAATGGTGGTACTTTTGAATAGTTTTAAATACATTATATACTATAGACTATTTTCAATCTTTTTAATACCAAAAATGGACAAGTCTTAACAGGATAAACTAACCACAAATGGTTGGAGACAATAAGAGACATACACCCAATACTTTAGTTAACATATTTATTATGTTATGTTGTCTAAAGTCGTTTATTCTGTGATTAACAAGTGTAAACTTGAATGGTAATAAGCTCACTTGTCGACAATCTAAAATAGAACGATATAAGAACCTCTATGTATGGAAATTGTTATCAAACAACTAAAACACCTAACTATTCGTTTTATTGAAGATATATTGGACGCCACTAAAACTGACCGAGACAGGTGAATAAGAATAGATTTGAATAAATTGAAGCTTTCTTCAACTAGGTTGTTTTTAATTAGATTCCAACATAATTCAATATTAATAATATTGATTATAGTGAGAGTGAATTGTTGTTATATTATTATTGGTGTTGTGAGTGATGCTTTTTAAAGTGCATAACTCTTGATTTCCGTGCCTGTAGTTGTAGTAGCTTTTATTTACAACCACCAATAAACAAGAAAACATATCTATATAGAGAGAGTGAGAGTGAGTGTATGTTATATATCAAATGGTCAAGTTCCGGTCTCATCAATTGTTATATGGCAACTAGTGATTGTATGTATGATGGAGCAATATGGACAATAACTATAATCCATCTGGTATATCCAAGTTATTCCATCAATTCTATTCTAGTATAGTTATCAATAAGGAAAAAAAGACATGAAGGAAGAAAAAAATAACACCGGTTATGGTTTATTTCGTTTCTTAGAGAAATAATGGCTAACATTAAACTAAGTACATGGACAAGTCTACAGTCTACGTACATATGTAAAGCACAAGATCAAAGATGGAACATTTCAAGATTTATTATCGATACTATTAAAATATCGAATGATTCACGTGCACTTTTACCCACTAACGAGAAAGTTGTAAAAAAATACAAAATTTACGGTTGTAAACAGTTATTAAGCATTTTAGTATTCAACAGTGCTACAATCCTGATAAGGATTAGTTACAGTTATCATCTTTCGTAATTTTTTCGGCTATAATAAACACTGGTCTATTTTTTTTTTTAATTTAAATTTTTCTTGATGATTATAGATTAGTTCAAATAATACATATATTAATAAACAAGAGGATGAAGCAGGAAAAAAATAATAATAAAAGTCTCTGAAGATTATTTTAAATTTTGATAATAATCTAGTTGACTCCCTAATTTTGGTCGTTTTTCATCTTGTCTCATCTCCTTTTCGATTTCCATTTCTATTTACATCTTCGTCTATCAACTGAATTTCTACTGAGTAAGTGTGAGCTTATTAAGGTATGATTGCTAAAGAGTTTGAGGAACGCCTATTGGAATTTTTTATTTTACAATAATAAATTATTTTATAACGTTCAATCAAAAATTCTTCTATTACAAGTTTCAATCATGTTTCTTTTTTGTATATTGTTGTTTTAATAGTTATTTATCGTTTTAAAATATCTAGAGATGATATTTAGATTATTTTTCTTTTCATACATGTATATTTAGTTTTTACTGAATCAAGACAAGAATATTAATTTGACAATAAATTAGTGGTTGTTGTTTGTTTTTGTTGTTGCCGCCACCGTCCCAGGTGGTTTTTGTCCACGTGTACAAATAACAAAGCTGAATATGTAGGTAATCAGCCGTGGCGGGCAGATTGCTGGCTTGGAACCAACCAGGGTGGGTTGTTATTGTTTAAGATGCAAAGCGTGTGTGTTTAGTGTCAGAAGCTTTACCAATGACGAGCCACACACAGATAGTTTCTAAATTGTGAGTCACGTTTATGACAACAGGATAATATCAGATGACACTGTTGGCGACAATAATGATCGACACCTAGTGATATTTTATAATATAATTTGTCTTTTTTGTTGTTTTATATATCTATGGTTGGTAATTGTTTTGGTTCATTGCCAAAAAGCTTCTATACGGTTAGAGATTTAGTTGATTTCTAAGTGGACGTCAGTTCAATTAGTAACTTGGTTAATCCTCTATGCAACTTTCGAAAATAGACAGAACATCTATCAAAGTAGTTAGTGGTCAAGATTGTGTGTATGTGTGTATAAATGTACATATATCCCCCATTCCTATTTTAATACATTACCATTTTAATGGTATGTAATTAGTGTAGAGCAATTTTACTCTAACTTTACTTTACTCTACTAACACTTGAAAAGAAAATAGAAGAGTTTTGAATTGTATAAAGATGAATTATATGAGAGTTATATGTTGTTGATGTTTTTAAACAGTTTAACTTGGGTAGAAAGGTGAAGGATTCAATAGATAGACGACTGGCCCATTTATCAGATTGAATCTGCACTCAATATATCTACACCCTTCAATCAACTATATAAAAGGACTTAATAATGCACCTATCAATAAAGCTTTTAGAATCGTACATTTTTTTTTCTTTTACTTCATATAAATAAATTTCATTTTCCAACACCAAAGGTTATTATTTTTGTAATTAAATATATATTTTCAAACACTCAGACAACAGGAAATAATAATGCTTTACAACATACTTAAATGTATACGGTATACTATTGACTTATTTATGAAATAATTGGACCACAAATTAAATCATCTGTAATAAATATAGTCACGTAATATCTACAATTTTACCACAATCTTACTACTACTATTACCATTCATGATATAATAATTGTTAACAATGATTAATTATATCTTAAAAGCTATTCCCACGATATTCCTTTATAACCAGAGAATTCTTGGTTATTTGTTGTTTTTAAATAATGGTAACAACAATAGTAATAATAATAATAATACCACAATCATCCCTTTGGGTTACGATCAATTTAACTGACGCTTTGTATGTATGTACGTCATCGGAGTATTTTCTTCTAAAGCTCTACGTGACGCATGTCGTCTTAAGCGCCGCCAGTAATCTCAGGTAAAGATATCTCTACAACATTTACAGTAATCATTTGTAATTTGTATAAATCTATCTGTACACATGAGTGATTTTACTGTAGGTAGATATATATCTACATACATACATACATAGATATACAACTCTCATATATTCTAATCGTATTTGTTTCGCTTTTCATTTCACAATTATTTGTTAACAAATTCAAATATTACCATAAATTTCATATAGATATCTTTACATTTAGAAAATGTATCTTTTGGTATGCAGCATCACCATCAATACTTGCCAAACGTTATCTCAATCATTTTTGTTGTTAGAAATGACTGATAACCAATGTTGTAGTTAACAGTGTGAGGTATTACTGAAGCTCTTACTCTTCTACATTATCTTTAACATAGAAGATATTCTAAATAATTACTTTAAGAGACGGTTATCTGATTATCTGTCACGTTAAAACTGCACGTGCGCTGTTTCAATTTTTCCACTCTGTCAAGATTTCATGTTAGTGTCATAGTTAATCTATGTATATTCCTTTTTTTTTTGTATAGTCAAGTCGAATTTGATTGAGTGTATGAGGTGCTAATATATATAACCCAAAGGTATAATTGAGAACGAAGTTACTTTCTGATTTTTATAGCTTTACTGGTTTTTCTATGAGTTAACGCTTGAGATTCTACAGAATAATAAAATAACATGAAATCAGTATAGTGTAGTAATAATTAGTATGCACACATAATCTTATTTATGACTACCATTATAGATCATGATAATCTTTTTAATATCAATAGAAATTATCATATCGTAGCTTATATTTAAGGATGTAGAATTTCATATATCACTAGTAGAGGAATAATAACAATAACAAGAAAAATTAAGTAATAGATAATAGTTAAAAGAAACACGATTGTTGTGTATGTGGCTTAATAAAATTCCAATCGATAAACTCAACGATGTTCCAAATTACTTTACGTGATGTAATTTAACATAATTATTTTATAATTATATGATATTAACTGTACGAACTCGTGATAAATAAAATTAGATAAACAACTTGTCGGCCGAAATAATGTTAAATTTTTGACGAACTCGTAAATTTTTGAGCTTATTGTTAGAAGTAAGATTATAAAAAAATCATATTATTAGATGAATTTAAGGATTGATGATTTTGTAGGGTGATTTTTTCGTTTAAATTCGAGTAGCTGTATGCAAATAACTAAAATTAAAAATGAAACTTTAACCCTCAGGCTGTTTATTTGACAAATTAAAGAAATACGAGTGCTTGTCATAGCAGAATTATCTCCATTTTGATCTTTATTGCCACGCGTTTTAAGACAAGTAAAAGACTTAATTTTAAAGATATTGAATTGGTCAATGATAATATTGAACATTTACGGTTTTACTTAATACTCAAGGGAATTCGAAGGAGTATAAAGTTATGATTAGACTTTATAATTACTCAATTAATACACAGAGATGGAGATCAAGATGTTACCAATAAAGTAAACAATTATTATTATGAAGAATACGGTATCTATTAGAGATTGGAAATTATATAAATTTAAATATTTTTCCATTGTAAAATTTTATAAAAGTTGTAGCGTTAGAATATCTCAAGACTAAAGAAATTGAACACCTGATTCAATTTAATCGAATTGTCTAACTGATTTGTAACATAATTTGATTGTTGATTGAATCGGAAACGTGAGAAATTGTAATGACCCAGAGGGATTTTCTAATCTAACCAAGTTTTTCAAATTCTATTTGTAAATTTGAATCAATGAAATTTAGTGATAAGGGAAAAAGCGAACAAAATTAGAGATAAACATCAATATTCAATAGATTCTTATTAGTTGAAGGATAAAAATAAAGCGATTTATACTTTTGAAAAACTGATACTAAAAATACTACATTTCAATTTAATTTAAATAATTCTCTAACTAAGGATTATAATTGTTGAACAGAAATTTATGTTTAATGAGACGCTTAATTCATGTTTCCAATCTTGCAATAGACATTGCATATAAATTGTCACAGTTTGAGCTTATTAAATATGGATTTGTCTATGGAATGCAAACATTTCAAAGCTTTAATACAATAAATCAGCTCTCGAGGATCATTTCTTAAAGATTTACGTTGCTATATAATTAATTTATATGTATTCCCCATCCATTTGGACATTGCCGACTTGACTTGATTTAAACAACACTACAAGACGAATTATTATCGATTTTTCAATTTACTTTTTTACTGTATTTCTTTTGATGGTCTTTAATGGAAATCGATACCAATTCTACACTATTGTTGATATCAGTTATATTTTACATTAGATTGCTTTACTTTAATATCGATATTATCGAACTGGTGATTTAAGCTGGCTATATTTTAATGGTAGGATATAAAATCGATGACTTTGTAATTTGTTATCAATGTGAAAATTAGACGAAGAGGGAAGGTTTCGATTTATCTGAATGTGTGTGTATGTATGTATATGGAACTTGCTTTCTAACTAAATTCCTATCTGAATCCCGTATGCTAACTTAATTCTAGAATTTGAAAGAGAAGTCGAGATAGTGAGGAAGGGTGAAAGAGGGTGGTTATAGTCGATTCACAGCATCCGGCTGGGTTGTGGTGTTCACCAAACTTTGGTAATTATCGTGGTGGTTTGTCTTGCTAGGTTGACCATCGACCTTTCGTTCAATGTAATTTAATAGTAAAAGGGGCGAGGTAGATATTAACCGATAACCGGTCTGTCTTTAACGAACCCTAATTCTAATATTTAAAATTACACTGAAAATAAATGAATGACAAAAGGGCAGGCATATAAGCAAAACGGAAAAAGAATGAATTGTAAAATTGAAAAACATAGAGGGTGAAAATGTTGAGTAAATTTTGTAATTTCGGGTTTCAATATTGTAATAGCCTACGGTTGTATAATCCTGAAAATGTCTCCTCGTACAAAATGGAATATAATAATAGCAACCAGATAATGTAAAAGATTGAGAATCATTGAAATAGAACACTCGTGTCCGTTAATTCACCATGAAACATTATGGAGGAAAAAATGTGATGTAATTTAATCACATGCCATCCGATAAAAAGTATAGAATGTAGAGAAGAAGACGGAAAAAAGCCGAAGAAAAAGGAATGAAGTACGTTGTTCGAAGATTAATTGAGTAGAAAATTAAAAATGTGCATTGGGGCCGAAATGCGTAGACATCCAAAAATCTTCTTTAATATTTTGCGGAATTGAAGCAAAACTCGCATTTTTTATTGCAATTAATAAATGAAGATCAATATACATTTACACCACAATGGTTAGATTTATTGTAATTGTCCGCTTCAGGGGTTGAATAATTCTACATAGATCATACTTTATTAACATCGAATTATTAAGTAATCTTCGTTTTCCAATCGTATTCGATTTCTTCATCTAATCAATAAAAACCATGCATAATATCCACTAAATGACACCTTAATTCTTATTTATGGTTTTACTGAATTGGTATCAGAGTAATAACATTTACTATCCCTAACGGCTAAATTTTATGAACTCTTTGTGGCTTCTTAGAAAATCGACGATAATATTCACATTTCATCAACGAAATTTTATATTTTTTTATACAATAATTACTTAAAAGTCAAGGCGAAAATTTAAAATAGACGAAGTATATTAAAAATACTAGATTCGGTTATTTTAATCGATTTAATAATAGACGATAGGTTTTTTCCCTTGTATAATGTGCCTAAATTGTAACACTCCAGTTATTATGAACCTTTAGAATTTTTTTATTTATTTAGCGTGACTAATACATTCTTGTTGGCTTGTTAAATAATGATGGATTGAAAAACTGTCGTTTAACAATTAATGTTAACACTTTCTTGCAAGGTCATTACGTTAATAAGGTGCTAACTATAATTTTTTTCTATAGTCCTTCTACTCTTTAGAATTTCGATTTAATTTTTACGTTTTTATTAAAACAAGAGTGTTAACAACAGCCTTAATGGTTGTAATAAATTAATACGTATAAGTCGAAAACTAAAGTGCTAACATTGCCAATAAAGTTGAACCGATGCCAAATCGTTAACTTCAATACTTCGAGTACTAAAGAAGTTGTTTTAGTAAAGTTTTTCGTTGTAAAAAAAATTCTTAGTAATGATGCGATATAAAAACCAACAAAAAAATACAATTAAAGCTTTTGTTTGTTTTCCTTAAAATTTAATTAATTTTTTTTTATGCTTGTTTGCTCCACTTTTCAATATATGGGTAGTGTTGAAAGGTGGGAGGTGTTTGGTCGAGTAATTGTCAATATGAAAATTAGTATGCTTAAAATTTGATTTTCTAGGATATGATTTTATGAAAATGCTGATATTGAGTTCAGATCACGTTTCATCCATTAGCATTATTCGCTTCAATTATTTTCCGATAAGAAATCTCTCTTTACTTGCAAATTATGAATATGTGTATGTTACTTTAGTTATAATAGCTTTATTCGTTATTATTTTTATCTTTTTGAATTCTATTTCGAAACGTTAATAGAGTGTTATCCGTTAGTTTTTAGTATATTCAACGATGATAATTCTAATTCAAGATACGCACGTACAATTCAATTCGTTTCACATTTTTTCTCGCTACGTTCAATTGTTGTGCTGTTGTTTTAACATTAAGAAAATTCTCTAGGGCTCTCTATTATTTTTATTTTTCAAAAAAATTAACTAACCTGCAAGTGAATTCCATTTCTCCTAAACACATTTCTAAGCATTCTTGACGTGAATTTGCTACTTGTTTACTTCTTAAATAACCATTTATACGATAATTTTGTACTCTGTCAATACACCAGGAACGTTCACATGGTTTTACTCCTAAACAGTTCTTTTGGGCATAAATTGTAAATACCGGAAATTGTGATTTCGTTAGGGCTCCTGCAAATAAGAAAAATTATCATTAAAACTTCGTTTGTTTATTGTTGTTATTGTTGTTGTCGCTTTCGTTTGATGTAAATACGGTGTAATTTCTTTCATAATATCTGTCAGGAAGTTGTTTAGTAAACACAGAACTTTAGCTTTATTTCACCTGACAAAAACAGAAATGAAATAATGATAATTTTATAGCCTTTCAACATCACGACATTTGTGTTAGTATCTCTACCTTAAGGTCTCTTTTTGCATAATTTTTGTACATTTACTTTAATTGAATGACGGATTTCGTACAGTACCGTGATTGCCTGAAACTTTTGCAAATTTACCATATTCTTTCTTTTACTCTCATTATATTACATTATTAACATTCATGTAAATGTGAAAAGTATACAAGTAATATAAATATGATCCTTAGATTGGATTAAAGGATATTTGATCTGAAATCTAATTATTTTGGTAAACATACTTGTATATGGAATTAATACCAGGAATACGTTGGTTAATAGGAACAAAACGAACATTAAAGGATCCAATTTGATTTTAGGAGGAGTTTAAAGGTTTCCTATTCGTTATGATTGTAGCTATATTGAATTGGTTGTAATATGAAGGGATTTCCAATACAACAAGCTTCAATTGCAGTTTCTAACTTACATTATACAGACTGCCCAAGAAATGTGCTTCTACACAACAATATCTTGCGAATATTCACCATAATTATGTTCATTATTTTTGAATTTATTAGGAATCTTATTTAATCTAAATTTGTTAATTTACTCATTACGAATATGACGACTGGCAGCAATAATAATAATAAACAATAATATTGGCATATATCAATTAATTGGTAGTCTTAAGATACAGGAAAGACAGATATTAACGTCTCAAGTGCATCGATGAATCAAACTTAATCTAAGAAATCACATTAATTAGAATATCTCAATAATTTATTTCTAATAATTATCGGTAATTGCAATATGATGATGAAGTGAACTGATTATTTTTTGAATTTGAATCAAGTCTTTCAATTCTTAAATTAGTATAATAATATTGGTGCTAGTGGCGGCGGAAGTGTTTTCAGTTAGAATTGTATCTATTTATAAATAATATTGATAGAGTAGAGAGTATTTATGCAATTCACTATGCTACATGCAAAACACGAAATCATTACACAGTGTAGACCAATTAGATAGTTTATCCTAAACTATCTAATTGGTTATTTATCGCATCGGAATTATAGAAAAATATAATTTTCACAAAAATCTCATTCGAAATACAAATTTGAAAGCTTTAAAGTAGACTATTGGCCGGTTATTATTATAATTACCGTTGTACAACTGGTAAATAGCACTCTATCTTCTATGTCTCGATTTTATCGAGACCTGTAGTTTAGAATCATGTTGTGGTAATTAGGTACGTGTTAATGGTTTTTCTGTTGTTTCTTAATAAAAATTTTCCTCTTTTTTTTTCCCTCTTCGTTGTTTTATTAAATGTAAGAGAGAACAATATTAAAAATCTTCTAACAGAACACAACACGATTTTCTTGTACAATTAAAACATGAACGATAATTAAGTTTGAATTTTTTTCACCTTTTCTCTGTTTACAAATGGAATATTTAGAATTTTAATTCGTATTTGAATTAATGATAAGGGATCGGTATAATTATCAAATAGGGGTAGCTTAAAGCGATCATTTCATGGGATTTTGTAAATTAGTATGCCACTCCATCAGGGATATGTAGAATTGTAATTTACATATTATAATTCCTAAAATTAGTATAGTATTTCTAGTACTTCATACAACTTGCCATTTATTTAATGTTAGAGGATTTTATTACAACTACTACTATTGGAAATTGATTGAAAAACAATAATATTACAAAAAATAAAATTGAAAATTAGATAATAACGTTTCTCATATCATCACCGTTAGAATTATGTAATAATATAAATCTGAAAGTTTTCGGACTATTTCCGCATTGTTTCAATCGCATCTCCACTACTACTGTATTGGAATTTAAATGACAAAATGACGATCCAATCGGATTCATTTGCCTAAAGTCAAGCCGACCAATTATTCACAATTAAACTGTAATATCATCACGTTGATTTCCTAGAATTCTGTTAACGTTAAATTTACAAATTTATAAATTAACATAGGTTCATGTTTTTGGATTAATTTAGAAAATGTTCATATAGCGTACATTTAAAACGTAAATAACATAATATTTGATATTATGCGTGAGAGAGTTTTCCTGTTGTTTTATTATGAATAAACTCGGAAATTTTCAAATTTATGTGTATAATAAAAACATTGACAAAGCGAAATTTTGAAGAAGAATTTCTATCGTCATCATCATCATCACTCGGTATATTTATTTTATAAATTTCCCCCATTTTATATTATCATCACAAAATATTGTGTATTGTTTTTACTAGTTGTGTAAATATTTCATTGATTGAGTGAGTGAATCGCTCGCTCTTTCTCATCAAATTTATCAAAACATATTTACTGATGTCAGATTTCTGTGAATTCCTTCTGTATACAAACATACATAGAGCATCATCAAATTTGTTTGATTTTTCGCACCAATAAAATATTAAAGGCAATCGTATAAAATACACACACATATATATGTAGTTGAATTTCCGTTTTTCTCATTTTGTTACGTGTCTTTATCGAAATCGATGAATTTGTCGATGCTTTTGTTGATATAAAAATTGACTGGAAGCAATCGTATCTTTCAGGTAATGTTATGTATGTTGTTGTTGTTGTTGTAGAAAATAAACTATTCTCATACCGTTCAATGATTTTGTTGTCAAACAAATCCAAGAAATTCTACAACAGTATCTAATACGTGAGCTAGTCTATGTACGTGTTTCTTTTAGATGCATTCAATGCACACAGAAGCTTATCTTTACCAATAAGTTTTCGTAAGGCTACGTTTTTTTAAAAGACTACACTTACACGAACTTCCTCAATTTACGAATCCATCTCTATATCTAACTAATTCTTTTAAATTAATCGCAAAACTAGTCATGTTAAGCGTATATTTTTATTGTTAGTGTATACCGTATGTCCCATTTAACTATGGCCAGTTATTATGGATAGCTTTCATTAATTAGCGAACGATTCCAAAAATATTTCAAGGATTTGAAAGAGGGTAGCTGAAGGAAAAAAAATTAGAACCTAGCAGCTCATTTGTAAGTAGGTAAAAGAATGTTCGTTTCTGACGAGGTAGCAGTTTTCAAAAACAAGCTGAACACGTAAAACGACCAAGAATGATTTGGAAACCTTCTCAACATTGATTTTTTTTGTTTTCCCCCATTGCATTCTAGAAAAATGCGAATCATTCCCACCTATTACAGAAGAAAATGAAGAAAAACGAAAAAAAAATGTTGAAAGGAAGGATCCTCGAGTTATCCTAAGTCGTTCCAAATAAGTTACGAGGTCTTACTTTTGCTAAATTGTTCTTCAGTTACCCTTTTTCAAATCTTTGAAATATGTTTCGAAGCGCTTTCCAAATAATGGGAGTTGTCATAACACTTTTCCATAGTTAGCTGGGACACACGGTATTTATGAGGGATTTTTATGAAATAAACACAAATAATATGTTGATTACCGACTAAAAATATTATAGTAATGAAACGTTTAATGAAAAAACTTTAATTACTGTTTGGATATAATTTAAAATTTTTCAACGCGAACTTTAAGCTTTCATTCACTTCATTAATTAATCTATGCAAATATTAGTGTAGAGTTCAACTTATTTATACAAAGCTTGATTGATTCGTGGTTTTTGAACAAAACAAATACTATCAGTTTTTCAAGATCTGTAGCAGCCTGAAGGCCGCAGGTGTATCAATGTTGAGGTCATCTAAGCACAAGAAACTCTCTCAAGTCTTCTTTTTAATGAAATTTACTTTTTTTTCTGCTTGAATTTCAAAGGCAATCCATCTATTGTTTCGAGTTTTTAGCGATTATTTGAAGAACAAAAATGTGGTAGTTGTTATTGTTGTTGTTGTAGTAGCAGTAGTAGTAGTAGTCGTTGTCATCAAATTTATGTGTCTTGTTATAAATTGATGTTGTTTGTATGTCTATGGTTCCATGTCTTCACATGATCATTGTCATGCAAGATTCTATCTAATGATTACGCATGTTAAACATTTATTTTAGCGTGGGAACAAATCGATGGACATTCAGTGTTTTCGTATAGTTTATCATGTTTGTTGTCTCTTTAAATGATGCATATACATTTTATATTATCATCATCATCATCAACATCATCTATATGTGTATACTAGTAAAACACGCAAACATTATACTGATTAGTGTTGTTAGTTAGAGATCACAATTGATTATTAGTGAACAAACTATTTTCTATACGAATGACTTTAATATACATTATACACCTGTCGACATTTATACACACAAAATGAGACCATATCGAAAATATAATTGCCTATAGTAACGCAACTATATGATGATATTCATGATTATTATCAATAATAATTATAATTCGCATCACTGTTGAAATTCCATAATAATTTACAGGTTTCACAATAATATAGTTGTATTATGAATTGAGTGACTTTATATGTATTTGAAATATTCACTCTGTTAAAAAATCGAATAATAAACAATAATTTTATGAAAATAGTATACTACCGTAAATCTATATAGTTGTTCTATCTAATTTGAAATACTTTGATGATTATAATGTTCTTTCGCGTGCTTTTTGCAAATATCGCCAATTATATGCAGTTATTGAAGTGTAAATATTAACATTAAAATATAAAAAGCACGCAAACACATTTTAATATTATTGATTCGTTATTGAAAGAAAAATTAAGATTTTTATAGTGTCTTCATCCCGTTGTAAGTCATCCAATTTTATATTTAACGGTAATTTATAAAATTCATTATATAAAAAAAATAACTAACTAATTAATTGTTAGAACTATTTCACAATTTAGTAATCTGCCTGACAATCCATCATGATTGTCATCAAACTAGATTGACAGCTATGATTACTAGTACGAGACAAGAAGAAAACACAATCAATATTTTACAGTTACATTAAGAAAAATCTTGACAACTCAATCTATAATCGCTAATCGTTTTTTTTCTTCGCTTTATAGGATTCCATCTGAATCTTCCCCAATAATATTACAAAACGTGTTAGATTTACTATGTGAGCGAACCCTTCAAATTTCCACCATTGAATTGTGATGAAAGTGATCGAAATAGACCATTAGCACCGGTACTTATTCTATAACGATTGGCGCTTATCAAATATCATGGATTACAATTTGGTCTCTAATTGTGTAAAATTCTGGATTCACTGACCCAGAAGAGTCAGTTCGAAAAAAAATGTGTTTGAAGTGAGATTACATTTTTGCATTTCGAATGAATGTCGATTTAGAAGTTTTTCAAATATCACCAGTATTTTAATTAAAATTAGAATTTTATATTGCAAGGTCGATGGAATTCGACCTAAAGCATACAAATTTTTATTTGTTTTGGACGGTAAAATTAAAGAAATCTCAAAAATGAAGTGAAAAAGTTTAATTATTATTATACTAATCGATATTAAATTTATTATGGGTTTTTTTAGCAATGGAAAATTCGCAATTGACGAACGAATGAGACTTATTGCTACATAATTTTTGATAAAAGCTTAATTGTATCGGTGATAAATAGAACATGTCTAGATACAAACTATAATTTACTTTTAATATTGATATCGTCATGAATTGACTGCTCCAACAGCATCTTGTTTGGGTGTTACCCAGTAATTGTGGGGACATAATTTATTACAGCTCTTACAATTAACTGTTGCAATGTATTTGAAGGATTGCAGAACAATATTTCTTTAGAGGTGTTGTATTCTTTTGTTGTTTGCTTTTTTTTTGTTGTTGATTTTTTTTTAATACCCAACACATGTTGTGAGATAAATGAATAACGTATGGATATATTCAGTTGTAATGACGTTCTGATCAATACTCGTTCCACTAGCCGGTTATAATTTTAAAATATGCACCATTTGTGAATTTAATCAGCATTGTAATGACAGGATATGAATTGAAAATAGCACTCATCCTATAATTTACATCAGGATTTCTATTTTTAATTTTTGTTTACGGTTTTTTTAATAATACTTTTTAATTGAAAAATCTAGTGTGACTTATTATAATTGACGTGACACGTTGAAATGACTCCAATACTGTCTTGTCAATGTGTTTTTAATGATGGGAAATAGATTATTATTGTAGATGCATTTTTTTTTTGGTTTCTCTTCACTTTTGTCTATTGTTGTTTTCAATTTACTATACTTTTTTTTTACTTTACCTGACAGATATTAAATGGGAAAATTTCTTACCTGGCAGTATGTCAGCATTAGAACTGAAAAGTACACACAATCCTGTTTCATAGTTAATCGATTGACAGGAATCGTTTCCTTGGCATGTTTCAAGACAATCGGTCAACATTAAAGTGCCTGGTATTGAATCTAATACATTGCCAGGTGCTGAAAACACATATCCTGTTATTAATTCGAATCCAATCAATTCGGGATCACAGTCATCTAATGGATTTGTGATTAGTTGTTGTTGTTGTTGTTTTTCATATGTTGAATTTATTGTCTCAGTATTTTCAATTTCATCACTTTGACCATTTGTATAAACGGCTGTCACAATTACTATCAACAATAAACGTTTCAACCAACTCATCGTGTCCAATGATAATATCTGCAATGAAAATTAGAAAAAATAATTAATAATCAAAGATTATTATCGTTTACTATTTAAAGAAACTAATTAAATTGTATCAACAAATTAATTTATGCATAGTAACGTGTTTTAAAGCTGCTATAATATTATAGGAAAGATAATAAAATTAATTGATAAAATAAAGATTGTTGCACAATTATAAAATATTGCATCGAAAAATATTGTAGAATTACACCTGTCGTATCGTGGTCTAGTTGTTGAAAGTCTCCCTGCTGGTTATAAAACAACATAATGCTTCCATAAATCCTCTATGCTCTGTTTAAAAGTCATCTTTATGGTTTTCGCGCTTCATCTTAATCGGTTATTGATTATAATTACTGTGTCGTATAAAAGAAATAGAATATCATCATATACATAAATTAAATTAGTACTAGTACTTGGATGAGATTATGATGACAACCGTAAATAATTAACAAATTGTTACGATTATTATCATTATTGTAGAAAGTAAAATATTGTAAGCATAATCGTAAACTTCCTTCTTTGTGGTTTGTTTCAAGTCTTGAATAGATGAAGTAGGTGGAAATCATTATTACACCCACAGAGAATGTCATTTTGCAAACATTACAGTGTACAGATTTTATATTATTAATAATTGTTTTTGTTAATAAAACGATATAACGGCAAGTTTATGATCTGTTGTTGTTGTCTCGCACATGGAAATTATTTCCATTTAATGAAACTCAATATAAATTCAGTCTATTTTAACTTTATTACAACTAACAAGAATATCAACCGTACAAATTTATTGGTACTAAATTTCAAGTCAAGCCGGCTAAATTCAAGTAGATCAACTATAATTTAAATTCTCATTTATTGTTATAAATTTCATTATTGTTAAATTATACTTCTTTATAATTGAATATTTTAGTGTGGTCTTCAATGGAGATTATAAATCATGTAAAACAATCAAATGTTTATTTTATGGCTTTAAAAAGCTCGCGTGTAGAATAGTTTTTTTTCTCTCTTATGCAAGAAGAAAACGAATCCTCTTTAATTATAATTAGAAAACGTATTAAGACGTGTGTGCAGATGTTCAAATAGTTGTACAACAATCATATATTAAGTCTTCTCAACAGACTGTTAATAGAGAACAAGTTGCAAAGATTGAACAAGTTTGTTCAAATTTTTTTTTGTTCTCTGTGTGCATGTGTATCGTTTAAAATACTATAATTATCATAAATTTTAAATTAACTCTCTTAATACGTTAGTAATTAATCCTATGCAATATCGTTTTATAAAATTCAAGATTACGACCAAAAAAACTCAACATCTTTAAATTGATTGATGTTTACTGATGAAATTAATACGAAAATTGTGATGTAAATTAGACGTAAATATTGATTAAAGTGTCTGATCACGCGATCAAATCATCACTTACCGTTGTAATTTATCTTTTTTTTTTCATTGTCGAACTAAAAATAAAGACATTCAACCCATCAATTAAGATATTTTTTGTAATATCTACCACTATTAACAGATTGTTATACAACTATAATCAAGTTATGAACAAGTGGGGGAGGGAAATGAATAAAGGGGATGTAACAAATTATATGCTTTAACGATTACAATTAAACTGAGTTCCTGGTATGCGTTATATTATGTGTACAAAATTAGAATAATACGTAATTTCAAGCAATTTACTCTCAATTAAAATGGGTGGATGGACTTCCAGTGAGAGATAATTTTGCTTGGTGTTCATACATACATCGTGATGACTTTGATGATGATGATGATGATGATCAACAAAACTAGATTCTTCTAACTCCTCTATATAAATATAGTCAAGTCTATATGTGGTGTCAACATAATATATGCAATGAATTTGCATATTCAAATAGCATGTAAATCGTTTAAACGCCGTCTTGGTCCTGAAGGTGACATTGTTTACTTTTTGATTTCAAAAATAAGAAGTTCATTGTTTATTTGTTAATGAGGTGAAGATAAACATGGACTTGAAAATTCGACTCTAATTATTGGTGCCTAATTCTTTCAAATATCGCCACATTTGGCGACATTTACAGGAAAAGCAACAGTCAGGGCCAGATGTTCGTCGAAACAGCATCTTCATGAAACAAGCAGACTTTTAGATGAGTTAATTAGTAGTTTGCTCAAATTGCGAGTTGTATTCTGAAGCGAGTCATCAGAACGTAGATGAAAACTTTAGTTAATTGAGAAGTTGTAAAAACATCTGGAATACTACACTGGTATTCAGTCATTGAACACACAGACTGCATTAACGATGCAGATCGGATGAATTTCGATTTTCTTTTTTTTTGTATTCCAGAAAAATCAAATAAGTATAATGAGGGTATTGAGTTATGATAACGAAGATAAGGCAACCTGTTCACAACGATTCGATACGATTTATTTGATGAATACAACAGAAATATTCTGACTTGTTCGTAAACAAATATTTCAACTCGATATACACAGAAGAATTTTTCTTCTTGTTTTTCGAATTTTTACAGTAAGTTAGTTAAAGTTAACGTAATTCTAGTTCGATACATTCTAACAATATATTGCGATGTTGATAGTAAAGTCAAGAACTTTCCTATAGTATAATACGAAGATTGTAAACAAGATCGTGGTCGTTGTTTCACTTTTGTCGGATGACCAATTTAAAACTAATACTTCACGTATGGGAAATTATTCGACGAGGTGTTGTTTTCTATATCGATATTCTCTATCGTACACCATCTTGCTTTAATCTATTTTCTATAATAATATTGCGGAACAATTTACCTTGTAGAAATTAGCTTTTATTATATTTGATTATTTTAATTGAATTACGTGTCAGTAAGATGAGTTTAACCGAAATTTTAATTTTAATCAGTATTAGAATCATTGAGACGTTTGTAAATTTCGAGTAGGTATGTTAATTTTAATAAATATACCATTGTATAATAATTATAGTAATAACATTAACAAGAGCCACCAACGAAGTTTGTTGTTGTTATTGTTGTTTTACAATTCGTTTTTATGTTTGAATATTCCGGACCATCTGGTATATTTAACGCGAAATTAAATGGTATTTTGCGGTTTGAATTACAGCTTAATTTGAGACTTTCGACACGGTTGACGAAATTAATAGTTTTAAAATAATTTGGGTGAAGCGATGTACCGTGAAGAACGATAGTTGACGCGATCTTATATTATTAAATAATAATAGGTGACTGTGAAATTTATAAATTCCGTCTTTTATAAAAATAATGTTTACACGTAATAGAATTCTAGGTAGGTAGGTTTGTTTACATTTCGAGAATTCTTTCAATACATCCAATAAGAACTATGGATTTCTTGTTAAATTCTGCGGTTTTACAATGATATTTATCTGATGATATTGTAGAACTGTATATGGGTTTGTAACGGTGTTATTAGTGTTGTTTGTATCTCTGTATGTCTCCAACAATATACAGATTCACATCGTATGTATGTGTGGTGGTTAGTAATGGTTAAAATACTGTAGGGTCTGTTATTGGCAGTTTTAAGTCCAGGGTATAATAAGGTCTTGACAAGTTCTCTATGATCCTGTTGTTGTTGTTATTGTTGTTGTGGTTACTGCAGCACTTGCAGCAATAACAGTTTGTCCTGACGCATTTTCCTTTCCGGCCATTTTTCATCAAGTACTAGGAAAATTGCTTACCGTCTACAACAACTAAATGGAACACTTCAATCACGATTACTTCCACAATTTTACCTGTATTACAGATAAATTTTCCAGCTGTTGGTGTAGTATTTCTACTAAACTACTTTTCCAATCATCTATATTTCTTTCAGTTGTATAATCGTTGAAAATAAAATAAATAATAAATATATTATTGGGAATGTTGTATAATAATAACAACAACAACAAGAAAACTAAATAGTAGAAGAAATATTACAGCTCAGTTGATTATATTGGTTTCTAACAATGTTGATATTTTTATTTATCTATAGCACCGTCTATTTTGCAATTTTCTGATGATCGTGCCATTATAATTTATTCCCCGAGTTGTCTTGATCATGCAGGCGTGCTATTGTAAGTCATGTTTAAGTTGTCGTGCCAATTAAGTTAGTAACAAATAGCCCAGGACTCGCCCCTTGGATTTTAACCAAAAGGCACGTCGACGATAAAAGGATAGAGCATCAGCAGCTATAACAGTGTTTTTTCGGCAATGGTATTCGATTCTATACATTCGCCACTCTTACCGTACTTTTTACATTTTTTTTTCCTTCTCTTCCACACGTGAAAATTCCCGTCACGGATTAGATTAAAATAGATACGTTGATGGTTGAAAGTAAAATGGGCGACTTTCGTTTTCTAGAAACCTTTATAGTATAGTGGAAAGGTTATAGATTATGTCATTTTGGGTTGATGATGAAGAACTAATCGATAATTATGCTTATCTTTAGTTTTATTTTTCAAATGTTGTTTGAATGTCATGGAAAATTGTTGCATGATTTGATCAATTAGTTTATAAAAAGAAGTTTATAAGGTCATAAATCAGTTTCTTGAAAAATTACCGAATTGGAGGAGCTTGTACACATGAGAGTATCTTTAAAACATGAGAAACTACTGGGATGAAAATGAAAAATGTTAATTTATGATGGACTTAAGTCAGCCTTGATACAAAACGAAAAAGTAAATTAATTAACACAGTACCATTTGAAATTAAAGTCAGACGAGACGAATCTTCCGCCAACAGCGAAGCAAAAAAAAAATCATAAAAATTATCGTTAATCATATTTTTTTTTTCGTCTACTTGACCATCTCTTATTGTTAGAATCTCTCTACTCGAATTAACACAGCACGCAAACAAACATATTAATATCTTGTCTGTTATAGGAAGAAAAAGGAATTCATTAAGACATTGGATGCGGTAATAAAAGCTTGAAAGTAAAAGTTAACATGTACGTTTTGTATCAATTATTAGGACATTAAACTTTTTTTTTGCCTTCTTCCGTCTTTAATAACGTACTGGTGTGTCCCAGGACCTTTACGACCTCTCTAAATAATATTTCTTAACGTAACTTTCTGTTTTAAATGGACCTCACAAGGACATTGGTAATTGTCTTAGGCTAATTGCTATAACATCAACATCATGGGTGTTTAGACTTTTTTTTCTTCTTCTTCTCTTGTTATTGTTGTTTAGTGTCTGTATATAATTTTATCAAATTATGTGCCAGGCCAATAACCCTTTGAAATGACCGTTGATGTGATTAATTAGTGACTTTTGTATAAACTATAAAAAAGATAATTGTGTGGTATTGTAGATTAGTTTGAAATTTTAATAGAGGGAAATATTTAAGAGGCTTCTCTCTTTTAATCAAACTAATTTTAGCTTGCTGTTTTTCCTGCTAATTTTTTCTGTCTGTGCTAAATCCGGGAGATACGCAATCTACACGTATTTAATATATCCTTTAATTAACAAGGATTTATTCGTAATTATTTTTTGTTTGTTTCTCTATTTGTAAGTTTCTGGTTTATTAAGATATCAACATTATTATAAACAGATACGCTTGTATTGGTATGTTGATTATAGATGTACATAGTTAGTTCCATAATTCTCGGCCGTGTATATTCCATTCAGTCGATTTATTTTCGAAAGAGCTCCACTTCAAGTACGTGCTTTCGTATAATAGTCTTTTACAAAAGGTAGTATTGAAAGGAAATACATTCCACTTGTAGGCGAAAGCTAAACCTTCACTCCTCTCTACAACTAAAGTGTAATATGCACTCGCACTAAGTGTACGTATTGTGTCTATTTCCGTACGATTTTTTGAACAAAATATTTATGTCTTGTTCGTTCGCTTTTTTTTTTCTTCTTCTTTATTCGACTTTCTAACACTACAAAAATCAAAGATGTCGATCCTCAATCATCATCAACAACACCATCGATGATGGTATTTGATGAGGTTCTTAAACATCATTTCCTTTAAACGTTAATTGGAACCTTTCGAGAGTGAAATGGCCAAATTATTTTTACGCATCTTCGCACCAACAAGTACAAATAACTGTAAATAACTGGTATTTATAAAATCAACCATTTCCTGTATAATATATTTTTATTTTATATATTTCTGATTCCTGATTCATTGCATTGTTTTTTAAAATAATCATAATAATAAGTGGCAATGTTCGATGTGCAAGAACAATCCGTGGCTAATTAGTGGACGAAGTCAAGTGTAAGTGTGGACGGTGGACTGGACGTTAACTGGGGCTTGTTAAATTGTCTACCACAACAACTGTAGTTCCCATTTTGTTGTCCATCAATCCACATTTCAAGTATAAATGTTGTGTGTGTGTGTGTGTGTGTGTGGAATTATTCAAGCACGTTCTAAATTGGCCACTTTGGGTGTTTTTGTGTCGTTTTAAAATAGAATCACTGTATCAACCTTGATATTAGTTTTATTTATTTATCCATTTTTTTCTTCTACGTGTTTCTAAATTGTCGGTCTTGTTGCTTTTAATGTCTAATTGATCGATGGAACAATAGAATTGGAATGGCATTAAATAATGGCCGACATTAAAATAATGTTAGAACTAATTGCTAGTTATACTAATAGAGATTACTAATAATTGGGTAATTTTTTTCCACTCGGCAATAGAAATAACGAAATATTTCTCGTTTGAAATACATTAAAATAGTTGAACAATCTATTGTAAATTGTTTTTAATGGATCAATTTCGATTCAGTTCTCGTTTGATTTGGTTCGACAATGAAGTTGTTGGATAAATGCTTGAAAATTAACGTGGCAATTAAATTTAATTGTACACTTCCCTATAGTATTCAGACAAGTATACATGATATATAAACGTACATTTTATACAAGCTATAATGGTGACTTGTTAGAATTTACGTTTTGAGTTTTAAGTGAATTTTAAATTGTTTCTAACTCACCTCTTTCGGTCTCGTTTGATCTGAAACAACAAACATGGAATTAGTGCGAAATCTTTACCGATTTATTATGTTCTATATTCTGTATACATTATTGTATTTATTGTGTATAGATTGGACCAATGCTGAGCGAAATTTCCATTCAATTGATCCTGTGTTTAATTGACAGGACGACGTATAGAATCTACTATGTGTGTGTTTAGGTATATGTATGTGTGTGTGTGTGTGTGTGTCTATAATAGCGGCTATATCTAGCTACATTTTCCGGTTTGATGCCGATCGTGGCGATCCATAAAGTTCTTTTCATACACGGTTAGGTGACCGCAAAATGGTCAATTTTACATTAGAGAAATATTGTCGTGTTGAGTTGTATAAAGACACGACGACAACAGGATACAAATGTAAAGTTGAAGAAACAAAATAAGGAAGTCAATGTTGGAATCGATAGAAAGTTTAAAGTAATGAAAGAGGCGCCTGAAAAGACCAATTCACTGAAAATGTAAAGTTAAACAAATACAACAAAGCGAAGATAAAGGTTTTATCAATTCTATTTCTTTTACAGTTGTAATTTTACGGAAATTCCCAAACCCATCGATTTAATACTATTTTTATTCGAATTTTACGAAACGCTTTTTGCAACAGTAACGGTTATGCTTTTAAAGTCAAAATAATGCATCATTTTCAGTATAATTGATTACAATCTGTTTCTATTTGCGTTATCTCGTTAATTGTGTATTTAATTTAGGTAAATGATTATTATTATCAGACTATTGTTTGTAGAATAGCATCCAACACGTATCTATATGTAAATACATAACAATATAGTAGATGAGAAAATAGAGGCGTCAATTTAATTTAATCAAAAATATCCTATCAATATATAACGTTGATTATTGTTAGATTTATATTAATGATCGAATTTTAATCGAATTAGTGTACGTTCTTTTGATTTATTATCTATTCAAATTAGGCAAGAACGTATAAATTATAGCAAACAGCGGAAGTGTTAAACTATAATTTATATGTTAATATCAAAAGGAACATATGTTTAGTTCGATAATTTAAAAATATACATATATGTAATTTTACTGTGTTTTTGTAAAGATTTTGATTTAACCAAAACCGGAAAAAGAAGATCTCTTAAACAACATAATGTGGAGATGATTGATCATCTCTTAAATATTCCATACATGATTTTCTGCTTGCAACTGTAAAACTTTAATGTTCATCTAATACAAATTATAAATTATTGCATATAAAATGAAGTAAATCAAATTGAAGTAGAACATTACAAGTATGTATCAATTATAGTAAATGCAGCATAGTTTTGTTTGTTTGTTGGCTTCTGGCTTGACTAGTATGCAGATCAATAATATTTAAACCCGTTAGTATAAAACAAATTATTTTATAAGTGTGGGAAATTATGATCTCCCATATTATTTATGGTATATTTTAATATCATATTGATAATGATAATTATTGTTCCGGACAGATTTAAGAATAATTCTTCTTCTTCTTCTTCTTCCGTCCAACGTCAGTTGGTTGATCAAATGCGGAAGATCTCTCAATAATACATTAAGTTGTTATATTTTACAATACATCATTAGAAATACTTTGTATATTTAAAATGAAAACAAGTTTCATTATTAATAATAGTAGGAAAACCAGGGGTATATAGGTAGGTACGTAGTTTTCTTCAACTGTTCAATCATGAATGTCATTAATCACATTCTAACTGTTCTATCATAGAGTTTATATTGGAGATTTCTTTTTGTTTTGTTGTTTAAACATTCTTTTTATGTTCTTCTTCTTCTTCTTCTTTATCTTCTTCTTTCATCAATAATGGTGATTTATAAGCTGGAACTGATTGTATTATCCACCCTCATTAGTGTTTTAATTTCCGCGAACTCTATTTGTACAATTCTTCTGTTTATCTGTTTAGTTTCAGTAAATTTAAGCTATATTTGCACTTCAATGCGTTCGATCAAATATATATTAAAAGAAAAACAACACGTAAAGATATGTTTTGATGAATCAAAGCTTTAATGTTCTTAAAAAAAAAGATCTAACATAAAATATTTCTAGTGCTCGATTCTCTTGAATTCAAGTCAATTATGTTAATTTTCAAGTTTTTCAGCTATATAATTTCTATCGTATTTTAAACATTGATAACCGATCGTATTATTAGTTGTAATGTTGTTGGAATAGGGTTGCATGCAACTCGACCATTTGCTATAACTTGACAAGAATGGTAATGTGTTGTTGTTTGTAGCGTTCCAACGAAATCATCCTCCACCATCTCTGGGTGTTTTTAGAATGGCGCCTATATAATCATTGATATAGCGGTCATACATTTCCCTTTTATCCATGGAATTTATCCGTAAATGCGACAACATTATGTTATTTTAGAAATAAGCAACGTTTAAATGAAGGAGGAGGAGAAGAAAAATGGGGATCTATCCTTTTCCGTATTTTATTCTTGTTATTATCGTTATTATTATTATTATTATTGTTGTTGTTGGTTGTGTCCAGTTGTAGAGTTCGAAGAACGCCGACTTCATGACCGACAATTAGAGAGATTGATGTAGACAGCACACCTGTTTCGCTTTCGCTTTCCGGTGATGTTGCTTTATCTGTATTGTAGAGCTTTCTTACGATATTGTATCGCTTTTTTTCGTAGATAATAACAAAATTCAATGTTGTTAATTAAATAAAAATACTGTACAAGTACCGGAGAATTTTATGTTGTGTGGGCGTACAAATTAAGTCATGCAAAACGTTTTTTATGCCTTCTTCTATAAAAAAAATGGCAATATTCATTTTTATTTCGTCCACTGAAGTAACGATTTGATTAAGTGCTTCTTCTCTCCTTGTTTCTTATATAATTTTCTTATTAAATTCTACAACAACAATCTAATCAAACATCCTTACAGTTTTACAATGAAAATCTCATTAGTTCAAATCTACCCAGTTCATTTTAAAGCACAATATTTCTGCCGTAAGCAAACAATCAAGCATCATAATAAATAGCTACACACATGTATTTAAATTCAAATCTAAAGATATTAAATTCGAGTATATCAAACGTTAATTTGATTTCTACTTTTCGAAAAATTACCGATGAGCTTTGTTAGTGAGCGACTTTAACATTGTTTAAAATTTTACCAATTTTAGTCAGTTTCTTTGCGATAAAATTAAGCAAAAAGAAGATCACTCCTGTGATTATGGAAGCTCTTATTTTATTGACCATGAAGTATAATAGAATATAAAATGTGAAAATTTTAAGTTAGCCTGTCTCATTGTGTGGCTTATGTGCTGTCAATTTTACATCTTCAACTATCAATTTTGACTGGATATTATCAGTTAAGGGAATTATTTGCATAAATAACTGACACGATAATGAGTAATTGCGAACAGACTAATTATTACTTTTAGAATATTGTGAATAAATAATTAACCCATCTTCTATACGTTATTAAAACTACATTTACTTGTTTTTGTTTGTAATTTCAACCTATTCGGAAGTTATAATTATTCAACTTAAATTATTAAATGCATTTTTTCTATTTTGTTTTATGTTTTATTAAATTTTGAATAGAAATTAAAGTTCATTTCTTATCCATCATAATTTCCGATTATAAATGGACAGGGAAACGATTAGACGATGGAGAATTTATCATTAATTTTTATTAAATTGGTATAAATAATGTTTTTTTATTCGATAAATAATGTCTTAATTAATTGTGTGAAATGTTTATAATAATTTATATTCAACTATTAAGAATGTTTAATGATTACCATCAACTTTCAAGTTTTCCTGTTGCTATTCAATTGAGTTGTGCGACAACATTTTTATATATTGTACATATTACCTTTAATCGTATCCTTTTTTAACTGTCTTAATAATATTTTAATTAAAATTCAAGGAGCTTTAAATAGTAGTGTGTTGATATAAGGAAATCTGTAAATAAAGTGTAATGGATTTTTGCTTGCTTGATTTTTCATATAACACATACTTTTAAGGTGCTTACATGAAAAATAAGGATAGGTACAGGTACAGTTAGTTTTTTAAATTTTTGAAAATATCTCAAAAATTATTCCAAATTGTTTAAATGACAAAACATGTACGATGTACCAGAAGTTATAAATTTCAAACTTTGGTGATTTACTTGTTAGTAGTTTAAGGCAGTGTTTCTCAAACTTTGAACATGCGACCTAAATAATCTAGAAATGAGAGTACTACCCATATCAATCTAGTTGAGAGAAGCCCATTTTAAAGCTTTATAAAACAAAAATTCAAAAAAATGACATTTTATATAATTTTTCGTCTTGCTACTCAATTGTGGGTCTTGACCCTTGGTTTATGAACCGCTGGTCTAGGGTACATGTACAAAACAGTAAAGTTTAGAGAATCTCAGCCTGAGGATATGACGTTTTCTGGTAGGCGTGAATTTCAATATTCTCCATTTAAAACAAATTATTAACTAAATTCAACATAAGTGATTATTTTCCTATAATATGATTTTAGAGTTAAGTTTAGTTAAATTGAAAAAGCGGTCACTGTTACAACGAAACAGAAAAAAAAATACATCACCGTTAACTGAAATTGGAAACATTTTGTTTAAAAATTACTGTGTAATTGAAGGATATTACCATATTTAAGTATTCCTTCAGTGAAAAATACCTTAAATCTCATGGTAAACTGTAATTATTACAAAAAAAATTTACGAATTTGTGTGCTTCAACTGATAATTTGAAAAATTTTCGTATTTCTTCAAATGTGGACCGAGCAAATTACCAAAAAGCAATAATAATAATAATAATTTCTGTTTCTTATGATTCCAATCAATAATTATATACAGACATACAACCGGATTTTTACCATGTTGTAAGAATAACAGATTTTCCCGTTAACTATTTTCGTATTCATTTTTAGTAGTTTAGTCGTCTATTTTTTTTTTGTTGTTATGTGAGAAACGAGTATTATCAAAATTCTTCGTCGTCTTCTATTACTACTGCTATGTTACTGTTAGGAAATTTATTTGTTTTATTATTTATATATTTGTTTTATTATTTTTATTCAATTGTATGTGTGTGTGTGTGTGTGTGTGTGTGTGTGTGTGTGAAGACTGTTTGTTTTGGTTGTCCGTATTACGTGCGATATTTATTCAATGAAATTGGACGTTGTTGCTCCACTTCCGAATCGAACTTCCGACAGGAAACCAAACTACAAGGCGCCATTGCATCCGTACAAAACTGCAACTCCATTTTTCAATAAAATCATTTCAGATTTATTATTATTAATGTTATCATTATTTATCAACATAATATTTAAATATTGTTTATTGGTGATTCTGTCAATAATACAATATTCATAACGATCCAATAAATATCTAGTTATTAATATTATAAAACAATATAAATTTCAATTATCAGTACTAATCTTAGAAACATGAAACGATTTTCTAAACAAAACTTCAATTTATATCATCAATATAAGCATAGATCTACAAATACTGATAATGAACGTGAACATTAAACGTTTAATGAACTGTCGTTGTAATAGATTTAATTACCTGTTGATAAGTTAAATTGAATCAACGTATTGTAAAATTCTCATTAACATTCTTGTGAAATTTATAAGATTTATATGTTAAGAAAAATTCAATACGTATTCCTTTTTTTTCCATTTCGTCCTGTTCTCTATTTTCTTACAATTGCAGTTATAATAAATATTTCTTAAGACATTTTTCTACGTTCATCGTCTGATTTTGTCTAACAAGCAATCCAGAAATGGAAACTGGGCCTTAACTCACCGTTAATTAACTTCTACACTTGTACACTTTTATGTGTGTATGTGTTCGTATAGATGTGACTTATCTATTATTCAAGAATCCTGACTAAAGACCATACAGGACGGATTATCTACCGTTAATTCAACACTCTCAGGATCTGAACGATAAGGAATTCCAACAATTATACACTACTTTTCTCGCCTTTCACGAATCAAATCAATTAATATAAATTGAGATTTAATTACTATTTGATGCAAATATGACAAATTAAAAAAGAAAAATTGAGACAAATAGGTCGATAGACTAACGCCTAAAGCCAATTCAATAACGGCACCCGGCTGTCGGCAGGAAATTCGCACGGAATACACGCAAACTGCAACCGTTTCAATAATGTTGCAAAAAAAGTAGTTATTGAACACACATCACAACATCATGAAATGTTGAATTATTGTAGAGGTAAGCATGAGGAAAAAAACTACTTCTATTATTCGATCAGTAGAAAAGAAAATTATTTCCGTAATCTCGCTAGGAAAGTAATTCGTGTAAGTGCGTACGTTATGGTTATTAAAGTTGAAAGAAAATACTGAGGAATCTAAACAATTAAAACGATTGGCAGACGGTAAAATAGTGGTTGGTTATTATTGATATTTTACGGTTAAAGACAACTACTAATTTAGCTAGACTTTTAACAAAATACTGAGTAACTTTCAAATTATATATGTTTAGTTATGTTTTGAAATAAGGAAACATAAATTCAAACAATAGAGGTTTTAAGTCATTTGTAAGAGTTTTTTCTTCACAGCGAAATTGATTTTCTAATAGAAGAACAACTAAAAATTTTTAATGAACAGTTAAAGCCATTCGAACATAAACAAACATTATAGATAAATTGTATTTTTCATTGCACTCGTGGGAAAACAACATAGAAACTATTTATAAATTAATCTTCAAGTCTACTGTGAGTAATTGTTAAAATCTGATTAATTCTAGACTATCTTTTTGATTTTTAATCAAACGTCTCTTTTATAGAAAGTCAAAAATGTGTTCTTAAATATGTAAACAAACTTCCACGAGTAAATCACCTGATTGATGTTTTTTTTTCTTTCTAAAAGTCAATGAGGGTTGAGTTTTTCTGTAAAATAGGTTTTCCTCTGATATTTCCATAAGGGCCCGGATTATTCTGTTTTTGAAATTTTCTATTTTAAGGGATGTACATCTGTCGTCAATTCATTTCTGAATCATAAAACGAAAGTTTCTGTACCTTTCAGTTAAAGCCCCATAAACAAACCTTATCGCTTTAGATCTGACCTGTATAATATTTGATATACATATTATAAATAATAAATAGTAAGAGTATACTTTTATGATCAGTAATGAAACATCGAGATAAAAGTATTTCAATAAAATTGGAGTTTCATAAAAAGATTTTTATCTGCCACTTTTACAGCAATTCTAACGATAATATTTTTCGTATATTGTAAATTTATAATGACTAAACTTTTCTTGAATTTATTTTTCAATAATAATAATGACAAATTTTTAAATTTCTTCACACTCCGCTGGCCTTATTGTCGAATTAATTACAATAATTATCTTGTCATCTCCAAAATGATAACGTTATTAAAATAAAATCATAACATTTGTTGACTTTACTGTTCATTAATTATTTATACGTGTGTTGTTAGAATGTACGGTAGCTTATGTATCGATATTTGCAATTATAAAAAATAAATGTAAACATAAAAGTGGTAGCGTTATCGATAATTTAGCATAAAATTAATTGAGATGCTTCATATCGATAATAGATCAATAATGGATAGTGCACTCTATAATTATTCAGACTATCGAAATGTAATCAATGCGGAAAATTTGAGGTTGATGGCCATGAGTCGTCATCTTCTTCTTTTTAATTCAACTATCACGTTTATAGATCATAGGCAACAGATCTCTTTCTATCTCATCATAAACGATTAAAGTGGAATGATCGTCGATATTCGAGTTAGATGGAATACACTTTGCCAAATTGAAAATGGTAATGAGATAGGATAGACTTACTAATAAATCTTTCAAGGAAACGATCGATAGAATCCACCATAATCATCAATAAACTTTCATAAAATATTGAGAGATTGGTGGACTTGTTTTTTTCCCTTCTATTTGTTATAAATATACCGATTTTTCATTTAATCAAGGAACAAATGACGAATCATTGAGAATATAACGACCACCTGAAGATATCATCAGTGTATCATCCATCTATTTCAATTCCGTTATTGGAAAATTATCCCTTTAGTGTTGCAATTAAACGTTGATATATACAGTTGCCGGAGGAGTTGTTTAGATAAAATTTTTGGACATTAGTTAAAGGTCGTGTTCTATAGACAGATATATACAGAAAGACGGCGGTAGTTTATTCTCATCAATTTCTTCAAATGATCAACAATAAAGAACACGACCGCTCCTATGATTCATTGGAAATTAATTGCTAATAAGCCTCTAGCTAAAATTTTTATTGTTAAAATGATTCAGCTATTTTGCAAGTTTTAAAAGGCGGATAGAGGCAATAAAAAAAAAGAAAACGATAATAACAAAAGAAACACCCACATATTTAGATGATTATAAAACATGATAACTGTATTTTTTCTCGTCAATGGATGGATGGATGGATGGTTGGGTGGATGGACGACTAGTAGTTACCAACTGAGAGAACAACGGGTTTCCTACATTGTAATCACATAACTATTGTTATAATTGCATTGATTAATTTGTTCCACCATGAAAACTATAGGTATCCAGGAGTGGATGATTGTTATTGTTATTTCTTGTTGTAATTTTAAATGCAGCCGAGTACTGAAGAGATGCTCAATTATTTCGATTAATTAGTGAAACTGAATTGTATTTTGTCAGGTACTTAATAATAATAATAACAATAATTTCGTTGGCTTTGTTATTATTTGTTAATAAGAAAGACTCGATTATAAAGTACGTGATCATATTCTTATATTTTATTAATAAATAAAGAATAGTCTCAAATGTAAACATCAGGATTACACGTACAATTTCACTAGTCTCTCGTTATCATCCGTCTAATTAAATCAACTGTAGCATGTTATCATTCAGAAGATTATTTAGTTAATCTGCTTATTAAACCACATCACCTTTAAATATAATCGTTGGATTTACAATACAAATCGAATCACGTCGTACAGTTAATTAATGTTCAAATGAATTGTTTAAGTTATAAGGAAAATGTTTATACAAGATGAATATTCCATACGCTTCTTCTTCTTCTTCTCCTCTCTAATTCCATTCATTATTTTTTTTTAAGTAAAATTACATGAAATGCTTATGACCTTTTCAGGTTCTTCTCATTAGAGAATTGTGCATAATCCTCCTCTTTCTTTTTCTATATACATACATACATGTGTATATATTTATTTAAAATTTACAGTTATTCGTTGGGGAAACAATGTGAGAGTGAGAGAAGATTCTTATAAAGTTTGCGTGCCCTACCAGAATTATCCAGAGCATCGTGTGAACTTTTCCTATGTTTTTTCCATGTTTTCATAATCACATCCGTCTAACTGTACCCATCTACCAAAATTATAATAATCGATTATTTCTACGAAAATAATATTAAAAAGAAAACAACCAGTTATAAGTTAGACAAGAACGGTTCTATTGGAAATCTCTATCTCGGATCAATGTCACATCTGCTTGGACAAAGATTATCCTTTAAACTAAATAATCAACAAGACTGTAATTTTTGTGTCAATTCTTTAGTATTTTATATGACGAGACGATAGTCCTTCAACGATTCTTGAAATAATCGCTACCTATTAATGGCAACTTGTATCGAATACGTGCAATTACTTTTGCAATGTGTATTATTCCAATTAGTTGTATTACTTTGAAAAGAATCATAAAAGATTAAATAAATAAATGAATAAAAAGACCGGAAAACCTTGTAAACTTCATATAGATGTGCCGTTTGAAAATAACATTCAATAACCGGCCTGTCAAACGAGATTAAAGTGGTCAACGGCAGCAGCGAAACTTCTGACACTTGAATAAAGTTCTAAAGATGATATTGGTCAAAAGGGCTCGGACAGCGGAATGAAAAATGAAAATTTGACAGGCCGATATTTTTTTTTCTTTCTTTTAATCTGATAACAAATTTACGTTCACTCAATTTTGTCGATTGTTTAATGTTGATTAAAAGCAATGCTTGATAATTAAACTTTCCGACAACTTATTTAATCACCGTTTTGTTATTTAAATCAACGACAAAGTTATTTCTATTAATGTACCTACACAGATTTTGTTGTTTTCTAATACAAAACAGTTTATGGGATTAATTGAAAAACTTTAATAATTACAAGGCGTCTTTTCACATATACACTTACACAAATTTGAATTTTATCTATGTGTTAACTCCACAAACCATTAAATTTCTGTACAGTTCTCTATTTTATCGCACGCATATCATGGTAATATTATCATAGAAAAATCCCAACACTTGCACCCATGGTTATGGTTGGTTATAGGTAGGAGTGCATTGGCTCATCTAGTCACGTTTACCTTTATCATTAAGCACATCAATTCAACAATTGCATCAAGATTATACAATTCAACCAGTTTTTTTTAACCGACCAAATTCTCTCATTGGGAATATTTCTAAAATCACACAACTGATTTTTCTTTACATTGATGATTCCGTACAAAATGCAACTAGTGATTAGTGATCGTGTTCGTATCGGTAATTGTTGACCGTTTTACTGTCAGTTGATTTTCATGTCGGCTAATTGCATGTTTCAAACTAAAAAGAGGTATATATATATAGAAAGAGAGACACAGTAACTAATGAAATAGGGAAGAGATGTAGCGAGACAATAAAAAAACACCCGATTAAATTGTTGACTATTGAAATTGTATTGAAAAATTTCAATTGTCCGTGTACATGTCGGGAATATCAATCAATTTTACTAGCAACAATACAGATTCGTTATTATTGTATCAGGGTTTTGTGTATATATGTGTAAGTAATTGCATTGTATGTCTTAACAATGCAATTTTCAACTAGGCTGTGTTATTAATTGTAGTCCTATTATTGTTATTATTATTATTATTACAGCATGTTTGTTTTAATATTGACGATCTGTGTGTGTTTACGTGTTTTACAAAGAGGCGATGAAAACATCCTATAATTAACGTGTATTTTTATTTTAAAAATATTACTTCAGGGCTGTATTAACGTGTTATTTTTAAGTCGGCACTATATCGAAATAGATTCCTAAATCACGACAAAATAACAGCGTTATTTAGTCAATTATTACGTTAACAGTTAAGTAACGAAAAAAGTGTAGGTGGTCTGTTTTTTTTTCTAGATTTTTTTTTTAATAAAATTTTCGACAATAATGTTTATCGAAATAACCGGCTTAGATCTCTTTTCTTCTATTCAATTTGAGATGTTTATAATATTTTACAATAGTATTTGTTTGATACGATGTGACATAGTATGTGGATGGAATTCGCGACAGGTATCCATTCAATGGTAATTTATCCGGAAAAAGAATTTGAATAGCACTTCAAAATAATTATAGTCAACTGTTGGAGATTGCTACTGGTGATGTAGACAACAGTTTATCTGTTAGATTCAAACGGTTCAAATCATAGATCGATTGCTACTGTCCATGAATTGAAAATTCTTACAGTCCATTCGAAGATTTAAGTAGTTTTATTTCTATACGATAATAATTCTATACTTATTCTATCTAGTCTATTCACCACATTCGCATTCTTCAGCGAAAAGGGGGCGACCTATGTTTCTGTTGTTGTTGTTGTTGTTGTTATTGTTGATAGAAGAAATAACGCTTGATTTAGTAGTACGACTATATGAGAAATACACGACAACGACGACATCCTCTCCCATATAGCGGTCGTGCTTGGTGCACAATATTATTGTTTAGTAACAATAGTAACAAATGCAAATGTCGATAATGGAATTCCTGACGGACGTAATTTATATGTGTTGTTGGTGGTATTGGTGGTGGTGGCGTGGTGGCGGTGGAAATCGAGAAAAAATCGTACATGTGCGTTGAAGAGAAATAGAAAGAAAGAGACAATTATTGTTTTTCTAACATTGGATGGAAAGATGGCAATGAAAACGTTGGTCAATAGGGTTAGAGGTGGTTGACTGAAACGGTAGCTGCACGTTCACAACAGGGTGCAGGATGTCCGAGAAAGACTTGAATCTATCTATGAACTATTCGTATATTGTGTACATATAGATGGGTAGACGGCGGCATGCTGTTCAAAATGAACAGGAACAAGTGCACAGCAGGTAGAACTTGGTCTTGGAATAAGACGGATTTTTCATCAAAAGAATTTACAATTAAATTGATTATAATATAATGATATTGTTTGTATATTAAATATTAATACGAAGAATTCCATTTAATTCTCATATGTATGAATAGCTTGAACCTGTGTGACTCTACAACCTTATAATAGAAATCTATGCAAGCCAATAACTCAATTGAAATATGCCGGAAGTTTTGAACGAAAAAAATCGATTACTCATTATAAAATATTGTTAGACAAAAACATTGAGAAAAATAACATGTAATTACATATTCTCTATACAGATTGATGCGATTTTATTGATGATGTGTACAACAATATTTGCTCAGATAGTCGCCTCATGGGATCATCTTTCAATAGTGTGGCCTCCCTGGAGTGATGTTTAATTATTGACGGATTGATTGTTGTAAATCACAGTCTCAAATGTATTTATTCTATACATACATATACAACCACCGCATATATTCGGTACTATTATTTTGTCATGGATGGTACTACTGGTTACTACTAGTGGTTGGTCAAATAGATCCGCCTGTTTCGTGTACAGACAGTTTAGTTTATTGGTCTTTGTTTTTGATGCTTAATTAACAATCAAGGCCTCTTCAACTATAATCGGCAATTCTCAAGGGTTTATTTAGATTTTTCCTCTATACTCTTGACTTATTTAAAACATTTTAATTAATACTCAATGGAATCAATTATTAATTAAAAATTATCGAATTATATGTTAGAGTTGTTATTTATTGTCGAGATATTTGTTGTAATAGCCCGGAATGTTGGAGATCTTACAATTGTTGGCACTGATCCACCTTCCAGATTCCACACAAATACAAACTAATTTTATAGCTCAACAATCAGGATTTCATATAGAATCTCCTCTAAAGATTGTTGTATGACGTTAGATTAACGTGGAACATTTCAGGGTACAGATGACTCATTAATTTTACTCAATTGTTTCACCTCTCTCTATATATTTAAAAAATGATAATAAAAAAGAGAAATACCATGATAGATACTGTTTGTATGTAATTTATCCGTTTAGATTTACATTGTCTATTTGTTACATTAAATAACCGTGTAATTGTCGTAAAACTCCTTCAAGCGTTCGTAAATGAACATGTCGCTGTTGTGACAGCTTTATATTGCAATTTTTTCTGTCAGTTTCTTCTAGTTTAAACAAGAACTTTTGGTTTTTCTCATAATTGTAGGTAGGTGGTGCAGAAGAATCTCATGACACAATATCCTTTATTCTCATTGTAAATTTGCGTGTTTGTCGATTTCAACAGAAAAAAAATTGATGAGACACGACAGAAGGAGGAAGAGAAGCTACACAAATACATATACAACAATACAGTCACTAAATTCGCTGTGAAGATCAATTTGAATAGTTCACGTAGGAAATTGTGTGCCAATTATAACAGTATCATGTTCTAAAAGTGTACCATTGAATTTAACGATAATGTCCATTGAAAGACTGCAATGAAAGCAAATAACATCGAGTTATTTTCCATCTGTTACACAACTATTACTACAACTACGATGACTACTACAAAACAAGTACTCGTTTTTTTTTTGGGTCTTGAGTAGTGGTAATATGCGACATTATGGCTTTGTTTAATTTATGTATATGTGTCGAGTAGTGTTGATATAAATTTCGCTTTTCAAATGTGACCGGAACATTGAAGTAATCTAAATTGATATATCAAATACTTGACCTGGAAAATTGTATTATATAACACTTATTACGGATACAATGGAATGTTATTAGATCAGTACAATCGTAACTGTTTTGTGTATTTGCAATAGGGTCAAACGACAGGTCATCTAAAGCTATGCAGCAGTTGCGACATGATACCAGTTGAAAGAGGGCATATTTTTCTATTCCTTTACAACATTTTAGATGAAATTTATGGTAATGTTAGTACACAATAAAAATTGATGATTTAGCCATTTTTCAGTCGGTTTCATCCTTTTTTTCTCCATGGGCATAACTTTTAAATTAGTAGTCAGTATTATTGCGAATATTCCGTTATTCCGGAAATTTTTAAATTCTATTGTTTGCATCTTTGTTATAAAAGCGAATCCGGTACTCACGAATAACTAATTGTCTACTTCTTACAAATACAGTTTCCTTTATAAAAGATATATTTTTACAGTGAATGTTTCCTATAGTTTGTTTTATTAAGTCTCTAAATTGAGTTTAAGGAAGTTGGTGATGATGATTTTTTTTTTTGAGTTAATTCTCTATAATATTGATGGTGAAGTTTTGGCGAATCTTCTTAACTAACTGTATTATTCATTATTATTATGATTATTAATTTTTTTGTTGATTTATAAGGCATAATTGTAGTATATTATAAGACAAATTTAACGATGAACAATTGCCAATTTGACCACGATTTTGGATTTTCTAAGAAATCCTTAACGACAAACAATTTAACGGATAAATTATTCACAGTTATGTCGTGTTCAATTAAAATATCATCGAAATCATTCAATATACCGGTTGAATATGATTTTTTCCTTAATAATAATTCTATTAAATCTCTTAAATCACGAAAATTGCTACTATTTGTCAAGGCAAAAACAAAATAAAAATTTAATTAACTTTATGATTTTATCACACAGCATTCTAGCCACATGTTTTATCAACGTAAGTCGCCAATTAAGTTGGTTTCTTCAACATTATAAAGGCATTGTTATTTCTAATCATTATTCAGATTAGGACTATTGATAGTTGTTGATGGTGTGATCAACTTTTTAATTGGCTCACATAGCCGTTTTAAGTTTAACCAAGGTCATAATACGGTGGAAACCGGTGAGTTTACAGGTCAGTTGGACGCTAAAACCTACTACTTGTATTTTATACATATAGTAAAATGTATGTCCATCAGGTCAATTTCTCCCCACGTTACTCATTTCATTATTAATATTCTAATGAAAACTTACAATACAGTTAGTTGATTGTTGTGGGTGTGAACATTATTGATATTCTACTAACCTTTTATAAAGTTGACATAATTATAGTCCAGTTTTGACACAACATCTATGCTAGTAATAATAATGATAATAATAACAATAAGAAGACGGAATATGTTGCAATGTTTAAGATAAGAGATGTACAATTGTTTTATTTGAAAATACAAGCAAGTGGCAATGAAATCTATACACATAAAGATCAGTTATTCAGACAAGACAATGTGGACATTGTAACATAAGGAAATGTTGATGGAGTCGCCACTTGAATCGTTTCTATTGCTCTTTCTATTTAATCTTTTACAGAAAATAGATTGTCACATAAGCAATAAACTATAATAAACCGGTAGATTGTATTGTATTGGTGGCTTTTTTTCATTCCACACTATTATTGATGAAATTATTGTTTTGATATCTCTCGTTTTCGTTTCAAGTATTTCCGTGGTTAGAAATAATCTTAACAGCTATTAAAACTAACAGATGTTGATAGAGTTTAATTACTTTCATGTTTAAAATTCAATTAAATAAAAAATAAATTCATTCTCTCTTTCTCTCTCTCTCTCTTCCGATGTTAGTTTGTTATTAATTAATTTGTTAAAAGTTTATTGAAAAGATTAAAACTTCACCAAAAACGGTCGTTATTGTTATATAAAGTTGGCTTATTAATTTCAAACTTTTCACTTTTATCAACTTAAATATGTGTACAATTATGGTAGATAATTAGTTTTATTAATCAATTCGTTGTGGGAATTCTTAATTCTTGTAAAAGATGATGGTATGTCGAGCATCAATTAAAATGTTCTCATTGTTGGTTTATATAGAAAAGTGGGAAAAGTTAATGACATTTATACGATGATTATCATTAATTTTCAAATACAAAAAAAAACCACTATTGTTTGTTGGAACGGTAAATATTTTTATTGAAAAAAAAATCCTCAAAACAACCCACATCTCTCATATGCTAATCAATTAATCATAAATTCGTCGATGATTATTACATATTGAAAACTGATTATTAACAATTATCAGATGAGAATATTTTGTTTGTTAGTATTCCGTTAGTTTTAACACATTTCAATTGTCTAAATGAAGATTTCTCTTAATTTATGTTTCCTGAAAACTTGATAAGTGTAAAGTTGTACTGTTTATTTCCTATTGGAATTTTTTATAATGCGCTTTTCTTCTCATTGTCAGTTGTATTTGTTGTTTTACGGTAAATTCAACATTTTTTGTTTTTATTTTAAAGTTTTAATTGTTTACAAAATCACAAATACCACCTTGATAATCGTGAACTTTCCTACACATAGTGGCAATAACGGACATGAGAGAGAGCTTTCATTAAAAGCTCAGCCACATTCGCACGCTAAGAGATGCATATCAGTTTTAAGGCTATTGTTCGTTTTACGAAATTAATTTTATTCTCTCACCTCCAAAATGAAATGAAACTAACCATCTTTTTAATTAATTATACATAATGATTATTATTGTTAATTTATAATTCTGTTATGGATTGTTTCAATGTTGAAAAAGATACTTTTAGCACGTTCTTTTTGTTGTCATCGTGTTGTAGAACGTGTTTTTGATAAATTGAAATATTGGAAGATCACTTGAATAACCGCAAACGTCAAATCGATTGCTGTGTGTTCCATAAGGTGGGTTTCGATTAATTTTTTCGTTTATTTTTAGCACGAGAAATTCCAACACATTTTCTTCATCATCAATTTTTCTCAATTTATCCATACAGTCTTTTTAAATTATTATTTTTTATAAGTAATTAATTCATCGATATAACTGTAGTTCTACGTGTGCACTCCGGGGCTATTGGTATAATTTTTCGAAATTTTTTTTTTAATATAGGGACAAATTTACGGTTAAATTTCAGCTTATACACAAAAACCGTAACGATATGGTTGGATACGTTCACGTTTCATATTGTGGCATATGCAAGCAACTGACAAGAAGAAGAAGAAGATAATATTGTGAAACTTGTAACAGAAATTGTTCGATTGTAATTGAATTTTAGATTAAAAAGTCTTGGAAATAAATCAGAAAAAATTTGTTGTCACTTGTTGCAACAACAATAACAACAAAAAGAACAATTGTGGTTTTTCTAAGAGAGCTGAAAGAATTTTATTGGCAGATTATAGATTTTTCAGAACCAGTTACTGGGAATCGTTACAATTATAAATACAACGATTTCGACTATAAAGATGTTCGATTTCAGATTTTTATTATCATTTTTATATCGTCTTATGTTAAAAATTTAATAGATGTGTTTTTATTCAAATTCCATCTGAAATCATTCGAATTTCTTAATTTCAATTTATTGCATCGATTTTATCAAATTTCTTAAATATTTATTTGTCTTACAAGCTAGTTTCGTCTATTAACGAGATAATAAAATTGTTATTAAATTTATATTTCGATATTTTCTTATTAATTGGATATTTGAAGATTTTACAAATTTCAAATAGAGTTCCTGTTGGGAATTGATGAGCTTTTTCCTCATTCTTCTTTTTTTTTGGTGAGACAAAAGGTAAATTTATAGTTATTGAAAAACACAGGATTATAGAAATAGGGATCACACAAATTTCAACTGTGGACATTTTCTGGGCGTTATTTTTTGCTGTTCGATTCACGATCTGGGAGCAAAATTATAGAATGCGTGATCTTGTTACATAACAGTGGCGTAATCATTGCAAAAATCTCCGTTCAATTCCAGCGTTCCCGCGTTTAATTTTCAACGGAATCACGATAATCCCGTGCCGTGGCCTAGGTCGAGCCGGTCGTATACACACAACGATCCTTCCTTAACTGGCCAGCTGATACGCACACGACATTATGTAAGCTTGAGCTTTTCCTGTATATTCGGATATTTCGCAAGTTTGTGTGTTGTCGACTCAATGTTTATTAATAGTTAGTATATGATTCAATGGACTCACCTATAACTCTTCCTGTAACCAGTAGCCAAGTGTTGTACTACGATTCAACTACTTCTACTGTTTTGACAATGATGTTGGTGATGATAGTGTTGATGGCAAACTGTATGTATTGACACTGACACTGCTACCTTGTCCTTGGCCTTGTCTTTTGCGGTCCGTTCACGGTCACAACCACAACAGAAATGCTTTCGCGAACGAAGAACTGCTTCTTTTCCTGCCTCAGCAGCGGTTGCTGAAGACCTAGTGGTGGGGTCGTACCACTACTCGACCACGGCAGGTGGAACATCAAATATTTATAACACATCAGGATTATCATTGGCTGCTGCCACCGGACTATTAGCTCCAGAACATCCAGCATCTGCAGCTACGAAGTCATATCCTTCTGATTGAGTCCAGATGCATAGCAGACGTCTTTACGTTCACATCTCTACTCGTTTCCCAAGTCTTATACGAGTTGAATCCACAATTTAAGTTTAAGCTTGAAAGCTTTGTGAAAAATTTGGGTTTGTGGGTGTAATTTGCGAAAATTTGCGGGTGCCGTAATAGCAGCAGCAGTAGAAGTAATACCAGGTCAGCGAACTGACGCGGTCTTCATACGGCCTTGGTAATGAGCCACCTCTCTCTCTCTTTCTACTCTACACATCGTCAAGGTATATACGTTCCGGTACCGTCATTAGAGAAATCGATCAGTTCCTTTACTTCAGTTGTATCCATATTAGAACGTCAATCTGCATAAATTTCAAACTATTTTGAATACGTTGCAATTGAAAACAATCAACACTATTGTGTTGGTGTTATTGTTGCAGACTGAAACTTTATCGTTAACACACATGTTTCGTATAATAAATGGAATTATCCAATTTGGTGGAAATGGAATAGCGGTGCTTGCACATACAAATACATATAAACAGACTATATATAGGTATAGGTATATACAACATGCATGGCACTAACACAGAGATAACCATAATTTAAACACCCTCGTTCAAATTCATACCAATTACAGTTAACTGTTCCGTGGTCATCAATCTGGACTCTTTACACTTTTAGTGGAATTTCAATTAAACGATATAATTCCACGAAACTATAATTAAATAACTGATAACGTTTTCTTATAGAATTAAAATAGTTAGTAAGGCTCTACTGCTAGTTTTTTCATCCAAATCTAATTGATTGATTCGCATATTTAATTTTCTGTAAAATTTTAATTTAAACAACAACAAAGATTGATCAAGTTTTCCTATTTGTTAAATTCTGCTAATTGATCATTACGACTTCTTGTGTAATCAATATTCTCCTTCTCTGTCTTCTACTGACCATACAACCTTTTCGGACATTGAACCTTTAGCAGTTATTTGAAGATCTGTGGTCACTTTTAATATATTTTTGTGGACAACATACCTGCTTGTCATTTATTGTATTTTCTATTTTCGTTATTTCATTGAGAAATATAATTAACTTTGATCGAACAAATGGGCGAAACCAAGCAACACACACAAAAAAAAAACAGAGTAATCTAAGAATAGATTAATAAATTTAAGAGAAAAAAGATCTATCTATTTTTAAACTAGTGAAAGTCATACAATTAGTACGTCTTTGGTTAAGTTATATGGCCTAAAACGATAATAATAATAATAGTAAAAAAATCTTATTTGGTTAATAATTATTGTTAAATTGATTGGAACAAAATATCTACAAATTAAATTTCGTAAATATAAATTATCGGAAAATACATTTAGATTTATTTGATAATTGATACGTTGTAGAATAATTATTGTTTTTCATATAACTGTCTAGAAATTAATTTGCTGTATTTCTTTTAAATAAAATAATTTATGCTTTATTATATTTCATAACTTCCAACAAGCAACTCACTATCTCTTTCTACCAATAACAACAATAATAATAAATAATCAAATAATATAAATTATTTTGCGGTCGCTAAACTTCTTCATTTTGTTTTACTTTTTGAAAATTAGTCTGTATTCGTGCCGCGGTTAACTTGATAATCTAGAATAGTTCCTGTAAAATTCCCCCAGGTACATTTACTGGAAGATGTTGTAAAAAGTAAATCTTGAGATGTATGAATGTATACACATGTATCTGAGGAATGTTCTCTCTAAATGATGTTGACTTGAATTAAAGAATAACATAAATCTCCATCGAGTACTCTCTTATAATTTATTAACCTAATATCAGACATTTACATAATTAATCTTTCGATTACAAGATTCCCATTTTGTATCAGAGCTTCCTGAAACAGATATCAAATATTTAAATAAATTAAACAATTATTATAATTAACATCATCCAAATTCCGAACATAATTCGAATTTTTGGATAATCATCACCTGACACTATATTTGATCATGGAATTACAATCATGCAATACTCTCTGATATCTCTGAAAATTCCATTTTAAAATCCTATTTTAGTTGGCAATTGGAAAATTAATGTGAAGATGATGAAGATCAGTGACTCGGAACCGCCTCCTTCTGTTATCCTGGCAGTTAGTCCTCCAGACATTTAATCTTGAAACATCACTTTTATTGTTATCTTCCGTCATAGATAACTGATACAATTGTTGTGAAAGTTACTGCTTTAAATTTCTAACAATAATTCAAAATCGAAGAATTAATGATTGTATAATTTTTCTTTAAGCTCTTCTCTTTTTTTTGTGTTGTTTAAATACACCGCAGTCGCTATATTTCACTATTAGCCTCATAGCTTGACTGAAGATCCCGCAAAAACCATGTTTCACCATTGTTTAAATCAGATATATCCCCTTAGAGCAAATAATCCGTAGAGTTTTAAATAGATAAGTCCGAGTATAGGTAGCTAATTACTGGATCGTGTTGCCGGATACCTTATAAATTAATACTGTGTATGTATGTATGTATGTGTGTGTGAGAGAGATTTAAAAATAGAAGAAGAGAAAAAACGATTAGAAAAAAGAGGCAAACCGACTTGATGCCTTAGGCATGCATCTTATACTGTTGCTTGCACTCATAAATAATGGACCTTACTTATTTCATCGCATGCTAAAGTCCTCATGAGATTCTCGTACCTGTTTTCGGAATTAATTAAACAAAAGTCGGTATCGTGTATTTCTTTTTTTTTGTTAGATTGTATTTCGTTTTAGTTCTGTTTAATATTGCCATTAGAATTAAAATGTTAAACCAGATTCTGTGCTAAAAAAGTCAATTTGAGGCGAATTTGAAATTCGATTTGTGTTGTTCACTTTTGATGATTGTATTTCCCACGATTGATAAGTCTAAACAATAAAAACTTGATATTTGAAATTTATTTCAGTCGTCCGTTTCAATCAAATTATGGAAGATAGAAGGAAAAGGACGAAGACAATACTGGAATAAAAAATAATTGCTTCATAAGTCAGGTTGTTTTTTTTCATATTAAAAAAAATATAAGAGAATCAAATTTCGTCATCGTCTAAAATTTTAAAATTATTCTAATTTAGGTGAATTCTACCGGTTTTATTTCCTGTTTATTGATTGCCATCGAATATTTTGTGTTAAAATAGCGGTAGAGTTAATGTCCGTTTATTGATTGAAATTATATTGAATTGCACATTGAATCAATGAAAAATAATATAATAATCGATCAAAATGGTCATAATACTCTCCCAATTAGATGGCCGCAAAGCACATCTGTCGTCATAAAATCCTATTCATATAGCGTAAAATATATGCCTGTATGGAGACTTCAATCGGTAGTTAGACAAGTAACCTGATGAGCTTTTATTTTAAAACAACAAGAAACGATAATATTTTATTATTTATCTATACAGTTGATTTATTCTCGCTATTAAGAGTTTTGTCAATTATTTTATAAAATACCATAATTTATAGTTTTAATGTCGGAAGTAGTTTAATATTCAAGTAATGTACATTATATTCGATCTAAATATATATACAACTTGGTTAAGATTGCTTTAACGTTTGTTGAATATCAACTATATTTATCATTAGTATTATCATGGTATGTGTGTATACACTATATTGGTTGATTATTGGTGAAGTATCATACAACTTCCCACACAAAATGGATTCTCACGCACAAAAAAGATACGGCGTTTATGTACATATATGTGTATGTATGTGTGAAATGTACGATTTTTCCATCATCTTCCTCTCCTACTTTACGTTTGATAAAAGGCAAAAACGTATACGTCGATTTTTCATGGCTTAGTGGCATTAACAAATCGCATGTGGATGAGCTCATTAAGCCAGTTGTATTCTGGTATAATAAAATATTCTTTGCAGTGGTCGTAGAGAGAAATTTCCAACATTGAATTACTAAGAAATGAAAATTGCGTGTATGTGCATTATTCTTATAATGTTAATTTTTTTTCTTTTTCGTTTATATTGATAATCCTAAGGCTAACAGTAAATGAGCTTTAATAATTATTATATAGATTATAATTAGTGTGGTAATAATTGTTGATAGAACTGAACAGCATCTCGTTAACGGTGTTGAAAGTGAATTCTTCGAAATAAATTGTGAATGTTGTTGTTGTTATTGTTGTTTTGTTGATAGTGATAAGTTCAAGGATATTGTGGGAATAAGCAAGGCCGTGTATTCACGTGAATTCGTGGTTTTTCAAAAGCCACTACAAATCGCTTTTTCTTTTTCTTCTTGTTCTTCTTCTTCGATATACTCTCAAATCCCGATACATACAATCGAAAATATAATAAATCTTGGTATGGTGGAAAAAAAGTTTTATTAAAATTTTTATGGAAATGATCAAAGTATGTTTTGTTAGCCGACTGTATAGTATAGTAGATTTTCATAGTTTATGTATGAAACATATAAGGAAAAGCAAAATCCTTATACTAGCAGTTCTACTTCAAAAGAGGAGTATAGGTTACGATTTTATCGCTCGTTGCAACACTTGTTTTGAAAATTATGACGACCACTGTTAAAACGTTAGAATACTTTATCATATCAACTTTATCTAAAACTCTTATAAGGTCTTCCTTATAGAATATTGTCTGCATATATGTAAGTATATAACTAAGACACTATCACTGTTTATTTTACAATCAGATCATCCTAACAATTCAACAATCGAACTCGCCTATTTTTATCAAACTGTAAAAAAAAACACAGTAAATAGAAATAATAATAGTAATAGTAATAATAATAGACTTCCTATGTGGTGGAGTTGTCTATTTTTTTCAATTATAATAAGTATAGTTTCAAATACTATGAAACTGAAAGTTGTATTATCGTTTACTATAAGTAAACATACCGCTTCTATTGTTCGAAACTGGCTTATTTTTGAAATGCGTATCTGATTGGGCAAATATGCGTGATTTGTAATTCAGATGGTTCACATAACGAGTAAGAAATTCCCTTTTATTTCTTCTTATTATACATATCAACTACTATCTTTTATATACATATACTATACAGTGTTTACTTATTTCCAATACGTTTATCTGATTACGTGTACATTTGTAAATGACAGTATCAATAAGAAACATTTGTCCTTTATTGCTGAAGCTCACCCACAAGATTCCAACTTGTATCTAATCCAATTTTTTTCTTTTCTCTCTATATGCATATTTACTGATTTTCTTGACATTGAAACTAGACATCATCGTGCTGAACAATCAAGTCGGAAGACAGTGAAGACATTTTAAACAGCTTTTGTTGTTAGTTTATCCAACACTGGTACTATGTGTGCCTGTGGTGGTCCTGTCAGACAGAAGGCGTTCCAGGATTATCTACTCTGATTTCTTAGTTTGTGTTATTTTTCTTTTTTTAGAAAAAAAAACAACACTGGAATTTATGGAATACCTCCAGGATATTCACACTATATTTCTCTAGTTCTCTGTATAGATGGACAATTCAACAGTTTCTGAGAATAATTTGCATAATTTCAAATCGTGATTTAGTTTTGTTTTATCGAGCAAAATAGGGAAGCCTTTTTTGGGGTATATTCCATAAGACGTCGTTACCGTTATAGCTACTTAAAAGCCATCTTTTCTCCATCAAAAAACAACGACTAAAACACAAATAATAAGAAATTTATCATTAAGATTCTCTAGATATCGTTGTTGTTTTATTAACATTATTACTACTAATATTAACTTTGATTACTATCGCTAGATCGTAAAATATTGTGATATTCATAAGAAAATTAATGTGAATAGTTATCGTTTATTAACATATCTAATGATTAGTCGTGTAGTTATTGCAGGGACGCTTCAAGACATGGACGAACCCGGCCTCCGAATGATATAATTTTAATGATGATGATGATAATCACATTGAATCGTGAAAGGAGAAAATTAAGACATAATCTTAACTTATAGTCAAGGTTTTAGGACATTTTTTTATTTTATTATGAATTCAGACAATTAGTCGCTTTCTTAGGAAATTTTTCGAGTTCAAGACTAAATATTAAGGTATTTTAAGTGAATGCTATTTGAAATGAGATTATTTAGTTGATTTTCGAGCAGAATTCTTTTTAAGGTCAGTTTTAGTAATTTTGCTATAGAATAGAGGCGAGGAGACGATTTTTGGACCCTTTTTTGAAGAGAGAGTTTTCGAGTTTAAGTCTAATTTTTATGAGAATTTCGCCACAAATCATCAGTTTTTGCTAAATTCTCAATTTTAACAGAATTTGAGTGATAGAAACGGTTCAGTTTTTGGCTTTTTATTTTTGTAGCAGATTCGCTAGTGAGACACTTTAAGTCGATTTTCAATCTAAATTCTGGACTCCTAATCTATGTTGTAAGCAGTTTTTATTTTAAATAATTAAATTTAAACAAACTATGGTATTGAGCCGCAGTTGAGACAGTTTTAGTAGATTTATGAGCCAAATTCTCAACTAATTTTAGATTTTAAAACATTTTTGTTGAATTTTGCTATTATATCCTCTAGAATAGAAAATTCAGACGCTTTCATACAGTTTTAGACTTAATTTTATCGTCTTTAGTCTAGGTTTTAAGACAGTAATCCTAAAAGTATCAATTTTTAGGGAATCGCAAAGCTCTTGAAAGAAAATAGAATTCTTTATAAGAAATTCAGAATTATTTTTGGGTGTATTTCAAGCTTAAGTATGCGTATAAAGTAAAAGAACGATAATGCTAGAAAAATTAACATCTCCATATTCATAGAAAGCAGATCAGTCTGTGTAGCGTTGGTTCCATGAGCTTTTTTAAAATGAAACTTTCAATTAAAATCTTCTAATTCGTTCTTCTAATAAACAAAAATAAAACGAGATTGATTTGATGATTGTGAATTGCAAGACTAAAATTGCTCTTCAGTTATTATTATTGTTATATAGATCGTATTTCTGTCTCTCGATGTGTCCCTATTGTTACATCAATTTCTGCATATATCTTTAACTTTAATACAAGATTTGTTCGTTGTTTTGTTGTTAAAACTTGGCATGTATGTAAGAAGACGAGTATTGAATTTCACAATTACAGTCATTTTAATTGACAGTTTGAATTTATATTACAATGAATAATAACGATAATTCCCTGATAGACAAGGTGTGGAAATTGGATCACATGCCGTGAAAATTATTGATAATAATTTTTTATATTGTATGTTAACAACAATAACAAATTGACAAATCCCACTATCATTATAGTGAATTTATTGATATTGTAAAACATTAGTTGTCAATAATTTTAATAATTTATTATTATTCATCTTTGTCGAGTGATGGTGATGGTTGTGGTATTCCTTCTTACTGACACTTCCTGAAGCCCATATTCAACAAGATAATATATGACTATGTTGTAATGTGTGTATGTCGTGATAATTGGTTGTTTATAGATGTGAATATATTAAATCTGCCATAACTATCTACTTACTATGTATATGAAAAATTGATAAGAAAGTGAATCTTTACATTGTTGTTCGTTCTATGAAATTTGAGGAATTTGTTTAAGTGCATCTTTTATTAACAACGAACTGAAATAAGTTGATTTCTAATTAGTTGTTCTAAAAATTAAATATCTTTTAGACGAAAAAAAAATTAGAAATATTTTCCATTAACTCATCGTTCGGACTCTGACCTTTTAATTATTCCAAAACTTAACCAACCAAAAATGACGTACACCAAACAGAAAAAAAAAGTAAATCATCATCTACTAACCATATGGATATTACAATTTACAACTACACTATAGTATCATAGTATGTACAGTCTTGTTTTACCAGTTTTACTGAATGTGATGCTTCCACCATTCAAGTACTTGATGTTAACCATTCTTTTTTCTACTTTTGTCCCCATTAGATTTGCAAAATAATACGACTGATAAGTCCAGTTATTAACGCATAAAAAAATTGAGTAATATAAACTAGCTGGTGTCATACTAACATAGTCTTCGTCGCTGTTGTTGTTGTCTATTATTAAAGCAAGTTCTTTTGCTTTTTGTATAAAAAAACAACAACTTTTGATGTCCATAATGAGCGAAATAATAACCGTTATTAATCTTCCTTTATTTTAATAGTTTTTATAATGTGGGTGTTACACGGGCATTTTAGTGTTCATTAGACATTTACACGCAACACTTAACCGACCAGGAAGCGTCGAAAAATCACTATTCTCTCAACAGAAAATCGTCTATAATTTTGCAGAAATCTATCAAAGGAATTACAAAACGTAAACTATATAATCCTATACGTATACCATGAACGATAATTAATTATCAAAAACAGATATTTGTATAGTGAAAGCTTTGAATCATATCGTAAATCTCTAAATACAGTAGTCATCATTTAATGCGCCCACAGTTAATGTTTATTTTAAACATAACATTATGTTTATCCATCGAACTCGAATGAAATCGTCCTTTTCCCTATCAATTCGTTCAATTTAAATAATCGTCCAAACAATGAATGCCTCAAGTGACGACCACTGTAATCTTCTTAGATGATTTATCGATTTTTAATTGTTCTCTTCAGGAAATAACTCACCGTCACTCATTCAACACTTTATAGAAGAACATTGTAATCAATTTTCAAAATATTCGCAAGATAAATATTTGCATTTCTGTTCCGAACAAATAATTGGTTTATAAATTAATTATTTCTTTGCATGGTTTATTTTTTTGGTATCGAAAGAAAACATAATTAAATTTATTACTCAATTAAAACAGTAACATCGGTAAATAAGAAAATAAAAGGAAATTGTGCAAATGAATTCGTTGAACCTTAAACTCTTGTCATTTCCTTGCAAGTTTGTTTATCAATAATATGGGTGGTATATGTTGTATTAGAAATTCCTTTTGAATAGGATGGGATCGAACTTTAAAATCGTTATACGTATGTACACAACGTATGTACATATAGTATAAAAGTTATATTGCATATAAAGACTTGGCGAACTTTGAACTTGACAATAACAACAACGAATCATGAAATGTCTCAGTTCTTCTAGACAGCTAGAAGATATTCATTTGTTGTTCATTTTTCTTATCATATATTTAAATATATACTGAAAAACAAAAATTGTATACGATGGCGGCGGCATCTTTTAAAATCTCTCTTTCTATTCTGTACTTTTACTAGTTTTAGATGGAAAATAATCCATCACATATTCAACTTGACATCTACATGGACATGTCACATACAGGCATATAGAATAGCATATGCACACATCTACATGTATATGTGATGCAGTGAATATTGTTGCATTATTCATATGAGAGGGGAATTTCTGACATACTGTCATAATGTTAAAATGCATTTGTGTCATTAATTTCCTCTAAATTCATTACAAGATTACAAGAGATCGGTCGATTTATTTTAAACAGGATAGCACTTGACAATTCCCTGCATATTTTAGTGAGCTTTAGAAGCACAATAATTATATACTGTACTGGCAATTAGAACCGGAATCATTAAACTTTGTATTGTTTTTTCTGAATAAGTTGTTCTGACCTGATCTTTTTTTTGTTGTTGTTTTCAACTCTACTATCAGTGTCGTTTGTCCTTAATTATCATTTGACAATGTCATATTTGCCATCATTTTTTTATAAAATATACAACATTAAGAATCTCACGTCCCAGATTTTCATCCGTCAACAGAAAATACTGTTATTATAATTTCTATACTAGATTAATAATAAAAATATTAAATGCAGTCTTGCTCGACAACTATTATTTAGTTTTTATCAACATTGTTATTATTATTATCATTATTATTATTAGTTTCGTGTAATACATTTGATGTTTATAAAATTGTAAAATAAGAAATACATCATCATCAACATGTCATGTGTTAATTGCATTATAAACGCTCCATTTCACACAAATATACACACCCCATGATCAGGGATAATTATAGCTAAACAGGCTAGTGCGGTTATCTAAATGCGTCAAAATCAATAGTGCAACATCAACATCTGTAACCACGATGCAAATTCTGAAACTTATATACAAGAGTAATAATAATTATACGTACTAAAACACTATAGAGATTTCTATATAATTTACAAAATTAGTCCATTACTACAGTATTTAACGTTTTCACACAGTTTTCTAGACAAAAATAGAACAATTATACACTAAATAGTAACTAGTTTTAAAAACGTCCGTTTAAATGCCCCTTATACCATCATAATTGTTACTTTAAAGTAATTTAGACATAGTTTACAACACGTTAAATGGTTTTGCCGATGAAGCAAACGGGGGCTAAATTAAAATAAAAGATTCAAATACAGGGTGGAATCAAATTGCCTTACAATACACAAACCTCACGATCTCTATATGGAATAGAACAAGTACAATAAAATTTTGTAGTCTAAAAGAAAAAAAATTACTGAAATTATTCCAAATTTGAACTAAAATACTAACCTACTGATAAGAATACAGGTGTCAGTATAACACATTTCGGATTTACATTAAGCTACGGAACAAATTTTATTGTAAATTATCGATAATATTACTCGATTCGCGAATTTTTCAACCATTTATTTCTCGAAAACACTGTCATACAGATTCTATAATATATTAAATAAATCTGCTCAGTTTTTCGGGCTTTATACGTAGTCTGTAGATTGATAGGCAATTTGATTACACCTTGTAGATCAATGGACACTTATGGCTAGAAATTTTTGTCTAAAATTCAGAGTTTTTTAAGTGAATTTAGTGAAACGTCTTGATTTGAAGTTCTATTAATTTTTTTTTTGATTTTTTTCGCTGGTGTTTCAGTGATTCATCTGAAACTATGAAGAGTTTTTGTGAATTATATAGCAAAAATACAGTCTTGATGACTCTGTTTTAAAACCTTGATTCTTTTTTATGTTGGTCTTTTCTGTAATTACATCCGCTAATTTAATTGACAGGAAGATCGATCGTATGTTTCAATTCACCAACTACCTACTGTACGGTGTTTGTGTGTTTATTGATTGTTTAATGCAAAAGAGAACGTTTGTGTACAACAACATTTGTCATTATCTTTCTATTCGTTATTCTGATAATTAATCGAATTGCACTCTAATTATATTGGACAGCGAAGGTAATTATTATCAATGTTGATATTGATTAGAACAAAAATTTATTGTAATTATAAACCTATAGATTTCTTTATTTCTATTACATTCCTCATAATGCCCTTTTAGTCTCTTATACATTTTATATAGATGATGTTCAAAACTAGCTGTCATCATAGATTTATCGACTATATCGTTTATTCAAGTTATCTTCTATTGTTTCTTTGAATATGAATTATCGCAACATAAACAATGTATGTAAAAAATTTCAAACTGATCATCTGCTTTCATTTGTTATTTTCGTTTTTCTTTTTGTTTTTGTTTCTTTCATCGTTTGTTTGTGTTTCATCTTCATTGCATAACTTGGAAATTTCACGTTCTTCTCTAACGTTTTCTATTGAAACTGAAAGAAATTCATTGGCTGCCGCATGCATAAGGTCTTTTAACAAATTACTAAACCTTAAAAGTTATTTCAACATCAACTCGGTAATTTCCACCATCACTTACCTTCATTTACCAATTACTGTAGTAGTGCACCATTTCTTATCAGGAATTAATTACAAACAATCAATTTTGTTTAATAGAAAGTTCATTCAAGATCGAAGAATTCTTTATTATCATCATCATCATTATTGTGCTGTATACAACATTGTTATGGTTGATATAATCTAGAAGGGTCAATCGATAGTAGCCTTGACACTCCTATTATTGTTAAATGTAATTAGTAATAAACAATTCCTTTTGCTTTCTGTAAAGAATTGAAGACTAGTACGATTTCACTTTTGCTCAACCGTTGTTTGCTCTAGTCAATGTCTAGGTCGTTAAACATCTCTTTGCCGACAGAAGTTATTTATCATTTTGTAATTTATTGTAAGGTCGTCAAATGGATGACCTCACTTCCGATGACGATATTTTCTAAAATTCATATTAGTAGTTAGTATTTAAAAGATGATTTGTTCACTTCAAAACAACAAAAGAGGTTCATTTCAATTTTAACGTTTTTTTTTTCAATCTTTTCGCATTAATTATCAATAAGTTACCAGATTTTAACGTTACAGTTAATTAAACGGATTTGTCATCATCATTTTTGAAAATAACTTTTAAAATTGCCTTTAACCAAATTAGGTAATTAGTTGAGCTATTTAACGGTCACAATTTTTGAAAAATCTATTTTACTCGCTTTCCTGTTTCAACGTATTAGCGCAACTTTTAAATGGATTATGTATATAGCGAACGCCCCCCCCCCGTTTATGATTTAATTATCTACCAATTAATTGTTTGAACAATAAAGGTGAAGCTGTGCATTGTAATAGAAGGCAAAGCAAAGAGACAGGGGGATAGTGTATAGAGTAAATTCGTTTTAATAAACAAACAGTTCACTGTATTATAAATAGAAACGACGTTTCAATGTTTACTCTCATAATATTGGTATACTATACGTGAAATCAATAAATCAAAAATCAGCGAATTTATTAACGACTTGACGAAATTTATTTATATTATTAATTAACGATACATTTTGATGATTTATAAGGAACCGTCCTAACGTCCACATCGGACGAAAAGTTCTTATGGCAGCTCCCATTGTTTGGCAAACGACTCGAAAAATATTTCATGGATTTACAGGAGAGTCCCTATAGATTATTTTAGCGAAATTAGAATCTCGTAGCTCATAAAAAACGATTTTTGACAAGATTGCGATTTTCCAAAAACGAGCTAAAGACGTAAATCGACCAAGAACGACTCGGAGACCCTCCCGACATTGATTTTTTTCATTTTCTCCATTGCATTCTAGAAAATAAGTGGAGCGTTCGCACCTATTTCAGAATAAAATTAAGAAAAACGAAAAAAAAACACACTGTTTTAAGAATCCTCGAGTCATTATGACAATAAGTCGTTTTGCATGCTTAGTTCTTTTTTAAAAATTGCTATATCGTAGAAACGAGCGTTTTTTGACCAATTTCCAAATGAGCAACAAGGTTCTCATCTTGCTAAAATAATCTCAATGGACCCCCCTACAAATCCTTAAAATATTTTTCGAAAAACAATGTAGAATTTCTAAAAAGACGAGAAAATAAGTAAAGCTTACGTCCATAATAGCTCTGATATTCCTGAGAAAGCTTTAAAGAGGCATCTATCATAGTTTGATTGGGAGTTTCTTATCTGAGTCCCTCTTGAGGCCGACATACTACCCCCCCCCCCCTTTTAAGATCGGAGTCTTTATGTGAGCTACAGAAGGCAAAGAGCACTAACATGAGAAAAATCTCCCCTAATGGTAAGTCCCACGGGAATTCTAATTAAAGGCTGTTCAGCTGGAAATGAATTTTTGCTTTTCCAACAAGACTTGTTACTTGTTACCTGTTCCCAAGGCCAAAATTGATGTCATTCAGCATGAAGATTGACCGCTATAAAGTATAGACTTAAATCTGTTGGCCTATAAAATAAGCTCCAATTCATAAAAGTTTCTACAATCAAGTACTGGCCTCATAGATTCTAGTTTCTGTAAAAGCACTCGAAGCTCATTTTGAATCATACTTGAACACAAATGTATTCGCAATTTATTACTACTTCTTTTGAGATCATCGTTTCTTTCTTTTTAAATTCTATGCTGATTTTTTTTTGGGAGAAGACTTTTAATCTTATGTATCGATGAGAGACACTCGAGGTGATATTCATATTACAAACAGTTTCAATTGCCAATAGTGCTTTAATCAATATGCAGCAAAGCTCGTGATGGTTTCTTGTATTACACCATCAATTACGATAGATAAATATAGAAAATTGATGAATCCGCTAGAAAAGTTTGATAAATCGAGCCTAAAGCGGAAATTACGTCAATGTCTGTTATCACTATTATCAATCTATAATCTTATCTGATCTGTCATGTTCAATCATATGTTTACATATATAGATTTTTGATATTTACAATTTCCTATATTTTATTTATTAATTTCAATGTAATTTCCTCTCTGCAGGTAATGAGTGAATCGATTATTCTATTACAGAATAACTAGGAAATGTATGAAAAATTATACAAAAATCAACAAGTAGTAAAAAACGAATAAAACTGTTGGCAAACGAAGTAGAGATAGAACAAGTAGAAAAACCCCAATCTTTTGACAATGAGTTATGTTTTCGTGTTTTAGAATTTAATCTACATTTAAAATCTGTCTAGTATAATAATATTTCATAAAATAATCTGATTGCGGAAATATGTGAGGGTGGTTTATATGTTTAGTTATAGTTGGTACGCGTGTCCTGCACACGCATAAAACATAAACGAAGAAATTGTGCGACATGTACACACGTCATCACCTCAAACAGATTAACATCAGATAGAATAAAATGAGAGAGAGAGAGAGAGAGACTCTGTCATCTGAAAAGCCATCATCTTGTCGTGTACATTTCCAACATAGCTGACGGTTCAAGTGAAATTAATTTTCCTCTTGAATTTTCGTTGCGTTAAATTTACCTAAAAGATATTTATAATGGTTATGACAGTGCTGGTGGAATTCACAATATTTTAACGTAGAAATCACTTCAGAAGAATCTCAGTCGCGTACAGATCTAAGTGGGATTAAATATTTCTAGAACGAGCAACAAACATCATGTACACGAATTTTTCGACTTTTTCTAACAACTGACTGATGATTGTTTCTAGAATACCACTTTCAATTTATTGATTTATTGTTGTCTTAGTTTCATGCATATTGAAGTTAATACGTGACTTTACAATGATCTTCCATTTTTAGCGAATTTTTTTAAAAAAAATTAGCTAATGACGAGATCCTCACTTTTGAATTTCCGAAAAATTTTTGCACAGAAGTTCGTTTTGGAACCTCAGGAACCCATATCCACCGTTCGTTAAAATTTTTATATATATATATATATATATATATATATATATATATATATATATATATATATTTATATATATATTTATATATGTATATCCACGATAACTGCCGTAAAAATACACCAATCTTAATGAAACTTGGTACAAAAATCGGTCTTTGTGATAGCTTGGATGAGTTCGTTGGCCAGACTGGTAGGGCCAACACTTTTGGAATAAGAGCTGAAGAAATGTTAAAAAAAATCATTTTCAATATTACATTTGCTTAGATTTGGATGAAAATTAAAATAACAGTAGAGCCGACCATTCTCTATGACCCAGAAAAAAAATCATCAAAATCGGTTCGTTGGTTCGCAAGAAAAATGCAAAAATCTCTTTTTTGAGTATAAGCAGTAAAATCGATTATCTCAGGTGGCTATATGTTCTGACTATTGATATTAGAAAAAAAATTGAATATCGCGGGGGGGCAACTAATTTTGACAGTTAATATTAGACGCAAGGCCTGCTAGAGAATTTCGCTTGAAAAAATCAAGCAGGCCTTGATTAGACGTATTAGACAAACAACAAACTTTATTATTTTTTTTTTTAGTGTTTCTTATTGTTTGTGGATTAAAAGTATTTTTCAATAAAAATCAGAAATATTAAAATAACATCGGGGAAATGAATTTATTAGTTGATTCAATGTTATTAAAATATATTAATTGTCAGTATCATAAGAATGTTTTGCAATTAATATTTCAGTATGTAGATACATAAAAAAATTCGCTATATAAGGTACTTGCTGCCTTTGGAGATTTTTTTCTTCATCTTCAATTTCCTCTGCGTTCTATTAGATGAAGCAAAATCGAATGGAAAATTTTAGAGTGCTTTTAGATCTTTAACTGCATTATATTGTTTGTACATCTGTAAATATAAATTAGTTTCGTACAATTCACTGTTAAACACTTCTTCCAAGTACAGTTAATTAAACATTGACAACTTTACGATTTACTGAAAGTTTGCAAACGCCGATTTGGAAGAACAACTTTATTAAAAAGTAGTTAAAAGATCAAACAGCAATGTTGTTACGATTCTTTATTTTTAATATCTTCTAGTAAACCAATTAAGCTCTAGATAACGTGCAATACGTGCATTTATTATCGATAAGGCGCTGATGAATCATAAGATTTGCTGATTTTAGTTGGCAATTTTCCTGTGAGAATCCAACAAATTTACTACTACTATAAATAAATAAAAATAACGTATAAATTTTCTTCCTATCGGTTATCAAACATTTAAGAGATCCACTTATCTTGTTGTTGCAAGTTTTCGTTTGCAATTTGTTCATAACATCGTCTTTTTGGAAACAATTTTGGGAAATCGGCAAGCACGAATATACGTAGATACAAAACTTGTTCAAAGTATATTCAAAGTTTATTTAGAGGCAAATACAAAAAGGACGATTTTGTTGTTGCGAACTTTGGTGAGAACCTCTCTAAACATTGTTAAGAAAGACGCAAAGATACACGAAGAATTGAAGACATCGCCTGAAAACTGTTTTCTCCATGTAGGTATATATATATATATATGTGGACATTTTAATATGTTGCCGATGGAAAAGTTGATTTCCGTTTCGATCTTTCAATATTTCAAATGGCAATAGTAGTGTTGTAAGTTCTCTATAATTTCACTGATCTGTGCGCAAATAATTATACCAATCTAGTGATTCTAATTACAGATGACTTGTGGAATTTACATTGAGGAACTGGCATTTTTTGCTCATTTAATGCTTTCATTATTATAAAAATTAGAAGAGCCCTAAACTTATAACTCTACTAGAATTGTTTATTTTAAAAATTATTCATACCTCTCAGTCATGTATTTATGTCGTTTTACTGATTCCTCTGGATGAAAGTTGAATCTTTTCAAGTTTGATTCAAATGTGTTTATACAGACTATATTTATGTAAAACATGTATCATTGTTGCCGTCTTTATTTTCTACACCAATTACCTTTTCGCCCCGATTTTATGAAGAATGCTTAGTTAATGTGCTTTGTTCCACAAGTTCCTCTATAATCATCTATCCGTGTATTCACTACCATTTACTACGTTCGTTCTTTTTGCTCTCTCTTGAAAAAAAGCACCTGTTTAGCGTTTTACTATTGTAAACTGCAATTTCTTCAACATTATTTACATTTTAACGTGTCAAACATGCAATTTCATTGCCTAAAGGATTTAAAATCAGATTAACGGTTACAATATTATTACATTACTAAGAAAGACTTACTACTAGTACCTATAGAACGAAAAATTTATGTTAACTATTCAAAATTAGACATTGATCTTTTATTATTATTACAACAGAAAGTGTTGAATTTGTCGCCGGAAGGTCAAAACATAAAATGCTGTAAGATTAAGTCATTTATTATGTCAAATAAATTTGTTTCAATACATGTATTTTCATATATTAAACTTCACTTTTATACAATATATATCTAACATACAAGGGGGTAATTTAAATTTATTCTACAAAAAAAATAATAGAGAACTATATAATAAAGATATTCAAGATACAACAAGACAGGAATAAAATAGAAGAGATCAAGGGGCGGACATTTGCATTTAAACAAAACGAAATTTTATACGATGAATTGTTAACTGTCTGTTATAAAAGAGTTAATTATATTGTCAGATAGATAATTTTAATTATAGATTAATACAAATTTGTATTTTTTTTGTTTCAGGTAAGTGCCAACACCTTTTTTCCCGTTCGTTTACATCTATATAAAAAAAAAACACATTTAAAAGGTGAGTTCATTAAACAGGAATAGGGAAATTACTGTAATATACTCACATTTTCTTGTCAATTAAACTATAAAGGAAATATATTTAAACAATCATGTAAATACACATACAGGGAAACGGATGTTGATGTGTTGCGATAAGGCTCGCTACATCCTTGATAAGGATTTTAAATGCAATACATTAAAATTACCACAGTTTCTATATTTAATATAAAGAAACTCACGTTGAACTCTATCACTATTGTCTAAACAATAAAAAAATTCTCAAGAACATGTATGCTTTCAAAGATAACATTTTTATTTCCTTGATAATTTTTTCAATTATTCTTAATTTTTTCGCAACAATCTCGAGACTCGTTAATTACTATTGTCTATTAATATTCCAAGAATTTCTTGTGTTTTTATTCTACAGAAAAATCACGTTCTCATTTTGTATTATAGAGGGTGTGTAATTTTTTTTTTAGGATTTTATCACCCCGATCACGTCCACTTATCACCGGTCGCTTTTGACATGTCTTTTCATGTATTTAAACGGTAGATTTTTATAATTTGACATCGTACAACCTGTTCAGAATATTTCTATGAAACTTTAACAAATTGATTTTAATTATTATATGTATGGAATTAATCAAAATTTTCCTTTCTTTCTCTCATTGTGTGTTGATTGTTTGGTGATTTCAATAGTTGATGAGATAGCAAACTTTATATTACTTTATTATCATATAATTGATGAAAAATGATAGAAAATAGAGAGTAAGAACGTTAATTTTAAGATAATTTAATAATCAATGGTGGGTATCTATACGTTTTATTTTATATAAAATTTGAGCAATTATTCTGCAATTTAATAGTTATATAGGTAACTAATAGACCACCTGCCTTGTATTTTCTTCTTATTTTCTTATTATTGTAGTTGTAGTTGCAATTCTCTCTTTACTCTATCCTGATTCTATCCAATATTTTTCTTTTAAAACATCTCACATATCGTTTACTAGTTAGAATCTTCTTTTTTTTCTATAATGTTTCGTGATACGAGTAATAACTTTCATAATGAAAATTTATTACCGACATATAAATGATATTAAAGGTAACTTTATCAAATCAGAATAAGTATAAATTGATTCTAGAACGCCTATTTCCAGTCTCTATACTTTGCTGTTTGAAATTTGGTCAACTTGACTTTATCTACTATCATCATATCAGTTTTGTCACCTATAATTATTCGTATAAAGCAACCAAGTTGATTCAGTTAAACTAGACAGCGTATATGTGAACTTACATTTAAATTATACGACAATAAAATTGGCAAACTTGACTATAGCACGCGTAATTTATATTAAAATATTTAAATAAATTATTTTCGTATTTATAGTCGGAAGGTAACAGACTAGAATCGATTTATTTCTCTCTTTGCTCTTATAAATGCAATTCTATAGCACAATAGGGGTGCATATATCAAACATAGAATAATAAGACTGTGATAATGATAATGATAATAACGTGTAATAAGTTCACCACCATATATAGATAGGATAAGTAAATTGAAAGACTCATCGTATTGAAGGTATTATAAATAAAGTGTATGATTTTTCATTGCCGGCTATATTATTAAAAGTAACAAGCATTTTACACATAGAGAGCTTAAAAGAGAGAGAAAAACGGTACGAAAGTTTGTAATTGACGAATGGTGATCATGCTAAAATACTAAACAACAAACCATACATTATACCCTTTGAGAATTATTGTGTGCAATATAATTTTTATCTAGTTTAAATTGATTTTATTTATTTATATAGAACACAATAAATGTGTTGAAATTTTGTATAATAGTCACGTAAATTCGGTATTTTGGCCAATGTGTCAACGACAATCGCAAAATATAATCAACACAATATTGAAGACACGACATGAATCTGAAGATTATCGTTCTATGTACTCAATCATCAAGATGATTTTTTTAAATTCAAAATTATAGCGAATAAAGCTGTAATCTTGAATCTCTTTATTGGATTGTGTATTTATATCAGTTTATTATAAGAGATTTTATCGAACTAGGCTGAAAAATCGATTGTCATATAATTTTACATCGTTACAAATTGAGGCAAATAGTACAAATATGTGTGTTATACTTTTTATTTTACATAATCAACGTTTACAATGTAGACCATCAAGAAAACAAGCCCAATAATCGCATTTTACAACAAATTGTGTGGTCAATTATAAGTTTAAAGTTTGGCCAATATTTTCCTATTACTAATTGTAAGTCAATACATGTTCTAGTTTTATAGTTTGATCTTGTTGTGTCTAACAATATTGTTTGAAATTCAATGAATCTAACTGTCGCCAATTTTAGACATTGTTAAAACGGTAGAAGAATATTTTTTATTGACAGTAACGTAAAACTTTAGAGCTAATTATTTGCTAGCTAGCTAGCTCTTCAGTCACAGCTATTCAACTGAAAAAGCTGCAGAGGAGTTAAATGTTTGCTTTTTCAAATAAGTTAAAAAGAAGTCGAACAACTTGAATTTTATTCCGTCTTTGCCTGGGTCGACGTAAATCATTTTTAAAAATAATAACGAAACGAATATTTAGTTCTATAGACAGATAAATTAACTTACAGGAATATTAATTTTAGAGAAGATGATTTTAAAACTTTATTTAAAAGAAAATTGTGGGAAAACCAAGTAGATGATTAGAAAAAAATGAAGTATTAACTGCAATACCGATTTCTGTGCTCTATAAAATCCATGCTATTTTTTTAAAGTTGTGTCATAAGAGCGGAAATTAGAATTTTACAATTTTCTTTTTATCGAAATTTGTTGAAAAACTTGGGGGGGAATTATTCATTATTTTTATTATACGATGTTTTGGATGGAAACGTAGATGAAAATCTAGAATACGTTATTTTTTTATCACTTTGGGCCAGCCTCTAGGCGCCTAATCAGAATCCATCAGATAGTCGAATGAATTCTCTAGTGTGCAACCGGTGAAATTTTTTCCCAACAATGGAAAATCAAACAATCAAAATAGTCCTTGTGTGTAAAGATCTTGACCCTAATTGTTGGTAAATTTGTTAAAACACCATAACGCTTTTTCGCCAAATTTCTAGATAATAAAGGAACATTTTCATCGTGCATAGCTTATATAGTGTCTTTACAATAATGTTATGGGTCGTATTTCTCTGCCCTTTGATATTACACGATAACAATAAACAGAAACGATATTACGAAGGGATATTGATGAGTATTTAGTTTACCATATAAAACAGTATAATATTTTAAAAAAAGTAGATTTTAAAAGGATTCTGTATCTTGGTCTGCAAACCAATTTTTCTATGACTTCACTTTTATCAAAATCTTACTTTTTCACAGGCAGGCTGTTTTAAAAAAATTACGGTCATTTATAAAACATCATAGTAGATAATATAGCAAGTAGCAAGCCAAATCAATTTTGTTTACTGGAAAGCTTTCAGGCTGACTACTTGTATGTGAATTTAGACCATACATGGTGTCCGACCTGCAAATATACAATTTGGCCGTTTCCACCAAACTAATAAAGAGATTCGAAAAATATTTCAAGGATTTATAAGGGTAGTCATTGGAGAATATTGTAGCAAAATTAGAACCTCGAAGTTCATTTGGAAGTTGGTCAAAAAACGCTCGTTTCTGACGGATGTTGCGATTTTCAAAATTGAGCTACACACGTAAAACTACTTAAGTCCACGTTACATTATCCGAGTTTATACCCGATATTTTGTTCTGACCAAATAAAACGACAAACTTATATCTTTACACCATTCAATTTCTTATCCGAGCTGCCACATCCGACTTATTATTGTTAGTCCGAGTTTTCATTCAATTTTTTTCAGAATAGAACGGTCTATAATTTCATCCGAGTTTTCATCCTATTTGCCAAAAAGTGTCAGGCGGAGTAAAATGTTTCGAAAATTTGAGGTTAAAAGCATGGCAGTGGCGTGTTTTTTTTGTTATTGGTTAATATCAATGATTTTTATATGTTAGCGCCCGCGTACACATGCAACTGACTCGGATAATTCAAAGATGAAATATCTGGGATCCCAGATGAATTCTGATATAAAATTAAATAGACAAATCGAATACAATACTCGGACAATGTAAAGGGGCTCTTAGAATAGCTCAAGGATCTTCCAAATATTGATTTTTTTCGTTTTTCTCCATTGTTTTCTCGAATAAGTGAAAATATGTTCATGAATACAATGTAGAAAAACGGAAAAAAGTCAGAGTTTTGCGGGTATTAGAGTCATTCTTAGTCATTTAACGTGTGCAGCATGTTTTTGAAACTGCGACTTTTTCTGATAAGAGTGTTTCCTTGACCAATTTCCAAATGAGTTAAAGGGTCCTGATTTTACCGAAATCTCATCCAAGGACTACCTTACAAATTCTTTACACATTATTCCAATCGTCGTATTAATTTGGTGGAAACGGCCAAATTGGTTGCATTCTTGTCGGACACTCTGTAGACAGAAACGTTCTCATCGTATACAAAATAGAAATACCATTATTTAACAAAGATAAACAGCATTCTCTTTAAAGTCGTGTGTGTGTGTACACTATGCAATTGTCAACTAGTAGATAGCGTCGTTGTTTTTGGCTGTCGTCGTCGTCGTCTTCTTCTTCTTCACATTGACAGTTCCTGATGATAATACGCCCACATTTTATACGTTACGCGTTATATCGCCGGCACTAGAAACATACATTGTAGCTTGTTTAACATAGGCACGTTTACTTGACGTATACTTATACACATACACACACTCATAAAAAAATTACATCTTTCTCTCCATTCTTCTAACGTTTATTTGATTAAAACTACTTGCAACAGTCATTGACAAATCGTTGACTGTTTTATACTTGCAGTTACATTCGTGAAGGAAACGACAGTGTTGTTATTTATCGCCACCCCCATACATAAAAGTAAACACCTTATATCTGTTGTACCTATGTACAAATGTACACGTAGGTGTTTCGGTGGATGTTAAAGGTCGTATAAGTTCTATCTTATGATAAATATTATAAATTCGATTTGTTACAATAATTTTTATTGTATTTACTTATGTCCAATGATCCGTTAGAATATTTTATATAAAGTAATATATTTGTAGATGATCGGAATTCTTTCTAAAATATCCAACCACAATCATCTAACAGTAGAAATAGAATAGCAATTATTTGTTGTAGATTTCATTGTTAATTATTTGTGGTTGTGTTTGTTGGTTGCATTACGAAAAAAATAAATCGAGATAGAAGGAATTTTTGTCGTTTTAAAATATTACGGTAAATATTTATTGAATTGATATCGATCTGCTTGATTTATCACAAATTAAAACCTATTAAATTGAATTAAATTAAAAAGTAAAAACGTAAATTAAGCCATTTAATTGACTGGATATTTTTCGATTTTTTAACAGTTAATTATCGATAGAAAATAATTATTAGATAACCTCTACGATTATCTATCAATTTTAAACGTCTTCTTGTATATGGTAGATTGTTGGAATTATTCGATAACTATCTGAATGTTCTACAAAATAATTATTTTTAATTTTTTTTGCTTTTGGATGATCTGAAAGTAATAAACAACAATTTCAAGCACCTGTCTTTAACAAACTTTCAATAGAAAACGGTATTGTAGAGGAAAAACTATTTGTGATACAAACACCACACAACAGGAGGGAAATAACAATACCTGTAACAATACAATAATAACAACAACCACAACAACAACAGTAATAGTTCATTCCTCTAACGACCTTCGTCATCCCCTATACGACCTTGCGATGTTGTAATAAACTCACCTACCAGAACCACTAAATCGAGATTATAAAAAACGATTAATCAGAAAACGATACAGCAATAAAGACGACCATTAGCATTAAATTCAATCAATCCTAATATAAATATAATAAAAATAGAACAATTAACAACGATATTTTTATTAATTACAAATTTTAATTAGTGTCTATTATAACTGAATAATTGTTATATTTAATTAATATAATCGTGGGAGTATATTTTAATATAAATTTTGCTATAATTTCAACTAAGTAAAATAAAAAAAAATTAAACAACAAGAGAATAAAAGAGCGAATTATCCTAATTGCTTCAACTATAAATTTAAATAATGCCGACATAAATGTTGATTTTACGTAATTATGCACATGTGAAGAAACATAATGTCTCATACAGGATAAATGTTTTTAATTAATTAGAACACAAACAAAAATTATTTTAATAAAACGATTAATTATAAATAAATCTAATGATAAATAGTTGTCAACAACATTTCAATATCCCATGGTGTTATTTTAATCAGATATCAATTAATTAGTGTGTTATAATTAATTGCTATGTTCGCATGATATATTTTTAGGAAAAATATAATATACATATCGATTAATATGTAGATATTGGCTACTATTTTATTTATAAAGTAATTCTTGAGGAAAACATTTCCATATCACGGTACACGAATAATTGACGAACATTAAATGCATCCCTTGGGTAATGGTAATAATCTAAAGCCGATGGGAGTCGATCCATCCCATTCCCATAAATATCCTAAACTGTTACTTATCAAATAGTCTAACCTTTAGGATATGTTCTATTGGTCATACACTATGTAGTTTAGTTTCGTCTGTTTCAACAATGATAAAGGAAGAGAGAGAGAAAGAGAGAGAGAGAAATGGATGCTTTCAGTATCGCGAATCATAAATTTCAGTTTCACTTTACGTGCCACCAATCACCATTATTATAATACGCACACTGATTCTACTAAACAGTAAATCATTCATTCTTCTTTCACTATTTAAGAAGGAAAGTTTATAAACGATTTGTATAATATGGAGAAATGGAATGTTGTAAAATAAATTCTTACAATTGTTGCTTCTATTTGTTGTGTGTCATATAATTAAACTGACTGATATTCATTATAAGTGTCATTGAAATTACCGGAAATTATCTAATTTTACCTTGTAATCATTAGAAATACCAAAAATTTCATTCGAAATTATTACTTTCTTCTTATGGTTTGATTTATTAACAATAGTTCGATATCTCATCGTGTACATTTTGATGAATAATACTTATAGAATATAAGAATAGTTAGAGGCGTTTTATTATGATCGTCCACTACAATATTTTTTTACGTTTATTGTTCACCAATAATTCGATTAATTTGATAATCATCCAGTTGTTGTCGTGACCATTTTCGATATGTTTCAAATTTTGCATATAACCTGGCATCATTTTTCTTTATACCTATAGTTATATTACATAAGGTTAGTAACCTTGTATAGAAAAATTCTTATATAGTTACCAAATGGCATTATTATTAATGTTCTATGTGTTTAGTAGTCTTTCAATAACATTGTTAACTTCTATTAGACGTCGTCTGTCTTTTGAATAATTGACATTACGACAATACGGTTGTAATGCAATGAATTGATGAAAATTGTTGTTACAGTCGGTTTGTTGCGATCGTGCATACTTGGCTGTCATTTAAAAAGAGTGCTACCGATTTTCATCATACAATATGGTCCCAATTCTTCTGGAATCAAACTTTTTTAGATTGATTTTTCTAAGGGAACAGTCATCAATAAAGTCCAAAATTCAGTTAATTTCATGGTGCTAATAACATCCTCAACTTATTGTTAGATGCAGTACTAGTACTAGTTCAACCTTTTGAGAATGGGGTCAAATTTACAACTTTTTGGAGATAATCTATAAAAACTATGCTTATCTTCTTTTTTGCTAGAAGATTATCTTTATCGCTTGTCTCATTTGATTTGTATTTAAGAAAGAGACTATTGTGTTGTAGGTATTCACAAAAATTTTAGAGAGAAAGGTAATCATCATAACGTTGTCTTCGTTATAAGAGAAATAGATAGTTGCGCGATGGTTGTTTTAAACTTGTCTCTTTTCAATTATTGGGTACCTATAATGAAATTGTGAAGAGTGAGATAGATTACTCTCTTCGTAGAGATACCTAATGCTTGTGTTTGGCTTGAAGAGAATTTCTAAAGTGCCTGTGAATATGAGCGTCTATCAGTAAAATCTTTGTCATAATTTCTTTTTTAAGGACACATTTTGGGAATGATTTTGCCTTAAATTTACGGTCGCTGAACGTACATTTTTTTAATCGTTTACCCTAGATAGATAGATCGTGTATTTCAAACTTTCAGCCTTTTGAGAATCTTTAGAAAATCTGTGGTTTGTATCTACAAATCATTTGGAGATGATCTCTAAGGATAATTTTCTCATCACTTGTGCTATTTGATTCGCATAAGATGGACACTATTGGGTCGTAGGTACAGCCGAGTGCACTGAAAATGTGACGATAGCTGTGAGTCTGTGTAAGTCAGGCCAACGAGGGAGGTTCTCCCAATACGGCGGATGTCTAGCAGGTCAGAATTTGGAAGGAAAAATATCCAACCAAAAATCGTAGGTGGGACTAGGGGTGTTATCTTGTTTATTTACAGAACATCAGGCAGAAAGTAGAAAATAATTAAAGATTTGAATGTCAAACAGAATTTAGAATTTGAACTAGATTTTTTTAAAACACATTGTTAATAATACTAACCAAAAAATTCAGTTTCAGATGATGTATTTAATACTAATAGCAATGATCTTTCTGGTTACACTTTTTAATAATATTTTAGAAGAAATATTATTGAAACACAAATAATCGGATAATCGAAAAAGAAGGGATTGAATATTTTCTTTGTTTACTTTCTTAATAAATCTATGCAAAATATTTTTAGTTTAAATCTTTGTTGTGTATTTATTTAGTTATGACATATTTATTTACAACGCCTTTTGTTGTAATAAATTGTTTAATTATACATATACTTATTTTGATCAATGGCGGTTGTATATCTGTTTACTAGCTATAAAAAGTTTAGAGAAATTTCCGACTGCTTAAAAAATTGTAAATCCGATGATTTCATTAAAACATTCTGTTACTGCATTTTCAAAATTCAAAAATTTATATTTCACTGTAGTTCTCAACATTACAGAGTGCAGATGGAATTTTATATTATGTTTTTCACTCATTTGTGACTGTTTTATCTTCTTTTTCTATCGATTATTTAACATATTAGTGATTGTTTGATTGTTTCAATTTTATTACATTATTTTTAATTTCACTTTCATTGTGAATTATTTGTTGATATTTTTTTTCATCGATTTTTGTTTTGATTTTCCCATATTTTTAATACATGGCACCACATTTATCGGAAATTCAGCAAAGTAATAATTTCCAATTTACAAAGTGGTTATTTTATTTAATTCTATTATATTCCCTCATTATTGTTAAAAAAAATGTGAATGGTTTTAACATTAAACAAACCACCCCTATCCGTTTCCATCGCCACACCTTCTTCCTTCTAAGATGGAGAAAGTTTGGTCTACACAACTAAAAGAAGCGGTATTTCGCACTCAAGAGCCGTCACATTTTCAGTGCACTCGGCTGTACTTACAAAAGTTTAGGAGAGAAAGATAGTCGTCGCAATGTTGTCTTTGTGGTGAGTGAAATAGATATTTGCGCGATGGTTGTTTTAAACTTGTCTCTTGTTAATTATTCGGCATAATGAAATTGTAGAGAATGAGATAGATGTAAGTCTTTACAAAGACAATGTTTGTGTCTCGCTTGGGGATAATAGCCAATTTCTAAAGAATCTGTAATTACGACCCTGTATTGGCAAAATCTTTGTCATATTTTTTTTAAAAGACAATCCTGGCTTAATTTTAATTTTTTTAGTCGTTTGCCCAAAAAAGCTCTGGGATCATCTAATTTCATTTAAAAATAATTGTATAATTAATACGTGAATTCTAACAATAATTTTGAATAAAGTAGACTGTCATCTATGAGGATTATAAATAAAATAAAACCATTGAAAAGATAATACGTATCTACGCTTCTGGCGTGGGATCCACCTGTATAGATAACCCTATATTAGTCCATCCGTTATTCGGAAAAGACATGTTTTGTAATTTAATTTACTGGTAAGTCTGTGTGTGTCATTGTTGAACTGGTGAAAATTCACACGGTTCTTCTATATGCGGACAAAAAAAAAACTGTGAAAAAATCGTTTTTGTTGTTAAAAACCAACAATAATAACAATAGGTTTGTTGGTTTTTATGTTCATTGTTATAAAACAATACATTGGTATCATCATTTAAACAAGAACCATTTTAAAATTAATAGTTTATAAACTGTACTATTAGCAAAATGATAATTGTCTGTTATAGTATAGATAGTAATCAACACTGTGGCTGTCTAATATTAATTGGCCGTTCGTGAAACTGTGAAACCGATAGGGATCAATCGGTTTCGGAAATTAACACAGTCACAGTAATAACTAATAGATAGCAATCTTTACCTATATCTAACATTGCCAATATAGTATAGGTACGTGAAGCGTGAGAATAGAGATTTACACCAACACTATACAGTTTAATATCTATGAAGTAACTCTTATTCATATTATAAGGTATAAAGATCTTTGCATATATTATAAAACCGTAGATACGCATAGAGAAGAGAGCAGGAAATGAATGATTTAGATCCGTAGACGAGGGCATTGATTCATGTTTTTAGATTTTTTCGTGTATTTCAATTTTTATTTTAAGTCTTGTTCTTTTTTTCTTTCATTTCGGGTAAGAAATTCTGCAAGGAATAAATCTGCCAAACGGACCGGTTATAAAAACTCTCAATATACATACAGATATATACCGAATAAAACAAAGGTAGTGGGAAGAGAAAGAGATGTGTTATATATATTAGATATAAACAATAATCTCCGGTAACATCTAGACAGTTCCTGCAACAACGGTTCTTCCTGGTGAATATTTCATCTTGCCGATGGACGATTATTTTTTTCCTCTTCTTCTATGTGTATATGTGTGTGTGTGTGTGTTGTTTGAGCCTTTATAAACCGTCTCTCAAACCAACTCAATTCTGCCTTATTGACTATATTGACGTTATGATGGGATTATTTATTTCAAAAATAACATTTGTATAGTAAACAGGATCTTTGTTCTGACTCTTTCCTGTTTTTGTTCGTCTATCATTGAAATGTGGAGATATTTTTTATTAGGAAAAAACGAGAAATTATTGAAAAATTTATAAAGTTTCTTGGATAATTTTTAATAAACACAGTTAACATTCAAGCTAATCATAGTAATTTATTCGTTTAGAAATAACATATTGGATACAGAATCCGTACAATTATTCTTGTTAAATATTTCACATATCCACCAAAATTACTTTTAATATATCGTTCTTCTTTCTTATTTCATCATCATCATCATCATCATCGTGATTATCGTCAATAAAAATGAATTATAATTTATTACAGATACAGTTATATGGCGCATTGTCGCGATGATTTATTGGAAAATCGCAAATTTACAATTACATATGATGCCGTATTCTCATTTGTAAAATTATAGCTTTCGTTTTCTTGTTAAGGCGCTTTATAGAAATTATGATGATGATGATGATGATGATTCTTATACGTATCGATTTTAATTTCTATACAGATGAGATTTCCTGAATTTCTTCTACAAATATAATATAAGCGTCTTTATAACGAAGCTTCAATTCAAACATATTTTGCACTGTAATCTATACGCCTCATATTTTTACGTATTCTTCATCATCTCTTCCTGGTTTATATCGAGGTTTAGACTACTGAAAAGCAAATATTCTGAAATTACAAGAATGTAGACAGGTAGACTAACTTAATTTTTCTGGTTTGACAATCTATAAGCTTGACTTATTGAAATGCATCGGGTTGAATAAATACATTTTCGAGCTGATTATTTTTTAATAGTGTAAACTTCTTATGAATTAGGAATTTTGAATGAATCCTCGAGACATTATCTTTCATTTCTACTTAATTTATTGCTCTCAACTCGCATGTCGCACTTTAATTAGTACTCTTTTAAGTTTAATGCAACACTAAAGTAGAAGAATTACAGTGTCTGTTATTTTGTCGCCGAAAGATTGGAATGTTTTCAAAATTTTTATTTTATAATTGGAAAAATAAGCAATCATTTATATGGAATTAAGCAGGTTTTCTCCATGATTATCCTCTAGAAGTGATCAATTTCGGATTATTCACGCATATGTCCATAATTTTTATTTTTATTTTGACAGGAAAAGCTTGTCAGAATTACCAATCAAGAAATGAAGAAATTACATAAAGTTGTATATTTTGCGTAATCTTCGAATCGGTACGTTAAAATCGTTAGTTATGTTCTGACTCATCCGATTTATCACAAAAATCTGGCTTCTTCTTTAATTGTTAATTGGAAGCATTTAACCATCACATCCGACCATTTTCGATTCGCCTCGTTGACTTCGATTTTTTTGTAGTTAGGTCCTTGTGTAATTGAATTTATTTGTAAATTTTTGGTAAAAAAGACCGTCAAAACGGTCAACTTTTGTAGACCATATCGACATTTATTTTATACAGGGTGTCTTTTATAAATGTGGTCGATTCTTATAAAATTCCTATTTTCAAATACGAGCTAAACACACAAAACGACTAAGAATGACTCGAATGTTGACTTATTTTGTTTTTCTCTATTGCATTCTAGAATACAATGAAGAAAACGTTTACGTTTTTAAAAATCGCTACATCGTCAAAAACGAGCATTTTTAACCGACTTCCAAATGAGCTACGAGGCTCTAATCCTGATGAAATATTCTCCATGAGTTAGTCTACGAATCCTTGAAAATTATTCGAATCATTAGTCAAATAATTGGAGAATCAGCCACATTTGAGACAGACACCCTGTATTTGTATGTAATTACTTCAATAATTGTATGTTGGAGTGTAATTTATTTTGGACACCTTTGTATAAGTCTTGAGACACTGTTGCGAAAAAAAAACACCAATTTTTTCTCCCGTTCTCTTCCATTTCATGGACATAATCAACCGGTCCCATTAGGTTGGAAGTAGAAGAAAATGGAATTATATCAAGCGTGAAATTTTATAAATGGTGCTTTTTTCCATGATACCCCCACATATACGTGTCTACATACTCGAATAACATACAACAGATAAATTTAAATTTATTTTAATAGTAAAAAAATAAAATTTTATAAAAGAAATAATTTCTTAACTAACGGAATTTTTATAAACGAATTCTTTTCAAATCTTCGCACCATATTTATTTGAAGATGGAATATTTGTAATGTTCGTATATCTATAAACCATCTGGATTCAACGATGATTTGAAAGTATATTTCATCTTTATTTGTTTGAATCCTTGTATTTTCATTGTTGTAGTGTGGAAAATGAGAAAAAAAGCCTGGTAGTTACCGTTTTACTTTTAATGTATATGAATCGAAAGTAACAATAATCACAAACGATCTGCAAATCAAATACTAGAATTAAGTGTATTTAGATTTTAACTATACACATATTGTTAAAACATACTCATGTATAAGTAAACGTATGAATACGATTACGGTATTACCGGAAACCGTATTGTGTGTACGTACATTAACATTCGTGATATATTAAATAGAAAAATCTTTAAATAAATAACAAGAATACAATCAATAAAAATCCACAAATTGTAATAGACGAGATTCCAATATAAGCATACAATGACGTGTACCTTTATTAGGAAAACTATTACTATTACCGTTACTATTTGACGATTTTTCTATTTGAAATTTAGCACGATTTATGCAAATTTATATGTGATCGTGGTCACTTGTCGATACCGAACAATACTAGCCAGACTAATATCATTAACAGCAACACGATATGTCAATTTGTTGTAGGTACTTTTCAAACTTGTCTACAATACATAAAAAAAATAACAATGATTAATACAAATATTAAAAAATCGTCATTGATTTATTATTTTCTATTTATCCGGTGATCATTTTCTCTTATACAACATTCCAACATCATTCAATTATATTAAAAGATAAGCACTATCTTATCATCATCTCTATATCGTGATTTTTGTGTTGTATCTCCCCGTATTCGCGTGCTTGAAATTTCAATTTTCTCATATCGACTATGTACCGCTCTTAAGTTATGTAACTAGATTGTAAATCTATTCTATACAAGAATCTAGTTTAGATAGCCGCATTGAATTTATGTATAAACATTGGAAATTCGTCGAATATTTAGATTGTTGTTGTTGTTGTTGTTAGCTTTATATGAAATTCTGATGATTTCATGTGTAATGGTAGAATAATTACAACATTGCCACAACATAAACTTTTAATTGATTCTAATTAAAATTCAGTTAAGTTGAAATGTTTATTGGTAAAAATTGTAAATTTTTCTCATTCAACTGGTAAAAATTGCATAAAAATACCATATTTATTTGATAAAGTTTACGGTCAACTGCACTCAAAACTATTGAATTCCAATGCGCACTCTATATACATATACTACATATATTTAAAATTATACAAGAAAATAATAAATAACATTCCTGAATCTAGTGAAATCTACATGCTACTAATCTAGGTGTATATTTATAAATAGAATTGAAACAAACAAAACAACAATAAAAATTATTATGTATAATACTGTTTCATCTTTCACCATCTTCAGTTACGGTTCATTCATTTAAGACTTAAGAGATCTAACTTTACTAGTCAAAGTATAATGGAATAGCTTGAATTTATTGATGCAACTTTGATTGTTAGGTAGATTATCAATAAATTGTGAAAATTTACACGAAACTCCTCTATTTTCTATTTATTTGGTCTATTTCATTTTGTTCGGCTTATCTTCAGCATTTTTTGCAAGTAGATTGATTAACGGAAATGATAATAAAAAAATTCGGATGTTGATTTCTTTAACGGAACAAAGTGCGACTCGGTTAATTTTGGTGGATGCGCCACTCTTATGCTCTACATTACACACTATACAGACTTATTATTAGGTGGGATTCGTGATCGATAAATGAACGTTTGTATAAGATGCACGTACATCATAGTTGATGCCCTTATGGCTTTAATTTTTATATTACATTCGTAGATAATTAAAGGTCTATTCTTTGTGTTGATGCAACTGTGGCAGATGCTCTATTATTTGTTTTTCTGTGGCTTTATAAGCGGTTTAGTTTCAGTTTCTATAAATAAATAAATTTCAGCTTTAAATACGCTTAATATTTGATAGTTATTATCACATACATATATTGTTACTTATAGAATACCGGGTTAAAGTGCTATGAAGCTTTCTATTGTTGTTGCATTCATATTTAAAGCTTATCATACTTTATTCATTTGTGAATGATTACATTTAATCAGCTTATTATATTATACAGTGTTATATGTGAGGATAATTACATTCAATTAAATCAACACTATTGTATCCTTCAAATAAAATCACCAATATTTTTAATGTTTGATACTAGGTAGTATTATAGTTGATTACCTTAATAAAACAGTTTGACACACTTTATTCCCGGTTGTATTTTACTGGTGTTAAATGTATATCCGTATAAAAAAAGGGGAAAAAAATCAGACAGTCATACAACCGAGTTGACTCTGTAAGCCTTCCGAATCAGGAGCTTTACTAACATCCGGTTGGATTTTTAGATTCACTTCGATCCTTTGATTCGTTGTATCTAAAGGTAGTAGAGTTGTAAAACAAACAAACAAAAAGTTGTTTTATTTCTACTACGTATATTAGAAATTGATTTTAAAAGCAATTTTTTGATGTGATTTCAATCGAAAATTTAGAACAATCACTGTTTTATATTTTTTTCTTGCTTTTTATTCATTATTTTTTTACAAAACCATTGATGTAGACTTGGAAAAATTACGGTAATTTTTCATTTTAGTTCACAACAATAGTGAACTCCAGTAGCCGGTTTGATTGAATAGACTTACCTTAGGCGATAATTTGCTCTAAAATATCTAATTATCGATTTAATTCGAGAATAATTTGAGATAGTCACAAACAAAAAACTAAACATTAATACCATAAGCAACTTTGTATCATGAATAAGTAAAAATTGCTGTTTTTTCTCGGTTTTATAATAAAATTCATTGAAATAATAATAGACATGAAATGTATGCATCTTCAAAAAAAGAAATTTAACGCTTATTATTAATGGAATATGTATTCTTAGAATTTAAGAACGTTTCAGTATTTCGAAACTTCTTCGTCTGCTTCTTCTTCTGCTTCATTGTCATCGTCTATTGTTCGCGGAAATCTCTTTAACACATTTTTTTTTGTTGTTGTTGTTCTGTATTAGAAACGGTGTCCCAGTCGCCAAATTCGAACGTGACTCAGATACTTTCCGTTAAAACGGTCAATAGCAAAAATTATAAGCCAGTCATCAATTACTGGTATTGCTCTGCTTTTTTTTTTCTTTCATGATTCTTACATAAAAACAGTGCTTTGAAAGAAGTCAATTATAATTATTCTTGCAATTTAAGCGTAATTGTGATGGAAGCTAATTGAAATCGAATTTAAAATATTGAATTTTTCTGTTCGTTGTAAGACTTTTATTATATCTTTGTCTTCTATTATGAATAAATTACAATTAGAGATTAAAGTCGTAGTAAATGTCTTGTAATTTCGTGCACATTTTCCACTCAATTATTTCTTACTGATTTAACAATCGATTCGAATTGAATTTGATAGAAACACACCTAAATACAAAAAACATCTCTTTTTTTGTTACATGGAAATCATCAACGAATCGACATTATTGAATGCTTTAGTTAGTTTGACGTGAATTATAGAAGGATGCAGTTATACTAGTTGATGATGGAAACTCGCCCTCATTTCGGCATAGATTCATCGACTTATCAATCACTGCATTCATCCTAAAATTGTAATTGGCTTGTCAATTACATTTGATGAAGCTTCCGTAACTAGCAAATTTAATCATTTCGCCTTACAATGAATCTATTGTATTTTCAATATATTATCGTTTTATTCGATTAAATGGTGTAGATAACGTGGGAAATATTCGAGAGTATTGTATGAGGAGAGGTAGGTAGTCAAATTGATGATTTTCTTCGAAATAGTCGAACGTGTAAATGTCCAATAATTCAATATATTTGTACTGAAGATATAGAGAACGAATGAACGGTACTGTGTGAATTGACCATCTAAAAGGATGTACGGTGACCTAACGGGCTAACAAAATGAAATAAATTGCATCGATAAATCAGGATTAAAGCATCGGAAATGCAACTAAACATAATTCTTCATTTATTAGTTTTAGAAGTGGACGTGCCGTTGTTGTTGTCGGTGTCGCTTGTTGCTCCTTTACAACTAATTAACATCTCCTACAATACGAGTGTCGTATCACTATTATAAATATGGTGAAGGTATAGATCGTGGACGTGAAGATGGCACTTTTTCCACTTGTTGTTCCAAGTTTCCGAAAGCCATCCATTATCATAAGATAGCATCGTGCAATAATATACCACATTCTAAGAACTTCACTATATATGTATACACACATACATATATACATACACATAATAGTATTGATATCTCATGATCACAATACCGTTACACACATATATACACCAAACATGAATTCATCTTCGCAGTACGTCTGTACTGTTGTTGAGTTGTACGTATTCTTTCTTTTAAATCGGCATAACCAACAACAACAACAACAACAACAGTACACAAGTTATCGAAATGATCATGAATCACATGTAGTATTTTGTGTTATACTATCACAATATAACATTCATGATAGACATATAGATATAGGTATATACATAATTAGAATGTATACGAGTATTGTCAATGGTCCGTTAGAATGTCAGAAAACTAGGGCCTAACAAGGACGACATTAACATAAAACAAGAAATTGGTAAATCTACAACTTTATTCCAATGACAATACTACTGATACAAATTCAGATTGATAGGAGTGATTTCATTGAAATTATACACACACACACACACACACAGACTCAAATACATGCAAGTACAATGTTGTTGTATCTCTTCAGGAAATGTACGGTAAATAAAACTGAATTTAAGCTGCTTCTCTTTAAAGTAACACAGATGATAAATACTATCAAATCGTATTTAAGATGTAAGATCTTTTTTTTTGTCAGGGAAGAATCGACAAAAATTTATTGCAAAAGGTTGTAGTGTATGCTATTTTTCAATCGTTTTGCAGACTTGAGTATTTAATCATCGTTTTGTATTGCACAGTTGTTTCTTTTCGTATCTTAAAACCAAGTCATGTTCACAATATTAAAACTGACTGATGTTTTCCTTCTTGATTCTACAAGAAATGTGGGATTTTATTAATTTTTAATTGAATCAACACGATATGTGAGTTCTTTTAACTTTTTTTTTCTATTTCCTTAAGTTTAGTTTATGAAATTACTTGCCTTATATTCGAGATATATCGTAATCGTTTATGGGGCTTAATTCTAAATTTCAGGTTTAAATTGAAGACATTTTCATCAATTTAGGGTTTTTCTCCTCCTGAATTGATGATAAATACACAGAATAATATTTAATCAATAAAACAGCGAAAATTAAACACCTTTGGTCAACTTTAACCCCAAATTTTTCAATTTTAGGGATGATTCTACCAACTGTAATTGGATCTAATTAACGATTTGAAACTGATTGCTAGGATTATAAAAGTCGTGCCCCTGACTTACTTGTTCGTTAAAATTTAACAGATGTTGGTGAAATCGATCCTTACTCACTTTTTCAGGATAGTTGAGTCGTAAATAATCACAATCACCTTCTAGCGAATTTTGCTCTTAAGTTGTGATATTAGACACTTTTTTTGAACTAAATTTCTAATTTTTTGGCTGATTTTGAGAAATTTTTGTCTTACATAATTACTTTTCATTAAATTTTCTTATTAATTTTTGAAATAGAGGAGATTTTTGCTGTTAAATCGTGATCTTGGCATATTTTTCTGCTGAACTCTCGACTTTTTGTTAAGATTTTTCTAAACCTTTTCGCCTTACATAACTATTTTTTAGGAAATGTTATCGATTTTAGAGTTGTTATTTTGTTTCTTCAATATAGGTTCTAAGACATTTTGGATCTTAACGATTAGTTTTTAATAAAGTTTACTCTTACTTAACACTACTTTCAGTCTAGATTTCAAGAAGTCTTCGGTCCTAATTAGTTTTTATACAGCTTTAATAAGGAGCTTTAGTTAATTCTGTTCGATTTTATAGTGGAATTTTCAAAATTTAACTTTTTGAGAAACAGTAGCAACTTTATTGGATTTTTGTGAAGCATTCGTAAGAGGCAAAATATGTTTTTGAGCTTCTGTAAATCCAAGTACCGATTACTTTTTGATCATTTTATTTTGTTTCAAATGTTATCATGTGGTTGTTTATTTTCAATCTTTTGCAAACCTTAAATTTTTGCTTAAATATTCACTTTTCTCTGATCAAAAGTCAAGTTATTGTTAATTCCATTGTACAACACATCTTTTATATTGCTTGCTATTTATATCCATAGTAAATTTAACTGGTCATTATCATCAACTAAATCAAATAAAATAAAAACAATATTTCTATCTATTAAACATATAGTATATTGATTTTTTCCTCCTCCCATATATTAATTCTATCAGAAATCGTTTAGAATTTCCTTACATGTTTTATAAAATAATAACTTAGATATCCATTGTGCATTTGTAAATAAACTAACTCTCTATTTATGGAAAATCTAGTCTATACTATATAGTTTTCAGAGTTATTATAAAATTCCCTTAGGCGAATATATTGTAGATTTTTCTATTACTTATACGGTATATTATTGTTGTTGTTTTAAATTTCTCATCTAATACCATCATCAGATCATCGATACATACATACATATAATATATTATGAAATTTATTCTTATGGAAAAAAAATTAATTAAAAATTCTTACATCTATTAATAATTTATTTATCGATAAGAATCTTTGTTGAATTAAACATTGTAAACGATATTCAATTTCTTCTGTATAGTCGATTTATTTTTTTCAATTTCATCGATTGCTGTCGAATTTGATAAATTTTGCTTCTAAGTGACGCCTCGTTATTGTCTTCTATTTTTGTTTTCTATTTTTTTGGACTATACAGTCCCAATCAATCAGGGTTAATAGTTATTTTTTTTTTGTCTAGTATTCAAGGATTTCTTGTACGACAAGTCAATTTCCATTACAGTTCTTGTATTGATGTCATTCTAGATTATTGTCGAATCCTGTATTTACAAGTTTCTTGAACGGATATTGAATTTTTTATATCGTGTTTTTCTCGTGATAGATTCTCCTATACTATAATTTTTGACAAGACAACTGCATGCATATGTAGATGTTTAAAAAAATAACATGGTTTAATATTGTCAGTTTATGAATATTTTTATGGTTGTTTCAATGAAAAACAATAGTTCCGGTGACAGGAAATTAAAATAATAAATCCTTATAATGTGCACAATGAAAAAATGTAGTTTTATAACAATTTTTGTTGCATATGTATATTTCTCTACTTATTATTATCCATTTTTTTTCTTTAAAAAAAGAAACAAGGGAATAAAGAAATATAAATTCTTAAATAAGATCATTTGCGAATAATACAAACAAATTGGATATAAAAAGAAACATGGAAATTTCATTAGGTCTCTTTATACACAACCACAAGAAGATCTCTCTAGATTCTCATTTAACAAAAGAAATTATTTAATTATACCAGAATTATAAGTTATACCAGTCGGCTTTGTTATTTATAATCAACTCAAAGACGTACGTGGAAATATTGTTGAAATATACAGAGACGTACTGGATCGATCTTTATGTGATATGGGTGTTTTATGCAATATTTGGTTTCATCACTTTGAATTAGATCTTCAGTTAACTGAGACAGGCTCCAATTTTAAGTTTATCTCTTTTCATGAAGCTCATTTAACTGAATTTAATGTAAGGGAATGTGGTGTGGTACGACTGACAAGTCCGTCTCTCTTAAAGTTTTTATGTATTGCTCTATTCTCTATAGATACAGATGAAAAAATTTCAATTCTTGTTTCATTGATTGTTGACTCTTGAACGTTGCCTACAAAGTAAATTTAACAAAAACCACTATATAGATTTCAATTGAAATATGATTTCATTGTCTAAGTAAACAATTATCTGTTTGTATTTCAAGTTCTTTTTGAAAATAATTTTGAGGTAAGCAATAAAAAAGGCTATTGTAACGAATTTTATAGAAATCTAAATGTAAGATTTGGATCGATTTTCTCTGCTGCATTCTTTGATTCGTCTACTATAACTATTGCTACTCAAGACTGTAATTTGGTTTGGCGACTCATTCCAATAAAATTTCAGGGCTGCACAGCATTCTGCAAAAATGCAGAATATATAAAGTCAAAACACTTAAATATACAGTAATTTTCACGAGCTTTTTGTACACGTTAAATGTTTTAAAATAATTTAATATGACACTTGTGATTCCTAATTTTGTGCTTTATGGCTCCGAAAAATTAGAAAGGATCATTGAGTGTAAATCATTGAAAAACGCAATCGTTCGCCTCCCTGTCTAGGTCTTTGTTTGTACATCTGTTTATTATAAACTGGTAGATTTTCGCTAATTTAAATAAGAAAAAAACACATTATGCTACCCAAATTTTAATCTACTGACATTTTGCTACAGTAATTAAAGTTCTAAAAGCTAAGATAAAGTACATAATAATCACACTTCAATTTGAAGTACTTTCCACATTAATTTTTATACGCACGTGCTTCACATGTCAGCAATTATTTTGGATATATGCGCTTGCCTTTGAAAGTTTCGAGAGCTTTTACAATTTTTTCCTCTAAATAACCTATTTAAACCGATTTACACTGTATGTCTACTTGAAATTGCCTAGCTTGTGTAGAAACTGTTATCTATTTTAATTGTAATGTATGTCTAATTAAAAGAAAAACAAAACAGTGATTCTACATTTTAGACATGTTGCAATCAATTTTGGTAACGCCTCTCTAAATCATAATAGAAATACTCGTTTAAATTTAAATTTCAGTTTAAATAAATTGAAGAATAATTCTTAAGCAATCAAAACAACAACGACAGTGAAACAAGACGTTTATGAAGCAATATAATTTATTGGCATAAATTTAATGTTTATAATAAAACACATTTGTATGTTGTAAGTAACTCATTTATCTACCTACAGATTTACAAATAAATACACTTTTTCTCTGACAGCGAAAATTGAACACTCCTACTAACAGACGATTTTTTATTGTCTTTAAATAAACAAGAAGTATAGCCCTTCTATACAATACGGCATTTCATTACACTATTTTACTTTAACAGGATAAGAAACTCTTATAAAACGCTATACTCCTACAGCACTGAATAACACGATTTTCGTTCAACATGCTTAAAAACTAAACAACAGTATTTTATAAAAACCTTCTCTATCGTGTTATAGAAGGGTTACTTGTTTGGTTTTAATTAGGGGTGGAAAATTTCCTCATACCAACTCTGTTCGAAATTCTTGCTATTCTACAAAAGGGTAAAAATCTATGGAATATAGGTATTTAAAACATTGAACTTGTATGTTTCTAATTCAAGCCGCCAAATCGGTATATCTATAGAATTATATACGGTTAACGGTAGCTAGAAAGTTCTTCAATAATATTAAAAACCGTTGATTGTTTGTAGTTAATTAAAAAAAGAATAGGTTTTTAATAACTACATCGAGATTATTTGTGATATTACTCTTATTAAATATGGAAATAATTTCGATTCGATTTCAAACATAAATCATCTAATTGTGTCGAATTCTACAGATTTATTAATCAATTATCACTGTTGTTTTTAATTATTTTATAAATGATGATCAAATACAATATATACAATAATTAAAGAATAATTTAAAATTTAAAATATTTTATAATCGAATTAATTAATTAATTTAGAGTTGCATCGTGATAATGTTTAGTTTTCAATTTTCAATAATTAATTGATTTCCAACAAGCTGGTGTCTAGACGTTTGGCAAACGAATGTTTCAAATCATCAGTTTTAACAGAAGTTTTCAACATCTTTGCTATAAGTATAGTTTAATAAAAACTGTTCTTTTAGTGGTTAAATTTTTTGATATTTCAACTTTATCTCATTGTAAAAATATTGGTTTTTCTTTCAATACCAACGATACGGATAAGTGTGAAATTCGTTTGTTTGCTATAGTCAGGTGATACGTTATAAAGTAAAAGTAAATATAATCAAGTTTGACAAAATATTATATAATATTATGGTCAACAGTGTTTGATTGATCGATTTATAAGCAGCGATTCACCTCTATTCTTCATATCCGTAAATTCGTTTTTCTAATTTTTGTTATTTATTCTAACAATAACAATAATAAAACTGACATTGATAGAGTTTATTTTAACTGTTTCTATGATTTTTCATAGTAGATTTTTTCGAATTTTACATTTTTCCTATCCAACAATACAGTAATCTAGTTCCGTTTTCTAGCCGTATATAGATTTTATTTGATGAACTATTTAATTTTTTAAAATATTGATTAACTAGAATTTTTACACGTAAAACATAATTGAGTGTATGATTGTACAGTTTTTATCTTTTCCCCATTATTATTTGTGTTTTTTCCCCTTATTTATTAATATTAGTTTAAAAACTATCAAATACGTGCTGATGATTTTAGAATTAAACTAACAGTAATTATTCTTCTTGTACTATAAATTTTAAATATCTCATTTAGCGTAATTTATACAACATAAAAACGTGTCAGATACTCTGATCTATGTAGTAAAAGTGAAATGATCCCTTTCTCGGATCCCGTATCGTTCACTCACTCAATCCTCTTGATGGATCCACAGGAGAATAGTCGTCCTTTTCGATTGACACGAGAGCTCGTTTATTCAATTATTGGATGTCATAACATTTGCCGATTGATCGACGAGCCCTTATCAATCATATCACCAAAACCCACCATTACTTGTACTTGTAGTAGACTACCAAACAAAAAATATAGAAGAGAGAAAAAACTAAAAATCAAGAACTGTAAATTCGATTCAATATTTTCTTTGTTCATTTTTTCTCTCTTTATTATTCACGAATCGGAAGGATCACCGAGATTAGCATGTTGATGAGGATGTTGGCTCCAATCGGACTGAAATCATTAAGTAACACTCTCACGAATTTTTCGTTTTCTTCTTTAGCATAGATTTAAATCGTTTATTTTGATTGTGACAGATGGAAAAGTTTCATACAAGGATAATTAGTTGTAGATTTTTTCCAAAATCTCGTCCATTTCTTGTATAAGTTGAATTGTAGAAGAATTAGTTGTGTCTTAACGTACGGACAACTATAATAATAATAATAATGATAATAATAATAATACGAAAGGTTAGACTTATGGGGGCAGAAAAAATCCATGTCCACCGTGCACATTGTGGAACCAGTTTGCAATTATTAAGCAGTTAGCATATGGTGATATAAGGCAAGATAAACAATAATAGTCGTTTTCCCCATGTACTTTATACAGTTAAACGAGATGCAATTACAAAAGCTGTCTATACCTCGTATGTGTTTGTGTGTGTGTGTGTGTTTATATTGTACTATATATTTCTGGTATTATCGTATGTGATAAGAGTCCAATATAGTGGATTAGTTTACGTTGGTCTTGATTGTGACCCTTAGTTTTATCTTAAACATTATAGAAGACCAATTGTACAGTCGGTATTGTGTTGTATAATCGATTGTTTTGTGTTAAATTCTACACACGTGCCCCACATTGACTTGACCTGCAAGATTCGTGAAAAAAATACCCTTAAATAAGAATGGTCAGAGGTTTAGTGTCTTATAATAGCCACGATTTACCTTCAATCAAACTCTTTCTCTTATCAATCTTTTGATTTTAACACAATAAAAGAGCCAACAGTAGCTTGCATGCACGTTCAAAATTTTTGTTTTCTTAATTACAAAAATCGACTTTTATTATTCTACAACTACAACGGATTTTAAAATCTTGATAATATTGCTGTGTATGTTGACTTGTTTTTTTTTCTTCTTCTGTAATTGCCTCCAAGTCAAGTCAGCAAAATTATGACAGACCAAGTATATTGATAAATTTCAATTAAAAATTCAAACTTCACTATCAGTATTTATACATATTAAATCTATTTAAAATAAATTTCTAATCAATTCAAGATATTTAATTATACATATTCACAATCAATGAATACAAATATCTACAATGTTTCATTTTCGAATAATACCTGGGGGCCCTTCAATTAATTTCTTCCGACTCCTATATAGATCGTTACATTATTGTAATAATAATATAAATAATAATAATGATAATAACAATGTAGCTTCAATATAACTTATCTGTTTCCTGGTTTGTATTCACTACCATTTGATGTTTATTGATTATTCACAAGAAAAGCTGTTACATATCAACATTATTTTATAGTTATCTGTATAGTGGCATGATTGAATAATAATAATAACCCTGATTGTTGTTAATAAACAGGTGAATGAGTTTTTTAAAAATGGATTTATTTAAAAAACTTTAAATATAAACAGTTTTTGATTGTTGAAGAAGTATTGTAGACAATGACATGTAGTGTTAATGTCATTGAATTCGATTGTGAACTTCAATTAGATGTTTAGATAGATGGATAATGTGCCATATGTTTTTAAACAGTAGTAGAATTACCAAACAAGAGGATACCTACGTTTCCGATTATCAACTATTCAATTGATAATTGTACACCTAGTATATACAGAATGTTTCACAAAGGATTGAGTAGCTGCTAAGGCAACTCATATTAGCTACAATTCTAGAATAGTTCCTGGAGAATATTTCAGCAAAAGTAGTTCATTTATCAATCGACGAAAATAACTCTTCTTTGGTAATGTCGCGATTTCCACCAACGTTTTTCTCTACTATATTTTGAAAAGAAATGGAAATGATTCGTATATTTTCTCAGTTGAAGAAAATCAAAATCTTTTGAGTCTACCTTAGCTGACACCACCAATTTTACAATGATCTATTTTGGTTAAAATGTTTTTTCCGCAAATCCTTGAACAATGTTTCGAATTGCTCGTCAACTAATCTCTGGTTCGTGAAACGTATATTACACAACATTTATTGTTACTATTTATTCCATTGAAACGTATGAATAAATTAACGATAGACATTGAATGAATTCCGGAATTGACGAGGAAATTATATGTTTTTATTATGATTACGTTCCTTTGACCATATTGTGTATTACTACACTTTCTTTTCAAAGTCTATAATCGTATAATTGCACTGTTATTCAACAGATCCGTTGTATGTTATTAATTATTGCACGCATCATAGATCTATCCTCTTCTATTACATTATTTCCATAGTCTAGTCGAAACAAAACAAAAAAAAAAACGTATAAAATTCTCAACATTCTCAAACTAAACTATATTATTGTATTTATAAGAGTTTAGATGCCTTTCTTCCTGGTAGTTTCAATTTCGATCTTCGTTATTTTAAATTAAGATACACTACAGTGCTTCAATTAATTTCTAAAATTTTGCAGTACATCATTAACGGATCTATTTTCAACATTTAAATGGAAACTACAACGAATATGCATATAAGTGTACATGTACAACAAATTATAAATTGAGTGTTTATTGTAGAGAAAATTATAATGGAAACTTGAATAGTTAAACTAAACTAACTGTTAATTGTAAATATTTCTTGTTGTTGTTTTGTACCTTAAAACAGAAAGACGATTCTAATTGTAGACGAATTTCATCTTTGGGGTTGTTGTTAATATATGAAAACTCCATTATCGTGGCTTATCAAGTTTTTATTTTTTATTTTATTTGTACTTACTACAACTACACTGATTAATGTTATTAGTTTTCATTATAAGGAAGCTTATTAAATCCAGAATCAACTATTTTATTTCCATTGGAGCCTAATTAGGTTTTATAGTAGTCCTATGACGACTGGATGACTAATAAATTTACCATTTCCGTATTAGATAGTTTATTGTATGAGGTATACTTTCCGATTTAATTACGTTTTTGTATCTTAAAATGATTAAATTGCATCTTAGCCTTTAAGCTAAATACAGTTTTCGTGGGCGTTTATGATACGACAAACAATATCCAAGTCCAGACAGAATACAGGCGAATATTTACCAGTAGGTGGTTGAAAAACAAGTTATATTTAGTAAACGTTTCTTATTTCGCCATCATTGTTATTATTTCTGTATAATTTTCGAATATTTGATGAGAATGGGGGTTTATAGGCTACACTTATCCCGTTTCAAGAAAAAGCAAAGAATTTTGTATAGATGGATCAAAAAAAGTTTGCGCAAAACCATGAATGCGCAGTAGATTTTACCTACAGTAGAATTGTAGTTGAGTGTGTACTCTGTCTCTATCTTTCTTACTTCAAGGGTAATACATTCAAAAAACTCGAATAGGCGCGATCGGCTAAGTGGACTACTCCGAAAACCTTGTTTGGATGCGCCGTCTTAGGCAAACTTAAGTTGATCCATCTATACTTCTCTCCTTTGTTGAGACTATAGCCTAAGTAAAAGCGGCGTCCACTCTGAGCCCATGGAAATCACTTCGACGAGCAAATCAAAAGTCAAATATATAGAGAATTATCGAAAAAAAACTGCACAATTTCAAGTCGAAATTTTACAGTCCTTAGATAATTTAAAAAACCGGCAGTGACAGTGGAGAATTTATTGTTTCCTCAATTAGAAGCCGTTTCCATCAAGCTCTAAAAGGATTGAGCATCATATCCTAGTCTCTTCCATAGTGGCAGTTCTTACATGTTGGATAAGAAGTCAAGATTCCCCAATATCACCTCATGTGACTATCTCCTTAGGGAATGCGTCCAACCACTATTATTACAAATTTGAATAAAATACGGTTCGTTTTGAGGGTGTTGCATTTGTGCAATGTTTCAGTAGAAACATTACATAGAATTGTAAAGAAACTATAGTAATAAATTCATTCATTCTATTCGAATAAGATAAATATTTGTTGCCGCACATGTAAATTGTAAAATAATAGTCACAATTCATTTAAACAATAATTGTAATAAAATACAAATGACATATTTTCTATACACATATTCCGGGCATAATAAAATTCAATGAATGGTAGGTAGTCAGGCGGAGATAATGATATAGGTTTACATTAAGTGAATGTACAATTAGTTTGCTAGATATCATTTTGTAATAACAATAACACTACCACCGTTACACATACATACCACCACAATTGTCATCATCGTCATCGTCATCATCATCGTCATCTAATTTCCTCTGGGCGACACAAACAAAATGTCGGAAGTAGTCTTGTTACAATTTATCAATAAAACGAAATTCTGGAGGCGGTTATCTAGATAGAAATAACTTTTGTTGTATAATTTAAATCACCCTGATAATGTCTTTTAAATCTATATGGGTTCTAGCTTTCGCATACTATTGTAATCATATAAATATACTGGCTACACTAACGTAAGATTGTAGATGTTGATTGTTATTATTGTATTAAATTTGAGCTTTTAGAGGAGAATTACTGCTTAGTTCTAAGAAATTTTTCCTGTTAAAAATCTATTTGTACTCGACAATATAGCCAACATTGTTGTTATTGTTCTGCTTGTAGTCTTGAACATGTGATAGATATCAAAAACAAACTTTAGCTTTGAAGCTCGTCTAACTGAGTCTTGCAAATAGTACAAGTCCTTCAAATAAATTTGACATGCCAAACATGTTAACAGAAACTGTAGAAGAGAATGTCTTTTAATAATCTATATGGGGATCTGTTTGTACATTTTCTACTGAAAATACTATACACACAAACAACAACATGTGTCGATATGTTTACATAACATATACGAAATAGAAAAATTCTATACCATTACATTTAAAATGAAAACAATCCATCGATTAGTTTTACTTTCATATTGAGATGCCGTCAATCCATACACAAACAAATGTCAATACAAAAACGAATTTATCGAACGAATCCATCTCTAAATGCTGACAACTAAATGAACATATAAAATGTTGATCATCGAATACCGTCGACAAACATTAATAATGCAAATCTGACTCCATCATTCCGATAAAATCAAATTCTTTTTGTCTATCTTGCTTGGTTTCTTTCTTCCCTTCTATGCTCTGCATACTTTTCTGATCATAACAGAGAAAATTCAAATTCATTACGAATAACACAAGTAGCAAACATAATTATCAAGCCGTCAAATTAATCATTCAAATCAGCACTTAATTGTACATTATTAACACTTATGTGACAGTAATTTCTAAATAGTAAAAGTACCAGGCGAAATTGCAGATCATGCAACATTCATCATTGAATGTAATTAGATTTCATTTGCAATACACAATTAGATAAATCAAATTCTAGATTTTTATTATTCTAAAAATGTATTTCTCCTGCAGAAAACTTAATTTAAAGAGTCATCTACAAAATCTACGAAAATTTTAATTTTATTCCGATTCTTGATGTCGAGGATTGGTTAATTTTTGATTAATTTCTTGATTAGATGCTTAATATAATTTGTTTTTGACATTTCCACACTTTTCAGCAGTGATTCACAGATTGTTGTATCGCTTTTATAATGTTTCAAATTCAAAGATTCGTTGGGTAGTCAATGAAGAGTAATCTCTAACGATCATATTTTACACTTCAAAAATACAATTGAAAAGGCTGCAAACAGTGATTGAATGTGTAACATTGAAAAGGCACAGTTCGTCGCCTCTTTATGTAAATCATTGGTCCTCACATCTGCTTATATACCTATGTGACTTTAACAATCAACTATCATCACTCATTAAATAAGGAAAAATCTCATATTCAAATTTCGATATTTATAAACGCCGAAAATTAAGAGACCTCTGCTGGAGAAAAGCTGTTATTTTCAGGCTAAATGATAAAAATCACATACACATTATTTGTAATCGAGGACTTTTTTTAAATAAACAGACGCTGAATTAACATAAACAACTGAGGAGGCGAATAACTAGTTCATTTTAATTGTTACACGATCGATGGTATTTGTTTAGCATTCTTTTCCCGGGCACAGTGAAGAAAAAGAACGATCAAAGTATCTTTTGCAATGTTTCTCTTAATTACAAATCACATCAATTAATCTTCAATTAATTTCAAATAAAAAAGTCGGCATACAAACATATTGAAAGCGATAGTAGCTGATCTAATTATTTTATCTTGTTAAGGAGTGTCTGTGAGAATTTTTCAATTACAAAATACCATCATCAACGATTATTCTATAAAACTAATTATTAATAAAAAGAACAGAAAAACGAAAAAGATCAACAATCAAGTAATTATTTTATATAATTAAAACCGATTTAATTTCTTTACTTAATAAAAAAAAAAAAATCAAAATAATTTCTATACAATTGAGATGCAACAAACCGATTAGTAAATGAATATACTGTAATATACTTTCAGTAAATTGTGATTTGTTCTCCTCTTGTTCGATGAAATTAATTATAAACTTTAAGATTAATGAAGCGATTATTTTAATTATTCTAATTATAAATAAATGTCACTACAGAATGGAAATTCTCCACCGTGTAGCTTCCGGTTTCTATTTTTTCTCTATGTTTTTTTTTCTTCGATTAACTCATCATAGAATTTAATTGAATTAAACCATGAATTCGATAGCCATAGGGCATACCTATTAAGTTCAAACCATCAACTCGGATTTAATCGTTTTATCTATACGGCTGTACAATCAACACTTTCATCATCGTTATTGTTGTTATTGTTACTATTGTTATTATCATCGTTACTATCAAATAGCAAAATTAGTTTGAAATATTTACAATGTCCTGGTAGCGTCTAATAATTTTTTATTATGTTGGTATTGTTGTAGATTTCTGTCAACAAACCTACACACAAGACTGTTATTTGGCCGGCCTTTGTTCCACGTATATGGATTGTGATTTTTTTCCCATTCTAACCATATATTTGCATATTCCCCATAAAAAATTAACAATTATGTAATTTGTCAGTTAATTGTAATTACAATGTACAATGTTTAAAGAATTATCCATAGAAAACCAATGGGACATTGCTTCTTCCCATCGTCTCAAATGCAAACGACTTGTACTATTTGTGTTTATATAAACTTTACCTTAATTGGCAGTACTTGTACATTTTTTCTCAATTATTGTGGACTATTTCTCATTATTCTTAACGCCATATCTTGATGAATATTTTAGTATTAACGTAGATTTATTTAATTATTAAATACAGTACAGTAAAGGGTTCGAAATGAACATTAATTTTGAATTCTCAAACAAGAAAATCTAGGGCAATCCAACCAAAAATGGTAATAACAGTATCTGAAATTGTCGACAACTTTGTTAACTGATGTTGATATCTCTAATCATATATAACTTTCAAGCAACGGTAAAGTTATCTGGTTAAAACGTCTCATTAATAGATAGATGAGTAGGGCCAACAACAAGGTGTTGATAGCAGCGGCTAGGTTGTTTGTTAACATTTAAACTTTAATTCAAATTGTTGGTACCATATGTTGTTTTATATTATTATGTGGCAGACATCCAAATGCTTGGCTACCATTTGGTGTATCCTTTAACTGCATTAATGTGGTTGATGTGTGTAGCAGCATTGGATTTCAGTAATAACGGAAAGCTGCATAGAAATGTTAGTTGATCGTTACAACTACATAAAATTACATAAAGACCAGGAGGAGAGAAGAACGAGTACTAACTAAAACTCTAAATATCCGTAGTTGGCACGTATACTGACAGAATACTTATATGAATATGTGTTTGTATTGGTTAGTACAGATAAACTGATGTTGGTACAAAGTTATTTGTGTTTGTTGCGATAAATGACGGTTGCAAAGAACTACGCAAGAATAGCAGCAAATTTATTAACGATAAAATATCAACATCTCGATTTAGATACAGATTTATTTTTTAAATCCAATATACAGAGTGTTCGATCTAAATATGGTCGATTCTATAAAATTCCTATTAGTCGACGAGCGATTTGAGAAATATTTAAAGGATTTGGAGGAGGGTGCCTAGAGAAAATTTTTGCAAAATTATAACCTCGTAGCTCATTTGGAAGTTGGTCAAAAATTGCTCGTTTCTAATGATATTGCGATTTTCAGAAACAAGCTAAACACTCAAAACGACTAAGAATGACTCGAAGACCCTCCGAACATCATTTTATTTTTTCTCCAATGCATCTTAGAAAAAATGGGAGATATTCTCCTTTGCTCCAAAATAAAATAGAGAAAAACAAAACAATCAATGCTGAAAGGATCCCCGAGTCATTCTAATTGTAAGTCACTTTGCGTGTTGGGCTCGTTTTTGAAAATCGTGACATCGTTAGAAACGAGCGTCTTTTAATCAACTTCCAAATGAGCTACGAGGTTCTAATTTTGCTTAGACGTGCTCTAGGGACCCTCTTACAATTCTTTGAAATATTTTTCGAATAGGAGTGCCATAGAATCGATCATATTTAGATCGAACACCCCCTGTACATGCAAGTAATATTTTTTTCTCTCGATATATGTAGCAAATTCGTAAAATTGAATTTCTATTCTTAATTATTTATTTTCAATTACTGTATCTTTGATGATTGAAAGAGATAACAATAGATTTATATGAAATTCTGAAATTATAAAGTCACAAAAAGATCCACAACAACGTATATTGAACTGTAACGAAATTCGTATTTGATTTTAATTCAAAACGAACAAACACTCGGGGAACATTTTCTGTTTACATAGAGATGCTAATTTTCTGTTTATATCAAAGAAAATTGTTTGGTTTTGATGTTCCTTTTCGTATTACTCTTATTATTATTATTATTATTGTTATTATTTCAAGACATTTTGAATTCACATTCTCAATTCCACAACGAGAATGTTTGCTTTTAATTATCGACAACTGTGAATTGGTTATGGGGGAGAAAGAATGGTATCACAAACTGTCGGTTTCTGTTGCTTAATTGAGTTTTTTTTTATTTTAAATAACATCATATCTTGAAATAATGTTAATTTTCTAATTTTAAAAGATTTGTTTTGATTTAACTGTCTCGAATATACTGAAAACGTACTTGTAAAATAAAGAAAATTACCTGTAAAATGAAAAATCAACAATCATATACAGATTCGGAGCTAGAGATAGGAACATTGGAGAAACTTTGGCCACGCCCATATCCCATCTTTGTCAAAATCACATGTTTCATGAATAACAGACAGAAATACCAAATCCACAAACCAGATCTGGTTATTGTAAACTTTTAAAATAGAAAGTTTTCAAGGTTCTTTCGTACAAAAGAAATTGCTGTGTTTGGTCAGAGGACTAAGGGTTGGGAATAATTTCCGCCATCATTTTTAATTTCTAGACAAGCCAAGGTCTCTCTGTCTCTTTCTAACTAATATGTAAGTAGTTTAAATAGGCGTGGCCAAAGTTTCTCCAATGTTCGTATCAGTCCGGCCGGACCTGTATAGAAATGCTAGTCAACAGTTGAATTAACCGTTGTCAATTTTCATTTTCGATTCGAATCTTATCAATACTCATTCAACAGTTGGAAATCAATCAAGTCGATGAATCGGTCCTTTCACATTCATTTTTCGATGATAATTTAGATAGTGAACGTTCGATCCCTTAACCCTTTAGGGTATTTTAGGAAACATTCAAGCTTGTATTCTGGAACTTTTTATAAATAATCTCTATCCACAATTTTGGTTCTTTTTCGCTTCTTTACTGGACCAAATATAGCACAATAATTTGAAATCTGACTTAAATGATAACAGTCGCTTATTTATCATGAAGCTAGATAGTATTTTGGATCTAATCGCAGGTGGAGGCCCTAAAGTTGACTTTTTTAAATGAATAGTTCTGTATAGAAATTTGATTTCCATTAAAAAACCATTTATAAGGAGTGCGTTTGTAGATGGCACGATAAATTTGAAAACTGGCCACGAAAAGTGATTTTTCGTAGGTGCACCAATTTGTACAACAACTAATAGAAATCGTTATCTAAATCATATTGATTAATAGTTAAAAAATGATAGGAAAGCAAAGAAACAACTGTATTTTTAAATAAATTATTTATAAATTAATTTTCTTCCACTTATATAGAAGCAACATTAATAAAATAATAATTATCCACGATGATAAATTTATAATTTATACAATTAAATAATATTAAACTATATTAATAAAAAAAGATATATAGTAGTATACCACACCTTACTTTTATCGATATAATAGCGTGTAAATTATGGGTTGTTGTAGTAGTTACTGTATGAATTTGTCAGTTTAAATGAAAATACCTTCAGGTGAAAATCTATCTTTTATAAATTCAAACTAATACCTACAACAAAGGCACAGTTTTGTTGAAATTGAGAAACATCAAAAGATTCATTTCCTTTTCCTTTTAAATACAGTAGAAAATTAAATTCACATCTTTATTGTTGTTTATAACAAGTTTTACAATAATAAAACAAAACTTATATAAAGTGTTATTAACAAGATTTATATTCTGACATTTTGATTGTATTAACAATAAAAGAATACAACAGGTTTTTTATTGTTTGTATTAATCGGGTTATTCTGTCACCACATCAAGTTCAAGTTGACCTAATTGAAATAGACGAAGTATATCCTAGTTTCGAGCAATTTATATAAAATTAGGTCTAAACTTCTGCTTTTTTTCTGGAATTTAATAGGAAATCAGGTTGATATAATTGGAATAGACGAAGGATATCGTAATTCCTACCAGTTTCTATAAAATTAGGTCTAAATTCCATGGTTTCTTGTTGTTTGGGGCTTAATACTGGAACGTATCCCTGTCCGTTACATTTTCCGTAAATTTAGCATCAGTTTTAAGAATCCTCTATCTTCTGTTTCGTGTATGTCTATGTGTGTGTGTGTTTCGATACGAAAAGGCTTAAGCAGATTAGAACGGTGTACGTGGGAAAGGATGGCTTATTTTCGTGAATCCAAATGGAAATCTAACCGAGTCTGTTTTCTTTAAACTAAATTAAATTTGATAATGATCATAGTGTTGTGAAATTCTTCGTTTGTAAAATGTTTTTTAATCACACCTTCTAGTACTTTTAGTACGCAACAAGAATGTTTGGTATCTGTTTTATCTAATTTTATTTTTTAATTTTTATGGATGTAAAATAAAGGAAAAATACCGTTTAGTTACTTTAATTACACTTCTCACTATTCTCAATTCTCACATTCGAGAAAAAAATACAATCATTAATTGCTGTTTTCTTCTTTTATTTTTAGACAACATAATTGGGCGTTGAGTACGCAATTTTGGTAGTTGTATGAAATTAGATTTTGTAAACAATAAAAGAATTGTCTCTACTCTATCAAAATTAATGGTAATTATCAATAATTAGAATGATTTATTTTAGAATTTTGTCAACTGTCACATATTGTTTAAACAATAGCATTTTTTTTATAATTGTGTGGCTTTATTAAAGAACAGACAGGTGAATAATTCACTTTATTTCCTAATATTAAGATTGTAACAATGGTGTAATTCTAATTCTTTTTATTTCTTTTATTCTACTGAAAGCTGTTAAAGTTTTCAAAGTTTCAGGAGAGCTTTACAATTTCCTTGTTATACTTCGTTAAGCAATTTTCCTTTTAGATAGAAATTTTCATCAATTCAAAAAATTCGTCACAACTATTCTTACTTTTTATTTGATTAATTATGCAAATATTGTTGAACTTAATCATAAGGTTGTATGAATAATAATGCGTATGATTTATGAATTATTTGTTGTTGTTATTATTGCTGTATTGTAATTATCGTTGTGACATCAAAATAACACTTCTCTAAATTGATGATTTATTGTATTTGTAGTTCAAAAGACATACACTAGCTGTATTGCAAAATGTCAAATTGTACAATTATACAGTTTCCGTTTATAATCTACATGATAATAATCGATAATCATCATGGGGTGAAAACTCTTGGACTTGTGACTACTTTATTTTCCAGATTAAAATCCATACTAGGTATAATCAGGATAGTTTATCTACTTTGATTCGAACAACTTGACTTTAAAACGTATAGAATTATTGTTGAAATACTGAAATAATTTATTCGTTTCTTTGGACATTGAATATTTCTTGTTGATTTGTGAATAGATCAAATGAAACACTCAAAGATCTACGGTGTGACATTAAAATAGTGGTTTAGTTAAAGAAAAGCTGGCGCCCTTGAGTGAGTGGTTCGATATTTTCTTCATTGAGGCATTATGTTGCTCTCATAAATATCTCGTAGATTTTTATCGTTTGATCACCGAGCGATTTGCTATCAAAAGCTCTAGTGATTTTTGTAACTGTGTGTCATTCATTTCTATTCAAAGAACGTGTATAGAGGAACGATGGGGGATTCTTGGATAAAAATACTCCAACTATAAATTATCCACTTCTCTATTTATTTCTATCTATTTATTCCTTATCAAGTTCAGATGCACATGATTTTTTCCAGAATACTACCATCAAAAACTAAAAATTCCACCGTTTTAATTGTAGTACAAATAATTTCAATTACTTATTAAGTTAAGTTGGCGAAATTGAAGTAGATGCAGTATACTAAACCGTAGACAGAATATTTCACAGTCAGGTTGTTAAGTAATATGCACTTTTTGCACTTGTTATACAAATTAACAGCTATTTCCTATTTTGTATTTGATTGTATCGCATTTATTGACGTGGCTTAATGAATTGAATAGTGGCAATAAAGCTCAAAAGAACGTACAGTAAAGAATTTAATTTTGTCACAATTCGATTTAATAAAAGACTAGATTGTCAATATTGATAATGAAATTAATTGCATCCACATTCTCAAGTATCAAATGATTGAATCTTTTATCAATTTATTCGAAATTGAGAAATCACGTGTACTATTTTTTATAATCAATTTTATATAATGTATGTTAATGATGTTTTTCTCGTTGTTTCTTTTTTTTTAAGTGACATTGAGAAGAATTCCAAAAATCATCGTCACCTTTAATTGGAATTTCTAAAAACAGCCAATGTTGTTAATTTTTCTACGCTCGATTGACTTTTCAACGGTTTTCTATACTATAATGACGATAGAAATTAGAATTTCCATAGAAAAACTGTCGATTATAAGCGCAAAGTTGCATTTGATTTGCATTTAAACTATAAGAGAGCTCTCTTTTTCATAATTACAGAAAGACGAATTTGGCATATCATCTCTTTATTGCAAGAAATATTATTCCCACTTAAAGCGAAGATGAATAGAACTAAGGGGCGGATTTCAACTATCTAAAAATCAAAAGGAACAACTCCTTTGATAGCCATAAGCGATCTTCGGCCAATGGTGTGTTACATTTTCTGATGGTCGTGATGTTCGACCGATATTTCCTATTGAAATTGATTGATAAGCGAAACTAAAAACAATTAATTTAAGAATAGTGGATACGGAGGATTGATTACTATTGTTGTTCTTGTTGTTTTGTCTGAGAAGCAACGGGGAGAAGACAAAAAAAAAGAAAATTGCGTTGGGAAATTGTAAATGTCGAACGGTGTCTTGAATTATGGCAAATAAATTTTTGATCTTGTAGGACAAAACAGCCGGATTTTGTTAGCGAAAAAGATCGTGAAATATCTTTGAATATCTAGTAGTTTTCTTGTATTTTTTTTTTGTTCTAGAATTGTATATAAACGGAATTCAATCGTGATTCGTTTTTCAATTTATCGAACCAGGTCAATACTACAAACTGATTCCTTTAATTAAATTTGTGTGTACGGTGAATTTTAGTTTTCTTTTGCTGCAAAGTTTCCATCTAACTCTGCGTACCTACCGACAGTAAACTTTAGGATTTTATTATACGTATTTGGCTTTAGGTGATCGGAGTTTGAGTGGCTGTTTAACTTGTTTGGTGGCCACATTTGGCTAATTACAATTACGTTTTTCGGTATTTGTTGTTGTATTGTTTGTAGAATGTATGTAGGTATGTTTTATCTCTATGTTTATATGTCCAGATAAGGAAGCGGAACGTAAGTAATAGTCTAATTTATACGATTGTTAATGTATTGTGGCCGGTGTTGTTTATCTAAGCCTGTTCTGCGGACTTGAGGTCGCAGGTGACCTGTCGATGTAGGACAAGTCGGGGGTCATTTTAAACAACACAACAACAACAATAACAACTTCATAACTGTACATTAACCAACTAGAATCTCAACCCTATAAACATGTCTAGACATTATAAGACGGAACTTGCTGTTTTCCTGTATTTGTCGTTGCTATTCCTGTTATGTAAATATCTGTAGGTATAGTAGAGGAATATAAGCTGATAAAGATGATCGATCCCCGTACACCTTGTCTTGCTCTTATTACCCGACAATATTTCCCCAGAATCCAGTGGCGGCTTCAATACATGCGTATAAGTCATTGTAACTATGAAATACACAGTTCTAAATTTTTGTAGTTTTATCGAATAATCTATCATAGCATAAAAGATGATTTACAATGTCGATTGAAAACACGAGCCGCCACTGTTTAAATTACTGCACTAATCAATAGATTTCAACATATTCGCACTGGTATTTGTAGATAAATAACGGATAGTATGTAGGCAGTGTGCTCACACATAAATTCCATCATATTTATCTGAGTTTACACGTCGTTATTTCGCTTTTACTAACTGATTGTGAGTGTGTTGATGTCATAGGACAGTTTATATACACTACTTGAAAACACATTGACATTTATGCAATGTTGTCTACAATATTTCAAATTGTTCGCTGTTTTCTAATGTTGTCCGACAGTGGCATAGCAATGGGGCGGCGAGAGAGGCTGCTGCATCTGACACCCATTCGACATCTTTACAATAAAGCATGTTTTAATTATGGTAGGAAGTTTCAATTTTAAATCTAAATTTTCAAATGTTCTTGTCAATTATCTTCAAATTTGCTAGTCGATGTTGCTATGAAATCGAAAAAAGGAGCAAATTTGGGCGCTTTTAATCAATATTGTTAAAATTAAATCAATGTTAAATTATCCGAGGAATTATCTATTTTTATCAAAGTTTACTATTGAATCATGGAAGAGAGACGATTCAAACACTATTTGTCGCTTTTTGGGGAGAATTTTTGAATTTAACGCTATATTTTGGGACAGTTTTAGTCTATTTAAAAAAATTTAGTCTAATTTTTGTTCCGAGTCATCAATTTTCATGTCTGAGTTCAAGTTTTGAAACACTTTTGTCTTGAGTTATCAGTTTTTATCAAATTTTGTTTTTATGTAGTGGAAGAAAAAGCATTGTAGACAATTTTAGTTTCAGTTTTTAGCCCAAATTTTAAGAGATTTTCGTTCTAAATCATCATTTCTGCTATTCATTTTTGAGAATTGAGAAAGTTTATTCTGTTTCTGAGTCAAATTTCTGAGTTTTTGACTAGGTTTCTCAAAAATGTTTCTCCCAAATCATTGATTTGGGCACATTTTACGATTATAATTTAGACACTATTAAACAATTTTTGAACTGTTGTAGGTTTTCGATTTTTAATTAAAGCTTTAAAGCCTTTTTTCTTAAATCATCGTTTCTTCGAAATAATTGCTGATAAAAAAATTGGGATTTAAAAATAGTTATTTTTGTATTAAGTGCGCGAAATGTGTGTTTTTTTAATGGCGCCTGAGAATGTCTTTTAGGTCGAAGGTGCCATTAAAAAACACACATTTCGCCACGAAATACAAACAACATTTTTTCTACAGCCGCCAGAACAAGAAAAAGGTAAGAGAAATTAGTTGGAACAAAATGATCTGATAAATCGAGTTGCCTGCTGCGTGCATGGTTACCATAATAAATAAAAGTGTTATTTGCGAAAAAATTGTCACAGTCACAATAGGTTTTTTTTTTTAAGAAGTGTGATGGATTCTAGCAGCGAAAACGAAATCGCTGCAATTGCAAACGCGGTAGTGTCGAATCTTTTGCCTGCTAAATCATGAATCAAGATCGCAGTATGAAAAAACCTATCTTCAGTTTCGGCAGTGGTGTTCTATGAAAAAGAGTGATAAAGTAACAGAAAATGTCTTGTTGGCGTATTTGGAAGAAAAATCTGCCACCTTAAAGCCACCAACACTCGGGTCCCTCTATGCCATGTTGAAAACCACCTTAAACGTAAAAGAAAATATTGATACTCGTAAATTTTCGAAGTTAGTGCCCTATCTGAAAAGTAAAAGCATAGGTTACATTTCTGCTGCTGTTGATGTATTTTCGTATTCCTAAAATTGCAGTGAAAAAATATTATTTTTTCACTAGTGAAAAAATAATATTTTTTCACTGTTAGAAAATGTCAAACTTTGCGTATCGGTAACTATGCAAAAATGTCACGATTTTTTGACGGCTGTAGACAAAAATTCATTTATTAATAGTTATATTAAAACAGGACTGAAATTTATAAATGTGATTTTCCTTATTTTGTACGTGATGATGTTATGAATGTAAGATACTGCTGCTAATATTCTATTCTTTCTATCTTAAAGTAAGGGTGCCACTTCTGATTTTCACTCCAGTTGCGAACTTGTCCTGCTACGATACTGTTGTCCGATCTACTCATAACTCTCATAAGAAATCAACAATAACTAAATAAATTCAACAATTCCTTGAACTATTTTAATATTCATGAAATGCTTGAACCAACCACAAGTGCCATATAATTTTATAATATACCAAATCGACTTGTCGTATACCTCTTATAATTTTCTACAACACGAATAACAGAACTGTCACTCTTAATAACAATGATAATAAAGTGTTCTTAGTTGTGGCGTCAACAATAGCGTCAACAACAACAAGGAAATGCTCTTCTTTTATATTGTTAATATTTAAGAAAAATGACCCATAAGTTGTCGTTTTTATGAAGCTTGTTGAGCTTTACTTTATACAGAGACGCCTATAACCACCGTTATGGTAAATAGGAAAAAAAATCATGCATTTAAATAGGAATTTTCACAAGCTTACAATGAATTTATAATTCGAACGATGTTGGATTACTAAGAATATCAAATTATGGATAACTCCACTCTGGGCGATATTAAAATTTGTCCCTTCTTGTACGACTGAAACGGCACTAGATGGGGTAAGTTGTAATATGGCTTAATTTTACATGTATTCACAGCTTTAGGATTTTTCTTCAAATTTGAATATATTAGAAATTCTGTTTAAAATTAGTTTAATATTTGAGTGTAAACAGAAAGAGATCTGGAACGGATCTAGAACTAGGAAGTTCATATTGTTGTTATATAAGCTCAACTACCACAATGTCTTGGTTACAGTTAAAACTAAACTAATCAGGAAGTTAGTGAGAGGTAGTGGTATTAACAATGGGTATAGTTGTGAAAACAGGGCCTTCTATTTATACATATACACATATGTGTGAATTTTAAGTGTATGTGGTACATGACATAACCAATGCCTCATTAAAATATAAACTTTAATGTGATTCGATATACTCCACAGATACTGTCTTGTCACTTGAAGGTAGCACTTTAATTAACATTAGGGGGATTTTATCATTATCCGTTGTGATGCTGTTTACACATACATACATGCGTGTGCATATGTGTGTGTGTGTGTGTGTGTTGTCGGCTTATACGATTTCCGTCCAACATTTTATTCTTCTATTTAAATGTGATGACATGTAGAAAATTTTCAAATTATATTCTAAAACCGGTACAACAGGATTTTAAAATAATAACGATCGACTTTTATTTTGTAAAAATAGTTGTAAAACAAAATGAATTATAGAAAAACTTTGAAAATTATCATTTTATTACAATTTTAAGTTAATTAGTAACATTCCCACGCAACATTATCAATACTATTGCAATAAAATCGAATATATTACACTATCTATAAATAGTTGCATTAAAATTAAAAATTAATTATTAGTAAGCTTTGGATCGTGAAGCTACATTAGATTGTCGCGCGACTACCATCTACCATCGGCGTACGCCTTGAACGTACGTGACTTGGACAATAATAAGAATCCATATTTTGTATCATACGTCGAAAACTTCGATTATCTTTACAAATTTCTAATGAAACCTTTCATTAAATCCAAAATATGATTTTAATCACATAATTTATAAATAATTGTAAAACACTTAATAAATTTGAACGAGTTGGAAAAGGGGCCGAATCGAAGACCCGGCCTAGCAACTTTCCCGACTGATCAGTCCCAGTAGTTAATGATTAATTAGAAAAAAAATTTTTCTACGATCAAGAGAAAATTGTCAAATTTCTGCGAAAAGCACAGTGGTTGCGCTCTCGCCTGACATCTGTTTGCTACGGGGTTCAATTCTCGCCAGAATAACTTTATTTTTTTTCTTTTCAATTATGGAAATAATCATCTTTACTATTTTGTTATTTTATTCTTAACAAATAGAAAACTTTAGTTTACTTACCGCCTCTATGGATAGTAAAAGTATTATTAGATACTCATTATGTTATCCATTACAATAAATTCACAACAAAAGATTAAACAAATATTCCAGTAAAGCTTTTAACAAAACCAAAGATGTCAAAATCAGCACCGAAATTTAAAAAAAAAACAACGCAATTATTTACACCTACTCGATCTTTCACGAAACAGTCTTGTTGCTAGACAACGGCCGCAAATCCTGATTTATATTTGATATATTAATGTCTTATTCTTTTGTCTTGCGTACATACTTGATTAGTAAAGAATCACTGTCCATCTAATTAATTTAATCATTATAAGTCGCCAGATTGAAAAATATCGCACATGATGGGTATTATTTCTGACATAAAAGCACATGCCCTTTCGATTGGTGATATCAAATTAATACGTTATCTTACATTTTTTTCAATCAACCCCCTCCCCCGTCCACCCCCGTTGTCCGATTGGCACCAAAAACTAATCAACTCGAAAGTCCACGGAATAGTTGATGCTGGCCAAATTTGAACGCAATCGGTTAAGCCGTTTTTGAGTAATCGTTGGAGAAACGACAGACGCACGTACACACACACACACACACACACACACACACACACACACACACACACACACACACACACACACACACACACACACACACACACACACACACACACGGACATCATGCTAAAAACTTCAAAAACGTGTTCAGGGGACCCCAAAACGTAAAGATCTGGTGAAATTTCGAATTCGAAATTTTGGTCCGAAACTAATAACTTCCCTACCCTCTGGGGGGGGAAGTTAAAAATGTCAGCTGCAGTGGACCGTTTGTTTATTGTTTATGACTTCGCTCGCCCACTTTATTAATTATGGTGAATAATTGTAGTGTTACAATTGCAACACATAAACTCTGTTGAGAGATCAATGGAAATCGAGTGTGGTTGTAGAGCGCTCACATGTAGGTTAGTTCGGAACAGTGACGTCAGTTGCCCTGATATCGGGCCAAATCCCTCTGCTTCATTATTATAGAAGAAAACGGCACAAATTGTACAGTAAGAAGTTTAAGATGCTAAATTAAAATCTACAACGTTAATTTATTTCAATTTTGCAACTTTACAATCGTCCTCCGCTATCATTTGTTGCCAGACACAAGTATAGTGTGTTAAGTAAAAAAAAAAAAAGGTTTTACCTCTCCCAAAAAACGTTAGTTCTATTCGTCTACTCCGCCCTAGAAATTAATGTTCATTTCTACAAAGATACATCTGTGAATTTATGATGGCCATTCAAAATTAATTTCTTTAAACTTGGTATGATAATTCTCCAAACTAAACTTCCCCCTTGCAATATTTCATTTTAATTTCAATTTTAATAATGAATAAAGATAAATACTGTACGTATACTTTTATGATATATTATTATTAGATTATTAAGTAGCTATAGATATATCGAAAGAAAACACTTTCTAAACAAATAAATTTCATTTTCTCCCAACTTGTTGTTCTGCATCTTGTTCCATCATTACCATTATCATCACCATCATCATCTTCATCATCATCATCATTTTCTTATTATAATATAGTGGTTGTCGTTCGTATAGTACATTGACCGTATATGTATATCTACTACATGGGACTATTCAAGTGGCTAATTGAAGGAAATATTACATGTGTGAAGGCTTGTTTAATACATTATTGTGTACGTGCGGCAATCTCTATCAAAATCATTAATCGTACATAACGATTCAGATCGAGATATGGATGTATGCGTACGTTTCTGCCGATAATCGTACATCTTCATATCTTTGAATTTCCAATTTTTCCAACCAATTGGCCGTTAAATTAAAAATATTCTCTCTAACAATAAAAAAACACGTTTCGAAACGAGTCAAGTTGACCGATTTGGGATAAACTGATTATACAGTGCGTCCATATCTAGAGTATTACGGTTATATTGTGCAAGAATCCATAGAGCGGCATTATTTTTAACTATCAGAAGGTGCTCGTAGTTTGTTGGGAAATTCTTAAGTTTGGATGCCTAGGTGTCACTTTATCAATTCTTCAAAAAGTTTTCCCATTTTCTCTATTAGGCTGTTGTAAACTGCCAAATTGTATAGTGCGGCGTTTGACATGCTGTATCTATCATGTGAGAAACAATATTTCGATAGTGGTTTGAATGTGATTAGATCATGTTTCCGATAAAATTAGACGTTATGTTTTTACTAGGACGGCGTGACTGTGCTCCTTTCGTAAATTGTTGTTTATACTTTTGCAATAATAGTATTTTCTATTTTACACCTTCTAAAAGAAGTTGTGCTATGTGAAGTTGTCGTCTACTTTACAACAACACATCTTATCTAACATCATTACCGGCTTAACAGAAAGAGAGTGCTACTTTAATTTTGTTTTATTACATCATATAATGAAGTAAAGATTACTATTTGTTATCATTGTTAGAATTATTTTTTTCTATATAATTTCCGTGTACGAAACACGATTTTTGCAAGTCTCTTTTTAGAATTCAAACCGCAAAATGGGGGATTTTTTGCTAACATTGTCGGTATATATCAAGATTAAACGAGTAAACTGTTTCAAGTAAATTAAGTATTAAATATTTAGTTACAAGTTGTATAGAAGAATTTATGTAAGGTTCATACAACCAGTTCGCTTCTAGCATGCTCGATTTATCGGCAAAAAAAAAATAGTTCGATAATAGAACAACTTAGAGCTCTGATCGTATTAACATTATCTATTCAATTTTTTTCTACATTTAGTAATTATTTATCGACCACTTTGAAGAATCCAATTAAACACCGTTGAGGAGTATAATTAATATATTGCATATTTCAGAAATAAATCAAGTCAAAATTGTGCAACTTTTTGTACAAATTAAATGTCATAAATCAATGATTTTGTTCGTTGCATTCACGCTCTTCATTTACACCTCATAAAAAATTTAAAAGTGTCGTGATTGATTGTGAAACATTGAAAAAGCACAGTCTTTCGCCTGCCTGTGTAAATCATTGTTTTGTACATTTGCTAATTTTGGATATTTCTTTATTTGAAACATGTACGTGAATAGTCATTTATATTATTTCAGCATTAAATGATAGAAATGTGGCGACATCTATGATAAATACTCCTAAATAATTTTTTTTTATTTCTCTTATATCATGTGCAAATTAATAAAAATCACTTTTGTTTCTAAGTAGCAAGAGTTAACATTTGTTTATTAAATAAAGAAACTAAATAAACATTATAAATTAAAAAAAAAACAGATAAATAACTGGGGAGGTGGATGACTAGTCCATTTCAATTTTTACATGATCGATTTTTGGGAACAGCGTTTCGCATTTTTCAACTTTTCAGTTGAAATCGTATTTTCCAGGGTGCTACTTTTGTTGAAATGCTCTAAAAAAACTATCCTACCAATCCCCTATGCGTTAAAAGTCAACATGTCCACAATAAATTTATCGTACAACTGGTGAAAAAGAATCTAATGAAAATATATCTTCTAAGCCTGATTTCAGATTTCTAAGCGTCTGAAGATCTCAAAAGTGATTAGTGTTAGTTCTTGAAATCTATTTGTGCTTTAGCGTTAATTGTTATAATTTTTTAGATGTCAATTTATATTTGTTTCAGTTGAGTATTTAAACGGACAAATAGCACAGACAGAAGTAATGAAATTTTAATTAATCTAACAGGTAGAAATTTACTTTAATTAATTAAAGTATTACGCTATTTACATATATAGATTGAAGTTTTGACGCTTTTATTTTGATAAAACAATCAGTTTCTTCTCTCTACTATTGTGTATTAACGTTTACAATGCATAAAAATTACATTTTCATTAATTTCTGTTAAGGCATAAAATGGTGTCTGTTAATTAAATCTATTATTATTAAGACTTGTTGTAAGAAATGCAAGATTATCAGTTCATCTCTTTAGAAGTTGTACGATTCTTGTTAACGAGTACTATAAAATGAAAAGAAAACTAGAAAAATCTAAAATTATTTATAATTGTATTGCAAAATTCCATACAATTTACTTTAACACTTAAGATACATCCTCTTTTGATTTTGAGATAACATTTAATTAATGTTTCTATAATTAATTCAGCTTTATTTCATATTTTTCCATAGTGTCATATAAAAATTTGAGTAGATTTCATTGCAAAAGAATGCGATAAAAATAAATTGTTCACCATCAATTTGCAATAACTGTACATGTCATATATTATGAGATATATCGTTTTATTATGGAGCTTTTTGGAAAAATTCAATTTTAAACGAGTTTCTCAATTAAAATAAGTAAACTTCCTCTATCTTTTTGTTAAATTATTGATTTTTTTTTTGTTTTGAACACAACAGCAAAGTTTCAAAACCAAAAAAAGATGAGGAGAAAATCCTTTCTTTCTATGGTAATTATAACACCTGACTGGAGTCGAATCTAATATATATTGCGTCTAGAGCCAATTAGTCAGTCAATCGTCAAGATAATAATTAATGGTTGCCAATTATTCATTAGAAAATATCTATGACACTTCTCCGTCAAATTAATTAACATACGATCAACTGATCTGTTTGTCCTTTTCGATCTAATTCTAATATATACAGCTTGTCAACTGTTGCTTAATTATTATCTGTAGTAAGCTTGTTTGTTATCAAAACAGTGGCATTAATAATAATAATAGTAATAATGATAATCATGATGATGGTTGGTATAATTAGTTTTATAGTTCATTTAATATTTAACACTATTATAAACACTAACTTAATGGTATTTTAATTCATATTTCTAATCTATTTTGACGCTGCAATCAAAAAGAAATTCAACTGTGTGTTGTTAAATCTTATGTTATTTAGTAAATTGCCAAGTCACGGCCGAAAGATTTATCCGTTATACACTAGAGGAGCAATTTTGTTGAATAAATTCATTATCAATGTGTCGCAATTTTAACAATTTTACACTTTTTTTTTTGTTAATAACAACTAACACTCATTTAGATTCTTTGTTAATTTTGGTAAAATTTTAATTGGATAAAATTTCTATAAACATTCGAACAGATGGTGGTCATATTGTACCGGTTTAGAAAATACGGGACATGGATCAAAAGATTTTTTTTAAGAAAGATTGCGATAATTTTAAAGTTAACTGTTAATGTGTCTAGTCGTTTTTTTCATTTATTTCACCTTATTCTTTGTCGATTGCACCTAATTTTCCAAATTATTTATTTCTAAAAAATCATAATTTTTATTTGGTTGAATTTACGGTACTGAAATCAACAAGACGTTAAGATAGATACTTGTAGAAAGTAGATTTATGGTCCAATTAAAGAATTGTGAAAAATTCCAGGGTGTCCAAATATTATGGAAAATGTTAGCAAAAAACAAATTGAATAGAAAAAAACGAGATCATAGGGGTTAAAGACCGAATTTCTTACCCGAAATGTGCAAAAACAAATAGCAAAGGAATTATTTATTAGGTTTAATAGATCATTATCTTTAATTTCCTTTTTCTTTGCCTGATCTATCTTGGAATATTTGATTTTTTTCACTGTAATCTGCTCGATAGGTCTTTGGCCTAAATAAAAAAGAAAAACAATTATTAATTGTTACAACGAACTGCGCCAACTTGCCTGAGTCAATCCAGAGTCCTGAAATGGTCAAATAAATCTTACGGCACAACTGCGCCAAGTGCGCCCACAGCGGAGGGTTGCGCCTATTTAATTACACTACTCATTCTATTACTAATGGTCATCGATTTAATGGAGCAATTCAATTTTTCAAGCATATTTTGCCAATGCTGAACTTTAGGTTTTGAGGCTCTAAGTTAGGAAGCTTTTTACTGCGATAAGCAAAGTTTCATACTAGGTCCAAAAATTTTGCATGTTTATGGCATAAATTGTAAATTTCAGCCGGTTATTTTATATTTAATATCAAATCACTATAAGGCAGGATAAAAACAATAAATCAAAAGGTTAGCTCTCCATCTATTTGTGCAAATTTTGTTCTAACAGGTAAACACACTACACTTTTGAAAGTAAAGTTTGTCTTTTCTCTATATTAAAGCATTATACCTACCTATATATTTATATATATTATATTTTTTTAAATAAGGTCATTTTTCTTGGACGAACTTGACTTTTTCCTTCCAAAAGTGTGTTGGGCTTACCTGATAGGACAAAATTTGCACAGATGGACTTCATGATATTTTTGCCCAATAAATTATGTAAGGTCTGTCAAATTTTCAAAGGGAATGACCAAAGTAATAAAGTCAAGTATATTTGTAATAGAATTTCTAGTTGCACTTACTTAAGTATGGGTATACTTACACACTTGGCATAGTTATCCCCTCCGTTTCAGGAAACGAATTATATTTGGCGCAGTTCGACTATGTACTCGCCAAGTTTCTTATACCATGAATCAAAAACGAGTTCTCTTAATTTGCAAAATACTTAAAAAAACGTCGGTCTAAAAGCTGTTTTTTTCAAATTGTGCAACTCGAGAACAAATTTCAACCGTTACATTTGTCCCTTCATGAACTGATAAAATAACACTTTCTCCTTTGCCAAATGTGGCATTTTTAAAATTTTATCCCGTAGCTGAGTCTATAATTGTTTCTTCTTTGTACGCCTCAAAAAACTGTTATTAAAATCTTTACTGCAGATATCTGTATTTTCTTGTTGGTTTGGTACACTTTCCTAGCCAAAAACACAATTTTGACTCATGTGTGTGAGTGCAACCCTCAATTTTTCTGCCTAAGCGTCATCTACTGTATACTGTTATTAATAGTTATTATGTATGATTCCCTATGCAATGTCATTGGAAATGTTTTTTTTTTTGCTTTATATTTTTTGGATGATTTTGTGTATTTACTTTTTACATGTTCAGGTATTTTTGAGACAATTTCTAAGTTCATTCAACCAATAAATTGTTGATTTGGGAGCAATTGGTTCTCATCAATGCATGAAATTCATTTTTTTTTTTCCATTTGCGAATACAAATCCGAAGTTTCTTATTTTCAATCGCTGTCAAATGCAAATCCATTGATAGATTTTGAAGAAATTTTGCCTGTAGTCTTTTAAAAAATGATTTGTCAAAAATAACGAAGATTTCAGATCCTTTATCTAGACCCAAACTTACCGAACGGCCTAGAAGGTGACTACTGTAGATTATCTGTTTCATCATGAAGCATATCGACAGCTTTTATTTTTGCCACCTTTAGTGATTGAAAGCTATGTTTTAACTAGTTTAAATAACGAGTTTTTGTTGGTAATTTAGCCAGTCTTTCAGATTCTTCAGGCGAAATCTGACTGTAATTCCAGGTTATGTAAATTTTAGTTTTCCAAGAAAAATTCGCATTATTTTATTGTTCTTGTTTTCCCTAGATTACAAAGAAGCCCTTACCTTTTGATGATAATCAGTTTTGATTGATATAGTGAACTTTGAGCACGCAAATTCAAAAATCTTTTGAAATCTTCAATTTTTCAACATTAATTTCTCAATATTGCCTCAACGAAGAGAGCTCGTAATTACCTAGAATCGTGCAATCCTGAATTAATTTTGAGTGGTAAGCTTATTTAAACGATTTAAATAAAATTACCCATGAAGCTGTACCTGTAAAATGAGCTAATGCAATTCAAGTATAAAAAATACCATTCATTTTATTTTATTCAATTTACTAACGAAATTTAACAGTAGGATTAAAAAAGGGGTTGTATTTTTAGAAATACGTATGGGATCTGATTAGCTTGTCGGATTAGTGTTATTATTAGAAAATAATTATCTTATTTGTGACCATTTTTCAAGATAATCATCTATACAAACAAAGTCTTCATTCCCATCATGCCGTTTAGTCTATAATTGATAAAATCGGCATTTTTATCTCTTCATTATCTTAACGAAACACAGAATTCTATAATTAATTAGGTTTTTCTATTTAATTTCTATTTTCTACACGTAAATGATATATAGAGAAAATTTGTCTCGTTCTAAATATTTTAGGACATTTTTGTATGTTGTTTTAATTGAAAAGCAATCAAATGGAAAATATCGGCTGTTAATTGGATAAAATTACAAATTTTCTTATCTTCTCTATCTTCAAAATATTTTTCACAAATTCAATAATCTAAAATTTTACTTAATAACGGACGACCTGTTAAATGTAGGAAAAAATACAGTTTTTTCGGTAATTAAATGCCATTCTTCTTTGTTTTCGTTTGAATATTATTAAATTTGCCCACATAAATATTTCCTATAGTTCTTGTCAACTTTTCAACTTAAATTCTAGATAACATTAGATCGGTCGATAACGGGCAATTATAGCTAAATTATGTATGCGAATTCGTGATAATTACAATATAAATAGTAGACTTTCTGGTTGCAAATCGTGTATTTATATGTGCCTTCTATCTATTGTGTGTGGATAAAGGATAGATGTGTTGTTTTAACGGGCGCGCGAAAACTTAATTGAATTTTCATTGTATTCACCTGTGCATTTCTAAATTAGGTATTGTTTGCACACCATTTCGAAATTTATTCTGTGAATTACCATTATCTTCTCTTATCAATCTTATCTAAGAAGTAGCTTCCTAATTATATATGGTTTTAAGGTAATATCTTTTAAAATATACAGGTTCGTTGCTCTTTGTGCAAAGGATGCGGTTATAAATAAACAACCGATACATCACTCAAATCAAGAAGTGATATAACTCGACTCTCTAATTATGTGTTATATTTGTTTTAATATTCCGTTTCTAAAAAAAAAGGATTTTTCGATGTCATTTTACAGCTTCTCTCTACCACAAATCCAATGATGAATGTGGAATTTTCGTATAATAATCGTATGATTTTCTTGTTTTTGTTGTTGTTGTCGAGGGTATTGTGGTTCGTTACATAATTGATTTACAATGCTTCTTTGATTGTGGTATTGCCCAGCACTACTTAAACTCCCGTCAGACATATGGCTGGTATTAAAAGCAAAATTTATTGTCGATTAAGATACTAAAGTGTTCATTTATTCCATCTGATTTATGATAGTAACTTCATTTTCCTATCTTCACTTTTACAATAATGTTTTTGTAATTTAATAAAAAAAAAACGAATATAAACGGCATTCAATTTGAATCTTAATCTAAATTATTTACAATTAACATCTTTATTAGATTATCATCATTATAATTTATAAACTTTTATTAATAATTAAAACAACAATCCGACCCTTATAAATACGAAATTTTCATTGCATAATTCCACCAACCGGTAGTTTAATTGAGGAAAAAGGAAACACCACAACGAAAAACTACAATGCTTTATAAAAGGAAGAGAGAGAAATGTTCCCTAAAACAGGACGTTGAGCACGGTTTGTATCCCTTGATTTATGTATAATGAACATTGAAGAATCATGACTAGATTATAATGAATTATCCTCCAAACAAACAATACGACAACATCCATCCCCTATTCGTTATTTTAATAATGATGGTGGCTGTTTCAGTTGACAACAATTGCAAGTAAAGGGTAGAGCAGGTAGAATTCTTTACTCGTTTTCTATTATTATTTTGAAAACACATAAATAGACAAATTTTTGAAAAGTATCGCATTAGAATTTGAGCTGTTGACTTGCAAGTTTCGATTATATAAGTCCAGTGGAAATCACGTGATCTTAACGAAAATGTCTAGAAATCTTAATGTTAACAAAAACGAATCAGAGGATGAAACCAGAAAAATTAACATGTGGCGGCCAAGATATCGAAGATTTAAAAGGGGTATGCCTTTATTTAAAGCCTGTCTTTTAATTAACGCCGCTCAACGAGCTGGACTTACAGTTAATCGCAGAATTTTTAATAAATATGAAGACTAAGTGATTTTTACTAAAGTTTGTATATTTTTATAATATGTATATTTATAAGTTTTAATAATTTCGAGTATTTTTAAGGCAACAGAATATCACTTTGCCTTGTGTTTTTTTTTATGAATTATAATGCGCCCAACGATTTGTATTAATTTGTATGTATACTGGATGAGTCACGTAAAACCCAAAGGTCTTATGACAACTCCTATCATTTAACGAGTGATTCACATAATATTTCAAGAATTTGTAAGAGGATTTTTGGAAAACATTTTGGCAAAATTAAAGACTCGCAGCTTTTTTGGAAGTTGGTTGAGAAACGTTTGTTCGCGTTTTTTTAAAAAAAAAAAACGAGCTAAAGACGCAAAACGGCTAACAATAAGAATTACTCGGAGACTCTGCCAAAATTGTTTTTTTTGTTTTTCTCCATTGAAAAAAAATCCACCTATTCCAGAATAGAATTAAGAAAAACGAAAAAAATCAATGTTGAAAGGATCCTCGAGTCGTTTTGTTTGCTTAGTTTATTTATTTATCGTCAGAAACGTGCGTTTTTAGGCAACTTCCGAAAGAGCTACGATGTTCTAATTTTGCTAAAATGATCTCCAGGGTTTCCCCTACAAAGCCGTGATATTTTTTTTCGAATTATTTACTAATAATGGGAGTTGCTACAAGTACTATTCGTATCACATGACTCACCTGGTACCTTTAACTTTCAATAAATCTGGAATATTTTTTCTGAACAACGGGATATCGTTTTTCTTTTTTTAATTTCCTACGACTTGACGAATTATAACGAGCTCAACTAGATTAATTAGCGAATCTTAAAATCTAATGCCATTAGTGAAAGTCTTTCTGGATTATTCTATGGACGGTTTCCGCGTAAATCTCGATCTTTAATCCAATCACAGCTTCTATTATTAATCTTGACACAATGCACTTTTCTATCATTATTGTCTAACGCTTTTAAAATTACTCTCAATTACAACAATGAAGATAGAAATCGAGATTCAGATTATGGTAGATTAATGATTTATTTATGTATATTTTCACGGCTATTAATTGCGAGTTTCCTAATTTTCATGCATTTTCAGCGACATTCTGACGCCTGCCATTATGTTTCCATCCCAAAAATTGACGACTGTAGAACTGTTTGAAAAGTTGTCGAATAGAAACATACAAGTGATTGACAGTTTGACAATTTATTAAAATTTTCGGTGAGGTTAATGATTGCGAAAGACAATCAAGCAGTTGTATGTAAAAAAAAAATGATAAACGGGATAAATAAGGTGTGATACATCTGTTAATGTTTTGCTCTAAAAATCGTTTTGAAAAATCGATTAGATTAGAATTTTTGCACATGATACGTGATTGTTTTCTAGATAGATGTTCTTAATTTTTTTCCTTTTGATTTCATCTATTATTAATCGATATTAATAGGATAGCTTCTTACCGTTCTTATGGTGTTATAATAAGAACTTTTATCAATTATATAGCAAACAATACAGCCGGTCAGTAAACCTATTATTCTCTTTATTGTGTTGACGTTTCGTACCGTTTAACCTTTCTATATAGCATATTTTTTTGTTTTATTTTATTCATTATTTCTTATCCAACTTAACACTGTAGGTACATTTATAAAGTTTATAAAACAGTGTAAGATAATGGAGTAATTAGACCTTTGACTGGAATTATAATTTTTTTATTGTTATAAATATTACGATATAAATGATCATCAACAACACGGTTTCTGTAGTTTTATTATTGTTATTTTTCCTTTGAAGAAGATGAAAGTTAATAAATTTTGATGTTAAGTATATCATCGTTTATGAAAATCATTATTAAATGCAGATATGCAAAACACCTATACAATTTATTTATGAAAAATACCCTACAGACATCACGATATAAATTACACAAATAATAATAGTAATAACAAATGCAGAATGTTGAAATTATACATATTTAAAATAGACAATAATTCATAATGTAGAGTAAATGTTTTATAATTATTCAATCGAAAAATTCCTCTAAAGTTCAGTTAAAAAATAGAAAAATCCAATGTTGATTTTAACGATGGGGTTTGTTCGTTAACAAATATGTATAGAGTGGTGTAGTAGATGATTACACAGAAATAATTAATTATTCTGTATGTTATGTAAGTATTGATATAACTTCACTCTATATACTGATAATGAACCTGATGCATTTGTATACACTTGTATTCTGATTGGAAATTGTTAGTTTCTCATTAATTACAAATCAAATTGGCACCCTTTAACGTCTATAATATTATCATTAATTGTTAAATTTTCAAATTCAACAATACAAACGCTATACAAAACTATATACAAGAATAAATAAATAATTCAAGTTTTGTTATACAAATTAGAATAAATGTAGGATAATATTCACGTATTTGTTGTATTGTAAATAAAAGATAGATACACATACACGATTTTCCAATTATTGTAAATCAGACAAAGTAAATTTATTCAGTAATAGAAAATTCAAAAAGAAATCTAAAGTGTTTTCCCTATAAAGACTGTATAGTTATATAGGAAGAACTTGGCAAATGTTCAACTATCTTCGTATGTCTATTTGGAAAAGATATTTGCCTATAGACAAGAAGATCAATTTCGTTTATGCTTCATCTGCAAAGTTTAAGACTCCTTAATTTTTGATCATTTAAGGCTATTTGTAAGCGGGCCTGGTTTTATTGTCTGAAAAAGTGACAATTTTTAATCATCGATTTCTCGGTTATTTTCTGAGATATTCAAACACTGTGACCAGCATTGAATTGTGCATTTCACCGTGCACCCGACAGACTTTTTCATTTTGGAAAATTTTCACTAAATTCTAAAGTGAAGAAGGAAAATGTCGGAGCATGTCAAAATAACTCAATACAACGTATTATCTACAATTTTAAGGATAAAAAATCGTACAGCAGCTTATTTGAAAGCTCATTCATGTGCAAAGGGCATATGGAACCCCAAAAATCCAATTTTTGAAAATCCAAAAAGCTATTGAACAACAATTAAAAAGATTTTTCCAACTTTTTCATTTTCTCTCAATAACTTTTTGGATTTTCAAAAATTGGATTTTTGGGACTTCATATGCCTTTCGCACATGAATAAACTTTCAAATAAGCTGCTGTACGATCTTTTATCTTTAAAATTAAAAGATAATGCGTTGCATAAAATTTTTTTGACATTCCACTTCAAATGCAATATTTTCAGAAAGGAAAAAGAAAATTGAAATTTGAAGACTGTCCCCCAATGCAGTTGACTTTTCTCTATTTATTCGTGTAAATTTTATCAAATTATTTTCACTACACAAGAACCTGTGCGGCCCCGCGTAACACTAATTTTTTAGGTGAAAAGTCATGATATTCTCAGATATTTGGAAAATCCAAGCAGTTTTCCATTTAAGTCGGGTGTCCCCCAATGAAGAATAAAATTTGTGATCGATTGAGCTATTTTGGAGCTCGATACCTCTTACCGTTTACCAATGACACGACCCAAGAGTTCGCTTATGGAATTTCCATGTAATCGTAAGATAACAAAACCAAATTCGAGATGACCCTTAAACAAATCGAAGATCTTTTTGTTTGCAAATCTTAGTTTGTCTATACAAATTCATTTTTTATTTTTGCAAAAATGCTTGAGACATTTGAACAATTTAACTAATTTTTTAACACTTTCTAGAACAGTTCACCAAAAATAGAAACACGTAGCTCATTTGAAAGTTAATCTAAATTAACTCAAAAATCCTTTCATTTCTGAATTTTTCCAAGTCATTCTAAGACAAATTTTTGAAACGTTCATATTGGTTATGAATAAGCTTATTGTTAGAACTACGAAGCTCTTTAGATAGTCACGTGACTATTTTAAAAAAAATCTCTAAAGGCAGCAAGTACCTTATATAGCGATTTTTTTCATGTATCTACATGTTGAAATATTATTAATTCACAAACAATAAGAAACATTGTTTGTCTACATAGATCTAGTATGTTAATATTAACATACTAGATCTACCTATGTTTGTCTAATATTAACTGTCAAAATTAGTTGCCCAGTGCGATATTCAATTTTTTTTCTAATATCAATTGTCAGAACATAGCCACCTGAGATAATCGATTTTACTGCTTATACCCAAAAAAGAGATTTTTGCATTTTTCTTGCGAACCAACGAACCGATTTTGATGATTTTTTTTCTGGGTCATAGAGAATGGTCGGCTCTACTGTTATTTTAATTTTCATCAAAATCTAAGCAAATGTAATATTGAAAATGATTTTTTTTAACATTTCTTCAGCTCTTATTCCAAAAGTGTTGGCCCTACCAGTCTGGCCAACGAACTCATCCAAGCTATCACGAAGGCCGATTTTTGTACCAAGTTTCATTAAGATTGGTGTATTTTTACGGCAGTTATCGTGGGTATACATATATATATATATATATATATATATATATATATATATATATATATATATATATATATATATATATATATAAAAAATTTTAACGAACGGTGGATATGGGTTCCTGAGGTCCCAAAACGAACTTCTGTGCAACAATTTTTCGGAAATTCAAAAGTGAGGATCTCGTCATTAGCTAATTTTTTTTAAAAAAATTCGCTAAAACGTATGTAACTCCCGATTTTTACAATGAGTGCAATCGTAATTACTTGGTAACGGTGATGGGAATTTATTTCAGATTACCGCGCGACTATCGTCAGCGTACGCTATATTTTTGTATTTCACTAATTGAGTCCATCTACTCGCTGTGCTCATAAAAATCCAGCAAGAGAGGGATAAAAATAAGCTACAGTATACCGGCTGTTTATTGTTTGTGATGTCGCCCATTCACTTTATTAATCACGTTAAATGATTATAGTGCTACAATCACAACAAATAAACGTATAATTTTATTGCAAGGTCTATAGAGATCGAGCGCGACTATATTAAATTTGATTCGGAGCAGTGACGTCATGAGCACGGAGGAGCGTGCAAATCCCGCTGCTAAATAATTACAGATTTCTTACGGCTCTCTCTTTTTATTCATATAATTTATTAACAACTGCAACCCTCACGATGCGCCTATTAAAAGTTAGAAATGGTAAATGGTAGATACAGTTGACCGCTTGTTTGTTGTCCTTGACGTCGCTTTCTTACTTTATTAACTACGTTGAATGATTACAAGCGCAACAAATGAACGTATAATTCTGTAGACAGATCGAGTTGTAACTGTAGAGCGCTCACTTGTATGATAGTTATAGACAGTGACGTCATTGCTACCTTACTGAATAAATTGTCCGAAACTATGAGCTTGTGATGTGTCTCCGTCTTGTGTCAATTTGCTTTAAAATCTCGACTTTTTAATTCGAAACTATTCATCTCATTGATGAGGCAAATTGTTTTCTTGTATCTATCACTAATTCCAATTTTTACACGGTTATAAAATGTTGCAATTCCATCGATTGATTAATCAATTTTTGTGTGTTTCCATTGAAAATTGATGTTCAAATTGACAAAATGTCGAAATAAAATGTATTTCACGGTTGTCTACCTTTCAATGATTGAACTGTTGGTGTCAATAAGTATAAGGGTTGGTTCCCTTCCCCACCCCCCGTCTATGTATAGAAGAGTGGGTTGTTTGTAGAGCGAAAAAATACCCTATCAATCTTTATTAATCGATGTCAATACAAACAATAGGAATCTTACAGTTACAATAAGTAATAGATCCTTGGGGAATTTATGGCCAGTAGAAAATACACCAACACACTAGGAATTCTTGTATTCTATTTCCTTGAAATTAAACAAATTCGTAATTTAATTTATTTTAATTGAATGTTATATTCATTAGTATATGTCTATCTTCCAAAACTGTAAATATTGTATATTTATTCCATTTATCATTCGATATCAAAGAGAATTTTAATAATTTATTCGTTTTAAATGTAAAGTGTGCATTAGATTTCCGTTATATATGTACGTTCCAACATTCAACATATATAGGTACAGTAATCTTGATTTTCACACGCTCAACTTACGAAAAATTATGCCACATTACTAGAAACAATATACGTATGTATAAAAGCATATAACAGAAAAATATATCATTGGTTTAAACGAATATAACACCCTTAGTATTACAGTTTCGTTATATCTAATACGTTATGGCAATATTTCTATGTTAGTAACATTATGATTACGTTTATAACGTTAGATGTGTTGGTTGGTGTGTTTTTTTTTTCGTTTCGTTTCATCGTAATGACTGTGTTTTTTCTGGTTATAACAGAAGGCCTGAGAGGGGAAAAAAAATCTAATAATTTGGAGATGAAATTAAAATCCTAGAAGATTTAATCGTCATCAAGATTAGCCTTGGTTATTTTTCACTTTTCTATCAAATTTAATCGTATATTTCTACTTTAGTGGTCATTTACGATAAAAATTAGATATAAATTAACAAAATTTTGAAAATTTTATAGATCTAACTGTACATTGTATATTTATTAATGTAATGTTTGCATAATTGTTAATATGATAAATTGCTGAAAATAATTTACTCCGGATATGTCTGTTGATCTACCTATCAGATAATTTAAATAAATTATATTAGAATTTTTTCATAATCTACATGGGAATTATTGTTAACTCTGAATCTATACTACTGTTAAATAATGTTAAAATATAATTAAATCTGAAAGTATGAAGACCTAAATATTGTTGAATATGTCGTAGATAAACTTGATTTATGATTAAACAGGATTTTTCACATTTATACAAAATATCATCATTAAATATTCTAACGGTTATGTTTTTAAATACTTTAAAGTCTCATTTAAGAGAACATCAAAGTATCACCATTATAGATAAGTGTGTGGCTTAATTAAACGTAATCTTTACAATTTTTCTCGTTCTCTTAGCAACCCTGTAGGGTTACTATTTTAATTGAATACTAAATACATCTGTATAGATTATATTATAGGAGATATCACTAGGGGAGCTCATAGACATACATTTGATGCATGTACTACTATGATAATCACGAAACTCTAGTTGAACTTGATCATTTGTCAACTTCTACATTGTGCGATGTTCATAAATGAGAACACCTACTTGGCTACAGCTCATTATATCTTCTGCAATACAAGCCAGCGGTCCCTTGCATAATATGATAGGATAAATTTGCATATTGCATCATGGATACCTGCCGGTTGTGCTCTCCATTCTGCGCTAGCTTCGCTTTGGGGGAGGCGAATGAACAGCATGAGGAAGATAATAAAAAAAAAAAATCAAAACAACTATTCAAAAGAAGAAGAAGAAGTTCATGATGCGGTGCCTTTATAAGTGCAATTATATCCCCATTGGGGCGACTAAATAACATAAAAAACTTTTTATCGTGATCACTCTTAAAACTAGTCGCATATAAATTTTAGAGATGAAGATTGGAAAGACATAGGGGCGGTAACTTCTCAACCCTTGACAGTTTTAGCCCGAAAATCATTCACGTTTATTTATTCATCCGCCTTTTCTTAACATTACAGTTAGTTTTCGAATTCAACGAAAGACACGATTCTTGTATTGTTTCCCATTTAGATGATATTCAACATTAACCTGAATCTATCGCTATAAGATTCTTTATATAGTATAATCATAATTATTATTTATAACGTTTATATACCTTTTGACATTTTGTTGTTATATTGTTGCATCTCTTTCAACCATCCTCGAAATTGCAATAATTTCCTTTATGTTTTTATAAATGTCCGCACCCTATTTCGTGATCATCTATTGTACATGTTTTTGATCTAAAATAAGTAACAACAACAGTATTGTTTGACACAATTACATCTTATCGGAAATTGGCGTTCAATATTATTGCATAAATATTAATAACAGTTTCTGCTAGTTTATGTCAATGAGATTCAATAAATACAAAGATGAATGTGTGTTGTTTTCATTTTTTTTGCTAGTTTCAAACACTAAATTTACTTGTTAGTTAAAGGTATATTTCGACTATCTCGAGTATAACTGTAAAAAGAATCTATACACGATGTTGATCTCGAACTGGAGGATTTCAACTAGAAACCTACATCCCTATAGAAGAACCATGAACTCGGATTGTAATTGTACGAGTAATGACAGAATTGTTACATCAATTGATTATTCTCAGCGTTAAAAGCTACAATTTTAACTACAATGAATTAACAGATCTGAACGCAGTTATAGCTGTTCAGATTTTACAATTTAATTTACTATTTGTTTCCATTTTATCTTTAATAGATTTTCACTTTTTCCTCACTTAATAACTCGTTGGTAAAGTAATAACCATAAAAATGAACCGTTTACATTTATTTGTGGCTCCATAATTACTAGTTCAGTTTACTTTAAATAACTAGAGATAAGTGTGTAGATTCCTTATTGTTGTTTTTTTCATAAGTAATACACTATAATTTTGTTTAATTAGAAGTTTTCGCTTATTTTTTTTTTGAAACAATAACTCATTTTTTATGCGCTTACTACCTTTGCAATTTACTGTAGCGGTTATAGTAACAATGACAACGAGAGATAAAGAGAAAAAAACGACGCAACAACTATTGCTTACCGTAATGATAATCTTTTGATATGTTCACAATGGACCATCTCTATATCTGTTCAGTTTCTGTATATTCATATGAATGGATTACCGTAAATTCAACGCAAAATCATCACAACATTAATTACATGTCAGAAAGTGATATGTGTGTTTATAAAAGACGAAAAAATGAAAAAAACAAAAGCTTTTTTTGTAACACACATACACGAAAACTCGACTGATTTTTATTTTCGATGATGAAAGAAAATTGCTAAATTATTTCCAACGAAATAATTTATTCCGACTGAAATTCCATAGAAAACAATGCTTATTGTCCGCCTTTTTGACTCGAATCAGTTGTTTCAAGCTTATTTCGCTGTTTATTTTTTTTTTGTGTGTCTCATACTAATTACATGCTTGTTTTGCAATATTTCAAAAATATGAAATGTGGCTATTATTAAAAATAATAATAATAATAACAACGAAAATACAGCTATAATTTAGATATGTATATGTTTGCGGTTGTTCTTTTTTTTACTTTCTCCCCCACACACAATATTGTCCCCTTGTTCTATTGTTTATTCTGTGGCTTTTACAGCAATTCGACGTCCGTTTCTATTAATTTCACAAGGTAAAGTCTTGATTTATACGTTAATTTGTGTCTTCAGCTCACGCTCAGGACTGCAATTATTGCCAAAGTTGGGATGATAACTCGTCGGACTAATTTCTCTTACCACACTGACAACAAGAATTATACAACAGTAATGGTTTTTAGAACGGGAACAACAATAATAACACTCACAGGAAAAAAAAAGTTGGAAGAAATATTAGCCGAGTTGAATCAATCGTTTTGATTAAAATTACAGAGGGGGAAAAAAAGTAACAATTCTCATTTAGAATGATTTATTTTCAAGAGAATCTTACTATAGAATTGATACGAATGATTTTAGTTTTATTAATGAAGGTGTTCTTCCGGCAAATGTAAAATGTTACCGGACTTATTTGGTATATAGTTGAATTGTAATCAGTGTGGAGAACTTGGAAATGTACTCGTTGTTTTCAAAGAGACACTAAGAGAGACCACACTCGATGTTACCGTTAATCGTAATTCAGTATTTACCGTTTTCTAAATTTGTTACGAAAACTCTATTGATTTGGATTCGCCAAAAATGATCTACTAGAAGTCAATCAAAAATTTATAGAAATTTCACCTTTTCTCACAAAATCAGCCTTACAAACAGCTTTGGTTTCCCTTCGAAAAGGAAGCAATTCGTTGTAAAATTCGCCTTGGTCTTTAATTTCAAATTTTATAAATATGAGCTGAAACACGAGTAGAAACGACTCAATTATATGTAAATTTAAGATGATTTTCTCATGTCGCATCATCTGAACTGTTTTGGGTGTCCGAAATCAATCCGATTGAGTTGAAATATAACGAATCTTCAAAGGAGTAGAATGGTGAAAAAAATACAAAAAAAAAATCCTCGAATTGATATGAATACTCGGTTCAGTAATCTCGAATAGCATCGATAAAGTATTTCGTTCCAGATTCATTTATCTAATTGGCAATCGATTAGATTAAAACTTGTCACAAACATTGCTTTACTAATTAATTTTCTCATTGCTTTTGAAGTGTTATTTTGCAAAACAGAGATTTTATTTGATGTTGATGTTTTTAGTAAAAGCTTTAATCGATTCAAATAACCCCAAAAACTCCATAATGGAAGAGATACAATTGTTTAAGAATTTATTTAAATGTGTACTTTACAGTTATTCAATTGAAAATTGAAACTTCCTTCTCAAACTGTTCGATTATTTATATGTATTTGTCCAAGTTTTATTTACTTAATGAATCTAACCAAGAAATTGACTACATTGAATAGAATTTATGACGAGTTTTATGCTTATTTGCATACATTGGTGGATCGTAAAGTTTTCCTAGTTGAATTTTAATCGATAATTGTCGAATATGTAGAAGAAGAATCACTGAAATTGAAACAATCAATCAGAATTTAGATAATTTAAGGAAAATTATCAATAGGTGGTATTTAGTATTCTTAGTATGTAATTTCAAGACGATTGTAATATATAAAAGCCAATTAGTCGAGAGAATGCAGCATTACTCTTTGTACAAGTAAAACCGTCATGTTGTTTATCCAATTACGCAATGCTAATTTTAATTCTTATCCGAGCAAATAACGGATAATCTCATCGCTTTCTAGCAATCTAATAAAGCAATTTGTATCAGATTATTGTAAAATATCCAACAATATCCCTTATTTAATGTTGTTTTTTCCCTTGTTGAATAGCCAATGTTTTTGTTGTTTGATAACAATAACAAAAAAAAAACCGATAGTTGTTGAACGCTACCAGGAAGACATGAGAATTAGTCAATCTCCTTCCGATAAACGACTACAATATCTAAAGTCTGTTTTCGTTCATCTTGCAATCATGTAGTATCGTCTTCGTGATGGTACAATATGCATTTTGTCGTGCACGACTGGATTCTGCAAATCTTTAGAATTGGGTGCTAGTCTTTCTTCACATGACTAAGTCCGAGCGGTTTAGCGGGCAAAAGAAACCACCACAGTTCAATCACGTCCATGTTTTTAAGTTCTTTTGAACAAAACGATTTCTCATTGTAAACAACTATTATGATGAGAACGAAATTTCTATAAACAACACATATTTTTATGCAAAATTTTTTTTGGATTCATAAACATAAAATGTGCAAAATTTCAACAAAAATCTAACTGTGTGAGTTTGTTTCTTTCGGATTGGGTGAAAATTATTAATAATAATGAAAATTTGAAAAGTAGATCGAATAGATTATGTATTCACAGTTATTTTTTTGGTTTTATTTAGAATAATATGAATGAAAATATTTGAAAACACGTGTATGGACTATTGCTAGGTGTGTATGTACGTGTGAAACTAAAAGTTGAATGGAATGTAATAACAGCAGCCGTGTTCGGATCGTGGATCGCTTAGAAACGATTACACATATAAATCTGAACGAAATCAGCGAAAGTGCATACCGAAAGCGATATTTAATGAAATTATGACAGCGGCGTGATTGAAAGACGCGCTTAGCGCGTGAAAACTTCAAGAATAAATACGTCACGACTGTATAATCGAACAGCCGATGGCCGGCTATTATTATCAAACCTCTCTCTCTCTCTCTCTTTCTCTCTCTTTTTCTCTTACAGGGTAGATTCGTTATGAGGATTTTTCCCTTTATACATACTACCAATACAATATATTAAGAAAAGATAAAATTGATTTTGTTTCTTGTATACTTGTAACAAATCTTGATTTATTATATTATATGAACAATATAATAATAATAAAGAAGAGAGAAAAAAATCATTGATATTCAATAAGAATCCATCCATTGGACCACCAAGATTCTATATGCTCGTTATCTGATTGTTTTGTTTCAAGCAGAAGCTAATAAGTGAAACCAATTGTGGTCACGTTGGCCTTAGGAAAAGTGCAAAAATTCCTCCTCTTCTTCACGTTGTTATATAAGACTCCTCTCTTCTCTTGATCTATACGATTGCTTGATCGGTATTCGTATATAACCAGTTATGGAGAGATTCCTACATTTTATATACATAACAGATCATGCGTTTTTTCCCCATTTGTTGTTGTTGTGTTGTTCGCTTTTAAAAAGTCAATATTTGTTAAATCAAGATTCTCTTACCGTACAACTAGAGGAATTCCAATATTTTTTTGCTTTGTTTAACAGATCTTCTTGTCAAAAGTTTACAGTAGCAAATACTGCTAAAATATCAAATCTTTGAGCCGTAAGTCTGCTTTTTTCAAAAATAAGATTTTTCGAAGGAATCAGAAAGTATAGAAACTCTTTGTACCTAACAATAAGAACTAAGAAAGCAAGATTTTAGAATTGAAACATTTTTTTGAGCACTAGCAAACTTTACAATCGAAATCTAGATACCACTTTAAAACATATTGATCAGACTTGGAAAAAGCTCCAATTTATTTAGAGGACAAGTACGTAAAAATTCCAGAAAGAAAACAGCGGTATAAAGACTCTCCTTGACTTTTCGGTATAAAGACTCTCCTTGATTTTCTTTTACGTTTTCGCCACTATAGACTTAATCAGATAGAACCTCACAGTCCTGCTTCAAAACTATTCTCTTTCATCTTTGTGGTCAAATCCAAGAACTGCTTTAAAATATATAGTAGAACTGATCTTCTTACTTGCTTATATTTTTCGTAAGGGTTTCCTAAATATCAAATCTTGAACCCGTAAGTCCGTTTTCGAATCGTCTCTGGTATTTTTCAAAATTAAGATTAAGCAGAAAATATAGAAACTCTTTGTACATAAGAATGAATTTCAGAATTAATACAATTTTTTGAGCACTAGCAGACTTTCTAATCGAAATCGAGAAACCACTTTGAAACACATTGAGCATTTGATTCAACTACCAGATCAGCCTTGGCAAAAGCTCCAGTCTATTTGGAAGAGAAGTAAAAATGCCAAAAACCACATTATAAAGACTCTCCAAAAGATATTTCTCTTAGTTTTCTTTGACATTTTCGCTATTGTAGACTTATTCAGACAGTAGCTAACAATCAGTGCTGCTCAAAAACTATTCTTCTTCACGTTCATGGAGTCAAATCCAAGAACCACGTAAAAATATATAGTAGAACTAATCTTCTTACTTTCTTACATTTTTGGTATGAGTTTCGACCGAATCTTTGATCTAACTACTAAATCAGGTTTGGCAAAAACTCCAGTCAAATCTACCTGGAAGGACAATAATGCCAAAAAGCACTTCATAAAGACATCTCTCAGTTTGTTTTCACATGTGCTCCATTTTGGATTTATTCGGGTTGCTGCTGAACACTCGTGGCGATTTCTCTCTGAACTTGCTCTAAGATAATTCCGTCCCCAAGTCTTCTACTGAGCATCAAATTTTTGTGTAATCAAATTTGTTTTTAATTTAATTTATGTTAGAATTTATAATAATAATACTAATAATTTAATAATTTTTATTATACCATAATTAAAAAGGTTAACAAAATGATGATTTTACTGCTTCTTAATTACTCGATTTATACTAAAATGATCCACTGTGGAACGTTTCGCTAAATATCAGACAACTGCGGGGAAATTTGAAATAAATTCCAATTAAAATTATAATTGTTATTATCAAATTATTAACGCGCTTTTCGAAAATAAATAATCCAACATTTCCATAAACATTGCATTAATGTAATGAATTTAGAATATAATTATTTCCATTCATTCTTCGTATAATTAATTTAATTATTATTAATTTTCATTGAAATAAAAAAAATGGTGGAGGAGCCAATAATACAAAATCACGACTAGGATTTCTTCTATTTCGTTGACTTTAATTATCGGACGGTGAAAACTAAAATACATCTCACTTTTTAAAATTAAATATACATAGAACAGATGGTACGTGTAGATTTCGCGGTGTATCCGTGTATATTGTTGAAATTATTGCAAGAAGTACTACTATTACTGTACTATTTGGTTTTTATTTGTCACAATCGTATACATTTTAACTGTTGTTGTATTATTCAGAAATCCTTTAGAACGTAATGGTGTAGCTTTCATACAAAACTCGTTCTACAATGTGTTTATTATTATCCATTTGTGAGAGGTTCTTCCCAGATTCTCTCACCCGAGCCGTGGTTCGTACCCCACTGTACCCTGGCCTTTAAGGCCTTTTGTACGCTCGTTAGTTCTCCTATTTTGGGTTAAGTGTCTTCCCCCAGTAGTCCCGTTCTTTTAATAAAGTCCAGGATACTGTTTAGGGGAGTACTTTTTATTTCCTCCGGAGAGACGTACTCCGCTCCCAGGTACCACGCTCTGAGATCCTTTAAGGCCTCGCAGTAGCATAGAATATGAAGGGAAGTTCCATCCTCCTCTTCACAGGCCCTACATGCTGGGTCTTTTGCAATCCCAATGTTATTGAGATGTTTCCTCAGTCCACAGTGTCCAGTGAGCAGTCCTGTGATCTGTCTTAATTGCCTCCTATTAAGTTTTAGGAGTTCTTTGAGTCTTCTACGGTTTGAAAAGTCCAGAAATGCCTTTGACAGGACCATCCCTGGTGATTCCTCCCAGGAGAGTTGGTGTTTTCGTTCTAATTCTTCCCATATGGCCCTCTTAGCGTCCGCATAAGCGATCCCGCACGAAGGTCCGGGTCCAATTAGAGCTGTATTGGCGGCGTTCTTTGCTAAGCAGTCCGCCTTCTCATTTCCTTCAAACCCTTGATGAGCCGGCACCCATGTCAAGTTAACCTTGTTATGTTCTGCCAGCTCCTCAAGTGCTTCGAAGCATTCCAGCACCAGTCTGGATTTTATTTCTACAGCCCTCAGTGACGTGAGCACAGATTGACTGTCTGTTTTGATGTGGATACTTCTATTTCTATAGTTTCTCCACAACATGACCTGCACACAGGTCATTACTGCTATTGTTTCCGCTTGGAATATGGAGCAATGGTTTCCCAGCGCAAGCTACAATGTGTTAAATCTTTCTAATCAATTCACATTATCTAAAGTTTTTTTACAATAGAAATGTCTCCATTGAAGACTTCCATCAAGAAATTATCAACGTCAATAGAAACGCAACGAGTTTGTTGCGTAAATTTTGATTTGTTTTATAAATTTTCAACGTGTTCAACGATCTGTATGGCAAGTTCGTTTTTTCCTGATACATTCAAATAGAAAATCTGTCGCATCCGTGCACTCTATGATTGTTAACAAAGTACATCCCAACTTGGAGCTTGTTTAGAACACAAGCGTTGAAAACTTTAACAATTCCTACAGTTTGTTGCTGACTGTAGAAAAATATAATAAACTGGCACAAACAGAATCATTGCAGTTGAACAAAAATTGTTTCAATTATTGATTAGTCCTGTTGTTTTTCTGGTCGTCAGAAAATAATTTTTGTTGACTGATAAAAATACAGATTTATTCAAAAATGCAAATAAACACTCTAGTTATGATTCATATAGGTCTCATATCCCTCGTGTTTACCATAGTGAAGGGAGAGAGAAAAAAAATACACAACATACCTACACACGTATGAATGGAAAGGGAAATTTCCCTTGTTTCCTGATTTATACAATAAAGTGCGGTCGTTGTACTTGTATGTTACAAGTACATGCCCGTGGGATGTTTTTCTACAAGAACTCGACTTATCTTTTTCTTGGATTAAGTCCAATACTGTGTATATGTTTTAAGCATTTCCACCTACATAATACATGCACACATACACAGTATAATGTTAACAGATAGGTCAATCAGTTATCGCCAATGTACTTGTTTCAATTAACATTTCAAAAATAAAACCTAAAACAAATCGAATAATTATACAAGGTGAAATCCAATTGCCTTTAAATACGCAAACCACTTTATAAAAAGAATAAAAAAAGACTAAAATTGGCCAAAATTTCAACATTACCAACCGTAATATTGTGGTCGAGAGTCAACTATACAAGGCTGTATTCTACGCTGCACGTTTCGGTAGTTCTCAATCGCGCCTGTAGCTTCACAAATTCGGGTCTGTAGCTGTTCGACATTTATACTAATTATGGTGTTACAAAAATATGAAAGTTAATAGACAAGACAATAAGCTTGCAATCATCTAAATCGGCTCAGTCTTTCGGATCCTATATGTAGTTTAAAGATTTAAAGGAATTTCGATTTCACCCTGTACAAAGTGGTATTTGATAAGACTAGGGTGGGGTTCGATTAGGTACCTGTCCCTCAATTAACAATACAATGATTGCTGTCATCCCTTTCCTTTTCTATATTATATAATACATATACATATAAGTCTAGTGAGAGAAGCTGAATAGGATGATTAATTATCGTCTTCGTATTTAATTATATTTTAAGATATAGTATCGCTTTTGGTCGACAGTACGTTAATAATAACACGCTTCTGAGGGCTGTTGCTTTATTAATTTATTATAGCAAAAAAGATTACAAATACCGAACGATAACGTCAAACAAGGAATCCATCAACTAATCACCAATAGCCTTCCTGTTGTAGAAGACTTAAACTATAAATAGAATGACTTTGAAACATTAACAAACTTACTACAACTTGACTATAAAATTATAATCGAACATACATCGAACTTATCTATCATTTATTATTACTATTATTATTATTATTATTATTATTTTGAAACAACACAAATTGTGTGAAAGAAACAAAAGAAAAGTTGTGGACAATAGAACGAACTTATTGATAGAAAAGTTGCGTATTGTCGTTATTATTGTTGTGTGGCAATACTATCGTCCAAGTATACTGATGTCTTGAGGGTTTATTTTCGAAATGAAAGAGTCGAACTAACTGGTCGAACTTGAAAGTTTCCCCTTGAATATAGTACTCTTAACAACAATTGAGAACTTTGATGGATTAGCTAAAAGAGTTTACACACAAATTTAATTAGACGATATTGTTGAAAGCGAACTTGAAATAAAAGAAATTGAAACAAATGAATTCGACAAATGTTAAAGTCGAAATTGCCTTAAAAAGTAAACGGATTTATCGGCATCAATGCACGTTCGCAAAACTTGAAAATAAACTTTTAAATAAAGCCTTCATGATGAGTCTAAAATATGTTTCAGTAAAGTAGTAAGCAGTGTTAACCCGTGGCCCTTGACGTTTGTGATGCGTAGTCTACTTTAAGACGGCTTTAGATTTCACCAACTTGTTTCAAATACAATTAATTAACAAGTTTCTGTTAAGCCGCATTCACATCTAACGAACGAATACGACCAAACAATCCCAAGCAACGAATCCAACACCAACATTGACGAATACGAACAAACATGCGCAAATAGACAACAGAGAAGTTCCGTCAACACTATACGAATACGAACGAAGGCAAACGAGCAGTTTCCTTTGAAGTACCGACATGAGAGGGATAACTAACTGTTCTGATGTTTGTTCGTGTTCGATTTACCGTCCACATCGTTGAATCGGGTTCAGCGTTGAACTTGGCTCAAATCGATTCACCAACGATGATCAACGTAGTTGAGAACGAATGAATAGCGATCAAAATTGAACCGGTTCAAAATGATCGAGCGTCCACTAAATTCGCTGTTTACAGACCATATTGTATATTTTTAATATTACACTATTTGATGGATGATGATCTATTGTTAGTTGAGTGGAAACTTAATCAACGAGCTATTAACACTTTCCAAATAACTTTTTGAGTGTGTTCTAACCCGGAAGATGCTGTCGCTCTTCTTGTATCGCATTCATTTCATGTGGGTGTACCTTAATGTTGTCTTGTTCTTATCGTTCAGATAACATAAAATCGTAAAAGCATGAATCTTGAGTTTGTCATAATGTCATGTAGTTTCTCTATCCTAAAAAAAAAAATACATCAACACAAGTTTTAAGATTATAAAGTGAGAACATTCTATAATGTTGTATGCGAAATAGTAACAACACAGGAAATTATATGCTGTTTATGATCAACATTTCAGAATACAAAATTTATCAAACAGAAATATCCCTCTGACAGTACATATAGAAAATGATATTTCCCAGTTATATACACAATTCTCGTATAAATGTAAATTACCGATACACGTACTAGTAATAGTGGTAGTGTATATAGTCTAAATGTAATTCATAAATAGACACACACAAACACATTTGTATATTTTTTTTTATATGAAAATTGTGCCTCCATTACATTATCGGAAATTGAAAAACACGATCACAACGTATAAACCGAATCGGAGTTTTTATTTTTCTGTTGTTGATGTTGTAGCTGAATTTTTCTCATTTCCAGTTTTACTCAATATCGACAATTCTCCCACAGTATGGTATAATTAATCAAAATTATTACTTGTTGGTCATTAGAAGAGATTTGTAATGTAGATGAGTATTTTAATTAAACAATTTCAAATAATTATTATACCTCAAACTGGATCTGTTTCCGTACTGATTAATACAAATTTACCAACTTAAATAAATAACCACCATCTAAGGAACACACAAAAAAGAAATTAATCGAGATTAGAATGATTATCACATATAAATCTCACTCGTGGACAGACAGTAATAATTGAGTAATTAATTAAAATCGTGCTGGAGATAATTGATTCGGTATACCAGATTGTTGGTTGAATAAGTACAAATAAAACACATATTTTACCCTTGTAAAAAATCAACTTTACTACCCCTATTCGATTTGTATTTTAAAATTAAAATATTCAATAACAGTTTTATCATTTTTTAATTGATTCTAATAATATATTGGCAGTTAATTTAAATAAAACAACTTCGTATTGAAAAGACTTAGAGTCAATAGTGTTATTATTAAATTATAAACAATTTTCTTAATTCTTATATTTTTAAAATATTATCCCCTATATGAAAAATCGAATCTTTTTGCTATAATTTTCAGAGGTAGCATGAAATTTAAAATAAATTCGTATAAATTAATAGACGGATTAATGTTGAAATTATTTAAATATTAATAATGTTGATAATAGATTTTGACATTTAGATAAATGAGGACATATTAACAGGGAGTTTGTAAGCTCATCAAACACTATTAAGAATCTACTCGTAAATTCGTTAACTAGTTTTAAGATGAATGTATAATAATTATAACTTATAAATAAAGCTACAATTTATTTTGTTTAGTTAACAAATGTATGAAATCTTAAATTCTGTATAGTTAAACCAAATAAACTCAATCATCTTGACTATGTTATGATGGTATTGGTGGTACTGAATTGTAGACAAGAGAGTCTTTAGTCACTTTTCTTGCAACTTGCAGTCTAGATTTTAAGGAAGTTTTAGACTAAGACATCGTGAAAATTCGACTTTTCTGGCTCTTTTGGTTGATTTTGAACTAAAAGGTGCACTTTCAGAGAACCCAATATAGGCATGTTAGCTCATTTTTGAGCTAAATTCACGATCGACTGCAGAGATGAGAAGGCACATAAGTCAATGTTTTCAGACATTTTTATCTGAAATTATCAATTTTTAGGGATTAGGGAACTTTTCCCTCAAGTCTTGAAAAGGTGCCGATTTTTGGTCTCTTTTTTGGGATGCATTCTTGATTTTTCGGTCTAGGTTTTAAGACATTTTCGCCTTTAAAAAGTCATTTTTTTCCTATTACAGCAAAAAAGCAATTTTATTTTTTGTTGCTGAATTTTATCGCTTTTTAAGTTGAATCCTGAACTTTAGGACTAGTTTTCAGAACGTTCCTGGCTTGAGCCATCAGCTTTTTGACAGGTTTTGCTGTTAAATTGCTAAAATAAGCATTGGTCAATTTTAGAGCTATATTCTTCATTTTTCGTCAGTGTTTCAAGATATTTCACTCTTTTTAGCGATTTTTCCGCTTTAGAAAACGTAAACCTTTCAATTTAGACACTTCTAGCCTATTTTTGGTTTAATTTTCGACCTTTTAGCCTGAATTTCAAAAAATTTTGGTCCTAATTTATCACTTCTTAGAGATTATTTTGCAAATTTTTCTTCACTGTTTATCATTAAATCCGCACTGGAAGGCTATTTAATCAACGTTTTCATTCTAGATTTTGGCCAATTTTGCAGGTGAATAGTAAAAAGGGGGAGTTTTCGTCAGTTTTGATCTAGCTCTAAAGTGAATTCTCAAAATTCTGTAATTTTTAATTTGTAAGTTCGTGTAGATTCAACTTTAAAAAGCTCTTTGGATGTCCTTTCAATGAAAGCCTCTGGTACTTTGATGATTATTAGAGACTATTTTCGTTCCCCAGTCAAGCAGATGAAATCGGATTTGTCTCACTATATGAATTGCTGATATTAGGAAGCAGTTCGTTGGACATTGTCGTATTGTTTATTGCAAAATAATAAATTGTCGTTTGTGTTGCATTGACTTACAAATAAATAATCAATGATTAATAGAGATTTATACAATTGAAGCAAACCGTATTTTATATGATTTTAATAATTTCAAATATTATTAAATGTAAATTTCCTATACCACTTTTTATTGACCAAGTTATATTTATTTAAAAGTATGTAAATCAAAATTACATAGTCACAACTTTCCGGATAATTCTTTCTGTTGAATCATGCTATCTAATAGAGATATTACTGTCGAAAATTTTTTGATTCAATATCATCTCGATATACATAGTTAGTTTGTGTTATGGTGGAATTATTCTCTTAGAACGAGGTGAAGCACCTGTTATACTCGCTCGCTTTAAGGCCAACCAACAACAATAAAAAAATGAGCAAGTGTGATAATTATGAATCGTTATTTAAACGAAGGACAAGAGGGAGGTGGATTTTTTTTACAATTTATTACAATCAGATAAATTTACGATGCAATGTCAATGAAAATCATATACAATTTAGTTGAAAAATAGTGTAGGCTGATGTTGTTCTATTCATGTCTTTATGTGTAGTTGCTCGTAAACATTTATATCATATCACGTGTAAAATAATAAATGTACAGCATATTGAATGCAAGAAAGTAACAATTACATAAATAATGGGATACATGGAACTGGAAAGATGTGCACAGATGTTTTTCTTATTATTTTATATAATAATTTGATGTTTCTGTTCCATAAATTCGCCTATGTTGGGTATGAAACGGTGTAGTTTTCCTTGTAACATCAATATAGTTCCAACTATGGATATGCTAAATATAGACATGAAACGTGTTGAAATTTATGATAATGTACCAGTGATATTCGTGTACTTTTTGAAAATTTTTCTTCTAAATCTACAAATTTTCATCCTCCAATTTATCGGCAATTTTTGTTTTTCTAACATCAAATAAAGACGTACAACTGTCTATTTGCAAACATCATCAATCAGTTGTATGAGATCTCTGCGTGAAAGTGCTACTCTGCCTCCGAGAATTATTAGTTCTGAGTAACTCCTACGGATTCTGTCTTGTGCGAAACTCTAATGGAACTTGAAGTTTTCAATCTAATCAAAAAAGGATATAAAAAATTTATGTTGTTCGTCTTCATTCATTATAGAGCATGAGGATTGATTTTTAAATGAGTTGGATTTGGACAGCAAACTGACCTTTGTAGTTAATTCGACCAAAGATTCCAACCATCACAAAAATTTCAAAAATATATCGAATTAAAAGATTTGTGAATTGATATCCATCAATTACACTATCTGATATGGGAATTAAGAATTTTAAAGAACTAAAACATGATTTATTTGCTGTTAGAGGAGCTTTGTTGGGACATTGGTTAAGCACATAGTGGTTATGAATTTTTTAACGGATCATACTAAAAAGCAGGGACAAAATAAACTGAAGTTAATCTATAGAAAGTTGTGGTTTTAAGCAACCCATTTTTAGGGCTTTATCGCATATACAAAATTTATCCGGAAGATAACGAATATCGTAGCATCAATTATAGATGGATAATTTATTTAAAATGATTACAAAATTAATAATGATGATGATGATGATGATAATGATGATGGAGTAGATAACGAGTGTAATTACATCTCACCTTCTATTACTAATCAACAGTCATCCTGTTAGTTTCAATTCCATTGAAGTATAGAAGAAGAAAAAGGAGAAACTATTGACTTTTCTTCTTTTCCTCAAATGAAAAAAAAATCATTCTTTTGATATGAATTACTAATAAATCATGTAGTATCGTGTTTGATATTTATACCTAAGGCTATCTAATTATATTTTGAGTAAATCAGTGTAAAGACATTGCTGATTAATTATAATTATTACACGTTACATGTATGTACAACATTTTTATAAATAATAAATTAACGATTTTTTTTCTTTCGTTTTAAGTGGAGAGATTCAACAAAAATAATTGTAGTTGAGTGTTTTATGAAGAAATTCGAATTAAATTTTAAATAAATAGCATAACCAAGATTAATAAACTAATATTTAATATTTGATGGTAAGATGAACCGTTAAAATTAAGTACAATACAGTTTTTTACTATCATTATCATTATCTTTAGAATTCTTGACTAATGCTGATATGTTAATTGGTTTTTTGTTTAGTTTCCCATTTTCAAGCATAATAAATAGCTTACTGTAATAAATCTAATGGATTTACACACTTATTGTTATTATCATTGTTAATATTTACCTAGAATATTATAGGAAATTAGGAAATTTATCAATTTGCTTCTCGTTTTTTTTTTTGAATTCTCTATTCTGTGTTGTTTTTTAGGTCTTGCAAATGCATCTTAAACAACGTTTATTGATAGTCGTCGCCTTATTAGAACATTATATCACGTCTGCGATTCACACCGCGGCATATAATCAAAAGTTAAGGTCCTCAGGCAAGGTCGTCTACCTGTTACCTGAGGAAATACCATCTGTTACGATTTTTTCTCGATATTCTTACATATAAACATGTACAACAATGATACAATCGACAATTTATTATTAACAATTGTAATACATGTATAGAATTTTTAAATATTACCATTTTTCCATTTATTGATTGTGTATAATTACCAACTATTCAAATTATTATTTTTTTCAGTTGTATTATTTATTAGTAATTCAAACCGTTATAATTATCATTATTATTATACAGCGTGTCCGCTAAATGACGTACATTTATAGCGTTATCTACAGATTGCCCAATTTCAGTCGTCTTATCTGATTATTGCCACTTTAACTATATAAAGGATAAGTCGGTCAAGTCACAATAAAATTATTACAGTTATTACAGTTTTTATGGGACAAAATTTACGGTGTTATACTGTGAAATTATAGCTACGTTTTGCGGTGTCACTTTAAAAAAAATTGTGATTAAAAACTAAACATTCTTGTTCGCTGTTCTTGATGGAAAAAAAATTGTTCAAGGTATTATAAATTATGGTACGTTCAATCTTAAACCAAGCAATCTTTGGTAAATTTTTCTTCCTAGAAGGGTGTTTAAGTTGGGCACTTTTAGTCTATATTATCGTCTTTTATGTGTTTAGATATTTTTATTTTGAATCCTCCATTATTAGCAAATTTTCCTCTTGGATCGTAATAACGGGACCATATAACTACTTTTAGTCGCTTTTTTGGATTCTCCCATTTTAATATAGAGCCTTTGACCACGTTTGTCCCTAGATTGTGAAAAACACACTATTCATTTGATTCATCTACCATTTTTGATCAATTTTTCAAAATATCATAATTCTAAATAGCAATTATTTATACAATTTGCTTCTCAAGTCGTAAAAGAGTCAGATTTAGATATTTTAAACCTATTTTTGAGCTACATTATCTATAAAGGTGAAGTCTAGGCTTAGGTTTCATTTTAAATCGTCATGTTTTTGGAGGAATTTTAATCTTCAATCGTAAAGAGGAGGTGATTCAGATACCTTCAATCAGTTTTTGTTAAGATGTCAAGACATTTTTGTCTTACATGACAAGTTCTTAGCGAATCTTGCTTATAAGGATTTCTAGGGTAGTCCCTAGTGGGAAATTTAACAAAATTAGAACCTTGTAGCTCATTTTGGATAATTTTACGTTTTTCAAAAACAAATTGCAGACATAAAACGACTGAGAAATATTCGAAAACCCTCTCTCCCTACAGAGTTTTTTTTGGTTTTTCTTTACTGCATTCTAGAAAAAAAGAGAAATATTTCCGTATGTTCCAGAATAAAATGGGCAAAAAGGAAAAAGAAAACAATGCAGGGAGGATTCTTGAGTCGCTCTTAAGTCGTTTTATATATGTAGATAGTTTTATAAAAATCCTGCGATATCGTCAGTAACGAGAATATTTTGACCGACTTCTAAATGAGCTACGTAGTTCTAATTTTGGTAAAATATTCTTTAGGAACACCCCTACAAATCATTGAAATATCTTTCAAATCACTCGTCAAATAATGACAGTTGTTATCAGAACAAGAAACATTTAAGTGGCTACTCAGTAAAGACGCTTTTTCAGCTGAAATTTCAGCCGTAGATCCAGATTTCAAGCCGTTTCGGCCTTAAATCGTCAGCTCTTTTGACAGAAAGGACAAAATTAAGACCCATTAAGTCAACTGTGAAGCTATTTTCTTTACTTTTTATCAAGATACATATCTTACACCTGAATTTTGCATCGATATTTAGTAATTTTACTTATTGTTGTCACCATAACTCTAAAGTCGGGGTTATTAAAGTTATTAAAATATTTACGGTGTCATTCTATGAAGATTTCGCCACATTTTGTGGTGTCACTTTACGGAATTGGTAATTAAATCTAACATTTTTGCACGCTATTCTCGATACAAAATAGAATAAATAACACTAATAGTAGTCGGTTGAGGCTTAATTAAGGTATATGATTTTCAGTTTTTGGCTTAGATGTTAGGTGACTTCGTGGTTTTATCGAAACTTGTTTCATGTTTTTTTTTCTTATTATATCAAGTAAAATATCTAAAATTTGGCAAAATTCCAATGTTATAGATACTATCTCCTAATTTCACACCTAGACAAGTTTCATATCTTATAATGTAACGTCGTCTCGGATGAATTGTTACGAAAATCAATTATCAATTTTATCGGTTTATTATCTCAAAAGTATTATGTTTTTGTAATTAATTTACGATTGTGAAAAGCGGTAAAATAGTGATCGATAGTTTACGCCGACGTGATGTATGTACAGGGTCTTTTTTTAAGTGGTAAATTCTTATGAAACTCCTATTAGTTGCCAGTGATTCGAAAAATATTTCAGAGATTTACTAGGAGGACTCTGGAGACCATTTAAGCAAAATTAGAACCTTGTAGATTATTTCGAAGTCGGTTCAAAATGCTCGTTTCTGACAATTTTAAAAAACGAGCTAAGCACGTAAAACGACTAAGAATGACTCGTAGACCTTAATAACAGTGATTTTTTTCGTGTTCTACTATTGCATTAAATAGAACATGCAAAACATTTCTGCCTGTTATAGAATAAAGTAGAGAAAAACGAAAAGATCACTGTTGGGGGGGGGGGGGTCATTCTTGTCATTTAGCCTGCTTTGCTTGTTTTTGGCCAACTTCGGAATGATCTACGAGGTTCTTATTTGGCTAAAATGGTCACTAGAGCCTCCTAATTCCTACAAATCATTGAATTATTTCATAAGAATTGACTACTAAAAAAAAGATCCTGCATATTGCCTGATTTGGTATGAATGAAACGAAACACTAGTAGATTTAGAACAGTTCATATTGTTTTATAATCTTTTCTATTTCGAAGTAATCTAAAATGGAGCTCAGGTGCAACTTGTGTGTGGTCATACACACAATGGGGCAAAGTTGTGAGTGTTGACAGCCGTATAACACACATACATACACACACACACACATATACACAATGGCATATTTCCAAAGTCAACTGTTGTCCAGTAGATCACAGTCAGATAAAATGTACGTCCACATATGGACACACAAGAAAATAGAAAAGAACAATGAACTTTGTTTCTTTAGTTGAAACGTTTTATCTGTAACGGCGGTAGCAACAAAAAGATGACGATGATTTGTACAAAATTCTTAATAAAATTTTTTGATATAAAGTTATTAAATGATAAAAAATAGACAATATAATAAAGTAATGTAGCACGACGACGATTAGATTATTGCGTAAAATAATCGGGTAAACTTTATAGTAAAATCCTAAATACTACCTTTATAAATGTTATATAATAGGTTGCTGGTAATTGTATATAATTAGGAAAATTGTTCTTTTTACCTATATAGGACTTATCAAGAGAACACCTATACAGGACAATTATTATAGAGGGGCGCTTACTAGTCGCCGATATAACAATCATCTTCTCTATAAAGATAATTACGACAAGTCCATCACTACACGATATGTGACTTATGTTGTTATAACGTTGAATCTAATTGGATACATTTTTATTTTATTTTTGTATGCTTCGTGTGTGTTTATAATAAATGAGTTAGGAATTAAATGACACCATACGGGAAATTCTTGGATAATAACCAACACAATTTGATTAAGAAATGAAATATTTCGTAATAATTATATTGTCTAAAATTTGTTCTACATTGATTCATCCATTCTACTAATGCCTGTTTCCATTAGTTAAACATGACATTAAATACATCTAGTGATAAGCTTTTGTGCGACAGTTCATAAATTATGTTTGCCAACATACTAATGAAGAATCAGTCCGGATTCATTACCGAATATACACATACATAAAACAATATTTAAATTTTATTATCTTTTAAATATTCTTTTTCGTTTTACTATTTTCAAAATTTTTTATTCTTCTTATGGGGGCCTTCAAGCCAAATCTATATTTTAAAAACAGAATTACTGTCAGTCGATATGTCGTAAATTGAAAATTGGCTCGTAAATAATTAATAAACTTTTGCTGCTTCAAGAATTTATTATTAACTGTGAAATAAGTTCAACTGTAGACACATAAAAATTCTAAATAGTGTTCCATTCTCTGTATTCTCCAAATTACATTTTTAAAGCCCCTTTACATTATCCGATTTTGTGTTCCGAGCAAATAAAACAAGAAATTTGTGTCTTTACACCAACCGATTTCTTATCCGAGCCGTTGCATCCGATAAATTTCATCCGATTTTTTCACAATAGAACAATCCGACTTTTCGTCCGATTTGCTAAGAAGTGTCATGCGCAGTATACTGTTGAGAGCGTGGTTGCTTGGTGTCGTTGTGACGTTTGGTATCAACTTGTCCGTTAGAAAAATCGGATACAAAACTCGGACAGTATAAAGGGGCTTTTAGCTTGTTTGTCGAGTGATTTTGGGGATTTCTGGGGGTGCTGCTGCTAGAACGACTGGTGTCAAGTCAAATTAGATCGACTATATCAGATTATTATTGGGGTGGCTATTTTACAAATTATATAATTGTGTCAATGTTATTGTTGTCGGTTGAGATTCTATTATTATAATTTTTCTTTATGTTAAAATTGCTGTGAATTATCACCATCTTTATAATAATGAAAAGTTGGATACGCACGAACCTGTTGTATTCTTGCCTTGCAGGTCAAACACCCGCAACCGCAAGGACGTTCGAGGATGTATACAACATATACAAAAAAAAAGAAGATGAACGAACGTCTATAACATTTCGTTTTATTATTATATTTATAGTTTACAATATTCTATTATTGTTATTATTTTTGTATAGCTTGAAGGGTTTTATTTAATATAATTACGATTATTTGGAAGGATTTATTGTTGAATTCATAAATCATTATAGAAGAGAATGAGTAAAAAAATTATGATTAAAATAATTATTGTTTTAGGTGAAAGAAGATTGGTAAAAAAATACAATAATCAAAACTCAATGAACTTTTTCACACTATGTTTTGAAAAATTGTTTCGGTTTTTCATTACCTTAGAGGCATATAGAACATCATCTATTAACGATCACGTAAATCGTTCATTTTGTGGCTGAAACTCAACCGTAACCACAAAAACAATTTCACTTCAATACAGTTAGACAATGTTAGTAGTTACGTAATTCCAAATTGAATTTTAATATATCTACCATATATTTTCAATTATTTTAATAACGCCGAATCTAATCATTTGATTTTTATTACAAAATAATCACATTGTTTTTTAATTTATTAAAACGATTACTGTGTCACAAAGAGTAGACAAAAATAGAAAATTTCATGTTCGTCTCCTCAAATCGTATAAATTACAGCACAATAAAAACTGCAACAATTATACGGAAAATCAAACGCTAATTTATTTCGCCAACATTACGTTATCAGATAATAAAAGTTGTAAAATTAGTAGCAGGTGTTTTTCATTGGCTTGTTAACACAACAACAACAACAACAACAAAACTATGTGCTATTTTGAGGCCGTGCAATTTTTCATGCTCATTTTTATTTTGATTCCCCTTTATTGAGAGACAGTGAAAAAAAGAGTGTTACTTATATGTAAATTAAAAACCTGATTATCCTGTCAGATGTATCAAGTGATGTTAAATATCGTATCGATTTAGTTTGAATCTATCCATACCTAATATAAATAATGGATATAATTACCTTATTACCTAATAAATCATTATTTTTGTTTATTTATTTATTAACTGTATCCTTCAATGAATTTAGAAAGTAAATCAAAGCTAATTCAATAAGGGACGATTATTTTAGGAAGCTATCAAATAAATACGCTAGATTCCTATCTAATTACCGGTGTGATAATTATAGTCTCATCTTTCAGAATCAAATTCCTCTAATTTTAAACAACAATCTAATTAAATGAATTGGTTTATTATTTGAAATGGTCAAAATAGAAGGTCAGGTCAGGCTAGATATGATTCTCGTTTAACTTTCAAATATTTAAATATTTGTGCGTGTGGGCAGTTTAAAATTTGTAGAGATAGATGCGTTCATTTCACCTTAATTTAGATTAATTTTCGTTATATTTTATAATTGGATAGTTTATTATAGTTGTTTGTTGTTAGTGTAAGACAACAACAATTTGTAAAATGTTGGAATATTTTAAAGAATGAATGATTTCGCTTAATTAAACACACAACTCGCATGATCTGGTGTGGAAGAGTGTCGCGCGATCGATGGGCGTGACGGCGATTACTCAACTAGAAAATTCAATTTACACAACTACTATTCAAAATTTACCTAGTTTTAAAGACAATCGAAACTCCTACTTTCTTAAATATTACTGCAACAATCATCATCGTCAATATTTCGTTAAAATAAAAATTCTGTTATTTTCTGCAATGTCGACTATTGCGGATATGAATCCACGTTGGATTAGAAGCCAGAAAAAGGAAAACAAAGATTTATTGGTGGAATGTAGGGGTTGTTTTTTATCTTCTCTAAATGTGTAGTTTCTAAATTTAGGAAGCTTTTTCTTCATTTTATTTTTTTGATGTCATATTTTTCATGTACACAAAGAAATAGATTTTTTACTTCCCTACATCTTTCTATATTGTAAACAATTGACTTGATAGAATCAAAACATTTTTTTTTTTTGAAATAAAACGAAAATTACAAAAAAGTCTATCTCCCTTTGTAATATTCCTCATTTTACAATTACAACAACCATTATTAGACTGAACACTGATGAGTTTCTATTGTGGTCGACTCCTTGATATTCTTAATAGATAAAAACAGCCATATGTTTATGGAAACAGTAACGACAAGGTTATTGTAATATCCTGGTAGTTGAAAAGAATGCAACGTAAAAAATGTGACTATTCAGTCGTCATAACACAACAACAGATGAATCGTACGTGTGCATAATATTTGGAGACATTTCCTAAATAGAAACATGTATAAAAATAATACTAGAAAAGGGAAAACAAATATAAGAATATTGTACACATTTAAAGTGGAATGAATGTTGTATAATAGAAGCGGAAAAACGGAAATTTTCCATTAAACACCACAATATTTCTCGTTAAATGTGTGATTAGGTTACTACAAACGATCCAATTATTTTTATAGCATAAAAATCAACTTTTTTTAGTCGCTTTTAAAGTGCATTCTCTCAACTTTAATTCTGCTGACTTGATTTGACTGAAGTAAGAACAATAAGAAAACCGTCTGCCATAAGTCTGTTAGACTTCTAGCTGTGATTACACTTTGTGAAGAAAGATTGGAAAAGTTTTTGACACACTTTTTAGAGACAATCTCTGTCCACAGTGACTGTCATCTATGTTTAGTCGCTTTTTGCAAATGATTTTCTAGTTAAGGTTTCAATTTTTAAGACAATTATTAACCATCAGCTTTTCTTGTGCTTTTTGCTATCCAACCGTACAAATGAGGAGATTTGAAAGCTTTTAGTCAATTTTAGGACATTTTGTTCTTAATTATCAATTTTCATTGAATTTTGATGTTAACTCATGCAAAAAAATACGATTTAGACACTTTTAATTGCTTCTTGGGGAATATTATTGACAAACTGAAGAGACACGAATTAGTCGCTTTCAACTTAAATTTACGACTCTTTAGCAGTTTCTGTGCTTGAGGCCCGTTTTAATCTCAAGTAAGAGTTCAGGTTTCTAAGTCTTACTTCGAGAATTCTCGGCGGAAGGCAGGATAAAGAGTTGAAAACTTGGCGAATTCTATCATAGTTACTTTTCGCAGTGTAACGTTTTTGTTTTGGTGTACACGCACACCTTCTGTGAAATGCGAGTACGCCTCAAGGCAGTCTCACCACAAGCTTGAGTACAAGTATCGTTGTGTTTGGTTTGGTTACACAAATTAGTCGCCAACTCATACTCAAGCATCTAGACTGTTTCAAGTACGGTTTATAAATACGAGCATAAGACATTGGCTTAAGTTGGCCTAAGCGAGGATTTAGGTACAGACATTTGAGTGAGAATCTGTACATGGACAAATATGTATGAATCTACAGTTACCTCGTTTTAAGGAAATGTATGCCTAAAATGTAAGGAAAAAATAATCGGGTCTAACAATAAGTCATTAAAATAAAGACATTTTTCGTGAAATTTTGAGTTTTTATCAATTCTTTATCATAATTCATCACTTTTTAACGAATTTTGCTATTTAATCGGTCTCCTAAAGAGAATTTTCGAGCTTAAGTCCAAATTTCGTGATACTTCCGTACCTTATCATTAGTCACTGTCAAATCTTGTTCTTAATCTATTTTTCGATTGTAAGACATTTTCACCCTAAATCATAAGTTTTTAATAAATTTTGCCACTAAGTTGTGAATACTGGACGATTTAGAAATATTTCGTCGATTATTGAGCTCACTTCTTGATTCTTCAATCTCTTAGAATTGTGAAAATTTATAACTAGGACAACTTTAATCTAGTTTCAAAACAGACTCTCGACTTTAAACAAAGATCATCATTTTCTGCCTAAATTTGTGATAGAATTATTAAAAGAGGGAGATTAAAACAAGCCTGGTCGTCAGATTAAGTTATCTGTCATGTCTCGCATGTCAAAAGCGCTACAACAACGTAAACAACAAGATAGTAACTCGTTAGATCGGCCCTCGCAGTGCGTGAAACTACTTTTCCGCACGCAAGTAAGAGTAATTATTGAGCTTCTATTCAATCGTTTTTTGGGTTGTTTTTATTGCGTTGTGGTCAAGTTGTACAAGTCGGTATAGACCGAGTGTACAGTCGAACGTGTGTTATTTCATGGAGAATTAATTTTAATAATAATAATACGTTTATTGATAAAATAGAATAAAATTTCCATAAACGTCTATTAATTTATGAAAACTAAAACATAATAACCATTCATGTTTCCCCCTATGGGAGATTTCAATTTATAATCCAATGTCATTTTACGACATTTTATTGGTTTACAATTGCTAGTTGAACTTGACTATATAAATTCCTAATATTCCAATATTATCTATCTATCTATATGTATATGTATATACCTGTATGCGTTTAGAAATCTAAAATTATTTATTACATGAAAAGCCGTAGTTCACTTTCATAACTGTTTAACAATTATCAGAGAAACACAATAGTGCAATACTAATAAATTGAAACGAGTGGGAGTTAATTAAAACAATAAATTAAAATTAGCATAGTCGTTGGTGGAGTTTCTTTAATACAATTAATAGTGATTGCAACTGTTGTTGTTGTTGTTATTGTCTTTTTATTTCAAATATTTATTTTGTCTTTTTGTTTTAATTGAGATTAAAGAATAGAAAACTTGCACACAGGTCATAGGTGTGTTATATGGTGGACCTTACAGGCATTCCTTTATCGATTTTCCGATAAGGATTATAACAAATCTTACTGATTTTCTATTGATTAAAATTATTGTTAATTTGTTAGATTATCGGCAAAGAGGCGCGTCTAGAAGGTTGAACTTGAACATATATCAAGATATAATTCCGCTATACTACAACGAACATAAATTGAAGAAAATAAGACGATGATGAAGAAGAAAAAAGGAACGAAATTCAACCAACGAATATTAAAAGTCTCTAGAGAAATATTCAATGCCCTACCCCCTTTATTATTGGTTTTAACTTTCCAACAATGTAGCAATTATCTTTTAGTTTTTCGATTATGTCGTTTTGGTAGCTTTACTACCACTCTATCACTATTATTATTATTATTATTATTATTATTATTATTATTATTATTATTATTATTATTATTATTATTATTATTATAACAAACGATAATCTTTTTTTAAAGAAAAAAATAAATCCGATTTTGCTTTAATGTCTTGTCAGTTTTGTTGGCAATAAACTGAACCAATTAAAATCTTCAATATAACCAACAAATAATTATTTGATGAGAGTTAAAAGTGGATAACACGTTCGTCGTAAAGTCTTTAAACCTTCCACTATAGATCGATATAAATGTTCAATATGTGTATTACAATAATGGGCAATGTTGTTTAGATATAATTTGACCACCCACGTACATTATTTTGCTTCAAGATATTGTTAAAGTATATTTTATTGTAAAAGTTTTATTAGAAAGAAAAATAGAAACTGATTATAGCTTGGTTTGTTGTATTAGTTTGATAGCTAACTACTATATACCTGTTGAGTTCATTATGATTTCATTACGGCTCCTACAACAAAGGTAAATAAATGGATGCGGTAAACGAAAAATAGAATTCACACATTCTTATGGACAACACGTAAACGGAGTTTTTACGCTTTGTGATTCTTCTTTCAATTGAATAATAACAGCCTAGCTACTTGAGCATCGTTTGAAATCTCTTGGTCAATTTTTTTCTTGTTGTTGTATTAAGAAAGTGTCCATTTTGATCGTGATTGATCCTAGATTTCCAATCTTCTTGTCAATGTGTATCTAGATAGATTGACAACTACCAGATGTTGACATGTTGATATACCGAAAACAATACAAGATTACCAATTGTCTGCTTTTTTTACAGCACACATTGACTGGTCATTCTGGGAAAGTGATGGCAGCGAAATTTCTCGGTGAAGCCTCTAAAGTTGTAACCGGCAGTCATGATCGTACGTTAAAAATTTGGGATCTACGTAGTCGAGCATGTAAGTAATTTATTTCCAATAATTTTCCATTAATTAAATTATTCGATGAATTATCTTTGAAATATTTTATAATATGTGGCAAATTTAACAAATTTTCCACAATATTGACAATTTCAAGTGAGCTATCATTCAAACTTTTGACATTATTGATTTTCCACTTGACAAATATTCAAGTTATAAGTATGTTGAGCGAATTTCAATAACTGGTTACAAACCAGACTCGAAATCAATCACTAGCTTTTATGTTGTTGTCCTCTATATGTATTTATATTATATAGACCTGTGTTGTATATTGGAAATTCATTTCAATGGGGAGATTTATAGAAACTCTGACATTTCGATTGGCAACAATTTAACAAACTTTGAAAATATGCTTTTGAACAATTTGAAAATTGTGACAAATCCCAACGATTTACATTCAATACAACATAATAGCCAATAGAAAAATCCACAATAACAAAACCAACGACAAATTAATCCCGGCGCATCCACCATTTCTCTACTTCTCACTTTAAACATCGCACTGATTCATGTGCGCACATGATTGCATTTTTGTTTTTCCATTAACAATGACTAAAAACGTATAGGAGCCGGTAATTTTAATAAAATAGTGAAAGAGCTGTTAGCAATTTATAGGACACTTTATTTTATTCCATCCCTCGTTCTCTTACTGTCAGTCTTGCTGTCATTTTGATAGAATACGGATTAAAAGTTGACTGGTGGATTCAATATTAAGAAATATATAGAAGTGAACGATGATGATGATGGTGATGAAATGAATAACCGTAAAGAATAAGAGTAAGAGAGATAGATGTGGTGGAAATCAATGTGTCGCCCACAAATTTCTCTTGTCACCGGTGCGTCACTAACTCGACCAAATTGATTTTAAATTAAATTATGAACAGACATTTTTCAACACTTATCTGTATTCTGCATACTTTTGTATGTTAAAATTTTTAAAATGGTTCGAGAATTAATGATGTTGAATACTTTAGACAGGAGAGTTTATAATTTATTATCCATCTAGACGTTGTTTTTTTTTTACATTGATAATAATGTTGAAAATATTTGTTGTATTAATTGAATACAACACGATTTCAAACTAATTTGTTGTTTCTATTTAGCATACTGGCAATTAGTTTGTGTAAATTCGTCCTTTTGTAACAAAGGATTTTCGTTGAAAATTTGCATTCCATCATCAGATTTATTAGCGTGAATTGATTCATGATCTGTGTATATGGCCTTATCTTGTACGATACACACACACTCATCCGTATTAACAACCCTACCAACCCAAAATCGAAATACAGTTTTGAATACGTACTCACACCTCTATTGTGTGTATTTAACTTGTAGACGGTATTCGAATTTTAATAAACATCAACTCTATTGTAGTTTAGGAGTAGAATCGCCGCCACCACCACCACCACCACCACCACCTCTTCGCATATATTCCGAAATGGTTGTAGAATCGAAATTTGAATTCGACATGTAGTTTCACAATATATCGATGAAAAAGATGCAAATTTATTATTGCCTTCAGCTTTGCACGTAGTGCACGTGATATCTCAATTCAATGCGCAAATAAAAATTATTGTGATACATTTTCAATCGAAATCATACAACCTTCTATTGTTGTTATACAGGGTGAAACGAAATTCACGGAACAGCTCAGCGATAAGTTGTCCACCGTTGCGTTGCCCAAAACTGATGAGAAGAATGTTTAAAAAAATCTATCTTCTTTAGTTTTCAAGATAAAAGACCTCAAAGTTTGAACTTTTAAGCTCTTCAATTATCAAACAAAAAGAGTTTGGCTCTTAAATCTGTGTAGGTCAGTTAAATAATTATTCTGAAGAGTTATGGTTAGTTTAACGTTTATTTACTTTGCTTGATATGCCATTTTCAAGAAATGATTTTGGACTGATTTCACCTTAAAAATTTAAATGATATCCAATAACTAAGAAATTAAAAAAAAAAAGATTTCTTAAACATTTTTCTCATGTTCTTTGATGACTGTTCAACAGCGTGTCACTAAGCTGTATAATCAATTTGCATTTGACTAAATAAGAAATCAATTGAATTTTGTGTTCTCTTACTAGGTATTGAGACAAAATTCGCCGGTTCAAGTTGTAACGATTTGGTAACAGTGGATAGTTCCGGATCGATTATAATCAGTGGTCATTTCGATAAGAGCATCCGTTTCTGGGACACACGTTGTGAATGCAGTGCCAACAATATCTTGCTCAACGGTAAAGTAACATCACTTGATCTGACACGAGGTAAGAAATGAAATGTTAATGTTAAAACATTGTTACGTAGGTATATATCCGCATCGGTTTGATTTTAAAATAAAATCGTTAAATTAACCAAGTGATTGAATCGGTGAGAACACGAAATCGGGCGCCTAGCTAATTGTAAATGTAAATTCCCGTTAATGCCGGAAAAGTTTGCTAGGACATTTTCTTCAGATTCTTAAAACACCCTCGACAATCTCGTTCTCTTTTCTCCTTTTTTTCTTCTTTCTCTCTATACTACAAATATAGACTTATTCTGTTCTGTTTCTACCGCAGTTGTTGTTGTTGTGTATTTCACTTAATGCAAACTAATTATGCAAATATCGTCACCTGATAAAATAAATCTAACTTCCTAGCGAACGGTCACGCCCGAAACGGAAATAAAAACAACACCAATAACATCTCTAACTAAATCTTTTTACTGCAGCTAATGCATAAATTTCAATCGAATCAATACCCATTAAAACGGACTTGGTGTATTCAATTCGATTCGGATATTTATTGGCGATTTAACGAAATATCAACATTTTACTTTTTTTTTTCTTCTTCTTACAGATGCGAAATATCTAATCTGTTGTGTAAGGGATGATACTTTGAAACTTCTCGATTTGCGGATGAATCAAGTCGTTAACTCTTTTAGGTAAGTTTCATAACCCTAATACTAAAAAATCGATTGTAATTAACACAATTATCGTTAATTATACACAAATTCGAGATAATATAAATCAATATTAATGATTTATTTCAACTCGTTATCGGTATTTAGTTTGTAACAGTCAATTTATTATGAATTAAATAAACAGAATTATGAGATCTGATTTTGAAAATAGGTTTTCTAATAGGAAACTCTAGGCAACACAAAAAACAACTTTATAAAATTATCTCGAATTTATTCACCTACGTTACGTTTCAAATTCATAGATTGAATGTATATTAAATAATTTATTCAAACTTTAATAATCTCAGACTGATATTTTTTCTTGTTTGCCTTCATTTTCGAGTAGATTTTTTTTGTGTTATTTCCCTCCAAATGATGTGACTTCTTTTTTATTTGGACACGTGTTAAGAAAAAGTATTCATATTTATCGAGGGTGGAATATTAATAATTCGGAATGTTGGCGGTGCTGTCTACCCAAAAAAAGCACTGATATCAAGAAAAGAGCAGAGGGCGAGGAATGTACGAATGAATTGAATAGTCGGGTAGAATTATGAGAATCAATTTGTATCCTGGACTCGTACAGGGTGGTAGTATTTGCTTATTTGAGGTGGGGTGTTTTTTTTTTTTGTACAAGACCAAACACCTTGTATTGCGAACAGTACGGTAACATGGCAAGTTTGTGCCTAGAAATATTAATTAAAAGTCTAGAGTTTAGCTCAAAAATCAGTTAAACATATTCAAATTTCAATAATTTCACGATTTATTAGTGAAATTCGCTAAAAATTAATAATTCAGGACATTTTTTTTTAAATCTAAAGAGAAACGAGTTGGAAAAGGGGCCGAATCGAAGACCCGGCCTAGCAACTTCCCCGACTGATCAGTCCCAGTAGTTAATCATTACTTAGAAAAAAATTTTTCTACGATCAAGAGAAAATTGTCAAATTTCTGCGAAAAGCACAGTGGTTGCGCTCTCGCCTGACATCTGTTTGCTACGGGGTTCAATTCTCGCCAGAATAACTTTATTTTTTTTCTTTTCAATTATGGAAATAATCATCTTTACTATTTTGTTATTTTATTCTTAACAAATAGAAAACTTTAGTTTACTTACTGCCTCTATGGATAGTAAAAGTATTATTACTCATTATGTTATCCATTACAATAAATTCACAACAAAAGATTAAACAAATATTCCAGTAAAGCTTTTAACAAAACCAAAGATGTCAAAATCAGCACCGAAATTTAAAAAAAAACAACGCAATTATTTACACCTACTCGATCTTTCACGAAACAGTCTTGTTGCTAGACAACGGCCGTAAATCCTGATTTATATTTGATATATTAATGTCTTATTCTTTTCTCTTGCGTACATACTTGATTAGTAAAGAATCACTGTCCATCTAATTAATTTAATCATTATAAGTCGCCAGATTGAAAAATATCGCACATGATGGGTATTATTTCTGACATAAAAGCACATGCCCTTTCGATTGGTGATATCAAATTAATACGTTATCTTACATTTTTTTCAATCAACCCCTCCCCCGTCCACCCCCGTGGTCCGATTGGCACCAAAAACTAATCAACTCGAAAGTCCACGGAATAGTTGATGCTGGCCAAATTTGAACGCAATCGGTTAAGCCGTTTTTGAGTAATCGTTGGAGAAACGACAGACGCACACACACACACACACACACACACACACACACACACACACACACACACACACACACACACACACACACACACACACACACACACACACACACACACGGACATCATGCTAAAAACTTCAAAAACGTGTTCAGGGGACCCCAAAACGTAAAGATCTGGTGAAATCTCGAATTCGAAATTTTGGTCCGAAACTAATAACTTCCCTACCCTCTGGTCGGGGAAGTTAAAAAATTGGATTATAAAATTGACTAAAACCAAAATTTATTAAATTTTTTCCTTTCATTACTTAAGGGCCTTTTCGGGTAAACATGGCGATTCAGCGTGCGAAAATTGTCAATTTTCAAATATCAATTACTCGCTTGTTTTTTGAAATATTGTAAAAAATAAACGTGCATTGGATAGAAAATTTCAAGGTGCATGTCCTGAAGCTTTCTATTTTGGCAAAATGTCATAAAATTCCGAATGACAGAAGAAACTCTTGGACCCTGTTTTTTTCATACATTTTTCTTTATAAGTGCCTAAAATTTAGCCAATGTTATTGATTTTCAACATTTATTAGGTGAATTTTGATAGAAAATTAAAAGAACTTTCCAAATCTTCAAGAATTTTCCCGATAAATTTGTTTATTTTTCGATAACTGGTGCAAATTAAAAAAAATCGAACAGTGATGCTGTGGGTAATTTTAAAGATAAAGAATCATACTCTTGTTTTTAGAATGCGGATATAAGGGAAGCTCGCTTAAAATGAAATTTTGAAAATTAAGTGAGTTATAGGGAAATTTTGAACTTCGTTAATATTTTACGATATTTCAAAAAACAAGCGAGTAATTGATCTTTGAAAATTGACAATTTGTGCACGCCGAATCGAAAAATTACCGAACAGAGCTCCCTTAAGAGCAGAATTCGCTGAAAACTAATAATTTAAGATGAAAGTATCTTAAAGTTCGATCTACACTCAAAAAAAGAAAATTTAAACTCCAAAATTTGCCATCTCCAGTGTTGTAACACTGCAAAGTTGTACCTACCTGGGTTAACAATCACAAGTTGCTAAAAACCGATGATTCAAAGTTGAGAATTTAGCTCTAAAATCGGTTAAGTGTCGAAATTTGTAAAAAAAAACACAAAGATTTAGGACAAGCATTTTTTTAAACTTAAAAGTCAATAGTTGAGCTCAAAAATTAACCAAAATTTTCTGAGTCATGTAATTGTCACAACTAAGTAGAAAAATTTATCAAAAACTCATAATTCAACACAAACTTCCCTTGAAAAATGAAGAATTCAGCTTTAAAATTAAATAGCAATGTCTGATTGTCAGTCTCCTCTATAAGATGAAATTGCAAAACAATACGAATCACCACACAAAGTTCTCAAAACTGGGATTAATATAGCTTGAAATTCGATTAAAAATAGTCACTATACAAATAGCAAAATTTGCCAAAAAAATGATTTGACACAAGAATGTCCTTAGATGTAGCCTTAAACTCAAAAATATTTCTCAAAAAAAGAAAAGTCAAGTTTATGTGTTGTTTTTATAATTTTAAAGCAAAATTTGATGGAAATTGGTAATTTAAGTCAAATCTTTAAATTGAGCGTCTGTATTTCATACTATTTTACAATTTAGAAGCAAGATTTTCTAGAAAAACTGGTAATTTAGGACAAAAATATTTTAACATTTAAAAAATTCTCAAAAAATTAAACAAACAGGCTCCCATGTTGAATGTCGTTCCTCGGACTAAAGTGCTCAGAATTGAAACACCGTTCGCCACCCTTTGCTACGTCTCTGGATATGTGCACTCGTTCAATCAATCACTTTTCATATTACTTTTAAACAGATGTTTGTATAAAAGAACCCATTCATAGGATTAAAATACCAATTGATATTTTTTTTATCGTTATTACTTTCTTTGAAAAAAGAATCATTAGTTAAGATTATCCCGTAGTTTGCCCCGATTGCCTCATTTCGGCTACGGCACTGGTCACCTCTTCTCGACTCAGTAACGATATTCTTTAAAAAGCAATAATTTGGAACGAAAATTGATTAGAAACATACGAATTTTCGCCTCTTGACGGTTTAACAGAGGAATTTACCAAAAATTGATGATCTATGACACTTTTTTAGTTCGAAATTTGCCAAACCTACCGATTAATTTGGGAGAAGATTGCTTAAAATCTGGTTGAATACAAAAAAATCCTCCTTGAAATCCGACTAAAAGTATCTAAATCACGATGTTTTTAAATTCGCTACAAGTAAACACGTTGCATAAAAGATGATTATTGCATCTTATTGATGTTTCAACGATATTTCGTTGAGATGAAACAACTCATATATCTTTATGGTAGTTTTAAGGATATAAGCAAATTTGAAAGTCTTGAAAAGATAGCTAGTCATTATCGTTATCAATGAAATATTTCCAGTCATCTAAATATATAAAAGATCTTCAAATAAAGCAAACATATTATTATCATCATAAAATAAAATTGAACGGTTATTATGAAGAAAGGGTTAGTTTTGTGGGTAGAGGATCATTTTCTATCAATATTGATAGTGGCTAGATATAACATTGAGAATGATAACACGTCTGTGTGTGGTACAAGCTTTTTGGAAGATGCGTGCGGTAAGCTCGTTATTTATATGAATCTCTAGGGATGTTGACTACGGTTTTGACGTTGGCAATCTACTACAAATATCACCCCCTCTGACCGAAAGTGTTTGTGTATATATAGTATATAGTGTGCATCGTTACCGCCCCCATCGTGCTACCGTGATAAAGAAGTTCACAAATACACTTGTCTGTTGCAGATTCGGGTAACGTAAATGTCGACTAGTTTAAGATTAATGATCTAAGATAAAAACGATGACTTTATGGTGGTTCTTGTTGTTGTTGTTGTTGTAGTAGTAGTCGTCATTGCTGTCGCTGTAGTAGTAACCGTATCAGTTTCGCTCGGGGGGTGTTGTCTTATCACACCCTCGATCTACGAAAAGGACCTGTTGGCATCTTCACTTAACCTACTTTCACACTCATCTACAAACACATACACATACATACACATTTTACTAGTTTTCTTTTCAGTGAACAAAGAAGTTAAGTGTTTAACGTGTTTTAGTGTTAAAGAAAATGAATTACCCCTACTACTATCCTACAAGCCGCCACTTTGATTTATTAGATATTTGACGGTGTTTTGGCGTGAAAACTCGATCTGAAAACTTTCCCCATTATCGTACACTTTACACTTAAAACTCGACCATTTTTCTTTGGAAAGCTTTAAAAAAAAAGAGAGAGAATTATGAATGGAAAAGTCGATTCGACAAGAACGTGTTATATAGGAAATTCACCATACTTTCAATCTATCTGGATGAAATATTGAAAGCTTTCCTAAAGTCATCCCGCTAATGACAAAATTAATTATACACGTGTTCCTACAACTGAAAGTGTTTGATTAAAACTTGAAACAACATAAAATCTTTGTTGTTTTTATACGTAAAAAATCGTAGACTCTCATGATAGCTTACTGTTCTGTTTTCTTCGAAAGTTCTAATAAAAAATTCGAATATATTCATATCCACATCGGCAATTGAATTTTATTACGGCTTTATTTTATGAGTCATTAAATTATCAAAAAATCCTCAATCCAACATGGAATGAAAAAGAAAACAAAACCGTAACTGTATTCCCTTATATTTATTGTAATTTGCGACTATTCGTAATAAAAGAACTGATCTTGTTGTAGGTAAATTTGTCTATTATTAAACCAGTTTTAAATCTAAACTTAATTAATTTTTTGCACTTCCGTATATATTTCTGTAATAAAAGAGCACCGTTAAAGATATAATTAATTAGTTCATAATTATAAACTTTCATAATTGCGATGCTTTTTTTTTAAAAAAAAAGAATGGAGACGAAGAGGATACATTAAATAAATTACCAGGATGTGCATTATTCTTTTTTTGTTTTTGACTGAAAAGCTCCCACCAATCTAGCGATTCTTATATACAAACAACAAAAGCGATTTTGTTTGAAATCCTTCATAAATAATTACAGTAGATATTTGAGATTGTTGCTCATTTTTCAGTTGTGATGGTTTCAAAGTGGGTTGCGACTGGGCCCGGGCAACTTTCAATCCGAATGGTCAATATGTGGCTGTCGGTTCAGCTGATGGTAGTGTTTATATTTGGGGTGTTGTTTCAGCAAAAGTTGAGCGCATCTTAAAGGAACACGGGTAGGTACATTTGACTACTATTTCATCATCGTTCTGGTTAAAAAATAATAATAACCGACATTTGTGTGTCTATTAATCGGTTGCATGTTTACAAACTGTATATTCTTGCATGCTTATTGTAGAAGATCTCTTGGTTTATTCTCCAGGTCGGCTGTGACAGCAACCGGGTGGCATCCGTATGGCACATTCTTAGCTAGCGTGGACAGGTCCAAGAAAGCTGTCATTTGGGGCGACATGTAATGTCTGATAATAATCTAATTATTCAATAAAAAAACAGGATTCGATTGAATTCAATCCAACTACTAAAACATCACATTCTCCATTTTTGATAATTGAGATTTTTTACTTTTAAAGTGATCACATTGTTGTTTTACAAAATATTTGGTTTGTTTATTGATGATGATTATTATAAGAGAAAAACGTTATAAATTTGTTGATTTTTTTTTATTAAGCTGTAAACAATTTCGATTCGTATTGTATATTAATTGTTGGCGAATTTGTAATTTTTTAATACAAAAAAAAAATGGAAATAAAACTAATTTTATTTGTGTAAAATTCCTGATTTTAGATTAAGTGGAAGCTATATATTGTGAACGTTCACGATTTTGATTGTTTATCTCGAACCAGGTGTTTCAATTCGTCTTGTATTTATTTTTATTGGAAAATTGAAGGATTCATTGAACAGGTTCATGTTTGTTTTCTCTCCAATTTCCCGAAACGTGTCTGTTTCAATCTGATCGCGTGCACAACCAACATTAATCCTAAACGTTAAGACTGTGTTTGTGCGGATTATTTTATCGTTGTTACGAGTTTTTAAAGCGTGATACAGTTGTTGAATATACATATATACATATGTAGTGAATCTAAGAAACGAATTGAATTTGTCGTTTAAAGAAATTGTAACGATTCTATCAAGACTTGTTGGTGTGTTGTTAGTTGAAGAAATTCAAATTTAAATCTATTTTCACTACTACCATACAATTCAGGTAAATTGCATGATGGATAGAATTAATTTTATTCCATACAACACACATATCTTGGCTTATCAAAATTCAACTTGGTTAGAAATTGTATTGAGGCTACAAACAACTAAAAGCTAGGGTATTAGAAGAAAGGAAATATCTCAATTAGTGAAAATCCCAAAGCTCAAGTTTTGTTTGTTTGTTTGTGTGTGCGCGGCTTGCGTGTTATGCAACGATGAAACTAAAACTGGTGCTCATCTGGTGGGCTTTTATACGAAGCACAAATACGGTCAAAGAGTCAATTGAAGGCTTTAAACATCTGCAACCAATATTACAACTAGACAACACCTGCTGCCATTGTATAGAAGCCACTTTAGAGGGACGCTTTTAGGCCTGTCATCCTAATTTCATTTACTTTATATTCTTATATAGTTTAAGCGGCCATTATATCGTAAAGGTAAAGTTGTACTATGTACTTATAAATGTGGAAAAATGAATTAAGCTATGATTAATATTAAATGGTAGTATCTGTGTATTGTCGCCAAGTTTGCTAATTTAAACGATGTCTTGTGCAAATGGGAATTTGGACTGGATCCAAATTCTATCTATAGGATAATGTTGTATAACGGTTGTGGGTGTTTGCACAAATGGATGTCATTTTAAACGGCCATTGCCTTGTATTTGCCCATTTAATTCGATATAAATATAAAATAGTGTAAAATGGTGGATGCGCCAGGCAAAGAGCGACAATTAAAAATATCATCAAAGAAAATTCCAAATATAAAAAACATAAACTTTTTTGACGTTGTTTAAAAATATTCTCAACCCGGAATTTGTCTGTCATAGCATCTCGTTGAAAGTATTAAAAATTCCAGTCTATATGCGAGAAACAGAGAGAGGGTTGTCTTTAATTATAATTTAATTTAATCGTTAATTTTACTTTGTAATGTAGTTTTTTCGTGAGATAAATTAGCTTTGATAAAGTGCTTTCAAGCGAAATAAAGCACGTAAATTACACGAAAAACTTGATTCCTTTGCATCGACAAAAGGAAGTTGTAGGAGGGAAAAAAAAAACTCAACTCCTCTCCGAACGGATCAAAGTCAAAAGTTATCTTATCAGGTGGATTCTCTATTGATTGCGATTTTATAATTAACTTTGTGATTAACAGAGCAAAAGCATTAAAGAGCTGAACTGCGCTTCGATTTTATAACATTGCTTGATTTTCAGTAGCTTTTAAATATTTACTTTTACTCACTGACAAAAAGAAATACTAACATTTGTTTTATAAAAGACTGTATTTGGTGAATTAACATGAAGCGGAAAAAAATAAATGTTATAGTGGAAAACGAGTAGGGCTGATTTATACCACCAATGCAGTTTTGCCTTTAGCAATTAATATTCAAAGGGCGTTGGTAATCTCCTCATCATCAGTCAGGCGGGCTTTCGTGATTACCTACCACCTGGAAGCCACATCTATTTTTAGCTTTTAAGATAAATGACCAATGTCTTCTGAAAGGCTCCATAGATCTTAATTTTGCGTTGAGACGTCCGACGCCGCCGCCGTCGGCACTAGTACAAGTCTCACATTCAGCTTATATTCCAAAGAAGGGAAAATAAAAACAGAGGTGGTCCTAAAGTAAGAATTTCTCCTCTATTATTTCTAAATCTGTCCAGTATTTCATCCCTTAAATGGACGTTGGAACGTTGTTTACGATTACTTATGGGACCATTAAACTACGGTATAAACAAACATCTTCACGCCGAGTCGTGCATTTGTTTTTCTCAGATTTTATTCAAGACCATAAATTTTCTCGTTTTTCTTTTCTATTTACTTGGTTGGTTTTCGTTTACGTTTTAATTCCGTGTCGGTCTCTATCTACACTCTATGTGTTTGTGTATATAGACACACACACACACACACTCCAATCTACTATACCTCCACTCAAATAAAAGTCGCAAATTAATTCATTCATTCTTGTGATTCTAACAAATTTAATCGGAAATGTTCCAAGCAAGTCACAACTTGAACGGAACGGCTTCTGTCACAACCTCCGGTAGAATTAATGAGGAAATTGTTGTTGTGTTTATGTTAACAATAAATTAAAATTGAAATGTGGCATTGTAAGAAACATAACTGATGAAGCTTGAAATTTCTAATTACAATTTCAATATTGAGAATTATAGAGAGAAAGAATGAAAATTTGTTAAATTGGGTTCAAGTAAAAGAACTGGCCGGCATGATTTTTCACCAATATCACTTTGAAAGCTTTTACAATGCCTTGATATAGCTTTATAGCCAACGGAGCGTAAATGTGGGGGTCGTTATACAGACTGACCACTAGGATCAAACCATCATTCTTGACATTTTTAAAACGATAAAACCTATTCTAGACGCTACTCGTTCGGTTTTTTTTTATATAAAATTTTCACTGTATTAACACCCAATTGATCCAGTTTTCTTTTTCTTCATCCGCTTTTTTTGACGTCAAACAAAAACCGAAATTTATTGTAGACACTAAGGATTATTGGATGGTGGTTTTTGGTAAAGAAGGCAGAAATTCGTTCAAGAACCGAGAATAAGTTGGCCAATTAGACGGCTAAGCTGGATTAACGGATCGAATTCAATCTTATGCGACCCATGGGCAATAAAGATTTACGACAGCTTTCTTTATTACAGTAATGTACTCTTGGAGAGATTAAACATTTTTAGTGTAGTTTTTCTTACATTACTACCACACCACCGACAAGGAAAAGTGTTTGGGTTAATATCACAAATGTTGAACGAAATTTTTCAATAAAAGTCTACTTGACGTTTTTTTGTTTCTAGTTTTTCTACATTTCATGCAAAATTAAAAAAAAAACAGCGTCCAGCTGGATATATCCAGGATTTCTACCAACCAGCTGCCGGTTTCTCCATTTTTACGTTTTTTTCTAACTTTTACAACAAGTCGGTGAAGGAAATGCGATCGATGGCTCTAATGCTATTAAATGGCCACAAAATAGCTTGTTTGAGTACGAAATAAAAAAAGTCGTAACCAACTGTACGAGAAATCATTACTGTTAAATCTAAGATATTACAGTAATTTGGAAGATTACTTGTTTATTTTTATTAATTAAAGTCGATATTTGTTTGTGGAAAGAATTTTTCGATAAAGCGCCGATAGTTTGTTGAAGACGACACAATGACAGGCACGAAGGATAATTCTGTAAGGCGTGAAGACAACATTGACCTATGACCTGAACGTTTCGCCTTACGAATGGTGTCGACACGTACATTTATAAAATCGGCATCGAAACAAAGGAAGTGTCAGTTCGAAATCTGGATCTTCCATTACAATTATTAATTGAGGTGTCAAGAAAAATGGGAGTTTTTTTCCTCATTTTATTTGTTAAATATCCTGTTGATTGAAATTCATGTGATTATTTACTGAAAAAAATCTGAGACTTGTATACAATTTCGATTTAAATGACTAATCAAATAAAAGACCGATATACTGTTCTAAAATAAAGTCCCAATGGACGTACAGACAGTCCGGCATGAGAGAGAGTTTGGGTCACTTTAAACGAAATCCGCTGAAATTGAGGCTATCGCTTAGAGATTGGATTGACCAGAGAGAATCAGGCGCGCTTAAATGGATATGTGTTCAGACTCATTCCTCGAATGTATTCTATTAAATTTCGTTCTTTTTTTTAAAGGGGTTTATGAGGCGGGGGTTGACTCTACAATTTGTCATATCTAGCATGTAGGTGGTTGTTTTTATCTCAAGTTTGAAAGAAGTAGTTGAGGCCCATTGAGACGTTGAGTCATCCGTAAAACTACCCCCTACGGGATGTACATGAAACTGTATATCCGTCAAACAGATATCGAGAATTTACAAATCGATTCTTGTGGTGAGGAAACATTCAGCGTTGTCGTCTGTATATAGATTGAAAGGCAATATTATTAGTGGATGGTTTTAGTTTGTGGTTTTATTAACTGTCATAGAATGAAACAATTTATTTAAATTAACCCTTGTTGTCAGTTGACCTGTTTAAATGAATTATCTGTGGTCTATGTTTTCCCTATTCTCTACTACCAACAGTTTTGATAATACAGTTTTATTTTTTCGTTGGGGGTCGTTTTGCGTTGTTCAAAGTCATTTGTAAAAGAAAACATCGTGTGTCATTTCAGGTTTTCGTGATAAATTACATTGTATGATGAAGTAAGGGTTAAAGGTCGCCCCGGGACAAAGACCGTCGCGGGTGTTGATGAAGGTTGTCAGTTGTCAGAGCAAAGTCGGGTCAACCTTACTAATCGACGACGGGCATTACAAACGAAGCCACAAGGCAAACGTATACCACCAATCACATGAAATTTATCTACAACACAGGCATGAGAAGTTCCGGTTGTAACACCAATGTTGATTTGTGCCGATCAAATGTTGTTATTACAACAAAAAAGAAGGGCATTTTTTGATGATTCGTTTTCATTTCGTTCTCGTACGTGCAAGGGTGAGCCAGAGTTAGTAAAACTGCCACGATAAAAGCGCCTCAGTGCGAGCAATGTTGTGTGGCTTGGATCGGCCCGAGCATTTGCCGGTTAGTATTTTTTTACCACACACGCCTCGCACGCCAATATTTGTACAAGGTTTTTTCTTTCTTGATGATGTTCTACGCATGTGAATAGCCGCCACTGGTTTATTTGTAGAATTCTTGTCGAAATGTCAATTTCGCTAAATAGAAAGATGCTGTGAATTTTCAACTAGAAACTTGTTTCAACGTTCCTCAAAGATTTACACGAAAAGACTTTGGAAATTGGTCCAATTTATTAGTAAAGTTGGCAAATGTCGTTTCCTCTTTGGAAGTTGTACAAAATTCTCTATCTGTATCTATCTAATATCTATCTCATTTCAACGTTCAATTACTACTATTCCAGGTTTAAAAGACCGGATGTATTCTTTAATTTTTAACAAAGTTACATGCAGTTACTCTATTCAAGACTAATTAGTGAACACACGGTGCTGACATTTTGAATGTCTCCCAAGTAACACCTGCCAGAATACACAAAATTAATTACACTTCACTAACAGTTTGTAATTTTGGTCCGACTTCTATTTAGTGGATCCGCCCTCTTCTCAATTCATAATAAACTAACTAGTTTTTCCACAATTCTCCAAACAAATAAAAGAAGCATCATTTGCTTGTTTATTTATCATTAAAACAAACATTAATCTACCGATATCTAACCGTGTGTTTATTTTCGTATTGATTATAATATGCTCAAAGTAAAATAAACAGTATGCAAAATAAAACTACAAGAATTATACGAGTTGTTTCAAAACATGCATCGGAAAATAAAGGCTGTGATCTAGTGGAAAAAAAAATCGATTTTTCGCTTATTTTTTAGGATATTGTGAAATTTAAACGTGCGTTAGATAGAGCATTTCAAGGTGCATTCAAAAAAAATGTGATAAAATTCTGAATGGCAGAAAAATTTGTTAAACCTTGTTTTTTCGTACATTTTCGTTCATAACTGGCTGAGAAATATTGAATAATATTGATTTTTTTATATCTATTAAATAATTAGAGGGCAAGTCAAAAGAGCTTTCCAGATCTACAAGAATTTTCCCGATACGTTTGTTAGTTTTCCCGCAACTGGAGAAAATTTTAAAAAAAAATTGAACAGTTATCCTGTTCCTATTAAAAAATAAGCGAAAAATCGATGTTTGAAAATTGGCAATTTTCGCACGCCGAATCGACATATTTGTGAAGCCCCTTGTGAAGAAAAAATAAAGAATGAATACTCAAATTGAAGCTAATATTAATGATGAGACGTGTACAAAACTTGAACTCTGTATTGCAAGCGGCTCCTTATACAGAGTGTTCGATCTAAATATGGTCGATTCTATGAAACTCCTATTAGTCGAAGAGCCATTCGAAAAACAATTCAAGGATTTGTAGGAGGATCCCTAGAGAACATTTAAGCAAAATTTGAACCGCGTAGCTCATTTGGAAGTTAGTCAACAACACTCGTTTCTGAAGATGTCTCGATTTTTAAAAACAAGCTAAACTCGCAAGACGACGTAGAATGACTCGGGAATCTGTTCAGAATTGATTTTTTTTTCTCTATTCTATTTTGGAACGGAGGAGAATGTCTCCCATTTTTTCTCAGATGCAATGAAGAAGAACGACAAAAGAGAATGTTGGAGGGTAGTTTCGAGTCATTCTTAGTCGTTTTTAGTGTTTGGCTCGTTTTTGAAAATCGCAGCATCATCAGAAACGAGTAATTTTTGACCAACTTCCAAATGAGCTATTAGGTTCTAATTTTGCTAAAATGTTCTCTAGGCACCCTCCTTCAAATCTTTGAAATGTTTTGCGAATGGCTCTTCGACTAATGGGAGTTTCATAGAATCGACCATATTTAGATCAAACACCCTGTATATTGTCAAAAAATTGAAAAAGGAATTTTTTGGCACTCTATACCTTGAAAACGGTTTAGAACGAGCCACAGAATCAGCCTAAATTTTCCAAGACATGTATTGAAACAGACTGTGTTTAAGTTTTCAAAACAATAACAGCTGGGAGCAACTCTATATGATGGTATAAGAAAGGGGTCGGCACACCGTGGCTTGCGAGCTACGTGTGGCTCTTTGTCCTGTTGATTGTGCGTCTGTCTGTTACGGAATTTTTCTAAGATGTATGTAGGGGGTGTGATAAAGTGATAACAATCAGTGACAATCTTCAAATCACGTGTAGGAATCGAAAAACTGAACCCATTTGTATAACATTTTAGAGAGATCAGTGTGGCTACGTTTTTGAGGAAAAAAGCTTTGAAAATTTCGAAAATCTTCTTAAAGCGAAGGATAAATCAATAAATCAATCAACGTTCTGTATTCACTTGCGAATGCAACCAGAACGTTGATTGAGGATTAATTATTTTTTCTCCATTAAGTTTCATATTTTTGTCTATTTTTGTGGAACCATACGAAACAATTAGTGTCGGTCAAAAATGTCGAACAGCTGCAGACCGGAGTTCGTGAAGCTGCAGACGCGATTCGAGAACTAGCAAAACGTACAGCGCTCCCTGCTACGTGGAGTGCTTTTTGAACAATTTTTGTAGCTGTTAAACAAATGTCTTGTGTGTATGTTCAATAGGTGAATTAGTGAGATTTCCGTGGGTAATTTCTGTAAATCCGAGATGTGTTATAACTGGCACCTGTTTTCTTACCAAATCTCGACAATAACATTACGGTAGGTTAGTACTTAATCAGCGACCACCAAACAATGGTCCAAAATTTGGTCAATTTTAACCATTTCTTTTTCTTTTGGTCCTTCAAAATATGTTTCTTGTACTCTATTCTATAATGAGATGTTGCGGCTTAAAGTTTGTCTATGACTTTGATTTCTGTTATTTTTTGAGAATTTGACTTTGCTCTCTTGAAAGTTTGCCGATCCCTGGTATAAGAGGACGGTAAATTTTATTCTGATAACAATTTATACAACAAATTTCATTATTATTGATAAATTGAATGTAGGTAAACTTTATCACCTTTTGAATATTCAACTACTATAATATATGACAATTAATATTTGTAATAATTCCCAATAGACAAGTTTAATGAACTCAGATCAAGCTATATCTAATACGATTGTTATGCAAATCGAACATAAATATTTTCCATTAACGATAATATTATCGATTTCAAATACCGATAATCCCACTATTATCACACGTAAATCGTTTAAATAGACAGTAGCATAACAAGAATACAAGACCGAAAAATCGTAATCTATTTATTTATCGATTCAAATATTATACAATATTTTTGATATGCGCTATATCGATTTAAAACAATTTATGTTTTGCTTACACATCGTTCAAGCTGCACAACACTTTCATACATTATTGATAAGCTAAAAAAATATAAATGTGTGACAGAAAAACTACCACTACTTCGACTATTTACATCGACTAGATGTAAGTTGTAACAAATGCAGTATACATCTCGAATAAATTCAGACTGAAATGTTTTCTGTTACGAAATACTAGACGATGTTACGAATACTTTAACCTAAAGGGAACCAGTTGGAAACTGAACGATATATTCCTGATATGTTGGAGAGTCCTCTTTTTTTTCGTGTTTCATCTTGTCGGTTTTACAGGGCGAATCAATTTCGTTGATTATTACCAAACACACACATACACAAAACAGACTACAAAGTTATTTTAATTAAATTATTGATATGTATATTATTGTTATTATTATCATTATTATTATTATTATTAAATCGCGACAGCATGACATACAGTCTGATTTAATATCGTGCATGAGATAATTTCCATTAGCTTTTAATATGATATGAACATAAACAGAACTACCCCTCCCTCTTTCATAACCCTCGAGGATCTACAGATATTTGAACTAAATATTATCAGAAATTCACAACACATACACACGCACACAAATTTCTATATATAAAGTTATTAAGCAGCATGTGTTATATAATAAAGATATTGTTATCAATACATCAAATTATGCAGCTAAACTATAATTTGATCAAAGTAGAGCGATACGAATTAATTAATTAATTAATTAACTGTATTCTATTAACACATATACACCAGTATTGATCGGGATTCGAATATTAATTGAGTTTATTGTAAATAGTAGAATATAGAACATGATGAACTTGCGATATTTCTCAAATATTATGCTGTTAAATTATAATACAATGATTGATTACTATCATCAAACATTTTAAATTCGTTCAAAGAAAATAATGGGGTACATTTGGATTAAAAAAAGCAGAAAATTTTGATAATTCGGCTCTAAAATCGATTAAAATCCACTAAATCTCCCCCATTTGATACTGTCATAACAAACTTTGTTAATAATAATGATTTAAGAATAGAATTTCTAAAAGACTTGATTATAAAAAGTTAAGAAGTCAGTTTAAAAATTGATTAACAATAAGTGTACAAAATTTCAATATTTTTCCACAATTCATTAATGAAATTCGCTAAAAATCGATAATTTAGGACTCCAAAACTTTAACTAAAAGCTAAGAATTGGACTCAAAAATTGGCTAAATTTTTGGAATCGACTCCTTTCCATAACTTAGCATCAAAATCATGAAGGTATAACAGTTCGCTAAGAATCGTCGATTATATGCAAAATGTTTGACTTCTTTGGCTAAAAAAAGTAGCTAAAAGTAGGTCGAATTGAATTTTTAGTAACTTAAATGTACTTTTTTTCGTCAAAATACCTCGATTTAGTCTATTTAACCACGTTTCAGTGGATTTTCTTGGAAGTTAGCCAGATGTTTTGGTTTTTTTCGCTAAGAATCGTCGATTTTATGCAAAATGTCTGACGTCTATGGGTAATAGTCCCTGTTTTTTGCTTTTTTTCGAATTTCGCTTGGATTTTGAACTATTTAGCCGAAAAAAGTAGCTAAAAGTAGGTCGAATTGTTTATTGTTTATACGTCCATGATCAAAATTCATTGGTAAACGGATGATTTATGACGAAAATTTCTCAAAAATTCTGTTCTACTTCATTCTAGCACTTACAAGCAAAATTTGCTCAATATAAGATGAAAATGCCAAAAAACTTGGGGCTAAATAAAAAAACCGTCTCGAAAAAGCGACTAGAGCGTCACAATCTGATTCAGTGGTAAAATTTATCAAAAACTGATGATTTTAGACAGAATTTTGCTCTAGAATGGACTGGGTCTGTTTGAATTTTCTTCTTATGGCGATTTAAAAGCAAAAATTGCTAAAAAATAGTTTCCTTTACAATAGCAAAATTTTCTAAAAGAAAATCTAAGAATCCACTCCTAAACTAGTAAATCCTCATAAAAAAACAACCAAATGTGTCTGAACTCAACAAAAATCTCTACCTTGCGAAGAAAATGCCTTAAAACTTCAGGACTTGATTTCTAAAATAGACTAAAAGGCTAAAACTCAAAAAAACTCACTAGAAAACTTGGAGAACGAAACTGTCTTAAAATCTTGACTGAAAATCGTCTCCTTTCAACCATTCGTACTCTTATTATTTACCATTTGCAGGTTCCTACCTTGACAATAACTGTAGAAATTTTCAATTTTTGCACAATTCATTAATGAAATTCGCTAAATCGATAATTTAGGACTCCAAAACTTTAACTAAAAGATAAGAATCGGACTAAAAAATTGGCAAAATTTTTGGAATCGATTCCTTTTCATAAACTTATCATCAAAATTCATTGGTAAACGATGATTTATAACGAAAATTTGTCAGAAATTCTTTTCTACCTCATTCTAGCAATTAAAAGCAAAATTTGCTCGAAATAAATAATATAAGACGAAAATGTAAAAAAAAACTTGAGACTAAATAAACAAAACCTTCTCGAAAAAGCGATTAGAGCCTCACAATCTGATTCAGTGGTAAAACTTATCAAAAACCGATGATTTTAGACAAAATCTCTTAAAAGCCCAAAATTTTTGCTCTAGAATGGACTGGGTCTGTTTGAAATTTCTTCTTATGGCGATTTAAAAACAAAAATTGCTAAAAATTAGTTTCCTTTACAATAGCAAAATTTTCCAAAAGAAAATCTAAGAATCCACTCTTAAACTAGTAAATCCTCATAAAAAACAACCAAATGTGTCTAAACTCAACAAAAATCTCTACCTTGCGAAGAAAATGCCCCAAAACTTCAAGACTTGATTTCTAAAATAGACTAAAAGGCTTAAACTCAAAAAAACTCACTAGAAAACTTCGTACTCTTATTATTTACCATTTGCAGGCCCCTATCTTGAATGGCGCTCCTCTAAATCTCTTCCTTGCTGTTACTACTACTACTACTACACCTCTGTTTCATCTAACAAATATTTCTTTGAAATAAAATTACAAGTACTGAAAAATAGTTACAACGAATTCTGAAAATAACAATCAATGAAAATAAATGCGACATATCCATGTTCAATTCGACAGCAATTAATCTTGCAGAAAACCAAGTTGATTGATCTCATACATTCTATTTCTGTCTACTTTGTGTTATTTATATTGATGCAATAATGAAATTTTTCGTATACTTTAGTTTTTGTTTTGAATAAAAAATCTTATGATACACAGAACCGTATTCGGAAATTGTAGTCACTGTCAATTAGTTCGAAATCAAAGTTACCAAAACTTAAAGATAACAGTCAGTAAGATACTTGGGCAATAGCCTGCGTGATTTTTTGTCTTATTATTTAGCAGCGGGATTCGTCCGCATTTGCATGCAGGTGACGTCACGGCTCTGAACTAGCTTATATCTTAGCGCTCTCTAGTCTTACTGAGTGAACAACGTCACAGTTAATAAACAGGCGATCTACTGTAGCTGATTTTTGCTCTCCCTCCCTTTTGCTATATTTTCATAGCCGCAGCGAGTAGGTGGGTTCAAGTTTAAAATAAATTCACGATCCAACTTTTAATTTATTTTACTTTGTCGCTGAGACATCGAAAATAAAATGAGAGTACTTACCATTTAATCTGACGACATCTCTGTTCCTCACACGCTATTGTTTAAATCTATTATAATTAGGGAAACGAATTAATTATGGTAAATGATGCGTTCGAAACTTACCCTTTCGATGATTGTTTACTATATCACTTAATTCACATCATGCCACTTCTAATGTCAAATTATAACTAAACAAGTCTAGAAATGAACATTAGATAGAAATAGACATTATGTAATAGGATTCTTAGTTTTGTTATTATCAGAACTTGAACAAAAACTTGACCATAATCTTATCATTTCAAGAAACGACTATAATAATTAATTTTTTAGAAGAAGCTAGTTATAAAATTGGAAAAAATTAATCTTTTAATGCACGTTTGATACAATTACCTATGTGGCACCCTGATGGAGCCGTCAACCGCACCCTCTTAGTGACACCACTGATACAATGTTTTAATAAAATCCACACCCAATATTTTTATTGTAGGTAATGTAAAAAGCTTCATGTTTTTTTTTGAAGCATTTTTTTTATTAGTTTATATGTAAAACGGTCTTCATTGATTAAGGGTGGAAACGTAATTATTACTCATCTTTTATACAATCACGTGGTGTCCAATTTTCAATGTTTAGAAGACATTAAGGCTGACTGTCATAGAAGCGGCGCCTCCACCAACAGACAATCCACTTCTCCCACCTTTCTATGCGAGTTCATATCTGTCCGTGTTATTTCATTCATAGTTGCGGAAAAATAGATTACTTTGCATGCTGATTAAAAAAAAAAAACAGCAAAGAAAATAGAAAATCGACTCGTTCAATTTTGTAGAGTGAAGTTTGCTCGATATTTTTATAACCGTGAAAATTAAAATTATTAACTTGTACAGCCAAGTGCGGAAGAATTTTAACGGTTAAGATTGTATAGTGTAAACCAGACTTTCGTTTGAAGAGAACAAACATACTATTGGATATCGTGAGAGAGAAGGGGACGATTTGTTCATGTACCTGAATAAAGCAAAACATCACACCCCTATAACGGATCAGGTAATTTGCCACCCTCTACTTACTTATGGTTCAACTTCAACAGCTACTATTCGCTAAAACAGGTAAAGCAACAAAGCAGCTTGGGTCCATCGCCAATACCAAGATTGGTGGACGAACGGTTCAATCTATACAAAACAGGCCAAAATTCGCACCAAGAGTCGTTAAAATTCTTACGCACTTGGCTGTACACACCGGAATGTTTGTTTTACCAAACCACTCGTTTCAGCACGAAAAGTTACTTTTTCCTTATACAGAGAAAATCCTGTCAAATTTTCAAAAATCCACTCGTTCAATTTTGTCTTCGGAATTGTCTTTGGAATCGAAATCAACTATTTCCAGATCGCTACCTGTTACCGTTTAAGACAAATGTTTGTTTTACTGTCTTATATTACATGTAATTGGTAATTGCGCCGCGACTATGACACTCAGCCTTAAAGTAACCATTTTTTTCTAAATTTTGATCGTACACCATCGCTTCTAAAAATTTACCTATCAAATAAACTCAAAAAATAAGATTTAGCCTTACTTACTGGTTACTTTTTGTTCATTGTTCTTGAAAGTTATCTTCATTGATGTTGTCTTAGATTTTTCTGTAAATATATATTCTTTACCATATTCGTGGATAACTTTAGCTCGAGAAAACTGGACTTGTTTCAACTTGTTGAGTTTAGTTTAGCTGCAATTCAATTATTTTTACAATCAAAGACCTCCGAACTGAAAATTCTCCATAGTTGCCAAACAATGTCCATATTCTAAGCTTAGATTATTGCTTGAATTTTCTATGTTAATTCATTTACAACGATAACTCGAGGCAATTTTAAGGGCTTAACTTTAAACAGATGTGGAAAATATGGAAAAATCACTAGACTTTCAGCTTTATCATTAATTTTGTTAAGAATTCACAGCAAAAGAATGTGTGAAATTAACTTTCGGTACTGTTTTCAAGTACATTAAACAGAAGCTCCTCCCCTATTTTTACAAAATTTTATGATTGGGCAATATTTTGGTTTCAGGCAACTACATTTTTTCCAATTTTTTCAATATTCAATCAAGTATCTTAGGGACGATTTCACCAACTTCACTTAAGTCTAATGAATGCTTAAACACAATAGTTGCTACAATTATAAAAATCGTTTCTATGACTTACTTTTAAGTTAAAATTCAACGAACGTTGGTGAAATCGACCCTTAATCAATTAATACCTCGTTTGGTTATACCTTTATTAGATAAGTCGTAACTTAATTCATACTTTACTACATTTGACATTTTTCAATGAATAAACAAGCTTCTGAACCAAGCTATGTCTTACTTAAAGTCATGGCCAATTGCGATGTGAAACATCTGTGTACAGCCGAGTGCACTGAAAATGTGACGATTCTTGAATGAAAAATAGTTGTGTGAATCAAGCTTTCTCCATTTTAAAGGGAAGAAGGTGTGATCACGGCAAGGGATAGGGGTAAAATAAATGTTTGAGCTTTGAAAGATAACACCCCTAGTCCCACTTACGATTTTTGGTTGGTTATTATTGCTTCCGAATTCTGACTTGCTAGACATCCGCCGTATTGTGAGAACCTCCATCGTTAGCCTGACTTACACTGCTTGACAACTATCGTCACATTTTCAGTGCACTCGACTGTACACCCTGTATTTGTTGAAATTGCTTGAAATTTTCAGTTTTCCGCCTCAGTGAAAAAATTTCAACTATTTTCTCCTATCATTAATAAATGCATACTTTTTAAATTTACCCTTAAATGGAGAATGTACCTGCATAGTATTGAATGACAAAGTGTTTTTGTTCATTTTTTAATGTTATTTGATTTTCAAAAAAAAAAAACAAACGACGTAAAAACAAATTAGCTGCCATCGTAAACATGTACAGAGAAACAACGGATGCGCCAAGAGGGGTGGTTTTTTTTTCTATATTAAACTACAAAATTGAAAACTGCCATTGCCGGATGACACGTTCATTATTGTACATTTTTTTCCCTTTGTTTGACATTTCCACATAAAAGTGGAACAGGTATAAACAAACAATTAAACAAATTTTTGCAAGTTGAGAATAATCGAACTGTAGAGATGAGAGCGAGCGTATATTTCAATTAATATAAAGTTTGTTTTCTTTTATTCGCTATTAGATTATCTTCTTCCGATAGTTTTACTAACATCTACTCTATTTAATACTATTTGCTTTAACGTTGAAGAAAAATGTATCTTCCGAAGTTCAATTTGTTCAATGTTAAAGTTTTAATGGAAAACATTCATAGAGTAAATTTAATGAAAGTAGTCTTTACTGGAGACGTACTCATTTCCACAAACTATCAATTCCGTATCCTACAAATATCATTTTACAATCTTTGAAGATTGGCGTAAGTAATTAAAAGACACAAATAAAACCAGATATCGTCAATGTTGTATAATGTGCCATCAAACACTTGTTTCATGTATGTTGCGTTTGCGGTCTGACTGTTTATCCGACCCCTGTGAAGGAACATTGCCGGAGATCAGATCCAAGTAGGATTACTGGCTGACTTTCAACTACCCTACACTGCTGTTAGCCTTAGATAGGATAAGATTAAAGTACGGACTTAAACATGGCATTTAGTTGTACAGTTTCTAATCTGGATATTCAATTGTGGAAAGAATGCCACTTGCAAAACCGGACAAAATCGATCATTTTGTGTGCAAGAGACTGGTGTTTAATCTGTCCATTTTACAGCTATTGAAATTTACGGTAGCCTTGTATTAATTCCGATTTTTTGATCGCCGTTAATGATGTAGACGACAACATAAAAATCTATTCAATTACAATTGAATTTAAATCAAATGAATGCAAAGTGTATGAAGGGGATGTGAATCTTTCAAGTATTATAAGACTGTGTTTATTCGAGTAAAATGCAAAACAACAATGTTCTTTCTCCGGAACACACAAATGCCTAGAATTTAATGAAGTTTTAAAGTGGTTCGAATAAATTACTACTTGCTTAATGTAAAACAGAAAACACCCGAGGTTTTGAGCTTTAGAAATGCTTCTGCATTTCTTGAAAACTTCCAAGTTTGGAACAATGCAAAATATCAACATGAACGGAACGTAAAAAGAAAAAAAACGACGCTATTTGTAATAGACAAGGAATTGTGTTTCTTTTTTCTAAATCTTCCCTCTTTCTGTATTATTCGACAAGGTGTGTAAATTGTTGGATTTTGTCCAGTGTAAATTATATAAACTCTTGATATTGTAACACAGTATAATGGGGGGATGTTGGTGAAAGGTTGGGAGACAAATGTTCATCTGAAATGGTTTTCAGTTTAGTCAGTCTGGCGCGCGGTCTCCAGGGATGTTTCGCAAGCCAATGAACAAGAGAGGGCTGCTAGAATACAATAGGTTATCCGATGTTCGCTTTGGCCTGTGATAAATAACTCTACTCCAAGACGAAAGTGTGTGAGTGTGTTCTCGTGTCTTTTAAATTTTGTCCTTGTACTTTACAGTAAATTGAAAATTTCACCGTAAATTTAATCAACTTTTATAATAAGACACAATATTTCTTCGTCCTCTTCCACCATCTCTCTACTTTAATAAAGCAAAATGTAAATATTCGTTGTGTGAATTTCAAAATCATTTAGAAATATATGCGTGTTTATGGATATGCCAGACAAGAGTCATTCATCATATTTACTCACCTCTCCAATCCATCTCACTTTCTCTTTAGTGAATATATGCGTTATTACATAAGACTCGACCGTATTCTAATGACTAACGATGATAGTAACAGAAACTGGAGCATTATTAAATGTTGCTCGAAAATCTGGGTTGTTGGAGCCCCGATACGTTCCAGGTTATTTAGTTGAAAGTTGAACCCTGTGCTCAATCCTCTTAGTGTGGAAACATTTCACCAAAGGGGGTTCATAACGTGATGCCAGATGTCGCCAGTGCGGTCACTTCATCTGGCACATTCTCGACCCTTCAGCACACATAATACGCCTTCAATATTATTTCAAGCATGCCCCAAAATCAAGTCTTAAACTGTAAAATTTTATAAATTATTTCATTTACCCGATTTAATTGTAAGACTTGATGAAAATTGGTAGTTTAAGAATAGGATTTACTAAAAACGATAGTTTAGAGCAAAAATTTAAAAAAATCCAGTTGAAAATTTACAATTTTTGTACAGAAATAAGTTTAAAATGTCTAAATTTGTTGTCTTTAACGACTTAAAAGTCAAATTTAGGTAAAGCCAATGTTTTAGGACAAATTTTTCTTGAAATATTGATCAGAACGGAAGAATTTCACTCAAAAATCAACTAAAATTAAGGAACTCCTATTTTTGACGACTTAATTATAAAATTATAATTGAAGAAGTAACTTCCTAAAAATTTAAATTAATAATCTAAAATCCAGTTTAAAATTTAAAAAATAGTATCCAAATTACAATCTTTTTTTAATTCACTAATAAAATTCGCTATAAACCAATTATCGGGAACAAATATTTTGTAAAATCTAGACTGAATGTCAAGAATTCAGCTGAATAAGAGACGAAAAGTTTTTAAATCGCTAGCCCTTAATTTAATAGCAGACTTCATTAAAAACTGATGAATTATTATGAATAAATCCTAAAATCCGCGCTAATAATTTAAACTAAACATGTTGGTAGTGCCTTGTTTAACATTTAAGAATAAAATTTAAGAACAAAATTCGGACTTAAAAATACCCCCTCAAAAATCGATTAAATATCTCAAAATCACCTAAAATTAAGTAGCTCTACTATTTTTTACATTATAAAATTTGCTAAAAATTATGACTGAAGAAAAAATTTATAAAAATCTAAATTAGGAATCGAACATCTGAAAGAAAATCAAAAATAAAAGTCTCCAAATTACAATCTTGCTTTAATGCATTAATAAAATTCGCTACAAACCAGTTATTGAGGGCAAACATTATGCAAAATCAGAGCCCTTAATTTAATAGCAAGCTTTATTAAAAACTGATAAGTTGTTACGAAGAAGTATTAAAATCTGCGCTAATAAAAGAAACGTTGGTAGTGCTTCTGTGACTATTTAGGAACAAAATTTAGACTTGAAAATCCTTCTCAAAAATCGATAAAATACCTCAAAATCGTCTTATCTACACAATTCGTTAGCAAAAGTAGTCACAAATTGATAATAATTCAACTCTGAACTGTCTAAAATTGTTTGAATCTGACGACTTAGAGCAGAAATTGTTATAAATTTGATGGTTTATAACAAAATTTAAACTAAAAGTTAAGAATTATATCAGACTCTTCTCAAATAGCAAAATTTACGAAATTTGGTCAAAAATCCTTCTAAACAAGCAACAAAAATGCCTAAATCGTATTCCTTTTATGATTTAGTACCAAAATTCAATAAAAATCAATAATTTAAGAATTAAATATCCTAAAACCTTGACTGTACAGTGACGAGCATATAAAGGAGACCAAGTCTTGAGCGAGGAATATCACTTCTTTCGGTTCGTGTGAATCAGACTGTTTCTCTAGTGAGAATCAAATAGAAAGTATTAGAACGAGTTTTCATCGTACCAAATTTGTAGAATATATTCAGGTAAATACCATAACCTCACCCCTATCTTCTAAATAAATGTCTTTCTTCCCATAGTCTAACCTGTAAAGATTCTGTTACAAGCTTGTTTTACACTGCCACACAAAAAATGGTCTTTTTTATATGCTCATCACTGTACATCAAAATCGAGTAAAAGTGTCCCAGCTTAATCATAAAAATAAATGAAATCGTATTGTATCACATGATTTGGATTTGTTAAAGAAACTTTTCATTGAAATTCGATGAAATTCACATTTTCACAATTTTCTATTCGTCAGATTTTAAAACAAGAAAGTTTACTATAAGAGTGGCAGGCATATAATAATGTTAAAAATTAAAGGTGAAAAGAGCGAAAGAGATGGATGGAGATTTTGTAAAACAAACACGTCACCTCTGTAATACGTTATATTGTTCTCATTTCTACAATTTAAATTGTTTTGTTGTCTTAATTTGTATCGGCAACTGTTGGTGGAAATGAAGTGCGTAAATTTGCGTATACATACAACAAAATATCGTGTAATTTTGATTATTTACAATGTTGTTGTAAATCTAGTAGATGACCCGAGTCGAAATTTTAGCCCTCTTCTGATCCTAAAATTTATATTTGGTCCTCTTTTGATCCTAAAAGGAGTAAAATGGACCTCGTCTCAACCTAAACGTTATTTATGGTCTTCGTTTCACCCGAAATGAAAAAATTCGTCAACCTCATCTCGACCTAAAAAAATTCTATGGTCCTCATTTCTTCCTAAATAAAATCTTGTAGGTTTTTAATACTATAGTAGAGAACGATGTTATAACACCGTCCTATTCTAATACTAAAAATTTGATTTACAACCACCATGTAGATCTCCCTGATAATGGTTGTAGATATCTTTACAACCATAAATTCTTATAAGTCCCCTAAAATAGATTTCCATAAAGCAAATTATAAGTTAGAAAATGCGTTATATTTTGTAAGTTTTTAATAAATGGGGCAAACATTGTCTTTCTAAAATAGAATTTTTTGTAATTCATATGGTTAATAATATAATGAACAGTTATGAAAAACAGGTACTTTTGTACAAAAACTGGTGAAAGTGACTTCTTTCACGGCTTCGTCAATTAAAGACACAATATTGAAAAAATTGCGACTAGAAAGAGGGAGGAGGAGTGGACGAAAGATAATAATAAAAAGGGAAAGAGGTGACGACCCCCCCCCCCCCCCCACTGAGAGACAAATATGGTTTTTTCCTTATTTTTGTTGTGTCTTGAGAAAGAGAGAAAGAGGTAAATGTGCATGAAGGAAAGAGAGAGAGAGGTAAGAGTGCATAAGAAAAATAGAAAGGTAGATAGGTAAGAGTGTATCAGACAAAGAGAGAAGACGCAAGTGAATGAGACCAAATAGATTTTATGACTCATAAAATCTATTTACATTTATTTTACAACCCCATAATGTATGAGGTTGTCAAATTGGTCCTCATTTCGGCCTAAACATCGTTTTTCGTCCGATATATGCCACACTTAGGCTCAAAGTAGGACGAAAAATCTATTGTTAAATGATCCTCCTTTCGACCTACTAACTTTTGAAAAGTTAGTTTTGGGGGTTGAGAAACGAGGGCAAAAATTTCGACTCGGGGAGATTTTCAACAAGAGGAATCTTTAAAAATCTTCACAAATCCATTTTCATTTTAGAATTGATTTATTATACTCATAAATGATACACTTATTTTCTGATTTTATCCATTGAATAATGTATCCACCACTAGGACAATGTTAAAACATACCACAAAGCTGTTCTTAATTCCAACGTTGTGTCGTATAACACATTAGATCTAAAACCACCCACAGTACTACCACACTACTACTATACCACTTAAAGGATACATATATACACCCTTACTAGATTTATCCAATCTCCGTCTATGTTTCCACCCTTCTACTATTATTATACATGTCAGTATATTCCTAGGATCATACAAATTCAGTTCAACAGATTTATTCAAGTGCATGGATTAAGGATAAACGTATACACCACAAGCAATTGATTCCCATTTCACTAGAATTGTAACCATTTCCAGACATTTACAACCATAGTGTATTAGTGCCCTATATGATGATTGTTATGTATTCTCAACTATGTTCAAATCTCAGATAAAGCACTTATATTATTATTGTGAATTATTGGTACAAAAAGATAATATTTTTCCCACTAGAATACCTGACAGATTCAATCACTGTCGTCCAGTATCATTCACAGTCAATAATTTAGATGGGATTACGTTCGAACAACTGTGTTACACTGTATTTGGTGCTTTTTTTGTTGTCGAAAAAATATTAAATTTCGTCAAATTCAATAAGCAATCAGTTACAGCGACTGGATTTTGTTGGGAAATCCAACACTACCACCACATCAATATCGCGTTAAATGAGCAGAATGCTTAATACTTTGTATTAGCAATAGGACACGTACAATCAAAGCTATTTTAACAGAGCCTCCTTGCATTATTCGATAAGGTATTTCTTAATAAAAAAAATAGAGTTATTAACTTACAGTATCGTTGGTATAATTATTCAAATGAGCTTCATTGAAGAGGCAAACTTTCAAGTTGAAGTTTAAGTTTCTAACCATAATTGTTGTTGATGTTGTAAGTAGATGACATTATTGCAGCCACTGTGTTTGGTTGTGAAAACGTCATTATGATGAATTATTGTCGAAATTGGGCCTTAACGATTAATAAATCAAGCTTTATGTACAGGTTTAGAATAATTAGCGGCAACAACAAGATGAAGAAACACCCACTACACAACCCCATTTTGCTCTTACTCATACTCTATACTACATCATACGAAACAGGGGTTGTTTTGGAAGTTTTGTTATCATGAATTAGATCTATTTGTTTTGTCTGTCTATCTAATTCATTTATGTTGATAATTAAAGCAAATGATGGAAATCGCATTTTACAACTTAATAATACTTGATAAATATTAATGAATTTTATAAAATCCTACCAATTTGGAGGCGGCACCGTTCCTGTAGAGGTCCCTATGTTCTTGAAGAATATGCAAATACGAAATCGAAATGGTAATTTCATTGTAATCCACGATTATACGAATTCTGCGAACTTGATCAAAACTATTAATCCTTAGATTTTATTGTCTTTGTGCATCAATTATAAGTTTGTTAGTAGTCTACACACTATTATTATTATTATTGTTAGAGTTTCTCAATTTTCCACCAGAATACGATTGGAAGAAACAACAATCAAATCACAATTTTAATTAAATCAACAACAAGAGAGAAATAAAAAGAATCAAAGTAACAATACTAAATTTACAATATATACAAGTTACAATACGAGAACAAATGACATCTTGAAACAATATGGCCGTGTGTTGGACATAAAATCAATGTGTACAGATGGATTTCTGGGGCGTTCTATATCGTTCGTCTATATTATTGCCAGTGTGTCTTTGTTCCATTCTATACGTCTTGAAGCGAAATTAAATTAGGTCTCGTTTTATAAAATTAAATTTTGATTTGAAACGTTAAGCAAATCGTTTTTTACGAGCAGTGTGACAGGTGTAGTGGAAGACTCATCCAGTACTGCCAATTCATTGCTATAGTCGCTCGATTCTTGACGACATCCTTTACAAAGATATATCGTTTCTAGACGTGTTTAAAAAACAGAAATTCACTTTAAAACTTACTCCCTTAAAATGTTGTCGTATTCTATTATTTATTTTTTTTAAATGCTAAAGTTTCTCTCTATTATTATTTTTATTATTCGTCTTATATACAGTCGGTAGAAACTGTCAGCAAAATACTGTTGCTACCCATTTCACACGCTTTTAACTCTTTACTGTTTACTGTGGCGTAATAAATTAATTGTGACGTTCTATTTTATTTTCTTATGATGGTTTCTATATAATGAAATACTAAAAATTTCCAGTTACAACAACAGAACCTCAAGTTTGCAAGTTGAAATAGAACAATTAACATTTGACGTCTTTCTCATACTTACCATCCATTACTTACAATCATGTAAGAATCTGTGTGATATTTGTAAAGTTGCAATTTCAATTTCTAAATAGAGAACACGAAATATATAAAAGTTTCCTCTCTTTTTTCTTCTTCTTCTTCTTCTGTTATTGAAGTAGAAAACTACTACGTGAACGGAATGTTTCTGAGTAGAAGAATAATGGTGTCGAATTTAGGGTAACACTAAATTCGATTAAAAAACTACACGATGATTAATGTTGGTACTCAAGTTTAATTTAGAAATTGAAACTGTTTGAATTGAACCCAAAGTTGGATAATGGCGTGGACATGTTGCTTCTAAACAAGCACTGTAGTCACTAAGCTTAGGAATCGTGAAGTTCCTTTAAACTGTCGTCGGCATGGCCCATAAACGTACGTGATTTTAGCAATAATAAGGATCAATAATATTTTATTGGCAAATTTCTAATGAAACATTTCATTAAACTCAAAATATTAACTAATTTTGTATTTTTCATTCGGATTTATTACCATTAAATATCAATAATTCCAACCCACTTGCTACGCCTATAAAAAAGCTTAATAGAGGTGGAAAATAGCTACAGTAGACCATTTGGTTGTTGTCTATGATGTCGCTTGATCACTTTATTAACTACTTTGAATAATTGTAATCTTACAATCGCAATTAATAAATGTATAATTCTGTTGAGAAATTGAACGCTTACTTATATGATAGTTAGGGACAGAGACGTCATAGCCCCCAGACCAGGGCAAATCCCTCTGCTGATGTCACTGCTCTGAACTATCTTACACTGTATAGTGGTATTCTGAATAGATACATGGGAGAAATTAGATACATGGGAAAATACATTGGTCGCGCCCATCTGTACTATTTACATATTAGTTAGAAAGAGACTGAGAGAGCGTAGGTGGTCTAGAAATTAAAAATGATGGCGGATATTACTACCCACCCTTAGTACTTTGACCGAACAAAGCAATTTCTTTTGTAAGAAAAAACCATGTGTTTTGTGAATATGGTATCTCTGTCTATTATTCACGAAACATGTGATTTGACAAAGAAGGGACATGGGCGGGACCAATGTTTCTCCCATGTATCTATTCAGAAAACCATTACGGTATGTTAGCACTCTCAAATCGCACTCGATCTCCATCGACCTCTCTGTTTATTTGTTGCGTTTAAAATACTATAATCGTCCAACATAGTTGATGAGGTGAGTGAGAAAAGTCACAAACAATAAACAGGCGATCTACTGTAGCTGATTTTTGCCCCCTTTTCTCGTGTTACATTTTCATAAGCGTAGCGAGTAAGTGGGTTCAAGTACTTATTGAAATACAAACGTACAGCAAAAATCAGAAGTCACGTATGTCCATGGCGTATGTTGTGATAATCGCGCGACAATCTAAAATAAACTCACAATCCCGCTGATAAGTAATAAAATAACTAAGCCTAAAAATCGTAAGATTAGTTGAGATTATCGCGCGACTTCTAGCAGCGTGCGCCACGGACTTACAATAAATAAAATCCTAGTGACAAATTTCTAATTAAATTCAAAATATAAACTGATTTTGTATGTTTCATTCTATTAATTAACATAATCTATCATGAATGTTGAGAGATTGAGCGCGACTGTAGAGCGCTTACTTGTAGGCTAGTCCGGAACAGTGACGTCAGAGCCAGAGACCGGGGCAAATCCCGCTGCTTACTAATAAAAGATTATTTTCATAGAGCCGTAGTCAGAAAACTGATTGCGTTTTTTTTTGCAAGGCAACTTTTAAAGTAACAATAATTTGAGGGGAAACACACTGTACAAGTTTATGAAAATAACCTCTAATGTAGGCCATTTATACAGAGCAACTAAACCACTCTATATTGTTCAGTGCAACTCTCTGAAGAGCAGTACAAATGTTTTGATTCTCTCTCTTAAACTATTTCGCCATATTTAAAACTGTGCTATTTTCAAATGGTTTATTCTTTGATTCGTTTCAATGCACAGTAAAAGACTTGAGTATTATCAAATTGTTAGATGAAAGGGTTTTTGTTAATTTCATAGTATAGTAGAAGTGAGATAGACAGCTATTAGTGAATGGTACGTATCTATATATATGGAATAGAATTGGGTGACACTACTGGCGGACTGATTGGCTCCCTTGAGAACAGTAGCATTTGCGTCACGTCATGAACCGTGTTTCTGTGGAATTGATTGCAGGCTTTAAATCATACAAGCAGTTAACCGCAGACAGGCTACTGAACCATCTCTCTGTAGTATGCTTACATTCTATACTAAAAGACGAGGATATATACACACACCTCTACCTATGTATATACAATTTTAGATTATGTGGCTTCTATATACTACTATATAAAACATTGGATTATTTTTAAGAAAAAATTATGTACAGCCTACACATGTGGGTGTATTATCGGAGAGTCTATCTTGAGATTTATTAAATTATGATATATTTTTATGAGGGACGCAACAGTCATCTTAAAATCGTATCAATTTATTTTAAGCTACACACTAATTGTGGTGTATTTTCTTGTTCAGTTTTTTTGAAATGTTCCACAAATTGAGGAGGATTTTCGATAAAATATCAGGCGAGATCTCCTTTACGTCCAGTAAATAAATAAACGATGAAAAACTTTACTGAAATGAATTTCAGTTTATTTCTATTTTTATTTTTGTTATGTTGCATTCATAGCAATTGTTGTAATTATACTCATATGCTTGTGGAAATAACAATGTCCGGAAATTATATAAAAGATTGTTGTAACAACAGCAGCTAGTAATATTAATGAAAGTGCACGAATTTTCCACAACTAACTAATTCCATTTAGACTTTACTATATTCTAGTTAAGTCTAAGTATTGGTAGTGCTTTACAAGTTATATTTAGTAATCCAAAAGACAAATATCGTCAAGAACTACTTTCAAGTTTTAATCCATATTCTACAAGTTTAGGTTGTGTTTTCACATCCCAGTTATTATCTACAATAAAAGCTCAATTATATGACGATATCTATCGGTTCGATAATACGATGGTGTTATAAATTGTAACTAACGTGATATCAAGACATTCAACACTTGACGTCATTGATTAGTTATCAAAATGTGAGAAGTGATCATGAATGCAACAAGAGTTTGAGTTACGATCCATACGCCTCCATTCATTGTCTTTGCAATTCATAATCATCAAAGTAATCCCTTTTTTCTTTTACTGAATGAACAATTAGAAGACTTCAAATGAATATTTCACGCCAAAAAATCCACAAAAACTGAATATAATTTTTGACTTTCTGGCAATATTTTCCTAACAAAAAACGAAGTGTGATAGATTTATGTAATAGTGTAAGTGCTTTTGAAATATTTTCAGAAATAATTTTGAAATTTCTACTGCATTTGTATAGTCTAAAATAGCAGGTTTTCTTATTGCTCAAGAATTGAAGATTTAAAGCCCCTTTACATTGTCCGAGTTTTGTATCCGAGTTTTCTATTCGATTTTATATCCGAATTTATCTTAAATCCCAGAGTTTTCTTATTGCTTAAGAAATGAAGATTCAAATCCCCTTTACATTGTCCGAGTTTTGTACCCGATTCTTCTATTCGATTTTATATCCGAATTCATCTTGAATCCCAGATATTTTCATCTTTACATTATCCGAATGTGTTGCTCTATTAGCTCAGGCGCCATACTTTCAATTTGCTTACAAACCCATATTCTCAAGACAGTGTACTGTGCATAACACTTTTGGGCAAATTGGATGAAAAGTCGGATAAAATTAGAGACCGTTCTATTCTGGAAAAATTGAACGAAATTTCTCGAATGTAATGGTTTGAATAAGAAATCGGATGAAAAATCGGATGAAATTAGAGACCGTTCTATTCTGGAAAAATTAATGAAATTTCTCAGATGTAATGGCTTAGATAAGAAATCGGATGGTGTAAAGACATAAATTTCTTGTTTGATTTGCTCGGGACAAATAAAGATGAAAATATCTGGGATCCGAGATAAATTCGGATATAAAATCGACTAGAAAAATTGGATATAAAAGTCGGACTATGTAAAGGGGATTTTAGTACAACTGATTTTAAGCCTTGAACTCTAAATTAAAAGTAAAAAATTGTACTATAATTTAAAAAAAAATGTGTGTAAAATACATGATTTAAGATTTGTTTTAAAATTTGTATTTTAGCATGTAATCATAACTCAAAAATCGACTAATTGTAAGACTGCTCCAATTGTATTTTTTCACTTCTTTAATACCAATTTAAATTTTCGACTGAAACTAAAGAATTCAGTTCTAAAAATTAGTTATAACTCAAAATTACTAAAAGTGCCCCAATCGTATTATTTCTTCTGCTTTAATACGAACTTTTGCTGAAAATTTAGATTTAGAACTTACAAGGAAAGTGACACAACTGTCCATCTCCGATTTTGATAAAACTTTGTACACAGGTAGAGCATCAAAATATAAAGGATGTATTATTTTTTATCTGCCCTTGTTCCACATTAAGGGGTGAAATTACCCCTTGAACTTACCCCGAAAACACATTTTTCGCTATATATCGATAACCAAGCAAGATATAAAATTCAATCAAAAACTAAAATATTCTATATTCTTCTATCTTGCAGGGGTTGAAAAACATATATCACATTCCTTATTAGGCTTTAAATATGGGACATCCTTTTTCATTTAACCAAATATCTGGGTTCTGTGACTCAAAATCAAGATTAAATTGAGACTTTAGTATGATGACGAGGAATTTAACGAAAAAATTGACTAAATCTTGTCTTTTTGAAAGCTCAGTAATAAAATTTGCTAAAAAACGATGATGATTTCAGAATAAATGCCTCAAAATCTAAACACCCAGCTCTAAATCAAAAATAAAAGTGTTCATTACAATATTTTTACCATTTATTAACAAAATTCATTAGAAACCAACTATTTAGGATAAAGATGTTGTAAAATCTAGACTAAAAGTCGAAAATTCAGCCCAATAACTGACGAAAAGCTTCTAAATCGTGACCTCTTTTCAATTTAATAGCAAACTTTATTAAAAAACGATCATTTAGGACAAAAAAAATGTAGTACTTGTTTTACCATTTAAGAAGAAAATTCGAATATCCTCCTCAAAAAGAAAATTAAATACGCCAAAATCGGCTCCTCTGTATACAACTCATTAAAGAAATTAGTTAAAAATAATACGACTCTGAATTGCCTTAGATTGTTTGACGACTTAAGAAAACAATTTGTCAAAAAAATGACGATTTAGAATAGCAAAATCTTCTGAAAATCTAGACTTAAAATCAAGAATTCACCTAGAAAGTCGACAAACGTGACTAAACTGTCTCTCTTCAAATATCAAAATTTGCCAAAAAAATTGTTGATTTGAACAGATAATGTAGTGAAAAGTATCTAAATCTTTACGACTTGAAAGTAAAATTTACAAAAATTGTAATTTAATGACGAAAATTCGCTTAAATCTAGACTTAAATTCGAGAATTCGAATCGAAGTGCTCCTAAAAGCCATACATTTTCAGGTAATTCTTAGTAAATATCACTAAAATATAGAAAATTTTAGTAGAATTTAGAAATTTTTGTTTATTTGCCATCGATCGATATTGATAAAGAAATATTATAAAATAATGGATTAAGTGGAATGCAATTTTCAAGATTTCTTACAGGTGACTGCACTGAAAAAAGTCTCAAACGAAACGAAAATATTTACTTACAGTGAGATGAAAATCACAAATTTATAAGAAAATTCTAGAAACACAGAATAACAATAGTTTCAATATTGATAAATTAAGGATGTAACAGTAACAGATTATTTATTTTGTAACAATTCTAGTATAAAGCTTTTTTGATTTCTAATAATCTACAGAAACTCTTGTTTGTTTCTGTCAAACTTCTTGTTGAACACTCAAAATTATTAATATGCCTTATTATTATTTGTTAATATAACAATTTTATACAATTCAAGTTCATTCACGATGCTTTGTTCTTATTGATGATGGCCAACTGGCGCATCCACCAATTTTCGTCATGTTGAACATAAGTAGAATGAGAATTACAAAATCATGCAAATCAGAAAACAGATTTTTAATTAGTCCGGACCTTTTCCACTGGATCTAACTCATGGAACAGGAATAATTAATGAAAAACACAGCGAAAGTGTACTGGAGAATAGTTTAGTGCGTGTAGAATGATGAATATTTTTAAATAAATACCATGAACAAGGGAAAAATGTCATAATTTCGAAATTTTTGCACTAAAAGAGAAGTCTCTATTCTTCAGATTCTCTAATAATTTCAGTCTAGAATCTTGCAGAATGTCCTTTATCAACATTTTCGTTCAAAGCGTTGCTCCTTTCGTGTACTTAATCTGGGATAGATGCCCAATTTGTCCCTTCTTACAATTAGTTACTCTACCCTGAACAATCGTCAAAGGCTAATAAGTTGCAAATTTACAGACTCTAACTGACCTTAATTCGTTTGTGTTTAAATTAATAAAATAAAGACCATTACGCTTAAGAATCCTCTGATTAATCATCTCAAATTTTATAAATAAAATAAAATATTGATCGTTAAAACGTTTGTAATCAGCAACCCTTTACTGTATCTCTATAATTGTTGAAATACACACCCCCATCACTTCTATTACCTCACTAACACGTGCCACTAAATCGATTAAGGCTTATTTAATCTATTAACAGTATCGATTCACCCTTCTCTTAATAGAAATTAGTTCAAGACTTGATGGTGAAGTTGGGAACAACTTGACTATCTATTAGATAGTTTCACTTTAACTCACACACACACACACACATACACACATTGTTGTTCATTAATTGTAAATCCAAAAATTTGAATCTTATTTGAATTTGTCATCTTATCATCAAACGATAAATTTCTGATGAAACGATGCGTCATTTATATTTAGATGAGTAAGTCTCTTATCAGAAAACTTACACAAATATTGGATATGTTAACCGTTCTTGTTAGTTTCCCGTAATCTTATCATCAATTAACTATAAAAGAAACATGTCACTACCAAATTTTCTAATATTTTCAATTATTTTAATTATAATTAAAGCTCGACCTTATAGCGATAAACGCGAAATATCTCCATTTTTTTGTGATCGAGATTGTCCATTTCCTTGTATTCTATCTACTTCTATATCATTAGAAGATAAAGGTAAGTTGTATATAAATAATAAATTGTAGTCTTGTAGTCAATCTAATAAATTTTTATTTGAAATATTAGAGAAATTTCGAATTTGTAGTGAAGATCCAACGATTAATTTTAAAACGAACTGTTTCAACCCAAAATTGTTCAAGTGTGATGATCATGTGCAATGTCCTGAAACTTATAAATGTTGTGAAACTTCATTTGTACCATTTAAAGTTTGTAAATTGATTAGAACGACAAAAACGAAAAATTCCATCACGTTTGAGTTGGAAAAATCGAAAATTGTCTACACGACCGATGATGAACAAACGCTATTTTCCGCTTTCATATCGAATTTACGATACAATTTAACTGTTAATAATTTAACAAAAAATAACGATTTTGTTGGTAATATTAGAAAAATTGAAATTTTGAATAATTTTAAATATAGTGACGAATCGGGGTTGGAAAATCGGAAAAACAGCACAGACACGGATCGATTGTTGATCCCAATACCGATACCTGATGGGGAATTACAGAAGAATAATTTCACAGAAAATACGCCTATAGAAGATGAATTTGTCACAAATACAATTCCAAGAATTATAAATCGTGATTATGATTATAGTGGTAGCGGAGATTACGAAACTGACGACGAGGATTTAAAATTCGATTATATTTACTGAAATTATCAAGCAATATTCGTGCAATTTTTGACTATTTTTCATTAAATAAATAAACAAATAAATGATAAGGAATTGTGTTTATCAGTTGCATTACACACCTGTAATTTAATTTTTTTATTTCTGATTAATTAGAGTAAATTCAACGGGAAGTCTATTCAAAATATTGTTGATATAAAGTTGACATTGTCTCTTTAAAAATAATGAAGACAATGATATTTCAGCTAGGTAGAAATCGTGGGTATATTCAAAACAAACAGAATAGCTATGTGACTATGCTATTATGTTGTCAACGTGGCAGAGTGGCAGGTAACTTGCAGCTTTCTCGCAGCTTTTTAATTTATGAATTTAATTAACTTTGTGTTCAGTTTGTGTTAATGTGACTGTGGTGCACTGACTGTTCCACCCATTTGCCCTGCGAATTCTCGTTAAAAATTGATATTTTTTTCAAAAAATTGAATGTAGGTAGTAGGGTAATAAGAGGTGGTTATGTAAATGTTAACAAAACCAAACTGTAATGAAATTAAACAATACAGTTGAGATTTGATATGTTTTCATTAAACGAGATCTAATGTACATTAAACTAGGTTTTCTATTTTCCCAACTATATAGTTGTGTGGTTATATATATTTTTCGTTGAAGAAAATAGAATTTCCCTCGAGCTATAAATAATTCATGATTTCACAAACTACAGAGCACTGTAGACCAACTGTTTCGTACATAGAGAGACAATGTGATCACTAACTGGATGATTATTTTATAGTTAGCTTACGGGCTAGATACCGTTTTGTATGCATATGGGTGAATCGAATAGTTAAGGGATGATATTGGAGAGAATTTAGACAGATTCTCTTTGTTATACCATTTCCCAGTCGTTTTTTTTTTTCGAAAAACTTCTCTTTCAACATTTGCTTATAGAGAACTGAATCAATTTTTGTCTCTTATAATTTCACGAAAATATGTTTTCTATCTTTTTATTTTCTGCTCGAGCTCCTCGCCTAATTGCTTTCTTTCCCTTGTTTTTTATTCTTCATCACTAATATATTGATTGATGTTTGTTATCGAATTTCGAGCTTTAAGCTCAACAACTGTACAAAAGTTGATTCGTTTCGTTCAATGTCCGATTCGAATATCTTAAACTAATAATGGTTTAAAGAGAGAATAGTAGAAATTATGAATAAGAAGGATCTACAGACGCTTGCTTCTATCAGGATTTTAGTTTGGCGGCGTCGTGTGGGAGTGGCGTCGCTAGTGCGTCTGTCGAGATCGGCGCAGCGCAGCTTCACAATAATCAGTCTCTCTCTCCAGTTTCCGCGCGCTCTTCCAAACAACAGGACGTTAAATTTTAAACAAATCGGATGTTATTGTCACAATTATTATTTATTATTAATTCAATTAAATGAAAACATGCAATATAAACAAATAAACAATCAATTAGATGTATAATTGTGTGTTGTCAGTGTGAATATTTAGTGATTTTTTTTTAGAAAAAGTGAAAAGTTTATCGAAACTTTTTATTAAAAATGGGTCCTGTTAGGATCAGAAGACGATCATTATCACTATTTATAACCAACAACATTATTATGACACTATTGGCCTCAATCACCGGTTAGTTGATTTTGAGTTTTAGTTTCTTTTCCGGTAGCGCTCAACACCCGGATGCGTTCAGTTACGCTCTACCGAAGCGGCATGTTAATTTGTCTATACGATAAATAATCCAAAGAGTAATGTTGTTTCTAAAAAAGTCACAGATAATGGGACAGTTTAGATAAGAAACCCTTGAAAGGGTAGTTTTGCATACCCTAAACCTCCAATCTGTCATGTGTCAAAGACGATTCCAATTGTAATGTGAATACAGCTATTCTCTTATACTAAATATAGGATGGGATAAGAAATAGACACTCCAATAAGTGGAGTTGACTGCCTCCTTATAGGATTAGGGGTGTACCATTTGTATTCTCATTGGATTTTTAAATTGAGTTTTATATTGAAATGGAAACAGTATTGTTATTGACAGGATAACTAAACTAACAAGACAACTTCGAACAAGTTTGAATAAGCTACTCGAAATCTTAGGCCAATTTTAATGAATCCCACAGTAACCAATTTGTCTTTGCGATATATTCATGTTTCACAAAAAATAAAAATAAAGCCTCAAAGAGGCGAGCGAGCGGTTGAATTAATTTTTGCCTATTTAAACTAATTTACAGCTTTAGTAATTTTTCACCTACACTCTCATTTAATCGTTCGAATAATTTCAGTTCATTTAACAAGAGAGAATTACATCAATTAAGCCTTTTTATAGCAATAATAATAAATTATTTTTAAAGTAAGATTAATATTACTCGAATCGTGATGAATTCAAATAATTTTTTTTTTTTGAAATTGGCCTATTTTATTGCACTATACACAAGGTGTTCTGTTGTTATAAAATTTGTCAATCGTAATCTTCCAATTTGTATTGAAAGTATAAAAGTTGGCGCTGTTTCAATAAATTCGAAAAGAAAATTGAGTCGACATATTCACCAAAACATGTCTCAACGTATTTTCGGTTTGAAATTGATGTTTATTTGCATAAAAATCCATAAACTGGTTCAAGTTAGTTTCAAGCAATAATAAACGAGAATCTCTCAGTTATTCTCCCATTGGATACGAATTAGCAGCGATAATTACAACAAGCTTGGAGAAAGCTTTAAAAAAAAATGCTTACAGTTGATATGTAAAGCACAAAAATTCTCTAGTGGAGGAGAAATTTTTCCGGCTGAAATTAGTCAAAAAAAGTTTAATTCTATTATTTAAACAAGAAACTTTAACAATACGCTACGACAGCCATGTTCAATCTTCATCATCAAAACTTCCTAGATAGAAAAAAATTCATATCGCTCTCAAATTTCTAGTTAAATTTAGATGTTTTACAATTATTTCTAATAAGAATCACAACAATAATAAATCAAGCGAGTTGTAGAAAGTTTTTTGATTAAACTTCAACCATCATGAAAAGTGACAGACTTTATACAACAATAGAGTTGGTGTTTCATTTTCTCTACAATAAAAGTTTATTGTTTTATTTGAAGAGAATTTTCAAGTTTTTTTCTTATTCACGTAATCATTTGTGGTAGTAGTGTCAACATTTGTCGTATAATAATCAGAAATTTCGGTGGAGTTTAACGTCATGGTGCTGGTTCAACTTGCCGTAGGGTGTCGAGATAGGAACGTTCTTGAGCTTTACGTTTACACACATAGGAATTAGAATTTCTTATTTTTATAGATGTGCATTTGGAACGCGATTTTTTCGTTGGAATAAAACGAAGAATAACAATCTCGCTATTGTTGAACTAAACGTATAAATCTAATTATGAATAATATTCCATTGAAAATTGTGTTTCTATTTGAAAATCTCTATTTTCAGACAATTTAATCATATTTCTCGAAGAATTATGTGTTAAATTTTATTTAAATGGATGTATTATCCTGAAAATTGTACTGTAAAATCTATATTTTATATCCTGAAAGTACTTATGTAAATTAATATACATATAATTCTGATAGTGTCTCTCATATTATGAGATGCTTTTACTCCAATTACCTACTTATATTATTAATGTTTTGTAATATTAAACTATTATAGGAGAATTATCTATAAATTTCAATTATATCAACATACACAAATTTCGTGTGAATTTCTAAATTGAAAAGTTCTAAATTTCTTAGATCTTGTTTCCGGATTTCTGTTGAGATCTTTGCGTGTATCTGACAACATAAGAACATCTCCTAGATTTGATGACAACAAATATACACGAGTGAAGCTTCTTTATATTCTGAATGTCAAGAATTCTCTTTTTGTTTATAAGACACGGCATTACGAGGGTGTTTCTTTTACAACTCTCACAACTAATGAGATGTTTCCCCACTAAATGTCAGAGAATTTTGTGTATACAGTTACAGAATACCATCAAAATTGCACTGATCCTCCCTTATTTGAAAAGAAACAAATTCCACCCCACTGTAAATTTTGTGGAACATGAAAGATAAAATACGATTTGTGTGTGGGGACGTTGCCGAAAATTGTGTACAAAGGGGTGGTTTTTGTTTTAAAAAAAAATGTAATAAACCCTTTTGTCCAATCGTGTAGATGTAGAGTCAGTCAGCTATCTAAATTCGCCTTTTTGTCCTCTCCATTCGTTGATCGAATCTTATTTGAAATTCTCGATGTAATAGCAATATCGATAAAAGAAATTCTCTTTATATAATCAATGCGACATTTCACTAATGCAGAGTACAATTTTCTTAAAGCTATCATCCCCCATTCTTATCATCCTATATTCTCTCATATATTTAGTATAAATTTACAATAATTTCACCCGAATTGTTATTGTTATCATATATATTAATAATTTTTTGGTGATAAATAAACGTTTATACGGGAGGGTTGTAATAAATCAAATAGAAAAACGACAATATCTGTTATACAACTTCAACCCCTATATATTCATCTCAGAATTTCAGGACGTTATATATGCCTTGTTTTAATTTCAACAAATTAGTTTTATTGCTTGTATGGTTTTAATAGCACACAGCCATTACTCTTTTCGACATCATTGCGGTCAATTCCACTAATTCCCAAGACTAATATTTATATATCCGGTAATATATGGGCATTAAAGTCGATTCGTGGCACCATCATGCCAAATTTTTTAGATATTATAACATAAAAACGAGTTTAATTATAGTTGAAAATTTTTGCTTGAATATAAACCAAGACGGATTGAATTAAAGATTGCGCTTGTATTACAATTTTCGAATCTTTCTCAGAAATTAATTATTGTAAATCTGGTAGTTAATGCGACAAATTTCACAGTTTGACCTAAATACTGAAGTTTAACAATTCGCGGTTTAGATAGTTTGAAGTTAACGGGTGAATTAATAAGCTAAAATAAATTGGATATTCCGAGGGAATAAGGGGTGAATTTGTTATTTTATTATAAATCTAAAAGCGTCGTCTTCAAATAAATATTCCCCTATTAATCTTTGATATGGTTGAAGACATACATACGTATTTTTCTTGGTAAATGTTGAAACAACAGTAATTAATCAATATTTTAAATTTATCTACAATATACATGATTTTAAAATTTATGATACGAAATTATTTATGTTTTATATTCCAGTATAACAACCTAAATAATCATCAACTGGAAAGAATATAATTGAAAAATGTTTAAAAAAAAAATTGATGTTTCAATTAACACGCTATTGTTGTAATTTAATCGAGATGCTAATAATAACAACAGGAATTCATTAAAGCAAAACCTGGGGCAATTAACTAAAAAATACCAAACCAATATTCAACTCATCTACACAAATTTAGCAAAACTTACCCTAATTAGTTACCCTATCATAGATTTAGGTTTAATAAATAAATTCAATATTGTATCAGAAATCAAATATCGTTCGAGGTTTCACTATTGTATTATTTCGTGTAGATCATATCGTTCAGGATCAAATTAGATGAGTAAATCGTAGGGTATCTTTACCAAAAGACACCAGATATTTTCAATGTCTCCTATATTGGGGACGCAAAAAATTCGTATTGTGTTTGTGGAATCAAATTGAACAAATAAGGGATCATTTTTTGTGTTGTTTATGAGAATTACTATATTTTGCTACAAAAACAAATGTGTCTCTCGATTTTCTCTTTTTTTACTTGTTAATCAATAAATTGGTAGATCAACTGCAATAGTAGAAACACCATCTAGTGTTATAAATAATTCTGAAATAGCATTTTTAAAGCTACAATTTTAAACCACAAGATTACCCAGTTGGACTGTAATTTTATCTTGTTTTTCCCTAATTTTTTTTTTGCTTGTATTAAATGCAGTAATTCAAAGCTATACAGGGTTATTCACGTTAGACAAAAATTCTTATGACAACCCCTATTAGTTGGCAATTCGACAAATATTTCAAGGATTTATAAAGGGTCTACAAGGACAAGGTAGAGGAGTTTTTGACCAATTCCCATCAAAGCTACATCCTCTTCACGTACTTTGGTTTGGTGGAGGCTACCTAACAGACCTCTATTGAACTGTTTTTGACGCAGCTCACCCGCCGATACCTAAGGGTTTTTAACCACTACCCTGATACTACCCGTGGTACCGCATCACACCATTCGTGGCCCTGCAAGCTGTCATACCGGTGAATCTACCACCAAACATGATAACTTGCAGGCCCACTTCCAGTTGAGTCCTGTAGCACTCGGTACTGGCCAACCACTCTCCCGCTGTCAGTTAGCTAAATCCAACGTGACGCTGCCACAACGTCACGAAAGGCTTACCCAGCCCCCACCGCGAGGCGGTTGACATGCGAGGAAGATTTGCTCTGGTTTTCATAACCAGAACTTCATCCAACGGTTAGCCAAAACTATCCGCGGATGTTTAAGGGCCAATTGGTCTACAGCAACAACAAATGGAAAGTTTAACGCCACATACCTGCCGTTAGGTTCAACTCTGACGGTCCCTATGGGTATAGGCTAGTATGATATTCCTAGCTACCAGTTCTCATCAGAGCTACAGGTTCTTCAGAGGTTTGGTCGAGGCCACTTAGTAGATATCCACTGACTATGCCGGTCAATACCCGAGCTGTTTTTGACGCAGCACCCTTCTCATCTCCGCTATTTTACCAGAGCAAGGGCTCATTTCTCACTTACCCGAATACCTAAGCTTTGTAACCACTACACCCACGAAGCCTACTCCAACGTTTTATTCCGACAATATTTCAATTTCTGCCAACCAACTACACGCATAAATCGACTAAGTATGGCTCGTAGACCATCGTAAAATTGATTTTTTTTCGTTTTTCTCATTTGCATCTTGTAAAAATTGGGAGAAAAAACGTGATGGAGATCTATTGTTGAAAAAATGAGTAAACATAGTGTGAGTAATCTTTTCTTTTGCTTACCATTTGTCACTTGATAGGGTAAGATTGTTTATGGCTAATTCAGTGTTTATTGCTCTTATTCTTATTTCTTTTAATGTAAAAATAATCGCGATATAAGTCAATAAATGATCATCATCAGTCCATTTTTCAAACGAATAAAAACTAGAAAAATATTTTCAAAAGCAACAGGCGGTTGAAACTGGACTGAAACCGATCAACACGTCCACACGATGAATTTTGATTCGGTTCGATTCGGCTTTCTTTGTTCCGGACCGACTTGGATCGGTTTGGGCTCGGCATCGTTCGGGTCGGCTTTTGGTAAGTCGGTGAGGCCTACCGGCACGTCTACATTGATTCGGCTCAAGCCGAATAATGCCGATCGGCATAATGTGGACGCGCCTATCCAATTTCTTTAAAAAACAAACAGACACGGAATTAACATAAACAATCTTACTCAAACAAGTTGAAAACAGTAAATAAAGGTGAAGGTTCCTCACTAGATTCATTCATTTTTTTCAACAGTTGATCTCCACCACTTTTGCCCCACGGAAAAATCAATTTTATTCTATTCTTAGTCGGTTTATGCGTGTAGTTGGTAGACAGAAATCGCGACATTGCTAGAATAAAGTGTCTTTTGGTCAATTTCTCAATGAGCTACAAAGTTCCAACTATGCTAAAATGTTCTCCAGAAACTCTCATACAAATTCTTGAAATATTGTTCGAATAACTCGCCATAAGAACTTTTCGTTTGACATAAATACAAAAATTCGATTTGTTTAACTATAAATTAGCGATTTTAATCGTACCAAAGCAGGTGTTGGAGTCCCTTCGGTATTAAAATGCACGATTTACGCCCCATCATTCGTACCCCTACAGTGTACCCGATTATGCGTTGTGAATATTGAACGTATTGCATGTGAAAACATATTGACAAGGGATGGTGGTGGTGGTGATGTTACTCATCTCTAGTCATGGTGTTTGTTATTGGTGTGATCGTTTTAGGTCGAATACCAAACCGTTTAATTACCCGACTGTCTTTGACATTGGAACTCATCTCGATAATGGTTTTAATTAATTTAAAACTTTATATCACCCTTATATTCGTTCGGAATTTTCTTCATTTTATTATTTCAAACACCGACTAGATAATAAAATAATATAGTAGAACCATTAATTAAAACCATACCAAGCCTTTAGAAGCTGTATAGTTTCATGAAATTACAACACACTATACTGTTGTGTCAGTTTCATTACACAACTCACACGATCCAGTGAACTATTGTTGTTTTAATTGCCCAAAAGGAAATAAAGAATCGATATTTTGAAACGGCAATTCTGTTAAAAATTGAATTTATTAAAATTTAAACCAACAACACGATTATTTTTAACTTAAACCAAATTAAATCTATCATCTAGATGAAAACTAATTAATATTTCCAGTTATTTTCGTGGCTTTTCTTCGTACTCATTAAACGAATTTCTCTGCTCTCTATCTTGTCAATTTACGGCTTCAAAATAGACGTTTTCGTCTAGTTTAGATTTTATGACAGGGAAAACAATTAATTCCAGTATAAGCCACTTTTTTCGTATTTGTTCCCGTTATTACATTTGGGCGAGAAAATAAAGGAGATTCAAGTATGTAGACTTTTTATTGTCGCTCTCGAATTTTTTCCTAGGTAACATTTATATTCAATTCAAACAATAGGATATAATTCAAGGAGCGAACACTCTCTGCCACTGGCATCCATTTCTATATTTTCCAACGACAAAAAAAAAACTGTCAAACGATATAAAATAGAATAAAATCTACAATAAAGCGGAAAAGCGCAAGTTATCTTTTTATTTGAACATACCGTAAAAAAATCAAATGTTATATTGTTGATATTCGTTTTAGATATGTGTCGAAACAGATATACAAATTTTCCAGTTGATAAATTCACAATTCCTTCATTTTCTTTTCTTATATCGCCGGTCTGTTTAAGATTGACAATAGTTGAAACTAGAGTGGTAGGTATAATAAAATCTGATGTTTCGTATCTGATGAAAAATAGAACCACCATTTCATTGTGTTATCTTCGTATGTATTTTATGATGGATTAAACTCTTGGCTTCTGTACGATGATCCTTATAATGATGATGATGATGATGATGATGGTTGCGCTATGAAAATCTCTTCGCTTCGAATTCCATGAAGTTGAGTCGATAATTCACTCCCCAACAACAAAGAAAAAGATAAGATCAGTGTGTGGAATGTTTGGCAATCGTTGTAATCTCTTGATTCTCATCTATTTTATTGCGTTTTCATATGTTTTGATCGATTTAACGAAAATAATTAGAGAATTTTGATAAAAACTAGATTTACACAATAAAAAATTAGTGACGGGCGAAATTTTGGCTCTCGTTTCAAACCCCAAAACCCACTTTTCAAGACTTAGTAGGTTGAAAGGAGGATCATTGAACAATGGATGTTTAGGCCGAAATGAGGACCAATTTGACAACCTTATAATTTATGGAGTTGTAAAATAAATGTAAATACATTTTATGAGTCATAAAATCTATTTGGTCTTATTCACTTGCATCCTCTCTCTTTGTCTCATACACTCTTGCCTATCTCCCTCTCTATTTCTTTCATGCACTCTTATCTCTCTCTCTCTCTCATTCGTTCATACACTTTTACCTCTTTCTCCCTTTCCCAAGACAGTACCATTTTTGTCTAAAGATCTACGTGACAGTAGATCAGTAGAGTTTTTCATTTAGGGTGAAACGAGGACCATAAATAACGTTTAGGTTGAGAAGAGGTCCATTTTACTCCTTTTAGGATCAAAAGAGGACCAAATATCTATTTTAGGATCAGAAGAGGGCTAACATTTCGACTCGGGATGTCTGTTACGGTTTGTTGTTACAAAACAACAATGTAAGGTAAATTATTTTCCTTCAGGCTTTAATTTAAAACTTTTATTACGTGACGCTGTTCTAAATGTTGTTCAATGCTTTCAAGTTTGTTCAAATTTTTTCGTATTCACAACATATAATCTACAAGATTTTCTATTAACATAAACAACACGAAATTGTTGTTATAAATAATAACTAAAGTGCAATAATAACAAGCAATAGAGTTGTTGAAGGTTTGTTTATCTAAAACAGTCCTAATCGTCCTTTAACAACTTTCATCTATTATCCTATATTCACGTTGAGATTGTTGGGCTAGAGAGAATCCTAGCCTTTCTCAATGTTTATAATACGTATAAGAACACATTTTCTCATCCAATATTCAGTCAGGCAAATATTTTCGTTAGCTTAGACTAACAGCACCGAACTGGCTTATACTGAAGTCCAGGATTTACATTATACGATATTAAATTCGATTATAGAGTAATTCCAGAATAGTTCAATTAAGCTATTTTAATAATGAAATAACGTCATGTTTATTATTATTATGGAAGTGAATCAATACTAAATAGATTTCAGGACAGTTTGAAGAGATAAAGTTTTGAAGTAAACAACATATCGGAATACAAGAGTTGTCAAGCTCTTGAAATTCTCGAGGATCTATCGAAATTTTTCCCATATACCTCTTATTCATCTACATTCATATAGAGATGCTTGACAAGTATTAAATATTACAGAGATGAAAATTTTCAGATTTTTTTTTTCGATAATTTTGTTATTGTTGGGTGATGGAGTATGAAACATTGAATAATTAATAGAATTAAGAAGACAAAGTGATGAAACACAACGTCCAGGGTGTGGTTATAATGTAAAGGGATTGAAAAAAAAAATAGAAAGGGGGTTGAAAGTGGCTGTCGCTATTTAAGTTGATGGAGCGTCGAAGCGTGAAAGGTGACGCCCGGGACTGTCTATGCATAACTAAACTGTAAAAGGCGTCGAAGCGCACGCGAGACTTGGTGGAGCACACACACATCAATTTTAAGGAACAGGTGAAAAATTGATTTGACATTTCTTTCACTGTTGTATACGTGTGAGAAACGGTGAATATATAGAAGGGAAAAGAAACGTATAAAACAACCCTTGGACGGCTTTTGTATTATTTGTAAATTTCGAATAATGCCACCCTATAATCTCTGTTATTATTGTATAGTCTTGTCGAGTTTACAGACCAAATAAATTTCCCCACAACTCACATATAGAACAACAAACGGACGCTCGAAAATGGAAAGTTTTTGTAATTTTACGCATCCATTGGTACACGTTATAAACATCAATCCTGTCCTCACTATTTCCATCAGAAATCATGCTGAAATTTTTCAATTGAATCATGAAAATTTCCAGAATTTTCACCATTAAATAATCGATGATATTAACAAACAAAACATTAATGTATAAGTGAGCTGGATTTATAAAATGAGACAATGTTTGAACTATTCAAACAATCGTGCTTCAAGTACATATTTACTAAATGCAGTTCAAATATAACGTCCATTTGTGACAATGCACCCAAGTAAATATAAGGGTTGAGTCCAATTAACGAGTAGTCTAAGCACCCTTAAATCGAGAACGTCTATCGTCGTACTCAACTGTATTAAAGATGATGAGTAAAGAACAAGAAAAAGATACTTCTATATAATTATCGAATCATTTAAATAACTTTATAATCTATTTTAATTAAAATTAACTAATAATAACTTCATCATTTAATAATTTTCATGACATGTTAAACTGGTACTTAACACGAATAATTGACAACTTAACTATTCTAAACTATTTTCCGAACATAATTAATACTGAACGTTTTCAGCCCTATTGTCAGTTGTTCAAAACACCAGTTGCTGTAGTTATAACACAAGTTTTCCCACTTTCACCCTATCTAGCCTTAATTTTAGGTAATTATTAAAGTATTGTTGGTATATCGTATCGTTTATGTTGATGATGCTAACATTTCTGCAAAAAAATTCCGAGATAGTTGCGTCAATTTCATTTAGGAATTTTACCAACCGGAAACCGAATTTTAGAAGTTGGAAAGCATAGTTGTAAAGTAAATGTGACAAGTTTATTGTTTAAATCTTGTAATAGTGTAGTTTCAAGCGACCCAACTTCATCTACTTGTATTATGCTGGTCATGTAATAATGGCGGACATCAGGGGTGGAATGTATATTTTTGCTAGTTGTATAAATCTTGATACGGGTGAACAATACAGGCTGTTTGGTTTAAGTATGGTCAGTTCTATAAAACTCCTATTAGTCGACGAGCGATTCGAAAAATATTTTGAGGATTTGTAGAAGAGTCCCTAGGGAACATTTTAGCAAAATTAGAACCTCGTAGCTCATTTCAAAGTTGATCAAAAGACGATCGTTTTGGACAATGTCACAATTTTCAAATACCAACAAAACACGCACAAAAAATGACTCAGAGACCTTGCCAACATTGATTTTTTTCGCTTTTTTCCATTATATTCCAGAGAAAATACGAAATATTTCCGCCTGTTCCAGAATAAAATGGAGAGAAACGAAAAAAATTAATTTTGGGAGGATTCTAACAATAAGTTGTTTTGCGTGTTTAGTTCGTTTTTGAAAATCGCTACATCGTCAGAAACGAGCAGTTTTTGACCAACTTCCAAGTGAGCTACGGGGTTCTAATTTTACTGAAATGTTCTTTAAGGACCCTTCTACAAATCCTTAAAATATTTTTCGAATCGCTCGTCGACTAATAGGAGTTTCTTAGAACTCACTATACTTAGACCAAACATCCTGTGTAAGTGGAAAACTTTCATGTTAAAAATTGGCTTGATATCTTTCCTATTATTTCATTGTTAGTCTTATTATTATTGTTAAACTTACTTAGTTGTTTAATGATAATATTACCAATTTACCCTATTAGAGTTAAAATCAAAGATTACAACAACAATAATAACAACATTAAGTTATAATTTCTATAATATTAATTCAATTTAAAACTCATATACTCACTATATAAAGTGTAAATTAAGTTTTAATGTGGAATTATAAAAGTTTAACCACAACATCTGAGGCTCCTATCTCTCTATACTTAAATTATACGAAACTCGATTTTCATTGTGTCCATTTCACCAACTTCTATTAAATTTTAACGAACAAATAAATCATAGAAATGATCTTTGTTAACATAACAAACATTATTTTTAACTGTTCATTAGGCTTAATTAAAGTTGGTGAAATCCTCCCCTTTTATCCCACAATCGCTTAAAAGCCCCTTTAAAATTTGTTCCGAGCAAATCAAACAAGTTAGTGTCTTTACACCATCCGATTTCTTATCCGAGTCGTTATATCCGATATTCCATCCGATTTGTTTCAGAATAGAACAGTCTCTAATTTCATCCGATTTGCTAAAAAGTGTTTTGAGAATTTGAGGTTGTACGCCAGTTAAAAGCATGATGGTGGCCTGATTGTTTGGCGTGTTGTTTAGTGTTAGTCTATCAGTTGTCTGTTAGCGCTTGCGTACACATGCAACTCACCCTGATAATGATAATGTAATAGGATTCGGATACTAAATCGGATACAAAAGTCGGACAATGTAAAGGGGCTTTAAGTTTTCACCTACAAAAATCTTTCGAACCAACTAACTTCTTCAATACTTACAATTAGTAAATGGCGACAAGTAGCTTCTACGCAAACTGTACTAGAATCACCAGCATTACAGTACAGTATTTGATTGCTCGTCTATTCTGTATTGCAGTATCACGTAAATGAAAGATTTCCAGTAAACTGGAGATTGTTGTTGAATAGCTATTCAAATTTTTATTGATATCATGTATTCCACTAGCAATATCCGTTCGTTTTACTTTTGTATTGTTAAAAAAAAGTCAAACATCGAACGTTACTTGAGGGAATTGTTGATGTTTGAAAAACGGACCTCTATAGTCGACTAACTTTACAATTTTCATATTGTGTACAACATGCATATATAAAAATTGTTCATTTGTTACGATTATCGATTAGTATCAGTACAATTCAACGAATCGTCGTCGAAACTAACTAACAAACGTATTCACTTTTAATACAAATCTAAACTTAAATTCATACAATAGTTAGTTTAAGTTTTGTTTTTAACAGTTCAACGATCTTGAAACGATCTTTAATTCATTTCCAATTGCCTATTTTGCCACTCATCTAACAATTCGTCTCCGATTACTATCATCGATTTATTTACACTCCGTCTATTCCAGACCGAATCATTCGACTTATATTTTAGTTGTTTTATTGTAAGTCTTTTTAAACATTGCAGTGGCGTGTCTAGAAATTTTGGCCTCTTGGTCAAAACTTAAAATAAGTTATACAACCGAGTTGTTCATTTAAATGTAAGTTTCGATATGCGAAACGAGGGTGTAGTTTGATTTTCGCAAAAGCATTTTTTCTACAATTGAACAGAAACTCAAAAACTACACTTTAAATAAGAAAAGTAAAAAAGTTATTTTTCCGCCCTAAGGCAGACAAATACTTTTCCGCCCGCTGACTGATCAATGAAACTAGCTGCGTTCATGTTATTTATGTTGCTTAGGAGCGGTCACACTATATAACAATCGAGCGCTTTACACTGGCGAAACAAGGATAATTCTCATTCAATAGTGCAAAATATTTCAAGAGTTTATAGGAGGGTCCTTGGAGAAAATTTTAACTAAAATAGAACTTTGTAGCTCATTAGGAAGTCGGTCGAAAAATTCTCGTTTCTGACCTTAAAATGAATGATTCGAAAACCCTTCCAGCATTATTTTTTTCGTTTTTCCCCATTTTATTCTGAAACAGGTGGAAGTGTTTGGATTTTTTTTCTAGAATGCAGCAGAGGCACACCAAGCAGTGGCGTAACTAGAAATTTTTGGCTCTTGGTTGAAATTTTTTCATTTAAATAGTAATTTTCGATATTCGAAGCGAAAGTGTAGCTTGAGTTTCGCAAAAACGCATTTCTACTCGAACTTTGATTGAACAGAAACTCACAAATCACACTTTAAATAACAAAATTTTATGACTATAAAAGTTACTTTTTCGCCCTAAAGCGGACAAATACTTTTCCGTCCGCTGAACGATCAATCTTCATGGTATATTCACGTTGGTTAGAAGCGGTCACACTGTTAAGTAATCGAGCGTTTTGCACTTGCGAAAGAGGGAAGAAAATTGACTGTTTCTTGTCAATTGTAGAAAATATTTTAAGGATTTGTAGGAGAACACTTTCGTGATATTATTTCTTTTAGAAGTAAATCAAAAAAGCTTCTTTTTAGGCGATGTCGAGATGCTCAAATAAAATGACTATGAGTGACTTGATGATTCTCCCAACATAGATTTTCTCGTTTTTTCAGTTGTATTTTGTAAAAAATAAAATTATTTGCATTTTTTTCTAGAACGCAGTGAAGAAGAATGGAAAAAATTTATGTTGTAAGGGTCTTCGAATCATTCTCGGTCGTTCTATGTGCTTGTAGTTCTTTTTTGAAAATCGCGACAGACTTCTAAATAAGCTACAAAGTTCTAATTTTGCTAAAATATTCCCCAGAGATTATCCTACAGATCGTTACAAACTGCCAAATCGTTTACTTTCTAATAGTAGAAGACTCTTAGCCGTTCCCTAATTTTGTTTATCGATAGCTACGCCGCCACTGGCTCATCCATATATTCGGCGTTCACGTGTGAAATTTTCTGAAATTTCTGATGTCATTTCAGGACAACCCACATCCTGTAAACGTTTGAAAGATTTGACTGGTGGTCAAACGATTTCCTCTTGATAAATCTGATCGAATATTTGAATTATTTATGAATCACGAAAAAAAATTGGGAAATTTTTTAAGATTTTTCCCAATCATAGGTGAAAGTTAATTCATCTTGTCTATCAGATTTCTTCTAGGTGATTCCTTTGGTAGGTACGATCTCTTTGTGTTTAGAGTTGACTTTGTTCTTTATCCAGGTAGATCATAGATCGTTTACACATCGAGAAAAAAGATGAGATTCCATTCCGTTACACTCAATCATATATCATTTCAGTTCATATTTGTCTATGACCGTTAAAATTCTATAGCGAATTCCGTTTTTTCTCATTTCGATTGATTCACACTCGATAGTTTTACAATATTAAAATTGTATTTAGCTGTTTTTATATGAATAACACACTGTATTAAACGATGTGTGAATTGGTATGTGAAATAAAATTTTATTATTCGTGAAATTTAAAAGTCTATTTCTAGTTGTTTGGCATATTTTAACAACTGAATAGTTTCATTGATTTAACGGGAAAAAATCGGGAAATTTGCATTATTTTACGGGAAAAGCACAACTCATCTCTCTACTCTTCTAATCAACAATATGATTTTTTATTGTACTCTTTATAATGTCAAAACCCTCCAAAAAATGGGATATTTGAACTGAAAATATGTGTAAATTAATTTATCTGGGTTACTTTTGTAAATTTTAGGACAATTTCAACCTTTGACATCTATAAATTAGTAATCAACTCTACAAAAGTTATCATGCATGTTTGCCTTTCATAACAAACACCGACTAATTAACATATTAAAGAAGTACTGATTGAGATAACGTACACAAAAAAAGTATAACGTTAACGATGATTTCTAGTTGATTTACATTGAATTTGACTCGTATATTGCAGTTTTGTTTTAATTAAATTTGCCTTAGATTTCCATTTTGATGTTAAAGTGTAAAATATCACGTTACACTCGAGTATAATTTAATTTATTATTGTCAGATCTTATTCGTCTTGTTCGCGTTCACTAAACGTCGAAAAAGAAAATGGATTTTCACGGCATAATCACCAACAAAAGACGTTTCGTTGATGGCAATAAGAAACGACAGATCAAAAAATTTAATCGCTTTTTCCACCACCAGTAAAATGCAAATCTTGCTGTTGTTTGTGGTTGTTGTTGTTGTTGTCATTATTCTTGTTGTATAATGTTTGGAAAACAAAACAAGAAGTGTAAATACGAATTTGGATCCCCTTTTCGTTGAGTTTCCTTGTAATTTTTTCCATAACATTCCATTGTTTTATAATCAATCACTCTGAAGGGGCGATGGGAATGGTCCGGGAGACGAGCACTTTATAACACAAAACCGTCCACTTCCATTAATCAATGTCTTTGTTTTTAGTGATCCAATTTCGATTCCTTTTGTTTGAAGTAATGTAGGGACAACGTGATTCTCTATTCGATTGGATGCACTTCTTAATATCGAAAAGTTCAATGGTTTTTTGTAATATTTTCTAAAAAAGATTCGATAAATTCTATAAGAATATAAGTGAATTGTATGAATTTTGTTTTGATTGAATCTCGGTTCTTATTACGCGATTTTAACGCGACACTATTCACGTATTTACTAAGGCTGTTAACATAGCATAAAGTTATTCATATATGAGCACCAACACGCTATCCAAACACATTATGTCTACTTTATATTTGTGTCAAGTTTGAGGTCGACATCGTAAATCAAGACGGGGAATGGAAAGTAATAGAATAATGGTCCTTCTTCCTTCAGCGATACATAATATCTACAACAAAAAAAAAATTTGAATTTGAGCTAATTCTAAAGCGAAGAGCTGTTGAAATTGAACTAAATTTAATCGTCTCAAGTGTCCTTTTTTAAATTATCTCAAAATCTACTATAATTTATAAAATAAATGTTATAATACCGGTAATTGTAATTGTTCTATATATTCCAGTGCAATTTTCTCGCCAACGAAGATTAACTGAACTGGCAACTACTACCAGTACAGTAATAATTCAACAATTATCATTAAAGTGCAAGACAAATTTTTCAACTACAACATACGTGTTGTGGTACAATTTGGGGACATAGTAACATTTCGGATGTAATCTGGAGGGTTTTAACAATATCTATTGTTTTCGGTCATGACACGAAAGCGACCTAATAAAGGATGAGTGCTAGAGAGGATGGAAGGACTAGCAACACAACGGTGTACTGATAAAGGGTTGAACTGGCCCTAAAGAATAGATCGTCCATCCTCTCTCTCTATATATACAATCACAACTGTTATCTTAACAACCACCACATCTGTTTATTGTAACAATTCAGTTGACCATTGTTTAACAGATCGACAAGTTAACGAGCTTCAACTTGCCTGTTCTCCGTTGCCTAATTATTAAAGTTATTTGTGTTTATGTATGAAATTGCACATCCCATCACTAATTCAACTAATAAAACTAATATCATTGACCACAAATGTTGATATCTTTTATAAAGGAAATGGGATTAAACTTGGGAATTTGGATAAAATTGATGGGGATCATCACAGTTCAATTTTGGCTATTTAAGTAGTCTTGATGATTTGAAGAAAATCTAATTTCCTGACTTATCAGAATCTGTGTAAAGATTGAATGTGGAGCACTTTTTCTTGGTGTACTTTGTTCTGCATGCCGGCGGCGAGCATTACGTCTTTTATTCAAAAATTCTTTCTTTTTGTTCCAAGCTCGGTCGATATTCAACCGTTACCCTTATTTTTTAAATAGGAATGGTGATTCTCGACAAACAAGGATTGGTCGTACTTTGTAATCTTTTTAAATTCGAAGTATAGACATTTTACTGTTATTTAATTTAAAAACACAACGGTTGTTCGGTGTGAAAATGGCACATGAAATGTATTTCAAGTGATAGTGGTAAAAGTAGGAATAGTGATGGGCGTTCGAATGAAATTTCATTCGATAAAAATGGAATAGGGAGTGAACTATTTGAATGGAACGCAATAAATTTTAGCGATAGCTCTAGCTTGTCTGAATGTCTCTGCATTTCATAGTATTGTTGTCATCGCTCCTGTTGGAATGGTTTGTAGATAGGTAAACAAGAATAATTTGGATAGCTTTTGTTCGTACAATGGGAATTTCAAATGTTATACCTCTAAAGGCAAGAACAGATGATTTCCAACACAAACTATACGATAAAATTTCAACATTGTTAACAAATATTATATACAGGGTGTTTCAAAACATGTGTCGGAAGATGAAACCTCTTTCTAAGACAAAAATTTCCCAATAACATAAGTCTGCAAATTCACTATTTTCGAGATACAGGGTGCCAAAGAATTTTTTTTCGTTTTTTGACAATTTCTCAGGAATTGTTTGAGTTACAGTACTCACTTCTTATCCACATCATACCGTACATTTTGGTCACTTTATGAGTCCTAATTCAATTTGTTTTTATATGCCAATGGCGGAGATTTTAAGACTCTATAAAGTTTTTTGGTCCTAGTTTCTACGACACTGTCAAAATTGGAATTCCGGAGCCACAATTTAAAACGCCAATATTTCCCGAGTCGAAATTTTGGCCCTCGTCTCAACCCTCAAAACTCACTTTTCAAGACTTAGTAGGTTGAAATGAGGATCATTGAAAAATTAATTTTCGGTCCTACTTTGAGCCTAAGTGTGGCATTTATCAAACGAAAAACGATGTTTAGGTCGAAAAGAGGACCTATTTGACAACTTCATAGCTTATGGAGCGTTGTAAAATAAATGTAAATAGATTTTATGAGTCTTACCTATCTCCCTTTCTATTTCGCTCATACACTCTTATCTCTCTCTCTCTCTCTCTTTCTCTCATTCGTTCATAAACTTTTACCTCTTTCTCTCTTCTCAAGACAGAACAAAAATAAGGAAAAAACCATTTTTGTCTCTCACTGGGGGGGGGGTCGTCAACCTGTTTCCATTTTTGTCGTTATCTCTCTCTCGTTCACTCTTTCTCACTCTTATTACTTATCAATCTATACTTCATCTATACTTGTACCTAATGCCGGCTCTGTTTACAACCATTAACAGAGAGATCTATGTGACAGTAGTTGTAAATCAATTTTTATTATTAGAAGAGGACGGTGTTATAACATCAACTATAGTATCATGAACCTACAAGATCTTATGTAGGACGAAAGGAGGAGCATAGAATTGTTTTTAGGACGAGATGAGGTTAATGAATTTTTTATTTAGGATGAAACGAGGACCATAAATAACGTTTAGGTAGAGACGAGGTCCAGTTTACTCCATTTAGGATCAAAAGAGGACCAAATATCCATTTTAGGATCAGAAGAGGTCTGAAATTTAGACTCGGGTTGCTACTTAAAAAACGATTCTATAGAAAAATTCGTCGAAAAACTGAGGTTTTTTTATAATCAGAATGTCTTAAAATACAAAACCAAAAATGTGTCCCAAAAATCGACCAAACATTATCTAAATTTTATCCTACCACGATTTAAAATTGAAGTTCAATAAAAATGGATAATTTAAACACAAATGTTCTAAAATCTAGATTAGCGGATTAGAATTTAGTTTGAAAATTAACCTAGTAACCTTTTTCTATAATTTCACGGACAATTCGCTGAAACGTCGCAATTTTAGTGAAAAAACTTGTAAAAAAGGTCACAATTTTCTATTTCTAGACTCAAGAAGAAAATTCAATTAAAAGTGTAGAGTTCAACTAAATAAAAACATCAAACTTAGATAAATTCTCAGACTTTTGACAAAATTTGTTGAAAATTATAATTTAGGAGGAAAATGTGAATAAATCTTAATTGAAAGTCGAGATAGTCCAAATAAATAATCCAAATAGATTTTTCTTTACAATTAATTGCAAAAATTCGCTATAACTCAATGCCTTATGAGCCAGCCTAAGAGTCAATAATTCAGCTCTATAATAGGTTAAAAGTTTCTAAATTGCCTCCTTCAAAACTTCATTGTTAGCAAAATTTATTAAGAATTGATGATTTTTAACGAAAATATCTTATTTTTTGAACATACATATATATTAAATGACATTGAGTTGTAACTTTGGCATTCCTGTAAAGTACCGCCTTCAGGTAGTGCCTGAGTTGCCTGAGCACTAAGGGCGGCCCTGATTTTAAGGACACTCAGGGCCGCCGCTTGTCTAGTAAGCCGTCCCTGTACGAAAAGCGAAAAAACTTTCAAAATGCATTAAAAAGCATAGTTAATCAGAGGAACTCCTAAATAAAGTTTTAAAAACTCAAACGAAATTGTGTTTAAAATCACTAAAGAGTCGGTGCGATAAGGTATCACTTTCTAGTAGGTAGGTCTTATAATTGATATAGCATATTGATATTTGTACAGCTAGGTGCATGGAAAAGGTAACGATTCTTGAGCAAGAATTAACGAATATTTTAGTTGTGTAAACCAAGCTTTCTCTATCTTGAAGGAAAGATGGACCACTGCCGTCTACTGTTTTTGGTTGAATATCTTTCTTTTTCAATTTTGGCTTGTTAGACATTGTGAGGACCTCTCTTGTTATGCTAACTTACACAGCTTCACAATTATTGTCAACTTTTATATGCATCTAGCTGTACTTACATTTTTGAAATCAACATTTTGTAAATCGGATTATATTTCGCCCATTATTTCGCGAGCTATTCCAAAAATAATTTAAAGATTTATAGGAGTGTCCCTAGAGAACATTTTAACAAAATTAGAACCTTGTAGCTCATTTGGAAGTTGGTTAAAAACCGCTCTTTTTGACCATGTCTTGAATTCTAAAATGACTTGAAATAATTCTTCCGACATTAATTTTCGGCATTTTATTCTGGAACAGGAGGAAATGTTGTGCATTTATTTTAGAATGCAATTGAAAAAAACGAAAAAGATTATAGTTGGGAGGGTCTTTTAGTTATTCTTGGTCATTTTGAGTTCCTAGCTCGTTTCTGAAAGTAGCGACTTTGCCCAAAATGAGTATTCTTTGAGCTACTTCCAAATGAGCTACGAGGCTGCAATTTTAATAAAATGATTTCAAGGAACTATCTCATAAATCCTTGTAAGGTTTTTCAAATAACTCGCGAAATAATAGAAGTTGCCAGAAGAAATATACAGGGTGTTTGGTCTAAGTATGGTGAGTTCTAAGAAACTCCTATTAGTCGACAAGCGATTCGAAAAATATTTTGAGGATTTATAGAAGAGTTTGTAGGGAAGATTTTAACAAAATTAGAACCTCGTAGCTCATTTCAAAGTTGGTCAAAAAACGTTTGTTTTGGACAATATCACAATTTTCAAAAACGAACCAAACACGCAGAACGACTAAAAATAACTCAGTCAGAGACCTTCCCAGCATTGTTTTTTTCGTTTTTCTCCATTGTATTCCAGAGAAAATACGAAATATTTCCACCTGTTTCAGAATAAAATGGAGAAAAACGAAAAAAACAATTTTGGGAGGATCCTAAAGTCATTCTAAGTCGTGTTGCGTGTTTAGTTCGTTTTTGAAAATCGCTACATCGTCAGAAACGAGCGGTTTTTGACCAACTTCCAACTGAGCTACGAGGTTCTAATTTTGCTGAAATGTTCCTTAAGGACCCTCCTACAAATCCTTAAAATATTTATCGAATCGCTCGTCGACTAATAGGAGTTTCTTAGAACTCACGATACTTAGACCAAACACCCTGTATTTATGTAAAAAATTGTGCGTCTAGGGATAATGGTCAAGGATATATAGATATATACATATATGTTGTTGAAATAATGATCTTATATATTCTACCACAGGCTCAATATTTTTTCCCATCCATTTAATACTCTTCGTCGACTTTTATTTTCGTGATATAGTCTCATAAAGTTGACATAAAAAAGACGACAATAACAGTCATCAAAAATTTCAATATTCCTCCCATATAAATATAATTTGCATTCATATCACATTATTTTCCTAGATAATATTTATGTCGACAGACTGGCTGGATTATCAATCATAAAAAGTGTATCCTAGTACGAACTATCATCGAATTCCGTACAAGTTTTGTTCGCTCTTGTACAATAAATATTCGAAGAATTTAAGAGAAAGAAAAAATCCAGATTTCTCGATGTAATACTTCCCAGTTATACATCGTTTGATTCCGGTTTTTTTTTACAAATATCTTTCCTGTAATGCACAAAAATTTGTTGAATGTCGATCAAACAACAAAACTAACCATTGAACTACTGCACTAGTGAATTTGGTGAATTTGTAACAATAAATTATTGACTATTCACTGGAAAATTGGAATTGTAACTGAAAAGCAACTATACAACGAACTATTCTCAATTTGAATGGTAAACTAACGGAAATCCACAATCCTATTTTGTTATACCCGATGAAAATGAAGCAGTCGTCACTACAATATTTCAACCAATCACTCCAATAAATCCACTTTAATCGAGTTGAATGCATTGTAGATTACCATGTAATTTCTGATAACTCTCTATGAGTTAATAACAGAAATTACGAATAACCCCATTGTTACAATCGTTGATATTTTCACCGTCTTGTAGATCTAGAAACTGATAATGAAACGATTTGAAGATGAGTTGAAATTATTAAAAAAACCACCCTCAATGACGATAATAGCGATGAACAGAAACTAATCAACTCCACATATTGTCGCATCTATCAACATTAAGCACGAGAATTTCATTTAAAAATGCATCAATCAATTTGAATAAAAATCACTCTAGACAGTTGTATTTATCAGAAAAACTCGACTTTTTCTGTACATAAAAAACGACAACAATAACATTTTTTACAGCTCTTTATTAAACTCATTTAATCAAAAAACAGTAGAGGGGGACGAAATGAAAGCTCTCCGACTCGCCATCTAAATGACATTTTTTCCATCAATAATTTAAAGTCATCGTCATTATCAACAGTTTTTCCAAAGTTATTCGAATAATACTGGAAGTTTTCTACTGAAAAAAAAGTCATGAATAATCATTTATCTCAATTATACAAGCACTTTTTTTGTAGGGGTGGAGTTTAGTTAAAAGCACCAAACAAGCAAGTTGTCTCGAAGTTTTTCTGTAGTTCTTTTCGGTAAACACGAGTAAATCTCATGGAAAAATCTGATAAATCGTGATTGTTTGAATTAGTTTGTCCGATTTAAGACACAATGTCTCTCACTTATGTAAATAAAAATTCGTCTTATTTTCAAGCAACATCCTTGTGTTTACCTACAACCAACAAATCTCATATTTCTTTTTATACTTATTTTTATATTTATGTCAAAAGAGAATAATAAACGACTGTATCGATATGTTGGATCAATAAACTTTAAGATATTCGAGATGAAATACATCAAAAAATACGAATAAAAAATATGTATAAGGTGGTTTGTTTTCAAGCTGCTTCCATTCCAAACATATGTTCCAACAAGATATCCGTAAAAAGAATAACAACACACACAATGAAAGATGGTGTTTTGAGTGTGAAGAATAATTGACGAGATTCTATCAACGTTTTTTCGAACAATTGTAACAACATCAACCTTATTTTTTGATGAAAATTAATTTCCGGTTCCTTATAGTTTTTCTTTCCGTTTCAACTGTTGTATAAGGGTGAGAATTTAATGTTAAAATACTAGAAGAAAAGCGTCTCTTCCTCTTACAGTAAACAGATCGATAAATCGTTTTATTATAACGTTAAAATCGTAATACTCACAAAAATGATGATAGATGGTAGTTGTAAAGGGGTTATAGAACTTTAGTTAGACATTTACAACAGATTATATTTAAATTTTGGTTATTAGTTATACGTGTAAGTATGGTCCGTTGACAGAAATAACATATCTGCAACAACCACTTCCGTTACGGCATCTTTCCAAAATAACGAAGACTATTTTCGATTGGAATCCAGAGGGGGAACCTCAAAAATTAAAATTAACGAAATTCTACAAATTTTATCAAGAATTTATTAAAAATTTGACTTTATTGTTATCGATTAACGGATTATCCTTACTTGTCTCTATTTGATATCGTTTCTATAATATTAAATTGAAATTAAGATGAAATATTGGTAGCTACAGCCGGTCCTGTACAAGCTCATTCACGCGATATTCGTGCTTTTATTAATAGCCAACCATCTGGACTCGGTGTAGATGAGTCGTCATTCATAAGATTCTCGAGGAAAAACAACAATAACAAAAAGTATGACAAAACAAAAACACATATACAAGCCAGCTGTTTCGAAATTTCCTAGTCAATTGATTAAATTGATTAAATAATCAATTAATTCTTGTGAAATTCCATAAATTTTATCAACTTAATCCACAGCACGTTGATCGCATAGTTTTGAATAAACACATAATTTTCTCATAAAGTTGTTAATTTGATCAACAACAATCGTATCTTTGCATTTAAATTGAATTTTACCATCTATATATATTTTAATGCTTCTCGTTAAGATGTTAATAAAATTTACAAATTGTTTTTAACGCGAAAATTCAATTTTATTCGGTGTGTAGTACAGGTAATCGCATTTTTTTGGATACACGTTGAATATAATTGGAATATATTGAGTTCCTTTACTGTGATTCGCCTCGCTACATTTCTATATGAATTTGAGAACTATTATAAAAAAAAATATTAGAGACTATATGGAAGAGAAATGCTCGGCTACAAATTTCATTCATAAAACTGTTGCGGAAGTATAATAGAAATGTATTTATGGATGCAAAGTCGTGAAATTGAAATTTAACACTTTTATTATATAGTATGTGTTTGTATTAAGCAATGCATTTTTCTTGTATGCATATGGTAAAACCGACAAGTCAATTGTGAATATAACTATGGAAATAAAAATCATTCGAGCAAAATGTATGAAACGTTTGAAAAATGAGAAAACTTTACGAAAATATATAAATTTATAAAATGCACATTGTCTCTAATTCCCTTTATGCTTTAACATAATCTTGTTCTTCTTTCTATACCCCAAAAAGAAAATATGTTGGAAAATCCAAGTTATAATTTATGTTTAAAGTCTCTTTGATATCGATAGGGAGAATGGGTCAGTAGAATATAGGTATAAAGATATAAAATCATAAAGACTACACAAGGGCCATCTTAGCTTTATATATTCAAGTATTTGAGGATAAATATTTAAAATCCATTATAGGTGTACATAATTAATGGCATTTTTTTTCTTAAATGTTTTATAAGGAATGCACTATCGACGGTTGTATTATGATATATTACACTAAAGTGCTGTGCAAAATGAGAGATGAGTCACAGACAGGGCCGGATTTGCGTGTCTTTTGATGGTAAAAGTTATTGTTTTTCAGGCCCCCTATCTACTTGTACTAAAAAGACGCAAACATTGCGTTCTGACAATTTGGCGAAATTCGGCGACAAACTGGAATTAAGGCTGACTGTCACGCTTCCACCAAAAGACGACCCAGTCTTTCACCACTTCTCCCACCTTTCTTTGCGAATTAATGTCTGTCCGTGTTATTTCAATTCAATTTCGGAAAAAATAGATTATTTTGGATGTAGATTATGAAAAACCGGTAAAGAAAATTGAAAATCGAAGCTCACATTTTTGTAGAGTGAACTTTGCTCGATCTTTTTATATACGTGATTATGAAATTTTTCAACTTTTATACAGGGAATTTTGTGTTTTGACAAACCACTCGTTTCAGCACAAAAAGTTAGTTTTTCCTTATCATGTGAAAAACCCGTCAAATTTTCAAAAATTCAAGCCCGTATTTTTGTATATGATTGCTTTTGGAATCGAATTCAACTATTTGCTGGTCGCTATCTGTTACCGTTTACGAGAAAAATGTGGTTTACTGTCTTATGGAACTTACATGTAATTGGTAGCGTTCAGTTCAGTTCAAAAGTCAGCCTTAAATTTGGAAAAATTGAGAAAAATTCAGGGTGTTTTTCTATAATTTTCAAAAATATGTTTCTAGTACAATGGTAGTATCGGGCAGTAAATAAAATTCCCTACAAACTGAATAAAATTTAATTGCAAAATAATTACTACTAAAAGGTGAAAATAACAGTTAAATCTTGGATTCTTCAAAAAAAATTAAAGAATGTCTTCGAATTTCCTCATAGACGAGCTTTCAGTTCATGAAAATTGTGCAAAAAATCTGGGATTGCAATTTGTAACGCTTTCATCAATTTTCCGGGAAACTAATAAGCTTACCGGAAAATATTTTGGGGATTCGAAAATGCTTCCAAATTTCTATCTACTAACTTGCAATTATCGTCAAATAGAAATATTAGCTAAATTATAACCAGTTAGGGGGCAAAGTATACAAAAAAAGCACGATCTATAATTTTCCTCTGTAATTCATAATTTGGCTAAAATCTTCCAAAACGGAAAACGACTTCGAACGCACCAACAAATGCTCGTTTTAACGCTGGTTCACTCATTTCAATAACTCTGAAAACAAGCGAGATATCAATGATTGACCCCTTGACGCACATTTTTTTTAAATATTGGGAAAAATACCAATTTTTATTATTAATGAATGAAAATTTGAAGCTATATTTGCTCAAAAATTATAAAAATGTGCCTTTCAAAAAAATGTTGTTGTTACAAGTGCATAAAATAAAACGTCGCTCGAATCAACTCGAGCGAGTGTATTTTTGACCGTCTACCTCGCTCGAGGTAACTCCAGCGACTGTGTTAAGGTTTTACAGACAGAGCTATGACAAGGCGCCGAACCCGAACTGAGCCGAAAACCGGAATTAGCCGAAATTTTAGCCGAAACGAAATCCGGAGCTGAACCGAAAACGAAAACAGGTTTTTTTCGGTGCCAGTGTACCGTTTAACACAATATTTTTCTTTTTTTTTCTTTTCATCTCAACTTTTCTTCCTGCCAAGGAACTGAGTGAGCAACACTTCAGGGTATTTAAGGGGACTTCGGACATATTGCTCGATTCGGCGTGCGAAAATTTCCAATTTTCAAACGTCGATTACTCGCTTGTTTTTTGAGTTATTGTGAAAAGTAACCGTGCATTGCATTGAGCATGCTTGGAGCTTTCTATTTAAGAAAAATGTGATAAAATTCTGAATGGCAAAGGAAGCTACATATTAGACTTTGTGTTTTTTTCGTACATTTTCCTTCAAAACTAGCTAAATCTTAACCAATATAATTGATTTTCAATATTTTTTAGGTGAATTTAGATAGAAAATTAAACGAGCTTTCTGAATTTTTAAGAATTTTCCCGATACCTTTGTTAGTTTTTCCATAACTGGAGAAAATTTAAAAAAGAACACTAACTTTGATGCCATACTTAATTTTAAAGATAGACAATAATATTTTCGTTTTTAAAAAGCTGATGAAGCTCGCTTAAAATCAAATTTTGAAAATAAAGTGAGTTTCACGCAAAAATTTGAAACCCTTTTCTTCACCTATAAAATTTAAAGCTTTGAAATTAATTAATTTGCCTCTTGTTTGATATGAAAAAGTCGGAAATCTTATCTACTTCACGACTATAGCATTATAATGAAAAATATTGGAACTGAACCGAAAACCGAAAAAACCGTTATTTTCGCACGAATGAAAACTGGAATAAATTGAACCGGAACAAAAAAAATAAATAACGTTTCGATGCCCCGGTTGAAATTTGACGTTTTTTGGACACCGAATGCGGGGCCCGTGAGTAAATAGTGCAATTGAAAAAAAAAAATGTAATAAAGACCCTCCAAGGGCCCAATTTTTATTTATCTTAAGAAAAAGTGTATACAAGGAGCCAAACTAAAATCTTGCGGGAGGGCCCAAAATTTCATGTTACGCTACTGAATCCGGCACTGGTCACAGAAGAATCTTTTTAACATTTAATTTTAGTTTCAAAATTCATATGTAAATCGAGTTTTGATTCTAGTAAGAAATTTTGGTGATCTTGTACTTGGTATCTTCCAATTTACCTGCTATTGTTGCAAATATAATTGCACTTATTTCAAAAATCAATGTAAAATCGATACAATAACCACAGAATTGTTGTTTTCGGGTGTGGCAAATAGACAATAGAGAGACGTGAAATATAACTCTAAACTACCGATATTATAACACTGTAACATTCTACAAAATAACTGTTTATTTTGGCTAACTTTACTAGATTATTAGCTGCAAGCATTAAACTATAATTTCGTAAATATCTCACATATACTTCTATGCATATATAGTTTGAGATGCAATTTACTACGATCAGTATTCGATAGTGATTATTTGTAAACTATTTCAACATCGTCTACAATATCGATTTCCTTCAAGGTTTTAATGAGAACCCTTTATACATAGCATCTTATATACCTTATACAATCTCATCGTTCAGCTGTAGTAGTTGTAAAATTCATTAAAATTTCGATTTAACATCGATGCCCCAAGATGAAGTGACTGTGTAAGCACACCACAAGATTATCCAAGATGCCACACACCACACACCCTTCCTCACTCACAGCCCTGCTATATCTCTCTTCTAAAAACGTTTGATTATACTAAAGTTTAAGATGTAATCTCGACAAGGAAGACGCAATTTCTAAACGCTTGCTCAGTATCCCACATTACAAAGGATAATGCTGGAACACTCGACCTGGGAATACACTTAAATGTCAACCATTAAAACCAAAATTACACACAAACACCAACCAGTTTATACATATATCTGTACACTATTATTATTATTTATTACTTAATTATGTATGTGGAATTTTATTGGTTTAGAAAAGCGGTATGTGCTTTAAATTCGGGAAACTTTTGAACAGATATCGTTGGAAATCATTTGAAAGCACCCCCTTAAGATGGAAAAGCTATCAAAAAATTCTTTCGATTAGTTTCAGCTATAAAAATTCTTAAGGGGATGCCTTGTAGTTTCGGAAGTTTGTATTTTTACAGCCAACATATCGATAGTAGAAACACCTTAAATTTAATGTGTGTAATCGAAAGTGACAGAATCAGGTCTATATCGAAAAGAAATATCATAAATATATGATGATAGTTCGCCTTTAGGGTGCGAATATTGAAACTTATATCCACATAATGTTAGAGTACTTGAATAGAAGATGATGATCTGGAATAAACGGCCCTATTTGTCTTTCATCATCAAATGATGAAAACGTCCAATTTCAATCATTTCTTGTAATTAACACCTGTTTTATTGATAGGACAATAACTAGTTCTCCCTTAGGAATCTATTTTATTATCATAGTCACATCCAGAGATTATACCAATAAAGGCAAGCTATTACTTTCAGGTTGATTCAACCAATAGGATGTAACGCTATAAAATAGCCAGTTACAGATACACAATTCCTTTTAAATAGCCTGATAACTGTAACTGTTAAAAGCTTTTTAAAGGCTTTGTACAATCCTTTGTGTTGTTTGAAATACACCCAATATCTAAATATAAACCTGAAAAATTCATGTGTTATTAATTAGATTAAATTTGCAATTAAATAAAAAACAATCACATAATTAAAGTGTGGTGTTTAATTAAAAGTTGTAGTTTTGTATGGACGAACATCGACCGATCGCGTCAGATGTTTACCGTGTTTTCTATCTAATTCAGTTTGAAAACTCGTACCGGATGTTGAATTCGACTTTCTCTAACAGTTTGACCAAATGAAAACGTTTAAATAAAGACCTGAGAATCAGAAAATGTTAGAATTTAACACACACACGTGTCTGTTTCTGTCATTTCTAACATGTTAAAATAAGAAATAGAAGATATTATCGCACATCCGCTTGATATTTTAATCTCATTTTGTTAAAATTAACATGAATCTGTAATAATAATAAGCTATATGTTGTAATTCAATTATTTTTCGCTTATTTTGGATTTTTTCTACATGCGACATTGTATTTAAAATGGTTATATTGTCAGCAACATCTCTGCGGTACAGCTTTTTCAAATTAAGTTTGTACGTTGCATTGTCAATTAGAGACGTTTTTTTTTTCTTGTTTGAATCTAGCAACATTCATATTCATGAGCTAGATGAACAATTGAGTGTAAACCAGGGATTTAACCTGCATCCATGCAAACAGACACTAATTACTTTAATTATAAAAATTACGTTTTAGTTTTCAACACACACACACACCCTCAAAAAAAAAACACTGATATTAATTTAGTAGTATTGTTTGAGTTGAGGTGATTAACTGTTAATTTCTGTTCGGGAAAACATAATAAAACACCAACGAAAGTTAATTCGGCCTATTCACACAATATTCCTTTATCCAATTTTCTACTCTATTCGCTACGGTTAATTGATAATTTCTTCAATTACCTGTCAGGGAGAAAGATAAAACTTCCAAGACAACGTTGTTTAAACCTACCCGTTAAATTCAGTACTGTATAATATTAGAAGAGGGTGAATTACTTACCCTGTTTGTTTAATAGCTGTTAGTTGAGTTGTTCAGGATGTGTTCAGTTAATGTTTTCATGCGTGAGAGAAACTTCAATACTACCACGTACTGTTTTTGGTGTTATTAAGGAAATCTTATTGTTGAATTTTATGAATTAACAAAATTGTTGATTTTTGCAGGTATTACCGCCCTTAAAGACGTATCGGTGACTATCCCACAAGCTGTTAGAATCATGGATACTGTTACACTTCAATGTAAATACAATCTTGAAGGTGATCCTTTATATACAGTAAAATGGTATAAAGGCCAAGACGAATTCTTCCGTTATATTCCAAAAGAATTGCCCAGCACACAGGTTTTCCCATTAAAAGGAATTAATGTGGATGTAAGTATTGAAATTTATGGATAAATTTAAACTTTCTACAATATCTGTTTGATTACAGTTGAGTAAATCTAGTCCGAATGAGGTGGTATTGAGGAATGTCCAACAGGAAGTTACCGGTCGATACAAATGCGAAGTATCTTCTGATGCACCAGATTTTTACACATTTATCGTCTCTGCATACATGTACGTTGTTGGTGAGTATCTTTAAAATTTCATTAAATAAATTACACTTACCGCTTTTTGAGATTCATTCATGTTTTGCTCAAAAGCTCAGTTATAAATGTGTTCGCCTACCGTACATTTGACGTTTTTAATCTGGTTAAATGGTAAAGCCAAGCCGGTCGTGGTCACATATGGTTCAATTGCCCTCTATAACTTCTATCTCGCTTGCAATAGCCCATAAATTTTAACTTTTTTACTACATTGGGGATAGGTGAAAGTAAAAAAAAACCAACGTAGCACATATTGGGAAGAAGATGAAAAATCTGGTTCAGTAGGTGAACACACACAAATCTGTCAGATAACTAGAATCTAATTCATATGATTTTAAAATGTGAACGTTGAAAATCACCTCTTTTATCACAGTTTGATTAATACACATTCAATTCGTACAATTTTCAAGGAATCGTAAACGTATCAGTCTGCAAAACAATTTACAACACTTGAAACGAGTGGTACTTGTCGACACACTAAAGTATACAAACGAAAAAGAAGAAAAAAACACAAACCCGAAACACTCGTATGTTTAATAGACCTAGCCGGTTTAATGCTCAAGAGATACGTCGTCTAAATTCAACGTAAACGATACCTTTCAACAATAGAAGAGACACCACCAACATCCCTTTTTTACAATATTATTTTTATCTACAACATCTGGACGAGTATATTCTACACAGTTAGTTACAGATTCTCTAAATTAAAACCTTAAATTGACTTGTTAGTTACAACAAAACCGAAAAAAAGTCAAATAAAATCGATAAAAACAATTTCAAGTTGAATTAGTTTATCTCCGATATGAGCTATAAATTTACTAGTAGAAATGTGATTGGTGTGTTAAATCGTCTAGTTTTTTCTTCAAGTATTTTAGGCCACTTAAACAAAACGACACCATTAGAGTATAGGGATGAAATCGTATAGATCTTAGTTTAATAGTTGGCAAACAATCCTTGGACTTTTCGGCTAACTTTTTTTCTAATTTTACTTTACACTAGTAACATTCATCATTACGATACAAAACGATAATTTATATAGAACTTAATATTCTTTGTGAATATTTTATGGTAATCTTTAGAGGAGTAGTAGAGGCGTTGAAGTTGTTAAAACTAATCCTAGATATTTGTTATTTATTATATTTATTTTCTCTCTATCAAGTCGAGTATAACTAGTTTTGAATAAGATGCGATGTTTTTAATTATTAAACCGTATAAAAGTTTACGGATTTAACGTTCAACTACAAACACCAATTTTTAGACTTTATTCGCTCAACTCCTTAGAATTGCTGTCTGTATAAAGTTATTTTTGCACAAAGAATCTCTATAGGCTAGTCTATAACTAGATTATCCGATAATTCAATTATAATAAAATTTATCATTATTGTCGCTCGCCCGGCGCATCCACCAAAATTCGCCTGTATTTAAATCAGCTCCAATACAGTTTTTTTAAAATCTGGAAACGTACAATCGAAATTCCTGAAAGTCTCAATTGTCGAACTGAAAACAAACACAACCCTTAACTGTTATATATTGACAACGCCTGAAAAAAAGTGTTTTTCATGTAATAGTTGATTGATGAAGACTTTTAGTATGCCATCAATCACAATGATGAAAGCTGAAATCTAGATGAGGTATTTGGGATCTTTAAAAGTTGCATTTCCGACTTATAGTTTTATCAAAGATATTACATAGCCGTAATTAAATCATTGATAATGGTCTAAAATTTGATGATAGCATCAATACAGAATGTTATCCAAAGTAAATTTGATAGTAATAATAATCTTTAGGCGATATACAAAATTTATTGCTGAATATTTTATGTATAAAAGTAATTTCAATATGTTAGTAAAGATGAACAAATATATATGAAGCTTGTGTTCAATGTTTATCCAGGCATGAAAGCATGATAATATTGCTTTACAAACAGTAGTAGTAGTGGTGGTTGGTGGTAGTAGTAGTGGTGGACCTACCGCCAGTAACGTTCCACCACAAACCTCAAAAGCTAACACAAAGTTAACCACTGACCAAAGCTTAAAAGCTAACATTCTCTATAACAACAATAATAATAACAATATTTTTCGAATAATTCAACTAGAAAATATTAAACGGACGATTCAACAATGAGTTGCATACAATAAAATCGTGGTTTGTTTAGAAAGTTTCAATTACTAAACGAAATAATTAAACTGGATTTACGTTACGTTTCTCTACACTCTGATTGTTTCTATTTATAAAAGAATTCAATACGAAACTTATCGTTCATCCCATGTGATTTTGAATGCGTCTCAATTTCCGCCTGTTGATTCATTCCCTTTATATTTCTCTTAGTTTATATGTGATCTGAATGTATATACTTGAAATGTGACTAGTTGATATTATCACTAAAATATAGTTTAACTTTTGATCAACATCAGTTTCAACTAATTATACAAGTTGTATGTAATTAGGATTATTGAGTTTGTGAGATGTTGCTGAATAGCCGGAAACAATATACGTACGTACAACTTTGTCTTAATTATTAAACTTTTACTTTTCAACTAACACATTGTGTCAAAGTTTAATAAATCAGCCAATTTTCTATTCAGTATTAAAATTTCCAATAGTGTCTCAATAATTTCTGGCCGATCCTTGTTGATTAAAATCGATTTCGGGCGGATGTCGGAAGCCACGTTTTGTAAAATTCACCGTGAAAACTGACATGATGGTGATTTATATATTGTATGCTAAATATATGTATGTATGTGTGTGTAAGAATCTATCCATCACGTACGAGGGTTTACTTGATTAGTTAGGGGGGGTAAATAGCTGTATAAGGATGGAGATAGTGGAGACCTTAATGGGTAGTAGAGCCATAAGTTGAACCGCGATAGCGCGTAGATTGGCTCTCGAATGGATAGAAGAGACCTCGGATTATACGATGGAAATTGTAACATATAACACTGCCACATAGTATAGAATGGAAGGCATGTAAAAAGCACATAAAACATAAAAGGGGAAATTAATCCATTCAACTTACCAAATCTGATGAAAACACTAATTTCATTTAATGTAATTCAACAAGAACAAAGAACGAAATTATTTATTTTATTTTACAGATGTACCAGAAGAAGATCCTGTTATGACATTCGAAAGAGACCTATTAGAAATGGGGTATACAGTTCGTGGTAATTGTACATCACCCCCATCGTATCCGGCGATCAATATCACCTGGCTATTGAATGGGAAAAAGGTAAGTTACAAACAGATGTTTTGTATCTCCTCTATATTCTTTCTCTCATCAATTTCTACAATTTCAACGATTAGCATTTTTATTTCTATCACTTGTTTACCGGCACAAAATTCGATTATAAAACGAATGCAAATGGCATTTTCATGATACTGACAGGAAATTATATTAAACGATACGTTTCAGTTATTTATTATAGAAATTTTTAGAATTATAACGATGATAGTCACGAAAATTTAAATAAATTTTTGTTATTCGACTTGTAAGAAACGTATTTGTCTACCTAAACTTGTTTATCGGCCATTTTCACCAGTTTCGTTTTTTTTTGTAAAAATTAGAATAACGATTCAAAATTACCATAAAATCGTAATGCAACCATGGGAGAGTAATCTAGAAAAGACGACAATCCTTAAGAATTGCGACAAGAATAATTGCTTTGTTACGATTACAATACTAGAAAATACTAGAATCTTTCTTATTCGAACTGAATTAATCCATGATTATAAAGTTGAAGAAGATTACATGGAATTTTTCTTAATTGTGGACTAGTGCATTATAAGCGATCGATACGCTCGTCTATTATAACGCGAAATGCGATTATTATGGTGTGTTTTGTAGAATTTCTCAGACATTCACTCAAACTTTTTCATAGTGGTTCGTCTGAAATCAGATACGTGCCGTCAACTTTCTAATGTTCGTCTGAAACTGGCAGAGAACGATTATCAATAAAACACACTATCCGAATCCGGTTAATCTTTAGTTTTAATGTACAACATTTCATTCAATCTAGCCTTATCGTTTTCTTGATTGTTTGTCCAGTCAGTGCTAGTCTTAATTGAGTTTCTCACGGTACACGTGTCGATTTTATCGATTAATTCAAGTTTTGTATAGGCTACAAAATATTGAAGGAAAAACCATTTGTTCGCCAGTTCTGTGTTCATTAAACCGCAAACCGTAGTCTCATGAAAATATCCATTAAAACATTCTGCAACAGTTTTAATGAGCAATCTAAAAGGAAACGGGATCCGTTCAATCATTTCATCCCCTTACATCACCAAGTTTGTATCTTCTTTTATAATTTGCACAGCCTTTTTTTCATTACTTGTACAATATTACAGGAGAATCGTCAATTTTGGTATTCACCTTTAAATGAAAATTGTTGCTGTTATAACAAAGCTGTTTTCTTATCGTTTCCTTAAAGTTTATGAGTTGTTAATTATGATCTGTTTTTATTACTCATCACTTTCATCATAGCGTTTTAATGTTTCTTCTTGTTAATCATTAACATCAACTGTAATGGGAGTTGTGAAAGAGCAATTTCTTCGTGGTGTTTTTGGTTAATAAAAACAGTTATACCTAACTCAAATTATACAGATAATAATTATTTCGTTTAAGTTCTATTTAAGCGATAAATCTAAATGATTTGCGTTTTGTTTCTTTTTCGTATGTAGAAATTAGAAATTTCACATTAATTGTAAGTGAAATGAGAAATTGGTGGTGAACCGCTGACAAATTGTTTTATGTTTGTTGAATAAATTTGCGGATTTTTTTTTGGTTTTTAGACATTAATTGGCAATAAATTTCGTGTCGATTTGTTCACCACGAAAATCTTGTATGGTTCCGTTACAAATTGTTTCACATAACGATTGAATGTCCTTTCATTTTGAATAATAAAGTTGAGTAAATCCAGGAAGTTTCTCAGTGATTTGATATACCTTGTGGCTAACAATAAGATTGGTTGTCGTATAGTATGATTTGATTTCAGTTTGAAATTTCTAAATCGTCCGGAATGAATTGCTGTTGTTATCGTCATGTACCATAAAGGTGATGATGGAAATGTTGAAAATTGATAATAGTGGTGGTTTTATTAGTTTAGAGAAATTGTTTGTAACAATCGCTTGTTACAACAAAATTAAATTTAACGATTCTAAATACATTCTAGTTTATGTTTTAGAGGATTCATTCTTGTTGTTGTTATTGTTGTATTGTTATTGTCGAACCATATGTATCTATCAAACAATGTTGATGTGTCCGACAACAGCGGTCATTAATTTAATTTGTTAATTAATTACGACCTACTTGAATTCAGCAACGCAAGCAAGTATGTAACAATTAAAATGACAAATGCAATTGCTGCCATAAATTCAAATTTAATAACGCCACAGTAAACAAGAAATGATATATTAGCAAACACTCAACTTCACTCTATCTAATAACTGATGAAACGTATAGTTAATGATATATTTTTGTTAGTATTATACACTCTAACTTGATTAATTATTAGGTGTTTTATTGTTACTGATTATACAGGGTGTTTGGCCTAAGTATGGTGAGTTCTACGAAACTCCTATTAGTCGACTAGCGATTCGAAAAATATTTTGAGGATTTGTAGAAGAGTCTCTAAGAAACATTTTACCAAAATTTGAACTTCGTAGCTCACTTGGAATTTGGTCAAAAATCCCTCGTTTCTGACGATGTAGCGATTTTCAAAAACGAACTAAACACGCAAAACGACTTAGAATGACTTTAGGATCCTCCCAAAATTGATTTTTTCGTTTTTCTCCATTTTATTCTGAAACAGGTGGAAATATTTCGTATTTTCTTTGGAATACAATGGAGAAAAACCAAAAAAAATTAATGTTGGGAAGGTCTCTGAATCATTTTTAGTCGTTCTGCGTGTTTTGTTAATTTTTAAAAATTGTCCAAAACGATCGTTTTATGACCAACTTTGAAATGAGCTATGAGGTTCTAATTTTGCTAAAATGTTCCCTAAGGACTCTTTTACAAATCCTCGAAATATTTTTCGAATCGCTCGTCGATTAATAGGAATTTCTTGAAAATTACCATACTTAGACCAAACATCCTGTATGTATAGGGATGGGTACACAGGGTATTCAATCTAAATATGATTGATTCTATGAAACTCTTATTAGTCAACGAGCGATTCAAAAACGGTTTGTAGGAAAGTCCTTAGAGAACATTTCAGCCAAAGTAGAACCTCGTAGCTCATTTAGAAGTTGGTCAAAAAACGATGTAGTGATTTTCAAGCACGAACTAAACACTCAAATAGACTTAGAATGACTTGAGGATTCTCTCAACAGTGATTTTTTCCGTTTTTCTCAATTTCATTCTGGAACAGGTAAAAATATTTTGTATTTTCTCTTGAATACAATGGGAAAAAACGAAAAAAATCAATGTTGGGAAGGACTCCGAGTCATTCTTAGTCGTTTTGCGTCTTTAACTGGTGTTTTAAAATCGCGACCTAAGTAGTCCAAAACGATTGTTTTTTCACCAACTTAGAAATAAGCTACGTGGTTCTAATTTTGTCAAAATGTTCTTTGGGGTCCACCCTACAAATTCTCAAAGTATTATTCAAATCGCTCATCGACTAATAGAAGTTTCATAGAACCAATCATATTTAGATTGAACTGCCTTTATATACAACATATACAGGGCTTTTCACGTAAATATGGTAAATAACCATAATCTAGCTGTAACTATTTCATTTACTTATAGAATGAAATAATTTTTATGAGAACTTGAGGGGAAACATCTAGGTTATCTAGTGTGGAGGTGAAGACACCCTTCTACAATTTTTGGAAATTTCGCAATACTGAACAGAAAGATGCTATTTCTTAAAATTCAAAGTCAAATAAACCAATAATCGCAGAGAAGCGCTTTCACCTTCAAGTTCTGATAGACATTATTTAATTGTTTAAATAACTGAAAGAGTTATAGCGAAATTATTGTAATTGGCCATATTTAGATGAAAGGCCCTGTATATGTATATGAATATATTGGATGATTCCCATTATATGGCGAGCGATTCGAAACATATTTCAATGATTTATAGGAGGGTCGCCAGATAACATTTTGGCAAAATTAGAACCTTGTAGCTCATTTGGAAGTTGATCAAAAAACGTTCGCCTTGGACAAAGTCGCAATTTTTTAAAAAAAAAACAAGTTAAAAACGAAAAACGAGTAACAACGACTTCGAGACTCCCCAAACATTGATTTTTTCCGTTTTTCTTCATTGCATCCTAGAAAAAAATCAGAAAGATCTTCATCTGCTCTAGAATAAAATTAAGAAAAACGAAAAAAAAATCATTATTTGGAGGGTCTACGAGTTTTGCATGTTTTGCTCGTTTTTGAAAATTGCCACACTGTCCGAAACGATCGTTTTTTGATCAACTTCCCAGTGTGTTACAAGGCACTAATTTGAGTAAAATATCCTCTAAGGACCCTCCTATAAATCCTTGAAATATTTTTCGAATCGTTCGCCAAATAATGCGAGTTGCCATAATTTTTGTTTGAGGTAGGCGAAATTAGTGCCTTATACCTCACTGGAAAATTGGTCAAGAGACGCATTGTTATGACAAAATTGCGATTTTAACTAACCGGTTATACCCGTCAAACGACTAAGAATGACTAGAAGATCTTCTAAAATTAGTTTTTATTCGTTTTTCATCACTAGATCCTTGCAAAGATGAGAACTCTGATTTTCCAACATCTTAATGAATGACGAGGTCATTTCTCTACAGGGTGTACCGTAAGTTGCACCCTTGCTCCTTAGGGACAGATAGAGAATGAAATTCTAAGACGAAAAGTCCTGTACCACATTCTTATCTAACGCACAGGTAATTAGTTATTAATTAAATTAAGTAGCCAATCAGGTGCTCCCCTAGTTTGAACGGTTGTCGCGCCAGCCTGCTAACTGGTCCGCTTCCCACATCGCACCATCAAGACTCTTTCCTTCTCTCTTTTTAAAGATAAAGCGAGTAGCCGATTGGCTACTTAATTTAATTAATAACTAATTACCTATGCGTCAGATAAAAAAAATGGTACAGGATTTTTTGTCCGCTATCTGCCCCTGAGGAGCAAGGGCGTGATTTACGGGACACCCTGTATTTTCACTATTTTTAACTAGATGGAAGATTATTCAAATCAAAATGCTTGACAGATAAATTAGAAATAAATAAGGATTACGTGACTGTTATTATTCTTATATTAAAGGAAATCAGAATAAATTAACATAAATAATCTTACCCTATCAAGTAGCAAATGGTAAACAACAACAACTTACACTAGATTCATTCATTCAAATAAGAAAAACGGGAAAAATTATTTTCACGATGATCCGCGACTAAATTAACATAAACAATCTTACCCTATCAAGTGAGAAATAGTAAACAAAAAAGGTTACTCACACTAGATTCATTCGTTTTTCCGACGATCGATCTCCATAACTTTTTTTTGAAATTTCCAACGATACAACTAAGAAAAACGGGAAAAATCATTTTACGATGATCTACGAGCTATTTTTAATCGTGTTGCGTGTTCAACTTGTTTTTAAAAACCGTGAATTTGTACAAAACGAGTTTTTTTAAAGCTGATCTTTATCCGAACTGAATGCTACCAAGTACATGTCATTTACATAAGACTGGCAAACTGTAACAGATAGCGATCAGCAAATAGTTGCAATCGATTCCATAGGCAGTCATATACAAAAATACGGGCTTGGATTTTTGAAAATTTGACAGGATTTTCACATGATAAGGAAAAACTTACCACTCGGGTTTGGCGAAACACAAAATTCCCTGTGTAAGAGTTAAAAAATTTAATAGTCACGTATATGAGAAGATCGAGCAAAGTTCACTCTACAAAAATGTGAGCTTCGATTTTCAATTTTCTTTACTGGTTCTTCATAATCTGCATCCAAAGTAATCTATTTTTTTTCCGAAATTGAATTGAAATAACACGGACAGACATTAATTCGCATAGAAAGGTGGGAGAAGTGGTGAAAGACTAGGGTGTCTTTTGGTGGAGACGCCGCTTCTATGACAGTCAGCCTTAACCCCATGAAATATTTTTCGAATCACTCGCCAAATAATGGGAGTTAGTTACCATAAGAACCTTTCGTTTAACGTGAATCACCCGGTATAGTTGAGATGGGTTGATTGTGGACGGGTGTCTAGTATACATACATATAGATAGAGTGATGATGATGATGATGGTGGTGTTTTTCCCACTGTTGACAATAGCTGGGGATAATAAAACATTGCCGGCGGACGTAATTCTACACGATATGTTAGCCGTGTGTATTCATCAGACAAGTGGCCATATGGCAGATGGTTATAGTACCTACATCACCACCACTACTACTACATACAACTATCACCCCATTCATCACACCACTTCAATCTTTCAACATTGTTAATTTGAATTCCGAGATAAAGTGGAATGTTAATTAATTAGATAATTCAACATTCCTATTCATTATCATGCAATTTTAAACATATTAAAATTATTTATAATATTTTATTATAAATTTAATTACCTCCAAACAACTACCACTTATATCAAAAACTCTTATCGAACCTTTTCAACCATGTATTTTCATCATAAATAAACAATGCCAGCTTGATTTTTATTTTTTGATAATAATATTAAAGTTTTTCAATTTCTGGAGATCATCATTTGGAAAATCGGCTATTTGAAATTGCCAACAAGCAACATTCACAACGAGCTTTGGCACAAAGAAAAATTAATTTAATCGATTCAATTTTTGCTAACAAAATAGAACGAACTATGTACCTACCTATATCGGGTGATTCACCTAAAACGAAAAGTTCTTATAGCAACTCCCATTATTTCAAAGACTTGCAGGGAGATCCCAGAGGAGATCTTAACAAAATTAGAACCTTGTAGCTCATTCCAAAGTTGATCAAAAATTGCTCGTTTTGAACAATATCGGGATTTTCAAAAACGACTAATAATGAGATCCGCCCAACATTGATTTGTTTCGTTTTTCTCTATTGCATTCTGAAAAAAATACGAAAAATTTTCAACTAATCCAGAACAAAATTAAGAAAAATCAATGCTTAGTTCATTTTTGAAAATCGCGACATCATCAAAAACGAGTAATTTTTGACCAACTTCCAAGTGAGCTACGAGGTTCTAATTTTGCTAATATTTCTTGAATCGCTTGCTAAACAACAAGAACTTTACGTTTTGAGTGAATCACCCGGTATACATAAAAATCATCAAAAAATTCGACTTGGAATGGTTTGTTTTTGGTAAGATTTCGTACAGCAATTAGTTCCTGAAATTCGACAGAAGTTAATGTTATTATTCCCACAAATATCGTTTTTAAACCATGAAAATAGTCGTTTGGTGAAATTTTAGTTGCCTAACAAATGCTGTTCATGCACGGAAACTAATAAAAATTGTGTCAGACTCCCATAGGTGTTGTTTAAATAAACCAGCAATAGAGAGACATTTTCGCATACAATAAAGGATGTTTAAATTGACACAGAATACTGAAAATTTTGGAATTAGTGATGATTTATCATCATTTATGAAAAAGAGAGCTTAATAAAACTTCCAGTGATTCATTTCACCGAGTTTGCGTAATTTTCACTTCACAACATGATCCGGACGCCTTCGGTTACGCTGTATAATTGAGATGGAGAAAAATGTGATTTTATTCTTCACAATGTTAAATTGTGAATCAGTTGACAAAGTTGTAGAAGTTTTAGTTTGAATCGGTGACGGACAGTTAAGGTAATCGTAGTTGTCAGTAAAACTAGAAAGTTTAATCTCGTTATACTCATAAATACAGTTAAATGTACTTAAATTTTATACAAGACGACGACACTTGAAGTTGTGAAACTTATGACTTAAATCTGTACGTCATACCTTTGAAGAATTAAGGAAAGTTGCAACTACTTAACAAACAAGTTGTGTAGTAAAACTTGCTATTTTCAAGCTCATTTATTTTAAAATTCCATACAACTATCTAAATATCATCTTTAAAACGTTTGATCCAGTCTAGTTTATTATTAATTTATAAAAATATAAAAAATAAAAATCTAGTTGGATAAGTACAATGATAAAATCTAACAATAATCGATATTTGTTTACTTTAGTGAACATTTACATGAATTCACGCTTCTAAAATGGATAAAGAAAACATTACATAATAGAAAGCGTGGAAAAACGCTGGTGAAACATGTAGAACAACAAACGGAAAAATCTTATTCCCGATTGTATAATAAAAAAATTCCAAGCTAGTTTTCTGTGTTTTCTCACATAATAGCAATGTAGAATAATAAACTTTGTAAGGGAAAAAAAAGGTGAACAATGGTGGATGCGCCGGTCGACAATCAACAACACTGTTTAATTTATTCAAGACAAAAAAAACCGGAGCTTTAATTGAATTTGATTCGGTTGATATTGAACGATTTCCATTTCAATATCAACGTCTGCAAATTAAATAAGTTTGTGTCGTATAATTGAAATCAGAGAGGACGAACGGTCAAAAGCTTGATAGAAACTAATAGAATTCCGTTCAAAAGGAATTTAGATTGATTAACACTTTGGTTAAATATGTTATAAACTTTATCGTTATATAAATGATTGTAATAAAAGTCCTTTTCAACAACGAAATGACAAATTTGTGAATTAAATAAAAGGATCCAATAAACTTTCCGTATCTATAATAAAATGACGATAGACAATCACTTAACGTAAAGACTGAATGTGTTCTATTTAAAATTTTACGATTACATCCTTTAGTTAATTTCCAAGATAACAACGGTCTCATTTCCAGATTAATAAAACGAATATTTCCAACAATTTGTTAATTAAAAGTTAATAATTAAACTCTGTAGCAACAATAAAAGAAAATTAATTAAAACCTTTACAGAAAAACGATTGAAGCTGCTAAAATCTTCTTGTATCTTTACTGAAAAGCGACGAGTTCTTGGAAGAATTATAAACAATTTTCAATTTGGAAATTCTTCACTTCAAACGTTTTCTCTGCATATGACTTCGTGACTTTAATTTTGATATTCTTATATCTATTCTTTTTTAACTAGTTCTTATTGTGTGTGTGTGTGTGTGTGTGTGTTCGTCTTCTCATTCTCGACTTAGTTGTGTGTCAGAAACAGGAGTCACGATATCTACGTGACTTCATTATTGTCACCGCAGGCGTTTTTCTCAACAAAACTTTATCACATCTTTTCATTTTCCTCTCATATTTGTAGGTGTTGTGATATTATTGTTATGAAAGTTGAAAATTTACCACAAAATAGAATTCTAGTTGATTTTAATCTTCTTGAATCATTTCCATAGTTTATTGACTCTAACAAATAATATTTCTCTATTTTTACAGATCAATGAAAGTTATTTGAAGCATATTCCTAGCCAGAATGCAATTGTGACGGATACAAGACGCCAGCCTGTTATCACACAATCACGATTAGAATTAGAAATTGATAGTAGTACATTTGAAGGTGGTAAAGCTCGTCTACAATGTGTAGCAACATTATTCAATTTGTATCATAGAGAAGTTGAATTGATTTTAGAAGAAGAGAAACCAAGACCTAGACCATCCTCAGAATTGCGTACACGTGATGCTGCAGGTAATATAAATTAATATTTCAAAAAGAAAACATCGAAAAATTTGCTCCAACAGTATAATTAAAAAAGTTACAAATAGTTATAGTATGTGTTCCAACAAAGAATTCAGTTTTTATTGAAATTCCATGGAATTTCTAAAAACTCCACCGATCCCTAGAGTTATCTAAATTTTTGTAAATTATATTGCTTTAATAATAATAATAATAATATTAAAAAAACCTTCGATTTTATTCGTTGGTTAATTTTACCCGGTTTGCTTTTTTGTATTGTATTCAAACAAATTGTGTTGAATATTAAAAATTTTTAATTTGCCCAATAAAATTCGTACCAAAATTCATCATTCCAGTCATGGAACCAAAGTCTGGTGTGTTGTAGCAATGTATTTAATATCTCAAGCACGTGGCTTTGGTTTAATATGGAATTTCCATAGCACAGATTCCATCATATAACGATCTCGCATGCTTCTTTAACATAACTTTTAAACTTTCATCGTTTTTGATGGAAATTCTAATCATCCACTACCTACATTTTTATTCTAATTTTAATAAAATAAAAATTCTTAGCCATATCGGTTAAATTAAATTAATAAACAAACTTATGTTGGATACCGGAATCGAATTTTGTCGTTTACTTTACCGGAAAGTTTACCAAGAAAAGCAATACTGTTTGTTATATTTTGTGTCTTTGAACTGGATGTTTTCAGTAAAGTTTCGATTGTAGATTAGTTCGCTTAGATTTTACAAAACTGTTGTTATATAGTGAACAACAAAGCATTAAATCTATCTATATACATATATATAGATATAAAGAGAAAGAAAACGAGCAATCCGTAATAGTGTACCCTGTTCACGTTTGACAAAAAACTACCACAAAACTGTCTGCTTGATAGTACAGAAAGTATTGGTTTCTATCTCATGGGAAATCATCTTTATATTTTTGTCTTACAGAGACGATTTTGATATAAAATTGTACGCAAGCTTTACATTATTACAATACTCAAGAGATTGAAGATATTTCCTGTATTTAGTATGTATTATGATGTGATAGGATTTGGTATGATATGAGGCCTCATCTGTCATTGACAATGAAAAAGTACTTGGAAATTTTTATCATACTATCGCCGAATAAAGAACTCAATATTAATGTTGTTCTAATACGAACATTAAGTCGGGATTAAATCCATAAATTTCAATAATTCGCCCAAATGCAAACAATACACACTTTAATAATAATATAATAAAATCATGATCACCTATAAACCGAAAATTCCACATTTTAGAATACGTGTTTGTAGTTACACATTGAAAGTTTGTATAATAATCCAAGATTTGCTGATATTACTCGAATAAAAATGCCACATCAGCATGTTGGTTATGAAACATAAAGGAACAGTTATCTTAACGTAAAGTGCATTGAAAGATTTACAATAAACTTATATGTGGATTATTTGAATAGTAAAATGTAATAGAGATTTACCAACAAAGATATTGAACCAATCTTGAGAATATGTTGAAGATGTGTATTCTGACAATTGTTGTGGACGATTTTCTTTTCGAAAATAATCGACAAAAATCGTTGTCAACGTCAAGGGAATTTGAAGGAGAAGACAACGAACAATACGACAACTATACAAGAAGATTGTTGTGAATTTCAAGAGTACAAACAAATCGTCTTTGAGGCGGTTGATAATGAAAAGTGTATCGTACACAATATCACTTGAAGGAAGTCTATTGGGAGAAACTTTTTCTTTGATAGTAAATCTGAAAGTTCACTAACAAAAAGCGTACAGAGACTGTATATATTCAACAATATAAATTCGTTAAATGACAAAATCAGAAATGAATGGTGATTTGATTAGTAATTGTGCTTATATCGCAAATTTACAGACTTTGAATCGGTTCTTTTTTCTATTTTAAGTGTCGGCTCGGGGACCGTACACTCAAATGTCTGTAAATTCACGTTTAGGTCGACTTAAGCTAAGGTCTTGCTAAGGCGAGCTTAAGTTTGGACATCTCACTTGATCCGGCGTGCGAAAATTGTCACTTTTCAAACATCGATATGTTGCTTGTTTTTTTAGATGTTGTGAAAAGTAAAAGTGCGTTGTATAGAGAATTTCAAGGTGTTCTATTAGAGAAAAATATAGAATTCTGAATGACACAAGAGGCTCTTGGACTCTGTTTTTTTCGTACATTCTCTTCCATAACTGGCTACCACTTAGCCAATATTATTGATTTTAAATATTTATTAAGTGATTTAGATGGAAAATTAGAAGATGTTTCCAAATCTTCAAGAATTTTCCCGATACGTTTGTTACTTTTCCCAAAATTGCAGAAAATTTGAGAAAATTTTGAACAGTTCTCCTGTGCACAATTTTTGAGATAGAAAATCATACTGTTTTCTATAAAAAGATAATATAAGGGGAAAAGACATGAAGCTCGCTTAAAAGGAAATTCTAAAAATTAAGTGAATTATAGGGAAATTTTTAACCCCCTTTTTCACCCATTACTAAGAGCTATTAAAATTAATTAATTTACTTGAAAATTCGGAAATTTGATCTACTTTCACGACCATCTCATAATAATTGAAAATATTTGAAAATCTGTCTATAGTTTCATTTTTTTAGTCGACCATGTTTGTGAGAGTATACCAGAATTATCCAGTTTATACCAGATCTATCAGTACATTGCTGACTAAATCACCTCAACAATAATGATAACAACAGAAACATGGTCGACTATAAGATGAAAATATAGACAGATATTCAATGATTTTTCATGATCGTGAAAGTAGATAAAATTTCCGACATTTTCAAATCAATCATCAATCAAATTAATTAATTTTAATGTGAATAACAGGTAAAAATGGGACTCAAAGTGTCCCATCTAAATCTCTAATTTTCAAAATTTCCTTTTTAGCTAGTTTCATGTCCTTTCTAAATCCACCTGATAAATATTGAAAATCAATAATAATAAATTTTAGCCAGTTATGAAGGAAAATGTATGAAAAAACAGGGTCCAAGAGCCTCCTCTGCCATTCAGAAATTTATCACATTTTTTTTTCAAAATAGAAAGCTTCAGGACTTCACTTTAAATTCTCTATCCAACGCACGTTTATTTATCACAATATCTCAAAGAAAACAAGCGAGATATCGATGTTTGAAAATTGGCAATTTTCGCACGCCGATCGAGTAATATGTCCAAAGTCCCCTTAAGTAGAGAAATCAAAAACCAGGCCTCTATCGACCATCCTTTCTAGAAATTTCCCAACTAAAACCTTAAATATAGTAGCAACAAAATAGAGTAGATGAACTTTTTGTTGATCAAACTAGATATTGTGAAGAATCGTGAATGATGTTCATTTGAAAGGCTGCGGTTTCAATCTACAGGGTATCCCGTAAGTCACGCATTTCAGCGTAGGGACCAGATAGGGGACGAAATTCTAAAATCAAAAGTCCTGTACGATTTTCTCATCTGAAGCACAGCTAATTAGTAATTAATGAAATTAATTAGCCAATCAGTAGCGATAAAAACAAAGCGGGGAGGAGACTTATTAATGAGGCGTGGACAAGGAAAGTGACAGATGTTGACAATAAGAGTACTCTCACAGCACCAAACAATACTGCTAATCAAAATTAACCATTAATAATAATGATGGCGTTGTGAGAACTACCTTACGCTCAACGTCAGGACCACCTGCTTGCTAACTTTTTCGCTTCCTACGTTCCACCATCCAGACTCCTCCCAGCTGTCCTTTTAACACTATTGCAAACAGTTGATTGGATATTTTATTTAATTAATAACTAATTATCGGTGCGTCAAATGAGAAGATAGTATAAGACTTTTCGTCTTAGAATTCCATCCCTTATGTGGCCCTCCTACTGAAATGCGCGACTTACGGGACATCCTGTATATTAAATCGATATTTTAACTGAAATGCGATATTAAAATTAGTATTAAAATAGGGAATTAAAGATTCAGAAATTGAGATATTTTAGATTTTATATAGAAGTGAAGAAAACGTTAAAATTAAACCATTAATTTCGAATTTATTAAATTTTCAAAGAAATTCAACTTTTCTCCAATATCACTCTACACGGTTTCATCTACCAAATATATTTCTCCATTTAAACTTTACAATGATTTCCATAAACATTCTACATGGTAAGTTTCCACACACCAAAAAAAAAACACACAAGTCTTAGAATAATGAAGTTGTTTTGAATGTTTGAGAACTATCCACTTCTATTGATTGAAAAGAGCACTTTTTTATATCGAAAAGTTTCATGTTTTCAATTGCTTAAAATAACGAAGCTTTGAAAAAAGCAACTTTTATCTTCTCCACAAGCGTCATCCATTTTTTTTTTATTATTATTATTTAGTCCTGATAGTGACACTATTTGAATGATTTTATTTGTACCACACGTAATTAAATTTCTATCAAATTGTCATTACCATAATAATTATCGAAAATATCTATTTACTGTTTAAGCTGCATTTGATAGTATTCAATACGATTCACTAACTAGAAAATAACAGAAAGTGATTTAAATAAATGAATTAAATTTGTGTGATGATTGTTTGATGATGGCATTAACCGAATAACAAAGGGCTCCATCGACTGGAAAATCTCTGGCTTTCTGCTTTTGTTGCTCTTTTTTCCTATTATTATTATTATTATTATTATTATCGGGAAATTGTTTGGTAATTTTTCACTGTGATGAAGTAATGAAAAAAAAAACCAACACATTAGATATGAAATTTTATACTTTGCAGATTTTTGTTGGATTACATCGAACATGGAGGGAATCAGAATAACAAAACGAAATTTAATCGAGTGGAACGCATTGTTTAGAATTCACTCTAATTCAATTTCGAAATTTTGATAAAACACGCACGATATACGAGGTACATACAACTTTCATCGAATTTATTTTCCAATGAAACTTTTAAGATCGTATATTAAAAGTTATAATTAAATTATCATTGTTGATATACTTGAATGTTTCGTCTTATTTTCATTCTTATCTGTAATAAAAACTGTGAGTTATAATGTTTTTGGACATTTTAAGGCCAGAGCCAGCTGGGGTGTTAAGAACGTATAAAGTGAGACACTTTATAATCATTATCTGTAAAGCTTGTGGACTGGGCAATTTTACTTATTCAAGAAGACTGAGAGAGGACAAGAAGAGACACAACCGTTGTTTATCTCTTTATATTCATCTTAACGTTGTGTAAATGGAGAGAAAGCTGATAATATAAAACATAGTGTTTATATTCTTTCAGCTATGCTGATATGTTTCAGATATTTGTTTTGAATCGTGTCTATTATTTATGGAGTATAAAGATAAACTTTACCAGTTTATAGATGATACACACAAAATAAATAAATTTAATGAATTAATAGAACTTATATTTCGGGATGATATATCTATAACCTTTTCTTTAACACAAGTAGTAGTGGATATATATCAAAAAATAAGAGTTTTTTTTCTTTAACAACAAAACGATCTCGAATAGCACTATAAATTTCTTATAATTCGTTGGTAAATAGAAATATATAAAGTGAAATTTCTTCGATTGTACCTACACTCGATCAGAACCTTTAAAAATCGTTCGAAACGGTGAACATTATTGAATTGCGGTGATTTTATTTCGTTAAAACGAGTTTTTTCACTAAGCACCTTTAGCAATCCTTTGAATATATTTATGGAAAACCGAATAAATTCAAATAAATAATATGAAGGCGACGGCCAAGTACACTTATAAAAATTGATGGGAATTAGAGGGAAATATGAGTAGAGAAGAGGAAAATACAAACGACAAAAAAAAGTCTGCATACAATCCTGCCAATATCACATCAGATTGAAATTCACTCGAAGGAAAGCTGTGAAATTAATTATTGGGAAATTTGAATTTTATTGATAACTTTTAAGTGAAATAATGGTGGCGTGCATCAAACTATTTCATTATACGCTTCTCAAGTGAAAACTTTAACTGTATGGTCGTTATATTCAGTTTTAAAATCGATAAAAATGAATTTATTCTTCACCTTATACCAAAAAAATTGTCGTTTTTCTTTGCGTTTGTTTCACATGACTGCTGGCTGTTTATATCATTTTCCACGATATGCCAATAATAAGATTGAATTTTCTTTAAAGTATAGCAACAATATGTCAAATTTGGATAGAATAGAAAATGATTGACGTTATGTTTATTTTTGTGTTAGATTAAAAAAAGAATTATTGGTTCATTCTCACCATCTCGATCCTGTTCTATTTAGATATCTAAATAATGAAATATTTGTCCATCGATTCATTCTGTTTATTTGCGATAAAGTATACGGGGTGATTCACCGCAAAGTTTTTATGGCAACTCCTATTATTTGGCGTACGAGTCGAAAATATTTCAAGGATTTATAAGGGAGGACCCCAGAGATCATTTTAAATAAATTAGGGCCTTGTAGCTTATTTTTCAGTTTTGCTTCTCGAAAAATTGAAGAAAAAAAACCGTGGTCGAGATCGATTGTTGACAAATTAATTAATCTAGCAATGTATCGAACCGTTATTTTTTTTCCTTCCGGTTTTTGTTCTTGCAAAGATAACGGTTTTTTCGGTTTTCGATTCAGTTCCAAGTGGTTAATTATCAAATTTTTAAATGTAAACAGGTAATTTTGAGATAAATTAGAACAATAATATGGTTATTATTATTATTTGTAGCTATAGATCTGATACAATGGTACACAATAACAATAATAACACAAACACGGTCTACTTAAAAACGAATTTTCAGAGGCAAATAAATTAATTTCAAAGCTCTATAGATGAAAAAAGGATTTCAAATTTTCCATGAGACTCACTGAATTTTCAAAGCTTGGTTTTAAGCGAGCTTCATGTGCTTTCCTCTCACATTAGCCTTCTCTATTTTTAAATTTGCATCAATATTGTTGTTTTGTTTCTTATAATTTTCTTCAATGATCGAGAAACTAACAATTTTATAGAAAAAATTCCTCTATTTTGAAATTTGCATCAATATTGGTGTTTTTTTTTTTTATAATTTTCTCCACTGATCGGGAAACTAACAATTTTATAGAATAAATTCTTGAAGATTTGGAAAGCTCTATCAATTTACCATATAAAATCGCTTGATAATTATTAAAAATGAATAATATTGGCCAAATTTTGGAAGAAAATGTACGAGAAAAGCAGAATCCAAGAGCTTTTCTTGCTATTGAAAATTTTACCACAATTTTCCAAAATAGAAAGCTTTAGAGCATGCACTTTGAAATGCTCGATCTAACCCAAATTAACTTTCTTCAATTTATTCAATAGAAAGCAAGATATCGATGTTTGAAGATTGACAATTTTCACATGCTGAATAGAGTAATAAGTCCAGAATCCCCTAAAGAGTGTGCTGAAACCGAGAGCGAAAAATGCCAATCTTTAATCATCAAAATCTCGCCTGTTTACTGAAACATCAAAACTCGTTAATCAGCATTGAAACGGACATTTCACGGTGCTTCCGACCGAGCTTTTTGTTTTGAAAATTTTTGACGAAATTCTGAGTAATGAGGCAAAATGACTGAAACCCAAAATATTATTTATTTTTCACTTTTAGCTAAGAAATTGTCAAGAAGTTTTCTGATCAGCCTGTTACTTTTTCATAAACAGCGCAATTTTCACAATTTCAAAGATAAAAAATTGAAACATTTTTTTTTCGCAAGCTTATTCATGTGCGCAGGAAAGATGGAGTTCGGAAAATCCAATTTTGAAAAATTTAAAAAGTTACGAGAAAATTTTCCAACAATTCGGAGGATTTGAGGGGCTGTTTTTACCTATTAAGAATAATTATGTTGCTTTTATTTTTCGACTAGTTTGTAAAGCAGTCTCTTAACTTCCCGAAAATGCCATTTTATATGGAAGAACATTGAAAATTTTCTGAAAATCCTTCTCTGTGCCAGCATACCTTTAAATGCCCTGAAGTATTATTGCTGGCTTAGTTTTTTGACAGGAATGGAAGAAGAGACGAAAAGTAAAAAAGGGAAAAAGAGCGTGTTAAGTGGTATGCTCCGGATTTCGCTCCGGCCAAAAATTCGGTTAATTCCGGTTTTCGGTTTAGTTCCGGTCGATGTCCTTGGTTTTTGGACCAATTTCCCAATAAGCTACGAGGCCCTAATTTCGCTAAATGTTCTCTGGGAACCCCCCTTAAATCCTTGAAATATTCTCCGAATCATACGCCAAATGATGAGAGTTGCCATAATAACATTTTATTTGAAGTGAATCACCCGGTAGATCTCCACCTTTTTCCTATCTATTCTTTTCAATTCTTGCTTGTATTTTATCAACAATGTCGACAGTTTCCGTTTTGTATACGACACAACGTTTTGATCGTAAAAATATGACATATTTACTGTTTTTGAAACGTAAACATTTTTATTGTATCACGTCGATTTTGTTGAGTCGATTTTGTTACAATTTGTATCATCGAACAAATATTATTCTAAAATAAACTTTTAAAATAAATATTCACAATTTTCTAAAATAATTCTCCAAAATAAGTGCATTTCAAGATTGATCCTTTCACACACCACTTGAGACTTTCTGAATACCACGTCTTCAAGTTTCGCTTGTTATCCATTTTCATGTCATGATCTTGCATATTCATTTACTGAACAGTATAAAGGTGCATTATAACGAAGATTTTATAAATTCCCAGCCAAGTAGACTTCATTTCTCTTGTAAATTTTGAATTTTATCGACTCTATTCTGTATACTTTGTCAAACTTTACTGGACTATTGGTGCGGTCATCAAAACTAAAGTTGATGAATTAGGCGACCAATTTTAAACAAAAAGTGTCCACATTTCAAAATCCTTCAAGTCTTTAAACTTACCGAAAACTTTAAATGTACATAAGTAGCTTGATGGAATTTAGAAAGGGTTAACTGTAGGCTTTGGTGGAGTATTATAACGAGGCCACATTGGCCATTCTATTCAACTTTAATGCAATTGAATGAGCTAAATTGAAGGTTTTCTTTTTAACGATTTCTATCTACTGAATTGGCAATTTAAACTGGAAAAATTCTGAAAATTAACGATAATCGACATGAATTAATAAAGTGTAAAATCCATTTTAAAGCTGTTAGTGTAAATATCAGAAAATAAGTTGGATATATACGCTTAAAGTCAGACATTCGAAGCATTTACCGCAAGTAGTTTCTAAATATATCAACACAGACTACAAGTTTACTTTGTAAACTTCCAAAGTCCCTTTGAAATAAACTATGTGGCACCTTTTATACAACATTAGTCTATAACAAATCCGAACGTAGATTGTTTTTATAACCATCTATTCAACTTTAGAACTATAAACATTACGTTTTTTTTTTTTTAATTTGTAATCGAATCTCTGATAAACGTTTATAGACCGTATATCATTAAGTTCAGTTATAGAAATTTTAGCTTTTAAAGCTCACAATTTGTATCAAAAACTTTCGAGAAAATCCTATTAGAATTAATCATTATATGTAAATATTATAAATAGATTCATTAGAGGATTCAATGGAGATTTATAGTATACAAAAACTTAGTAGTCCTATCAAATTTATAAACATTATTAATACAATTTTGTTGATATTCATTTCAATTTTCTCTCTGTTACAGATAATGGAATTTACTACAAGGCTGATATTATTTTAGTTTTTGTAATGTTGTTATCATTTTTTATTGGTATACGGTAACAATGAAGTTATAATTTGAAATAGATACACCACCATCGATCAAATATACCTATATATCGGTAGGCTTCAGTTTTTTTTTTTGTCTCCTCCCCTAAAACAATCATATATTTTATGTACATACTCTATTGTAAATATTAAAATCTATCTATTAACAAATAATAATAATAATTATAATAATTAAATAATGTTAATAATTAAGAAAATATGGATAGAAGTAAAACTAGATGTTTAAATCGTTTTATACTTCAATTCAAGACTTGTTTCCACTGATACTGATACAATAATAAGAGGAATCAAAAAACGCAACACAGAATAACGCACTTTATACTAAATATAAATATAAATACGAGGGGCAAACACCACACCGCTTTAATGTACACCATAAATCCTTTTTACGAAATAATTCCCAAAAAATTTCTAAATTCCCGTAAATCCCATCAAATTTCAATAAATCCCTATAAATCGTGGTAAATTTGGATAATCATCGTAAACCTTCGTAAATCCTTATAACTCCCCATAAACCCATAGAAATCACTCTAAAATTTTCTACCATTAAGAAACAAACAAAGGAAAACTGGTTTTAGAAAAGCCGTACCTAAATTACAGAGTCTCATGGTTTGAAATTATTTAGACTGTCATATTAGCGATGTTTAAGATCAGACATTTGTGATGACAATATTATAAGCTTAAAACAAACATACCTAAGCTTAGAGTGTTGGAAAAAAGTGAGTTACTGGCAAATATAATATTAGAAATGTAATTGATAAAGAATGAAATATAAAATGACACATCTTACAAAACTTTATTTTGATTATAATAAATAATCATCACATAATAAACTACCAAAAATAACAAATGAATACATGTTAAATACATGTTAAAGATTAATTTGCAAAACAGTCTTTCATTTCTTTATATTTAGTGCAGATATTTTCGTAATCTAAAGATCCTAATTGAAAAGGTTCATTATTTGTTTCAAATTTAATAGGACCATAGAATATAAACTGCTTAGATACACTTGAAATGTCATTATTTTTAGGCCACATAAAAGTTGGACGTTGTTGAGTTTTTCTAGATTTTTTTAAAAACTTTATTTCAAATTCTTCATCGTATTTCACCTCGTATTTCACAACTTTCTCAATACGTCCTACGTACCATCTTTCTTCATAGAATACAGCATAAAATTCATGAATTAAAGGATTTGCTTCATGATTTCCTAAAGAAGTACTTGCTTCAAAGCCTTCTGAAATATCGTCAGAAAATGTTTCTGTATCGGTGCTGTCGTCATATAAAATGTTTATATTCTCATCATCTTCATCGGTAGACTCAGAGGAATAATTTTTCTTTTTTTTTATTCTATGCAATTTTCGAGAATTCTTCTCATCAGTGTTTCTTTGACTCATCCTCATGCGTTTCCCTGTGTCTTGTTGACATGTCTTGTTTGACGACATAAATCTTCGTAATCGGTCAGTACTTATTCTGCTTCCTGACTGTTCTAGAAGCCAACATAATGACGACTTTTTAATAACAGAAGACATGTTGGCAATAGTTACTCGAACAAATGGTCCTTTTTGAAGGGAATCATCAGTGTCGTTTGTCTCAAGATTATTGGAAAAATCTTTTAGTAATAAGTATTCGCCTATTCCTGCAGAAGAAATATCGCACAAGTCTGAATAAAGATCAGATTTTGGATTGTCTAGACTGTCAGAAGAACTATGAGATTCCATTGGTAAACACGTAGCAGTCTTTTGAAATTCATCATCTTCAGTTACAACAACAAAGTCATCGTCTACGAAAGTTTCATTTGTATCTTGAATATTTTCTGTAACTGGTATGATCTCGGGTATGGTGATTGTTTCCCAGATGTTTCCTTCGACAATCATTCCCAGCTTCTGTGTTTCAATTATAGCATCTTTTAGAGCACTATCTACTATATTTTCAATTAAATCGTCTGTTATATCGGTGAAACTGGAAACGGTGCGAAAATCAGTTAACTTTTGTTTTTTATATTCTCTTGGAAAAAATAAAACGTCTTTGAGGTCGTGTAAAATGTTATTGATTGCTTTAATTCTATTTAATCGTTGAATAATATCTTTCACTGAAAAATTGACAACCGTAGAAAAAGTCGATGTCATAGACCTCGTGGCTCTAAATATCTTTTCACATGTTTGACTGCTAAACAGCCAGGGCAGAAACATTTCTGCTTTTAAGTGAGGATTCTCTCTATAACTGACTATAAGATGAATTAGTGCATGAGCATTCAGCTCCAAACAGGTGTAACAGTTTGACGTAATGAAATTATCTCCGATTTTGAATGAAGGGTTGTTTGTGAGCCATTTTCGCCAAATTCGCAAGAAAAACACACAGTACCAAATATTGTACAGGCGTTCATTAATTCCCAAAGTTTCATCCAAAAATGATCTGATCGCCATGTTCATTAGTTTTAAGTAGGCACGCGTACCTGTGCTATCTGGAATATTTTCCAATAATTGTATGACTTCTACTGAACAAATTTTTTCAGCAGCCCGATAATTCATCTTATCTTCAAGTTTTAGGTCTGCAGCTGTTAACAAATGTTTGTCTTTCGATTCTGTCTTAATCAGTTCTTCCAAATGTTTGTAGGTAGCAACAGAAGTACCTAATGCTAACGTAATTTTAGGATTTAATAATCTCGTTCTAAGTTTTGTTGCAATGTGGACAGTGTCTTGTACGTAACAAATTGAATCATTTTTGTTATAACCAGAATGGTACCATGCCCAGTTATATGACTTAATACATGTTGACATAGGAGGTAGTGATGCGCCTTGACGCATTGCTTTTAAGAGACGAGTGTCACCGTCTGATGAGAAACCTAATACGCTAATACCGCGCTTTTCTAAACAATTTTTTATTTTTTGCCACCTTTGCGAGACATCATTAGAGTTGAATCTATTATCAGTACCGTAAATAGCTAGGCAGTATGCTGGTGCTACTGCTGATAGCGACTGTGCCATTATTAAATAGACATAGTTTGATTTATTACCATTTCTACAATAATCTATAATTGCTTTTGCTGAAGTAGCAACGAACTCATCAGTTTTAGGTAGGCCGTTTATTAATGGCAAAGTTAAGCCAACTATCTTATTAGATTTTTGGTCATACTCGATTTTCCCTGTCACTCGAGTAGCATCTTCACTGATCCAAACAAACTTCGGAAGCTGTCTTTCTGTTAAAAAAGCACTAAGCCCATCGTAGTCAAACATGCCTTCTTCAATCTTTATAGAATTCTTGGATATATACTTATTTAAAGCGCTTATCGATGGTAGAACGTTTTTCATATTTTCGTAAATTGTTTCATACAACAACCTCCCACCAACATAAAATAAATATAAAGCGAATTTCTTAATAGTATCGTTGTAAATATTATTATTTTTTGAACGCTTTGAATTTGTTACTGAAATATCTAATAACATTTTTAATAGATTGCATCTTGACATTTCCTCCGGTTCTTTGCTAACACTTGGAAGTTTTTGAAGGGTCGCTTCTAACTGTTCACCGAGTTCATGATTCTCATTAACAATATTATGAATAACCACGTCAACATTTTCAGCAAATGAAAAAAATGAGGTAAGACGTGGTTGTCTGATAATCTGGCTTTCTCTTTTCCTTTTGCGTCTTTCGGTCCTCTGATATTTATTAGCCTTCCATTTTGAGCATTGATATGTCTCTTGATTTGTCGATAAATGTTTATCATCCATGTTATTGTTACTTACTGTTTTTGAACAAAAAAACATATTTGGAGTTGAGTCTATGTTATTTTGTGATGTTGATGCTACAATGATTTGATCATCTAAAATATTTATTTTTGGATGAGTTTCTGCAAGATTTGTGTCACTCTTTTCATTAATCTTAGTTTTTGTTTCAGCTTTGGAGATAGTTAAAAAGTTCATTAAACTAGTTTGAACCTCTGTTGGAACCTTTTTTGTGCTACAAGTCGTGTTTTCCACAGTTTCTTGAGAACTAGACTTTGCAGTCAGGTTTATGGATGATTTTAACGAATCGAAATGTGTGTTTAAATGTTTATGAAAATTTCCATAAATCCATCTTTCTGAACCATTGGCGACTTTTGCAGACTTTAAAATTCTATAAGACGCGCTACAAAAACATGTCATTCTGCAGAATAATTCGTTGTGATTGCCAAATTGGGTGTCAAAAGTTATATTATGAAATTTATTTTTAAAATAGTCCCATTGTTTAGCATCTACACATTTTTTTTTCAGCCAAGACTTGACTGTTTTGGAAATTAATGCCGTTTCTTCACTTAATTTAACTGATGACTTTGAGTACAATGTGGGATTAAGATTTTCTTCTAAAAAAACAATTTTCAGCTAAATGAAAAGTGTCGAATTTAAAAGGTTAAAATGTTTTTAATTTTACCGCTTTGTTGTAATTCTGAATTGGTTTTGGAATTAACATTCCCTCCATTTGTTCCTGTTCTAATATTCTTGATTTCTAGTTTCTTTTTAAAGTAATTAGAAATGATATTTATTAATTTGCGATGGCCTTGTACAAATACGAATGTGTCAGGCCGTTTACAAAATATCCCGAAGTAGGCACTATATTCTTCTTTGTCAATTATGTTCGGAACTATTTCAGCCATAAATTTTTCCATTTGAATTATATCAGTTTCATTAATTTCTGCAAGTGTAATGGGACAAACGTAGCCATTTATTCTTAAAACATTTTTTAAAGTGGTTGGAAAAACAATTTTTAACGCTTCTTCTGCTTCTGAAAAAACATCTCGAGCTTCTACCTCATAATTAGTTGTCTCCATCTACAAAAGGAAAGAAAACCTGAATTCAATCCCAGTACAAGCCATGTAAAGTAATGAAAGTGAGGTTATAATAATCTACTGCAGTTATAAACTTTACAAACAAACTTGTAATCTATACTGTCATGTTAAACATTGAAAAATAAAATGTATTAAAAATACTTACGGTAATACTAAGTTGAATTTATTAATAGTAATCTATTAAATAATATAATATAGTACACTACTAACATAAGTACATACGACGTTTTAATACGTATTTCTCGAAGCTTCTGTCACGAAAAGACAGCACGCATGCGCAACAACAAATACAATCTCTGGAAATCCCCGTACATCTTCGGTAAATCCCCTTCTATTTTAGATAAATCCAGTACATTCTTCATAAATCCTTTACATCCCTAATAAATCCCCAAAAATCCTAAACCTTAAGATTCTAAAAATAAATCCTGATAATTTCTTATAAATCCCGGAATTCCAATCAGGTGTACACCATAAATCCGCTGGTGTTTACCCCTCGTATAAATATAAATAATAATAATAAAGTAAACTAAAATCAAATTTTTTGTATAGTAGTGTGTATTATCTTGAATTTGTGTATAATTTATTTAAAAGGGTATGAAAATTGTGATAAATTGTGAAAAGTGTATATAACATTAACAAAAAGTAATTATGGCAACTGGACTAAATTAATTGTGTGTATTTATAAACTAGATAACAATTTAATGAATAGAAGAAATAATAAAAGAATTAAATAAATGAATGAAAATATTATAATAAATGTATCTATAGAGATTATAAAACGAATTTTGTGGACAACAATTTTAAAGATTGTTGAAAAAAATTATGAATTATTTGTTTTTTTCTTCTTTTATCATTTTTTTTTTCTAAAATTTGGTGAATCTTCAAATACTGTGGAAAATATGTTTTGTTATTGTTGATATTAATTAGTCTGCTAATTAAAAAAAACAAAAACAACAAGAACATTGTAGCTAACTGGATGTTGACTCCATAAATAAAAGTATATTGTTGTAAAATGTACTACCTATTTGTTACCTAATGTAAAACCCGAGCTATAAATAAAAATATTGTTGAAAATCTCCTTTGTTCTTTTATAAATTTCAATCCTATACCATGAATTGTGGTGGTTTTGTGTACGATTTCTATTAAAATTCGAGATTCAGTTATACACAAAAACATCTTTTGAGATGCTAAGAAAACGCCGCAGAATTCACGTATTGGTACGAAATTACACTTTGGCCATCAAAATATTGAGACAATCTTTTAAAAAATTCATTATTGACTGCAACTCTGCAAAATTACCAAAAATGAAAAAGCAATTTTATCGGTTAGTTTTCAAAAAAGTTGAAAGTTTGAGAGATTTTCTTAAAAATTGGAGAAATTTCTATTTTGAAACAAGCAAGACGTTGAATCGAACGAAATTGCTTCAAAAATTTGACGTAGCCTTTGGTTCTTAAGGAAGTATTTAAAGATCCCAAAAACTAGGAAAATAGCAACAAACCCATCAGGATGTCGTAGGATTTTTAGGAGTTTTTGCACAGCAAATTGAGAAATCAGTCCTCATTGACGATATGAAATTTAGTTTGGATTCTATTTCAAATTTTCAAATTACCTTTTACTAAATTCTAGCAATTTAGAAAATGTGTAATTTCAAGGTCCAAAGATATTCTCAGAACAATAATTTTTATAATGAGAATCCTTTTTTCGTTCTTTCACATAAACTATGTACTCAGCTGGTAGGTACAGCTATGTGTATGGAAAAGCTGACGACTTCTCTAAGTTGTGTAAATCAAGCTTTGTTCTTCTTGAAGGAAAAATGGTGCGACCATTTAAGGTCTACGTTTTTTGATTGAATATTTTATTTTCCCATTCTGACCTATCAGACATTGTCGAAAACTTCCCTTGTTAGCCTCATTTATACAGCCCTACAACTATCGTCGCCTTTTTCATCCACCTAGCTGTACATTGTTCAAATTTTTACCAAATTCCAGCAATTTAAGGTTCGAAAATATGCTCAGAAAGATAATATTTACAATGAGAATAATTTTTCGCTTTCTTTCGCATAAATTCAATACTAATCTGATAGATACAGCTAGGTTCATGGAGAAGGTGACGACTTTTGAGCAAGAAACACCCGTTCTTTTAGTTGTGTAAGCTAAGCTTTCTTCATCTTGAAAACCAAAAAATGGTGGGCCATCTAAAGCTTACTATTTTTGGTTCAACATCTTTCTTTACCAATTCTGACTTGTCAGACATTGTGAGGAACTCTTTCGTCAGCCTCACTTACACAGCCCTACAAGTGTCGCCGCCTTTTCCATGCAACTAACTGTACATTGTTGTTCCAACTTTTACTAAATTCTAGCAATTTCAAAATGTGTAGTTTTAAGATTCATAGAAATTCTCAGAACGATAATTTTTATATTCAAAATACTTTTTTTTTTACTTTCACATAAACTGAGTACAAAGCCCGTAGGTACAGCTAGGTGTACGGAAGAGGTGACGACTTCTGAGCGAGAAACATACGTTCTTTTAGTTATGTAAGCTAAACTTTCTTCATCTTGAAGAAAAAAATTCTGATCTGCCAAACATTGGGAAGAGATTCCTTATTAGCCTCAATTACACAACCCTACAACTATCGTCGCCTTTTCCATGACACTAACTGTACATTGTGTTCTAATTTTTACAAAATTATGGAAATTTGCAAATGTGTAGTCTTAAGATCCAAAGATATTCTTACAACGATAATTTTTATGTCGAGAATAATATTTCGTCCTTTGACATAAACTCGATGCTAAGCAGGTAGGTATTATACAGCTAAGTGCATGGAAAAGGTCACGACTCTTATGCGAGAAACACCTGTTCTTTTGGTTGTGTAAATTAAGCTTTGTTCATCTTGAAGGAAAAATGGTGGAGCCATCTAAGGCCTACTAGGTTGAACATCTTTCTTTAGCAATTCTGACCTGTCAGACATTACAAGGAGGTCCCTCGTTAGCCTCACTTACACAGCCCTTTAACTATCGTCGCCTTTTCCACGCACCTAGCTGTACATACATTGTTCCAATTTTTTTACCAAATTTTATTAATTTGAAAATGTGTAGTTTTAAGGTCCAAAAATATTCTCAGAATGATAATTTTCATAATGACAACACTTTTTTCGCATAAACTGAGTACTAAACTGGTAGGTACAGCTAACTGAATGTAAAAGGTGAGAACATATGAGCAAGAAATACCCGTTCTTTTAGTTGTGTAAACTAAGCTTTCTTCATCTTGAAAAAAAAAATAGTGGAGCCATCTAAGGTGTACGATTTTTGGTTGAACACCTTTCTTTACCAATTCTGACCTGTCAGACATTGTAAAGACTTCCCTCGTTAGGCTCACTTACACAGCCCTACAACTAGTGTCGCCTTTTCCATGCACCTAGCTGTACCAAATTATAATATGTGTAGTTTTAAGGTCCAAAAACATTCTCAGAATGCTAATTTTCATAATGACAACACTTTTTTCGCATAAACTGAGTACTAAACTGGTAGGTACAGCTAAATGAATGTAAAAGGTGAGAACATATGAGCAAGAAATACCCGTTCTTTTAGTTGTGTAAACTAAGCTTTCTTCATCTTGAAAAAAAAAATAGTGGAGCCATCTAAGGTGTACGATTTTTGGTTGACCACCTTTCTTTACCAATTCTGACCTGTCAGACATTGTAAAGACTTCCCTCGTTAGGCTCACTTACACAGCCCTACCACTAGTGTCGCCTTTTCCATGCACCTAGCTGTACCAAATTATAATATGTGTAGTTTTAAGGTCCAAAAACATTCTCAGAATGATAATTTTCATAATGACAACACTTTTTTCGCATAAACTGAGTACTAAACTGGTAGGTACAGCTAAATGAATGTAAAAGGTGAGAACATATGAGCAAGAAATACCCGTTCTTTTAGTTGTGTAAACTAAGCTTTCTTCATCTTGAAAAAAAAAATAGTGGAGCCATCTAAGGTGTACGATTTTTGGTTGAACACCTTTCTTTACCAATTCTGACCTGTCAGACATTGTAAAGACTTCCCTCGTTAGGCTCACTTACACAGCCCTACAACTATCGTCGCCTTTTCCATGCACCTAGCTGTACCAAATTATAAAATGTGTAGTTTTAAGATCCAAAGATATTCTCACAACGATAATATTTAGAGTGAGAATACTTTTTCGCTTTTTTCACATAAACTGAGTACTAAGGTCACGACTCTTAAGCAAAAAACACCCGGTCTTTTACTTGTGTAAACTAAGCTTTGTTTCTATTGAAGAAAAATGGTGGGGCCATCTAAGGCCTACTATTTCTTGTTCAACATATTTCTTTTCCCATTCCGATCTGCCAGACCTTGTGAAGACCTTCTCCTTACTTACACAGCCATACAACTTTCGTCACCTTTTCCATGCACCTAACTGTACATTGTTGTTCAAATTTTTACCAAATTCCAGCAATTTAAGGTTCGAAAATATGCTCAGAAAGATAATATTTACAATGAGAATAATTTTTCGCTTTCTTTCGCATAAATTCAATACTAATCTGATAGATACAGCTAGGTTCATGGAAAAGGTGACGACTTTTGAGCAAGAAACACCCGTTCTTTTAGTTGTGTAAGCTAAGCTTTCTTCATCTTGAAAACCAAAAAATGGTGGGCCATCTAAGGCCTACTATTTTTGGTTCAACATCTTTCTTTACTAATTGTGACTTGTCAGACATTGTGAGGAACTCTTTCGTCAGCCTCACTTACACAGCCCTACAAGTGTCGCCGCCTTTTCCATGCAACTAACTGTACATTGTTGTTCCAACTTTTACTAAATTCTAGCAATTTCAAAATGTGTAGTTTTAAGATTCATAGAAATTCTCAGAACGATAATTTTTATATTCAAAATACTTTTTTTTTTTACTTTCACATAAACTGAGTACAAAGCCCGTAGGTACAGCTAGGTGTACGGAAGAGGTGACGACTTCTGAGCGAGAAACATACGTTCTTTTAGTTATGTAAACTAAACTTTCTTCATCTTGAAGAAAAAAATTCTGATCTGCCAAACATTGGGAAGAGATTCCTTATTAGCCTCAATTACACAACCCTACAACTATCGTCGCCTTTTCCATGACACTAACTGTACATTGTTGTTCGAATTTTTACAAAATTATGGAAATTTGCAAATGTGTAGTCTTAAGATCCAAAGATATTCTTACAACGATAATTTTTATGTCGAGAATAATTTTTCGTCCTTTGACATAAACTCGATGCTAAGCAGGTAGGTATTATACAGCTAAGTGCATGGAAAAGGTCACGACTCTTATGCGAGAAACACCTGTTCTTTTGGTTGTGTAAATTAAGCTTTGTTCATCTTGAAGGAAAAATGGTGGAGCCATCTAAGGCCTACTAGGTTGAACATCTTTCTTTAGCAATTCTGACCTGTCAGACATTACAAGGACGTCCCTCGTTAGCCTCACTTACACAGCCCTTTAACTATCGTCGCCTTTTCCACGCACCTAGCTGTACATACATTGTTCCAATTTTTTTACCAAATTTTATTAATTTGAAAATGTGTAGTTTTAAGGTCCAAAAATATTCTCAGAATGATAATTTTCATAATGACAACACATTTTTCGCATAAACTGAGTACTAAACTGGTAGGTACAGCTAAATGAATGTAAAAGGTGAGAACATATGAGCAAGAAATACCCGTTCTTTTAGTTGTGTAAACTAAGCTTTCTTCATCTTGAAAAAAAAAAAAATAGTGGAGCCATCTAAGGTGTACGATTTTTGGTTGAACACCTTTCTTTACCAATTCTGACCTGTCAGACATTGTAAAGACTTCCCTCGTTAGGCTCACTTACACAGCCCTACAACTAGTGTCGCCTTTTCCATGCACCTAGCTGTACCAAATTATAATATGTGTAGTTTTAAGGTCCAAAAACATTCTCAGAATGCTAATTTTCATAATGACAACACTTTTTTCGCATAAACTGAGTACTAAACTGGTAGGTACAGCTAAATGAATGTAAAAGGTAAGAACATATGAGCAAGAAATACCCGTTCTTTTAGTTGTGTAAACTAAGCTTTCTTCATCTTGAAAAAAAAAAATAGTGGAGCCATCTAAGGTGTACGATTTTTGGTTGAACACCTTTCTTTACCAATTCTGACCTGTCAGACATTGTAAAGACTTCCCTCGTTAGGCTCACTTACACAGCCCTACAACTAGTGTCGCCTTTTCCATGCACCTAGCTGTACCAAATTATAATATGTGTAGTTTTAAGGTCCAAAAACATTCTCAGAATGATAATTTTCATAATGACAACACTTTTTTCGCATAAACTGAGTACTAAACTGGTAGGTACAGCTAAATGAATGTAAAAGGTGAGAACATATGAGCAAGAAATACCCGTTCTTTTAGTTGTGTAAACTAAGCTTTCTTCATCTTGAAAAAAAAAAAAATAGTGGAGCCATCTAAGGTGTACGATTTTTGGTTGAACACCTTTCTTTACCAATTCTGACCTGTCAGACATTGTAAAGACTTCCCTCGTTAGGCTCACTTACACAGCCCTACAACTAGTGTCGCCTTTTCCATGCACCTAGCTGTACCAAATTATAATATGTGTAGTTTTAAGGTCCAAAAACATTCTCAGAATGATAATTTTCATAATGACAACACTTTTTTCGCATAAACTGAGTACTAAACTGGTAGGTACAGCTAAATGAATGTAAAAGGTGAGAACATATGAGCAAGAAATACCCGTTCTTTTAGTTGTGTAAACTAAGCTTTCTTCATCTTGAAAAAAAAAAAAATAGTGGAGCCATCTAAGGTGTACGATTTTTGGTTGAACACCTTTCTTTACCAATTCTGACCTGTCAGACATTGTAAAGACTTCCCTCGTTAGGCTCACTTACACAGCCCTACAACTATCGTCGCCTTTTCCATGCACCTAGCTGTACCAAATTATAAAATGTGTAGTTTTAAGATCCAAAGATATTCTCACAACGATAATATTTAGAGTGAGAATACTTTTTCGCTTTTTTCACATAAACTGAGTACTAAGGTCACGACTCTTAAGCAAAAAACACCCGGTCTTTTACTTGTGTAAACTAAGCTTTGTTTCTATTGAAGAAAAATGGTGGGGCCATCTAAGGCCTACTATTTCTTGTTCAACATATTTCTTTTCCCATTCCGATCTGCCAGACCTTGTGAAGACCTTCTCCTTACTTACACAGCCATACAACTTTCGTCACCTTTTCCATGCACCTAACTGTACATTGTTGTTAAAATCGTTTAGAATTAAAATAAAGTATGCTTGAAGCAACGTTAGAATATCATCTCATCACTTTAAAATTTCGCTTCAGTTCTGTTAATATCTGTTTAAAATTTATCGTTTATATCTAACGAAAGTTACCAAACATGATCCATGGTAAACATGTTTTAGAAAATTATCCGTTCCTTTACCATTCAAATTGATGAAAATAGCTTTTAGATTTTCAACAATGTTTGAAAAGGACTGGCATCAATTTTACTGTGGTTTAAATTCGAAAACAATACGTAATCATAAATTAATTTCAAAGAAAATTGTATAGTCAAAATTGTTACCTTTTGTTTTAAATTAAAGCATACAGAGGTAGAGAAAGAAAGAGAGAGAGAGAGTAAAAGAGAAAGAGAGTTGCTACTGCTGCTACAACAATAAATTAATCCAGTCTTAGCTGTAAACAGATCAATAATGTGCTATATCCTTATTTTAATAATCCATCTACCACCCCCGCAACGGTTTAATAATTTATTCATAACACATTTATTCAATTTGATACTTTTGTCTATCATCCAATTCGATTGACATCTCAATGAAAGTATAATTAATGATTGTTCTTCAGTATTTTTTTCCACAATCTCCAACGAGTTACTTTAAACGACACTTTCTAATTGGCAAATTTACTGTCAGAATGATAGAAAAAATAAACGAATCGTTCTGAATTCTTGCCACTTTCTTAATGTTGAAATATTTTATTTGGATTTAGTGCTGTAAGGAGTACAGCATGACGTTAATGAAAATGTACGTTCTTATTGTGGATTTCTTCCATTAGGCATCATCCAAAGATGCGTCATTTTTATTTAATTCCAATATTTCCTCTGTATACAAATAGAATTCACTTTGGTAACCATCTATACAACAATAAAAGACGTATTCGAAACCGACAAAATGGATTAAAAAATAATTTCGTTCGGCATAGGCGTTGATATTTCCGTATTTTATTCTCCGCTCTCTCGCTTACTTTTTATTTTATTTTTTAATATAAGTGGATGAAATTTAAACAATATATATATACGAATGACGCCCCTAACCATGCCCGATAACAGACGATAAAAAGCCAAAGTTGGATAAAGTTAATAAAAGAGGGTGAAATGGTTTTGTGACCGTTTCGCTGGCTTTTTTTTCACTTGCAACAATATAGATTTTTGTATTATTTCTCAGTTGGATGGTCGGATTTTTTTTTTTTGTTCACTTCACTGTTTATGTTATAGATCTAACACTTTTATTCATTCGATTTGTTCAAGGAATTTATAAATTTAGGAGCGTTATTCGAAAAAAATTGCAAATTTCAATTGTTTTCCTGTTAATTGAAAGTTCTTTGTTTACTCTGTTATACAATTTTCGACAAGGAGTGGAAAAATCTGTAAAAGAGAACTTGGTTTTCGCACACAAAGTAACGCCTAGAACCAACAACATTAATTATCTTGAAATGAACACGAAAATCGATCGTGTGAGGTTGAGGTCGGGGGGAGGCAATTAGTGCATGCAAAAGAAAACGTTATTGAGTGATCCCTTTGTAATTTCACACCGGAAAATGTGTTGGCCGAAAACTGTACCTACTACAAAAAGAACATAAGCAATTTAGTTGTATATAGTGGTAGAAGTTGTAGTGTTGGTAATAGAAGGGATGGAAATTGATGAAGCTCGTTACTGTTCGACAGAGTCTGCGGTAGTGCTGATATTGGAAACTTGTTCAACGGGCATTATCATCGTTTTTCTTTCTTTAGACTATAATAGAACGACCCCTTATTGTCGACTCTTATCCTATTATTTTAATATTTTTACAACTTTAATATTATATCCGTTCTATAATTCAAATTCTTAATACTAATTCAAGATTAACATTACATATTTTATTGTTGTAATAAACCAAGTTGAAGTTTATTTGGTGTAATCTCTCTTGTTCTAGAGTGATAGTTTGGGTAAACCAAAGTCTGGGATCAAGCAGGTACAGGATAATACACGACCGCAACCGGAAATCATATGCAGTTCCGCTTTTCTACGTTAGCTTCGGCTTTAACGCTTGTTTTATCACCAATTAATGTCCTCAGCTTTAGTTACTATATACATACCCACCATAATCACCCATCCACCCCCTCATTTTAAACATTAATTAACAAACAGATTATTTTAAAACCACATCAATTAGAACTAAAATTCAACAAAACATACCAATTTTATCATTAATTTATAAATGAAAAGTTTTCAAGTATTTAGAAATATACTCATTGAGTATTTTAATTTAGTTGCTTTATCGTATATATACCCTTAACTAATACACAGTCCTCTTACGCACAATAAAGTTATTTCCAACCCCTCGAGTTATATCAATGACATCAGCTTTCCATTTTCTCAATAATACCACTGCTGTTGGCAGTGGCTTGATAATTGGTTTTTGCACTCTACACACACACACACACACATACATTTATATCAAGTGTTGTGAAAATCATAGGGGATGAGATGTATCAGTTGACGTATAGGGTTCAATTAATCTAAAACCAGTGGTTGTTTTCCTTTTTTTTCTACGTCCGGTAAAGGGGCGAATTGGTGAAGAATTTGATATAGTGGCACGTAACGCTGTGAAGATTCTAAGAGCGGGCCAAAAAAAATCTACAGTATATGAAAAACTGAGATGGAGATGAAGATCTTGATTCTTAGTGAATATTCATTATTGAAATATTCTTTAAAACTGATAGTTTCATTAGATATTCAACGGTAAAGAAATTAAAAAAATCGCGCTATTTTCATTAGAGTAAGTTTTCTTCATATTCTTCAATTTCGAGAAAATGAATAAATTATAATTTTAATATAAATACAAAATTCTAGTTTGAAAGACTTTAATAAAAGCTTGATCGTAATTCTAAAGTTAACTAGCTATAGAGTTCTCAATGCCACCATCTTAGAAACAAATAGAACAAATCAAAACGAAATTAAAGAATCTCTTCTAACACATCCAGTATTAAATAATTAATTAGCTTTCCTAAATTATTAAACAGATGCTATTTGGGTTGAACGATTATAACAAAAGTTGATAGCTTGTTTTTATACAATCCCTAAGCGTTTTTGCGGAATTATAAAGGGCAATAGACGAAGAGAATGGGTCAGGATAAATTTAAAATTCTTCACCCTGTAACCACCCCAAGAAAAAAAAATATATTAATTGATTTTTAACAAAACATGACCACTAAAACAGTGTTTTTTTTGTGTATGTTTAATACCCAACTTTTATTATAAACGGATACACAAAAACTTTCCAACAAAAAATAAAGGATAAACTTACATTGTTATCTTCTAATTAAAACTAAAAAGTAATAGGGTCGAAATTTTTAATAATCATATCTCTAAAAATTGATATAATGATAGTAACTATAGATGGTGATTATTTCTAAAAAGTTGTAGAATACGATTTGATAATAACTAGATGCTAGAATATTACAATGAATTAAATTTTTCTAGATTGTAACTCTTGGAATATGCTACAAGTTGAATTTTAGTTTGAGTTTCCTAAATTTCCCCCAACTAATAAAGGAAATAACACTTTTTACGATGATATAATAATAAAAATTTTCCCACTTGTAACCAACCCTTTGTTCGTCATTGTGCTGGATGAAAATTAACAATAAATATCATTTCAGGTGTTGTATGTTTCCTTATTACCTTATTCTATTGATTTTCGTGGAATAAGAATTTAGTGAACTTTTATAAAATTTGCAAAATTTCACGTTTATTCCTTTGAAGTTCGTGAAGGAACTCAAAGTTATTCAAATGTACAATTTTTGTGCTTTTTCCTCTGAAATTGTTAAACTTGTTATTTTCCCACTTCAATACGATAACACTTAGTTTAATATCAATTTGTGTATTGTTATAAATGAGCCATTTTTGAACTTAAACCGACGTCTCTTTCTTATTAAACCTAGTAGTGTTGGATGAAATAAACGGTACCTATATAGGAAGATGGGGAAAATAGAAAATTCTTGCCGGTGATGTGTATTGAAGCTTGTAAATAAATAACTTCATATATCAGTGCCAAAATTTCTTGACCTATTTAAGAGCTATAATCCATTTTGTGTCTGTGTGTGCTCTCTTCTAACCATCTTTCTGGCTTTTCATTTACTATGACAGAAATGTAATTTCCGTTTTTTCATTTCCTTTATCATGCTGTGGTAATTGAAATTTCTCTCTACCACATAAAAAAATATATTATAACAATATATCTTTAAATATTTTACTAAAAAAGAAATACAAATTTACAAAATATTGACTCTTTTTGATTGAGATCTAGCATAAATTAGTTGTAATAGAACTCAATCTTCAATTCTTCCTCCACAATTTAATGCCATTTATCATAAAATTTGTACAATGATTTGATTATACAGGGTGTTTGGTCTAAGTATATAATTCGTTTTTGCATCGTCAGAAATGAGTGTTTTTGATCAACTTTCATATGAGCTACGAAGCTCTAGTTTTGCTGACATGTTCTTTAAGGACTCTTCTACAAATCCTTAAAATATTTTCCGAATTGCTCATCGACTAATAGGAGTTTCTTAAAACTTACCATACTTAGACCAAACACTCTGTATTTCCGAGAAAATAAGTAGTTTTACTACATAAAATTTCCAGTACTTGCTCGAATTTCAATTAAAACTCATAGTTAATTAATTTTTAAATAAAACGTTAGAAAAAAAAAGACAAATATTAAAGAATTTGTAACCGTTATTGAGAGCTTTTGATGTTGTTGATGGTCGCGTTTATTGAAAAAAAATCCCTACAAATTGCGTCAAAAACGCACTCTACTTGAAAGCTGTTATATCTAGTGGCATACACGCCTGTTATCTCTCATTTTTTTATGAATATTAGGAAATATTGAAAACTGTTTGATGTCATCATTGACATTTTAAAATTTCAATCTCGATTCTCACTGTTTTATTATAACAAATCCAAAAAAAAAACATCTACACGTTCTTATAAATTATTCACACTTGTAGTAATTCGTGCAAACTATTTTAGCATAAATATGTACGATATTAGCATGCTTTCTTTGAAGTATCTTTAACAGGTTGTTGTGCCTTTGAATGCAAAACTTGAAAGGAAACGTAAATCTCTGTTAAATTCCTGCACTTTAGACTTTGAATATTAGAAATATAATATAGTCCAACTTGTTTCTACAATATTAACACCTTTATGAATAACAATTCAAAGGTAAAGTTTAATGATTATAATATGAATATTTAATGATTTTTGTAAGGGACATTGCGACAATTACCTAATTTATCAAATAATATGTTTGATGAGGAATTTCTGTAATTAATGAGTTTTAGTAACAGAAATGGAATTTATTACAGTAACAAAACCCAACTAAGGGTGTGTCCGAGATTTCCCTACTGTAGCAACTGAAAATGCGTCACCACACACACACACACACACATAGACAAATTTACGCAAAAATTGTGCGTCAGTGAATATCTTTGGGTCAACTTTATCGAACGTTATCCTTTTAATATTGCCATCCATGATCCTACTATTGAAATGGATTCTAGTCGGTGATTTGCGTGGATAATTTCAAATAAAACTCATTTTATTTTACGATTGTTACTGAAAGTGGGTAAAAGAACTGTCGAATATCTAGTGATATAGTATTGTGTGTGTGTGTGTGTGTGTGTGTGTATGTATTTCTCTATTTCATCAGGATCTTAGAACAAATAGGCTCACATAAGCCAATATCCAGGAGCTCAACCGATGTTGGTTCCTTTTTCAACAAACAAATAACGTTTGTATCCAGACCGATAGATTTATAGTCCTGAAGGATTCGAACATGGAGGACTCGGCACACATACAAATCCTGTATACACACACACACATACACATAAACAGTCACTTTCAATATTGGCCGCAAAGTTTCATGTATGAATGCAATTCTAATATGATTTATTTTCAATGATCTCCCCTAAATTCCAAATAAAGTGACGATTTGTTGATTGATTAGTGGTGACAATAAGAATTTACTTAAAAAGTAAAGTCAACATCCATTTAACTTGTCTTTAACAAACTTGTTAATGACTTTAATATATTCTATTAACTGTAATTATTTACTTATTTACGTTCGCATTTCCATAAAATCCAATCTCTAGATTACCATGAAGTATAAATTGCTGTTGGTCCCCCTCTTAAGTATCTAATTGTCTTACATTAGATCCCTTTCTATAATAATAATCCGGCTGTGACACTCACAGTTCATTGAGAATTCAACTTAAAGAGATGGAGGAGTATCCAAGAGTAAATGAGCTTCCGTAATTACTGATAATTTGAGGTCGAACAGTTTAATAGGGGAAATAAAATAGATATAGATATATATATATATATATATATATATATATATATATATATATATATATATATATATATAAAGAGAGAGAACTTCAATTTTAAATTCTCCTGTATAAACTTTCAAGCTAAATTACTAATTCCACCATCCACATCTATGTGTAAATCATACAATTCTAATAATAATTCGCAAGACGACGGCTGTATTAATGTCGAGAAAATATTACAAAAGTTTCAATAAAACAGTAAGAATGAAAGAAACTTTAAAAAACGAGACGATAATAAAGGCGAAATATACAAAAATTTTGTTGGTGTAAATTTTTTGTTCTCATCTAATTTAAGCAGGATGTAATTTTGATTTTCAACAAACATTATTGGGCTTTAAGTGAAAATCTACGGAAATTGCTTGGCCAGAGAACTAGGGTACGTTTTGTACAAACGAACAAAACGAAACTTGATTAATAATTCAATTGGAGAACTGGAGATTTATCGTTGAAAATAAACGTGATTGGCACTTGTAATAATTAATCGCCAAAATTGCTAGTTTTTATCCCAATTACACAAAATATTTGTTAAAACCACCCCTTGGCCGTATATCAGAATTAATAATCAATTTAATCGGTCGTTATAATAGTCGGCGGTTAAGTAGAGATTTCACCACAGAGGATTATTGGTTGTGGCTATCAAAACAAAACAAAAAAATATTCTCCCACACTTTTTTTATGACATTATTGGAATCTATTCGTATCTCTGTTCCTGTTCTGAACTGCTGTATTATAGAGCTAATCCCCAATGGACTTGCAATTTAATAGAATAAAGACTAAATGAATCGACTTTGTTGAGGAAATTCAATGATTTCATTAGAGAGAGGGTTGATGGAATTGTTTCCATTCTTTTTTTTCACCACTACAATACTCCTACACTTCTAGATTTGCTAATTAAGAAATTTAAAGAAAAAAATTTTGATTTATTTACAAAACAAATAAAGAAATTTAATTATCTTTTAATTGTTGAAATTGTAAAAGTTTTAGAGAGTTGTTAAAACAAACAATAAATTAAGTTCAAACACTTGATTGGTTTCTTTTAGAAAACCGATTAAACACTAAACAGATTTTTCAACGTTTTGTTCGTTTCTTGATTATTCACAATTGTGTTGAAAGTTTTCGGATATTTTTACTGAAATTCGATCAACAATAGAGTGGAACCATATGCATAAGTTTAAATTACGTTCAATTTTAACAAATAAAAGTTGTATGATTGTTTGAAAATTTCGAAAATGTTTTGTTGTTTATCGAAAACCCTTATCAAAGCCTATACAAAATGATTTCAAACATCGTCTAGAATCTAGAATACTAAAAACAATAAACCGATCCGTTGATTAATTCAAGATAGAAGTCGGTTGAATTGATTTTTTCGGTAAAAAAAATAAAATAACTAAAACTATAATAGTAAGCATGCTTAAGTGGTTGCATCAGGACGTGAATAAGTAGTGATTTTATCCATATTGGATGCATTCGAGGAAAATTTACATTTCTAGTAGTATTCAAGTGGATTACACTATTTCATTTTGGTTTATTTTCTATCCTGCTGTAAGTTAAACTGAAAATATCTCTAAACGAGATTTTATAATCCAATTCGGCAATATTTGACTGTAGAAAAGAAATTTCAACATATCAGACAATGACGAAAATCTTACTAGATAGAAAAGACCAACTTTAGAGCCGCTTTCAACTATTATCAAGTGTTTGTTTATAAATAAAATGAAGAATAGATTTTCAAACTTGAAGTAGTGAAGACAATAAAACTCGGTTATTTTCATTTCAATCGTTCATACACAAGATTGAATCTCTTTAAACATTGAAAAACACGTAGAATGTACTCGTTGAAAAGACATTTTATGTATTTTTAAACGTATAGAAACGAATATAGTGAACAGAAATAGAAGTTATACGTATTGAAATTTATGATAATGTATTGAATGTAACAAAGACGGTGTCTTGTTTAAATATAAATAGAAAGAACGTCTATTCTTTTATTGATAAATAGAAATGTTCAAATGCCTTCAGATTTACAAGCATATCTCTATATCTATATATGCATAATATAGAAGAGAATCGATAAAATCACAGGATAGAGAAACCAGCTTGACCTGACAAACACCCAATCTCTTTACAAACCCAAAGTTTACCAATTTTCTACCATTTGAAGCGAATCTGTGTCGCTTTTTCTGTATTGCTTTTCTTAAAAAAATTATTTTCATAGTATTTAATTGAGTGTATTTTAAAATCTACAATTTCAATTATGTTACAATTTTTATTTGTTGAGAAAATGCAATGAGTAACGAAGGGTTATAGTCGATCAATGACAATGCGCACGTTCCACCAACATCCCCAATAGAGAAAAACATAATGGATTGAGGTTCACGAATGAAGTGAACGTGGCTAAAAGCGTTTCTTTCTCCCTTGCCCAAACTACACAGACTCCAAATTTAATTCAGTCTTTCTTGATGTTGCTTTTTTTTATTGTAAGCTCTAAGATTACTGTTGGACAAAATAGAAAAGTTCATCATGTTTGGAATTCAAGCCAGCATTTAATGGCAAATCATTACTATTCAAGTACAATTCTTATCGTTTACAACAATTTTAATTATTAATTTAACGGATAATCCACACAAAAAAAATAAATAGAATCAATTAGATATTCACGAATTTCCACATTTTCAAAACTAACTACAAACTCTTGTAGTAATTCAACAATAGAACGAGTTGAACTAATACTGAAAGGAAATTTGCAATTAGAATTCTACCAGGCGTCAATAGATTCGATGTCTAGACTAGAAACAAGCCGTGTAACATCTTGCATGAACAAGACACAGACTTTCTACTGATTCTAAAATTGAATAAACAATTTCTAACCAAAACGTTAAGTGATATTGAAAATGAGACAATTGCAGATTCAATTGTGTTATCAATAAAACAATATTGAATTGAATTTTGAAGATAGTAAAATTCGCTAGATATAATTAAATATCGACGATTCTTTACCATTTAATGATTGATTTTATTGAACTTTTCAAGTTGTTTTATCTTTACAATCCGTAATAAAATTGTTTTATTCAACTATAGATCCGTAATTAACGATATATTGCAGATCTTTATGTGGAACTATAACTAATTTATCATAAAGATAAATGTCACAACATTGAGACAATCACAGCTTGTAATAATTGTAACATGTTTTAGGAGCAAAAAAACAAGACATTCCTCAAATTTTATAACCGTTCATTTTATACGAGCTCAAAAAGGGACTGGACAGCTGTCTTATCTTTGCAAACATGGCTTTACTTGGTTGTCGTGCAATGAAATCTAATTATTGACCTACTACTACTACTACTACTACTAGAAGGATATGTGAAGATTGCTAAAAGACACAATAAATTCGGTATAAAAGTGCTAGAGATTGTAAAAATGGTGGATGCGCCCCGGACACGCGTCTATTTACAATGAAAACAACAAAGAAACAGTCAAGATCATCATTTTATTGACACGTTTGTGGCTCTTTGGTCAAATTAGAAAAAAATCTAATGATTCCTATTACAAGATTTAGCTAGAGCCGAATTCGTCGTTTAAATAAAGTTATAAAATAAAATTAGAATATAGTCGAGGAGAAAAACAAATGTACCTAGTAATAAATAATGTGATCTCTTTATTATACCTATTAAAATAATTTCGTGTGTTGATGGTGCGCACACACACACACACACACCAACCAGATGACATATGATGCCAGTTTTCTATTAGAATTCCGAAATGCCTTCTATATAACGTGCCCACTATGCTAGTTGCCGCAAAAGCTCACACACCAACGCGGGGCATTTTAATGCAAGAATCGTCGCCTGGCTAGCCATAGAAGTTGGTAGAGTGTGTCACCAACAGACGAACTAAAAGCTGAATCTACACAGCATACAAAGCTTGATGTTGAAATGGTGTTGAATATAATCGAGTAAAATAACGAAAGATTCTGCATACTTTTTAAATAAATAATTTACTGTTTGATCTTATAACTTTATAACAGATATTTATATGTTGTATTATGTATGAACGAGAATATATATAACGAGTTAAGATATCCACATGTTCATAAATCATAAAAGTTGGGTTGAAAATAAATATACATGAAGATTACTTTATCCTTACAGACGTATTTAGATGCGTTCTATTCTGTGCTCGCTTTTAAAGAGTACCCTCTATCAATCACAAACCAAAATACTTTTATCTTACACATTTATCATTCGCTTTTGTTTTAACTAATCCAATATTTAAAATGTCCCAAACAACAAGAAAAAAGATCCTTTAATCTTGAAAATAATTTAAAATCTTATATATTAAACTATACAACTAATCAAAGCATTTGATGACTCATGATACTATCACTAATTCAACTAATTCTACTAACAACGTCTGAACTACCCTAATTGAAAACAAGTAGGCTATAATCTAATGGTCATTGATTCAATCATGCCATTATCAGCCACCCTCCTATCTAGACATATGTCGGTATAGTTGACAGTAGTTGAGAAATATAGGTAGAGTTGTAGCCATAGATATATTACATTCTATTTGATAAAACCACCCTTAGTGTAGATTTCTTTTGGATAAGGGAAGAATTGTGTGGGGCACACTAAGTGATACAATTATCAAATCGGGATGTTTTTTTAGCATTAGTTTTGGTTTTATATAAAGAGAGAATAACTTACCGTTTTGTACGCACCAATTCTCACCCTTGCATTTAGACTCACTATAATAAAAAAGATAATAGAAAATTGAAAAATATGATAAAAAAATAAATAAACTAACCATGTGTTATATCATCCAATAAATACTTTAAAGGGTTGTACAATTTTCTATTAATCCATTCAAAATAGGAACACACATGAACACTAAACACTCACTTTTACTAGACTAAACTGTCAAAACTAACTTGTTCTATCATGAAAATAGAAAGAAACGATTTGTTATCAAATTTGTACGTACAAACCAATAGTATGATAATGACATAACCTATCTTATCAGAATCTGTATGTTTTATTACTATAATATAATTGCTAATGAATTTTAAAAGCAGGGCCGGCTCGTGGCAAAACAGAAAGAAAGAAAGAAAGGAAGGAAGAAAGAGAGAAAGAAGGAAGAAAAGAGAGAAAGAAAGAAAGAAAAACTGGCGAAAAAGAAAGAAGTAAAGGAGAGAGAGAGAGAGAGAGAGAAAAATTAACACAAGCGAGCAAAGAAGAAAGATAGGACAAAAAGCGAAACACTGATGATTAATATATTGTTGTTTCTTTTATTTCTGTTCATTTAATTATTTCCCATCTTTTTCTTCATTTTTTTGTATTTCCTGTCTTTATTTCTTACTTTCTTACTTTTTTAAACTGTCTTTCTCTGTTTTTCCCATCTTTCTTGCTTTCACTTTTATTTTTCTCTCTTTCGTTGCTGTCTATCCACTTTCTTTCTTTCTTTGCTGTATTTTCTCCTATTTTGTTTCCTCTCTCTCTCTCTCTCTCTCTCTTTCTTTTATGCCCTTTGTTTTTTCTTTTATTCCCCTCTTTTTTCCTATCTCTTTTATTAATTTTCTGTATTTAATTCCTATCTTTCTTTCTTCTTTTCCATTTTTTCTTGCTCTTACTCCTACTTTTTTCTTCTTTCTCTGCTGGTTTTTCCGCTTTCCTTGAGATACTCTCAAGTTTTAGATAAGTCATTAAGTAATCTAATAATGAGTTGAGGGGCTCTTTCGTTACAGGGAATAACTGAAATTTCTTATTACGCCACTGGCTTTAAGTGAGAGTTGAGTTCTCATTTTACCTACGTAAAATTCTTTCTTTCTTTCTTTCTTTCTTTCTTTCTTTCTTTCTTTCTTTCTTTCTTTCTTTCTTTCTTTCTTTCCTTCTTTCTTTCTTTCTTTCTTTCTTTCTTTCTTTCTTTCTTTCTTTCTTTCTTTCTTTCTTTCTTTCTTTCTTTCTTTCTTTCTTTCTTTCTTTCTTTCTTTCTTTCTTTCTTTCTTTCTTTCTTTCTTTCTTTCTTTCTTTCTTTCTTTCTTTCTTTCTTTCTTTCTTTCTTTCTTTCTTTCTTTCTTTCTTTCTTTCTTTCTTTCTTTCTTCCTTTCTGCCTTCCTTTCTTTTTTTCTTCTTTCTTTCTTTATATCTTAGAATTCAACGTATGTGCTTGGTTAAAAGAGCAGCGACCCATCAATTTAAGTCAGAACAAACTACTGTAGAAAATGTCTAGCCTTGCTTTTCTTGTTTTTAAAAATACCACCACCTTCTCTAAAAATTTATAGCTATTATCGCTATTATCGTGAATGTATCCAAGTCAGAATGTAGGTTGCAAATTATTGTCCCCTTTGGACCCTTTTTCCATTATTTGAAAACTTTTTTCTTGATTTTCTGTATTTCATATCTTTGTTTCTTGCTTTTCTCCTCTTTTAAGCTGTCATTCTTTATTCCTTGCCATTTTTCTTGCTTTTCCTCTATTTTTCTTTCTTTCTCTGCTGTCTTTTCGTTCTCTTTCTTCCTTTCCCATATTTATCTCCCCCTTTCTTCCTTTCTTTTTCTGCCTAGCCCTTTGTTTTTCCTTTATTTTTTTCTTTCTTTCTCCTCATTTTCCCATTATTTCCTATCTCCTAGGTGTCTTTCTTTCTTCTTTCCCATCTTTCTTACTTACACTCCTACGTTTTTTCCTTTCTCTGCTGGTCTTTCCGCTTTCCTTGTTTCTTTCCTGTATTTGTTTTTGTTTTGTTATCTATATTTTTTTCTCTACCACACTAGACTATGTTTCTTTCTCTTCTGCCCTTAGTTTTTTTTCTTATTTTCTCTCTCTTCTATCATTCTTTTTTCTCCCGCGTCTTTTTTCTTGTCCTTTTTTCCATTATTTCAAATCGTGTTTCTTGATTTTCTGTTTCTCCCATCTTTCTTTCTTGCTTTTCTCCTCTTTTAAGCTTCTTTGCCTTAATTTTTCCCTATCATTCTTTCTTTCTCTGCTGTTTTTTCTTTTCCTTTCTTTCACTCCTCTATTGTTTTCTCCTGTTTCCTCTCCTATATTTCTCTCTCTCTCTCTCTCTCTCTCTTTACCCTTATTCAAATGTGTTTCTCTCTCCTCCCCACTAATTTGAGTCACGAATCACCACTGTAATTTCGAGTATTTATACAAAGTAAGGGGTAGCTTCTCTGATTTGCAAAAATACTACCACTTTATCTAAAAATGCATAACCATTATCGTGAATCTTTCCAACTGGTATATAATCGAATACTTCTATTCTGGCCAATGTATCCAAGTCAGAATGTCGGTTGCGAATTATTGTCCCCTTTTGGGCTATTTGTTGTTAACGCTGTGCCTCGAAGCCGCGATCTATGACTGTAGCCAGCTGTAAGCGACAACACACCAATACGTGAATGTAAAATGAAAAATTCCAACCATCTAACAAAACATTACAAATTTACAATATTGCCAATTTCTTTTCTATAGTAACATAAATAGAATTGTACTGGGATTCAGTTGATTTTATTATTTTATATGTATATGTATGTATACCTATAAGGGTGTTTAATTTACAAAGATTAAGCCTTCATCGAAATAAACACAAGAGGGTTTCGAGCAATTAAATAGAAATGGTATAATAGGGGTGGAATAAAATTTGAAAATTTCTGCTTGTTCAAAACGAGGTATGTCAATGATTCACAAATGGAATGTTAGACAATGGTATCTAGCACTTCAACACAGATATCTGTTGCCGCTGAATTCCTGAAATTGCCTTTGACAATTGTTGTAAACATTTCTACCCTGAAAACAACAATAACAACAATACAGAATTTCTAAATGAGAATAGCAATGTTTTTTATGACTACATCATTTCTTTGATAAATTTTTTTTTATTAGTCGCAATTTAAAATTTTAATTTTTTCCCCTTGTTTCTTTGTAGTCTAGAACAGAGATTATTCTTTCTATCAAAAAATTTCAACTATTCCCTTAACAATGTAGGTATGTGTTGTTGGCTTATTCCAATTCTAGACGAAATACGATTAAGGCAATATGGCTCGCTTGAGACAGGTCTGTAGATACACTATGGACGTGTAGATATGGGAGTCCGGGGAGAATCGCCGAATGAATTTGAATGTCATTTCGATTCTCTGGCCTGAACCACACGCCCTTATTTCAAGTTGGGTGCAAACAAGAACATTGTTTCGAATTCGTTTCATGCGTAAAAACCCCGAATAACAAGATATGCAACAGATGGACTGTGTTGCTGTGACAAAGAAAATATATAACTGCACACAAAAGTATCTATCAATAATAAAAAAAATATAGAAATATAGTTGTTTGTTATTAACTGTGCGTATAATAATTAATTTAATTAAAAAAGGATTAATGTTTACAACTAATTTCGATTGAGATTTATTTGTTTACTGACAAAAACTCTTCCCGTGTTATAACGGAGCCCCAATGGAACAAATAGCTGTTTTCCTTCTACTGAAATTTATTATATTGTAGTTAATGGACTGAAATAGAGGTCCTTTAATTTGGTAATATAACACTTTCTTTAACGATATTTATTTGCGATAATCTCGAAATGAACGTTTCTTTGTTACTGTTTTAAACTTAGATTTTTAGACAAATTGATAATTAAAAAGATGGGAAAATCCTATTTAAATCGCCTTTTAATAAGCATAAAGATTACTTTCAAAATGTTCATTTCTTTTATATCTATTTAAAAAAAAATCAACAAGATTAATTTTTCATGTCAGATCTTTCAGCGTGCGTATTTAGATACGTGTATTTGTGTTAATACTCAAAAAAAAAGATTTGCAGATTGCATCTTTGAATTTAATCAAGCAACTGTTAAAAAAAAATACAGTTCGTGTACAAAGGCTTCCTTAATTTTCAAGTGTACTATGAATGAAAACAGCATCTCTGCATATTTTACAAGTATAATCAAGATTATTGCAAGCGTTTGCATTAATTTACACAATTCTTACAATAACCACTTAACACTATCGGATCGATACTCTTTAATAATGTGTTTCTATTTGCAAAACATTAGGTTTCAGAATCACATGTTTTATTATCATGTGAACATTACTTGTCAACACAAAAATCATTCTTTAATACCAACAATTGGAACCTCAACCACAACATTTCATAAGTTTGTTTTTGCTTAACTTAAGTTGGATCATTGGATTTTTTTCTTTGATCCTCTCAAATTATTTACACAAGTCATAATTATAGCACAATAGGTACAGCTAGGTGCATGAAAAAGGTGACGATAGTTGTGAATCAGTGTGAGTCAGGTTAACGACCAAGGTCCCCAAAATGTCTATCACGTCAGAAAAGAAAGATATTATCTTGTTTATTTATAGAGAGTTACATAGTCTACCGTCTTTCCTTCAAAATGGAGAAAGTTTGGTTTACACAACTAAAAAAAAAAATGGATGAAAATCGCTAATGAGTCTCCACCTTTTTATGCATCTAGCTGTATAGTTAAGTGCAGAAAAACAAGACCACTTCTTGTGAGACTGTGTAAAACCGGCTTTTGAGAACGGCTCTAACAATATAGCAACATTTTCACAAGATGGAGAAAGCTTGGTTTACACAACTAAAAGAGTAGGTAATTCTCGTTAATGAGTCTTCACCTTTTTTATGCACCTAGCTGTAAGGATGAGTGCGAAAAACTAGACCACTTCTTGTGAGACTGTGTAAATCGGCTTTTAAGAGCGGCTCCAACAATATAGCAACATTTTCACAAGATGGAGAAAGCTTGGTTTACACAACTATAAGAGTGGGTAATTCTCGCTAATGAGTCGTCATTTTTTATGCACCTAACTGTATAGTTAAGTGCAGAAAAACGAGACCACTTCTTGTGAGACTGTGTAAAACCGACTTTTATAAGTGACTCCGACAATATAGCAAGATTTTCACAAAATGGAGAAAGCTTGGTTTACACAACTAAAAGAGTGGGTAATTCTCGCTAATGAGTCGTCACCTTTTTATGCATATAGCTGTATAGTTAAGTGCACAAAAACGAGACCACTTCTTGTGAGACTGTGTAAAACCGGCTTTTGAGAGCGGCTCCGACAATAAAGCAAGATTTTCACAAGATGGGAAAACCTTGGTTTACACAAGTAAAACAATGGTAATTCTCGCTAATGAGTCGTCATTTTTTTATGCACCTAACTGTATAGTTAAGTGCAGAAAAACAAGACCACTTCTTGTAAGACTGTGTAAAACCGGCTTTACAAAGCGGCTTTGACAATATAGCAAGATTTTCACAAGATGGAGAAAGCTTGGTTTACACAACTAAAAGAGTGGGTAATTCTCGCTAATGAGTCGTCACCTTTTTATGCATATAGCTGTATAGTTAAGTGCACAAAAACGAGACCACTTCTTGTGAGACTGTGTAAAACCGGCTTTTGAGAGCGGCTCCGACAATAAAGCAAGATTTTCACAAGATGGGAAAACCTTGGTTTACACAAGTAAAACAAGAACTAAACTAATGAATCGCCACCTTTTTTATGCACAAGATGGAGAAAGCTTGATTTACACATCTAAAAGAATGAGTAATTCTCGTTAATGAGTCGTCACCTTTTTTATGCACCTAACTGTATAGTTGAGTGCAGAAAAACGAGACCACTTCTTGTGGGACTGTGTAAAACCGGCTTTTGACAGCAAGATTTTCACAGGGCAGAATTTGATAAGAATCAAATCTAAATAGACGAATATTCTCTACAAATTTGTTACAGTGTAACCTCATTCCAGAATTTCCTATCTAACCCTCTTAACCTAGCGAGCGAAACAGCTAAGAGTTGGTCTCGTTTTTCTGTACTTAACTGTACATATCTTGATTTAAGAGTCGATTTCACAAACGTCTGTTAAATTTTAACGAACAAATAAATCATAGAAACGATTTTTTATTATTATAGCAACGTTTTTTTTTCTTGAACTATTCATTGAGTTTAACTAAAGTTGATGAGATCGTCCCTTAGTGTTTAATCCATTTGATGGTGAAAATTACTTCAAGTCAATTTTTTTTCTTACTATTTTTGCATAGATTTAAGGGTGGATTTTCTGGTAAAAAACAAACATTTCGTTCTTAAAGACGTTGCTAGGATATTTTTTTGTCGATATTGTATTTCCGGCCAACTTCCTAAAATAAATATCGAATCTTCTACTACAACACCTCTCTGCTTACGTACTTTTAGCTGATCTTGTAAAATCTCACAAAAATATCCACAATTGACACTTATTTTCAAATTTTCCACTGACGTTATTATTTCTCACGAAATTCATTAGTTTAATAGGATTAAGTATACTTCATAGTGTATTTGTTGGGATTAAATTCGATGAATTATATTACAAATATTCATAGATATAACAGTAGTTTGTTTGTTTTTTTACTCCACAATTCAAATCGTCTATGAATTTTGTATGAAATGGAAACAGAAATCGATGGTACAGGTAAATGAAACATTCTTCGTGTTCAAATAGAGAAACATATTGCTATATCCAACTCAATAGTTGCTCTTAATTTTCTAGTTACATTAATACAAACAGATATAGGACGCTTTGGTCGAACTATTGAACCGCTAAAATCCACTCGAAACATGCATGTCTAATATTAAATCGGAATTGAATTAACGATAAACTGTGTATTGCACTTGTCAGATAATATTGTAAATCGAACGCTCCAATTAACCATTTTTTTTTTTGTTTGGTTTTCAATTACAGAGCGATTGTTGAAAATTATTTGTCATTGAAAGTGGAAAAGTAGAAAAATCCGCTTTTCGTGATCGGCAAACTATTCAATACTTTTGTTATGTGTCTGGGAAATCCGACCAGCTGTTTCAATTCTATTTATTTAGTACTGTTCAAACCACAATTGAACGATTTATCTTTTCTATCAACGAATTTTTATGAGCTATTTTCGATAAAGAACCAAGCAAAAAATCAGCGGAAAACTTGCAAGTTTAATTCTATTAAAATTGTGCTTATCAATCGAATTTAATTTTAATCTATTCACGTTCTCTTCTACTTAAGTACTGCTAGATATTTTGACTTTTGTTATTGTCCGAAACTCGAAAGTGTAGATTTTCAAAGACTGAAATGTCTGAATAGAGTCGAAGATCAAGGGAATTACAGAATGCGTATGTAAGTGGAATAAAACTATACGAGTTATTTAGGTAAATTAAAAAAATAAAATGCACCAATTCTTTGATCGAACATTCACTAGAAATCTATCAAATAGTTTTCTATAGAGAGATATTTGTAGGTTGTAACAATATTCTCGGACTAGACTGAAGACTTTAAAACAACTCGAACGTACAATGGAATTCAATTAAGCAGGCAACTTTGTCGAACATTACTAGTTGTGTAAAGTTTCAGAATAATTCCCCGTGTAATGTTCAAATTCGAATTCCTCTAGGACAACGTTTACCCAGATCTAAGCATTCCTATCTTTACTATATAAGCTGTCATCAAATACATTTCAACTTGATTCAATTATGTTAGATACATATTGCATAAATGGACACAAGTACCAATCAAATCTACTCAATTATTAACCTAATAAATATAGAGCATTATTACATCGAATCGGTAATAGAAATTCGATTCGTTGAAATTTAAGAAAAAATATTTAGCAGAAATCGGCTTCGTTCATTATTTTTTTAAGTCGTCAAATTCTTTGATTTTACTTGTAACTCGTACATTCCGAATTTCCAATTTCTTTCAGCTTTATTTCGTGCTGTCAAGTCGAGTCAAAGTTCTCAGCACGCATGATGAATTTGAAATAGGTTTTGTTTGATTGTGTTCCACGTTTCTCTCTTCGTGTTTTTTTTTTCTATACTGTCCCCCGGTGTTCATTCCCTTCTTCTACTTTAACTCCTTACAAGATCTTGTATAAATCGTACGCCTATAAAAACTTGTGTCGTTATCCTAAAAGTAAAAAGTAGACTGGGAAGATTAGAGGAAAGTATAGGGAAGGAAAAACAGTTTGACTCATTCGGATTTAATAACAGGAATAACAGAAAATATTTTGTATATTTGAAAAAAAACTAGAAGATAATAAGTTTTGATCTTAGAAATGTTAGAACTGAAAAATAGAATAAAAAAATATTCGAAAGCTAAACATAAACAAATTCTGAAAGCTGTAACTTATCTCGAAATCAGCACAGACTCGTGAATTGTTGAATCTTTAATGTCGCCTTGCGTTTCAGTTACTTTCATGAAAAAAATGACGAAACTCCAGGTAAATTCTTTCACTATTTTGTTACCATTTATATGTGGAGTAAAAATCAATTTTTAACAAATTAAACCGCAAAAGATAGAGTACATATTTGATATAAAGGTGGCCGATTGTCCACAAAACAAATTCAACATGAATGATTGATCTAACAAAAAAAGGGTAAAAAATTTAATTAACATTTAAACCACACTGTCACTACGTTCCTCTAATAACGAACCCGGCTAGCCCGGCGCATCCACCATTTATACAACCTTCTTTTACAGTTGTTTAAAATTAAACAATTCTCATTCTATTCATTTAAAATGCTGTATAAAATCTATAATTCAACCAATTACATGGCAATGTAGCTATTTTGAAGGGCCAGAGGGAGATCGAGTTGTTGCCAAATTGTCAAACTTTCATCTTCTTTTGGAATAAAATACAACTGAAATAAAATAAAAACGACTTAAATATTGATACTTTTGGAATTTTTGTTTGTTTTAAAACTATCTTAATTTAAAGTTTGAGAGGGTGTCCAAAAACTAATAAATTTAGAAATATTGAAGCCTACAAAATAATTTTACCAACGGGGTTGTTTTTTCAACTTCTACACTTTTAGAAAGTTTAAAACTAGTATTATAACCTGTCAAAGTTTCTTATTTGACTAATTTACTATAACTATTTCAATTGAAAATTGTGGTGAAAATCTTCCCTTAAAAATTATTTATGTGATAATCGTTTGAAGGGCTAAATTTGATCTTCCTACCCTCACGAATTTTGCTTTAAACGACATAATTTTTTTTTGGTTTAAACATTATTAATTTCTATACAATTATATGTAGGATAACAATAGATTTTATAATTAACTATTTTGGAATCGTAATAAAACCACGTACTTGTTGATAATTTTTAAATTATTTCGATATTAATTTCAATTTGAATCGATATTACAAATTGATGTTTTCTTTTGATGAGCATTTAATAATTAAATTTTATATCTCTACTATTGAAAATTGTTTTATTTGTAATAAGGATTGAATAGATTCTATCCGTATTTAAATTTAGACGGATATCATCTTTCGTAATGACGATTCGGTAGTTAGTGGGAGCTTTGTCATTCTCTGTCTCGCGACTTTAAGTACCACTACTTAAACACAATGGTTAGGACAGGGGGATGAATTATTAAGTTCCTTCCTCTCAGCCATGTAATTGTCTTACACTCTATAATAACCAAACGTATACGACACGAAATGCTCATTTATAATTTAAATTTGTGCAAGTGTATTAAAAGCACGATGAACTCAATCTCGGATTGATACAAATAAAGAAAAACATTCATATTTCAATTTCATAGAATGTACTCGTTTTTGGTTATTTATCGATAAAAGTTCAATGATTGAATATTTAAATGATGGCAAATTTAACTGTTATCTTTGTCAATCCTTCCTTCCTTTGTCGCTTTATTGCTATGTTCTCACACGACATTCATCATGGGATGTTGTTGCAATAGCAACAATAACAACTAACAACAACAACAACAACAAACAAAATAGATTAAGCGCAAATGACAAAGATACAGTAATATTGGACTCGTACACAGTAAGATATAAATCGTAGTTTATATTGCCGGTTAGATTCTAAGAAACTTGCGTAATAAATCATGCGGTATAATGGGTGTGTAATTTAATTACAATTAGATACACAAGTTTAGACGACTTTGTGAAGGCCTCTAGGATATGAATTAGGGCGACGAATTCAATTATCTCAACTTAAGTCCAACACATATATCGAATATTATCAACTGATTTATAATTGTTTTAAAAAAAATTTTTATCTATAGTCTGATTAATGTTGTTCTGACTTTTAGAGGGATGTTTTTGTTGCGTACAAAAAAAAATCTGTTGGTTGTTTGATTATAGCTTCGCAGCCTGAAGCAGCGGATGTTCATTAAACAATTCATTTGAAAGGAACAGGATACGGGTATTGTTGTTCCAATTGCCCGTGTTCCATTATTAATTTTCCGAGATTTTTTGATTTGATCCACAATTTCCAACATTGATACAGTTGAATCAATAAATTATTCCATTCAACGTTACATATTAGAGAAGTTATACCTTATATAACGTTGAATTTTTATCGGAATCTTATAAACTACCCGAAAGAATTATATTTCTTCCACTTTTCTGATGTATATCCAGCATCAAAGTGCAATAAAGAAAGAAAAAACGCCACATCTCAAATGGAGATCATCATTTTCCGTTTTAAGTAAGCGTAGATCAGAATGTCCTTGTCACATGGATACGAAAATCCCATCAACGACGCAGCTTTGTGTAGTAGTAGAAGAGACGAAGAGATTGAAGTTATAGTTAAGATTCATGCTTTATTCATATGTTGAGAATTTGTTACACGTTATAGTGGACAATACACACAGTTTCGTTAGTTGTAGTTTAATAATTTCACGTCACGTACACATAAATACACAGATTCCTCTACAATTTGTTATTCAACCATTAAAGATTTCAATATTATTAGTTAAGTTGCTTCTTTACTGGCGCAAATCGGATGGATGTTTTTTTGGTAAAAATGTGATTGAATCATTTGAAATCGTCGACAGTAAAAATTGATATTACGTAAATAAACCAAGTGGGACTGAATATTTTTTTTTTGTATTGTGTTTTAATAGAAATTTTCCAGATTACTCTAATTGAAAAAAATCGCCTACTATCAAACTAATAAAAATCAATAACAGACGCAATACTAACTCAAGGGAAATTATTTAATGGTCTAATATTGAGTTTGATATTTATAATCTTACAAGCTAAATGTCACACAATATGATATAAAATAATTGCATGTGTATCGAAAGAATATTAGAGAAAAAATTCAACATTGTTAACAGACTATAGAGTGAATAAATTCGGATAAGACTAACTCATCTTTGTGTATGCAGTAAACTTATCGTATAACTTGTGAGATAAGTCAAATATTAGAAAATCAACAATAATGCACGCCTGCAATTTTTGATGTTAGCTAAGTCTTCAATCAAAACTGATATAATGGATTACAGTTCTATAGAAAATATTCTAAGTATATTTACAACAATATCAAGAACTGGATAAGCCCCTGATGATTACACAGATAATAATGATGAGTGATTTTAATTTACAATCAAAGATAGATCTTCATTTCTTCAATATTGTTTTACTATTTTATATGCGTCCACTAACATTTCAAGAGCTCCTAAAAACTGATTTTTGATTAGAACAAAAATGCTTAAAAATTAGAATTCCATTCCGAGAAGCAGACTCGCTCTAATTTTTTTTGACAATTCAATTAGAAAATGCTTAAAACTTAAACTTAAATATTAAGAATTAAGCCCATCATTCGATTAAGATAATGTCTAAATTAAGTTCTCTATACAACAATTTTTGCAAAAATGTAATCAGCTAATAAAATTTCAAACAAAATTATTGAGTAAAAGCAAAAAATCAACTAAAGTTTCCAAGACAATAGGTTTGAAATTAAGAACATTGCTTAAAAATTACCTAAAAATGCTTGAGCTTTTTTTACAACCTAAGAGCAAGATTTAGTAAGAACTCATAATCTAGGATTGAAAAGTCTTAAAACTGAACTTAGCTCAAAGGTGAGTAGGTGTTTGAGCAGTTTATTCTTCATAATTTATTAATGCAATTTTTGAAAACTAATTAGGGGCAAAATCTTTTTTAAATATCAATGAAAATTTGAAAATTTAGCACAATAATACAACAAAAAGCATCCATATCGTCTTCTTTTTGCGTTTAAAATCAAGAATATTGCTCAAAAATTGCCTAAAAATGCTTGAGCTTTTTTTACAACCTAAGAGCAAAATTTAGTAAGAACTTATAATCTAGGATTGAAAAGTCTTAAAACTGAACTTAGCTCAAAGGTGAGTAGGTGTTTGAGCAGTTTATTCTTCATAATTCAATAATGCAATTTTTGAAAACTAATTAGGGGCAAAACATTTTTTAAAAATCAATGAAAATTTGAAAATTTAGCACAATAATACAACAAAAAGCATCCATATCGTCTTCTTTTTGCGTTTAAAATCAAGAATATTGCTCAAAAATTGCCTAAAAATGCTTGAGCTTTTTTTACAATCTAAGAGCAAAATTAAGTAAAAACTTATGATCTAGGATTGAAAAGTCTTAAAACTGAACTTAGCTCAAAGATGAGTAATTTTCGAAAATTAATTAAATACAAGACGTTTTTTAAATATTAATAAAAAGTTGAGAATTTAGCACAAGAATACAACAAAAAAGCATCCATATCGTCTTCTTTTTGCTTTTTAAGAGCAAAGCTCACTATAAATGAATGATATACAATTAAACCTTCAAATAAAGAACAAAATTATACATAAAAATTAACTATTGGCGTCTAAATCTTCGACATTTTAAAATTTCTAATTTGAGCCAAACATTTTCTAAATCTGATCGTAAAAATTAAGAATCAAGCCGAAAATTGACTAAAATGTTTCTAAGTAATGTCCTCTATACAAAATTTGTTTGTTTCATCAACAGAGAAGGCAACCTATTGAAATATTGTTTAAAAGTGAAGGATTTAGCCTCAAAATTGTAAGCTTGTCCACATAAAATCAACAATTTACAATAAAAACGTTCACACACCTATGTTTAGTGCCTTGAATGTTGCTCAGAAATAGGCTAAAAATGCCAAAATTGAGCCCATTTTTAAAACTTGAAAGGCTTTGAAATATTATTTAAAAATTTTTAATTTCCCTCAACAATCACGATGTTTGAACAATTAATTTTTAACAATTCATAAGCAAGTTAATTAATTCAAATTTTCTTCAAGCATCGATTTAAACTAATTAATTCAAAAGAAAAAGCGACCAAGTGTCCGTGTTGTTTATTTGCTTAAAATTGAAACTTACTTAAAAAAAGAATGATATAAGACCAAATTGTCCAAAAACCTAAATTAAAAGATACAATAATTGACTATCTAAGTGAGATAATTCTTAAATTATTTTTTTCTTTGTATTGTTTCTATTTTAAATTGCCGTTGCTGTACAATTTTAGAAAGAGATTGTAAAATTGGTGGATGCGCCGGGAGAATTATTGGTTTAACTTAAAAAAATTAATTTTATTCGTCTTATATGTTAATGACTCAATCAAAACAACTTTAAGTGACATCAATTATCAAGGCTGTTGAAATAAAAAATTATTAATTCGCAAACTGCAGTATTTTTGGGCAAGATTTAGCCAGTTTTAGTTAATTTTCAAATTCAACTCAATTTTCAATTTAAATTCTAATCTTTGTCTTGAGACATTATGGCTCTAACTATCGCTTATTATTGAATATTCAGTAGTTGTTAAAACACGATTTAGTAGGGCCTTGAGTATTTATAAGGTGGCGTTTAAAGACCATTTTAGCAAAATTACAACCTCGTAGCTTATTCGGAAGTTATTCAAGAAAACTCCGCTTGTTTTGCAATTAATAGAGATTTTCAAATACAAACTAAACAAGTAAAACGATTAAGAATGGCTCAAAGACTCTTCCAACAGTGATTTTTTTACTTTTTCTCCATTGCATTCTGGAAAAAATGGAATAATCAATTTTTGGGATGATCCTCGAGTCATTTTACGAGCTTAGTTTGTTCTAGAAAATCGCGACCTCGTCAGAAAGGACCGTTTTTCGATCAACTTCAATATAAAAGAGGTCCTAAGTTTGATATGATCTTCCAATAAGTACCTAAGTCTATTAGTTTTTACGATTTTACAACAAAATTAATTAAAGATTGATGTTTTATTAGGACAAAAATACGTTAATGTCTAGACTGAAAAAAGAAATAATCCATCTCTAAGTCGACTACAATAATCTAAAAATCATTATCATGATTATTATCACTATCCTTCGGGAGCCTATGAAAGCCTTAATTTAAAGCAGTGCTTTTCAATATGTCTTAAAATTTGCAATGGGTGGCTTAACAAAGTTGATGATAAATAAAAAAGTCTAATGGTAATACAGATTTCGAAGAATTTACCCTCTATATGGCCCATTCAAACAACACAATCGTAATGTGGAGTGTTTTTTTTTATTAAATGTAAATTGCACTTACAATTCTTCAACAATCTCGTTCACACTCTGCTTCAAGTTATAAAATTTCATTTTATTAACCCTTAAGCCTCAAAACAGCTAAATCTTAACTCGTTCAATAAGAAAATAATTCCATCTCTCTCCCTTTCTCTCTTTGATTATGTTAATTTAGAAAACAATAGGAAATTTGAAGCTGTTTTTTTTTCTTCTTGTTGTTGTTGTTTTCTAGCTCATACGATAAAGAAAAGATTTGAATTGTTAGAAAACTTGGAAATAAATCCTCTAGAATCACTTACGATAAACATAAATTAGATACGATCAAAGAAAATCCAGATATATAAAAAAAGGAAGAATAAGCATCTTTCCGGACGTATAATAAACATATAATCAATTTTTATTATGTGAATCGTAATAATAAATAATAAAAATCAAATAATTCATTTGTAGCCTACCAGACGAATATGTTTAATGAAATAGAGATAATAGAAAATCAATTTGCTTACAACACGAAATAATTATTGTTTATTGAAATCAATCGAACAATAGAATAATAATACACGTTTATTGATCAAATTGAATTTTTTTAAGAAATAGATTAAATATTATATTGTGCTCGTAAAAATTGTGATTTAATTAAAATACAAACTATATAAGCACAAATATCATCAAATTTTTGTATTAGTAGAGAAAATTTTGGAAAATGTCTCGTTTACATCTCATTTTATTTGTTTCAATTTATCTGTTTAATATTCTACAATTAAGCATTTGTCGACGATCAGTTTATGAAAATTTCGATGATGATTCCTATGAAACTCGTGAATACAGTTATGAAGAAGCTCATCCACAACGAGAACGTTTAAGTTTTTGGAACCTACCACATCTGTTTGGTATTTTACTTTTAATAATAAAAAATCTACTAATAATAATATAATTTAATTTAATTCTAGGAACGAATAAAGAAGAACGAATAGGTACTTATTGATATTTATCTTAATTTTAATAAAATTTAGTTTATATTAAACTTTTTTTTAGCTGTCGACTCTCTACCACCGTTTTATTACCCGAAAAGAAAACAAATATTAGGTAATATTAATTTTAATAAAATTTCATTATTAAATTCGATTTTTTTACAGAACCAGAACCGGTATATCCATCTTATCTATCAATACTCCATGATAATGGATATTTTCGAAGTAAGAATTGAGAAATTTATCCAAAAAAATTGTAATCATCTTAAATTTTAACAGGTGCAACCGACGATAAAGATAAAATATTGGAGAAATTTAAACCATTGGTCCAAGAATTGAGTAAATTTTGTAAAGACGAATGTACACCAAAAATAAAATGTGATTGTACTAGATTTGAAAAGGCATTAACCGATGATGATGCGTTAAAAGATATATTTGAGACTATCTTTAACGTTGTCTCATCCGATTAAAAGCAATATTATTCCAAAATACTTATCATAAATAATATTTTAAAGGCAAAATAAAATAAATATGGCCAAAAATATTCGTTAGTTTTATTATACCCGATAAATACAAGAACGTTGGTTTTTTTTTTCAGTTAATTTATTTTAAAAAATAATCAAAGCTTGCAACTGACGATAAAGAGCTTTTTCTAAAACTTAATTTTTCAACTGAACCATAAGTTTCCTTTGATTTTCAGTTAAGAGTTTCATGAGACTGTCAGTTTCTTTCATACTGTTTGTCTATCTGTGAAGAATAGATGAAAATAATAATAATAATAATAATGCGGCCAGACCGAAAATGTTGAACTATTCATGAAAATTAAAACTAACTTTTAATTGGATGATGCTAAAATTATAGACGAGGCGGAAATTACGGACTCGTAATGTAAAACAAATTCACTTACCCTTTTGATATTATTATTATATAGATCTAGCTGGCATATTAGTTTACTATAACAGTTCGTTTCCCAAATATATAGCCAGTTTAATGTTTAATTATTATTAAGTAACTTCATTAATGTTGTGTTATAAACTTTCTTTTTGCTATACTGACCAATTATTTTTAAAGTTGTTTCCATAAAATATAACGTTGTTATTGTTGTTTATGGTATATCTATAGCGTGTAAGATAAACAACTTAAAAAATTTCTTTATTATTGATGTACTTTTTTCAAGTTTTGACTTTAATGTAGAAATATCGAAAAACTTGACTAGAATATTGTTATTTTATATGTTTGTTTATCGTTAATCTTGTCAAATTTCATCCATTATTATTATTATTATTATTATTATTATTATTATTATTATTATTGTGTCCAGTCTGTTCAATGTGGATTTCCGACAGTTTTTAAGTTTTCCTACATGGAGTTCAAGGCAAGTCAAAACTGGGAAATTCATCGGTTACAGTTTGAAAACCTCGACAATCCATAACAATAAATATAAACGGCGCTATAGCTCGTTTAGTTTTGCAAGTAAACGACGTTACACCCAAAGAACACTCCAAGTAAATTTCGTTTCTAACAACAAATGTAAGACCAGTGATGGATTTAGTCTTGAAACGGGCCCCAGGCGTTAATTTTCGGGGCTCCATACTTGTAAGCTTATTATTTTACAAACGTAAAATTGTTTAGTTTGTGCAATATTATCAATATTTATAAGAAACAAATAGTCAATTAGTTATTTTTCCTGCAGGAATTAATATTAATAATAAAAGTTTCAAAAAAGTTACTTATTTTTTTTACTATACAGGGTGTTTGATCTAAGTAAGGTCGATTCTATTAGTTGACGATTAGTTAAGGATTTGTAGGAGAGTCCTTAGAGAACATTTTAGCAAAATTAGAACCTCTTAGCTCATTTCGAAGTTGGTCAAAAAAAAATCGTTTTGGACAATGTCGCTATTTTTCCCAACATTAATTTTTTTTGTTTCTCTCCATTCTATTCCAGAATAAAATGAAGAAAAACGAAATAAATCATTTTGGGAGGATCCTAGAGTCATTCCAAGTCGTTTTGCGTGTTTAGTTTGTTTTTGAAAATCACGACATCGTCAGAAACGAGCATTTTTTGACCAAATTTCAAATAAGCTACAAAGTTCTAATTTTGTATTAGTTTTCTATACAAAATGACAAACACGCGTTTCCACTCGAATTTCGGACACTATTCTTTTTACGATTAAACAGAAGCTCAAAAATTATTCTTTAAATCATAAGTAAAAAGAATTTTCATGATTAAAGTGTTCTTTTTACATATTAAATCTTGCTACTAAGACTACATTTTATGTACCCTTACGAACAAAATGTTTATGAAATCGCTAAGAAAAACTTTTTTCAGGGTCACCAGGACATTTAGCGGGTACCGAGGAAAGTCAGTCCTTACCCTTTAAAATTGTAATGAGCCTACAATTTGGCCGCTTCTACCAAAATAACAGAGATAATCGAACCAAATTCGGAGAATTTAAAGGATAGTCTCTAGAAAATTTCTCAGTAGAATTAGAGCTTCGTAGTCGGTCAAGAAATGCTCATTTTGAATAATGTTGTGATTTTTCAAAATCAACTATACAGATTAAACGACTTAGAATGACTCGAGGATCCTCTCAGCATTAATTTTTTTGATTTTTCTCCAGAGCATTCCAGAGAAAGTTGGCCACTTGTTTCAGAAGAAAATGAAAGAAAAACGAAAAAATCGATGTTTGGAGGATACTTAAGCTTTGAACCATTCCAAATCGTTTTAAGTGTGTAGTTGTTTAGTAAATATCGCAACCAAAAAGAGTGCTTTCACAGCCGACTTTCAATTAAGCTACGAGGTTCTAATTTTGATAAAAATACTCTCTAAATACAATCCAATGAGTCATTGAAATATTATTCGAATCGCTTTGTTATTTTGATTGAAACGGTCAAACTGTATACCTACTTACAGAATGTCTGTTTTAAATGTGGTCGATTTTAATTAAACTCCTGTTAATTAGCGAGAAATTCGAAAAATATTTCGAGGATATGTAGGTGATCTTGGGAGACTATTTTAGTACAATTAGGACTTCGTAAATCACTTGGAAATCGGTCCAAACAAAAAACTCAGCTGTACACATGAGACAAAATAAAGTTTCTTTTAATTCACTTATCCCAGAAATACCTATTTCCGCTCTATGGCGGACAAGTACTTTTCCGCCCGCTGAGAGAATAAAACGAGTTGCCTTCTTATTGTTTATGTTATTAAGGAACGGTCACACTTTATACCAATCGAGCGTTTTTCATCTCCAAAACAGGCCAGAAAATTGACAATTTTTGTAAAATCGCAAAAAATAAACTTCCAAATGAGCTATGAGGTTCTAATTTTGCTAAAATATTTTCCAGGAACTATACATATCCTTGAAATATTTTTTTTTGAATCACTCGTCAATGAATAGGAGTTTGTGATTTTTATAATAATTGCCGAAATTGCCGAAATTGGCAATTGATGTTTAAATTTGTGATTTTATAGAAAAATGTAAAAAGGGCAAATATGAATCAACCAATTGACTAGATTGCTATATAATTTCTGCTTCAATAACCAGACATCGTAAATCATATAAATTGAATTTGCATTCACGACATAAATTGAATTCTCACTACTCAGTACGATGAAAACATTCATTATTTTTATTATTGTATGATGTTGGAAATTTTGAAATTGTAAATATTCCATGATTAACAACAAGCGACATATTAAAATTAAACATCTTTTCTTTTTTTTTAATAATAATAACGACAATTAAATTAACATATTTGAAACATTTGGCTTGTGCACGATTACAATTTTACTATAAATTTATCTTCACAACAGTTATCATTACTGATTCTTTCCTATTGTCTGGTTGATGTCTGATGTACCAGCCAAATGTAAATTTTGCCTCATTTAACCTAATTTAGCATACACGTATAAATCCTCAATCCTCAATCAACTAACGCTGTTATTGATGTAAATCTCTAACCGGTTGCAATAATGGCGCATTTTGTTCGCTCTATATTATTATTATTTTTTTCGAAATGAACGTTTTTCGAATAACTTGCCTCGTTTATTGTTAGCCTATATCCAATAGGTCATTTGTGGAATTATGAGCCCCATTAGAGCAATTTGCTCTTAACGCAAAATCGAACCAACGACCTGTAATGTCGGCTTGATGTTTAACCGAGTGGAAGTGATGCCTGTGGCTTTTGTTGATGTTTAACAGTTTACTGAGACTACAACAACTCTATATACCATACAGAAATACTGAAAGCTTATAACTGTACTTATTGTTAGTGGATTTTATAGCATATATATATAGATAGGTATGTATATTTAGATATTTAAACGGCCAGACAATAATTTGGAGTGAACATTATTTTTAATTTTAAATTTCGATTTCTGTTTAGTGAATATTGTTTTTAGTTACGAATTATTATCCTATACAGGGTGTAATTGAAATCCCTGACAATGTTCAAACCTCACTATGTGGAATAGAGTGCAATAAACATATTTTGAAGAATCGAAGAAAAAAAAATTCGTACTAAAAGTGGACAAATTTGGAACCACTGTTTGATGGTCGCTAATTAAGTAATAACCTACCGTACTATTGTTGTTGATAGTTGATAAGAAAGAAGGTGTCTGATAACACATCAAGAATCTCCAAGAACGTCTTACTAACTTACTTATTGAACATAAACACAACAAATTTGATTAAAAACTATAAAAATAATCTAATACGAAAATCACTATAGAAATTGTTCAAAAGGTACCAAAACTACACTCTACATAGCAGAAGTTCCCACATCTCGTTTGCAGCTTCACAAATTTGAGTCCGCAGCTTGTCGACATTTTCGATCGCACTAAAAATTTAAGATGACAAAAATATGGAAGTTATTGGACAAAAAAAAAATAATAATAACCCGAAATCATTATTATTAATGACGTTTGTTGATTAAACACAATTATTTATCGTTCAGATTGTTGTATTCCAGTGGCTCTAAAAATCTTAACGAAATTTTCAACCCTTTCTTTTCTCGAAAACGCAACCCTATCGACCCTCTAATATATTCTAAGAATCGGCTCAATGTTTCGAGCTCTTTACGTGGTTTGAAGATTGTCAGGGATTTCGATTACACCCTGTATATACACACTTCTACTAGATGTGTTGTCTAAAAGTACAAGTCAACTCAATACACATCGGTATATTGTAGAATAAACATAAATAAAACAAACATCACTAAATTGCTTTATTTCAAAAGTCTCTGCAATTGTGTTTTCTTGTATAGGTTTGTATTAAAATGCAAATGTTGTGCAGGTACACAGAATAGAAACGCTAACAACTAGTAAGAGCATGTAAATTATTAAGGTAGAAAATATGTTTGACTCCAAAAAAAGAAAAAACGACAACAATAAATAGTTTTCAAAATTTAACAAACTACAACTAGTTACAACAAGCATCTTGTATTTCAACTATATACGAGTTATATTGACGAATAGAATTTACAGAAATACACGTCTTTAAAGATCTTTAAAATAAAATAAATGTATTTTTCAATATTTCAAACAAACAACAATAACTGTATATTTTTCATCCATTTTGAAAGCATGGATAATTGGATTTGTCTGGGAAATCGAATGGTTAACAAAAAATTGAGCATCAGTTTGTTTTTTAATTATATTTAATATCAATCATTATTTCCATCACTAAGTGTGAGCTTTTGAAAAAAATGTCTGTAATACTTTGGAGCAATTCTCGTATAACACGGTTTTTTAAACACAAAAGCCTTCTTTTAACACTATATATACAGTCATTTCTGCTGAGTATCAAATAAGTAATTTGCTGCAGCTTTAAAAATAAGAATTAATTCGGAAAAATGTGAGCATGGCTAAATGTTGGGTTTCTCAACCGGTCAATTTCCTGATGGGTTTTTAAAGGCCAGTAATTTCCAAAAAAAAGAACAAATTTATATTTGTTGTGGGTCAAAAAATTCTCATTACGGACCGGTAAAGCTTTTTAGCGAACCTCCGGCTGAAAAACATTGTTCTATACAATCTGTTAGAGCTTAAATTGTTATTCTCGACGAAGCTGATGACAGCTTTTAAGAATTACATCAAATTGAAGAAATTAAAAATTCTGATTCAATTAAGCACAGTAAATATGATTCTTTGCTTTTTTAATTTTTTTTTTTTTTTTTAGTAAAATAACACTTGTTAGTAAATGTTGAATTTTTAGCTGAACCGGTGAAAATATTGAAAAATTACATGAGAGTGAAGCTTAAACTGAAGTTTTATATTTAAATTGAATAGAGTAGTGAAAGCTCTCTGAAATAAAGCAAAGTTTTTCGTTTTTTAGCCTGAAAATGTATAATTTTTTGAAACTTTGTACTAGGATCAAATAAAGTAATGAGAGCTCTTCACAATAAGGCAAAACTTTTTATCAGAATCTTAAAATTTTGGACTAAAGTTGCTACATTTTTTGAAATCTCAAATCAATGTTCTTAGAAAGTAGAATTTCACACTTCTAACTAGAAATTTTAGAAATTTGCACAAAATTTTCATTTATTTTTTGAAAATTTATAAAATTTCGGCGAAGACCATGCAGAATAGTGGAATATTTCAGTAATAATGCAAGCTACTCATCAAAATCAAGAAATTTTAGACTAAAAGTGCTGATTTTTTTACAATTTTGATTTGGGATCTTTTGAACCGTCAATAGGGTCTTGAAATGTGTCAACACTCTGAAAATTTAGCCCTAAAATGCATATTTTTTGAGGTTTTGTATTAAAATCAGATAAAGTAATGAGAATTTTTTCAAAATAAAGAAAAACTCATCATAAAAATCCTGAAATTTTTGACTAAAGTTGTTGAAATTTTCGGAATTTTGAATCAGTGTATGAAAAACGTAGAATTTCACACTTACAACTAGAAAATTTAAAAATTCACACAAAATCTTCATTTATTTTGAACATTTTTAAAATTTTGTTGAGGACCTTATAAAGTAGTGGAATATTTCCAAAATAATGCAAGTTTCTCATCAAAATCTTGAAATTTTAGACTAAAAGTGCTAATTTTTCAACAATTTTGTACTGGGTTCTCTTGAAACGACAATAGAGCCTTGAAATGAGGCCACAGTCTAAAATTTTAACCTTAAAGTGCATAATTTTTTTGAGATATTAGGATCAAATAACTCTTCAAAAATGAAGCAAAACTTTTCATGAGAACCATGAAATTTTGGACTAAAGTAGCTGTATTGTTGGAAATTTTGAATCAGTGAAATTGAAATTGATAACTCAGTTAAGCACAATAAGTATTTGTTGCTTTTTAAATATTATTTTGCTTTAGCAAAATAAAATTTGGCTGTAGTTATTAAATTTAATGCTGAAACGGTAAAATTATTAGAAATTTCAATAGGAGTGAAGCTTAGATTTAAATTTTATATTAAAATCAAATAGAGTAGTGAAATATTTTTGAAATAAGGCAAGATTTTTAGTAGAGAAGTCTTGAGATTTTAGCCTTAAAGTACAAAAGTTTTTTGAAATTTTGCATCCGGATCAAATAAAGTAATGAGAACTCTTCAAAATAAAACAAAACTCCTCATACGAATATTGAAATTTTAGACTAAAGTAAACAATTTTCGAAATTTTGAATCAGTGTTAGATGTTCGAAAAAAATAAGATTCCACACTTACAACTAGAAATTTTAGAAATTCACATGAAATTTTCATTTATTTTGGACATTTTTAAAATTTCTGTGATTTCAATAAAGTACTGAAAAAACTATAAAATAATGCAAGTTTCTCATCAAAATCTTAAAATTTTGGGCTAAAAGTGCTGAATTTTAAACAATTTTGTATTGGGATCTTCTAAAAGGACATTAGGTACTTGAAATAAAGATCATAATTTTTGTGAGATTTCGTATCAGGATCAAATAATGTAAATTAGGATTAAAATAAACAGAACTTCTGATGAGAATCTTGAAATTTTGGACTAAAGTAACTACATTTTTCCAAATTTCAAATTAGTGTACCTAATTAAAATTTCTGATTCAATTAAGCACAATAAATATTATTCTATGCTTTTTAAATACTTATTTCCTGGTATAAAATAAAATTTGTCTGTAAATACTGATTGTTTAACTAAACAGTGAAAATATTGAAAAATTCCAAGCTTAAACTGAAGTTTTATATTAAAATTAAATAGAGAAGTGAAAGCTCTTTAGGATAAGGTAAAAATTTCTAACACAAGTCCTAAAACTTTATCCTTAAAGTACATTTTTTTAAAATTTTGAATAAGGATCAAATAAAGTAAGACTCCTTATACGAATATTCAAATTTTGCTACATTTTTCGAACTTTTGAATTAGTATTAGATGTTAGAAAAAATTAGATTTCACACTTATAACTAGAAATTTTAGAAATTCACATGGAATTTTCATTTGTTTTGAACATCTTTAAAATTTTGAAGAAGATCATATGAGAGTAGTGGAAAATTTATAAAATAATTCAAGTTCCTCTTAGAAATTTTGGATTAAAGTGGCTATATTTTTTTGAAATTTTAAATTAGTGTATCTAATTAAAATTTCTGATTCAATTGAGCACAGTATGCTCTTATTCTATGTTTTTTAAATATTCATTACCGTTTACAAAATAAAGTCTGTAGATACTGAATTTTTAGCTGAACAGGTGAAAATATTGAAGCTCTTTAAAATAAGGTAAAATTTCTATTAGAAATTTTGAAAGTTTAGCCTTAATATAATAATTTTTTTGAACTTTGGTATTCAGATCAAATAAAATAATGAAGGAAACTCTTGAAAAAGAAGCAAAGCTCCTCATACGAATGTTGAAATTTTAGACTAAAATTGCTACATTTTTCGAAATTTTGAATCAGCGTTAAATAAGATTTCACACTTGTAACTAGAAATTTTAGAAATTCACATGAAGTTTTATTTTTATTTTAAAAAGCTTTTAAAATTTTGATGACGATCATATTAAGTAGTGGAAAATTTTCGAAATAAAGTAAAGTCTTTCATTAAAGTTGTGAAATTTTGAACTAAAGGTGCTAAGTTTTTCACAATTTTCTACTGAAATCTTTTAAAACAATAATAGGTACTTGAAATAAAGCAACAATCCGCAATTTTTTTTAAAAAATTTTCAAAGATTTCTTATCAGAAAGCAATGAAAACTGCATCCCATACGACCTGTACTATATTATTAAATCTATAATATTATAAAGTAGAATCTTACAGAGAAACGGTAGCTCAGCAATCAATGAAGACGCTTCAAAATAAAACCTGACTACAAGAAAACCGACGTACTGTATATAAGTGTACTTGGAAGCTTTCCAAACGTTTAAAAATTCGAAACTAGATTTTTTCTAATTCTTACAATTGAAAATTATTCTCAACTGACTACCATTTACACACAAAACCGACTTTATTTATTCTCTTACTGAATACAGAAATAAAACACACAACTAGTCAAATAAGTTAGATGAAATACAAACTAATAGTTCAACTATGGTGAGAATTTTAAAATAGAAACGTTTATTATTTAAACGAAATGATAAATTTATAAATGCATACGTATAAATAAATTTTTAATTAAACTGAACTCTTGATCAAACAAAATATCGCTTCAAAGACACCTTAAAAAGTCAACAAAATTAATTCGTTATTTTGTAAATATTACCTTTCATCATCATCATTATCTTCATCATTATATACCCTCAATTGAGAAGAAGCCTCAATCTAGTTTTTAATATAGACGAAAGAATTTTTAATTAATATATTTTTTTTTCACCCAATACAAGTGTGTATGTATATGCAAAGTCACGATCTGTTTAATACTACTTAAGGTATAAAAGACACGTAGCAACGATGATTTAATTAACTTACACAACAACCATCTCAGACATGGAACAGGATAGGGTAATGAACAACTATGAACGACAAGATGATGATGGGATTGTTTTAATTTGTTTTGATTATAAACTGATAAGGGTTGAAGAATTTTATCGAGTTCTTAACTGTAACACCCGTTATCAAAACATATTAGGACCAGTTTGAGATGCTAAATAAGATCCGTTATATGCGTTTCTGTGTGGCTTTTTAGAGCTTATTTATTTGTTTATCTCTTTATTTGTTATAGCAGATTCTGGATTTTTTTTTATGGAAATTTTTCCAAATTGTGGCCAGAATTAATACTGGAAATGATTGCACAAGATCGTTTTTGATTAAATAGACGCCAGTGAGTGTTTTAGTGGTGAGATGATTGTGGTGGAGATGATGACGATACCAGAGCTTAATTAAAAGCCAACCAGAGGGCACACAGGAAAAATTAATTAAAAAGTAAAGATCGTACAGATTATGCAGAAATTACTAGATAGCTACCATATATACATATATAGATATATAAAATTTATATAAATATGGATGTGTTGTATTTATAATTCTTGTTTCTCTTTTAGTGTAGTGGTTTTCTGTTTATGAATTATAATGTACATTATATATTACCACATTGTTAATACTTGTTCCTATTTTATTTGATTAACATAACTGTGTTTTAAAGCAATTTAGAATACAATCATTGTTAGATGCACTTTATGTTCTCATTAACATTAATTGTTATTTCCCCACTATATATGATATTTTTTTTTCTGAGCACCTACAATTCAAAAATCAAGTTGTAAGCTCAAGAGCTGACATCAAAGCTCCTCATTCTATACCACTAATTCTGATCCTTAACACATACAGATCGTAATTTTTGAATATTGTCCACTAATACACAACAATCTTTGACGAACTATTAAAAAGATGCTAATTATGGATTTTTATACAAGACTTCTTACGTTCTTCGTCTATGCACAAAAATTGTTCATTATTTTAATATTATTTCAAAGGCGATTAAAGAGAAGAAACACGTTTCTATTTCATCGAAATAATAACGAGATTATAATATTCTAATATTCTATTGTACGAAGGAAATTTTGTATTATTTTAAATAAAAGTTTGTTCGATCGTGTAAGCATCAATGCTTAAAGTTTATATTATGAATAGCTTTTCATAATGCTCTTATCATTTCAAATCGTTCTACACTTATTATTCTATACTAAAGTTAAACATTAACACAATTCTAAATTCTAAACTTATATTTACTCTATAAAATTTTATTCTAACGCTTATTATTTTGATTTTTTCAATATTATTCCTTTTTAACATTAAAGATCTCGTCTTGTTCAATAGAAGATCAAATATTGTCAATGTCCTGAATGGTATGTCGCTTAAAAAGGCAGTTTCTTTGGTTAGCTAGCTGGTATTATTAAGGGATGCTTGAATGCATCTAAAATAGCATAGAAACGAGAGAGTTTTCGCTGACTCGTTAGCTTTGTACTAACAGTACAGACTTTAAAAGATACTCGCCCAACATTTTTATATATAACACTAAAACCGTCTGTATACTACTGTCCAGTCAACGTATATTTCCATTTGAGTGGAGTTATTGTAGAAAGAATAAGGCAAATAACATGGGGGGGGGGATATTATATTGAAATTCCTACAACTAAATATAACTCACTATATTCAATCTTTTATATATTCAAAGAGACATTTTGTATTATAAAAGAAACGTTGATGTCAATAAACTTTATCAATACCTGTTCGATTGTAATTTATTGGCTCGTTTCTCAATAATTCTAATGGACTTTCTTGATGATTGATTATCAATATATTATTATTATTATTATTGACGTTCAATTCAATTATTAAAATGTAAGTAATAATGAATAACAGACTAAGCAACAATGACGATAAAATGAAGATATATACGTGGATATTGAGAATGTTGTTCTTCATTAATTCTGAGCTTGATACTGGTCTTGACCTGGCTGGCTGGCTGGTGGCTGGAAAATCTCATCCATGCTCCATTTTCGCACTGACTGACTGATGGACATACACCACTTTGAGGCAAGAATATTAATTATAGCCGTTCGTCGAACATTCACCCTTGTTACCATAATAAATGGCATCCAACGTTAATTATTGTATTCTTCTCTACTACAACAATGTTGGCAAAGTATGGTGTATGAAAATATTTAAAGTTTTATTGAAAATAAGCTTTCAATGTTATATAAAATTAAAAATTTCATAAATTTCTTTGTCTGTGAATATTTTCGTTGTGGTTAAAATCAAAAAATTACACAGTTTTTGTAGTTTTTCCTATTCTTACGTTCTATATTGATAGAAATAACGAGAATGTAATAGAAAAATAAATAGGTCTCTATCAAATGGAAATTTGTTCTACGTTAAAAGCGTAAAGACTGTTTCAGTTTGAATAATAGCAGACTTTATTTCTAAGAAACAAAAACAAAGTAAAATAAATTGAATAAAGTTTGCAGCTTTTTTTCTATTTTCATGCAATCAACATGAAGCGTTTTCAGTCCACCCTAATTGGTTCTGTTGTCTTATTTTTTTCTTATTTATATTGTTAATTATTTATTGTTGTTGCAACAATTTAATAGAAAATTTGTAATTTTAGTATCCTAATTGGTTTTTATGTGTGTGAAAGTCGTGTTGTACAAATGGTGGATGCGCCGGGTAAATATTGTCTTTTAACGAAAATTGTGTTTGAATCGTTTTGAAAATTCGAGTTTTATCATAATTAAACATTCGAATCTATATAGCGTATATTATTTAACTAACGAATTATTACTAATTAAATTATCTTCATTAATTTGAAAATTAATACCGTCTAAATATAAACAACCCGAAATTAATCGTTTAACTGGAAATATAGTCGTAATATTATAAATTCTTGCTAGTTTTATTCTATTTTGCCACAAATTAGCTGTTATTTACAATGTGGACAATAATTTCCAAGTGTAATTGTTAGAATGGCAAACAAGAAACCACCAGGTCGTTTTTAAAGTCTCTAGTGTACGTGCTCATTTATCCATAAATTCGGTTGATGTTTGATTCTGTTTATAAGGCCCCAAGCGTCAGATGTTCATTAAGCAAACTGATTGTGGAAGCAGAACATTGTCGGCATTATAACGTCAACAACAGAAGAGAGAGAGAGAGAGAGAAACATTTTCGTTCATTTCTCATTCTGCTCCCATTTTTCCGACTTTAATCAATTTCTTCTTGCCTTTTTATATTATCGGATATAATAAATAACACCTGTGATTAATATTAAAGTAGATTTTTTTCGTTTATTTAAATAAAGAAAATTCGTTTGAAGTGATAAATAAAGGGAAGTATTGAAGTCATATCAATAAGATGCAATTCAAAGTGCATCTAGAAACGTTCTTTCAACACAAAGATTTTTCAATATCAGCCTTAATATACATTGAAAGTTTTAAAATAGAAAACAAAGAGATAAAAAAACATCGTTATTAATGTTTTAAATGCAACCGGAAACTTTTGAGAGAATCTTTAAAGATTTCATCTTAATCAACAACTAGAAATTTTCATATAATCCTATAATGTATTCTATTTGAATTACGAAAATCTTTGTACGTAAGAAAGATGTAACCAACTTTATTAAAACCGATTTATTGCCTTTTCGAAAATGTATATTTGTCAATATTGCGAATTGTGAAAAAATATTCATTTGAATGCATGATTTTTGAGCTGAACTCTCGACTTTCAATTAAGAATTTTAAATATTTTCCTCCTAAATCATAATTTTTACCAAATTTTGTTATTGAATCCTTAAAAGTAAAATATTTAGGTACCTAGTTGAGTTTGGTGGATTTTTAAAAAAGTAAAATTGTGACACTTTGGGCCCATTTTTGCACTAACAATAAAATCATAAAGTTCTACCCTTAAATTATAAAAGGAGTTACTTTAAAAACTAGTAAATTTTCCAACTAAAATCTAATCTTCTAATCTAGATTTTATAACATTTTCATTAAAATTATCCTTTTTTGGTGAGAAAAAAAATTATAATATTTTTGGACAATTTCTGAGCTAGATTCTCAAGATTGGTTTTTAGATTTTAAAACATTTTTTTAACCACCAGCTTTTTGACAAATTTTGCTATAGAATCGTTTAGGAGCATTCAGGCACACTTAAGTATAAGGTTTTAGAACTAAATTCTTCACTTTAACCTAGATTTTAAGACGCAGTGGTCCTAAATCATCAATTTTTGACCAATAAAAAGACTGTCTATATATTATAGACACTTAAAAACGACAAATAATTCTATAAAAGTACACTAAAGTTTGTCTAGTTGTAAGTACTCGCATCTTTGAGAGAAGGCTCCTCTATTTTATTGTGCACAGAACTTCTCAAGAAATAGAGCCGGCCCTGGATTGATGATAGATCTACCACCATACTAGCAGATGTGCAAAGATCGTGGTTATTGTTTTTATTGTCGCATTTTTTTGTAAAATCATAATTGACATAGAATTTTGGTAGGCACTCAAGATAGAGGGGCGGCACATATCCTCAAGACGGCCCTGGTTACAGCTTTTATAAATTGGGTATCAATTTTCATCCAATAAAAATCTAGAAATCTTGTTATATTAAAACCGATATTCGTCTTTTTCTCATACGTACAACCCTAGATCAAAAAGATATTTGATAAAAGCTTCAACGTTTCTATTTTCGCTGATAATACACGTTGATATTGGATAATTTCAAAATAGTTTAAAAATTTGATGTATAGTTGTCGTGTAGGTCGTGTGAATTTCGACTTATAAATCAATTTTGTTGTGCACCGCAACCGTAAAGTGATTCAACTTAAGGCTGACTTTTATCCAAACTGAATGCTACCAATTACATGTAATTTCCATAAGACAGTAAAAAACATTTTTCTCGTAAACGGTAACAGATAGCGACCAACAAATAGTTGAATTCGATTCTAAAGGCAATCATATACAAAAATAGGAGCTTAGATTTTTGAAAATTTGACGGGATTTTCACAAGATAAGGAAAAAGTAACTTTTTATGCTGAAACGAGTGGTTTGGCGAAACACAAAATTCCCTGTGTAAAAGTTGATTAATTTAGTAGTGACGTATATAAAAAGATCGAGCAAAGTTCACTCTACAAAAATGTGAGCTTCGATTTTCAAATTTCTTCACCGGTTTTCCGAAATTGAATTGAAATAACACGGACAGACATTAACTCGCATAGAAAGGTGGGAGAAGTGGTGGAAGACTGGGTCGTCTTTTGGTGGAGGCGCCGCGACTATGACAGTCAGCCTTAAAAGTCAAAATTCACAAGAACTAGACGATAACTATACAAATAGACAAGATTTGTATTCAATGATTGTATTAAGACTGTATTTTTTTAACGTTTTATCAATCAATTTTTATATAAAATTCAATCAGACATATCGAATTGATTCCCTTAAGGGTTGTATTTAATTATTACAATTTAATAAATAGGTTTTTAAAGAAATAAATCGAGAACACGTGTTATATGTATGTACCTACTAGTGATATATAAATGGTTGGATATATATATAATAAACGAATGTCCGAAGCACCTTTTCAGGACCCGAAGCTTTCAAGCTACGTGCCTCATAAAGAAAACATGCTGTACCACTAAGCCTTCTATTAGTGTTCGAAATCACGTTCTGTGGGTAATTTTGTCTATTACTGGCAACAGAATGAGATAGGTATGCTTGCAATGTCCACTGTCCCGATTGAGCTATCAACTCTAAAACCCAAACAACACAAATAACAATTTTGCAAAATACAATAAAGAAACCAAAATTATAAATAAATTCTTAAAACGGCTTAAAAATCGAATAATATTAAATGTCTAAATGATAAAAAGGTCACTATAAAAAACTATTGAATATTCTCATAATGCTGAGACTAGCTGGATGGATTTTATTATGTCGTAATATTGAGAAGGCAATTTGCTTCTTTGAAAATTTAATTCTAGCTCTCACTTGAATAGTCCTTGATAAATTGATAATAAAAGTTTTATTAAAAAACCAGTAACATTTTGAATATTAAAATGTACTTTATCTGATGATTATCATCGGTAATAATTATTTAATAATTAAATGTTGTTAAATCCTCCACAAATCGAGTTACATTACCATGACAAAGAACGCTATTTTTTCCTAGTATTATAAATAAATAAATTACGCTAATTAAAGTGTGACAAAAACGTCAATCATTTAGAAGAATTTACAAATTTCGAGTAAACAACCACAAATAAAGCCATAGAAAACTAGAATTGCTCGGATTTTTATCGAATAAATAAAGTTTATAGATATACATAGATAGTTCTAGTAATGTTTGATTTATCGTTACAATAAAAGGAGGAAGCGGAAAGTAGGAGCGTTGTGAAAGCGTTCTCCAACGATCCTCGCTTTAATGGCGTTCATTAGATTTATTATTAGCCAAAAGAAAAATACTAATTTTTCTATACTTATACACATAAATATTTATTGCGATTTTGAATCCATCTTTAAAACATTAGAAGAATGAAAGTCTTAGTTTTAAAATATGTACAAAAATATCTGAAAATCTCTTAAACTTGAAGGTAAAAGACAATCCTTTACACTTGAAACAATGTTGTAACTTACTGAACTTCGTACACCTATCCAAAAACTTGAGCTATATTTCAGTTCTTTTTCAGTTGGAATTGTTGAAAGCACAAAGAAAGAACAAAGAGGCGAAAAAGTATGGTAAAATAGTAGATCTAGAAAGATTATCATCATGTTATAAATTTTAACTTTATTGATAGCAAAACTTGAAATATTACAAATCTAATTTGTTTATCGTACACAAATAGTGGTGTGTTTTAATAGTAGTTTCCATATAGTAAAAGTAATAAACAACAGACCATCAATCATAGTATCAATTTAGTTTTTCACTTTCAAGCTATAAAAGTTTAGGTATGTATACTGGGGGCTTGCAAAATATTCGCAATTTCATCTAGAAATGAATTATGGTTGTTTACACTTTATTCGACACGTACATAAATCAAATAAATCCATAGGAATTAAGAAAATTTCTAAATTCTCCATGGATAAATCACATATCGATGAAAATTTGTTGAAAATTAATTTGATTACAACGTAAATAAAACGTAAAAGTTTTACTTGCGATTTTCTCTCTTATTTTATTTTTACACAAATAAATGTTACGTGACCAAAGAGTTTATTTTTCAGTCGACTGCAAATGTGTGTGTGTATGTGTTGGTATTTTCGTTTTCTATAAAACCTCTGAAATCAATGGACCAAAAGTCTATTCTCACTCGATACATTCAATGTAATTTATTGTTACGAAAAATACAATTTTATTTATTTGAAAATACTGAACCACAACCAATAGAGGTAAGATTGTTTAACAGTAAGTTGAACTTTCAACAGGATAAACGATTCACATGAAAATTCGTAAAGTTTTGTTGTTATTGTTAGCCGACTCTATATTTATGTTGGCTCGTATCAGATTTATTAGCAACATTAAAAGATCTACCAACAATATTGTTGTAAAAATAGTTGTAGTTTTTTCGTTTTTTTGAACAACATAAGCTAATCTACACTAGAAATATTTAATGGCAACTTTAACGTGTTTCTCTTCATTTTTCGTTGATGTTTTGTCTTAATAAATAAAAGAAATCGAGCTTTATATCTTTCTATTCTGTGACAATTTGTTGATGTCAACATTTTAAAATCTTACCTTATTACTGTTAGTTTACAAAATGTTTACATTTTTAATGTTACTTTTAGTAACAAAATTTATTTGGATTTATTTCGGAAATTACATTTTAGAAACTTTAAATTTGTGTCAATTCTTGTTGTCGTTGATGAAGATATTGTCTATAAATTTAAAATCTAGTTCACTTGTCAATTATTTATAAATAGGAAATATGGAAATCGGTACACAATAGGGTGTTAATATTGGAAGTTTGACACGTATAATTGTCATTCAATTTCATTCATTTCCCATTAATGGTCAATAGTATACTAGAATAGAAGTAAGCTGTACAAAAATTGCATCAAAATATTGAACTGTTTCGCTCCACTCACTAGAAAAAACTTGTAGCAAGTATCCTCAACATATACAGGGCTTTTCACGTAAATATGGTCAGTAACAATAATCTTGCTGTAACTCTTTCATTTATTTATGGAACAAAATAATTGTTACAACAACTATTGGAGGTTTTGGAAATTACGCAAAATTAAAGATCAATTAGTACTTTTAAAAATTAAAAGTCAACAGATACAAAAATAATATTTACCTTTCAGTAAATTAATTTAAAGGAAAACCTACAATTGTTAACCTAGACTAATAAGTTAGCAACAATGATGGGAATTTATTTCAGATTTCCGCACGACTATCGTCAGCGCACGCCATAGACATCCGTGATTCTCGATACTTGATATAATCGTAATTTGTACTCGCTGCGCTCATAAAAATCCAGCCAGAGAGAGGCAAAAAAAACAGCTATAGTAGACCGCTTGCTTATTGTTTGTGACGTAGCTCACTAACTTTATCAACTTCATTGAATGATTGTAGTGCTATAATCACAACAAATAAACGTATAATTTCATTGAGAGATCAATGGCGATCGAGCGCGACTAGATAGAGGTTATATTAAATTTAGTTCAGAGCAGTCACGTGATGAGCACGCTGGTGCGTGCAAATCCCACTGTTAAGTAATAAGCCTTTGTCCGGACTTTAATGTATCGAATCGACTAGTTCTTTGTAAAATTACTATAACAAATCCTTGGTCAATCATTGAAGTTTTTAACTTTCACTAGATATTCTAGTTCTTATAAAAATTATTTTATCCTATAAATTCATGAAAGACTTAAGTATAGTGAGATTATTGTTATTGACCACATTTACGTGAAAAGCTCTGTATACAGGTGTCGATTCTAAAAATAGTCGATACTATGAAATTCCTATTAGTTGAAGAAGAATTCGAAAAACATTTCAAGAATTTGTAGGAGAATCCCTAGAGAGCACTTTAGTAAAATTAGAATCTTGTAGCTCATTTGGAAGTTGGTTAAAAACGCTCGTTTTGGACGTGATCTCAATTTTCAAAAACAAGCTAAACACGTGAAACGACTAAAAATGATTGGAAGCCGCTCTGAAAATTGGTGTTTTTTTTGCATTTTACGAAAAATGGGAAACATTTTCACTTGTTCCAGATTGTGTTGGTAAAAACAATAAAATTAAGGTGGAGTGAATCCTCGATCCATTCTAAGTTATTTTATGTGTGTAACAAGTTCTTGAAAATGGCGACATCATCAGAAACGAGCGCTTTTTGACCAAATTCGGAATGAGCTACGAGGTTCCAATTTTGCTAAAATGGTGTCCAAGGACCTCCTTACATATCTTTAAATTATTTTCTGTTCAACTAACAGCTTTATACAATAGACCATATTTAGAATTGGCACCCTGTATTTACCATTCATCCTTCATTTTTCTGACTCTTTTCCCAAAAATTGAAAAAACAAAATGTATTATTTTTTTTATTATTATCTGTAGAGAAGTTGCAGTTTCACCATCATTGGAAATTTCGAGTCACTAAAAGAACTTTTTAGATGACTCTAACTTACTATCCATAAGCTAATTGAGACTACACCCCAGTCTATAATTTCGACAATTGATCTTTTAAACGAAGATCGAGCAAAGAGCAACGATTTTTTGAATCACTTTGCAAATTAAAATAGACAAACATGAAGTGGCGGCTACTTTTTGGAATTGTAGAGAAGTACAACTACTTTTCTCTCGCTTTTCTCCAATGATAAATACTCCATTGTGGAGGAAAATTCGGCTAGTGTTCTTTTTTTCATGACAATCATGCTTTAAGGACAACTAATCAACAACACTAACTGTAAAAGCAGAATAATGAGCAATTTTATTTTTTCGATGACGGGGTCAAAAAATTTGCAATACCGTGGAAAAGTTGTGTCACTACTAAAAAAAAATATGTTTAGTTACATTTCTGCATCTAAACATTTTTAATGTATAGCTCTTAAGCTCGTTTTTTCTTCGCCTACTTAAGCTCATCTTAGCAAAACTTTGGCTTAAATCGACCTAGACGTGGATTTTCGAACATTTGGATGGGGATCTGTACATAGACGGACGCCTAGCCAAATGTGTAAAAGTCTACTGTTAGTTCCATTTAAGCCAAGGTCTTGTTGAGTTTAGCTTAAATAGGGAAAGAAAAACCGAACCTTGACCAGAAAATATGTTTGTGATTGTTTTAATTTTAAATGTACACAGTGATTCATGTGAACGAGTTGTAAGACTGTTTCACCTTAGAGACAACTTTCCCTGCTGATTTAATACAATTTTGTTCCAAAATTTGGTACTTCTATAAAATATAAATGTCCAAATAGTAAGATATTAAAAAAAGAGTGCAGTAATTGACTTCTGAAGCGAGTATTTTATATTATTTTTTCTATTTTGCACCCTTTTTTAATAGAGAAAATGAACCCTTGAAATTTAGGGAATTTCGCAGCAATTCTTCTGAACTTCCTCGACTGTTTACATCAGAAACCATCACAAATGTAAGTGGCAATAATAAATTCAAATTTTGTATCAACAATAAACGTACCTACGATAAATTCTAGCGATACCTCTCAAATAATCGTTAACGTTTATAATAATTGCACACTTAACGAAAAGAAATAAATTTATATTGTCAATATTAATGTTGGTTTAGTGTAATACTGATCACATTGAATATGCATGACGCATGTGCAAGCTGCCAACTTTAAAAAATTAATTATACTAGCTATTAAAATACGCAAAAGGAGTGAGTTAACAGCTATTAAAGCACTCCTTTTGTTATATTAACAACGCTATTATAGACTCAAAATAGAAAAATTAATCTATAAACGAATGCTCACATAACACTTGTTCTCATCTCAATACATTCAACCACTAGGAGTACTGCCATTCCTTCTGAAACTCCATTAAAAGCTCGATAATGGAATCCACTAGGATAGTTTAGTGGTCGTCTAGCAAATATCTTTTGCTTCTTTTATTATTATTTTTCTATCATATTTCAACATGCTTTTTCTTATCAATTTAGAGTAAAAGTTATGATTTGTTTTTAAACGATGAATTATAGAAAAAAAAATCTAAAAAAAACACTGTGTTTTAATTTAATAATAACTACATAGATATTAGTAAAAGGTCGGAAACTATGTAATATTTCTATAGATAGATATATCACAAGTAGACCTATCTCTATAATAATTTTAGGGATATATTCAGGATGCGGTTAGTATATACCCAACATCATTAGCAACTATACCTACCACCTGAGTCTACGAACACCGGAAAGCCAGGTATATCTTTAGTGATAACATGCCAACATATAGCCTCTTGTGACCAACAAATATTCCAATTTTGTTACACCACAACATATTGTACTATAATAGCAAATACTAATCAGGATAGTATAAGGGAAACTTTAAATTTCGATAAAGTACATTGTAATTTTAAGTGATGCAATTTTAATTACATTTCCAAAAGATATTTATCCTTTTTTACAGTTATTGAATGGGTTTATGAAAAAATTATAAGTACAGTGAGGAGCATATAAAAGAGACCATTTTTAGTCGTGACAATAGAACAGAATATCCACAGGTCATACTTTGGGAAAAAAGATATTTAATCAGAAGTTGGGGGTGGGTGGAATTACCGATGCCATAGTTTTTACAAATTTGGTGTGGTAAAAGCTATCTATTCAAATTCTTGCCCTCACAAGACGAACTGAAAAACTTGATATTCCCAGCTCAAGAATTGGTCTCTTTTATATGCTCATCATTGTACATTTGATGAGAAGCAAAACAAGCAATATACAGGATGTTTGATTTAAATATGGTTGATTCTATATTAAATATGACGAGCGATTAGAAAAATATCTTCAAGATTTGTAGGAGAGTCCCTAGGGAGCATTTTAGCACAATTAGAACTTCGTAGCTCATTACAAAGTTGGTGAAAAAACGATCTTTTTGGACAATTTTGCAATTTTCAAAAACGAACTAAACAAGCGACACGACTAAGAATGACTTAGAAACATTCCCAATATTGTTTTTTTTTTCGTTTTTCTCCATTGTATTCCAGAGAAAATAGGAAATATTCCCACCTGTTCCAGAATAAAATGGAGAAAAACGAAAAAAATCACTTTTGGGAGAATTCTAGAGTCATTCTATTGTAAGTCATTTTGGGAGCTTAGTTCGATCTGAGATCTTGTCCAAAACGAACGATTTTTGACCAACTTCCAAATGAGCTACTAGGTTCTAACTTTCCTAAAATGATCTCCAGGTACTTCCTTATAAATTTTTGAAATATCTTTCAAATAGCTCGTCGACTAATAAGAGTTTCATTGAATCGACCATAATTAGATCAAACATCCTGTATTATTGTTAAATATGTAAAATTCGACTGAATCTACATAAACACATTAGTGTAAATGCTTCTACGTTTTAAACCGTAGCTTAAATTTGAAAATTGATGAAATTTATTTATTTAATCAACTTTTTAGTGACAATCATCATCTATAGATGACGAAATAAGATACTTGCGCAATGTCATTTTTTATTTTAATAGAATCAAATCTTGCACAAAATTCATTATTAATCTTACTTTTAGCAACATATGTGCTGAATAATGAGAAATTAAAGATTAAACAAAAATATAAATTATACTTAGGGACGATTTCACCAACTTCAGTTAAGCCTAATGAACAGTTAGACACACAATCGTTGCTTTCATTATAAAAATCATTTCTCCAACTTATTTATTGTTTAATTTAATAGACGTTGATGAAATCGACCCTTAATCATACAAATTTCCTTATTTTCTTACATTCCATTCATTCTTTTATAATTTGATTAAAATAATTCAACTATTTTATATATTATTATAGATGATAGATCTCCATCTGTGAGTTTGTTATCAATATTCGATGGAAACGCTTTTCAGGAAACTTTCAGGATAACAAATGCCATCTGCAGTTGGGAAGCTTAATCTCGTCACAAGCTTTTACACAAAAGTGAACTTTATAGTAAGCTATATTGTACTTATTTTACCCTCAGTGTGGCGTTACTGTTAACAGATATCAACTAGAAAATACTTCAGGGATCTAGGAAAAAAATTTATTCTGTAAATGATGTAACCAAAGATGCAACTCTTGTGGAGAAAATTATCAATAAACATAGGATAGAGGACAAATATTTTTAAAACTCTAACTGAATATCTGACAACAAGAATTTACAGTTGTCAGGTGTTACTTTTTAACTAAAAGGAATAAGACATGATCTGATTAAAAGTAGCTTAATTTAAGAGACAAAACGTACACATCTCTATTACATTGAAGTAGAAATACACAAGACCTCTAGATTTCCAACATGCTTAAATATAAATAGAAGTATTATAAGTTATAAGCAGTGTCGACTCGTGTTTCCACAGAATCAAGACTTAAACTGTAGAACATACAAATATTGTATTACTGGAACTGTGAAGTATACAGTTCCACATGCAAGTATTTTTGTAGTTTCTAAATAAAATGAATAATGATTATCATTGACTATAAGTATTAAAGAAGAAAATTTGAGTAAAAACAGTGCGATACACGAGCCACCTCTGATTATAAGTAACAACTAGCAATAATAAATGATTTTTTGTACTTTTGGGACTAAGACAGCATTTTAGTCCATCAAAACAGGGACTAAAGTAGCACTTTTAATCTCGTTAAATATACAGGCTGTTTGGTCTAAATATGATTGATCCTATGTAACTCCTATTAGTCGATGAGCGATTCGAAAAATATTTTAAGGATTTGTAGGAGAACCCTTGAAGAACATGTCAGCAAAATTAGAGCCTTGTAGCTCATTTGAAGGTTGGTCAAAAACGCTCATTTCTGACAATGTAGTGATTTTCAAAAACGAACTAAACACGCAAAACGACTGTCGAATGACTTTAGGATCCTCCCAAAAATGATTTGTTTCGTTTTTCTCCATTTTATTCTGGAACAGGTGGAAATATTTCGTATTTTCTCTGGAATACAATAGAGAAAAACAAAAAAAATATCAATGTTGGGAAGGTCTCTGAGTCATTTTTTGTCGTTCTGCGTGTTTTGTTCGTTTTTTAAAATTGCTATATTATCTACAACGATCGTATTTTGACCAACTTTGAAATAAGCTACGAGGTTCTAATTTTGCTAAAACGTTCTCTAAGGACTCTTCTACAAATCCTCAAAATATTTTTCAAATCGCTCGTCGACTAATAGGAGTTTCGTAAAACTAACCACATTTAGACCAAACACCTTGTATACGAAGTAGTACAAAAAATAGCGTATATAACTCGGGACTAAAGTGCATTCTTTCGTCACTCGAGTGGTTTATTGACGAAATGTCGCACTTTAGTCCCTTGTTATATAATATACTATTAATGAATATTTTATTTGCATGTTTTGATGAAATTGGTACATTAATAATGCATTGAATATGCAAGCATTCAATTAAATAAAAATAACACGATCATCAATAAAATTAATAATATCTGTTAGTTGGATTTATTTTTAACTTATGTTTGTGAATTATTAAAAATATTCCATTTATTTCACATTTAGCCACCACAAAATCATATTTTTTTAAATCTGTATTTTATTAAACTAATATTTGAGAATTTTTTATGTGATTTTTTTTTGTAAAGGAAATCGAACAGACAACATTGAATAATCTTTTAAAAAGACCGTAAATGAATCCTATTTGTTTTATATACATATTCACTATACCAGTATTAAATGATGCGATAAACTAAACAAGATCTCGTAAAAGTAGAGAATACCTCTAGCTATACCTAAAGTTGTATACGTTTTGTTCAAAGGGGCCCCATTTTTGATTTGATAGCTTGTAATTTCCGTTTTAGTTATTTTCGGTTGGTTTAGTGTCTCTAATTTTACATTAGACAACGGTTTTTGGGGACGACAAATGATTGAAATTCAGCATCAACCTACCATGCAAAAAAAAAGATCAATTTCAAATTAAAACTTAAAATATTCATACGATTGAAGTTGTTGAAAGTTTCTCGAATGAATTCATTTGTAATTTATTTTTCGTATTGTAAAAATAAAGTCGATAAACAACAACTAAAAAGTAGCAATAGGGACAGGAAACTTGAAAGAAATTTACATCGTCTGGGTTTTTGAGTTGTACAAAAAAAGCGACTAATTTATTAGCGATTGATAAAAGCTTCGTAAAGTTGATGAGAAAATTTCAATAGTAGAAAAAACTTGTCTTCAATAATTATTATATTGGAGTTTATTTTACAATAATTGATAAATTTTTTAGTATTTTTTCCTGTTTATTGAGAAAGCTTTCATCATTTAATGAAACTTTTTCAGTTGATCTGTTTATTTGTTGAATGATAAAAAATTATTATTTTTATTATGTTGAAACGGACTGAATTCCTGATTGGATGGATATTTAAGAAGAGGACTAAGGGAAAAAATTAAATTATTGTGAATGTTCAGTCAACATATCACTAGAATATTTCAATTCACTTCCAATCCAATTCTCTAGATTTTCTCCCCATTTTTGTATTGATCGTCCATTCTATGTTCAGTATTTTGTCTGTAATCGGTTTAGTCTCTATAGTATTCGACTCGTTTTTTTTCTAACTGTTTGATTTGTTGAAATTAAAAGTTAACTTGGTTAAACAGGCAACTTTCTAGAAAACGACCAGTTGAATTAAATCCGGCTTTCCAAAACCAATTGTCAGATTACAATTAATACCCCAATATTTGAACGTATTAAATCGGATTGTTGTTTCAACGTATTGAATTAAATTTTTAAAAACATTACACTATAGAGGAGTTGAAAGAAAGAAAAAACGAGCAATCAAAAATAATGTAATACACACTGTACGAATAATAAACACCGTTTGAAATCTGGGTCTTTTTCTTGTTTTTAACGTGAAAAGTAGTCGGGTAACAGGCGTTGACAATAAAAACGAACAGCTTTCCGTAAACTTTTAGGTAACAGCTGTGTGAATCACTAGAACTTACATATTGGAGAATTATCTATTAAAGAAACGAGTAACGTTCCGAAAAAGTTCCAACATATTGTACTTTATTTAATTTGAAACGCATTTTTGTACGAAGACATTTCTCAGTGAAGGCAAAATACAGCTCAACCTCTTTCACAACTTATCAAATTATCAATTAATTTTTATAAATTGGTGTACCTTAGTTCCGCCACTGTTATTTCTTGAATAGTTGATTTTATAAGCTCCATCATTAGAGAGCTTTGCAGAAAAATTGATGCTCTCATATAGAAAAAGAAAAAATAAATAAATAAAATTGCAATACTCAAGGGACAAACTGGAAAGATGTTTTAAAAGTTAGAATTTGAGAAAATGAAAAAAAATCAAACAAAAACAACTGTAACAAGAACTTTACACTCTTCTTCCTGGCCACATAAGACTTTCCATTTATTTTCATATATAAAAATCAAATATTTATATTTGTTTATTATTAAAGTATAGTAAAATAATGATTAATATTATTTATAGTTAATATAGCAATGTTATATAATGTGTTTTTTTTCTATCTATATACGATGGTTGTTGCCAATTTCTCATCTATCGAATTGTCGGGTATCAAATTGCTTCGACAACCACCCCTCAACTCTCATAAATAATCTTCCACAAAACAATAACTGCCATCTCCAGTATTGGATTTTCATAATTCGCTTGGTTTGTCCAAGCTGTGACGCTATCGCAAACATAAAGGAACAAGAAACAAAAACAACACAACATCATCCCCTAAAACACAATATCAAACTTCTCTCTCTCTCTCTCTCTCTCTCTCTACTACCCTATATATCTTTGAGCATTGCAGTTCGTCATACATATGCAAGTAGTTTAGTATTCTTGCTAATTAGGGGAAAATGTAAATTGCTATTTATCCTAAACTTTAAAGTTTGATAAAAGTACCACCACACTTGCAACTTACACAACTAGTTTACGTTTAAGTTGATTGTTGCATTCTAATTATGCCCTAAGAATATTATAATTTACTTAAAAACAGACAAGTAATTACAAAGAAACTAATTTCCAACAATCGATAAGAAGTGTGTGTGTTGATAAAGTGGATATAAGAGGGAAAATTGGCTATAATTTCAACACATTTTAAATCAAACGTACAAGATTGAGGATCACTGTTTCATGACAAAAAATTTACAAAATTACAGCTCCCAATGGAAATTATTTTTCAGGACTGGAACATATCCTCATGCTTATTAAATAAACTTCAACTTTGACCGCATTTCACCAAATAATGGTGGAAAATTTGAAATGAATAACAACCATGCAAAGGAATTTTCAAAATTAATTCCACATATTTCAATAGTTCGATTGTGTGTATAGAAAATATCAACAAAGACCTTTTCGTATGAAAAAAGGTGGTCTATTAGGATGTTTTCGACGTTGCTACAATGGTAGCAAAAAGCTTTAGATGCAAAGAATTTTGTTAAACTGGCCGTAAGACTTCATTTAGTTGCGAGCTTTGATCAATAAAAAAAAAATTCATCGGCATCAAAAGAATTCCAACAATGTTGATTATTTGCGATCAACGCACACACAAAATTTATTGAAACGTTAAGAATTGCTATCTAACATTTTCAACACACTTTACCATTAGTTAATAGCATTCATTTAACAATGTTTAAAACCAATAGTAATTTATATCACAATAAATGTTTACGTTAGTTATTTGTTAGTAAATCTACCAGAAAAGACCAACACTTTCAACTTGAATATAACCTTTAACCTCCATTTAAAACGATATATATCAAATATATTAGAGTTGATTTTACTGTTGTTTCGTTGTAGTTTTAGTGGATTATTTCCAGTTGATTTACACGAAAAACGATTTATGTGCACGATTATTTTATACGATTCTAAGAATATGTCGTTATATTGAATGGAATTTGAAAAAGAGAGAGAGCTTATTCAGTTACATACAAATTTGGCACTGCTTCAACACATTTATCTCGCCTTTTCAGGTGTTTATGTGGCAGAATCGAGCCGGATCAGTGAAAATCAACGGTGTTACAGCACCCCTGTGGCAAGTGATCCAGAGGAAGGAATTTTTCCAAATATTGAGCCAAAAAGTTTTTTCGTGGCATAAGAATATTGAACGGTAGTTCCTGATGCAAGAATCTGAAATGATGCCCTTAATTTTGGTTTAAAGAGCAGAGAAATTTAATGATTCAGCTTGAAAATCAATTAAAATTAACTAAAACTCCATGAATGAATTGATATGAGATTAAAATGTTTGGAAATCTTTACTAAAAGTCGATAATTCGGCTCAACAATGGACTAAAATTTTAGAAATCGACTACTTGCCACATCTCAGTAAAAAAATTATTCAAAACTGATGATTTAAAACCGGAATTTATTAAAATTGGAACTGAAATTTTTATAAAACTTTAGTTTCAGTATTTAAGTATGAGTTTTTCTGATTAGATGTAAGCTCAAAAATCCCCTTCAAAGAACAATTTAAAGCGTATTTAGTGTTTTCTGCACGTTAGCAAAATTTGCTAAAAATTTATAAATTGTAAGAAAGAATTCAACTAAAAGATTGACTAGAAGTGCCTGCATCTCCTCATTTGTACGTCTGGATGAGAAAAACTAATGAATAATAATGAAATTTAATTAAAATAGGAATTAAAACATGACAATTCTCCTCAAAAAGCGACTAAAAGATTGTCTGAGGGACGATTCTTTTTCTCCTACTTAAGCTCATCTTAGCAAAACCTAGACTCAAGTGAATTTACAGACATTTAGATGAGGACCTGTACATGGACGAATCCCCACCCAAATGTTAGATCAATTTAAGGCTAGAAGCCGAGCTTAAGTAGAGGCAAGACCAGGTCTAAGTCATCTCTGATTCACGATTCTTATTATCAAGGTTTGGAAGCCTGCAAGTTAAATGGCGCCCATTAGTTGACGAGCGATTTGAAAAATATTTCAAAGATTTGTTCGGCATTCCTGGAGAACAACCTGTCGGAGGCTCGATTCTTCTGCCCCTACTTAAGCTCGCCTTAGTAAAACTGAGACTTAAATCGACCTAAGCTAGATTTACAAGTGAGGACCTGTAATTGGACGGATTCTCACCCAAATGTTGGCTCGATTTAGGGAAAAGCCTTGTTAAGAAGAGCTTAAGTAGTGACAAGACCTAGCCTAAGTAGTTTCTGATTCACAATTCTTATGATCAAGATTTAGAAGCCTGCAAATTAAATGGCGCCCCTTAGAGTCGAGCGCTCAGAGCTGAAGCACCACTCGTTACCCTCTTGCTGTGATTTTGATGAACATGTACAGGGTGTTGATTCTATAAAACTTCTATTAGTTGACGAGCGATTCGAAAAGTATTTCAAGGATTTGTTTCGGCGTTCCTAGAGAACATCTTGTCGGAGAGACGATTCTTCTTCCCCTACTTAAGCTCGCCTTTGCAAAACTGAAACTTAATTCGACCTAAGCTGAATTTACAGATGAGGACTTGTATGTATATGGACGGATCCCCACCCAAATGTTGGCTCGATTTAAGGCAAAGCCTTGTTAAGAAGAGCTTAAGTAGTGACAAGACCTAGCCTAAGTTGTCTCTGATTCACAATTCTTATTATCAATTAAATGGCGCCCCTCAGAGTCGAGCGCTCAGAGCTGAAGCACCATTCGTTACCCCATGGCTGTGTTTTTGGTGAGCATGTACAGGATGTTGATTCTATAAAACTTCTATTAGTTGACGAGCGATTCGAAGAATATTTCAAGGATTTGTATTAGAGTTCCTGGAGAATATCTTATCAAAATTAGAACCTTGTAGCTCATTTGGTTGTTGGTCAAAAAAACGATGTAGTGATTTTTAAAGACTTGCTACACACTTAAAATGACTTGGAATGACTCGAGAATTCTCCCAACATTATTCTCAAGAATGCTTCTCATCTTTTGTAGAATGCAATGGAGTAAAACAGAAAAAAACAATGTTGGGAGGGTTTTGTGAGTCATTCTTAGTATTTGACTCGTTTTTGAAAATCACGACATTATCCAAAATAAGCGTTTCGACCAACTTCCAAATGAGCTACGAGATTATAATTTTGCTAAAATGGTCTCCAGCGATTACCTTATAAATCTTTAAAATAGGAGTTTCATAGTATCGACCATAAATAGAATCGACACCTTGTATAGGGGATCGGTTGATAAATCGAGCGTTGGGGATGAGGCAAAATTTATAGCTACGCCACTGGTGAAAATACGAAAATAAAAGAAAATAGATTCGATAGTGCCTGATCATTTGATTATTTTAAGATAGTTGCAAGACCTCAATTTTTGTTTAACAGAGAATATTTTTCGAATTAATATTGTCAAAGTTTTAAGTGTTTCTTTCTAACGGAAATTGAAACAATCGTTCCAGAACGTCAACAACAACAGCAGCAGCAACAACAACAAAAACTAAGAAACGAACAAAGTAAACTCGTAAAACTTTTTTAATGAAAAATCAATTAGTTCAGATTCAAAGGATTTTTGATGTTGTTATTGTTGTTGTTGTTGTTATTCTAAAAACCTACGGAATTTAACAAGTTTTTAATTAGTAAGAAGAAAATCCACTTAAACAAAATTTTTGGTTGAATAAATAAAGTGACCAGAATCCAGTTGGTCCTTTGATGGTCTTATAAACTAGCTACCAATCCACAAATATCCTTTCAAGAAACTTGATATCGTGATGCTGTGGGCTTAATACCTCAAAACAGCGCAAATAGAATGTAACACAGTTGCTTCTATTCAATTCACGCTATATTCACAACAACATATAGAAAACAGATCGTCTCTACACGAAGAGTAGAATAGTTGATTTGAACTAAAGTCCTGGTCGTTTTGATTGCTTAGATGTCGGTAGTATTCGAGACATGAACTAGAAACAAGAAACTTTCAATTGGTACATTATTGTGGAAAAGCAATACCAATTTAATACATATGTTGTATATGTACATGTACATGGAGCCGTTCTTAAGTTTTCAATGTAATTTATCGTTGTTTTCTTAAAAGATAGGATGGTACAGGGGGATCGGAAACTTAATGAATTTTATTCATTCGATGATATAGAACGACGGCGCGACACTGACGCCAACGAATCGTCAACAAAAAGAAACTATTTCGTATATCTATTCAATTGAATGAAAAATCGTTTATATAACGTTGTCTCATAAAATTACCGACTTTGTGAAAGAGATGGAATTTCAAACAATACTACAGATAGAATGCCATTCGGTTTAAAATTATAATTTCAAAAATGTCTCACAGATCAATGTCAAGATGTTTTAGTTTGTTTAAGAATAGTTTCGGACAGTTTAATCGAATTTTTGAAAAGTTCCCAGTTAATTTCTATTAAAATTCTTGTTTCAACACTTGCGTTATTACTGGGAATCAAATAAATAATTAAATCCGTATTCTATCATACGACCGACAACATATCAAATTAACTTTCTAAATCCAATCATGTGAACCGAATTAATGTACTTTTACCATACAGTCCCGTTTCGCAAAACTAATGAAAGACTTTTCTCAAATTGATGTATTCGAGTAAAATCAATTTTTACAATTCCAACTAGAGGAAGATAAAGAACACCGGATTATTTCAATATGTTTGGTACAAAAAGGATCGGAAATTTCAACAATCTTCCTATTACATTGACTTCCTTTAGTAGATATACTCGAAATTACCGGGTCTCTTTGTTTCTATTCGTAGTACCGATTTTCACATTTTGATGTTCAAAATCTAATTAAGAAACGTTTCGTTGTTATCTGAAATATAAAGACTCCCCTTTAACTTTAAAAAGTTCGCCTTTTTCCCCCGTCTCATTCTATGAATAAACTTTTATACCAAGTTGATACAACAAGTAATTGCTTTGTTCTCTTTCTTTTTTCTCCAGAAATTTACCCTCCACCTTACTAATTTTAATATAAAATGTAACAATGGGAATATTCTTCTATTATTTAATTGTTGAAAGAATATACGTGTGGATAATTAGAGCTAATCGAGTTATTTACTGAATATTCCAAATCATCATCACTTCTCTGTTGTGTTTAAATCTGCTTAATTAAAAAAAAGATTCTCCTCCTTGTGTGAATATTGTGAAATGTTAAAACGTTTCCGGTCAGTGTTGAAAATTTGTACACTTTTTGACATCATCAACATTACGCCATTGCTGATATTTATCATTACCGGAAGAATGTTTCAAGCCTTATGTCAAGATGAAACGAACCGTTGAGCTTTTCATCTAAACAACCACCACAACCCGAGCTCCATTCATGTTATTGGAGTGGACATCACGTCTGAAATTTTTTATAGTCGACAGGACACAAGATCATATTGCCTATTCCCAGGACGGAATCTGATAATTGTGCTAAAGCTCCATTTGGAATTCTAAACAATCCTGCTTTCAATACATTAATTGTATGAGTGAATGAGTGAGGGTAAAATTTACGCTTGCAGGTGGTGTAATTATCCAACAGTATGTTGTCATTATGGATATTGTTGAAAATTTTGTTGAAAATTGTTTGTAATCCCTTTAGTATTTTATATACAATGCAACTAAAATAATTCACCTAGTGCACATTTGATATATAAATAATACAATTTATTTAAAGTTGAACATTTTACAATCTAGGTCCATTTTCGTTTATATATACAAAAGCGCTAGCTAGATCCAGTAAATCTCCAAGCCTTAAAGCGAAACTCTGAACAAATACAATACACAAGTGCGCGCGAACCGACCCTTTCGGTCCAATCCTTCCGACCTTTTTAACTTGTTAAATATATATGTATACAGACAGAAAGAATAAAAAAAAAATGCAAAGGGGGGAAAAGTCGTACAATGAATAACTTTTAAAAGTTCGCCAGTTCCGTTCAACAAAAATACAGTCGGTTTGGCTTCCTTTTCACAGCTTAAATAGAAAAATATTCAAAAATCATCTAGGAAAAATGAAAGTTTCACCACTCTTCTATTCTTCTTTCGAAAAAAAAGCTAACATTGCTGACAATTTGTCGTTTTTTTTACCTTTTTTTTGTTACTAAAAAACAGTAATAGTTTAATATTTCTTTGTTGGCATGAAAAGCTTGTAAATCGTTGTTGAAAAATACTCAACATTTCAACATTTGTGTGCATTGTAGCATATGTTGTGTGCAATTTTCTAGAAAACTTACAAATAACAAAACATGATGCTCTTATGAAAATTGAATCAACTCTCTGTCTGTTGGCCTCTTCGGTAAAATATAAAGAAACTAATGCAACAAAAACGATTTCTGTTGATATGATAGAAATTTTCGAATATAAAAGCTCAATATCTTTAAATCACGAATTCACAGATGCCTTATCAAAAAATTATTAAAATATGCCTTATTTTTGTATAAATAAAGCGGCTCGTATTCTGTAACTCTTTGGAGACTACCATCTTTTTTGTTTAGTAGATGCGCCTTTCTAATAAAGAGTTGTGTTAGAATTAAGCTCTCATTTTACTGTAATTCTCTAGTATAAGAATCTATAACTTTTTAAATAAGACGCTATATAAGAATGCAAAGTTTACAGTTCTTGAAGTCTATGGGAAAATTTTCAAATTTCATTGAATTGAGTGAATTTTGGATTTTAATAAAAGACGAATTTCGCCTTCTATGTGTTCAAAAAAAGCGCTGTAAAATCTAGTTGAGAATAGCATAAAAAATCTATCAATTGAGCTTCAATTAAGCCACTCTACTGTAATGGAGCTATCAACTAGTTTTATTCAAAAAGACAATAAAAATATCTTATTTCAGTTAATCATCAAAGTCCGTAATTAGTCGTTTTGTGAAAAGAGTCTACAATTAGACAACTTTATTGCTATAATAGAAGATCTACTAATAACAAACTATGTATATGATGTACCTATTTGTTAGTGCGTTATTACTATGTAGATAAAAAAGGCTCGTATTCTGTAACTTTTTATAGATTGTCATCTACTACTAAGTCAAAGCTATTAATTTTTTGTTGATTTGTTTAATAATTGTGCTTCTTTAATAAAGAGAAGCACGGTGAGAATTAGGCCCGCATTTTACAGTAATTCTTTAATATGAAATCTATAATTTGCTTAAGGGGACCTTGGACAAAATTCGGCGTCCGAAAATTGCCAATTTTCAAACATCGATGTTTCGCTTATTTTTTAAGATATTGTGAAAAGTAAACATGTGTTGGATAGAGCATTCTAATGTGCAGGTCCTGAAGCTTTCTATTTAAGAAAAATGTGATAAAATTCTAAATGTCGGAGAAATCTGTTGGATCCTGTTTTTTCCATACATTTTCCTACATAACTGGATAAAGCTTAGCTATTATTATTGATTTTCAATATTTATTAGGCGATATAGATAGAAAATTAAGAGAGCTTTCCAGATGTTCAAGAATTTTCTCGATAATTTTGCTAGTTTTCCAATAACTGGAGCAAATTCTTAAAAAAAAATGAACAGTGATGTTATGCATTATTTTAAAGTTAGAGAATTATACTCTTATTTTTATAAAGATAAAATAAGGAGAAAGAACATGAAAGACATTTTGAAAACCTGTTATTTACAGCTGTTCAAAATAGTGAATATGTCGGAAATTGTATCTATTTTCACAATCATGGAATTATAATGGGAAATATTTGATAATCTGTCTATATTTTCATCTTTTAGTGGACCATGTTTGTAGCAGGGTACCGGATCTATCCGGTTTATACCAAATCTATCGGTACACTTCAGACTAACAACACAAACATGGTCGACTAAACAACGATAACAACACAAACATGGTCGACTAAAAAAATCAATCTATAGACAGATATTCATACATTTTTCATTGTAATGATATGGTCGTGAAAGTAGATAAGATTTCCGACATTTTCATATCAATCATCAGCCAAATTAATTAATTTTAATAGCTGCAAATAAAAGGTGGAGAAAGATGTCCGTCTAAATCTCTAATATTCAAAATTTCCTTTTAAGCGACCTTCATGTCCTTTACCCTTATATTATCTTTCTAAGAACAAAAGTATGATTCTCTATCATTAATAAACGTATCGGGAAAATCCTTGAAGACTTGGAAAGCTCTTTCAATTTGCTATCTAAATTCACCTAATAAATGTTGAAAATCGATAACATTGGATAAGTTTTACCCAGTTATCAAAGAAAATGTATGAAAAAACAGGATCCAAGAGCTTCCTCTATCATTCAGAATTGTATCACATTTTTCCTAATTAGAACGCTTTAGGACATGTACGTTGAAATACTCTATCCAAAGAACGTTAATTTTTCACAATATCTCAAGAAACAAGCGAAATATCAATGTTTGAAAATTGGCAATTTATGCACGCCGAATCTAGTTATATGTCCAAAATCCTTTCGAATACGAAGCGATAAATAATGCAAAGTTCGCAGTTTTTGAAGCCTATGGGAAAATTCTCAAATCTCATTGAATTAAGTGAATTTTTGGATTTTAATAAGAGACGAATTTCTCTTTCTATGTATTATAATTTATTTCTTATTTGTTAAAAAGGCAGCTGTAAAATCTAGTTGAGAATAGTATTAAAACTCCTCCAATTGAGCTTCAATTGAGCCACTGTACTGTAATAGAGCTATTAACTAGTTTTATTGAAGAATTAAGACGATGAATAATATTTTACGTCAGTTGATCATCAAAGCCCCTTGTTGTGAAAAGAGTCTACAATTAGACAACTCTATTACTATTGCTGGAAGATCTATACTAATGACAACCTATATGATGGATATGTTGACGGATAGAGGTCGTTTGAAAAGAATCACCCATCAAAAATATGAAAGATTACATCAAAACTGAACTTTCAAAATAAAATGCCAGATTTCAATATGAAAAATGATGTGTTACTTTTACAATGAAATGAAAACATCCATAACTGAGAATGACCTGTGAGTGCATCTGATTATCCTACTAGCTAGAGATTTTTCTGAATATAAATGTGAAAATGCCAACACAATAAATCTGTATAGTTGAGTTGGTCGTATGGTCGTATGGTAGTGTCAAATTCGTCTTTTTTTCCCCCACAAACTGTTTATGATATTGTTGTCGGTAAGTATAACGACAATAATGGTGTAGTATACGCTCCTTCTTCTTCTTCTTTATATATATCGTTGATAACTCTCAAACTGTTCCAACAATATCTATGATATATTCGAGTATAATATTAGCAGTTAAACATACAAGTTCTATAGAAATGATAGCACATACAATTTCTGTTAAAACTACAACACTCGACCACACATGAAACATAAATCAAGCCTTAAAGCTAAAGCACTCTGGTGACAACACCAGATTTCAACGATACAAACTACCACTATATTTGATACGATAAAACTCCAGTCCCTGGCATATAGGATAGAATAATTTAGGATCTATATCTTTTTGCTAGCTGCCGGAAAGAATCGTGTACTGGGCGGATACACATACATTCAAACAGAATGCCAACGTATTTCCGAAAAGACTACACTCGGACCGGTTGGATAGTATTGGACGTCTCTATGTCTGACATAACAAACAATACCAATATGTGAATTCTATACTATAGTGATCAATTAGTAGAAAAATTCAATTATTTTCGTGTGTTCGATTTTAATTAACACACAATCTGTAGAAGGAAAAAAGTAAATAAAATTGGAGGCTCTTAGAAGCAGGGCTGTCGCTAGCGCTCAGACAACTCAGGCACTGCTTCACAGGAGCGGCAAAATTACCACTCAACGTCACGGATTTTGACTTATTACACGATTCGGTATGCGAAATTTATCAATTTTCAAACATTGATATCTCGCTTATTTCTTAAAATATTGTAAATAATAAAAGTGCGTTGGATATAGAATTTCAAGGTGCATGTCCTGAAGCTTTCCGTTAAAGGAAAAAGCGGTAAAATTCTGAGTGGCAGAGAAAACTGTTGAACCCTGTTTTTTCGTACATTTTCCTACATAACCAGCTAAAAAACAGCCAATATTACTGATTTTAAATATCTATTAAGTGATCTAGATAGCAAATTGAAAGAGCTTTCCGATAAATTTGTTAGTTTTCCCACAGCTGAAAAAAAATTAAAAAAAAATTGAGCAGTAGGTAATGCTGTGCATAATTTTAAAAATAGAGGCTCATACTCTTGTTTTTACAAAGCAAACAGCTCGCTTATAAGAAAACTTTGAAAATTAAGTGAGTTGGGAAATGCACCCTGAAATGCTCTCTATCTAAAGCACTTTTCATAATGTCTTAGGAAATAATTGTGAAAAAATATCTATTTGAATACTTTTAATTGATTTTTAAGTTGAACTCCCGTTTTTCAATCAAGATTTTTAGACATTTTTCTCCTTAATTATAATTTTTACCGGATTTTATTATTGAATTGTTAAAAATATAAGATTTAGATAGTTAAGTTTGATGGATTTTCAAAAAACTTTTGACCCATTTTGTAACTAACAATAAAATCATAAAGATTCGATAAATTTTATTGTTAAATTATGAAAAAAAGTTACTTTAACAACTATTTAATTTTCTAACTAAAATCTAATCTTCTCAACTAGATTTTAGAATATTTTTATTTAAATTATCCCTTTTTAGTGAACTCTATTTTGTAGTAAGTAAAGAAATTATAATATTTTTGGGCAATTTTTGAGCTACATTCTCAAAATTGGTTTTAGATTTCAAAACATTTTTATTAACCAGCTTTTCGACAAATTTTCCTATAGAACCGCTTAAGGGCATTGAGGCACTTTTAGGTATAAGGTTTTAGAAGTGAATTCTTCACTTTAACCTAGATTTTAGGATTCAGTGTTTCTGGATCATCAATTTTTGACCAATAAAAGGACTGTATGTATATTATAGACTCTTAAAAACGACAAATAAGTCAATAAAAGTAGATCAAATACTCGTATCTTTAAGAGAAGACTTCTCTACTTTACTATGCATGGAACTAGGCAAGAAATAGCACCAGCCCTGGATATTGGACATCGAGATTATTGTTAAAAGAGTTACCATCATGCTAGCTAAAAAGGGACCATTATTACAAGCAAGAACATTAAAAAATTAAGCAAAGATCGTGGTTGACACATTAAACTAAGCATGATCGTGTGTATTGCTTTTATTGTCGCATTTTTTTGTAAAATCACAAGTGACACAGGATTTTGGTAGCCGCATAAGAATGTTTGCTTGAAGCTAGCACATATCCCTGTTTAAAACATATTCAAAGTAATTAATAATTGATTCAATTATCGATAATAATGACAATCTATATCTACTATAAAGACTCGAGTGCTTTGATATTAGATTATTTAATAGCTAGTGTGTTTGTTGAGGGCTCAATATGTGCATGCTATTGTTTATGCCTCAGTTGCATCAGTTAATGAAACTTGTAGTAAACCGATTATACACCATCTAATGGAACCGTATTCAATACAATCTACTTATACATGTACATATTCGAGGCTTGTCTCTAACAACATATAGTCAATAAGTTTATCAGTCAAACGACTAAATGACCAACTATCATCGTTACATTTTCAGATATTCACACATTTTCTCGATAATTATACGATTAGTTGTGTTGTTTATTTACGAGGGTGGATCAAATAGAAGCCAGATTTTTGTTTTCGCTACCCTCTGAGAATAACAAAAGGTGTGAAGGGAGAATGTCTATAAAAGGGTAGCCCAGAGATCTAACTTGTCAGAACTGCTTGGTCATCGCTAAGATTATGTCTGAGCAACGCCTTATCATTGAGTAATAGTAGCGAGAGTGTCTAAAACTTGCTGAAAATTAAAATCGACTGACTACTAGGAGTCAAGTTTACGACTGGAGCAAGTGTTCGAGAAACAGTGAAAAGCAAGAACAACAACAGTTTTGCAATTCGGGAGCTGATTAACAGTTTTGACCATTGTTGTACAGATCGGTGTACAGCAAAATGAGTTCCACGTCTTCTGATCGAAAGCAAGCGGTGTGTGGAAGGCATCTGGTGCGATACAAAGTTGAGGGCAATCCTTTTTTTGCTATGGTGAGACATTATGCCATTAAATTAAGACAGGGAAGAATCTGGAGAAGCACCACCTCAAACACGAAGATCCGTCTTACCGGCACATTTTTTGGGATTGTAGATGCGTACTCTTTATCAACCTTCTTCAACCAATGCTGAACATTATTGCTAACTCCTCTATGACACAAAGCTAGCGTATCGACGAAAAAAGACATGCTAATCTTCTGCATGGCACAGCTGCTATGACGCAAGAAAAACACAAGTCGAAGAGATTGTAACATTCGCCTTTTGGCCTAAATTCATCCCTTTGTAACTACCACGTATTTGGGCCAATAAAAGAAGAATTAGAACGGCGACAAAGCTGTGGAAGTGTTTGTGTGGAATTGAATTGATACACGACCAACTTTGTTCTTCGTTAACTGGATCGAGAAACTTCCAATACAGTGCGAAAAATACGCCAATAAAAGGGGAGATTATATAGAAAAATTATATATGAATAAAAAAATTCTATATAAATAAATCTTTTTAAATAAAACTCCAGTTTACATTTGATTCACCCTCGTAATTGGCATAAAACTCACGGAATTTGTAAAATAATTGTCAAGTTTAATAAACAGAATATAATAGAGTGACTTTGGTATTACTGAATTAACTCAACTTCCTGTTCATATCGCTCTATTTCAATTGAATGATCATATTAGAAATATAAATGAAACTTGTTGCAAAATTGTTACTAATTAAACTGAATACATAGAAAATGTTAATCAAGCCAATTACAAGTTCAAATTCATTATAAAATATAAAGTCTTTAGTTTATCTCTAACTATATTATATATAGGTTGATTGTATATATAGTTATTTTATATTCCACTAGATTTTGCGCTTTAGTGAATTCAAATAATCATTAAGAATTCAAGAGGTGTGGTTGAAGTTGTGGTTTAATTAGTGCAATTGTTTGGTTGCAATTCAGTTTAGACACCTTTATAGTTGCTATAGTTTCCACAGATTGGTTTCTAACTAACCCTAAAATACACAATCTACTACAAGTATACAGGGTATTTGGTATAAGTATGGTGAGGTCTAAGAAACTCCTATTAGTCGACGAGCGATTCGAAAAATATTTCAAGGATTTGTAGGAGGGTTCGTAAAAAACATTTCAGAAAAATTATAACCTCGTAGCTCATTACAAAGTTGCTAAAAAAGCGCTCGTTTCTGTCGATGTAGCAATTTTCGAAAAAGAACTAAACACGCAAAGCGACCTAGAATAACTTTAGGATCCTCCCAAAATTGATTTTTTCGTTTTTCTCCACTTTATTCTGGAACAGGTGGAAATACTTCGTATTTTCTCTGGAATACAATGGAAAAAAACGAAAAAAATCAATGCTGGGAAGGTCTCTGACTGAGTCATTTTTAATCGTTTTGCGTGTTTTGTTCGTTTTTTAAAATTGCGACATTGTCCAAAACAATCGTTTTTTGACCAACTTTGAAATGAGCTACGAGGTTCTAATTTTGCTAAAATGTTCCTTAAAGACTCTTCTAAAAATATTCAAAATATTTTTCGAATCGCTCGTCGACTATATAGGAGTTTCTTAGAACTCACCATACTTAGACCAAACACCCTGTATAACTGAAAAACGTTTAAAATTTCAACAAAACCTACCCTTTGGATCATTTTAGAATTATGAATACGAATTTATAGTGTATTAGAAACATTTATTATTCATTACTAAAATACGATTTAAGGTGTATTTATTTATTTATTTAAACAAAGTCGTTTTATATACGATAAACAATGTCAAAATCGTTTGGTGAGTTCTACGATATGGAGCATTTGTGGCCACCTGGTGATACTAAAACACTAACTGCATGTAAACTAGCCAGAATTCTATAATAACACATAAGCGCAATGCAGTATAAAATAGATTTAGTCAAGAAATGATAATCATTTTGATACTTTTATAAACATTTACATGTACGCCATTTGAAACATTTTTGAAATAACGACAATGATGTTAGAAAAGCTTCAGATTTGAAAAGATTAACGAATGGAATCGTATTTGCTTTTGTAAATTTCATTGAATACATCTTGTCCCGACTAAAATAAATCAATGTTCACATAAATACCACCAGTACAGTCAAATTGTATACAATTATTACGCAGAAACATTGGAAATAAATCTTATTTAGAGGAATTTTAAACAATAATACGATTTGAGTTTTGACGCCTACAATTCAAGTTGTTTTGAGTACTATTCAAATCTTAACAAATAACAGACTTGTGGTCGTTGGAAACAACTTTACAAAATTCTGATTGTAAGTAGATCGTGTAAAAAATCAAAGAATCTTTGAATTGAGTGTCAATTTCTTGAATAAATAAGAACCACTCCCTTAACTGGGAGCTTAGACTTTATTAAAAATTAATAGGGGGATCATTAAACCACAATTGATGTGATCAAGGGTGTACAAAAGGCTTTACATCATGGTAATTATTATACAGTGAAAAAAAGTTTCCAGTACAATTTGTTTTAGTTTCTATTATGTTTAGCGATTGATGGACATTATCGTTGAAAGCATCAAAACAAGACTTGTGATACAAATTTTCAAAGCCACAAATTTGTACAGTAATGTGTCAATATTGCTTTACAAACTGACACCTCAATGGTAGAATACAAAGAAATGGAGAAAATATAAATCAATTTCTTCTAACACTTAAGCGAAGCTTCTAAATTCAAAAAATACCAAAGTAGCTTGGACAGTAAGACTATTATCTTATACACATTTAAAGATTATCAACTGATTATCAAAATATAGACTAGCAATATAAATTAAAAAATACTTACTACTTATAGTGGCTGCATCTCTGCTCCTGTCCCACGCTGTTCGAACCTACTGTAATTAAAGGGAGAAAAAAATAACAGATAATAACTATGGTAGAATATTTTTGATATCTCGAATTACCCTTTCGATGAACTTCTACCACCCAAGTTCAAGGGATGACTAACTGCTTCATCCATAAAGGCACTAACACTAGGAGTAGCACTGATACACTAAATAACACATCAATTCACTTTATTTTATTAAATATTTGAATTTATTTTTAAATTTTAGAAACTGATGTTGACATTACCACTATTAAAACTGTAATGAATATACAAATAGTAAAAATATTATGTAAGTTTTCCTTTATTGTGTTCTTTCTTATCAGAAAGTGAAGATGAATTTCAACTACACATTTGTAATCTTATCGTTTCTAGCAAAAAAAGGTAGAGATAATTTTGCAAATATTTTAAAGGTCTTTAATTTATTCAATAATAAAACCAGATTACCGTTCACAATGTTTTAGATTTTAAAAATAAGAAAATTAAAATAAACCACACACTTACTCCAAAAAATTTACAATGTTTCAGATACTTATCTCTGTTTTTTGCAGTGCTTTTAGGCTAGATTTCAAGACGTTGCCATGAAACTGAATCGTTGAAAAGACGAGATTTATGCATAGCTTGAAATATTTTCACTCAGCAATTAAATTTTAACCAATTTTATCTTTGAATCATGAGAACGAAGGCACGCTTACAATTGGTACATTTTAAATATCAACTTTTTAACTTTCTGTACATAGATTTGCAATATAAACCATGAGTTTTTACCGATTTTTACCTCGACTTTTAGGCAAGGCATCAAACCGTTATTTTTTGATCGTGAACTAGATAAGATTTCCAACATTTTCATATCCATCAAGAGGCAAATCAATTAATTAATTGCAAATTTTTCATGAGACTCACTTAATTTTCAAAATTGGATTTTAAGCGAGCTTCATGTGCTTTCCTCTTACATCAACTTTCTAAAAACGAGACTATGATTTTCTATTTTTAAATTTATGAAGCGCGTCAATGTTGGTGTTTTTTTTTTTAAATATTCTTCAGTGATCGGAAAACTAACAACTTTGTCACAAAAATTCTTGAAGATTTGAAAAGCTATTGCAATTTTCCATCTAAGATCGCTTGATAATTAGTGAAAATCAATAATATTGGCCAAATTTTAGCCACTTATGAAGAAAAATGTACGAAAAAAACAGGGTCCAAGAATTTTCTCAACTATTCAGAATTTTACCATATTTTTCTAAAATAGAAAGCTTTAAAACATGCACTTTGGAATACTTTATCTAACCCAGGCTTAGTTTCTCCAATTTTTTGAAAACCAAGCAGGATAGCGATGTTTGAAGAGTGACAATTTTCCCTTTATGCTGGAGCCTAGAGAAAAAAATGCCCATCTTCAATCATCGAAATCTCGCTTGTTTACTGAGACATCAAAACTCGTTAATCAGCGTTGGAACGGCCATTTCACGTTGCTTCCGATGGGGTGTTTAGTTTTGGAAAATTTTGACAAATTTCTGAGTAATGAGGAAAATTAGAAACATGTTATTTTTGTTGATTTTTCCCAAAAACTAACCGAAACTTAGCTAAAATAGTATTTCTTTTTCATTTTCACCTAAGAAATATGCAGCAAATTGAAAACGCTTCTTAAATTTTCAAGAAATTTTCCGATCAGCTTGTTAGTTTTCCGGAAAATTGAAATGAACGTCAAAATTTCATAAACATCGCAATTTAAACAATTTCAAAGATAACCAATTGGAATAATTGTTTTTGAAAGCTTACTCATGTGCGGAAGTAAGATAGGCCCCGAAAAATCCCATTTTGGAAAATCTAAGGAGTTACGAGAAAATTTGCCAACAATAGAGAGGAATTCAAAGGCTATAATCACCTATTTAGCACAATTATTTTGGTTTTATTTTTCAACTGGTTTGTAGAGCATTCTCTTAACTTCCCCAAAATGCCATTCTCTATGGGACAACATTGGAAATTTTCGGAAAATCCGTCTCGATTGTAGCATACCTTTAAATGCTCTGAAGTATTGATGACTCAGTTCCTTGACAATAATGAAAGGGGAGACGAAAAGTAAAAAGCAGCAACAGATCGAGTTGCTTAAGCCGAAAGAAAAAACGGTTTTCATTTTCGGTTCAGCTTCGGATTTCGCTTCGGCCTAAATTTCAGTTAGTTCCGGTTTTCGGTTCAGTTCCGGTTCGATTCCCTGCTTTTAAATGTTTCTTCTTTTCATAATTTTAGGAGTGAATTCGATGTAAAAACTGATGGCTTTGGATTCTGGGAATTTTACTACAAAAACAGGCTAAATGAGTCTCAATTTTGCCTTTTGAGATTCAAGAACAAAATTCACTCAAAACTGATAATTTTTGACGAAATTGTTTTGAAGCATTGGCTAAAACTTACGAGCCCAACTCAAAGTTCCATTAAAATTGATTATTTTTGATTATTTGATAACAAAATTTGCTAAAAATTTTGATTTAAGAGGACAATATCGAAAAATCTTAAATAAAAGTGAATATCCAATTAAAAGTGTCCATTTTTTTACAATTAATTAGAAAAAATCACTTCTTTTCACAGCTTTATAGCAAATACTGATGCTTTATAACGAAAGTATCTTTAAATCTAGATTAAAAATAGAGACTAAATGTGCCTTCATTGTTTCTTAAGATAACTTAAGATGAAAGCGTCCCAAAACTTGTACTTGAACTCATACACTCTCATCAAGAAAGAAAGAAAGAAAGAAAGAAAGAAAGAAAGAAAGAAAGAAAGAAAGAAAGAAAGAAAGAAAGAAAGAAAGAAAGAAAGAAAGAAAGAAAGAAAGAAAGAAAGAAAGAAAGAAAGAAAGAAAGAAAGAAAGAAAGAAAGAAAGAAAGAAAGAAAGAAAGAAAGAAAGAAAGAAAGAAAAGAAAGAAAGAAAGAAAGAAAGAAAGAAAGAAAGAAAGAAAGAAAGAAAGAAAGAAAGAAAGAAAGAAAGAAAGAAAGAAAGAAAGAAAGAAAGAAAGAAAGAAAGAAAGAAAGAAAGAAAGAAAGAAAGAAAGAAAGAAAGAAAGAAAGAAAGAAAGAAAGAAAGAAAGAAAGAAAGAAAGAAAGAAAGAAAGAAAGAAAGAAAGAAAGAAAGAAAGAAAGAAAGAAAGAAAGAAAGAAAGAAAGAAAGAAAGAAAGAAAGAAAGAAAGAAAGAAAGAAAGAAAGAAAGAAAGAAAGAAAGAAAGAAAGAAAGAAAGAAAGAAAGAAAGAAAGAAAGAAAAGAAAGAAAGAAAGAAAGAAAGAAAGAAAGAAAGAAAGAAAGAAAGAAAGAAAGAAAGAAAGAAAGAAAGAAAGAAAGAAAAGAAAGAAAGAAAAAAGAAAGAAAGAAAGAAAGAAAGAAAGAAAGAAAGAAAAAAGAAAGAAAGAAAGAAAGAAGAAAGAAAGAAAAGAAAGAAAGAAAGAAAGAAAGAAAGAAAGAAAGAAAGAAAAGAAAGAAAGAAAGAAAAGAAAGAAAGAAAGAAAGAAAGAAAGAAAGAAAGAAAGAAAGAAAGAAAGAAAGAAAGAAAGAATTTTACGTAGGTAAAATGTGAACTCAACTCTCACTTAAAGCCAGTGGTGTAATAAGAAATTTCAGTTATTCCCTGTAACGAAAGAGCCCCTCAACTCATTATTAGATTACTTAATGACTTATCTAAAACTTGAGAGTATCTCATTCAATAAAATACATTACTTTATTGAACTAAAATATTACAAGAAAAAAGATTCAAGCTTTGTTGAGCCTCCTTTGACACTGAGCTAGGGTGGCGGGCGTGTACTTTACGCCACTGCGCCTCTGTTGAGGCTAGTAGGAGTCTCATCAAGGGCGCAGACCTTTAGGAAAATGTAAAGATGCTCCCAAAACTAAACAAATCTGTAATCCAACCGTTTAAGTCTTAGATAAAACATTTTGTTTAAATAATTACGGACGTGTAATGTAGTCCACCCAAAATTTCAACCAGTATAATCCTAAATACACATGTTATGTGCTTATTTGTTTTATAATTCGACCATGCAAAATTGTCTGAACCCTGATGTGTTTACTAATGGACAAATTCAGGTTTATATCAAGCAAAGTGCTTATACTCAAATCCACATAATAAACACACAGTCAGGTATGTGAACGGAACTGTTGAAAGTGGTCGGAAGGAAAGTTGTTCCATTGTAATTCTCATAAACGAGCCTTATCTTGACAGGCCAAACATTCACACATATAAATTTTCCAATTGAAATAGGTGGAAATTATTGGAAATGATACAAAGAGAAAGAGTTTAAATGACTATAGAAAAGTCGTTGATATCACTAGACCGAATGCGCGTGCTGTGCGTTTACGATAAATATTGAAAGAAACAACGATTATTTGAGCGAAAACGTAGCAATTTTATCCAAATATCAAGGAAATTTTAGTTTCTTTACTTGAATTTTAGAATAATTGTAACTGATTGATCTATAAAAAGGTTATAGTTTGTGAAGTTTTTCGTATTTTTCGTGATTGGTTACAATTTGAAATTGAATTTAGTACAAGTCACACTATAACTTATTTAGTATAGAATCTAATTTGGTGAAAATATGATCTATCTTGGTTCTTTATAGGAAATCTTTAGAATTTTGTTGGAGATCTACTAGAAATTCACCAATTCACTATATGAGCGTATAGATTGAAAAGTTTTCTAACAAATTTCCCAATAATCATTAATTATAATTTGAAACTTAACGAGCCAACTTTAACTTTACACTTCACTCGCGCTAATTTAGCTTTACTTTCAAAACTCAATGTGGATATCTATACATCAAAGTTCCTACTAGTTCTTGTATCAATCTATGGAATATATAGTGTTTGTTTTCCAGTTATAGAGATTCTAACCACGTATACGATGTTGTATTCACTCTTGGGACTGTTGTTTCACTATACTCATGTGTACGATATAGTCTCCAAAATATAGACGATGGAAAATATCAAATACTAATCTAAAATAACGGCTTTTCATTCTATTTTACAAAAAGATTGCCACTTTTGTTACTGTTAACTTGTTCTGACAAAATAGGCGCCTTCAGATAAATATAATGGAAGGAAATTAAAACAGACAAAACAACAGCCGGAATGACGGCGAGAAAAAAAACGGAGACGACTATAGCAGCTTCCCCAGTGAAAATAACTGTTTGATTTTAATTATTTTTACATGACTGTTAAAACAGAATACGCTTTCTTCTTTACTGAAATTACAAACGGACTTTTGGATTATACTGATAAGAACACCTCTAACATAGTGGATATAGTTTTAATTTAATTTGTAACAAATTCTTGTTGATCGTCTTCTCACCGATAAACTCATGGGAGACAAGGTGTATGTAATAACAAGTATAGTTTAATCATTGTTTTTGCCTTTAAAACAAGCTTGAGGTGCTTAATTTAATTAGAATTTATCGACGTTGTGTATCATACATTCCATTTATAACAAACTGGAATGTCATCGTTGTACGTAGAAACCACCTGAGCAACCCTCTGTATATACGTCTCAACTATCTATAATTAGCATACACGATCGCATCGTTCAGATGAATAACATTGTATGGAACATTGATCTTGCTATTTTAATAAAGTGTCACAAATGTAACAACGAAAATGTCGGCGTTGTTCATACAAACGGCTTTCTTAAATCAAATGCGATTATTTTGTGCTATTCGATGGGCTACCAGATCGTTTAATTGAACACATCAGTGACGATTTTTTTGGTATAAAAAGCAACCAAATTGAATTCTCAAAAGGTTTTGATTTTCTACATTAATAATCAGTGTGTGAGTGTATGAAGCTACAAAATTTTAATTAGTTTCCCTCAACGTTAATTAGTAATATGTAGTAGTAGATTAATTAAAGCTTGTAGTAGAATAATTGCAAACATCTCTTTAAAATATTAGAAATGTATAGTAAAACTGTATAAATTTGTTCGATAAAAGTCAAATGTACACATTCGTCTATAAATATAACCAAACTAAATCCAAACAATATGAAAACAAATAGATGAAAATAAATAGGGAAACAGAATTGAAGCGACAGTTTATCTGTCTCTATAAATAGTCGTTAGAATTAGAGACATGTGAAGTGTAATTTGTCTTAAAATGATTGATCTAAAACTAGAACATGTGTTTATTTATCCTTATCATTCCCATTATTTAATTTTTTATCAAAATGTTTGTGAAAATTAATAAAAATTAAATTATGTACGAATAAAGGGTTGGGTTTTATACGTTTTCTAATTGTAGTTCTAATAAAGTTGTTATTAACAGGAACTACAGTCGGTACATCTATTTTTGCTAATTACAAAAGCACTACAGGAGTAAATCCACATTGAAATAAATGCCACACCTCAATTTTATTTAAATTAAACCAATATTGAAATGGAAATGCACTGTTGTAGAAATATCAATTAATTGAAACTAATGACACCGGGTATAGGATCATGTTTTAATAAACTATTGACACATCTCTTCAATATTGAAATGTAAATTTTATTGTTGAAAATGTCGATTATTTCTCTAGACAAATTACAGGCGTGACGGTAAACAAGTTATAAGTTAACATTGAACAGATGTGGCTAATTATTAAGGGTCTCTAAACCACCAGAATGTCGATTTTTAACTTCCCACTAAAAAAATTGAAAATTTTCAAAATTTCGGGAAGTTATTGGTTTTACCCCGATTTTCGAAAATTGAATTGTGTGTGTGTGTGTGTGTGTGAGAGAGAGAGAGAGAGAGTATGTAGGCAGCTCATAACTTTTGAACGGCTTTATGGATCGAAACGCTCTTTGCAAAATTCGAAAGGGTTCCACCAAACTTAGATCTCGTGTAAATTTAAACCGATTCGGCCCGATAGATTTTGAGAAATGCCCCAAAAATTTCTTTTGTTAAAATCAAGTTTTTTTCAAAATAACTATTGAGCTGCTGTATTGATCAATTCCATAATCTAATCAGCTCTTAACCTTAACTTATGACGTCGAATGCCGTTTGAACGATCAAAATCGGTTGATTCGTTCACGAATTATCGTTGTCGAAAAATATCGAAAAAAGCGTTTTTCCAACATAACCTCTAAATTATTTAACCAATCAAATTTATACTCCTTACAATAATTTTGGAGCTTTAAGAACTGCGTCGAATGCCGTAAAGCTCATCAAAATCCGTTGATTTGTTTGCGAGATATCGTTGTCAAAAAATTTCGAAAAGGCGTTTATTCAATTTAACCTCAAAATTCCTTAATCGATCTAATTTGTACTTCTCACAATAATTTTGGAGCTTTAAAAACTTTTCGGGAAGTTTCAGGAATCGCCTGCAGGGTCGACCGCATTCCAGATTTTTTTTGTTCCGGTTCAATTGAAAACAAAATTACCGTTTTTTCGGTTTTCGGTTCAGTTGAAGGATTCATTTTTAAATTTTGTCCTTAAAAATACAATTATTAAGATCTATTTACAGGGTAACTGTTTTAAATACAGAAAAATCCTCAAATAGGTGATTTTTACATTGTAATTTCCTACTAGCAGAAGAATTTTAGTGATAATGTGTCTTATAATATGGGGTAGAAGATTGCAAAAAAATATATCATAAAAAATGCATTTAATCATCTACAACTTGAACCCCTAACAAGGGATGCAAATACGATATAGACCTTTTAACAGCTTTAAAGAATCTATAGTTTTTAAACCACCAGAGATATTTGAAAAAAAATTGCAGGGGTAAGTGCAACCCCCCCCCCCCCAATATCTTCTTTAAACTTAATTGCGAGCACGAACGACAAAATACGCATCTTTTAAAATAGAATGAGCTACCTAAATACGAAAAATCAACGAGATTGTGTTTCGTGTCACGGAGGAAGTGAATATGAAAAAAAAATTAGTGTTAAGTGGCTAACTTGAACAAAAAAAAAGGTTTTTATTTTCGATTCAGTTCTAGATTTCGTTCCGGCAAAATTTAGGTTTTTTCCGGTTTTCGGTTCAGTTCCGGTTCGAAGCCCTATCAGAAAGCGAATATTATTAAATTCGAATTTTGTTTCTAAACAGATCATTTTGACGAAGCACTGGTGTTGAATTAATCGCGAATCAATGAAAAGTTGTCCATTCTTTTACCTTGAATTTCTCAAATCAAATGCGTCAAGGGTTTTCTCAAAAATTGGTTTCGCATCTTGGGAAAGAAACAACTTTATTTGGCAACAGAAAATATGGCGGAAAAAACCTTGTTCTTGTCTTGGTTCGTTATTTTGATCCATAGTTTGAGATTCTTGTATAAAAGCCAAAATTTTTCCCACCGATCTCAGAAAATGCAATGAAAGATTCAGAACATTTGGCATCGTCAAAATTTTGACCATTTTTTTTTTTAATTTTGTGTCATATCTTGAGATAAATCAACTTTTTTGAAGAGAAGAGTTTCTTCAATGCCACAAAATAAGCCATTTAATTTTTCTTCAATTTTTATTAAAACAGTTTCAAAAGAATCAAACAGAGCCTTCAGATGAAATCTTTAACACTTTTATATCCTTTCTTCTTTAACGAAGTAAAATTTGTGTTTGGCTTGGTTTCCATATTTTCACATAATTTTCAAACGATTTCAGTTTTTCCCAAATTTAGGAAACTATTTTTTCGTTCTAATAATCTTCGACTTATAATTAAGACTATATATAGGTACCGGGTGTTTGATCTAAGTATGGTGAGTTCTAAGAAACTCCTATTAGTCGAGGTGCGATTCGAAAAATATTTTGAGGATTTGTAGAAGGGTCCCTAGGGAACATTTTAGCAAAATTAGAACCTCGTAGCTCATTAGGAAGTTGGTCAAAAAACGATCGTTTTGGACAATGTCGCAATTTTGAAAAAACGAACAAAACACGCAGAACGACTAAAAATGACTCATAAACATTCCCAACATTGATATTTTTGGTTTTTCTCCGTTATGTTCCAGAGAAAATACAAAATATTTCCACCTGTTCCAGAATAAAATTGAGAAAAACGAAAAAAATCAATTTTGGGAGGATCCTAAAGTGATTCTAAGTCATTTTGCGTGCTTAGAAAACGAACGATTTTTGACCAACTTCCAAATGAGCTACTAGGTTCTAACTTTCCTAAAATGATCTCCAGGTACTTCCTTATAAATTTTTGAAATATCTTTAGAATAGCTCGTCGACCAAACACCCTGTATTTATTTTTGAATATTATCAACATTTGAATATCAACACTAAACATCAATTTAAACGACGTTATCCGTAAAATGACTCTCTTGAGTGGAACTCTCCATATTTAACGTTCGTTTTTAACGAATATCTCACTTTAGAAATCTTTTTGTGGCCACACCGTGAATTCACAGGATCTTTATTAATAAAAATGGGCTTTCGGTCATCTTTCAAACGTGTTCCAATGACTTCATTCAAGTGTTGAAGAATACCATAATTCACCCTAACATTCTTTCTACAGAAATTTTTAATTGGTTAGGTTGTTAGTCTCATCAGAAAGAAAACAACAAAAATGAATTTCAATTATTCTACAACAAAGCTATTTTAATAAACAGAACAAAACCGGAAAAAAGTGTCGGATTTTAATTGATATACCATCCAATTTTTAAACATTTCCGTATTTATTTACATTTTATGAAATGTTGATATAATGATTCTGTACTGTTATTTCAGTAAATAATACGTACATAAAATTTTAACGAATCTCGTTTTTATTTTTTTCGATTTTCTGTGATTGTTATTATTATAATATCAGCATAATTTTTGTGTTGTATGTTTTAGGTAACGCTTGCGCACCCCGACGCCGCCGTCGCCGACTATCATAGGGTTGTTCCTTTATTTCAAATTCACATTCAGCATTGGAGCGTACAACTGTCTATTCTAATCAATTTGACGTATGTTGTCGTCATTGTTGTTGTTATTGTTGTTGTGTTATCGTGTGTAGATGTGCGATAAATTCGGGAAATTCATTTAAGAGATTTTCTTCAATTTTACGTGTGATGATGTGAAAAGGTATGCGGAAAATGACTGTTTCACTACAGTGGCATTTGATGTTCTTTACCATTCTCTTTGAAGGTAATTTTCTTTATTATCCCTCTGATTTATGAACTTTGAAGAATTCGTTATAAATATTTATTAATTCAACGCTTAATTGTAGCATGAATATCGTCAAATATGATTCGATTATACAGTAATTTACAAAAATTACAGATTTTAGTGTTCTCTAGTCTAGACTTTTATATAAATTTTATTAATTATTTTAAAACGAGTATACCGCACATGAACCCGTATAATCTAATTAGTTTTTCTTACAGCTCCAATAAAACTAAAACAATTTCCATTTGTACAGCACGTTCTTGAACAACTCCCAAAGCCCAGATGCAGGTGTTAATGCAATTCTTCGCCTGAAACACTATTACTAGACTACTTTAAAAATAATTTATTTAACAACCAGATGTTCATCGAGACAACCAGTTTAACTAAAAATATATATTTTAAAACTCCACTTGTTCGCATTAATTCACAATTCATGACTTACTTAGTAAAAAATAAATAAAATCAACTAATGAGGTGGATTAATTAATAAAATAAAATCATTCTTATTTTAGTTAGAAATATTTTTAATGAGATTGTTTGAAGACAATATGCAAAAATATTAAAGCATCACTTCGATGATTATTTTTTTTTGCGTTTTTCATCATTTAGATTTGATGAATTCGAATTTCTTTGTGTAGGATGTTTGCATTTCGTACTCAAACGCCTGTTGGATAAAAGTCCTCAATGGGTGCATATGCTGTTCCATTTCGTTTGTTGAATCAGTAGGTGTTTAATAATTTCTTCCTGCTTCCATACACGTAAATTTTAACATACTCCCAAATAGTAGTTAATTAATTTTAATATAATTAAATTACAATTTTGGATTGTTATAATGTTTATTACTTTGAATAATTTTATTGAATCGCTATTACTGTAATTGTAGTGTTCGTTCATCTCGAAATGATTACAGTGTAATTTTATTTGAACATTAAAAATGTAATTAATATGTTAATCACTTCATTTCAAATTATAATCAATTGTTAATTCCATCATGAAGACTTTTTTATTACTTTGAATAAAAATCATAATTTAACTTTACTGCCATTAATAAATATAAAATTTTTTATAACTATTACTTCCGGAAATATATTTTGAATTGATATTGAAATTGTACTATTTGAATGTCTATTATGATAATGACAAATATCGATCTGTGTTGATCCTTTTATAAAGCTCGAATTCTCAATTATTTACTAATCTCTTGGCACCTTTTGTAATTATTTCAAATTTAGTTATTCTAATTGTAAGACTTAAACAGATTTAGATAGGATCGTATTCTGTAACATTTTCAAATGATAACAGCCATTTGAAATAAACTACTTGCGCAGTAACTTGCGCTGTTATTCTACTTGTCCTCTATTTACTAAAATCACAAGAGCCGATCCATAATCTTGTTATAACGCACGGTAAATTATCCAAATTTGGAAATTTTACACGTAAATACCCAAGTGTAGATGCGTTCTTTCGTTTGAAACCACATTCCCATTATTTTAGAGAAACAACCACTGCTCTTCGCGTTAATCACATTAACAAAATATTTACATTGATATCAAGTGTTTTACTCTTGATGGGGATGTAAATGAAACACCTGTGAAATTATTAATGTTGTTGTGATTGTGATTGAAGAGTTCTTGTGATAAAATGCAATCACGAAAATATTGATGTGTTGATGAATCTTCAAGAACTTGATCAAAATAGAAATGGTAACTCTGTTTGAATTATAAATTATTAATTAAATATTTATACGAGGATTCTAACACTTTCAAAGTTTATTCGAATTTAAGGAAGAATCTGAACAAAAGCTTCCTTTATTATTTAAAAACTTGTAAAATTGTTTCTACTTTGTGAAAAAATTTTAACAAATAAAGGATATAAGTGTAATTCTTATGCCTAAATGTAAAAGGTGGGATAAACTTGTTTAAAAATTGAATTTCACACATCTTACACGATTGTTGTCTTAAAGGCTAAATCTAAATGCTGTACTTTCTTTTGATTGAAGGCTATTTGTAAGCGGGCCTCGTTTTATTGTCTGAAAAAGTGACAATTCTTAATCATCGATTTCTCGGTTATTTTCACCAGCGTTGAATTGAGCATTTCACCGTGCACCCGACAGTTTTTTTCCATTTTGGAAAATTTTCACTAAATTCTAAAGTGCAGAGGAAAATGTCGGAGCATGTCAATATAATTCAATACAACGTATTATCTACAATTTTAAAAATAAAAAATCGTACAGCAGCCTATTTGAAAGCTAATTCATGTCCAAAGGCTATATGGAGCTCCAAAAATCCAATTTTTGAAAATCCAAAAAGTGATTGAACAACAATTTAAAAAAAAATTTCCAACTTTTTCATTTTCACTCATGCCACTTCAAATGCAATATTTTCAGAAACGAAAAAGAAAATTCAAATTTCAAGCCCGTCCCCAAATACAATTTACTTTTCGCTAGTTATTCATGCAAATTTTATTAAATTATTTTCACTACACAAGAAGCTGTGCGGCCCCGCTTAACACTTTAGGTGAAAAGTCACGATATTCTCAGATATTTGGAAAATCCTATCAGTTTTCCACTTGAGTCGGGTGTCTTCCAATAAAGAATAAAATTTGTGATCGATTGAGATATTTTCGAGCTCGATACCTCTTACCGTTTACAAATTAAACGACCCAAGAGTTCGCTTATGGAATCTCCATGTAATTATATCATTTAAAAACCAAACTCGCGAATCCCCTTAAATCAACCACACAAAGAAATCAAGCAATAGAATGAGGCGGATCAAATTATAAAATTCCCCTTTGTATTTTCACATTACAGCTAGTATTCTGTAACTTTTTAAAAACAGTCTCTATCCGTAGTTTTTCTATTTTTAGGCACGTTGCTAATACCCAGATTTTTTCAAAAGCTTCCACTTTGCTTGTATTATGTTAGATTTTCTGGCAATACTCGAAAAATTTCTGGCTCTGTTTTGAATTTCTCTTCGGTCTGTCCGAAATTTTTACAAATGAGAAAGTGATAAATTCCATAATTTTTCTCTTAATGGTCGAGTGTAGGAATTGACTTCTGAAACGAGCTTTTTATACTATTTTTTTGCACCCTTTTGTACCTTTTTTTAATAAAAATTGAACCCTTGAACTAGAGCGATATTTTAAGATTGTTCAATTGTTTTCTCTTCTAGACTTCCACGATTGCTTATATTTAAGTTGAGAAACCATCACAAATGTGAGTGGCAATTAAAATACCCAAAAAGAGTGCGCTAACAGGTATTAAAGCACTCTTTTTGTTATATTAACAAGGCTACTATAGATGTAAAATAGAATTTTATTTTATTTAGATAGAAAAGTGGAATAATGAACGAGTTTGCCAAAATTCCAGTCAACATTAAATGAACAAATCTGATAATGGATGTTTGTATACGAAACTCGGACATTATTCCATTATAATCCGGTTTTAACGGACATAATAATAGAGATTGACATCGCAAGGACATGTTTCTTCTATGTTGGCGAAATCTAGGATAATAGAGCTGTTATCCTTGACAAAATTTCTATGTTTTTCGGTCATAATTTTTTACAAGTTTGTTAGATGAAGAAGGAAGAGAAATGGATTTTATATTTTAACATGATAGTAAAATACTACAAAATTATTTTGTAAAGCATTTCCCATTAAAATCCAACTAATATTAAATACATTACAGTAGGGATATTAAAAGCTTAAATCACAAAAAAGTAGATTGACAATAGAGCTTTCTTTCAACTCAGTTGAATTAAAATTGAATTAACCGTCATTAAATCCCAGATAAATTAATCTAATTAAATGTAAACTATCTAGGTATTGTTATTTATAAATTTTGATATTAGTAATTCACGTATTATTAGAATTATAAAGTCTAATAAGTGGAATTTGGGACTAATCTCTTTAATAAGTAAACAATGATTACATTGATGATAAAGATCATTATCTATGTTGGTGATCTTCTTGATCGTAAGCTTTTTTTTCTTCTCTATATCATACACAGAGTTGTGTCAGACAAGAAAAAGGTCGGAACATTTGTCATGTTACCATCACATGTCCATAAATTAGACTCACCCATATAAAGTCACTGTAGTTGACATTTCTACATTATCCATAACAGTAATAAGTCTCATTAAGGAATCCTATGTCTTATTATTTGCCTTTAGTTGATTTATTTTTAGAACTATAACTCATATATTTTACCAAAGAGATGAATCTTCTTTTATCTTTATATAAGTATAGAAGTTTTGAAGATTGAATGTTGGATAATCAAGAGAAAATAAGGTATTTATTTTGTATACAGGGTGTTTGTTCTAAATATGGTCGATTCTATGAAACTCCTTTTAGTCGACCGTGCGATTCGAAAAATATTTCAAGCATTCGTAAGAAGGTCCTTGAAGAACATTTCAGCAAAATTAGAACCTCGTAGCTCATTTCGAAGTTGGTCAAAAACGATCGTTTTGGACAATGTTGCAATTTTCAAAAACGAACTAAACACGCAAAACGACTTAGAATGACTCGGACTCCTTCCCAACATTGATTTTTTTTGTTTTCCTCTATTGTATTCCAGAGAAAATACGAAATATTTCCACCTGTTCTAGAATAAAATGGAGAAAAACGAAAAAAATCATTTTTGGGAGGATCCTAAAGTCATTCTAGGTCGCTTTTCGTGTTTAGTTCTTTTTCGAAAATTGCTACATCGACAGAAACGAGCGGTTTTTTAGCAACTTTGTAATGAGCTACGAGGTTCTAATTTTGCTGAAATGTTCTTTAAGGGCCCTCTTACAAATCCTTGAAATATTTTTCGAATTGCTCGTCGACTAATAGGAGTTTCATATAATCAACCATATATATTTAGATCAAATACCCTGTATAGAGCTTATGTTCGGATATTACACAAAAATTATGGATTGTATTATATAAACTCAATAGTTGATAATAATCTAATTTCACCATTTTGTTGTGATTATCACATTTAGAGCGTTGGCAACAATTGCGATGTTGTATTGTCCTAAAAACTACTTTTTAGCCTTTTAAAAGTGGCAAAATTTCGCCAAACCCGCTGAGTTTTGTTTCTGTCTAATTGTCCAGTGTAAAAATGAAACAATTCATCATCCAGATAAAATTGAAGCAGATTCTAAGAGCTAATTGGGAAAGTATCTTGACCTGTTAAAGTATATTACACGCTTTCATAACCACATTCCCTATATATAGATGGGCAGCTTTATACGAAAGTGTCAAGAGAAATGACCACAAAATGATATTACTTGGGAAATATCAAAAGCAGCAAGCATTAAGCATTAAAAAGGAAACAAACATTGGTTGGCTTAATATTTCGCTACTGATTTTATCACAAATCGATACTCACCGGAGGGTATTAAGAGTCACCCATAATAATAAGTGTCACTTTATTATCACTCACTAATCAATCTATTGTGTATGTTTCCAACTATAAATTTCATTTAAATTTCCCATTTATCATTTTTATAATTTTTCATATTTCCGACATTTCAAATAAAACGACAACAAGAAACGGTTGATTGTTCTTTGAGTAGAGTGTGAAATAAAATTAAAAAAAAAACTGCCAACTAAATTCTGGAACAATTAAACGCGTCTGTTATCAATATAGCTTTACATTATAGTATGAAATTTAATTAATAATTAAAATTTGGTATTTACACATCATATTAATGGCCTTCTATTAATTTCATCTCATTAAAATTTATCATTCATGTAGATATTTCAGAATTACATCATTTATATTCTGAATATTATTGATTTAGGAGCAATATTTAACATGAAAAATCTATTTTGTAAAATCCACCATTTAATCGACTGAATATTCATGAAATTTACAGATTTCAATCAATATTTAGATGTAATAAATACGGTTTATAATCTACAAATAAAAAAATCCGGAAAAATTATTAATAAAACAGGGAAGAAATACGTTTATTTCAAAGGACTTGAATTATTTATAGCTGAGAATCTCTAGGGGAGTCAACAATATCGATATTGTTCCATGATCTCGGCTCATCCACTATAAGCCCTAAACGACGAAATAAAGTTTGATAATAAAATATAGCGGATTATTAACGAAATTAATTAAACGTTGTTTACTAATTTAAAACCAAAAAAAATTCTCTATTATATCACATTTATTAATAAAATTATGTTTCAGGTGTATTCGGATTACGTGATGTTGTACTTACAATTGAACCGAAAATCGTTCAACGTCTACACAAATCAACATTGAAATGCACTTATGATTTAGAGGGTGCAACTTTATATTCAGTTAAATGGTATCGTGGTAAATATGAATTTTATCGGTATACCCCTAGTGAACATCCGCCTAGTAAAGTTTTCCCATTTGGTGGGATTCGAGTTGATGTAAGTTTTGTGTTGATTTATTAATTATAAAAATCGACAATAGAGTCTCTTTTTTTTGTAATAATAGTTGTATAACAGGTGGATACAGATTGAGATATATCGTTTACATTGATTGAATTATAAATAAACACGGTTTTTAGTGTCAATAATCCAACGAGACGCGTAAACAAATAAAGTTGTTTTAAAATAGAAATAACGTCAATATGGAGCTTAAACGTATTTAAATTCCGTTAAAAATACTTATTTTAAAACAAAACATAAATTTCTTGTATCCGTTTTACAGTATTTCTCATTAATAATTCGTAATTCCGGTAACTTACCGGGATATTTGTTCTAAAATTGTTGTAAACAAGCGATATGAATAGAAAGAATTGTAATAGGTAGTAGAGATCTCTATTGTCATTCTACTTCATGTTTTACTAATTATATTAAATGGATTTATAATTTAGATAAACAGTTCAAACAGTACACAAGTTGTACTAACTGATATCGAATTCAATCTTGCTGGCAAGTTTTCTTGTGAAGTTACAACAACCGAAGAACCAGCATCGACAGGAACTGATACCAAATCGATGATTGTCGTACGTAAGTGTTAAACTTTAACAAAAGAATTAAGCGAACATATGATTGATTCGAGTTTTTTTTTTGTTCTTTAAAAAAAAAACATTCACTTTAACCGAAGAACCTTCAAAGCTTTCTTCTATCAGGCCCCGGATAGCGGAAAAAAAAAACGTGATCGCTCATCTATTCTATTATCCTCAATTTTTTTGTTATATACTTTTTTCCTTTTGTTACTACTTAGATCACTCATAATGTCGAAAAATGCTAGAGCGTAAAATAGTGGATTCGTAAGACCGATGTGAACAACAACAAAATAACATACAAATTAAATTAGGGAGATGGTATTGTTTTTTTGTGTATGCTGTAGGTTGTTGAATTTTTAGGATTTTCTTCATTAAAATAATAATGTAAAGAAAATTTGACGTATTTAAATTTGACAAGAAAGTGAATTTTATCAAATAAAAGTCATTTGTATGATGGCTTTCTGGAAAAATCCATAAAATTGCCTCCAGTTGTTTGTCCGTTCAAAAGACACAATCACTAGTTTAAATTCCAATAAATAAAGAACTAACAATTATAAAAAAAATCTGGAATGCGGTTGACCCTGCAGGCCATTCCTGAAACTTCACGCTAAGTTTTTAAAGCTCTAAAATTATTGTTAGGAGTATAAATTTGATTGGTCAAAGAATTTTGAGGTTATGTTGAAAAAAAAAAACGCCTTTTCGAAATTTTTCGACAACGATATCTCGCAAACAAATCAACAAATTTTGACGAGATTTGTGGCATTCGACGCAGTTTTTAAAGCTCTAAAATTATTGTGAGGGGTACAAATTCGATTGGTTAAGTAATTTTGAAGTTATGTTGAACAAACACTTTTTTCGATATTTGTCGACAACGATAACTCATGAACGAATCAACCGATTTTGATCATTCAAACGGCATTTGACGTCATTAGTTAAGGTTAAGAGCTGATTAGATTATGGAATCGATCGATACAGCAGCTCAATAGTTATTTTGAAAAAACATGATTTTAACAAAATAATTTTTTCGGTTTTTTGGAATTTCTCAAAACTTATCAGGCCGAATCTGCCCAAATTTATAATATATCTAAGTTTGGTGAAACTCTTTCGAATGCCGTAAAGAGCGTTTCGATCCGTCAATCTGTTCAAAAGTTATGAGCTGGTTACATATTCTCTCTCACACACACACGCATACAGCCATACAGACACCCTCGCAAAAATAGTCAAAATAGCTTCCTAGGACCCCGAAACGTCGAGATCTGCTGAAAACTCAATTGTCGAAAATCGGGGTAAAACCAATAACTTCCCGAAATTTTGAAAATTTTCAATTTTCTTAGCGGGAAGTTGAAAAAAGAGAGATTGATGTTAATCAATGGATTTCCAGAATTTAGTTGAGAAATCGAGTAATTTAGCAGATAAATGGGAACTTTCAAATTGACACACTACTCTTTTAACTTGTAAACAGGGCTTCGAAACTTTATTTTTTGCTCCGGTTATCGTTCTGATTCAATTAAAGAAAAATTTGTCGGCTAAATTACGATTTTCGTTTCTGCAAAAATAACGGTTTTTTCGGTTTTCGGTTCGAAATGATTAATTTTCAAATATTTAAATTTTACCCCAAGTGGCAGGTACACTTGTGTGCACATAAACGAGACCACTTTTTGTGCAGTTGTGTAAAACCGGCTTTTGAGGGCGGTCTTACCAATGTATCAGAATTTTCTAAGGTTAGGATTTTGAAAGAAAGATATTTAATCAGAAGATAATTGGGGTTATTGATGCCATTTTGGATATTTACCTGAATAGAAGAATGCTTTCTAGAAATTTGGTATGGTGGAAACTCGTTCTAACACCTCTCCTACCTGCCTATCTTCTTACCGATAGAAACATCCTGACTCACACTAACCGAAAAACGTTCACGAGTTGGTCTGTTTTATGTGCCCCCGAGTGTACAACTCTGAAGAGCTATTTAGAGGGTAAATAAATATTTAACGGATTTGTTTGTAGGAGAGTTCCTGGGGAACATTTTAGCAAAATTAGAACCTTGTAGTTCATTTTGAAGTTGGCAAAAAGCGACAATGTCGCGATTTTCAAGAACGAACTAAACACGCAAAACAACTAACAATAAGAATGACTCGGAGACCTTCCCCACATTGATTTTTTTCGTTTTTCTCCATTGTATTCTAGAGAAAATACAAAATGTTTCCACCTGTTTCAGAATAAAATGGCGAAAAACAAAAAAAAACATTTTTGGGTGGATCCTTGAGTCATTCTAAGTTGTTTTCCGTGTTTAGTTTGTTTTTGAAATTTGCTACATCATCATATGCTTGATCGTCGTTTTTTGACCAACTTCGAAATGTGCGACGAGGTTCTAATTTTGCTGAAATGTTCTGTAAGGACCCTCCTACAAATCCTTAAATCGATCATATTCAGATCAAACACCTTGTATTTCAAATACAGAAAAACCCTCGAACAAGTACCTTTTTAGGGCTATAAAATCGTAAGAAAAGTAAAAAATTGCATCTAGATTATTATCTATAACTTTAACCCTCAACAAGGGATGAAAACTCGGTTTACATCTCTTGATATCTCTAACGAATCTATAACATTTAATTTTTAAATCACTAAAAAATATTGAGTCGTTCCAAAGATATTTGAAAAAACTAACATCTCCCTTAAACTTGAGTTTGAGCACCAACGACAAAATACGCAAATAAAATGAATTACTTACACTGAAGTTTTTATGACAACTCTGATTATTTGACAAATGATTCAAAAATATTTCCAGGATTTGTAGGGTAGTACCCTTAGAACATTTAAGCAAAATTAGGGCCATGTAGCTCATTGATAAATGAGTCTAAACACGCTTTATTCCTACGATGTTGCGATTTTCACTAACCGGTTATAGAATGACTAGAAGATCCTCTTAGAATAGTTTTTAATCGTTTTTCATTATTGGATCCTGGGAACACTGATTTTCTGACATCCTTATGAATGACGAGTTCATTTACCTTTTTTCATTCATTTTTCCACAATAGATCTCCGTCACAGTTTTTTTCGAATTCTTCAAAGATACAAGAAAACCGGAAAAAAACAATTTCAAGATGGTCTACGAGGCACTCTTAGTCGGTTTATGCGTGTAGTTGGTTGTCGGAAATCGCAAAATCGTCGGAATAGAGGCTTTTTTGACCAATTTCCCGATAACCTATGAGGCTCTAACTTTGCTTAAATTTTCTTTAAGGACTCTACTATAAATTCTTGAAATATTTTTCCAATCGCTCGCTAAATAATTACCCTGTATATCAAAAACCATCGCAATCGGGTGTTTCGATACAGTTCCGGAAGAGGGAAGAAAAAAGAGATAAAAAAAGATCGTGTTAATTTGTATGCTTGAACCGAAAAAACGTCTTTGTTTTCGGTTCAGCTCCGGATTTTGATCCGGGCAAAATTTAGATTTTTGCGGTTTTCCTATTCGAAGCCGTGCTTGTAAATATCAAAATGTTGAATTTAAGCCGAAACAAAACATGACGCCGTGTTTATTGTCTAATTAATAATTGTAACAATTTTGAATAGAAGATTAGGCGAAGAGGAACGTTAAGTTTGTTCGGTTTTGAATTGTTTAACTTGCATATCGTCAATATCATGAAACAATAATAAAATATTTACTAAATTTATTGACGCAGAAGTATTTCATCAACTTAACTTTATATTGTGTGTAGATTTGTACACGATTTGGGTATATGAAATGATGATATCAGTCGGAAATAATTCATATTTCAAATTCTAAGAGAACATATATATATATATATATATATATATATATATATATATATATATATATATATATATATTTTAATAGTGGTTGTATTGAATATAGAAAAGGAATTATTAGGGAGAACGTTGGGGTAAAAGATAAATTGCTAACTAATAACAGCTACAACGAGTTGAAACTTCCGATTATGTCCCTTATTCGATATACAATCATATATAAAATAATATAATTCATTCCTTTTCTTTTCTTATCCCTTAACATACTAAAGAAAAGGTACTGAAGATGGAGAACAGTCGAAAGGCAAATACTGTAAACAAATTAAACTGAAAAAAGTTTCTATCGATGTTCAACACACCTATTTTACATTTATCGCACACATTATCGTCTATCAATTGATTTAATTTTTTTCCGTTTAGTCTCTCCTCTACAATTTCTACAGTTTTAATAGTCGAAGTTTTTACGATGAGTATTTTTCAAAAAGTTATTCTCATGTCCCCAATAACAGTGATACTTTACACGCTATATAGCTGGCAATAAGCAGTTTATATCGACGATGATGCTTGTGCGTATTATTATTTGTTCGTTCGATTCAAACTTATGAATTTTTCAAAAAGCATAATCACCCCGTCAATGGTTTTCACTTTAGAATACTCTTCATATTGCTGAAAGGAACGCGAAGAAAAGCGAAAAGAATAAAAACGATCATTATCATACATCGAAATTTAATAATTTCATCGCTATATAACAGCGGCTCCATTTTCAAATATAAGAAACGTTTCAATTTGGACATCTTACAATCATCGATAAGACCGGCTTAAGTGGTTCAGTAATTTTCTTAATTTTATTCGTTTATTACGAATAGTGTTCATATATTAAACAAACCGTTAACTGCACATCGGCTTTGTTGGAATATCTTATAAATAAAATCGAATAAACAACAAAGGAAGAATAGTAGCCTGGCTTTAGATTAAGATAAAAGAACAGAGTGAATCGTGTTGAGATTATCAATAAGGTTACAACCCGATACTATAACCGACTGTGAATGTAATAAATTTATTTATATTACACGCCCCATTCAGTCCAGTTTCAGTTAATAAATGGATGAAACAAACACAAAAACCATAAGAGGATCTGGTTGTTTGTTGTTGTTTTTGTTGTTTCTTTGAAACTAACAACAAAGCAACAACAAAAACAGAGATTCACGATTATACCTCTTAATTATCTTTTGTAGCAAACAAGACAGTACTTTTTAATTAAACAGGATGGATAAAACTGATTTTCACTAAATCTTGAATAATGTTCGGACAACAGCTTCCGTAATCGGCCCTTATCTGTGATAAAATTGACAGAAAATTTGTCGATAGATAGGTGTCAAGATTATCCCTCAACGAGAATTCACATAACATCGTTGATAATTGTGTGTTTTATCGAACTAAACAGAAATTACCAATTTTATTATATTTGCCAAATTTTATGTGACGTTCATTTGAATTCTCTTGATGAGTAGAATTGGAATTTTCGTTGTTACACTTGAATGCGTACCGTCGTATCTAGGGAATAGACGAGTTTCTGACATGAATTCAAGTCAAACAACAGACAAGTTTTGAAGGTTCCTCAAATGTCTAAATTTCCATTTAAATTTCCCGGTGAATCTAAATTTCTAGAATTACCTGAATATCCACCGGTGATAAGTGTTGGTAGGGCGCCACTCGATTATGGTGACACATTACGTGCAAATTGTACATCACCACCAGCCCGACCTGCAGCCAATTTAAAATTCTTCCTTAACAATCTAACGGTAAATCCAACCAAAAAAATTAACCAATTTTTATAATAATAGCTGATAATTTGATAGGTTGCTAGAACCGATCCATCACCAACACGAAAAATTATAGAATCTCAATGGAGTGATCTATCATTAGAATTAAAATTGAAAGAATTCCATTTTGATAATGGCCGTTTAATATTACGTTGTGTAGCACAAATTGGGGATGTTTACCATGAAGAAGCTGAATTATTATTAGAGAGTGCCCGTGATCCAATACCTGAAAGAGGCGAGTTGAACTTAAATGATGATGATGATATCAACTTATACGATATATTTCGTGTTACAGTGAGTGCATTCAGTTCAGCTAATATTTACCCGTCCAACAATTATTTATTACAAATGGTTGTGTTATTCTACACCCGGAAACTAGTCAGTAACAGTTAGAATTAAATCAATTCTATTTTTTATTTTAAAGATACAAGTGCAGTTGTCATATTTACAATTATAGTCGTCCCTAAATGACTCAATAAATGTAACGCTTTCTTTCTTTCATTACCAATCAATAGAAGAGTCATCAAAGGATGACTATAAATGAAAAAATCTAATTTAAAATCCTTCACCCGCTGAATTATAGCTAGTTTCGCAATCTCTCATATAAAAATATAACAATAATAATCGCAATGAATTGGACAATTTAGTTCATATGGAATAACACACAAAATCATTCATTAATGTTGTCAACGTTTCAGTTGTTATTTTTCATCTCTCTACAAGTCTATTCAGTATGACTGAAACAATCCATTACCGTTCCTGAAAATCTACAGGGTAGCGCTTTTTGTAGCTGTTGTTGTCACTGCTGTTGTTCCCTTTTTTTTCTACAATATACGCTTATTTATTGTGAACACAATTCATTTTGTTACAGTTACGAAAAAAAAAAACGTACAAAATTATCTGTAATTGTTGAAGAAATTTAATTTTCAGTAACAGAAATTTCAATTACAATAAATTGTGCCTTTTCCCACAAATTCAACAAATTTTTAAAAGAACTATTACTATGACATCTGCACTTTTTAGCTAAAACGAGATGCAATTTCTACTGATTTATGTTTATGTACTTTTATACCAATAGTCATAGTTGAATAGTAAATTTAGCAGTATTCAAAGAAAAATTTTAATAAAACAGCCATTCAGGAATATTTAAAAATTAAAAAATCTCAATAATAAGCAGACAATCACAATATTTTGAACAATTAAGCTTACGTCAGCAAGATCTTGGCTTAATCTATCTAAACAGCTCGATTTAAGCCAAGACTTTGCTAAGACTAGCTTAAACAGGGAAGGAAAACCTGGCTTAAACTTAGACGAAAGCAAATAGACCGATTATACTGTTTGTTAAATATTTTCTTTGAATGAAAACAAGAAATGTCTAAATGTTTACCCGGAACGGTGTTAATCAACAAGAATTTTCAATATGTCTCTTATTTGATTCTGTTTATTCTCTTTTTTTCTTCAAAAATTATTAACTGTGATAATGAAAATAATAATAATAATAATAATAATAATTGTAATAATGAAAATGATAATGAAGTAATAAAGAGCTGTTATGTTCAGTGTTGTTCGTTTTTCTTTTCTCTCATTTTGTTCTTACAGTTCCTCTTTATTTTTCTTAGTATACTACAACAAAAGATATAAAGAATAGCTAAAACGTGCACTATAGAACGATTATCTAACATGAGACGTTTAATTAACACCACAAAATCTTGTCTTCATTTACGAGAAAAATTCCATAAAAGGTTAAAATGGAGATTATAATATAAAGCAAGAACCAGGTAAGTAGGAGACTTTAAGGTTAAAGTCTATAAAAAATTAAACAACTTTATAAGATGTATAGAGAAATGGATAAAGTTACAAACTTACCTTGTTTCTATTACAACTTAATTGTATGATGAAAATGTTCGATTATTTAATTAGCAAATTAACCATTCTAATTTTAAGCCGTTTGAGGTAACACTTTAAATTGTAATTATTCTAAAATTTTAGAGCTAAAATTTATAAAAGTCCGTTTCTAAGGACGGTACTAATTTCTCTCTTATTATAGATACTTGAAAACTCTAATACTCGTAAGAATTCGGATAAAAGAAGTTCAACAATAAAATTTTCACCCTCACCAAGAAAAACGCAAGAATAATGTTACGGATCTCGGTTTCTGATTTCGCAACTGCGGAAATTTCGCATGATTTTGAAGCTGTTTCCGATTCTGTTTCCGCACCTTTTAAAACGGATATATAACGGAGATTCTTAGCATTTGCACTATAAAAACACTATTACTAAGAAATATCAATGTATAAGAAAATTACACGGAGAAAAATACGGAGGGAAAAATCCATTGTTTAAATTGATTCGGCGAAATGTCGTAGTTCTTATTATGTATACACGATCAATGAAGGTAATGGAAGTTTGACACGAACTTAACAACACTAAATTCCCTAATTGTACCCGTCGAAATCTAGGAATTATAGAAGAGTAAGGTTGGTATACTGGGAGTCCGTTCTAAATATAGAGAATTTGAACGAAACTCCTAGTAGTTGAGGATTTGTAGGGTGGACCCCAGAGAACGTTTCAGCAAAATTTGAACCTCGTAGCTCATTTAGAAGTTGGTCAAAAACGCTCATTTCTGACGATGTAGCGATTTTCAAAACACGCAAATCGACTTAGAATGACTCTAGGATTCTTCTAAAATTGATTTTTTTCGTTTTTCTCCATTTTAATCTGGAACAGGTGAAAATATTTTGTATTTTCTCTGCAATACAATGAAGAAAAACGGAAAAAAATCAATGTTAGGAAGGTTTTCGAGTTATTCTTAGTCGTTTTGCATGTTTAGTTCGTTTTTAAAAATTGCGATATTGTCCAAAACGATCAGAGCCGGTCTTAGGGTTTGCGGGGCTGTGTGCAAAAATAAATGCGGGGCCAAGAAAAGTCATTATACAGGGTGAGTTTAAAGTAACGCATATTCGCTATAACTTTTTTATTTATGAGAATTTTGAAAAACGCCGAGACAGATAACTTTTTATTTTTAATTAATTAAGTGGGACAGAGCCAAAACGGCTCTACCAGTTACCATTGCAAAGAACTGCCACCATCAATAATTTTTTCAAGTAGCAACCGCCATTTTTTATTGCATTTTTGGGTAGAGCAAATTTTTCTGCGTTCAGGCATGTGAAAATCGTAGGGGGTTCCATAAGAAAATTTTCGAGAAAAAATTATTAAAGTTTGCAAGAAATCCTCTTAAATAAAAAAGTTATGACGATTATGCGTTACTTTAAACTCATCCTGTATAGAAGCACTCACTGGACAGTGACATTTCTGTCAAATAAAATCCTATTTTATGTGAGTGAATAGAGTTTAGCGCGGGGCTGGTCTAACCGCGGGGCCGTGTGCAGTGCACACTTTGCCCCCCCATATAACCGGCTCTGAAAACGATCATTTTTTGACCAACTTAGAAGTGAGCTACGTGGTTCTAATTTTGTTAAAGTGTTCTCTGGGGTCTTCAAATTATTATTCGAATCACCCTCCAACTACTAGGAGTTTCGTTAAAATCTTCCATATTTAGAGCAGACACGTGGTATACAGATATATTAATATGTTTAGTAACTTTTCTGTCAATGAAAAATTCAATTACTTCCATGGACCGAGTATACAACGTTCGATATTTACAAGAATTTTGGTTTCAATCAATAAAATAAAAGTGTCTGCACCATAACTGTAGTCGTATTAGATTATAACAAACCTGTCAATTCATTATTTCAACTTTTTTAGTTTCTGTTTCTGTTCTGTTTCTGTTCTGTTTCTGTTCTGTTTCTGTTCTGTTTCTGTTCTGTTTCTGTTCTGTTTCTGTTCTGTTTCTGTTCTGTTTCTGTTCTGTTTCTGTTCTGTTTCTGTTCTGTTTCTGTTCTGTTTCTGTTCTGTTTCTGTTCTGTTTCTGTTCTGTTTCTGTTCTGTTTCTGTTCTGTTTCTGTTCTGTTTCTGTTCTGTTTCTGTTCTGTTTCTGTTCTGTTTCTGTTCTGTTTCTGTTCTGTTTCTGTTCTGTTTCTGTTCTGTTTCTGTTCTGTTTCTGTTCTGTTTCTGTTCTGTTTCTGTTCTGTTTCTGTTCTGTTTCTGTTCTGTTTCTGTTCTGTTTCTGTTCTGTTTCTGTTCTGTTTCTGTTCTGTTTCTGTTCTGTTTCTGTTCTGTTTCTGTTCTGTTTCTGTTCTGTTTCTGTTCTGTTTCTGTTCTGTTTCTGTTCTGTTTCTGTTCTGTTTCTGTTCTGTTTCTGTTCTGTTTCTGTTCTGTTTCTGTTCTGTTTCTGTTCTGTTTCTGTTCTGTTTCTGTTCTGTTTCTGTTCTGTTTCTGTTCTGTTTCTGTTCTGTTTCTGTTCTGTTTCTGTTCTGTTTCTGTTCTGTTTCTGTTCTGTTTCTGTTCTGTTTCTGTTCTGTTTCTGTTCTGTTTCTGTTCTGTTTCTGTTCTGTTTCTGTTTCTGCTATGACACATCTGTTACAAGGTCGGAATTTGCAGCCTCTGATTTTTTGGCAAAGGACCATAATTTTTGTGTCTAGACTTTCAAAAAATTTCTCCAAACATGCAAAATTTCTATAGCGGTTATTATTCACAGCCAAATCCTCACATAAAGCTCGGTTAGATTTCAATTGGAATCTTTTTCGACTTGAATTTTCATTTTTAGCTAAAATAACTGCTATTATCAGTAAAATAATGATGCCACTAGTGATCGCAATCAACGTAATGAATGTCAGTATTGTTTTTTTTTTTTCAAATTTGCCACATATTCATACAGTTCATGTTGAAAAATTGTTATCCACCAACTCATAATTAGCATACTTTATTTGAATATGACACAAATACTACAGTTTCATCTATTACAACAATTATTTATTCTAATTATATTTGCTATTGTTATTAATTATTGACAAATTATGAATCTAATAATTGTCGATTATTGTTTTCAGTCGATTTATTTCAAAAAGAATGCACACAAATTAAAAACTGTATAAGAATTTCTTTCATCAACGTTGATCTATCTCGGTCTTCATTAATGTAGTGCAATTAACAATATTACTATTCAGCTGAAACAAGTCAGAGACTAACTAACTCTCAACTACAGTTCAAGTATTTCTATTTGAAAACGATAGAGCTTCATTACATTCAGAGGCTTTTAATTGAAAATTCCATTCGATCTACATTTCGCTTTTTAATTCATCGAATTTTACAATTTATTGAAAAAATGATTGTTTAATTGCAAATAATCTTATAAACAATATTACGTTTAATTAAAATTGATGTTTTAACGATAATCGGAAGTAATTTCAGGTAATTTAACTGTACTTTGGTCCGTATAATTACATATTCATGAATTACACGATTTTAATTAAGACGCAAGTCTGAAAACCCCAAAAAGCTTGTATTAACAGTGATGCGTGACACATATCCATTACTTTTTAATGACATTGCTTCACTATACTAAACATATATAGAATATTTGATTTATGAAACATATCATGTCGTACACTATACTTTAAAATTTGTTATTAATATTGTTATTTTGCAGATTTATGGGTCATATACTTTGAATAAAAAAACCCTAAACAATATTGTTGATAATTTAAATAAACTGGTTTGTTATGGTGTAGTTGTAATAAAAATTTACCTTGTTTCAGTTTAACAGAATGTTGACAATTTCATGTTTATCACCGAGGTATTTTAATATAAAATCTGTAATATTTCACGGAATTTTACACGAATTTTAATAATTTACTGAAAACTGGAAGATTTTCGTAAAATTATAAGAAAACTTGCGATTAATATTATTAATTACAGTTAATAATATTAAGTTGTGTTAATTTCAAATTTGGACTTGTATTTACTCGATAAATAGAGCTAGAAAGCTGAAATTCTTAAGAAGTCTTTTTGAAATTATTTAGTAATAGAAACTGAAAAGGTGATCAAATTTGAATTTTGCGCCTTCCACAGTCGAGCTTTTTCTAATATAAGTTACGATAATAAATAAGCGATTAAGGTGATTACTAGTAAGAATTCTGAGTTAGATCTGATCTGATTTCAGAGCTTTAAGCTCTTTCTTATGAGACAAATAGGTAAATAAGTCCAAAGGATGCTTTTTAAATGAACAATAAACGTAAACAATTCATACTTCAATATTCTACAGGCTCGTATTCTATAATTTTAGTAAAAATTAAGGTGATTATCTCTCGTGTTCGAATGATTGAAACCGTCGGGCAGGTTACAGTGCAAGTCATTTATTTCAGTCACCACACATATGACGCTGTTGTCATCTCGATATTTATCGTCAAGTCTCTTATTTTAGTGAAAACAATACAACTAGTTTATGTTGAATCAACTTTAACCCATGTACTCTAATCTGAGTAACTGATTTATCAGTAATCATCAACCACATATAATGTTTTAAGCATTACACCTGAATTGTCTCGAGCTCTTATTATCAGATAACACAACTTTTGGTGATGATAAAAATTCTAAAATTGTAATAACTTATCTTATCTATAAATGCATCAAAAAATTGTAATTGTTTTAATTAAAATAGCTGTCTCCAATTTGATTGTGAGTTGCTTTATTCGAAGTTTTTAAGTTCAGTACAACTTTAAACACTTTTAGGCAATTTTCAAAATCCTTAGTTTTTTGCCAAATTTCGATCTCAAGTCGTGATAAAGAGACACCTTAAGTCGCTTTTTGAAACATAGGTCCGAATGAACAAAATATTTGTCATATAAGTAATTTGGTTCGCTTTAGAAGAATTCTGATTTGAGCGGGACTCAGAATCGACCTTCTGAAAATCTGAAATGCTGTGTAATTTGCAGTTTTAAGCTTTAAAAAATCTGTGCTCTCGTTAGCAAACACAAAATTATGTCTGGGAGCCCATTCAGTTCTTGATACGTTCCTGAAATCAAATGGTTGCTTATAAAATAATTGAGTTTCTGAAATTAGAGTCTAAATAGCTGAATTCTTCTAGTATGTAATGAAACAAACAGACCGAATTCTGTAACATCAATTTTTATCAATAGTTGAATTCGACTTTCCGATTTGATTTCAGTTTTCAATTCGGAAAAGGCTAAACGATATCCAACATTTAGTTGTCTAATTTATTGACTTTATTGTAACTATTTCCATCTATTTTTCTTTGTTCTATAATATAGAACGAATCAAACGGGCGAAAAGGCCCTCAATTTCTCGTCATCGTTTTATAAGAATTCTGCACACGTAGCATAGCGTGTTCAATTTCACTGGAGATGATGACGGGACGTTGTTTTATTATAGATATCCGTATCCGCAGATAATACCAACTCTAATCATACTATTTGCTATCTAAAAAAAAGTAGAAGTCTACAATAATTACGTTCGAAAAATCTATATCTACTTTACACACGTACAGATATTGTAATTATTACAAGTAATTAAAAGTTATAATAAAACTTTCATGAGAATTTCTTAGCCGACAAGATTTTGGGGTTGAATCTATTTTAGACCTTTTCTTGTGCTGTCCCACTAAAATAACATTGTTTGCTCCTTTACAGTTTAAACTAAAGATCCTCGTAAAATCGCAATTAACACGAAACGAAATTTCGATGTTTGTGTGTATTAGAATCCATTTAAATTCAATTTAATTAAATTATAAATGTTAATAAATTATCGATTTTATTACTAATTAATAGATGAAAGTACTTTTGAATTAAATGGATTTATTCGATCAAACTCAAATAATCCCCTGATTGTTTCAAGTTGATACAAATCATAAACTTCAATCGGAATCCAATAAACTCGCTTTAATAATTATTTGTTGAAATATTACGTTGTAATTTATTAATTCAGTATTTATGAATTCTAGATTTCTAGGTCATTTAATTATTTTGTAATGCAGCTACTTTTAATTTGGTTCTAATTAAGGAAATACAATGAAATTTTAAAAGATCGATTTAACGTTTCTTTCATTATCGCCAGACGTTCTTGTTTAATCTCTTAGCGAATTAAAAAAAATATGACATATGCCAACATTTGAGCTTATGAGGTGTAACAACAGAAAATAATAAAGCCTTAAAGCAGACACGACCGTACAAGCTAATAATTACGTAAACAAACAGCCAATTTCCCTCTAGTGGCCTGATATACGCTTGACTCATATGTCAATTCTGTATGTCAATAATAAAGTTGATTATTTTTCAAATATCATTCGATACAATTGTGGAAAAATTGAAAAGAACATGATTCGTTATCAATATTGATCAGAGATATGATAATAATAGAAAATATTTACTTATCATTGCTCTAACTCTCAACAAATTCTCAACTTATTGAAAAGTCCCAATGCAATTCAGTCTGTTTTCGATTTCGACTAGCGATAGATGTCCCACGGGCCGGCCGTCTTCTTCGTGCCTGTTGTGCACGGCCGCTACCCCAACATAGATTGAGTTTTACAAGACTGATACGATCTCTCCTGTAGGATTAACAACTATAAATAGAATATGTTTTATTGCTCCATCCATAGTGTAGAAAAGTTTTTAATTTAACTACACCGATAAAGGACACCGGCTTGATTTACTCTTTTACTGTTCTATTGAAACCGAACAAGATGAAGATAACTCGAAGAAATTGAACAACTCCCAATAGACCAACAGAGCAAATAGTTGCTAATCTTCAGAATTTCGCCAGTAATAGACGAGAAACTACAATCACCTTGCGTTGTTTGTAAAACCGGCACAATTTTTAGCATAATCTTTACTAAATCTACATAATACGCTTCTTATCTGAGACTCCGGTTCCTCAAAGTACACGATTTTCTTTAAAACATCCCATAACATTTATGAATTTTTTAACAATCGTTTTTATGATAGAAGGGTGTTCAGTTTGGATTGTAAGTGGGGTAGAACATTAAATAATATAATTACGTTACAACGAACCCACCCTGGCGCGTCATGAAACTGAACACTCCTTAATTAACACGAGTGATAACAGCAATTATAATATAAAATGTGTTAGGGGAGCCTATTATACACAATACAGTCACGTTGGGGGTGCGGTTTGACCTTACCACACTCTTGTATTGTGTGTGTATGACCAGACAGACATAATGTGGATTGTTCCGTTACGCCTTATTGTTATCATTGGTATATAAATGAAACAATGCGCTGTTTTGTTCATATACATACAGGTGAGGCTTATCTTGGAATTGCAAAAAAATTAATTACCCAAAAATAACACGCCTATATTATATATAGAAATTATCCACCCTTAATTTTTTTTTTTTGATGTTATTATGGAAAAAAAATGCGTGTCGCACGCTATTTTGCACACATCATCCTGTTGACAACATGATGTGCTATTGAAGAAAAAAAAACATTTACGTTGAAGTGAAACCACCCATGTTTATTATATGGATGGCTCATCTTATGTACAAAACTTGTATAGGCGGTGCGAGCCCCTATAAGAATTTATTATGGATAAGATTGAACTAAATATAACTTACAACTATGGTTTCTATACAATAGGGGTGTTGAATAAATATCAACTTTAACCTTATGAGAATTTTGAACTATGGAATTTATTAGAATCGACGAAAGGGCAGAGAGAAAAAAACGTAGTGATAAAGCTTAAGAAGAATAGTGCTTTAAGATTATATCGTTGATGGAAAGTTTTTATTTGTTTGTTACAATACAGAAAGAAACATAGAATAGGATTTTGTATTAAAACTTTCATCTATAATAAAGTCAAAAATTCATAAGAATTCTTCTATTAATAAAAATGAATGAATGAATATTTTATTGAAAGAAAGTATAAATGCAATAAAAACAGACATCTAAAATTCGATGACTATTATGAAGTTTCTGTAGATTCGCATCATAAACTCATCTTGAACTCAGTAAATCTCTATTTCATTTTTAGTTATATATAGTAAGTAATGTTACGTCTCTGAGGGCTACTCAAGATTGAAAAAGTGTATCGAAATCAGGGAAGAAGAAACAGAGGTGCGAAATTCCATTAGGAATATACTCAAACCAATAATTTTCCCATCAATATTGCTAACAATAAGTGTAAATACATGGATGGTGTGATAATTTAGTGTATTCATTTGAAAACTTTTCTATTTCTAATTTAAATTCCTTTTAATAATTTGCGTAAAGAAGTCTACCGCAATGCTGCAATAATAACAATAAGTGCAAGTTGTTTATCAAGAGACTACTCAAGTTTGTGTTGTAACAGTTAAATGATACTCATTACAAACATCTAATGATGAGTCTTAGACGTTTATTGTTATTCCAACAATAAACAATTTGATCTTTGCAATTTGCTAGCACTACTTATTTTCTTCCACTCTCATCTAACAGCATTTGATGTACACAATCCTAACATCATTTAGAGAATGAAACAAATTGAAGAGCTGACAATAAAATATTTGTTGTTACACAAGAATTCTCTGAGTACCTTAAGGTCGAACTTCAGTGGATCAAAATCTAAACGTAATGTTCACAAATTTTGAAAAAATTACCTGAGCTCAGTATTAGTCTAAGTATTGCTTATACCAAATTTTAAGCAAATCTGTCGGTTAGTTTTTGAAAAAAGCGAAAAAACCATATTTTTTGCACTATTTTATTTTTTATCTCGAAAATGAGTCGACAGATTTTGTTTAAACTTTTTTATAATATCCGAGTTGGTTTTATGGAGCTTCTGAATTTTTGTGGATGAATGAGACTTATAAACTTTTACACCACAAAATAAAAGAGCTGAAAAATCGAAATAAGCGTAAACGATCATATATGCTGGAAACCAAGTTTGTATTGTATAGAATCAGCCATGAGAAGTAACATACACGAAATTATTTCCATCAAAATCATTTTTTTCGCTAATTAACACATTTTATTACTATTAAAATTTTAATTTATAAATTCCGCCATATTGCTCTCAAAGAAAATAAAGCAATCTGTAAATGTCGATAAAAATATAGATATAAAAGACGTGGTGGAACAAGCGCCATCTAATGAGTGCGGTTCTGGGTGTTTCTCAATCTTGAATGACTGAAGTTGGACCTTAACTAGTTGTATCTCTGAAATAAAAAAGAACATGCATCATTTCAAAAATTTACCGTTTCTGTTTTCAAGACTAATTAAGAAAGCTCAAATAAAGGAATCTTAAATGTTATAATGAAAGTTTTATGTGTCTTTATAGAATTACACTAACAAAATCACGAGATTCTGCATGCTTTTAAGTGATTTTAATATTGCAACATATTTTAGAAAGTCCTCGATTTGCTTAATTCAAGAGAATTTCTTATGTAAATAAAACAGCAACGGTTCACTAGCATTCTGTAAAAATGTCTACACGAAGCTAGAATTACCCACAATAATGCAAAAATTTCTAGTAGTACAATATACACGGTGAAATTGAATTGATTTGAAATACGCAAACCTCACTATCCCTATGTGATGTAGAGTACAATGAACATATTTTGGAGGATCAAAAAAAGGGTTAAAATTGTTTGATAGTCGCTGGTTAAGTATTAACCTACCGTAATGTAATTGTTGAGACTTGATAAGAAAGCAGGTATCAGTATAACACATATCAGTTGCTCATGACATTTATAAATATTAGGCAGTTCCTGAATCGCGTCTGCAGCTCCACGAATTAGAGTCTGCAGCTGTTCAACAATGAGTACACTAATTGTTTCATATGGCCGCACAAAAAATCAAAAGAACTGAGATCTGGTGAGCGAGCTAGCAACCGGGCTTCAAATTGTTCGTTAAGTCACCATAGCACAATGCGGTAGCGTTTCGTCGTAAAGGTACCATAAACGTCGTACAGTGTTGAGGCATAGATCCTCAAGAAAGTTCGTAAGTTCATCCCTCAAAAACTGTAGATAATCTCGGCCATTTAAGCGATGTGGTAGAAAGTAAGGGCCCATTAACTGATTATCTATCATCCCCATTCATATGTTAATTGTAAAGAGGTCCTGAAATCTATATTCTGCAGTCGCGTGTGGATGTTTGAGGCTCCCGATTACCCTATTACAAGGGTTGTGAACTCCAGCTCATCTTGCTTTATATTTAAACAGAATATTTTTTGAGAATTTTTCATCCTGGTTCATCCATCGACAGAACGCAAGCCAACGGGGACGATCTTCTGGCTTGAGAGCCTACTCATTAAAAGTGCGCCAAACAACATATTAAGAGCCCTTTATCTCTAACATCAACTGTCGGGTACTTGCCATCGCTTGATTTCTCAGTCTCTGAACGATTTGTTCCTGTTCTTACAACGCAGAACGTTATCGGCGTCTTTCGACGCCTGGGACCGAAAATTGTCCATAGTCGTGTAATTGTTGCACAGTGTGTTGGAAGGTGGCGCTAGTTGGGAGAACACAATCAGGAAATCGTCGCGATAGATCTCTCGCCCGTTTAAAGCAGTGGCTCTAAAAATGTTGTCGAAATGTTCAATCCAATTTTTCTCGAAAACGGGACCAAACCGACCCCATAATACATATATCAAAAAATCGACTCAATTTTTTAAGCCTTTGGAGATTTCAACGAATCTCGATTTCACCCTGTATAAGAGCAACATGACGACGATAGCTTTTAACTAGAATTACAGAATACCATATCTTGTATACTCGTTGATACTAAACAATCCGAAAAGAAGTCTCAAAAATTTCGGTAAGAGCCCATTTTAGTGACGATTTGAGGTAATCAAATTAAAATCCAAAATGATAGACTGCTTGTCCGAGGTCAGGTCAGGTTATACAGGGTGTCTCGTAAGTCACGCATTTTAGCGTAGGGACCAGATATGGGACGAAATTCTACGATAAAAAGTCCTGTAAGATTTTCTCATCTGAAGCACAGGTAATTACTAATTAATTAAATTAAGTAGCCAATCAATAGCGATAAAAACAGAGCGGGGAGGAGACTTAGTAAGGAGGCGTGGACAAGGAAAGTGACAGATGTTGACAATAAGACAATAAGAGTGCTCATAAATATTATGGCGTTGTGAGAGCTACCTTACTCTGCTAAGCCACCTGCTTGCTAACTTTTCCGCTTCCCACGTTCCACCATCCAGACTCCTCCCCGCTGTCCTTTTAACACTATTGCAAGCAGTTGATTGGATATTTTATTTAATTAATAACTAATTATATGTGCGTCAAATGAGAAAACGATATAGGACTTTTCGTCTTAGAATTCCATCTCCTATGTGGCCCTTATGCTGAAATGCGCGACTTACGGGACAGCCTGTATATTTCTGCCGGTCTGATTAAGTCTGAAGCGATAAAATAAACTAGCAACTCTAATCAAGTATCGTAAGTTAAATTTATGTGATTCTTTGAACGTATGAATGTAAATCTGTTTAAAATTATCTGAAATCAAACTTAGAAACGATCACTGTTCCTTTCAAAAGCTGAAATTTCTCTAAACAAAAACTTTGGTGTACTATCGGGAAGAAATCAAATAAAATCATTGATTTTTAGGTTTGACAACCATTTATTCGTAAAATAATTCCGTTTTTAATTCGTCCAAAATCCAACAATCAGACTATTTCAATACGGTGATTTAGTATAGAATCCTGAACCATTCGGTACAATTATTAATTTTAATTGCATCGTTAAAATGATTTTTATTGCCAATAAAATGTCAACTTTGATATAGGAATCTCCATTAAATCTCTCCTCTCATAACACGAACTGTATTGTCGGATTATAGCGAAACTACTACCACTACATCTATAGTGAATTTTACCCGATTCGTATCCGGGTTTTTTTCTCTATAAATATTCCATCATCTTTTTAATTGATGATGAATATTAGTAATTAACTTGCATTGTGATTGAATGGTAGCGAGCTAATTTAAAAGACTGAAAATGAACATTGGAACGTTCGTTATATTATCAAAAACGTTGCACTTTTTATTATCTACTATAGTGGTAAATTAAAATGAGATTAAATTTTAAATTGATAGATAAAAGTGGTTGAAATCATGCACAACTAATTCACAATTTTTTAAAATTTAAATCAAGATTTCCGGGAACTAAAATAATTCTGTTATTAACAATTCCAGTCCGTACTCGGACGTAAAATAGAAAAACTTGAGAATTTACGATTGGAAAACTTGACTTATCCACACACATATATCGATAGATACCTGCAATTTTTTCCCTTGCTTTCGCCACACTAAAATCCTCGCCCCATTCATGTGAATAGATGACTTCCTGTTGACGGAGTCATAGTGTCGAGTTGCCGTTTTATTTACCGCGCATACAATTTTATTCTCTATAATAGAAAATGTGAAGATTTAGAAAAGTGGAAAAAAAATAACGATTAAAGGACGATCGATTGTTGTCTATATTTTGATACAATTATTGTGAAATTATTATTATTATTCTCCAGTGATAAGCAGTGCACGAAATGTTGAGCACACAAAAATTAAAATTTCAGTTTTGTAAATGTTGCAATATTTGCCAGTGTTCATTATACACTAGTGGTTCAATAATCGCTTGGTTTAGTGTAGTGAGTATAAAATAAACTATTTGAAGCCAAATTTTATTGCGAATTTAATTAATACATATCAGAATTAATTGCCAATCTTTTATGTTGTGCTGACTATTTTTATTTTTAATGAATTGAAGACTATTTTTATTTTGTAAAATTGAACAATACAAATCCGAACAAAGACATTTTAATTATTTTTCTAATTTTATCATCTTTATAACATATCTCGATTGCTTACTGATAAGACTAATAAAAAAGCTTAGCCTTGCGTATTTACGATAATACAACAATCAATCCAGTATTTGATATAACAAATAGTGGATGACATTGTGGCGCATCCACCAAATTTCAATCATTCTACTTAACATTTTATTGTGCCATTTCAGAATTTTTTTATCATTAATAAATCTGTAATAATCGATAAATGGAGACATTTTTTATGGATGTACTGGAAGTTTATCACTCTAAAGTAGCTCTTGAGATTATTCGGAAACTTTGTTTATCTACTATTTTTTTAAATTTTTCTCCCCGAACGTATCTTTCGATGTAATAAAGTCTCAAGTCTTGAGAGACTTTCCTCTTTCGTTCGCTAAAACATAAATGATGGATTAAATCGAATAAAAAAACAACACAAAGTTCGATAATATCTGATAGAAGCAGTCCTCATTTTCTATTCAACCAAAATATTTCGTTAAAGTATTGAGAATTCAGTTCTTTTAGCTTTTATGAAGTGAGATCGAAAATATTTTTATACAATAATTTATAAATTTAGAAGGTAGTTGGATATTAGAGCGGAAGCCGACACAATTCTCTGTTTTTTTGTTGATCAAATAACAGTACTGGATTTGTTTAATTAGAGAATTAATTTTAACCTTTAGAAAGTTGAAAAATTTAAATTGAAACTTTTAATTGTTCCTTTAGAACTTTAGTCTGTGTCGGAAGATCTTACAATATATCCTTAAAGTTTTCTGACAAAATAATGCAAGTTATACGTGGCATTTAATTCAACAAAAGCGGAATAACTTTAACATCAAATATTAGCATAATAATCATAAAATACATGGTTTTTCTTACAGATATGCCGTACCGCTTTAATCTTATACCTTGCTATTTTATTATCAAAAATTATAAATGGTGCTGAAATGTTAATTATCCTACTTGTTACCAGTTTGGTCTATATGTTAATTTCTCTAATTTCAACTCTATTATTGATTGTAGGCATAAGTCAGGTAATATTGAATCGAAAATGCGGTATTTGCAAGTAATTCATATCCAACAATAATAGAAATTGTCTATTTTTCATAAATTGTGAATAGAAGAGATTTAACGTATGGATTCCTTGCATGCATCGCACATAGACGTGATAAAGACGCTTTAGATGAAAAGTACAGACGCTTTTATTGCAAAAGCACTAATTCTCAAAACTATAAAGAAGCACAACTGTAATGCTTTTTGATTGTTGGGAATAATCGTCTAAAGTGTCGCAATTATTCATCATTCTAATATTTTTTTTGTGTTTCAGAAAATATCATGCTATCTTATCCCTTATCTGACGGTAGGATTAATCGAACTTCTTTTCGGTTTTATGATTTTTATCACTGGGATTATATTTTGTGTCACTTATAAAGAAAATTTAGCTTTATTATGTTTTATATTGGCTGCAATTATAATTTTTGTAATCTATATTTTATTCTGGTTTGTTTTGAAGAATATTTACGTAAAGATCACAGAAGAAGAAATAGAAACGAATGGTGATTGTGGTAAATTTAAGAAAAGTGTATTATTTTTACTTAAATATAAATTTCAATCATCTTCAAATACTTTAACAATCAATAATAACGTTTATTGATGTTTCTCTATATTGTTAGTTATAGATAAGAATACTGTTGTAGATAACAATAAATAAATACCTTATAAAACTATTGAATTAATTCTAAATTAATTTAGTCTAGACAACGGAAGTAGTCTTATCATTTTGGCTTATCAATGAAAAATTTGTTGTTTAGAGTTCTTTATAGTTATGGATTGTTTCTTAAGTTTCCGTCTAAAGTCGGAAGTTATCCAATATCTATTCGTTCCCTAGACACGTTAAGCTATTACTATTATTGACAAAAACGTGTCTATTTCTCCCATTTTCTTCCCGTTTTTCTATTCAACATTTACACAAAACCGCACACATGCAAAAAAAAGAAATTGTAAGTTTAAATATATTTGGAGATTCTATTATAGAATAAAAATTCGATAGACATTCAGAACGCACCAAATCCATTTTGATTGAATTGTATCTTTGTTATTATTGTAGAGATGATATTATTTCTAAATGAATATTTTTCTAATACAGAATCCAGTTAAAAAGTTGTACTATTTCGATTTTCTGTAATTTTCTCGTTCGTTGAATCCCATCTTTCTTTTCAATACGGTTTTCCATCCATTGTCGGTGTCTTTTAAGTTGACCAAGCATCTGTGCATTTCTTTCAAAATAATAATAATAATAGAAATACGGTTCTTTTATAGCATCATCTCGTTATATCTCAGCTTTGTATTGATGTAATCGTAAGTATGGCCAATTTTTATTTAGAAGACATTAAAAATTCAATGAACCAACAAAAATTGATAGTGTGTTGCTCTCTAGAGTTACCCAAAACATGCATATTGAGTTTTGTTAGTAATTTTTTTTGTCGACAACAATACAAAATATGGTTCAAGTTGAGGGTGGTAAACGGATTAATTATAATTAATCGCCGGTACAAACTTTCGATGTTCCCTAATCTCTAGCTTATTGTTACGTTACTAGAAAACGTAATTAATACGATGGTTTCGCTTCAAATATACATAAAAAAAGTCGTATAAAAATCCATCGTTTTACTCTATAAATAGTAAATTTGAATGTACAAAATCTACCGTTATACAACCACCATTAATCCACCCATAGTCATTTCAAGTTTGATAGGACATGAAGTAGAATTTTCCAGATATTGCACCTGGGCTCAGATTCCGAATTAGAAACCAGGCAAGCGACTGCAAATAAGCTTTCTTCAAATTGGATGTGTGCACCTTGTGGAAGCGGAAAGATAAATTATCTGAAAAATAACATACACGCACCCACACTCTAAACATACCTCTACTATACAACAATATCGTCTGTGTTGTCGACTAGCGTAACGAGAATGCTATAAAAAAAGAACGAGCAAGAGAGGATGAGGAAGAAAAACTTAAAGTAGATAAATCTTTGTGACAAATTGACAATGTGTTGGCGACAATGACGTATAAGGAGGATTCAGGCGCCTCTTCCACCGTTCATTTACTGTATGGACAACAACTTATTGTTTCTAGAACGGATACTTGGAAGATTGCAGAGAGGGATCGAGAGCGCACATGTTTCAAATTCTTGCATTATTTTTTATTTCCAAGAGAATTTTGTATTTTTATTACTAAAACTGTAAATTCTATATAGGTTGGGTATATACATAAATCATTAGGGATATACTGGAAATAATTAAAATATTTATTCACATTTCAAGGTAGATATTTATCAGTTGATTTGTGGATTTTACAACCGTTGGAAAGATTTATAATAAAAGCCCCCAATACGCATTAATTATCATTAAATCTCCCCAGCTTTCGTGGAATTTTTCTCGTTTACTCTAATCGAAAATACATATAAAATCTGTATTCTCAACACTAAATTAATTAATATCAAATCTTACATACTGATAAGCTTGAATTTGAAACAATTGTACCTAATATTAATTAAGCATTTCTAGGTAGATATTGATATTCAACAAACATCATCAGTTTAACACATAAAACGATATTGTTATGATTCACCTCGATTTCAACGGAAATCTAAATTCAATCATGTTTATAACATCCGAGAAATCTTCAATCTTGTTGAAAATAAAGACGGTTATCGTATTTGTCGAGGGGATGATCGTCGACATGGATCCTTTACAAGATATGTTCTTCAACTTGATCTCAACAATAATGCCAATCAAATCAATGTTTCCGAAACATCATCGAAAGTTAATCCAGTACATCAAAAAGATGAAACAATAAAAGAAGAACTAAAACATATTCTATACGAATTTGTTTCAATAAAATCGAATTAAATTATCGTTAATTTAGTTTAAATGAACATTATAATGGACGATATTTTGGTGACTTTATATACAAACATAAAAGCATAACGTTAATTGGATATTTTGTATATAATTTGATTTGAAAGTTTGTTGATTTCTAATTAAGAGATAATTAACGAAAAATAAATAGGATACGTCACTTACATTTATTCAAAGCATAATTGAGTTTCTTTGATGTGGTTAGAGAGGATCGCCAAATGGATGCATCAAAAACTGATAAAAACTGGCTAATACAGATTTAAAAAAGCTTCAAATATAAGGCAAAATCGCTCCTTGATTACTGCTGAAATGCCTCTCTCGATCTACCCTACAAAAGAATCAAACCTTCTCAGCACAAGGCAAACTCAGAAGAAATTAATTAACAAGAAGCATCTTTTTGGGGCATCAATACGCGGGCCCAAATAGAAATCGCTTTAGACTTGCCTAAAGTACCATGAAGACCTTATCAGGTTAAAATAAGCTTTGCCTTAACAAGGTGGACCTTATAAGTTCCATAACTCAATAGAATCAGGATAATCTTGTTCAATAAAAAGTTATTTGCTCTCAGGTCCAACTGAGCTTATTCTCGGGATAGCCTTATAAAATAGCTAATTCTTTTGTATCAGGTCATCGTACTCATATCAAATTGACTCCCAGGATAACCCTATGCAATAAGAAGTTGGCTCTCATGAGCACATCCTGATAAGCTTAGGACGATGTGATTCTCAGGATTCTAGTTATTATTATGATCTGTTATATCCTTGTCAGGTCCTCGTTGAAGGATCCTGATCCGGACCTTATTTGTATGAAAGGATACCTTTTTATGGTCCACATCAGGTTCCTATGAAAATTTATATTTGTGGGAAGTTATGAAAGGCTTTTTCAAGGTATTGGATGAAAAGGGTAGAAATAAGGGGTTGATATAAAGTGTTTATACTTGCGTGTACAATTTTGGTTAAGTTCGTTGAAAACTGGTACAAAATTGGAGATTTAGTGCTTTGGAAAACTTACTTGCTAAAAAATTTTGTTGGGTCTTTTTGGTTCAACAAAATTATAAACTTTTACTTTATTCAATACAAAACTGTTTTAGTTCTATTAATGTTTAACATAGTGTGTAAGGTTTTTGACATGTGTAAATTAGAATTTCAGAATCTCTAGAATCTCTATGTCTAAAACAAGAACATATTATAATCAACACATTAATTTCATACGCTTTAGAAGCGAGTAATTTCACAGAGTTCATTAGAGTCTCATGATATTCAACAATCTCTCTTTCATTCAAAGTGTTTGCATTCTATGAAATATGTCAAGCCAAGATGGTAGACAGACGACTAGCAGATAGGGTATATAGTTGTAACAGAAGTAGATGAATGGTGTTAGAATATGATAAAACATAACTGTATTATACTCATTACAAAATTTTCGTATTCGAATTAAATCATAATTATATCCAGTATTCGAAATATTTATTTTAGTTTGTCATATTTCAAATTAAAATAACACGAATTTCTATGTTATTGTCTCGAATACAATTATGATATGAGTTACTGTAATTAATTGTTGTGAATTGTATTTCTCTGTATTTAGTTTAAACAACACAATCAGTCTATCCTTTAATCAACACTAATGTTGATTATAATAGAGCGTAGGGTATGAAATGATTAAATTATTACATTTTGAGTTATAAACATACAAATTGTTGAAGATGAACAAGCCTTAAAACAATTCAGGTGATGATAAAGTTGGTAAAACTAATACCGATATTAGGTCTCACAGTTCACTACTCTAGAAATTGCTAAAGTGCGAACTTTGTGTATTATCATTCTAATACAAGAACTCATTACAGCCGAGATTACTTATACTTGGTTGTGATAGTCGAGATTATTTAAACATTTCTAGTAGTTTCTCGGAATTATTTAGTGGAATGTTGCACAATTTATAATAGTGTGCATCTTCACGTGAATCGTACAACTTATAATAAACAGTTTAGAATTGTTTTCTTGGTCAATTATGTTTTAAGATTAAAAATTCGACGAGTTAATTCTACATAAGTTTTGAGTAGAGTATCATGATGTGCTTATCTAGCAAATACGTGCTCTTCAACATCTATCCCAAGTTACTACGATACTTCTTGATAAATTGTTGCTTGTCACTTTATATATTTTTGGCAGTTTTTGCTGTAAGCGTACAAAAGTCCTGACATGGATACCTGAATGTAATAAATCGAAACTCCATCGAGACCGATTGAAAGCTTGAACCATCGAAATGGTATGCTACTTGCATACCTGAAATTCAGGAAAGTAGTATTGCACACATAAAACGAAATAGTATCAATTTAAACTGAATGGTATCAATTTTCCATCAAATAATAAAAGATAAAGTTCAAACTATATGCATAGTAGAGGATACATCTCAATACTGGAGCAATTTAATGATAAATAAAACTAAATAATAAGAATTCATATTGTTTTGATTGTAGAAGACCTGTAGAAATTTATCGGTGATTACAGTCTACGAAACGTTTATACGCTTTAAATCCACCCGGACTCATTGGTGCGAAATAATCTCGCTCTAAAGTTGAATTTCTGTCCCCCTCCTCACATCCTTGCCCGATTCACGTTTGATGTAACAACCGACCAAAGCTCAAAACTCAACTTTCTACTAATGGACTAACGATTATCCTGATTTCTAAGATGAAATGATAAGTTTTTCTACAGCAACCTCAAACCTCGACCGGACACATTAACACTTGATGGAATTCTATTATTATTCAAAATTTTCTATCTTTATTATAATATTATTATTATTATTATAAGGGTGGCTTGTTTTGTACACAAAGTTTTAAATTATGAAAGTTACTTTATTTAATTACCGAATCAAATTCTATTTTGTTAACCGAGTTTTCTACTCTTTGCGGACTGGTTCATTTTATCATTGTATATTAGTACAAACTTGAAGCCATTAACTCGATCAAATTTTAATCCATTTAGTGTTTGGACGATTTCATTTCCATTAACAAATCAGTCTTGAGAGAATTTACACAACTCGACCCCTAAACTATTCAATTAAAAATATTATTTATTGATCTAAAAATTGAGAAATTCTCTTAGTTTCAATCTAAACAAGTTGCAGATTCAACAAAGTCTGCAAACTATCAACAAAAAAAGATGAATGTTATCAACTAGATTCTATTGTTGAATATTGCCGAAAATGACGGGGTGATTTTTCCCGATGTTGAATCGTATTACGAGGGGTGAGAGTGAAATATTCCATTTTAACTGTAATTTATAACAGGGGGGTGGCTTATATAATACAGGTTACACTCCATTTAAACCATAAATAAATAAATAAAATGAATATAGGTGAAACGAGTAATTTTTAAACAATGGAATTTACAATAATTTCAATGATAATGGTGTTTTTAAAGTTTAAAGAATAGAGAATCATAAATACGAATGAGTATAGAGATTGAGAAATCATATAGCTTGAGAATAAAAGTCAATGATCCGTTTTACATTTATGTAGAATTGTATGTTTAAGTTAGGGGGTTGTTGTATCGATGAGATAAACAAAAATAGCGATGATTACTGTAGTGTATCATCATAAATTTATAGTGGAATTCCATCGGTTTAATTGCCCGTAAACGTAAATTACATACCTTCTCTGTTAACAATAATTTTAACAAAACGCAATAGTATATAACTGTAATAAACAACAAATCCATTACAAATTGTAATAAATCTAAATTCATAAAATGACACAATATCAATAAGTGGAACGAAATGAGGATGTCATTTGCAGACGTTGATTAATTATCACCCGATAATGAGACTCGTTAAAGCAACATTATCGTGTCTTTAATTAATACGATCTTATTATTATAAATAAATTTGATGAAAAAGTGTCAGACTATATAGAAGCAAAACATTGAGTTGATTTTAATATAAAGCAACTTTAATATTGATGCACCTAATTTGGCGCTCAAAACACCACCACTGTGTATTACTATGCTAATAATCTCAAGACGCGTCAAGTTTCTGTTGTTTTGTCCGCCTTCAACAATTGTCTATTATAAACGATGGCGCCGTCAAGTCCTCCACCACCACTACCACCACTTCCATCCACTTTACAAGTAAAAAAAACACACGAATCGGAGATTTCACCCGTGAACGCCGACGATTATCGACATAAAGGTGCGACGACATCATAATTAAATACTTTGAAATACGAGGGGTGTACAATATTTATTGTCCCTAGTATGCAAAACAAGATTATTTTTCAACATAATCACCGTGCACTTGAAGACACTTTTATTCCACCTATATGCTTTTGCAAAAAAAATCTTCGATTGCTGCCATAACTTCGTCATCACTAATAAAATATTTCCCCGAAAACATTCCTTGAGCTTTGGAAATAAATAAAAATCACTAGGAGCTAGGTATGGTGACTATGGTGGATGTTCCATCAATTCAAAACCTCCATTTAAGGAAACGAGGCTTTTATGCACTGGAGCATTGCCCTGATGAAAGAAAATTCCACGGGACAACTTTCCTCTTTAATAGAATTGCGCAGTTGAGTAATTAGTAGCATAATACTGATTTTTTGGCCACGTTCAAGGTAATAAATTAATAAAATTCCTCTTGCCATAATCTTACCAGCTGAGGCTTGGACGCTAAACTTGCGGAGTGGTGGAGAGCCTCAATGCTGCCATTCCTTGCTTTGAACTTTGGACTCCGGATCAAAGTGGTGAGCCCACGTTTTATCAAATGTAACAAAGCAAACCAGAAATGTTGTTGGATCACTGTTAAACGGTGCCAAATTTGCTTTCGAAGTGATGATTTTGCTCGGCCATTAACATTTGGGGTACCCATCTTGCAGACACCTTATGAAGTCCCAAATAGTCATTTATTATTTTTCCAATGGTACCATTTGAAAGGCCTGTTATTTCTGCTAAACGCCTAGTGGTTAACCTACGATCTTCTCTAATCAAGTTGCAGACACGATCAACTTTTTCTTGGGTGCACACAGTTTGCAGGCGCCCAGCACTTTTTGCATGTTCACCTCATCGAAACTGTCGTGACCAGCTTTTTACTAGCTGATATGAAGGTGCATCATTCCCAAATACACCAACCATATTGTCATGAATCTCTTTTTTCCTTTTTGCAAAATCTTTGGAAATCTTTTGTTTTAACTTGGCACAACTTTCTAAGAAACACAGCTACAAAATTCAACTTTGGCACTTTGAGAGATAAATAACCAATATTTTTCCGATGTTATAGAGACTTTATTTCAACGCCTACTATGTTAAGGACAATAAATACTGTAACCCTCGTAACTGAAATACGAGGGTAGTCCAAAAGTACCAGTGGCGTAACTAAGCATCCGCGCGCGCCCGCAATGCGGGAGGGCCCAGACCTTCCAAGGGCCCAACTTTTATTTATTTTAAGAAAAAGTATAACTATAAGTATATACAAGGGCCCAAACTAAAATCTTGCGGGGGGCCCAAAATTTCAAGTTACGCTACTGAAAAGTGCCCGACCTAATAAAAAAAAAAAAAAACAGAAAAAAATTGGGAAAATATATTTTTATTTCTCAACATAGGCTTCTCTCAGCTCGACACACATATTCGAGTGTCTCAAAATAGCCATCAACCCGTCATTTTTAGCAAATCTTTTACCATCGAGCCATTTCTTCAAGTTTGGAAAAAGACAATAATTCGAAGGGGCTAAATTTGGTGAAAAAGCAATTCGAACTTTGATTAATTGATTTTGACCATTGGTGCACTGTTTTGATGAAACAATATTTTCTTCTTACCTAAATGCAACCGTTTTTTCCTGATTTCATCAAATGCTGCAATAAGTTCGCATAATATTCGCCATTGATTGTTTTTCCTTTTTGAAGATAATCAATGAAAATTATCCCACAGGCATCCCAAAAAACTGACGCCATAACTTTGCCTAAAGATGGAACTCTATACGCCTCTTTTGGAACCGATTCTCCCATTTCAGTTCATTGTTTCGACTGTTCCTTCGCCTCAGATGTGAAGTGATGGATCCATCTTTCATCCATACTTATGAATCAACACTTTATTGCTGTGAAACATCGTCAAACACTCGATTGAAACATCCTCACAACGCTGTTTTTGTTGCATTGTGAGCAAACATGCCACCCATGTTGCGCACAGCTTTCTCATGTCCAAATTTCCAGTCAGCACTTTTAGAAATGCCTACCATGTCTGCTACCTTGGGCAAATTTCAATCAACAGTCAACCATTTTCAGGAGTTTCTTTACCATTTTTGGCCTGGTCATATTATTTAGTCAATCACTGTGATGATGGTCTTGGCAGCTGGTGTGACCTCGTTTAAGCTCTGTGACCTAATATCTTACTGTTGTAAACGACCTGACTAGAAATGAAGACCTTATAAGGTTAAAATAAGGTTTACCTCAATAACGTAAACGTCACGAGTTCCATAACTGGATAGAATTAGGATAACCTTCTTTAATGAAAAGTTATTTGCCATCAGGTCCAACTGAGGTTATTCTCGGGATAACCTTATGAAATATGTAGCTAATTTTTTTTACCAGTATTCCGATTAAACATAATGCAATAAAGAGTTGTTTCTCGCAAGGCCATCCTGATAAGGTTAGGACGATGTGATTCTCAGGATAGTCTCATGCAATAATTAATTAGCTAGCTCCTCATCCCAATTGTACATCACTCTTTGATCCTGCCAGTAATAAGCCCTTCAACTAGGTGGCACTACTAGTTACAGTTCACTTGTAGTACCTTCTTGCAGCTATTATAATACATACCACCATCCACAGCGCAGGAAGGCTACTATATGATTTTCCTTCTCGAGCCGTTTCTTATCTAGACTGAGCTCTGCGAGTAAATTTTCCACCTCCGATGAACTGTCTAATCCTCTATGTTGATTTATCATTGAATATCATCATTGTTTCGTTTTGGTCACAGTAAATAAATTATTAAAAACTTGTAATTTACACTCAATCAAGAAGATTATCAGCATTTTTCATTATGGACTTGATCAGGATATTCTTATGTGGATACTTTTTCAAATCAACACCTAATAATGTAATCCTGATAAGGACCAGCGTTGATCTGCGTTACATTCTTATCAGATCTTCATTGAATGATTCTGATCTGGACCTTTTTTGTATGAGAGGATCTGATATGTTCCCTATCAGGTCCCTATGAAAATTTCTGGTCGGGGAAGGAGCAGATTCCCCCAGAGTAGAATTTAGCTCTGCGTTGATATTGTTTGGACTTAGATCTTTCAAATGAAAGTATTTTATCAGATAACGATGACCAATTTTTTCCATGCTTAACTACAAATTCAATGAGAGCATGCCAAACAAATACTAAATAACGTAGCGTCTTAAAACTTGAAACTCAAGTTTTATAAGGTTGGTACTTTTTTCCATAGTAATTTTTTAAAGCAACAATGCTATCTAAAAGTCAGGTCGGGTACTTTTGGGACCACCCTCGTAAGTCTCGATTTTGCCGAAAAATCTCATCACCAACCAACGGAAATGAGAATCGTCCAACACAACAAAAAAAATCTTTAAATCAATATATAGAGATTCAGGTTTAAAGTTATAAATATATTTCCTTTAGCAAAATAGCTAAATGGTCGATGAGAAGGGATGTTTGTCCTATACGTTTTTTTAGATATACATATATGAGAACATATAAAAATGCGGGCGCCTGAACGCCTATAAATTCAACGGCATATTTTTTACCAACTTTTACATATGTATCGCAAATGCCATTCCAAACACACGTATTTTTTCTATAGTTAGATAACTACCACACACTATACTTTATATGGATGTATGTATATTTACAGGACGATATTTTATTTGGCGACAAAAGAGGACAGTTTCGATTATTTTTGTTAGACTACAGATTCAATTACGTACACACAGTGAGACTAATCCGTAATGGATAACGAAAATATTTTTCCAACGACCTGGCTTATGGATAAATATCGAATGGGAGAATGTGTAGAATGTCAACGGTAAGCTTAGAGGACAATTCAGACAATAACAACGGGTGGAAAAACGACGAAAAACAACGTTGTAAACACCGTTTGTAATTATCACAAGCAAAAAAAAATTACCACAATTTTTTGTTGAATCGTAGTGTGATGATACCCGTGCCCAAACTTAGATTTGTTTCATTACAGCTTTCTCAGTAATCGTAAAAATTCTTGTCTAATAGGTGGTAGTTTCAACTATATTCCTATCTAATGTTGGCTGACTTGCAAATTCCCTTGTAAGCAACTCAATAACGAGCTTACGTGAAGACAAACTTACCGTTGTTGTCCGGAACTAGACACTAATTACAGTTGTAATTCATCTTCGCCCTCTCACCACCTTTAGTTATTGTTTACTTTGAAACAAATACAGAATCCGGTCGTTGCTGTGAACTTTAAACAAAAATGTACAATTTTTTGAATTATATGTGCGAAATCTTATGTGTTCCGGAGGTTAACCGGAAGCTTCTTACTATAAATATTATCTTATTCGGGTTGAATAAGGTAAACAAAATAGAAATTTACGAAAGGGGATGTTTGTTGACATGTCTAACAATCTTGAAAAAGACACCATTAAATCCAGTATTTGAGCAATAGAACTAGCTAATGAAATATTAACATTGTTCGAGATTCATAAACGTTACAAACAAAGTGATTGATCAAACAGATGTACAAAATAAATAAATATAGTAGAACAGGTAGAAATCATCTAAATATTTCAAGCTTTCATTATTAGAGAGAGCTTCATATTTAGATAGAGCGGAAGCACTTCCGTAATCTTTCCATCATTATAACGATAATAATCGTTCATATTGTTCAACATCAAGTTGATTGAAATTGAGAGCTTCATTTGAGGCGCCCATTAACGTTTTCTATAATCTAAATGATGATTTTTTTTTGTTTAATAATATATTTTCGTATTTTCCTTTATGTACAACAACCCGTTTACAACTGTTTCGACATGGTATACATGGTATGGGAAATTTATTGGAAACGAAAGTATAGCGTCAGCAAAACTTCAAAGACAGATTGCCGGCTTGTTTCATCCAACTTTTTTAAATTTTATTGTATATAAACATGCAGTTGGGGTTGTTATTGATTTTCACCACAATTTTAAGTTTTTAAAACTATATTTATTCATATAAAATTCGATCGTTTATCATTACCTGTTTCTGGATTCTTTTTCTTGTTGTTTCGAGATTTCTTTTTTGCCTTTATTTATAACGTTGGAATAGAGGCTGACGTGTCATCTGCCGCAAAGAAGTCATCGTTGTTGACAACCGATAAATAATTTCCCCTACTGCTTACACATTGTTTTTCCAACGTTGAAAATGATTATAGCGTTTACTTTAAAATTGCCAAAGAAATAGGTTAACGCCAAATAAATTACCTACCATGCGTCTATATACAAGCGAAAATAATATTTCAAATTGTGTCTATGTATAAAAAGAAAATTTACTTTCTTTACCGACTTCCAACTTGTTCTCTCCCTGAGGAGTTGTTAGATTTTCGCACCTTTTCCAAACATTCACAGTCAAGTTATTTTACTAAATCTGCATCTAAATTAAATTTAAAATTAATCACCATATAAATCTTTGATGGTATTCAAATCAAAAAGATGTAAACATAAATCGTATATCTAATATAGAATAGTAATTTGTAATATTTTACAATGTATGTAGAAACTGCAATGATTCAATTTCATGTAGAAATTCTCTACAATATTGTTATTACAATGTACACGAAATTGTAATGTTGACGACTCATAAGGGACCATTTCGAGAAGCTATACTATTTCTCAACTGTACCATAGTTTTAGATATACAAAACAGTGAACAGTATATGTGCATTTACTATTGTTAAACATACAAATTTATAAGTCTTATCGTAATCATATCAAATTATCTTAATGAATAATGTCGCCAGTTGACAAATATTTTAATTTTCAAACTTTCTAAATAAAATAAAACAGATATAATATACAAGTTTGAAATTATATCAAAAGATTATAACACTTTTAGACATTTAACCCTTTTAACCACTCTTTAGATAACCGTAATCTTCACATTTAATGACATAATTCATGGTGCTAGAGATGGATGTTTCAAACACATGTTCCGTGCTTTTGCATAAAGTCGTGTGTACTTTTCGAGCTTTCGCGTAATACAGTATGGAAAGTATAAATTATTACAATAAACCACGTCTCAAAAAAGAATTTGCTTGAATAACCACCAAAAGCTTAGCTTGAATAATTTTTTAAACCATTGCACTAAAATTCGAATCGTTACTAAATTTAACACAACTTAAAATATGACTACAAGATTCTTATCCTTCCATAAAATCTATGTGGTAGTCATCAGAATAAAAAAACGAGACAAATTCCCTATTCTTACAACACTTTACAACACCTTTAAACCACCAAAAATTTTGTGAGCCGCTCAGGGGATTGCCTCGAAAATTTCACCGAATACTAAACGATCAATCAGAATTCGTATTTCATTTGAACTGTTGAATAAATCGGCTTTGTAGCCCCATTAGTCCATATTCAGGTAGCATCAATGGCGTATCGCAATCCCAATAGTTTAATTAGGGACTTTAGAATCGACCAAAGAATCACGCATCAAGGATAATTGCAACGTTGGGAAAAAATTTTAAATGAAATTCTATAATTTCGTGGTCTTTTTAAAGCTAGAATTATACCAAAAAAAAAATGCTAGAATTATTGCGGAAAATTATTAGAATTGGAGTAAAATTTCGTGGAAAGTGAAACGATGGAATTGAGGTTGATGTTTATTTAATGATAGAAAAAAATTTGTACAAGAGAGAATGATAATAATAATAATAAGAAGGATATTATGAGGGATGCTGTCGTTTGCAAGGTAAAGAAGAAATGCTCTCAAGGCATTATTAACCCAATTTTCTCAGCTTTTGAAACGTACAATAATCAAATATGTATGATTATTATAGCCTTTCACTGGCAACTGTAGTTTGAATCTGCGTCGAATAAAGTTGCGATTCTCTTACAAATTCTAGTCAAATAATAGTAGGGAATAATTTAAAAAATGTCTATCTCATAGTCTTTTCGGTTTTAAGAAATTAAATTTCAAACGTCTGAAAATGGACTTTTTGTACGAGTTCCTCGATGATTTAACACGTAAAACCGGCTCTATTTTAAGGCGATTTTTAGTAGAAACAGTTGGGTTCATTTATAAAATGCGATATTTAGCCGGCTATTATTATTATGATCATTGGTATGTGAAATAAACCGAATTAAAATGTCAGATGAAAGAGTTGCATTTGTGTTTTATTCTCTGTTAGTTAGAGAGTGGCTGGAAACAATTTTAATCCATTTGAAATTTTTCAAGTAGATGATGGTGGTGTTGTACGTTGCCAACCGCACATATACACAGATACAATGACATGCCTACACCATTTATGCCAAATAAAGCATTTGTGAAGGGGTGTTGGATCTTCATAAATGTCTAAAGAAATGATTTATTATAGTTGTGGCTTTTTGGAAACGAGAAGATAATGGATATTTTTATTATACCGACATATCCATTATGAAGTCACAATATAGGGCATTTCAATCAATCATTTAGTAAATTTGAAAGTCGTACTAAATCCTTATGTGTACATTGCACCCACTCAACTGGGCCAAAGACATATATACGAGAAAAAGAAAAAGAAAAGAAAAAACATCTCCATCATATATTATTTAAATTAGTTTTGCCAAATAATAGAAACGTACACGCTATTGTTTGTTGTGTTCAAATTCAAAGTTAAAGAAGAAAAATCGATTGAGTCATTGAACATATCTTGTAAATCCAATGATAAAATCGATTGGTATCAAAATTTCCCTTATTTGTATGCTTTTCGTTCTTGTATCAAGTCGTATGTACACCGATAGGCAAATAACTTTTGATTTGCTAGCGACTATATAAACATCCATAAAAAACTGATATATTTTTCGATTCTATTGTATAAACTCTAGGGAAATGCTTTCATATATGAGCATAAAGATAACGTATCGATATTGTTATGGATATTACTTTTCCACAGTTACAGCTTGTAAATTTTCAATAAATTTCAATTGTAAATAAATATAAATAAAGACAATAAAGACTAAAAAAAAAACACGAGTAGATAGTAACAATAAGTGATCAATCACGATTTCATGCGTTGTTTGGGCTACACTATTGGTTCGTGTACTTTCTAAATTCTTTAATAGGAAACAAGCTGAATTCGTCCAAATAAAACTTGTACGATTCGATTCGTTTCTTTGCTTTATTGGCAAACAACATGCGATATTTATCAATTTTAACAAACTTTGTAAAATCAATAATATAAATCTTAATATTTCATTTTAAAAAATCATTATACAACAAACAATCCGTATTGTTTTTTGGTTTCTTTTTCTTCGTTTATAGATCAGTTGTATTAAATTTTCGTTACTCGAATCTTGACGGCGACCGAGATGTTTTATCTTAATTGTTTAATCTCAGAATGCTTTTAAATACTTTTTACTTTGTTCGGCTATCATCTGTTTATTTTTGTAGGGATGAGCCGTTTCAACTTACTGGCACGAACACATTTTATTTCTTTTAATTATTGTTCAATGCAACTACCGGAATAAAAGCGTCACTTTTATAAAACAGCACAAATACCAAAAACATTTAAAAGATTAAAAATAATTAAAAGCTGAATGTATGAAAGCTTAAACTTCCGTATACAATTCTTTTTAAAAATCCAACTTTTCAACTTTGGAATTCTAATTGGATTTCATTTAAACTATTTCACTTTATGATTTGTTGAATCTGAAAAATTCCACATCTTAAGTAAATAATCCCAATAAAATTAAAATGTTCATAGTTCATTTTATCGCATTAGTATATATTTGTTAAAACTTACATTATTAGAGGTGGATGTGGTAGAGCTTTATGTAAATTGTGCACAAACAAGCGTTTCTATGTGGTTAGTCTGAGAATAACTCAGAGAACTGAGAATTGCAGGATCTGCGTAACGAGGCGAGGACTAACTTAATCACATAAAATTAACCCGTTTATACCCAAAACTTAACTATATATATATTCATTCTATTATTCCCTGTGCTTCTATAATAAACGTTTCACATTATATTGAACATCTACAAGGGAATCTTACAGATGAATAACTAGTCGATTCTGTTATTGTCAGTGGTTTCATCACATCAAACGCAACTTGAATTTAGATTTACAAAAGGGAAAACTTAGTTATTTTTTTGCCATTTACTCATTAGCATATTTTTGTAAAGTTGCCGAAATATGATTATAATATAGAAGAATAAAATAACATTGCGGTAATATGCAAATTAATCAAGAAAAAACTATAATATCAAAATTTACGAACGTACTTTTTACGTTTCTCATTAAAAATTGGTGGATGCGCCGGGAGACGGCATCATTCTTTCCTTGTGGTATTTAGCTCCGTTTAATTTTATAGCCGTGTGGCACATTTAAGCTTCTTTGTCTCCTCTTTGGGCGTCTTTTCTAATTGAATTTATGTCAGCGAACCGACCAAGCTACTACATAAAATCAGTTCTATTCACCCACACACTACATGTTCAATAATAATGAATTTTTCAATATTTAAAGCTAGAATCTTGCAAATTGTTCCACATTTTATTGATGAATTTGTGATTAATTTAGAACAAATTAAAACACATTCACGAGCTACCAACAATTTTAATGTAATTACTCTGCGGTGAATTCGTGTAGAAGCTTTTTTTTTCCATTGTTGTTGCGTAATTAATGTAATAAATTTAATAAGCCAAAGCGAATGCAATTTAAATTTAAAATATGTGTGTCATGCTGACCATTGTTATAGTAAACTACCACCATTGCTAAACAACAATGTTTCTCATCCCTGTCCTGTCTCGTTCGTCCGCAATTATTCGTTTCCATCATTGTTATGGTTAAGTCAGCCTATCAACAATAATAATATATGCACATCACGGGCACTGATACAGAAAACTAGGGGATGTATATGATTTGTCACCTTCTTGTTCATATGCTATTTTGGAACATATGTGTGTAGTAGTGTTAGTGAATCCAACTGGAACAAGGACTCTAAAGATACATGAATAAGACGTGCAACGAATCAACTAAATCAACCAAATCGATTTCTTGTTATTTGAGGAAATTTTTTAAAAGAATGATGGTTTATTTGAATATGTAGCATATACATCAAAGCTTTGATCTACATGCTGACACACAACAAAGCCCTGTTGATTACCAGGGAATGGCAGCGTTTCACTCACAATCTCCCATCCAACATATTGAGCTTAATTGTTCAACTAATTCAATAGCTTTCTTGTCACCTCAATCGTAAAGGGTATAGGTTGGTTAAAGGATCACTAGAACAATTCAAAGCAATGCTATCTATAATGCAAGTATTTATTGAAACAACCCATGTAGAACTAGATAGATGTCTTTAGAATTATACAATTGTTGTTGTTTCTTAATTGGTATACTTCTAATACATTACAATAAGACATAATCAAATAGTAATAAATAACAAATCCAATCTTATTCTTTTGTATTCTAGCAGGAAGTTTCATCCTTTCAATCCTCGTTTTCTACTGCTTACTTTCTTCGAGTTGCTTAAAATAAATTTTCAATTGTGTCAACAATGACATAGGTTCGTTGTAATTTATCAGCAACAATCTATTTGTGGCTCTTATTATTATTATCAGCGTAATAAAAGTATTGAAGATAGCCCAAACGGAAGATTGTGGGTTTTTCAATAAAGAAAAATAAATAAATAAAATCAATTAATTTGAATATATCAACAAAGAGTTGATGTTTATTTCCGTTTTGATTCAATTCGAATATTGATATAACAAAAATACAATTTCTGTTTACATAGTATAGATTCAAAATGCAATAAGTTTGTGATCGTAATATTTTTTATCACATCATACTTTATTACAACGATAGGGGGGCGGGCGGTTGATCTTTGAAGTTGAATTTATGGCCAAACTGGGAATACTATGTGTAGATAGTTATCTTATTTTTTTTTTTTTTTTGTTATATATCAATATATTTCGTATGCGTTTTTCGTTTTGTTAGATCCGTTGTGGGAGTTATCTCTCAGTTCAGTTTTCGGATTTTCAAAATCACATCTAAAAAAAAAGATGTGTCTGCTGTAGATTCAAATTTTATCGAAAAATTACTCTTTACGTAAATACAGAAGGTGTACATTGAAGTAACTTAAAGTCTAATTGAAACTAATTAAACTAATAAGCGTAACTTTAAGATAAATATTTAATTTAGTGCTGTGATATTTCATAGATTAAAGCTAGCTTTAATTGTAAGTTCTCTACAATAATCAACAATTAATTTTTGTTTTTGTTGTGTTGGCTTTAAGTATTATTAATGATAAACAACGATAGCCATAGAGATAGTAATTCGTGTTTTGAATATATTGAAAACGTTATTGTTGAGCAGATGTTAAGCGGAAATAAAATTCAGTTACAATTATGTAAATGTTTAATTGATGAGTGCAATTTATTATTCTAATGCATTTAGTACAAAGTCAAATACATGAACAAATATGATGCACATGACTAGTTTGTATGCATTATGTTCGACTACTATTAATATTGAAACGAATATTTACTATCAATCGATTATTAGACGACTTTATAAACAGTCACATTCTAACAATAAAATCGTTTATTGAATAAATTCGCCAATAATGTTCAAAGTGTGAAAGGAATGTTTACGATTTTTTGATAAAAATTAAAGAAGCTTAAATGTGTAAAAATGGTGGATGCGCCAGTATTGATGTTGAATATTTCTGATTTCATCCCAATTATAAACGAATCAAATTACGTTTATTTGAAAGAACCATCATCTATCGGTGAAGCATTGATTGAGGTCTATTTTAAAATATCAAATCCGGTTTTGAGGTTCGTTTAACTGCAAATTTATTCGTAAACGTAGCAATTGAAAAATATAAAATATTAGTATAACGTTCAATTTATCGAACAAATATAAAACTACTAGAATGTGAAATTCGTTTGATTTCTTCCTGTAGATTTATGTTAGTTTATCAATATAGTTGGACAATTTGAAAATCTTTGATATATTCCATATCTCAAAAAAACGTATAATTTTAAATTCGTGTTTCATTACGTTCTACCGGGTGTCCGCTCTAAATATGGACAATTTGAACGAAACTCCTAGTAGTTGATTCGAATAATACTTTGAGGATTTGTAGGGTGAACCCCAGAGAATGTTTCAGCAAAATTAGAACCTTGTAGCTCATTTGGAAGTTGGTCAAAAAACGCTCGTTTCTGACGATGTAGCGATTTTAAAAAACGAGCTAAACACGTAAATGAACTTAGAATGACTCTAGGATTCTTCTAAAATTGATTTTTTCCGTTTTTCTCCATTTTAACCTGGAACAAGTGAAAATATTTTGTATTTTCTCTGGAATAGAATGGAGAAAAACAAAAAAATCAATGTTGGGAATTGGGAAGGACTCCGAGTCATTCTTAGTCGATCATTTTTCGACCAACTTAGAAATGAGCTACGTGGTTCTAATTTTGTTAAAATGTTCTCCGGGGTCCACTCTACAAATCTTCAAATTATTATTCGAATCGCCCACCAACTATACTAGGAGTTTCGTTAAAATGGGCCATATTTAGAGTGGACACGTTGTATATTTATCTTTATACACGTATGCTATTATAGCCGGCTTGTTTAAATGTTGTACCCCCTACAAAGGTAACTTATACAATCGAATATATATTCAAAACGGACTAGTTTCAAAGGGTTAGATTACCATAACCGTTGAAAATAGTTGTAACAGTTTGTTGTAATGTCATTATCACGAAAACTAGAATATATCTGATGGGACAATTTGTAAAGTGCTTTAATATAATTTAGAATGTTGACCATACCTGTTTGGTGGTAGTTTAATGAGCGAGTTGGACATTTATATAGAAGTCTATTGGCTGACAGTAGAAATGTTATTAGAACTCTCCTAATAGTCGTTGTAACAACGTTGATAAAGAGAGGACAAGGCGGACTGAAACACATCCTTCATCAAATATTGGCCAGTTTGTCAGCCAGTCTAACAACAACAACAACGAATCAACTTAATTAATATTCTAACGATATCGATCCGAATATACACGTTGGATTTTCTCTTGTGTTTATTGAAGGTGATCGGGAACTAAATTGAGAAGTTGCAATTCTTTGTTGATTTGTTTAAAAAGTTCAATCTTTTGATCCTGAACAACACTTTGGATTTGCGGCTGAAACATGGTAAAGCTTTATCGCAATGCTTTTATTGTTCGATCTTTTTCAGAAATATGTTGCAAGTAAAGTGAACAACTTTACGTCGTTGTCAAAGTGTATTTCCTTTACGGTCCAACGATCGTCAACAGTATACAGAGCGACATTGTTACTGCATTTGCACCAAATCAAACTTGCAACAATGACCAAATAATGCATTTCTACCAATATTGAAGTTTGTTGAGCATTTTAAAAGTTTTACAACAGCACAATATACAAAAGACATATGATAAATAACTAAGAAATTTAATTTATAACTTTCACTAACACTATAAATACAAAATAACACAAACTTTACGATAAAATAAAATAAAACCAACAACAGGCATTTATATTGGAAAACTTTCAGTTCCTATTTCAATTGAAATAGAGAATAGTGAGAGGCGAAAAAAATCGTAAAATTGATTTTATGAATGCAATTTCTAACGGAAATGTTTTCAATTTGAATTACTTGACTGCTGGTATTTGTGTTATTAAATCATCACTATTACAATTTGTGAATTGTAACCAAATGGTGAAAATCAGTATGGCTATATGAAATGTACATCGTAAATTTCTACTACATGATTTACATTGTTGTACAACAATAAATTTCAACAAAAACTATTTACCAAATAGATCACACAGACTAATTACTGGGTTTACAGTTGGAAATTCATCTAACAAATCAATAATATTCAACCTATCAAATAATTGAAAGTAAAAAGTCTAAGATTTCTTCGAATTAATAACCTAATAAAACAGAATACATACAGTTGGAGACGTTAAATAAAAATCTGCTTCATTTATAAATTATTGTCTACTATAAAACCTCTTTGAGTATCATGGAGCGATTAATGTTCCTTAACGTTACCGTGCCACAGCATTAAACATTCACCCTCTGTTGCGATCACATTTATCACACGAAGATTTCAATTATATCCTACCTGTAAACGACCTAGAAACCATCCCGCTTATACATCCAATAATTCTGCTTTATTTTATTTCCAAATCCAAACGAAAATTCAATTTAACAATACAGAAGAGACACGATGATCTTAAGCTGGGAACAGTTGACTTTCATAAATTCACCCGTACACAGTGCCGGATTGTACAATAAACTGAGTTTGAATGTTTTTTTTTTCACCTTTTTGATTCGGTGTCCAAAAATGTGAATCTTTAACCCTTAACGCACTCGCTGGAGTTATCTCGAGCGCGCTAAACGGTCCAAAATACACTCGCTCGAGCCAATTCGAGCGACGTTTCATTTTTGAACAGAAATAGGATTAAATCTTCATTTTAATAATAATAAAAATGGTCCTTTTGCCAATGTTTAAAAAAAATGTGCGTGAGGGCTCAATCATCGATATCTCGCATATTTTCAGGGTTATTGAAATGCGTGAACCAGCGTTAAAGCGCGCAATTGTTGGTGCGTCCGAGGCCGTTTTCCGTTTTGGAAAATTTTGGCGAAAAACTGAATTACAGAGGAAAATCTTGAAGCATGTTTTGCGCGCTAAACGGTCCAAAATACACTCGCTCAAGCTAATTCGAGCGACGTTTCATTTTTGAACAGAAATAGGATTAAATCTTCATTTTAATAATAATAAAAATGGTCCTTTTGCCAATGTTTAAAAAAAATGTGCGTGAGGGCTCAATCATCGATATCTCGCTTGTTTTCAGGGTTATTGAAATGCGTAAATCCGCGTTAAAATGCGCAATTGTTGATGCGTTCGGGGCCGTTCTCCGTTTTGGAAAATTTTGGCGAAAAACTGAATTACAGAAGAAAATCTTGAAGCATGTCATTCTACTAAGGACATTTTTTGAAAATTCTCCAAAAACCCGACCTGAATTTTTCCTAATTTTTCTAAAATAAATACAGCTTGCTGTGTAGCTTCTCGGGATATAAGTGTTCAGAACGTAATGTTTATATTTTGTTTGCAAAAGTAGATAGGGGGCCCGAAAAACGATACCGCTTACCATTAAAAGACACGTAAATCCGGGCCTGTCCGTACGAATTGACATGAAGATCTCCATGGATAGATGTAAATTTTCTTAAGAATAATGATTGTACCAAATGATACTTGATAAAGGAAATTATTTAATTTCCGTTTCTTAATGATGGCGTCGGTTTAACGACATTGCTCATATTTGATTGTTCTGCAACGTCTTATTATCAGACTGTTGAAAAAGAAAGAATAAGACTAAATAAAGAATTTCAACGATGTAAAATTCTAGATAAGAATGCCCAACTGTTGATGTTATCACTTATCACACTTTTATCGAATGAAATGTTATCACTTTATCACAATTTATTGGATACTATACATGTTGTACTTAGTTGTTGTTGCTTTTCAACAAATAATTCCTGTTCAAATTACCTTCGGTGATAATCATCGATTAATGCTCGAATTGCTAACAGAAAGTCAATCAGAAATTTCCAAATGTACGCAATTTAACGCACAATCATCAATCACTTTGTAAATAATGATCATCTATTATATTGTTAGATATGTTCGTGTTAATACATATACATTGTACACTATATATGTACGTGTAAACAATGACAATAGAAATTGAGTATGTTGTTTGGATAACTCTCGAATTGTATATCGTTTCAAATTTCAAACACTTCACTATACTGATTGAGATTTAGTGAACATTGAAATTTGATTAAATTGGCTCCTGTTGAATGATTCTCTATATTTGTGATTGTTTGAAAATTAACCGAATTTTTGTAAAATTCTAATTTAAATGATAACGATCGGATAATAATAGAGAAGGGTCAATTATCAAAAAGTGTCGAACTATTTTTATCACTAATTTATACAATTAAAACTTGACAATACAATTGATCTCTAAATCGGTGATAATTTCAATCCTGTAGTTCTTCATGGGGCTGTTGCATTTTTAGTCGTTGTTGGCAATGATGTAGTTATATTCGATGGACTCGTAGTCGATGGACTCGTACTCGATGGACTCGTAGGCGATGGAGAAGTAGTCGGTTTGCTCGGTGTTTGAGTAGCGTTCGTTGGAGCAGGAGTGGTCGGTTTAAGTGTCGTTCCCGTTGCATTAGTCGGTATTGGAGTTGTGATTCTTGTACTCGGAGCTAAAGTAGTCGGCTCATGATGCCCTACAAACCTTAATAAATACCAACAAACTGATTGATATAAAATCAAACTTACCATCATCACAAGACCTAGCAACAAAAGCTATAATAAAACCAAAAGTTATAATAGCTAAGATAGTCGACAGGATGATAAGTCGTCGTTCTAGATTTGTTAACGCACGCCACGAACATCTGTAATTTTCTTATGAAATTCCAAAAAATTATTAAAATTGTTAGATAATTACCCAGATGGTTCGCCAAGACTCTCGTATTCAGGCATGATTTTAACGCGTGTTCAATCAAATTAAATTATAATAGACGAATTAAACACGTTCACAATCAATGTCTACATTACACTGATAATCTTATCAATCTGTCAATAAATTTTGTTTATCTCTATACTAAATTAAATAATCAATCGATTCGTGGAAATTATATTTTTATAAAATGGTCTAGATGTCGGTAGATGGATATGTTTCCGTTGTTGAAAAATTCACCGGGCGGCGAAAAATCATTTTGCATTTCCGCCAAACAAGAACAGGGAAAAATCGCGAATCAAATGACAAAAGTATATAGTGTTGAAAAATGAAAAGACATCTCTCTGTAGGATGTGGTAAATAAAGTTTTGCGACATACCGACTCCAGAGACCGGAAAACGTCCATTCAAACGAATGACGGTGGAAGAAGGAAAAAAAACGACAAAAACTCTTGTTGTAAAGGTAATTTATTAACATTACGATATTTCGTTGATTTTTATTTCAAACATTCTAAATTCCAACAAGTTTTTATTGGTATCTTAAATTTAATCTAATTAACCGTAAATATAGAAGCTAAACAAGTAAATAAATACGAATGAAATTCAGAATAGAAGTTGATTTCTTTTAATTAATAACAGAATTACGCAAATTAAGACGATTGAAGCCGCAAACGAACACGCGACTTTACAATTTTAAAGCATGCTCGTTAAAATAAAGACATTTAGAAGGATAGCATTTGTACAGTTTGTTGAAGCATGTTGCTGTTGGAATTTCAACGTTTTGTACGTGCATGTCTTTTGTTATGTATTTCGAACAGTGCGTTACGTCTTGTTGCCTCTCGACATCGTTATTCTTAACTCTAATTGTCTATTTTATCTTCTTACATATTTCCAGTTGTATCCAAAGATTTATGTTGTTATTGTTTACATCTATATTGTATATGAAACATTTAATTAAAATTATTTAGCAATGTAGATTTGTTTTGTTTGGATTGTACGTTGGCGTTGATTGGAATTTATTGTCATCTACCGACCGAATCGTGAAATTTTACGTACCTTGAAGCTGTGTAGTTGAGTAAATACATTTCAACCCAGCTTGATCCACTTCTTGAATAATTTCCAAATCAATATTTTCATCATCACTTGAGAAACAACGAACAAAATAACGTCTCTGATAGCGTTAAATATATTACAACATTAAATTCTTCCATTCGTTGTATTAATCCAATTTTTGCCTCTTCTCTTTTTTTTCGGTAACAAATCCGTGACCAGAATTAGACACAACTAATCCACAATATGCTCGACACGTGTAAGTTGTTGAATATTTTGTACAATTTTATATCAAAATTATCGATTGTTGATCTCTAATTGTTATCAAAAAATAATTAAATTAGTGATTTTCTAGAATATGAAATAGGCGAAATTAAAGAAAACAAGTGGCTCATAATTCATGTTGTTATGTTTGTCGGAGATTCCAGCTAGTTTATCCAGCTCAACATTCGAGCCAATATTTTTTCCCAGTTATATGAAATATAACGCAATTAAGTCCGGCTTAGGGTGGTTGGTGGAAAAAAGAGCAGAAAAACATGTAGAATTGAGATGAAAAACGTGAACGATTCTAGGTAGAAACGAATTGAAACAATGCACTCTTACATATTTCATTTTTTTTTTTTTAATCAACTTAATCTTGAATAGTTAAGGGTGGATTATTATCGATAGAATGAAGCACTTTTCTGGTTAGTAGTTGTGTTGTTGGATGACGTCATTAAAGTTGGCGTCTGTGGCGCCGTCAGTAAAGAACAGGCGGCGCGACGCCACTGGAAACATTTGTATTCGTTGTACAACATACAGAAAATCCATAGAAAACTTTAAGAATCCGGAACATCAATGTACAAGATAGAGCAAACTCAACTTGACATAAATATAAAAACAAACAAAACTGTTCGTATCCATAATTAACTCTGGTTTAACTAATATTATTATGATATTGTATGGTAATTCAGTTACAAGATCAACTGTTAAATTGACATTAATTAGCCTAGCCGGATACGTATCACTATAATAACTCTAATTAAGCGTATTGCAGTATCATCAATATGAGTCAATATTTGAATAGATCCAATAAAAATAAGAACAATTCAACGTTTATACTGATCTATAAAAGATAATTAACGGAAATTGAGTCGTTTAGAGTGCAAATCCTAAGTTAAAATGTGTTTATCTTCAACATGATAAACTTAAAATAAAATCGATGGAGAATAAGTTTCTAGTAACAACTTTCAACAGGCATCGAGTCGTTATTTTAACAAATGTTGATATAAGAATTGTATAGAAAATCGATATTCTATCAGCATTCGACAAATTAACCATTTCGACGAAATTTGCCTAAGGTAGTGATAAGCAAAAAGGTCTGTCTGTATAATCCTACACTTTACAGGACACATCGTTCCGACTTCTGATGCTCACAAAGCATCTAGACCGAGGACAGTATTAACATTTTAGTCCTTTTGTGTCCCCACTGAAATATAAGCCCGGCTTAAAGGATAAAATAGAATTAAAGCACCGATTGGTCTTGTAATACTGCAGTATAAAACAAATAATGCCCATTTGCATTTTATACGAATTGTAATCGTTGTTGTTTATTTTTTTCTCTATCTTTAAATAAAATTTAATTCAACTGTATCTCGCCATAAAATTAATTAACTGTAATTAGATAGACGAAGCTTCTATTTTGTTCTATTCGTAAGCAAAAGTATAGAATTCGATAAAGTAAATTTGTTCAACAACCGGTCATCCTGAAAAGGTCGACGGTCACTTTACGAACTTTCTAACAGTTACCGCAGAAGTTTCATTAATTTTCAACAGTATCTAGTGTTAATAAGTTCGTTGGCAAGCCGCTTTCCTAATAGATTTGACTCGAGAATGTTTCAAATTATTTACGATATCTTCCATTACTATGCAGGAAATCTAACAAACCGATACAAAATTGATTAAAATTGGGATTAAAACGAATTTTCTTTTACAATACGTTTATAAAGTGATCATCTATTAAGTATAGGAGCGATTCGATCTTGTTGGAAAATTTTGTTACGCTATCGTGAACATTTGGTTAAATTATCAATGACCTAAACTCTAGTTTGAAACTATACCATCTTACAATTTAATTTATCTCAAGATACTACCACTTAAATTCAACGGAATCCTTCGATCTTGATAACAACAGTATCAGTTAAATGGAACATAGGACAACATAAAATTTAAATTATAGATTAACGTTTAATAAGTTATTAGAGGATTGGAGTTTCGATTAAACTAACACAAGTGGAATATTGTCGATTACATTTTTCCATGATGATCAGTCTTGTCTATATTGTTAGATCAATGTCATGCGTGACCTAACTTGTAATATGCACTATAAATTTCCAATCTGACAATGTTTCGTTCCGATTAGAATCACCGACACGACACCAATTACAAGTCTTCAAGCTTTAGTTTGAGGACGTTGCATTTTGGTGGATGCGCCTGTTAAAGTTTACATTATAAACGATAGTTTTTTAATTTTATTGCCTATTGTTTTTTGGTATAAATTTAATTAAATATTTATAGATTCGTTTTGATTTTAATTAAAAATTTGAAAAATACAAAACGATCGTAAATTACAATGAATCACATTGAAAATATATGTAAAACGACTAGTAGAAAATAATACGTTAGAATCGTGAACGTGAAATTGATAAAACGACTTGTTCAGAAACTGGTAGAGAGAATGTCTGATAAGGTGTATGTAAATTTATGGTAACAATTATAAGGAAGCTTTTTATTGTACCTGTTTAAGGTTAAAGGTTTAGACGAAATCGAGTTACGGTTTATACTAAAACAAAAAAGGTAAAAGCACAATTTCTTAGTTATAGATAAGAAAAAACATTTCTAAAAATTATCTTACGAGCTTGATAATTGTGATATTGTTGTTTCTTTATCGTTCACTTTTAAACTTTATTTCTATGATAATATAAATATAACGAGATCAACTTTAAAATGGTCTTATTGGGTATTTCGAAATTGGATAGTAACAGTTTAAGAATACGTTTGAAGAAGAATTAAATGCCAGAGAATATCACAATAAATTTGATAGAAAGTGCAATGTTTACTGGATTTTGATAAAAAGCCATATTTCAAAACAACCCTTCTTTATAATTATAAATGATAATCACTCAATTATGTATGAACTTTGCAACGTCTCAGTTACAAGGATAATCCTAGAAAGAATGAAAACTTTTTGAGCTTCTATTCAAATGAAATATTCTATTTAACGAATGTTAAAGAGTAGAATCTTACAAAGACAAGATTTCATTTTATAGGTACACATTAATTAAATTAAAATATAGTTCATATAATGTATTTTTCATACTAACTGAGTTGATTTAAAGGCATTTGAACTGGAAAACAAGACAAGACTTTCCTTGTAACTATTGTCCAGCTTCTTTTCTTCAACACCAATATATAAACTAAAAAAAAAAAGTTTTTTAAGCTTTCCAAACTGCAGAAAATTTGAGAAACTCTTGAAACTAAACAGGATAATATGCTCTAAGACAAATTATCCAGAAAACCATGAAGAAATAAAAAGGCTCTCTTAGATGGAACCCAGAACTTCATCAAAGTTACCTAAAATAATTAATCGATAGTAGGTTTGTCTAATTCTGGTACCCAACCGAGACATGGCTCGCATTCTGTAACTTTTCAAAAACTATCTCTATCTATTTCTAAAGTGAATCTTACTGGCGTTATCTCAAATAAGAAGTCCAAGTGTCATTTTTCAGTCATTTCTAGGTGGTTGAAAATCGCCAAGTCCTTTATTTTAGTACAATCGAATTGTACAAGAGCGGATAATAACTTACACTTAGAGATAGATGATAGTCATTGTGAATAATAGTAGTCTTGAAAAGATTACAGAATACGAGCCAAATACGCGAAATATTCACATGGAAATAGTTCAAATCGTTGTATTGGTAAAGCAAACATTGTTTGTGTGTTCAAAATTACAGTAATTTGGTTAGATGTTAACGTGCCGCTCTATCATTATAGTTTCAATTATTATTTGTTTTTGTAGAATATCTGTAGTTTAATAACGATTTTCAATTATAAAAATGGCGCATTGAATATTATTAATGTGATCTTCGGAAATATGATACGATATCTATAGATATTTGGCAAAATTTCTAAGTATTTGTCAATATTAAGCGACACACTCTATAATACAATCTAGAGACTATTATTCAAAATTATGCCGAAATTAATCTACTAAATCAAATTGTGGTTGAATCCAATTCTACTGTGTCATAGCAGTAAATCGGCCAATTGAAACACTCTAACAGATTATGATGCATATCCATTTCCGGTCCATTTTACCTTAGAAATGGATTATCCAATAAATCGACCACGTATATACAGGATGATTCACCTCAAACAAAAAGTTCTTATGGCAACTCGCATTAATTTTATTACAGAGCCTTACAACTACTCACTGGGAAGTTGGTCAAATAACAATCGTTTCGGACAGTGTGGCAATTTTCAAAAACGATCAAAGAATGGCTCGTAGACCCTCCCAACAATGATTTTTTCTGTTTTTCTTAATTTTATTCTACAGCAGGTGAAGATGTTTCTCATTTTTTCTAGGATGCAATGAAGAAAAACGGGAAAAATCAATGTAGTGAGAGTCTCGGAGTCATTCTTAGTCTTCTTTTTTAAAAAAAAATTCGACTTTGTCTAAAACGAACGGTTTTTGACCAGTTTCCAAAAGAGCCGCAAGGCTCCAATTTTGTTAAATGTTGTCTTAGGACCCTCTTATAAATCGACAAATAATGGGAGTTGTCAGAAGAACTGTATAGTGAAACGTCTCTATCATAAACATTAGTAGCAGTAGATTTTTCAATAAAATTTTAATAACTAATCATCTTTACAAACAGTAAAGAAGCAAAAGAATTTTCGCAATAAAGACGTATGAAATACAATTGCTTTGTGAATATTTTCTTAATATTTGCATGTCGAATGTAATTTGAAAGAAATAAACTTTATTGTTGAGTTTTTCTATCTTTAAACTTGTATAGTAAATTGCAGTTTGCTATTATTCATGAAATTGTTTCTTGATTATAAAACAGAAGACGGAATTTAATCGTCTTGAATCGATCCATTTTTCTTTATTCTATCCAAAGTATAATTACTGTAGTCAAGTCAATTGATGATTTCGTTTCTCATTCTATCTCTAGTTTTTAATTAGCATCATAATCCTATGCATGTTTACAGAAAAAATACAAACCATGAAATGCATTCGAAACAAGCAACGAGACATGAATTTATTATTTTTAATTCTATCCAATTATAAACGTCTGATCTTATTAGCGTTTCTATACTATAAACACAGTTGCTTTATACATATACAAGACTGAGAGTAGCATCGTTTCGTAAGCATAGAGTACTTGGAATTTTTACGTGACTGTCAACCAGTCGGTCGTTAATAAAAATATGTACATAATCAACATTCAGTATAACTTTATTAATGTGAAACGAATTTAGAAAAGAGCAGCATCGTGGTGAATCGTAAGAATTTCAAGACTACAGTCCCAATAAGGGCGGTTTCTAGATTGTGTAATTAAATTAAGGCGCCCCAACTTGCTTCAATTAGTTATCTACTTCTTCTGATGCCGTATTCAACACAACTCTAGTCAACTCATACATATTGTCAAGTTTCAAGTTGAAACAAATAGACTAGGATTCTATTTATTTATCGTTGTAATTCTTGACATTATTCTTCTTAAGTATTTAAATATTTAAATCTAATTTATGTTACTGATGAATGAATCAAAACTCTATTATATTGTAGGCTTACTTACTTCGTTTCTTCCACTGTAAATAGAAATGAAATTAGATCATAATTCATGAAAAGAATATTTATTTTTATTAAGGTGGTTAAACTAAATAAATTCAGCATGTACAAACCGGATATGGTGGAATAAAATTCCATCCATCCATCCATCCATCCATCCATCCATCCATCCATCGGGAAAAAGACACACAAGTTCCTTTTGCCGTAAACTAGTATTGTTTCAATCTAGAAAGTTGTTTTGTGCAAGTTTCGTAAAGTGCAAAACTAAATATTGCCAGGCATCCGGTAGCCGTAAAAGCTTTACGATAGTTTATGACTGATCTTTTGAGCGCGTTTCACTTTGTTCATTAAAGAGTTTCTATAATATTTTTCAACTTTGTTAGCTTTTATCGAGTTTTAAATGATTTTTTTTTCATCGTCGATTTTCTTGTCAAAAAAAGAAAGTTGTAATTTCTCGGATTAAATTCAATATATAGGACTGTAAATGTTGATTGAAAGGCGAATGGGGAAAGAGATTTAATAAAAACGTTTATTAAGTATTCTAAAGCATTTGTAATTGAAAAATCCTGAAGAAATTAATGAAAAAGTTTCGTTTTACTTTGCTTTACCGGATGTTTGATGGATTTTTACCTCGCTTCTCACTTTAGATTAAGGACGATGTTTTCGTTCGATTTCTATATCGCTATTTATTCTGTTTTGATCTTGGAAATGTCAATGGAAAAAAAAAGATATTGAAGTAGGCGAGACTAATAATAGTAATGGAATTCAATTTATGTATTAATTCTTTTGTATCACATTTCAGAAGATTGGCAATTGATCCAGTTAGCCTTTCACACAGCGACCTGTTCGACTAATTGAAACGAAACAAATCGATTCAATGTGCTGATAATGTGGCCGAAGGGCTTATAAAGTCCAAAGTTCAATCAGCGATGCTCTCGTTACCAGATTTACCGCACGGCAACTTTTGAATTTCATCCATCCTGTCACTCCCATGAAACTAAACTAAATAGTTTCATCCCACTAGTGGTGGCGTCTTAGCTCTAAGGACGAACTTGTTGTTGGCAGTAGTAGTAGCGGTGGTGGAGGCGGTGGCGGTGATTGTCGTCCTCCCCTGGCCAAAGACATTAGTCCACGTCCAAAGTCTATGTCACGTGCTTAATCAAACCACTACTATTAATCAATCTGGTCCAAGTCCGTGTCGCCGCCACCTGACATCATTACATAACGCTACACTGTGTCGCAACTTAATAATCCGTCACTGGGTAAATGTCAGACGGGAAACTCTCTCATACTACTCTATCAACAATGACATGAAGGTAATGGAAAAAAATTTACCACAACGTAGAATGTAAAATCATTAAAGCAATTTTCCAGCCACCAACCTCAATCATCTACCAAAGTTAATGTCAAAACAATACACTCGAATGAAATGTGGAAAATCAAAAATTACAAACCATATCGTTGAATTCAATTTTTATTTATTTATTTTTTAGTGAAAATAAATCGGAAATATCAAAATTTTGATACATTCCCTTGAATACAATACAAACCATATTAAAGAGTATCGTATGAGGGAAATACTTAACAATATTATTCTTATATCGTTCATATTCAGTTTTCTATGAACCGTCTTGTGACAAGATCATATTGAAATTTTCCACAGCAGTTATTGCATTTTACATCAAATAGAAGGTTAAAGTTTCACTGTACAAAACAGGACAATTATTCGCTTGGTTAAATATAGCGTTATTTAGGGGGCAATTGTAAAAAATTCATCTTTGAACCGAGGGATGCGCCCTCATTCATCACTAATTTATCTCTTTTTCATGATTAACTATAAGAGTTTCCCAAGGACTAATTGATAAAAAAATTCAAAAATCTTAACTAAAAATTAAGAATTCTGCTCGACGATTTCACTAAGTTTATTTAAGCCTAACGAACATTAAAAACAATCGTTTCTATAACTTATTTGTTCGTTAAAACTTAAAAGACCTTGGTGAAATTAACCGTAAATCTCATTTTTTTAACTATTTAAATTTTAAACAAAAGTCTGATGATCTAGCACGAAAATTTCTTCAATGCTAGACTAAAAACCGAGAATTCAAACGCGACCAAAGGTGTCTAAATGATCTCATTGTCACACGTTTAAGAGCAAAGTTGGTAAAAAATGTCTCAAAATCTAGACTAAAAGTCAAAAATTCTGCTTGAAAATTAATAAAAATTCACCAACTCCCTTACTTCCAGTAGCAACTAAAAGCATCTCCATTTCATGATTTAAGAACAAAAATATATCTCAAGTTAGTGGCCTATTGCTCGATTCCACCAATCTGGATTAAATCCTCGATCAGCTGAGCCAGGTTCAAATTTTGCACCCGTTCATTTTTGATCCTGTTTCATCAAACTGATTTAAGTGAAATCGAAATTTTTTGGAAAATTTCTTTCGTACATTTTGCGTATAAATTAAAAAATTGCCAAGATTTTTAAAATAAATATGAAATCATCAAAATATCATTTTTATTATGAAAATAAATAAAATTAGAGAGTGTATATTTAAAAAATGCTTATATAAAAATGAAAAATAAAATTCAAACAATCAATGTAGAAAATAACGTTTGCATGTTATATTTTGAAGTTTAAACCAGCTCCGAGTTGGTTTATTTTGACCCCGATTTAGTCGCGATTTAAATCGGTGTTTTGACTTAAATCGGATTGGTGAAATGCATTTCAAGTGTCAAATGAATCAGGTTCAACTTAAGGCTATTGTGGAGTCAGACCTCCTTTTATTGTCTAAAGAAGTGACAATTTCTAATAATTTTTTCCTCTGCACTTTAAAGTCCCCCTTTACATTATCCGATTTTTTTGTTGCGAACAAATAAAACAAGCAATTTGTGTCTTTATACCATCCGATTTCTTATCCGATCCGTTACATCCGATTTTTTCAGCATCTCTAATTTCATTCGACTTTTCATCCGATTTGCTAAAATGTGTCATGCGCAGTATAGGTACTGTTTTGAGAATTTGGGCTTGTACGCCAGTTGAAAGTATGACGGTGGCACGGTTGTTTGTTGTTTGGTGTCGTCGTGTCGTTTAGTATCAGCTTATCTATTAGCGCCTGAGCTAATAGAGCAACACACTCAGATAATGTAAAGACGAAAATATCTGGAATTCGAGATAAATTCGGATATAAAATCGAATAGAAAAATCGGATACGAAACTCGGACAATGTAAAGGGGCTTTTAGGTTTCAAACAAGCTGCTGTACGATTTTTTATCTCCAAAATTTTAGATAATGCTTGGTTTTGCATTTTTTGACATGCTTAGACATTTTCTTCTGCACTTTAAAGCCCCGATTTTTTGTTCCGAGCAAGTCAAACAACAAATTTGTGCCTTTACACCATACGATTTCTAATACGACTCGTTACATGCGAGATATTTCATCCGATTTTTTCAGAATAGAACGGTCTCTAATGTCATCCGACTTTTCATCCAATTTGCCAAAAAGTGTCATGCGCAGTACACTGTTTTGATAATTTGAGGTTATACGTAAGTTGAAAAAATGACGGTGGCATTGGTTATATCATGAAATAACACTTATTGTATTTGAAAGCTTTTCACATACGCCGCCCCCCCCCGATAAACTTTGAATTAATATTGCATCCTAGTTGACAAAAAAGTTGCTCTAACCCCTGCTTCAAACCGCCCCAAAATCATAACAATCCACAATTCTCATTCAATTACCCTAATGGCTTTAACAATGATGAACTAGAAAAAATTCAAGCCTAATTCATTGTCGACAAAAAAAAATAGATTCGCATTGGAAATAAGGTTCATCTTGTGTCTGTTTATAGAGAGAATTTTCAATAGATTTCCGAAACAATTCGACGCTATAACTAATCGTTTTCATGTCGAATATATTAGAACTGTTATGTTGAAGTTCGGTTGGATAAAGTCCAGGATCGTCTATATACAGTCTGAAATATTAATAACATTCAGACTACCTATATAATTCCCCTAAAATCGAATAACTCTCAATAGACCCACATAAAACCAAATGTGTGGTCTAGATATGATTTATAAAAAGCAGATGTAAGGTCACAACGTTGCCAAAAAAAATATTACCACACATTTCTCTATACTGATTCAATTTTGAATCGAACGAAAAAAAAAATAAATTCTCATAATACTAAAATGACCACCACTAACATTATTATAGAATCAACTGAAAAATTATCGATAAATAAAAAGCGTAAAGTTGTACTTGAGAAAAGTGCTAGGTAATGTTGTTATCACGCACAATCACCCATTTTCAATCGAAATTTTATTTAATATTTTCATATAAATACACCATCGATCATTTTGTCAAAACGCTCGTCGTTTATATAAAATGGTGGAAATTTACAACACTCTTAAATTGTATCGCTACTTTCCCAATAAACGATCGATCTCTTCTTTTCATACGCGTTAAGACCCCGAATTTTCTTCTCCTTGTTGTTGTTTCAGTTTATAGCAGCAGATAGATTCATTATTGGAAGAAATATTAGCTTTACAATTATGTGGAAATTTCGTTGGAAAAATATGAGAAAATTTCGATGAGCATTGATCGTTTCATCATTGCTTTGATCCATAACTAGATAGCTACAGTTATTTAAATTTTTAGCAACAAGCTATAAATTACAAGCTTATAACTGAAAGTTGAAGTTTTAAGTGGTATTTTATCGTTAATACCAAACATCTAGACTGAAATACGCTGAAATATTGCTGTAAATTCTTCAAATAAATTTCGATTTGTATTTAAGATAAAACTAAAAAAATATACAGCTTTCTATCGAAACGTAATTAAATTTATTTATTTATGAATGATGGAGATTTATACTTTCTTGATTCGACTTTTTCTTTTGTTGTTATCTCCAAAATAACGATACAATAAAAATGTGGAATACGTTTTATATAAGGTTACAATATATATTGTGCTTTGCATTCGTAAACAAATTTTCTATGCCTAAAGCATAATGCTTTCGTATCCGCGACTTACGGGTTTATGTGTTGTCTTAGGCTTTTGCGTTGATACCTCATTCGGCACATCCACGGGTTTCTAAATGGAGAAGGCGGATATCTACAAGAAACGTGATTCGAATTAAACGACCCGAAATCTAATAAAATATACTCAGTACTAGACATCTCATGTCACTTCCATACGACCAAATATCTTTCAAATAAAATAATATAAAGAAATCGACATATATATAACAACAACACCACAACACAAATCCAATCGGTTAGATAAGTGCTCAATTAGCAAATTGTAATCTCGAACGTTGCTTTTTCTCTACCGTACACCCATATATAACCGGGATATGTGAATAAATGATATCAGCTGTGTGACAATCTTGCCACAATGTCTGCCACACCATCTACCAAAACTTAACTGGAACCCACACAGGAAATGCCAACGACACCTGTTCAGATTAAGGAAATAAATCACCTGTTATTAAAACGATATTATCGAGTTGGGACATATTTTATCTAATTTTTCCATTAGATCCGAAACTGTTGTAAATTGATGGAATTTATAGAAAAACGTGCACGGATGAAATTTTGCAAAGATAAAACGTTTTAATTAAGTCTAGGTAGGTGACAATATGACAATAATATTAATGAATCCGTGAATCATTATAGAATTTCGTCTTATATTTTGTTTGTCGCTTTTATAAAATCGTCATTGATAAAGAATTTGATAGCAATTTGTCGAATTAATTACGACTAATGAAACTTATTGATCTGTACGAACTTTATAGAACAAGAAGGTCCAATCTTGTTTGTTGTTCCATTTCTTCTATATTGACGTACATTTAATTAAAGGACAATCAAACGGACATTTTGATCGATGTATATTGAAGAAAAACTCTTTAATTCACTTTGCTGTAATATTTCCAATACTAATACAATCGAGTACTTTTATTCCTTTATCAATTTTTAAGAAAATTGCGAAGCATTATTGCGTTTTCAATTTTTAGATTCTCTCGCTTTGCCCCCGAAATATTTCTGTTGATGACACTGAAAAGTAATTTTTTTTTCATTCAAAAGAAATATTTGGTTGCTTTTATATTTTTATCTAGTTTCTTTAGCCGAGTAAATAGAAAAATAGGGGAGTTTTATAAATGTAAACTCAAGATTTCAACTGCAATCAAATATAGAGTAGTAGTCCGGCGCATCCACCATTTTTACAATCTTCACGTTCGTTGAATATCACTTCAACCTGTTATCTCATAAAATTGTGAATTCTATGTTTACCCTATTATTTATCGTACAATATAAAATCTTCTAGTGGCGTCTCCACCATTCGCCTGTATCAATTCGATTGATGAGGACATGTATAAAATGACTCTCATCACAAGATTGAAGAGAAAGATCGGTAGAAGAAACAAGATTTGATTATTTTTGAAAATTCAGTTTTAAGAAACGTCTTAATGACAAAAAACGTGTGTAAATAGAAAATCCAAGATTTACGATTGTTTTGATATACAAAACAACCCCAATGTGTTTATGAAAAGTGCAGTTTCGTAGTGATGCTGTTGTTAAAGGACTTGGATAGGGCCGGCTTTCGCTGTTTATGAAATCCTTGTTAGAATTTATATTTCAAGTTTAAGCTGTGTGCATTCATCATTCTGCAATTTCAAATTAATATGAGCACCCAGTTGTTGTATATATATCTTAAAGGATATGAGTGTAATTAGAAACTGGAAATTATAAATTTCATAAAGTAGATTGCATGGATTAATAAAAGACATAAAGGCTTTTGGCCACCTAAAGCCAACAAATTACACTTGATTTTCATAAAAAAAAAAATATTTGTTACAAATAGCTAAATTCCAACAACAACCCATTACTCCTACTACCTACCTCTGTTTGAATATTTCACCCCCATTTTAAGGGCCACAAAATTTGTAATCTCATTAACTTTAAGCGGACATATTTTCCAGTTATAATGCTCGTGATGCTGTTACTCTTTGAAATTAATTTTATATGAAAAACGAGTGAATATTAACCGTGATAATCAATGGTTGTACAATTATAAACAAAGACGATTGATGTAGAATTATTTCTACAGTAATTATAAACAAAACAAACAAGTACATTTATTAATATTAGAAATGTAAAAGTTTTGTTGTAATAGTACAGAATTCGAGTAATAAACTTGAATTGCTTTTGAATGAAAGCCAACAATAATTGCTTGAGGTTTGACGCAAAACAGAAACTGGTTTAATGTAAGTTTTACAATCGAATTCCAATTGAACCATTCAAATTCCACTTGAAATTTAAATTCCAACTATATACGCATCAATACATTTGACAAACAAATCCCAAAAATATTATTAAAAGCCAATAAAAACAACAAAACTTTTAATCATATTTAAGAATAATTTAAATGAATGTGTCAAAAGTTGCTGGTATTTTTTTTTGTTTACTCTCTTGTCTATCAACGCGTCTTTCGAAAGCTTCTATTAATTTCCCAACTTTTAACAAAGTTCACCAATCAACTAACCCTTATTGACAGTCTGTTGAGTCCGATTTTTCCATCAGCGCCGTCATAGAAAAAGCTTCTTGTAGCTATTTACATTAGTTTTTTAGCTCTAAAATTCGAAAAACGTCTAGTTTCTCAATGTTTATAATGTTATTGTGATTCTACGGTCGACAGAGTGAACGAAATTGCACATGACTTGGGACGTTCAAATTCACCCTCAATTCTCAGCAAATAATCGGTTAAAATATTTCATTTTTTTTCTCAGAAAACTGTTCAGATTCATTATCAACAAATATCGTTCTTGTTATTGTTGTTGTTATAGTTGCTATAATAAATTTCTAATTCATGTGCAAATGATTCAACACACATGACTTTTTATTACCGTAGGGAAAGGCAGTCGAATATTCAAGCTGAGTATTTATTGTCATATCCTATGCATCCTTAATGACACAAGGGCTTTAGTTGTTGACCAGTAAATGTGGCATAAACCTTCAAAGTTTGGGTGTATTTTACGAACGTAATCGCACAAGTTTCGATTTGTATTGTGTATTAATGTGTAGTGTGGAAATATTAATTAATTGGAATTAATTGTTTGAAGTGCAATGTACACTGACGATCAAAAAAAAGAGACCATCTCTTGTGCGGCTGTGTAAATCAGGCTTATGAAGGCAGTCATCATAATGTAATAGAATCGTAACAGGTACGAATTTGAGAAGGAAGATATCCAATCAGAAGAAGGAAGTGGAGTAATTTGGAATTGAGTTATTCTTATTTTGTGTCAAGAGATGGTTTTCCCAATTTGCAATGTCTGAAACTCGCTCTAACACCTCTTACCCTCAGGAGAGAAACAACCTGATTCACAATAACGAAAATATGTGAAATTCTCGCTCAAGACTCGGTCTTTTTTCTGATCGCCAGTGTACAATACTTGCTTTTCTTGGATTCTAAAGTTTCAAAGTAATCGGATTACAATTAAATTCTCTTGGTGTAACTTTTCCAATATTCGATTGTCGAACATTAGACACTATCTTTCTTTCGCACGAATCAAATGTTGTTGTTGTTGTTGTTGTTATTGATAAGATCCATTAATTAATTGTTTTAAACAAACTTGCCAAATTTTCTATACAAGAAAGAAAATTTATTTCATCCAATAGAAGATTATATTTTGCGAGTAGAAGTGTTTTTGTTTTCATAAAAAGCAATTAGACCGTTGGCATTTAATTTAATAAAGACATTCATTGTTAACAATCTCACATTTACCAATCCTCTACGGATTGTAACCGAATTACGTTTGCCCATTTTCCAGAAACGTGTCACAATTTTTATAGAATTATATATTTGTTTAGTACTCTTGGAAACACAATAAAACAAGTTAAGTAAAAGTTCGAGGGCGAAAGCAGAACATTATCGAAGCACGTCGCCGTCTTTCTTCCACCATTCTTCTTTACCACCCATCCACGCACACACACACAACTAACCCATCGACGTCATCCTGTCAACTAACCAAACCAACTTCTAATTCTATCTCGCTATTCCCATTTGAACTGAAAGCTTATTGTCTCAATTCTTGACTTTACGTTTCGCCCAACTTAAAATTTACGATGTTTTATCTTAATTGTTTAATCTAACTGGATATTTCTAGACTGTACGGTTGAAGTCTTAGAAGACGACAACGATGATAACAACAACAACAACAACCCTGACGAGATTCCAGATTGTTGACATAATATAACGAAATTTGTCAAATTGTTTTATCTTTTGATAAGAATTCTAATTGTGTCTCGTCTACAATTGAAATCAGAAAAACGTATGCCTTCAAGATATGAACCTAAAAAAGATTATAGACGATACAAAAATTAAATCAATGTTAATTATTTTAAAATGCGACCTTATTTGAATATTTATAATTCAACGGTCTATATTATAATAATGCTTGGGAAATTTCAGGGGCGGCTTCTGCAATATTAATGTCAATTTAACTGATAATCTGAGATAATGACGGCAACTTTATCGTAAATCCTATATAATCACCGTGGAACGTTCGTCAGTTCCTACTCTTCTTATGGTTATTAACTTTAAATAACTGGAAATTATTTATTATCTATCCAAATTTGAGTCTCTATAAATTGCAAATTAACATGCACGAACATTCCTGATAGGTACAAAAAAGTAGATTTCAACAAAGATGGAATTGCTGTTATTGGCATATAGTATTTTTTGAGAATAGACCCTTGAGCATTGTGCCCTCGAGTAGTCCAAGCACACCACTCTCTCGTTTACCGCTAGAAAGATTTTTTCCACAGTCGAATGCAATTGCCCTTGTTCGATTCAATCTCCTGCCTACATTTTTATGTAAATGGACCATCGATCATTCTATACGAGCCGCTCTACCGAACAAGTTTAAGCACAGACATTTACTACAATATATCGATTCATATATGGGTAATATTTAAGGGTGTTTTTTTATTACATGAAAAACTGTAGTTTAAAGTGTTTTAAGGGAAAAAAACTGATATTAAATTCTATATTCTGTTACTCTACGGTTATACTGCAACAATAATTAAACAACGGTGCATTGCGACTGTAATTTACAAAATCATGTAGAATTACTGCAGCTTTATACTACCACAATACAACTACCGGGAAGAGTAATGGAAAAAATAGACGACAAAACTTAAAAATTATTGTAGAGTTTGTATAGTTAAATTGGCTGCAAAAATACATTTGGCAACAGTTCAATAATCCACAAGATTATTTACCATTTTGAAAATGTTGTGTTGAAATATAAAAGATGTTTCTTTAAAAAAAATTCGCACCAATATAACAACACATTACACTTTTATTTTACTGTATGTATTCTTCTTCTACCCCCTGCCCTCTCTGTATACTACCACTACTTGAAATAAATCGCCCATGAACATAAAGTGAGACGTTAAATTGAAAACTTTCGAGATAAATTTTAGGTGGTGAGTTTCCACTGTACTGTCGGTGGTGTTGTGGTGTGATAGTATTGGTGATGGTGGAGCAGGTGAGAAAATTCACGTAATCAAATTCGAACACTCAACCTATACTTGAAGTTCGTTTCAACTAAATAGATGTTACTGCAACACAAAAAAACACACACACCGATAAACTACAGTAAATTAATCATCTATGGTAAACTTAACTGAGATTTGTTCCTTGAAGGTACTGTGTTTGAACAAGACTCAATTGCTCTATTGGAAGCAGCTAAAGTTTAAGCTGTGTAGTTGCATAGATTGGCTGGAAAGTAAAAGTCCCTAGTCTATTAATCTACCGGCACAGTCATTACTAAAGCTAGGCGTGTGAATTTACCTTAAAATTTCGTCCTATTGTCGCTCTGCAAACGCACTCCAATTGTACGATAAATTGTTCTGTTTCTGTTGAAATACTCGAGGCTTGATATATTAGGGCAGGAAGCTTGAAATTAACTCCGATCGACCGTCCGAGTTTTCGTTGTATCGCAATGATGTCATGTTGAAGTTACAAGAAGCTGATTATATTGTCATTAAACTATACTATGTAGGTAAAGAGTTGATTGACTAGTACAATAAGCAACAGCGGCTAGAGCGACGCGGTAACTTTGATCCTAGTATGAGGTGGTGACGTCATCACTCTCTGTAGGGAGTAAAACACCTTGCTCTACTCATTACTGTCGCATTTATGAGAAGATTAGAATCATCGTTGTGAAAAGTTGATTTTACCCTTCTAAAAAGTTTTTAAATGATAGAATTTTTTAAAATTATATATTTTTCTAAAACTAATATAAGCACAATGAATTTTCCTTTTTTCAAAATTTATTTTCGCTTTGCAAAATAAAAAATTCCAAAATCTGTGCGGATCGGAAACGTTTAATGACTAGAAGGCACTTAAATGATGTAGTTAATTATGTTAAAAGAAGTAGGTAGAGATAGAATTGTAAAATAAATAGAGAAAAACCTCACAAAAAGATTGTGAACTTTTCAAAATTTTGACCAAAAATGCAAATTTTTACAACTTGTGTAATGGAGCTTACTCGAAATCAAGCAAAATTTCACGTAAAAGTCTTCAAACGGCATTCAAAAATGTTAAATTCTTCACAATTTTGATTAAAATTTTAAAAAGAAGTGAGCTGTTTAGGTCCCATTATAAAATTTTGGAAAATTCAATCTTTTCATGTTTAATTTTTGGAAAAAAATATTTGTGTTGATTCAAAATTTTAAAATATAATAATTTCTTTCATCACTGTAGCGTGATTTTCAAATAATTCTCTCCATTTCTAAAAAAATCAAAAGGGCACTTTATTTCGACTATGCTCTTTATTTAAATGTTGCCCTCAATAATGATCCCTTTCAGAGCCGCAACAAGGGTGGTGCGAACGGTGTGCCTGCATCAAAATAGCCCCTGGTTAGGTAGGAAAAAGTAATATTTATTAAAGAGAAGTGTAGAAAATAAACAAATATAGAACTTTCATTGCTTGTTGACATAATTAAAACAAGTCATAGGAGTACTTCAAAACCAAAAATCTTACAGCAATCAATAAAGACAACAACTTTCTATCGATAGTTACAGAATACCATCCTTTGTCGTTTTCTCCAGCCCTATTTTAAACTTTATAATTGGTACAAATTTTGAGCTCAAGACAACCTGTTATATTTACTTTAAAATGATTTATTTGCCAATTGCAGAATAAATACACATAAATAAATATGCAACGAACTTAATTTTATTCGACAATTAATTTGTTGTGTAATTAATTAGAATTAAATTAGTCTAATTATTGTGCTTCAACAGAACGTACTAGCATTTTTTTTTACAAAGACATTCATCATTCTTTAATGTTATACGAAGGGAGCCAATCTGGCATGATTTCCTTAAACAAAACAAGACCCTAACTTATTGTTAGTAACTGGTTTATTTGCCATCCTCTAGGGATATCGAACAAAATAAACAATAGTGTCCGATTTAGGGACCTTGCTCTTATACTGTTTTAAATGGCACAAGATCCTCAGATAAACATTATTTATTTTCGTTGTATTGCACTGTTCGCTTTTCATACAGAAAAAAAACTAAACAATTTAGATAATAAAATAGAGTATTATCAAGAAGTTGTGAGGTTTTTCCCTACTTCTCTGTTTATCTCCTTTGGAGCTTTACCTATAAAACAAAAGCTATACAATTATTATTATTATTATTATTATTGTTTTCTTCTGTGTGTTAGCTTTCATTGTATAGAAATTGAAGAATTTCGTGTTTTGTAGATAACGGTGTCTAGTTGTTGTATTATTAAATTTTTTTTCTTAATTTAGTGTTACAGAAAATGGATGTGGTGTATATAGGATAATATTACTTATACTGTAACATGAACTGTGCTCGTAATTTTAACAAAGTGCAAGCTTATATAACTATAAAATGCGAAAGCACGAAGAAGCTTTGAACCATATAACATTATATTGTGTGTCTGTATATATATTGCTACATTTTAAAACCTTACAATATTCAAGTATCAAACAAGGAACGTGTCATATATCAAATATCCAACATTGATATACGTCTCTCTATCTTGTTGTATATTGAAGTGCTTCGTTAAATTTTATAAAAGAATCGATTATGTATACAGAATCGAGAGACACAACACACCAAATATAAATTCGTTTAATTATAAATTAAATTGTATTGAAACGTTTTTATTGTCACTATCATGACGGAATTCTACCAATTACCTGTATGTAGAAAACTTTACACATTAAGATGGTAATCATGAAATAATTACTGAAGTAGAAACTGTCTAAAACTGCCGTAATTTCTTGTTGTATGTCGTTCCTTTCTTGTTATAGCTCATTACAACCATTTCAACATAAAGTATTAATTTTGCTCTACACAAAATATATAAACAACATACACCACTTTAAAACAACTTGTTTTTACTAATTTACAGTACGAATACTAGTAATTTATTTTCTAATTAAGATCACCGACTATTTTCGCTTTATTTCAAGGTGACATCGTTAATTCTTGTATAAAAAAATTGATTGACTGAAGCAAGACTATCTTCCTTTAATAAGTGAGATTAAGGCTTTATAGCCTCCGGGAATCGTTCTCCATATGTGTGGTTTTTGTTCAATAAGTGGACAAAAAAATGGATCGATCCTCCGATAATTAGAAAAATAACTAATTTATTGCCTGAGACATTTTCCAGATATTTTTCAAGTATCGATTAAAAGTGCGAATTTATCGTTTAAGTTCATCGAGTTTTGCGGTCGGTCACAGATGTTAGAGAAGTACGATTATTTATCCGTTGTAGTAGCCGTAATTTCCTGAATTTCCTTCTAAACGACTGTAAAATAGACTTACTTATACTTTCAGATAATGTGGTCAAATTTTATGAACAATTAAACGTATGCATGTTGGTAAAATTAAAAATTAACTACAACTTTCACGATAATTTCGAGATTCTATTAAGATTGTCGACGAGATGCTTAACAGAGGTTTTAAACTTGTATAGCGGTAGAGAATAGCGTAATCTCCAAATCAGGACGCAAATTTTAATAATTACATCATCTTCCCTATTGTAGAGTTTGGGAAATTCGAAAAAACAGGAAAGCAAACAAACCGTTTCGATTCTTATATCATTTACATAAACAAGAATCCAATATTGTTGTAAAACTTACAATACAAATTCAACTCTGAAAGGGGTTAAAAGAGATTGTTATTGTAGCAGGTTCGATTACCTTGCTGATTCTCCCCACATTGAGCAAATGAAAATTTGATTGTTGACAAACAATGGACAAACTAACCGGACTATATTCCATACATCAAAACGCAATAAATCTGTATTTTCATTCGATATCCCCAGTCAAATATAAATCTGTAGATTTATAATTTTATTTTTCACAGTAACATAATCCATGTTTACCAAAAAAAAATTGCATTCAAATAGTATTAATGCAAATTTTCACGGTTCAAATCGTATTTTTAATTAGCGGCTCTTTCGTTTATTTATCGATTCATTTCACTTTGTTGTATACAAAAGCATACCTCAACACATTGAATATTTTTCCTCAAATTACTTCGTCGCATGTTGTGTTCATTTAGTAAATTAAGTATTGGAATTGAATTATTTTACTGAACCGATGTATTGACAACCTAAAAAAAAAAACACGAATTGAAACGAGAATTTAATGTCATTCCGATATCTAACGTGATTTTTTGCTCCAAATTGCTTTCAAATAATCACAGAAAATTACCATTTACCAAATTCTTAAAATATTATTGAATTCGTATTTAAATTTACACGAATTTATTCAATTCAAAGAGTAGATACCGGCACTAAATTCACACAATTCTTTCAAATATATTTTATCATTTAATCCGGGTTTGATAAGAGAAAATCAATAGTAGCATCAACAAAATCTCTAATAACGTAGCACCGTATACTCTACAATGTAATGTGTCTGTGTTGTGGATATTTTCAAAAGATTTCACATAATATATGACTACAATATAGACAACTTACCGTAGAAAATTTCAGAATTTTAACAACGATCCTACACACAAATCAAAGCCGATGGAGTACTTTATATTTCAACATCAAAAAGCCAAAAGAGACACTTACACTACTACATCTCTATATTGTCGTCGAGTTTCACAACAAAAATCTCCATTTCTCTGTGTTCTCGTTAACAACGCGTTCAAGTATCTGTTATTGAAAATAAGTGAGAGTTGGATATTTCTCTCTACAAAGATACCCTTATTCTTATCTTTCCAATTTAGTATTTTATCAAATCAAGTCATGCATTTCTCTCAGGGTTGTATCAGCAGCAACAAACCGTAACAACTTCTATGTTGATACAGATACCTGTTCGGTTATCTTATTATATTCAGCTACAACATTGTTTTCTTAAATTTTCAGTACATCAACAATATTGGTGCATGACATGTTACGAATAATAACAATATGATTTTAATTTATTTTAAAATGCAACTCAACTAGATTTAAACTAATCTGTACGGTAAATATATAGGAAGATACTTGTGTAAATACAACTAAGATTTCGTGTAAATATTGCCTCAACTATACAATCTACGATTGAAGTTATATATGTTAGTTTTCCAACTGTATTTCAGCGTTACAGGAAAATCAATTTCAACTAACTTACCTTTTTGAGGAATGGGTTTTTTGGGAAAAAAATTGTTATAAGTGGAATTCCAACAATTTCTCAAATAAATATTTATTACTTAACGTCCATTTAATTCCAAATTCTGTTTATTATAATCACAAATTAAATATATATACATATATAAAATTTATGTTTGATTTTAATTTATTATTATTATTTTTCTCATGATTTCCATCATCTAAACGACTAGTTGCAGCAATTATCATCACAATTATTATAATTCTCGTGTTATTATTTTTATTGTTATTATTTTTATTACAATTATAGAACAAATAAAAATTCAACATTTGCGCAAATTATCCAATTTAAAATATCTTTTCTTTTGCATCTTTCCATATACATATTACAAAAAACTAAACGATAATAACAACAGAGTAATAATAACATTTATATTAGAAACTACATTGAATCCATTTCCACTTTGTGTAACTATATTATTAAAAATTATATATTTATTATTATTATTATAAAAAAGGATTTTATAAGGTTAAGAAGTGAAATTGGTTAACTCACCTCTAGCAGGAATTGGATCTTTAATTTTAAACGAATTAAATTCAGCATCACGCTGATAAAGATCACCAATTTGTGCTACACATCTCAAATTTAATCGACCATTAACGAAATGTGATGGGAATAACGGCAAATCGAGGAATGTATCGCTCCAATACAGTTCTTGTACTGAATGTTTGTGTGTAACACATTTATCGCACACCTGCAATTTTCAAATTGCACATAAAATAAATACACATGAGGCAATGTTGACTGTAATAATAATAATATTATAATAGTGTATCTTTATGGACAATCCATTATTGTTGTCTACGAAATCTCTATAATGAATATCCATGCATGTAAATTAGCAGAGAATCTTGTAAATGTAATAATAGTTGTGCAAGTATTCTCTTAATAAAGACACTATGATTATCTTGTATTAAATGTTACTATGGTAGATTTGTACAAGTTTGAGGTTTACTGGCATAATTTTCATCGTATTCTACTAACACCCGTACAAACCCTCGTTTTACCTATAAACCATCCATAATCGTCAGGTCTTTACACAGCAATATCCTCTCTTATACCATAATCTCACAATAATTATCGTTAATAATTGATCGTTAAATTCATAGTGATGATTTTATAGTTTTATGCAATTTTGGTGGATGCGCCGCCGCGTTTTCCTCTGAGCTATTACAATAAATAAATATACGATAAGCCTATTAAAAGTGATAAAATACAACGATTATTGGTTTTTGGATAATATTCGTGTTTATGATAATATAGGCTGTGCTTTTTCAGTAAAATTCTATGGACGTTAAATGAAAATTACGAGCGTTTAGAACAAGAAACGATGGGTATTCTGTGTAAAACAGTACCAATATTACATAGAGACTGTTGTGTCAAATAAACAATAATATAAAAAATGAAAAATGAAATTACTGTTATATTTCAAGCGAAGCACATTCCCCGGACTGCAATTTCACCGGAAGTTTTTACGAAAATTTCCCTATCTTTTCCTCATTATTTTCATTTAATATCTTAGGAATTCTTGGCAAATAAGAAACACGAATTTTACGAGAATGTAATTTAGATATTTGTGGAAGTTTTGTGTGTATATAGTAAAAAAAACAAAACAAAATAGTTTAATCTGATCAAGAATCCGACCTCAATTATAAAGAATATCTTAGTTTTTTTCCACCAATCTATACACTCTGTTTTTTCCTGTTAACTTTCCGATAAAAGTCAAACAAAAGGTCGAAACTAATCGGCTTTTGTTGTCGTTTTGATAAACTTACTACAATATTGTTGAGGAAGAATGTCAATGTTGCAGCCGGCCGTGATGGTGGTGATGAACAATTCGCTCTCAATATATCACCACTGTCGTAAAAACTCTTTTCTGTATTTAATGTCGGTGGATGATTCGGTAACACTGTATATACAATAATTGAACGATAATCATATTAATAATATTAAAATAGAACAATTAATCGATGATGTTTTAATTACCGACAACTAGCATATCTTTGGAGACGGCATGTGTTGAAAATAATGGAGCATCTGTGGTCACTTCGCAGGTGAACTTTCCAGATAGATTAAATCCAACTTCTCTCAATACCACCTGATGTTCGTTTGATTGTTTCAACTGCAATTTCAATTTTCGAAATTAGCAAATCAACCCGAATAATTCGTATTATTGTGTAATAAATTTATTGGATTGTATTGTAATTAAAGTTGAAATTTAGTTTTATTGTATAGTTTTAATCGTCCAGTATCATTACAAGATTAATGATGGATCAAATAAACAACAATTACAAATCTGGATATTAACTGCGTGTGTGTGTGAGAACTCCGATTTCAAATCCTGCAACTTGCTCTGTTTCTATTTATTTTGATTCTAATTGCTGTACCGGTTTATATTCATCAAAAATACAAAATACACAGTGATAGTTGACAAACAAATATTTAGTATAACGTAATATCGGATTTGCTTACGTCAACGTGCAATCCTTGTATGGGGAACACTTTCGTACTAGGATGCTCTTTCGGTGTATATCGATAGAATTCATGTTGTCCACGATACCATTTAACACAATACAACGGTGCATTCTCCAAATCATAGCTACATCGTAATGTTGAATCTTGACCTAATTGGACAACTCTCGGTTCAATATCCAAGACGACATCTTTCAGACAGAAAACAACTGTAAAGAAACAATTTATTCAAAAAAAATAGCAATTTTCAGTTGATTATTTTCACATTTTGCTGAAATATCAAAATTGTTTGTGTAGGACAAATAAAATTATCTATATCCTTAAATTTTATGTGCCTGTTTTATCGTAAATCGTGATAAGAATATCTTCTTTTATAAGGAGGATACTGTGCAGTTTTTATGGACCTCTTATCCATTACAAATTCGCTGATGTTAGTAGAATGAGAAATTATCAAAACTAATTAATAGTTTGACGATTTTCGTATCAAACAACTCAAAGCTTTGTAGAAATGGCTAAATAAATATGTATTGTTAAAGTGTCTATTCTATTCTCGCACACAATATTCAACTATTGGTAGATTTAAAACGAAATCCTACTGAAAAGAGAAGGATCTTCCACCATGGCTGATGTGTGGATTTTCAAATGATCGTTTGTAGTGTATAGACTGATATTGAATCGAGAGAGAGAGAGAGAGAGGATGAGATCTAGCGCACAAACTTAAATGTTTCATTGGGAATTCGGGTTGATGTTATAAAAGGCTTCTTTCCACTTTATACATATACATTGGTGTACTTTAACCAGACCCATCGCTTTGATTATTCAATTCACAACGTTTGAATTGTCTACGTTATAGAATAGTTGATTTTCTATAAATGTATACACGAACATTGATAAAAACGATTCTATCTCTACTATACAAAGACATCAAAAACCATAAAAATTTCGGAATCACGAATAAACTTTCAACAAATCATTTTTTCATCAACTCTAAGTTAATGTGATAAATGAATAGATGACATTTATACAAAGACTTGATGACAGAATTGTTTAATAATTAAAAGCCCCGTAGGAGCTTTCAACAAGTCAGATTCACCGTTGAAATGAACAACAATAAAATGGTAGTTTTGTGATTTAGAAAAACACAAAAATATCCCACAAAACCTGACAGAACTTTGTTGTAGTCAGACTTCTTTTTTTACTTTCATCTCTACCATTTTCTCGACATTTTCAGATACATATTTGGAAAAACACTCACCTACACGTGAGTACTATTAGAAAAAGATTTCAACGAAAAAATCTCCTTTTATGTCTTATAATTAATTTCAAAAAAACACATTTTCAAAAAAATTAAAAACAAAAAAATTCGTAAGAGGTTGATGAAAAAGGTAACTGTAATTTAAAAAATTTTCAAAAAATTATCAGAGCTTAATATTAGTTTAAACTACATTTATACCAAGTTTTAAAAAAATCTAGTATGTAGTTTAAAAAAAAGTGAAAAAACATCAAAAAAAAAACATGATTTTCACACAATATCTCGAAAACCTTCTACTAGATTCTGTTTAAATTTTCTTATCACCTCTGTTAAAGTTTTGTTTAGCTTCCGTATTTTTTTTTGTTTGACTTTAAACTTATAACGATGAAAATTGATATAAAGAAGATTATTTGGCATCAACATCTATTTTTTCTTTTAAAAAACACATCTTATAGTTTTAATTTAAAAATTTCGCCGTATTGAACTCTAAATAAATAAAGTAATCTGTAAATGTGGGTGAATATTTATATGTAAAAACGTTGTAGCGTAACGCGCCATCTAACGTTTGAAAAACATAGTAATAGTAGGTACCGGACCATCTTAAGTGAATTCTGTATTGCTAAACATCCCAGAAAGTTTTGTGATTTTTTTTTATTATAAAGACAACGAAATGAACGTAAAATAAACAAGATAATTACTTTTAATTAAAACAAACACCCTTAAAGCTTATTATATGGCATTTTGTTGTTTTTATTACATTTTTTTTTCTTGTTCAATAATTGACTTGATTGCTTTTATCAAAAATTTCCAGCAATATTTCTACCAAAAAAAAAATTCTAATTAATTTGAGACAAGTATTTATTATAAAGAGTTTCAATTGATTTTTTTGTGGCAAGAAAAAGTCAACATTATTTTAAGATAATTAGTTTGAATCTTATTAAAGATGAAAGCAAGAAAAATAGGAAAATATCATAAAATGATAAAATAAAGAATTCGTGTTGTTAATGATTGAACAAATCTAATTAAGCACCTCATGCTATTTTTTTAACTTCAATAAAAGAAAAGGCAACAAGAAAAAGAAGATTCTTATTGATGATATTACTGTATAATGTTCTAAATATCAAACATCGATTGAATTTTTGGTGAGTTAGAGAATTAAACGTAACTTGAACGATACGCTTCAATAATTTAAAATTTTAATTGGATTTATCCAATTAATAATTATCAGATTGTTAAAAGAAAACGACTAAAAATTCTGTTATCTTTATGTCACTTTTGAATTTATTGTGGTAGATGGATATATCACCGTTTCTAAAAGGGGGTGAATCTTTAAAACGTTATATCGGCGTTAGTATACTGCTGTGAAACAAACAACCAGTTCAACAATATTTCTTCCAACAATACATTTTACGATTTGTACGACGACGTAAATAACGAGGCTGCTTTATGGATTGTTTAATGTTAGAATTTATCCAAATGAATGATGATCAAAGAATTTCTGTTATATGTAAGTATGTAATATATAGTAGGAAATAAATAATAGTCTTTTCCTAGTCTTTATGTTTCGAGTACTTAAACGTAACGATTGAAAGATTCTAATTATATATCTACCGTACAAATTGAAATTACAAGTAGATATGTAAAAATGGGATTAAACAAGTTCCCCGGTTCTAGCTCACGGAAATCACATTAATTACTTTTAGAAAATCAATGAAATAAAGCGTTCTGTTGATTTTTCCACCAGACTACAAGTACATTTATTGCTCAAAAGTTAAATATGAGGTGTTTTAAGCGTCTTGAATTTAAGATTTTTGGCAATTCTATAATCACAAAATAATTTAATTTTTTATTAAAAGATCGTGAGATTCTGGACGAATTCGCTGGGAAATTATCTAAATGCCAACAATGTTACAAGGGAAAAAATTGAAGAAAAACAGTGGCTCGTGGCAGACATTACGAAAAAACAATAAAATATAGCGACAAATTTGAACAGAATAACGATCTTTTTTGTAATTCCATTTGAAATTGGTTAAATGAAACAAATTCTCATCTTTTCTTTGCTCGACTGAAAATGTTCCAGAAATGCTGAAAAAACAATCTGGAAATATACAAAAACAAGGGATTAAAATTGATAGATTTTTATATTTTTATCTTGTATTAAAATAAAAACGAGACATTAAATAATTCCTATTTATTTGCCTATATTTCTACCACACATCAAATACACAACTCTAAAGAAACTAAGGAAGATCTAGAAAACAGTTTTGTGGGAACATGAAAATAGTGTTAGGGGTGAATGGAGTTGCGTAAAGAAGAAAAAAGGGTCTATTTTTATGCACGATCTCATTTTAAGTTGAAGCGAAAATCACAAAGTATTGTTCCAATAGGTGACAGGTGTTTCAGCATTTACAAAATTCAACTAATTGTGGCAAATTTTCGCAATGGAAAATCTTTTTTTCTGGATAGTTTCCCGCATTCGACTAAGATGGAGAGCAGACGTTGATTTCTTTTGACTTGAAAGCTAGTTGTAATAGAATCTGATATGGGTACACACGAGACTCGTCTATTCTTATTAACATTTACATGTTTTAGGGCCGATTTCTTCAACTTCAGTTAAGCCTAATGTACAGTTGCTATAATTATAAAGAGCTTTTCTATAACTTATTTGTTCGTTAAAATTTAAACGACCTTGGAGAAATCGACTCTTAAACGGTGTATTATAAGGTAGTCGATTATCGTTGAATTTATAACAATTTTAATACTAATATTACTGTAAAAATGTGCTGAACTCGTTATAAAATAAATTTTCATTTAAATCGAAAATGTGAAATTTTATAAATTTTACCTTAAAGTTATTCTAAAATTTATAGTTTAAATATGTATATAAAGCGGGCGGTTATAGTTTGTAGACTACAATTTGCATATGAAGTAGAATAACCATCATCAAACTATCGATTACACAAGAAACTAAAACAGTGTTTAACTATTTAAGAAGCTTTTATTTAAAATAGTAGTTCAACAAGCAGCGAATAGATTTCACACACAAAAAAAAACACCACAATCTCTCCTATCTGACAAGTTTGATTTGTGTGTTTCATTTGAATTTATTTTATATTCCAGAATTTATATTTGTTGTGATATTTTATCAATCAAATACGGGAATAAATCATAACAAATCCACATATCTATCTTGTCTATAGTTTAATTCTTAAATTTTAACATGATCCAGATTTAAAAAAAGCAAATTTAATCGAAGGATTTTGTTGTAGAATACTTAATTGAAGTGTATTTGTAATTAGAGACTGGCTACCCTCGGGACATGATCCTAATTACTGTACCAAGAAAATGTCTTTCTTATAGACCTTCCTTCTATTAATCCAGTGACGCTTGATGATGATGATTATTATTATTATTATTATCGTTAATGTAAAGTGTTGATTATAGAAAATTCGAAATTGGATTCTCAACTATTAAAATATAATATAGAATATGTAAAGTAGCTACTAATCGGATTATTTGATATAAATTTAATAGCACGAATGCTATTCTAGGCTTGATGCGTTGTTCGGAATATATTGCTTTAATTTATTGAACAAATTCAATTTGAGAATATCGTTAAAATTTGATTGTTACGGCCACGTTAGACTCGAAATTTTTGACAATACCCAAATCTTGTTGATTGTCTTTACTATCTCCTGAGACAATGCAAGACTTGTTTCAGGATCGTGTACAAACTTGTTTAGAAATAACCGAATTTTTCTAATTTTCATTCCGGGATGTACCATCGGTTTCACAAGAAAGTGGCTACTTTTTGTGGGTCCTGTGTAAAACCGGTTTTAGAGGGCGGTCGTGACAATGTAACAGAATCTTCACAGGTCAGAATTCGGGCAGACAGCTATTTAATCAGATGAAAGGAGTGGGGTTACTAAAGGTATAAGTGGAGGAGCTAAAGAGATACAGCCTGACTTACACTAATCGAAAAAAATCTCAAAAATCGGTCACTTTTTTGTGATAAAGATGGTACGCGGCCGAGCCTTGTAAATATCGAACACAACTTTACGGTTTATTATTATTGTTGAAGTTACAAAGTATAGTTGTCGAATCAGCATTTTATCGTTCACAGATGAGAAAGTTTTCTGTTTCTCTGTTAAAAAAAAATTGTCTGTACAAACTCAATTGTTGTGTCAAATAAGAAATAATCCACTTGTTCTGAAAATCTAAAGCTTCAAAATTCTTGTAATAAGCTTCATCAAAAACTTTCAACTTTGAATTGAACAATTGTAGGAACTTTTCGAAAGTTTATTTCAAAAATTACAGTTTAAAACTTTGATTGATAAGAACCTTTATAATAGATTCCCTGTAGACAATAAAACAAGACGAAAAAAAAATAAAATAAATACAACAAAATTGTTGAAAATGTCAATTAATTTTAATGGAGCCGTTACGGTTTTTAATTGAAATCTTCGTTAATTTTGTAACTAGTATTAAATGTGTATAAGAAGAGTGAATGAGAGGAAACTTTAAAGATCCTTAAGGGTATTAAAACAAATCTTCAATTTAACCGAATAGAATTTCGGACAGTTTAAATGGTCGTGTAGACGAAACAGAGAGCGTCGACAATTGAGTAACTTTGTTGAAAATTAAGTGTTTTTCGTCTCTTAATTATTTAAGTTCGTGGGAAAAAATAGTTGAAAAAATTCTGGAATATAGCGTAATTTTAAAAAAAATAAATTCATTAATTGTAATATTTATGATTAGATTCAGACAGTAATATCTATTAGAGCACACTTTCATCATTCAATTTTGATTAATTAATTAGTAATTAAAGCATAAATCTCACTATTTGTTTGTCTGATCAATTTCCAAGCTTACATACATACATAAATCATATCTAGATTAACTTAAATAGGATAATTTAACGACAATCTTCTTGAATTTCCAACATAAATCAATTTTGATTTGATGTTAGTAACTTTTGTTAAGCACATTAATTCGTTCGTATACACACCATGTGTTATTGGCAACAAGATATATACACGATTTTTTTTCCATCCCTATAACCGAGCGTCCCAACAGCAGCAGCAGCAGCAACAACACACAACTTTTTGATTTATACGCACGTAGAATGCTGTCGTTATATTTGTCCTCGGTATAAAAGAGGAAAGTTGAATATACAAAAAGATCTCCAAAGGCAGCAAGTACCTTATATAGCGAATTTTTTATGTATCTACATACTGAAATATTAATTGCAAAACATTCTTATGATACTGACAATTAATATATTTTAATAACATTGAATCAACTAATAAATTCATTTCCCGTAATACGTTTAATCAAGGCCTGCTTGATTTTTTCAAGCGAAATTCTCTAGCAGGCCTTGCGTCTAATATTAACTGTCAAAATTAGTTACCCCCCGCGATATTCAATTTTTTTTCTAATATCAATTGTCAGAACACATAGCCATCTTAGATACGTGATTTTACTGCTTATACTCAAAAAAGAGATTTTTGCATTTTTCATGCGACCCAACGAACCGATTTTGATGATTTTTTTTCTGGGTCATAGAGAATGGTCGGCTCTATTGTTATTTTAATTTTCATCAGAATCTAAGCAAATGTAATATTGAAAATGATTTTTTTTAACATTTCTTCAGCTCATATTCCAAAAGTGTTGGCCCTACCAGTCTGGCCAACGAACTCATCCAAGCTATCCCAAAGACCGATTTTTGTACCAAGTTTCATTAAGATTGGTGTATTTTTACGGCAGTTATCGTGGATATACATATATAAATATATATATATATAAATATATATATATATATATATATATATATATATATATATATATATATATATATATATATATATATATATATATATATATATATATATATATATAAAAATTTTAACGAACGGTGGATATGGGTTCCTGAGGTCCCAAAACGAACTTCTGTGCAAAAATTTTTCGAAAATTCAAAAGTGAGGATCTCGTCATTAGCTAATTTTTTTTAAAAAATTCGCTAAAAATGCAAAAGAAGTAAAAACATACACACACATGTATTTGAGGTATATAGCGAAATGTATTTGTAGATATGAAATAAGATAAGGGAAGGTAGAGTAGTGAACAAAAAGCTGGTCAAATCGATAGCAAATCGTTTATTTTTTACGCAAGATTTCGTTGAAATTCTCAATTTATTTTCCTATTCGGTTTTTTTTTCTTAAAAAAAAAAATAAATAAAATCTCCAAAGGCAGCAAGTACCTTATATAGCGAATTTTTTATGTATCTACATACTGAAATATTAATTGCAAAACATTCTTATGATACTGACAATAAATATATTTTAATAACATTGAATCAACTAATAAATTCATTTCCCGTAATACGTTTAATCAAGGCTTGCTTGATTTTTTCAAGCGAAATTCTCTAGCAGGCCTTGCGTCTAATATTAACTGTCAAAATTAGTTACCCCCCGCGATATTCAATTTTTTTTCTAATATCAATTGTCAGAACACATAGCCATCTTAGATACGTGATTTTACTGCTTATACTCAAAAAAGAGATTTTTGCATTTTTCTTGCGATCCAAAGAACCGATTTTGATGATTTTTTTTCTGGGTCATAGAGAATGGACTGCTCTACTATTATTTTAATTTTCATCAAACTCTAAGCAAATGTAATATTGAAAATGATTTTTTTTAACATTTCTTCAGCTCTTATTCCAAAAGTGTTGGCCCTACCAGTCTGGCCAACGAACTCATCCAAGCTATCCCAAAGACCGATTTTTGTACCAAGTTTCATTAAGATTGGTGTATTTTTACGGCAGTTATCGTGGATATACATATATAAATATATATATATATATATAAATATATATATATATATATAAAAATTTTAACGAACGGTGGATATGGGTTCCTGAGGTCCCAAAACGAACTTCTGTGCAAAAATTTTTCGTAAATTCAAAAGTGAGGATCTCGTCATTAGCTAATTTTTTTAAAAAAAATTCGCTAAAAGCTCTAGGTATATGGCTGATTGATCGAAAAATAAATGTCACTATTTGTTTATCCGAAATTTCGATATCTATCTGGATTTTTATTTGTTGTTTGAATGATTTATTTGTCTGCGGTTCTCGTAATAGCTGCTAAGCAAACTTTCGAAGATTGTTACGGGAGATGTTGAAACAAGAACGAAATTTTGTGGCCTGTACAATAAACGAAGTTTTATCGTTTATTTTGATTGTAGCAAGAGTTAGTGTGAGTTTTTCAATATACCGAAATATAACCAAGATAGAATTTTTAAATAACTGACTCAAGAGAAACAGTATCTCGATCGCAATCATCTTTTTACAGATAGTTACAGAATACCATCCAATAGTAGTTCGAAATATTGACAATTTAATTAGAATCAGATTATTGAGAATTGAGCGTATTTCGGCTACAGAACAGTCCAGTAGTGTACGTTTTTGGGGTAAAACTTTGTCGGTAAATTTGCTATTTTTTGTTGTGATTCGTAAAAGACACCCTTAGAGAACAGCTCTTATTAACGTAGACGGTAATCGATAATTACTATCGAAGCCGGTGATTTAGATCGAAATTGATGATGGTGTGTAGTTTCACCAATTATCCACCAAACATACCTAAAACAGAATAATAATAACGACTGTATCGCTAAAAATAAACATAATTTGTAGCTTCATTAATTTGTAATTATCAAATAAACATCTCTCAAGTTTCGCCAATAATCTGTATTCTTTTTTTTGAGCCGTAATTATTTACAATTCTCTAATTCTATCAAACCTTTTTTCTTCTACATTACCCAAAAAGTACGCTATAAAAATAATATTCACAAAAGATTAACTCTACAAAAGTAATTTCCAACATCAATTCCCGTACATGATTCATAATAAGTTTGGTCTTATCGTATTTACTGAAGCCGGGGTGTTTTTTTTTTCCCAGATAGTGGCAGCAACGGAAAAACGGACAATGTTACAAATTATTGCCATCGTATATTTTCTATTGGTCGACGATTTAGAAACGTATACAAGGAAAGTCTTTCAATGCACCCTACCCTGATAGTTACAATAAACAACACTAAAAATTCGATGTCAATTCTTTTACAATCGTATCTGACAAATATCCAACATCCAGCAGGATAGCTTCCCTCATCGTGGGGGAAAACTACAGGTGAAATTGTGTGTGAAATTATTGTCAGTGATAGACTAATATGACAGGGAATATTACATCATTGTTGAGATTAGTGGTAATTGAAATGTCAGAAAATTGAAGAACGAGCACTTGAGGTCGATCCAATTCAGAGATGGTGGTATTGTTTAGTTTTATTTTATTTATTCTTTAATGTATGGGGATTTTAAGATGGATTTAGAGAGATGTTGATGCAAGTTCTACAAGCAGAGTAGAGGGTTAATCTGATTATTTGAAGGTTAATGAAATCCTGTTGCTATTTTCGATTTGAGACTATACACGTCGAGTAGCAATAAAATTTCCATAAATTCATTATTAAAACACTCTGTAATTGAAAGTGTTGGCCTGCCTCTAAGGGGTGTTGACTAAGCATGAATATTTAATAAAATACAATAAATCAACAATTTCTCTATGTTGACAAAATCTTTGGAATTTTATTTGAATGAATTATTGATGAATACGAGACAAAAATCACGATTTATTTTATTCTTTTGATTTAATCAAACATTTATCTTGAACGTTTCACCATCGTTCACCTGTGAATTCAACAGAAAGTCACCTGTTATTAACACGATACAGCTTCGTTAAAATATTACGGTTCAAATAATTCATAATAAATACAACACATGTCTCTAATGAAAGATTTCAGTAAGCAGGCGGACCACCTCTGATGATGATGATGATGATAATGACGCTGAGAAGACCCTTCTGGACCGATATAACACAACTGTGTTTAGTTTGAAAACAATCAAATGCCATTAGTATAATAATAAATGATTACCATTATCGCTAAAAACAACATCAACACAGATGTTCACTATCACTAGAGAAATAACAATCGTATATTGATTATTAACAAATTGATTGTCTTTCAAATATTCTGTAACTGTCTTCAATTCACATTTCAATTGAATTTGTAAAAGGATCCGAAAAATAAGATGTTTTCAATGTATTTTATGTTACTTTTATCAGGCCCGTCTATTGAGACAGTACCGAATTTTAATAAAATTCATCACTGATGTGGAACCGTATTTTAATTAAAACGGTTCCGAACTTTCTACAATAAATAATAAAATTTGCTATAACAATTCTTGATTGATTGTCCAAAAAAGTTGCGTTTTAGTCTATATTCATCCACATCAAGATTTCAAGTTTAGTGCTTTTGCTAAACTTAAATGAGCTTTTTGATTTACGGTTTACAGATAAAAAAAATTTCCTTGATTCTCTGTTTTAATATAAAATAATATCTTATAGTGTCTTAGAGACACATATTCAGGCAGCAATATTAGATCTTATCAGTAAACAAATTTCGATAAGCTTTATTCAATTTTTGTGATTTCCATTAGTACAATTCCATTTCTAATAAATCCACGTATTTTCGAATTTTTAATTTTATCTACAAGCGAATATTTCAATAGAAAACTGATTGGTAAGCAGAATGAGTTTAACGGGAAATTCAAATCAAATGAAAAATGATAATTTGAAGGAATATTAGAGATTTCAGGAACAAACAAATACTCAAATCTAACCTGAAGATTTATCGATTATTTAAATTTTAAATGTCTCGATGAGAATTTAGAGAAAATAATCAAGCTCTAATAATTTTTAAAATTAGTTCTCTTCGGCACACTGTCTATAAAAATCGATTTCTATTGAAAAGAAAAAGTATTTCATATTTCACACACATTGAACAGTCGTTATTGATAAATGAATCTAACTCAAAAGGGTAGTCGAATTAAAAATAAGCGATTCTAACAAATATTGCCAATATTTCAACAATAACAATCACCTATACCTCTGTAATTCAGATAGTTCAACCCTATAATTCACCAGTATCTTATCTCGGAAAAGAATGGAACTCTACTTGGAGTTAAAGGAAGAAAAAATAAGAATGGTTAATATACACGGGTATTATTGAACTAGCTTCCGTATTTATTTCTTTTGGGGTTGCAAAATATAATAACAAAAAGTGAGAATGTTTAAAGCTTACCAAAATGTAATTTTGATTTATTTTCATATGACATGATAATATTTTTATGTGAAATTTATCTTACAGAAGCTTTTTCTAATATTCGCTCAATCATGATTGATCTCGTTTTTTCGTCGTTTTACTGCAAGCGAATTTGCAGAAATTTTATTTTATTGGAAATAGCAAACGGACGCTAATATAAATTATAATTACAAATTGTTATTATTGCTATTATTGCAATAAAACCTGAGTTGTCAATTTAGAATCTTTTAAAAATAAACGTCCATTCAATTATTGTTTCATTTTATAATTTTGTTTCGTTGTCGTTTTTTTGTCAAGTTATTTTCAATATTCCTGTTGGATATTGAAAGGAAAAATCAACAGCCAACTGTACATTATCATATACCGTCTACGTTAAAACAATATGACAACCGAACGGGATTAATTTGCATCACAAATTGTAACACAATTTGGTCCCGAAAGCATTCGTTGGCATCCTTTATTCTAATAAATTTAATTCTTCAAGAGAACAAATGAAACTTTTAGGCTTTTGTTACGAATTACTGACTGTTTCGTTACTATGTTGAAACCCCTAAACAGATGCAGAAATATCATTTCTATTCAACTCCATCACTGTCAACACCCTTTCATTGTCCAACAAAACGTGAAGAAATACCTGATGCGTAATTATTGTTTTAGATGGGTGTTATATACGGTATAGTATATTCCTATTATCCAAATTTCTAAATATACAAAACCGAGAACAATGTCTTTGGTATAAGGACACAATTTAGATACTTCCTTAATTTAGATATAAACACACATACGTAGATCTAAGACGTAATATACACGATTGTAACAGGAACTGTTTAATATAAAGGGAATTCAACTAAAGATAAATTAAGATATAATGCCAACGGCACAACTGACCTCTTCAATGGAAACATGACAATCTCATTATACAGCATCAACATCAAAGACTGCAAATATATGACTTGATTAATCCTAAAAGAAACACTATAATTTTCACGAAATTCCCTGAAATTTATCGATTTTTCAAAACTAAAAATTTCTCGCTTTTAAACTTTATAAATTACTAATTAAACATTAATTAGTTTTATAATTAAACGAATCGCTTACCTTTCGGCAATCCAACTAATAACGAAACTAAAATCAAATTAACCATACAGCGCATTTTTATCACTTATAACCACAAGCACTCCATCATCATTTCCATTTTTTCTTATATCCCAAGAATATCACAAAATTTAACACTCAATAGAATACGCAATTTCACTACAATAACATCATTAAATATACAAATCTTTAGATAAGAGAAGAAAAAGATTTAACGATATTATCTGTTGACAGCGAGCTGTTTAGTAGATCTTTCAAGATAACTTCCCTGTTAGGATGCTGAAGACGCGCTGGACCGAATGACGAGTAGTTATGCCTGTATCCAGTTAGTGTCAAAACATTTGAGAGGGTAGTTGCGCAAGCGTCACCACCATCCTAGGCTTTTTTGAACACAACAGTGGTGCAGTTAAAGCTCCCTTTGTTTACATTCTAATGAAACACCCTAGAGGGTAAAAGTATACGATTGTAGTCTAACGACAACATATCGATCATAATCAAATAATACAAGATGTCCTATCTGTACAAATCCGATGATTAATTATCGTCAAGTTTGCAAGTTTAGAGCTTCCTGGATGAATTTACGTATAGATATTAAACATAAACAAAGCGTTGATTGCATATACAACAGGTGATATCGGAGCTGTAAGCTAATAATTTAATTGATTATTATGGATATTTGAAGATTTCGTCCATTAAGACAATTTCCATTGAAATTTGTATACTGTGAATAAAGAATTATCGAAATTAACCATGTTTAATTGGTAGTTTGTAAAATGTTGGAATGTTCGCAATTGGTTGCTGCAATTATTCCATGGCGTTTATGGATTCATCTGTTTCAAGCTTTTTTATTGCTTCGATGCATCCGTTTTCGCTACTGTAATAGTAGTAATGGTGGATTATTTCACATATCTCTCTCTAGTTTTTTTTCTTAAAATCAATAATGTACCGGTAATTTTGAATATTCGATATTTAGAGGATGTTGGAGAAAATTTAAATGGTGGTAGTCGTGGTGAAATTGGCTATTGTAGATTTGTGATAACGGTATAATCAATGTGACAGTTAGATTTATTAATTAAATCTCCAATAGAGTTGGTGGTAGTTGAAGTGTTAATTGAATTGTAATACCTGATGTCTACTAACTACTACACAACATGACTTGTTAATGAATGGAGGAAACTATAAAGTGGTAACATATAATTGTTATTATTATTATATATAAGTTTATTAAAGGAATATTGCATTGTTTGAAATATTCAATACAGATTTGGTTATTAATTATGAAAATTTCTATTCCGATTGTATTGATAACAACATTTACATCAGGATATATTTAACGGATTTAATAATAGCCCAAATGCTCAAGCTATTAATGATTTCAGTTATTATGGAAGTTCTAGAATTAATCTTTGTTAAAATTTATTGAAATGCACTATAACGATAATATATTCACTCCAAAAATCACATGAAATCAAACAGAACAAAACAGTCTCAGATTCGTTAATAATTTCGAAACAACCACATCTTCATTATAAGGACCAATTAAAACGACATCTCTCAAATAGCCTGCACTTGTTATTCCATAAATATCTCATGTTAATTCAATTTGAAAATAGCTAAATAGGAAATAAATCAATGATGCATTCATTAATTATAAAGACGGTTTGTTTACTTAAATGAAGGTTGAAGATAAAACGTATACTTTTAATTAACCCTCTAATTACACAAAATAAATAACATTGCAAAGCTTATAAGTAGAGAATCCTCGATATCGCTCGTTAAATTGCAGAAATCTTACAAAAGTCTGAAGAAAAATTTGAGATCCTGAAACAAACCAGTAATTTAACAAGATTTACTCCTGCCCTCTTTTGTGCTCTCCTTCGAGTTGTTATTTTGTCGAAAATCATGAATTCTACAATTATAAACCGAGTCAAAATCTGTCAATCTTAATTCAATAACATTAAAGTGCTTTATAGAAGATGAAGAGTTTGCTCGTTTTCGAATTCTATTGCAAAAATTCTGGCGATGTAATTAGTCTTGTCTAGCAAGTAGTTGATTGGAATCTTATACTTCTTTCAATTTTTATATATTGAAAGGTAGAACAAAACGGATGAGAATAAAAAAAAGAGCAAATTAGTGTCTTTGATCTGAATCATTTTCAATTGTACGATGCCTATTGAGTCTTGTCTAACAGAGAGTCCATAGAATTTCATTTCTAATATAAAATACCTGTTCGCTTGATGGAATGCAAGTTATGAAATAAATTAACTAGAAATACTCAGATATTCATTCTACACGAATGTAAGCGCATTATTTACTAATTTAACTATGTGTAGATTTATCTCTCGTCTATTGATTCTCACGATATAGTTATTAATAGAGTTTGAATAATATTCTCTAATTGGAAGTAAAAGAAAAATATTTCTAGAATTTCATACGCTTTAGAAATAGGGGCGTACGTTAACAACAGATTTATTAAAATCGATTTAGAGAAAGTAGAAGGGTTGAATATTTTATAGGTGTCGAGTTTTCAAATAGTTTCTAAACGGATTCCATTTGCCTGTTACAGAAACTCAAGTTTGTTAATTCTAAACCAACATAAATTCATTGAAACGTTTAGTTTAACAACAAGGAGAAAGAGCAAATTTCGACCTAAAATAGACTTTAATAAAACTATAAAGGTCGATATTTACACCCTTTTATTGTATATTTTGACATATTGAAATCAATGTAGATTTGGTAACGATATGGAAACATACATGGTTAATTAAATGAGGGTGAAAAACTTGATGGTCTACCATTATTGTTTCACTTAGATCTTATCATTCCTGGCGGTTTTACTACACATACTTGTATACTGTGGAATAATCCCAAATATTTACCCTTTGATATCCTGGAGCATTTTGTACATTTCCAACTAAATTACAGCCTACAGCCGTTTCATTATTATAAATAGAAGTAGAAGTAATAGTGATAATGATGGAATAGTATAAGAGACTTAAATTATAGTGAAGAATGTGCAATGTTTAATTGGGAAAAATTAAACAGATTTAGACAGGGTCGGGTTTTGTATGGGGTTAAACCCGTTCGAAAATTATAGCCAAAAGCAAAGACACTACGACAAGCCCACTGTCACTTCAATACCACACTACTAAATCAAAGTAAAACCCCTGTATACCGCAAATAAACAGATTATATGGCCGTGGGTAATCCAATCGATAACAGACAAGGCGGGGGTGGATTTTTACTCAATGTGGAGTATTTATTTCAACAATAATAAAATTATTTACATTTGTAAATAATTTAATGAGTATATCGCAACAACAACGAGAAGAAGAACGAAGGTAAGATCTTGTAGGTTTCTAAATAATAAATAGGGCTAAAATTGGAGATACCCTAGTTCCATTTAAGTGTATTATTTATTTATTTATTTATTATAAATGGATTTTATGTAATCTTATTATATTAACCGATAGTTGTATTATCTTTGTAAATTATGAAACAAATAACCGTCAACACTATTTTTTTATTGTATTTAAAGAATTTTATGTAGTATAGGGGATGATGTGTATACTTGACTGTTTATGTCAAAGAAACAAGGGTTGGCATGTTTGTGTTTCCCAATGGAATATTAAACAATTCACCCTATGTTTGTCCATAGGGAAATCTCTTGAATTCTATGAATAGCATTTTAACAATTTCGCAAAATGACAAATATATCCAACATAGACTGTAACAACACGACATCAAGATATCGAAATTTGAGAAGAATACAAAAAAAAATATATATAGTATAATCATAACAATGTTTATTAATTGGGTTATTGTAGAAACTCATTTATTATCAACTATTATCTCGGTTAAATTACAACAAAACTGGTTGTAATCTGTCTCTTTGCTTGGCCCTTCCATTTTCGATATAAATTTGCGTTGTTGTTGTAGGGTGAATAACAAGAATAATTACAGTAATTTCTATGGAAAATTATTCTCAACAACAATAATAATTATAATCACCCTAATTTTTCTTACATCTTACCACTCTATTTCCATTTATTTTTCGGTCGATGTTATTATCATCAAACTCGAATAAGTTTGATGTGGTAACATAATAATAAAGTAAAAAAAAAAAAAATTTGAAACCACTATCTGTTACATTGAACAGAGTTCATCAAGACGCTTTTCAGGAAGTCAACTTTCAACCGCTGATCACACCGTATTCATTCCAATTTAACAAACATTGATTGTAAAGGATGTTCGGTATTGAAGAAGTGGAATTTGATGAATGATGAGGCATCTGGGGAGATCACAAAAACTCTATTAAAACTTGTAACGAATCGATAAACTTCATGGGAGTTTATTTGATTTATTTTATTTTATTTTATTATTCGTCATAAAGATGGGTGTATCTGTTTGTGTGATATTAATGAGTATATGCAATAACGATTCAATATTCACCACATGGTTGGAGATTTTTTCACAAATTTAGACGGTATTATTACAGGATTAACATCGATAAACAATCCACTTATAAATATTTAATGGCACGAATAATGGGACTGATGAATAGGACCAACTGAATTATCAATCAGTTTATATTGTCTACAATATTGTAAAGCTGAAAGGATGTTTGAATCAATATATGTTGAATTCTAAACGAAAAATCAACAAACATATTGAATTTTTTTTGTATTATTATACAAATAAAACTTGCCAAGAACTAGAAATATTATATTTCAAACTAGGGATGTTTTAAAGTTACATTTTGTGGTAAATAAAAAAACCTCAACAACATAATATCAAAACAGTTGGCGTTTATTCATGTTTCAATAATGTACAATTGTCAGAATTCTTTGATCCTGCAATAGCTACCATTACGGCAACTATACTCCTATTGCATTCTCATTGAAATACAAACATTTGATGCAGAAGTACCGCAATACTTTATTATTGTCGGCCGTCCATTGCAGTCATCTTCTGCAACATTGACTGAAAGCATCATTGGAACTAAAAATTGTAGTGTAGTTTACAAGACACAACGATTTTTAAGTTAGTCGATTTCACATTTTATACAATTGAAATCTTCAAAACAGCACACAAGGGAAATGGCACAATACCAGAACAAATATAGGGTATTTCAGTCATCTATGGAGCCTAACAATAAATTTGCTCTAACTCTTTCATTTATTAATAGAATAAAATAATAAATATAAGAATTTGATAGGGAACACCTAGGCTATCTATTGGGGGTGAAAACTCCCTTAAATAATAAAAAATGTGGATATTGAAAAGCGTAACAAAATTTGGGGCAAAGATTGGGATCATCTACTAGCAGTAAATTTAAAAAGTATTGTCGACTCGTTAAACTACAAAGTTTTATTAGATTGATTTAAATTGTGGATATTCCGTTCAAAATTTTATTACATATTTTCGGTCTTTTTAAATTTATTACCAGTAAATTGGAGATTCCCCTAATCTAAAATTCAATGACTCTCTCTAATATTTTCTGGCAAAAAGAAATTCATTTTTCAATAGTAAAATATTTTTGGATTTAGTAATTTTTCATATTGACGTCAATTTCTCTTTTTTCCAATTAGATAGCTTACGTTCAAGTTCGAATTTGTTGCTACCCTCCATAGATACCTGAAAGACCCTGTATAAAAGGAACGAAACACGTATCTGTGTCTCTGTTACTCAAATATTTCATGTTGAAATAAAGATTGCAAGTGAAGTTTGGGGTGTATTTTTTATCCCCCTCAACCACATTTTTGATGTTAACCTATTTTGCGGTCGGTGTTAAATGTGTGGTTTCACCATAACTTACACGTATTGATTTAGTTCTTGTCAAAACAAATCAACTAACACGAGTTAATAACTCGAATAACTTCTAGACAAAAAAAAGATCTCCAAAGGCAGCAAGTACCTTATATAGCGAATTTTTTTATGTATCTACATGCTGAAATATTAAATGCAAAACATTCTTATGATACTGACAATTAATATATTTTAATAACATTGAATCAACTAATAAATTCATTTCCCGATGTTATTTTAATATTTATGATTTTTATTGAAAAATACTTTTAATCCACAAACAATAAGAAACACTAATAAAATTTCAATTTCACTCGTTTGAAGTTTGTTGTTTGTCTAATCAAGGCCTGCTTGATTTTTTCAAGCGAAATTATCTAGCAGGCCTTATTGCGTCTAATATTAACTGTCAAAATTAGTTGCCCTCTGCGATTTTCAATTTTTTTTCTAATATCAATTGTCAGAACATATAGCCATCTGAGATGTGCTATTTTACTGTTAATACTCAAAAAAGAGATTTGTGCATTTTTCTTGCGATCCAATGACCCGATTTTGATGATTTTTTTCTGGGTCATAAAGGATCGACGGCTCTACTGTTATTTTAATTTTCATCAAAATCTAAGCAAATGTAATATTGAAAATGATTTTTTTTAACATTTCTTCAGCTCTTATTCCAAAAGTGTTGGCCTTATAGGTCTGGCCAACGAACTCATCCAAGCTATAGCAAAGACTGATTTTTGTACCAAATTTCATTAAGATTGGACTATTTTTACGGTAGTTGTCGTGGATATACATATATAAATATATAAATATATAAAATGAGATCTCGTCATAAGCTAATTTTTAAAAAAAAAAAATTCGCTAATAAAAATACGTTAAACAGTATAAGTAAGCATAATTTTCGATCAGACTTATTGTTAATAGTGAGAAAAAAATGCGTATGCACCTACACAGATTGCTTTGGCTGTATAATTGCAACCCTTAAATCCAGTTATTACATACACTTTATGGGTATAAATGCAATTAACCCTTACCATTAAACATTAATTACACCCTTTAATTCTCAAACTAATAAGTCTCATTTATCATGTAAAGATTATTAACTATATTAGATACTCGAACTACTGTAATTTTTCGATCTTGTTCCAATTTGTATAGTTATAATTTATAATTTTTAGAAATCTACAGTTAGATCTTATGGTTGAAATATTTTCAAATTCTATAAAGAATTCGAATAATCCAAACTTGGAACATAATTAAAATGCTTAAGGATTTACCTAACATTGAGTTTCAAAGCAATTTGAATGAGAAATATAAGCAATGGTGGCTTATTAATCCTAGTTTTTGTTACAAGAATGAATTCATTGAAGAAAACAATAAATAATAGAGGATATTATAGAGAGGAACAATAAACAATATCTCTAAATATCATCAACAGGTACGAGATATTTAGGAATGAACGTCGATGATGGTTGACTATAAGGGTAGTCTCATCCTTAAACGTAATCAATAGACAAATCAAGTGGATAATTCAATCTGGAACACTATGCATATTCACACGAGTGTTTGGCATAAAATACATAAATTAGACGAAACATAAAAAATAAGGCTTCCTGTTAAACATTGATAAATCTGTTACATTTACTCAAATCTTCCCGTCTGATCTAAAATCAAGGGCGGCTGTAGGAATGGTCTTTATGGGCCATAGCCCAGGGCCCCATTAAATCAAAGGGTCCCCAAAAATTGCAAGAAAAAATACATTTAGTATAATGATAGAAGGGCCTTGTGTTGAATACAGTACACCTTCTCCTCAATGCTCTAAACTCTAAAAGGAAATAAATACATATTAAATTGAAAATTTTGTCAAAATTCTGAATTATAAAGAAATGTCTTGGAGCATAACATGCTCCAAAAAAAGCACATATATTTTATAACATAGCCAATGTTATTTAGTTGGCATTAAATATTATACATAAACAAGAGCAAATTGAAGACGTTTTCCAAACCTCAGAAAAATTTCCGGTCGACTTGTTAGTTTTCCGAAAATTTAGTGGAACTGTGAAAAATTCATTGCAGTATTTTTTTGTACAGTTTTATAGGTGAACATTACCTTACTTGAAAGCTTATTCATGGAAAAATACTCGAGGACATGCTCGAAAACCTTTTGGAAAAATTAGGAAAATTTTCCAACAATTCATATATTTTTTACCTATTGAAAGTAATTATTTTGCAACAGTTTGTAGAGCTCTTTATAGACTTTCAGACCCAAAATAGTGTCAGTATTAGGACCCTTAAAGTTTACAGTCCACCCCTGTCTAATGTGATGATATTTGCCACATCTTTTAGATTTTACTTGAATATACGTAATGTTGAATCCGGTTAGAGCTTTTATAAATGCCATATAGTAATGCTATATTTAATTACGATTAAAATTAGACTGTCACTGTTGATTTAATTTATTCATCTAAAATTCTGCATACTCATAACAAACACGTGTAAGAAAACGTACAATAAATGGATGATTGTTTCACAAATTGACTACAACTATAACATTAAATATTGTTTTTTTATCGGATAATAAATCATTTTAATCTACGTGGTGGACACAGTGTGTTAAAAATTATAAAAATTGTCTCGTTTCTCGGTCTTTACAATACATTTTTAATCGAATGAAGAAACTTGATTTATGACAAATTTACAACTTCTATAAAACTGAAAAATTCCCACTGGTCGTTGAATTTAATATTGAGTGTTATTTGAAGATTAATTCTATTTATGATGATGTAAATGGAGCATTTACAGAATAATACAAACGACAAATTACTGTTATTATTATTATTATTATTATTGTTTATTAATAAAGATGATGACAAAAAAGCGTTTAATTAATATCGTGAATATCTGGCGCTTAATTCGCTAAATCCTATGTCACCTTAATACATTTAGTCTGAATTTAAGCGTGTTGTTCTATTTGGAATAGGTTTATATTAGTTGTGAAATGCCCAGTAGAGCACAGTTAAGAGATAATAGTTAATTCTCGACAGGCTTAAATTTCCCACCATCGCCACTATGACTATACAACACTAGAGTATCATTGCATCCATTTCTAAATGCGAATATTTATGATGTAGACAGCCACTAACACATAAACATTAAATTATCCTGTTTCATAATAAATTTTAAGAAGATTCAAATGCACAATGTCATCGAATATCCATCTGTTTTTTCCTTTTACTAAATAAGCTTAGTTAATTGTAAATCTTTTATAATATCAAATGAAAATGGATTATTTATTTCAGCTATTTTAAATTCACAATATAGGAGAGATTTTAATACAAAAATCCCATATTTCAGACAGGTGGAATTACGTTAAAAGTAATTAATTTAAACAAGACTATCGCATTCCAACAATCCTCTTTGAAAAGAATCTAAATTAATACAAAAATTCTCAGCTATATATAGATCAAAGCGTATAACGTCATATTGTGTTGAATATATGCTGAAACTATCGACTTACAATTGAAATATTGAGTTGATGCAATATTATTAATCCGATTTGAGTTATGACTTTATACCTGACACATTTTATATGAACTTTATAGAATTCTCAATGAAATCATCCACATTGTATTCCATGATATGTAACTGATGATATTATTTCAATTTTGTATTGTTGCAATTGTTGTTATTGTCATCGTACGTAGTAATACAAGGGTTTAAATTTAAATACAATACAGAACACTGGTGGTATTTATTTGTAAGATCTACATTTCGACGACAGAGAACAAGAGCTTTTTGTTAATAAATACATTTCGTATACATGTTTCTCATCTTTTATGTGTCGTTATGTAGAAGGGACTGGAAGTAAGACATATTCTCTAGAGTCCTACACAATGTACAATTAAAGTTGAAATAATTTACCGAATTACGGATAACATCTTTCTTGGAATACTACAAAATCAATCTAGTGTCAAAACTTACTTGCTCTAATCGGCGCATCCACCAAAATCGTTTACATCTAATTATAAGAAAAACTAGTCATGTTGTGCTTGAATTTAACGGAAAATTCTCTAGTATTTTACTATGAATTTATAGACTTTTCATCAAAATAAGTCGGAAAAACGTGAGACAGTAGAATAATTGGAATCACGAATTCGATTCGCGATTCTCATGTACGATTCTTGATCCAACTCAATAGTCTTGTTTCTGTTCATTTTTTTTTCCATATTTGAGTACATGATTCTTCTAGATACGTTTACACATTATACATTATGTATATATCTTTCAATGGCTTGCCATCTTTCGCATCTTTTCATCCTCTAATGTTTAAATTTCAAGTCGCGTACTTATTGTATAGAGCTCTTTTTTAATTAATTTATCTCACTGAATTGTTAAGATTCATTACACTTTTTTTAAAAAAAAAAATTTATCACAATACAAAGTGTAAGGTCAACTGGATAATCAAGTCGAAGTATAGGGGTTGACTAGGAGATTTTTACTCTTCTTTGATACTTTAGAATTTTTTTTAATCTTAATTTAAAAAGTAGTGACGAATTTGACGTCAAACAGTAATGAGCGCTTGCAAAGAATACTTCACTTATTATAATTTTCAAGACTGTAACTGTTGGTAGTAAGATTTTATAATATTTCGTTCATTATCTCGTTCGACAACTGAATCATTCAACATGTAACCTAAGAGGCCTGCTTTACTGATTGAAATAAATGTTGTGGCGCATCCACCAGAATTGGTTTTTTAGCACAGAACAAGAGAACCACTCAATAACTTTCAAGTTGATTGTTAATTTTGTAAATTTAAGTAAATAACTGATGTATTAATACTGGTGGATAGGCGCCTTACAACAGTACAATAAACCGTCCAGTATAAGTATTTTTTCTCCATTGATTGATTGTTGAATTTTTTATCAGTAAATGATAGACTGGTTCGCTACTGTTGTTAGTCTGACACAATCATTCCGTTAATAATTGATGATGGCTACAATGTTGGCGAATAGTGGGGAAAAAATTGTTTTCTTTTCTTTATTATTTTTGTTGTTGTTGTTGTGAAAATTTACCATTCGCTAATTGATTCATTTAACGAAATACATTAACAATTGAAAAGATAATTGTAAAATAAACAAACAACAATTTCAACAATGATGATTATGTTATATAACAATAACAATCAATTGGAAATTATTCTAATGAAATTTTGGTTTACCAATAATTGACAAAATACGTAATTATTATTCGACCATAACAGATGGTTATAATTACAAATTAGTTTGTTATATTTTGATTATAATATTTGCATCATGTCTCAGTTGTGATAATAAAGTTCAATAACTGATAATCTTTTATATTAACAACCTAAAATTTAAATTAAGCCTTCTTTAATTGGTAAATTTGATTTATAATTTTTCTTGTTTGACTTTTATAAAATTTGGTCGAAAAGGAGAAATTTTAATGGATTCAATGATTGAAAATATTAGTTGTTTACTAACAAGTAAAGCAGTTGGAAATTTTAATTGGCAAACTACACTTCACTTTTATTATAAATTGCTCTATTAGCTAATGAAAGCAATTTCAGATTATAATCCATATACAAGATTCACTGGTGGTCGTTAGAAAATTGCACAATTATTTTCGAGTTAATATAACAAGCAATTCTTCGTGGACACTTTAGACTAATTATGATATAATTTAAAACTATAAACTGATGAATTTTCTTTAAACAATCAATTTGTTAAATATAACAATGAATTTTATAATCATAAATATATTATTCAACTAATTTAAAAGTAGTAAAGTAATTTTAAACGTACACTTATAGAATATAAATTTTTGGACATGTTGAAAACACGTACGCCTTTTCTCAACGTGCTAGAGCGAGTTTATCCGGATATTTGTAGAAAGTTTTCACGTTCACACGAATTACAACTGAAATAAGTTCAGATCCGTGTGCTAACTGTAATTACAGTTCTTCTTGTTACGACTTTTCCTAGTCGTTGAAAACGATTCTTAATCGTCATTAATTGTATAGCATTAATTAAAACATCAAGACAGTTCAATTGTTAAACGACAATTGAATTCGTTTCTAACTATACACACACACACACATACACACATAGTAAGTGATAATTGAAATGTTAGACTAATTGGAGTATTTTTCATTTTAAACGTCTGCTGGACAGATCAATTAAATCGCAATTTAATTGAATTTTATTAGGGTTTTTTTATTATTGATTTAAAGATGATAAATTCGTGGAAATTAGACGAGTTTTTCCATTTTGTCTGTAATTATTCTGTCCGCCACCACCCGCAGGCAACAAGAATCGTAGAAATTGTATTAATTAAACCAAGTTCTGACCTGGAAAATTACTATTCTGTTGTTTTAATGATCGAAACGTATAAAATAACAATTGATTTTGACAATGAAACTTTTAACAGTACATTATTGTCAGGTTATATATGGAAATTCGGTTATAGAGTGCGGTATGTATGTGTACATAATACAAAGAGATCCCTTGTTTGTTGTGCAATTAATGCAAAACAAAATGATCCTATTAAAAGGGTTAGTAAATGGAGACTTGTATCCTTTCAGGCCACATTCCACGTGCACTAGAATATCTTTGGAAGTTTATCTATGAAAGGTTGAATATTGAAGACTTAATAATAATGGATCATTCCAGTAAAGTGGTACTTGTTGACAATATTCCACTAGATTTTAGAATATTTTAACAACTATATCTACTCAACGCTTATTTATAACCATTGAAATGGAACATTAATAATCTACATGGAAAGTTTATATTTCTGGTACAGTTGAGATGACAACATAATTTAGTATTTTGTTAAGTCAAGGTTAATTTTCTAATTTAAAGTTTACCGGGTATCGTAATGGAGAAATTATATTCTACTACAGTAAAGCTTTACAGCTTTTGTTAACATTAAAGTTTGTACAATTTAATTTGGTAAAGTTATAAATAAAAAACTATACTGCATTGTTAATCTATAAAATAGTCCTTTGTTATTCCTAAAATATAAATCAACTAGCTGTTGCCCGCTGCTTCGCCCGCGTTAAATTCGGGGTTACGTAGCTCTATAAAACTTGCATTATCACGGCTAAATAACGAAAAAAAGATTGAAACTAATTGGGAAACGAACCCATGATCTTTAGATTGGCACTCTACTGTTTTACCACTGTGTACTACAGTCACTAAATATATACAGTCAGCTATCTTGATTTTAAATTCAACTTCTCAATGTAACTAACTTATAGTTTCAAATTCGAATGTCCCCATTAATTTGAATTTGTTAATGAAGCTTAAATCTACAACGGAAATCTGTTAGAATGTATCATATATCATATCATACGATACCTTCATATGATTCATATGTTTTGAACGCTGATTCGCATATTCAACAAATTGTTTTTTATCATAAGTAGGTATATGTATGTACCTAATAGCTTTTGCCCATAGCTTAGGATATCGTAAATACATTTTAATTTACGTTCATTTATGTTACTTCCATACAAACGTTCATCCTTTATTTCACCCCCTTACGGGTGGAATTTCCAAAAATTCTAAAACGATTACTTATTGTTTTGTAATCAAAAGCCCAAATAGGAATAACGTTCTATGATTTTAAATTCAATTACTTAAAAAACCATCCCCCATGTCACCTTCTTAAGGGTAGGATTTACAAATATGATAGATCATTTGTTTATTGTTTTTAATTCAAAAAAGTAAATAATAATACCTATTCCTTGGTTTTAACATTAAAAATGACAGAACCCCATACAAACCTTTATTTCCCATTTCATACCCTTAAGGGTGAAATTAAAAACATGGCTGAAACACCTTTTTATTTATTTCTGATCAAATGCATAAATATAAAGTTTCATGCTTCTAGCTTAAAAAATGACGTATTTCCATACAAACTTTCATCTCTTATTTCACCCCCTTAGGGGTAGAATTTACAAAAGCTCAAATAGTAATAAGTAATAAGTTATACCACCTTGTGAAACAATATTATCGCCATAGGTATATCGACTACATACTATTAGTGGATAGTAATAGTTAATAGTAGTATGTAATTGCTTTTTAAACTCCACCCCCCCCCCCCATCACGCAAAACTGAAGCTCATAAATAGGTACTCAATCTAAAATTAAAATCAATTTAATTTTCCTAACCAGACTTAAAAAACCATAAAAATGATACCCATATTGATTTTCAAATTTTTTTACCCCATTTCACGAATTTAGGGGTTGATTTTTAAAAAAGCCTGAAACACGTATTTGCTTATTTATTGACACTTATTTAGTACTTTTGTGAATTTTCGAATAAAAAAGTTTATCTAATTTCATTTATCCATACAAACTGTGGACCCTCGTTTCATCCCCTTAATGGGTGAATTTTGAAAAATCCTTTCTTAGCGAATAGCTACGTCATGATAACTATCTGCATGCCAAAAAATCTATCTTTTCTTGTTTATCCATACAAATTTTAGACCCTCGTTTCATCCCCTTAGGGGGTGAATTTTGAAAAATCCTTTCTTAGGGGATGTCTACGTCATATTAACTATCTGTATGCCAAATATGGCTGTCTAATCTTGTTTCTCCATACAAAGTTTGGACCCCCGTTTCACCCCCTTAGGGGGTGAATTTTGGAAAATCCTTTCTTAGCGGATCCCTACGTCACAATAACTATCTGCATGCAAAATTTCAACGCAATCCGTTCAGTGGTTTGAGCTGTGCGTTGATAGATCAGTCAATTACGGTCGCCTTTTATATATATATATATATATATATATATATAGAGATTATAACAATATTTATCCATAATACAATCGATTTATTTATTATTAAAGCAACGAAAGCGAATGAAAATCGTTTTAATAGAAAACCGCAATTTTTATTATCCTCAAAATAACAAAATTTAATACAATTCTAAAACTGTAAATTACCAAATTTGTTGGCCACCACGAATCATTGATGCATATGGCAATAGTTACACGATAAAGCTCTATAATTTGAAAGTGTATTTGATTAATGAAATGAACAAATCGGAAAATCCCACTGATTTTAATTAAACTTTCTTTCATTCTGTTACCAAGAGCCAACAACAAAGAACAAAATTATGAATGCACCATTTTGTTTATTAAATAATATTTTGAAGAGAATTGTAAATAATAAATAATAATCATAATAATAATGTCTTTGTAGCATTTGTATTATTCTACGGTCAGTCTGTTTATTCAGTAAATATTTCCATTGCATTTGATAACAACAGAGAATGAAATGAGAACGAGTAGAGAGTAGATTAAAGAACGAATCAAACGTTTTCTTTGTAACAAACTAGAGAAAATAATCTTTAAGATGAATACACAGTTCGAAATTCTTCTATTTTGCTGGCACTCAACAATTCTTTTATAAATCCTTTACAAAAATATCATTTCTATTATTGTTAGCCTTAATTAAATATCCACTAGTGTGATATTGTGTGTTTTTTGAAGATTTGACTATGTTGTTATACGTGAAACAATTTTTCCTCACCCGGCGCATCCACCATAATTTTAATTGTTAAAAATTATAATTTACTTTTTCCTCAAAACTAACATAATCAAAACAATGATAGATGCGACTTAAGTCGGAATCATGATTTATTAATGAGCCAACTGAAGGATTGTAGAAGATTCTTTCCCTGCATGTTGGGCAACTACTGATTTCTACAAACTGTAAGTTCTATTTTCTCAAATTTTGTTAGGTTTTTGTAAAACTTTGAATTTTTCTAGATTAAATTGTTAGCAAGCTACATAAAAAGCAACTGATCTTAAATGAACTGTTTGATGTGTAGTTCTAAAATTTGTTTAATTATCTAACGAAGTTCAACATTCTTTAACGAATAGATCAAATGTAAATCTAAATCAAACGAAAGAGTTGATTTTCCAGAGTTTATTCAATCCGATACTCATATTTTCATGTTGCAAAAGAACAACAAATCAAACTTTTTCAATTAATTTTACCAGCTAAAAGTATTTAGAATCAATCAATGCATAATTTAAACTGAAACTTTAACTGTATTCTTTGTGGAATTATTCATTCTAATATCATAAAATATCCTGCAAAATATGTTTTTTTTGTCATATTTTTAATCTAAAATCTTAAAATTAGTATCTAGAATTTTAATATAGAGCCTGTGTTAATTGAAATTAACTTGGCTCATTTATTTCAATCAATATTTGAGGTTTTTTTTTATTATTGCAACAAAGAAAATGGTTTATTTAGAACCGAGCGCATCCACCAGAAATCGTCTATTCTCCGTTTTTTTTTTTTTTTAATTAACAGAGTATTTTAAGATCAACGACCATTACAATTTATTTTATTAACTTAAACACAATTTACTCAAGTTTTCTATTAGATAACAATGGCGTTGCAATTTTCTCAATTTACTGCCTTTCTATACTGTAAAACTAAACTGTTTATTATCAATTCTATTGATTTTCACAGTATTTATTAAAGAGAGTCTAGTGAATTGTCTAAAGTTTAACTGGCAATCTATCAAAATTAAGCAAATGATTTGCATTGAATTCTATCAAGAATCTTCAATTAATTCATTTAATTTTCAATAAAAAAAAAATTAATGATAGACTTTGTCTCCGTTTAAAAATAAATTACCTCCAACAAACTGTTGCATACCGCATCTATTAACGTCAACATAAATGATGAATAAAGTTGGACGGATATTACAACACGGTTAGATAATATGAAAGCACACTACGGTAAAATGTCATACCATTTGAATTTTAAATTGGCAGTTGATTATCTAAAAGCCATCTAAACTAGATGACTTAAATACGTTGTTGAAGTTTTTAAACAAACGTGTTCACCGATCTATTGCACCTTTTACCACCTGTGAATCTACATGTAAGTATACAATATTCATGTAAATTTAGTGATGATACAAAATAAACAACCCTTAATTTACATTAACCATGTTTAAGGGAAATTGGTTTATGATTGGCATGATCCGGTAGTGGCACTATAAACAAATTAACCGACTCACTACTTTACTGTAGAACATACTAGAATGTAACACACGATGATATTTAACATTATTTTAAATCAACCCTCTTAATTATATTTGTAATATTTCTATTTTTGAGGTTTCCAATCATTTTTGGCGATAAGGGAATTTTGTTAAGAGGAATTCAGACACGTTTGGTCAATGTTTAAGCCGAACTCTTTAATATAAGTCCAGATTTTTTTAAATCTTTATCAGAACACCTTCATATTTATCAACCACTGCATTGTTTCCCAACGTGTGCATCGCGACATCTTCACGCGCCGCGAAATATTACAAAAGCTTTCATTATTATTTGTTCGTTTGAAAGCTCTTGTGTGTGAAAAAAAATCATAAAAGCAAAATATTGGTTTAATTACAGAGACCTCTTCGATCGTTTATCAGAATGAAATTCTCAGTTTGAATTTTTTACGTTTTTGATAAGAAAAGCAAAGCAAAAACAAAATCTCAATTATCATTAATATCAATGGGAACGCATAAATCTATGGACCATTCAGCTTCTAATCCGTCCCTGTCTAGACCATATAACGAAGCTCTTTGTCAAAATTTATTCGTTAACAGTTGTTCGTTTTCGCACAATTAGTGTTAATCTATTTAGTTTAATAGTTTTTTCCATTCTTTTTTTTTTAAAGAAAAGATAAAAAATATCGACGTTTCACTGGTTGTGTAAATCAACCATTTTTTTATTTCGGTTCCTATATAACATTTACTATCTTGTAATACAGAAACGGTAATAACGGTATTCTATAACACAATTGTTGCAATAATTTGTAATAAAATAAATTGGTGAGATTCTCAGGAGCTGAGAGTATCAGTCGTCTCAGATAGAATTAAATTAAACGTTCACTAACAAAGTTTACAAGATTACGTGACCTAAGATGAAATATCAATTATTTGGCGGCAAAATCTCATCTTCTATAAGTTATAAAGATGATATTTATTATAACAATTAGATGTATTTTACAATAATTACCGGTGAAAAATTACAATTCAAATATACAGGATGGCCTTTTTAAATGTGGTCGATTCTTATAATAAACTTCTATTAGTTGACAAGCAATTCGAAAAATATGAGGATCATTTAAGCAAAATTAGAACATCATAGCTCATTTGGAAGATGGTCGAAAAAACGATCGATTCTGTCGATGTCGCGATTTTCAAAAACTTGCAGCACACTTAAAATGGCTCATCTTGGAATGTCTGCATTTTATTGTAAAACAGATGAAGTTATTCTTATGTTGGTCGTTTTAAATTTTAGCTCGTTTTTGAAAATCGTAACATTGTCCAAGACGACTAACTTACAAATGAACTACGAGGTTCTAATTTTGTCAAAATGATCTCCAAAAACCAAAAATTGTCCTATAAATACTTAAATTTTATTCGAATCGCTCGTCAATCATCAGGAGGTTTATAACATTCGACCTTATTTGAAAAAGACATCCGAAAGAAAACAACAATATGCACAATTTGTATTTTAGAATAACAGGAAATAGAAACATAAAGAATTCAACAAAGAGTTGAAACATTACCAGATCTAATGATGACCATTACAATGTTTGGAATTTTGATTAATATGATAGTATTCTGTATCGACTATTCAAAGAGAATTAACTGAAAGAATGAAATTCTAGAAATGACGATAATTACTCAATATCGTCAATCAGGTGAAAACTTCAACTATACAAGTTTATTCATGTCGATCGAAACGTTTATAGAATTATAACTCCGTAGTTCATTCGGAAGTTGGTCAAAAAACGCTCGTTTCTGACGATGTCGCAATTTTCAAAAACCAGCTAAACACGCAAAAAGACTTAAAATGATTCTCCCAAAATTGATTTTTTTGGTTGTTTTCTTCATTTTGTTTTAGAGCAGGTAGGAATATTTATCATTCTTTCTAAAATGCAATAGAGAAAACCGAAAAAAATCAATGTTTTGAGGCTCTCCGAGTCATTCTTAGTCGTTTTGCGTGTTTAGCTCCTTTTTGACAATTGCAACCCTATCCAAAACGTCCGTTTTTTGACCTACTTGTAAATAAGCTACACGGTTCTAATTTTGCTAAAACAATCTCCAGGTAGTCTCCTAAAGATGCTTGAATTTGTTTTTTTTTGAATCGTTTATCAAATAATGGGAATTGTCATAAGAACTTTTCGTTCGCCGTGAATAACCCTGTATTTTGTAAAAAATTGCCGTACATCTGATAATTCAGTTATTGATTCTCCTGTACCCTTTTCAAGCATTCCGAAATACTCAACTTCAATATATTATATTGCTTTGTTATATGTACAATTAGATTACATATTCGTATCGAGTGAAAGTATAAGTGGTGGTGGTGGTGGTAGTTTCTAAAACTTCCAACAGTTTTCTAACAAGTCGAATTGAATTTCGTTTGTATTGTATGGAAACTTAATAAAATATTCATAAACGAAACTCGTTTCAAACGTCGCAAATATATAGACAAGTAGATAGTTTTTAATGAAATAAAACTCATGTTTTTGATATAAATGTGAACCTTTGATACGGTAATTTGACAAAAGTTCACTAACATTTAAAATAGTACAACAATAATAATATTCCATTCAGGTCCTCATTGCTCATCTAAACTGTCTATCTAACTTTAGAAATAATAATGGCGCTATCAGAAACTTCTCAGTTAGATAGCTTCCCAATCGCATCTAAACTAAACTAAATTCACGACAATGGTAAGAGTAATTGTTATGGAAAAGTAAAGGATAAAATTGCTGTTCCTATTCAAAATAATTAATAATGAATCAAAAAACACAATTTTAAAGCTAACTATAGTCTACTTTAAATTATCCGATTTTACATCCGTTTTTTCATTCCGAGCAAATAAAACAAGAAATTTGTGTCTTTACACCATTCGATTTCTTATCCGAGTCGCCACATCCGAGAAATTTCATTCGATTTTTTCAGAATAGAACGCCCTCTAATTTCATCCGAGTTTTCGTTCGAGACGCTAAAAAGTGTCATGCGCAGTACACTATTTTGAGAATTTGAGGTTAAACGTAAGTTGAAAGCATGGTATCGCTTAATATCAACTTCTGTTTTTTAAATGTTAGCGTCTGCGTACATACGCAACTGACTTGGTTAATAGAAAGATGAAAATATCTGAGATTCGAAATGAATTCAAATAAAAAATACATAAGAAAAATCGCATACAAAACTCGGATAATATAAGGGGGTTTTAGTTGCAGCTTAATAAATAAACGCTTTATTACTCGGTCTTTTATGACAATATTTAAGCGCACTAATACCTACTAACGTAAGTAAGTCTAGTAGACAGACAAACCGCATAAAGTCGAGAAAGATGGAGCCTTTTTTTAAATTATTATCTCAAAAACACTTTTTTACGGCTCAAATTGTCTAATTATTAACGAAATTGAACGATCAGTGAAGACCGCAATACCAATGAAACTATTATAATTAAAAACAAAAATACACAAAATGGATTGGATAAAAACCGGAAATAGAATCATCTCCATTAATATATGGAAATAACAATATTTCCACAGTAATTTACAAAGTAAATGGATTGTGAAAATTATACGATCACCGGAAGTGTTAAATATACTCTCTCTCTCTCTATTCTTTGTTTCCATTTCCTAAAACTATATTTCCGGTACAACATATGTCACCCTTTATAATGGTGTTATAGCTACCCAGTGAGTCACCAGTGATTCGAAAAATATTTCAAGGATTTGTAGGGGGTCCCCAGTGAACATTTTAGCAAAATTAGAACATTGTAACTCATTTGGAAGTTGGTCAAAACGCTCGTTTTGAACAATGTCATGACTCGTGATTATCAAAAGCGATTAAAAATGATTCAAATCGCTGATCGTCTCAGCGTTTTTTTTATTTTACTTTATTGTATTCTACGAAAAATGGGAACATTGCAACCTGTTTGAGAATAAAATGAAGAAGACGAGAAAAATCAACATCGGGAGAATCTTCGAGTCATTCCAAGTCATTTTAAGTGTGTAGCAAGTCTTTGGAAATTGCGACATCGTCAGAAATGAGCGTTTTTTTGACACACTTCTAAATGAGCTACGAGATTATAATGTCGCTAAAATGATCTTCAATAAATCCTTGAAATATTTTTCGAATTACTCGTCAAATAATGGGAGTTGCCATAAAAACTTTTCGTCTAAAGCCGGGTCCACACGAGAGCAATGAGCACACACAAACAAGGTGAGCACACATAAATGCTCAAGTGTGGACGGTAAAACGAACGCGAACGCACACAAACAACCTGAGTCGACGGCTGTCGGTTTTTTGGAATTGCTCAAAGGAAATGTGCGCCTTGTGTGCGTTTCGACTTGCTCTGTCTGGATGCTTTTCGTATTAGTTTCATATTGGTCATACAGACTGCATAGTATTATTGCTGGTCCACGTACAACTGGAGCAGTACGAACACTAAATATAAAACACACAACGAACACACTACATTCCCGTTTACGCACAGAACGAGCAAGTACATTTGCGTGCTCGCCTTATGTGTGCGTGCTCAGGCTGTACTTGCTCTCGTGTGGACTCGCCTTTACATGCCTTACCCGGTAGTTGGAAAAAAAATGGTATAGGATAAAAAATGTGAACAATATAGAGGGAAATTTGCCAATCGAACAATATTAGACAGAATCAGAAATTATTAATAAATAGTTTTACGGGAATTTCAAAGGATCATAAATTCACCGACAGGCTTTGATGTTCGAATATTTGACTTTATTTCAAATTGCCCTAGACGACAAAAAAAGAGGTATTCCGTTCATTTTTAAATATAAATAATAATAAAAAATTATTTAGTATCAAATATCCTTAATTTCACCTTTACAATGTGCACAACAAGTCGCCCGATCGGATGGATGTTGTAGATAGATCTGTTCACCAGTTAAAGACATTGCTGTACCCCTTAGAGCATTACAGATTGCCTCCTGTTTTGTTGAAATTGTCACTGGATTTTGTAATAATTTCACTGCATTCTTCTCAATTGCAGTAATTTGTGACAATTTCAAACAATCATCGAAGAGTTTTCCACAATAATTCGTATCGATTTGACAGATTTCACCGATTTGTTTACTTAAATTACAATTAGTATTCGCTAATACGATAATATTACAATCTTTCAATGGATTCAATTCGATTTTATCATTGCAAATATGTTGAGCAATACCGTTTAAAAAACAATAAGTTTTTAGATTTTTTTCATGAACTTTTCGACGTTCTTCTAATAAACTTTTAATAATTGATTGTAAATCATTGATACGTGTTTGTAATGCTGATTTCCATCTAGCCAATTCTTCAACCATTAAACTAGATGCTAAAAATTTACTTCTCCATACTTCACATTGGCCTGATAACCATTCAGTTTGTTCTTGATGTGATGTTAGATGATTGGCTGAATTCAATAATGCACGTGCTAATTGTAATTTATCTTCAGTTAAATGTTGTACACGTGTTTCTAAATCTTCACCAACTGCTGCAACTAATAATGTTTTCAATTCACTATTGACTTGTGCTTGAAATTTTAATTGATTTTCTAAATGTGAATTTGTTTCACGTAAATTCTTTATATCTGTTTCGTATGCTTGTTTTTCTTTATCCCATTGTTTCTTCGATATAAGATTCTCTTCGTTTTCGACAGCTTCCTTTTTCGCTTTATTCAATTCAGCCATACGCATTTCGGTCATTTGTGTTACCAATTCTTGAATTTCAACATTATTTCGTGAAGGTTTCATTATTGGAAGTTTCGTTTGATTTCGATTAGGCACAATTGGTTTTATTGCTGCTTTATAAGGTTCGTATGGTATGAATTTCGGTTCTTTTGGTTTGCCAATTAAATATTTCGGTTGTTTCCTTTCTTTTGGTATATATTTCGGTATTAAATTGATAATTTCTGATTTCGGTTCGATTGGTTGGAATGATGCTAAAGTCTCATCAGTAGGATGGATGTTTATTTTCAATTTTATTGGATTTTCAGGTAAATTCAATAAGGAATCGTCCATACCATCACCTGAAGTACGACATTTGGCAGTTTGTTGACTTTTACTTGACACTAAAATTAATCTCATAAGAATTTTACAATTCTAATCTAACATCTACTTACTAGGATACATTTTTTATACGTAATCAGTCTTTAATTGATTATAAATGTAACGTCATACGTGTTTAACAACTGGAAAAGAAATTATTTACAATCAGACATGTAATGAGGACAGAAGAAGGGATACTCTATGTACTCTATTCAAGCTACAAAACTTTTATCTACTATAAAGATACACAATTCGTTAATTACAATCTCATTAGTTTTATATTTAAAAAATTATTATAAATTATTTATTATTGCTAAACTATAACAAAAAATATAACCAAATCATAGGTTATTTTATTGACATATGTTAAGAAATAGTTAAATGTAGCTCAGTCTTCCAAATCTTATTAAATTTTTTACTAAAATACAGAAATTATTGAATAGAAACAATAAAACCGCCTTGAAATTGTTTAAATAGAACTTATTTCTAATAGTACCGCCAAAAGTTGAGATTTTTATTAATATTAACAAAAAAATTATCATAGAGCGACATTTAACAAATCATTTTCAAATATTTAGCTAAATATCAAATACCTATCCCGACGTTGTCATATTTACTTTATTGATCTCATCCCTTAGTATACTTTTTCAAATACAGAACTGTCTTAAAATAGTGACCGTTCCGCTCTTATTAAATTTGATAATAGTTAAAATGAGCAACTTATTTTAAAATAAGACCATTTAAAACCAATTTTACAATATTACATTTTACATTTGACATACACTTCTTAAAAATAAAATTTTCATTTTATTATGAGTAAAATCTGGAAACTCAAAAGAAAATCATTATTTAAAGGTATAAATATGTTTCTTGCATCTAGGTGGCTAAGATTCTAGGGGTGCCGACACGTAGGTTAGTGCCTACCCGGTGACCATCAAACAGTAGTTGCAATTGTGATCAGTTTTAGTTTTTTTTTCACCTTCAAAATATGTCTATTCTACTCAATTTCACATAGGGATAGTGAGGTTTAGGTACATATTTAATGGAACCCCGTCTTATCCTAGTAAATATTCTGTATACACACTTTACACTTAACACTTTTGGCCACCTTCCGTGTTAAAAAAAAAGCCGAATAACTCAACTCCAACAATAAAAACAATGTGGCGGAGTTATTGTTTCAATTGACGGTTGATGAAAGCTATTGTTCAAAGAATTAGAACTTAACTTGTGATACTTTTTCAAAGCCCTAAATTGATATATATAACACTGAAAAAGACAGAGAACAAAACTTATCAAAGAGACTCAAACGAAAAGATCCAAACTCAAAAATACCAATAAAGAGTTATAAGTAACGCCAGTGTAGCATTAACCGGTACATAACATTGACTGCTTAACAACTCGAAAAGTACCTAATAGATTTTGCTTATACACCACCATTATAGTATAGAAAAGTACTATACACATATGTATACATATAGAAAACATTCTGTAACTATAATTTAGATATTAAAAGACGAAAATGGGGGGTAGGAAATTGACTTCTCCTAGTATCAAGCAAGTTTCTAATAGAGCCCTACAAACACTTATAAGGTACCCAACACATTTTTTCTATGTTCATATTGAGTACATGTAGAAAAAAAATACCTGGCAGAGTTTTTATAATACTACATATGGTTGTCTATTTTTAATTATCCTGCAAAATTAATAAGAAGCTTGAATATCCATGAAACGTACAAAGTTACAAAATAAATTAAAAGGTACTTACTACTTGGGCTGGACGCATATCTGTTCTTCTCCCACGCTGTTCGAACTTACTGTAATTAGATAAAAGAATAGAATAAGTTAGTAATTAATAATTATGAAATATTGGGGTATCTCGAGTTACCCTTTTCATGTGCCTCTCGCCTAGATCCAAGGGATGACTTAGAAACGTCCAGAAAAGCACTAACACTCTAACACTAAACACTAGCACTCACATTAAAAAATTACAACTCGTATATTAATCAAAGGCTTGGATAAGTGTTTGAATTTTAGCGACTCACGTTGACACACAGGATAAAGTTTTACAATGACATTTTAGAAGTTTTGCCAACATAATTTTCAAAAAATACTAAACTAGTTTGGAAAGAAAGAATGATATCTTCTGGTGGTGTCACCAAAAACAAAATTCAACGCGTTCACTTACTTTTTTTGGTCGTTTTTTAAAACATAACCTTAGATTAAATACTTGGTTTAAGGGTGTTCTTGAGTGTTTTCGTTGGTGTTTAACTTTTATTTAACACTTTATTGACTTTAAGTAAAAATACATATATCGTGAATATTTTGTTAGAACTGTAATAACTTGTAATTAATTAATTTTGTATACCTCACTTTACGGTCTATGGCGAATCTTGGAAAACACAGATTACTGAATTAAGAAAAAATGCTGCCAACTTATCTCTTAGCTTGAGACTTAGTCAAGAGAGGGCACTTTTAGAGAATTAAACAACTTTTATTCTATTTCTTATTCTTCTATTTAGATACTTATTAAAATTAGATAAGTGTAGAGTATAATTCGACATAAATTATAATTCTACAATAATTAATTAATTAAAATTTTGTGCTGTGCAGAATAAGCTTGCCCTACTTATAGATTTCAAATTTAATGGCGATGTTGTCAGCTTAAAATTGATATTAGAGATTAAAAAACTTTAACTTAAGGTTTTAGAAAAAAAATTATTTTATTTGCTTTCATATATTAAGATTCTTAAGACGTTTTGAACATCTTATTGTTAGTGCAAACAAAATTTTTGCATTCTTGAAAAAAATGAATTAATTGTTTTTGATAAGTCTGACAACGCAGAAATGTTGTGTTGTCAAATCTATGTATCAAATTAATTGTCAGGGATGATTGATAAGATGTAAATTATCAATTATAATAATAAAAATTTATTTTGTTAAATGAAAAATACTTAAAAGTGCATAATTTATTAATAGGTATAGTAATAATTATCAATTCTTGTTGGTAATTATAATTTGTAGAGTTGTAAAATTTTTAGGTTATATCAAAGATAAGTTTAATTTTATTTATTCAAAAAGAAAAGCATGGATATTACAATTTTATTTAAAGCATGTGTAAAAACAGTCCGTACAACAAATAAATCATTAGGTATAAAAGATCACAAGAACAATATCCTTCGACAATCAAACAAAGATCCAAATCTACAAACAGCTAAAGAAATAATTAAACAAATAGCAAATTTACAGAATTTTTTAACTGAAAATAAAACAGCATATCTCAATGTTGTTAATTATCTATCAACTAATAAAACAATGACTGAATTAGATCGAGAACAAGTCGATAAATACGCTGAAAAAGTCACATCAACGTGCAATCAAATGATTAAAGATTATAAAAAGGAAATAGCAAAATTGTCAAAATCTAAACAGAAAAACGAACATTACATCAATATTATTGAATCATTAGAAAATTATTTAAAGCAAGTCTCTAAAATTTATACTGAAACTAAGGCTGTACGTGTTAAACGCGTGATTGATTCCCATAAAGTATCGAAATTAGAAACTGAAAAGCGAGAAAAACCGATCGAAACAACTCGAACAACAATGCCACCATCACCGACTACCCCATCGACACAGGATCGGATAGAAGAACTATCACCGGAAGAATTGCAAATGTTCGAAGCTGAAAATGAACAATTATTCAATGAATTAAATGCGGTATCAGAGGAGGTACGACAGATGGAAAGTAAAGTTGTTCATATTGCTGAATTACAAGAATTATTCACGGAGAAAGTGTTACAACAAGACCAGGATATTGAGAGGATAGCAACGACTGTTGTTGGGGCTACGAGCAATATGAGGGAGGCAAATGAACAAATTCGGCAAGCGATCCAACGCAATGCCGGTTTAAGAGTTTGGGTGTTGTTTTTTCTATTAGTTATGTCGTTTTCTTTATTATTCCTCGATTGGTATAATGATTAGAATTATTTTTATAGTATTAGATAAGGTTTAAAGGGATTGTGATTGTGATTAATCTAATGTGAATAATTCGAGTTTTATACAGTAAAAATAAATTTATTTGTTTAGAGTAAAAACGAAAGCATATTTCTTGTATAACTTTATAATTAATAAGAAAATTTTTAACATTAAACATATTCTGACTAGTATAAGCAATAACATTCAAAGAGTCTAATAACGTAAAACAATTCTCTTTCTTTTCAGTAACACTATTTATGAATACTATGAAAGTGAAGGATCACATTGGCAAAATACTCGAAAAGTAGGCACAAATCAATGTCCTTTCATTTAATAAAAATATAAACGGTTTTATGTTGTTCCAGAATAACATGTGCTAATTCTCTAAAGAAAGAATAAAATAAATGGAACAAAATCAATTCACAAGCTTTTTAAACTATAATCTGACACATTTTTTCATAGGTTAATTGTGTCAAGATCCTGTATAGGCGCACGTGGAGTGCTTACTGTACTTTCTTGTGATGCTGACGGTGCCTGTTGTTGTTGTTGCTGATTATTATTATTAATTATTGTTGGATTTGTACTACTACCCCCTGAACTTATATTTAATTTACCCATAAAATGTGGTATACTGAATTCAGGATTTGGTAATTTACGCATAATCTTTCCTGATGTTATTAAACGTCCAAAACCTTCCTGATGGGCAAATGCATAACCTGAACGTATTGAACGTCGTGCACGTCTTGTTGATGGTGTTCTTAATACATCTTGACTATGACGTGAACGTACTTGTGCCATACGTTGTTTTAAACGGACACGATCTGATAATGTTGGAAATACATCAACAAAATAAAAACGATAAGCTAATACAGGCATTATTGATATTGTTACAACTAATACAGTTGTAAACCAAAAATTCGCTTCGGACATTGCTTTTGTTAATGAACCAACATATGAACCACCAATTACATAATTATAGAAGTAATCAGCAATGAAATAAAATGCTAATGAACCCCATATCATTATATGATTGATTACCGTCCAATACATTGTGTCCAGTGCAATCTGTAAAATAAATCTAATTATTTACAAACACAGAGAATGTTTCATAAAAGTAAACAGAAAAATAGACCCGTTCAGTGATTTACGCGGAGTACCCGTTCAAGGTGAATTTGGTTTAGGCGGACGAAAGTCGCGTAAATTGAGTCTTAATGGAAAAAAATAATATAAGACAACACACCATGTCATTCGCTCAACTTTGATATTTTTGTAATTGTAAATTAATTTAATTGTTTTGAATTACAATAGTGATAATGACGTCGAACAACATTTATCTACTATTGTTTTCAAGTCATTATTTGTTTAAGCTAGATATTTGAGATAAATATATATATGCGTAAAATGAAATCTATACGCCCGCGTTAATTACGATCGCGCATATCAGAACCGCGTATAAGAAGTACAGCGTAAATAGAGATCTAAATTGCCGCGTAAAAAGTGTCACGTAAATTAAGGATCGAGTTTAGACATTTTTGTCTAAACTCTAGGTTGTAACACTCTGTAGATTGTAGAGCAATAAATACCTGTGCAGTATTGACGATAACCAGTACTGCAGCTGCTGCACTACAAAACAGCATATAATCGGATAAACCCTGACCATTTGGACTTACAGCATCAAAATATGTTCCTAATTATTTTAAAAATACGAAATTAAAAAATATTTAGAAAATTAAACAACTCACCAAGCAGTACAAAAAATAATACTATAGAAACAAAACATCCCTGAATAGCACTTCGGAAAAATTCTTTCTTATTAAAAAATAAATTAAGATGACCTGGTGTATATAATTGTGGATAAAGTATTGAATTTTTATCATTTACATCTTGATCAAATATACCAACACCAAGAACAGGTAATGATGTATAAAATAGATTATATACAGATATAAACATAGGATCGAATATAGTCTATAAAAATAAACTTAATTATTTGCTAATTATCTCAATTTTGTATAAATTAAAATACCTGGGCACTGAAGCCACAAAAGAATGCATACCAAAAATGGCACAATGTAAATGCAAAGTTTTTATTGAAAAAATACCGTAAGAAACTGCACATTCGATAATATGACCATCTACCATGTACTAATAAGAGACGTTCCAAAAAACGAAATTGGGCTATTGAATAATCTGATGCTAATACAGCTTGCATACCTTCTTGGCCTGAAATACCTACACCAATATGGGCAGCTATAAACAAAAAAAATATATATTGGAAACATTATAAATTTCAAATTAATAAAATACCTTTAATCATTGAAACATCATTAGCACCATCACCTATAGCTAATGTAACTGCATGTTTATTCTTTTTAACTAATTCAACAACTAACGCTTTTTGTAATGGTGTAACACGACAACATATTACCGATTTACATTGCATCACTACTTCAAGAAATAATCGTTCTAATTGTGGATGTAGACAATGTACTAATGAATGTCCATTTATAATTATAGCAAAACCGGCTGATGTATCACCAATTTTTGAATTTTCTATTGAATCATCATGATATTCCAATTGTGTACTGTAAAATTCATTATAAAAATAAATATTGTTATTTTAAAATCTTGAATGAATCGACAAATGTGTAAATTGTAACTATAAGTGCGTAACTATCAATTATTACTAAAAAATCATGCAACAATAAACATGAATTTTGATGTGTTAAAAAAATTAATGAGTCTGTTTCGTTTTAAACTAAATAAATCACCTGTACGTTCGATTTAAGTGTTTTTGTATCTATGGATTATGTTACACAAAAATAAAGCACACTAAATTAGAGAGCAAGTAGATTAGATAATACATCACGAATACTAAACACCATATAAGAACATCTAAATAGTAGCTTCTTCTAAAAGAGAAAAAAAGTTAAGATTATAATTAAAAATACAGTACCAAGCCCTTTTATCGTTTTCTATTTTTTTTTTTAATTGTGAAAAGATTTCAATTCGGGCAGAAAATAATGGTGAATTGATAACATTTTTTGGTGTTGATTCGAATCTCAAGTCTACCTTGCTCTCAAATTTTGATAATTTTGAACAATCTCATCATCATCATCATCAGCATCAACACCCCACCTGAATGTAACAACGCTGACTGCAGGTGGGGCCAATGTTTGTTGTTGCTGCTGTTGTTTTTGAAACGGTGGTGTTGATGTACCAACTGAATTATTACTACCATCCATACGACCATTTGTTGTATTTGCTGTTGTTGTTGTTGATGTTGCATTATTTGCTGCTGTAGTCATTGAAGTTATTGGACTTTTTGGTTGAAACGTATGCACAATTCTTATGTTCTCTTTAAATTTTAATAATTGTTGATGGACTTCATCATAAGTGGAAGCGTCTACAATAAAAACATCAACGAGTTCATCGGTTAATAATTGGCACGAATAACCAATATTGATTGCGGTTTCTATAAAAAAAATAATTATTATTTGCAATAGAAAAATACAGGTATTTGCAATAGAACAAATACCTTGTTTATCTCCAGTGAGTACCCAAATTTTGATATTAGCTAAAATTAAATTTGCTATAGCTTGTGGTACACCATCTTGTAGTTTATCTTCAATTGCTGTTACACCAATTAATACTAAATCTCTTTCAATTTCTTCATAAATTGCATCCAATTTCTCATCTCGACAATCTAATGAAATTGCAGCTTCTTGATGTCGTTGTTTCCAATTATTAAAGAATTCTTCATCTAAATCTCTTGAAGCTAAACACAATGTTCGTAAACCTTCACCGGCGAATTTCTGTAATTAAAATTTCTTGATCATTTTTAAATCATAAACAAAAATAAAATAATTACATTTAAATGTTCTTGTGTTGTAGTTTTAATATCATCATTATCAGCTTTTAAACGTTCATAAATAACACTATCAGCTCCTTTACAATACAAACGAAGTTGTCCATCTTTTCGTAATATCACAGACATACGTTTTCTTACATTATTAAAATCTAATATACATAATAGTTCATATATTTCTTTAACACCCATAACTTCAATTGTTATACTATTCGGTGTACGTTCTTTAAATACAAAACCAAAATTTCTTGCTGCTGATACTAATGCTGCTTCATCAGGTGATTGCGCTTGATATTCTAATTTACCATCTTTATTTTCTGACATAACTGTATGACATAAAGCTAATAAACGGAAAAAATTGAACACATGTTCATCATGTCGCCGTACAGCATCTAATAAATTGGTATCAAAAAAACGAAATTCCGGTTCATAATTTGGATTAAATGAAAAATCTATACATTCAGTATCTTCAGTTATTTCAATTACTTCACCAGTACGTGAGTCAATTAAATCACCATAGGACCGGCCCATGATTGAACACTTATTAAATGTCATTATATTTTGTGTAAGCGTACCAGTTTTATCAGAGAATATATACTCAATTTGGCCTAAATTAATTATTAAATTTAATTAATTTATAATATAATTGATTTTTTTAACTATACCTAATTCTTCATTAAGTGTAGTAGTTCGTGCTTTTGCATGTGTACCAGTCTTCTCATAATACATTTGCTCATCCCAATTAATTAAAAAACTCTGTACAAATCTTATTACTTCAACAGAAACATATAAAGAGATAGGTACAACAGTATTTAAAACAATAGCATATGAAAAAAATACTAATAAAGCTATAATGGTGGCACCACCCAATGGTTCCGAAGGCACTAACGTGTCCCACGGTAGGAATGTTTGAAAATATTGTCCAACCAAGGACTCCCATATACCACATGCCACCATACAAAAAAGGCACATGGATAATAAAAAAAATACTATCTACAATTATTAACAGACAACACAAATTAATTAATAGAAAAATAATAATTAAAAAAATATTTACCCCTATAATTAAAAAATTAAGTAGCCTATCTATACTAGTGCGTTTAAATTTGCTTTTACCACTATTTTGCATTAATTTTGTATCTTTGCCAGCAAAAATAACAACACCATAACACCATTGTGTATTTCTTAAAACACATCCTCTTAATATTATCTTATCATTATCTAATGAATATGATTTGCCTTTCCACATTAATGTACCCTCGAATTTATTTAATAAATTATTAGGTGTTTCACATATAATTTCACCATCAAATTCATCTAACATTACATCATCTTGACCCATTACAGCGGTCTCCATTAAACATTGTCTACATTTTAAATTTGTTTCACTAAAATACACATTTATAAAGAAATTAATAAAAACAAACTAATATTGAATAAATGTAAAAAAAAAATAAGTTACACGATTTTTAATGACAACAAATTAATTACATAGGGTAATTATTGTTTATTACGGAGTATATTAAGGCCACGACAAATGTTTGATAACAGATAAATATTGATTGAATTACAACGAATAGTAATGAATTTTTAATGTTTCCATAAATCATTAATGAAAATTTCAATAGAATTCAGATAAGACTCCCCCGATATAGTTTTTTCAATTTCAAAAAAAGGAAGATTTCACCAACTCCAGTTAAGCCTAATTAATCGTTGCTATGATTATAAGAATCGTTTTTATGATTTATTTGTTCCTTAAAATTTAACAAGTGTTGGTGACATAAACCCGTAATAGTTTATTAAGATTGTTAATTATGCGAACATGTAATTTATAAATAAACAAGTAGGTTTATTTATCTCGAAATAAATGATCTTTACGATAACTATCGAAAATTAGGGAAAGAAATAAAAAATAATCATCCCTTCTGGACGATATTCTTAAATCCTACCACAATTAGAGTTATAAACTAGCATTTTACTATAAACTCAAATATTATTCTTTGTAATAGGTCGGTTGTGTAAAATATATTTGTGTAGTTTTATCTGATTATAGCATAATAAAAATAATGATTCATTCTATGTATACAGTGGCTCATAAAAGTCTACGTACATTTAATATGTACTATAAATTCAATCTATTATTACACCTGTTTACATTGTAGGTATAAAAAGTTAATTATTAGAAAATTGAGCCATTTGAACATAACTAATTAATGAAATTCTACTCATTTTTATTGCAATTTTTGCTTTAGTGTATTTCTTGATGATGTACAACAATGTTGAAAATTTCTTTTAAGTAACTACCAAAATTGTGTTTAGTTGTCTGCAAACTATCCTAATGTTACAAAATAATAATAAAATGAAGTTTTGTAGTCTTTTCATTTGAATATTAAACCGATTTTTTTGAGCATGAATGTTTTATACAGAAATGAAAATCTAAATGTATACGATTCGTGTGAGTTTTATTAGTTGATGAGCGATTCGAAAAATATTTTAAGGATTTATAGAAGGTTGCATAGAGATTATATAAACAAAATTAGAACCTCGTAGCTCGTTTATAAATACGTCAAAAATCGGTCGTTTCTGAAGATGTCGAGATTTTCAAAAATGAGTTATGCACGTTAAACTACTTAGAATGATTCAGGGATCCTCCCAGCATTGATTTTTTTTTGTTTTTAACCATTTTGTTCTGGAATAGGTAGGAATGCTTCTCATATTTTCTAAAATGCAATATAGAAAACCAAAAAAAAATCAATGTTTTGAGGGTCTCCGAGTCATTCTTAGTCGTTTTGTGTTTAGCTTCTTTTTGAAAATTGTGACACTGTCCCTGTTTTTGAGCTACTTTCAAATGAGCTACGAGATTCTAATGTTCTCTAGGCATCCTAATATAAATCCTTGAAATATTTTCGAATCGCTCGCCAACTAATTTGAGTTTCACAAATTTTCATCCCTGTAGCTATAAATATTTAAAAATATTTACCCATCTAATTCAGATGTTTCAATATAACATAAACCATTAGGTTCACTAGTTGTTAATAATAGAATATCAGCAGCAACAAATTGATTATTGTCCATACGTATAACATCACCAACTTGTACAGCAGACCATTTATCTTGTACTAATTTACCTTTTCTAACAACTCTAGATTTACGATTATTGACCTGCGAATCTGATATATGACGTTGCTACAAACAAATTTTAGTATTCAAAAATTAAATAATAATAATAATAATAAAAATATTTACAATATCATCATATGCATCTTTAATGGCAGTGAGCCCTAATACACCAATTAGGGGTAATGCCGTTGTAACTGGTGTTAAACTACTGATGGCTGGTATCAGTTGTAACACTAGAAGGCACAAAAAATAGAAATTGGCCAAACGTTGGAATTGTTCGAATAAATTTAATGGTAGAAATGTTAATATTGAATATTTTGATGTTTTTATATAATTATTCTGTAAACAAAACAAAAAATACAATAATTAAATCTAAATAAAATTGTAATAAAGCGAAATTTACCGCATAGCGAAATTGTGAATTGAATGTCCTATCGTTTGCACGAATTCTTCTTTGGTTATCTATAAACAAATAATAAAAATAGAAAACTATAGAATTATTTCTATTTAACAAAACAAAAACTGATATGTGCCCATTCATTATTCATAATTCCATGATTAATTCTTATAATTCTTCAAAGAAATTATTAATAATTTAATATTGTAGTAGATAAAAAAAAATACAAGGTTATCGATATAATTAACCATTATTATCTTACCATATACACTAATACCCCTTCGATAATCTCTTGAATGATGCGGTGAATCCACTTTATCAGGTAAAGTGGTCTGATAACGTTTTTGGCCCCGCCATACCACCAATTTACTAAATACATTAATTATTGATTGACGAAAACCTAAAGTTCTCCTCTCACTATTATTACCAATATTAATATTGTTATTATTATTATTATTATTACCATTACCACCACTATTATTAATACGACCTGTATTACTACAATTAGTAACACTATCACTACCACCACTGCCACCAATACAAAGCACACTTGATTTTGATCTACTTATATCATTCTCTTTAATATGTCCTATATATTTTGTTTTAGTTTTTTGTCGACATTTTTTCCTTATATGTTTAGAATGATGAGATTTTTTTGATGGTTGTTGTTGATCATTATCATCATAGACTTCAAATACTTCCAATTCGTAATCCATATCGTTTGTAATTTTATAAAAAACATCTAGTCTCACCTCATTTATAAATTCTAATTATTATACCTTACACGTACATATTAAATACTATAATTAATTAATTATTGAACAAATATTAAAAATAATCACTAAAATAAATTAGAAATTAAATGAATAATACGTATGCATTTTTAAGTTTCATTTGTGGGAAATTCCTATTTGAAGAGCATCTCCAGGACGGACACTTTTACCATTTCTCTTTCTTTCTCTCTCTTATCAACTATTTAAACGAAACCATCCTTTTTTGTGGTTGTAAACAATTATTAAATAATAATCTTAATAATAATGATAGTAATAATCGGTTTGTTATCATTGCGAAAAAAACATTATCAATGAAGAAAAAAATCAACTGTCACTCATACAGCTGTCAATGCCCACTTTTTCTTTTTTTTTATGGAAGGAACGTGTCAACAGCGCATGTACAACAATGAAATTGTTGCATTGTCGATAATGTAGGCAATTGCAATATTTAAAATATTGGCGCGTTAATACTTTACAATTTAAATAAAGAATTTCAATTAATAAATAAATCATAAATATATTATTTATATTATAATAAATAGAAAAAATTATTTCAATAAAATCGAGTGAATTGGAGTATATGAAGCTAAAATTTGAAAATACTAAAATACTTGAGGTTTAAAGTCGGAAATACAAAGTGTTTTATCTAACTTGACACCTCTAGCCGCCATCTTATATCACAGTTATTTTAATTGTAAATCGGTAATGAACTTTTATGAGTCATTAACACCTATTTAGGGCAATTTAAAGGAAAATTCCTATACTTTATATAAATTTGAAATACAAATAATGTACTATCGTAAGTTTTTATTGATTACTTTCCAAACTCCATAATATATTAAATAATTTAGTTGGTTTCCTAATATTAAATAAAAGTCATATAAGATATAAGGCAATAAAATTGAATTTTTCCCCTTAATTCTATTGTTGTTTGTAATATTATTAAAAATAATTACGTAGTCTAGTTACAAAAAGATAATAAAAAAGCAAAGCTTTTAAGTATACAGATACTTAAATTAATTCATTTTAAATTTGTTAAAATTGTCCAAATTTTACTTTTACCGAACTGAGTGCGGAAAAGCTACTTTCACTAGTAATTTCTATCATCAAAAAGAGTGTCATTATGCACTGTTATAGAAATTCCCCTTTACCGAACTGAGTGCGGAAAAAAGTCACTAGTAGTGTCTATCATCAAAAACAGTGTCCTTACACGCTTTCATTGAATTTTTTTTCATTATTATTGTTATAAACTAATTGTAAGATAACCTTCGAAATTTTATTCACTATTAAAAGTAATGAATAATTCAAGGAAACACAAAAGCACAACATTCGTTTTTAAATCATGCATAAAAATGATTTGTTAAAATAGAGAGACAAAATTAAGTGCATTTATGACTTGTTAATAGAATATAAATTGATCTTAATCACACATTGGTGAGATTCTAATTCAACTATAAGAAATCAACTAGTGTAAAAGGTCATCCACGCACCATCATAATTTCTATTCTACCATCTCACTCAATTGATTATAATTCACATACAATATAGAAGAAAAAAATATGAATCATTTGTTTGAATAAACGAAATCAATTCGATTCGATTAGATTTGAAACAATGTAAAAATGGCGTCAATTGTTAAATGATTTAAATGATGGTCAGTGGCGTCATCCATTTTTTTTTGCAGTATTTCAACACAGCAAATTACACCCCTGTAAATTGTTAATTATGAATTATGAAATAAACCACGTACGTGTATGTAATTTAACAATTTAACAAAATTAATACAAACATTGATTATTGAATTAACTAAAATCGTTTTCGTGTAAAAAAACAATTCTATTATATTTTTTTTGTTCACTAATAATTCTCATTGTTAAAATAAATTAGAGAACAATACACCCATTTGTACACGGAATTTTTAAATTTGTTTAAAACTTTAAAAATGATTTTTTAATGAATCACAATAAAGATCAATATTTGTATACTCGTACTTTTACAAAATAAATATTTCGATCTGTAAATGTCGATTTTTTAAGTACTGATTGTTCTTCAAACCAATATAATCTGGATTTTCTTTGTATTATTCTCAATATTGATCTTACATAATTATTAACGGTTCATAATACAGAAAGAAAGGTGAAGGTTAATGCATCTCATTTTCCCAAATGATTATTATCTTTATTATCCAATAAAGAAATATTTGTATTTCAATCTATGAAGTTACACAAGAAGTGACATTTCTCAAGGGATAAAAACAGTGAAATATTGATAATATGACAAAAATTTGAAGACAGGGTCGTAATTATGAGGAGGGTGCTCTCTTTGGCAAAAAAGACGTCCCACCTGAAATCTTTTTCTAAATACGGCACTGAACATTGTTGATTCATTTTGGAGAAAAAATCGATTTATCGTTCAAAATCAAATTTAATCTATTACAAATTATGTTGAAAAATATTTGGAACTTATCCAATTTCACTTTATAATTGAATCCTAATAAAATCCTTATAGTATTACAAGCAGTGGCGTAACGGAAAATCTCAAGGACCTCCACAACAAAAGGCCTCTCTACTTATTAGTATATTGCTTAATATCTTATCTAGAAGGTAAATCATTTATTCAGGCACACATTTATGGCATTATTGAGCTAAAATATATAAAGAGAATAGATTTAAACTTTTTGAGCCCTCTTTGACACTGTCTTCCTCCGCACTAATTATAAAACTGAACTAACAGGGAATGAAAGAAATTTTTGTAAGAATTCCGAAGAAAGACAATAACTTCGACATTTCATCTCTTAAGATGGTCCGCTACATACAATTACTACCTTTCTCAAACGTTAGATGGCGCATTGCGCCACCTATTTACAGATTACTTTTTCTTAGAGATCAGCACTGCGATTTTTTTTTCAATTTAGTATAAATAAAGTTTAGACATGATAATTTTTTGAAAATTTTTAAACTAAGAGTTTATTTTTTTATCCAGTAGCGTTCAACCTTAAATAAACCCTTTTCTGACCGACAAAACAAATCATTAATTCCGAACAATGCACGCTATAGTTCATTTTCTCTCCCATTTTTTTTTTCTTTTGATTCAATCTTTTCAAAATAGACTTGAAATTTAAGTTGAGGAAACTTTTTCTAGTATATAAAATATTTAATGACAAGATAATCAATCAACTTTTGTGAATTTTAAAGTTTACGTTTTTAAATTTATACAGAATGCCCGTTAATTGGTGTATTATTTTAAAGTGAAAGCTTCAAATTTATCTCAATTATTTTACAGTGCTAATTTGAAAATTAAACTCTTTACTGATTACGTATCATCGTTCGTTTTTTTTTTATTTATTCCGTATTTCTACAGGAAAAATAATCATTCCTGTACTAATTAGGTAATAAAGATACGAGTTTGCGTGTCAGATGTTTGTCAATCGCTACTTGAACAAAGTTTATGTTGACAATCTCATTGACCCAAAAACAGTAATTTAACAGGGAAAAAATCCTCAATAGGAAACCCAAATCTCAAGCAATTTTTCTATTTTTATTTGATAAATTTTATAAATACACAGAATACACGTGTATTGAGCTAATTATCAGACTTTCTGTATACATACGCTATAATAATAATGGTAGAATTATCCAGAATAAAGGCTAGTATTTAGTTCAAAATCGATGTTGATAGACATTAAATCGTCGAATAAATGCCTCAATAAAATAAATTGACTTTTTCACTGATATTGGAAGGAAATGTCTATCAAACTAACAAACCTTTTGTAAATAGACAGTGATCGTTTATTTACTAAAATTAGGCACATATCAGTTAAAAATCATGCGAAAATCAAAAGGTACAACAACAACAAAAGGAACATTAGATATGATTCATTAAGATTATACACAGGATGATCTCAGGGAAAGTTACCACCCCATTTTATTGTTAAATAATAATAAATCAACCCTTTCCCCCTTTATCGTTATTTATTTTAATACTAAACTTTCTTACAGGACATCCTGTATATAATCCTATTAATAGATATAAAAAATAGTGGACTTACCTAATGTGTGCGTCCGGCTACTTCTAAATGATGCTCTACTAATCATCTTCTTTGTGGATTAAATAATTTTAAGGATTTGATATGATTATAAATGCTAACATAAGGACACTTAGAAATTTGATTTTTAAATATTATAATAATGATAATAATAATAATAATAAGGCCACCATCAAAAATTACTACAATAAGGCAGTAATTTTTTAAATATAGTTGTTCAAAAAAACGACCGTTATAATTATTCTTATTTTCTAACTATATCAATAAAAATTATTATTCTTTTCTATTTATATTGCAGAGGTAGTAGTAGAAAAAAAGGTGTAAGTCTCTCTTTTTTTTTAAATAGATCTACAAATAATTTTGTCTAATTTTCTTTGCTAAATTTTAAGTACAAAAAACTTGAAATAAATTAATCAATTAATAAGTTTTCTTAATTGTAATTAGTTAAGTACTACGAATTGTGAAGGATTGTCATGGAATTTCTTAGGTAATTATCGATTAATAATAATAATAATAATGATAATAAGGGTTGTTTCCAGTGGTGGAGTCGAGGATGGGGTTGAAATTGAAGGCGAGCATATAAGCCAGCCGTTCCACGGAACCCGTCCATTGACCACTCTGAAAAAAAAACACAAATCATAAAAATTATTATCAAGGCACAATAACATACTGTATAATACTGGAAATCGTCATTATCAAGTGGCTGAAATAAGTAATAAATCATAACAAGAGGGCAGTACAATAATAGAAATATAGACATTCTTCAGTGGTATACAGTATGTAAGCATATGTCCGTTTTTCACTGTAGGCTACATTTAAGGTAGAACCTGGCTTAAGACGGACCTGCTGTTATTGAGCTTCTCAAACGTTAGATGACGCTTGTTTCACAACGTCTTTTATATACATACATATGTATATGTATATTTATCCATATTTACTTGGTTTCAAGCGTACATTAACATTAAATATATGTACTTATTTCGATATTTCAGCTTTATTATTATTAAAATGAAGCTTCAATGTCATCAAAAAAAATTCAAGAGCTAAATAAAAATAACTTAGAAGTGATAAAAACTTTAAAACAAAATAAGGTTTTTGAGATTCAAAAAATTGTACAAAAACCATGTTTTTTCACTTTTTTCCGTAGACTTCCTACCACATTATTTTTAAATTTGGTATAAATGAATCTTAGACTAATATTAATAAGCTCTGGTAATTTTTGTAAAATTTTTGAATATTACGTTTATTTTCGATCCGGTAGAGTTCAACCTTAAGTCAAATTTAAAGAAAAAACATTGATTACTTTTAAATTTTAATTTATAATATTACTGGTAATTATTAACAAAAAAAATTAAGCTAAACTGAATAATTATTGTTAATAATTTTAATTAAAATTAAAACTTCTATAAAATATTCACATTTATGGTACTAATTTTGATATCATATACCTACAGAACGTTCGATATTTAAAGTAAACAAAACTATAGACAAAGATCCTATCAATTATCATCATACAAATCAATAGATATCCTAATGATTTATATTATACTTTATACGTTCACAAATAAATTGGACTACCTTCAAATTGATTATCGGACTAAAAAACAATCGTGAAGATAACATTATTTATTTGAATCATTTGTCTATATTTTTTTTGCGAAACTACATTACGATAAGGCTTATTATCTTCATTAATCAGAATGTAAGAACAGAGGAATGGTCAAACGATCCTAAGATAGTTCCAAGTCATAATTCATTACACGAGATTAGTTTATATTTATAAAACGAACCGCGGAGCGGGGATTTTAATAAAAAACGAGTGTAAGAAATGTGTAATTTAAAAATTAAATTCTTGAAATTTAGGGAATTTTGTAGCGGTTGGTATTATTAAACATGGCAACTATAAATTCAATTCATACATATTTCAATTATTCTTTTATTATTTCTGACACTTTTTTTCTGTTCATATTTTAAAAAAAATTATTATTTTGTTAAAAAATAAGGATTGGTAACACTGACATATATTTTTTTAATCAAATCATAAATTTTTGTAAGTAAAATACAGTAAACAGGAAGATTAATAACAATTTTCAATTGAGAATTTTTCAACACAGTTTGAATTTAAGTGGTAAACTACCAACTTTAAGAAAATAAATTACACTAGCTGTTAAAGAACAGTTAGAACAGCTATTAAAGCATTTTTTGTTGCCTTAACAATGCTATTACAGACGCAAAATAGAAAAAAATATTTAAAAAGATTCTCAAACTATGGATAAATTTCTAAAATAAATTATAACGAGATTACTATAGATTTATGTATAGGTACTTATACACAACTGTAGTCAATAATAAAAATATTGAATTTTCATTAACATTGCGCTTTATCATAAGATTTCCTTGTTAATATACAGTACGTCCATTAATTACTATAACAAAAGTATCATCAATAGCGATAAAAACGTTGCCTGTAGCGAAACATTAAATTCGCATTGTGTGTACGTGCAAATTATTAATAATCGTTAAGGATTCGTACATACCCACACGAAATAGACGCAGCGTTTTTATGAGATGAAAGCTTACGGATGAAGCTTACATTAGAGTTTTCATCTGTCACCGATACGTTATGTTATAGTTATAAACTCTCCGTTATAGCTTATACCTTATACGAGCAAAAATCATATCGCATAACGTCTATTTTTACAACATATTGAGAAATAACGAAACTAATGGAAATTTGTCGGTATAAACCACGTGTCTCCACGCATACTTGGATCAATATATTTGAAATGGCGGATACCGATTAGCTGATCTTACTGCTAGTAGTGCTAGTGGTGATTTAAATATATGTCACTTGTCATTATAACAGCTTAAATATTTCACGTAAAGCAAAAATGTTTTTCCGTTATAATGTATACCGTATGATTAAAGGTTATAAAATAACGTATCGGTGACGGCCGAAAACTATATTGAGACAAGCTCTTAAAAACAATTTGGCATTAGAATAAGCGTCGCTTATAAGCTTGCCAACTAAAAAATAACGATTCCCGAGATTTCCTAGATAAAAGCACGGAATTCGGTATTTATTCGCGGTACATCTTTTTTTTACTTAAGAGCATTATTGGACTCTAAAGAATATCATAAAAGGGACAATGTCGCTATTCCCATTGTTATATCGAAAAGTCTAAAATCACTTCTGTTGTTGAATTTTTTGTTGATTTCCGGGACAAATGGCGTCCCAGACTTCAAACGGGACGACTGAAAAAAGCCCTAAAAAAGGGACGTCCCGGAAAATTCGGGAAAGTTAGCAAGCCTAGTCGCTTATGATTTATGATGCTAAATAAAGGACGTACGGTATATATTCATTATCAATTATCATCAAACTGTAGCGAATCAATACAAATAAATAATTTCCATTATATGTTGACTAATAAATTGTATTATTTTAATAATAAATTGACGTATGTACATACATACAATAGAATAAATCTAACAATATTAATCCACAATTTGAATTGAAGACCACGTGTTATAATTAAAAAAAATAATAATAAAAAATATAAATGTACATACATTTTTTATTGGAAAGCATCAACTTAAATCATGAATGTGAGAAACGATACACCTGAATCTTTGTTAATAACACAATGATACATTTAGTGATTTTTATACAAAATCAATCAATCAAATAATCAATGATGAAGGGAATTATTGATGAAATTATCCTTGAAATGTTACAAGACCAAGGCGAAGTTTTATTCAAGATTTGTACAAGAAATTGTCTCAATTTAAGACAAAAAAAAAGGTGATAAAAGCCATCTTATCATTCTCGAGGTATTAATTGTAATAATCATGATGATAAATGTTAAATTACCTACCAAACTGATAATTTAAACGCACATGAGCTTGGTGTTTTTTTTTTCAACTTTTAATTACTTCATTTCACAATAATTATTATGGAAAAAAATCGAAACAAAAATTAACAAAAATCGCACGATCTTTTCGACTAATTTTGTAATATTAACGAGTAAAAAATAGTGTCATTGAAGGCGTGTATCCGTCGTCTTTTTGATAAGACTTTTTCCTTTTCACATACATACACACGTATACACATAAGTACTGATAAGACTTTAGTTGTTCGCCTGTCAACTTTAACGGATACACTGACAATATTCAAAGGGATGGCCAGTTGTATTATTGTGGTGTTGTTGTTGCTGTTAGCACGCGATATCCTATACATATATATTTCAAATATTAAGCTATGAGGTGGCGCAGAAATCAATCATAAAATAGTATCAGTGATAATTATTATCAATTGTTTTAATTAATATCGATAAGATAATTTGGATTGTTCTTAAAATTCGGTAGAAAAGCAAAAAATTCATAATAGTGTTAATATCTCATAAAAAATCGCGATCATAATAATGATTAATGACACATAATCGTTGAAATTCTGTTAATTTTAACTGAACTATTTGATAATTTGTCTTAATTTCATAGAACACACCTAGATTTCAGTAGAATTCTGAAAATCGTGTCATCAATATTGGTGTGGTTCTTTATTATAACTGCCACGTGCCAAGCCCTTTATGTTCTCTTAAGATGACAATAACAAAAGCAATAAAAATTAAATAATTAATAAGAGGTAGTTTATATTTAGGTCACTTCTGATTTTTAATAATAATAATAATTATAAGGCAAATATATCTAAAGTTCTCTACCCCCTATTTTCTCGCTCTACTACCACTAGCTTTAATGTCGTGACATTTCAAATTTGTGGAGCTTATGATGGGAAATGATAATTTCAAACATTTTTTTTTAAAGTATCGTACAAAAATACAGAGGCAGGGGATCAACTGAATAAAAATTAAAAAAAAAGAGATAATTTACAAGTAATGAATGAAAAAAAAACACCACAAAATTACACGTCTACACGAATATCACCACCGCATTAATATTTTATATTACACCGCCACCTCATTACAACCCTTAGGAATGTAACATTAATGATTTATTATCAATCTGGTGTTATGTTATTGCTATTATTATTACATTTCAAATGCTTTTACAGAATTAAAAAAATTATTAAGAAATATCTATTAAAACGGCATTATACAGGGCGATTCACTAAGTATCGATTTTACCAACGTTTGTTAAATTTTAACAAAGAGATAACTCAAAGAAACGATTATTTATAATAATCATAGCAACGATTGTTTTTAACTGTTCATTAATCTTGACTAACATTGGTGAAATTGTTCCTAAAAGGTAAATGAAATACATATTTTTTAAAAATAACTAAAATTTTCTCAAATTCCATCAATTTGTACTAATTCTCATTCTCATATACAATAATCGAAGATCACCCTGTACACATTTACAGATATTACTGCATATAAAAAATCTAATGCGACAATAATTATCGACACACCTACACAGCCACATATTCAAATACAGAGTGTTCCGTCTCATTCAACACCTAGATTATTTACAAGTATTTCAGGTAAACTAATAAAATTGCACTATAAGCATCAAGTTTGATAGAACACTATGTATATGAATAATAATGGATCATTTGCGTGAAAATTTGATGATATTTTCTGTGAGAAAATTTTCCATTCGTTAAGAATGTATTAGAATGATAATAATAATCATAATAATAATAATAATGTAATTATAAAAATTTTACAGTTGAATTTGTAATGACTCATGGATACTAGAAATTGATAAAAACCTTCCACTTCCTACAAATCTAAATAAACATTTAATATTTATAAATTAAATTAAAACTAAAAAAGAAATTAAATAATAATTGAAGTGTATTTATTCAAATATAAATAAATACATGCAAATATTTTTTAAAGGAAAAAAACAGTTTTTTAAGCCACCATTAGACCATAATTAATTTAACCCCTTCTACTGTTAACAAATTTTATTTATGAAGTAATTATATTTTCTCTAGAAATAAAAAAAAGAGACCTTAGCTAAATTAATAATTAAAAATACGATCAAAATATACAGGATACAGGGTGTATTTCGTCTATATCTAAATCGTCCTCTAACCACTAAGGCTTGGTTCCTATAATCCTACTTAAGCTCGCCTTAGCAAGACCTTGCCTTAAATCGAGCTAACGCTAGATTTGTAAACATTTAATTGTGGGTCAGGCCACATAAAGCCATAAAGGTACCCCATACAATTGCTTGTAAGTCTACGCTTAGGTCAATTTAAAGGTTAGATTAAGTAGGGAGGAAAAAACACATTAATTAATTGAACGATAGAAGACAATATAATCGATAATTTATCGGTAATTGTACAGTAATAAAAAAAGAAGGGAATAAGGAATAAATATTGTTTCTTACCAAAATTTTATATTCTTTTCAATTTTGATTGGAAGTTCATCCATATAAAGGTACCTTACTACCCAATTGTCTGTAAATTCACACTTAGGTGGATTTAACGGAGAACCTGCCTCAAGATAGACCTGTGGTTGTTACGCTTGTTAAACATTAGGTGGCGCTTGCTCCCCCACGTCTTCTATATCTATATTTTTATCTACATTTACAGGTTACTTTATTTTCTTAGAGAGCAGTATGCGTGTTTTAGAGAAAAAATTGATGTTGATGCTAAATAATTTCGTTTATATCAATTATCATCGCTGATTCTATCCCGTGCACTTGGTTTCAAGAGTATATTAGCATTAAATACACTTATTTCGATACCTCGGCTGTTTAATTTTTTTTTTTTTTGTGAAAACTAAGAGTTCAAAGTTAAACGAAAAAATACAGAAGTTAAATAAGACTTCATTAGATATGATAAAAAAGTTTAAACAAAATCTGGTATAAGGTTTTAGAGATAAAAAATAAAATAGCGCTAAAATCATGTTTTTTCACTTTTTCTCGAAAACTTCCTACCAGATTTTGTTTAAACTTGGTATAAGTGAAGTTTAGTCAAATATTAAGCTATGGTAATTTTTTGAAAATTTTTGAACTCATATTTTGTTTTTCATCCAGTAGCGTTCAACTTTGGCTAAGGCAAGCTTAAGTAGGGGAAGAAAAAACGGATCTCCTAAATTGCTTACAAAATTATTGTGGCTTAAATTACAGTTACCAGTACAGTAGAATTTTATTTAAATTGACATTTATTTACTTGGTGGTAAGTGGATTTTAACAAATTAAATTTGACGAACAACCGGGCCTCGGTGAATTTTAATTTTAAATCTTTTATAGTTCATACAAATAGAAAACCACATTTTTTTCTCTTGCCTTTATTCCCCTGTATTTGTTATTGTATTTGACTCATTTATTACAAAATCAAAATCTAAATATATTCTATTTTCATGAAATGAACCAACTGTTATTTTAACAACAAAATAAAAGTTAAAATAATTTAAATATTCACGTAAATTAAAAATTAAAATAATGATACATATTTTTTTATAATATTATACTTCATCTATCGCAGACTGGCTAATATTTCATAAGAATATGGATTGTATAATAATAATAATAATAATAAAAATAATTCTAAAGCTTAAATACCGATAAAACCGAAAACAGTCCTCTATTGATGATATTAGTCGATATATGTATAATATTTGACCATAATCTAATAGAAGGTTTTCACCCATAACAGATACGTTATAAACTCTCCCTTATAACTTATTTATAAGGCCTAAAATCATATCGTGAAACGATATTTTCAGAAATAACAATATAACGGATATCGATCAACTGATCTTAATGTTAGTAGTGCTGATCTCAATGTATGTCACTTGTCATTATAACAGCTTTAACGTAAATCTAAAGCGTATTTCCGTTATAATCGGTACCGTCAAGTTTAAGACTATAAACTGTAACATAACGCATAAGAGAGTTTTCGTCAGTCACCGTTACGTTATAAACTATCCGTTAGAACTTGTAAGATCTAAAATCATATCGTCTATTTTTACGATATTTTCAGAAATAACAGAACCAATGAAAAATTGTCGATATAAACCACGTGAGTCCAAGCATACGTGAATCAATGTATTCAATATGACGGAAATCGATCAGCTGATCGTACTGCTAGTAGCAATGATCTCAATGTATATCATTTATTATTATAATAGCTTAAATGTTTTACGTAAAGTGAAAACGTCTTTCCGTTATAGTCTGTACCGTATAGCTTAAGGCTATAAAATAACGTATCGATGACTGGCGAAAACTCTCTAATACTACAATGTATTCAATTTAGACTGACGTAATAAAGTATTATAAAAACAATGCGCAGAATGTAAGATTCATACGTATACGTTGACATTAGTTAGTCAATCTTTACATGAACCGATTATAGTTTAATGCTTCTACAACAAATTAAATCAATATTGAACTGATTCACTTAAAATCCCATTAAGCACACCTATAATTGAAATACCCATTTATAATAAATATCTAAGGTGAAAATTGTTTTAGAAGTATGTATGTACTTAGTAAAATAAATTAGATTACACACCTTATCCTGAATTTATAAAATAAACACAACTCTTAACTCAATTAATAATAATAAAACTAATTATTAAACGAATAATTAAATTTTTTACTCCACTTGGATAAGAATATACAACCTGTAGTTGGCCATGCCTGTGATTACGTAGGACCGTAGCTCAATTCAGCCGGTTATTTATTCATTGAAAAGCGTCAAGTGTAGTAAAGTATATGAACCAAGCTACGATTGAATGTAACCAAAGCATAGCCAACTGCTAGATGAAATAGCATTCTACATCTTGCATAATAAAGAAAGCAAAATTGATGAGAGTAATTGTAATTATAGATTTGTTTCTAAATTTAAAAAAAAAATCCATCCATAATTCAAAAAATAAAAAATTATAATACATAATTATAAGGCTTCATTATCGATCACTAAAATCAGAAATAAACATCTGGTTGAAGTATTACTCAGTAACCTCATTTTATTTTATTTTTTGTTCAGAACAGAACTTTATCGACAAAAATTTCTGTTGGTAGGGTGAAAGATAAATATTTAAAACACAAAATACATTGAAAATATCAACAGTGTAATTATTTTTTTATTGGAATTTAAAAAAATGTAATTCATTATATTTTTTTAAGCTGTATTTAAATGATTAGTAGCAAGAAATTAAGTGGATTTTTATTCCAAAGTAACGCATTGATTACAAGATTAATTTTTCAAACATTTCTATTTGATTAAATAATTGGTCAAGTTGAATTTGTCTGACTATACATTTATTACCAATGTCATAGTCATAAGGAAAAACACCGGTAAAAATCAAGATATTGATGAATAAATTTATCATTAAAAAAAACAAATCACTTTTGGGGAAAATCCAATTATGTATTTACGTTTCAGTAACAACAACAACAATTCCACTCTTTATTATTAGAAATTCGGTTTTAATGATAATACATTAGAGGAAATTTGACCGTAATTTAGTAATAAATAGAAATAATAACTATACTTTTCAATATTAACACCTGATTAGGATTATTACCGCTTAGAGTACCTAAACGATGAAATACGAACGTAAATTCTACTGTAAAAAGCGTCAATCTACGCGTTATGTCTCAATTTCGCCGCATATTTTAATATATAAAAAAAATACAAGGCAAATATAGTATATAAATTAGGAAATCTTCGAATAAATTGAACAATCTTGGAGCTACTCGAAACATAGTCGTTTTAGTGATTCTAGTTAAGACTGCCAGAGCGGTATATGAATTTTAGAGAGGCTTATGTCGGCCACATTCGAGTAGACTGGAGTATTCAAACTAATAATAAGTGATGATGAGTGATAACTGATGTGTCATTGTTTAATAAATAAACATAATTGAGGATTTGTGTAATTTTAAATACTCAAAACAATGGAAAAATATATAATTAATCATTTCAGTGTTCTAATTTATAACATGTCTGATAAAAGCAATGAGTCATTCAAAAAAAAAATTTATAGAATAATACACAAGATATTGATTAAATAATTTATGCAACTACTGGATAGATAAAGAGAAATTTTATATTTAATGATACTAGTTAAAACTGCCAGATTGGTAGATACATTTTGTAAATGGTCAAATCAACCAAATTCGAATAGACCAATCAACTCAATATTTTGACTGTATATGAAACAGTAGAAAAATATAATCATCTCACTTTCTCTCAAATAGAAAGATAGAGAAAAGAGCAAGTTGCTGAAAAAAATTATCGAATAATCTTGGAACTACTCGAAAGAGAGTTGTTTTAATGATTCTAGTTAAAACTGCCAGAGTGGTAGATACATTTTAAAGAGGGCTATGTCGGCCATATTCGAGTAGACCGAAGCTTCAAACTAATCGACTCAATAGTTTACCAAAAAGTTATTTTTAATACATTTTAGTCTGTCCTCATTTATAATACATATGTCTGATGAGTAGTTCAAATAAATAGATCGAATAATACATAAACTATTAATTGGATAATTATTGTAATAGTATAGTAGTATAGTAATGATACCAGTTAAAACTGCCAGGTCGGTAGATTTTTGTGAATTGTCAAATCAACTATATTCGAACAGGCAAAGTATTTTAACCAATCAACTCAATTCTCTGACTGTACCTATACGAAACAGTAGAAAAATATTATATAATCATCTCACTCTCTCTCTCAGATGGAAAGATAGAGAAAAGTATAAGTAGTTCAAAAGACTAATCGAAGAATCTTGGAACTACTCGAAACCGATACATTTGGATATTTTTAATTACAACTACCAGATTGGTAATGATTTTTTTATAAGTCAAGTTGACTGTATTCGAATAGATTGAGTATAACTTTTTACTGTAAAATCCAATGAGATTTTAACGATTTCAATCGACGAAATTCTCATAATAAGCATTTCAAGGCAAATTCCAATAAATTAAAAATAACATTTTTAAATAGAATTGAAATAAAATCGGCCAAGTAAGCGATAAAATAATAATTGCAGAAAAAGAGACACACACACCTATGAAGAGAGCAATCCTTGAAAATATCGATAAATTCCTCATTTTTTTTTAACTAGATCAAGTTACTTAACAAAAAAATTATAATAAATTTAAATATATCCAAGAATTACACAATTTTCACCAGTTAATTAATGATCTGGGATATGTTAAATTTAATAAACAACATTCCTAACCTATATAGAGAGACGAGACAGGTGGTTTAATTAGATTTTACACATAATAAATTTCCCAGGCTTTCTTTAATTAAACTTAAAATCATTAAAAAGTGTTACTTACCTTAGAAAAATGTATTGAAAACAACACTACAATTAACCATCACTGAATAATTGACAATTTTCCACAAAATTTATAAAGCACACTTGTTATTTATAATAAAAACAAACCCATTGTGGAAAAACCTTGGTTTCCATTCACTAATGATGTTGATAAACAAGTACGAATATATCCATTCAAGTACATATGTAAGAAAAAGAGAACAATAGAAACAATTGAATAGAATACGATTAAATAACCAATCACAGAACAGAGATTACAGTGATATAAATTTATTTCCACCTGGTCATCTTAAACACGTGAAATTCCCTAAATATTACCGTGTCTATAGATATAGAGAAAGAGAGAATAAGAAGGATATGAAATTTAACTGAAATTACTTTCGGACTTGTTGGAAAATTTCAGCAATAATAACATAAATCTAATTATTTTATAAGCAAATATGAAATTAAAAAAATCAAATAATATACTGTTGAAAATTTATAAATCAATTATATCGATTCATAAATATTTTTAGAGTGGAGTTATTTTTGAAAAATCACAAAAAACTAGGCGATAAATTTACAGTTTTTCAGCGCCAATGCACTAAACGCCAAACATACAGTAGAACTTTTTACAAAAAGACTACTTCTGTTAAATATCCATTTTTTTTAATTTGCCGCATTTTTTTATGAAAACATTTAGCTAATTAGAGTATTATTGCAAGCTTTAAATTGTGACTACTAAATTTAATCCGATTATTATCATTATAGATAGATTACACTGTATCAATTGAAAATAATTTTGAAAGTAGAAAAAAAATTATCAGATGCAAATTATTAGATTTATGTGGTGTAATTTATTGCCAAGATTATTTAAATATATCGTTAAATACACGCATTAACTTTTTTTTATATATGTGAGCTGTAAATTTTGAAAATTTCAGGTAATTAATAATATTCCTGAAAACTATTGCAACGTGCAGGCAACCAGTAAAACATATCTCTCACAATTTGCCACGTTGCCATATTAGCAAATAAATCCGCAAATTTAATTCGAAATAAAATTGATTTTCTATACAAAACGCGTTAATTAATAATAAATACATTAATTAATTCATCGATAGAAGACAGTACGTCCAGTAATTTGCTGGTAATTATATAGTAATAAGAAAATAGGAGGCGTAAATATTGTTTCTTGCTAATGCTTCATATTCTTCTCAGTTTTTATAATTTTTATTATTTAATCACTACATTTATAATTTGTATTTATATAAATATAAAGTATCAGAAGCCTGTAAAACAATTTTAAAAATTAGAAACCCTAATTATACCAATTTTACAAAACTTCTGGGAATAAACATAAAGTTTCAGGTTGTATTCTGAACACAAAACGATCATTGTTTCCAGAATACCATCCAATATTGAGTATTTCTTAATAAAACATTAACAAAAAAATAGTATAACATTAGTAAAAAATCAATACATTATCGATTATCAATTTAAGCCTATGATGAATTGTAAAGTTTACAATAGAAATTATAATTTATTGCAGTTTTTTTTTGCTCAAAATTCATGTCATGCTATAGTTGCATAGTATAATTATCAAGTGTTGATAATTATCGATAATTATTGAATATAAATAATAATTATTTAAAAACAAATACAATGTATCGGTTTCAAATGTTTTAAAATATTGAAATGGCCACATTTTATCAATTACAGTACTTTAAATTTAACAAAACTCGAATTATTTTCATGATTACAGTTTTAAGAAATTATATTTTTATTGAGAAAATGTTTTAATAGTTTCCCGCGGAAAATTCAAATATAACTAATATGATGGCGAAAATTATCCAATCAATAGTCGTAATATTTGACCGCGTCCTGCGTTGAATCGGATATACAAATTTTGATCATGTGATTGAAATTGTCGCATCTGATTGGTTTAATATTGATAGTTTAGCGCGCTTATAACCGAATAAACCATAACGGCAACAACGGTGGCGGTTTAGTTGTGTGAATAAAGATAGAAAGCAGTTGTAGCGTCTCTAGAAAAAATGGTACGTTTGTTTATTTTTTTCCCTCTAATTTGTATAAAAAAAATTAATTAAATTCAATTAATTATGTTGTACGTGTAATATTATTGGAATTTTATTGTTAATTTAATTTAATTAATTTGATTGATGAGACAATGTTTATTTAATTTGTTATTCTGTCTTACTCATTGAATTTTGTTAGGCTGGCGGTAAAGCAGGCAAAGATTCCGGGAAAGCTAAGGCAAAAGCTGTTTCACGTTCAGCCCGAGCTGGTTTACAGGTAAATATTTAATTTATCAATAATCGATGTATTTATCGAAAATTATTTTCATTTGTATAAAATCCGAAAAAAAATTGTCTACATTTAGGTTAGTTTTCATTCTAATTATAATCTATCTATCTTTGTCTGGATTATGTATTGTATCATATGATTCATCTTTGTTTATGATTACAGTTTCCTGTTGGACGGATTCATCGTCACTTGAAAAATCGCACAACAAGCCATGGACGCGTTGGTGCCACTGCTGCTGTTTATTCCGCCGCTATACTGGAATATTTAACAGCTGAAGTATTTAGTTCTTTTTATTTATTAATTAATGCTTATTAATTGAAATTAATCGGGTTTTAGGTGTTGGAATTGGCCGGTAATGCGAGTAAAGATTTAAAAGTGAAACGAATAACACCCCGCCATTTACAATTAGCTATACGTGGTGATGAAGAATTAGATAGTTTAATAAAAGCAACAATTGCCGGTGGTGGTGTTATACCCCATATTCATAAATCGTTAATTGGCAAAAAGGGGGCACACACGCAGCCGGCTTAATTAGTTCATCATATATTATTATAAATTTTTTTTTTTTGTTTCGTGTACACACTATTTTGACAACATCAACCGGAAAAATTGAATAATTTGTTATTAACAACAAAGACTTGACTTATGTGTCAATAATGTGTTTTAATATTGTTGGGCACATGTTTATTATAATACTACATAAAAAGTAGAACTATTAAAATACAAAAAAAATTATTGTAACAAAAAAAAATATCAAAGAATTTCGAACTATTCAGTTAGTTTCTCTATCAATAATTGAATTTAAGCATTTAAATCATTATTAAGTTCTTGTTTTTGATGTGCCTTGTCCTCTTAATAATAGTGCTCTATTCCATTCAATAATTCGGTTTTTTTTTCACTTGTAATGTATTTAGATATAATTTCTGATGTTCATATAGAGATGATACATTTTTTCTTTAAAGATTTAGTAAATTGTAAGTTTTTGTGTTCAATTATCATAAATAAATAACTTTTCTTACATATTTTTTTTACTTTATTTACTTTCCTTATCATAATCGTATGAATAGCTGATATTTTTCGCTACTGATAATAATAAAATGACAATTAAACCAGTAATAAAACGACAAAAATCGGTGAATTAAAGGACTGTCGACTTAAATTTAGGGAGCTCTTCGAACTATGTATTATGAAAATAAAACTTACATTTTTTGCAAATACTTTTTATTAGATTTATTCAACGCTATCTATCGAATCTAGGTCTAACTATACGTTTTCGTGACGTCAAACATGAAGAGTGGATTTTAAATGTTGAAAATATTATGAATTCTCTGTACATCCGATGTGTAGTGATATAAATTACTAAGGCCTGCTTGATTTTCCAGCTCAACGCTGTTCATTTTTTTGCTTATAAGAAGCAAATTTTCGAGAAAACACCAATTTTGGTCGAATTTGCGCTAGCTACCACAGCATAAACTGAAAATTTTTGTCTTTATTTTATTACCACAAGTTATGGTCCAGAAAGACGCTGTATGAGTGAGACAGAGATGGAAATACTAGCTATTTCTTTTAGTGCGATAGTAACTAGCGCCAATATGGCAAAATTGGCGTTTTCTCAAAAACAGCAATTCAGATCAAATACACAAAATAAACCTGTTAGACAGCGTTGAGCAGGTCTTGGAAATTATAAAACAAAACGTCATTATTGCAATTAAATTAGACATAACTAGTGACATCTGTGATTTATCTCCGTTAACACATCAAATTTGCTTTTTTATTTAATATGTGAAAGAAATACAAGCAGTTTAAAAAAATTGGTTTTCTTAACTTTAAATTATTGGAGAATTAACACGATGTGAAGTTCATTTTATAAAAATATTGAAAATAGTGCCAGTTGAGAAAGCGACATCTGCGACATCCTTAATGTTAAATTCAAACGAATTGTATCACAACAACGAACTCTGTAGTGTAATTTAAATTAAATTAAATTAATTTTTAATTTTTTAATTGAACTTATCAAACTTCTAAAACTATAAGTGAGAGTTAAAAATTTTGGAAAATGCTGCATAAAATTATAAAAGAAATCAAAATAGCGCTATCGTTATTGGAACAATAAACTAAGTTGTGCTATAGTGGCGACATCTGTGATTTGATTATGTTATCAAGCCGAAATTTGCACCTGTGTAACGTGACTAACGTGTGAATTTCCCAAGAAATAATTATAAAGTATATCAAAATATTTTAATTATAGTAAAATTATTTTAATAATGTGTGATAAAAAAGTGAATGGTGTTGAAGGTAAAACACCATTTTTAATCGGTGTATCTGGTGGTACTGCCAGTGGGAAGGTATATCAATAATTAATCATAATTATCAAATTATCATTAATTATTATCAATAAATTTGTTTAATTTTAGAGTACTGTATGTAAGCGTATTATGGAGAAATTAGGACAAGTTGAAGTTGATCATACAGAACGACAGGTTGTTTGTATATCACAAGATAGTTTTTATCGTGATTTAACACCGAGTGAAATACAAAAAGCTGAAAAAGGTCTATTTAATTTCGACCATCCGGATGCATTCAATGAGACATTAATGAAAGAAACTTTAATGGATATTCTAGCTGGGAAAATCGTACAAATCCCCACTTATGATTATAAGAATCATTCATTGTAATGAATTAATAACGAATCTTCAATAATTTCTATAATGTAATTAACTTTCTAGACGTAAAGATGAGATCATTACAATCTACCCAGCAGACGTTGTCTTAGTTGAAGGTATTCTAGTCTTCTATTTCCCTGAAGTACGAAAATTATTCCATATGAAACTATTCGTCGATACAGACTCTGATACAAGACTAGCAAGACGAGGTATTAATTGCTTAAAAAACCGTAAAAAACACCGAAATAATTGTATTTTAGTCCCTAGAGATATCAATGAACGTGGACGTGATCTAGAACAAGTTCTCAACCAATATATGAATTACGTTAAACCAGCTTTTGAGGAATTCTGCTCGCCGGTAATATTTTTTTTAAATCAAATAAACCGTTAATAATTCTATTATTTTTGTGGAATAGACAAAGAAATTCGCTGATGTGATAATACCACGTGGTGCTGATAATATCGGTAAGTTTCAATATATTAATTGGGAGATTGTATCGTTATCACTGTTATGTTGTTTCATCCTCTTTTTTAAATAACTTTGCTTTTTAATTGGTGCCTTTTTTGGTGGATAGTCACTGCAATTATCATTTTATTATTCCTATACTTATACGATCAACAATCATCATGCATGTAAAATTAAATTTAATGTTAATTAATAATTATAATTAGTAATGATGATGGTTTATTTTTGCAGTGGCTATCGACTTAATTGTACAACACATCTGGGATATTTTACATGGTCATGAACCACAGAACGGATATAAAACAATACCATCGACAATAATTGGATCTAACAACATTTTAACGAATCTCAATTGATTTTTATAATGAATTTTACAATAAATAACAAAATACCAAATAATTCCAAATAATTACTAAAATTTTTATTGATAAACGAAATAAGACTGTTACAATTTATAGAAATTCTATGTCAATTACGCCAATATCTCCACAATTACCAATACTAATAATAACTAACATATATCAATGATCTGATCGGGTTTTTTGATGTAATTTTACAGTTAAATGCTTCTATAATAAACTAATAGATTGGTGTGATTGTATCAAAATAAAATCAATTTTATTAGACGAAAAAATTGACTTTTTCTTCTCTCAATTTCCAGTTGCTATCGATTTAATAGTCCAACATATTCGGGAGATTTTAAGTAATCGACAACGATCATCGTCTGAGGAACGTTTTATTGAACATCTAACACCACCACAACAATCACCAATTAAACCATCAACAACAATAATATTGACAAGTAGTGATGGTCAATTTAAACGACCCCATTAAAAAATTCGTAATTAATAATAAATCTGTGTTTTGTAGATGATAAAAATTCTCAAAGTTTCAACGTAACAAATTTGCTAAAGTATTTATTTTGTAGAATTGGCAGCTGCATGTTTCAATTAGAAATATTTCCGTACAAGTTGTCTCAACAATTTATTTTATTTTTATCAGTGGCAATAATTGATAATAAACCATGACATATCATTAAGGTACAATTCAAATAATAAACGTACAAAATTTAAAGTTTTTCAGTATGTAAATCCAATGGGACAACTTGTAACTGTTTTAATCTCGTTGTGTGTGATACTTATACCAAAAACAATTATTGTAATTTATGTTAAATATAGTAGGAAGAATAAAATAACAAATTCAAATTAAATATTTATTTAAAAACTAAATTATTGATAGTACAATTCTAAATTCATTCCATCGTGAATTTCATCTATTACCTATAATTAAGGAAATTACAAAATTAGTTATTAATTAGTTGATATTTAATAATAATAATTAATAAAGGATACAATCTTGTAATTGTATATGATCTTTGAATGTTGTATACCATTTTTTCAATACAATTTTATCCCATCGTGTTCCAGTTTGTGCAGCAATTAATTTCTTTAAATCACCAACTGTATCATCCGGATTACATTTAACACGAACTTTTTTACCTAAACGATCATTACACGTTATTTCAATCATTATTATCAATTAATTAAAAACCAATTATTTACAATAAATTATTCTGGACTTTTCTGGAAACAACGTTATTTTTGACTTTTGACTTGACAGATTGACAAGATTTGTGGCATTAGAACTACTTTATACCCATGCGTAAATATAGTACTCATATTCTTTTCTAATACAAACGAATTGATATAAGAGTATCTCTCTCTTGATTATTTGGTTTAATATTGACTACTAATAGTCTTGCAACGATGTCAAGTTGTAAAATAGTCGGTTAAATTACTGATTTTAGCGAATTTTTTTAAAAAAAATTAGCTTATGACGAGATCCTCACTTTTGAATTTCCGAAAAATTTTTGCACAGAAGTTCGTTTTGGGACCTCAGGAACCCATATCCACCATTCGTTAAAATTTTTATATATATATATTTATACAGGGTGATTCAAGAGGATGGGCCATTAAAAGTATAAGAAGTTCTAGTTATTGGAAGTTGATGAAATTTGGTATGTAGCCTTTAAGTCCCCTGAATTTTCTCTAGAAATTATTTCCGTTGTTCTAGCTACCCTCCTTATATGGGGTAGTGCACCCTACTCTCTTATTTTAAATGGAATGGCATATTTTTTTTCACATTTTTAAATTCTTTGATGATATCGAAGGGGACTTTAATAATATGACCTATTGTCTCGGACTGAAAGTTTTTCAGATATTTCAGCTTTTAGTTCAGTTTTAAAATTTGCAGTGTCTAATTGAAAAATTTATATTTTTGAAGCTATAGAATTTGAAATATTGAAACTTGGAAATTATGTTGTTAAGATGATGTACTTTCACCCAACTTAAACAGTATTCAATTATCTTTCAGCGTTTGGCTGAAATAAATTTTTCTTTCAGGCAATTTTCAAACTATAATATCTTGCTTATTTTAAATGGAACACCATATTTTTATTTTTATGGTTAGATAGAGAAAATTATTTTGCATCGAACTGTATTAGCATTTCCTATATCTATCTTTGATAGTTTTTCAGTTATTCAACATTTTCAATTTCATCTAATTTTCTCTCTTGAAAAAAAAAATATAAAACATAGAAGGCTTAGCAAAACAACTTTCAATTCAATTGTCACAATTAAGATGAAATTAATTGATTAATTTTAAAATATCTCAAGAAAGGAAAATGGAAGAAATTCATAATTAATTAAATCAATATTAATTGGATTTGTTTTTTATGCATGTGGAATATCTTAAAAGTTATAAAAAAACATGTAAAATATTCAAAATTAACGTCATTTGTGATGTTTTGATTTTTTTCTAAGCCTTCTATGCGTTTCGTTATAGTTGAATTCGTTTCAAGGGAGGTGATTGGACGAAACTGAAATTTTTGAATAACTGAAAAATTATCAAAGATAGGTATAGGGAATGTTAATACAGGTTGATATAGAATTTTTTTCTCTATCCAACCATATAATAAAAAATATGGTGTTCCATTTAAAATAAGCAAGATATTATAGTTTGAAAATCGCCTGAAAGGAAAACTTATTTCAGCTAAACGCTGAAAGGTAATTGAATTCTGTTTAAATTGGCAAAAAGAACATTATTTTTACTACTTAGGTTCCAAGTTTCTACATTTCAAATGCTATAGCTTCAAAAATATGAATTTTTCAATTAAACACCGCAAATTTTAAAACTGAACTAAAAGCTGAAATATCTGAAAAACTTTCAGCGCTAGACCATGGGTCATGTTATTAAAGTCTCTTTCGATTTCATCAAAGAATTCAAAAATGTAATAAAAAATATACCATTCTATTTAAAATAAGAGAGTAGGGTGCACTACCCCATATAAGGAGGGTAGCTAGAGCAACGAAAATAATTTCTAGAGAAAATTCAGGAGATATAATGGCTACATACCAAACTACATCAACTTCCAATAACTAGAACTTCTTATACTTTTAATGGCCCATCCTCTTGAATCACCCTGTATATGTATACCTACGATAACTGCCGTAAAAATAGTCCAATCTTAATGAAACTTGGTACAAAAATCGGTCTTTGCTATAGCTTGGATGAGTTTGTTGGCCAGACTTGTAAGGCCAACACTTTTGGAATAAGAGCTGAAGAAATGTTAAAAAAAATCATTTTCAATATTACATTTGCTTAGATTTTGATGAAAATTAAAATAACAGTAGAGCCGACCATTCTCTATGACTCAGAAAAAAAATCATCAAAATCGGTTCGTTGGATCGCAAGAAAAATGCAAAAATCTTTTTTTTGAGTATAAGCAGTAAAATCCAATATCTCAGATGGCTATGTGTTCTGACAATTAATATTAGAAAATAAATTGAATATCGCAATTTTGACAGTTAATATTAGACAAACATAGGTAGATTTAGTATGTTAATATTAACATACTAGATCTATGTAGACAAACAACATATTTCAAAATTTTATTAATGTTTCTTATTGTTTGTGAATTAATAATATTTCAGCATGTAGATACAGAAAAAAATTCGCTATATAAGGTACTTGCTGCCTTTGGAGATTTTTTTAAAAACAGTGTTCACGGAAATGTATGAAAGAAGGGTTCTATAAACGACCAGAATAGCGCTAGTGTCGTTAGAAAGTAAGCGTTGTGGTTGGTCCATGGAATATAAAGATAAGGAGGACTATCATATATGCGTCTTCTTTCTTTGATTTTATATATATTTGTGGACAGTCTTTATACACTAATATAGTCCCCTTTATGTCTATACTCCATGGGTTATGGCAATATTTATTGGGTTGAACTAACGGAAATTTTAAGTAAACATAGCAAGCTCTAACTATTTTGTTTCGTCTCGATCACTAGCGTCAGTGTGGGCAAAATTAGTATCTCTTGTGTCAAAAATAGACATTTAGCTTAAATTAATAGCCTGTTAGAATGCGTGAAGTTGTTTAAACAAACAAACCTTGATTCTATTAATTCTACCATAGATCTAGTATATCTATAGATAACGTTCTATCCCTGAATAATAAGGCAACCATGAATAGGCAACCCTAATTTCTAAGGTTACTGATGAGCCTCAAAAAACACATACAGTGGAACGGTAATCCCTATTTACGACATATTGATAAGAATTCTAGAAATGACAGTGACGCTTTAATGCCCGTATTTATAAACCGATCTTGAGACCGTCTCGGAGCTTGAGCTTGGCCTTGAAGCCAGAATATGTAACCAAGCCAAGATTGCATGGGTTGTAGCTGCCCTGAGACGAGCTTGAGTTTTGCAGAAATTGCGCGTTCGCACAAAAAGAAAAACGTGACCCTGTAAAATATGTAACTAGAATCCGCCAAGTTCTCAACCCTCCATATACTCAATCCTGACTTCCGCCGAGAATTCCCGAAGCAAGACTTATAAATCAAAACTCGTGCTTGGAAGTTAGACTCTAGACCGACTCTGAGATTGGTTTATAAATACGGGCATTACATTCTTTTTTATACAAGAAATTGTCATTTAATTAATCTATAATCAATATTACTTCCACTAATTTATATAAAACTTGCAATTTTTTCGTATGAGATATTTAATAGGTAGCGTAAATGGTTGGTACGATAAGGTGCTATATGCATAATTTGGGGAAGGGGCTATCCATATGTATACTACATCGATGATTCTATGAATATATACTTGGCAACAATGTCGAATTTATCGTATTTGAACTACTAACCTAAAAAATTGTAGAAATCTATCTACATTTATAATTCGAACACTTTCCCTAATTGTCTGCGTGGAGCTTTTTGCTCTCTAATCGAATAATGAATATTCCAAATGAATATATTTCAACAGCTGAAGATGTGGCCGATCAGGTAATTTCTTGAATTAAACTCACGTTAATTTATTTTTATTCGTATATTTTTTAATTAAAAAAAAATAACTGTGTCATTAACACAGATTTTTTTCTGGTTGTTATGTAGAATTGAAAAAAGTTAAATGTCACGTCACCTTGCACTATTTCACCCAATAATTAATGAATCAACAAGTTTTCGTTATTTGATAACTAAAAAACTTTCGAAAATTTTTTTTATACTTTTTTTTGTAATCTCCCATATGTTAGTTTGATTATAAGATGCTTATCATTTACGTGATGATAAGCATTTATTATGGAATAAAGACTTTGAGTAATCAAATATTTATAATTAATAATATTTGATAAAATATGAACAATCATCTATTTAATTTGATAATTTTGTAGGTGATAAGGAAATTAAAATATATCCTACCAACAGTGGCTAGATTATGTTTAATTTCAACATTCCTTGAAGATGGTCTACGTATGTGGTTCCAATGGTCTGAACAACGTGAATATATGGATATGTCATGGGGTTGTGGTAAATTCTTAGCCACCGTATTCGTATTAGTTAATCTTATTGGACAATTAGGTGGTTGTGTTATGGTTATTATACGTTATAAAGTCTCTATAGCTTGTGGTGTTTTATTTTTTATTGTTGTTTTACAAGTAAATAACACAAATCTATATAAAAAATTGTTAAAATTAATTTATAATTGTTGTTGTAGACGTTCGCTTATAGTATTTTATGGGATATGCAATTCTTATTTAGAAATCTAGCATTAATCGGTGCTCTATTATTGGTATTAGCTGAGAGCCGTGGTGAGGCTAAAAGTCTATTTGCTGGTGTGCCATCACTAGGTGATAACAAACCGAAAAATTATCTACAATTAACTGGACGAATCTTGTTGGCGTTTATGTTTATCACATTGATACGTTTTGAATTTTCATTCTTACAAGTAATTTAAATAATAATTAAAACGATAAAAATCTATTGTTTTGTTGTTCTAGATTGTTTTAGATTTACTTGGTTCAGCTTTAATGGTTTTAGTAACGATCGGCTATAAAACGAAATTATCATCATTAATTCTCGTATTGTTATTAACAACATTGAATTTCTATCATAATGCTTGGTGGAATATACCGTCGTATAAGCCGTTACGGGACTTTTTAAAATACGATTTCTTCCAGGTAAAATCGATAATTTCCCCAAATTTCATTAATTATTATTATTATTATTGTAGACATTATCGGTGATTGGTGGTCTATTGATGATTGTCTATCTGGGCCCTGGTGGTGTATCCATGGACGAGCACAAGAAACGGTGGTAATCCGAATTTTTATTATATCTTCCCAAATTTTTGCTAATATAATTTAATAAAAAAAAACAAGAAAAACTATAAATCAACATGTACATAAATGTAACTTTTTTTTTCAAAATAAGTATTGAGATTAAGGGAAAACAGGACAATTGAAATGATTTACGTATACATTTGTGCTCAATTTTTTTTATATATATATACAATTCGAATTTTATTTCACTTAAATTATGTTTAAAGGGTTGTTATAAATGATAATAGTGGACTTGAAATAAAACAAGATATTTTTACAAAAATAACCGATTTCAATATGTTCATTTTTGTAAATATTCCACAATTATTTCAGCTAAATTTCGGTATTGTTTCGATTCTAAACAATGATGATTTTTAACAACAATCGGTCGACCGGTGTCTGTACAATTAGAAATTTCATTATCCAAAGCGAAACTTTGTAAAATCCTCGTATCAAGATCTCTAGCCAATTGTTGAGTATCACCACCAAAAATTTGAATAGAATCCTTACAATTCGTACATAAAATATTCGACATATTTTCAACGATACCAACAATAGGAATTGATAGTTTTCTAAACATCATTGCTCCACGTTTCGTCACTTGTAACGCAGCTGATTGTGGTGTAGTCACAAGAATTACACCACTTATCGGTATATTTTGTATTAATGATAATAGAGTATCACCAGTACCAGGTGGTGTATCTACTATCAAATATTCAACAGATTCCCAAACGACTTGTCGTAACAACTTATCAATAGCCTGCATTACCATCAAACCACGCCAGATTACCGGTGAATTATCTTCAATTAAAAAACCCATAGACATACTGAAATTCAATCAATTATTCTAAATTTTCATTAATTAATTAATCAATCAACCATTGTACACCATAATTAAGTAGTGGTATCATTTGATTATTGTGATCGATTCGTGGCCGTTCATTTAAATTCATCATTAATGGTATTGATGGACCGAAAACATCTGTATCTAATAGACCGACACCTTTGTCTGGTTTTAATATTTTTAAAGCACACGCTAAATTGACTGGAAACTATTTGAATTAATTTTAATTTTTGTTATAATTGTTGGATATTTATGCAACAACCTGATGTTGTACTTTTACCAACACCACCTTTCCCTGATGATACTAGAATTATATGTTTAACACCATTTATTGGTTTATTTTTGGGTAAACCTTTTGCCATTATTTCAGAACGTCGTCTATCCATATCGGTTGCCATAAATCTGTTAATTAGCTACAAAAATACCGGATTTATAGAACTTCAATTAGAAATTAGATTAATTTGAACTTACTTTTGAAGTACATTCAAAACAATTATTATTTTGTTGTATTCTTAGGATATTTCTGAACATTTTTATTAATTTAAAAACTGTTAAAAATGCAGAATTGAAGATTTTACAATTGAACTACTCTAGAATACTTTAATCAAACTGGTACTACTATTAAATCAATACAAAATCATAATTTTACCATAATTGTTTTATTTTTAATTGTACAATTCTTATTTATGGTAATAGAGGTGTGAAGAAATGAAAATTAAATTAAAGTTTTCAATCAATTTGTAACGTAGTTCTGGTAGTTCATTTGCAACAATCAAAATGGTAGACATAGCAGAGTTGCCAAGTGTTGCCATTAAAAATCTTTAGAAGTTGAGGAAAATACAAGATTCCTATGAAACACCTATTAATGATTTGAAAAATATTTTAATTATATACATGAGGGTTCTTAGAGATCATTTTAGCAAAATTAGAGCCTCGTAGCTTATTTGGAAATTGGTCAAAAACGCTCGTTTCTGCGAGATGGTCGCAATTTTAGACACATGGGAGAAACATCGGTCCCGCCCATGTCCCTTCTTTGTCAAATCACATGTTTCATGAATAACAGACAGAAATACCAAATCCACAAACCAGATCTGGTTATTGTTATCTTTTAAAATAGAAAGTTTTCAAATTTTCAAGGTTATTTTGTACAAAAGAAATTGCTTTGTTTGGTCAAAGGACTAAGTAAAAATGCGCCATATTTTTTCATTTAAAGACATCCCACAATCTCTCTGTTTCTTTCTAATTAATATGTAAATAGTATAGATGGGCGGAACCAAAGTTTCTCCAATGTATCTAGCGGCAAGGCCTAATACTGTATACAAATTTAGGCATGGCTTGTAGTAGGTATACAAGGTGTTTGATCTAAATATGGCCGATTCTATGAAACTCCTATTAGTCGACGAGTGATTCGAAAAATATTTTAAGTGTTTGTAGGAGGATCCTTGGAGAACATTTCAGCAATATTGGAACTTCGCAGCTCATTTGGAAGGTGGTCAAAAAACGCTTGTTTCTGACGATGTAGCGATTTTCAAGAACGAAATAAACACGCAAAACGACTTAGAATGACTCTAGAATCCTCCCAATATTGATATTTTTTGTTTTTCTCCAATACATTCGGATTTTCTCTGGAATACAATGGAGACAAACGAAAAAATCAACGTTGGGAAGGTCTCCGATTCATTCTTAGTCGTTTTGCGTGTTTAGTTCGTTTTTGAAAATTACGATATTGTCCAAAAAGATCGTATTTTGAATAACTTCGAAATGAGCTCCGAGGTTCTAATTTTGCTAAAATGTTCCCTAGGAGTTTCATAGAATCAACCATATATTTAGATCAAACATCCTGCACAATTCCTAAACCAATGTAAATAATGAAAATATCAGATTGTGAGCCAAATTACAAATTTATTGAAACAAATATTCTAATTCTATTGTGGAAGAATTTAAATACATTGAAAATATTTGCAAATTATCTCTACTTTCGTGTAGAAACGATAAGATTAAAGGTGTATATCAGTGTTTGTGTTTTTCTTCAGTTTTTGATAGGAGAAGAACAAAGGAAATGTTATATAACGTTCTTTTCTAGACTTGTCTGTGCCCGTTCATTTATTCATTTCAGTTTTGAATTTCCAAGTGTTAACACGAGTGTATCAAATTTGAAAATAAATTAATTAATAATAAATAATAATTTAATAACAATAAATAAAGAAATAAATTAATAATAATTGTAAAATATAGTGAATAGTGCTAATAAAGTGCAGTGTTGTGTTATGGTGTTGGTGCTTTGATGGAACTGATGGAAGCTGTCTTCCCACGGAGATGTGTGCCAAAAAAATCATCGAAAGGGTAATTTGAGATATTTAAACTATTAGGTATTCCAAAATTACTAACTTTTTTTTCCACTCTCTCTAATTACAGTAGGTTCGAACAGCGTGGGACAGGAGGCTGAGATGCAGTTAAGTAGTAAGTACCTATTTGATTTATATCGCAATTTCGTACTGTTATGCAACATTTTTATTATCAACAGACATTAAAAAAATATGAATACAAACCAAATTTTCGATATCAAAAACATCGAAATTAATTGAATCATCTATTAAATCACGCATTATAATTAATAATGAGCGAGTCACGTAGAACGCTTTAGGTACTGTTAGGTACTTTGTAGGCACTTGTATAGGCTCACTTATTTTTATTCATTAGATTATCAATCTCTTTTAGGAACCTTATAATATTACTAAATTCAACGGAAAAAGAACTAATGTTCTTATTAATTCATGTTGATTATTAAATAATCTAGTCAACACCTTTGATAGGTACTTTAAAAACCTGTTAGGTACTTTGTAGGTACTTTTTGAACTTTATTAATTCTTTCAATACACACCAGCAACAAATACTTTTTGTATTTCTACAAAATAACCACTCATACAGGACCTTTTACAACTCTCTCCGTTCTTCTTATTGGGTTTACAAGCTTATGCTTGGATATATATGATAATTGTTTGAAAAATACTGAATTTGTACGATCAAGTACAAGATTACAACTTGGAAAAAGTGTCACGATTAAAGCTTTAATGCTTTGAACTCAATCTCTACTAACTTTTGCCGTTGAAAAGTCAATTTATGACTAAAAATACTGAAATAGTCCAATGAAGTACAAGTTTACGACTTGTAAAAGGTGTACGGGTAGAGCTTTTTTTTTCGACGAGCTGTCAATTAATGACAGAAACTATCGAAACCAAACGATAAACTACAAGTATAAGACTTGGAAAAATGCCACGATTGAAGCTTTAAAGCTTTGACCTCGATCTCTACAATGTTTTGCCATCGAAATGCCAATTTGTGACTACAAATACTGAAATTGTCCAATGACATACAAGTTTACGACTTGTAAAGTGTCACGAGTTAAGCTTTGATGCTTTGAACTCGATCGGTTCTATCCTTTACCTCTGAGGTGTCTGTTAATGATAGATTTCATTAAAATTGTAGAATTAAATATAAATTTGGGGCTTGAAAAATGTGTCACGAATAAGGCATTGATGCGGGGGGGTAGGGAGTAATCTCTATATTCTGTGGTCGAAATCTCGATTTATGACCAAAAATACTGATTCTACATATTTAAGTACAAGTTTAGACTTGTAAAAGATGTCACGAGTAAAGCTTTGGTGCTTCAAACTCGATCTTTTTTTATCTTTTGCGCTGATGCTGTGTATAATACATAGCATCCATCAATTGCGATTCGGTATATACAATAACTCCTTTACATTATTTTTTAATGGTAAAGTTGAGTTATTCGATTTTCTGAAACAAACAGTGTTACAGAGTGTTTTAAAGTGTGGATATGTGTTTGTGTAATTCTCACAGGTATTTAAATTTGAAACGGTAAGTGTAAAAAAACATTAATTTAATTTTTATTTTATTTCAGGTTATAATTAATCATTTTCTTTCAGATCTTTAATAATACTTCAGGTAAATTTTCTATTTTTGTTTCAGGTTTTATTTTATAATTTTGTTTTTCAGGTATTTAATAATTTTCAGGTAATTTTCTTGTAATATTCCCCATTTTTGTATATAGTTTCTATTTATTTCATAATCTATAATTGTTTTATATTTTAGGGAAATTTTTCTAATTATAACACTTTCTTTTTCAGAACGTATAGGTATATTTTCATGCATAATTAAATATTTAATTTTCAGGACTTTGTAATGAAAAAAAAATTTATGTTTCAGGCAAAAATTGTCATCGAGATCGTCAATTTTGATCCTATGAAATTTTCCATTATCCCTTCAAAATTCCATTCCATTATCAAATTTTACGTATTTATAAATTTAAATGATTCACTCGTGAATACGAGTATGAAAGTGAACGTCAAGAAAGCAAATTATCGTAGGATAGTGCGGGAATTTTGTAATATAGGTACGAATATTTGTTCTCTTGACTTCTTTACTTTTATTTTGCAATGCAATTGTACAACTTTACTAACATTAGATATAGATGGTTATAGATTATAAGGGTTGTGTGTGTGTGTGTATTGGGTATGTGTGTATTTGTTTAATTTTTACTAACATTGGTGGCAGTAGTGGATATATCTACCACTATATAGTGGATTAGGCCTACAGGGGATACCACTATAGAAAAAAAATCTCCAAAGGCAGCAAGTACCTTATATAGCGAATTTTTTTATGTATCTACATACTGAAATATTAATTGCAAAATATTCTTATGATACTGACAATTAATATATTTTATTAACATTGAATCAACTAATAAATTCATTTCCCGTAATACGTTTAATCAAGGCCTGCTTGATTTTTTCAAGCGAAATTCTCTAGCAGGCCTTGCGTCTAATATTAACTGTCAAAATTAGTTGCCCCCCCGCGATATTCAATTTTTTTTCTAATATCAATAGTCAGAACATATAGCCATCTGAGATAATCGATTTTACTGCTTATACTCAAAAAAGAGATTTTTGCATTTTTCTTGCGAACCAACGAACCGATTTTGATGATTTTTTTTCTGGGTCATAGAGAATGGTCGGCTCTAATGTTATTTTAATTTTCATCAAAATCTAAGCAAATGTAATATTGAAAATGATTTTTCTTAACATTTCTTCAGCTCTTATTCCAAAAGTGTTGGCCCTACCAGTCTGGCCAACGAACTCATCCAAGCTATCCCAAAGACCGATTTTTGTACCAAGTTTCATTCAGATTGGACTATTTTTACGGCAGTTATCGTGGGTATACATAATTATATATATATATATATATATATATATATATATATATATATATATATATATATATATATATATATATATAATACAGGGTGAGCCAAGAGGATGGCACCCTAAATGTATAAGGAGTTCTAATAGATGAAACTCTATGAAATTTGGTATGTGGCCGTTATGGCACTTGAACTACCTTTGGAAAATATTCTCGTTGATCTAGCTACCCCCCTTATATAGGGTAGTGCACCCTACTCTCTTATTTTAAATGGAATGGTATATTTTTTATTACATTTTTGAATTCCTTGATGAAATCGAAAGGGACTTTGATAACATGACCCATGGTCTAGCGCTGAAAGTTTTTCAGATATTTCAGCTTTTAGTGCAATTTTAAAATTTGCAGTGTTTGATTGAAAAATTCATATTTTAGAAGATATAACATCTGAAATGTTGAAACTTGGAATTTAAGTAGTACAAGTAGTGTACTTGTTGCCAATTTAAACAGAATTCAATTATCTTTCAGCGTTTAGCTGAAATGAATTTTTCTTTCAGGCAATTTTCAAACTATAATAACTTGCTTATTTTAAATAGAACCCCATATTTCTCTTTATATGGTTGGATAGAGAACAAAATTCTGCATCGAACTGTATTAACATTCCCTATACCTATCTTTAATAATTTTTCAGTTATTCAAAATTTTCAATTTCGTTCAATCACCTCCCTTGAAGCAAAATATAATACTTCTAGTCGCCTATGCCAAAATAATTCAACTATAATAATATGCATAGAAGGCTTAGCAAAATGACAAAATACCACAAATGACGTTAATAATGAATATTTTACCTGTATTTTTTACAACTTTAGCCCATCCTACATACACAAAAAGCAAATGAAATAAATATTAATTTAATTAATTACTATTTTCTGTTATTTTATTTCATTGAGACAGTCCAAATTTAATTAATTAATTTCATCTTAATTGTGACAATTGAATTGGAGGTTGTTTTGCTAAGCCTTCTATGTTTTACATTTTATTTCAGGAAAGAAAATTAGACGAAATTGAAAATTCTGAATAACTGAAAAATTATCAAAGATAGGTATAGGGAATGTTAATACAGTTCGATGCAGAATTTTTTTCTCTATCCAACCATATAAACAGATATATGGGGTTCTATTTAAAATAAGCAAGTTATTGTAGCTTGAAAATTGCCTGAAAGAAAAATTCATTTCAGCCGAACGCTGAAAGATAATTGAATGTTCTACAGTTTGATAGAAAGTACGTTATTTGTACTATTAGATTTCTAAATTTTAACATTTTAACTGCAATAGTTTCTATGCTGTGAATTTTTTATTTAAGCACTGCAAAATTAAAAATTTCATGAAAAGTTAAAATATCTGTAAAACTTTCAGCGCTAGACCATGGGTCATGTTATCAAAGTCCCTTTCGATTTCATCAAGGAATTTAAAAATGTAATAAAAAATATACCATTCCATTTAAAATAAGGGAGTAGGGTGCACTACCCCATATAAGGGGGATAGCTAGAACAACGAGAATATTTTCTAAAGGTAGCTCAGGTGCCAAAACGGCTATATAGCAAATTTCATAAAGTTCCATCAAGTAGAACTTCTTATACTTTTAGGGTTCCATCCTCTTGGCTCACCCTGTATATATATATACAGGTCGTTTGAAATGGATAGAAACATTTAGCAAAGTATATATCTATCTCCCGCTTTCATAATTCCATCTCATGTATTTATTTGTCTTGTCTAACTTATGGAAACTGGCAATGTTTCCACTAGCTATCCTTTTCTCACTAACTTTACTTAAAAAGAAACAGAAGACATGTTTCTCCGTCTGTTCAATGGAGTTAAATGAGTATTAGGAGGTGGAATAAATATCCCGCCTTAATTTGCTCGACCTCTTTCTAACACATGTGATAAAATGACTGCGGAAAGGAGAGGGATGATTCTGTAATGTTTCTATCTTATATTTTCTACCGGTATATATATATATATATATATATATATATATATATATAAATTTTAACGAACGGTGGATATGGGTTCCTTAGGTCCCAAAACGAACTTCTGTGCAAAAATTTTTCGGACATTCAAAAGTGAGGATCTCGTCATTAGCTATTTTTTTTTTAAAAAATTCGCTAAAAACGCACCTTGTGCTTTACCTCACAGGTGGTGTGGAAAGAAGCACATACAACTACTTTTCCAATTTTTTGATTCTTCAATAACTTTATCGCAGTTTTTTCTACATTAGATGAGTTTAATTGTAAATCCTTTGCAGAATTTTGGAACAACATTACATTTATTTTGTGAGGTAAACGAATAAGGGGAAAATTTGCTAAGCATCTCTCTTTAACAAACATAATACGAGCTTTCTTTTTAGAGTAAATAACAACGCGTTTAATCAATTCTTGTACGTACATATCATTGGTGTACTTATATTTAAAAAATTAAAACCTACATCAAAACTTTGTTGCAAGTGTGTAATGTTCTAGGGCTTTTTGTGCTTCAGCCAATCTTGTATAAAAACAGAGTTGAATTTGTTTACAAGTTCTCTGTGATAGATAAAATTGTCGTAATGTTATTGAAATCTTCTGATGTGAGTCAACACCGCTTAAAAACTTTGTTTCATCCTGATAGAATTTGTTAAACAACTTCTTACCTAGATTTAGAAAGAAAAGCAAATTTTCAAAGTAAATAGTAAATAATAATAGTAGATTCTTATAATATTGAATAAATAAACTCCAGATTGTTGTGATATTACAATTCCAGCTGTGGTATTCAGAAACTTCCATCAACACTCCTGGTGAACTGGTCCAGAATTTGTGACCATAAATTATGCCACCAACCGTAAGTGTACCTCGTAAGAACTGTTTTCAAAAACAATAATTTTGACTTTTGTTGTAGGAAAATGGCATTACTTGACCGCTGGCTATTACTGAAAAACTCCAACCGAAAATTGTTGATTTTCAACCTTTGGCATATCTCATTTCAACAATGGAATGGGAGGAACAACGTATCTATTAATTAAACTTGAATGGAGGATCCACCTATTTTACAATAATTACTCCAATCAAAGCTATATCGTTAAAATATGCGTCGTTCTTTTTATAATTTGGATTGAGAATTGTTCATTTGAGCTTTTTAATGAACGGTGTTGCATCGTGGCAATGACAACTATGTAGAATCGTTAACACACTCGTATATCTGTAAATTTAGTAAATAAATTAAAATTTGATTAATTAGATGTAAAATCGTCACTTTTAAATTTATGTATTTGATAATTACTTATTGTTTTTTTCCAGTTTTCTTTGTAAAAGTTTGTACACGTTCTTGTAGAATTCCATTTTCTTCAGATTCCTCTGTGGATTCGCCGGTTTCTTTTTGATCATAAGTACATATTTTCATTATCATAATTATTTGCTAATAAAGTAATGGTGGTCATTTGTTCATTTATTAACTTTTTCCGTACCTTAACTTTTGCCCTATTATTAATAAAAGTGTTATTTTAAATAGAACAACTACCAAATCTGTTTACCAAATCTAACAGATTTTGACAGCATTTTTAAATAATTCCAGATTTATCAGCAAGTAATAATTAATAATTAATTAACATCAAAGAAATTTTTGGCAGCTGCCAAGAGTTCTACTGTGTCTTTTTTTTGTAATAAATTTTGTAACCTTACGACTTGAAATATGATAAATTCCTAAATGTTTTTATGTCCCTTTCAATACAGCCGGACACGAAATTAAATTCTGTGGCCACTTTTCCCAGGTTTCGTTTTTTTCTTCCAAGTGGAATCGTCTGTTAGTTTTGTCTTTAATTATTGAAATATTGTCTAAAACTATAAGGATACGGATTTCATACATTTGCAAGTTCAGAATTATTAACAAAATTTAAGTGATTGGAAATCGTTTATAATTCTGTAGGTACTTATACATTAATTGGTACCTAAACCCTTGCAGGTCTTTATTTCTGCTTATTTATGCCAAATGTATTTTGTATAGTTTGGTCCACGATAACTGAAAGGCCTCAGACGAGGGCCAAGTACCTTATGGTCATGGATGTTTACCCAAGATTGCAAGTGTGATTTATTGCAGTATTTAGATATGTCAATGCTAACACCATGCATACTCAAATTTTTGGCCCTCTCCTCTTGTCAATGGTATAAAGATAAAAAAATAGACGCAGGTAAGGTCGTATTTGTAAATACGGACCTGTCTTTCACCCAGGTGTATATACGTCCCTCTTTGATTCATTTATTGGGGTGTAGCTGTAAAACCAACTACTAAAATTATAAATTTTCTCCGGTCATTTTCAGTTATTGTGGTGCGTAATATTGGAAATCTTATATTGCCCCCTTTGTCAATGGGAATGGCCAAAAGTTCTTTAGAATTTTAATATTTGCTACACAACTGATAGGAAAGCAGATAGCAACAGTATTGTTGATGATTGAGCATCTTACAAAATATTTGTTAGCACACTTCCAATTTTTATAAAATTATTCTAATTTTGTCCAAAGAACTGTAAACAGCCCTAATTTTCTTATTGCAAATCGTTATTTAAGTTATACAGTTGAGGACAATAAAATAATAGCAGTGCTCCAAATAAAACATAAAAATTCAATTGAATTTTGAATTTTTGAAAAATCAAGAATAACTTCAAAAGAAGAATCAAGAGTGTGTTCGAAAGAATTGAAGTGCTGGATTTGCATGAATTGAAACAAGTGGAATCCAAAGGGGTAAATATGGCAGATAAATAGTGTTGAACATTCCACTCGAATAGCTAAATAAATCCTCCTTTTTTGTTCTTGTCGAAGAACTGAATTACAATTTGTTTTGTTGCTATTAAGGACGCGGGTCAGTACTTTTTAGGAATTTCAATCCACTATTTCTCGCTTCTTTTTTAAGATGTAGAAACGCGTGATAGCGTTATCGAAAGAGCGTTTCAGGGTCTAAGGGATGGACGATCCTATATTGGAAAATTTTGAGAAAATTCTGAATTACAGTCAATTGTCTCAGACCATGTTTTTTTTACAATTTCCCCCACAGCTCGGCCTATATTGATAATTTGGTTATGAAAATTTTATTATATATAACAAATTTAAAGGGCTTTTTAAATGTTTAAGAAATTTTCCGATCGGCATGTTAGTTTTCCGTAATTTTAATAAAAACGGGTAGGCTTATGCAGAACTTTTTTTGTACAGTTTTAAAGGTGGACAAGCGGACGATTGCTTATTGGAAAGCTTACCCATGTGAGGGAAACCTGACGTCCGTGGAAAATCCAATTTTGGAAAATTTTTGGAAAGCTCATTTGTCTTTTTTATCTATTAAAAAATATGTGTTCGTAATACAATTGTCTAAAGATAATATTTTTGTCGGAAAAACTTATATATTTCCCTGTGAAAATTGAGATTATAAGGATTTTACATATTTCATGTGTAAGTTGTGTTATCTACACTTATACGGGCCAAATCACATATGCTAAATTTGGTTATCATGACTCGACCACTCGCTGTTTGTGGTTTCATTGCAAGGTTGTCACGTTGTCACAATTGCATTCACCACCACCACGTCCACGTCCACCACCACCACGTCCACGTCCGCGTCCACCACCACCACGTCCTCCACGGTGGAAAAAGAAAAAAAAGAAAGATGTAAGTCAATAAAACCTTATTTAGAGAAAAATTTTCATTCATATTTCGTTTCAATTTCTAGGGTGGCCTGCTAGGGGATCACATGGTCGTGAGCGTGGTGCTGGTGGTGGTGGATCTGGTGGTGGTGGTGGTGGAGGATCTGGACGTGGTGGTGGTGGTGAACGTGGTGGTGGTGGACACGTAAAAGTCACCAACAACCACAATTATTATTATTATTGTTAAATAAAATTAATAAATGTTTTAAAATATATATTTATCTGCATATTATTTCCTCATTCAATTTTTTCCACAACAAATACCAATTATCATCATTCTTAAATTCGTTTTTTGTCTTTTTCCGTTTTTTATGTAAATTCGTAAATCTATACTTCATTATTCACAAATATTCAAATTGTAACAGCAAGAGAAGGTGTCCATTTTGAAACTTTCTTCACTAGAAGAATAAGACGTGGCCTCATTAGGGGCGCTGCCACCATTTTGGGAGTCAAAGAATTAAAAATCAAATAAAAATAAATACTTATAATACAATAACATATATTTTATAGCAAAACACGACAAAGTTAAAAAATAAACAGACGAACCAAAGAACGCCCTGATCATAATTCACAGCGGACGCAGAACAAACGCCTAAAATTCCGAAAATCCTGCAAAAATTAGTACGGGTGGCAACCGTAAATACATATTGTAAATCTGAATGTAATTGTGACAACGTGACAACCTTGCAATGAAACCACAAACAGCGAGTGGTCGAGTCATGATAACCAAATTTAGCATATGTGATTTGGCCCGTATAAGTGTAGATAACACAACTTACACATGAAATATGTAAAATCCTTATAATCTCAATTTTCACAGAGAAATATATAAGTTTTTCCGACAAAAATATTATCTTTAGACAATTGTATTACGAACACATATTTTTTAATAGATAAAAAAGACAAATGAGCTTTCCAAAAATTTTCCAAAATTGGATTTTCCACGGACGTCAGGTTTCCCTCACATGGGTAAGCTTTCCAATAAGCAATCGTCCGCTTGTCCACCTTTAAAACTGTACAAAAAAAGTTCTGCATAAGCCTATCCGTTTTTATTAAAATTCCGGAAAACTAACATGCCGATCGGAAAATTTCTTGAACATTTGAAAAGCCCTTTAGATTTGTTGTATAATAATAAAATTTTCATACAAAAGTTATCAACATAGGCCGAGCTGTGGGGGAAATTGTAAAAAAAACATGGTCCGAGACAATTGACTGTAATTCAGAATTTTCTCAAAATTTTCCAATACAGGATCGTCCATCCCCTAGACCCTGAAACGCTCTTTCGATAACGCTATCACGCGTTTCTACATCTTAAAAAAGAAGCGAGAAATAGTGGATTGAAATTCCTAAAAAGTACTGACCCGCGTCCTTAAGATAATTACATGACATTTAACCAAAATATCTCAATGAGATACATACCGTTATTATGGTATTTCATAATGGTTTTACTAATGTTATGTGCTCCCCATTCTACCTTCTTTTATTGAAAAACGGAAAATGTGATCATGCTCCAAAATGTTTAATAAATGCGACTCAATATAAAATCCAAGTCTGATTCTTCGTCACGAAGCCACTGGAACTGAAATTGCTCGTGATGTGACTATTGTTGACATGTACCTAGTTTAACCATCGGAAGTATATACCAAGTGGCGAGAAAATTTTCGGCCAGGCTCGTGTCGTACAAAAAGTGGTGGCCAGTGTTATACTGAATGACCCATAAGTCTCGCATAATTCCATAGGGGCAGATAGGAGATGAAATTCCCAGACGAAAAGTCACGTTTCTCTCACATGGATAAGCTTTCGAATAAGCAGTTATCCGCTCGTCCATCTTTATTAAAATTTTGGAAAACTAACAAGCCGATCGTGAAATTTCTTGAACATTTGAAAAGCGCTCTAAATTTTTCAATAATAAATAATCAACATAAGGTGAGCTGTGGGGGAAATTCTAAAACAAACATGCTCCCAGACAATTGTCTGTAATTCAGAATTTTCTCGAAATTTTCCTGCATCTTGAGACGCTCTTTCGATAACGCTATCGCGCGTTTCTACATTTTTAAAAAAGAAGTGAGAAATCGTGTATCAAAATTCCTAAATAATGGGCCACAGCCTTAAGATATACATATGTACTGGGAAGATTACGTTATTTAATAATGATCGAAATAGAAGTTTGATAAAAAAAAACACAACGACTTATCCATCACTCGTCCATCATATTGAATTTTTAACTTCAAAATTTCGAATCATTGAGCTGTGTAAACTTGCCTGTAAAATGACCAATAAGAGGCTAACGTTTAGGTGCGCAAAATTAAAATAATGCCTATTTTAAAAATTGAGTATACAAGGCAGTAGAGAAAAGCAGAAAGTCACTGTTGGAAGAATTTTAATAGATTCTATAGATATTCAAAAACCTATTGATTATTATTTTATAATCATGACAAATCAAAAACTAAAATTGAAAATGTAATACATATCAGAATCGAGATCTGTTTTTTTAAATTTTGCGCCATAAATATGTATTTTGTGTTGCATACAATGGGGGTATTATAAATAAAGCCTTATAGCCATTTAATTAATGAAGTCCCGTAAATTATTATCAATAAGACGTCTCGATAAGAGGAGCAGCAAATTATTTTTGATTATAACTCTAATTTCTGTTAATATCAAAATTAAATTAAGACCATTATAAGATTTAATTTTTTTATGTTAGCAAGCTGTGGAAATAGTTCAAATATATCACATTTTTGACATTTCATTTGTGCAACATAACCCCAATTTATTGTGTCACTGTGAAAAATCTGAAAAATTAATATTTTTGTTATATTTTCCACGATGTTTATTATTAATTTTTTATTATATTTCATTACAATTTAAATATTTCGATATTATTGCTACAATGGGTTATAGATCAGCTGTTCAAATTTTAAAGTACGTATATTGTAACTCAAATTTTCTAGAATAATTTTAATGTTTCTCTCCTTATTAAAGACAAGCTGAAGATCTTAAAAATCGTGTATTAAGAAAGTGTGATTTATTAAATGATTCACAAGCATGGACTGACCAACAGAAATTACAACGTATCTATCATCAAGCTTTAGTTACAGATTTAGAATATGCTCTAGATAAGAAAGTTGAACAAGATTTATGGAATATAGGTTTTAAACATCATATAACACAATTACAAGAGATAATACGTGATAAAAAAGTATAATTAATAAATAAATTAAATTAAAATTGTTAATAATTTTCTAATTTTTGATAGAATTCTCAACGATCCGAATATCAAACATTACTCACATGGTGTTTAGAGGCAGCATCTGGTTTCTATTTAACACTATTACAAGAATTATGTGATATTTTTGATATTGATCTACCATTTAGACGACGTGGTAGTATTTATGGACAAACTATACAACAATATGAAACGAATCTACCACAATCTGCGTCTTGTTTATATATTTGTCAATATTGTTTGGTGCATTTAGGCGATATAGCACGGTATAGAAACCAAAGGAAAGAAGCAGAGACTTTTTACAAGTATTATAATTAATATTTATTAATATTAAAATTAATTTTAATTTTTTATTAAAGGCAAGCTATTCAAGTATCTCCAACAAGTGGTCATCCGTACAATCAATTAGCATTATTAGAGACGAGTCAAGGTAATAAACTATCGACTGTATTCTATTATATTCGTGGTATAGCTGTGAAGAATCCATTTCCGGCGGCTACAACAAATTTGTTGAATATTCTTAATTCAACTGTAGATAAAGAGAATCCATTAGAACGAATCCAGACGAAGATTACAGTAAATGAATTTATTCAAATCTTTTTATGTACACACACTTATTTGCATACAAGTACAGATTTAAATCAAGCTGAAATCTGTGCAACAACATTGAATACAACAATGACAGCACTAGTAGCAACACATAGTTTTACTAGTGATAAACTTATAAAAATTACAACAATTAATTTGTATGCATTAAAATATGTTGTTGCTACTTTAACACAAACAGATTTAACTGATGATGAAATTAAAGTACGTCAGTTTATTTTGGATTTATTAGCCGGTTCATTGAGTGCTTTCTTAGTACCTGTACATACGTTAAAAAACGATGAAACTCTATTGGATTATTATGCATTACCGGCAATTAAAATTCTAATCAATTGGATTGAAATCGAACCGAAAATATTGGAAGATGTTGTATTCACGAATCGTCTACAAATCTGGCCGAGTTTATGTAAATTATTGAATAATGTTGCACCGTTCTTAAAAACTTTCAATTATGATCAATGTAATTAGTCTTAATATCAATAATTCGTGTTATTTAATTAATTTTTTTGTAGATATTGACTATCCGCTATCTGAAGATAGAGATTTGCAAGGTTTCCAACCGTTGGTGAAAATCTTAAAACGTTACGATTTCAAAAAAGAAATTAAAGATGTAAAGACTGAGAAATTAGTGCGAATGAAACGTATCGTTGATTTCGGTAGATTTCTAACTGAATTCAATGTGAATAATACGAAATTAATTGTTATGTAATTGATATTTTTTCAATTAAATCACCGATTATTGTAATTTTAATTTTTGATTATAGGAAAAAGGAGGGTGATGGTGTCATTTATGAGCCTGGTTTTACACAACCAGATCCAACAAATGATCTATTAGAGGAAATGAAATCTTTTAATGTAACAAATATTGAAAAACGTGGTGGTATTTTAAAACCACAAGGATCATTAGAAAAATCCCGTGAAGAACGTGAATTATTAACAATAAAAGAACCAATTATTGATGTAAAGAAAGAAACGATTAAACAAAAACGTACAAAACAGAATGTTGCAATACAATCGATTTTTAAGAAATTGGAAGAAAATAAACAAGTTAAATTCAATGTTGATGATAATACTGATGATAAATTAATTGAAAATCAACAATTTACGATAAGGCCGCAATCATTTAATCAGAATCTTACAGGATTTTCAACAACTGGCACTAATAATCAACCGGATTATCTAACAACATTACGCAATATTTCTAAGCCATCAAATCAACAACAATACAATGATAAACCACCAATGCTAACATATCCTAATCCCACCAATCTGCAATCGAGTATTTTTGGTAATTCTTATCAGTTCTCGATGAATTACGGGGTAGATGAAGCATCATCGTCTACACGACCACCACAACCACCACCACCTCAACAACGTTCGAATTCGCAATGGTGGCCTAATTCTAATCAACAATCAAACTATCACTACCCTCAATACAACACGAATTCACCCTATCTACAACCTGATTTTAATAAAAATACAAATCAGGGTAGTTCTAATGATTTATTCAACACTCCTTGGAATCAATGTCGACCATCGAATTTCGGTCATTTCGATATAAATCATGGTGTATCGATGCGACAGGCTATGTTGAAAGAAGCCACAAATACACAGACGAATGTAATTTTTAATTTTATTCAAGTTTATTTATTTTTGAAATTTGTATGTTTTAGAATGTGGATAATTTTGTGCAAAATTCACCGAGTTATTCATTGTTTAATACAAATAATAATTGGTCGTCGAATTTAGTTGGACAATTGAGGAAATCACAAGATAATCAAATTAATAATCATTTACCACAGCATTCGTTGTTTACAGGTCAAGGTCCACAATCATTGGCGCAATTATTAGAACAACAACAATCGCAAAAAAACGATTAATTTGTTAATTTTCGTTTAATACGAATCTATCCTAATTATTATTATCATTATTACAATTAAATACATTTTATAAAACAAAAATTGGAAAAATTCTGATAAGTGGACTTTATTTCCAGCATTTTTTCACTTTACAATTTACCAAAGAAAAAAAACATGAATGTTGTTGAAAATTTCTTAAATTTTTCCCTTGGGGAAATAATCAACAACACCGGAAATGAATCGCAACAATAGAAATACTAAACTATTTACATTGATCAGGCGGGATTAAACATTAATTATTATTATTTAAATAAAAATTGTGGTGGAAAATAAATTAACAATTAATTTATTATTTTGTTTTCCATCTAAATTTGTTTAACCTAAGATTAGAGAAAGAAATTGTTAATTTTGTTTACCTTCTTCAATTTGTGGACCACAATTTTAAATCACAAACCAAAAACGAAAAAAAAACAATAGTAATGTTCGAATTAAATTTCAATTAATTATTTGGAATTTTAACGTTTACCATTATTGAAATTTAAACTCCTTAAAGGTGTTTTGAATGTGGATGCCGCCTGTTGTTGTAACTGGTAAGCAAGGGGATGAATTTTGAATCCAAATAACCTACAATTATACAAATTTGTTATTAATTAATAATTTTGTAAAATTATTTGTTGTATATATCTATACCTAGGAACAAATTGATTGGTGGGACGCTTTGGTCTATATTCAGGATGTACCATGAATAACATATGGGGGAAACCGGTACCAAAATAAGCACCATCAGTATGATGGTGTCTTGATGATTTCGGTGTATAAACATCCATACATTTTGGACAATACGATTTAACCATTGCTTCACCTGGCACGTCAGATAATCCTAATGGTAACATTTGTTGAGATTCACAATATACACGTGGACAATAACCAAAATCACCAGATTGATATTTTTCGATCATTTGAGCAATACCACGATTCGTTAATATATATCTAGCATGTATTAAACCGTATAACATTTCAGCAGCTTGCTCGATGAGGTCAGATTGATTTGGATTATCATCTAATTCATCATCTACAACAAATTCAAATACAATAATCATATTTATCTAAATAAATAATAATAATTACCTGGTTCTAAATCCAAAATCATATCTAAAGCTTGTCTATAATGTGGAACCTGCTCATTCAATCCAGTCAAATTAAATTTGTCTTGTATATAATCCTCATCAACCTATAATATCAATGATTGATTAATTTTCTTATTAGAATCACGTGTTTTTAGTTAGAATTAATCACCTCGCAGAAAAATTCATTGCCTCTAAGCCCACAAAACCAAGAAATCCAGGAAACCTCCTCGGAGCTGCTCATTTTCCTACAAATTACAACAAAAAAAATTACCCCAGAATTTTATACAATCTATAAAGAAAAATTGATAATAATTTGATAAATGTTTCATCTAAAAATGTCTCTGATACTTTGATACAACCCCCTTCTATACTTGTAGACAAGTTTAATGACACTTATGACGTAATAATACACATATTTATTTAGAAATTAATAAATTTATAATCTTCTACATTGATTTATAATAGAATTTTAATGAAATTTTAATTAAAAATTTGTAAATTTTATAAATTCTTACCTCTTTGTACCTTGATTAGCCACGCTTACGCTCCTTCATCTACGCGAAGAAAAAACAGCGACTGAACTACCATCTACCGGATGGATTTATATACCATCGATGACATTTAGGGAAAGCGGCAAATTTAAAATGTCGTTAATTTTTCCTAAAAAAATATACAAACAATTTAAATCTGGCAATTTATTTGTTAAAACAATTGAAATAATGAATTTTAAGCTATTTTGTATTAATAAATCTGTAAGTAGACATTTATATTTATGACAAAAGTCACGGTGATTGTACAGCCATCTAACGGCTAAATTTTATATTAATAACAGGAAGTCATAAATTTGAATTTTATAACAGCAAAGAACCTTATTTAGGTATAAGTAATTTATATTCCGACGTGTGAATAAATTTACTTAAATATAATAGAGTGAGACTGCTTAAAATTAAATCGAAGAACAAGCACCATCTATCGGTTTATTTGTAAATTATCAGTTTAAAAAGTGCGGGAAATTTGAAAGTTATTATATGAAATTATTGTTTATTATTATTGTAAGAATAAAGAGTTACTAATTAATTTTACCTATACCTATAATCAATTTATCAAACTTTAAAGGAAAACTAACGTGACTGTACAGCCATCTAGTGGTCAAATTTAAATATTACAAGCGGTAAATTTGAATTTTATTGGTTGTGAAGAGGGCGCTGTAAAGTGGCGCAATTTTTGAAACTCCAATCGTTTTTTCTATCAATTTTAATATTTTTTTTAAATTTTCGTATTATACAAACAATATCTATATTTACATATAGATTCCCAGATATTCCTATTTATAGTCGCGACACTTTGTCTAGCCGGATAAGTTTTTAAGGTGGCGTCAGCTCGAAAAATAGTCAATAAGTCCCTTGTTTTTATCAACATTGTTTTTTTGGGGAATCACCAAAAACAAAGAAAATTTGTGGTGGAATTCATTGTGGGATTGCGTAAAAATTTCGTATTTGTCCTACTTGTGGTTGGAATTTAAAACAAAATTTTTATTGAAAATGAATCATAAAAGTTTGGAAAATACAAATTAAATTGCTATTGTTATTAGTATTGTTATTGTTGTTATTTCCTAGTTTGGAAATAATTAATTGTCAAGGTTAGTATGTTAACCAATATTTTATTTTGTTGTTAACGTTGAAAGTTGTTTCGTTTATTTTATATTGAATATAAAAATAATAATTCTATTTGCACTCAGATCGACTATAACCAACAACACACACACACACACACAATAATAGTAATTGCGGTCATTTGTTTATAAGTGTTAATTGAAAAACAGACGGACTTTTGTGTTATTATTAACAGTAAATCGTCTAGTTTTTTCCTTTTATTTTACTTAGAAAAAAACAAAGTGTAGGCTTAATTTTAATTACAAATTTTAACGACTTAAACATGTTATAATTGTGCAATTTTCAGTCTATAACATGCACTTGGTGAGTATACAAACAACAAAATTCTTAAATTAATACAATTTCACTTAACTCTATTTAAAGAACAAAAGAAACAATTACTCAATTTAAATAATTGTGAAAAAATAGTGCATGAAAATTGATATAAATTTCTAATTATTCTATTAAATTTCTAGATATTGTAGAACAATAGTCAATTCAAATTGCAGGTGTTATTCTGATAATTAAATTTTTATCAATAATTAAAAAGCCTTATAGGCCGACGTACAGTGGGGAATGAAGCACGAAACATTAATTAAAAAATCATTAATTAAATTCAAGCAAATTAAATAAATTTGCTTTTTTTCTAATTGAAACTTCAATTCTACCTATAATAATATTGATGCAATGATAATGTCAACAATAAATAAATTTGATATTATTAATTAATAAAATTAATATTAATTAAGTTGATGGGAGAATAAATAATTTGTTGTTTTCATGTTGAAAAATTATCGATTTTAAACAAGTTTTTTTAATGTTAATTCACTTAAAGCTTGCAATAAAATAATTGGAAAAATTATACGTACAAATGGTCGTAATCTTATCAATTTCTATAACTAATCATTAAATAAATATTGTTTATAATAATAGCAGGATATGTATTTTATTAATCGGTTTGTTTTAGTGAATTGATTAAAATATGGCAAGATCACATCCTGTTGATGATTTAGGTAAGTTAATTTGCAAACAAATTTAATAATTAATTAAATAAAATACAAACAATAGAATTGTTCTTTGAACTATAATGCCAATAATTTATATTATTTTTGTCTAACATATCCTCATCTTTATCTTTAGAATTATAAAACGCTAATTTATCAGAATTTGGATACGTAGGGCCGTAACTTGATTCATATAATTTACTACATTTGACATTTGCTTAAGTATTTTCCAATAAGAAAAACAAGCGGCCGAACCAAGCTACGGCACTACGTACTTAAATAAAACTATAAGGCGAAGTAACATTGTACACCCCTAATTTTGTACGACACTTGACTTATGCCAATTCCATTTTACAAGATTTTGAAATAAAAAGAATTGTTTTGGTTTTATTTTGATTGTTTTATATCATTTTTAAATCAAAAGACGATTTTGTATATTTAAATTTCTATCTCATTTTACACGGTTCCAATCTACACGATTTTTCCTTATAGTGTAGCTTTTAAACGCATTCGACAACTATCGGCGTTTCTATCGTTTCTATACGTAAGCTACAATGCTGCTGATTGGTCCTTTTATCACCCCCACATAAGTTATAATGTAAATAATCCTGTTAATCGAGGGATGGGTATATAAATAGAGATAAAGATGAAGGTCAATAATCAACAGATTAATATACAACTGTACAGACATATAGTAAACCTAATTCGACTTGACCAACTAATAAAATCTAAAGAAACATTTACTATAAATTTATATTTGAACTCAATACACTTTGCTTCAAGACAAATTTGGAAAAATAGATAAAAGGCAAAGTTGACTAAAATTAGAATAGACCAAGTATAGTTACAACTTTCAAATCGAAGAGAAACGATTAACTACAACAATACATTATGATAAGATAAGATAAAGATTCAAATGAGTCTTTAATGAAACTTTAATGTTACCAAAATAAACAATGTATAGTTATCCGAATAATAATGAGTATAATGATTTGATCAATGGCTTATTAAAATGAAAAACATTAGAAGATTTAGTTAAGTCGATCAAGTCGCTGTTAACAAAAACTTACTAATTACTTTTGTTTGATACAATTTAAAAATTGTTACATCGAACACAATCACTTTTAGTACTTAATTAAAAAACTGTTAATTAATTTAACAAATTGTAAATTTTAATTAGGTAAACGCCCACTTGTTTTTTGTTTTTTTGATTAATGCAATCTGTAGTTCGATATGCGGTTTGTTCATTTAAAATAATCACAACATGCAGGGGCCCAGGGGCGACGAGAGCCGAGGGCGTGGGGTCTTTTCCCTCGAGACCTGGCGACCCTGTAGGGGCCCATAAGGACTCAGAGAATATTTTTTCAAGTACTTTGCCCAGTTTGAAAATAAGAATAAATAAAGTGACGTTTTGTTTTTGTATTTTTCATCATTCTACGGCCTTTTGGTTAGGACCTCGTAGCTCATTTGGGAGTCGGTCAAAAAAAGCCTCTTGTCGACATATTTACCAACCAGCTGCACACTTAAAACGACTTTCAATTACTATAGGATCCTAAAACGTTGATTTTTTCGTTTTTTTTTCTCCATTTTTTCTGCGAGATTGAGAGGATTTTCGAGTCATTCTAAGTCGTTTTGCGTGTGTAGTTGGTTTTTGAAATTTGCGACATCGTCCAAAACGAGCGATTTTAAACCGACTTACAAATGAGCTACGAAGTTGTAATTTTGCTAAAATGATCTCTAGAGACTAACTTATGAAACCTTAAAAAACTATTTGAATTGCTGTATTATTTTCGTAGATAAGGTCAAATTATACCTACACTCCCAGGCCGAATAAGCTGTCTATCTTAATAGGACTGGGGAGCGTAAAGACTGATCCTTTCCGGGGCCCCCTAAATGTCTCAGCGGCCCTGATAACATAACATTCTTTTCAAAATTTAGTTTTCATTAATAATTTATAAATTAAAAAAAAATTAGTACACTGAATTTAACTTGAATTTGTTTACTGACTGAATAATTAAATTGAAGTCAAGTTGATTGTTTTATTTTAGATTTAGTATAAATGTAAAATTACGAAATTTGTTAATTTTTTATTGAAGACAATTATTTGTAGATTTTAAAAATATTGTTGTTTTATTGTAAATTTTGTTACTACACCTTTGGAGATAACGTAGAAAACGTCAACACAACAGTTCGACTTTGCCTTTTAAAACAACAATAGCACAAAAGAGTCCTTAGTACTAGACTAAACCTCTTCTAGATTTGTCGTGATAATAACAATAGTTGAGAAGAAAATGTGTTGTTATGGCGATAATTACGAATATTGTTAATTAGTAACATAATAATTAACAAAAATAATTATTGAAAAATTTTGATTACAGGTCAACCAATACAGTACGATCCGGATTTTAATGGACCGTTAAAGAAACGTTCATGTACTGATGTTATTTGTTTATTTATATTTATTGTATTTATCGGTTGTTGGATTGGTATAGGAATTTATGGTAATTTAATTTGATATTAATTAATTAGATTAAATTTTGAGAATTTTCGATTTTAGCGTTAAAAAATGGCGATCCAAATACATTATTGGTACCGAAAGATTCCACAGGCAGTCGTTGTGGTTTAGATGAACATGTCAAAAATAAACCTTATCTATTCTTTTTCAATCTAGTCAAGTGTGTTAGTCCTTCAGTACCGTTCACCGGTTGTCCCACCAAACAGGTATAAACAACACAATTATTTCTAGTACCATAAAAATCTAAATTTTTCTCGAGATAGGTGTGTGTTGAAAGTTGTCCAAATGAATATTTCGTTTGGGATAAAAGTCAAGATCCGTCCAAATTAATTTGTGATTATGATATTCATCCATCAACTGTAAAACAGGGTCAAGATTTTGTTGATACAGGCAAATGTGCACAATGGTATCTACCAAGTTCATCATGTAAGTAATTTAATATTTAAATTTGTTTGTGTAATTTTCGGCCCTTTATTTATTTAAATTTGATTTAATTGAGAATTACTTTAGTGTTAAATCGATGTTTATACAATCTTGCCGATCGGAAATCATTAAAAATGGATAATATTGGTAAAATTAAAGGTGATGAAATAACAAAAATTAAACAGCATTTGCATACATTACCAATGTGGATGTTGCTTGTTACACAAAATACGATAGCTATATTTACTGAAAATGAACAAACACAACAGGTATTTTTTTATTCTACTTCCTAATCTTGGATCAATAATCAAAAAAACAAAACAAATCATTTCTATTCCACGAATTCTCAAAAAGTTAATTATCTACACCAACTATCAACAAGCAGATAAAACTATTTAAAAATAATCATTAATTAACTAAAATAGAGCGATAATAATTAGTAGTTTTATCGATAATCGAAAAAAAAATCAAAATCACCATCTACCAATATGATTTTTGAATTTACCGCCAAAATTCAAATAAGGCGATTAAAACAGTACAACCAACCTTAAGCAAATGAATGTCATTGGATACAGAAATTAGGTTAGAATACGGTAGAAAAATTGCGAAATTCAAATAATTTTAGGTAATTAATAATTTCCAATTCAAGGAAAATTGATAAAAATTCGAATTTAGCGGAAAAACAAAAAATACCACCAACTTAACACTATCAAATATCACTAGATTACCCTCTTAAAAATGGTAAAAGCAAGGATTCAAATAAGTGTAACAATATAAATATTTATCACTAAATACGATAAAAATTTCAAAACTCATCGTAATTTATCAACAAATATAAAAACTTACCTAAAATTCGCAAAATTGTAAAGTTGAATTTAGTAAGAAACTAACACACTACCAACCTCATTTGATCTAATATAACCAAATATAATCATTTCAAAACTGTCACCATAAAATCCATAAAAATAATGTGAAAATTCGAAATTTGTAATAATTATTTAATAAATTTAAAAATCACTGACCAATTCTTCATCTATATCACCAACGTTGCGCTTCTAAATGTTACCAGATAAGGCGCGTAATTTGAATTCTTGAAATATTAAATTCAATACTAAATGATGACACAAAAATATCGCAAATTTTAATTATTTATTGATAAACAAGAAACATAATTTTAGAAATGTACCTAAATCTCGCCAATTAACGAAAGATAATTTGAAACTATTGGAAAATAAAGATACTGCCAACTTAATTAGATCAAATGTCACTAAATGTTTATTTTAAAATGTTACTAGAGATGGCGGGTAATTTGAATTTTTATAAAATAAAATTCAACAAATCGTTACTAAATGGCAAAAAAATCGCAAATCTTGGTTATTTATAAATAAATAAGAAGTATAATCTTATAAATTAGGTAAATTTCGCCAATTAGCAAAAAATAATTTGAAATTAGTGGAAAAATAAACACACTCCCAACTTAATTAGATCAAATGTAACTAAATGTAGACTCTTAAATGTTACTAGACATGGCGGGTAATTTGAATTAAAAAAAATAAAATTCAGTGAACCATTAATAATAATGATGAAAAAAAATCGCAAACTCTACTTATTTATCATTGACTAAGAAATATAATTCTAGAAAGGTACATAAAGTTCCCCAGTTAACCAAAATTTTTTAAAATGAAAGAAAAATCAACACACCGCCAACTTAATTAGATCAAATATCACTAAATGTTGTATACCTTTAAATGTTGTTTGACATGGCGGATAATTCGGATTCTTTTTGTTTAAAATTTTTATTTCGTTTTATAATTAACGTAAATTAAATTAATTACAGTTGAAAAGAGATGTATACCGAAAATTAATGAGGAATTATTCAAACGAATACAGCAAGATATTAATATAACAACAAATTCACTCATTTCAGCTATAAAAAATCTTAAAGTATTATCACAAGCTGAACAGGTATGATGGTGATTATTGTTATTATGTATTATTTATGTTGATATTTGTTTATTGTTGTTTTTTTATTTTATCTCGTTTTTAGTTAATTATACACACACAATTTGCTTTAACAAAATTTTCGCTTATTGTTTCTGTACTAATTGCACACCTTTAAGCTTTATTTATTTAATTATTTATTAATTAGTGTGGTTTTTAGGTCGGTCAGAATGTTGTCGATGATATTATATCATCATGGTGGAGACTTTTAATTGGAATCGGTTTAGCTGTCTTAACTTGTATTATTTATATTGTAATGATGAGATGGATTGCTGCTTTTATGGTATGGTTATCACTAATTGGAGTATTAGTCTTACTTAGTGCTGGTATATCTTTATTGTTATCATAATTTTAAAATTTGATAATAATTTTTTTAGCCGTTTATTTCACTGCTGTCAAATATATCGATTTACAAAAGAATCCAATTGATGATGATGATGTTAATAATATTATAGATTCGTATCTAACAAAGAAAGATACATGGTTAGTATTGTTGATAATATCATCAATTGTATTAGCAATTATCTTATTGATGTTGTTATTCTTGAGGAAACGAATTTTATTAGCTATAGCTCTAATAAAAGAAGGCAGCAAGTAATTATTGTTATAAACATATAAAAGTAATGTAAATAATGACAATTTGATTAATTTAAGGGCTGTTAGTTCTGTAACTTCAGTATTGTTTTTCCCGATATTCCCATGGATTTTACAAATTGGCGTTATGGTCTTTGCTATATGTGTCGCTTTGTATTTATCAACAACCGGTGATGCATTGTATAAAATTCGAAATATGGATAAAGCTTGTTGTGAGGGACCTGCAAAATCTTATAAAGTAAATCAACTAATAGTTATTTAAACAACAAGTGCGTTAGAGGGCAAATTAGACGCGAGAGAAAACGTTTACTCACTAGGCGTTAGCTGAGTGGAGTAAATTTCTCAAGCGTCGTATTATTTGCCTTCTAACGCAAGAGGTGTTTATAAAATTTTATCCAACACCGAACACAAGACCGTTTTAAATAAATTTGAAAAGTAAAAAAAAATTAGAACGAAGAAGGCTTGATTTTTAATATCGACCAATAGGAATGCATTAGTGTATTATAGGTATAACATACTAGTGTGCTATAAGGTGTTTTATTGATTTAAAATCGTTATAGTTACGGTCTCTTTATAAAACGGTGTTGGATAAAATTATTATCGCTTTTACGAGATATTTAATTCTATTGATTTTCTAGAATGGTAGTGTGTGTATTCCGTCTGTATTTAAAGATAATTGCAATTGTGGTCATTCAACGCTCTGTAAATTTGTTGGAATGAATAATCCATCATTTTATCCATATTTACAAGTATTTAACGTTTTCGGTTTCTTCTGGGGTGTATTTTTTGTATCAGCTCTCGGTCAGATGATTTTAGCATCAGTGTTCGCTACCTGGTATTGGACGTTTAAAAAATCGAATTTACCATTCTTTGCCGTCACTGATGCCATATTCAGAACATTACGGTATAATTCTATTTTCATTTTACAGGATGTCTTAATTTCGATGGTATTTAAGGATATTTCATGCAAGCGTAATGGGACAAATTACCGGCTGAAGCGTCACGTTAACTTTGATTCTACTATAAGCCGATGACGTCATTACTCTCTACAGGGAGTGAAATGCCTTGATCTACTTATCAGTTACTGCTTACATGAGATATTCTCAAATACCATCAAAAATAAGACGTTTGCAATTAACAATTATAATTTTATTATTATTACAGATACCATATAGGGACTTTAGCGTTTGGTTCGTTGATTATCACAATCTGTCGGATGATTCGTGTATGTTTAGAGTATGTTGATCGTAAATTAAAGAAATACGACAATGAGATCACCAAAGCGATTTTGTGTTGTTGTAAATGCTGTTTTTGGTGTTTGGAGAAATTTTTGAAATTTATCAATCGTAATGCTTACATCATGTGTGCAATTCATGGTAAAAATTTCTGTACAAGTGCTAGAGATGCTTTCATGTTATTAATGCGGAATATCGTGCGAGTTTTCGTCTTGGATAAAGTAATATTTTGTATTTTTTTTTTAAAGATTCTTATCAAAAAAAATTGATAAATTTTAGGTTACCGATTTTCTATTCTTTTTGGGTAAATTAATGATAACTGTAGGTGTTGGTGCTGTTGCCTATGTAATCTTTGCTACCAATCTCACCGATATCGATAATTCTGATCTTCATTATGATTTTGTTCCTGTTATTATCATAATGATTTGCACATATTTAATTGCAACAATTTTCTTTAATGTATACAGTATGGCAGTCGATACTCTATTCTTATGTTTCCGTAAGTTGAATTTATTCAAAATAATGTCGATTTAAAATTTGTTTCGATTTTTAGTGGAGGATTGCGAACGTAATGATGGTTCAGCTGACAAACCTTATTACATGTCGAAGAATTTAATGAAGATTTTCGGCAAAAAGAACAAGATTGATTAATGCAATTCTATTTACCGCACGATGTCTGTGATATAGTCGTTTTCTATACCAAATATAAGCATTTATTGTATACAGGGTGATCAAAAGGATGGCCTATTCAAAATATAAAAAGTTTTAATTTGGTTTACAGGGCATTTTTTTAAAAATTGGCCAATTCTTATGAAACTCCTATTAATTGGCGAGCGATTCGAAAAAATTTCAAGCGTTTGTAGGGCTGTCTTCAGACGACATATTAGCAAAATTAGAACCTTGTAGCTCATTTGGAAGTTGGTCAAAAGACGCTGGTTGTGAAGAATGTCGTAATGTTTTAAAACGAGCCAGACACACAAAACGAATAAGAATGATTCGTAAACTCTCCCAACAGTGATTTTTTTTTCGTGAAAATCACATCATCAGAAACGAACGTTTTTGACCAACTTCCAGAATGAGCTACGAAGTCCTAGGAGTTCCTAGGAGTTTTGCTCGAATTGACCATCTTTAAAAAAAGACCCTGTATACCAAATTAGAACTTCTAGGCCATCCTGTTGAATCACCTACTAGTGTAGGTGCCATTATCAGGAATTTCCACCATTTTATATTAAATTTCAAGTGTGAATTCAGGTGTACACAACAATATTAAACTTGTACAAATTTATTATAATTACAGTCTAATTTTTACAGTTGGTACATCATTCTCATCACCTATTTCATTACTATCATTATCAACAATATCAACAAGTCCATTATCATCGGCTTTAGCTAGAATATCACAAACTAGAGGTGATTCAACACCCAATATATATTCACAATATCTCGGTTCTAATAAATACAACGATACAGCATTTAAATTCGTTGTATCTTCTAAACATTTTAATTTAACTTCAGTTTGTCTTGGCTTACCAGTTTTATCACAAATCGTACCATCTGAATACAAATGTGATAATTGTGCACGTTGTTTGATCGGTTTCGGTTTCTTATGTGGATGTTGTTTAATCCATTCTAAATGTTTCTGTTTATTAAAAGTACCCAATTTGATCACTGTTTTACTGCCATCTTTCTCCAGATGATATTGTTCAACGGATTTACCATAACAAAACTCGTATTTCCACCAACCGGTGCCGCCAGTTAAACAATTCTTACCGGCCAAAAAATTGCGTACCGGTGTTGGATCTTGTGGTTTCTTTAATTCTTGTGTTGTTGTTGTAGTAGTAGTAGTGGTAGTTGTAGCACGATTTGTCTCATCGATTTTACTGGTAAAATCAGGCGGTATGAATTCGACACGGATACTCTCCAAGTCGGATTTACGTCGTAATCGGGCACTCTCCCATTTTAATTTAACTAAATCGTAAGGACGATTCGGACTGCCTTCCAATGGTAGACAATTGATTTTATTCTCGCCGGTTTCTTTCGGCTTGTACCGTGGATGGGCGCACACCAATGGTGATAAAATAATAATCTCGTATTGACATGTTGATGTCTCTTTTAATGAGTAGACTTCGTGTTTTCCATGAACATAACATACATACAATATACGCGTCTCTCTCGGTTTATTCTGATTTAAATCGCATACAGTACCATTACCCATCAATACTTCAACATATGGTAAATTGATATTATCAATCTTCTTTACAGGAATTTGATGGTTACGATCCTTTTCAATTTCTTTAGCTTTCTGTAAATTCCGTTCGAATGATTTATCATCCCAACGTCCCAATGTATACTCTTGTAATTTCACTTTTTTACCCTCTCGATCCTCGTGGTATTGTCGTATAAATCTACCATGGCATATCTCGTAAGTCCAATATGATTCTAATCGATATGAACATGACGTTTGTGAGAATAATGGTGAGATTAATTCTAAAGCGGTTGGACCTTCATATTGTTCGTCATTTGTGGATTCTTTCTCTTGAATATTAGGCAGAATACAACGGTATTTTTCTTGATTTGATGTTGTTATAATCATCTCTTCACCACTCAAATCTAAACCGTCCAATTTATCACCGGGCCAATGGATGTCGAACAGTACTGTATCGTCGAAACCTTTCACATCTTGACCGGTAACAAATACCACAAAAAAATTGATGAAAATTAACCATTCCATTTCCATATCAATGATTTTCACGGTGGAAATCAATCACATTTTCGAAAAACTAAAGAACACGTAATTTTACCGTCAGCACTGTCAAGTGTTTGACGTTTCGGAATTTACACTATTTGTAGCGCTAAACTAGAGATTCATCAATATTATCAATTTATTAAAAATAACTATTATAATTTATAATAAATTTGAAACACAAACTTTTAATAGAATCTATATTCTTCTAAGTTTAGGAGTTTATTTAAAAAATATTTACGTTGTTGTTTTGAGCATAGATTGAGTATGTATATGTACGGATAGCGCTTTCCCAGTTTTGCCTGTAGCGCCTAGCGTATTAATTTAGGCAACACATTAAACATCACTTACGAAAAAATAAATACAGTTTTATGTAAATTGATAGAAATAATAGCGAGCAGAGCGAATATTTACCTTCTTCATCATTTTCGATTATAAAATCGCACAAAAAACGAATACTTTAGAAATTTTGTTAGTTAAATATATCGTTTTATTTATTTTTTGTATGTTTTTTTTTACATTTAACAGAAACAATTATCTACTACTAAAGTGGTCTTTTTGGTCACTTTTCATAGTAAATACAACGTATATTCTCACAACTAAATAGAGTACGTACAATTTCAGTTACACGGTGACCTTCGGCGTGAAGGCGGGGCTTAAGCAACCTATCGGAGATATTCGGTAGACACCGAAGTTGAAAAGGCCGTTCCCAAAATATAAGATACTTGCGTCATAAACACGTGTAGACTTGTCACTCCGCAGTGTGAATTCTATGGCGCTGACAGAATTATGATAATGTTTTTAAATCGGGTAGTAGACATCAACACGATCTCAGTTGGGTCCATTTAGACGATCTGCGCACCGAAGGTCGACTTGCAACTGAAATTGTACGTAGTCTATTTGATTGCAATATCGTTTTATTAATTTTTTACCGCTGTTATGAGGCCTACTTATTGAAACTATAAAAGTCTTAGATAAAATTTATTATAGATTATAGATTAATTAAATGGAAACTAATACTTTTAATAGCAATCTCTTCACAAAAATGCATGTATCGGTCAATGCTATTAACAAAAATACTAGTGCTTCTTCGTTGGAGTTTAAGCGCTATTGTCAATTTTAGAACCCACATCAAGATATCCCAAATACTCACTAGTAATGATAAATCATAGATAGTAGAAATTTTGGGTACCTCACAATTCCAGGCAATCTATGACAAAGCGCTACCCATAAATATACTAGATCTATGGTTTTGAATTTTGGCGCTACATGTAGTCGTGACAATTGTACAGGTTATGTCAAGATTGAGGTTATGTTCATTTGTATTTCTTGAATTTTCGCATTAAAATGCCCCAAAAAATCCATATACGTTTAGCAAAGAACCGTGTAGATCCTTGTGTTGCTTACTATCAACGTACACCGAAGATTTTCACACCAGGTCAAATTATAACACGACAAGATGAATTCATGCGGTAAGTTTTCAAAATTTTTTATTAATTCTTTGAATAAAACAACAATTAATATCGTATTAGTGGCCATGGTACTTACGAAGAGGATGGTGAATTAAAATCGTCCGTTGCCGGTATTAAATTACAAGTAAATAATTTAATATCAATACGTCCGTTAAAGAGTCGTTATAATGGTGAAGTGGGCGATGTTGTTGTTGGACGTATCACTGAAGTGCAACAGAAACGTTGGAAAGTCGAAACGAATTCACGTTTAGATTCAGTATTGTTGTTGTCATCGGTGAATTTACCCGGTGGTGAATTGGTTTGTTTTTAAATCAATTGATTACAAGGTGATTAGAAAAATTGTTTGATTTTAGCGTCGTAGATCGGCTGAAGATGAGCATATGATGCGTCAATATCTACAAGAGGGCGATTTAATCAGTGCTGAAGTCCAGAGTGTTTTCTCTGATGGTTCTCTATCATTACATACGAGAAGTTTAAAATATGGCAAAGTAAACAAGTTTGTAAAATTATTGGAAGATTTCATAACAAATCTCTATTGATTTCAGTTATCTCAGGGTGTTTTAGTGAAAGTCTTCCCATCTTTAATAAAACGAAGCAAAACACATTTCCATAATCTATCAATTGGTGCTAGTGTTATTTTGGGTAATAACGGCTACATTTGGATCTGTCCAATATTGAATAATACTGAAGATAGTGTTGGTGGTTTCGTACAAAATCTCGATGAGATTGTATCGAAATCAGAACGTGAAATAATCGGTAGATTACGTAATTGTATTTTAGCATTAACACAAAGTAAATTGCTATTACACGATACAAGTCTCACGTATGCCTTTGAGGAATCGTTAAAGTACACAGTTGGGGAATTATTAGTACCGGAAGCTATGGTGGATGTGGCGTTTTTAACACAACAACGTTTAACAATGTTAGAGAATGCTTGAATAAATCAATTTTTATACGTAAGATTCTTTAATTTCTCTTGTAATTAATACAAAATTAACACTAATTTATAAATAATTTTCGATATATATATATACACATACAAATTGGAATAAATAATAAATTGTAATTAAATGTGAAAGAGAGCGGCAACAGCGAATACACGTCTTACCGTTACAAATTTGACTTGTAGGAACAAAGAGATCAATCATTTGTAACGGTAAAAGTCTATTAATGTGTAAATAAGCTGTAAAAAATTGGTAAAAAAAAAACTAAAACCCACCACCAAGACCATCACCACAACCCGAAAATTGCTTTAAATCTCTCTTTCAATAGAACAAACAAAAATTTATTCTATTTGTGTCCGTAGAGTCTCAATTCGAATCACTTTAAAGCACCACTAGTCTATCGTAATTTAAATTTAATTTTAATCCGATAATCAAGCAATATGTTTGCCTGGATTCAACCATTTCTTCATATAATAACAGAACAAGGTACTGATGTAGAGTAAGACTAATAAGGCACATGTTACACCCAATGCCAAGACTGATGTCTTTGTAGGACACGGTTCTATTATTGTTACAGTTTTATCTGGAAAATTAATTGTTGATTTTTTTTTTAATAGATTCAATTAAATATTTACCGAAATCAGCGCTTGATAAATCACTTTTTAAATATTCAGATTGTTTCTCATCACCAAAATCTAATACGAGAATCTCTTGACTCAATGTCATATCTTCTTCTTTTTCTTCATCATTCGTTGTATTATTGTTAATAGATCTTTTTCGTCTACCCCATGATTCAATTGAATCACGTCCCCATTCACAGACAGCCGGTTCACACGGACCTAGACAATATTTTACATTACATTGAAATATAACGCCGTAGGATTCAGTGAAACGGAACGCCTCATAAACTGATTGTAGTGCATTGCCATCCGGTGTAAAAGCTGGGAATATACTCGGATCAACTGGACAACCTTCATCGTCAATTATTTGGAATGTACTCTTTGAATCTTTCGCCATTGCGACACAACTACGAGCAAAGATACCGTATGGAGCTGAAATTGCAATTTTATTTTATTTGTTTTAGTATTGTAATAAAAATAATTACTATCTTCAGGAATTTCGATTCTAAATGTGAGTTTATCACCAATTCGTACAGTTTCAACTTCACGTAAACGGGTATCAAGGATACGGATCCTTGGTGGCGGTGCTTCCGGTGCTGATGTGATACTAATCATTTCTGGATCACGGATTGGCATCATTCCAAACGTAATATTCTTCGATGACATATCGTATGTACATTTAACTTTATAGATTTTATCAGCTTTCGTCATAACAACACTGTGATGTTGTAAAACAACTGTATTACTATAAACACCAGTCTAGAGAACATAAAAACAAGATATACATGGATTATTATATTATAATATTGGTTAGATGTTTTACCACAGATTGTGTATTACAATCTTGTCCAGTCATCGTCAAATCAAGTCTAAAAAGATCACTATTGATAACGTCAACATTACACGTTTCTGATCTACCTAAAGCATAAATCCGACCATTGAATGGTTTATTTGTACGGACTTGTACTGCAATCTTTGTGTCTTTACAATTCACCGAAACTGAAATCAAACAAATCAAACATTTTAATTAAAGGCCCACACGACAAATATATCGATTTGTCCTTCGAAAATTGCCAGTCAAACATTGATATATTACTTGATTTTTAAGAATTTGGAAAAAGTAAATGTGGGGTAATTCGAGCATTTCGAGGTGCATATTCTAAAGCTTTTTATTTTGTCAAATTTTGATAATAGTTATTTATCCAACTAGAGTGGAAACGAGGCCTTTGTGAAACGCTAACGCTCATACTTGAATCCCACGAGTTTCACAAAGGCTGTTTCTACAAGGTTTAGGTACACTATTTTTTCTACGATTGAACAGAATCTCAAACTCGTTAAATGACACAATAAAATAAAATAAAATTATTGGCAGTTTAGTAAATTAGCCATTTGACAGATTATAAATATTTTAGATGATATTCTAGACATCAAATTACCATATTGTTTTATGTTCTATACATTGAAAATTAGTCGGCGTGCGGAAAAGTGGTCGTTTCCACTCTTTCACTTTTCTACACGTTGACAGACCAATCAGAAACGAGCTGCCATCTTATTGTTTACGTGGCTAAGGTACAGTCACACTCTCTAGCAATCGAGCGCTTTCCACCTCCCAAAACAGGGCAGAAAATTGATAGTTTATGTTAATAGAAAAAATACTGAATGGCAGAGAAAAGTGTTGGACTCTGTTTTTTCGTACATTTTCCTTCATAACTGGCTAAAACATTGATGTCTTGCATAATTTTAATGATAGAAGATGGTCATGAAGCTCGCTTAAAATCCAATTTTGAAAATTGAGTTTCACAAAAAATCTGAAGTCTTTTTTCACTTATTATTTAGAACTGTTTAAATTATTGATTTAATTCAAAATTGATATGAAAATGTTGGAAATTTTATCTATTTCACGACCATATTAATAAAATAAAAAATATTTTGAAAATTTTCGAGAAATCTGTCTTGAATTAGACCGTGTTTGTGTTTATTACTATTGTGCTTAGTTCGTAGTGTACCAGATAGATGGTGTGGTTATTATTGATCTCTCTACTGTGCTTAAGAATTCAACGATACCAGGCGTCGTTTACATTCATTAATAAGACCACACATCCTGCTTATAGCAGCCGCCAGTACCACGGTAAAATAAAAATTGAAATAAATTAACAAAATGCGAAACGAACAAAGACGAAATCAATCGAAAAAGAAACATTTGCAAACTTTATTTAATAGAAGCAGAAAGCGTGGTCTTATTTAAAAATGTAAACGACGTCTGGCAACATTGAATTCTTAAACATAGTTCCATGAAGTATAGAGATAAGATGGAGTATCTCATATGGGTCTTCAACCCAAAAAGTGTCCACCTATATCCCTATATGTATGAAAGAAGGGTTCCATAAATGACCAGAATAGTGCTATTTGTAGCTAGAGAGTAAGCGTTGTGGTTGGTCCATGGAATTAAGGAAAAATTTCGAAAATTTGGAAAGCTCGATCAATTTGCCATCTAAATTCACCTGATAATTATTGAATATCAATAACATTGGTTTAAATTTTGGCCAGTTATGAAGGAAAATGTACTAGAAAAACAGGGTTCACGAGTTTTCTCTGCCATTCTGAATTTTATTACAATTTTTGAAAATGAAAAGCTTTAAAACATGCACATTAAAATGCTCTATCTAACGCACGTTTACTTTTTTCAATATTTTAAAAAACAAGCGAGATATCGATGTTTGAAGATTGATAATTTTCGCACGCCGAATCGAGTAATTTGTCCGGAAACACCTTAAATTACTTACCATCATAACAAGTGCCGGTTTTATCGCAATTCACATCACTTCTAGTTAGATTATTCAAGGTTGGATCTTCTGTTGCTTCAAATACAACCGGTAGTGTATTATCTGATGGTGCTCCAGTTGGCGAACCTGCAGCTTCTATTTTTTGTTTTTTTTATACAATTATGTTAATTATAAAAATTACAATACTTACTTTCACAGGAATTTTCGTAATAAGTACCGATCCGTTCACCATTATCGATTAATGGTCGTTCAGCATTCAAATATGTACTAGGTCCATCCGGTAATGTTTTATGATCTAAATGGAACAATTGACAATTGTATTGGGTACCCTGTGGTGGTCCTTTATATAAGAATGATCGACATAAGAATTCATTTTCGATTTCACAAGCTAGCCGACATGCTGCCTCACTAGATACTTGTAATTCTTTATCAGTATAATAATGTAATGAAGCGTATTGTGCAACTTTATCATCAGCAACACCGATACGTGGTACTTGAAAGATACGATTCGTTTTACAGGCATTATTGCCTTTTAAACATAAATTTTCAAAATAATCAACACCTTGAGCATCGACGAATTGTACAAATTGACCAGTTGTACGACGATCTGAATCACTCAATTGACATTGTAATGTAACGTAATTGTATTCAACTGAACGGCAAGTGAAACGGTGCTAAAATTCCAACGAAATTAATCAATAATCATTAATTATACCGGGTGGCGATCCTAAGTGTGGTAATTCTCATGAAACTTCTATTAGTTGACGAGCGTTTCGAATAATATTTCAATTTGTAGGGGGTCCTTGCAGATCATTTTGGCAAAATTAGAACCTTGTAGCTTAAAAATGCACGTTTCTTACGATGTCACAATCTTCAAAAACTTGCCATAAATGGCTTAAGAGTGAAGTGACTCTAGGATTCTCCGAATGCATTCTGGAACAGGTGGAAATCTTTCACGTTTTCGTAGAATGCAATGGAATAAAACGAAAAAAACTGAGGGTTGAATAAATAAAATCCAGAGTAGTGCTGGAATGCTTCGAAACACTTGAGGAGCTTGCTGAACCTTATAAGGTAAACTTGAAATGGGTGTCAGCTCATCACGGGTTTGAAGGAAATAAAAGGTGGAGTGCTTAGCAAAAAAGGCTACCAAAACAGCTCGAATTGGATCTGGACCCTCATACGGGATTTCTTATGCTAAAAGGGATATATAAAGGAAGAATTAGAACGAAATCATTAATTCTACTGAGAAGAACTACTAGGAATGCTCCTGTCAAATACATTTCTGAATTTTTCAAACGTAGAAAACCTAAAGATCCTTTAGAACTAAGCAGGAAAAGATTAAGGCGAATCATAGGACTGTTTACTGGTCACTGTGCACTAAGGAAGTATTTCAATAAAGTTGGGATTGTAAAAGACTCAATATGTAGGGCCTGTTCACATCTTATACTACTCTGAGGCCTTGAAGGGTCTCAGACCGTGGTATTTGGGAGGCGAGTATACATATCTCTCCCGAAGAAATAAAAAATACTCCCTTAAACAGTATCCTGGATTTTATTAAAATGACGGGACTATTAAAGGAAGAGGGCTAACCCAAATCAGGCTTGTTAATGGGTGTGCAAAAGGCGTTAAAGGCCGAGCTACAGTGGGGAACGAATCACAGCTCGTGTGTAAGGGGCGGAAAGACCTCAAAACAATAATAATAATAATAAAACGAAAAAATTAATGTTGAGAGGGTCTCCGAGTCATTTTTATTGTTAGTCGTTTTATTTGTTTAGTTCGTTTTTGAACATTGCGCAAAACGATAGTTTGTTCGACCAACTTTCAAATGAGCTACGGGATTCTAATTTTGCTAAAATGTTCTCTCCTATAAATCCTTGGAATATTTTTCGAATTGCTCGTCAACTAGTAGGAGTTCCATAAGAATTGTCCACAGAACCGACACTCTGTATATTAAAAGAAAAAAAAAAATAACAAATACTTCATTGAGACAGGCGGCAAGACATGCTTCTTTCGTTGACGTATAAATGAGGGCATTGTCTAGGCCACGGATCATTTTATTTGGTACACGTTCAAATGACCATGGTCGTAAACAAACATTTTCTGAACGTAATTGTAATTTTGTCATATAGTACATATTGACACTACGTTGTGGTACAGCTGATGGATTGTTACTTGATGTTTCATTCTGTAATTGACATAATGTCTCTTGTACAGGAATTAATGGATTTAAAACGAAACTAAAAGCAGCAGCTTGACAATCAGGCTCTTCACGACACCATCCTTGACATTCGTACAAACTTAAATTCTTCACTGTATAGTACGTATTGCCACGATAATCGAAATCTGTCAACTTTTCAAAAGCTATCCTCCCTAGAATTTTCAATCATAACAAGAATCTAACTGGTTATTGCTTTAAAGAAAAAAACTTACCTAAAGTTACGTAGATATTTGTTAGAACTAGAAATAGAAATATGACCAAACGTTGATGGAAATTCATCTGGAAATCAATTAAAATCGAAATTAAAACACGTTTAATTAAACACATTTAAGATAAGATGATTTACAAAATTGATACAACTAATTAAAATAAATTAATACTAAATCAGTATACCGACTTAATAATCTTCAATATAGGCGTCTTGTTCTTTTAATCTATAATAAACCGTCTTGTCCATAATTAACTTAATTAGGAGCTTATTTTCGATCCTTTAAGTATTTACATTAAAACTCGTTATAGTTCATCGATAATACTGAGTCATTCTAGAACCGCATGTTCATCATCTCTAACTATGCAGGGGTGTTTATATAAACTGGCTAATTTTAGAACTAGATGTTAATTCTGTTTATCTACTGTGAAGATATTCAAATAAGTTTGAGAGATTCACAGTGGTTAATGACAATAATTACGTTTATTTTATTGGTTTGGTCGTAAATGTGTGTAGTTACTGTAATGAAAATTGAGGATGAGACTGGCATTCAAGGCTAAAAATCTCAAATAAAAGCTCTAGTAATAAAAGAGACCTTACAATAGATTTTATGATTGTCTTCTAAAGTTGTTTCAAGTTTTAATTATTTTCTTAATCTAGATTTAAACATGAAATTATTTCAATTTGAATCACTATTGATTATTATAGATAATTGATGTGAAAATTCGGTTTAATCACTTCTATAATTAGAAAAATTATCTAGTTGTGGTAGTAATAATTGTCGCTTAATCTTCATATTAAATCAAGCGGACGAGTACGACGAAGAGGCGCCTTTTTAACTACATACATACATAGAGACGGTCTAAAGAGAATATTGAATACACGCAAACATGCAACATTGCGAATTAACATTAGCAACAACAACAACATAATATATTGAAGACTTGCCAACATATCTTTGAATCCTGTACGAATAAATAAACGTTAATCGCAAGTGATTCGTAACGAAACAACTATAGACAGTTTTTTCTAGAAAATTTGCATAATTTGATGGGGATTGGTGATATTGTAAAAACAACCCATTAAAAATCATCAACAAGAATTATCTTTATTGTTTACTTGCTATTTTATGTAGAAAATCTTTAGTGAAATATTTCTAGTGGAACGTAAATAATTTGAAAAAAAAAATATATAGTACGCAAGGTATAATCATTACTGTTATTATCTACAATCAGTTTTACTTTTTATAATGTAAAATAGACTTGAATTATTGCAACGATGAGTTGAAGAGAACTTGTTTTTAATCATTTTACAACAATTTACAACTCAATTTTTCTTAAAAACAAGTAAATATAAAACAGTTTTTCATACGTATTAAATTGTGAGTGCTACAGGAGAATTATAGTCAATTGAATTTGATTCAGTCGACTTGGCTGCAATTTGTCCTAGAATATTGTTGAATTTGCAGAAAAGTTCACTTCAAACTTGCAGTTTCTTTACCGCTTTCACAGCTTCATTTTCATCAATTTATTTTCTTAAAGTAGGGACAACATTTTAATTTTTCATTTTTATAACATTTACTAGTTTTTATTTGCTACTTTTGATTTTTATGTACTGTTTTCATTTTAAATTGTTAATTTTTCGAGTTTCCATTTTAGTTGTAGCTTCTTGAAATTTAACCAACTTCTTCTATACAGGTAAGGCATTTCAAATAGGAACATAAGATGGTATTATCCATTTTTGTGAATTGCGCACAAGTTCAAGACGCACAAAGATAAGGAGCAAAATTAATCTGAAACAAGTCGATTTTTGTTATTTATTATTATTATTCGTTTTGTGAGAGGTCTTTTCCAGATTCTCCCACCAGAGGCGTGGTTTGTGCCTCACTGTACCTCGGACTTTAAGGCCTTTTGTACTCCTGATTTGGGTTAGCTGTCTTCCCCCAGTAGTCCCGCTCTTTTAATAAAGTCCAAGATACTTTTTAGGGGAGTACTTTTTATTTCATCCGGAGATATATTCCCCTCCCAGGTACCACGCTCTGAGATCCTTTAAGGCCTCACAGTAGCATAAAATATGAAGGGAAGTTTCATCTTTCTCTTCACAGGCACTGCATATTGGGTCTTTTGCAATCCCAATATTACTGAGATCCTTCCTCAGTCCACTGTGTCCAGTGTGATCTGTCTTAATTGTCTCCTATTAAGTTCTAGGAGTTCTTTGGGTCTTCTACGGTTTGAAAAATCCAGAAATGTCTTTGACAGGACCATCCCTGGTGATTCCTCCCAGTAGAGTTGGTGTTTTCGTTCCAATTCTTCCCTTATGGTCCTTTTGTTATTTAAGGAACACTTCCAAATGTCCAAGTATTGGCGACAGTCTTCTTAGGGACGTTATTTCCTCAATAGCTTCTTTTAATTTATTCGCAAATCATAAGAATTGGAAGTAGGGATATACAATATTTTCTATGTAACTATTTGAAATACCTTACATGTATATTAGTGACTTTCTTCAGTATTGTAAGTGAATTTTTACACTTTTTTCATGGGAGTCTCCTCGTTTTTTGGTATTTTAGGTTGTTACTTATGATAACCAAGCCTTTTCTCCTTGTTTTTGTTTTCCTCAAATTTATTTCCTTCATTATTCTTTAGTTTCTATTCAGGTCTCGTTTTGTACTCTTTAAACACATTTTACTCAGATTAAAATCGAACTGGAATATGAACTTGAAACCCTATTTCTCACTGTTTTTACACCATTTAGTTCCTTTTATTCTCGACGGTGAGTTTCACTTCTGTTTTCTTCTTTTTCGCATTTGATCTCACTGTTGCATATAAATGTTAGTTTGTAGTCAAGCCGACAACTTTCCATTTGTTTGGCTATACAAGTGATGCAACATGTAAATATTTACATAACTAGACAGTAGCCTTTTATTTATTCGTCTAATTATATATTTGGTGTGTTAATTCTATTTTAAATTTCATATGCTCTTGATGTAACAAACATTTTGCATCGATTTTCTGGTTTAATGTTAGTAATTTTATATTGAAATTGTTGATTGAATAATTCCCATGATAGATTGAATTTATAAAATAGATTGCTCATCCTATTATTATCATTATCAATAACAACAGCAACAACTATATTATTGAAAATTCGTGTTTCACTTTAAATAATACCTGAAATTAAATTCAGCATATATCTCTCTCTATGTGCAAACAAACTAATAATCAACAATTTCAATTTCTTATGTCAGTTCTCAAGCAATTTCTCATGATTACAATTTTTTCATTGAATCAAATATTCTACTATTATATCAATGATACGGTTGAGAAATTTAACGTAAATAAATTTTTAAGATGACACTTATACATAGTAGACTTTTAACAGCTACCATCTATCACTAGATATTGTCATTATAGGGTACTATTTTTCATTTTCCATTAGAGATCCTTTTAAGTTTATAGTACAATATTCTACCAAGCATGAAATGAAGGTAATCTTATTTCATATAAAGATAAAGCAGCTACTTTAAGCCTCTTAGCAGATTGTTTTATTATTGATTAAAAAAATCATTTTAATATTCGTGACATGGAAAATATAATAACATTTTGATTTTGATTCTAAGCACACAGACATTTAAATTATGCAGATTTCTTAATTAAATTTTACCGCAAGACTCAATTAAAACTACTGCCAACATAGGATTAAAACAATGAATTCCCAACTTTTGAATAGACAAATATTTTTAATTACACTTATTGTTATTAGTGGTCTTGTTATGTCTATGTGTGCTTTGTACTTTTTTCTTCTTCTTCTGGATAGCGGTAAGTAATTATAGCAGTCTGGCACCAGTTGGAGCCAAGAGGTCATAACGTGGTCTCACGAGATGCCATCACTGTTTTTGTAACGGTATGACACACTATTCTACAACATTATTTCCAAGTGGGTAGAGTGAAAAAAAAAACACCGCAAAAGCAAGTTATTCACAATCATTTTTGTACTTTAGTCATTTTGTAGATCCATAATTTAAGTGTTCTTTTTCTATGTTTTGGATAGGATTCTAGCAAAATGAATTGCATCACACTCATTGTTTTATTCCTGATTTAATCCGAATGCGATTTAAGCTTATTATCCTGCATTTATCATGAATAACAAATCGCTAAAATGGATTTAAACTGTAAATTTCATTCTTTCATTCATCTATACTCGTTGTGTTTTTATTTATAAATATAAACTACAACTTGTCTTCCTGTTCCTCTGCTTTTACTTCTTATTTTTGTTCACTATATGACATGTAGAATGGATTTATGATACAAATCGGGCACATCTATATTCATTTATTTAAATTGATGTTTATTTATTCAAAGTATGTATTACAAAAAATCTGCATTGGTAAATCTCTACTGTAGAACTAGTAGAAGTAGCACTACTAGTAGCAAAATAGTAAGAAAATATGACTTGCATTATACAACAATAGTTTAAACGGAAGGATATTCAAGTTTCCTCTATTGTTATTTCATTTTTCTCTCATTCGATTTTAATCAGTGATCAATGAATGTTAATAAAAAACGAATGTATCCACTTTCGATTTCATTTTAATTAAATCACTTGATTGGAATCCGCTCTCGGCAATCTATTTCGAGATTAATGAAACGGTAAATCGTCGATAATGTGTTTTTTATATTTTTGTATCTGAAGTGTTGCCTGAATTAAACAGTAATTTCAATAAAGCATGAATAAAACGTGCTACAACCCCTTTATTTATACCTGAATTTTGAGACCGTTTATATTAATTATAAAAACTGTAATCTTTGGCGATTATTCAATTATTTTACGCCACTAGTTGTGTTTATTAATTTCCAAAATAATCTTTCAATTATTGTTTTAATTTGTTTTTGTTTTTTTTTTAATTACAAACTGATTGTTTCTATTTCAGTTATGAAATCACTCTAATAGCCAAACTTAATGAAATAATTAGTTAATTACGTTTAAAATTACCAGTAATTTCCTCAATCTTCAATTATGTATACTTTTAAGTTAATAATTGAGTATTTGAATAAATAATTCTATGTTGCTCGAGATGTAAATTAAGGGTAAGTAAACGTACATTAGAAACAGGAAGTATGCGACACTTCTAATTTAGAATAAAGAAAAAAATTAATTAGATACGACAGTTTAAAATTATAAGGTAAATTTATATTCTTCAATAATGATGATGATGTTAATGATGGTGAAGGTGCAATTTATCAGTGCAAGTCCTTTTATTTGTTTGAAAGCGAATATTCTACATTGATTCATTAATATTAATTTTTCAAAGAAGATTACAACTTATTACAAGTAATTTCCATGTCTAACTGTATTGAACTTCCTGTTTCTAGAATTGTAGAAATTGAGAAATGAATCCCCTTTCAGCATTTGAATAATATCTCTGAATACGTTTGGAGTAGTGTTTTGAATAGAAAAAGTTGTCGGTACTTCATATAATCACTCTAATGATTGAACATTAAGTTAATGGTGATTAAGAAGGATTTTGCAAATGTATATAAAAGCTTCCTTGTTAATTAAGAATCTCTAATGAACTTTGTTTAAAATAAATACAATATTCAATATAATAATCATCAATTGTTGAACTTTTGAACCGTTTGGAATTCTCTTAATCAAGACAGACAACACCTTACTACAATCTTGACACGATCTTTCAACCTTTGACCAGAATTTATTTTAGAATATTCTTCATTTTTCTATAACTGAAATGTGTTCCGCTCCCTTCCAGCAATTACGTTTAAAATTAATCGTTCGATATACAGTGTTGGCAATCAAACTGGAAACATTGCGCGAGAATTCTTTGTTTTCAATATACATCTCCACCTTTGTTGTTTGGAGGATTTAACTATTTTAATGCCCAGCGGATAAACTTGGCTTTGTACTATGTAAGCATTTAAATATTACTGAAGTTGGTAGAACGAACTACATAGAGGAGTGTTTATTTTATTTTTTCGTTATTCACGGTTCAAGTCAAGTAGTTTTTCTTTTTTTTTTTATATAAACGTACACAATAAGAACATTTCTTTGTTGTACAATTGCAAATAATAGCATAACATTAGTTGTTGCCATTGCAATTGAATATAAAACATCGGATACGTGCTAAAGTTAGATCATGAATAAACTACACTAGATGTGTTTTTATTTCTTTTAAATTTCACAGAAGAAAATATTAAAAGAACCACAGCACGTTTATGTATTTGGTACCACATCTCAACCACTATTGATTAAATTTCCACAATTTACAGAGTAAATATGGAATGTTGTTATTAAAGAAAAATGAAGGAAAAAAAACCGAGATTGAATATGCATCGAAATGTATTTCAAATTTTCAAACGACAAATTTCCATACACAACCAACACAAAATACCATATGTTTGTTTAATGGGAATCCATCTTTAAATCCCTTGCCACATATATATGTATTGGTAATTTGTATATTCATGGAAATTGATATAAAACTGTTCTACATATCAAAGTGTATTAGCGTTGCTGGATTTATAAAAATTTACAATCAAAATTTTCGATTTCTCGTACACTACGGCTCGTATTCTGTAATTTTTTTGAAATTATCTCTATCGATCAACCAGATTCTTGCGCAGTAACTTGCGCAACAAACCTTTTATAGTAACGGTATAAGTAATTGTAGTAGAAAAATGAAAATATATAAAGATTGATGAGGCAATCTTGAAGCTACATAAAAGGAACTGTAGACATTACAAAAAAATGTTTCTTCTTATGTTTCGATTTGATTGTAAGCTACCTTTATCATAAAGACATTTGAATATTTTTACGATAGTATCAGTTTAATTGAAGCAGATACACGTCTTTATAAGCGGTTCTATTTAAATCACTTTTAAACAAACGTGTTGGTGCATTAAATTGACTACATTATTATAGTAAAGGATAATATATTTGCAGAATCTCAAATGTACACAATTAACAATAAATTCCATACTTGATAATTGTGTTTTGATTATAAATTTTGATTAAAACTGTAAATTTCAAGAGTGTTCCTTATTAAACATCTGTTCAATAGATTAGTCAGTAATATTAAAGATCCGTTAATTACAGTTTTATCCATATCTGTTATCTAAAGATTTACAGTTTTCAGTTGGAAGTAGTGGATTATTATTTATGTATCTTGTTTAGTAACATCTGTATCTCTACAGGGACACAAGTTGGTTTATCAATATTTTCAAAAAATCAATGTTATTAACTGATTTATAGCTGGACGGCAATAATTGTTTAAATCAATCAATTTTCCGATATTTATTAGTGAAAAATTGAATTGAATTGATTCTCTGGTGTATTGAGCAGTACAAAACTTCCAAAAGTATCTATTTTAACCAGGATTTGTGACAAATTGCAGATTGATCAAAATATTAGAGATAATGATTTAAGATTAAATTATAATAAAAGTATTTTTTTAACATTAATTACACGAACTAAGTACAGGGTGTGGATTTTAAATTTTAAAGACGGTCGATACTGTGATATTCCTATTTGTTGAAGACCATTTTAACAAAATTAGAACTTCTTAGAGCTTTTAAAATTTGGTCAAAAAACGCTCTGTTCTAACGACATCGCGATGTTCAAAGACTTGCTACACACTTAAAATGATTTAGAGTGACTTAAGCATCCTCCCAAAATTGATTTTTTCGCTTTTTTTCCAGTGCATTCTGGAACAGGTGCATTTTTCGTAGAAAGCAATGGAGTAAACCGAAAAAAATCAATGTTGAGAGAGTCTTCCAGTCATTCTTAGCCGTTTTAAGTATTTAGCTCGCTTTTGAAAATTGTGATCTCGTCCAAAAAGAGCGCTTTTGACCAACTTTCAAATGAGCTATGAGGTTCTAATTTTGATAAAATGATTTCCAGGAATTTCTCTACAAATCCGTCAACTAGTAGGAGTTTCATACTATCGACCATATATAGGTAATTATCTCTTTACTTTTATGAACTATACTTTCAATAACTAAATCTCAACTTTATAATTTCCCACCCTGTACCAAAAATTAGCCATTAAACTTGATTACAGTAATTTTTTATTATTGAATCTGTACAGTTATTTGGAATGTTGTTAGAGAAAAGTTTGGAAAATATCATCGAAGATTATGAACATACACGAACAGAAAAAACAAACCGAATGTTAACGCCCAATTCACGATTTTTTAATAATTTTTATCTGATATTCGAAGAGATTTTCCAAATTTTGTCAATCAAATTTTTGCATTGAGCCATATCTAGAATATGACACATTCTAATAAGTAGTTCCGCTTAAAATATAGGTTTACAGGGAAACCGGATATTATTTAATATGTGTTGAACATTAAAATGAGTGTATTGTTGTTTATATTATTACTGCAATTATTATTATTATCATTATTATTATTATTACTAGAAGAAGTAGAAGATGTTGATGATGATGATGGAGAGAAGGCCAACAGAGTCCAGTGAACTTTCGCCATTGTCAAGGTTCTTTCGTTGAGATTATTATTATAAAATCCGACAATGTTGCATCCGTCACAGTTTATGCGTTTGTAATTAATATTATTATTGATTTAACAATCATCATCATCATTATTATTATCATCATCGACGTAATGATAAAGGAAACGAGTTTATTCGATGCAATTCATAGAATTTATACTCCTTTATAGGAGAGTCCTTGTCCTAGACGCTATACAAATGTCTAACAAATTCAACAATAATTCTAAAATTGTATACATTATATCTATGTATCTTTAAATATCTAACTGAATGTTAGTTATTTACTAGGTTCTTGCATGTTTAATCATAATAACAGTAACGGTAGCATGAGAAAATGTCATTTATAATCAAATGAATGTATCATAACCGACCTTATTTTTGAGCTTTTACCATTACCATTATGATAAATTCGAAAATTTCGTCAATAGTAATTTTTGATACATGTGTTAAAAGTGAGATTTTGTTCTGCGAGTAGGGAAACATAACTAAGATCCTTTGGAATCTTTCTTGATTGTGAATGAAAAGGGGGGGGGTGGTAAAAGAAAGCACATACAAATAAAGGACAGACAATAGCGGACATTGTCCAAAATGCTTCTTATCCTGTGCCAAATATTTATATTAAAAGGATCGTAACGTCAATCATTATGATACAAGTCGTGATGAATTAAAACTCAGTCCAATAAGCACAACGTGTACCATAATGACTAGTTACGATCCGTGTAATAAATAAAAATTTTATGTGGTAGCGTCAAAATTTAAAAAAAGCTCAAAGAGACTACCATTTGTTCTTTTGCTTGGTTTTATTGAAATAAATCTCATTGTGGTACTCAGTACCATAAAGTAATTATTAGGGTCCTCAGTTCGATAAACTCAATCTTTATAGTTTTGAAAATTATCTATATTATGTTAATTTATGACACACTAGCACATAAAAAATCTCAGTTATACGTGTGTAGGAATTCCAAGAGAAAAATAAAATCGCTTTCTTCACTTGTACCAAACAATATCTTTTTTATAATACACATAAAAAGCATTCTAGAAGCGAAATTTTCCAATTATCTCAGTCAAATATAGTTGTCAAAGTGTCAGACTAGCTTTTAACACTAATGCCATCATTATTTATGATACTAATATTTAAACTGAGATGTGATTTCTTTATTAACCGATTTTCAACCAAAAATTTCGACTTTAATTATAATTCAGTTTGATTTCTCTAAACTAGTACCGTAGAATTACATTTTTGGTTCAAATTAAAAATGTCACATTTAGTAGTGGTTGTAGAGCAAAAAAATTAATTAAACTTCAGGTTGCCTTAACGAGTTTCTCCTCTTATAAATTCCACCACCTCTTTTTCCAACCACTTAACTAAGACAATTATTCCAAATAATACATAGTGCTGCATTATGACTCTCAACATTTTCCCCGTCTAGTGTTCTTATGATTTTTTCACACCATTTCCAACATTTATACAGAATGTTCCACGTTAAATGATTTATACTAAACAAACAATTCTTCTATAAGACACAAAGTTACCAAAACTACTAAAATTTATCATCAAGTTTTTACCCTTAAATGGAACACGTTGTATTTTGATGATTTTTGCGGGTTCTTAAATCGGCTTTCTTGTAAAAAAATAAGAGTCCGTGGCTCTTAGAGTGGCTCCCGGCTCGCCACCGGTCCTGGCAGTATTGGAAAAAGGTAGATTTAGTATTTTTGTGTTATTTTTTTTACAGAAGACAACCTGAAGTTGGCAATTTAATTTTCAATTTCAATCAACAATTACAAATTTTCATTTGCTAAATTCTAGTCGATAGAAACAAGCCGGTGTAAAAAAAAAACAACACCGAATATTAATTAAAACTGGCATTCAATATTCTATATAACAAAGAGATTGAAGTGGGTTTAGTACAGTTGATTAATGGTTGAAGTTTCAAGAACTATACAATAAATCGATATACCTTCATTCTTATTACCTACTACTACTATTAGAGAGGTAAATGAGAAATAAAATAAGTACCCATATTGAGTTGTCTGTTAATTTATGTATTTGTAAGTTTTGCAAAAAAAGACACAGCAACATACCTATATTCAAGCCAGTCTTTCGAATATAAAATGAAAAAAAAAATTGTATTCCATTCTATTGTCTGTATAGGTTTTGTTATTTAGTATTGAACTTGAGGCAGAACACCAACATTAACTTTCCTTTTACAATACAATTATTATAGATTTATTGTTTATTAGAGAGGTACGAATATGCAATTATTAACAATACATTTCTTCTAAAAATACAACATTTTTTTCGTACAATAGAAGACATGAATTAGTTCAATTTGTTGAGCATGTTGGGAATTCAGCTACCGGTACAAGTACTGTTAATGGATTTTTCACACACTAATCCCTGTTTACAATACGTATACATAACATAACTGTCTATTTGTTGGTGAGAAATTCCCGAAAATAATATGACAACAATAGTAAAGCTCATTTAGATATAGTTTTATGAGAATTTCTGTTTTATTTCAATAAAATTATTTCGCCGTTACATTAAAAATATTCCAAATTAATTAAAACAGTACGAACGGTAAATTTATGATTTTTTTTCTCATACCATCCGTATTAATAGAGTCATTAAAAGTGAAAATGAATAGGAAATAGAAAGGACAAGAATCCGTTAAATTATACTCTAGTCACCAATTTATATCAAAGTCACGATCATCATCGAATCAATTCAATGTGGTGAAGTTTATCTAAAAGTTTCATTTGAATTTCTCAATTTTTTTTTCTCTCCTAGTCATCGTCGCATATAACAAATACCATCAAACAAGGTGATAATTAACAACAAGACACTAACAAGAAAAGCACGTCTGACTGCTAATGTTGTTAAACATATAGCAGAATAACTGGCAGAAATGTGGACGAATAAAGCAAAAAAAAAAAAATTGTCATAATCATAATATAATGGACGACATTCAACAATTTAATGATTTCATCCAAAACATGATGTAACAGATGTTTGTATAATTTGGCAAATTTTCCACGAGGATACTACGAAATAGATGAGGAACAGTGAATATTTTTTACCCTTAATGACTTCATTTTGGTTTGATTAAACCACCGAGAGCCAAAAATCTAGAAATAATATTTTGTGTCTGTATTGTAGGAGTTTTAATGAAATTCACACAAGTGGAATAAAGACCGATCGGTCAATTCTGAGTGACTTATGGTAAGATAATGCAGAGAGCATTCGACCTCTTTGTCGTGTCCACTATAACTTCCTATTGACCGAATCGACATGTAGACATTTCAAATAAGTAGGACAAAGATGAAATATGATTCCAACTAGTTTACAATCTATTGTAACCGATGTTGGTGTAATTCAAGTAATTTTCCAATTGAATTGTAGAAATTCCTTCTAATTAGATGTGAAAAACGAGGACTAAGAAGAAAGGGTGGCATGTTACTGACCTAGGATGAACTCTCAAGGTTGTTTCTGTAGTAGTTATTAATAGAAATAGTGGCTTGTATAATGAATATCAAATCAGTTTTATTATAAAAACTGGTTTCTTTGATATACTTTAAAAAAATGTTTTAATAAATAAAAAATACTAAGAGATATCATCATAATCATGTGTATGTACACGTTACACTACAATTAGTCATGTTGATTTTGTCATGAATATGTTGGTAGTTAATTTTTGTCATGCAAGACCTTATAATTAATGAAAATTTTTGATTTTTTTTGTTATAATAAAATGATAAATTGCTCCATAACAAAGAAGCTGTAATGTACAATAAGAACACTACCGGAAAGAATTGATTAAATGTTAACGTTACGGTTATCAGTCGTGTAATTGAAATTCTTAGAATCAATCTGTTGAAGAAGATTTTGAAATTTTTGAACTTGTCTGCAAATTTTAATTATAAAAATTTCTCAACTTCAATCTTCTTTCAACTAGAAAATTTCATGGATGAATATACATCGATTCTTCTAAAATTAACCCACAAAAGACTATAGACGTTCAACATCTGTAAAGAATGTATTCACTTGACCGTCAAAAAAACAAGACCCGTTATTTTTGCATTTACTTAACCCCGATAAAAATCGCACTTGATCAATGATGGATTTTATATGTTTTTTATTTATAAGATAACTGTATAGTATATAAAAAAACTGGATTTTTTTTAAATAAATCACCGGTTTTGTTAGAAGAAAATCTTACCTTCTGGACTGTTTTCAGAGGAAAATTAAAGTCCTTTGGTTGTTTAGATTCACAAATGGCACCGCACTACACTTTTTCAAAAACTAGCACTTGTTTCTTGTGTTTGACCCAATGATATCACACTACTTGTATCAACATTGGTTCTTTAAAAAAATAAATATACAAAAATAATGTCCAAGTTAGTAGTCCTTCCGTGTCTTGTATATTTCGAAATGAGTCCAACTTACAAGTGTCTTGTCTTATAGTCATTGCTGAGGTGGTTAAGCAACGTTAGCTATTGGTTAAGAAGAAGATGGCTCTTTTGCTATTGGTTGTTGGTATACTTTTTACATGCTTACTGAGTCGATTTAACAGTTAGATTCCAACTATATGGTTGGATGTAATCAATGTTATATCTATGTATAAGTTGATATTTTTGGACGAAAGACTGTTAAATTCAATTTGGACGCAAAAGGAGGAAAAAGTGTGATTTCTTAATAAATGTATTAGCGCCGGAAATTATAGCTTTTTTACAAAAACAACAAGAAGAACAGGAACATCAAAAATAAATAATTGAAAACAAGATAAAGCGATAACTATTTCAATGTTTTATTGCAGTTTTTGATTGATTTACAAGGTCTCCTCTCTAGATCTTTCCAATTAGCACCCACTCTAAATTTTTCGTACATAAAAAGAACATTTACATGTATCTTTATAAGGAACTTGAACGTAATTAGAGTTTTATTAAAGACCGTTAAATTCAGATAGCTCCTTATAAGAAATAGTGAAACTTAACCGTAAATTTTTCGAAATTTTGGATGTAAATTGGAATCTTTCGACTTGTTTCTTCTAATGAACACTGAAAATTATTGTTTTATTCCATTATATCATTTGGAATTGTTGTACAGTCAACCATGGCGTTGTAACAATTATTGTTATCATCGTTTCAAATATGTTGACGTAATAATAAATATTCTAATGAGGCCGATGCAGTTGGAATGCATTCGCAAGGTCGTTTAGTCAATGACCGCCTTTGCTACTTCCTTGAACTTGATAGATGTTAAGAAATCAACTAGATCGTATCTTTTGGACATTGAAGAAATCAAAAAAAAAATCCGAAGAACAAATAAAAAATTGACTGGTTATTATTATTATTTATTGTAAAACAATAATAACAATTCGTGATATTTACTTCAAGATTATATACCCGACAATAGACTCTCTATATTCAACCTAGTAATTTATAGGACATTTTCGCATAAATTTCTGCAACTTGTTTGAAACTTGTTCTATGTCTATTCAAAGAAAGCACATGCATCTCGACAAAAAAAAATAGAAGAAGAAACAACAAGCAGAAAGAAAATGAAACATAAAGAATAAAACAACACACTACGCCATATCTGTTAAGGGTACAACATGTAACTTGGCAAAAATATATGGCAATACACGATACTAGAGTACTTACTTACATTACATTGGTAGTACCTAGAGTCATGAAGATAGAACAAACTAGATTCTTATACTCGTATCTCGTATAGAATAAATCGTGCTAGTTTTATAAAACGGAAAAATAGATCAAAATTCTGGTATTAGCAAAAGCAAAAGCAATAATAAGATGAATGATAACTGTAAATGAAGTTTTACTGTCATCAGTGCCGTAATATGACAAGTCTGCGTTTGGGGCAAAAATTATAAGTCGCGCCCTTAAAATTTGGATTAAAGAAAAATTAGAGCAAATTATAATTAAGCTTAAAAATCAACAAAAATTGTCTAAATCTCTTTTTTTGACGATTCCATAAGAAAGTTTGCCAAATATCGATTATTTACGAAAAGAACATCAAAAATCTTGATTCGAAGCTCTAAAATCGTTTAAGAGTTGAAATTTGTTACCTTTTCATAATTCATTAGTAAACTTTATAAATATATTGATAAATCAAGAATTCGACTCTAAAACTGAAATAAAAGTGTTTCAGTCTCCTCCTTTTGATCACTTAAGAGCAAAAAATAACAAAAGAATCATGTCATGATACACAGTTCTCAAAATCGTAGTTAAAAGAAAAAAATACACGCTGAAGTTCGATTAAAAATGACTCAATAGTTAACTTTTAAATAGCAAAATTCGCCAAAAAAATGTGTCTGCATTTCCTCTTATTTTACAATTTAGTGGCAAAATTTACTAGAAAGAGACTCACATTTTGATTTGCGTCTCACGGTCTAAAGCGCTCACCCCTCGCTATGCCTTCGGAAATGTAAGGTGGCAATTAAAAAAAGAGATCACTTGTGCAGCTATGTAAAACAGGCTTATAAGGGCGGTCATCAAAATGTAATAGAATCTAAACGGGTCAGAATTTGAGAAGAAATATATATTCAATCAGAATAAGGGGGTTGGGTTACTGATGCTATTTTGCGTATTTACATGAACAGAAAGATACTTTCTACAAATTTGCTATGGCTGAAACTGGCTCCAACACCTCTTATCTACCCACCTTCTTACCCTCACGAGAGAAATAACCTGACTCACACTAACGAAAATATGTGAAATTCTCGCTTTTTTTTTGCCACTGTACATCCGTTGAACCATCATTTTTCATTTTACTTTTAACAGATGTTTGGACAAAAGAACCCATTTTTTCGTTAACATTAATTGATTTTTTTATAGGATTGTTTTGCGTCGGGGACAAGTGCCCCGCTTGCCCCATCCTAGTTACCATGCTGACTGTCATCATTGTCATTGCATTTGTGTCTGTAAATTTGACAAGAAACCATTCAGGTGTCTCTTCATGCTTGTTTTTCTTATATTTTTTTATCAACAGACAAGCTTATTTGAGCTTCACTTTCAGATGAAGTTTTTGTTAATTAAAAGCAACAAATTTGAGCATGACCAAAAGGCAATGAGTCTGGGTTGATTTTCACTAAATTAATATGACAAAAAACGATTGCTGTTGTAAATGATGTTAAAAACTAGGAAGAATCTGTTTTTTTTAGTTTGCGAACTGCCAGTAAAAGTTAATTATTTCTTACAGTTTTTTGGTTGAACTGCAATTATAATCCGTTTTCTCAGAAATTATAGCGTTCCAGTAGCATTATTTTCTAATTTTTACATAAATAAAAACTGTAGCCTTTTTAAAGTTGGGTTCTTGAAGTAATTTTATGTATAAATCATGAGTCATGACTCGAATTAGTTGGCGAGTGTACCTAGAGATCATTTTAGCAAAATTAGAACCATGTAGGTCTTTTAGAAGTTGGTCGAAAAACGCTCGTTTTGGATAAAGTCATGATTTGGAAAAAGGAGCTAAACACGCAAAACGACTAAGAATGACTCGAAGACCTCCCAACATTTTTTTTTGTTTTTTTCCTTTGCATCCTAGAAAAAATGGAAAAGAAAAACAAAAAAATCAATTTTGGGAGAATCATTTTAAATCGTTTAACGTGCATAACTCGTTTTTGAACAACCGCGACATGGTTAGAAAAGAGCATATTTTGATCAACTTCCTAATGAGCTAGGAGGTTCTAATTTTGCCAACTACTTTGAGTTTCACACGAGTCGAATACATTTAGATTTTCTGCTCTTTATATAAAACTATATGAAAGAAATAAAATAAAAACGATTGTATCCTGTTTGAAATTGCACAAGTGCAAAAGGTCAAAAGAGAAAAGATTTTCTTTTGTTTCTTGATCATTTCAAAATTTGTCTTTTCAGCAAATACAGACACAAACAGTGGACTTGTTTACTATTTTAAAGTTGTGCAAGTTATAAAATCCACAAATAAAGACGTAGATCACTGGTAAAATTCAAGCTTCATTTGAGAAATCATATTATTAAATTCCAGTCAGTTTTCCATAAAGAACTATGATGCCCACGACAAATAAATCTATTCAATTATTAATGGTCGATATTCTGAGCTTATAGCAAAGTTGCCCATCATGCATTCTTTTCAACGTAGATTTTGATCGTCAAAATTGACGAAAATATCATTTTAAATTAGCCTATTAGTAGACAAAACATATCCCATAGATTTTCATAAAGAAGAACATAATACAAAATGAACAAAATCGAAGAGACACTTGGGACAATGTGCTTGTAAGAGATATATAAGAAAGAATCTTTGACGTAGACTTAAAGGGAAAAAAATTGGAATTTTTAACGAGAAATCTCACAGAAAATACACTGGATAATGGAAAGTTATTGAATTCGTTCCACCGATAGAAAGACTATTGATTCAAAAATTCCATCAATGTAGATGTACGATGTGAACGAATTGTATAGTCGGTCAAATTCAACTTAACCGATTCGTTTTTCTTGAGCTTTTGTTAAAAAATACCACAATGAAAGCATGAATTACCGATTTATACAGATGGTTTCCCTTTCTTGTATCAAACAACGTACAACAATTTCTGGTATTTGTAGTGGAAATTTCTGATTTAATGCAGTATTCTTATAACTGTTTTCGAAATAAAATTAATTATTTCTGTTGTAATTAGACCGGTACGTATAATTGTTGGGATAGAATAATAACATACACACACAAAAAAAGTCCGAAAACAATAAATAATTCAAGTGCAACTATTTAACACATTTCTCTATGTGTTAATCTTTGATCAAAGTCGATAAATCAACCTCCTGCGGGTTTTGCTACTACCATTATATTATTGTTTCATATCTAACTGTAGATTAACATACACACCTTTTAAACTACTATATAATGTCTTGTTTGTTATTTGAAAAAAATTCAAAGACAAGTGGAGTATCCTCTTTGAGTTGATTTATTTGGAAAAAAGTGTTTTCTTTATTGTTTTTCTCCTCCTTTATGTGAATATCTGTGAACACAAAGAGATTTCCCAACGTTGTTGTTGGAAAATTCGTACTACAATCTGCCTAATAACCTTTATAGAGACTTGGGTGAGAAAATGACGAAGACGTAAAAAAAAATATTGACGTGACTGTAACGGTTTACATAATTTGTAAAGTGTTTGCATGTTTTCAGTAGCTCTCCAACTACATTGTTAATGTTTTGTTTTTTTTATAAATAATTAAATAACAGTTAATTCGTATCTGTTTTTATCAAGATGTAATAGTTTTAATTCACACAATATACACGTTGTCGATTTAGATTTGATTAACTTGACCGTACGAGAAACAGAAATTTACAAATATTTTGCAAACAAATCCAGTTCAATAAAGGAACAAGTTTATAATTACACGTGGAAAATAAGGGAAATGCTTGAATGAAGTGTGAAGATTTTAATAAGAATTTTATTTGCAGACTTTATTAAAAAATTCGTAATAAAAATGCTTGTTTGAAAAGGTTCAAAAGAGCAGTTTTACGGTTGATTAACTGGCTATTAGATAAAAATTAAACGAGAATTATACTCAATTTATTTCGAATTGGACTGCTTGACTTTACAGGCTATCCGATGAAAATTGATAGTAATGACAAATATTATTGTGGTGTACGATTGCAGTTTTAAAGTCAAGTCGAATACATTAAAATCAATCGGTTGTATTATCGTTTATTTTGTTATAAAAAAGCTATCTTTTGTATGCAAATGGTCACAATTATTTGATAGATTTCCATGCTTGATTGCTATTATCATTAATAGAAAAATAACGTTTTTTATTGTTGTTCTTTTGAAGATAGTTTTAATAAGAAATTTTGTAAAGGTATAAATTCTCGCGTGTGTGGGCTGTTTAACGAGATTTATTTCACGATTATTAGGTTTTTTTATCTTGTTTCTTTGGTCATCCTTTAATAGGATCACCTTTCCGGGATTTGCTACATTTTGCGTGTATGTCCGTATTTAGATCACAACTAGCCAAGGATATAAAATCTAGTTTGACTACAATATAAACATTATACACTATACACTATAGGTAGATGTTTATTTATTTTGAAAATTATTATAACAACTCGTATAACTTGTCTTTCAGTTATGTACGTATAGTGTTTATGTCAATTTGAATAAAGGTCGGTTAATTTGAATTTTATTAACAATAATAATTATCAAGTGTCGTTGATGAAAAGCTATTTTAATCGACAAGTACCTCTATTGAATAAATTATTAAACAGATGGAATATGAGTCTCAATTTTGGGTTGTTATCTAAAAAAATATCGGATGGTTTGCATTATTAACGAGAGACTTTCTTTACAAATAGAACGTTCCGTAAAAGGTAATTTGCATTTGTTAACAAGAAATTGAATATAATCACAGCTATATCAACGGTACTTGATATCGTATAAAGAGCAATTACATGATCTACGTTCTTCATATACATATAAACCGACTATACAGGCTGTTTTCTTTAAAAGTGGTCGATTCCTATGAAACTCCTATTAGTTGGCAAGCGATTTGTAGGTTTGAAGACCATTTTAGCAAAATTAAAACCTCGCAGCGCATTTTGAAGTTGGTCAACACATAAAACGACTAAGGATGACCCGTAGACCCCCCAACAGTGATTTTTTTTGTTTTTCTCCATTTTATTCTGTAACAGGTGGAAAAAATCACTGTTGGGAGGGTCCACGAGTCATTCTTATTGTTAGTCCAAGACGATCGTTTTTTTTGATCAACTTTCAAATGAGCTACTAGGTTCTAATTTTGCTAAAATGTTCTACAGGATTCTTTTTTTCATTCAAGTTAAAAAATCTGAAAAACTTTCAGTGCTAGACGATGGGCTATATTATCAAAGTCCCTTTCGATTTAACCAAAGAGTCTAAAAATGCAATAAAAAATATATTGTTCCATTTATGGTGCACTACCCCATATAACGGGTGTTTCTAGAACAATGAAAGCATTTTCTACAGAAAGTTCAGGTGACATACCTACTGTAAATATGCCTAATTCGTGTGAAACTCCTATTAGTTATAATACTCAAAGGATCCTTAGGGATAATCCATAAAGACCATTAAAGAAAAATTAAAAGCTCGTAGCTCATTTCGACAATGTCATAATTTTCAAAAACGAGCAAAGTACGAATCATTCTTAGTCGTTTTGTGTGCTTGGCTCGTTTTAAGAATATACGAAATTCTTCAAAACGAGCGTTTTTGACCAACTTCCAAATAAGCTACAAGGTTCTAAGTTTGTTAAATTGTTGTCTGGGAACACCCTTACAAATCCTTGGAATACTTTTCGAATATCTCGCCAACTGGTAGGAGTTTCATAAGAAATGACCACTTTAAAAAAAACAGCCTGTATATGAAGGTGTACTGTTGATGACCGACCTTTCTCTCCATCTCTTCTTTCAAACGACAATTTATAAGGAACTTGCTCTTTCAAACAAATTACCCATACTTATTCAAGTTTTATCATCTAAATATTTATATGTGTTGTAGAATTATAACACACCCATTTTGCGATTACTTTCATCCATTTTACAATTTTTTCCACTTTGATGATGATGATGATTTATAAATAAGCAGTAATGTCACTGTCTCATAGTGGTTTCTTTAAACAGTTAAACCAATTAAAAATATTCACTTAATTCGAGCAAGTGTAGAGAAATTATGGAATACAACATTATAAAATTGTGTATCTGTGTATGTGTGCATGGACCGTTTATTCGATTTAATTGTCTCATCAAAAACTGTGTATAAATTCGAAATGGAAAAATAATGATGAAAGAGAAGATTAGGCACAAAAAAAATTGACAAAAACATCGATTTTTTTCCGTTTTAGCTACTATTGAAAAACAATTTACTTAACTTCTCATTTTCTATAACCACACACGACGACGATAATTTTACTATTATTAAACTTACTGTATAATTACCGTTTTATTTTCATTGAGTTAAAGTACTTTCGTGTATACCGTGAAATGTGACGATCATAATTGTCATTTCTCTTATCTAACTTATTTGTAAAACTGTAAAACTCCAGTATTACATAGATACATGAATTATTAGCGTGCTTGTAAAGGAATCGTTACGAAACTTGGAGTTTATTTGGGACAAAAAAGGAAAATTTACTGAAATCATCTTATACTTAGCAAACTTTCTTCTATCATTATATTATTAGTTTATAGATTTTTACAACAACTTCCTTATTTTCCTGTTTAAATTGTTTTAATCTTCGATCAATCTGTATGTTTCTAAGACGTTATAAAATGCTATTATCCATCTACCGTATGTGCCTGAAAGCTCTAATAAAAAGCTCCGTTAGCAGCCATAATATTCATTCAATTACCAATTTAATTAAATAATAATGTTTATAATTCAATTACTTTAGAATTTTCGATATTCTATTTTATATTGATTAATGTATACAGTTTGGAATATGTGTATAAAATTAAAAAGAAATCAAGTTAATACCAGAGATTATTGTTCCTGTCGATTGGATTGAAAAAGTAGAGCTGAAATTGTACGAAATTCACTTGTACATACAGACAAATCACAAAAAGAATCATTTGATAAATTTCAATTAACTTCGAAAAGAAATTGGAATATATTCGAGAGATAATCGATACTTTTTATATCAAGATAAATGTTGTCTAAAGTATTTCTAACGATAAACTGTATTTCCATTTCTACATACTTTAGTAGTTTACTTGTTAATTTCTAAATTAAAATCTTTCAACTCTAGAAATGAGTTTGCTATAAGAGATCCTTTCAAATTCAAATTAGATTCACTCGATATACAGGGTGTCCGACCGAGGGGTATACAATTTTTCCGTTTCCACCAAACTAATAAAAGCTTTTCATAAAATATTTTAAGGATTTATAGGGTGATCCACAGAAAATATTTTGGCAAAAGTAGGACACCGTAATTCATTTGGCAGTCGGTCAAAGAACGCTCGTTTTAGACAACGTCGCAAACTCATTAAGTGACTAAGAATGACTCGAAGACTCTCTCAATATTTTAGAAAATTGAAACGAAAGACCTGTACAAATTTATCGTTGTGTGAATAAGGAACTTAAAATGAAGAAAACGAAGAACATCAATATTGGGAGGATCTTCGAGTCACTCTAAGTTATTTCATGTGTGCAGCAAGTGCAAAAAGTGTTTTTTATCAACTTTAAAATGAGCTAATTTGGCTAAAATATCCTCCAGGGATTACTCTACAAATCTTTAAATAATGTTTACGATCGCTCTATGATTTTGGTGAAAACGACTAAATTTCATACTCTCAGGCCAGACACCCTGTATACAGTTAAGGCAATTCTTATTTATACACAAGGAAAGATTTCAATATTACCAATTTATCGACATACACGACCGAGGGGTATACAATTTGTTCGTTCCAACAAACTAATAAAGCAATTCAAAAAATATTTTAAGGATTTATAGGGTGATCCACAGGGAATATTTTGGTAAAAGTAGGACACTGTAATCCATTTGGTAGTCGGCCAAAAAACGCTCGTTTTAGACAATGTCGCGAACAAGCTACACACATTAAGTGACTAAGAATGACTCGAAGACTCAATATTTTAGAAAATTGAAACGAAAGACCTGAAAAATGAAGAACAACGAAGAAAATCAATATTGGAAGGATCTTCAAGTCACTCTAAGTCATTTTATATGTACAGCAAATGCTTTTTACCAACTTTAAAATGAGCTAAAATGGCTAAAATATTCTCCAGGAACCACTCTATAAATCTTTGAATAATTTTTAAGACCGCTCTATCATTTTGGTGGAAACGACTAAATTTCATACACCCAGACCGGACATCCTCTATACTATTCTTATTTATACACAAGGAGAGATATCAATATTACCAATTGATAGACATAGACATAGACTTTTCGAAATTGTGCTTAATTTCTAAGTGACTGTTTGAAATCTATTTTTTATTTATTTTACTTCGTTAATAATACAATCAATGAACGGTGAGAAGGATAAGTTTTAAACTCAATTTTCAAGCTTCAACTTAAGATAATTAAGAGTTTTCATTTTTTTTTGTTATCCAAAGACAACAAAAAAAATATATATATATATAGAAACAAGTTAGAAATTTATGCTTGAGTTAATATTTCACCCTTCTATTCTGGACAATTTAATCAACTTGAAACTATTAATTTGAAAATAGAGAGATGGTATAGTTCATCAATTCATCCTCTGTCATCAGATGGTGGTACATTATTTTGGAAGTAGTTTTCAATTAAAGAGAATACTAAATGTTGATATTCGTGAAATAAATTGTTATTACCCTATAGTTGTTATTTAGACTTGAAATAACATAGAAGAGAAAAAATGTATAAAATTGTTCATGTTTACTGGTTTCGCACTTGATTTCTAAACAGAAAACTAAATTAAAAATCTAAAGGATAAGTGTTTTTTTATCAATGCTTTGTTCGGTATTTAGAGCATCTACAGGGTGTCCCGTGAGTCACGCATTTCTTGCTAAAGAGAAGATAGGGGATGAAATTCTAAGGTAAAAAGTCCTGTAGCATTTTTTCATCTGACGTACAGGTAATTAGCTATTAATTAAATCAAGTAGCCAATCAGGTGCTCTCTTACTTTGAACGGCTCTCGCACCAGCCTGCTAACTGGTCCGCTTCCTACGTCCTACCATCAAGACTCTTTCCTTCTCTCTTTTTATCGCTATATCGAGCAGCTGATTGGTTATATTATGATTTAATTATGTGTACGTCAGATAAAAAAATGATACTGGAATTTTCACCTTAGAATTTCATCCCTTATCTGCTCCTTAGCAGGAAATACGTGACTTACGGGACACCCTGTAGTTAGGTATTAGTTTCTGATTGTAGATATGTAATAACTAATAACTGGCACTTATTCTGAGGGGCAAGCATTGCAAAATGTGATGGACGTTAGAATAAAGATACCATGAATATAGTATAGAGATATGTACTATAAAGATACATACAACTATCATCATAGAAAATGAACATAGTTTTGATATTTCCTTCCTGAAATTGGAATATACGAGATGATAAAATTATAGCTCAGAATAATAATATCAATACCTTTACTATAATGTAAACTATTGGGAAATTGAAGTAACTCATTTAAAATTATAGGCATCTTTCAACTATAATTAGTACTAGAGAACTAGATCGATATCAATGATTTTTTCCATATTAATTGGAAATTATTGCTTTCGAAGTTCTAGCAGTATCTTTGAGAGAATTAAATCGTTATCAAAAAACTATAAGAAAGTTATAAATGAAATTAGTTTATACTGAGCTGGCAATAGTAACATAAAGTATATTCTCAAATTAATTACAGATAAATTAAGTGAAATTGCCAGTTACGTATACATAAATTAGACAGACAGCGATACATAACATTTTTCTCAAAAATTGATAGTTTCGGAATTAAAGTAGATAGAAGGGTGCTTAAATAGACTCTATGTTGATAACATGAGAGACGTTAAGCATATTGAAAGAATCCCTTTGATACGCTTTCGATTGATCGACACATTTTACATACTCGTTTTGCTTGAAGATGCAAATATAATCGAAAAAAAAACCGTTTCATAAATCACTTTCAGTATCAATTTGTAAACATGATCGATTTATCATTGAAGTAATACTTGTCTCTTCTATCTTATCTGTTTAGATTTTAGAAACAAACGTAAAATAAAACAAAGAAAGAAAAAAAGAATTGACTGGCGCTTTATAAATAATGTATTAGGTTTGTTAATAAAACGTTCATCTTGTCACATATACGTACGATCGAATATTTGATTAATGGTTGACTAGTTTAGAAAAAAATACGCATTTTAAACATCAATATTTTGTTGTAAGTAGGACGTATATCAATTTTATTAAACTGTACTACTATTACAGATAATAAACACCGTGTTTCTATTCTATTCAGATGTATAATTATAATACAAAGGACTATCATAATAATGATCCCAATATGAATACTGAACCAAGGACGATCAACCCTTATACATAATTCTAAATAGGTACACTTGAGGGTATAAACTCACTATAGGACATTAATCGAGATATGGTGGGATTATAAATTAACTAATAGTCTATAGACATAAGAGAACAGTATTATTGTAGATCTACATACAAATACACATTGAAATGAAAATAAAATAAAATACATATTGAAAGTTTAATGTTGGATTGTTTACCATTTTTGGGTTGCTCTAACAATTCGTGTTTTATTTTAATTAGTGCATAATTAGGAACGGATAAGATATTACTTGGCCATTGTGTAGTTTTTTGTATTAGAATTAAAGTACAACAGACTGTATACAGGGTGTCTCATAACAAAAATTCCAAGATGTCTCATAGAATTTCATGCCCTATCTGTCTATAAGAGATTGTGCGAGATTTATGAGTCAACCTGTATATTGGAGATATTGCACATTTTAAATTTGTGAATTTATATGTAGATCCAGTAATGCTTCTACGTTTATGTGGAAATACCGCATTGATTCCCACAAGGAATACAAGAACGTTTTATATTGATAATATCAATATAAACCCATTATCCATCATCCAGTATTATATTATATTTTAGATAAGAAATCTTGTGTTATCATTTAAAATTGATGATACTCCATTAAATTGTGTTTATTTATAACACAAGACAGATTGAAATTAATTATTATTTAAATAATTGCTACAGTAGATAGTGCATTCAACGACACCAGTAGGCGTTATACTATACAGGGCTGGCAAATAGCAGAAGAACCACTTAGAACTGGACAGTTCTCATATTCATTGGCGAGCGATACGAAAAAAATTGAAGGACTTGTAGAACTTGGCAAAAGTAGGACCGGGCCCTCTAGCTCTTTTATAGTTGATGCAAGAATTTTTTTTCTGAGTATGCAGGGTGTCCGGTCTTGGTAACCTGTTTCGACCAAACTAATAGAGCGATTAGAAAATTATTTTAAGGATTTGTAGAGAACATTTTAGCAATTTTAGTTCATTTGGGAGTCCGTCAAAAAAACTCCTTTTAGACAATGTTGACATAAAAAGAATGACTCACAGATCCTCTCAACATTGATTTTTTTCGTTTTCTAGAATGTGATGAAAAAAAAAACTCGGAAAAAGTCAATGTTGGAAACAGCGCTGGGGAGCTGGCACCGAAGCTGGGAGCCATGGAGCCGGTCAATTTTTAGGGAGGTCTAGCTCAACTCTGACTCTTGAATATCAATTCAATGGACCCGGAGCTGGCAGCATAAAGGCTTCTACTGGCTCTGGCTGTTAATCATTTGACTTTTTTTCATAATATGAAGAGTACCTACCACTATGTATAGAAAGTTCAAACTCCTGGTAAAAATATTGTTACTTCCTTTGAACACAAGGCATTTACTATAGTTGCACTACTGCAAAGCTGTACAAATCCTTAAAATATTAGCTTAAAAACGAAAAAGATCAATATTATCGAAGTCTTCGAACCTCCTTTTGACCGATTTTCCAGAGTTACGGAGTTCTAATTTTGCTGAAATATTCTCCAGAGACTAGCCTACAAATCCATAAAATATTATTCGAATTGCTCACCAACTAATATGAGTTGTCATAAGAGCTGCCTTTTGATGGAGAATATGTACTGTAAAAATATAAAAATTGTAATTCTTTCTATATCGTATTTTCTAACATTATGGAAGACTAGCAGAGATGAAGATGTATTTTCCTAATGTTTTTAGTGAAAATTGCCAATGCGGCAGGAATAACGTGTGTTGTCGCCGACTAAAATAAGAGGAATTGGCCGTGCAAATGTACTTTGAAAGGAACAACTCTCCACATTAAAATATCGAGGAAAGGAAGGAGCGAAGAGAGAGAATATGTTGTTGTTGTTGTGTGCTGGCAATGCACTCGTGCATGACCTACGACACCCAGTCATCGTTGTAGTTCGCAAGACGACGCATTTTCTACGTCCAATAAATGATCTATCTGCACTTCCTGTTTCTGTATAGTTTTACCACATATTGTTATTTAAATCTATACAAACAAACATATACGTACAAGTATTTATAGATAGTTAACTAATTATCAAGATCGTATATCAAACATGAAATTATTGATTAAATTACTTATGTTGAATCAAACGATAATGATCGTTGAACTTGTGTAATTTCAACTAAATTCAAGAATACATACACACAAATCTATTTGTTGATCAAATAAGATGCTTGGAGGATTAATGAATTTCTAAATTCATATTTACATTTACAGGAAATTGCAGTCCTTACTTAATAATAAGAAAGTTCATATTTTCCGGATTTTGTTGATTTTCTTTCGTCTAGTCAATAATGAGGCTGAAACGAAAGAATCAAAGGCGTTGTTCCACTTTGACTTGTTTCCAGTCGATTTTCATGCGAAATTTTTTGTTTTCCACTATATTTCCTCAATCTTCATAAAGTAACACAATTGTACAAATCACGGGATGTATTTTAAAGTAGTTTTAAAAATAAAATTCAACACAGATTGGACTATGTGAAGCTTCTACAGCTATAAAATGTTGTTCAGATGGTAGAAAATAGATCGATAATTATGCAAAAGCCGTGAACCTTACGTTGAGAGCTTGTCAATTTTTGGAATGCTTTCCAAGATACGTGTTCTATTCAAAGAAAATTTTTAGAATTTATACGTTTTTCAAGGTAGTTCAAAGAGACAAGATACTTTATATGTACAACACCTTTGATGTTAACATAGAAACGGAAGCTTTCAGGTGTTATTCATAACGTTGATAAAAAAGGGGAACACTGATAGATTATGTGTCGAAAGTTAAAGAGTGTTAAAAATTTACATACAAACCGTTCCACTTGGTTTGACTCATATTTACCTGGCAGTTGTCAAAAAAACAGGGAAAAATAATTTTTGATTAATACGAAAAATCTTACCAGACTAATAATAAGTGTGGTAGTTTTATCAATTTTCATCAAATTTGAATTCTAATAAAATTTATAAATGAAATGATTACGATTAAAATAGCCTGAAGTGTACAGAATACGACCACCGACCATTTAATATGTTTCACATATAATCTAACCGTATAATTACATGTTTAAAATTTTTAAATGTTTGATTGATGACATTTTAATACAAAACATTAAAATTTAATTATACTTTTATGATCAAGTGTTAACAAAATTGATGAGTAGCCTAGATAAGCATTTATTAATTTATAACAGTCGATTTTATATTTCTCTTATTACGATTACATAATTTATATCTATTGGCTATACATATAGAAAAATCAACATTGTTTTCTTTCCTATATATTACATAAGGTAATCTATCATTTTTCACTACAATTTTCATGGTAACGATAGACCGTAATAGACTCCCATCATTTCGATGATGGATGGTAGTGGATAAAATTAAATGAACGTAAAGTTTCAAGCACAAAATAGAATTTAAGGAAAATGCTCATATTATAAAAGAGTTATTAAGATTGGTAGCTTTTTGCTTCCTTTTGGTCAATCAAAAACAGGATTTTTTTCCTTCGATTTATGATTAACACAACTATAATGTAATATGTAGGTGGGACACACAGTATAAAAAAACCTAAATTGATTTTTTATGTAGATAAGGCAGTAGGTCAGTTAGTTGACACAAATTAATCATAAACGTTTGTATAATTAATTCGAATATGTTAACTAATAATAATAATAATGAGACGAAGACGAAGAAGAAGAAGAAACAGCTGGTTAACTATACCGCAAATAAATTAACATTCCTGTATAATACAGGAATCAATAAAAATTTCAATTTATTTCATTATAGAATCGGTGAAGTATTAAAATTTAATTTAGATGATTTGAAATAAGGGTGCGGTTGATAAAATAAAATTCCTGATTTTCAATTAAATCGGTTTCCATTCGGAGAAGTCCCTCTTTTTATCTACCAGTTACAGTAACAGGATGTCACTTTTAGTTATCTGACAGTATTTCCAACACTTGGTAGATAATCATCAAACTATCATCAGTGGCAATGAAATGAAAATAATAATAATAACAACAATGTTTCAACGTAAATGTTCAATCAATCTCGTTCAATAATTTGTATAGACTCCATATAGACAATTCCGTTGTTTTAACTAGTGAATTTGACCTAATGACACGCTCTCTCATCGCCTACACAACAAACATCATTGCAATCCTTTTACAGTCGAAATCAAACGGTACAATTCCAAACAAGAATCATGATGATCCCAAATAGGAAAACAACGACCGGAATCTATAATGACCAATTTGCTTTCAAGTGTGTGTGAGTGTTATGTGCAAGCATGCCTTCGAACATAAAGTAATATTTATTCGAATGACTAACATTGGGCTAAAAAGCAATCAACAAAGGTGAATGTAGATGATTAGTTTTAGTCAGTTCTCTATGTTTTTGTTTTATTTCTGTGAGATTTTCAACGATGACTGCTTAAGGGTACACACACACACACACACACACTCACACACATTGACTACGCCTTTTTCATGTCTTCCAATTGGGTAATGTACGACTTTTTTGTGATCCTCAACGAACTATTGATAATTTTCAAAGTTGCAATAAAATTGGAGCACCTAGCTAAAATATTACCCTCCATTTATTATATCGGATGATTCACGTAAGACGAAAAATTATCTTATGACAACTTCCATTATTTGGCGAGCGATTCCAAAAATATTTCAAGGATTTATAGGAGGCTTCTTAGAGAATATTTTAGCCAAATTAGAACCTCGTAGCTCATACCCGTCAAACGACTAAGAATGATTAGAAGATTCTTTAAAATAGTTTTAATTCGTTTTCCATCACTGGATCCCTGCGAAAATGAGATTACTAATTTCCAAGATTCTCATGAATGAGGAGGTCATTTACTTATTGTTACTATTGTTAACTCTATGGCAGCGGCGCGTTATAGCTCCATGGGGCCCTGGGCAATTTTGAATTTGGGGGCCCCCATATGTAGTGTTGGATTTTTATTTGTGAAAGAATCCCTGTTCTTGGATATACTCTTATTGTCTACATATGCAAAACGATAAATAAAGATTGTCGATAAAATTTTATTTAAAGTGACATACAGTCCACAAGAAAAAGTCATAAATTAACTCAATTGGTTAGTAGGTATATACCTTTATTGCATTAAATAATGCATTGGAATAACTAAACGAGAATTAGAATAATCTGTGTATGTATTTATATAACCAAACAATAATGACAATAAAAACAATTCTCAAGGGAACATAAAAAATTTTGTAATAGACATTATCATATATTCATTATTCGTGCTTTTTGAGCTGCAAAATCATCAATCAGCTGATCATAATCAACCCCACTAGTAATGTCATTTTCAATGCATAATATTGATAGATTGCTTAATTTTTCTTGGCCTAAAGAATTTCTAATGTAATTTTTAATTCTTTTCAATACATTGAAAGAACGCTCTGCCGATGCGTTAGAAACAGGTATAGTTAAATATATTTTTAAAATTATGTCCACATTAGGAAACGTAGAAACTAGCCCTTCCTGAATGGCTTCATACATTAATATGGGAGAGTTTAAATTTTCATTTTTTGCAAAATGTGCAAAGTGAGAAAGTTCTTCCTTCAAAATAGCAATGTCGATATCGTCTGCATATGTATTTATTAAGTTTGAAATACATTCATCGTATTCATTTGGTGAAACTTCCTTCAAGTTGATGTTTATTAATATGGCAAAATAATTAAGAATATTTTGATAAGCCTCAATACGTCTTTGAATATCCGATACCAGCTGATCACAGATCACATTCAAGCAATTTACTATAAATCCTTGTTTTCCTGCCAATTGCACGTCCTCATCTTTATTCCTTTCTTCGTCAAAATGTAATTTTCTTTTGCGTATTCTCCCTTTGTCCGATTCATATATTTTATTGTTTGTTAATACATAACATTCAGATTCTATAGTATCAAAAAATTCATTATTATTTCGAATATCTTCTGATATATACAAAGACAACGATTTTAAAAGATTTACGGCACTGTGTAAATCACAATTTTTATTTTGAAGACTTTTGCTAGTTGCATTCAATCTTTGTAGAATTGCATTCCATATAAAAAGTAAAAGTGTTGTTTCAAAATTTTCAAAGTTTTCATATAGCTTTTTTGCTTCTAATTTTGTTATAGGTTTTTCATTACAGTCTTCAAAAATTTTAGATAAAGATTCTTTTATAGCCAAAAAATTCATCTTAACAGCTAAAATTGCATCTGCTCTTGAGGACCATCTTGTTGAACAAATTTTTTTTAATGTTAAATTTCCTTTTGGAGTTGCTTTTATTAAAATATCCCATCTCTTTGTAGAAGACGAGAAAAATACAAATAAATTTTGAATATAATCGAAAAAATGAAGTTCTTTTGCACAAGTCTCTGTAGCAGAATTTCCCACTAGATTTAGGCTATGAGCCGCACAAGGAACATAAAATGCAGTTTTACTATGGCTCTTAATCTTAGCTTGTAACCCATTGTATATCCCGGACATGTTGGCTGCATTGTCGTATGCTTGCCCTCGACATTTTTTGATATCCAAGCCATATTCTGTTAATTTTAAAGTTATCATTTGTTCTAGGTAGCTAGCATCATGCTTTTCAATATGTAAGAAAGACAAAAAACGTTCCTGAATGTTATTTTTTTGGTCTAAATATCGTATAATAAATGATAATTGATCCGTGTGACTGATATCCGGAGTAGAATCAACAATAATTGAAAAATATTTTGCCTTTTTGACCTCATTAATAATGGTATTTTTGATGTTGTTGGCCATTAAATTTATGAATTCGTCACACGTAGTATTAGAAAGATAATTCACCTGCCCTTTACCACATTTGCCATAAGTTTCTAAGTGGTTTTTCAAAAACATATCAAAATTAGCTAAGTATTCTAAACAAGTCATAAAATTTCCTGCACTACTATCATGTCCTCGAAATCCCAACCCTAATGAGGCTAAAAGTTTTACAGTGGCCTCAACTCTTTTTAGAACCTCACGCCAATAATTTGTTTGTTTTTCATAAACTTTTATCAACTCTAAATCAATTCTTCCTACATTTTTCAAACGCTTTACGTACACACACATATTTATCTTATGTTCTTTAGATTCATCATGCTTTTTTAAAATATCAACAATATGTTTCCAGTCATTACATCCTGTAACTAATAAATTGTTCAATTTACCTGAAAACAATTTACAAATAAAACAGTACACAGATTTTGTGGTTTCTGAAAATATTAACCACTCTCTTTTCTCTGTGGTTCCATTAGCTCTAGTTAGGTAGAAATGGCATTCATTTAATTTCCGTGAAATAATTTTTCCATCACAATTAAAATTTCGAGTTGAATTGTTAATATTTCCAAAATTTTCCGGTTTTTCACGAAGGCAAAACTCAATAAAATCATTTGTGATGGGGTTTGGCCATAAAGCAATATCTTTGGGGTATGTTTTATGTATTGCATTCACACTCTCATTGTTAATATTATTGCTATTATTTATATCAATATTTTCATCACTACCAATATTGTAAACAATTGAGCTGTTGGTGTTGTTTTCAATTTGATTAATAATAACGTTGTCTGATACTGAAGGTTCATTTTCTATTTTCTTTTCTTCTGCTTTGCTGTTGTTGCCTTCTTCATTTTTTATTATTACGAAATTCTGTAATGAAGCTTGTGTCTTTTTTAATTCGGCCTCTTTAATTTTCTGCCTTTTTCTTTTTTGAAACCCAGATTCATATGTTCTTTTCATCTTCTAAAAATATTATTTCAATATTCGAATTTTGCATAATTTATCATTTTTTACCTTATTTATATGTATAACTAATAATAGAATAATAATTTTTCACAATTTCTCACAATAATAATACTTGAATATATTTAGGTATAATTGAAATTATCAGTATTCTATCCGAATTGCAGAATACAAACAAAATCAAATCAATTGCAAATTAGTGTTTGGACTTGTACCGCGGACGGAAATTACACCAGACTGTTAACTTGCCGATTTACAATAAAATCCTATTCAGACCGATATATGTATTATTAGCGGCAAAATCAGTACCTACTGCAGACTGCAGTTGCCATTGATATATGATATTGACTGGTTATCAGCAATAACCCAAACAAATGTTACTGAAATCTATTATCTTAATGATAAAAAAAGCTTATATTTCATATGGCACACGTTTGCATTATATCTGTCTGCTTTAAAAAATACTAGAAATGGAATCGTATTTTTAACTGCAAAAATGAGAATATTGATTTGGAGACTTTGGGCCCCCCCTGTTGATGGGGCCCCGGGCAATTGCCCATTTTGCCCATAGGATAACGCGCCGCTGCTCTATGGAAGAGATTGTTTATGCTGATTAAGTGTTCGTTATTTTTTTTTAATAAATCCTTAACATTGAAAACATTAAAAACAAATGAGACCACGTGACTTTTTTATTTTTTCACGAAAGAAAATCAAAATAAGAATAATAAACATTGAATTAACATAAACAATCAATTCATTCGTTTTTCCACGATATTTTTTTTCTCAATTTTTCTATGTTATAAATGAGAAAAACGGGAAAAATCAATTTCACGATGGTCTACGAACTATTCTTAATCGTTTTGCGTGTTGAACTAGTTTTTAAAAACCTTGAATTTGTCCAAAACGAGCATTTTTTGACCAACTTCCCAATGAGTTACAAGGCTCTAATTTTGCTAAAATATTTTCTGGGTACTCCTTTGAAATATTTTTCGTATCACTCGCCAAATAATAATTGACATAAGAACTTTCCGTTTTAGGTGAATCACCCGGTATCAATAACACAATTTTTCTCAAATATTGTCAGATAATTTAATACTTCCAAAAGATAGTGGCAAAATTCTAGAGACACTATTGATTCACCGTTTCGTTCAAGGCAATATAAATTTATCATTATTTTATCAGTAGTTTTCATTTGAGTGCAATCGGATAAATGTTCTTCTCATAAAGGAGTTTGTTAAAATATAGCTCCAAGCTCTATTAAATTAAATAATCAAGATATGTATTCGTTGAAAACTGATGATTTAGGACAAACATTTCTTTACACCTCATATATTTGATTGTGAAAAATTGACTGAATCTCCTCTTTTTGACGAATTAAGAGCAAAAATTGCTAAACAAGAGGGAAAAAACACAATTCTACAGGAAATTAATATCCGTACGTATATACAAATACTATTGATTCGTTTGTAACGTTTCCTTTTCACAATTGATTTGTTTTATTTGTAACGTACAAGAAATGATGACAAATACAGGAAGAAGAGAAGAAAAATGGAAAATTAATCAGGCACTACCTGCTAAGAAAGAAATTCAATCTTTGATTGTCAGTCGATTGATTAAGAAGAGATCACGTAATTATTATTGGATTATCACTTCATTTAGAATGAAGTAATGAAGCAAAAATAAAATACTGAAAATATTAATTTATTTTGTTGTAGTTTATAAACTAACGAATTATTTAGAATTATCGAACCTTTTTCATTTGAATATAAACAGTTTTTATGGTTAGTTATTTTAATTTTATTAAAATTACTTCCATCATACTCATTCTATTAAATTACTAATACAGTTTGAAATGACTAAGTGAGAAAAAAAACAAATAAATATGCACGTTCATATGTATGCATCAGTTATTTAAATGCGAAAATAATTACACTCAAACAACAAAAAACAACAAAAAAGTGTAATGTACATCAAGCATCTTAATCTTTAGCTACGGTATACAGCACAGGCGGAAAAAAAATGGACACACGTTAGTTAAAGCGGAAGAATCAGAGTTCTTTTTTTATCATTTAATTACAAAGAAATACCACAGCTTTCATTTAAGAGGATCACTTTCCGAAATGTGTACATGTACGATCTAGTAGAAGTTAAACAGGACCGGCGCTGATATGCTATGCGCCCTTGTGCTGAGAATTATTTTGCGCCCGTTGCTAGTTCATAAAATCGTTATAAATTCATATTTTTTTATATTTTCGATCATATTTTGTGCCCGCTTAGATTGACTCTTCCTTAAATTAGAGCTCCCTTCAATTAAAACCCTTGCTTATTGCATTATATGCTCATGATGTTATAAGTTATGAGATCTAAAAAGGTGAAGAAATCGAATACAGGACTTTTCACGTAACTATGGTTAATAAAAATGACCTGGCTATAATTCTTTCATTTATTTATAGATTAAAAGAATTGTTACACGAACATGAAGGGAAACACCTATTGAAAAAGAATACGTCCCTCTACGATTCTTGGAAATAGGAAAAATTGATGTTAACTTAAGGAAATTATGCAATATTAAAGGAAAAATTGCCACTTTTAAAAATTCAATAAGATTAAAAGATGCAATAAAACTTTGTCAGTAGTTTAGTGTATCCAATAGAAAAGTGCTTTATAAATTTACTACTAATAAGGATCTTTGGCCTACATTTTATAACTGACGTTTTTCAATATTCACAATTTATAAAAAATATTTTTGAATTTCTAAAAGTAGGAATTATTTTGAAAAAGTTGACGTCAATTTCTTCTATTTCTAAAAATCCTAGAAGGGTATTCTCACCTCCACTAGATAGCCTAGGTGTTCCCCTTCATGTTCTTCTAATAATTATTTTATTCTATCAATAAATAAAAGAGTTATAGTGAGATTATTGATATTAACCATATTTACATGAAAAGCCCTGTAGCAATATTAAAAGAAACATGGTATATTTTTATATTTTCGGTAGTTTCTCTATTATATTACTGAGATTACAACTGCTAGATCTGTCTTATTAGAAAAATGTGTAGCGATTTATAATTTTGATCAATGCACTAGAAAAAACTCAATAACTCCCAATAAATTGTCTTGTAAGGCAGCGCTTTCCCAGCTATTCTTATTATAACTAATTAGAAAAAGATTACTATACTTATTACATAAATTACTTACAGCATGATTCATTTTAAGAGGATTACTGTAAGAATTATATTCTTATTTGGTAGAATATTATCTTAGCTACCGATATAAAAAAATTTAATCACGTGCTAGTAGACTAGAATGAGCAATAGGATATGTTCAATAAAGGATCCCGTGTTCCTTAATCCTAGTCTAGATTATGTTTATTACGGGAAAAAGGGAAAAGGTCGAGGAAAATGGCTTCTTCTACATACAGGGTGTCGGATCTAAATATGGTCGATCGTATGACACTCTTATACTAGCAAAATTAGATCCTCGTCGCTCATTTCGAAGTTGGTTAAAAAACGAATGTTTCTGATGATGCCATGATTTTCAAAAACTTACAACACACTTAAAATGATTTAGAGTGACTCGAGGATCCTCCCAACATTGATTTATTTCATTTTCCGCCATTTCATTTTGGAACTAGTGGGAATGTCTTGCATTTTTCGTAGAATGGAATAGAGTAAAACGAAAAAACATCAATGTTGAAACGGTCTTTCAGTCATTCTTAGTCGTTTTATGTGTTCAGCTCATTTTTGAACATCGCAAAATTTTCAAAAACGATTGTTTTTTGACAAACTTCCAAATGAGCTACGAGGTTCTAATTTTGATGAAATGATCCCTAGGGATCGCCCTACAAATCCTTTGATCGTCAAATAATAGGAATTTCATGAAAATGGACCACATTTAGATCCGACATCCTGTATAAGTACAAAAAAAAGCGGAGAGACCGTAATCAAATCTTTGCATCTTATTTTCTTTCCTGCAATGTTCAGTTGTTGGTAATGTCTAATAATACAAGATAATTTAGGAAATTTTTGGTGATGCATGATTTATCGGAGATAATCTATATGAAATGACACGTTATTTATAAAGAAGCACGAATTTTATTTCGTTATTATTACGAAAGAAAGTAAATGATATGGAACAAGTAAAAGAGAAAATGATTATAGAATGCATTCTGCGGTTGTTAATCCGAACTGCACTTTTACAACTAGAGCATATAGAAAATAGTTTATTTACGTGTCGTCCGTTTCTACTCCTTTTTCTTTCAACTATTTCCTTTTTCATTGTTGTAAATACATAAAAATAAAAATGATTTAGTGTTACCAAGTCATCAACACTATTATTATTATTTTTATTACGAACAAGTACTTTGAAGAATAGTTATCGATATAATTGTTCAATCTGATATTGGTTTATTATAGACTTGTTTGTCGGTAAAATAAGAGCAATTCTTATCAGTATTATCAAATATAATTTTTCTTTTCTTTTTCCATCTTATTCATGATTGATATGATAAAAAAATTTAATAATTTTGCATTTTCTACAATCGATTGTTAATCGACAATAATATTTCATATTAAATTTCAACCAAATATAAAATTATTGTAATCGATTTGTATCTAAATTATCTTCAATAGTGTTCAATAAAAGACTTTTTTGTATTGTTGTGTTAGTTATAGATTTGCTTCAAGATACAATACATCAATAATAATAGTAATAATGATAATAATAGCAACGGCAACAACAATAACAACAGCAAGAAAAATTCGTTTTTATTTGAAACGTCATTTTTCATTTGCTTTTTTTTATTATTAGTTATTTTTTTTTTCAAAGAATGTGCATAGTAATGTTATTGGACTTATTATGAAAGTTCAATAACATTATACGGCCGTTTAATTTTCTTTTGTTTCACAATATAAATACCAAAGAAGGTCTTTATATTCATCATGATCCGTCTACTGTTAAAACATCTACACAGTAATTTTCTAATACACGATTCTTTTATGTATAAAGATAGATAAATAAATGTATAGTTTTAAATCTCGACTTCTTATCATTTCTTCTATTTGAAAATCTATGCATTTATTTGAAACTAAATTATAATTAACAATGATTTTTTTTGAAAACAAACAAAATATAGTTATAATATGATAGATTAACGTATCTGTGTTGCATTTATAAATCATATATTTGGGTAAATCACGATTTTTTACAATAATTTATCATTAACGTATACAACAAAATAACTCACGAATATAACAATCGATATTAATGTACTTGTTTGTAATTTACAAGTAGCTGTATGTGTTGTTTGTATTGATCTTTTCAAGGAAAGATCATTCTCACAGTTGCAATAAATCACAATAACTAATTACTCTTTTAATGATCAATGTGAATTATTTTATTACCAACCAGGATTTATATTGAACATATACTAAAAGTAATAACTATAAGCAATTAAATTAATTTAACCATATAATTGTCTTTGTCTATTACAATTTCTATAGATTTTTGAGATTGGGGATCCTAAAAAAAAGGACACAATTTGTGGTCAAATTTAATTGATTATAAAGTTTTTACCACGGTTTTATTGTCTCTGTGGTTTAATAATTAACAATTAACTTTACCGCACAAACTGTCTTTCTCTACTTTTTATTTTTTTCGGTAAAGTTTACAAGTTTTTCAAAACGTGTAAGCAGTACAGCGGTCAATAAACGAAATAGAGGATAATAATGATAATTATGGTAAATTTCAAATGATTGCAGTTAAAATGTTAATATTTGAAGGAAATTGATCATTTCTTCATTTAATTAAACATTTATCGAAAATAAAAGCGAATCTCGTCTATCCACTTCGCAAGAATGGTTTTAATCTAGCATTAAAAAGTACAGTCTATAAGGTGATTTAAAAGATTGACTAAAGTAATAAAATTACTTCATAATAGATTCAGTAACAAACAACTTGATAATGGTACTGAAATATTGCAAGTATAGTACGTTTACTCCGCTAATGTTTTTTGACCTTAGTTGTAAATAAGAATTAGTGGTTTACACAATGGATGCAAAATTTACAATAGCCGGTTTGGGGGGGATGTTTAAATCATAGAGAAAATCGACAAATTCACCACCTTTTTATATACTACACATTTAAGTGTGTCTTGTGTAGTGTTGCCGCGAGAGACGAGAAAAACGAGACGAGACGAGATGATGATCAGATCTCGATAGGCCGAGACGAGACGAGACAGGAATTTCAATTCTCGGTAGGTGACGAGACGAGACGAGAACTGTATGTCGAGAAAACGAGAAATATCGAGAAATAAAAAAAAAACGTGTTTTAATTAAATAATAAAATAAAATAGCACTTTGAAAAAAGTGAGCCACAATATACCGAATGTACCTCGGTGTTCATTCTCGCATATCTACATAAGCAGCAGGGGTTCGAACAGTGTCAGTCTCAAAACAATGTGCAAGCACGTTTTACAACGTAATCAAAACAATGCAAATGTATAGAACTAGTGTCGAAGCTAAGGTCATGAGCGCTTAGGGTAAGATTTGATTTTGCAGCCCCCTACTAATTTTGTAGTAGGACAAACAATGTAATAACTTTAAAGTGTAATTTAAATTGTCCATTTAATCAATGGATATAAAAAGTGCGCCCCTTTAAGGTCTAAGCGCTTGGCAGCCGCCCCGCGGCCAGCCACTAGTTACGGCACTGTATAGCATTCAAGATAAATAAAATAACATATAAATATGCTTTAGGTACACACAGTCTCAGAAAAAGGTGGACAATTTTTGTGCGGCTGTGTAACACAGGTTTATGAGTACGGAAATCATAATGTAACAAAATCTTAACAGGTTAGAATTTGGGAAAAAAGATATACAGTCAGAAGAAGGGGGTGGGGTTATTGATGCCATTTTGTGTATTTACCTGGATAGAAAGTTACTTTCTACAAATTTGTTATGGCTGAAACTATCAACAACACCTCCCACATACTCACCTTCTTACCCGCACAAGGGAAGCACCCTGACTCACACGAACCGAAAAATGTGATATTTCTCCTTCAAGGCTTGTCCACCTTTTGTTGAGTCTGTGTGTACATTTTATCTCACTTATTTAAGCATTACTGTTATCATTCTTATTATAAAATATCGTTATTTTTACATATTTCGTGGAAACTTGAATTCTCGACGAGACGAGACGAGAATTACCCCTTTGTCTCGACATTAGAAACGAGACGAAATAATACGAGAGTTACAACTTACGAGACGAGACTTAAAAAGCATTTTTCTCGTCTCGTCTCGTCTCGCGGCAACACTAGTCTTGTGGTAGGTATATAAGGACAAGTACTTTAATTTCAAAGGTTTCTTTAAATATTTCTATTTTTAATTGTTTCAGAAATGAATTCTAAACAATTGAATTTCTAAAAACGGAAACATTTATTCTATATGTTTGTTAAAATTATATTACATACGTTAACATGAAACATGAATAAATCTTATGTATAAATTGTAATGAAAACTATTTCTTACAAGACTTCAAGTAATGGTAATAGTGAATATTTCCTGTTTGAACCACCAAACATCAGGCAGTTTGTAATGTGATTTCTTTCCCCGAAAGGATTAAAACTTTCTAAACTTTTCTAAAAATAAATTTCAACCCTAAAATTTTTACCTGTGTCCTTATATACCTACAACAAGACATATCTAAATATATAAACAGATGGTAAATTTGTCGATTCTATGATTTATAATAAGAACCTCCAACCGGCTATTGTAAATTTAGCATTCATTGTGTAAATTGCTAATTCTTATTTACTTTACAACATAAGTCAAAAAACGTTAGCGGAGCAAACGTACTATACAAAATATTTGTTGAAAAATTACCTGCATTGTGGACGACCGATCCTTTTGCAAATTTTTATAAAAACATCTGGTTGTTGTTATTTACGACGAATTTATAGAATTTATTACAGTGGCAAATGGCAATATTTCAGTACCCCTGTTAAGTTATATGTAACTAAATCTTTGTGGACTAATTTTATCACTTTAGTGAATCTCTTAAGTTACTTTACAGACTTTGTAATTTTGACTGTTGCGAATTAGAAATGTATTGGGAATTTTCTGAAATAAAAGTCCTGCTTGTTATCATTAAAAATTTGGCAAAGAAACCGCATCAAAGTTTCAATAAAGTTGAAATATTCTAAACAGACATGAAACGATCAACTAATGCTAAAATTTGTTGTAAATATCCTGAAAGCTTTTAGGTCTTTCATGACTTGTATGAAAAGCTACAAATACAATAAGTTGTTTAATTTTGTAAAGTAGACTACTTAACGTAATTACTTATTAATAATTTTAATTATATATAAATAAGTATATGTTGTAAACTATTATAATTTTCATATCAATTAGAAGTTATATAATTAATATTAATTTTAATTAATTAAAAGACGACAAGCGAAGACGGCTAGGATGAAGCAGCAAATTGAAAAAAAAGTTAACGACAACTGTTATATGGCACATATGTAGTAGAACTATTTACGATTGCTAATAATTTAAAGTTATTATCACAATAAAACCGCATATATTCATGTGTATATGCAAAGCTATAAAATTGCAAGTGAAAAGTCAGGTAATAATTTAAATCTTAATTTCAAGAGACATCTATCACTGTCAGACATTCTTACTTTTATTATCATAAAAATAATAATGGAATTTTACATTTCGCTCCTATACCAGCTTAATTCTATTTAACTGGAAATCGGTGGTGAATCTTGTAAAATTATTATACTCCATCTATTTCAACTTGTCTTTAAAATGATCAAATCGACAAATTGAAATTAATTTCAACCATAATAATTATCTATGTTACAAACATCATAACATCTGTCGTCATTAGGATGGTAGGTACAAGTCGTAAAGGTCGATAACAAAACGTGTGTACTATAATGATTAATTACGATCTTTAGCATACAAAATTTTATGTGTTTGCGGGAAAATTAATCAAAATCTCGAAAAAAGTCATATTAATTTAGGTTTGATATTTTTAAAATTTAGTTAATTGTAATTAAAAAGTCCGCTTTATTCCCGTTTTCATAGGAACTATTTGTTTTCTTGATTGTGACATAAAAAATCTCATTATGGTCCTCAGTCCTTTAATTTACCTAAATATATGTATAATGTTACTTTGTGACATGCTAGCACATAAAATCAGGACTTCGAACCGGAACTGAACCGAAAACCGGAAAATAATCGAAATTTTGGTCGGAACGAAATCCGGAGCTGAACCGAAAACGAAAATAGTTTTTTCGGTTCAACTATACCACTTAACACGATCTTTTTTTATGTTCATCTTCTCTTTCCTCCTGAGCCGGAAATGCGTTAGCAATAAGTACAGTGCCGATCAAAAAAAAGAGACCACCTCTTGTGCGACTGTGTAAAACAGGCTTATGAGGGCGATCGTCACAATGTAACAAAATCTTAAAAGGACAGAATTTGAGAAAACAGGTTTTCAATTAGAAGGAGAGGGTGGAGTTACTAATATTTGGAATTTAGTTATTCTTATTTTCTGTAAAGAGGGTGGTTCTACAAATTTGCTATGGCTGAAACTGGCTCCAACACCTCCTACCTGCTCACCTTCTTACGCTCACGAGAGAAACAACCTGATTCACACTAACGAAAATATATGAAATTCTCGATCAAGACTCGAACTCTTATTTTTGATCAAGTAAATCACCCGAGGTCAAAACTCCCAATTTCGATGTTTTTTTGTTTAAACTATAGATAGTTCATTCATGCTATAGAATGCGTTTTTTTATCGCTCATGCTCATACTCAAATTTAAGGGAGATCTTGGGTGTTAAAGTTACCCCTGTATTTTTCAAATATCTCTGTAGAGGCTTAATATTTTTTAGTGGTGTAAAAATTAGGAGATATAGATTCGCTTGGTTTATCAAAAGGTGTAAATCGCGTTTTCATTCCTTGTTAAGGGTTGAAGTTATAGACGATTGTATGTCATTTTTTTTTTAAGATTTCTATATTATGATTAAACATATCACTATAAAAATTCTTCTGCAGATAGAAAATTGCAAAATAAAAGTCGCCTGTTTGAGGCTTTTTCTGTATTTAAGATAGTTACCCTGTAAATGGCTTTTAGAAGGTAAAATTTTAGGAAAAGATCTTTCGGAACTGAATCGAAAACCTAAAAAAACATAATTTTACAGGAACGAAAACCGGAACTGAACAGACAATTGGTTTTTGTTTTAATTCACCCGGAACAAAAAAAATAACGGTTCAAAGCCTTGGATAAATTATTCATATTTTTTGTAAATGGGTGAATTCTACGAAAATATGCTGTTTTGAAATGTATGGGAATCTATCGTAATTTTCGTAAAATAGATGAGGTGCAAAAATTCTAATTTGCAATATTTAATAATTTATCATCATATTACGATCGGCATGTTATTATTATGAAAATTCCAAACAATAGCTTACAGTTGTTTAAATAATAATGACCATGGTAAATCTGTCAAGAATCAACGTGCTCAATATCGAGAATAAATTCCATAAGATAATATTTAACAATAGTGTTGATCTCATCTTTAACCTTACAAATATAAGATTATCAACAATCATGATTTAATCAATCAATATTTAACAATAAATATTCAAATTTAAATTTATTGTTTCAATAAAAAAGAAGCACAATTGTTGTTACTAATTAGCAATTAAAATCGTATAATGGAATGATCAAGCTGGTAACAATATCGGAAATTGTAACCATTAAAACCGGTAAGCAAATAATTGTTGTTTTTTTTTCTCTGTGTTTTAATGAAAGTGTAACTGTGAAATTTATGTAACATCACAAATAGTTTGATTTACACGAAACTAACAATAAAGAAGAAGATACACAATTATGTTGTAATGTTAAAATTTCCTCATGTTTAGAATTAGTTATTTCTTCGGGAAATGGAAATATTTGTTGTTTTTTTCAATCAATTAAACAAGTCAATTGGAAATTTAATTCAGCTGGTTGAACATTTCACAACTGTGTAGAATAGATAAGAGCTTATAATAATAACGCAACTATCATGTTGAGGGTTTTATCACGAAAAGTCTACCACTTTACAAATGTCTAATCCTTAATGATGATCCTTTCAATTTTTTTCTTCTTGCGTCCATTATAGAGAAAATCTAATTAAACAATCTACAGTTTTTTTCTTTCAAGTTTAATGTCAAAATATACGACAATAAGGAAGAATCAGATGCAAACTCTGTGACATTATACGGTAAACTTCCTGTTCCGAATGTTGCAGATGAGTTTCATATTGTTTTAATAACTGTTAGGATATAGCGACAAAATATGATGATGACTATAAACTGACATGTGAATGACTTTTGTCTTGTTTAATGATTATTTGATTATATACTCGGATGCAGACTACTATCCGAAAATCGAGCTACCAAGCGTATTCTTTAATTTACCAGAAAAAATTAAATTTTTAAATTAACAAATTTAATAAGTTTGTACTAATAATAACGAAGATTACATTGAGATAAAGATGATTAGAAGAAAAGCTTTATCATTATTTGGAGTATCATATTCTAAAGCAATCATCAGTATTACAATAATTCGTCTAATTTTAAAACGAACCAGTTAATTTTAATTTATTCAAAATTCCCAAGATTTGAGAACAATACTTATTATCTCTATTAAAATAATCCAAAACTGTATTTTTTGTCATTTAACATTAATTTTTATTAAATAAATTATGTTGTTTATTTAATAAAATTCAGGCTATCTAACTGTGATGTTCTCTCATAATTATTTAATAACCAATACGATATTCATATAGATTTTAATAAATTGGAAATAGGTGAAACAAGTAATGACCGTCTGTGTTTAGAAAAGATTACTGTTGGGTTACGGTTTCTTGACTTTTGCAATTATTTAAATAACAACAATTTCATTAAATTCCAAGCGTTTATTTATTAAGCGAAAAAAATCTAATTAGATTTATGACGTCTACTCTTCTTTTATGGTAGAATTAGGTAATAAGAACACGGTCAATGAATTTTTATACGAGTGGGTGTACCAGTTAAATTTTTTTTTTTGGTTTTCCATCTAGCAATGATGCAAGACAATATAATCATCAATCAATACGCATTTGAAGTGTTCTAACTGTAAAAAATTCTTCTTTATTTATTTTTCTTCATTATTCAGACACCTTTCCACAGATATCCAACGATATGGAACGATGTCATTAATGAAATCATCAGTTAAAATTGAAAGATTTATTATTAGCAAGCAAGCAATAAGTTATCCATTTAGTTAATTTATAATTTGTAAAAATTCTTGATTGACAAAGAAAATTACTTAATTGATTATTATCTTTAAGACTACGATTTCTAAAGCGTGTTTCTATGTAAACTCCTGAGTAAATTATCTATAAATCCACCATAATCACCCCTATAGCTGCTTATAATCGACGAATTCCATTCCATAGTTTTCAAGACAAAACAATCCTTAACGATGTAAATAGGAAATATTTAATTTTGTAATTAAGTGAATTATGTATTTTATTTAATAAATATTCGATAATTACAGGAAATCAGTAGAATAATGGTAATTTATTATAAACTAATCAATAAGGCAAACAAGTCGGCATGCATTAGATATTTAGTCAGTTATTAACAGGTCTAGATCGTGGGAAATTATGTGAAACAAATAATAAAAGAAAAGAAAATAACTTTTAATTCTACAGTCAATAACCTTTTAAACCACAATAATGTGTTGGAAAATTTACCAAAATTTTGGTATTCAAAAATTTGATATATTCTTTAATTTTGGTTTATAACTGTTTTTTTTGTTTCATAAAAAAACCGCAACAATAATAAAAAATAGTAATGGAAACATAGAAACTATTAAAATTTCCAAAAATGTATGTTTACTTTGTTTAAATTTATAATTATTATTTTTAATTTAATTAAAACAAATGTGAAATAATTAGCATGAGAATTCTTCGTGAATTTTTTTTCTTCTAACATGAATAACCTGGTTCAAATATTTATGTAGGTACATACATACAGTATTTGAATGATATTTATACCGTAAGAATGTGAAAATCTAAATTCTGTAAAACTTGTTTGTAACGAATTCACACATAGAATTAAAGAAAATATTCTTACAATAATGGAAATTACTAATTTGTTTGCTAAATTTGAACATTTATTATTACATAGAAGTTTCGCAATGAACTAAATTATTCTTACAGAAACTTCAAAATACTCTGCGTATTGTCATCAAATGAGAGAAACTCATACAAAACTACCCCAAGTAAGATTCTATTGTATCCACTTAAAGGTGACATTCACTACAATGTTCTTTTACCGATGTTAATTACCATTTAAGGGTAAAGTAAGAAATTAATTTGAATCTATTCAAAAGTATTATTTTGTATAGAACTACCCCCATAATTATAAGAATAATTACCACTAAAATTCATACAAATATAATTTTAGAGATAGGATTGAAATACTATGATCTGTTTAAATTTTTTGAGTAATTTTCTTTATATGTAGGGATATTTTTAGTTCCGTTTGCCAGGGCGGTGTGTTCATCAAATAATATACACGCATCCATTGGTTTACACGATCCCTAATTTACACGATTTTTCAATTATGCTATTTGTAAATAATTAACGCAAACTTTCCCCAAATTTTAATTAGAAACGCAAACGTTAATGTTGTTTATTTTATCTTTGGTTTTACTGTCATGAACGGAAGAGAGAATTTTTTTTTGTGTTTGTCCTTTACACGGTTCCATTTTGCGCGATTTTTCAAACAATGTCTCTACCGTGTAAACCAAGGGTGGATCTGCCTCTTTTATCAGCACAAATACAGGGTTATTCACGTCGAACGAAAAGTTCTCATGATAACTCCCATTATTTTATGAGCCATTCAACGGAAAATAATTATCTTTAGGGGGCTACCTGGAGATTGTGTTACCAAAATTTGAGCCACGTAGCTCATTTGGAAGTAGGTCTAAAAACTCTTGTCTTGCACAATGTCAGAATTTTCAAAAACGAGCTAAAGGCGCAAAACGACTAAGAATGACTGGCAGACCTACCCAACATTGATGTTGCGAGGATCCTGAGATCATTCTAATTTGTTTTGCGTGTTTAGTTCGTTTTGAAAATCGTAACATCGTAAATGTAAAATGACTTAAGAATACTTAAGAATCCTTCCAACATTGAGAAAAATGAAAGAAATCAATGTTGGAAGGGTTCCCGGGTCATTCTTAATCGTTTTGCGCCTTTAGCTTGTCTCTGAAAATCGCCACATTGTCCAAAGCTCACGGTTTTTGATCAATTTCCAAATGAGCTACAAGGTTCTAATTTTGCTAAAATGATCTCTACATACCCTCCTATAAATCCTAGTAATATTTTTCGAATCACTCGACAAATAATAGGAGTTGCCATAACTGTAAAGATATACCTACATATACAGTAGTTTAACAAATATTAAAAATGTTCATAAATAGCACCCTTATGGATGTAAGATAATAAATTTAATTTTTTGTTGTTTACTTAATCCTTTTTGAATTATTTTATGTAGGTAGAAGTATAATTAATTTTTTCTTCTAATTTTATGACTACCAACTACAGCTACGTTATAAATAATATCCAAAAATGATTAATTAAACCAGTTGCACTATTTTAATTAATAATTAAACTTTGAAATATGATATTTAATAAAATATAAATATAGATAGCTATTATATTAACTAGAAATGGTCGTGTTTTATTTGTTTCCCACATAATCCCCAATTTAAATTTCAGTTAAATTTAATATATTTATGTTCGGATATGACCAAAAATAGATTGTTTTGAACTTTTACAAAGTGATATTTGTATTAACGTTTAATTAAATTCCATTTTGATTTTATAAATGTTGCTAAAATTCACCCTAATTTATAATTAAATCACAAATTAATCGATTCTTTTGTGTAAAATATAAAAACTAAAATTTATAAACAGTAACAGTTAGTAAAGGTCTACTGTAATTGAATTATTGACGAAAATGAATAATAAAAGCTTTCAATATTTTATACGTCAACTACAGAAAAGTTACACAATAAAGCTAAATAGATATTTGAATGTTATCAGAGTCCTTGTAGCTAATACAAAATTCTTCATTTTGAATGAAATTTGGATTAATTAGACCGTAAAATACAAAGAACATCAAAAGCCCTGTCAATTTCAGGTCAGATTCATTCCTTTTAATTGATAGGAACTTTCTGTGTTTAATCCTCTTAAATTTAAGAGGATGACAGTTTATACCATCCCATCCCATTAAAAATACGACATAGTTTAAAAGTTGAGGATAATTAGAGAAATGGATTTCGATATTTTGTGATTTTACACATTGAAAAGCTTTTAAATTTTTTGTTTTCCACGTCTGTACGCTTTTTTATTCCATGAATAATGAACAAACAGAAACAGACATCAGACTAGAGCTTCATCGTGAAACTGTGTATGTGTACACAAACAAAAATAACGACGTTCATTTCTGTCAGTGATTGTTATTTATTGAATGGTAAATCTTTTGTCGTGAGGACGACTATTCCAACTATTATTATCGGAGTTTAAACAATGTTAACTTTGTTGATTGTAACGTAAAGATACGTAATTTTATTATTAAGAACGAATCTACCCACACCCGATTTGAATCGAATGAAGAAAATTACTGTAAATTTGTACTTTAAATGTGATTTTCTATAATGCAATTGATTAATTAGTAGTTTTATCTTTTAAAAAAATTACATATTTCCGAAAAAAACAACACAATTATGAATACAATTGGAGGTGTTTTAATAATGTAACCTTTGTGGACTTGCATCGTATTCAATGATGGGAACTTTCCTCCTTTGATTTTCAACGTTATAAAATTGAAGAGAATTCAATTATTGCAAAATTAAACCGTATCTTGTGTATCCAAAATATTAATTATTGGTTTTCGATATTATTGAACAAAACAACGATGCTGCGCCTTCTTCTATACACAATTTTATACTTGATTATAAATCGTATAATTTTCTTCTCATAGATAAAATCGGAGTTTTCATAAAAATAATCATCGATTATAACGAAATACAATCATAGTTTGTATGTTATTTTCATTCAGAAAATTCTACACATGTTCAAAAAATTTAGGTAAAATACTATTAAATACAGTTATATTTGTCTTGTTTGGGAAAATTAATTAAAATTAAGTCGATTTATTCAAGTCGAAACATGGATGTTTATCAAAAATTATT